>CM051834.1:28312903-30812903 GCA_028451465.1 Erethizon dorsatum
GAGACAAGGAGAGACAGAGAGAGAGACAGAGAGACAAGGAGAGAGAGAGACACAGAAAGAGAGACAGAGAGACAGAGAAAGACAGAGAGACAAGGGGAGACAGAAAGACAGACAGAGACAGATAGAGAGAGGAGGAACAAAACAAAATTTGTCTTTTGGGAACTGATGAGCTAGCCTCAACAGGGATGGTTTTAGGGCACCTTTAGGACCCAACCAGAACCCAAATTTTACAATTTTGTCACTTTCTTAATTCCATTTGACTTTGGCTTCTATTCCACTGCAGCCATCCCCTTATATAGGCACTTCTAGACATTTATAATTACGCTTGACCTTGTCATCACCCAGAACTGAATGCTAAACTCCAGTGACTGGCTTGCTCATCACAGCTGCCCATCCCTCCAGGTTTCTCATCCCTGTATTCCAGCCATGCATTTTCTTTGGAACTTCCATTTCCTTTTTCTCTCTTAGCCTATCAGTTACTTCCTTCCCATCCAGTCTGGACAAGTTAATGGCTTACTGCTTCAATTTTTCTCTAGTCAATTCTAACCCATCCCTTTCACTTTCTTCTGCCGGCACATCTTTCTAGATCCTTCCCTGTGTCTATGCAAATCCTCCATTTTCACATCAAGGTCTGAATGATGCTGAGAAAAAGCCACTCAAGGTTGTCACAACACATATGTTGTTTTAAATTTTAGTCATGTTTAAAAGCTGCTGAGCAATCTTTCCATTGGTCTTAAGCTATCTCTTCACTCTCCACCATTGTCTTATTTTTTCTTCTGGTTTTAAAGGTATATTTTCAGTTAAAGATTTTTTTATTATGGAAAAATATAAACAAATGAAAGTACATACAATAGTATCATAAACTTCCACATACCTATCACTTAGCTTATGATCATTTTGTTTCATTTATAGTTTTTAACTCACATCCAGGTTATTTTAAAGCAAATTATTATTCCAGTTATTTTAAATCCTTGATATCATATTATTTATGTAGTCTGAAACAAAAGGATTTTTAAAAATTAACCACAATAGCATTATCTAAGCAAAAATAATTACCTGTCATTAGACATACAGGTAGTTTTTATATTTCCCTGATTGCTCTTTGGTTTTTTGTTTGAATTAGGATGATATGTCTGTTAAGCCTTTTTTAATGTAAAACTTTCCTTTACTTTTCTCTGTTTCCTTGCTTTTTATTCCCCCTATGGTTGAAAACACTGGGTTTCACGATTGCTTTTGAAATTATTATCGCAGTACTGTGCCTCTCATTTCTGCCAGTGGATCAGGATTTATGGGAGGAGCTGCTTAACTACCTGCCCTCCTATCTGTAACACTATTAGCACCTACATCCATCATTCCTCCTCTGCCGTTCCCCAGGAAAGCTAGCCTTTCTCCCTCCTAAGCCCAGTTCTTCCATCGTGTCCTTCCGAGGTCCCTTCCTGCCTGCCTTCTTGGCGAGTGCCCTCCATTTTTTAAAACATGCTCCCCCACCTGTGTCCTTAGCCTCTCCCTGACCTGTTCACATCGTCTTGACTGTAAAGCCACGCTAACCGGCCAAATAACACACTCTCGCCTCCAGACTTCTTTTAGTCTTATGTTTCATTTTGGTTTCATCGCTCATCTTCCTTTGAAAGCCAAGCTTCAAAACAGTTCTCTGCATTCATTATGTACACTCTTATAACTTCCGTGTACTCCCTCACTCACTCCTGCCTTCAGCTTCTGTCACTCCGAAGAAATAGTGCTTTGCTTTCTAAGGTCGGTGTAATCCTTCTCTGGCTAAACGAAATGGCTGTTGTGTTAACTTGTTATCTACTTGATACCTTTGTAGCATTTGACAGTGTTGCTCACTCGTGGCTTTTTTCTTTGTTTTGCCTCATTTTGGGTGCAGGAGATTGAACCCAGGGCCTTGTGCATGCCAGACATGTGCTCTACCCATGAGCTACATCCTCAGCCTTTGCTGCTTCTTGAAACATTCTCTAGCTTTCATGACTTGGTCTTTTCAGGTTTTCCTCTTAGCTGCCTGATTGCAACTCCTTAACTCCGTGGAAGGTTTTTCTTTCTTCCTGTGCCTCAAGGTTTAAGTATTTTGTGAGTTTGACACACTTCCCCTGGATGATCCTATCTATTCCTATGAGTCTCTAGCTCTGAAATCTCTCTCTTAAGAAATGGACCTATGTAGCCACCTGTCTACTGGACAGACTTAAAACATAGCTTAAACTTGATTCGTGATTTCCCACTTAAACTTCTGCCTCTTTCTGCATTATCTAACTTTGTGAACGCTGTCAGCACTGTGAGAAACTATGGCCCTGTCTTTTCTATCAAAGGATATAAACAGGAGTGCTTCCATCTTAGACTCTAGTCCACCCTAGGCGGCCCCTCCCAAACACACTGAAATTATGGGAAATGCCTGTCAGTTTAAATTCTGGAAATGTAGCTACAGACCAAGACAGCTTATCAATAGCCAAGGACTTTCTGTTTCCCTCACCTTTTCCCCTCCCGCTCTTCCTTCCCCTCAGCAACCCTTTGGATCCTCCCGTCAAGGCCCTTAAACTAGCCAACTTCAGTAGGTTGAAAGCCTTTGAATTCAGTCAGTGAATTTAAAGAATAGCTGCTTCCCATGCATGAGGGATTAAAACCCCCACTTCCCCACTGCTTGGTGTACCTGCTACCTTGTGTCTGAGCGCACTCGTGCCCTTCTGCAGAAGTAAACTTTAAACTTTACCTTGCTGAGTTCTCTTGGGAGCTCTCTTGTCTGAGTGCACTCTTTCTGGTACAGACAATTTAAGTCTGGGGCTCATTTCTAGCACCCTCTACCTAGATGCTCAAGCCAGAAATTCGATAATTATCCTTGACAAGCTCCTCTGCCAACCTGTTCTCTTTGCTGCCATTTCTAACAAATGTGCACGTGATACTAATCTTTTTTTTTTTTTTTCCTAGCACCAGGAGTTGAATCCAAGACCTTCACACTGACCTACATCCCAGCCCTTTTATTTTTTTATTTTTGTACAAGGTATTGCTAAGTTGCTAACTTGCCCAGTCTGGGTTCAAGCTCATGCTCCTCTTGCCTCAGTCTCTGCTAATCTTAGTATTACTCTCTTTTTACGTTCTCATCCCTGAAGCTTCTCGTGTCTTACATAAATTGCCGCAGTACTGCAATAGCCATAATGGGTCCTGCCGGTGACCTGCTGCCAATCCCTTTCCCACGCTGCTAACCAAGCTGTCATGTTTCTGTAGTGCATGGCCTCCTTCAAACTCCTCATTCCTCTAGGAAAAGAAGGAAATAGGGCAGCAAAGTCTGAATCCCTGTTAACTGGGTTGTTTTACCTCTTCAGCTTCCTCTTTTCCTTTCCCCATTTCATACCCTGTACTCTAATTTCTTGCATTTCCAGAAACAGTCTATTTTTTGACCCCTAAACTTGTGCACAAAGTTACTTATGCCCCTTTCAATGTCCTCCCTTCTTTTTGTTTAACTCAACCTTTGCTCTTCCTGTCAGGAGTCGCATCTTCTAGGAAGTCTTTTCTGACCTCCAGCCTAAGTTAGTGTCTTAGTTACTTTTCTCGTTGCTGAGACAAAATACCTGCTCTGCTCCCTCTTTGCAGGTGTCCTCAGATGATCCATGTTCTTGGCTTCTCCAAACTTCTGGGGTCTCCACAGCACCTTTGGCTTCACCCTCACAGCTTCACACACTGCCTTCTCAGGGGCCTGGCCTCCCAGGCCTTCTTAATCCCACAGCTCTTGCATTCTGCATGCACCTAAAGCTAGTACCACGTGGATGACACCAAGTTCTGCTGTCAGCAGGAGCAGTAGCCAGGCTTCCTTCTCTCTTGGCTGTAGGGGTTGAGTGCCTGGATCACTGAGCACTCTGAATCCAATTCTGAGGAACAAATTTTCTATGCTGCTGTCATTCTGGAATGTGGTGCTCTGGGGCTTTCTTCTCAAAGCAAAGTCTTTCACTTTTGCAATTTTGAGGCTGCAAAGGGTGGAGTCTTGCTGCTTCTTGTGACATCCTCAGGCCATCTTTTCTATTCTCCTGTTCCTTCTTAGCAATCAAGATCTCCTCTGCTCTATCTTTGTAGTCCATGGCTTTACTGGAGCTTCTATTATGGTCAAACTCACAATGTTTTAAATCATTCTGCTGGGCTCTTTGCTCTGGATTTTCAGCATAAATCTGGCTAAAAGCCCCCAACAGTAGCCATGCGATTGCCTTAATATTAGACTGCCTTGAAATTTCTTCTGCCAGATTAATTAGTCCACTGCCCTTAATCTCAGTCTCCGGCAAAGCCTCTGGACACAGGCAAAATGCAGACAAACTTTATGTTAAGCCATAACATACATCATCTGGAGTCTAAGAGTCAATGCAGTCCTTCTTCCCAGCAGAAACCTCCCAAGCCCGGTCTTTACCTGCTAGATTTCTATCAGCCTTCTGGTCTTCTGAGCTCTGACCAGACTCTCCCACACAGAGCAGCCTAAGGGTTCCAGTGCTACTTTTTCAGCTGGGATCTCTGAACTTCTCCAATCTCTTCCCACAAAGTTCTTGAACCACGTGGTCAGGTATAGTCACAGCAATGACCCACTCCTGGTACCAAATTCTGTCTTAGTTACTTTTCTCATTGCTGAGACAAAATACCCAACACCCACAAGCTAAAGGAGGAAAGGTTTATTTAGCTCACAATTTGTAGAGGTTTCAATCCATAATCAGCTGGCTCCAAGACAGGGTGGCACACGGCAGAGGGGCAGCCAGTCATGGAGGTGGAAGATACAAAAGCGACAAGAGAGGAGGAGCAAGCCCCCTTTCCTCCCTTATGTTGTATGCAGGCTACCCCGCCCTAGGGCAAGTGTAGCACTCACATCCCCAATTCTAGCACCAGACAATGAACCAATTACAAACTTCAGATTCAGTTGCCTCCAAAAGACCCACCCCCATGACCGCTTGAGGCTTTGAGGGGTCATCCAGGCACAAACCATAACCGTTAGGCACACTTTTATCTAACTACCATGAAAAACCCCACGTGATAAGCCATGCTCGCTCTGCGCCTGTCCTCTTTAACTTGTGGATTTCTCTGAGATAACCTAAGCCAGGCTCCCTCGAGTCATGAAATTCCCAGCCAGAAAAGACATTTTCATTTTACAGATGAAGATTTGTTTGTGGTTTACTATCTTTAAGAAGGGAATCCAAGTGTCCTGTTTAGAAATGCAAAACACTGTTTACAGAGGATCTGCCTTGGGCAAGGCCCTGTGTTGGCATCTTCAGGGTATAAATAAACATAGCAACCCTTTCCTCAAGTTACTTAGTGGGGTAGAAGGGATAAAATATCTGCTTAAGTAAGTAGAATACAGTTAATAATAATAGATTGACAGCGCAAGAAAAGTAGAGATAAAGTACTGTGAGACTTCAGAGAAGAACCTGATGAAGGGCTTTGGGGTCACAGAGGAAGTCAAGGAAAGGCCCTTGGAGGGCTGGTGTTTGAGCTGAGCTTCCAACTTCAGTGGACAGTGAATAAATCTAGGGGTAAGGCCTTTGGGGACAGAGGATAGAGAGGAAATGCAGACACAAGTTTGAATTTTATCACAGGCATAATTTGCTAAATATCCCTCTGAGAGTTAGCAAGCCCATTTATGGTCATTTTTTTATTATTACAGGAATTTTATAGCACTAAATTATAGATCTTTTGCTATTGGAAAAAATATTTACATAGAATAGATATATAGAAGAGAATCAAATTTCCCCATAAAGCCAACATTGAACCTAACCATTAAATTTGATTCAGTTCTCATCTAATTTGGTTTGTGACCAGAATCGTGGAAAGAATTAAGTTCCTGAACCAAGGTCCCACTGTATCACTATGTTACTATGTTATTTTTTGCCACCATGTTACTGTGTTATTTTGGCTGCCTACTATTTCTTAACATCCAGAGAATTAGAAATTTGGTAACGTTTACTTATTTTTTCAGGAAATGGTTATTGATCCTCACTAAGGGCTGTGTACAATGGCTTCTACAAAGATCAATAAGACAAAGTCACTACTTCCGAGAAATCTGTATTGTGGTATTGGTAAGAGATAGAACGGGTATCTGGTGGTTAAAGGACAAGGTGATAAATACTGTGACAAAGGTATGAGTTGCTATAGGAGCTGAGCCAATGAAACACCTACCTCTGGCTTGAAGGTAGATGAGCCATCAAAGAAAATGCAAAGGCCGGAAACAAGCAGGCACAGTGGCCCACAGATAGAAGTGAATGAGAGGTGAGCAAATAAAACCAGGGGAGGTGGTTTTCTGTATTTTTGCAGATTTGCAACTGAGCTATGGTGAAAAATTTCCCCTATATTTATTGTTTTTAAGAGAAGTAGAATAAGGAGAATAAGGAGAAGTAGAATAAGGCAGGAGAGAAAGGAGAAGGCCTAGTTCCATAGATTCGGCCTTGCAGTTTCTGTGCTGTGTAAATGAGGAAAGTTACGTAATATCTCCAGGGATCTGCCAGTTGGGCCTGGGTTAGATGATCTTTAAGGCCTCTCTCAGCCTGAATGACTTAGGATCCTGTTTCCTCTCTGGTATGAAATGAGACATATGGATGTTGATGAACACTAGTGTGGTATCCTCAGGGGCAGCTGAGAAACAGTGAAACCTGTTTTCAGACCTTTTCCTCCATGAATGAGAAGTGTTAGGTTTTTGTCCATCAGCAGTGGCTATTCATCTGCTACTTTTTTTAGCGAGAGGAAAAATTGATTTTTTTTTAAACATTCTGACACCGTTTCTTGCCTCTATCAGTACTGCTCATGAACCACATAGTATGGTGATAAGGACTGAAATTATTAACATTATCATGGGGCTATTTTGAAAACATTATCTCACTTCATTTCCTAGAATATCACCAAGTCTCCACAATATCAGTTTCGTAAAAGAGAATGCTATTTTTGTTCCAACACAGCCAAAATATTTCAGTGAATTTTGTCTTCAGTTCTAACTTCCTTCCCTAATACCATAGCCCGAAGTAGTACTTTTTGTAAATTCTTTGCCATAGCAGAATCTGGTGTAGTTTGCAGAATTTGAAGTTAGCTGTTTTCAGTAAATTATCTTTACTTTTTATTTAGATTATTTGGATTATAGATTGCCTTTAGCAAATTTTAAACACTGGACTGAGTTTCTTCTGTCGTTACCTGTGAATTTGTCATTTCTTTCCTCACCCCCACCTTCCATCTATTTATCACAGGCTTGGGCAGTGTTAGCAAAGCATCACTTCACAGTTGAAGCCACCACAAATAGGTATTTTACATATTCCTGGTAGAAAAATAGCTTTCATATTACCCAAGAGTATAATTTGACCTGTTTGCATTAATGGAGAAAAGTGGTTGTCTAATAATCAGACCCTTCCTTTGCCTGACCTTGAATCCTTATTCAGGAGAACATGAGAAGCAAACACTCATTAGGGTTTCTGCAGAAGGATTATTTCAAAGCATCTAATAAGTTCCAATTTTTTTTTTGCCTTTTCTGATTTATTGACAGACTCATGATTCACTTATCCATTTAATTCTTTTTTTTATGTTGTTCTCTAAACTGCTACGTACAAAGCATCTTTGTAATTTTAGGCAGCATCTTTCCATAAGCTTCAAGCAATTGGTTCAAGGGGAAGGAAGCCAGTCAGGAGTGTTTTATGATGTCCAAAGTCAGAGGCACGGAAAGATAGTTTGGACCTTCTGGGAGGCCCAGGGCTTGATGGCTGACATTTCATGGGAACTTGTTTCAGAAATAATCCTGCCTTGGCTATATGAGTCACGAACATTAAAATAGGCAGTGCCATCAGCCAGATGCAATGGAAAATAATTAACATGGAAAATATGGGATGGCCATCTTACCTACGTCAATGTGACTACTAAGTTTGAGTCTTTTAAGCCTGCTAATTATTTTTTGAGTGAATTAATGTATAGATGAGTAAACACATGTTAACACGTTGCTACCATTATTAGCTCAAGAGCAGAATTCCTTGCAGGGCAGATTGAGACCGAGACCAATTAGAGAATGGATTACTTAAATGATCACTTATTTGGCTGCTTCATAGAGAATTTAGCAATAAACAATTTCACCATTTTTTGACGTTCTCAGCTAGAGTCTTTCCTCCTGTATTTTTTTGAATCATACCTAATTAACATATAGCAATCATGTTTTTTGCTTGTCATTTAATATAGCACAAATTTTTAAAAGTACCTTTGCATGTCACGCAATGCTTTTAAATCTTCTCCAAGGAGTGTGCCTTGGACTCTTCATTATTCTGTAAATTTTCAGATCATCTTTCTGGGTAGAGGAAGGGCAGGAGGAAATGAGGTTCTTTTTTTTTTTTTTTTTTAATTAAAGACTGCCTTGTTTTTAGACTTAAAAAAAATTCTTTTAATTTTTAATTAACACATAATGATTATATATATTTATGAGGTATAATATGATAATTCCATACAAGCATACAATGTATAAGGACTAGATTACAAATTTAGTATATTATGTTTAGGGAAGAAAAAGTCTTTGGATTTCATTTTTCATAGTATTTTACTGGCCATTTTCTTGGTTTGGAGGGTACATGATGTTGGATAAATAGGCAAACATCAGTGAAGATGGTTGTGGGAAGAGAAGAATTGGTAGTGCCATGAAATTGTTAAATTCCTTTAACCGATTAATATGCTAGGTTTTAGTTTCACAGGAATTAGTTTCTGGCCTTCATCAGCCCCTGGAAAACCCTGCTGTTTGGGATGATGACGCCAGGATGAAGGATGGCGTCAGTAGGTCACTCAGCCACTCAGTAGCTCAACCGTTTGGAAGGGACCATGGTGGAAAGTCCACTGTGAGCAGACAATGCTAGTTAAAGAGAAGAGGACTTTAAAAGGGAGAATGAGTGTTAACAGTGAACTCCAAGTAAATTGGTGGAAAATGAACCAGAAAATGTGGCCACTCTGAGGTTAAGTTCCAGGATAAACAAAGAACAAAGGTGTTGTCTGTGACCAGGTGCCAAGCTGGTTGCATGGTGAGTGAAGCCATTCTACTTACTGAGTGTGCGTTATTCACAAAGTGTAGAGGTGTGGTGTGTGCGTGTGCATGCTCACACGCATGAGCATGTGTGTGTGAGGATGTGTAGGGCACTGGAGGTTGGGGGCAGACTCAAGAGGATGTTTTCCGGGCTGGGATATAGCTCAGTGGCACGGTGCCTGCCTGGCAAGCGCGAGGTAGTGAGTTCCATTCCTTGTACCAAAAACAAAACAAAACAAAACAAAACAAGATAAAAAACTAATAAAAAAGAGGATGTTTTCCACATAATCAACCCAGCTCTCTTTAATTCCAGCTAATCGTTGCCATGTTGGCCTAATGTTGCCAGGTTTACTCAGTTTTCAAAAGAAATGATGAACCTAGTATTTTATAGGAACTGTCAAATCTTAAATGTAGCACTGTATTAAAAAATTGTGTGAACCAAACTGACTACATCCATGAGCTGATAGAACCCTTTGGTCATCCACCGGTCACTGCTATTCACAGCTGACATCAGGATTACATGATACATGCTGAGAATTGTGCTATTTATTAACTGGGTAACCTCAAAATCTCCGTCTGAATAATAGCTCTAAGAAGACTTAGCACAAGGGTTATTTTGAAAGTTAAGACAATTTATATAAAAGCCTCTGGTACAATGCTGGGTGGATAAGAAGACTCAGTAAGTGTCGGCTCAATCTGAATACGCAGCCTCACATAGTGCTGAGTGCTGATTGCTCTTTCTCATGCCCACGTTCATGGCCACATTCACGGCAGCTGGAGGAAGTACAAGCAGTTATTTATGTCGTACGACTTAACAATGACTGCCCTCTACAAATCTCTTCACCTTTTTCTGCCAAGATACATATTTATGAAATAATGTATTAAGCATATATCTGTTAAATATGAATTCTTCCCAGTCAGGGGCAAGTGGCCTTGGGGGGCCTCAGTGGTTTTAGAGACTGTAGATAGTACAGACGTGACCATCGCACCTTTGTAGCCTTCTGCCCCTTGATCCCACTGTCCACCCCTTTGGAGACCACTTACCCTTACAGCTTACTTTCAAGACTCAAGCAGACACTTGAGATAAGTAGTGTTCTCAATATAGCTAAATGTAAACCCAACTTTCTCCAAGAATCAGAGACGACAAGTGAAGAAAATGTTTCTTCCTTCCATTTGAGAAGCATCTGGCTTTCCTTACAGAAAGAAACAGGGACAGTCTGTCTTGTCTTTCTCAATTTACACTCCTCGCTAGTTGTTCCCAAGTGTCCCCTTCCTGGTATCTCTGCTGTGACATACGTTAAAGAGCTACCCCTGAGTGTCCAGAAGACAACTGGAGGCTCCTGGGGCAGAAGGAGATGCAGCTTCATCTCGGCAGCCAGGTGCTGCAGGAGCTGGGTTGCCAGAACCTCAGAGCGAGCAGGGAATTGAAGGCTCTGCAGGCTCGGGGTGGAAAGATGTCCCAACCTATTAGTGATGTCTGCCATGGGCCCATGAGGAGCAGTAGAAACGCACACTAGTTTTGGGCCTTGGAAAGAGAAATGCTTATGGCAATTTGATTTGAGAACAACAAAAGGAAGGTAAGTTTGTCCACATTTTTCCCTGGATTTGTTTTTGGTGTGTTAAAGCTAAAGGGCAGAGGCCATATTTTTAGTTCATGTTAGTATATATTTCATGTCATGGTGAGCATAATGAATCTTCATTTTTGCAGTCACTAAAAAAGGCATTACGCCTTACCTTCTATAAAGAGTGTTTCTTTTTCCCCTCCCTGTTCCCTGCTATTGTTGTCGTTATCTCTAACTTCTGTGTATACAAAAGGAGAGATGTCACTTCTAGCTCAGTAAGCCCACCTGCTAGGTGAATAGTAGGTTTTGTCTGTGAAGACAATTCAAATAGTAAAAGATCTAGAAACTGGGTTTAAAGTTCCTTGTGTTCTTTCTGATAATACTCAGTAAGGCAGTAAGGGAGGAGGTGGAGCCTTTAAGAGACGGGGCTTAGTGGAGGGTGATTAGATCACTGGGGACAATACCTTCAGAAGAGATTCATGTAGTCCTTGCATGAGTGGGTTGTTATAAAACAGCAAACCTGACCCCTGGATCTACGTCTGGCATCCTGTGACCTGTTCTGCATGTGCTCTCACCATGATGCCATCCACCATAAGGTCCTCACTGAGGCTGAATCCACAGGGCTGCTGACCTTGGCCTTTCAGACTCCAAAGCTATGAGTTAACAAACTTCTTTTCTTTATAAATCACCCACTTCAGGTATTTTGTTATAGCAACAGAAAAACAGACTAACACACAAGTTTTGTTCTCCTTAGACCACATAGAGTTGTCTGAGGTAAGTTTTACATTGTTTTCTTATGGAAATCTGGGGTAGCAGAATGTAGGTGGAATATAGGAAGTGAGCAGCCCCAGTGGGTAATAAATAGTACCTGCCCACGGGCTGAGCATTGTGGTGAGATGAAAGGTACTCTCATCTCCAGTTGATTGCTGCAGTGAATTTGGCCCAGAGCTTTAAGAGAAGACCTCTGGATTTAATTATGAACATTAAAGTGTGTAGTGGGTCAGATAAAACATGACTGTGGGCCAGATTGAACCTTAGGGCTTCCAGTTGCTGCTATCTGAGTTTAATTAATAAGTGATCAATGACATTAAGAGCATGTGTTCTGAGATCTTTGCCTATGGAATAGAAGGACTCAAGGTGTGCGTGTGTGTGTGTGCGTGTGTGTGTGTGTGTTTGTAAGGGTTGGGGGAAGTAGGCAATGCAGAGGTGGCATCCTAGGGACAGTCATAACAGTCCCTTGTGCACTGCACGAAATCTTCCTAGAGGAAGGGACAGAAGCAGTAATAAGCTTCATGGTATGTACAGAACGTACAAATGCAGGGGAAACATACAGAGGAAAGAAGAAAGGGGATAGGAGGAAAAGAGCATGGGAAAAGGAAAAGAACTTAAAAACTTTTGCAACCAGTGGAGAAGAGCCTTTTCAGAGGATATAAAAGAATACAGATAAAATCACTCAATATCCTTTAAGCTATACAAGAACATGACTGGAAATGAACCAGGAAACACGATAGGACTGATTACTCAAAATTGGCTAGGGAACATTGTCTTACTTTGAAGAAAGGATAGCTGCTCATAGCCACATTTGTAGCAAGAGAAAGCCTGTAATTAGTTTTATAGGGTGGTGTTCTTTTTTTTTTTTTTTTTTTGTGGGTACCGGGGGGTCGACCTCAGGACCTCGCGTGCCAACAGGCACCCGTGCCGCTGAGCGATATCACCGGCCCTTTTTTCGTATGTGGGTTCCGGGAGTTGAACTCGGGCCCTCGCGCTTGCAAGGCAGGCGCTTACGCCGCTGAGCCATCTCACCGGCTAGGGTGGTGTTCTTAAATGTTCATTGACTGTAAGTAATTCTCTACAAGATTCCGTAGTATTGAAAACCCCAGATTGGTATACCAACTGGATTGGTTACCCCTCATACCTTCCAGGTTATAAAGGTGGAAGGAATCCCCAAGATCATAGAATACAGTACCTCATTTTTAACAGAGGAGAACCCCGAGCCCAGAGAGGTGAAGGCAACCAGACACAAAATGTACAATATATCTGGGATTAGATCCTAGTTTATTTCACTGGGCCTAGTCCTGATCTCTGAGCTCAAATCTAGACAGCAGTTCCTATCCCTGGTTCCCTTAATTACCAACCCAGGGGAGAGAAAAGTTAGACAGAGGAAGGAAGACAGGGTTGAAAATACCACTGCTATAGTTCAGATCTTGAATGTTCCTCAAAAGCCCATGAGCTAAAGCTTGGTCTCCAGCCCATGGTGATATTGGCAAGCGGTAGAATGTTTAATGGGTGAGGCCTAGTGGAAGAAAGTTGAGTATGTGACCATCAAGGGGATAATGAGACCCAGACCCCTTCCTGTTTTTCTCTTTGCTTCCTTGTGCTGAATAGCTCAGTCCACCATACAGTCCCCACCATGATGTGTTGCGTCACCACAGGCCCAAAAACATTGGGGCCAACTGACCATGGACTGAAAAGTATGAAGTTGTGAGAAAAATAACCTTTTTCCTTTAAGTTAATTATCTTAGATAGTGTCATAGTAACAAGAAGTTGACTAACAACTTCCAGCATTTTAATGAAAACAAAAAATATTTATAATGCCCTCCTTTTCCTGTTTGTTAAATTAGAGATGCCCTCAAAAAGCATTTCTTGCTGAAATTATACTTGATAAGTAAAGCAAAGTGCTTACAGATAGATAGAGTCCATCAAAACTTTTGTTTTTGTTCTTTCTGCAAATTCATATTAAGTTTCTTTGTTCACTGCATAGGAGCCAATTTCCCCCACACTAAAGATCTAATTAGCGTATTCATTATATGATAGCATAATTATTGACTATGGGATTTTCTGTGGTTTTATTTATGTATATGTGTTTTTTTTTGAGACAGGATCTATCTATGTAGTTCAGGTTGGCCTTGAACTCACTATGTAGCACAGTCTGGCCTCGAACTCACAATTATCCTTCTGCCTCAGCCTCCTGAGTGCTGGGATTACAGGCTTGTGCCACCATGTCTAGCTTGTTTTTTGTTTTTTGAGACAGAGTCTTACTATGTACTTCAGGCTGGCCTCGAACTGACTATGTAGCTCACTCAGACCTTGACTCTGTGGGCAATCCTCCTGACTCAGCCTTCCAAGGACTGGGATTACAGGCATGCCCCACCACACCCAGTTTTTTGTGGTTTTAGTTTGTTATGTTCACTAAGCTTTTAAAGAATTTTGGTTGGAATAAGTACTGATATAAATGAAGAGATGATGCTAATTGATTTTGGCTTTCTACTTTTCTATTGTGTATAGTAATGTAGTGTAGGAATACTTAGCCTGTCTTTCCAACAGTCCTCACTCAATTTAATGCCTCTGTCTCAGCAGGGCAGCCATTCTCAAGGAAAGAAGGTGGCACACACCCCAGACCTGTATTTGAATCTGACTCTTAGTGGGTTGGCAGTGGAACTTCTGTGTAATTTGAAGACTTTATGACATCTCATGGTAAGGGTTGTACTGCTGCCTAGCTCAGTGGGTTGGTATAATATTTGTTCCCATCCTTGGGTCCTGGCTAAATTAAGATTATCAGTGACCTAAAAGGATCCTTACAATATGGTCCCCAACCTCCTGGTCAAAGGAAGAGCTTGTGGAGGCTGTCTGAGTTAGAATGATACAGTGCGTGTGTGTGTGTGTTGGAAGGAGTGTTAAGAGGGAGAAGAGTTGGAGGGGAAAACACCTAAATGTAGCTATGAATCTCAAGGGAAATTTCCTCTCCTGATGTGAGCTTGGTGGTTTACTATTTGATCCTCAGACTTTCAGCAGCATCTTGGGTCATATTTCTTTCCTCTCTGCTTCATTAAGGATTAAGAGAGATTGGGTGAGAAAGTAAGAGATTAGTTAAACATCCTAAAGACTGAATGGTGATTGTGTATTTTGATAATCACTGTTATTTGTGAACCATCTGTTGAAAAAGTAAGTACAATGCTGTGTCAATGCAGGCTCAATCTTTCATAACAAATAAACAACTCTGATGAGAGATGGTGGGGTCTGTCCATGTACGGCAGATAGGGGTGTGTGGAAAGGCTCTCCACATCCCACTCAGGTTTGCTGTGAGCCTAAAATTGTTCTAAAAATAAAGTCTATTCTTTGAAAGTACACCTTCTTCTAGTTGCCGATCAGCACTCAGGGTCCTATAACTTCACAGGTATTTACAGCGAGTAATAGTTGAGAGTCCTTTACTACAGGGAGCGTGCTGACATATTTCTCTTTGGTTGGTAGAGAAACTCTCCCAACCATGTCCTGCTTCTTTATAGAGCTGCCAGGCTTTAAATCTTTTGCCCTCTCTGCAAGGGTCACGTAGGCTCCAGATAGTGCATGGTAGGTAGCAGATGTTCCATCAATTTTATTGACTGTACGAATAAAGGAAGGAATGAGTGACCCTGACTTGGAAGTTGAGCCCTGGTGGGAAATTAGCCTCTGTTCCACATTCAAGGGATATTTGTTATGCTTCAGGGGAGCTGACAGTTTTTTTTTTTTAAATCCAAACATATTTGTTAGGGGTTTCTTAACAATTATACATGTTCCTATTTTTAGAATGGGCTACTGTAAATGGAAAATGGTTTTAGAGGTCATCTAATCAAGTGCCAACATTTGTCAGGTGAGATTTCATGTGCGTGTGTCTTTAAGGAAGCAGATTTTGATGCGTTCAAGGCCCAGAAGCTAGTCAAGGGTAAAGCTGGTGTTTGGAAGCCCAGTTCTGACCCCTGGTAGCAATCATGACATAACTATCTCAGAGA
The DNA here is from genome assembly GCA_028451465.1 of Erethizon dorsatum. Classification (NCBI taxonomy): domain Eukaryota; kingdom Metazoa; phylum Chordata; class Mammalia; order Rodentia; family Erethizontidae; genus Erethizon; species Erethizon dorsatum. The sequence goes on from CM051834.1 coordinate 28,328,236, forward strand.
AAACCTGATCTAGGCAGGTTCTCTGGGAGATGACAAATGTCATGTTGCTGGTGTCTTTTTTCTATAGGAACATATATATATAATTTGTATATTTTCCTTATTGTCAAGCTAATTTCTACTACAAAGGATGTTTTTCTTTCTGAGAGGCCATATGGCTTCATTTGGACTCTGAGTTGAAGTTTTTAATGAGCTTCTAAAATAAACAAATAACTAGTCACTTACCTAGCTGAGCTTATGTAAATTTGGATTCCCGCTGGGAGGAGAAAATTCAACAAAGTGGACCCTACTGATAACCTTCAGAGCATTAAGTTATACATGAAAGATGAAAATGGGGAGTGAGAAGAAACACTTATTTTAGACTCACCTGAAGGTATGGACTTTTCCCCTGATTGGCTTGGAAACACTGCTTGCCTGGTGGTAGAGTCTGCTCACATGTAAAAGCTGGCAACAAAAACAAATCAGGCAATCAGTTGAAAAGATATCTTGAAGAGGATCGAGATGCCATTAAGAGAAGGCTTAAAGACCTTTGGAATTAGATGGAGAGAGATTGAGTTCACTCTATGTTTAACTCTTTACAATATATTTATAGTCATTGCTTGCCATCTTTGTTAAATTACTGTATTCTTGGATGCTGATTGATCTACCCACTACCACCCCAAATAGTAGAATCATTTTGGAAAACAACTGATTAACTCTACTGTTAGCTAGAGCACTTTTGGACATTTCAACCAATTGAAAGGACAGGAAGGATGACCCATGGAAATGACTGAGAAATAAGAAATCCACAGAGCCTATTTTAGACAAATTGGTAATGGTTTGGTTGTCTTTACACCTTTTACTGATTATTCCTTATCACTTTCAGAAAGGCACTAAGATATGCTTTATATTTCGGGATGAATTACATCAAACAGGAATCAGACAAACCCAGCAGAAGAAACATTAAATCCTGTAGCTCTGTGTCCAGTACTGGGGACAAGTCATGGCAAGAGGTGAGCTCCAAAGGACTTGGGTGGCCCCACTTCTGTTGGGCTGGCTCTGCTCACTGCTTGTGGCTTCCTTAGGTATTCCATGTTTCTGGCTTCTCCAACTTCCTGGGGTCTCTACTGCATTTTTGTCTTCACATTCACAGCTTCATGTACCGTGCTTTTGGGGCATACTGCCTGGCCTCCCAGGTCTTCTTCTGAAATCTGGATGGAAACCTCCATGACACTCTAACTTATTAGGCATGCCTGAGAGACCAGCACCATGTGGATGATGCCAAAGTATGCTCCCAACTTGACCCATAGCTGGGCCCCCTTGGATTATGGCTGCAGAGGCCTCTGAGGGACTGGATGCCTAAACACTATGAATTGAATCACAGGGAATGAATTCCCTAGGCGGCCCTTCTTGAACAGGGTTCTTTGGGGCTCTCTTTTCAAATCAAAGTCTTTCAAAGGACTATACTTTTATCCTTTTATACCCTTGAGCCAGTGAAAGGTGATTCCTGAGATGCCCTCAAGGCATCTTTCCTATTATTCTGATGTACAGTACTTGGATTCTTTTTAAGGCTAATCTTCTGTGCAACCATGCTCTCCTTTGCTTCAACTTTGCAGGCATTTCTTTCCTGGAAAAACCAAAGTCTTTGAAAATGGGCATTTTGCTCCTGTTTCTCAGTATAAATCCAGCTATAAGCTGACAGCAGTATCCACACCACAGCCTGAATGTTGGGCTTCCTCTGCCAGATTAATTTGTCAGCTGCCCTTAATTTCAGTGTCCTGTAAAGTCTTAGGACATGGGCAAAATGAAGACAAATTTTATGCCAGAGCATTACACACATGGCCTCAAGTCCAACTCCCAGTGGGGTCCTTGTTCTCAACTGAAACCTCCTGGGATTGGTTTTTACTCTGCACCTTTTTACAGCATTCTAGTCTTCTGATCTCCAACCAAAATCTCCATCAAGCTTGGCTTACAGCATTCTAGAGCTTCTCATTGACATCTCTAAACCTTTCCAAACTCCTCCTGCAAATGAGTTTCAAAGGCTTCTAAACAACATGGTCAAGTAGAGTCACAGCAACGAGTCCACTCTCAGTACCATCTGTCTTAGTCATTTTACTGTTTCTGAGACACAGTACTTGACACCCACAACTTTAAGGAGGAGTCTTTATTTTGGTGCATGTTTTCAGTCTATGGTTACTGGCTCCAAGGCAGAAATGGCAGGGCAGAAGGATCTGGTGTAGGAAAGCCAGTCATGACATGGTATCCAGGAAGCAGAGTGAGAAGGAGGAGCAGGGCAGGGAGATATACCCTTCCAAATCACGCCCCCAGCGACCCACCTCTTCTGAGCAGGCCCACCACCTAACAGCACATTCAACTGTGGACTTGTCTGTGGATTAATCCACTGATGAGTATAGTGCTCCCATGACCCAGTTGTCTTCCAAAAGCCCAACCTCTGAACACATGAGGCCTTTGGGAGATACTCTAGATCTAAACCATAACACCCTGACTGGCTCAAATTTGAGATCCTCCTGCCTCAGCCTCCTGAGTAGCTGGCATTACATGTGTATACCACCATGCCTAGCTTTCCTTGATTGAATTTAAAGTAGCATATCCTGTTTTTATAAGACCTTCAATAACTCAGTTAACTACTGAGTTTCCATTTCCAGAAAAACTACTTCACTGCCTAAAAGAACTTAACTGACAATAGAGCTGAAATAAGAAGATTAAATGACTGTTTGTACCAACTGTGTTAGTACTGAACCAGTGGCTTATATGATTAGCTCACCACTGTTCCAAAGTATTTTTAGCTCATTCCTTTTTTTTTTTTTTGTAGTGGTCATCTGCTTACTTAGAAAATCTTTTGCATTATATTGGAATAGTGTGAGGACATTCTAAAATGGTTGTCAGTGGAGACAAAAGGAGACATTTACTTACTTAAGAGATCCTCAGAACAAAGTCTTATTTGGATCAGGCTATTCATTTGATGAACATGGCCTATGCCACCCCAAAATATGGCCCTTTGGACTTCCATCTGAGAGCCCCTGGGAAGCAGCAAATACAGTGAAGGTTCATCTCTGAAGTCCCCTTCTACCCTAAAGGCCAGATCCTATAGGCAACATTGGTTGTTGTGAACCCTTCCCTAGATATCAACCAGAAGACACTCAGATGCAAGGCTGGAAGAAAGACTAGAGTTGACACCACACCCAGAGTCCAGATGAATTTTGTTCCAAACTAGTTTGCTTTTCAGGCCCATTCATCTTGCCTAAAATTGATGAGATTCCTCATTCCCTCTCCCCTATGAAATGGATAGATAAGCTTCTCGTCTCAGTGGATTATTTGGTACCTACCCTCTTGTGATGGCGTGTGCACATAGTAAATGTATGCTTTTCTCCTGTTCATTGGCCTATTGTCAGTTCATTGCTCAGACCGAAGCACTGAACCTTAACAGGGGATAGGGAAAGGGTTCTCTTGCCTCTACCCAGAATAACATTTAAAAGCACCCTAGTAAACCTGCTGGTGATATCCTCTGCTCCTTTCAAGCTTGTTTACAGGGCACAGGATGAGGGATCACCTGGCACGATTATCTGGTAGCTGTTTATGTAAATGGGGTCTCTAGACCTCCAAGGACTTATGGAGTGCAGTTGTGTCATATAAAATGCATGCTAGGCTGGTGTTCACAGCTAGAGAGAATGCGGGTTTGGAAGCTGCAGCCATCGCTGCATGGACACCCATCTCAGACTGCTGCTGGGAACAAGAAGGTGGCACTGGAGTGGGCAAAAAGGCTGTGAGTACAACACTCTGCCTGCCCCTTGTTGGGTATGTGGGGGCCAAATCCGAACTGTTAGTAGAAAATGGAGGTTTCTCTCCTATGGGCGATCTGCTCTGTACTGTACTGAGGAAGGCACAAAGAAATCAGTGATTTACAGGCTCTCTTTAGGGAAAACAAAACAAAGCAAAAGTGAAAATAATTAAAGAAACTTAGGCTACATTTTTCCATCTGAAACTAGTATGTAATCACAGACTTGGAAATTCCTCCTATAACCTAAGGGCCTGTCTTCAGGTCAATGGGTAAAGCTTGTCTGGAGCTGTTTGTGTTTTTATTCTGTTCAAGAACTAGGCCACATATCTTTCTCAGACAATATAATGGCTCCCCAGACTCAAGTCAGCAGATGGCTTATGAAAATATATTGATGTCCTATTTGGAAACTGACCTTTTTGCTTTGTCCTTGTTCTCCTTTTCCTTCTCCCAATATGTTATTTGAGTTGGCAGGGACAAAGAATTGCAAGAGGGAACGTCACAACTTACTAATGATCTCCATCTCCAGCAAGCCACAGGACATCTCTGGTTAAGAGCCCGTGAATATGTGATCTGCCAGTCTGACTGTTTTTCTCCTGGGCAGACATAAAAAGAAAAGTAACCTGACATCTCACTATGTGAGGAATTCACCTCAAGTTGGACGTGAGAGACAAGGCTTTGACAGGAACATGCCGCCCGTCTTCTCTCCCCGGGATTCCAGCCTGTATTCCAAGACCTTTGAACTCTCCTTGTTGCTAATTGGGGTAGTTAGTGAGGGAGCGGAAGAAGAGGAGGCATACCACATGCTCTGGAAGGGGTCATCCTCCTTTTCCCTGGGACACGCTGGACACGTGAGGGAGAGGAGGATGGTTCAGTTATGTCTTGATTGTTAAGTTGCGAGAGTATCAAATTTCTTGTCATCCTGCTATTTGGTCATTAACCTTTCTGTCCAGGAACTGAGTACCAAAGGATGAGGAAGTAAAGCTAAATCAAGTAAGCATTTCCATTAGAGAGTAGACTAATTTGATTCTACTTAATAAAAGACAGCCCATTTTTGTCCTCAAATGGTAAAAGGAAGGTGTCCCCTTTATCTTTCCTGTACTTTCCAGAAACCGTACTCTAATAATCTTATTTCTCAGGGTATTTGACTAATCAAACATCTCCTGACTCCAGTTATTGAGGCTAATGCAGAGTTAATTGTATGTCTGCTTACTATTTTGCTTGCCTCTTAGTCTGAAAGTTGCTCCCACTCCACACTTTGGCAAAGAAGTAGCATGATAAAGAGTGATCTGAGGTGCTAGGACAGCTCCTGCCTCACTGTCTTTCCCATTATCCAATCTCATGTCCACAAATTACATCCTTAGAGGGTTATTCATTTGGGCTAAAACATAACTTTATTTTTCTCAGAAAGAGGGAATATAATTTTTAAAATTTTAGTTTGTTAGTACGCAACTGTAGTACATAATGTTTACATTCCTTGTGGGAAGTTGGTACAGGTACATATCACATCTTAATTCCTTTTTTTTCATCTACTTTCCCTTCCTTCCATCCCTCCTTCACCCATCCTTTGACTCCTTCCTTATGAAGGGATACGGGGTGAACACAAGGAATTGGGATATGTTATGTACTTGTACCACTCCACGCAAAGAATATAAACATTATATTCTGCAAACATATACCAAAAATTTTTTTAAAGTTTTTTCTTTTTTTAATTTTTATATTGGTTTGCATTACAATAATAGTGTTTTTTTCTAACAAAGTTTTTTTTTTTTTTTTTTAATGTGGGTACCGGGAGTCGACCTCAGGAGCTCGTGCTTGCCAGCAAACGCTTGTGCCACTGAGCAATATCACCGGCCATTTTTTTTCCTTTATGTGGGTACCGAGAGTCAAACTCAGGACCTCACACTTGCCAGGCAGGCGCTCATGCCACTGAGCTATCTCACCAGCCCTCTAACAAAGTTTTATACTAAATTTATAACGCATTTTCAGTGGAATATTATTAATATGTCATATTAAGCCATTATTTGTTAATCATGTCTCACTGTAAATTATTTCAGATTTTTTTTACCTCTGGAGACCTACATAAGAAAAGGGCATTATAGAACTTGGAATGCTGGAAAGATGAGGGATAGAAATAGCACAGTGTTAGAAAATATGCAGGCCCAGAGAGCTATTGAGGAACAAAAACTTTTCCTCTATGCTGTTTGGATCAGTTGAACTGCAAATTAAACTAACAAAAGGCAGATTTACAGTAGAAAAGGCATATGAGTTTTATTAATATTTACTTGCATGGGAATTCATATTAAAGAAGTGAAATTCTAAGAAGCAGTTAGACTTGGGGATTATATTCCCTTTTAACAAAGGAAGGACAGCTTGGGGTTAAAGGGATGACAAATTGTGGGAAATGTATTAGGAAATCTATAGGGGAATCAGTGGAAGATAACGGCTGTTTTAGTAAGGTCTGTTTATACAAACACATGTTGGTGTCAACTCTAATCTTTAATGATTTTAGGCGGACAGAGCTCTCTTCCTGCATCTTTTATTTCTCAATTTCCTTCAGCTCAAAATAGTCTTTATGTCAAAATGGTATTTTGGGGTAGCCCTTCAGGGGAAAAGTAGGGAAAATGATCACACAATTGAATGGCTGAAGATCACAAGGCCAAACTACATAGTTCTGCGATTTTTGCTGGATATTTTAACCCGATCCTTATGACATGAATGAAGATTGACCGTTGTCTTAATGAAAGACAAAGGACATTATTCAATCAATAGGAGGACATAATTGAAGATATAATTGTATTCGGGTGTTATGGAACCTTGCTTTATTGGACTGACATGCTGTATCTAAATATTGTATGCCTGAATGTGGGTAGCGATCCCTCTGGGAATAAGCTGAAATATGAACATGACAGGGTATGTCTGCTAGGCTGATAGCAAGGCTGTGGGGGGTGATTTTATTGATTTGAAGGATTTTTATGGATAAAAGAGGGAAATGTTTTATGGTTTGCAGGGCTTTGAGGATATGTGGCAGGGCCCACATAAATAGGTGCTGAAAGAGCTGTTTTCTGGCAGGATTCTGAGAAATAGAAGTAGTATTACTGTGGGATACAGTTGGAAAAAGTGCAGTTAACTTAAAAATATATTATTTACACTGTAGTCCATCTGTCACTCAGTTTTCACATACAATCTGGAATAATTAGGATTTGAAGCACACAGTGGATAATCAGTTTGCATTTTAAAAGCATCTTTCATCCTAAAATAGTGCTGATTTTTAAGGTGTATAATGGATTTCAGGTGTGGTTTTGTTATCTTTCAGAGCTTCATACTTGTACATCTGGGGATGAAATGGTATGATATATGGGATTAGCTTAAAATAAATTGAATTTTGGATTTAGGGACAAGGGAGGATGGTTTGATACAGAGACAAGATTGGCTAGGAGTTCATCATTGTTGAAGCTAGATATGGGGGTTATTATTCAAGTCTCTATTACATTGAGACTCCCAGAATTAAAACTTTCTTAAAAGAATAAAGATGAAATAAAAATAAGTGTAGGAAGGAATCTACTTTCTCTAAGTACTTTAGCTAATTTTATTTCTGATTAGTCTTGAAGGATAGGATAATTAGAGTAAGGAGTGTTAGAAATTACTTTTCCTTTGCTAAAATAACAGCTCTTTATGATATGTGAGTTGCCCAGAATATTTTATAGGTATCTCCAGCATCTCACTGAACAGGGATTAAGGGCCTGTTAAGTAGTGGCACACACCTGTAATCCTAGCACTCTGGGAGGCTGAGGCAGGAGGATTGAAAATCTGAGCCTGGCCTGGGTAATTTAGTGTCCTAGTGAGATTCTTTCTCAAAATAAAAAATTGAAAAAAAGAGCTGGGGTTGTAGCTCAGTGCAAAAGTCCTGGATTCATTTAATCTCTAGTACTGAAGAAAAAAGATAAAAGAAAAAGAAACTGGTTAAAATAGTAGATACTTGTTATTAAAACCAGGACTGTTTTGCTTGCTATGCAATATTCCAATCACTGAATTTTGTAAAAGATAGTCTATTCACAAGACAGCCAAGCATGGAGATAAAAGAGCCAGTCTCAAGTCCAGCTCTCCAAAGATAAGATTTAATGGTATTTATGGAATAAAGAAATGGGAGGGGGGTCTAGCTGGGAATGGGTGGCCCATGCCTGTAATTCCAGCTACCTGGGGAGGCTCAGGCAGGAAGATTGTAAATTTAAGATCAACCTGGGCAGCTTAGTAAGACTCTGTCTCAAACTAAAAAAAAAAAAAAAAAAAAAAAAAAGGGCTGGGGCTATAGATCAGTGGTAGAGCACTTAGCCTGGCATGTGTAAGGCCCAAGGTTTAAGACCCAGTACTGGGGAGAAAATAAAGCAGCGGCGGCAGCAGCAGCAGCAGGGTGGTCTAAGTTGTGGGGAAAGGTGATTGGAAAGAAAATGAAACAATCTGTGCTCTGTGCATGCAGGATCAAACTTCCTGACTGTTCATAGGACATATGTTCAGGAAATGGCTGTGACAGTAGCATGCCCCGTGGGTGGACTGTTGGCCCTCTGATGTCAAAAGGTCACTCACTGGACATTTGTCCATAAAGGCTCAGTGGTTTCAATGGGTTTGAGTTAAACAAAAGTTCTTGAAACACAACTTAGGGAAGTCGCCGTCATGACCTGTACATGCACAGGTGCTATCTAAAGCAAAGCTCATGAGAGTCTACTGCTTAGTTTGTAACCTCTAAAATTAGTAATAAAAGCAAGTGACTAAAAGCAAGAAAAGCGAGAGAGTTTATTCAGGTTGTCCACTGGTTTCATAGTCTTTGCACTACTGTTCTGGAGCTTTTGGGCCACTCGTCAGGGGCTCAGTGGACAGTGATGTTGCCTGATTCTGACCGGAGGTGAGCTGCAGCCACTGCTGCCAGAATATTGGTGCTGGTGAAACTCGCAGGCAGATGCTTTTCAGAGGCCCAAATCGACAAAACACTGGGCGTATACTGAGTTTAAGAACAACCTCTAAGACTTTTTAATTTTTTGCAGTACTAGAGATTGAATCCAGAGCCTCATACATGCTAGGCCAGTGTTCTACCACTGAGCTACATCCCCAGCCCTCGTTGACTGTTTTTGTACCTGCTTGAAAATTTTGTTTGTACGTGTGCCAGGACTCATTCGAACCACCTGTTATGGAGATTAATGGGAAGAGCCTTATGTGCCTCTTCTACCTTTGACTACAGACATGGAGAGTTAAGTAGCTGCTTTGGCCTGGGCCCTGGTAGGTAATAGGGGTAACCGCCCACTTCTGTGTGCGGAGCAGTATGTCTGCCACCCAGCAAGGGCACTGGGAACACCTGGGAGGGTCCTCAGGGGCAGTGGCTGTGTGAGTCCTGGGGCAGCCTTCTGCATTTACCTCTGTGTTAGGTCTCGGCATGCAGGAGGGCTAGGGGAAAGAGAGCGGGCACTTGGACAACATGTTTTGTTAGCGCCTGATATATCCCACTGACAGAGCAATTTGAAAGAAATATTAATTCTGGAAAAGGGTTGGAGTTTTGAAATGTGAACACAAGAACGGGAGTGAGTGAATCTGTATAATCACTTTAATCCAGTGCCAACTCATACCCTTAGCTTTTTAAGATTTTGGCAAAAAAAATATTAAAGTGACTAGCTTTTTTCACCTGTACATCATCAGAAATTTAAAAAGTGTGCAAATATGTATTTATAAAAATTAATATTTCTTGAGCACCTTATAATATGCCAGACTGTTTTTCTTAACATGATCTTACTTGGTCTTTAAAACAATACTACAAGATACATTCTTTATTATTATGATCATAGGATTTTGGCTCAAATAATTGAATAACTTTTATTTATTTACTTAACAGACGTTTAATGAGCATCTGTTAGGTGCTGGGAATCATTTTAAGTGCCAAGGATTCAGAAATGCATTACGCACATACAGTTTCTGTTCTTGGGATGCTGACTGGAAATAAGCAAACCAATAATAAGCTCATTTTGCATATTATTGAGTGCTATGAGGGTACAAGGACAAAGTATCGGAGAGGAGACAATTGTGTGTGGGTCACCATTAGGTAGGTGGTGCAAAGCTCTGAGGCTTTGCTTAAGGTCTTGTGACTTTTCAAGGTCACCCAACTTATGAATGGACCTCTGGGTTTTAGTCCATTTCCGTGGGACAGCAGGTGGCAGCGGCATGGAAAGTTTTGCTTATTCAAGGTGAAGGCAGGGGAGTTATCAGTGCGTGCTGAAACGGTGTTTGCAGAACTGGATTGAAGCCAGGACACCTGGACTGTGATCACTTCCCCCTCACCTCGGGACGCCAGGGACTCCAGAGGAAGTATTTGTTCCAATAATTTCTGGAATGGGGATTGTTCTTTGATATTTTCTCATTTTGTTTGCCTGATGACCACAAAAGAATCAGACGTTTTAAAGGTCTTTCTCATCTAATGAACTAAATGCTTGGTGGGGGGGGGCAGTGGTGGCTGCCAAATAATAGAACTATTTCTCTTTCTGCTGACCCAGACTTGTCCGAGAAATGGCCTTTCAAAGGATAAATCTATGAAATTCCATTTCTGGGGCAAGTGCCTCGGTTTGCATTGAGCATTGTTGTAAATGTCAACTGTCCAGCTCCCACTGTCAGCTTGAATGGCCAGCAGTGTTTCTCCTCCCAAGTTAATTGTGCCAACTTACTCAGCACATGGTTAGAGGCTGTAAGGGCACTCTGCTTTTGTTAATCCCTATCACATCCCTCTTATCTGTCTTCCTTCCATGTTCTGCTGTGAGCCACTTCCCAAATTTTCAAGGTTATGATGATATTCTTACTCCTTTGCTTATTTTCCCAGGTTGCCCTGAGTCTGCATTCCCATGCCTGATTCACAGAAGGGCTGGAACACAGGAGCCTCTGGAGGAAACTAGAGGGAAAGAGACAAACAGTAGCAGTTTCTCTCTCTTGCTGCTGGAAATTAATGTAAAGAGTCTAGGGCACAAAATGATTCCAGAGGAAAAATACCACAGTATATGTCCCGCCCTCCCCCCTTTTTAATCACTGTATCCCCAGATACAATAGGTGTTGAATAAATACCTACTAAAAGGCTGTCATGGCAAATCATCTACTACCTTAACCATCCCCCTGTATCCTTCTTGGTTCTTTCTCATTGAACACTGCTGTTTTTGGGCCAACTGTTTTCCTTTGAAGGGGCTGAGGGTAGAAAGGGAGGAAGGCTAGCCATATTGCCTGGGCTTGATTGGCTGTGGCCAATTGTGACTCCCTTCCAGCTGCAGAGCACTTTGTGTGTGATGAATGATACAGAAACATGCCTGGAGCAGCCAATTGGCCCCTCACCAGTTCTTTGTAAATACCAGCCAGAGGCAGCTCTGGTCTTCTGCCAGGCTGGAGACAGCAAGAGCAAATCTTGCAGGTTCTTAGCCCTCATATGGTGTTCATGATGACTCTACAGCTGTTTTAGCTCCAGATAGCAGTTGATGAATTCTGTGTAATTTTCCTTCAGAGAATCTGTGAAGGAAATGTCATGCACCCTCTTCCCTCTGCCTATATGTGTTTGCTTTGGTTGGGAATCACTCTGCATGCCTTTCTTCTCCACTCTCATCTCTTTGATTCAAATGTTCTCTCCTGCTGGTTACCCCTTGTCCCTGGAGGTACATGACACATGCTTGGTTTGGTGGAAACATCAGGTGGATATGTTACTTCTCTAGAGGGGCCTGGATTAACAGAGCTGTGTATTTTCAAATTCCTTTTCCCTGTCCCTTCATCAGCTGCATTGCACTGAACCAGTCTAGGAAAGGCAACTGACATAAATAAAAGATTCGATGCAGTAACTATGGGTATTGTTTCCATGTTTCCTGGCTTGTGAGATTCGTACATTTTCACAGTTCAACACCTTGGAATTTGGGAAGCAATTTTTTTTTTTCTTTAAATTGATGTATGCCACACACTAATTGACAGTGTTTTTTCTTTTTTGGTGGCAGATGCCATAATGCTGTGTTTTAAAATAGATGAAATCTTAGATTTGTTGAAAATATAGCAATGAATTTTTGTCACAGATTTCATTTATTTTTCCAGTCATTTTTTTTTTTCTGCTTGGCAATAACAATTCCAATGAATCTATGAGTAAAATATTTCTATAATCGACCTATTTTTACATGTGTCTATCATCATTATCATCATTTTAAATGTATGCAGATTGATTTATATAAAGAAAGAGAGGAATCAAGAGCGGCAAATCCTGGGTTTTAGTCCTGGTTTTGCTTTAACTAACTGTAAGACCTTGAATAAATAATCGCCTTTTTGCCTCTCCTTTTTTGGCAGTAAGACAATGGGAGAGAGCGTGATGATTGTAAAGGCTTTAATTTCATAGGTGTGCCTCTTCCTTATCAGTCAAAGTCATGGGGGGCTGGGTAGCAAGTCCAGACTGAGATTATGTCATAGTGACTTGTGAGAACTTGTCTTGCTAGGCAAATTTAGTTTTCTCTGTAAGATAATGATCCTATAACATTAACAACAGGAACAGTTAATAGTTTTTGAGTGCCAACAGTATGCCTGGCACTGGGCTACCTGTTTATGATAGATTGAGTTGTGTCCCTTCCCCAAACCTGGAAATTCTAATCCCCGGTGCCTGTGACCTTATTTGGAAAAAGTCTTTGAAGATGATCATGTTAAAATGACTCCATTACGGTAGACCCTAATCCAAATTTGAACACAGAGACAGATAAACACATAGGGAGAAGGCCATGCGAACATGAAGCTAGAGATAGAATGATACAGCTACAAGCCATAGAACAACAAACAGTGCCAGTAAACCTCCACGAGGTAGGTGAGAGGTATGGAAGATTCTCCATCACATCCCTCAGATGGAACCATCTTCTGACCCCTTGTTGACACCTTTGACTTCTAGCCTGCAGCAGTGTGACATGATACATTTCTGTTGTTTCCACTGCTCCACTGGTGGTACTTTGTTACGGCAGCCCTGGGAAACTATGCATCGCTATCGGCATCTTCACAGCCATCCCGTTTATTTATTCTCCAACATGCCGTCACTGAAGCGGTGATCGAATGAAGTACTCCCTTTCCAGGGCTTTTATTCTAGTGAGGGGGAAGATGAATGACAGACCAGGACATCCTACGTCAGATGGTAAGATACGTAATGGGGGAAAGGAAGGCATGGTGATGGAGATAGAAAAATTGTGTAGAGGAGAGCAGTGTGGAGTTACTGCTTTACACAGATGAATCTGCGAGGAGCTGGACTTAACCCAGAATCTCTAAGGGCAAAGGCTCACACTCTTGTTCACAATAAAAGCTTTCCGCTACCCTTATTGCTATTGACTTAGGCATGTTCTGTGCAGCCAGAATTTAGTTTAGGTTAGGCAGGTAGAAAATTTCCTTGATGAGCCTCTCAGAAGCTTCATTTCCAAGACCTGGCGTCAATATGAGAGACATATGTCAAGTGGCCTTAATACCCCTTGGAATCACGGACATCTTGATTTGTAGATGATATCTAATAGATCATATCTAATAGATCAGGGTGATAGTTTTGAGTGGGAATCACAATCCTTATACAAGGAAGACTAGAACCAAAAACCATAAAAATCATTACAAGAATTGCTAGCCACAGTCAGTATTCTGAAAGAGTTGTGGGTCAGAGTGGATCATTATGTGAATTGGCAGTGTCATCTTTGTGTGGAATAAAGCTGAGACCAGCCAGGATGGGTCTAATTTTTTCTTTACGCACTGAGTATATGAAATAGTCACTGGTGTGCTACAAATAATATTGCCCCTTGAGCTTAAAAGGAGAAAGATTCAAACATTAGTATTTTTGTTTAGCTAATAAGATGGGAGAAGTTAAAAAATAATACTTAGTGTCAATGTTAGTTTGAAGAAGAGAACATTCCCACAGTTTGATGAAACTATGAATTATACCACCTTCCCATAGGGTAATTTTACAACATGTATTAAAATGCTTCCACTGGGAATATTCCTGGAGCAACTCCAATTTCAGGATTTTTCCTCCTAAAGAAATCATTGGCTATACTGTATATGAAAAGATTTAGGTCCAAAAATATTTATTGCAAAATAATTGATAATAATAAGACAGGTTAATATGGTAGAATATTATATGGTCATTAAAATCATGATGTTAAATAAGAATTAAATGTTTTTAGCTAAGACACTCCTTTGGGAATCTGATGAAAGCAGTCAACTCACTTCTTGGGAAGAAAGCACATAGGTACCTACATAAAATCTTGTATATAGTTTCAGAGAATTTATAGACTACAAAATCCTTATACAGACTTGGGTTGAAGACTCCTACTCTGTAGGGAAGAGTTAGAATTAGGGACATGGAAAAATAGTCACAAAAGCACATGTGAGTACACTGAAATAGTTGTTAAACTAAACTAAATAACTAAATAGTTGTTATCTCTGTGAAGTGGGATTGTGGGTTTAAAAAGTTTTTTTTTTCCCTTTGGACATTTTAGTATTTCTCCATTTTTCACTGTGAAATGTAGTATTTCAATATGATTTTTTAAGAAGTTATTTTAATATGGAATAACAACAACAAAAATGTTTAGAGAGGTCTCCAGGAAATGTAACAAAAATGATACATGATAAAAAGTGCAAAGAAATACTGTAACTATGTCTACAGTAATAGGTACTCCTATGAGGAAGGCCCAAAATTGTTCTGTGCTCATGGAATGTTCGAGGGAAATGGATTTAATTTAAATTAAATGTTGCACTTGGGCAGAAAGTAGAATTTCTTTAGTGTTGGTGCTGTAAAACACGTAGATGAGTTACCAAGGACAAGATGAGCAAGTTGTCACTGGGAATGCAAACCATGGAGCTAAAAATTATCGATCTTGCTGTTTAACTATCTCCCTGAAGGCGCAAACAGCGTAGGGCGATCTGTCTGGAGGCGTTCTGTCAATTTGCTTATAGTTGTGAAGCAGGGCACGCTGGTGTTCCGGAAGGAAAAACACTGCTGGGACACCTCAGTGTGGTCTATCGTCACACGCTTCAGGGATGCCCCTTCGCCCACTCGGCATCGGGATGCGGTGTGATGATGCTACTTATCTGATTAAGTAATGCAGGTCCTGTTAATAAATATTGGCTACCAGGAAAATTGTGATCTAATTCCAACAAAGCTGAAATTCATTTTTGTCCCTCAATCTGATCCACAGCACTAAGTACACAGTGAGCAAAGTCCCATGGTCACCATTATTAGCATTAATGACGTCGTCAGAGGAAAGTGTTGTATGTATTTGGCAGATGAATCCTCTGGAGACCTGCTAAATCTGTAGGGGAATTTCTCTAATCTGTCTCTAGGCTTGGCAATCTTTTGACCTTGTTATTTTTTTTTTCTTATCATGCTTACCATTCTTTTTATGACACTAAGGTGTTGGCTGCTAAAAGTATATACCTTAGGACAATTCAGTTTCTGTGCATAGATTGGATATTGAACATTATTATATCATACATGTAGTACAGATAGAAATGTAGAAATAGGCACTATGGAGTCATGAGTAAGAGCACAGGGTCTGTGCTAGACTAGACTTCCTGTATTGGGCTCCTAATTCCACCACAGCTTTGTGAACACCAGGAATTTATTTAGCCTTGGTAAACTTTAGATTCCCCATTTGTAAGATAAGCATAATGGCTACCTTCTTCATAAAACAGTTGTGATGATTAAATGCCTTAATACTATTGCTATGATTATAACATTGTCTGGACTCTAGTATGTGCTTGCTACTTGTACCAAGGGTCAAAGGCTTGTAAGAGACTTCTGATGTATGGTCCTTCCTAGTCCCACGATGTGAGATTCTTGCTACCAGAACAGGGACCTCCTTTAGATACTGTACCTTTTCTAGGCTCTTACTTCTCTAGGGCAGATACTCTCCTAAGTGTTTCTGTTGGTGCTGGGTCATTGTGTGTGCAGTACTACCCTGAAGTTGTTGAAGAAATAGAGCGCTCACAGCTCTGGAAGAGCCCATGGGAGTGGAGCCATGTTAGTTATCCCTAAATTAACATATTCATCAAAGCTGCCTGAGGAGGAGGGTTCATCTCACTCCCTTGTATTTTTGCTGATTTCCAAGGCTGAGCACCATAGACTGTCTTAGGATTATAGAGTATCTTTTCTGGCCTATGACTTCACAGTCTACTTGAATTATCTCCTTATGTATTCTCTTTCCATTAAGGGACCTGACTTTCTCTTGCAATTCTTGTTCCTTGGGATCCCCCAGGCTGATTGATTTTTCCAGAAGACCAGAGGAACTGATGATGTTGCCATGTTGACATGCACAGTACACGGAATCATGGGTAGGTGTCTCTCTCTTCACACAGAATAAAATTTCTAGAGTGGCAACTTGAATATAAAGTTAAACTTGTTGGAACAATTTGTTTTTTCTCTGGTAAAGATTCTGCCATTTTCCTCAAATGATGCATCACATAAGCCCAGATAACAGTATTTTCCAGCATAAGAGAAATCTCATGACGAAATTATCAGAGAAGTAGAAATTATATTTGTATCCATAGAGTCTGGTTTTAATGGAGAAGTTGGGGAAAATACATGAGAATTTTTCTTATGTGCATGATTTTGTTTTGATGTCTTGTAAATTTCCTATTTTGATTGCTCTATAGTTACAGGGAATAGAAATAGTCTCTACTGAATTGCATAGAGGTATATCTACAATATTTTTTTTACCATTTCCATTTTCTGAAGCCGGTATTTCCTGAATTTTCTGGGGCAGCATCTATCACATGTTATTTTATTCTATCCCACAGAAGTGCCTTAGTAAATCCATAACCAGTATAGCTTAATAATTTATTTATATACTACTTTTCATTCAAACAAACAAAAACCAATGTATTTTTGATGGACTTTTAAGTTATAATTTTGGTTCTGAAAATATGATCTTTTGGATTCAGAGCTCTTTGGGTTTCATGAGTTTTTAAAAAGTGTTACTGAGACAAAGGAGCCATATTGTTCAGGAGCCTGCTGGTCACCGCTGAGGGGAGGGTGATTCTTTACTATTTGTGCAGGGTATCTTTGATTTAACGGCGTCACTGGCGCAGTTAAACATGTGCATTGTGACCTCCGTACCACTGCGTGTTGGCTTGTCAGCTTCTCCATCTGTCACAGCACAGTCTGAATGACCCTGTAATTGTTTATTTCTGGCTTCTGCTTCCCCTCCTCTGATTTCTGCAGCTGCTCCACTGTCTTGCCCTGGTTAGCTTCCTCACCTGGACATGTTGAAAACTGTAGTCAGGGGTCAAGCATTACTGGGTGTCTGCCCCTGTCAAAGGCAGATTCTGCAAAGCCTCTGCTCTGTTTTCTTTTAAAGGAGATTTGGGAGGGCATTTGTGTGCCACGGCACAATGCAGGTTTGGCCTGCACAAATATCACGGTTGTCTCACCTGAGAAGCAGAGTTCATCGTTCATCTTCTTTGTGTCTTTGTGCTCACAATTCATTAGTTGGTTTTGTCTTTTGTCTAGAAAAAGAAATGTTTCACAAGAAGCTTGAAGGAATTTTCCCACTTAGTAGTTAATAGTGTAAATGATAACTTTAATGTCACACAGAAAAGACAGTTTGATGAGTGACAGGGAGTCTTCAGAGCCAACCTGCTTCCTGGAATCGGCCAGTAGAGGGGATGGGGCAGATCAAGTGTTTTCATCTCTCCAGATCAGCATTCCAGTTCTGTGAACTCTTACTGTTCATAAGCTGTATCTGCTCTAAAACACTTCAGAAATTGTAGCACAAAACGTTCTCTAATAGGCTTTAGAGTCATCTCGGAATAATTTCCTTTAATTAGATCTAATGGATTATCTGATGAACTGTATGACTTTCCATTGGGTCTGGCACAAGTAATTAGCCATGAACAATTGTACTTGGCCATTTTTAATTATACAGGATGAGAAACACACTTTTACTTCTACAGCTGCCGTTTGAAGAATCTAAAGACTTCACTGAAGTAAATATCATATTCCTTCTTTTCTTTCAAAAACACCTATTTTAAGTCCAACTTTTGAAGTCTGCCATGTCCCCCTACTCCCACTGGCTGTGTGATCCCAAAAAATCTCTTATACTAAAAGTTTTGTTTTCTCATCTCTAAAATGGAGTTAACAATGATACTTTCAGGATTAAAGGAAACAGTATCACGATAGCATTTCATAAATAATGCTTTCATGTTATTTATTAAAAAATAATAACAAGACTTACCAGCAGCTTGAATAAGCTATGTCTTTCAAACAGTAAATTGTAACAGTGGGTTATAATAGCATATTGTATATTGGGCCCTGAAATCAATTTACTAGTTTAGGATGAGCAGTTTTTAAAAAGTGAAGCAAAATAGCATGGAAAATGTAAGTTTGTTTCACAAGTAGTAAGAGCAAGTGTTGTTTCACTGAAGGTTATAAAATGTGTGTGTGTGTGTGTGTGTGTGTGTGTGTGGTGCATAGAATGTTGGGATGTGGAATACTATTTTTTCATTATTGTGGCTCAAAGGCAGTGCAGAGAGTCACTGGAGAAAGCATGGCTTATAAATGGAAATAATATCCATTGTCAAGCAAGTTTAAAATATCTTTTCCATCTGCCTTCCTCTGGGTTTTTATTGAAGACAAATCAAATTTTTGAAAAATTTTGTTTTAGGCCCACAAAATCTTAATTACATGCATCAGAGAACACTTGTAAGCACAGTATTTTCTCTTTCTGTAGCAGATTGCACTGCCCTCCTTACCTAAATGCCAGGCCCTACATCACCTTATTCCTGACACCTCCTCCCATAAAACTCAGGAGAGTTTTCATATCTTTATTTAGTCCCAGGGATAAATCCTGACAGGTCCAAACCAGTAATAATACTTCTATTTCCCTGACAGTGATTGGTTTAGAAAAGAACAAATGATATGATTCCAGCCAATGAGATGTGAGGGGAACTTATCTGGGATGCTTCTGGAAATGGTTTCCTTGTTGATAAACATATTACTGGAAAATAGTCTCCTCCTCCTCCTCCTCCTCCTTCTTCCTTTGCCTCTTCTTCTTCTTCCTCTTCTTCCTCTCCTCCTTCTTCTCCTTGCTTTCCCTCTTCTCCTTCTCCTCCTCCTCCTTCTTCTTCCACTAGAGGTGTCAACCAGTAACACCTGGTTGGTGACAGATCTTTGAACTCTAAGAGTAACCAGCTGAAGACACTGCAGTGGATTGTAGAGCTGAAAGAAGGAAATAACCTGGGCCTTTTGGTAGCACAGTAATGTCAAGCTCCAAACTTCACCTATTTTGAATTTGTTCTACTTCAGGACTTCTTGCTACCTGAGCTTTTTTATGTTCTTTGGGGTTTAAGCCATTTTAAGTCAGGATTTTGTCTTACTTGGGACTGGAAATATCTTGGTTTATCCACCTAGAATAAAATCTGGATTATGTTTCTTAGAAATATAGCCACCGTCACTGTGTGTCCTTGGACTATATTGAGATTTAACACGTGCAGTTTCCAACTTGAGAGCCAGTCGTGAGTCAGCAGGTTTTATTTCATCCTCTTCTAAATCACTGTGTCTCATACTCTTGGGAGTAAACTGTGGCAGAATGGCTGAGTGGTCTACGGCACCAGATTCAAGGAGTAGACTGTGTTAGCCGTTGTAGATGACACCTAACTCAGACCAATTTTTCTTTTTTTAACCAAGGTTGTTGACATAGGTGTGCAAAAGAAAGACTCTTAATGCTTTGTGTCAGTATTTGTACTTTGTACTTTTTGAGGTAATTTTGCATCTATTTTTACTGAGCACTCATTAAAATTACTAATTGAACACCTGCAAATGACAAATGTTAGGCACTGGTGATATAGTGGTGAATATGATCTACATATTTTGTTTTCGTGGGGAACCTAAAATTAAGTTATTCTTAATAACTTTGTAAAACAGGGCAACTATTATGAACGTTATTAGTTTGTGTATTCATTCATTAATTCACCATATTTTTGATGAGATCCTGCTATGCACCCGGCTCTGTGCTGGAACATGCAGTGGTAGACTAGACATGCGTGACTCACTCCAATGGGACCTTAAAGTCTAGCTCTTCATAATAATCTTACAAAGCAGCACATATTATTAATTAATTAATACAACAAATAATTATAGAACACCTTTTGTGTGCTAAATACAGGTGAGAAAACCGAAGCTGGAGAAGTCAAATGAGTTAATCACCATATTAGTGAGAAAGTTCATGGTAGAACACAGAAAACTTGTGATCTAAGTGAACTTTTCATTTGATCATTGTTTTTAAGGCAAGGCAGTAGATAATTAGAATTACTTCCTAAATATCAAGCTTGTAAATGGCATCAATGTTGTCTTCCCAAACAAAGCATAAAAAGTTAATCTTGAAAATTCCTCTGTACTTTAAATGTAAAATTTACTTTTATGTCCCAGGGGCCCCCAAATTAGCCCAAGTATTTTTAGCTCAAAAGATTGGTGCTCTGTCAAAATGGAAAGTTTGCAAATTAGTTAAAAAGGAGTACTATGCTAGAGAGAAGTAAAAATCTAGGTTTTCCTGGAGGAAAATATCAGTACCTTTGTAATTATTGACTCTAATCTTTGCCTACAGTATACTTTTCTCCAACGTTCACGTACCTTATGTATCTGTGCAATGGGAGTAAGTGATTATTTTCTCAGTGCTTTTCCTCTCTTCTAAACTTTGAGATTCCTTAGTTTCCCTAAACATTGACCTTCCTTTATCTAACATCTCTGACTCAGATTATAATTCAGAAGGCTAGGAAAGGGTGCTTTAAGGCTATCAAATATAGATTATTTCAGCTTTAAGATGCTAGAAGTTTCTAAATAGTATAAATACTCAAAATTCGGAGACAGAATTGGAAAATGCCTCTTTCTGAAATGGCTAACAAGCATTAGTCACTTTCTGGAAGTAATCCTTGGAAATGGCATATCTCAAGAGAAGAAGGACAATGATGAAGAAAAAGAAGAGGACAAATAATGTTGAATAATGTTGAATATATCAAAGAAAGAAAGTGGGCAAAGTAGAAGAGGATCAGTAGAAAACACGAAATACAAAGGTCACCTTTGTAGCCTGAGATGAGTTGGCTCCAGGAAGTAAAGGTAACTGCAAGTGCCTATGGGAGTCTTGTTTTCTGATATCCACATGCATTCCAGGTGGCTGTGGGATATTAGAGAGCCCATGGGAGAGAGTTAAGAGGAACTCTTCCTTTCGATGACTGATTCTCTTGAAGTCTTGTCTTCCAGTTCAGAACACAGATAGAATTTTGTCCTTTTAAGAGGGTACTGGGCTGGTGAGATAGCTCAGTGGCATAAGCGCCTGCCTGGCAAGCGCGAGGTCCTGAGGTCGACCCCCAGTACCCACAAAAAGAAAAAAAAAGGAAAAAAAAAAGAGGGTACTGATCACATTCTACTTTGCAATTTGGTTTTAAATTAAGCTAGTGTTCTGCCTGGAATCTTCTAGACTATGCTATAACAGAATTGGTACATTCCTTGTCCTAGTCACATATTTGCAGCTTTGGATATAATTCCTAGTACATGGTAGAGAGTCACTGAATATTCTTGAGTGCTCCATAAATTAAATAGGACTTGGCTGTGAATTTGAACATATATCAAGCATAGAGGTAGAAAGTTGAAATGCATTCTTCTTTTTTTATTGCATTTAACTGTTACGGTTGTTTTTACTTTTACTTTAGCAAATGTGTAAATAGCTCAGTACTGGAAAGGTAAAAGCAACAAGATAGAGACAAAATGAGGATCGAAGGAAATGCTATTAATGAAAACTTGCTCTGACCTCTGTGACCTCCTTACATAAGAGCATACATGGACAGTCCAGGCAGTATTACCATTTCTTTTTTTTTTTAATTTATGTATTCTTTTTATAAAATAGCTACCATAGATTTCCTGGTTCTATGCTAGGTCATTTATATGCCAGATCACACACAAACATTTGAGTTTATACCTACTTAGAAATATGCCTATTTTCATAGCAAATGAAGTCAGTGTTGAGGTTACATATAATACTCTGGTTGAAAATTGTGGTACCAATATACCACTGCAGCGCTGAGTTTTTAACTGATGGAATATGAAAACAAAGAGCTTGGATTCTGGAATCAGCAACTCAAATTTGAGTCCCAGCTCTGTCACTAGCTCCGTGACACTAACTTCTCTGTGCCTGTTTTCTAGTATATCAAGTAGAAGTGACGATAGCTGTACCTTATAGGGTTACTGGGAGGATTTAATGAGTTAATATCTGTTAAGTCATTAGAACAGTGCCTGGCACCTAGTAAATGTTAGCTATTATTAATAATAAACAGAGCTGGGTGTGGTGGTACACACCTGTAATCCCAGCGCTAGGGAGGCTGAGGCAGGAGGATCGCCATGAGTTCGAGGCCAGCCTGGGCTACATAGTGAATTCAAGGCTAGCCCGAACTACATGGTGAGACCCTGTCTCAAAAAAAAAAAAAATTACCAATAATATCAGCAACAAGGGGCTGGTGAGATGGCTCAGCGGCGTAAGTGCCTGCATGGCAAGTGCGAGGTCCTGAGTTCGACTCCCGGAACCCACATACGAAAAAAAGGGGGCCAGTGATATTGCTCAGTGGCATGGGTGCCTGCTGGCGTGCAACGTCCTGAGGTTGAGCCCCGGTACCCACACACACACACAAAAAAATATCAGCAACAAATTTCAGATATTCACATTAAGGTAAAACCACTAAATATTATAATAGAAAATATTAACTGAGAAAAATAAAATCTTTATGTATTAAATAATGCTTTTAAATAAACCTATGTTTTATTACTAGCATCTATATGTACAATCTATTTAGTTGAAGCAGTAATACTGGACGTGTATGAATATATGTGGATATATCTGTGTGTGTTTACATGTATGTGCATTTTTACACACATAGCACTGTCCACTCAGTTTTCATATGAAGCACAGTGAAAGGATACATTTATGGACCTTGAGAACTCCAGGGTAAATATAGACCTTAACTTAGGAACCACTGGCTTTGTAAACTTTTATGCTCACTCTGTATATCAGTCATATAAACTAGTGCAGATTATTTTCCTGGAAGATATTCCATGGATTATGAAAGAAATCAGGCTGCAGTTGGTTAAAAATCGAATACATGAGCCAAGTATGGTGGCACGTGCCCGTAATCCCAGCACTTGGAGGCCGAGTCAAGAGGATCATGAGTTCAAGGTCAGCCTGCGCTATATAGTAAGACCCTGTCTTGAAAACAACCACACAAACAAACAAACAAACAAACAAATCAAACACACTTAAATATGGTTACAAGTCACAACGTGATGGGTATAACAGCTTCCTAGCCTCATGGTGTTCACTCCCAGATACCAGGTTCCTCATGGATCTGATGAAGACAAATGATAAGTGAAGGAAGAATCAGTGGCACTTCTGTGGATTGTGTTGTTGGCACAGCTGCGGGGAGCAGAGATGTCTACAGTGATCCAGTGAGGACAGTGGTATTATTGTCCCCATTTACAGGTTAAAAAACAAAACAAACCCGGAGAGATTCATTAGCTTCAAAGTCTTACAATAGAGCTAAGATTCAAACCTGATGCCAGGGAGCTATACTTCTATGCCAGTCTTCCCAGTAAGATTCTCATTGTAAGACCTCCTCAGCACTGTGTAGTTTTTATTGCTGTTATTGCCATAGTTTTATCTTGCCTAACCTCCAGAACATAGGCCGTCCACGCGATAGAGAGAGAGCTGCCAGAACAAGCCCGTCATTGTAACGGAAACCAAGACAGATGTCAGAAAGGAAGTACAGCTATTCCTTATGGCGGTGTGAGGACTTCCAAAACTGCCTTAGAAAGTGGCAAGAACTGAGATAAGTGTGTTCAAAGGGAGGAGGAATATTTTGAGGGGAATTAATGGCGATATATCTTTTATTGTGATCACTTTAAAACAATTTTAAACCTTCACTATATATTTTGATCACACCTGATATATCACGGACAAGTGGAAAGTTATAGCCAAAGAGCAGAATGGGCAGGGGTCAGTGGATGGAAAATTATTAAGAGGAAACATCAGAGGTAAGGGGGGAATTTTGGCTAAATTGAGCTAAGTGAATTCTTGCTAAAGACGGGCCAGGGTGATCAGGTATCACCTGGGGGACGATGGCAGATGAGGAGCCCGTTGGATGTGGACAGCAATCAGTCCTGAGGGTTGGGAGGGTTCTCATGGAACTGATTTAGCAGTGTTCTTTGCTAAAACTGGACTTTACAAGGAAGTATCAAGATGGACCTCGAAGGCGGCTGAGGAGCCTGGCAACAGTGTGATCAAACAAAGAATCTTGGTCCTCTTCTTATTATGATTAAAATTGAATTGGTTAGCATTGAACTTTTTGTGAAGAAAATTTAAAAAGAAAATGGGTGAAAATTTGTCTGGAAGACAATCACTATTTTAAAGAAATGGTGATTCCTGGAGCCTGAGAGCCCTGACTACTGGGGAAACATCTGAAATAATGAACAATAATTTAGGGAGAGAAAAATGCCCAGCACAGGGCACATCAACACTGAAGTGTTGTGTAGAATGAAGTGTTGTGTAGATGAAGTGTTGTGTAGAATGCCTGATTCCTCCCCACACTGCAGAGAATTAACATGATGAGCAGGTGATTTTTCCAATAGGCAGAACTCAAACTTTGCACCAACTTTGGAAACACGTTTTTCCCATGTCATCAATCTACCTTTGGGATGTCATCTATCTAAATGTCATGTATTAAGGTATCTCCCTTTATTTCAAAGCTGAGAAATAACATGAAGCCAAGATATTAAAATATTGGGTCAATATCCTTCTGTTAGAGGCTTTCAAAGAAAAGAAAGCAAAAACACTGGTGGAAAATAAATAGTTGTTGAGAAGACTTAAGGGTTTTCTTTCCCTTTTAGTTATTCACCCCACCCCCTGGTTAAACAACTTCAAATTGAAAAATACTTCCTGAAATGGGCATTTATAAAAGCTTCCAGAATTCCCAAAGAAAAGGCTTGATCCATACAGAAATGCTGGGAGAGAGGAAGTGGCCTCAGAATGCTCTTGTTCTATTCACATACTAATAGGCGAGTTGCCTCTGGGCTGTCTCAGTAAAGGGCCCTCTGTTAAAAGGAATCTGCAAAAACACAATCAGTTAGCAGCCAGGCATTATCTCTATGCTTGTTTTACACCTAAAAGAAACTAGAAGAAATTGTGATTTAAAATGTTTTGGGGCCGGTGAGATGGCTCAGCGGCGTAAGCGCCTGCCTTGCAAGCGCGAGGGCCCGAGTTCGACTCCCGGAACCCACATACGAAAAAGGGGCCGGTGATATCGCTCAGCGGTACGGGCGCCTATTGGCGCGCGAGGTCCTGAGGTCGTTCCCCCGGTACCCACAAAAAAAAAAAAAAAAAAATAAATAAATAAAATGTTTTGGATGGTGGAGTTCCCAGAGTTATGATTGTGTCATTTCAATAAATATTCATTGGCTATCTGTGCCCACTTTGTCCTTGGCACTGTAGGAGTACCACAAACTGAGGTCATCTTGCTTATATTCCTCACCCAAAGTTGGGATAGGATTCATGGTTAGGATTAAAATGCATTGGAAGTTTTGGATAAGTTTAAAAAATAATCTATATGCCATTATGATCATAAAGTTACAGATAATTAGTCAACATTTTTGAGAATACAGTGCTTGCTTGGTGGCAAATGGAACATATCTAGGGCCCTCGACTTCATCTCTGAGAGGCTGTGTATCTCTCTCCTTGCTCATTCTCAAATAACAAATGAAACTTGGGGATATGTGGGGCAGGGGTAACTAGAAGACATATTAGGGAGAGAAGCCATTTCCAAATTGAGATCTGTTTGCTGAATATCTAGCTTTTAATGAGAATATTTACTCCAAAGTGAAACTGACGTATTACATAGATGTATGTATCCCTCTGTAATTAAAAGATTCATCCTACGGAGTTCTTTTCTTTAAAGATTATTCTATGATGTGAATAAACTATTCTCAGGAATGACAGCTCCTCTCTTCTGAAAGCTTTCATCTCTTCCTCAGCTGATTGATAGGGCTGCTCATGGTCTTTTTCAGCTGCATATAAGGAATATAAAGCCAACTAGTGCAGCAGAAAGCGATGAATAAAGATTCCTTTGTTCCCGATCGCGTGCCTGGAGAGAGAATGCCGCTGCCTGAGCGCTCTCTCGAGTGGGTTCAGCATCTTCCCCCTTCCTGTAGCCATCTGAGCGGTTCTCTCACAGTGCTGCATGAGAAAGCAGTCCTGTTCCTTTGGGGTGAGCCCCCCTCAGCAATGCTGCTGACACCATTTCCAATCCCCTAACCCAGACAAGAGAGAAGCTGCTCGCTGCCCCGGGTGTGCTTATTTTTTTCTTTTGCCTCATGGAAACTTGTTTGAAAGAAGATAACAGGCGTAGCCTGGTGTTAGAAGGTCCAGAACATCGAAATACACTTATAAAATAATTTGGCTGCAGTATATGACTGTGAGTGATTTCTGCTTGGGGAATTTGCGAAAGAATAGATCAACGTATTTGTCAGGGAGGGAAGGAGGCAGAGGGAAAAGTAGATTTTTTTACAGGACTGTGTTTTGCTTATCATGTCTGAATATCTGTCTAAACAGATGTGATATATTTGTTTTGATTTTCTTAGCTTATAACATATAAAATGTCTTGGAGAAATAGAGCATCTGGTCTTCGGAGTCATTTTGTTTCTCATAATCTTAAAATTCTGATCTCTGTAATTTCTTACTCTTCCCTTAAAAATCTTCATGATCTAGCTATTTGGTGGCTCTTCTCATAGATTATTATTATTTTTTGGCTAGGAATTGGGGACTGTAGCCAGGGCCACATGCATGTTAGGCAAGTGTTCTACCACTCTCAAATTTTAAAATTTTGAGACAGGTCTCACTATGTTGCCCAGGCTGGCCTTCAATTTAAGATCATCCTACCTCAGACTCCCGAGTAGCTGGGATTACAGGTGTGTGCCATCATGCCTGCAGCCTCTTCTTACACTTCTTTTTATATGTTGATGTTTTATTATCAATTGTCAGACCTTGTGTACACTAGGTGCTCAAAAAGTATCTTCTGAAAAAAGAGAATAGACGGAAAAACAAAAATATTAAAATATTAAGCTTTTTACTCATCAGAGTAAGTCTTTTTTCATTCTTGGTTCCAGGCTCAAATACAATTGTCCTCAGGTATCTGTGGAGGATTGGTTCTAGGACAACCCCCTGGACCCACTCTATAGATATCCAAATCCTCATATGCTCATTTCCTTATAGAAAATGGCACAGTATTTGCATACAACCTACACATAGCCTTCCTTATACTCTAATCTCTAGATTACTTTTTTTTTTTATGTGGGTACCGGGATTTGAACTCAGGACCTCGCGCTTGCCAGGCAAGCGCTTACGCCGCTGAGCCATCTCACCAGCCCTCTAGATTACTTTTAATACCTGAAAATGTACAAATGTTATTTAAGTAGCTACTCTACTGTATTTTTTTAGAGAGTAATGACAAGAAAAAAAGTCCTTGCACAATCAGTACAGATTCATTTTTCCCCAAATGTTTTCAGTCTGTGGTTAGTTGCGTTCATGGGTGTGGAAGGCACAGGTATCCAGGGCTGGCTGTGTATGCGCCTCTGAAAAGGGGGTTAATTTTCCTTGGGCTGCTATGGAAATGGAGAGGCAGGATATAAGCTTTGAGCAGGAAGGCAGTGCAATGGTCACCGAGGGTGAGACTGGGAAAAGAGGGCCAGAGTAAACTGGTCTGTTCTTCCTCGAGGTTATCTTTAGTTATGGAGCTATCTACTTGAGATTTATTAGGCTGTTAATGATTCTTTGAATGTAAAGAAAAAAGTAGAAGTAAACCCTGAAGATCTAGTTTAAATTACCAAAGCCCGGGCTTCTATTCTTGTGAAAGCCCTCAACCCATCTGCGTTTACCAATGGGATGGGGAGTGATGGAGGCCAGTGGAATGCTACGTGCACCAACACTGTGTGTGTGCTGCAGTGAGGCACATCTGTCACCTTTCTCCTCTTACCAGCCATGAATGTGGAGGACAGCAGTGTCATTTTCTACTCAAAGTTATAACTGGGAGAAGGGCTTATATTAATTTTCTAGGGCTGATATAACAAAGCACCACAGAATGGGTGGCTTACACAATGGAAATTTATTTTCTCACAGTGCTGGATGTTACAAGTCTGAGACCAGGATGTTAACTGGGTTGTTTCTTCCGAGGGCTTTCTCCTTGGCTTGTACCTGGCTGTCTTTTTCTTCCGTTTCCTTGTCTTCCCTCTGCACGTGTCCAGGTCCAAATTTCTTCCCCCTATGAGGATAGCAATCATATTGGATAGGGCTCACATTAGTGACTTAATTTAACTTTAATTTCCTCATTAAAGGCCTTATCTCCAAATACAGTCACATTTAGTGGACTTCAACCTATGAATTTAAAGGAGATGTAACTCAAACCATGACAAAGCCATACCAGCCAGACCTTTGTCTCACCATGGGATGTAAGTTATTTTATGTCTGGAGAATGAAGTGAATAATAACTAATTATAGGAAGAATGATTTGAAAGGGTTGGAGATACTGAAATGGAAAGCAGATATGAGGCAGTGATACAGTTTAAAATGGTTATTTAAAAGAAAAGAATCACATTTCCTTGCATTGGGATAAAAGGCATGTTTAGCATGCACAAGAGAATTTTTATTCAGAATCACTCAGGCTTTCTTATTGGGAAATGGGTAATTTGAAAGGTAAAGAAATTGTTGAAGTGTAAGGAAACAAACTATGGAGAACAATAAGGAAGAATCAGAATTCTTTAAGTCAGTGAGAGCTGAGAGACCAGAGAAGGCAGCCTTGTGATTTGAGTATGGTAGGACCGTACTATACACTGCTGGACAGTGTGACAGAAAAGATGTTCATCTTTACGCGTGTCCAAAGGTTTCTTCTGAGAAGTTATACAAGGAATAAGCACCCATATGAATGGGGTTTTTGATTGTTAGAGAACTCAGTAGGCTTTTTAGAAAGCTAATGATGAATTTTGAGGGTCTTAGACACAATAGAGAGATAAAATATTCAAGCTTAAAATCAAGATTAGAACTCATTGACTGTTAGGACTAGAGGGGTTCTGTGATTCTGTGATTCGACTCTCCTTTTTTATAGGGACCCACAGAGGTTTAGATTCCCACCTGGAGTCACTCTGCTAGTATGCAGAATTGCTGATGCAAACCTCAGTTTTGCTCTTTTACTAAATTGTTAAATGGTATTAGGCGAGTTATTTAAACACATAATATTAAATATAGATAGTGTGGTGCACGAATTGCAGGAAGGTGTAATGAGAATTTAATGATTTAAAATATTGAGCCCTGTGTGATTGAAAATGTACATGACTCCCACATAGCTCAAAAAATCCTAACATTTTAAAGAGGTAATTAAAATGAAAATGTGAACATGTGGCGCTTTACTTAATGTCCTTTTTGTAGAATTAGATCTCGAGGGAAAAATCTGTGAGTTGACTGCTCAGAGTACCCCACGTAATTGTGTTTTTATTGCAGCTCTCTGATTTTCTGGTGTGGAAGCAGAAAGCATGGGGTTATTTATTGCAAAAGGTGCCTTCTATTGTTTCCTGTTCCTTTTTCCTTTGTACACAGCTTTGTTTTGACATTTTGAGAATGTTTCATAAGAAAAATTTCACGTTTCTTTTTTTTATGCAGAAAAGCCAGTAGTTAAGCTATAGCAAAGAAATGTTTATGCCATAGAATTTTGCCTATTTTAATAATTCATTCTATTCTTGGTCCTTTTTTTCTCAAATCTTGAGCAGTAGGATTGTGCCCTGTGATCTGCTATATATTTAAAATATAGGGACCTGCTTTATTGGTATAGAACTTGAAAACATACAATGACATGCTTATACAATTAACATTTTTGAGCTAGAATTTAAAAGGCAAGTCTGCTAGCTTAGACGGAAGAGATATTTTCCATCTAAACACTGAAACTCTTCTAATGTATGCTGAGGTTAGATAATGGTTCAAAGTTTCCCACCTTAGAAATGATGGAATAAATAAATTAAATCTTTGAAAACGACACTCCAATTTTGTCAAAGCATAGTCTTTTGTTTAGCACACCAATTCGTAGATAATTTGTAAGAGGTTGGAGTCTGATGATTTTGTCCCTTTTTCATTTCTTCCATGCGCTTACACTTTGTCGCTCCTTCATAGCATTTAAAATTATTTAATGAGGAAGATAGTGGTTCATTTTCTCAGTGATGAAGATAAGTATTGAATTTTAAATTTTGTTGTATTTTTGGTACTGGGGATTGAACCCAGGGGCTTGCTACTGAGCTACATTCCCTGGCTCTTTTAAAATATTTTTTACTTTGAGATCGGGTCTCACTAAATTGCCCAGGCTCGACTCAAACTTATTGTCCTCCTGCCTCCTCAACCTGCCAGAGTGCGGGGATTACGGGTGTGCTACCATGCCTGGCTAACGTTGTTGCTTTTTGAGTTTGTTGGTGGTTAAGCGTGAGTTTAGTGACGAAGTTCACTTTTTCATGTCGTTTTTTCACCTGCATAATGAGTTTTCCAGGGGAAGGGTAAGGCAGGAGCTCTGGGCTGACCAGAAGTTCTGTCACTGTGAAGACCTCATGGTTGGTTTGGGAGAGAACAGGAAGAGAGTGGTGACTAAAATCTGGGCACCAGCACACTGGGCTGAAGGCTCGATCAGTGAGTTCCTTCAGGTTCTTGTGAGTACCCCTCAAAGGCCAGGAGTTTCCCCGGGGGTAAGAGACTTGAAGAACTTACACTGCGTTTAGGATGCTGGTACAGTAATTCTATGAGACATTTTTTTTTTCTTTTATTGCAAGAGAGGGATACAAATAAAAAAGACAACCTTTGTAAGTCCAAAGTGAATTCATAATTCATAAATTATAAAGTAGGTAAATACTTTAACCTCAGGAATGTTCATTCATTCATTTATTTGCTCACTCACACATAAAACTACATGTCAGGCAGTGTCTGAGATGCTAGAAAACCTAGCAGAACAAAACTTCAGCTCTCTCAGGGCTTGGCATATATCAGAGCAAGAAGAGTTATAGGTGAAAAAAGAAGTTAGGGACTGGGAATTGTGGTTTTGGGCAGTGGGTAGGGAATTGTATTCCTGAGAGCTCAGGGCAATAAGCTTTCTGATGAGACCTCTATGATAAGAGATCTACAAGAAGGTAGGCAGGAGCTACACAGATTCCTGGGGAAGAGAATGTGTGAGTGAGAACAGGAGTGCACTTCGTGTGTGTGCAAGGAGCAATAAAGAAGCCGGTTTTGCTGAGTCATCGTGACTAGAGGTGATAGTAGTATAGGGAATGATAAAAGCAGAATGGGTTGTGGGGCAGATCATGAAGGATCTTGCAGATTCTTGTAAGGAATTCTGCTTTGACTCAGAGGGAGAAGGCAAGCCATTTGAGGTTTCTGATCAGAAGAGTGACACAATTTGCTTTTAAAAGACCCACTCTGATGACTAAGTGTGAGAGTAATTTTTGAGGGGCCAGGGTGGAAAAAGGAAGCCCAGTTAGGAGGCTATGGAAACAAGTCAGGCAAGGGATAAGGAATCTTGGCCCAGGGTGATGATGGTGGAGATGTGAGAAGTGGTGGAGCCTGGATCTCTCCGAAGTTCAAATCAAAGGATTTGCTAACGGAAAGAATGTCCAGTGTGAGAGAAAGAGAGTGTGAAAGGCCGACTACAAAATTTGGGACTGCCCATTACTGAGATAGGGAACAGATTGGGGTTGGTTTAGTGAAGGAAATCCGGTGGGACTGTGAGATACCTAAGAGGAAATGGGGACAAGTGTGCGCTTCAGGTGAGAGGCTGGGGCTGAAAATTGTAATTTGGGAGTTGTTAGTATGTAGGTGGCACTTAAAGGGAAAGGGTAGTGATGAGAGGAACAGGACATTTGGCCAGAGCAAAGAAATAGCAGCTTGGTGTAGTATCAAAAATAGCTATAGATTAAGGCTTTTAGCAGCAGGTGGGGGAACAAAGTCACTAGCAGCTTAAGTGAAGTGTTGATGACCATCAAGGAAACTGGGTGACTTCATGAAGGGAAGGCAATCAGGTCAGTCTGGGGGAAGGAGACAGTGACACAGCTTGATGCAGACTCAGAGGCTAAGATAATTTTTATGATTTTTTTTAATGCAAAACATATGCCTGCTCAGATGTGGCTTGATAAGGTAACAGGTATCTTCATAAAGTTTGAATTACAAAGATATTTGTTTCAGATAGCTTCACCTCTTCTATTTCCTGACTGATTGCAAGTTTCTTAAGAGGAAATTTCATGCTTGCATTCATTTTTATATTCTGCATAAACCTCAGAACAGAAAGCTTTGTATATGGTAGGTATTCAATAAGCATAGCCTCTGTTGCATAAAGTAATGAAAACACTACCAAAAGCTTCAGAAATCTCCTGAAGGGGCTTGGATGGGGCATCCCAGTGAGCATTAGTCATGCTGGGCTTTCCTGATCTGCTTGGAAAATGCCCTCAGTGTGTCTTAGAAGAGTGAGGCTCCTTTTAAAATCAATTACGGTGGGTTGGCTTTTTAGATATGATCTTTACAAGACTAAAAATTGCAGGTTGTTTGGTAGCCTATTTAAAGTATTTGTCCCAGGAAAAAAGTTTGGATGTGTGTTATGACAGAATTATTCAAAAAACACATGCTCAAACTGAGGTTTCTAAGTAGGCTTTTGTAGAAACAGGCAATTACTTGCTCATGGCAGTTAATTGCATGCACAGACGGGTACTCATGTCACCAATTCCTCATTTGCACTTGTGATTACCCATTTGCAATAATTCATAAATCTAGGGCAATTCTTAGGTACAAGGAAAGGTTGTAGGCATTTAAGAAACATCTTACTGCCGCAAGAGAATAGCAGAGGGATTAGGGAATATTTTCCAAAGCCTGTGGTTGTTGAAGGCAAAGAGGTTGCCTGACTATCTTACTGAAGTTGTTTCCATTGCTTCTGTCAGCTTTAAAAAAGAAGGAAAAAATAAAAAGCATTTCAGCATTTTTCATTTTATTTTGTTTTTCTTGTAGCTGTCTGTTAATGGCGGTCTCTGTCGAGTTGTTTCTAGCTTGGCGCTGTACCTGGCTAGAAGAGCCTTTTGTCAGAATGAAATGCACTCACGTTAAAATCCTTTGAAATAATTTGAAAACATAAATGTGGGGGGAAAGTGGGTAGAAACAATCTCAACGCCCCAGGGTTGTGGTAAAATGTCAAGGAGACCTGCTTTTAGAGGTGGTTATCATGACAACCCAATGCTACAATAAATGAACAGCAAGTTTAAACAAAAAATGAACCAAATTCCTCTCTTCATCAAAATAGGAACCCTGCTTTTAAGTAATATTTTTTCAAAATGATTATGGAATCATGTGAACCACCTGAAATAAATGCTTTGTGAGGAAAAATATCCTATGCCAAGATGTAAGTTAGTTTTAGCACTGAAAAAGGAATAAATTTATCAAACTTCACATCCTAAGGAAGCTTCAAATAACTTTTATTCTAAATTCGCTCAGGGCACTTTACATGATTTATTATTTTATTTTTGCAGGTGAACCTCGTGCTCACAACACTGGGTGGGGGGATGGGGAGTAACCCATCCTATGGAAGCAATTAAGTTGGTGGGACAAACGGTAGAAAGCTCACAGACCTTCCGTGCCTCTGTGGCTTAAGAGTACTACTTAGTGGAGGAAATTAAGAATAAGTATGTGAGGTAATGGATATGTTAATATCTTGATTTTGATAATCATTTCACAATATATATGTATCTCAAAACATGATGTTGTATATGTTAAATATATGTTTTTTATTTGTCCATTACACTCAATTTAAAAAACAAGAAAAAAGAGTAGTGCTTGGGGATGTTGAGTTGAAGAGCTAGGACAGCCAGCCTGAAACCCTCTGGGTGTGTAGTCACGATCTTGGACATGGACGATAAGCTGTGGTAGTCCATTCCTGTGTCTATTCTTCCCGAACAGAGAGACAGACTTATGGAGCATTGTGTCAGGATGGATGAGGTAATACTGTAGTTACAAATTATCCCTTGGTCTCAGAAACCTAAAACAACAAAGGTTTACTTCTCTTGTGCTACATGTACATTGTGTGTCTACATGGGTTCTATTCTTCAGAGTCACTCTGGGACCTAAGTAGAAGGAGCATTACCTGTCACTTCCCCTCACTGTGTTAGAGGTCTTACATTATCAACTGAATGCTCCATTTTGGAAGTGACTTATTTCCTTTATACTCATTAACCATAATTAGTCACGTGGTTACATATAACCATAAAGGGGCCAGAAAAGAGTCCTGCCACTACCTGGAGATACTGAAGACTGGAAATATTTGGCATAATGTCTATCATAACAGACTTTGATATAAATGGATTCCATAGGTTGCTTTTCTTTGGTTC
Source organism: Erethizon dorsatum (assembly GCA_028451465.1). Lineage (NCBI taxonomy): Eukaryota > Metazoa > Chordata > Mammalia > Rodentia > Erethizontidae > Erethizon > Erethizon dorsatum. Next base: position 28,362,480 of record CM051834.1, read on the forward strand.
CAGGAGCTATAGAACCATCACCTGTTGTACCCAGACTGGTGGCTGTGAACTGCCTGCTTTTCAGGTTATTTTTCATTTATCATGTAGTTTCCTAGTGGAATAACTGTGCCTGCAGTATTGAATGCTACATGGTGCACATTTTAAAAACTTAATTCCCATAATAGTTAATAGATTTTTATTAATTTTAGGGCTACCTCCTAGGAATTTCTGTGGTATTTGAGAGAAGATCCATAAGAATCAATTGTGTATAAGATTATCAGAATTGTGAAACACCCCATTAAAACATTCAAAGTTAACTGAACTCTGTGGAGGACTTGAACTTTTTCTCTTTGGCAGGAGGCATCTTTTCATATTCTATTCTAGTTTTGAGGCATTTGAGTACTTTACTTTGGAAGATGCAACAGATCAAGAATTGTGCTGAATAAGGAGTATTATTGAATTGCCCAATTTGCCAGCCAAACCAACTCACAAAGTAGAAAAATCAAGGTGAAAGCAGATAGGAAGAGAAGAAGGGAGAGATTATGGTTTCCTGATTCCTAAAAACTGTATTCTAGCCTTGGTGACGATGTTTCTTCAATAACATGGACGGAAAATGGTGTACAAAAGAGTTCTGAGCTGATTCCAGTATTGATCTCTGATTTTTCTTTACAGAGGACATGGTGATAATACCTACCAGTATGGATAAAGCAACAGTCTCTATTTTAGTGCATTATGATCCATTTCTTTTTATTCTTTGTAGTCAGATATAAGAGGCCTCCTTCTGGTTATGATCTTTATTAGTAAATTTTAGTCTTTGCTGAAATATTTCTTTAGGTTCATTTTGAATGCTGGGTTTGTGTCTGTTAATTTTTGTTTGTGTCCTTTGCTCCCTTCCAGTGTGAACTGAGAATTCTGAATTCTGTGAATATGCAATACTGCAAATTCCTATTTTCCCAGTGTGAACTCTTTATTTTACCTTCTTACCTCCCTGTTCCTTGGAATTTCCTTTATATCTCCTGAGGCATCAATGCTTTTTCCTGTCCCAGTGGTAACGCATGGTAGATATTTAGGTCCCCTTCCTGGGAAGAATCACTTCCCACTTAGGTTGGTGGAAATCTGGTTCTTTACCTAGAGCCATAATACTTTTCTGTTTGGAACTACAGGCAAACATTAATATCCCCTATAACATCTATTCAAGAGAAAATTGTTTAATTGCCTATTGGCTGTTCCAGGTTGCGTTACAAAAGCATTTTCAAATATATTATTCATTTTCATTTCTGCATCTGCTTCCTAGTAGTTATACTACATTGAAAGAATGTCAGGATTTCCCTTTTCCAAAATCTGTGAAATCATTCAGTCTCTTAAAGTTAAAACACAACTTGTAAACTTCGCTTGTGCTAAAAGTAACCTTAATGACACAGTATATGAATAGGTGTTTAATAAATTCATATTTTTTATGATTGTGGTGATTACATTAAAGAAAACCATCACTCATGAACCAGTTTTCCATTTTCCACAGTGACCTACAGTAATGAACACATGCCCTTCAGGAAACTGAATCTGTCTGCATTCATAGAGAAAAGTCACAGAATCATGGGAAATGACAATTGGTAAGGTCAGAGAAGTTTTCTTCAAGCTTATAAAGCTACGAAACACTTTCTGTATGGAAAATCTAATATGGAAATCTGAGCTGTAAACAGATAAGAATCAACTTGTTGTGGCTAAAGTGTAGTGGGAAGAATAAGGTCCTAGGGACCTATTGATTCTCTGCATCTACATCTCCAACTCTCAGGGTGCACTATTTGAAAACCAGTAGTGCCCAGTCCCTTTTTGGTAGATAGAAACCTGGAGTTCAGAGAAGATATACGACTTCCTCTCGTGGCAGAGCCAACACTACATCGAGGGCTTCTCATTTGCGTACTTTTGTCCTTTTCCATTGTACTATGTGGTCTTGTAGCAGAGAGTTTCATGCAGACAAGAAGGAAACGAACAGTTTGTGTTATTACTATCGATACTCAGGAAAACATATGAGAAAACATCTTTGGAATTCACTGAAGACTTTGAGCTGAGAAGTTACCTCAGTCATGAAAGAGAAGAAAGTGTGCTTTCCAGAGTCCCTGTGAGAGTGAGGAGAGGGAGAGCTTTCTGTGCAGACAGCCTTGTGACCTTCCAGCTCTCCCCAAAGCCATGGTTATGTCTTTCTTCTGATTGTGTGTGACCCAGTGTGAACCTGAACATGAATTTTTTGCAACACATCGGTGGAGCTTTCCAGCTCAGAAAAGGTTTGTCTCAGGTCTTGGGAGGAAAAGAAAAGAAAAATATAAAGCAAAACAACCAACACCCCCATTGTTGCCACATTCAAAACATGAGCTCTGAGGCTGTTAATGCATTTTAACAACTCCCAGAGTAGAGAAAAGTGAGCTGGATATGCGCACAAATCAGTAGTTGGCTGCTGTGATTGAACTATGCACTGGAGAACTGCACTGTAATTATACTCATGCCAGGCATCAGGGGCAAATCTCCTGGGTTCTGAGTAGGTGTGAGACAGGAAAAAATTACCCGCTCAGCCATAGAAGATTAAAAACAAAACAAAACAAAAGGACCCACAAAGCTTTTCTTTTGAAATAGTAGGTTTAATTATGTAGTCTTCATCTAACAAATAACAGTTCTCGAGCTCTTGATAAAATCATTGCATTAAAAAATATGTCTGGGGAAAACAATGCTATAAAACAATTTTATTCACATCTCTGTGGATTTTCAGTTGCTTTACCTATTCCTAATGGGACTGGATTTTTTTTTTCCTGCTTCTTGAAATTTAAAAACTACAAGCATTAGATTTTAATTTTTCATCTTTTCCCTTTTCCTTCATTATGATAATTTAAAGAATGACAAAGTCTGTGATTCTGAAATTGCAAATGGCAGCCCTGTCCTGAAGTGTTAAGGTGTCACACTGCAGTTTCCCCAGGGAGGTTTTGAAGTCACCAGTTTGTGTTTGGTTGTGAGCGCTTCTTTAATCTGCCACAGGACGCAGCTGTGCTCCGCTTCCCTCCGCAGCCAGTGGAATCCCTCCTGTGTGCCGGAGACAGTGATGGAGTCCAGGAATACATCAGCAGATTAGATACGGATACTAATGATTTAGGGAATAAGTAATCCTTCCTGTCTCAGTTTGGATTGTGTTCCTTATGCACAAATAGGCTGTCTCCTCCCTCCTTTTCCGGCAGCCAGAGAATTCTGTTTTTCCCTTGCTGTCCCTGGAACTTTTCTGCCGTTCTCTCTGGTCTCAGCCCCATCCCTGCACACGTGAAGAGCACCTAGGACCCTGCAAGGGAATAGTGAACCTCGCCTTTGGTGGAGGCGGTTTCCCAATTATTCTGCTGAACAGATTGAGAGATGGAACACACTTCTGTGGTGCCAAAGGGCTTTTTTCTTTTTTGGTACTGGGGAGTAAACCCAGGGTCTTCTCACTGAGCTACTGCCCTAGCCCTTTCTAATTTTGAAAGGCAGTCTCACTAAATCTCTAAACTGCCCAAGCTGGCTCCCGCTTGTGAACCTTCTGCCTCAGCCTCCCAGAGTGCTGAGATTATGGGCGTGCACCACCACGCCGGCTACGGGTGCTGTTTTCAGATGTGAGCCGAGGGTGTCATGGGTTAGCTTTCTGAGACGTTTATGAAATCTGTCTTCAAGGGGAAGGAATTTAACAGAAGATTAAGGCAGGCAATTTAGTTACTTTGGTTTACTTTCTCAGAATTGGGTTTAGTTTTCACCAGCTTGTAAAGCAGAGGTCGAGTCCCTGCTGAATGTGGTTAGAACCTGTTTTCTTTGGCCCACAGAGTCTGGTGATAGTGGTGGCCTTTAAAAAAAATTGAGTTAGAGGCCAACTTCTTGCATTTGAATGATTTCACAGGCATCTAAACCCTGTCTTTTTCTGAAAAGTCAGATCTGGTGATCCAGCATGGCAAAAGTCAGCTGGCAATAGTTGCCTGTGCTCTTTGCACTCTGTCAGGGCCTTGTTCATTTGCATTAGGTGTGACTTTGCAGATTCCTCCTCAGTGGGCTGTCATCAAGGACAGATTTCCTGGGGTTTGAGTAGTCATGAGACTGGAAAAAGTTACCAGCCCACCCACAGACCATTAGAAAAAAAGTACTAACACAGCTTTTCTTTTGAAATGGTGGGTTTAATTATAGTCTTCACTTAACAAATAATAACAGTTCCCAAACTCATGATAAAATCATTGCATTAAAAAATGGGTCTAAGGGAAACAATGCTGTTCTGTTCTAGTCAATTACCCAATGGGGAAATTAAGTTGACCCTGAAATCAACCTCTTCTGAGACATTTCATTGGCCCATGGCATATGTGGATCTGATCAAGAGCTCTTATTTCTGCACAAAACTGGTGTGGTTTGTTCTAGCTAGCACGAAGCACCCAAAGTCATGGAGAGGGATCATGTATAAACCAAAGCACCATTCTTCTTCCCACCCAACTCCCGTTTGCCATAGTTGCTCTTCTGCTCTCACAGTTTGAAATGTTCACCAGAAAAAGAATACTATTCCTGGCAGGATGGGAGTTTAAAAGCAGAAGCCATTGTCCTGGTGAAGGTAGCCGGAAGTTCTTTACAGATATATTTTTGAAGATATACTTATTGAAGCTCTATATTATTATACAATAGTGAGTAAAAAGGATGAAAATATCTGTGTTGCTATATTTTACATTCTAGAGAGGGAGATAGGTGATAAACAAGATTTTGTTGTTATAAGGGGGTTGCGTGTAGTGTTGAGGGGGGTAGGAGAATAAAGTAGGAAGGGGAAAGGACATATCAGGAAGGGGAGTTGTAATTTTAGATAAAGTTTCCAGAGAAGGCCTTACTCGAAGATGACATTTAAATAAAACTGGAAGAAAGTGTGGGAGACTGCCGTGCAGATGTCCAGGGTAAGAAAATGCAGACAGTATTCAGAGTACAAATCCCCAGTGGAGCAGTTATGGTGGCTGAAGGACTAGAAAGTTCACAAATGCCCTGGCAGTCATTGTGTCAAGTTTGGCTTTTTCTCTGGGTATTTGGGCAACCATGGTAGTGGTAGGGTGTTAGGGTTAAGCAAAAAAAAGAGATCTTGTAAATTAGTTGCTCTGGAATTACTTTGAATGTTATGCTAAGAATAGATTGCGGGGGGAAGGAAAATCAATTATTATGCTGCTATGAAGATTCTGGTGAGGGGTGACAGTGAGTAGACCAAGTTTGGGGTATGCTTTGGGATGTATTTTAAGAGTACATCTGACAGGTGAATCCAATGTGAAGAGTGAGAAGAAAAGGTGTTGAGGATGACCCCAAACATGACCCAAACAATTTGCTGAGTTGGGGAAGACTGGACTGGAGGAGGAGGAAGTTGGGGAAGGATATTTGTCTTTTTTTTCTTTCTTGTTACATCTGAGATGCTTATGAACACGAAGTGGATATTGAGAAGACAGTAAATCATAGCTGCTTGAGTTAAGGTACAACTTGGAGTTTTTGCCTACACGAATGTGCTATAGAATTTTAAATAATAATTAAGTGTAATTTTATTCTCATGCAATTAAGGAAAGATGGTTAAAAGAAAAGAAAAAAGATCTTTTCAACATTCAGAAAACTTGAAAGGAGGCCAATGTTAATAACCTTCAATTTAACATTAGATTCTTCTATTATTAATGCAAATTTTAAAAATCATCATGAAAACTAAATAGTCATTAGAAATCACCTTTGGGCTGGGAGCTGGAAGCATAATTTTTTACTTCAATAGACTTTAAATAAATATTTAATGCTGATAATAGAGACACATAGAAAGTCAGTGGGAAATTTGTAAGACTCACAAAGCAAGCGTGGAGGCTTTTTTAATCAAATTGAAACCTTTTATAATAAAAGTTCTTTGAATTTTCCTATGAGTTGTGAAGTCAAAGAATTTCCTAGAAATAATCTCGTTAAACTGTGGTGAGACTAGCCAGGACACATAATATTATTTCTAATTTATAGATCTGGCTGTGGAGGAAGAATGCATTCACAATGGAGTTGCTATGTTCCTGGCGACTCAATGCTAAACAAGATTTAGAGCCAGCAGTTTCCATTTCAGATGAGCTATTTTCAAGCTTAACTGAATTGTTTTCTATAATAAGCAAAAAGTTCCTTGTTTTGCTCCCTTTAATTTCTGTTATCATTTTAGCTCTAAAGGGTTATGTGCAAAATTTTTTTGACATTAAAGGAAAGATTTGAATTCAGGTTAGGTGTAGTTTATTATTTATTTATTTACTTATTTTATGATTATTATTTTTTTGTTTTTTTGAGACAGGGCTTCACTGTGCAATTCAGGCTGGCCTTGAACTCACTTTGTAGCCCAGACTGGCCTCAAACTCACAGTGATCCTCCTGCCTCAGCCCTCTGAGTGCTGGGATTACAGGTGTGCACTGCCACACCCAGCCAGTTAAATGTGGTTGAGTTTTCAGTATCCAGGTTTCAAGCTGTGGACAGATTTATAGTTTCTTCTATTAAGATATGTGTGCGGGACAGTTTTTTCCTCCAAAGATTCAAACACCTAAAGTCAATCCATCCCTGTTGTCAAATTATAGTGAGAATGTGACATAATATTGTATATGGTCAGAGATGGGATTTGTCTATACCCAACTTTCAGAATTGCCTTTAGAAATTGTGTATATCGATGCAAGGAATTGTTCATCAAACATTTGTTTAGTACTTGAAGAACAGATAATGCCAGTCAGTGAGGCAGTGAGCTTTGATAGAGGTAAGCCCAGTGTGTTTTAAGACTGCATGGTTCCACGGTGGAGAAAGTGATTGTAAATAATCCTGTGCCACATCCTTCTATTTCCATGACCCCAGAGACGAGAAACCTTTCTTTGGCCCAGTTAGAACAAGCTAAAGCAAGGCAAGGACTCTTACTATCGTATTTCCATATCTTGGACCAATCACTCTCAATAGGCCATGAGTTACTGATTTGTTGTGCCTAGGTAATTTGGCTGGAAGGCAGCAACTGACGGAAATACTGCAGGATCATACAGAATGGGTGGTGGGATAAACAAAGAGGGATGAGGCTATTTATTATTAAGGGACAGGATGCTAAGAAGGTCATAGCAAAAGATGCTTCCTAACAGTGACCATAGGCCGTGTATCTAAGACAGAGAGTCAGGTATCAAAAATGGAGTCCTCAAGGTGTTTCAACCTCAGTGGTGTAAAAATGTACCTAAGTATTGAAGGAAGAAGGGCTCCCCATAGCCCAGTCCTTGGATCTACTTGTGGAACATCCTTGGAGGAGCCTAGTGAGAAGGAGCCATGCAGTTCAATGAAAAAATGGCCTGATCTGGACCTTTCCATGTTTAAGTGCTTATCAATTTTAAAGATTTGGAGGAGTCTAAACTTACCTCTGAGAGAAGAGAAACTAAACTCCAACTCATTACTCTATTACTCAAAAAAAAAAAAAAAAAAAAAAAAAGAAAAAAGAAAAAAGAAAAAGAAAACGAGAGATAGGAAACACGTTTTTCAGGTTTTTATGTGTCTAGTTGTACATAGACATTAAAGAATTTAGGGTGGTCTGGTATGGGGAGCTGTGTATATAACTGTACAGAGAAAAAAGAAAGAGATCTACTCAGGGAACTCAGGATTTTGCTATACCTGGAGAAGACTGTAAGATGATGAGGCAGTAAGATGATCAGGTAGCCAGAAATAGAGGACTTTGGATTCTATGGGATAGGGAACCCCTTACTGAATTTAATTCAGCTAATATTTATTGAATATTTCTCACTGCCAGGGCCATTTTATGTATGTCACATGATTGGCTGACTTAATCCTCAGTCTAACCCTCTGAGGTAAGTAAAGGTCACTTAAAAATATTTGACAACCAGTATGGCATTGTCATGATTGGCAACATCGAATCAGAATAGAGGCCATCAGTAAAATGTCAGTGTTCACACTGCATGTATCAGTAACTTCCAGCCTGGATGTGGGCACTCTCACTATCCTTGTATTACAGATGAAAAAGATAAAGCTTAGAGTTGTTAACCTGCCCAAGAATGCATAGGAGAGTGGAGAAATTGGGCTTCAAATCAAAGAGGTTTGGCCCCAGACCGCATGTCTGTAAGGCAGGAATATCAAATCTATTCTTTAGAAAAATAACATAAGAGAGTGTAAGTCTTTTGAGAATAGACACTGTGTCTGTTTTTCATTATATTTTCAGTCATATCCCTGATGCATAGTAGACACTCAAAAATATTAAATGAATGAGTTATTAGAAAGCACATTTCAGATTTGAGAATGACAAATAAGGCTAAATCATTGACTCATGTGAGGAAAAAATTAGAGGCTTAAAGTTAGGAAACTATATTAAGGGCACCAATTGGAAGAGATTAAAGGTAGGAACACCAATTGAAAGATATTAATATGCAGAATTTAGTGGAGGTTTTGATGCAGACATGAGTCCCAGGTTCCTATTTTGAACAACTAGATGAATAGTGTCATTTACTGAGATAGGAGATACAAGGGGAAGAACAGGGTGTTGGTGGTAGTTGAAATGAAGTGCTCCTTTTGTAGATGTTGAGGTTGGAGTGTCCATAGCTGCTTAGGAGGAAATTGGATCAGGATTCAGAGAGCAGTCAGTGCCGGTGATGTAGATCATTGCATAATCAGCCCGTAAAGTTAAAGGCATGAGGATGGATGAGATCATCCAGAAAGAGTACACTTTGAGAAGAGGCTGGGGGCTGAACCCTCAGGCCAGGTGAGAGAGGAAAACCCCAATCAGAGGATGAGAATGGGTAACCCGAGAGAGTGGAGGAGAAACCAGAAAGAGTGTCGCTGGTAAAGCCAAATTTTATAGGAGGACCACATGTGTGGTTTTCTGATTTTCCCTGGGAGCACTGAGCAGCTTGGCTGTAAATGGGGACTGGTAGGCAGGGGATGAGATTGACTCAGAATTTGGGTTTTACTGGGTAAACACGGCTGACTATAGGCAAGAAAGTTGAGAAAAATGATGAGATGTTGACTGATGGAGATGGGGTCTGGCAGGTAAGGCAGGAAGCAAGTACAGGGAGGGCTTAAGGAGAAGTTGGTCAAGAATGAGAGGTCACAATGAGTCAAAGGGAAGGTGTGGTGGGTGTCAAGAATCCAGGGAGCTGAAGTTGTGGTGAGAATGGGTGATGAATTTTAGATCCAGGGGGTAACAGGGTCCAAAGTGTGTCATGCGTGTGAGAGGCTGAAGTTGAAGGGAATCATATTAGTCAGGGTTCTCCAGAGTAACAGAATCAATAAATATGTATTATGTCTATACAGATATTTAATATAAGGGATTGTCTCATGCATGTATGGAGGTGAGAAAGGACCAAGATGCAGAGTGAGTCAGTAAGCTGGAGGACTGGGAGAGCCAGTGATATAATTCCAGTCTTAAGGCTGGTGGGCTCAAGACCCAAGACGAGCCTGAGTCTAAGAAACTGAGAAAAAAAATCAGTGAACACCATTGACGTTTCTTTTGTAATGAAGGAAGTCTGGCGTACAAGCAGAATTTTGAGTTCCATGCAGTTCACAGAGAAGACTGTGCCATAATCAGGGGTATGGGTGGAAATGCAAACAATCTGAGACAAAATAAGGAAAAAAGGAAAGTCAGAATATCACCTGTGTTTTCCAAGGCTGATTCTCAGAGAAGCTGTCCAATATTTCAAACTTTCTCTCAAAGGTCATTTGTATAAAACTAGTCCTAGGAGGGTCAGGAAAAGGTAGCCTTCTTAGCATCTTATTGGCTCCTTGCTAATCTTGTTACATTGTGGGGCAACATGAATCACTTAAATGAAGGCAGATCTTTTACTCATGAATCACCTACTATCCTGGAGCTATCAGAATCTCCATTATTTCTAGTAACATTGCTGTGCTCAGGAAACAAAAGGCTTAATGGTAATCTTTTCTCTGAGTAGCCTCCCATAGGTGAACTGTGTTCCAACAGTTCTCATCCAGCAGTGTAGGGGAGTTCAGTTCACAGCTGGTGGAGCCGGTAGCATCTGTTACCTATTCCATCAAACTCACCTATAATCTCTTTGTAGGTCCTCAAATGTTCTGAGGAACCAGTTTAGCCTTGACTTTTTTCCCATGGAAATTCGTACTAAACACAGGTGAAACAATTTTCTCAATACTTCTGCTCTTGGTAGCAGACCCCTTTCAGTAAACACTATCTGTAGAGTTGAGTGACAACTCAGACCCAGCCCTGATGTCTCAACTGCAGATTACACAGAAATATCCCATTGCAATTCTAATGAGCAGATTTACTTCTGTAATTGATAGCCAAAGCAGGAGCTGAAGTGGAGACTTGGAGCTGGAAGGTCAAGGTCAGGAAGACCAGAGCAAGGGCTTAGACTTTTACTTTTTCATCCACCTAGAACTGAATCCTGGCCTTGTGGTTTGAATCATGTGTAGTCTCGGGAAAGTTCTGTGAATGTCAGTTTCTTTATTTATAAAATGGCAATAATGATGGAATGTACCTCTTGGGTTACTGTGGAGATTTAATGAGATGTATTCTGTATTAGGATTCTCCAGAGAAGCAGAAACACTAGAATATGTAAATACAGATATGAGTTGATTTTTTTAGTGGGAATTAGATCATGTGATTATGGAGGCTGAGAAACCATATGATACATTGTCTACAAGCTAGAAAAGCTGGTAGTGTAATGCGGCTACATTACTGGTGTGACTCAGTTTGAGGCTGAAAGCCTGAGAACCCAGAGTTCAGACGTGTGAGGCGGGTGAAGATGGATCTCCTGGTGCCTGGAAAGAGCGAACTCATCTTTCCTCTCTGCCTTTCTGTTCTATCCAGGCTCTGAATGGGTTGGATGATGCCCACCCACATTGGGGGACAGGATTTTCTTTACAGAGTCTATAGATTCAGATGCTAATCTCTTCCAGAAACACCCTTCCTGACACACCCAGAAATATGTTTCGCCAGCCATCTGCGTATTCCTAACCCAGTCCAACTGACACCTAAAATTAACCGTCACATGGTTCATATAGCGAGGACAAGGCTTGGCAAACAGCAAATGCTTTTAGGTATTAGCTGTAATTTTTTATCTTATTATTCTATGCCTAAAATTATTTCAGATTGTTTTCATAGGTGATCCATATTTATTGACTCACTACTGATAGAGTGTTTACATTACTGTGAATCATGTTTCGTTTCCTATAGTTGACTATTTTATTTTCAAAATCAGAAACAGGAAAATCTTGCTATTCATAATCTGCCTGAGTGATCTAACTTCACTTGATGGAGAGCTTAAAACAGTAGTGGGGTGGGAGGAGGAATATTTGAGCTGTAAATCTCAGTTTCCAAACTCCATCTCTCAGCTTTCAACTGAGCAGGAAGTCAGTGACTACATTTCTGACACTAGTGACCTTTTTGGTCTTGACTCATCTCAGATGATGCCGGAAAAAAAAAAAAAGAAATCATGGATTTGGCAAATGGACATATACTTTGTTTCTGGATTTAATAGCATATGAGTTGGTATTCTCTGAGTACTAATACCCCTAAAAAGGACAATTCCTGATTGCAAATTATTTAGTCTACATACAATTTCGGGACTTGGAAATGTTTAGATATTCAGCTGTTTCACAAGCCAGACTATTCATGCTCAGAGAATGTCTGCTGAATTCTCTGATTTGATTCAGATTATACACAAGCTGAGGCAACTCTTTTCTACAAGCTATTGAACAATGAAGTGAATCACATGGCTTGGTCAGTTTTGCCTTAGGTTATTCAGTCATTCATCAAACATTTGCCACATAACTCCTGTGTGCCAGCCACTGGGCTCAGTATTGAGGACATACACAAATGACTGTGATGCAAATTCTGTTCTCTGAGGGCTGAAGGACAGATAGTTCCTTTATAGGTGTTATTCTGTAGTAAGAGCAGAAAACATTCACCCATCCATTCATTCAACCAAAATTTTTGAATTACTTATATAAGCCAGGCACCAAGTTAGGAAGAGATGACTCAACAATGGACAGCATAGCTTCTTTGTATCCTTTTACACCTGTTACAACTCATGGTAGAGATAAACAATTAAATTAATAGTATCCTGTGATAAATACAAGATTAGAGAACCACTTACGGTACATTATGATGACTATCAGATAAGGAAACATGCAGAGTGAATTGTCATACATGCAATATAGTAGTGAAGGTTAAATGCTCAATTCAGAAGTGATTTCTTCTCTCTCTCTCTGGCCCTCTCTCCCCTCCTCCCTCCTTCTCTTTCTGTCTCCCTGAGACAGAAGAATCTGAAAATCTGAGAACATTGTTCCATTCATAAGGAGTGTGTTGTACCTTTATGTAGGTGCATACAAAAGCAATTAGGAATACAGATAGAAACACCAATATAAATATAGTTGATAATTTAAGTGGAAAAGAGCCTGCATATTAGGCATTGGTCTTGGAGCAACTGCAGACAAAAAACTGAGTCCCTTACAATGAGCATATTAGCGCTGATAGCAGGAAATGGTCGGAAAAGACCAAGGTTAATGAAAATGACAAGAGGTGAAGATTTGGACTCAGTTGAGGACAGAGTTTTTCTTCTAAGTGGCTCTGAATAAAGGCTTCCCCAGTGTCCTATAGAGGAGGGCATTTATCCCTGCAATTATTTGTATTTTACTGTATATATTTCTGCTTATGATAACTATAAATAAGGTATGTGTATTCAATTCATTTTATCACAGGGGGTTGCATTTTCTTAAAAGTTGTCTCATTTTCCACACAAGGTCCTAGTTTAAAAAAAACCTTGCTGGTGAGATGGCTCAGCGGCGTAAGCGCCTGCCTGGCAAGCGAGAGGGCCCAAGTTCGACTCCCGGAACCCACATACGAAAAAAGGGCCGGTAATATCGCTCAGCAGCACGGGCACCTGCTGGTGCGTGAGGTCCTGAGGTCGACCCCCGGTACCCACAGAAAAAAAAAACAAAACCAAAAAACCTTTTCCTCCTACCATTGTGAAGTTCTGGATAAATGGAACCAGTCAACACTACTGCCCTAGGTGCCTGAGAAGAGAGCTGGGTAAAAAGCCCTCACTCATTTTGGGTACAAGGCCCTGACCACTGGGAGTGTCTACAAAGTCGGAAGTTCCCAAGTCCATTTGTGCATCAGAAACCCCTGAAGAGCTCTTAAAAACAAGATAACAAGGTGCACCCTGGGAGATTCTGATGTAGCAGGTCTGGGGAAAATATGTGGCAATATATTTTTTCAAAAGCTTCCCAGGTGATTTTGATGTACTTATTCTGTGTAGACTGTGGTTTCAGATCCTCTTTACTCATTTATTCCCACTTTTAATATGAGGTTACTTGTATTAAAACATAAAAATAGACTTAGGTCAATGGCAATTAAGAGTTCTCATTCCTGTCTTTTGTTCTACCCTCTTTTCTTTCATCTTTTCCACTTTTTTCAGAGTCCTGAAGTTTGTGCAGACATTGGAACCTTGTTCAAGCCCTGTTTTTAGATGAGAGGCTAAATAACTAAACCATTTAGAGAAAGAACCTACGTAGTAGCCCAATCCATTTTCCTGGAAAAGTCTTGATGTCAGGTAACAGTTCACAAGTGGGACTGCCTTACAGTGAGCTGCATGGTTGCAAAGATGTAGGGCTAAGTAGCTGACAGTCTGCGGAGAAAAACGCTTGTCGCAGTCGGCTTTCACAGACCCTGCCTTTTTGCCCTTCAGATGCCTTTCGGTGGGTTTCATCACATCCCATGCCTCTTGACTCAGTGTCTATGCTGGCAACCCTCATTTTGTGGCCCGTTGGTGTGATGTTTTGGTTATGGCTTTCTTTCTAAGTCTGATGCTCAGGTGGGCCTTGCTCTGCCATCTTGGATTTACCCTGCCAGCCTCCCTGTGTCTTTCTTGGCTTCCTCAGATCTCCGCTCCCTCCCCTGGGAAATGGCCTTCTAGAATCACAATACCCCCCAGATTCTTTTCTAGTGTTTGATCAGCTTGATAGTCAAATAATTTATTTATATCTGGCTGGGACGTCTGTCATAATATAAACTATTTTCTCCTTATGTGGGCCTCTGAGGATCAATATCCTCATAGGACTAATTTTCCATTTCTTTTTTTCCTTACCTTGTCTTTATTAGTGCATATTGGGTATATAGGTTAATGAGTTTCATTTTGGCTGATTTGTACATGCGTGTAACATACTTAATCATTTCCCCTCCTCACCACGCCTCGTCCTCCCTCCTATCATGTTTTTGGAGAGGTTTCAATGTGTGTAAAGTATTTTGATCATATTCATGACCCTGTCTTTCTCAGCTCTTTCTAAACTTTCACTGTGTTTTAATAAATGAATGAATGAGTACAGAGCACTTTGAGTAGTGCCTGACATAGAATGAAATTTGTAGGTGGCATTTCTATTGTTTTCTTCACATCCTTTTAGTAGTACTGAGAACAGGAGCAGACTAATTTCCTAGTAAGTGATTTCTGTAATAAGGACCAGCGTATTAAGGACTGGGGTTAGATTACTGTTGTGTTCCTCCTACTAAATACACTACAGTACTGTGCTGACTTCCTCTTTCCTCCCTGTATCCTCCCAACCTCGGCCTTACATAGCTCACCTAAATTACTGACTTTGGATTTATTTTCAATGACAGTGAGCTCCATGTTCTTTTTCTCCTTTATTTGTCATGCCTGAGTACTTCTTCATCTTGTTAAATTATATGTGTTTTGGCAGTAATCTCTTTTCCCTTTTTCTTTTCTACAAAATTTCTTATTGTGCCATAACTTGTTTATTATAAAAACTTATGGCTACGTAAACTCTTATACACATTTACATTGCCTGGAAGCATTGTTTGCAGAACAGCAGATGTTTCTAGTTTCATCTCCTGAAGTCTTTTTTCAGTCAGGGGTAGAATTTCCCTCCCTGAGACTCACCACCTAAATAAAAGTGTGATGAATGAGTTTGCTTTGAAATAAGTTTTGCAGTGTGATGTGAAACATCCTTTTTTGGAAAGAGACCTCTTACTATAAGATCTGGGTTAAATATGAAGGCAGAAGATCCGCTGCCATTTTGGCAAGAGTCAAGGTGGAGACCAGAGGCTGATTGGCTAATTGATAAAGTCTGCTGAAACTGGGAATTACAAAAAGAGCACATATGTACTTTTAAATGTTTCAGTTTAAAGTGCATGAATAATCTTTTCAGGTCCAACTTCTCATTGCTATGAGTTCATTGTTTGGAGTTCCATGTCCTCATTCTCACATAAACCACCCTCGTTATGCATCATTTACAACATCCAGTTTCAATTTCCCTCAAGTGGAGCAAGATCTTAAAAAATATTTATGATGTAAACTAAATGTACTCTCTGTCTAGACTAGAGTTCTATTACATATTTCTTCTAATCTTTTATAGTATACCCGTATATATATGGACAGATATTTTAAAACAACTTTTTTTTTTTTGAGACATTTGACTACATTTTTAGAGAAATGCCTTTTTCTTTTTACATTTATATCTCATCGGTTGAGATAATATTTAATACAGTTACACAATTTATGTAACTCCTACAACGGTCATAAACAGATCTAGGAGTGAAGACAAGTGATTCTTTATTGTGTTAATTTCCCTTGGTGCACAGAAGGTACAGAGGCTGCAGGGGAAGAACAGATCCTTGGGCACCAGTCAGTGGGTTTTAAGAGTCACAAGAAAGTGTGAGGTGTAACCTCAGGTCCCTGTTTGTGCGTATTGTACTGGCTTACATAGTTATTAAGTGCGTCCTTCTTTACTTTCTCATGGGTCCTGAGAGAGAAATGATATCATCATCTAGTGTTGATTAGCTCAGTTAGTTTTGTGCAGTGGAGGTGAAAGTTGACCAAGGGAGATACTATTGAATGTGTTTAAAGTTTTGTCAGAGCCACCTTGACAATGGCTGTAAATACTCACCAACCGGTTATTGTTGAAACTGGAGTTGTCTAGAGGGTAGAGTTCTTTTTCCACCAATTTAGAAATTATTGTGTATCGGTTATACAGATTAATGGACTTCATTTTGGCAGATTTGTACATACACATAACATACCTTAATCATTCCTCCCCCCATCACACCCTTGCCCGGCCCTTCCCCTCTGTTTCACATATTTTTTGGGGGGATTTCAATGTGTATAATATACTTTGTTCATATCCATGTCCCCAATTACCTGCCCTTACACCACTATTTCTCTTCCTTTTTCTTTTCCTCTTGTAATAGTAGTCTTTCTCCCACTATCTTGTCATCTTTTTTAGATTCTACATATTCAGGGGAACATGTGGTATTTGTCTTTCTGAGTCTGGCGTATTTTGCTGAACATTATGATCTCCAGATGCATCTATTTTTCTGTAAATGATGAAATTTTGTTCTTTTAAATGGCTGAGAAATATGCCATCATGTATATACACCACATGTATTTATCCATTCATCTGTTGATGGCACCTAGACTGGTTATGTTAGAGTTCTTGATTGAGATTGGGAATGGGGCCAGAGTCACTGAGCTGCCCAGGTGCCCGGCGCGAGGGGCTTTGGTGGAGGCTTCACCAGTGATTAATGCTGCTGTGCTGGGCCTTCCCAGGCCACTCTGAATAGCAACCGTCCCTTCCTTAGCAGATGTTCCGTGCACATAATGATCTTGTAGAGAGTGCTAAGGTTAAATTTTGCTAATGTGGATTCCACAAATACACCATCTGCCTGTGGGGACTGCATATGTTTTTAGTGTTGGTAAACGTGGTTCACTGAAAATGATGCTAAATATAAAAGTTTCTCTCTCTACTCAATGGCAATGTTTTCAGGGCCAGATCTCCTCAGTGATTCTGTTTATTTTTTCCGTCTCTGTGGTCATCTTCCTGCTTCCTTCCTCCTTTCATCCCTCTTTCTCTTGGCTTTCTGCTGATACTGCCTCTTCCTCATCTGAATTGGAATCCCTGAGAGGATTCTGGTCACTGATGAGTTCTATTTCATGGCGAACCAACTCTGCTCCACTTGGAGGACAACAGACCACCCCTCCCCCATCTCTATTCTCTCTGCCTTCCACACACTCGGCCCCTTTGCTGTATGACCTCTGTGTTGGTTTCTGTACCCAGGTATAGAGAGCCCTTCCTGGTCCTCGTCACGGTCCAGGAAGTTAGATTTGTAAATCCAAAAGGAAGTTATTGGAATTCTACCGAGTTAATTCCAATCTACCACATCCAATGCAACCCACGGCGAGAATAAAGACACTAAGGCATATTTATAGTTGTGGGGAGCCAAGGGGTCCTAAGTCCAGCCAAGATGGTGGCTACTGGGACAAAGGCCCAACCCAGGGCCGAACCCAGGTTTTATTAATTCTGAAGGAGGGGAGTGGCTCGGGGATGAGTGACTGTGAGAGTGGCGGGAATTACGTGAGTTCTCGGGAAGTACGTGAGTCTCGTGAGCTGGGCTAGGCCTGAAGATCACCTTTGCAAATGCAGAGGGAAGTATATGCAGAAGGAGTAATCTGCATAACACAATTCAAGATAGCATCTAATGTTTTGGGGTCGGTGCTTCAGCTCTGATGTATAATCTTTTATGCCCTGGGAAGTCATAGCCTCTTTCTCGAGGCTCGATCCCAGCCGACAGCGTGGAGCACGGCTCTCCATCCCGCCAGGCTCAACCATGTATTGGGAGCAAAGGGCGGGGAAACACAGGCCTGTCGCTTTGCTTAAGAGACTACACATCAGGACCTTGGCTGGACCTATTTGCATTGCCTAAAGCCAATTAAAGAGAGAAGGAAAAGTCCTAGCCAGCTCCGTACATATCAATAGGTGGAATTAGGGCCAGGTTCAGCCAAGGTGGAGATAGTTGCTCTTCTCTCAAGGACAGCCATCCAGGTGGTCCCCCACACCCAGGGACCACTCCAATCACAGTCCCTGTAGATTAAGCCTGGAGTTGGCTTTTGATTGGCATCTGGAAGATCTGACAGCCATATATCCTTCTCTGAGGTCTGCCATTGGTTGTTGAGCTTGAGGTGGGGCAGGAGGGCCAATGTTGAAGCATCCATGGGGCCTGAAGACTGCTATCAAGTCAATACTCTGTAATACTTTGCCTCTGTCTCTAATCAGACCATTTTTGAGTGTTTGATGTGTACTCAGCTGCAATGCTAGTTACATTCAGGAGTGCTCGAACTTTTAATCCTCACAGCAATCCCGAACTAATATATACGCACGCACACATACAATTTTGGAAGACACATGAAGATATTAAGAGGTATTAAAAAAACCTTAGAGGGCCAGTGAGATAGCTCAGGGGCATAAGCACATGCCTGGCAAGCGCGAGGTCCTGAGTTCGACCCCCAGTACACAAAAAAAACACCAAAAACCAAAAAACCTTAGAAACATATGGAGGTGTTAAGGCTTATAGGGTACAGAGAAACTTGCTCACAGATGCAGGCAGCAAGTATGGAGCCAGGATTTGAACCTGATTCCTTTGACTCAATATCTTTGACTTCTCAGCAGACCTTCATGTTCCTTTTCTGGAAATAACTGTTCACAATGGATTGCCATTTACAGACCATAAGTAAAGGGATTAGTGATATGGTTTTCAGACTTTCAAAAATATAATACCTGTTATTCAAATGAAATCTTGTAAAGAAGCCGAAATGTAAAATGGCTAAGCCCAAAGCTAGTTAATGCAGGTGAGGGTGTTTGCAGTCATCTCAGTTATTTCCCTGCCTTTCATCCTACAGCCCCTCAAGGCCTGCCAAGGGGCATGGTTCAGGACATGGATTAGTGTAACAACACGCGTGCATCCAAAGGGCATGCAGGGAGGGATCACCATCCTTTCGCAGTCAGGCGGCGCTGAGTCCCTTTTCTTGGAAGCTGCGTTCCTCTTCTGCTGATTCCTTAGGTGTATACAAGCAGATACTTATTTATACTTTTTAAAAACTCTTTTTTGGTGAACAAATTCATACAATTTGCTTTTGTGATCATACCCACTTTCCCAAACATCCTTTGAAATCTCAAAGACTAAAACCAACAGCGAAAGTACTTTGGAAGCAGTTAACAGTACATGAGGGTGACCAGCAGTCCAGTTTGCCCAGGACTGAGGGGTTTCCTGGAACAATGGTCTTTCACAATAGTCTTTCACTGCTAAAACTGCTTCAAACAAAAACAGGACATTTGGTCATAAAGTTCTGAAGTCACAATATGTTTGTGTTTAAGGATCACTAAGCAGGGTACCACAAAACTACTGTTCCTGTGACCTGGGAGGGTTGATTCCTACTCTAGAAGATTGGGTGAATTGCAGGTATCCAAAGAGCCTCACTAACATTGTTTCTTTACTTCTGGACCTGAACTAGATCTGAAAATCATACCAAAGGTGACCAGTTCAAAGACATTAAAAGCAATACTATTCTGTTTTAAGTATAGTTAGAACATGGGCATGATCTTTCTCTTTTTGTCCTTTAAGGTATTTTTAAGGTAAACTAATAACTATTAGTTATTTTTATATTGCATCTTTTTAATAGATTGAATTTATCCTGTATTACTTTTCTGTATTACACATAAATAAATAACAGTTGGTTAAAAAACCGAGTACAAGCTACACACACACACACACACACACACACACACGCACACACTCTGGAGTTGCTTATAGGTCCTAAAACATCAACGAGTTCCCTTAAACTCTTAGAGCCAAAAGTTCTTCATTGGCTTGATGAAGATAATTGTACCTGCTTAACAGGATCAACATGAAATGTCAAAGTACTTGGCAAATTACATTTGCACGATTAATGCTAGTCCTCTTTTCTTCCTGACCTGGTCAAAGTTCTGTTTAATTAAATATTCTCATTAATAGAAAGTTAGTAATATGTAAAGAATAAAATCAGTTTATCATTGAAAATGTACCAAACAGGTATGCAGGCATAAGGAAACTTTATGGGTAAAGGAAACATTCTTTACATTAATCTGGATGGTGGTAACATGGGTGTTTATTTTTTTATTTTTATTTTTATTTTTTTTGTGGGTACCGGAGGTCGAACTCAGGACCTCGTGCTTGCCAGGCAGGCGCTTATGCTGCTGAGCTATCTCACTGGCCCCAGGTGTTTAAATATGCAAATATTTATCAAGTTGCATACTTAAGAGTTATGTATTTTATTATATGCAACTGATTACCTTAAAAAAGCCCTCAAAATATAAAACCTTTGGACCGGTGAGATGGCTCAGCGGCTTAAGCGCCTGCCCGGCAAGCGCGAGGGCCTGAGTTCGACTCCCAGAACCCACATACGAAAAAGGGGCCGGTGATATCGGTCAGCGGCATGGGCGCCTGCTGGCGTGCAAGGTCCTGAGGTCGACCCCCCGGTACCCACAAAAAAAAAAAAAAAAAAATAAAACCTTTAAAAAATTGATTTACTTGGTTCTTTTAAGAGTGAAGAGGGCTTATAATCACAGAAATCTATTGCTGCTTTACTCCTAGCTGGGTAGAAATATCACTTATTAGAGTGGCTTAGTGATTAAAAAACTAGCTAAGCCTGATATCACGTGGTAGATTTTATATACATGTGTAAACATAGTATACAGTATTTATGGAGTGATGAACTCTGCTGTGTTCTGTGTGCAATGGTGAGAAATAACCCTCACTCTAGGTCTAAATCAGTTTTATTCTATATTCTCTGTGAAGTGTGTAGCAAAATAATGCTTTTTTTCCTCCTTTCTCTTCCTACTTGGCATTCCAGGAAGTCTCAGCTAAAGAAATGAGTGTCAGCTTCATGTTACTATAATGGAACACCTGGGACTTAACTTTTAAAGAGAAAAGGTTTATTTTGGCTCACAGTTTTAGAGGTTCCAGTTCAAGATGAAATAACCATGCTGACCTCTGGTGAGGAAAACACATCATGGGTGTGAGCTTTAGGTGGAGCAAAACTACTCACATCATGAGCCAAAAAGCAAAGAGGAAGAGAGGACAGGCCGGAGTCCTGCAGTCCCCATGGGTGGCATGCCTCCAATTACCTAAGGGCCTTCCACCAGGTCTTACCTCCCAAATGGTCCACCAGCTGAGAATAGCACCACCCTGGAGGCAGTCCTTTAACACATGGACCTTTGGGGGACATTCAGCATTCAAGTGACCGTTCCAAACTTTTACAATAATTTAGCTACTATCTAATATTTGAATTTGTGGAAGGGTGCAAAAGTCTGTATTCCATGGAATAATGGCCTTAAAAATAATTTTGGAAAATGGATTTAGAAACAGACTTGGTCACTGGGCCTACACAGAACTCATCTGCATAGGAGACTTCTCAGTACAAAGCAGTGAGCTTTAAAAAAAGAAAAACGCTGGCACTTAGAAAGTAATATTTATATTGTACCATTTATTGTGATCTCTCTGATTCTCTGTTTTCTGGCATCTTGTGGTTAAGGAAATAATGTTATCATCTATTTTCACAAATAGTTTGGGTAACTTTCTCAGGAACCTTCCCACACATTTGTATTTTGGTGTCTCTTCGTTATTTCCCACTCAGGCAGACCACAGGGACACGGGGGCCTCCTGATCTCTGGAATGTACCAGCATCCTACAGTTGCATGCCCGGTACAGGTGTGGGATCATCTCACAATGGTGTGTATGAGGGGTTGGTGATACGGAGGGGAGCCTAATAGCCTGTGGCTCATCTGGGGAGAAAAACACCACCACTACCAACAACAACAATAATAACTGGTTGCATCATGCAAGCTGCTCAGGAATACTCCATCATGTCCAATTCCCTGGTTGGTGATGACAGCTGACCTCAGAGTGGTAGCTGGGCAGCAAGCCCAGAGGAAAATCATTCCATACTGGAACAGGAGAATGGAAGGTCTGGAGAGGTGGGGGTGTCTCCAAGAAAATATCAAACTAAGAGATACATTTCAGCTTATTGAGAGAAGATTATTCCTTTTGGTCAAGAGTTTGCAGATGAAGTAGAGATTACTTAAAAATTCAGCAAGGGAAAAAATTACAAATACTAAGAAAGATAAAAATTCTATAAGAAAATAGAGAAAATTAAGTGATACCTCTGGAATAAGTATTTGATAATCACAGTAACATTGATTATTGACTATATTGACTATATTGACCATATTATTGACTGAATAATATTAGTCAGCTGACTATATTAGTCAGCTCTGAGTTACTACAATGAAATACTTGAGGCAGCTAACTTTATAAAGAGAAAAGGTTTATTTAGCTCACAGTTTCAGAGAGTCAAGTCCAAGATCAGATGGCTCCATTAATTTGGCCTTTGATGAAGATGGTAGAAGATGGCACATCGTGGAAGGAATGCTTATGTGCACGTGTGTACATGCTCATATCACCAAACAGGAAGTTAGGAAGAGGCACTAGGGGCCCATAATTCCTCCCTAAGGTGGCCCCCTAGTGGGCTCCCACTAGGCTCACTTCCCAAAGTCCACCCTGAGGACTGAGCCCTCAATGCAGTGGACCCTTGGGGGTATACAGTTAAACAAATGCATCCAAACCATAGTATTAACCCAAAAATTCATATTGGGAGGATCAATGGAACAGTGAGAATTATGTGCTTTGTGCAAGTGGGTTTATGTTGAAGCATAAGAAAGCTAATTCCTGATTTTCAATAGTATAGAGTCATTATACACTATGTAACTTCAAAAATAAAGAACTACTAGTATAAGCATGCTATTATGAAATATGGAGGTAAGAACGAGTTATGAGAATTGAAACTAATTGCCCTCAGGAAATAGAAATAAGAATATAACTTTAATTATTGAAATGAAGTTAAAAATTAATCAAAATGTCTCTTCAGTCATTTCAGCTAACTCAGTCATTAAAATTAAATTCTTTCCTGAAAAAATTAGAGTAGAAAAGTAGGCAGCCAATGGTAGAAGTTTTCATTAAGATGGAAGACAAAGCCCAGAATTCTTATATCATTAATTAATTAAAGTCGTTAGTGCACAGGCTTCTCAAAAGGGGTTCTGATAAGGAGAGGAAAGGCTGGAAAGAGACTTTTGCAATGTATTTGTTTTCTTCCAAGACTCTTGAAAATTTCAACCTGCAAAAAAGTACCTTGCCAGATCCTGAGAACTTAAGAATGTAGTCAGGGGCAAAATAGTGGCTCAGACAATTATTCTATGACTTTGATGCCACCAGCTGCTTCCACTGAACTGTAGCCACACCTGTCCCATACCCCTCACCCCCCACCCACCCAGTACAGAGTCCACAGTAGTGGATTGTAAAGATTCCCATACATTTTCCTAAATTCCAGGTTGTCGTGGTGATGGTTCCTGACTATGCCTTTGGGCAAGGAAGAATCATCCTTGCTCTCTTCTATAACCTTTGCCTATCAAGGAGGAACTAAATTTCTACTGTTCCCTGCCAGCCATTAGTCTGTCAATGAGAAGTCTGTCAGCGAGAGAGCTGGAAGCACAAGAGGAATGGAAGTGATGCGTCTTGTTCCTCAGCAGTGTGTGTGGGGAGGTAGTGTAAAGGCTCTAAGGGATGTGAGATTTTGAAGCCATCACTAGGCAACCCCCTAAAAATCATCCGCTGTGGTCACTAGTGGTAGTAACTTTTGATGTTTGCAACTTCTTGATTCTGTAAAAGCAGTGGCAAACTTGAGAGCTAGAGATGCTCTCCCCCAAACCTTAGATTTACAAGGACCTGGATTTGAATCCTGATTCTTTTGATTAACTATGTAATCATGAGCTAGGTTTTTTATTGTTGATTTAAATTTTTCAGCTGTACAATAAGGATAACACCACTTATGTCATAAATTATGAGGAATAAATATGGTAATATATGTGAAAATGCCTGGTAGAAGTCCTGGCCATATAGGCATTCAACAACTGGAAACTATTGCTATTGTTATTTTTATCTTATGTTTACCACCTGCCACTGCTGTTCCTCATGCTGTAGTCAATATCCAGTTGCTAGCAAAGAAACCTATGAGCAGGGTGCTGGACTGAGCAGCTGGGATAATCCGGCCGCTGCTCCTTCCACAGGCTTCTCCTTTGATGGCTGTGGAGAGCCTGCATCTCTCTTCTGTCTCAGGGAGGAAGGCAGGGCCTACCAGACACCCAGACCTGTCTGGGTGTAGGAAACCAAGGCCTACCAAGTTGGTTGTGACTTTGGCACTTGTGTTTGGTTTTTCTTTTGTTTTCCCTAGTTTGATTCTTTTAATAATCCAGGGATAAAGTAAAACCTTTTTTTTTTTTTTTGTGGGTACCGGGAGTCGACCTCAGGACCTCACGTGCTAGCAGGTGCCCGTGCTGCTGAGTGATATCACTGGCCTTTTTTTTGTATGTGGGATCCGGGAGTTGAACTCAGGACCTCGCGCTTGCCAGGCAGGCACTTATGCCGCTGAGCCATCTCACCGGCCCAAACCTTTTAATCTAGGCAGTGAGCTGATATTTCTTTGACATTCCTGGATCTGCTTCTTTTAGGGGTCCAATCATTCCATTCTATCATCCTGAGGTCACCATACTTGAGACAGGTTTACTTTTATACCTCTAAGGCTTTTAAAACAAACCTCACTATAAGAGGTAAAGCTATGGACTCCATGGTTTGAAATATTTCTTTTCATTTCCCATTATATATATGAAACACCAGATGTTCCAGCTAATGATCCCTACAAGTGATTTTTTTCCTTATTAATTTAAAAAAACTGTACGTGCTACATGGCCTTTCTGTATATGGTTCATGACCAAGCACTTTAAAGAGTATAAATGAAGTGTTTACTGAAACTGAAAAGTAGGCTATAATGCCAATAAAAAGGGACTCTATAGAAATGGCTTGGAATAGCCATCTCTGTGTGGGCTGATGGATAGGATACCTTGAAGGCAAAGATGCAGGAGTTCTGCTGAATCAAGGAGGGAGACAGTCCAGACATGGAGGTCCTCATGCTTACATGCAGCTTTTACTGCCCTCGTGCTTGAAGTGCAGATTTCTAGCAGAACTTTCTGGCCTCTTGTTATCATCAAGAAAGATGGGAGAACAGGGAAGGAGAGAAAAAAATGAAAATGAATTTACAGCGTGAACAGCTATCATGTCATTGCTCTATTCCCTTTCCTCCACTATTTCTAGCTTTTTTTCTCTCTGTTCTACATTTCCAAGGAGATCACATAGGACAGGGAGGACAGCAGCGTGCTTGCAAGAAAAGGACATGGCCAGGTCTCTTTCCTCTCCTTCTCCAGGGGCTCCCAAACTAGAATGGTGGCATGTGGTGCTGTCTGAATCACTTTTTTATTGTTGGACTTTGAGGAGGAGTGGCTTATTTGGGCTCTTAGTTCAGTCTATAGTACACTGGATCCAAGGCAGAAATGGCATGGTAGAGGGACATGGTGGGTGAAACCTTCTTGCTTTATGGCTTCCAGGAGGAGAGAGAGAGAGAGACAGACAGACAGACAGGTAGATAGACACAGAGAGACACAGAGACACAGAGAGAGAGACAGACAGAGATGGAGAGAGAGACAGAGACAGACCTGAGAGGGAAATATACCTTCCTGGGTTTTGCCCCTAGTCACCCCCATGCCTTCCGACCAGACCCCACCCCCTAACAGCCCATTCAGCTATGGATTCATCAGTGGGTTAATCTACCGAGGAGCTCAGCACCCTCATGACCCACTTACCTTCCACAATCCCTGCCTATGAACACCTGAGAATTTTGGGGACATTCTAGATCTAAATTATAACAGGTCCAATAGTAAATGGGGGCTGCTTTCTTTCTTGGCAACCTATAAATAATAGAACAAAAAGAAATACCTTCATTAAGACTTTTTTTCTTGAATAAAAAATATAAAATATACCTTAGTTTAGAAGGCAGAATTTTGGACATAAATCTTGAAGCTAAAAATAATAAAAATATCTCTTCTCCCTATTGTGATAAATGTCACAGGAGCACAAGAAGAATAAGGGGAGAGTTAAGAAGAGAGGTTTGTGTCAGTGGCTATTGTGCTGGTCAAGTTAGTCTGCTCTGGAGTTCACTTTAGCTATTAATGTTGGATTTGGTCAGTGGCTGTGCAGTCATTAACCAGTAACCATAGATCTTCTATGACTCTGAAAAAGCCTCCCATGATCCTGGGGGCAAGGTGTCAAGAGAGTAGACAGGCCGGGTGTGGGTGTCACTTTTATCAGGGACAGAGTCAGGGAGGCTGGCGAACTCTAGTCCGTAGACTAAATCTGGGCTGCTACCTGTTTCCCTGGGTAAAGTCTGATTGGAACCCAGCCGTGCCCAGTTTACGTGTTGTGTGTGGCTGCTTTTGTGCAACAGTGACAAGCTGGGTAGTTGCAGCAGAGATCTCCGGACCACACATCTGAATGTGGTCCAGAAAAAGTTTTCCAACCTGCAGTCCAAGATGAAGTGCTGTTGTCATAGCCAGAGTCATATTAGCTGGTGGGTGAATGTGGCAGACTGGGGGAAATTAAGCTGGCATCCAGATACCGAATTTAATCTGAAAATCAGACTCTTTTCCTACCAGGAGGAGATGGAACTATTTTGGGAAGGCCTGATGGATGAAGAATTTTATGATTTGTGAAAAAAGTAGATTCTAGAATATGACTATTTATAATTATGAAAATACACATTATAAAAGTACCATTTTTATTTTTATTTATTTTTTCTTTTTTTTAAATTATTTTTTTTAAAGACAGGTAAACATTCTTACGTATTAAAAAACTCAAGAATTAGAGAATGTACAAATACCTTTTGGAGAAAAACATTACTCAGTATAGGATTAAGCCATGTAAAACCTAGGTAAAAATAGAAGACTAAGGAATGGAATAGTCACAGTGAAATTGCATTTTCATACTTGGGAGACAATACAATGTTTACAAATGCACGTCCGGTTTATTTCACTTGTGCGTATTTGCTCGAGTTGCATCCATTTACCTAGAAAAGTTTCCAGTTTATCTTTCTTTATGGCTGAGTAGTACTCCATTGTATAAAAATGCCACATCTTTTTTATCCATTCCTCAGTTGATGGGCATTTGGGTTGTTTCCACGATCTAGCTATTACAAATTGTGTTGCTATAAACATGGGTGCACATATATCACTGTGGTACGATGTTTTTAATTCTTCGGGGAAGATACCCAGAAGGGGAATAGCTGGGTCAAATGGGACCTCCAATCCTGGTTTTTTGAGGAGTCTCCACACTGATTTCCACAGTGGCTGCACCAGTCTACATTCCCACCAACAGTGGAGAAGGTTCCTTTTTCCCCACAGCCCCTCCAGCATTTGTTATTAGTTGACTTCTTGATAATAGCCATTCTTTCTGGGGTGAGATGGAATCTAAGTGTTGTTTTAATTTGCATCTCTCGAATGACTAGTGATGTTGAACATTTTTTCATATATTTATTTGCCATTTGTATTTCTTCATCTGAGAAGTGTTTATTCATCTCAGATGCCCATTTTTGGATTGGGTCTTTAAATTTGGGAGGTCTGATTTTTTTGAGTTCTTTATATGTTCTTGATAGTAATCCTTTGTCTGAGGAACAGCTGGCAAACATTTTTTCCCACGTTGTGGGTTGTCTCTTCACTCTGTTGGTGGTTTCTCTTGCTGTGCAAAAGCTTTTTAATAAGATGAGATCCCAGTTGTTGATTATTTGTGATGCTTCCTGTGCCATTGGAGTTTTATTCATAAAGTCTTTGTCTACACCAATGTATTCAAGAGTTTTACCTATTCTATTTTCCAGGAGATTTAATGTTTCTGTTTTAATATTTAGATCTTTGATCCATTTTGAATTTAGTTTAGTGCACGGTGAAAGATATGGGTCTAATTTTAATCTTCGGCATGTGTAGAGCCAATTTTTCCAGCACCATTTATTAAAGAGGCTATCTTTCTTCCAGTGAATGTGTTTGGCACCTTTGTCAAAGATAAGGTGGCTTAGTATGTCTGGAGTTGTATCTGCATCTTGTAATCTGTTCCATTGATCTTTGGGTCTTTTTTTTTTGCCAATACCACACTGTTTTTATCACAGTAGATTCATAGTATAATTTCAAATCAGGGATTGTGATTCCCCCTGCCTGTGTTTGTTGCCCAGAATTGCCTTTGCTATTCTAGGTCTCTTCTGGTTCCAGATGAATTTTAGGATTGTTTTCTCTAATTCTGTGAGATATGTTGTTGGAATTTTGATCAGAATTGCATTAAATCTGTATAACACTTTTGGAAGTATGGCCATTTTCACTATATTGGTTCTTCCGACCCAAGAGCAAGGGATAGCTTTCCATTTTCTGATATCCTCTTCAATCTCCTTTTTCAGAGTACTGTAGGTTTTAGTGTAGAGGTCTTTTACCTCCTTTGTGAGATTGATTCCTAGGTATTTCATTTTTTTGGATGTTATCGTGAAAGGTGTTATTTCCCTAATTTCTCTTTTAGTGAGTTTGTTATTAATGTACAGAAAGGCTATTGATTTTTGAGTGTTGACTTTGTATCCAGCTACACTACTGAATTTGCTTATTAAATCTAGCAATTTTTTAGTGGAGTTTTTGGGGTCTTCTATGTAGAGTATCATGTCATCTGCAAATAGTGATAATTTAACTTCTTCCTTTCCAATCATTATTCCTTTTATTTCTTTCTCTTGTCTAATTCCTCTGGCTAAAGTTTCCAGGACTATGTTGAATAAGAGTGGGGCCAGTGGACATCCTTGTCTTGTTCCTGATTTTAGAGAGAAGGCTTTCAGTTTTTGTCCATTTAGTATGATATTGGCTGTTGGTTTGTAATAGATAGCTTTTATCAGATTGAGATAAAGACCCTCTATTCCAATTTTCTGTAGGGTTTTTTATCATGGATGGGTGCTGGACTTTGTCAAAAGCTTTTTCTGCATCTATTGAGATGATCGTATGATTTTTGTCCTTGGTTCTGTTAATATGGTGTATTGCATTTATTGATTTACGTATGTTGAACCATCCCTGCATCCCTGGGATGAATCCAACTTCATGGTGTATAATCTTGATGATTTGCTGCATTCTGTTTGCCAGTATCTTACTGAGGATTTTTGCATCTATGTTCATTAGGGAGATTGGCCTGTAGTTCTCTTTTTTAGTTGGGTCCTTCTCTGGTTTTGGTATCAGGGTAATGCTTGCTTCCAGGAATGAATTTGGGAGTATTGCTTCCCTTTCAATTTCATTAAAGAGTTTGAGAAGTAATGGTGTTAGGTCTTCTCTAAATTTCTTGTAGAATTCAGCAGTGAATCCATCAGGGCCTGGGCTTTTCTTTGTTGGGAGGTTTTTAATTACATCTTCGATTTCATTGATTGTTATTGGTTTATTTAGGATTTTTATGTCTTCTTGGTTGAGCTTTGGTAATTCATATGTATCTAGGAATCTGTCCATTTCTTCTGCATTTTCCATCTTATTAGAATAAAAGTTTTCAAAGTAGATATAGATGATCTTCTGGATTTCTGCAGTGTCCGTTGTGATATCACCCTTTTCATTCTTAATTGCGTGGATTTGAGTACTTTCTTTCCTTTTTCTAGTTAGGTTGGATAAGGGTTTGTCAATTTTATTTAATCTGTCAAAGAACCAACTCTTTGATTCGTTGATTCTTTGTATTGTTTTTTTAGTCTCCAATATGTTAATTTCTGCTCTGATCTTTATAATTTCCTCCCTTGTATGAGCTTTTGGCTTAGTCTGCTCTTCTTTTTCTAGAAGTTTGAGGTTCACCATTAGGTTGTTTATTTGTGCTTGCTCTGCTTTCCTGATATAGGAATGTAATGCTATAAATTTCCCTCTTAGGACAGCTTTCATTGTATCCCATAAGTTCTGGTATGTTGTACTGTCATTATCATTCAGTTGCAGAAACTGTCTAATTTCTTCTTTAATTTCATCTGTGACCCATTGGTTGTTCAATAGGGTGCTATTTAATTTCCATGTGTTCAGGAAGTTCTTGTGGTTTCTTTTGCCATTGATTTCCAATTTCATTGCACTATGGTCTGATAATATACATGGGATAATTTCAATTCCTTTGCATTTACTTAAGCAGGTTCTATGAGCTAGTATGTGGTCTATTTTGGAGAATGTCCCATGTGCAGCTGAGAAGAATGTGTATTCTGATGTTGTGGGGTGGAACACTCTGTAGACATCTACTAAGTCCATTCGTTCCAAAGTTTGGTTCAGTTCTAATATTTCATTGTTGATTTTTTGTCTAGTTGATCTGTCTTTTTGTGTCAGTGGAGTATTGAGATCCTCCAATAAAATTGTATTAGTGGTTATTTGATTTTTCATGTCCATTAATATTTGTTTTATATAGTTGGGTGCACTGGTATTTGTTGCATATATATTTATGATTGTTATCTCTTCCTCTTGGATTGTTCCCTTTACAAGGATGTAGTGACCTTCTTTATCTCTCTGAATCATTCTTGGCTTGAAATTCACTTTGTCTGCAAAAAGAATACTTACCCCTGCTTTTTTCTGGGTTCCTGTCTCATGGAGTATTGTTTTCCATCCTTTGACTTTCAGTCTATGAATTTCTTTTTGAATTAAATGTGTTTCTTGTATACAGCATATTGTTGGATCTTGCTTCTTGATCCAATTTGCCAATCTGTGCCTTTTGATTGGTGAATTGAGACCATTAACATTGATGGTTAAAACTGATATGTATTGACTTATCCTTGTCATATTATTTTCCTGTTGTTGGCTCCCCCTTTTTATTTTTTTTCCCTCCCTCTCTTTAATTGTTTGCCCTGCCTGGTGGATTCCTTCTGTTGGGGTTCCTGGAGTTGTAGTCCTTGTTACCCCTTTCTAGAATGTCTTTCAAAACATTTTGGAGTGCTGGTTTGGTGGTTATAAATTTTCTCAGATGTTCTTTGTCATGGAAGTATTTTATTTCTCCATCAGTTTTGAAAGATAGTTTTGCGGGGTACATCAATCTGGGTTGAAGGTTATTTTCCTTTAGAACTTGAAATACATCATTCGAAGCTCTTCTTGACTTGAAGGTTTGTGTTGAAAAGTCTGCTGTGATTCTGATGGGCTTTCCTTTATAAGTGATTTGTTTCTTTTCTCTAACAGCTTTTAAGATTCTACTCTTATGTTGAATTTCTGGAATCTTGACTATGATATGCCTGGCTGAAGATTTTTTTTTAATTGTGGCTAATTGGAGTTCTATAAGCCTCACTTATCTGAATGTCAAATTCTTTTTC
The DNA here is from genome assembly GCA_028451465.1 of Erethizon dorsatum. Taxonomy (NCBI): domain Eukaryota; kingdom Metazoa; phylum Chordata; class Mammalia; order Rodentia; family Erethizontidae; genus Erethizon; species Erethizon dorsatum. The sequence goes on from CM051834.1 coordinate 28,393,553, forward strand.
TCTACCAGGGAAATTTTCTGTGATAATGTCTGTGAACAGTGTTCTGATGTCATTTATGCTATCTCCTGCTTTTTCATTGAGTCCAATCAATCTTAAGTTATTCTTCTTTGCCTCATCTAGCAGCTGCTGGATTGATTTTTCATTGTCCCTTGCTATTTTTAAGAATTCTTTCTTTTCATGATCACTAATTGCAAGCGTGTCTTCTATATCTGAGATCCTGTCCTCACATTGGCTTAATCTGCTACAAATACTTTCAATGGAATTTTTGTTCTCCTGGATAGCTGCTTGAATCTGCTTTATGGATTCCATTTCTTTCCTATGCTGAGCATTCGTGGCTTCCATCATTTTCTTAAGCTCATCTACTTTTTTGTCTGTGTCTGCTCTAGCGTCCTTAAGCATGGTCTTCATTGTGGACATTATCTCTGCAGTTATCTGAGAAATTATTTCTGATTTAAATTTTTCCAGAGCCTCATTCAACTGCTTTGTTGTTACCACTTCAGAGATGTCAGGTGGGTGGCTTTTGGTTTGTCTCACCTCACTACCCCCTGGGTTTGCCTTTGGTGAGCTGGATGTGTGGGGCTGCATCTTGTTTAAGTGTCGTCTCATTTTCTTTTCTTTTAGTTTAATTCCTGGGGTGATGTTTGTAAATTGCCTATGGTAGGTTGCTTTATTGCTAGTATTTCAAACTCTTAGGAGATGACTACTTCTCTGAGGTATCTTCCAGGTGTAGCTTATTTTTGGGTTTTGAGCCTGTTGCAAGATCCTACCTCTTCAATTTGTTGGAGATAAGAAGTTGCTGCCTGTTTGGCCCAGTCCTTGGTTCTTTGGTTCTGTGCCACAGTATTTTCTGTGATCCTTAGACAATCTCAGTCTTGGAATACCAGGAAGAAAAGCACCAGTCAGTGTGTCCTTCATGGCCAGTGCTTCTCTGTACCACGGCGTCTCGCGTTCCTCCACGGAGGTCCCCGCTGGAGCCGTGGGTGGGGTGGCAGCCGCCCTGAGTTCCAAGTTCAGCTCCTGCCCCCCCCCACAATGGCGCCCGGCTAGTTGCTCTCTTGCGCGGGACAGCTGGGCGTCAGCACTCACCACCAGTCAGTGTGTCCTTCACAGCCGCTGCTTCTCTGCACCGCCGCTTCTCACGTTCCTCCGTGGAGGCCCCCAGGGGCGCCGGCAGTCACCACATGTCCACTTCTGTGGCGTCGGGATTCCCGACACAGGGAAATGGTGCCAGCGGCCACCTCCTTCTTTGTTGGAGTTTCTCTCTTCACTTTCTCCGTGGGCCCTGAACTGCGCTTCGGATCTTTCCTGGGTCCAGGGGAGCCACTTTCTTCTTTCTTGTCCTCCTCTAGTCACCATTTTTATTTTTAAAATTAATTTTATTGGTACATTTTTAGATATACATAATGATAACATTCATCATAGGGAATTTTATCTGTACATGCTATATCTTGATTCTTCTTTTCCCATTTCCCATCCCTTCCCTTCAATCCCTCTTCCCCTCCTTATTTACAAAAGCTTTGCTTCCATTTGTTCTTCTAATCTCTTTTATTTTCCCTTCCTTCCTTTCCCCCTCCTCCCTCATTAGTCCTCCTACCCATTTGAACATTTTCTTCCTATTTTACAATATCTATTATACATTTTGGTCCTTATTTACCCTTCCGGTTTCTCACACCAGAGAAACAATGTGATATTTGAACCTGTGTGTCTGATTTATTTCACTTAAAAGTATGGTCTCAAGGTGCGTCCATTTACCTAGAAATGTCTCCAGTTTATCCTCTTTATGGCAGAATAGTACTCCACTGTATAAAAAAACCCCATATCTTCTTTATCCATTCATTGGTAGATGGATATTTGGGCCATTTCCAAGATTTAGCTATGACAAACTGTGCTCCTATATCATTGTGGTGTGATGCTTTTAATTCTTTTGGGAAGATAACAAGAAGGGGAGTAGCTGGATCAAATGGAAGCTCTAGTTTTAGTTATTCGAGGAATCTCCTCGCTGATTTCCACAGTGGTTGCACCTGTCTGCGTGCCATCTCCGCCTCCATGTCTCTCCCGTTCTTTGAAGGGCAGGCTTTTAGAAGAGTGGAATAGATGAGTAAAGCCTCTGGTGCTTTGATGCTTTGCACAGCTGGGTGTGAATTCTGTCTCTGCCATTACTAGTTGGTGGTCTTGGGCAAGTTTCTTAACCTCTCCCTGTCTTAGTTTCCTCACTTTAAAAATGGGGTGGCAATTCTACCTACCTTATGGGGTTGTTATGAGGATTGAGAAGAGGCAAGCCTAGCCCTAACAGTGAGATGGTGGTGTGGTATGTTAGCTGTTATATTTATATTCCCCTCTCAGAAAATCTAACCAGTTCCACCAGAATCTTAATTTCCTATACTTGTTTCTCACTGCCCCCCCCCATTTGCCTGTGATGTCAAAGACATGGGCTCTTTGGCTGGGTCATACAAACACAAGCCTCTGATTATGAAGAGATGTGATCTCTACGGAAATGAGAGGCCTGGTGGCAGAGAGAGCACCCTGCAATTATTTGAGCTAGCTACTCATGTCCTGACAGTACAGTCTTTCTGGAAGAGAGTCGTTGAGTCAGAGAGAATGGGACCATCTCACTGTGCTGCTGAACCGTGACCAGTGCTTGCCTATCACAAGAATGGGTCTCTGTCTTTGTTCACTACAAGTTTTTACCTGCTTTATTGTTCTGACTCGAGCCTGTCTTTAGTTCTTTCATCTGGAAAAGTCTCTGACAAGAGGAGTTATTAAGCTGCTCCTTCCGTTGGCATGAGGTTAATTCCATCAGACTTGGACTATTTTGCTATAATTGTCTCTGCGTGAGGCAGTGCCCATTTTTACATCTGGGTTTCAGTTGTTTTCAAGTCTTCCTTGGATTACATTTATCACCCCCTTTTATTAAAGGTATAGATGTTAGAATATAGAAGAGCTCAACCAGGAATTGGTGAATCAAGTAACTGCTTTCAGAGGAGAAAATCCCTCCAGCGGGCTTGTGGTTAGTAGTCGATTTACCTTCTATCCATCTGCTGTGCTACTGTGAAATAACGTTGGGTTTGACTTTTGGTTCTACTTAAAGTTCCCCTGTTAGCTATTCACATATCTTCTTTTGACCTCCTTTTTCTTGCGTGTTAAGTGGGAATAGTAAGCACTCATCTAATTATATTTGTCTCTCTGGACTTGTGTGTTACCACCATCACAACCCTTCCCAGCCCTGTTGCACAACACACACTTGTCTGCGTAAACAGAAACATGCTGCAGGGTGCTGTGGAGTTTATATCTGATTGCATAGGAGAAAACACCTATCACCATGCCTGGCATAGTCTAGATACTTCTTGGGTCTCTATAACTAACTTCCAAACCCTGCTATAGGTCACATAACACAAAGGCTTTAGAAGATTTGTGGTAGAGCCTTAGCTTTATCACTTAATAGTTGTGACACTCGGAGTACATTTATCATTTACTTCCTTAAACCTCAGCTTTTCATCAATAACACAATGAAAAATTGTCCTAGGTTATTAGAGAGAGCAAGTGAAAACATGCAAAAGTGCTTTCTAAACTGTAGAGGATGATAGGAATGTAAAGTGCTTTGCAGGTAGTTGTGACAACGCAGTAGCTTTCAATCAGAAGTGATGATGATAAGCTGAATGATATTTCTCAGTTTTAGTTGAGCTTTGCTCAGTGGCCCAGGACACTCATCTCAATGTTAATAAAACAGGAGAGCTCTTGACTTTGCTTTATAATCAAAGCAAACACACACAGGTATACATATGGTCATTAAAATCTAGATTGAGCTGGGCAGAAGCGGGTGTAACATCCCCAGCAGGTGGAGTGTGGGTCCGCTGACCCCATCAGTGCCCCCGGGGCTCAGCGCTGACAGTGAAAAGCCCAGAGGAGAGCCAGGATGGCATCCGTTTCGCTGCGGGAGGGGGGCGCCGCTAGTGAAGCTTCTGTCCTGGCCGGTGCTTCCCTTTTACCTCACTTTAAAAGGGGTTAATTACTCCAATTACCCAGCTCTTTCCCTGAGTCTCTCATTCCCTTTGCAGCGGGAGAGGAGGGGATATGTGGGAGGTCCGCTGCTGCTGTTCTTCCCTGTGGTCTTCTAGTCCAGGAAAGTTAGAGGCAGAGAGAAAGGTAGAAGGAGACATCTGTAAGAGTCACTCGCGTTTCCCAGGCTTTGCTTCCCTCTACACAGCGGAGACAACTCCAGCATCATGAATGTAATTGGAAAGTTAAGATGGATCTGTGAAAATTAACTCTTTTTTTTTTTTTTTTTTAAAGGATAAGCTGGGCTGGTGAGATGGCTCAGCGGCATAAGCACCTGCCTGGCAAGTGCGAGGTCCTGAGTTCGACTCCCGGTACCCACATATGAAAAAAGGGCCGGTGATATCGCTCAGCGGCACAGGCACCTGCTGGCACTCAGGGTCCTGAGGTCGACCCCCCGGAACCCACAAAAAAAAAATGGATAAGCTATTTCTCCAGTTTTCTCATGCTGAGAGTAGAAACTGCCATCTCCAATCCTAGTGCCAAGGAAGATTCATTTCTGGGCTCTCCATGCAGTTTAAGTGAGAGAAATTTATTCACAATTTTGGATGCTAGAAGATGCCTTAATGGTGTCAGCAGGGTTGGTTTTCTCTGAAGCCTCTCCTGTTGGCTTATAGATGGCTGTCTTCTCCCCATGTCTTGTTCTGTTTATATCTATGTCCTAATCTCCTCTTATGAAGACACCAAGAATATTGGATGATGGCCACCATAATAACCTCATTTAACCTTAATTACCTCTTTAAAGACCCTATGTCCAAGTACAGTCACATTCTGAGGTTTTGGGGATTGGGAATTGAACATATGAATTTTGGTAAGATATAATTCAGCCCATAACAACTTATAGACTTATACCTAATACATAATATATGCTCAAAATGATTTTTAAATGTCTTCTGCCTCTATGAAGTGTTTTATGCATTCTGTTTTCAGGACTGAATCCAACACTCTGGTTAAGTGGCCAAAACAGACCCTGACACAGGGCAACTGCAGTGTTTCAACCCTCACTTATTCTCTAACCTTATACCAAAAAGAACCCAGATGGGAAAGACCTCTGAAGGATCCTGTGATTGGGAAAAAGATACCCCTTTCCCCATTTCAATAGTTGAGGAAACTGAAGCTCTGAAGTGATAGATCCTAGGTCACCCAGCCAATGTGTGTCAGAACTGAGAATTATGTGTATGCATTCTGAGCTCCTGGAAGCATCTTTCCATTAGGTCAGGGCTAATGGAGTTTACAATAGCAGAGTTTGAGTTTTGAACGGATGAATACTGGTTGTCAGAGAAGATTTGAAGAATGGGATGAGAAGAGAAGCGAAGTGGAGGAAGAGGAGCAAAGTAGAGCCCCAAAGAGAGAAGTGAAGGAGGCCCTTTGCTTTAACTACCATCCATTTTCTGTCATCCACTGGTATACATCACCACTTGTGTTGAGGTTGGGTTGGTGGTGTCTCTCTAAATAATCCAGGAAATAATGAGGCATCTCCAGTGTGTCATCAATTTATTTACTGGTTCATTGGGAAAGACAAGTGTTATTCATCAGCCACTGTATATTTGCAAAATGGTTTACCATAATTTTGATATGACTTCTCTCTAGTAAACTAGCCCAGGGTGTTCAGTGAAAGTCGTTCAACTTACTAAGGAAACATTTAAAGATATAAGGACATTAAATGATCCTAGAGCAGCTAAGAGTAAGAGCTAGGATTAAGAGTTGGAAATGTTGGAATCCTCCTCTGTTTTGCCTCTGGGGCTGGCTCTTTCCACAAACAGGCTTCTGGGAAACAGTGATGAGGGGGATTCCTTGAAGAGTGTGGCATTTTCTATAACCATTTATTGGAAATGCAAGTCATCACATTAGAAGAAAGGCGTACCAGGGAGCCAAGGAAGCCCACACTTTGGGCCAGGGTTTTAGAGCAAGGGTCCTGGACTGGGTTCTGTGTAATACATTTATACTGATGACCATGAAAAGATTCAGCGTCTTCAATGAGACAGCTGCTTGTACAGAGGCGTTTCTTTTTTCTTTCTTTCTTTTCTTTTTTTTTTTTTTTTATGAGCTGACAAGTTAGGCAGGAACAAAGCATGTTTGTAGGAAGTAAATCGTTGCCAGTTTTAATCTGAGCTTTTCATTCAGCTGTAGCCGGAGACAATTGAGTTTTGAATGTTCCGCGTGAAGTTCCTCGTTTTGGATTTTGGTCAGAATGAGGCCTGGGATTTGGTTTGGCTTAGCTGCACCATTTTCAAAATGTCACCAAAATCAATGAAAACAAAAGCGATGCTGGTTGTTTTCATTTCCTGCTGATCGTAACTTTTCCAGAGGACAGCGTCTGGACAAAGCTGCCTCCGTGAAGGATGTTTCTGTTCCCGCTCCAAGGTTGAGCTTACAGAGGGCAGATAAACCGTTGACATGTTATGATGTGAAAATGATTTAAAGTCCATAAACCAACATGAGAATTAAACTGAGACCCCAGGGGGGCTCGCTGGGGTCTTGAGGAGGTGGAGGAAATGGATCAAATCACACTGATGAGAGTCAAGAATTGCCTCTTTGATCTGGTTTCTTTAGAAGAGATGCTGTTTGTCCTAAGAAAAATTTCCATATAACAAGAAAATTTCTTTTAAAAACACTAGGGAAAACAAGTGCTTCCATTGAAAGCTATTTTATAATGTATTATACACCTTTTTCAGCTTCAATAATCGTGGGGACCAGAATGTGCCCTGTGTTGCTGAATTTTACTCCCACAGTTCCTATCATGGCACCAGTTCACGGGGAACCTGCAGAGGAAGTGGGTGATGGTTAAACACCCCTGGGGATTTATATTTTTATTTTAGATGATGAATGGGATTCTTTCATTAGAACCTTGCAAGTAAAAGTAGTGTCTGAGAAAAATGCAAATCCTGCCATGGAAAAATGGTATCTGGATTTCCTAAGCCGGCAAAATGGATATTTCAACTAATTCCAGTTTGACCAAGTTGGTTTGACAACAGTACCTTTTTTTTTTTTTTTTTTGTGGGTACCGGGGGGTCGACCTCAGGACCTCGTGCGCCAGCAGGCGCCCGTGCTGCTGAGCGATATCACCGGCCCCTTTTTCGTATGTGGGTTCCGGGAGTCGAACTCGGGCCCTCGCGCTTGCTGGGCAGGCGCTTAAGCCGCTGAGCCATCTCACCGGCCCAACAGTACCTTCTTATAAGAGAGTTGCTCCCAGACCTTGGCCAGATGTTTTTCACTGTGTTTTTGCATAATGTCTAGTTACTGTAAAATAACTCAATGAAGTACAACTGAAATGCTTAATTTTTATTTTTTTATTAGTATATGTTTTCAATACATAAAGATTACATTCCTTGTGGAGAGTTGGAACATGTATATAGCACATCTTAATTTTTTTCATTCCCTTTCCCTCTCCTCCCTTTCTACTCCCTCAATTTTTTGGTGCCCTTCCCTTATCTAGCTTTTATTTTGCTCTTTATTTATATTTTGGGTTTCTCAAATAAGAGAAACCATGTCATATTTAAACTTGTATATCTGATTTATTTCACTTAATGTGTGGTCTCAAGGTGCATCCAGGACAACAAGAGCAAGGCAAGAGGCATCACAGTCTTGGACTTCAAGTTATACTACAAAGCTACAGTGACCAAAACAGTATGGTACTGACATAAAAGCAGACATGGTTATTAATGGCCCACAACTGAGGATGCAGAAACAATCCCAGGCATGTTCAGCTATCTTTGACAAAGGGGCCAAAAGCATATACTAGAGGAAAGATAGCCTCTTTAACAAATCATGCTGGGAAAACTGGCTGTCCACATAGATTGAGTCTAGACCCATATATTTCAACAGGTACTAAACTAAAATCAAAGTGGATCAAGTGTTAAAACAGAAATACTTAATCTTCTGGAAGATAAAATAGGTAAAATTCTTTTTTTATTTTTTTTATTTTTTTTTATTTTAAAGAGAAGAAAAAACAAAACAAATCAAAAGAAGAACAAATTTTCAAACCAACATAATAGGAGGGTAACAATGGTTAATACATTACGTATTACTATCTTTAAGTTAGTTATTCAGGACACCAGACATTAGCATTCAGTTGTCCAAACATTATTGGCACAAACCTTACTCTTCAATGAACTAAGTAAAAATGGTAGTGTATCTATCTTAACCATCTTATATATATATATATATATATATATATATATATATATATATCTATATCTATATATACAATTTTTTTTTCCCTTTCCCTTCTTTCTTTTCCCTATTCCAGTCTCTCTTTCCTTTTGACCAGTTTCTTTTTGATTCACCATGTCTATTGTACATTTTGGATCTTATTTACTCTTTCAGTTTCTCATACTAGAGAGATAATACGATGCTTACACATGTGCTTCTGGTTTATTTCACTTATGAGCTATAAACATGGGTGCACATATATCGCTGTGATACGATGTTTTTAATTCTTCTGGGAAGATGCCCAGAAGGGGAATAGCTGGGTCAAATGGGACCTCCAACCCTAGTTTTCTGAGGAATCTCCACACTGACTTCCACAGTGGCTGTACCAGTCGACACTCCCACCAACAGTGAAGAAGGGTTCCTTTTTCCCCACAGCCCCTCCAGCATTTGTTATTAGTTGATTTCTTAATAGTAGCCATTCTTTCTGGGGTGAGATGGTATCTCAGTGTTGTTTTAATTTGCATCTCTCGAATGACTAGTGATGTTGCACATTTTTTTGTATATTTGTTTGCCATTAGTAAAATAGGTAAAATTCTTGAAGACACAGGCATAGGCAAGAACTTTCTGAACAGAATCCCAATTACACAAGAAATAACATGAAGAATCAACAAATGAGATAATGTCAAATTGAAAATCTTCTGCATAGCAAAAGAAACAACCAACAGAACAAAGAGATAACCTACAGAATGGGAAAAATTTTGCCAGCTATTCTTGAGACAAAGGACTAATAACTAGAATATATAAAGAACTCAAAAAAGTTAAACCCCCCAAAATGAAAGACTCAATCAAAAAATGGGCAGCTGAAATGAATAGACACTTCTCAGATGAAGAAGTACAAATGGCTGATAAATAGATAAAAAAATATCCAGCTCAAACTCTTAAAACTAGAACTCTGCTGCTTTTCAGAGTATACTCACCAAGTGATCATTTGTCTCATTTAAAACTCTGTCCAGACTTTATATATTCTCTTTGTGATTCGACATTCAGGAAGAAACTTCTGTCTTCCTAGGGATTCCAACCCAGCTTCCCAGATACATAATTAGTAATGCCAAAGCCAAGTCACTCTCTATTCATGCTGAATCCCGGTCTACACAGAACATAGTCTGCCTGTGGCCTACCTGGCCTTGTCATAGAAGGAATGGATTTTATCTCTACTTGTAGTTTTAGGTGGAAAAGATAAACATTATGGCTGAATGCCACTAGGAAGACTCTTCTCTAGGAAAAATTTTGAATTTATGGTCTTTCAAGATTTTTTACTTTGGGGGCTGGTGAGATGGCTCAGCGGCTTAAGCGCCTGCCCGGCAAGCGCGAGGGCCCGAGTTCAACTCCCGGAACCCACATACGAAAAAAGGGGCCGGTGATATCGCTCAGCGGCACGGGCGCCTGCTGGCGCGCGAGGTCCTGAGGTCGACCCCCCGGTACCCACAAAAAAAAAAAAAAAAGAATTTTTACTTTGAAATAATCTTTTGATTCTGTGGACATATTAAAAAATGATAATATTTTTGACTTATAGTGTATCCTTTTGACAATTTTTAACTCTGTGATGCTTTTTCTCTTGGCTAACTCTGTGATATCTATTTTGTATTATTTCTTGACTTATGACTGTTTATTGGATATTTGGATTTCCTGGATAAGAGAGATTCATATTCTTCCTGATTTTAATTGGCTTTTTTTTGCTACAGAATTGTTAAATCAAAGGACCTAACCCTAAGGGTGTAGTAGGCTGAATAATGGGCACTAACGATATCAGGCTTTAATCCCAGGAACCTGTAAATTATCCCTTTTATGAAATAGGGTCCTTACAAGTGTGATTCAAGATTTTGAGATGGGGAGATTATTCTGTATTATGTAGGAGGACCCTAAATGTAATCACTACTGTCCTTAAATGAGAGAGGCTGTGAGGGGTTTGACACAAGCAGAAGAAAAGACACTAGGATCGAGTTGGCCAACGTTGGATGATGGGGTCACAAGCCACGGATTTCTGACAGCCACCGGGAGCTGGAAGAGGCAAGAAATGAATTCTCCCCTAGAGCTTCTCAAGTAAACGTGTTCCGATTGACACACTGCTTTGGCTCCAGTGATGCTGATTCAGATTTATGTCCTTGCTATTGAAACAATGCGTTCTGTTATTTCAAGTCACCAAGTTTGTTGTAGTTTGTTACAGCAGCCATGGAAACTAATGTAAAGAGCAAATAAACTACTCTTAAATTCAATTTGAAAAGCATTCGGCCACCTGCAATACATTCTTAGAATGCATAAGTTTCATGTTAGTCCATATAGAAGGCAGAGAAGAAATAAAGGACTTGTTGCTTTTCCTCAATGGCTTTATGGCCTAGCTGGAGAGATAAAGTTGGCATTCTTGAGACAAGAGCAAGTGATACAAGGCAATATATCATTAAATGCTGTGTTACTTTTATGGGTTTATAAGAGTTGATGAGGTTTGGAGAAGAGGTTGATAGACCAATTGGTAGCATAAAGGGAAAGTTTACTGGAAAAAGAAGGACAGGAAGTATTTTCAGGCAGAGAGCAGGAAAGTGGGCATACCTGCCGAGGGGAATGAAGGTGATGGAAGAAGTAGAACAAAACCTGGTATGAATGATGAAGGCAGGGGCCATAGTCGTTAGTGAAAAACATCAGACAGCACTGTCGATCCCCATCACCTTGTATAGTGCCAGCACATAATATGTGCTTTCTAAATATTTGATAAATAAATGCATGGTGTCTTGTAGATTATCACCCTTCTAGGATGGCTGGAATGTAGGAGCAAAGAGCATTCTTTGGGAATAATGGAGAATTAGTGTGGGTATGTAGGAACCTTGAAAGCTAAGAAGAAAATCAGTGTATTAGAGAACTGATATGTTTGAGAGGAATTATTTCTTCCTAGCATTTGGAAAGACATTTAAAAAATGTGCCTTAGATACACACAGACACATGCATACATGCACGCATGTATGCACGTTACATGCACACACTTGTCTTCCTTCCCTCCTTCCTTCTTTCCTTCCCTCCCTCCAGAACTCTACTCTTTCTGTGATACTGGGCTGGAAAATATATAAAACTAATTTGGCAATAAATTCACCGAATTTGAATTTGCCTTAGTTTCATCTGGAGAGTGGACATGTGAAAGACTTTTCAGAACCAGCCTGAGTCACGTCCCACATGTCCTAGCCTCGGAAACCTAGAGACTCCCTGCTCTCCTCTGCTTCCCCTCTCTTCACTGTGCCAACTTGGAGAACAAGAGCTGGCAGCTTTATCAAGACAATTGGATAAATTCTGGCTGTCCTTGGTTGGTACATTGAAGACATTCACCAGCTTCCAAATGATGAGAAATTTAGGAATTTTGAGTGCCAAATCTAAGTTTCTTCTCACAGAAGGGGTTTTTCCACTGTTCAAAAGGAGAAATACTAGCTACTCCGTGATGTATCCTTTATCCACAGTGACAGTCACCACTGACACATCACAAGCCCAGGAGCTTGTGGTTTTTTTTTTTCTTTGTGGGTACCGGGGGTCGACCTCAGGACCTCGTGTGCCAGCAGGTGCCCATGTCGCTAAGCGATATCACCGGGCCTTTTTTCGTATGTGGGTTCCAGGAGTCGAACTCGGGCCCTCGCGCTTGCCAGGCAGGCGCTTATGCCGTTGGGCCATCTCACCGGCCCAGGAGCTTGTGTTTTAATAATGCAATTTTCCTGGCTGACAGTGGGGTCTGTCTTACCTGTAAGGTTTTCAGCCTTCTATAGGAACTGCCTCTTTACAATAGGAAGTAACAACAGCGTATTTTTTGATTATCATTTCTTGTTGATCAATTGTACTGATCAACATGGTACATTCTGAATTGTACTTAATTGTACAATTCTGAATTGTACTTAATAGAGGTCTTTCCTTGGTTGTTATTTATTTAAAAAGTATACCAAAACACACAAAATAAAACCAACTTTTACTCTTTTAGTTTGCATCCCTTTTCATGCACCTTCAAATCTCTTCCTGTTGACCATGAGGATATCTTCCTTTTGGCTGGGTGGGGGTTGGGGGTGGGTCTCAGTTCTTTATCATTTTAAAACAAAGAAAGCCTCTATAAAAATCCTTTGCTCAATTCTGTTACCTATCAAATCACCTTCTACTTTTCTTTTTTCATTGCTAGACTTAATGAAAACAGTGGATCTAGGAGGTCTTAGACTGGCAGGCAGTGAGGAGGATTATGCCTACAAGCCTGATTTGTTGGCCCATGCCATATTTTTCCCCCAACATTTAGAAATTAGGGGATTTGCATACAAATCTGAATTTCTCTTTCTCTTGACACATTGGGGAACTGGCACTACTGGCTGGCATTCTCTCATGGTCACAGGCTCTTGGAGCCGAATTTCAGCTTCTGCTTTGAGGTGGATGGGGCATGCATTCTCCAGTTTACTGTGGGTCTTGCCATTCCCTTTTGTCTCCACCTCTGAGGGGAAGTGCTAGCTGCCATTTGTCACTGCCTCACATTCTTGCTTTGCTTAGTTTTTCTGCACCAATGTCTGCATCAAATGTGGGAAGTGGAAGGCCCAGAGGGCTGCATGGTTCTTATACTCAGCCTTTTTTCCCCTTCTTTATTATCTGTTTGGCCTCTTCGGCATCTGAATTTATAACCCCTGACCTGTATTACACTTTGTCACTCTTTTACCAGTCTTCAACTCCTTGCTCCTGTGCGTCTTCCTTTTCATCCACCATCACCTGTCTCAAAGGTAATTTCTCACTTAATAGATCAAATGGCTTTTTTTGTCAGTTCTCTTTCTCAAAGCTTTTCAGCCCACCCTCCCCAATTTCTCATAGTCTTAAAATGTTTTTCTTCTTGACCTTATCTATACTACCTGCCATTTTATGACTCCTCTTCTCCTTGCACCTTATACTGTTTCCCAGTGTTATGTGTAAGACTGACTTATCTTTATGTACTCGCTCTTGGCAGTTTTCTTCATGTCATGCTTTAGATGATTTCAATGTGGGCGACCCATAATCCAATTTTTTCATACCTGGCCACCATCCTGAGTCCTCATCCTGAAGAACAGCTCCATTAGGGGTCTTGCCGGATCTTGAATCTCTTCTCCCACATACCTACCATGTTTAGTTCGCTGCTTTTTTCTCATATCACTGTGCTTGCATATCTCAGGAGCATGACATTAGTTTAAGCCTAATCACGTTCCATGTTTGTTCCTTTTCTTTCCCTTGGTCACTGTCCTATTCAGACCCGTGTTCCCTTGATGTTGCTGTTTTCTTGAGCTCTTGCCTTCATTCTTTTAATGTGTCTTACTTCCAATCTATTATATATGCAAGCTGCTTGCTGCTTGATTAATCCACCTTAAAAATTCATTTTACACTGATTCATTGATTAATTCATTCAGTAAGCACATCATGCCTGTAAAATATGTCTCTTTATCTCTTCTTAAAAAGTCCTCGGGCTGAGTGTGTGGTGCACACCTCTAATCCCAGCACTTGGGAAGCTGAGTCAGGAGGGTCGCCATGAGTTTGAGGCCAGCCTGGGCTACACAGTAAGTTCATACCTAAACTGCACTATGAAGTGAGACTCTGTCCCCCCCAAAAAAAAACAAAGCAAAGCAAAGCAAAGCAAACCAAACCAAAATGAAAAAAAGTCATCAGTTGCTTTTTATTGCTAATGCAACCAAGGTCAGAGTTATTTCCTAGCTTTGAAGCCCTTTACTGACAACTGCAGCCTATCTGTCTGGTCTCATCTTCCAGTACTCACAGAAATACGTCTTTGCTCCTTGAATTAGTGTCTGCGGTGTTTAAGCATAAAGCCTTAGCATCCGCATTGATTCAATCTCAGCTCGGCCCTGTGGTAGCTGTGTGACCTTGGGCTGTTCATTTAACTTGCAAAGCTCAGTTTCTTTATCTGCTTAGCCCAGAAGCTGAGCATAGTAAAAGCTCCATGAACCTTAGATAGCATTATCCAGCCAGAGAGCAGTTCATCTTCCAACTTCGTTACTGATTTCCTGCCTCTGTCTAGCACTCTTTATACGTCAAAATCCCGTTCATGGTTTAATTAATCTTTGCGAAGCCTTCTCTGACCCTACTGGTAGATATCTTGGTTTTTTGAATTCTTAGTACAACCATTAGCTCTTTATAATTTGCAGGACTGTATTCGTATACAGCCCTCGTCTAACCTACAGTCAGCTCTTTGATTTCTGGGATCTTAATCATGTCTTTGATACTCATGTTACCCAGGGGACTTTGTATAAAGTAAACGCTGTTTGTTGAATGACTAAGCATTTAGATGCCTTGGTATTTCCTCATAGTTTTAAAGTTTTCATTCATTTAAAAATAATGAAAAAGCATTAATCATTTGACTTGAGAAGTGTAGCGTATTTCTCAATAATGGTTTCCCTTTACTCCTATGCTATCCCAATACAGGTATATTTTGGGGAACGGATATATCCATTGATTTATTCAGAATTTATAGACCATCTTCTTTCAAAAGGATTTGAGTGAGCACACAAAATGAAATCCAATGTGAAACAGGTCAATTATGGCTAAAAGGAGAACAGAGACCGTCTCAAAGAAACGGGGAGCAGATGTTACCAGGCACCTGGGATGAGCTAATTACTATACTTGGTAACTGAATTTGGCTCTGTGTTTCTTGGCAGCAAAAGCTGAAGGGAAACACATTGGGTTATTCATTCAGCAAACATTCGTTGAATATCGTTGGTAAATGGGGCACTGTGCTAACCATGGGGATTCTGAAGTGAATAAGCCCGGGCCTCTGGCCTCAGCACATCACTTAGCTGTGAGCTAAGGCAATGGAGGTGGGGGTCACAGGAACGCAGGGGAAGGATGCCAAGTGTGCTCGCAAGGGGAGAGACGGGAGGCGCCCGGAAGAGCGCGCTCCGTCAGGCCGTGCAGCGGGGAAGGCACCTTCCTGGCAGAAGGAAGAGCACACAGAGAGATTAGGAGGCCTCGATGGACATGTTTGCTGAATGAGCCACAAGGCGAGGGAGCGGCAGGCAGTGAGGTGGGAGACGCTGGCCAGGATATGCCGGGCTTCAGATGCCATGTGGAGGAGTTTGGTTGTTACTCCCTTGGCTAGTATTTCCATCATGGCTACATGTAGGAACCGGCGGGGCTTTCTCAGCCAGACTCTCTGGAGGAGAGCCCTGGGAACTGGTGCTTTCACAGCGCATCTAAGTTGACTTTCAGGCAGCTGGACTTAGCACAGGCCACTGGCTGGGCTTGTGAATCACTGTGGCATGGGTAAGAGGGAAGCCTTCAAAAGAGTTTGAGGAGAAGATGTGAAAAAGCCCCCTGGAAGATGTGCATTTAAAAAACTACCTGTGGTGTGGGAAAGAAAAGGTGGGTGAGGATGGATGTGAGATTGGAGGAAAGGATCAGATATGGGTTTATGAGGCTCTTACGAGTACTAAGCACAATATCTGGCACAAAAGGGACTCAAAAAGTGACCCACTGTCAAATCTCCAAGCTGATTTTGCTTTTAGTGGTTCTGTGATTTTGGGATCAACCTGTGGCTGAAAGAGGAGGAGCAAGTTATGGGATAAACATCAGAGGGGTCAGGGAGTTCCACGAGCAGATTTCAGCCTTGTCCCTGAGTGAGTTGTTCTAAACTTCACAGAGCCTCAGTTTTGTCACTTAAGAGGTCTGAAAAATAATCACGAACCCATGGGGTTTCTAAGAGGAGTAAGTAAGGTAGCATACATAAAGCATGTGGTGGCAGAGAACTAGTTCTCTTCTATTTCATTCATTAAAAATAGCCAGGCATGTTTTCACTATCTCACTAACTCTAAGTACAAAACAAGAGTCATTTTATTACACTCATAGATTCTGTGGTTCAGAAATTCAAGGAATACAGAGTAGCAGTGACTTTGTCTTTGCTCTGTGATAGCTGGGACCTTAGCTGGGAAGACTGGAATGACTGGGGTCTGGGACTCTCTTGTGTGTCCTGGTGGGACGATGTGAAGGCTGGGCTCCCTGGGACGCCAGCTGGGGCACCTACTTGCGTCTGCACAGGGCCTGGGCTTCCTCACCGCACAGAGGCTGCAGGACACCAGGATTCTCACACAGTGGGAGAGGGCTTTGGAGTTAGCATACTTAGGAATAAGGTAGAGTTGCGTGGCCTTTTGTGATGTAGCCTTCAAAGCCATATAGTGTCTCTTCTGCCATACACTATTTAGGTTTAACTGTTGTAAGCTTGCCTCTAATCAAAATGACAATACCTAGACCTGACTTCTTATCAGAATAAATATCAAAGAACATACAACCATATTATAAAAGCATTAGGTTTTTTGTTTGCTTTTTTCAAAATTTGATTGGCTGTGGTTGGCTGAAGCAGGAGAGTCACAGGTTCGAGCCCAGCTTGGGCAATTTAGTGACTGAGACCCTGTCTCAAAGAAAAAAAGTTTTAAAAAGGGCTGGGGGTGTAGCTCAGTGGAAGGGATGTGGTTTCAATCCCCAGTACTGCCAAACAAACAAACAAACAAACAAAACCAACTTGCTTGGTTCTTTTGTAGTATATGAGTAATTTTCTATGTTTGTAGGATCAAAGCAAGAAACTTTTTAATATTAATTTTTAGTTGACAAAAATTTATATTTTAAATGTTGTACATAAGTGTACATTATATTTTGAGATATTTATACATTGGGAATTGGTTAAATTGAGCTAATTAACATATATACCACCTCAGTTTTGAGTATGTGCAATGTGTATGTGATGAGGAACACTTAAAATGTCATTGATGTTCAAGGTACAGCACATTGTTAAATGCAGTGGCCATGTTGTACAATAGAACTTACAGACTTATTGCTCTTATCTAAATGAAAAATTTCAATACATTACCAGCGTCTCCCCAAACCTTCCCTGTTTAGCTAGTAGTGACCAATATTTTACTCTTTGCTTCCATGAGTTCAACTTTTTTAAAATTCCACATGCAAGTGAGATGTGACATCATGTAGTATTTGTCTTTTTGTGCTTGGCTTGTTTCATTTCACATAATTTTCTCCTGGTTCTTTCAGGTTGTACCAAATGAAGAGATTTCCTTCTTTTTTATGGCTGAATAGTATTCCATTGTATATACATACCACATTATTTTATCCATTCATTCCTCGATTCCATATCTTGACTATTATGGATTATGCTGCCATTAACATGGTAGTGCAGTTGTCTCTGTGACACACTGATTTCATTTCCTTTGGATATATACCTGGTGGTGGGATTGCTAGATCATATGGTGGTTCTTCTTCTAATTCTTTGAAAAATTTTGTACCACTTTTCCTGATGGCTGTACTGATTTATATTCAACAACATGCATGTGTTCCCTTCTTTCTACATCCTCACCAGCACTTTTCTTTCAGCTGATTCTTTCTCGTGTGTTGTTTCTCGTTACAATCCTATCCCCCTAAGCAGTTGCCCTCAGTACCCTTATTTTTCTGCTTTTCTCAAGTATACTTATAGCAAACTCCACCTTTATGTTACATTATAAACCTTTACTTCTTCCAGAATTCCTTTTGAAGACCATGTAAAACATGTTTTAAGAAGAACTTAAACTCATCCAAGGGAAAGAAAGCAAATGAATGGAACTCTTTAAGGTGTCTGCTGGAGAACATGCAAGAAGACTCCTGATTTCTTTAACCTCAGTTTTCTTAAGTGCTGGAGAGAGTGAGAGGATTGGAGATAAAATGGGAGGATTATTGTGTCTGCTTAGAGCTCATCACAGAAAAGCGATGTGTATTTAATGACCTTTTGTGACAATCTTATTCTTACAATCTAGTGGGGCCATATGTGCCCCGAGTGACAGATGGTCCCAATCTACTACTGCCAGATAATGGCTTGTTTAGTGGCTTGGGGTGACTGTGTGACAAGTCTTGGCTAGCCCAGCTGTTGCCCTGTACCTAATGCCTGGCCTGGCTGAATGAAGACATGCCTCTACAACGTGGAACTATCCACAATTTCTCTGGCAGGAGAATGAATGAGTATATGTCTTCAAAAAAGTTTACACTATCTCCTTTCTACCTTGCACCAAGAGCACTAGTCTTGGTTCAGGAAAGTTAGACTTTAATCTCATCCTGTTGCTTACTAGCTGCATAACCATAGAGATACATCATACATTTCTGAGCTCTTATTTCTTAAAATGAGTCTTAATTAGATTCATTTTTAATATATTTTGCTTTTTTGAGTTATTGAATCCAAATAGTGAATAATAAAATACAGTGTAAAAATGATTACTATTCATGAACTTATCAAGTGTTGGATTCTATATTAAGTCCACACCCATTTCCTTATTTAACAATCACACTGGCCCTAAGTGGCCATTTTTACTCACTTTTTTGGGTTTGTTTTGTACTGGGAATTGAACCCAGGACCTTCTCACTGAGCTACATCCCTAGCTCTTTTTAAAATTTATAAATTTTGAGGCAGAGTCTTGCTAAATTGTCTAGGCTGGGCCCAAACTTCTGATCCTCCTGCCGCCTCAGCCTCCCACAAAGCTGGGATTATAGCATGTGCCACCACCCTCAGCTTTATTTACCATTTTAACAATGAGGAAACTAAGTAACAGAGAATTGCACAACATTCCTGAAGTTAAAGAGCTGGGGCAGGCAAAGCTGAGATTTGAACAGCCCAAACTCTTTGTGCTCGTATTTGTTAAACTGTGTCTGTGATTTGGGAGTGTAGGAGAGGCAATGATAGAGGAAGGTATAAACAAATGCGTTTAGTGTTGTGCTGATTTTTTTTTTTTTTTTTTTTTTAGTACTAGGTGTCAAACCCAGAGCCTCACACATGCTAGGCAAGTATTTTGTCCCTGAGTTCCATTTCTGCCCTTTTTCTTTTTGAGATGAGGTCTTCCTGTGTTGCCCTGGCTGGCCTTGAATTTGCGACCCTCCCGTGTCAGCCTTCCAAGTAGCTGGGGTTATAGGCTTATGCCACTGTGCCCAACTCTGTTGTGGCCTCTCCCTGTCTGTTATTGTCTGTATTTCCATATTTGTAAGAATCTGGGCACTGCCCTAACCCATTTCAGGGCCTCCCCCAAGGCACCAAGCAAGCCCTGGGAACCAGCCTGCCGGGGTTCCCATGGGGTTTGTCTGGAGAAGCCCCTTGTTGTGCAACCGTAGGGTCTCTTGGATTCACGGTAGGCTGCGTATGGGAGAATGCCCTTTTCTGTTAAAAAAAAAAAAAAAAGCGAAGGATTCATGATATGCTGTTAATATATCTCTGGGGCTTAAACCACATGTACAGATTTGCCATCTTAAGTCCACTTTATTTAGTTCACATTTCTGAAACCTCTCATTATGTTGGTCTTGTGTTTCCTGGTCATATGAATTTTGAGACAGTGATCCCTTTCTGTGAAGAATGACCTCATTCTCCTCATGGAAAAATTACTTTGGCATTTGAACAAATAAGAATTATATTGAAACCCAAGCCGTTCTTCTGATTGTGGTAACCTTCTCCACCCAGTAGCTCTTCAGTGTGGACACTGAGTTATATTTTTTCTCTAGACTCAGGTTTAGCTTAAGAATATAATATAAATATTGTTTAAATCTCTCCCTGCCAAGCACAGGATTAAAAAAACATGATCACACTGTGAAAAAAGACTAGATATTTGATTGACCTTGGGGTTTGCAGATAGGCTCTTCACTGCCAGCTAAATTTTCAACTGGGATTTGAGTCTTAAGAAGCCTTTTTTTTTTTTAATACAAGAAAGTTTGAGGGTATTTTCAAATGCTGCCATTGTTGGGTGCAGGAAAGAAGAGGGTATTATGGCTCCCATATGATGTTGCCAGCTTCTTTGTACATTTGTTGATAATTTCACTTTGATCACTTGTTCTCCCATCCGGCCATGCGGGGTTGGCCCCTCCTGTGCCTGGCATGGGAAGCATAGATGGCTCCTTAGGGTCCAACACGGACGAATGATGCAGTTTAATTGGTAGCAAGATCTTTAGTGCTGTGGTCAGTATCCCATAAAGCCTGCAACCCTGGGCAGGCCAAGCAGGGGATGTGAGAAAAAACATTTGATTTAGAAAAGAGAAAACTGAGTCCATGAGGTGAGGCTTATACCTACATTTAGTGAAGTTCGAGCGAAGCTAAACTAGCATCATGTATATCAGGTTATGTTTAAATTTAGAAAATGATTTTCTGGGGCCATCAGCTGGCTCAGGCCTCTGCGTAAGCCGCTGAAGTGCATCATAGCTGGTGTCTTCCACTCACAGCTCTTAGGGCTGCTGTGATTACAAGATCGATGGGTGACATGGACAGAGCCAGCCTGGAGTGGGCTGCTGCGCCACCTGCGCTGTCTGTGTAATAGTCGGTTTATGTTCGTGCTCGCTAGATTCCACTGTGGTAGCAGGGTTTCTGCGCCTCAATGCTCTTGGCATTTCGAGCTGGGGAAGTCTTAGCTGTGGGGAAGCTGCCGTGTGAGTTTCATAGATGTGTAGCAGCATCCCTGGCCTCTACTCACTCGATACTGATTGCACTCCCCATCATGATGACCAGATCATACCATATGTCTGCTGGGAAGCAAACTTGCCCTACTCCCTGATCAAAAGCAACTGTGTCAGATTCACATCGAGCCAGTGTGAATCACATAATCACACGCTGGTTGAAAAGTGAGTTGGTGCATGTTTACACACACACCCATGCAGGTGCATCAGTGTACTGCTGTGGTCTCGATGTTTGTGTCCTCTTGAATTCACGTTGTGACTGCTAATCATGATATATCAACTTGAACAACTAGCAGATTACTAAAGCGCCATTCTGGGTATGTCTATGGATGATTGCCATGTAGACCAGCAACCTGAGGGACAAAGACCTACCATGGAAGTGAGTGGCACCAATGAAAAGGCTTGTGTCCCTAATGGAATAAAAAGGGAAAGAAGAGGGAGTATTCCCGTTTTGGAAGCACTCCAATCCTTGTCATTGCCTTTGGATATTGGTCTCCAGTTGCTTCAGCCTTCCATGAAGACTCACACCAGTGACCCTACGGTGAGCCTCTAGGTCTTTGACCTCGGACCAGTGCTGCACCCTTTTGTTCTGCAGTTTGCATCTTCTTGGGCCGAACAGCTACTGGATCCTCTGGCTTCCCAGCATGCAGCGACCACTGTGGACTTTTCCACTCTGATCTGAGGAGAGGCCATTGAAGACTCCTCTGCCTCTGATCCTCTAAGTCTACACAGCCAGAAGGTGCCATCTGTGAACCAGGAAATGGTCCCTCGACAGACACTGAATCTCCTGGAAACTTTATCTTAGACTTTCAGAATGGTGAGAAATA
This sequence comes from Erethizon dorsatum, assembly GCA_028451465.1. Taxonomy (NCBI): domain Eukaryota; kingdom Metazoa; phylum Chordata; class Mammalia; order Rodentia; family Erethizontidae; genus Erethizon; species Erethizon dorsatum. The sequence goes on from CM051834.1 coordinate 28,415,074, forward strand.
AATTTCTGTTATTGATAAGCTACCTGGTTTATAGATTTTATTATAGCAGCTATAATGAACTAAGGCAGATGTCCTTCTTTTTGTAAAACATGAACTGCTATCTCAATACATATTGAGCACGGAATAAATAGAATGGTAACTCCGCTAATTCTTAATAAAATTATGCTTTCTCTCCCACTTGTAAGGCTAATTCATCTGGAAGAATGAGGTGATACTAGGAAAGATCTACAGCAGATTTTAATTGGAGCTGAGGAGAGGTGGTTAAACCAGGCCTGCAAGGCCTTTTTCTGTGAGTGAGGTAATTCACTGAGTGAAATCTGAGAAATTACTGTAAATAGTTGCTTCTACCAAGGCGTGCCTATGGCTGAAGAAGGCTGAACTAATAAGAAGAATTGTGGCTGAGTCTTTAGGAGACCTAGGGATAAATTGAGTGGATTCATTCATTAATTTTACTTACTTTTTCTTCAAGTGAAATCCATATTGCTTTGAATTAGTGGACGTAAGGGCAACAAAAAAAAGGGATGTTTAAGGGACAGCAAAGGAGGAGATATTTACAGCTGGGAGCAGCTCATCAAAATCCTAGAACCATAGGATGGGAAAAGATTTTGAAGTCCGGTCACCGGTGCTCCCACACTCTACCGCAACAGATCATGTCAGGGTACGGTGACTGTGTCCTGATGAAGCAGAGGCTAGCTGTCCTCCTCTCAGGAACAGGCCTGACGTGGTTGCTTGTGTCCTGCCTTGCAGCAGTCTTGTCTAGGCTTCCTTGTTTCCATGCTCTACCACAGTGAACTTTCCAGCTATCTCCTTTGCACATTCCTCTCTACAAGGTGTAAATAGTGGAGTTTTTCAGGGTTCTGTTTCTTTTCTTTTCTCCTTAGCTGGTTTCACAGGACCTGATGACTCTCAAATGCATACTTCCAGCTCAGAACTTATCCTGAAGCCAGACTCATATGTTCAGTTGTCTTATCAACACTGCCTCTTGGATGCCTAACAAGCATCTCAAATTTAATATGTCCCAAAGTGGGGTAATTCTGCCTCTCTGCTATGTCTCTCAAGTCTTCCGCATGGTGGTCACTGGCCCCACTCTCCTCTGTCCACCTGTAGTCAGTGCTTTTCCCAGCAGCAAGAGTGATACTATGAAGATCATGCCAAGCTATTTCCTGGTCCAGCTCTCTGATGGCCTCCCATTAGACCAAGAGTATAATCCAAGCTCCTTCAAATGCCCAGCGGCCTCACAGTGTCCAGTTGCTGGCTCCCTCTTTGGCTTATTTCCCCACAACCTCCCATCCTTTTCTTCCACCTCCCCTCAGCTCTGGTCTTCTCTCTGCCACTTGAATAAATATCAGGCTCCTGCCCCTGTCAGGGACTCTAGGCAACTTCCTTCTTCCCCAGATCCTCCTGGTGCTGCTCCCTTTCATCATTCCTATCTAATTAAGGCCCCTTCCTATCATACTATCCTATTTCTCTACCTAGTATTGCTATCAGTAACATAAAATATCTTGATTGCTTACTTTCCTTATGTCCATCTCTTCATCAAAAGAAGGGAGGCTCCTGGAGAAGCTCTGTTTACTCAGTGCCTAGCAAACATAGGTGTTTAATAAACACACATGTATGGCCCTGCTGACATTTCCACAACACAGTGGGACTCAGCCACATTCTGACCTCAGGCTTGACTGGCTAAAGGGAAGTAGCTAAAGGGAAGTTGACTGATTCAGAAAAAGTTCATTCACAAATCTTGTGGGTATGGACAGGGAAACAATTGATCTGAACTTTTAGATGACCTTTAAGGAAACCTTTGTGGGAAGGAGACATCCCCAAAATGGGCTGACACACTGAATAGGTATTTGTGTATTATATTCTAAGATTTCTCTTCTAGTTATTTACCATTAGTGTAAATAGAAGAGCAAATCAATCCTCCTTGATCTGGATTTCAAGAACTGACCTTCCTTTTCCCCACCTTAAAACTAGAAAATCAAGAAAAAGCAAACATGGTTCTACTTCCCAATCATCATATTTCTGCAGAAGAACCGGAAACTCACTCTTTTCTCAGGGAAGGCAGATTGGGAAGGAACACGCCCAGGTCCTCTTTGCCCCCTCCCTCAGGCTCACTGGAGCCGTACTCCATTGATTAAAGAGTTTGATTAATGAACACGCTAAGCTAAGCTGCACGTCTCACTCCTGTCTGCCTGCTAAACTGGTGCATTCTCATCAGCTGTCTGACCTAAAGCAAGCTGCCTGCCTTAGGCAATGCCTGTGGCTATCAAACAATGTCTGCATGCCAGGATGGACATGAGGAAGTTCCCTGAGGCTGCAAGAGCCGTATACACCCTACAGCCTCACTTCTATCCGTAATGAATGTGTCCCGTCTGCATCAGGCCCTGGGTAGTGTCATTGTTGGTTCTGAGCCTGGGCAGGGCAGAATGCTGTTATTTGTGACCCTCCCTTAAACACCAAGTGAAAGACTGGCTTGGTGTCATAAACTCTCATGTGAAAGATGCCGAGATTTTAATATATCACATATTTGAAGTTTTTCTGAATCCTGAGAGCCTAAAATTTAACCATTAGTTCAAACTCCCAGATAATTTTGTACATTGACAACTGATATCTGTGAAGGTAGCAGAGGGTTGGTAAAAAGATCATTGATTTTGAAATCAAGATGACATGGCACCAGCTCCAAAGTGACTATTTACAAATAGCTTTGGGCAAGGTACTCAGACAATTTTGAGTAAGTGAAATCATGTATGTGAAGCATTCGCATTATACCTAGCACATATAGAGGGTCTTCAATGGAAGATAACTTCCATCTATCTTCTTCAAGCCACATGCTTCTCTGTTAGCTAAGGTTAAGTCCCTCCTACCATCTACCTATTATAGGCATTGAGATTTGCATTATTCTTTACACCTATTAATGCATTTTCATATACAGTTTAAACTTTCTAAATCACTAAGTGAACATGGAAGGTAGGTGCATGGATGGGGGTGATCCTATCTCATAGATGAGCAAAGGCAGATCAGATGGTTGATAGATTTGTCCAAGGTCAGTAGAGTCAGGTATCAGTCTCAAGTTGTATTTGAAATTCAGCACTCTGACTTTTACTAAAGTCTCCTTCACTAGGGATGTTTACATGCTTAATTGCAATGTGAAAAGATTTGAGAGTCACAGAGAACATTAACTCAGGATGGTCATTGTATAAAGACGGTTTAATTTTTAAAAACAACTTTGGTTTGCAGGCCAAATGGCTTCTCAAGGCAGCCCACTTCTGAAATTTGGAAGCCACCTTAGGCCTTTGTGAAATGAAGTTTCTGGTTAATCATTTTTATATATTTATCATTTCATTGTTTTCTACTTTCTCAAATTGGCTCAATAAAGCAGAGGCGCAGACACTGGGGATGTACTTATATGCTGTAGAAGACATTGCAGGGAATTTTACTCTGTAGTTAAGAAGGGATGAGATACAAATTCAGTATGACTCCTGAGGAAGAAAGGGGACTAGGGTTGCTTTGTTTTGTCTTCTCTTGGAATAGAGATTCAGATAAGTCAGCGGCCTAAAATGAACTCAGCCTAATGTTTTATCTTACTTCCTCTTTGATAACAATTCACATTTCCAAAGCCCAGCATAGAGAGCATGGCTCAATTGGAATTTAGAAAATCCAGAGTGAGTTGGTGTGCCAAGTGTATCACATTTCTCTGCTTGAGAAAGAAAACGCTGGGCTGCCAACAGCAATAGTGTTTAGTATTAGTGGGGCTAAAAAATAGAACACATGAAGAACAAATCAAAATTCTATGACTTAATTATATCTTATGTTGCACGGTTTGACCATTTATCAGGCTCCTAATTTGAATATATAACCGTTCTTTACCTCCTCAACTAATCTGATGATACCTTTGATGTGAAATGGAAACAAATTGATGTACATACATGAATGTGGCTATAAAAGGGATTATGTTTTTCAATCACTACATATTCTATTGATGATAAATCCATTATTTTAAATTTTAATATATGTTTTATTTTTACTTGCATAATTTTGTTAACAAAACTAAAGTTATTCCAGAGGTGATAAAAGTTGATTTGCAAAGGACTTAGGTCTTCTGGCAGTGATTGTATAAAATGCCGACTACTGGAATTAGTAGGAAAATACCTGTCTTAGATTTTATTGTATGCCATATTGCTTTGTTTGCACTGTTTATCAGTGAATTTGAAAAACATACGATACTATTAGGTGTGAAGTTTAAGGATATTTTATTTTTATTGTTATTACTATTAATATCAATGACATTTAAGAAATTCATTCAATTTCCAAGAAATAGTCATTGTAATTACTTATTCAAGACTACTTCCTTTAAAACTCCTCCAAGTAGTAGGAGAAGTGCCCAGTGTGGTGGTGCACACCTGTAATCCCAGCACTCTGGAGGCTGAGGCAGGAGGATCGCTGTGAGTTGGAGGCTAGTCTGTGCTGCATAGTGAGACCCTGTCTCAAAAAAAAAAAAAAAAAAAAAGTAGTAGGAGAAGCAAGAAAATGAGGGCAAAGCCTGACTTATATGCAGGATAGGTATGTGTGGGGAGGCAAAATACACACTATTATTCAAAGTCAGACTTCTGCTCTGGAATCTGACAGACTTTGATTCAAGGTCAATGCTGCCCTTACTCATGTGAAATTAGCCAATTTCTCTATCTTTAGTTCCTTCTTCTGTAAAAACGGAAATAATAACCTTCTCATATAATTGCTAAGAGAATAACTGGACTGCTTAGTAGTACTTAGCACATAATGAGAGACAGTTTTATTGATATTATTTGGATGGGAAGTTTAAGTGTGCTAGGCTCTTACTGATACTATTTAGGATGAGAAGTTTTAAGTGTACTAAGGAACATCGAAATCTCATGAATCAATTCAAAGATTACTAAATGTTCTAAAGAAAGATTTTATCTTTTTAATAAGAAATGTTTTGCTTATAATATCTGTGAATTCTGTAGGGCCAGGAATATAATCATGAGAATCTACACACAATCTGTGTTTGTCATGTTACGTGATGTGTTTGTCACGTTACAGGATAAACTGCCAGACTCTTGTGGACTTTTATTTATGAGAACAAAAGGGGTGAGGATTTAAAGATGTTAACCCTATTTCTGTTTTCTTCTAAAGTGGGATTTAGTACTTAACAAAAATAATCTGGAGACAGGATGAGTTGAGTAATTATAAAACTATCACAAATACAGAAATTATATACAGTCAGCACTCTATAGCGGTGGGTTCCAAATCCATCTGTGCAATCAATCACAGGTCAAAATAGTTGAAAACAATTTCTTCAGTACTTAACATGTACAGAATTTTTCTTATCATTATTCTCTGAACAATACCATATGGCAGCTATTTACATATCATTTACACTGTATTAGGTATTATAAATAACCTAGACATGATTTGAAATAGGAGGACGTGTGTAGGTTATATGCAAATAGTGTGCCACTTTATATAACAGACTGAGGTTTGATGAATGTCGGTGTGGGTGGTGCTGTCCTGGCATCGATCTCCATCAGGTAACGAGTGATGATCTGTGTATCAATTGTTATGTTTGCAGAAAATGTGTGCTATTAGACCAGTTAGTGTAAGACAGTAAAAATAGCAATAGCAAGAAATAAAGCATATGATAGACAAAGCAAAAAAGTGCTTTGAAAGTATAATTTTTGATGGACCTGGTATCACACAACTCTGATTTCAGTAACTGGGGAGGGTGAGGCAGGAATTGCAAGATTGAGGCCAGGCTGGGCAACTTGGCAACTTTGTGAGACTGTGTCTCAAAATAAAAATTAAAAAAAGAATAAAAGAAAGGCTGGGGATGTAGCTCAGTGCAAAGGCCTTGCCTTCAATTCCCAGTGCTGCTCACAAAAAATGTGATTTTTACATCCAGAGCCAAATCTCCATTCTGCAGCTTTTATTTTTTTATTTTTTTATTTTTTATTTTTTATTTTTATTTTTGGTGGGTACCGGGGGTCGACCTCAGGACCTCGTGCGCCAGCAGGTGCCCGTGCCGCTGAGCGATATCACTGGCCCTTTTTTCGTATGTGGGTTCTGGGAGTCAAACTCAGCTTGCCAGGCAGGCGCTTATGCTGCTGAGCCATCTCACCGGCCCTGCAGGTTTTATAATTATCTATATTTATCATCACTATCTGTGTCCTGCCATGTCCTCAGTGTCTTGTGAGGAAAGAGCTCCAAGTAATTAAAAGTCCTGAAAATTTCTTTGGCTTAAGCCCTGTGCCCCAATGGAAACAAATCTAGTCCTGGTCCTGACCGAGGATCAGTGACTGATACTGAGCCAAAGTCAAAACGCCATCTGATTTGATGTGGTGAGGGCCAGCTGCAAGGGGTAGCTTGGTGTCAGCTGCCAGTGGGACTGACTCAGACCAGAATAGGTGTAAACCCTTGTTCAACACGGGTGGATAAAGGAAAGGAGCGCCATACAGTGAGTGAGTTCCTTGTGATTACATAAGGACCAAAGCCGTCTAGTGCTGTTATGTCTCCTCTCCATGAGGCCGGGTGTACATCTCCATCTCAGAAGCGCTTGGCACCAGCGATAACTGGACTGCAAGAAATCACAGCCTGGATCACAGATACATCTTACTGCTGGGACAGCAGGCATTGCCAGGATAGCGCATCATTCTGTGAACTCTTCTGATCAATGCCCAAAGCTATTTCTATTTCCTCCTGAGTGTGGTTTCCCTTGCCATTCTGGCCTTGCTGAACTGTTTCCATCCATGTGTGCTGAATCTGAAGCCAAAGCACCAAGATCCCATTCTCAGCTGGTCTGCCAACCATTGAGGTGGCCAACATTGGCAGTTGCTTCTCAACTTGTGGTTGTGACAGTTCAACAAACAAGCGAGAGGGGTCATTGTCAGCAATGGCATTCTGATGTAGTGGTGTGTCACCATCATCTATGAACCCTGTCACAAGAAATTACTTCATAATAGCATTTAAATAATGAAGTTCACAAATGGACTTACCTAAAAAAGCAAAGCATTTTAAATTTCTTTCTTGTGTTTTTGTAAAGCAGCTTTATTAAAGTGTCACTGATGTGTGATAAGCTACACACATTAAAGTGTACAATATAATGGGTTTTAACATATATTTACACATTTAAAATCATCACCATAATCAAGAAAATAAAACTATTCACCACCCCTAAAAAACTCTTCTAATGTCCCTTCATAATCCCTGAATCTTTTCCTTCATTCTTCCCCACTTTCCTGACAACCATCAGTCTGCATCCTGTTACCTAAGTTACTTAGCTATAAAATCTATAAAAATAGAATCATGTAATATGAATGCATTTTTTTCTTCTAGAGCTATGTATAAATAAAATCATTCAATGTGCATTTTATGTTTTCTTTCACTCAGAGTAATTACTATGGGATTTTTCTTTGTAGTTGCATGTATCAATAGTTTATTTATTGTTGAGGAATATATGAATATTCATGTATCATCATTTATTTATCCATTAACATTTTGATAAACATTTTGAGTTATTTTGCATTTTGGGCTTTTATTAATAAAATTGCTATGAGTATTTGTTTGTAATTATTGTACAGACATTCACCTTCATTTGTCTTGGGTAAATATCTAGGATAGGAGTACAATGGCTGGACCATATGGTAGATATATATTAAACTTTTAAAAAAACTGCCAAAATAGACTTTAAATGGGCAGTCCCCTTTTATAGTTCTAGCAGGAGTAATGAGAATTCTATCTACCCCATGTTCTACACTATGATCGGTCCTTTTAATTTTAGTCATTTTAATAGACATACGGTAATATTTCATTGTGGTTTTAATTTGCATTTCTTTAATGACTAATGATGTTGAACTTTTTTTTTTCATGGTTTGTTTGCCATCTATGTATCTTTTATTAAGATGTTTCTCTTCAAATCTTTTGCCCACTTTTATTGAGTTATTTTCTTCCTACTGAGTTTTGAGAGTCACTTAGGTAATTTGGACTTAATTTTTTTAATCAGATGATTTGCATGTATTTTTCCAGTCTACAACTTGTCTTCTCATTCTCTTAACAGTGTCTTTTGAAAAGACATTTTATATTTTGGTGAAGTCCACCTTATCAGTTTTAGGATCTGATTTAGGATCATGTATTTGTTATGATATCTAAAAAATTTTTTTTCCGATTCAGGATCATGAAGGTTTTTACTGAAGCCTTCTTCTAAAAGTTCTATAGTCTTAATTCTACATTTTGATGTATGATCCATTTTGAATTAATTTATATAAATGATATAAGGGTGCATAAGGATATCCAGTTGTTTCAGCACCATTTATATAGACAAGAGTGACTGTTTACTACTTTTCTTTGTATTTTTGTTGAGAACCAGTTGTTTATACATAGAACATTTATGTCTGAAATTCTGTTAATCTACATGCCTATCTTTATGCCAATACCATATTGTTTTGACAAGTGTAACCTTAAAAATAAATTTTAAAATCAAGTAATGGGGGCTGGTGAGATGGCTCAGCGGCGTAAGCGCCTGCCTGGCAAGTGCGAGGGCCCAAGTTCGACTCCCGAAACCCACATACGAAAAAAGGGCCAGTGATATCGCTCAGTGGCATGGGCGCCTGCTGGCGCGCGAGGTCCTGATGTCAACCCCCGGTACCTACCAAAAAAAAAAAAAAAAAAAAAAAATCAAGTAATGCTAGTCTTCCAACTTTGTTCTTACTTCAAAGTTATTTTAGCTACTCTAGGTACTTTGCAGATCCAAATGATTTTTGGAATTGGTTTGTCAATTTATACAAAAAAAAAAAAAAAGCCTGTTGGAATATTGATTGGGATTGCTTTGAATCTGAGAAGAATTGACATCTTAAAAATATTCAAGGCTTGGGCCGGTGAGATGGCTCAGCGGCGTAAGCGCCTGCCTTGCAAGCGCGAGGGCCCAAGTTCGACTCCCGGAACCCACATACGAAAAAGGGGCCGGTGATATCGCTCAGTGGCACGGGTGCCTGTTGGCGCGCGAGGTCCTGAGGTCGTCCCCCTGGTACCCACAAAAAAAAAAAAAAAAAAAAAAAATTCAAGGCTTTTTTTTTTGTTTGTTTTTGTTTTCAGTATTGAAGTTGGACCCAGGGCCTTGTACATACTGAGCAAGTGCTATCCACTGAGCTATACCACTGAGCCCTTTTTATTTTATTTTATCTTTTCATTTCATTTCAAAGTTGCCCAGGCTAACTTCAAACTTGAGATTCTCCTGCCTCAGTCTTCTAAGTAGCTGGGATTACAGGTATACAGTACTACGCCTGGTTAAAAATTTTTGACTCATGAATGTACTATGTATCTCCACTAACTTAGGTTTTTTTTTAATGTCTCTTAGTAATATTGTGTAGTTTTCAGTATATAAGTGTTTTACAGCTTCTGTCAGATTTGTCCCTAGACATTTTTTTTTTTTTTTTTGTGGGTACCGGGGGGTCGACCTCAGGACCTCGCGCGCCAGCAGGCGCCCGTGCCGCTGAGCGATATCACCGGCCCCTTTTTCGTATGTGGGTTCCGGGAGTCGAACTCGGGCCCTCGCGCTTGCAGGGCAGGCGCTTAAGCCGCTGAGCCATCTCACCGGCCCTGTCCCTAGACATTTTTGATGTTATTTTAAGTACTATTGCATTTTAAGTTCCATTCCTGATTGTTCATTGCTACTACTGTACATAGAAACACACTTGACTCCTGTAATCTGGATAAAATAACTTCTTTTTCTTAATATTATTGTAGGTCCCTTTAGATTTCCCACACAAATGATCATTTTGCCTGTGAATAAAGACAATTTTACCTCCTTTCTGATCTGGATAACTTTTATTTCTTTATTTTGCTTATTAGAAAAAGAATTTCAGAATCTCTAGTATGATGTTGAAAAGAATTGGAAAGAGGAAACATTCTAGTTTTGTTGCTGATCTTAGGAAGAAATCAATGAATTGTAGCAGAAAATGCCCCCCAACCAGTATACTTCAGTTTGTTAGTTGCTGAGGTAATAGTTCCTGTTCCAGTTCTGGTTGCTTCTTCCTCTTAGAAACAGCTGGTCACTGTGATGCACAGCTGGTCACTGTGATGCACATTGTATAAACCAATCCCCAATTGACAAGCCATTCTGGCTCTGTATTTCCTGCTTGCTTATCTCATATAAGCTCTAGACCACCAGAGATCAGGTGGCCTGATATTCTGGGAATGATCCTGATCAGTGCCTGTCAACTTAAATCTGCCTCTAAACCCTGGGTATTGTTTTGGTGTTTCAGGATGCTGTCGCATCTGGTGCATTGGCCAGGAAGACCAACCATGCTGACCTCTCTGGTCACTGGTTGTGGCCCTTGCAGACAGAGCAAGGACCTCTCCACGTCCTGACAGGAAGGCGCACCCTCAAGATTTCTTGAGTCCCCTTGGAGGTCTGGAGGAGGATTTCTGGTTCCCCACTCAAGCAGCTCACATTGGACCCCAAAAGGAGGAGGACACAATCTGTCTGTCTGTCTGTCTGCCTGCTTGATTCCGGTAAGACCCCCATGGGCACCCCAGTTAGTCTGTCAGTCCTCAGCTCAAGCAGAAGGGGAGTCTGATCAACTCCTGTTAGGGCCACCCTTGAGGGAAGGGGGTTGGAATGTTTAACCTCTGAGTGCCTGCTGAATGATTGTGTGAGTGAGTGGAATGGACAGCATAAGCAGTAGGCTGCTCTGTCTGTGCACCAAGACTGCGAAGCACTGGTTGTAGTGGCCGATTGGGACCTTACCTGTGGTTCTGTGGTGATTGACATATGGCATAATGGAGGCCTCACACCCCCCTTAGCTAAGCTGTGCCTAAGTCCTCATGAGGAGTGTGGCCAGGTGGGCATCTGAATGGCCTCTTTCTCTGAGGGACACCCACCCTTTCTCTGTTGCACCATCATTCAAGGGTACACAACATACACTGTAAGGAGATAGAATGGGAACTAGTTAGTTAAAACCCACAGTCCCTGACTGTAGGAAAGGGCTTTTACAGAGTTAAAAATGAAACCAAACCACTCCCTGCATCTCAAAGAAAAAAAAGGAAAAAGAGGTCCATTCTTCCTGAGAATTCCAGCCAATTGAACCGGTTCCAGCTAGCCATTGCCTGCATTCAGCCATAAAGGCCCTCCCCCTGAACCTTCTGCTTCATGGCTATGCCTATCCTGGTAAGATGGCGTCATCTAATACCCACCTGAGATGACTGTGAACAATTCTTTCTGAGTTCCACATTTTAACTGAGGAAAATTTGGAATGTCAGCTCTGACAAATGAGTTGTGCTCTGTTGGGCCTGAATAGATAGAATAGACCAAGCTCTATCAAATTGGGCCCCTGAGAGCCTGTAGTCATTGCAAAATTTAGGGGCAAACCTGTGACTTTCCTGGTAGACAATGGCACAGAACTCTCTGCCTTCAAAAGTTCCCTCTGTCAAAAAGTTACTACCACTGGGGCAACTGGGATTCTTAAGCCTGCACTTTCAACTTTGAAGGTTCCCCGAGAGAAAGATGCATCAGCCTGAGACAGATAACTGCAATCCTGAAGTTCTGAAAACTCTCCTCCTAGAGGTATAGGACAAAGACTTGCCAGCCATGAAGCATGCTGCCTCACCATGACCCCCATTGCTGTCAGGTGTCATGGGAAGCATAAACAGGCATCTAGCCACACATCAACCGATAAACTGTTAATCACCTTGGGCAAGATCTCCATGTCATCGGCAACACAGCCATCACCTTGCACTCTGTGGTTCCCAACACCCACACCCTTTTTGGACTGTTCTAGATTTAAAAGATGCCTTTCTCTGCTTGCTCCCATGAGCCCCTTCAACTGGGAAGATCCTGAGATAAAAGGCCAGCTCACTTGGACTCAATTGCCACAAGGAGTTAAGAACTCTCCTACTATTTTTGGGGAGGCTCTAACAACAGATTTGGCCAAGCCACCAGCACCTTTTCTCTGAGGTTTCTCTGACCCTTCCAGCTCTGTCATGGTCCCCTGAGCAAACAGTATAGACTGTCAAACTGCTAAAATATATGTCTCCTGACTGTAAAACCAGTTCAAGATCTCCAAGCTGCCAATGCTGCCTCAATTGCCCTCCATATTCATTGCCTCAGTCTTCTGCCACCCATAGCCTGCTGGTACACCTGCCTGGACCTAAAAAAATGCCTTCTTCTGCCTTTGATTGGCTCCTGCCAGCCAGCCCCTCTTTGCAACTGACCTGGACTCAACCTCCCAGAGGTTCAAAAATTTGTTCCCTTTTTAAAAAGCACTTCTGATTAATGACACTACCAAGCTGCCTGCTGGAAACACACAAAAGCTCTGCTACAATATCTGGCAGAAACTGGTTATGAGAAAAAAACGCAAATTTCCTGGAGCTGCTGGCTTCTATAAAATCTGGATCCTTGAGTTCACAAAAAACAATGATGCTTACTCAGACTGTCAGCCCCTGGGAGCACCCGGTAGCCTCTAAGGGCTGCCTCCCCCCTTTGCCTCTGTGCTCTAACAGCCACTGTGGTTCTGATCAAGACAGCTGACGAGCTCACCTTAGACCGAGACCTAACTGTCCAGGTGCCACGTGCTGTGCTGGGATGAACTGTTCTAAAAATGGACCCCCTGACAGCTGCTGAGTACACCCTGTTTATGGATAGAAGTAGCTCTGTTGGAAATGAAGTCCGACAGGCTAGATATGCTATGATCACCTTGGACAAAACCATTCTGACCAAAACTCTCCGGCAGGTGTAATCTACACAACAAACTGCTTCCTGCTGCTGTTTGGAAACCTTCCACCAATGACTAATCTGTTCCAGAGGCCTAAGCCCCCTCTGGGGATATAATTGACTGAAACATCAACCTCAGCCACCAGACCTGCCCCTACTGTATGTTCTTCAAGCTCAAGCCTCTGCACTGGTACCCATACCTCTGCAGCCAGCTCAGGCTTTATTGTCTGTGTCACCGGCCCCAATCTCCCATTCCCTACCTGTACTGAGAAGACAATAAAAGTTTGTAGGGTCCTGCTGCAAAACTCATCCCTGGATATGGCCTACCCTTGATCATTGGCAGTGACAATAGGCCTGCATTTGTAGCACAGGTAACTAAAAAACCAAATAAAAACTACATGCAATATATAGGCCACACAGCTCTAAAAAAAAGCTTGTAAACAGTCGAAAGACCAGTTATATCTGCAGACATTCCTGCACACACACTTAACCCAGGTACATATTAACTACCTCTACAAGTTTCAGAAATCCAGCCTTAGATCTGCTAAAAAATTTACCTAGACAGCTCCTCCAAGGCTCACTATGAAGAGATAATGCATGCTGACCAGTCCACGCACAACAGAAGCCTGAGGACATTGCTTACAGGATTGCTCCATACCTATTCCCCTTGATTTTTGTGTCTTTTCAGGCTGCTTACCACAGTCCTTGCTTCCTTGACCCCTGCTAGCTGTGTTCTTTGCCTTAAACTCTATGGATGGTTTCCCCAAGGGAACAGAACCATCAGTCAAACACTTGACCAAGATTTGATGAGCGTCCAAGACATACTGGACACTCTCCTAGATCAGATTAACTCCCTCACTCCCTTGCCAGAGTAATGAACAGATAGCCAGAACAGACAGCCCTAAATTATGTCTCTTCCTAAAAACAACTTAGGGAAAAACTCTGTAATAAGATAATCTTGGGGGCCTTGGCTAGAGCCCATGCTAGGATCACTGACAATCCTAATGTTACTGCTTCTAGTTGGGCCTTGTCTCAAAAGATCACATGTAACATGCCCAGCAAAGATTTGCCAGAGAAATTAAAAAAGGAGGGAAATGTAGCAGGAAATGCCCCCCACCTCAGCCAGTATACTTCAGTTTGTTAGTTGCCCAGGTAATAGCTCCTGTTCAAGTTCTGGTTGCTTCTGTCTCTTAGAAATGGCTGGTCACTGTGATGCATAGCTGGTCACTATGATGAACATTGTATAAACCAATCCTCAATTGACAAGCCATTCTGGCTCTGTACTTCCTGCTTGCTTATCTCATATAGGCCCTAGACCACCAGAGATCAGGGCCTGTTATTCTGGGAATGATCCTGATCAGCACCCATCGACGTAAATAAATCTGCCTCCAAATCCGGGGTGTCGTTTCGGTGTTTCTGCATGCTGTTGCAGAATCATTCACTATTAAATGTGATATTATCACACTTAGGCTTTTCATAGACAACTTTTGTCAGGTTGAGGAAATTAATTTCTAGTTTGCTGAAAACTTTTATGAAGAATGGGTTTGAGATTTTGTCAAATACTTTTTCTGTATTTGACAAAATTCAGAAAAAGTATTTGTGTTATCTTTTGAGATGATCTAATTTTTGTTTTTATTTTGTGAATATGATAAGTCACATTGAAAATTGTCAAATGTGGGATCAACCTTCTTGTTTCTTTGGTCATGTTGCATTGCCTTTTTTATGTATTGTTGGATTTATTTGATACAATTTTATTGAGGCTATTAGCAGCTACATTTAAGAAGACTATTGGAATATAATGTTTGTAATGTCATTATCGGGTTTTGGTATTATGATAATTTTGGACTCTGAATGGAGAAGCATTACTTTCTTTTCAATTTTCTGGAAGTGTTTGTATGGAATGGAACATACAAACATTAGAAAAATAAGTAAATTTGTCAAGGTAAGTATACAAAATTAATTGTATTTCTATGTACAGTATTAGTATTTTTTTTTAAATGTTTGAAAGAATTCACCAATCAAGCCATTTGAGCTTAAAATTTTCATTATGGGAAGGTTTTGAACTATAAATTGAATTTCTTTAGCAAATATGTGGCTATAGATGATACTTATTTTTTAAGTGGTCTTTGACAGTTTGTGTTTTCAAAGAATTTTCTATTTCATTTAAATTGTCAAATTATTGATATAATATTCTTTATAATGTTATCTTAAATCTTTCAAAAATTACTTCTCTTATTCCTGAGATTGGTAATTTATGTCTTCTCTTTTTCATTTTTGACCAGTCTATCTAGAGAAGTAAACTTTACTTATTGTTCTTCTCAAGAATGGACATTTGATATGATTTTCTCTACTGTTTTTCTGTGTTTTGTTAATTTTATTAACTCCTTCTTTCATCTTTATTATTTGCCTTCATCTATTTTGGGAACCAGTTGTACTATTTAAATCTAGTTTATTAAAGTAGAATTAAGATCATTGATTTAAAATCTGTTCTAATATGTAAAATAAATGAAAAATTTTCCCTAAGTAATAATTTAGTGGAATCTCACAAATTTTTATGTTTCCATTTTTATTCAGTTCATGATATCTTACAATTTCTTTGACCTAAGGGTTGCAGAGAAGCAGGAGAAAAGGGGGAAAGTGGCTAAGGCTGTAGGGCTAGTTTTGGGCAAGAGAAAGGATTTTGTGGCTGGTATGTTTGAGAAGTTTAGGAAAGATGCTGATGAAATACAGTTGTGTGAATAGAGGGAGGAGAGGCACTGGAAGGTGACAGAATTCCTGCCTGATTCCTCTGTTTTCTTGGTGAGGGTAGGCACAAGAATGAGTAAGGAGAGTGATGGTGAGGAAGAGCTATGGACACAGATATTCATAGAGGTAATAACTGGGATGAAGATCATGGGTTTGTTTTACAATTTTTCTCCTGCTTTGCCTAGCTAGTGAGTATAAGATCAGAGAGAAAAGACAGGTGCAGGAATGGTTCAAGTTTAAGATTTTGGTGGGCTTATTTGGAGGAAGCACAATGGAGCAAGGAAATGAAAAATATTAATGTGAGAATGATTGAAACTATCTAGGCTGAAAAGTTAAGCGAAGACAGAAAGGAACTTATTGAGGGAAATAGATGCACAGGAAAATGGGTCAGGGGACTAGCATTTTTCATGAAGTTGAAAAACAAGTCAAAAGGAATTAACAGAACAGGAAGTTTAAGTAGGTTGTGTGGTCAGTCTGTGGGATACTGGAGATCAAGATTTCATCAGTGAAGCAATCCTGTGGGATGACAAGTTTCAAGGTGTGGTTATGCATGTGGGTGACAGAATTGGAGTGAAATTGAAGGTTATTGGAGTGAGGAGACCTAGGAGCTCTGGAGTAAGGCATTTTTGGGGATATGCAATGGACTCTGAAATCACCCAGGATGATACTATAACTGGGTGTGGAGAGGAGAGTGTGAATCAGGTGCTGTTTCAAGTCTGGGGATAAACGTGAGGGAGGTGGTTGATGACAATAAGAAAAAGGCATTTAGGACTAGTCATACACTAGAAGGCACAGTTGTGGAGTGCAGGGTTTGCTAGTTAAGGGAAAAATAATTTCACAGAATACTATAAAGCTAGTACAATACTGTCCCATCTCTAAGCTTCCAGGGTTGGAAGACCAAAAGCTGCCCCGGAGGGGCCAACAGCAAGTATACCCAGCAGGAGGGCGAGGTGTGAGCTAGTGGGGTGGTGGAGAGTCCTTCTGGAGGTTGAAAGTGTGCTAAACTTTGATACCTGGAAATTGAGTTTTAGAGGGGACAGCACAAAGATTTTGGAATGAATAGGGGATTGGGACATTTGCTTTTTCCCTGACCAAATATCAGTTTAGTGTTAGTGGCTAGGAACAGGAAAGATGGGTCTTATCTTTGGGACAGTGATTGAAGGTGACAGGATGTGAGGCATGACAGAATTCACAGACCTCAAATTTCCTAAAGGAATTTTGACACAAGATTGCATTAGTGTTGACGCTAATGTTCCAAATGGTACTGGAAGCCTGATGGCTCTAGCAGTCTGTGAACTTACCTGCTTAAGACCTCCTTCAGCTCAGGTTGTGCAGCAGCATTCCATTTCAAATATTAGTGAGTAAAATATTTTTCCTTCTTGGTGACTAAGTTGTCTTTAGAAACTGGCCTGTGAATTCAGTTCCTAAGCTTCCCACAATAGTAAGGATGGTCTACTTGTTCCATGCAGAGGCCACTGTCGAAAGCATGAATCTAGGGAAATCAGCAGCTGAGGTCTGTGCCCACAGCCCTGCGGCTGTGCCTCTTTTTATCTCTTTAACTCTCTCCATATAAAGCCATCTGTCAACATGATTTTTGAGTGGGAGGATATGAAGAGGAGTTTGAGTCCTTTTTTCCCCTCAAGCATATAATCAGAAAAAATTTCTTTCTTCATTGATGACACCTTTTTCTCTTAAACAGATGCACTGTTGTCCAAGAAGAATGTAGATTTCAAATTATAGACATTTATGATACTCGTCTATCCTGATGCATGTGAAAATAACAAGATGCAGTAGCTATCCCAGCTCTGTTTACCTTGGGCCGGTGGTTTTGCCTCTTTGTTCCTCAGTCACCTCTTCAATGTGATACAGTTAATATATAGGACTCATCTTGCAGGATGGATGTGACTTCTAAACCTCATGTATGTGAAGTTCTTAGCCTGGCAGTGTGGCTATATAAAAAACGGTGCTTGTTACTTTTATTAGGAAGATCTTGCCAGAATAATGCTAGAGTTTAACGTAAATAAACACATTGTATTGTCACACCAGTTTTGTGTAATGGTTATTAATTGTTACTCTTATTAGGTGAATAAATTAAAATTCAGTCAGTTCCATAGCCTGCCCAAGGTCAAATCCTAGTAAATTGCAGAGCTGAAATTGATTCTCCAAGTACACTTTTCAATACAGTTAGAGGATCCTAGACAAATTATTTAGAACTTAAGAAAACTTCCACATTTTCCGTATGTCCATGGCTTACTGTGATCCCTACAATCAGGTGATTTTTCATGGGTCAGTCTCAAGCGCCACATAAAGAATTTTGCTCTCTTTTCACCTTATTTAGCTTTCAAGGGGCACAGATACATATTGAAGGTTATCTTTTTTTTTGTGTGTGTGTGGGGTCGACCTCAGGACCTCGCGTGCCAGCAGGCGCCCATGCCGCTGAGCGATATCACCGGCCCCTTTTTCGTATGTGGGATCCGGGAGTCGAACTCAGGCCCTCGCGCTTGCCGGGCAGGCGCTTAAGCCGCTGAGCCATCTCACCGGCCCTGAAGGTTATCTTTTAGGTAAGGAAAAAATCATACTTAGAGCAGGTGGTTGGTTATTCATAAAAAGCTCAGCAATTAGGCTTTAATTAGATAAAGCTAAGCTGAGGGAAACTGCTGTGGATTTGAACTATCAAATGGGAACACTAAAAATCAGAAACATCATACAATCATACTTTTTACTGATCCAAGCACATCAGAATTCATTTAGTTAGCAGTGAGCAGAGGATCCCTACTGAGTTCCTTAATTATAACACTGGGGTGCTCTATAAAAACATGAGAGGAATGCCATTTCTAGCAATTCATAAATCATGTGATTTCACTTCCCCTCTTGAGTGAATGTTTTATTGTAGACCAGGGCAGGATTTTTGCTGGACATGCAAACTCCCCCCATTCATTTAATCATTGAGCATGACAGGCTCCATAGTGCCCGGGGTGGTTTTTCATTACTACAGGCCTCCGGTGGTTAACATTCTTTCCCATTCCAGGATGGAAGAATCCCTATTTCTAATTACCTTGTGGAGACATAGCTCCGAGCTGGTTGCCCTATGTTTCGGAGGGGACCTTGGAAGTTGTGGACTTCTATTCCTTTATGGTACAAATGAAAAAAGAAGGGCCTCAAGATATTTAATGACTTTCCTGATACCAGTATTACATAGCCAGAAAAGAGAAAGTTTATCACGAGAAAGATGAAGACTGGAGGCCGTACTTTGATGAGGAAAACCAGTGTCATGGGATCAGGCAGGCTTTAGAAACAGAGATATTTTAACTTAAGGGGGCAAGGAGAAAGGGGGAGAATTATTTAATTGTGTTAATATCTGCTTTCCAGATGGATAATGGAAAAAATTCCTGTGCTTAGCAGAGTGTCTAGTATGTGATGTATGCTAAATAAAAGAAAACTGTTACAAATCTGTCTTTGCATTTTACATCGTTATATTTACAGTGAAAGAGGACATTTGCTCTATTTTCTTCACTGATGTTTACTAACCATATGGGCCCAAATCAGTTTGAGAACCTATATGGATTATGGTCATAGTAGCCCCTGGCAATACAGCCTTTTTTACTGTTATAGATGTGGAAAGCTCCCAAAAGCCCTTCTCTCATCCTCGTTCCTCACTCCTTCCTTCAGTCTGCCTCTGATGCATGCCTGCTGTGCTCCAAGCAGGCTTCCTGGCTGCCATGCTTGAGAGGGTGATAACTTTCTCATTCTTCTCAGAACATTCCATCTCTCTGGCATCACAGTCCATCTCAGCCTAGGATGTTTGGCTGGAGCCACAACCCTGGTCCAGCTGGGGCCAGTTGTTTCCTCCAACCCCAGAGGGTCCACCTGGAATGGTTGCTGACCCATTGCCACCAGCCCTAGTGGTTCCAAGTGTATCCTCAGGTGCCCACAAGATTCTCTGCATCTCTCCTAGGCCCAAGTAGAACTAGAAGCCCACAACCACAGAATGTTAGAGGGCTATGGAACTTCATGACCACACTGGCTCATAGGCCCCCACAGTGTTACTCTGTTCTTTGCAAGAACATGAATGGGTCAACTTCCTTTCCATTTGTGCACCTAGGGTTTCCCTTTTATGGCTTAGAGGTTGATGTCCAGTAGGGGAATCTCTTTAGACACCCTCAGAGGATCTGGCTGGGTCTGATTCCTGTTTGGTTCCTGTCTTCCCTAGTCCTAGACATGGAGCGGGGTGTGTGTGTGTGTGTGTGTAGGATTGGAGCTGCCTCTTTTCTAGCAGCTGGCTTTAACAGAGTCCAAACCACTCTATTTGGTGATTAACTTCACCGTACACTCATGGGATGGTTCTAGAGCTGTACCTTGCCTCATTCCCCAAATGAAAATAACTCTTGATCCCATGTGTGGCTTGAACATGGAGAAATGAGCTGCCTCTGTGCCCCTTCCTACTACTTTGGGTTTCATCTTAAACCATCAGCTGTTGAGATAAAAAAAAAAATAAAATAAAATTCACAGTGCTGACTTTGAGATTTGACAAAAGTTCTCCTAGACACCAAGAATCCAACATACAGGGCTTTTGTAATTCTTGCCTAGTAAACATACAAAGCAATAATCCCCGTGGCAAAACTTTCATAGATTGGCATTTTGAAAAAGAAAAGTGTTTTCCAGATTAACTTTTTTCTTTATGCAAAATGACAATAGTTTTGATGAGTCCCATAGTGAAAAATTATAGGCAACTGAAAATATTTATTCAGTTGAATAAATAAAGCCAACAAAACAACATAATGTTGCTTTTCAACCACTCATGTCAATTTCCAGGCATACTGGAGAAGTAGCAGCATGAATCAGCTTTCTTAACTTCCATATCTACTCTAACTCTCAGGTCGAGTCCCTTGTATCATAGAGCTTAAGGTTGCTTATCATTGCTTAAGACACTTGTCTTTCTTCACTGTGTTATAATTATGGAGAAGACTGGCACTGCTTTGCCAAAATTCCAGTGAGTCAATATTTTATAAAAATGATCATGCCAGATATATGACACCATTAAAGATTTTAGTGAAAGGCAGATATACAGGATTTTTTAAAAACCATTGAAATTCACAGTGCTTCTTTCTTTCTTTCTTTCTTTCTTTCTTTCTTTCTTTCTTTCTTTCTTTCTTTCTTTCTTTCTTTCTTTCTTTCTTTCTTTCTTTCTTTGTGGGTACCAGGGGTCAACCTCAGGACCTCGCGCGCCCACAGGTGCCCGTGCCACTGAGTGATATCACTGGCCCTTTTTTCGTATGTGGGTTCCGGGAGTCAAACTTGGGCCCTCGTGCTTGCCAGGCAGGTGCTTACGCCCGCGGAGCCATCTCACCAGCCCCACAGTGCTTCTTTAGCACTGAATCCTCCTTAACCTCCCTCCTCTTCCTCCTTCTCCTCCTCCTCTTTCTCCTTCTAGGGGAGGGAGCATTGAGACTGTAGCTTCATCTTGCAAACCATCACTGGCTTAGGATAGCCAGTAAGGTAGTATAGCAGTAAGATTCAGCTGTCTCACAGGGTGGCCCAAAACACAAGGTTAAAAAATAGCCATGTCTTTTAGGTTTACAATTACTCCACATTCATGAGCACATTGTTTAAACTTGCTTTTCCAAAGCCCCATTAATCTTTCCTACTGGTTCATCTCCTATTTCCAAACATGACCTCAACCTAAGTTCTGCCCAGTGATTAGCAGCTCTAAAGTGTTTTCATTTCTCAATCTCATAGAATCATTGTCAGTGATCCCTGAGTTGGTGCTTGTTTAGGAGCTTTTCAAAATGAATCACTGGAGTACGGGGATTTGGTGTAGATTACTGGCCATGGAGTTATCTGAACGAATTTAGTGTCAAGCTGAGGGCTTTATATGGAATTACAACCCACGCCCTGGGGCAGGATCTTGCCATTTGAGAGTGGTCAAAATTTCGTATCTCTGTTCTCTCTTCTCAATCCTTTTCTATGTCTTCTTCCCCAGCTGACCTCTGTATTATCCCAAAAGTGATCTGGGGGTAGTATTCAAAGCTGTGAGCTGAAGATTGAATATAGGGTCATGATTTTCACTCAGGGGCTACTTTTATTGTTCAAGGGCTCCACTGACTCTTCTCTTTTTCTTCTTTCAAATGACAAGGAAATTTACCTGATTGGCTCAAGAGGTAGTTTTTTCTTTCAGTGGTGACACAAGTCACTTCGGGACCATGAATTTAAGTTATATGCCAGCATACATCTCCAGAGATTGAGCATCTTCTTTTCCCTGGGAGTTAGGGGTGTCTCCTTTACTTTTCTAATGTCCTTTTTCATTTTTAATAGATGCTGCAGTTACTTGAGTCCTTCAGGAGGTGAAGTTGTTATCCCTTCTTAGATTTGCGGTAGTACTCCATGCTAGATAAATTTCACATTTAAGTATCCCCAAACAGAGATGTTAATGCTGGGATCTTTTTATAGCCTAAAAAAGTTTAACTTGTCTGAATTTAAACTGGCTTAATTAAAGTTTGTGGAGAATAGTCTAGGAGAATTAGAGTATTTCTTTCAAACTTCATGCCAGTTAAAAGAGGGGAGAGAAGACACAGAATCTACCTAATTTATCTTAAATGTGAGGTTAAGAGGGAGGGAGGGAGGTACCCAGTGATGTTAGCTCTGGGTCAGCAAAAGGACCAGGGACATCTCTTTGTAATACATCACTCACCAGGCCAGCCTCTTTGACTAGGGTGGAAAACTTACATTTTTCTTCAAATGTTATTTGTAGAAAATTAAAGAAAAGTTATCCATATAAATAGGCTACTACTACTTTAGGATCATCAGTAAGTTGGCAAAAATTTATTAATATAATGCTACATATGTAAGATTGTGGTAGGTGCACATGGGAGGTTAGGGATGATATTTCAGAGACACATATAGACCCTTGTCAAAGAACTTACAGTTTCTATGATACAACAGGAAATATATATAGATATATATCTATGTATCTATATATATATAGATATCTGCTAAGTAATAGGATTTTGAATCTTAAAAATGCTCAAGGAAGGAGAAAGTTTCTGAGGGTCTTTAGAGTGCTATTTGAAGAATGCAGAACTACCATGTCTTAGAGAATTGAAAGACTTCAGAAAGCAGAAAGAAATAAAGCACTGAAAAGGAAATCTGTTGTTATTATTTCTTACACAGTGATTGCATACCTGGAATGAACAAGGTATACAAGGAAGGGAATGCTAGAAACATCAAGAAAGGCATTGAACTGGTAGGCTTTTACTACGCAGAAAAAATATGTGCCTAAGCAGTTGTCATGTATGTCAATACCAGGATGGGAGACCTAGTGCATTAAATGTAGTTTTATATGGTATTTGCAAAACCCTTGGTTTAAAATCTTAGACAGTAATGTCTATTTTGTTAATCAGTTCTATTAACAAGGTATGTAATTAAGTTTTCTCGAACAAAACATAGTTATGCATTGTAGTTGTATCTGAGGAAAGGTGAGTTAGGGTTGCTGCTTGCTTGGTACGACTATGTAGGACTGCGAGAGCTCCTCCTGACCTCCAGTCCAGGCCTCAGATAAGAGGTTTTGGGAGTGTCTTTGTGAAGCCCTGTGCTCCTGTTGCTTTTTTTTGCATTGTCATTTCTTATCATCTCCAAAGAAGCAACCAGACAAGGGAGAATTTTCAGTACTCTATAACTTTGCCTTAGAAGTCATGAACCATGCCTTCCATAGTAGTATAGTGATGAAGGCAGTTAAAGGCCTTCTAAAGTTCTTGAAGAAGGAAAATATACCCTATGACTTGATGGAGGATGTTAATAACATTTTAGGAAGAACGTATAGGGCTGGGATGTCTGCTAATATGTTTGTACTGTACTTAGAAAATAAGATTTTGTATAAGATGGAAACTACAAAATACAAAAAGTATTCATAAGCATTAATCTTATTCAATATTTTCTTAAAAAATATATCTCCATGTATCTTTTGCTAGAACTTCAAGGTGTAGTTAAATGATTATCTACTTGTGAACTGTCAGAACTTGTTTGCATTTACCTGCTACTTACACATAAACCCCTTGAAGTTAAAGACAGTTTTTAAATTTCTAGTTTGAAACCATTTCAAATTTATACAACTTTTAAGAACAATACAAAAACCTACCTCTCTACACCATCTAGATTCAATCATTTTAACATTTTGCCTCTTTTTTTTTACTTCCCCATTGAGTGTTAATTTCATTATATCCCTTTATCTCTTATAGATCCACAGTATAATAATTGAACTCAGGAAGTTAATATTGATACAATGCATTTATTTAATACATAGACAACGTTTAATTTTCAAAAATTTTACTAATAATGTTTTTATATCAGTTTGTTTTCTCCCTGAACCAGCATTCAGTCCAGGACCATTGATTGCTGTTAGTTGTCACATCTCTTTAATTTATCTTTTAATTTGCAACAGTTCCTCAGCTTTATCTTTCGTGACATTGACAGTTTTTCAAACTAAAACAGGCCAGGTATTTGGTAGGAAATTTTTTAAAATTTCGGTTTGCCTCAAGTTTCCTCATGATGCAGCTGAGATGCTGCATGGGCCAGGCATGCCATGATGATGATGCCGTGTTCCTAGTAGAGTCTTACCTCAGGAGGAGCATACTGGTGATGGCATTAACTTTGGCCGCAAGGGAGAAGGTGGTAAATGC
The DNA here is from genome assembly GCA_028451465.1 of Erethizon dorsatum. Lineage (NCBI taxonomy): Eukaryota > Metazoa > Chordata > Mammalia > Rodentia > Erethizontidae > Erethizon > Erethizon dorsatum. The sequence goes on from CM051834.1 coordinate 28,439,206, forward strand.
CAGTTATTTCCACTACAAAATTACCATTTCTCTTTGCAATCTGTATGGAGAAAAATTAAGATGATTTAATGTCCTGATCTGTCTGTACTTTTTTCCAATAGTTTTAGCATCCATTGCTGAATCAAGCCTGAATCAGTTATTATTAAAATGTTTTCTTTTTATACAATGGAGTACTACTCAGCTATAAAGAAGGATAAACTCAAGGCTTTTATAGGTAAATGGATGCAACTTGAGACCATTCTCATAAGTGAAATAAATCAGAATCATATGTGTAAACATCATATTGTCTCCCTAGTAAGAAATTGTAAGTGTAAATAATATCCAAAATGTACAATAGATATTGTGAAAAGGGAAGGAACTGTTCAAAAGGAAAGAACAACTGGGATGGGGAAAGGAAAAAAGAAGGAAGGGAAAAGAAAAAAATATATATATACAAGATAGCTAAGATAATTATACTACTAATTTCTATTAGTTCATTGAAAAGGTTTGTGCTTATATTGTTTGATCAGTTTTCATGCCTATATCTTGTAGTCTGAGCAACTACTTTGAAGATAACAATACACCATATATTAACCATTGTTAATCTCCTATTATCTTGTTTTGAAATTCTCTATCATTGTTTTTATTGTTTTTTCTCTTTAAAATAAAAAAATAAAATAAATAAATAAAATAAAATGTTTTCTTCAAAAGGTGACAACAACTTTTATAATTTCATCTGTTTATATTAGCTAGCATTGTACTACAAGTTTGCCCTTCTACCTTATCTATTGGAATTAATGGATTCTTATTTTTATTAGATAAATTATAATAATACTGTCAGTTAATTCATTTTGAAGTTGAAATTGTCCAAATTTGGCCAGTGAATATCCTTAAAGCTTGCCCTGAGTCTTTTTGTTATACCTCATCATTTTTTTGAGCACTTCTTTACCTTTTAGTATTTAAAGCTTCTTTTGTATTTCTTTGCTTTAGCCCTTTCCCTTTGAGAAGAACTGGCTCCTTTTAGTGAGGAATGGTATGTAGAAGTAAGATCTGTGAAGAACTATTTGTGTAGATCATCTAATGTTGAAGGGAATTAGGCCAAAAATTAGCTAAATATTTGAGTTCATAAAACAGAAAGCCTTACTTGAAAATGTGTCTATTGTAATTCAAGTTGAAAATAGTTGGGTAGGAGAACTTATGGGAAATGGCTTTGGGAAGACCAAGTAGCCACTCAAAAAGTTGCTCACAGAGAGTGAGGAGATCTTAGGGCACTTTTTGTTTAAGATATTTTCTATAGACTTTTATTTTTACACCCATTTTATCAAGCCATCCAGTAATAGCCATAGTCCCCAGCTCAACTGAACACTGAGCCTGGAGGGTGGAGCAATGCAAGATACAAGAAGTCAGGACCCCAGAGAGAAGTACAGTGCTTTTGGGGTACCGCATTTCAGAACACTAGTCAGCACCAGCAGAAATAATGACTGCTTGTACTGTCTGGATTTACCTAATCATAAAGATATATTCCAAGCCTAGTACAGTTTTAGAGACCATGTGTGGGCTTTGGTCCTAGCCCGATTTTAGGAAGTCCAGTCTCTCTGGGCTGGATCAGATTTCCCTGCCTCACATAGAACTGGGAGAGTCTTTGTGGTTCCTAGAGCTTTACATGATTGAGTTTCTTGTTTATTTAGAAGGTGAGATGTAGGAGATATAGAAGGAGCCCTGGACCTGGTGTTCACTAATTAGACCTCCTTTGATGACTTTAATTGACTTATGTGCAGCTCTAAGTCCCTTCTTTTTCTGGGTCTCAGTTTCCTTATTTATAAGATAAGAGGCTGAAGCTAAACGATCTCTAAATCCCCTTTTAGCTTTCATATCCTATGAAACTATATTGGCCCATAGCTTTAAAGTGTGAATTAAACTCACAGATCAAAATAAATTATCAGAGGAACTGGATGCCTTATGGAATTAAAGTCTTCACTGCCCCACCAAGCCTGCTTTTTTGGAGCATGTTTTCTTTTTACAGCTGTGAAGAGAGGAATCAGCACACAAGCTATAACTTCATATGACTAATGGTAACCATGGCGACCACTAAATATTCCTTCTAGACCTTGCATCTGCACAGCTCACTGAAGCAGAGGAAATAAACGTTGTTGCTTTGAAAAATGATAAAAATAATCTGAACCAGCTACAGGCTGGGAAGAAAAGGAGAAATCTTACACCTGAAGGTCAAGCTATTTTATCTCATTGTTTTCTCAGGGCTTTGTTGAACCTCAGGAGGTGTTTTGTACCTAAATGCATAGGTTGCAGGCCTGAGGGGTTTAGAACTAGGCTACTGAAATACTTGAGTAGTTTTAAAAGAAGTTTCTGGGGTTCTGACAGTGTTTGCCAGGTTGATACGGTGACCCCTTTGTTGAAAATCTGAAAGTGAACATAAGAACACCGAAAGGTAATTCCCCAGGCATCCCGCAGTTCTGGATGTCAGGACATATTATTAGCTTAAGGGAAGAGTAACTACACAACTGGTGAAGGTCAAACAGGGGCCAGAAGAAGCATGCATAGACCAAGAACGAGATTTCTGTGCATAGGAAAGTAGGGGATGGAAAGACTCAGTGAGGCAGATGAAATATCAAAGACCATGTACAAAAAGCAGGAACCTGGGCAGGAGAATTAGGCCACATGAAGCCTACACGTTAGAGAGAATGGATAAGAAGTGAATAGTACTTAGGGTACAACATAAGGCAGTGCCTGGGAATACTGTTAGCCATGCAGGAAATGAAGATGAATGAACCAGTCAGGTGTGGTTAGGGGCCGTGCGGACCAGGCAATGGCACGGCCTGTCTGAAGATGGCAGGTGGTTATTATTGTCAGAGCAGATTGCAGATCCAGGACTCTCATTTTTCAAAACAACCAAGAAATTGGGGTTTATTTAAATGTGAAGTTTCTTAATTGTTTGATGTTGGCATGGCATGGACCACCATTTTGCATTTTTGAAATTATGGTTACCCTTTGAGAATGAAAAAGGAAAATGCCAGAGAAAGGAGACCCTCTGCAAGGACCTATACGATGATCGTGAGACTATAAATGCTCCAAATTAAATCAAGCTGGCCTGAATTTGGAACCTCGGGAAAGATACTGAAAGATCTGTGATGGTCTCTGAAGAAATTTAAGTAACTATATTGTACATAATTTGGAGAATGACTATGTCAACAGAAAGAAGACAGTTTAAAAGTGGAGTCCAGAGAATTACACATTGCAATCTGTCTCCAGTGCCAGAGAGTGAGTACTTTTTAGTGGCCAGTCCTTCTTCCTAAAGCTGTCACCCACAGCTCCTTCTTCTCAACTATATTCAACCTCAATTGCAATAGAAAGTAGCAGCAAGAACCCACCACTGAGCCAGTGCCATGCTTTAGAGTCCTCCGAGGTCTGCAGATAAGTCATCAATGACTGAGGACAGTGGGAAGTGAGGGGATGGAGAGTGAGCGGGTAGTCTCCAAAAGAAGGTGAGAAGCCAAACTTGATGACTGTCCTATTCACTGTGTTACCCTACAGGGAATTAGTCTGGATATTACTTACCAAGACTTAGTACTTGGGCTTTAATAACTGTGGATCATTTTACACTTTTGAAAGCACAATTACTTTTTGGATTATAAAATCACAGAGGGAAATCTGAAAACCTCAGAAAAGAAGAGTAACTTGTAATCATAAGGTAAAATAGAGATGAAAAGACATTTCACAGAAAAAGAGACCAGCCAGTGAAATGTTATCTTGTGGGAAACTACGTTAATGCAACTGTAGGGGCAAAGAGAATTTCTCCCTCCTCTTCCGCAGGTTTGAGTCTTTAAGTCTTTCAACAATAGATTCACAAGAGAAAAGGCATACAAATTTAACATGCATCTGTGCACAGGAACCACACAAAATATGAATCTCAAAGAAGGGCTAGGGGCGGGGATATGGCTCAGTGGCACAGCACCTGCCTGGCAAGCCCGAGGTCCTGAGTTTGATTCCTGGTACCAAAAAAAAAAAAAGAAGGGCCAGATGGTTGAGGCTAAAATACTCTCTCCATAGGGGAGAGAAGAGCGTGGGCTGTGTATGTGTGCAAGGGATACAGTTCTTTTAGAGGGAGAGTAAATGACTTTTAGGCAAATTGAGTGGACCCGGCTATAGTTTGGGTCTGGAATGTCTCCCAAAGGTCCATATGTTAAAGGCTTGGTTCCCAGTTTGGTGCTACTCTGAGGTGGTGGAAGCTTTGATGTGGGCCTAGTGGGAGCTCATCTGGGTATTGCAAGTACTCCCCCAAAGGGGATTGTGAGACCCCTGTCTCTTTCAGGGGAGAGTGCTCTGCTGTATTCTCCTACCATGATGTGCTGTCGCAAACCCAAAGCAATGGGGCTAATCAGTCTTGGACTGAAATCTCCCAAAGTGAGAGCCAAAATAAAGCTTTTATTTCTATAAGTTGATTTACCTCAAGTTTTTGTTATAGTTATGGAAAACTGACAAACATAGGCCTAAGTGAAAGATGACAGGCAGGGACAAAGTTCTTCTGGGCACTGGTTTGGTGGCTGATTTCAGTCTCTTCCCCTGTGATATGAGTTTAGTCTGCCTTGGTTAGCAAAATCTCAGTAAGAAGACCAAAGGCAACTGTGTTTCTCTTTGGTGATCTGGTCTTCAGATAGAGAAGGGGAATTTAGAGAAAGCCTCTTTCTGCAGTTCAAGAGAGAAATCAGTGTTAAAGAAAGGAGGGTGGGAAAAGTCAGAGAGACCTTGAGGTTGCTTGCTGCTTTAGCTCAGCCTGTCTAAGCATCATACCTAGGGGTATCACTTACTGAACCCCAGCATGATGGTAGCCTGCCAGTACCATGCCAGGCAAGTTTTTACAGAAGTTACAGAAGAGAAAGGCTCACAGATCTAATGAATATGCTAGAGTTATATAGTTCACTGAATAAATTTGAAACACAGAGTGAGAAACAAAAAGAAAGGAGAACACAGCCTACTTAGGGCAAGGTACATACATGAAGAAAGACCACACTACCTGGATCTTGTGCTATACAGTTTTTGTATGTTCTGTCTCAGTCACAACAGCCTTCCCTCCTGCTGATGTGGACACCAAGACCAGAGTTAAGGCCAAGCGAGAGGACTCCAAAGATGGAAGAAGGCGAGAATGGGGGCATATTTCCTTAGTGGGAGAGATGCGTGGGCAGGCATACCTGCATGCAGATGCCGCTCAGGATTAACCTGATGAGCACTTGTGTTTATTTGCAATTTCTACATAGAGGATAAGTGGGGCCGAATGAGACCATAAGTGTTTGTCATAAATGTGTGGAAGATTTAGAGATCACGTAGCTTTTGATCTGGAAGTGTATGATTTCGACTCACTAATACTTATGTGGCTTTGGAGCCACTGACGCTAGTGTGTCTGTGCGTGACATGTTCTGCCCTGGTTTTGGGAGGAGCCTTTGGCAGGAGATGTCAGCCAGGGAGCAGGCAATGACAGCCAAGCACAGAGTTGCTAGTACCTTGGTGTGAAGAAAGTTTGGTTCTCCTTCATGAAACCTGGAATGGGCCCATATAAAAAAAATCAGCCGGGGTTGGAAAGGGTCTAGAATGAGTCCTCCCTCTTAAGAACTAACTTGCATGGGGACTTTAGGCCTGTAAATGTCTCACCCTACCTACAGGAGAGTAACTGTAATGGTGTAAGATGGACTGAGAACAGAAGGCAAGGGAACACCAACATTAAAGGGCAGATAAATCCAGGAAACACATGAAGGCAAGGGAGATGAATGATCAAAAAGCATGAAGAACCAGAAGATGCCATTAAAAAGCCATAAGTCCTTGCTGAAATTACAGGGGCTGCTCATGCATTAAAGTTGAGGATATTTAAGTGAGCACCTATCTGAAAGGCGGGTGAGGGGCCACACCTAGGGCCGCTCTTACCATTCAGGATAGAGAGTAGGGGAGAGACACAGCCTAATCCCCAGCCCTGCTTTGCACACTGGGAGCGTGGTGGTGGTGGTGTCAGGTAGCTAACATATGGCAGGGTCCCCCTCTTTGAGATCCTTTCACTCCAGAGTTGGGTTTATAGCATGCGACTACCTGCTCCTTCTTTCATTCTGCACTTCTAGGGGGATTTGCCTACGTGCACATTCATTTTCAGAAGTCTAATTCTGACTCAGAAAATTGCTGGTTTCAACTCTTTTGCCAGATGGCTGAGGAAAGAGCAATTGACTGTTAGTGTAAATGTCTGTGTCAGAGCCCAAAGCAGCCGATTCCAATTAACATAAAAAGGAGCTCACATCTCCTAACAAACATAAACGATATAAATGCAAAAGGGTGTAAATATGAAAGTGAAATACGTGAATCTGAAACTAGGAGAGTGAAACCTTGTCCCAGATGAGAAAGGCCATCACATCCTGTATCTTTCCTCCTGTCAGATGCTGGCCTCTCTGTTGGTTGCTGGGGTCTATATATGAACGAGAGGGGAATGTAAATCAGTCTCTGCGAAAGACTAATCCTCAGAACACCACCTGTGCCCTTGCTTCCTTTCTGCTTAGCTGGGTCCTTAGTCACTGGCAGACATACTTTGTTTATTTGGGTGGATGGAGCATGCCCTTGTTGTTTTCAACACTTTTTTCTGTCTTCTCAAATGAGATTTATTTCATAGAAATAAGCGCTGCCAAACTTTTCAATGGACGATATAGACAAATCTTAAGTTTTATACTTTGGCTTTTTAAAAAATTATTTTTTTGAGGCATAATACTTTGAGGTCAAAATAAAAATGAAATTTAAAAACTCTAGATAATGTTAATCTCATCCCTTTCTCCATCTACCATTTCTTCAGCTCTAAATAAGTAGCAATCATTTTAATTAGTCTCTTGCCTTTTTTCCAGCACTTCTTAATGCCTATACAAGCATATGCATAAATTCTTATTGCCACTTACTTTATTTTTTCCTGAAAAGATAGCATATTACTTACCCTTATTTGCGCCAGGCTCTTGTTTTGGGGGCAATATATTTTGGAGATTTTTCCGTATTAATACATAGAAAGTCTGACTCTGGCTGGTTGCAGGAGATGCTGGTTTGTACTTGAGTAGAGCAGCTCAGCAGCTAAGCAATTAGAGATACCCACAGGATTTCCAACAGCTTTGGAGAACTCAGACAAGAATAAAACCTTGTTTAAATGTGTTGATGCTGTGAAGAACAGCAGCAAAATTTTGCTCTCTTTCTGCTACCAGGAGCCAGGAGTTGGGCAAGTCCCACTTAAAATGTCTGGGTTTAGGTGCTTAAGTCTAAAATGGAGATAATAGTTTCTTACTTGCTTCAAAGATGCACTCATCTAAAATTCATAACTATCCATAGGTCCCAGATTTTTCAAAGTATGCCATCCTTGGGGAAAAGAAAGTTCTCAATATAGGAAAATATATACCAAGTACGCAGTGTGTATAAATGGATGTATCTCAACAATGTATTTTGTTAAAATCCAATGGTAGACAGAATTTGTAAAGGTGGAATTTCTGAATTGTCTCCCCCCCAGGATGTTCTGTCCCAATCCCCAGGACCAGTGAATGTGATGAAAGATCTCTGATTATGTTGTTACAGAGGAAACCAAAATATTTCTTCCTAAAATATTGAGGCTTATCAAGCTAAAGATAATTAAAAAGCAGGGGGTCCCTCTGCCTTTCCCTCTGATTGCTCGATGGCAAGATAGGGATTCACACACACAAATGGTCTCCCTCTCCTTCTCGGCTTTCCCACCTAGGACCCGAGGAGCGAATCCTCCCTTACTGGAGGCAGCTGCTTCTCAGCCCGGAGGTGACAGCGCAGACCCAAGAGGAACGGGCAGCAGATGTTGCGACCTTCACATCATTTCTCTGCCTCTGCAGTTTGAAATTTGTTGCTCCTTTGTCTTGTCACTCTAGGATTTATCACTTATTTTAAAATATTTAAGATAGAGTCTCTCAAGCCACAGCTGAAAGTTACTTTCTGTCAAGCTGCTTCTGCCCTGTGTGGCACATAGCATGTGTTATTAAAACTGCTTGTTTTTTTTTTTTTTTTTGTATTGACCTGCACATTGTTAGCAGAAATATGTCCCAGTTCAGAGCCTATGAGGATTGAGAAAAGAAATATTTTTCTCCCCTTCCATTATATAGCACAATTGACCTTAAGATAAGGAGATTATCTTGCTTTATCCAGTGGGTCCATTAGGAACAGATTAGCCCTTAAAAGCAGAGATCTCTCTGGCTGGTGGCAGTTGGGGAGGAAGTAGGAGTGAAGGTGGCCTGTTTTTCTTTTTCTTTTGGCCTGACTATAATGAAAGAACTAAGGCAAGGTAACATTATAAGTAAAAGAGCTCACAATTTGAGGGATTGTAGGGCTCAGCTTGGTTAAGGGCTCTCTTGACTGCATCACATCATAGCAGGACGGAGTGTATGTGAAAGAGTTTATCTTTAGAAACAGGAAGCCAGAGAGGGGGAAGGGGGTCCCACAGTCCCCTCTGAGGCACAACCTCACTTGATCTAAAGGCTTCCCAGGAACTCCCATCTCTTAAATATCCCACAGCCTCCCAATACTGCTACCTGGGGGACCAAGCCTTCAACATCTGAACCTTCGTGGGGCATACTTTAAGCAGGTCCAAACCCTAGCAGATATCAAAGAGATCTGAAGCAGGAGGCACATTTGACACACCATCGTTAACTGTGAAGATAGGAGATGCCTGCTAAGGAATGTGGGTGGCCTTTTGGAGCTGAGAAGAGATCTGACCTGACAGCTAATGAGGGACCAGGGACTTCCGTCCTGCAAGTGCAAGAAAATGAATTCAGACAATAACTGGAATGAGTTTGGAAATGGATGCTTCCCCAGAGCCTTCAGATAACAACCCAGGCTGACCAACATCTTGATTTCAGCCCGGTGAGACCCTAAGCAGAGAATACAGTGATGCCTACTTGGATTTCTGACCTGCAGAACTGTGAGATAATAAGTGGGTAATAATTTTAAGTCCTGTTTTTTGCAGTGCTAGGGGCCTTGTGGATCTTAGGCAAATACTTTACCATTGAACTAAGAAATAGTGTTGGGAAAACTGGCTATTCACCTGTAGAATAATGAAACTAAGCCCTTATACCATACACAAAAATAAGGTCAAAGTTTATAAACATAAGATCTAAAAAACATAAGGCTCCTAGAAAAATACATCCAGGTAGTGGACCTTGATTTGGATTTGCTAAATTTTTTTTAATATCTCACCAAAACAAAAATGAACAAATGGGATTACATCAATTAAAAGCACAGAATTTTAAAAAAGGGAAAAAAGAATTAAGATGTGTTATGCATATGTCCCACTCCTCATGAGGAATGCAATCATTACATACTACAAACACGTAGCAATAAAAATAAAAATTTAACAACAACAGCAAAAAAAAGTGTCTGCACAACAAAGGAGAAGTCAACAAGCTGACGCTGCCACCCAAAGATTGGGAGAAAATATTTGGAAACCACATATCAGATATGGATTAATATCTAAAAAATATAATGAACTCACAATCCAAAATAGAAAAAAAAAAATCCCCAAGTAATCTAATCAAAAGTGAGCAAGGAACTTGAATAGATATTTCTCCAAAGAAGAATAAAAATTGCCAATAGGTACATGAAAAAGATGCTCAAATCATTAATCATCAGGGAGATACAAATCTAAACCATAATGAAATATGATCTCACTCCTATTAGAATGCTGTTATCAAGAAGAAGGTATCAAGTGTTGGCAAGAGTGAAGGATAAGGAACCTTAGCACACTCTTGGTGGGAATGTAGATTAGCACACTCATTGTGGAAAGCAGTTTGGAGGTTCTTTTTTTTTGAGACAGGGTCTCGCTAGTTCAGGCTGGCCTTGAGCTCACTAGGTAGCCCAGGCTGACCTTGAACTTGAGGTGATCCTTCTGCCTCAGCCTCCCAAGTGCTGAGATTACAGACATGCACCACCATGCCCAGCTTGGAGATCCTTAAAGAAATTAAAAGTGGAAAAATTATATGATTCAGGCATGCTGAATTTCCATTTCCATTTTGTTCATTCATCTTCTCAATTTAAAAATTTGTTGTTGTTGTTGTTGTTATTTTGTTTTTTGAGACAGGACCTCACTATGTAGTTCAGGCCTTTTTTGAACTCGCTATAGTCCAGGTTGGACTCCAACCCATGGTGACCCTCCTGCCTCAGCCTCCCAAGTGCTGGGATTACGTGCATTAGCACACCCGTCTCAATTTTAAAAAGTTTTTAAAGTATCTATTAGATGGAAGGATATAGGACTTATGAAAAACTGAGGTCTCTTTTTCTTGGTCAAGTGTTGATAGGAAGACATTGTGGGGACAGACTTGAAGTAATAGAGACTTGAGATTAATATTAGAACCAGAATCACTGTTGAGAGTAGTCAAATATATCCCATGCTAGAGCCAAAGAGTAAAGTGGAAACAGGAAAACAAAATCCAAGGTCAATGGCTAAGCACAGGGCAGGACTAAGGCTGTGACAGCAAATGGATGCCAAGGGGGCGAGTGCTCATCTGGGTGTTGAACATATTAGTCTTTCCCTAAGAAGTTCAAATCCTTACTATATACTGGCTATTACCAAAGTACTGTGTGCAAGTGTGTGTGTAGGGAGTGAAAGACAAGCAACTCATAAAGATCCATCCATACGAGATGGAGCAGAGTGGGAAACTGCTTTTAAGTGAGAATACAAGTTGTATTTGTATATGTGTTGATCTTCTAGTATAGTGACAGTAATTACAGTTTTTAATCTGAAGAAACTCAAAGGCTAGGAGAAGAAATATTTTTAATATGAAAAGTTATTTTAGCTATGAAAAGGACAAAAGGTCTTTGGTGAAGCTAGCAAGGTACCCTTGGGGCTACTTTTTGAAAATGTGTACACTAGCAACATAACTCTTTCTAGGTGTTGTGATGTTTCCATCGCCTGTTCAGTCAATGACGCAGAATTTTCTACTGCCCAGAGCCTACTATGATGCATTCAGAGTTGACGCTGGAAAAATTCTGAGGTTCTTTCCATACATAATAAGGCCCCAATCCCTAAAGTTTTACTTCAAAGTGATGTCTAATTGGAAAATTTACCGACTCTCCCAACTTTCTTCTCTTCCTTTTGATTTCTTCCAACACTAACTCTGGATCTTTTCTCTTTTAAAAAATAACTGTAGATGAAACTGAATTTAGTTTCTATCACAAAAAATGACATGTTGTTGGGTAATCTTTACCAGTATTATTAATAATATTAAATTGTTTTGTAGACGTTATCTTAGGAACCGTTAGCTTGAGAGTTTTAGGTGGACCTTTGAAATCTCTTAGGCCCTAAAAATACACTTAGGCAAGAGAGTACTGAGTTTTGCTCTGTGGTAGAGGGTTTGTTTTTCTTTAAATCTGGGCAAAAGTTGTTCTTTGGCTTTTTAAATTCCTGCCATTGTTCTTTGATTGCAGTAGTATCCTCATTGCTATTGATTATTGAAGGTGGTAATAATGGTGCTGCAACCTCGTGAGACCAGGAAGCCGTATGAGCTTCTAACTTTGACTCCTCATTCCTACGCAGTCTGCCATATTTTTCTTCTGGTATTTTCCATGTTATCAAGGGCTTGGATCATCAGAAGTGAAACACAAAGGAAGAAAAAAAAAATCAAAATCTCACCAGAAATTGTCTATCTTAATTTATAAAGCAATTATTTTTATAATCCTGGGCAACATACTTTATCTGACAAGGTAATTTAACCGGGGTCAAATCTGTTTGATACTGTTCGTATTTATATGGTTGGTGATCAAAAGAATTACTAGGCACCCTTACACCTTGCTTTTGAATTATTATCTATGGTATATAAATTGTAACCACTTCAGTATCTGTTTTTCTAAAAAGGTGAAGATATTGGGAACATCCTTCACTTACTCTTTCATTTAGTTAGCAATACTTGTTAAATGTACACCGTGTTCCAGATGTTGTGTTAGGTGCCGAAGTAAACAGTAAGGAAAACAAACTGTCAGGGCACTTACATTTTAATTGAGAAGACAGTAAATAAGGCGAGTGATTAGTACTATTAAGATAAAAAAGAACATTGTAGGGAATGTGATTGGGGGGGAGAGAGAGAGAAAGAGAGAGAGAGAGAGAGATCCTAAAACAATAGGTAGATTATATATAAAGATAAGGCAAAGTAGCACATATAGCTGTTGACCAGATGGATACCTGATACTAGAGTGACTTCCTATTTCCCTTAGAGTTTGAATTTCATTTTTTCATGTGTCCCAGAATTACAGAACTTGATCTGTTATCGGATTATTTAATTCCCTTCATTTCATAAGTGATGAAATTGAGGCTCAGAGTGGTCACCTGAATTGCTCAGGGTTTCGCAGCTAATTACCACTAGCTAGCGCTCATCTCTTGGATTTCCAGGGAGTGGCACGTGTCTAGGTTTTTAACTAATGAAGCCCCAAACCTGGAGTCTCGTGGGCTTGTATGTGATCGACAATGAGATAATGCAAGTTCTCCGGGCTCCAGAAGTTACCTTCTGTTTAATACCCAGGAAGGGCTCACCAGCTCCTTCCTCATTCTCTAATCAGCAGCAAGTCCAGCCTCTATGGCGCCTTCACTTGTCCACTCCTTGCCTGTTTTAATACTCTAGGCTTCTTTGTGCATGGATTCTGGGAGCTTTGAACTGCTGAATTTGCTCAGATTGCTTAAGCCTCACTGTGGACAGTTAATTTTACAAGCATTTCTAACACCAGAATATGTGGTTAATAAAACAGGGGTCTGACAATATTGGTTCTACCTATCTAGGCACACTTTCTTTTTTTCTGTTTTTTTTTTTGAAAATGGCTTTCCATTTTCTTTGTTGTTGTTGTTGCTGTTGTTGTTTTATGAGACAGCGTCTCCCTGTGTAGCTCAGGCTGACCTTGAACTCATATGTAGCCCAGGCTGGGCTTGAACTCATGGTGATCCTCCTGCCTCAGCCTATCAAGTACTGGGATTACAGGCGTGCACCCCCATGCCTGGCTTGTCCATTATCTAATGTCTTCTTCTTCTTCACTGCACTACTGTTTTCATCATACAAGTCTCTCACTTCCTTGGTTAGGATAATTCCTAGGTATTTATTATTTGAAGCTGCAGTGAATGGGATTATTTTTCCTCTGTGGCTTCATTGCTGTTTACAGGAGTGCTATTGATTTTTGTGTATTGGTTTTGTATCCTTCTGGTAAGGGCTTTTGGATCCTTTATGTAAAGGGATCCCAAATCATCCAATAAAAAAATGGACAACTGAAATGCATAGACACCTCTCAAAGAAGTACAAATGGCCAATAAATACATCAGAAAACGGTCAGTGTCTTTGGCTATTGGAGAAATGCAAATAAAAACAACACTCAGATTCCATCTTATTCCAGGAACAATGTTGATTATTAAGATCTCAAAAAAACGCTGACCAAGTTGTGGGGGAAAAGGAACCCTTTTATATTTTTGCTGGGAGTATAAACTAGTACCATCACTGATAGAAATCAGTAGGGTGATTCCTCAAAAAACTAAAAGTAGAAATATCAGTTAACCCAGCTATACTTCTTCTGGGTATCTTTACCCAGGAGTATATTACAGCGATACATGCACACTCATGTTTATAGTAGCACAACTCATAGTAGCTAGATATTGGAAGTAGCTTGTAGGCTTACCTTACCCAGATAAATGGGTAAAGGAAATGTGATATATATATATAATATATGATATATCTATATCTATATATCTATATATATCTATATATAGTGGAGTACTACTCAGCCATAAAGAAGAATAAATTGACTCACTTATAGAAAAATAAATCCATATTTAGACCATCACGTTAAGTGAGATAAATCACAGAAGGTTAAATATTGAAGGGTTTCTCTTATATGAGAAACCTAAAATATAAAATAATTTAAAGAGCAAAATAAAAGATAGATAGAAATAGATTTTGTGATGATGGAAAGGAGATCTGGGTAGGGGGGAGGTAGGAGGGAGGAAAGGGACAGGGGAAATAAAAAGGATTAAGGTGTGATAAGTATAGGTATCAATTCTCCAAGATGAATATAATTATTATGTATCACAAACAGATACTATTAAAAATAAGTAGCTTGTACAATGTTACCAAAGTTTTGGGGATTATTCTGCAGAAAGGGGAAATGACTTGGATATAAACTCTCACTATAGTCCACTGGCATCCTCCTCAAGAGGAGGCCCCTTGTTGTCATCTCCTTCTTTCAACATTCCTCTCAGCCCCTTCTTCCACCACATCGCGGGAACCTCCTGAGCACACTGTGGCCTTTGACTGTGTCACACCTAACTGCCACCTTACTAAGTCTCTACTGGACCTAGAGGGTTAAGAAAACCCTCTCTCCCCTCAGAAAGACACTTCAGTTCACACTGACAATGACTGGACTATGTCATTCAGAGCCATTCATTCTTCTCATATTTTCCATTTCACATTCAAATGTGGGCTTTATTTTTACATAGTCAAACATTGCAAATAAGAATTTTGGCTCACCTTAATAATGTCTCCACTTTTGGCTAAATTGAAAACAAAACAGAAAAACCCTGTTGGTTTCTTCAAAATAATTTCTCCCATTAATGACAGTCAACTATCACAATTTCAATTCTCACTGGGTCAAATTTCGAATACCTCTTTATGTGATAATCTGTAGATGGTCCCCCACTTCTTCACTGCTAGTTGCCTTCTGTTTCCATCTTCAAAATTTGTTTCAAATTCCGCCTTTCCTAGAAGCCTGGTTAGCCTCATATCCTTCTAATCAACACTGTTCTTAGCACTTACATGTTCAATTTAGAGGGCATTTGCCACACCCATTATTTGTACATGTGTGTTCTCCAGTTAGGACACTAACACTTTAAAGACCCTTACTTATTTTTGCAACTCCCTCACTCGCTGTGCTCTGTGTTTGACAACAATGCTTATTTAGTACTCAACAAACACAGGTATAACATAACTCTTGGCCAACATCACTGTTTATCCCCCAAACACTGCCAAAAGCCTCACACTTACTGCTTTGTTGTTCATATTTTGAAAATATCTTTCATTTCACCTTTTTATTGATTTGTCCAAGTTCCGTATCCACTGCTTGTCATATGGCTTTGAGCGTGACATTCAGATGAAAATCCCATGCAAAAACATTGTTTAGATACTGTTGGAAAGAAAAAAATTTAATCTTTGTCTCTTGTGCTATTACTGCTTCTTTTGTGTAACCCAGTGGGAAAACAATGTGTTGAAGTGCTGGAAACGGAACTGCAAAGCAGGTGTCACACCGGCACTGCTTTTCCTAGGACGACTTCACGGCCCTTGGGGTGATGCAGGATGCTGATGTCGGGAGACTTGTGGGAACTGTAATCAGGGTCTGCGAAGCCAGTGGAGGGGGGTCCCCTACTGAGTGCGTCTTACTGAGAGCGGGAAGAGAAGCTGAGAAGACCGACCTTGGTTACCAAACCATCCAGCCCAGTTATGGCCTGAAAACTTAAAACACGTGAGGAAGAGAAAGAAAGACGGGTCCAGGAGAGAGGATTAAATTTCACAGGTGTTGTCGAACTCTATGTTATTAAAAAGTTTTAGGTCAGTAAAATAAAATGGTAACATTTCTAGTATAAGTCTTCATTACCCTCCCTCCCCATCAGTAACTTCACCCCGTCCGTCTTTTAATGTATAGTAACATGACAATTTACAGAACTTTAATTTTCCAGAGTTTCAATTGGTGAATACGTACAAAACAACTACTTGATATCTTCGAAGCTTTTGATTATTCACCTAGTCAAATTGCATTTTTCTTAGTAAGAGGGAAGTTATTTCTGATTAGATGAGTAAACAAAATTAATCCATGCTAGGAATCTAAAACATACACATCTAATATTACGCTACTTCCCTGTGCATCAAAACATGTACACACCTATATATAATTGATAAATCTCACGTACATCTAAAGGAATACTAGTGATATGTGTGGAGCCAAATAGGTTGTTGAACTGTATGATCTGGCCAAACGACATAGCCTTTTTGAGCCTCAGTTTCCCTATCTGTGAAATGAGCCTAATGATAACTGTATTTACCTTGTAGAGGGACTGAGAGTCTAAAATGAGTTAGTACACGCAAAGCTTGTACAAGAACGCCTGGCCCAAAAGCCAGGTGAGTGTTAGCTGTTACTATAGTTGTTTCTGTGGTCTACTTTTGCAGTGAGTTCATGTTTAAGATGCTTAGGGATGATGAGGTTGAAGATTTTATTGTTAATCACTTTTTACAAATATTCAAAGTTGGCTTTCTGTTTTTTTCTGAAGAATGTGTGTGCTTATACATACATATGTATGCATATATTCATATGTTTTTTTTTAATAAAGTGTGTGCTTGTTAATTTCCATATTACTCAATGATGGATTTTTTTCAGTAATGCTGAAAATATTCTCCTCATGAGGCAGGTTCATTCTCATCTTAATCAACAGGAATAGAATGGAATCTAAACCTGGGAGCAATCTCAGTGAAGGCGTGAGCCCGCAGCGTTTCCTTTATATTAGAGCCAAAGGAACAGTTTAATTTTCTTTGTGTTATGTTCCAGACTCATCTCAAACTGTACTGGGAATATCACTATTAAAAAAGGGGGGCTTTTGCAATTCAGCACCTCCTACACACAGCTAATTAAATAGAATGAGAGGCAAGGAGCAGACAAGAACCAAGCTCATAAATATTGCACATTTTTATTAATAACATACAAATGAACTTAATTAAAACTGCATTTTCCATGAGTAACAATCTGATGTGCAGATTTATGCCTTTGTCCAGGAGCTCCAGAGGGAAAGAGAATGTCCTGGAGTTTTAATACGAGGAGGCTCCCTGTTGGTTTAATGTACTCCTCTCTCTACTCATTATTTTGCAGGCTTTCCCTTTAGCTTCTCCCATCTTCATGGACACACGTGATCAGTGAAAAGACCCATGTTCTTCTGAGCTCTAGATGACCCTGTTATCCTATAGACGTCTTACCATTTAAGAAAACTTAAATAAAAATCCATACGCTCTAATCTGACCTGGTGTCTCCCCCAAGGGTTCATGTGTTGGAGGCTTGGTCCTCAGTGAGGTGGTGGTAAAGCAGTGGTACTTTGAGAAGTAGGTCCTAGTTGGAAGCCTTGAGGCCACTGGGCACATATACTCGGGAGGGATTAAAATCATTCTTATTGGACCCTGAGTTCTTGTGAGAGTGAGCTGTTATAAAAGCCCGAGTCTGATTCCTGATTCACCCTCTGGCTTCCTGTCTAGCAATCTGATTTCCTAGTACATGGTCACTGTTGTGACTCCGTCCACCAGGAATTTCTCACCAGAGCCGAGCCAGTGCTAGCACCATGCCCTCGAACCCCCAGAAGAGTAAGCAAACTAAACCTCTTTTTCTTTATAAAGTTTGGGTATTTCATTACAGCAAATAAAATGGGTTAATGTGCCATATAACCAGAGAAGTCTAATTTAGGTCTCTGTGTTGTCTATTCTCATTGCTTCCTTCATTGTACTTACCCAAATTTGTCAATATATGTTTCATTTTTTTTTTTTAAAGTTACTCTCCCACTTTAGATACAAGTTCTTGAGGTCGAGTGTTATGCCTATCTTGTTCATGTTCTATTGCCCAGAGCTAAGGATGCCTCTGACATATGGTCGGTTCTCTATGATTTGGTGTATATCTCTGCACACACTAAAGTTAGGGGTATTACGAACAGGGGTTTCATTAAGAAATTGAGGGCCGGTGAGACGGCTCAGCGGCTTAAGCGCCTGCCTTGCAAGCGCGAAGGCCCGAGTTCGACTCCCGGATCCCACATACGAAAAAGGGGCCGGTGATATCGCTCAGCGGCACGGGTGCCTGTTGGCGCGCGAGGTCCTGAGGTCGTCCCCCCGGTACCCACAAAAAAAAAAAAAAAAAACAAAAAAAAAAAAAAAAAGAAATTGAAAAATAGTTTATACACAATACAATTTATATTTGGAGGTGTGTATTTGCATGTGTTTGGCAAGTTTATGGAGTCATGCAATCTTGCCACAATCAAGATAAAGAGCAGTTACTTTGCTCACTTCCCTAACACCCTTGTCCCCACCCCTACTTTGTTCTCACTTCTGTCTCTTGGAAACCACCAGTCTGTAGTCTCTTCTGAGAGTGTTGCTTTTTCTAGAATATCATACCAATGACATCATATAATGGGTGATCTTTTTTGGAGGGTGGAGGTCTGGAGTCTTTCACTTTGCACAATGTTTCTGAAATTCATCCATGATTTTTCGTGTAGTAATAATTTGTTTCTTTCTATTCTTGAGAAGTAGCATAGCAGAATTTTAATAATTATTTGTGGAAACTATGAAAAGGGAAACAAACCTGAAAACACAACTTAAAGTGGATTGATCGAAACCAAACATCTTTATCTGGAAATAGTTCCTGAATATCTGGATATGTTAATACTCCTTTCATGGTAATATTTGTAGATTTTAACACCAGGTGTTGTCTTCAGATTTTTTAGTTGTCTAAGTAATATTTTACATTTCCACCAGCAATATATGATAGTTCAAATATCTCCACACAGAAATTGAAATACTTAAGTGGCATTTCTTTTTTTTTTTTTTTTTTTGTGGGTACCGGGGGGTCGACCTCAGGACCTCACGCGCCAGCAGGCGCCCGTGCCGCTGAGCGATATCACCGGCCCTTTTTTCATATGTGGGTTCCGGGAGTCGAACTCGGGCCCTCGCGCTTGCCAGGCAAGCGCTTACACCGCTGAGCCATCTCACCGGCCCCTTAAGCGGCATTTCTAATGGAAATGAAATTATTATTTTTTTGTTTCTGTGGTACCTAGACACAGTATCTGTATACTGTCCATAAAATATTCAGAAGAGACTCTGATCAGGAGGGAGGCTGATATTTCTAGCATTAATTACCCATTGGGACAGTGAACACTGTGGTTTTGAAGTAAAAATTTAATATTTCAGTTAAAAATAATTTAAGAATTATCTTACTTGGGTGATAAAAAAGATAACAGAATAGATTGTTCACCCAACTGTAATCTAAGAGAAATAAAAACTAATATAAGATGGTTCCTGAAATTTTTATCCTAGATTCTTGGAGAGTGTTTTTCTTGGTGTTCCCTGGAACTGCAATAAGGAGAACATTGATATTTCAAAGAACGCTAATGTTAAGTCATTGATGTGTAAGGGAGGTCAGCCCTTCTATCATGACATGAAAGACCAAGGATAGACGAAAGTGTAAGAACAGTGGATTAAAAATAAGATGTGGAGTCTGTTAGCCAAGTGACTTAACCTCTTGTGACAATGTGTTCTCTGGTAAAAGTGAGTGAAGTAATAAAGTTTGCCCTGTATAAGAGTTGGTATTTATTTTAAAGTGCTACTAGCAATGACATTCTCTGTGGGTTGTCTGGTCATACTAGAGTCCTGTACAATATTTGAACATGTCACCCTCTCCCCTAACAGTGGTGGAGCTCACTGTGGGGAAAATTCTTTTTTTTTTTTTGGTGGGTACCAGGGGTCGACCTCAGGACCTTGCGCGCCAGTAGACGCCTGAGCCACTGAGTGATATCACCGG
This sequence comes from Erethizon dorsatum, assembly GCA_028451465.1. Taxonomy (NCBI): domain Eukaryota; kingdom Metazoa; phylum Chordata; class Mammalia; order Rodentia; family Erethizontidae; genus Erethizon; species Erethizon dorsatum. The sequence continues at coordinate 28,458,781 of CM051834.1, forward strand.
CCCTTTTATCGTATGTGGGTTCCGGGAGTCGAACTTGGGCCCTTGCGCTTGCCAGGCAGGCGCTTATGCCGCTGAGCCATCTCACCGGCCCCTGGAAAATTCTTTTTTGTTCACTTCTTTGCAATAAAGATCTCTACAAGCACAGAGGAATCTTATTATAAAAATACCTTAAATTTTAACTCAAAAAGGATATATAATAATATACAAGCTACTTTGTAAAATTCTCTACATTTGCTTTGGAAAACCACTAAATACCCAGGCAATTTTTCAAGATCCTGCTTACATGTGTTTGACATGTATCATCTCACTTAACCTTCATAGCAAGCTGGTTAACATTATTAGTCATAGTTTTTAGATGAGAAAACTGGGGTCTAATGAGGTTAAAACCTTTGCTCAAGGTCTTACAGTAATAAACAATAGAAATGGGCTTGGAACCTAGATCAATTGAATCTTAAGGCCAGCCCTGACTCTTAGGCAGTGCTCTGCTTGGCAAACAAGATTTCTAGTTTTTACTTTTTGGCTACAATGAATAATGCTGCTGGGAACATTTGCTTTTGTGTGGGTACACTTTTGATTCTTTTGGGTGTATACCTAGATGTAGAACTGTTGCACATGGGAACTCAGTTGCTACACATGGGAACTCAGTGTTAAACTTTTCAAAGAACTGCTTTCAAAAGCCGGTGCAATATTTTAAAATTTCCACCAGCAATGTATGAAAGCTCAAATTTCTGCATGTCCTTAAAAACAGTTTTTTACTGTATAGTTTTTTTCAACTATAGCCATCCTACTAGGTGTGAAGTGGTACCTCATGGTTTTAATTTGCATTTCCTTAATGATTATTGTTGAATTTTTTTCATGTGTTTATTGGATGATGCTTTATTTTGGAGAAATGTCTTTTTATTGGAGAAATTTCTTTTTTATTTCCTTTGCCCATTAAATAAAATTGAGAAATCATTTTATGGTTGAGTAAGAGTTCTGTATATGTGATGGATATAAGTAACCATTTTATGGTTGGTAAGAATTCTGTATATATGATGGATAAATAAGTCCTTATCAGATATATAATATATAAATATTTTCTCCCATTTTGTGGAATTTGTTTTTAGTTTTCTGATAGTGTATTTTTCTGATAGTATCTTTTGAACTACCATTTTAAACTTTAACATAGTCTCATTTATCTGATTTTTCATTCGCTTATGCTTTTGGTGTCATATTTAAGGAACTACTGTTGAGCTCAAGGTCATGAAGATTTACTTGTGTTTTTTCTAAGAGATTTATAATTTTAACTTTTTAAATTTAAGTCTTTGACCCATTTTGGATTTTTTCTTCTTTTTTTTTTTTTTTTTTTTTTTGTATATAGTTCAAGGTAGACTGCTCAAGTCTTTTTTTTTTTTTTTTTTTTTTGCATTTTCAGTTGTCCTAAATTCATTTGTTGAAAGACTCTCATTTCCTCCACTGGGTGATCTTGACACTCTTAATAAAAATCAATTGATTATAAATGTACTGGATTAATTATATATTCTAATTGTGTTAATTTAATTCTATGATAGAAACACAAATTTTATTATTATAGCTGTGAGTAAATTTTAAAATCTGTAAGTGTTAGTTTTCCAACTTTACTCTGATTCTTCAAGATTATTTTTGGCTTTTTTGGGTTCCTTGTATTTCCACTGAGTTTTAGTATTGGTGTGTCTGTAAAAACTGCAGCTAGGATTTTGATAGGAATTGTGTCTGTAGATAAATTTGGGCAATATTACCTTACATCTTCCTACCCATCACACATGTGTTTATTTCCATTTCTTTAATTTCTTTCAATGATGCTTTGTAGTTGTCAGTGTACATCTCCTGTATCCTTAATTAAACCTATTCCCAAGCATTTTATTCTTTTGAATGCTGTTGTAAATTAACTTTTTCTTAGCTTCATTTTTGGATTATTCATTGTTAGTATATATAAATGAATTTTCTTTTGTACATTAATTTTATAGCCTGAAATATTGGTGAATGTCTGAATTATTTCTAATAGTTTTTTTTTTTTTTTTTTTTTTGGTGGGTACCGGGGGGTCGACCTCAGGACCTCGCGCGCCAGCAGGCGCCCGTGCCGCTGAGCGATATCACCGGCCCCTTTTTCGTATGTGGGTTCCGGGAGTTGAACTCGGGCCCTCGCGCTTGCCGGGCAGGCGCTTAAGCCGCTGAGCCATCTCACCGGCCCTAATAGTTTTTTCTTTTGTTTGTGTGTATTCCTTAGGATTTTTATAAACAAAATCATGTTATCTATGAATAGAGATAGTGTTATTTCTTTCTTTTTACCTGCATGTCATTGATTGATTGACTGATTGCCTGATTGCACTAGCTAGAATTCTGGTGCAATTTTGGACATCCAAGTCTTGTTTCTAATCTTAGTGAAATGCTTTCAGTCTTTCACCATTAAGTATGATGTTATCTGTGGGTTTTTTTTATAGATGCTGTTCATCAGATTGAGGGAACTCCCTTCTATTCCTAGTGCGTTTGATATTTTTATCTTAATAGGTTGCTGGATTTTATCAAATTCTTTGTAAGTGGTTTTGGGTATCATTATGTGGGTTTTGTTCATTATTCTATTAATATGGTATATTACACTGATTGATTTTTCTTGTAATGAACATACTTCCATTTCTGGAGCAAATCTCATTTGGTCATTGTGATTGTTAATCTTGATTGTCAAGTTGATTGACTTGAGAGACACCTAGAGGATTAGTAAAGCACACTTATGGGTGTGTCCAGGGGGGTCATGAGGGTGTGATTTTTGAGGACTATATCTGGTTCCTTATTCTCTCTAGCTTTTCCCCTGCTTCCTGTTTCTCTGAAGCCACGAGTGAGTAGCTTTCCTTCACAACATCCTTTCATCATGATATTTTTGCCTTGACACCCACAGACCATGGACTGAAACCTCTGAAACTCTGAGCCACAAGAAACCTCCACTCTTTTAAGTTAATGGATGTCAGGCATTTTTGTGGCAGCAATAAGAAAGCTGACTAGTACAATTATGGTGCTTAATTCTTTTTATACATTGCAGGATTCAGATTGTAGTATTTTATTATAGATTTTTGGGTCTACATTCATAAAGGATATTGGTTTGTAGTTTTCTTGTGATGTTATCTGGGTAGTACAGGCCTCAGAGAATGAATTGGGAAATATTCCCTATTTTTCTGACTGCTTTAAAAAAAGAATTTGTGAAGAAGTGGTGTTAGTTCTTCCTCAAATGCTTGGTAGAATTTACCAGCCATCTGAAACTGTTAGTCTTCTCTCTTTTTTCTCTGTTAGTCTAGCTGAGTAAAGATTTGTAACTTTTATCAGTTTTCAAAGAACCAACTTTTGTGTTCAGTGATTTCCTATATTGTTTTTCTATTTCCCATTTATTTATACTCTAATCTCTATTATTTCCTTCTTTTGATTGATTTGGCCTTAGTTTGCTCTTTTTCTTCTAGTCTCCTAAGATTTTTTAATTTGATATCTTTTTTTTTTTTTTTTTTTTTTTGAGTTACAGGTCCTTTGCACGGAGCTTCATCCCCAACCTTTAAAATTTACTTTTTAATTTTTATTTTGAGACAGAGTCTCACTAAGTCACTAGGTTCCCCAATCTGGGTCCAAACTTAGTGATCCTCCTGCCTCAGCTTCCCACAGTGCTGGGATTACTTTTCTTCCTTTTAAAGTAGGTATTTATTGGCATAAATTTCCCTGTAAGCATGACTTTAGATATATCCTAGGTGTAAGATCCTCTCATTTTTATTAATCTCAAAGTATTTTATAATTGCCCTTTCATTTTTTTCTTTATTGATTATTTCTGACTATAGTACTTAATTTTCAGTTTTTTATTTATTTCCCAAATTTCTCTGTATTACTGATTCCTAATTTCACTCCCTTATGGTCAGAGAACATACTTTGTATGATTTTAATCTTTTCTTTATTTTTTAATTTTTAGGTTTTTGAGACAGGGTCTCACTATGTAATTCAGGCTGGCCTTGAACTCACTATGAAGCCCAGGCTGGCCTTGTGGCAATCCTCCTGCCTCAGCCTCTCAAGTGCTGGGAGTACAGGTGTGGGCCACCACCGGAGTCTTGTCTTGTGGCCTAGCACATAGTCTATCCTGGAGACTGTTCCATAGGCAGCTGGGAAGGACATGTATTCTGCTGTGGTTGGGTGGAGTTCTCCTGGCACACCCATTAGATCTCATAGGCTTACTGTGCTGTGTGAATCTTCTATTTTCTTGGTGGCTTTCTGTTTAGCTGTTCTAGTGGTGACTGTTTTTATGGCTACCATTATTCAAGGTTATTTTTTTTTCAAGGCTGTTACAGAGCCATAGAAGGCAGGATGGGAATAAGGCAAGGTAAAGCTCCAAACAGGTCTGTGTGTGTAGCTCAGTGGTAGAGCATTTGCCTCGCATGTGTGAGGCCTTGAGTTCATTTCCCAGTGGGCAAAACAAAAACATCAAACCCCAAACAGCTTGTTCTTGTTATTCAGCCATTTGTGCTGAATAAATGATTCTTACATCATTGTAAGCCTTTAGCTAACTGCAGAGTTCTGAAGAAAGCTAATTTTGATAAATTTTGCTCATATTCTTATTGATTTTATAGAGGAGCAGATTCCTGGAAGTCTTTGACTATTCCTGCTGATGTCCTAGGAGTGACAGTTTTTAGTGCAGAAAATGAGTTGACGTGATTCATTCCTTTAAAAATCCCTTATACGTGCAGAAATATATTTTAGGTGAGGTAAAATTGACAAAAATATGGTTGAAGACTACTTTATCAGAATTATCTTGGTGGTCCATTAGGATATGGATTACTGACCACACCAGGAAACCAAGAAGGAGAGCCCAGAACCTTACATTTGTCACAAACTCCAGCTTATTTATGTGTACGTATAGACTAAAACTGAAAAATTACTGCCATATGTTATTCTACAATACAAGTAATTCAGTACGTACTTACTGGATATTGAGCTCTAAAATTGATTTTGAGCATTCGAAAAATTCAGCAACAGAAATTGTAGCAGATGGTAATCACCTTTCCTTCAGGTTTACATTTATCAGTTATATTTTATCATTGCCTCTACACAAGTGTCATATCATGTCTGATTTATGTCACTAAGCACCTATCATCTGCTAATGGTGTGTGGGCTTTCATTCTATCATTTATCTCTCAAGGATATGATTTCATAGCCCCATTTTATTTTATTTTATTATTTTTTTTGTGTGTGGGTACCAGGGGTCGACCTCAGGACCTCGAGCGCCAGCAGGAGCCCGTGCCACCGAGCGATATCACCGGCCCTTTTTGCATATGTGGGTTCCGGGAGTCGAACTCGGGCCCTCACGCTTGCCAAGCAGGCGCTTACGTCGCTGAGCCATCTCACCGGCCCTCGTAGCCCCATTTTAAAGGTGAAGAATTTTCCCAGGGTCATGTGACTAACAAAGTGATGAAGCAGAATTTCTAAGAATTAGCCCTGATGATAACTTCCGTGTTCTTTCTGCTGTACCTTCTCTATCCTCTTAAGTGATACCTTCATTAGACATTTCTTCCTTGAATCTAATGATCATTTTGCTAATAGATCCACAATACTCATTCATTTCTGTTTCTTTAAAAAAGACTTTAGTGCATTAAGTATCTTTCTTGCCTCTGTGTAAAGCAATCTAACACCTCTTTTTCTCGAAGTTACAGAATAATTGCGAATAAAAATGTCTTGTGTGGTACAGACATGAAATGCGGATGCATAGCAAGGAGATAAAATGATTAGGAGCTCTGTGTGAGCTGTTTCACAGCAGCTTTAAAATGAAAGTGGAAGAAAGGAATTGAGACCCTTAAGCAAATCAAATCAAATTAGTTCAAAGAAAAGAAAATGACTTTCCAGATTAATAGCGATGATCTGGCTCACACATGCTAAACACTCTCGTACTTCCAAATGACTATATGCTATTTTCTTGAGGCTGTGGGCAATGGTTATATGTTTTAAGAGATGATTTCAAAAAAAGCAGGCTTTCTCAATGAGCTGGCCAGCATTTCATGGTGCAATTTCTTAGCTATGGTGCTCTTTTTCAGTCTTCTGAATTTAATTCATCACTTGTCAGAAAGCGAGAACATGACCCAGAGGGGTGCCCTGCAGCCCCAGAATTACCTAGAAAATTGCACGTCCTGCATCAGAATTTGAGAGCTGTCAGCTTTATGGTTTTGATCTGACCCTTTCTGTGTCTGTGCAAAATTCCTCGGGTCAATTATATAGGATAGAAATCTCGAGAGAAATCCTACTGTGCCAAATTAATTTTGTGTTCTGAATTTTTATCAGATTCATTCATGTACAGGTGTATATTTCTTAGCTGTAAATGTAAATTGCTTAGGCAACTAGACTGAGAACTCTCTGAAAGGAAAGTCATATCTCATTCGGCCTTATACTATCAAAACCTAGCACGATGGCTTACACACAGTAGGCACTCGAGGCGTTTGAGGCATGAATGAACAGCTAGGGTTTATCAGTGAGATGCGGATTCATAGATTGTTTGTCTGTCCTCAACCTATTGTCTTATTTGAAAATGGAATTAAAACTACAGATAAAAATTCAATATGTATAAACATAAAGAATAAAAATAAAACTAAACTCCATGTACCTACCTAATTTCACAAAAAGAATGTTATATAACTAACTCTGCCATCTTCTTAGTATCTAAACCCTTTGTTCACACCTGCATGCTTCACCCTTAGAGAAAACTACTATCCTCAGCTGTTGAGTTTATTTATCATTCATTCGAATGCTTTTCTCTTAGAAACAACTGTGTGTGTGACATTTCCAAAACAGGGCTTATTTGCAGAAAGGGTAAGATTAATTTCAGTTTAAAGCAATAATATCTCTTATTGATGGGTTATAAGTCCAAAAGGTATGTGATACAAAGGTCAAACAGGCTTGTCCCTTTAAAGTATCTCCAAATCCAAATAGTTGTCATAGCCTTCCCTCAGAGGAATTACAACAGGGGACAAGTGGAGAAAGATTTTTGCCAGGGGGCTGGTCTTAGTGTCCACATGCATAACCGCTTGACCTCACATCTCCTGATACTGAGGCCTTTCAAGACCTGTTGCCTCCTAAAAGCATAGCGCTGTGTCACGGGGAAGTGTGGCAGTGCTGTGACTTATGGGTTCATGGATTGAAACAGCCTCACCACTGTACATTGGGAAGGCAAAAACCATGTTAAAATCAGGCTTGATACATCAAAGCTCTTTCCTCACAGAAGATGAAAGAAGAGATCTGCAGTTTTCTGAGTGGAGTTTGTGTGAGACCACGTGAGGAAAGAGCTTCTCTTCCAGGAAACGGATTGCCTGGGGACTTTCCAGAAGAGGGGCGCGGTGCTCTTGTTCTTTCCTATGAGGATGCACTTCTTGCTTTTCACTACTCCTTTTCCTTCAATAAGCCAAGTTTCGTTGTTGTTTTTTGTTTGTTTTTGTTTTTTGATCACCAAGGGCTAGCGGAGGCAATTATCCAAATATCCCTAAGAGTGGGCTTGGTCAGTTTTGCTTGACATTTGATGACTGTGATTCAATTTTCAAATATCAGAGGTGGGGTATAGATGTTCTGACTATTATATCAACAGTATTTATAGATCAATGTTATTTATGCAGCATGCTTTCAAAAAGTTTATATTCTAGCAAGGGAGGCAGAGATAAATTCCAACTGTGGGGCTATGAAAGAAAGTATACTTCATTTATTTTGCTGAGTGTTGTGGAGAGGAAAAGCCTTACCATCTGCTTCTTGATTACCCGGAGAGGGCGCATCCATTAATGCAGCGCTCCTGGATTCTCTGCATCCGGTATGGCTTGCATGGCTCTTCCTTCCCTCTGCTCTTGGGTTGGACGTGTCTGTCTTGAGCTTCTGCCTCTGAGTAGGGTTGGATTGAGGTCTTCCCAGTTTCCAGTGCTGTGGTGACTCCATGTCTATTTAATTCTGTAGTTCAGGTTAGGAAACCACTGATGTCAAATACCCGAGTCACTGCCTAACCTAAACTTTATTAGTACTTTGTTGACACTGATTCTCATCTGCTAGACTCCACTGTACCTCTTAATTCAGAATTTGAGTGAGATAGATTGTGCTATTATTGGGCCCCTGAAACCTAAATTCTAAAATCAATTTGATGCTTACACTAAGGGAACTGATAAACTGTATTATCTGGACCAATGGTTTTTAAATTGTGCTGCTCAGAGGAGGGATGATTGTAGTGAGCCAGCAGGGATGAATCTTGGTCCCTTCACAATGCCTTCAGCAAACACAGATTTGCCTTGGTCTGTTTTATATCTTAATCTTCCACATAAAAGTCCTGAGCTTAAAGAAGACTTTAAAACCAGTGCCTCACACTTGGAGTTTTCAAGCATTTTAGAGCACAATCCATAGTAATAATTATATTTTATATTATACAAATACATATATATTATGCACAAGTGTACATTGACTTACTCTCTGCAATGTGGTCCATTCCATTTCTTTCCATTTCATGCCATTAGAGGCAAAATTTGGTTAAAACTTGCTAAATTGATTCCACAACATGACAAAGTTTGAAAAATGGTGCACTAGACCATGTTCATTTTATCTAAGGAATGCTACTTGGACAGGTTATCTATTATCTATCAATGACGTCATTTTCTCCTAGTAGCGACCCCTTTGCCTTATGTACCCATATCGTACTATTTTTGAGCTTAATAGACTGTTTTCTGAATGTAAATGAGTTAAATGAATTATGAAATTACAGCCCCTTTTTGTCGTTATTATTCCTGAGACTTTCAACAACATCCGAAATAATGTATTGCTACAATCCAAACCAGCAAACATTACTAAATATTTCTCCTGAGGCTCACTGAAAGCCATATTATAATCACTGATTTGTTTTGTTTAATGAGAGAATTTTCTATCAAATCAGTGGTGACCAAAGCTGACAAAAATTCTCAATTTCATAGTAGAGCACTTCTTACACATAAAATCATTTGCAGGATGCATATTTTGGAAGAAATTATGTATGCAAGCCGATTCACTACTGTCATCCCATTCATGACAGTGCGGCACTGAGAACGTGGCAATTTTGATAAGGATGAGGGGTCGGTACCATTTTTGTGCTTGGACAGTTCCGGTCAGGGTGGCATGCTAAGAAAGAGATGTAGCTAGCAGCATAGTGATGTTGGACACAAGAAGATCGAAATGTCTGCGGAACATGAAGTGCTCCGCAAGAGAAGTAAGAGAATCAAAGAAAAGAAGGCCTCTTTTCTGATGCAGCTCTGGATGGCCCTGTTTCCTAATCTCTTCTAGCTTCCAGCTGTCTGAAACTGACTTCAGAGAAATATACACTAAGAAGGCAACCTGTCACCTAACTGTCATCTCCAAATAGCACATCTTCTAGTTGAGAAAGCTTTTTATATGAGGACAAGTGGTTTATTTCCAGATGGAGCATGAGGAACGTGCACGCTCAGTGAAACTTGGCCTCACCAGATGCCAGGTTCGGAGTCGTCTTCCCGCATTCCTCCCGTCTCTGCTCGTTTGCTTGAATTGGGCAGCAGAAACAGGCCAATGCAGGTGCTGGCTACATAGGCAGCTCGGCTTCTTTTCCAGATTCCAGCTCTGCCTGGATGGCACTGGCTGGTAACCACAAGAATGAAGATCTAATCAAGTCAATGCTGGCTCCGTGCCTGCCATTAACTGGTTTTATTCAGTTTCCCCATTGTTGATAATAAAACACAAGTGAGCCTTCAGTTTCTTGCCTGCTGAGTCCAAACTCAGCATTTGCTGCCTGCTCTCTGACTTACGGAAAGAACACCTACTTACAGTCAGCACACCTGCTTGCTTGTCCAGGTTTTGCCTGCAACACAGTGCACAGCATTTAACCTCTCTGCACTTTTGTTCAGAGGGAGATCCTGACCTGTAATGTTGGCTAAGTTTTGTGGTTCTTAATCTTTGAGATTTATTGGGGTTGAAAGCAGAATAGGCCTGCGTGGAATTTCAAGTTCTGATCTATGTAACATTCTAACAGTTGAAAGGTATTTTAGAGGGAGCTGGAGAAGGACAGGGCTTGCAAGAAGCAAAGAGGTTGGGAGGAAATGTTTCCAGAGACTGGGAAGGAGAGAACTTGTACCCTGCTCAAAAGGTCTACAGAATTTTTACCCTGGTCAAAATGTGGCCAGGCCTCAGGAGGACAGTGTTGACCGGGAGGCACCCTTAGGCAGATTGGGTTCTACCGTCTTACTTGAGATTTCCAGCCTCGGCAAAGAAGACTGGGACAACAGGTGTCTCAGTCACTGCCAGGGTGAACCTGTCTGACAACCTGAGGAGCTAGGTGAGACCCCAGGGCCTTTCCACCTTGGAAAGGGGCTCCAAGAAGGCATAATGCTTAACTTCTTCATAGTCCTATAAAAATAGGGCTTAGAGTTGGGATTATATTGATCTAATGAGAATAAAAATAACTAATGCATAATGTTTTTTATATACAGTACCTGAGTGAATGGCCTGAGGTGTGTGACCTCTTAAAACACATGTATTTCCTTTCTGTACACCCTGAGCTTTTCTGTCAGATGCCTTCTGAGGACCCTAGAGCTTCACGCTGGGCCAACTTTGCCTTCGTACAGAATGGACAAGGCCTGAGCAAAGAGCAAGATGAGCAATTCAAAGCTTGGAGTCGTGCTCATGGGTGAGTGGCCAGGGCATCCCCAGGCAGGGCTTCTGGGGTCCATTGGAGAGGAATCACCCTGCCAGGGGCAACATCAGAATAACAGTCAGCAACATCTCATTAGTTAGGGCTCCTGGTCAACAGCTGAAGCCACTTGGGACTGATGTGTTCTTAGAGCCTCCTAAGGCTCGAGTCCCCAGCCCCTTACCTGCCTAAGGCCAACAGAATTCTCTCCCCTTAACAGAGTGACAGAAAGAAACCTGGAAGACTGCAGCCAAAGCTTCTCCCCAGCTGCAAAGGTTTCCTAAAAATGGAGACTTCACTTTGGCTCCTGGACCCAGTTCTGTCTCCTTCCATATTTCACAGTTCCCAGTCAGTCATGGAAAGAGGAGTGTGCCTAAAAATAACCACCAGCTGGGCCTACAAAGTTCAGCAGGGTGTATTCACAGCTCATGAAGAAATTTTGAAGTCTGCCTCTGTGGTTCTGGAAGCTCAGCTGCAGTACACTTGCCAGAAGTGCCCTTCAAGTCATGTTATTCTTAGTGTCTCTGAGGGCAGCCTTTGCGAGGCAAGTTCTCGCTGCCTATGAATTATTGAGGTCACCCAAGGACAGCAGCTTGAGGGAAAATAGGAAGAATAAAATGTATTATACTGCATTTTCTCATGTCTTTGTTTTGTCCCTCTCTTTTGCATGTTTCCTGAGTTCCCAGCAGCCACCTCCCCATGCCCACTTGAGCTACTAGCCATGTGTTTTTCCTGGAAGCCCAGAGACTTCTGGGAATGTACCCTGAGCCTGCCTTCCCTAATAGCTCCTTGCCCTGATTCTCACTCTTATCAAAATTGAGGCATCTGTCCTTCAGAGAATAAAGCTAATCTGATAAAAGTATAAAGGAGGTTGGCTTATACAGAATATGGTTGCATTTTTATTGTGGTAACAATCATAAAATATACTATCTTAAGCATTTTTAGTTTGTTATGTTAAATGCACCCACATTGTTATAAAACAGATCCCCAGAACTTCTTCATCTTGCAAAACTGAAACTACATTCATTAAGCAACAAATCCCCACTTCTTCTACAGCCCAACCCCTGATAACCACCATTCTACTTTTCATATCTATGGATTGACTACTTTAGATACCTCTTGTAAATGGAATATAGTTTTATCCTTTGTGAGTGGGTTATTTTGCTTAGCATAATGTCCTCAAAGTTCATCCATGTCATAGCACATGGAAAGATTTCCTTTGTTTTTAAGGCAGCATAGTATTCCATTGTATTACTATAGCACACTTTATCCATTCGTCAGTTGATGGACATTTGAGTTGCTTCTGCCTCTTGGATATTTTGCATAGTGCTGCAATAAACATGGATGTTAAAGTATTATATCTCTTTTAAATCCTGCTTTCAATTCTTTTGAATATATTCCCAGAAATGAAATTGTGGTATTATATAGTACTTCTATTTTTAATTTTTTTGTGGTATTTTCACACTATTTTACACAGCAGTTGTACCATTTTATAATCCCACAAACAGTGCACAAAATTTATAGCTTCTTTTCATCTCTGCCAACACTAGTTATTATTTTTTTTTTAGCAGCTATTGTAATGGGTATGAGAATATGATTGCATTTCAACAGATTTTCATGCTTGACCTAAAGGCATGATGATAGTGTTGATTTTAGGCTCTGGCATCGATCAAGGGAGGATATTTTTGTTAGGAGATCCTTGTTGCATCCTTCAAATCACGTGCTACAGGGCTTCAACAGAGTAAGATATCATCATCATTTTTCTTCTGATGCCCAAGAAATCTCTGATTTAGTATTACTGACAATGATTCCGACTGTGTTTTCAGGAAGGCCTCTTGGGGCAGTTGAACCTTAAACATAATGTAGGATTTTGGCAAAGTTTTCCTTCTTTTGCTCATGCAGTTAAAGTCCAGGCTGGGAGGGAACATGGTTAGGATGGTCTCCCACACCTGTTCTACAGTTTAAGGACTCTGTGCTACCCATAAAGGACAGACTTCCAGAGTCTCCATGATGTTGGTTGTTTTAACTCGAGCAACTGTTTTGTGCCTTATTTCCACACTGCGATTACTGTTTGTAGAGGCTTAAAGGGATATTAGATCCTGTAGCTCTGAGCTGTAATAATATACTCCTTTATCTACCTACATTCAGACCCCTGCTCCCTGTCTAGCAAGGAATCTGGCCTGAAGAACAAAAGTTGTAATAGAAATCACATTTTGTTATTTCCTCTTACTATATATGGTAGGCTAGAAGTGGTATCATGAAACTAATCTTGTAATCCTTTTCTTCCTACTAGGAGAACAGTGGAATTCTGTGGGCTGAAAAAATGTGGGCAGCTGGGAGTTGAACTTTAAGCACCATACGGTAGACACTAACCCTCTTAACTGGTCTTACTGGCCCTGCAGTGTGACAATGGTGTAGTCAGAGGCAGCTGGCGATTTTGAAGCAGCCAGACTGCAGAAATCATGGGGAGGAGGAGAACATGACACGAAGAAAGTAAAGGTAAAAAAGAAATAGTATGTCATCAAATTTGAGAGCTGAAAAAAATATTTTCAAATACAGTATAAGTTCCCAGCAGTCATTTTAACTGTCCTATCTATGTCAAAAGAAATTACAAATGGGATATAATAATGGGAACCAAAAATTCTACTTATCCTATAGTAACAGATAGCTTGTAGTTTCTGGTGTGCACAGTGCTCCGTCTGCTAATCTTGTTTCCTCTCTGAAACAAATTCTCTACCTGAATCTCTCATACTCCTCACTCTGCCATATTCCCCCTCAATTTCTTGTACTGGTCTCTCAGATTTCAGCATAGATTAAGTAATTTCTTCTGGGAATTTTTCCTCAGAGCCCTGGAGAATGGGTGCCAGTATAGATTATAGTACTTGTCACTGATTATGGTAATTGGCTCTGTCTTTAGTTGATCTTTTCTGTCATGTCAAGACTAGAGACTGTGTTTGTTCATTAGTGTACTTACAATACCTTGTACAATGTTTATAATATAGAAAGCAGCTAACAAATATTTGAAGAAATAGGTAAGTGAAATAGTAGAAAATAACTATTTTTATGTCTTTCTTAGCTTAAAAACAAATTTTTAATTGGTCAAAATCCCCTATAGAACATTTTTAAAATGGGGAATCTAGTTTAGGTTTTCTTCACATAGGTAAAAGTTAATTGTGGCTATGGAAAAATGCTTTATTAAGGATTGACTCTGAAAAGGCAGCCAAATAAAGCTTAAGCATTCAGTGGAGGAAAAAGTAGCTAGATAATTTTTTTTCCCCAAAGGCCAACTTGGTAATCTTTGAATCTCAATTTCTTTCATATCTTTGATTATTGGCTTATAGAATCCAAGGTTATCACCAAAACTAAAAGGAACAAAAGCTTTGCTATTAAGAAATTAGTCGAAGTGACATATAAATGTATGTCTGAATGAAAAATGTATAGATTAGAGATACATGTTTTTGAATGTAGACCTCATTGTTTTAATTATATGTAATACCATTATAGAATATAGAATCACTTTGGGTTGATTACCTTTTTTTAAATTTAACATTTGACATTGTCTCTGTCACTTTCTTATTGCTGGGACAAAATACGCAACACCTACGACTTAAAGTAGGAGAGATTTACTTTGGCTCACAGCTTTTAGAAGATTCAGTCCATGGTTAGGTGGCACTGAGGTGGAAAGGGGATGTGGGAGGGCCCAGGCAGAGGAAAACTGTTCATTTCATGGCAGCCAGGAAGCAGAAAGTGAAGGGAGGAGCTAGGGAGGAATATCTACCCTTCCAGGTCACACCCCCAGTGACCCACCTCTTCTGACCTGGCCCCACCTCTGAACAGCAAGGCAGCTGCAGTGCAGCCATGGTCCAGTCACCTTCTAAAAGCCCCACCTCCGAACACATGAGGCTTGAGGAGTGTTACAGATCCAAACCGTAATGGAGATTAACTCTCAAAACCAGATCTGAATATTATTCTTTCAATACTCTTTTCATTATTTTTAAGTGGTCATTCTTCAGTGAGTGTTAATTTTGACATTGACACTGCAACATTTCCTTTATCTTTTGGAAATACTACATGAAAAAAAAAGGAGAAAATTAACAATGAAAATAACAACAGCTGATTATTGAATTTTGAGATCTAATTTAGTTTTTTTTTTTTTTTTTTTGTGGGTACCGGGGCGTCGACCTCAGGACCTCGGGCGCCAGTAGGCGCCCGTGCCGCTGAGCGATATCACTGGCCCCTTTGTCGTATGTGGGATCCGGGAGTCGAACTCGGGCCCTCGCGCTTGCCGGGCAGGCGCTTAAGCCGCTGAGCCATCTCACCGGCCCTAATTTAGTTTTTATTGATAAAATTTTTTACACTATTCAGGTATCTCAGAAGGGTCATTTAAATTTAAATACACCATAGCATTAGCTTGATATTTTTCCTCATCTAGAACACATTGTCCTCTTTGATGTTTGTCAAAAGTATTAGAAAGTGTTATTTCATTTGACAAAAGCATGATTTCTGAGATATCTACCAAAGTTTTCCTTTTGGCGAAAAGCTTAAAAATAAGATTGCAGTTAAATATAGTCTCTCCAATATATATTCTCTAATTATATGAACCAGGATTAGAAAATAAAACTCTCATGCACTCCAGAATTATCAGTGAGACACTGGAGTGAGTATGTTATTTTTAAAATTCTTCCATCATGTGAAGGCATTTATTTTTAAAAAGCAAGTGAAAGGTAATCTTGACACATCAAAAACTCACAGAATAACTAAAGCCTTAGTTTTCTTGAAACTCAGAATATAGATTTTGAGTGAGCTCTAAGCTTGCACACTCTACCTTCCAGTCCTCGCTGATACACTTTATTAGAAAGATACTGTTTCATTCTTCATTTTACATATTTGATCAGTGTTTATTGACTTCCCTTTATGTGCCAGGACCTGTGGTATATGCTGAGAGGGGTCAGCGAGGTTACTGTGGCACATGCCCTTATGCTTTCTATCTAGATAATTCTCCGCCCATCTAGATGAGAGACTGCCTCCCACTGTGGGGAAACAGTGCACTGAGCTAAGTTGTAAAATTATTCCTCATCTTTAATGTGGCGACCTGTTTTGAAATTTAAATGTGATAATACACGTAAAGTGTTTAGAACAGTTGTCGACGTGAAATAAGAGCTCAATAAATTTTAGCTAGAAAATAAGTGTTAAAAAAAAATTACAGGGCCGGTGAGATGGCTCAGCAGCATAAGCGCCTGCCTTGCAAGCGTGAGGTCCTGAGGTCGACCCCCCGGTACCCACAAAAAAAAAAAAAAAAAAAAATTACAGGATTCTCTAGTTGCAGGAGACCTGAGAGTTTATCTAGTAATCCAACCTCTTTACTGTTGAGGAATCTGATTCTCATTGAGGTTAGGTAGCAAACTCAAGTTTACAGTTTGATTTTTGCAGGAGGAACAATGAAATCTTAATTTCTACTTACCGAAAATTTTATAACTACCAGAGAAGTTGTGAGTGTGTGTGGGGGTACAAGCATCATAGTTCCAAGCTTGTGCCAAATACTGAGTAATATGTATTGCAACAATATTGAACAAAATCATGACCTTAAGGAAAAATTCTAACAATATAAGAAATTTCAAAAGACTGATGACCCAAACCTGAATGTTTTTATTCCATTTGAGCATAGTGTGATTTCTGAAAGACATCACACTGGTTGATGGTTTATGTATGGTGTGCTTTGCTTGGGTTGAGTCCATGGAAAACATGCTTCATGAAAACAATTCTATCATTGTTTATTGATCAGGTGCGATTTTCTACCTGCTCACCAGACATCGGCCACGAGGAGAGTTCACTCCAACAGCAGTTTTCAAGATCACTATAAGCATCCTTTATAGAGATTTGAGAAGCAGAGAAAATGTCTTCCTTATTTTCAAACCAACATTTTTAGTCCCAGAAAATATCAAAGAACAGTGAAAAACTATCGAATGCTTTCCTGTGCACAGCATCCAGACAGAACTTGAGTAGCATTATATAAGCACATGAATCTTTAGAGTCCAGTGAACCACACAACTTTTAACACACTCTTTAGAAAATAAGGCAGCAGTAGCCTGCTGAGAGTGAAAAGGAAAGACAAGTGTGGTGTACATGTCTGTAATCCCAGCTCCTGGGGAGCCTGAGGCAGGAGGATTGCAAGTTCAAGGCCAGTCGAGGCACCACAGTGAATTAGTGAGACCCTGTCTCAAAATTGAAAAGGACTGGATATATAGTTTAGCGCTCCTTGGGTTCATGTCTCAGTACAAAACAGGGGAGGGGCAGGGGAAGAAAGTGGAAAGAGAAAAAATGCTTCCTTTCTGAAAGCAAATGCAGCTAAAGGATCTTGGGGGTGCCCTGTGGCATGTTTTTGAGATCCTCCTTAGATACTGCTTAAGAAGACACACATTTCTTCTAATGCCTCAGATACAGATGTAAAAGAAAGAGCAAAACTACCAGCTAAACAAGCTATGATGTTAGAGGAGAAATTTTCCAACTAAGGAAGAGAAAAGGAGAGAGGGGACAGGGAAAGCATGTACAAGTTAAGGTGAATATTAATTACATTTCGAATGAGCTTCCATTTGACCAATTGGTGATATGCACCCTTTTGGGGGAGGTGAACCTCTCTTCTACAATTGTAGACCTAGTTAATGCTTTGCTTTTTTAAATGGAATAATACTATGGTGTAGTGCAGTGAATCTCAATAGGTAGTAAGAAGAGCTGGCTTTGCCCCACAGGGGACATTTAGCAAGCGTCTGGAGACATTTTTAGTTGTCATAAAGGGGTGAAGTGGTGGAATGGCATTGCTTCTACTGGAAGGTAGCAAGTGGGGGCTAAGGATACTGCTAATCAGCCTACAGTGCACAATACAGCCCCCAGCAACAAAAAACTATCTGGTCCAAAATGTCAAAATATCAATAGTGCCAAGGTTGAAAAACCTTAGGGACTATGAGCTTAGTTTATGGAGTCATATCTACCGTGTTTCACTTCATAACTAATGATGCTTAGCAAATTACTTAACCTCTTGGTCCTCCATTACCCATCTGTAAAGTGGAATAATAATGGTACTTTCCTTATAGGATTTTATTAGGATTATACAGTTAACATATATAAAGTTCTGACAGCTGTGCTCAATGCATGGTTAATATTATGTATTAATTATTATTTTTGTGCAAAATAGCACAAGACACATATGTACATATTGACAGAAAAATCTCTCTGCATAAGTATGTTTTCAAAATTTATATATTTGCAGTGCATAATGATTACATTCCATGTGGGAGTTGGTACATGTACATAACACATCTTAACTCTTTTTACTTGCTTTTCTCTCTTCCCCTGCACAAGTATGTTTTTGAGGGGACTTGACTAAAAACCATCTTGAGTAGAATTCATCAGGATAGACTAATTTGATGTGACATAAAGGAGGTTAGAATCCATAATATAATATAATCCATAATATAATAGTGAGCTGCGTAACATTGTCATTACTCTCCACTGGTTTCTTATCGCCAATATTATGCTAAGCTGCTGAAAGGAAAGAAAAATAGTGTACAGTCCTGGTATATCATCTACGTTTAGTGGTGTTTGAGATTAGTTAGTAATTGTGTTTGCAAGATTCTTTGAAGATCAAAGATACGTGAATTCGCTTTGTGGATATAGAGCTGTGAGATGAGAGTAAAGGGAAGACAAAAGGAAGCATTTGAAAATTATCTACTTACTTGGTAGGGCTATTGGTATCCACAAGAAGTGGAGGCACTTGACCTTTAAGATAACAAAGATGAAATTCCAAAAGGTCAAAGTCTGATGAAAGACCCTAAAAACGAAAAGTAGTGTTATTTGTGGTCAGAACCAACAAATTATTATATGATTTATTCTCCCATTAATTGTAGAGTTGAAGATACCAAAAAGGGAACATTTAAATATGTATTAAAATTATAATTTGTGTTCACCAGAGAAAAGAGGCCAGAATTGACTGCACTGACCTGAACTGTATACTATGCCCAGAATTATATTTAATGTAATGATTTTAATTTTCAGATTTTGAGAGTCTGAAAATATCTCTATGAAGCTCAGTTAAATAGTCCTTGACCTTGAGGCTCTGATTTTACTTTTTGGATAATTTCAGCATCCAGGGGACCACTCTGGCCTTTCCCTCTCTAGATTCTCTCAGAATGAAAGTTTTAATTAAGAAGATGTTTAATATTAGGGGCTATAATTCCACAAGGCCTTAAGAGACCAACTTTGAAATCATAGCTCTAGGTCACCCTCTGATAAGTGCCCATCTATTCTAAATATTTGCAAACATATTTACATTATATTTGCAGAAGATATTTACATTATAATTGAAATCCTCCCAGCCTCCAAGGGAGTGTTCTAACATTATACACTTTCTTATAAACTCAGAGGGCTCTAGGCCACCAGTTTCTGTTATAATCTCATTAGCAAAATAAAAGGATTACAGAGAAAAAGCTAAGAAGAATAACTACCCTTTCTGAATACCTAACATACAATCAGACATTGTGCAAGATATTTTAGGCATTTAAAACAATCTGTCCAGTTTTTTAGACAATAAAACTAAGGTTCAAAGAAATCAGGTAACTTGCTAGTAATTGCACAACTGCTAAGTTTGGAACCAAGACTTGGGTTAAGGTCTGTCTCTCTATAAAGCCTTCTCTCTACCTAGCCACTTCTTGAGCCACCAGCCATACAGCTCTCAAGCACTACTACCATCCACAGAGGCTCTGACTGATGAGGGAAATTAATGTGGGCCAGATCTAGTGCTGGGAGTATGTTCATTTGGAAATAACTAAAAATTTCTGTCCTTTTCTGATATTTTAAATATATAAGGATCCTAAGTTTTGCAAACTATCACTCCTGCCTTTCCATTAAACATAATGCAGAGACCACCAGCAGGATGGAAAAAACATCTATTAGACATAGAAAAAAGAGATATGTTGACATATGCAGGTCCTATCCTCAAAATAAATCCAGAATTTGCCTACTTCTTCCCATCTGCTAAACCACCACACTGTTTAAGTCATCATCATCCTCATCTGGAGGATTGTGATGGCTTTCTTCTTTCTAGTCTCAAGTTCTTACAGAATATTCTCCACATAACCACTGGATTGATTCCTTAAAAAGCTAAATTTGGTTGTGTTCCTCTTTGCTCAGTATTCTCCAATAGCCCCTATTGCATTTAGAATAAAATCCAAGCAAACTTGCTTACCTTTAAATGTTCGTCGCCCATTTTCCAAGCTCTACTCCATCCCAGGGTGTTTGTACCTGCCATGTTCTGAGTTGCCTGAAATGTTATCCCCATAGCTCTTTGCTAATGAAAGACAGCACTTGTCACTCATAAATATGCATCTTTGACAAACGTTTTATTTTGAGCTGAAGGTAAGTAAAAAGTAGCAAATAAAAGAAAAGCTCTCTCTACCTCCCCCTTTCCTTTACTGGAGACAACTCTAGACTCTTGTTGGTCCAAAGCGGCCACAGAGAAGGCTGAAAACAAACCTTGCTCTGTAAACAGATGGTCCAGGATTTAGGATGGTTCACCTTATGACTTTTTGACTTTGCAATGCAGTATACATCCAGAGGAAGCCATATGTTGGATTTAGAATTTTGATCTTTTGTTGAGCTAAGGATATGCTAATGATGCTCTCTTGTGATTCTAGGCAGAGGCAGCAAGTTATGGCTTTCAGTAGCCCCAAGATTGTGTGGATAAACAACCAGTACTCTGCACTGCTTGGTAGGTTAGTGATATTAAATGCACTATTGACTTACAGCATTTTCAGTTTACAATGTGTTTCTTGGGATGTAACCCCATCTTAAGTTAAGGAGCGTCTGTAGTTACATTCTCACGGCTTCTCATTCTTGTAAACCTGAAACAGTTCTTTGCTGTGTTGTTTTTCAACGAATTTCTTTTTGTTTGTTAATAATGCTATATAAGCTGAGTTCCAAGCCACCTCTTACAGTACTGGTCACTGAGTACTCCTATGTGTTACATGCATGGTACACATGTTAAAAGAACTTGCTTTTCTCATTAATCTTTTGTAACAGTGGCTCCAATCAAGAACCTGGGGCCGGTGAGATGGCTCAGCGGCGTAAGCGCCTGCCTGGCAAGCACAAGGGCCCGAGTTCGACTCCCGGAACCCACATACGAGAAAAGGGCCGGTGATATCGCTCAGCGGCACGGGCGCCTGCTGGTGCACGAGGTCCTGAGGTCGACCCCCCGGTACCCACCAAAAAAAAAAGAACCTGGAAAGGTAGAGGAAGATTTTTTTTTCTTCGTTTACATCTGACACTGGCTGCTTTCGCTCATTATTCAGGTCCCAGTTGAAATGTCCATGATGCAGGGATGATGTTCCTCTGGTTATGCTAAATAATGGTATCACAACCCAGCCACCACCTACCTGCTAGGTGCACACTTTCCTTCATGATCCCTTCTTCAGTTTAAAAGCATTTAGCATCACTCACATTTTCTCCTTTGTATACGTATGTATCATCAATTTCCATCCTCTAAGAAATTAAGGACGTTGTCTTTATTACTGCAGTATTCTCAGAGTTTTGCAGTGCCTGGTTAATAGGAAGCACTTAAGAAGTATTCATTAATATTGAAAAGAACCCTGAGTTGGGAGTTATGAAGTCTGTATTTAATCCTGGCTCCACCGCTGGCTTATAGAGTCATGTTAGACAAGTCAACTTTCTTGGCTTTCAGTTTGCTTCTTCATCTATAAATTCAATCCGATGATCTCTATAACTGTGCTGTAGTCTTCTACGTGGATTCTTATAGCACCCAGGTTTATGCCAGAGGCCTTGGAACCGAGTTGCTTGACTCCTCTTTCTGCAGGCGCTAAGGGAGATATTCTAATGTTACTAAGTGAGAAATGCTGCCAGACCCTTTGCAAGCTAGTGAAAGGATAGTTTGTTCAATGACATTAATAATGAACTTTTGGGGCTGTATGGTGAATTTTATGTGTAAAAAAAAGGCATTCAATGCATAAGTTTACCATGATCACAGAATTTATATCCAGTTTAGTAAAATTATAAATACAAAAGTCAAGTTCCATTATTTAAAAATTCAGCTTGAAAATCTTATTTTATATTACAAATCTAGTGAATTTAACAGCTACTTTCATGGTTATTGAATAATATTTGTTACCACTTAAATATTAGTGATTGAAATACCATTAAATATTTTCAACCACTTATGCATTTTATAAATCTGAAAACTTCTAACAAGACATTAACTGTCAAAGTTTTTTATATATTTAATAGTTGTTAAGGCAGGTTCTCGAACACATTTTAAATTGGGATAAATAATTATATATTATGATAATAATAGGATTATTAAACATTAGAAAAACAAAAATTTTTCAAATATACACAGCTTTCTTTGTACAATAATATATTTTGTTTTGATATAAAATTTTATACTTAATTTTAAATGTTCCCAAAATGAAACTATACTTATTAGTGTTGAGAATGATTAAATCATGCTCTGCTACCCCCTTAACCCATGAGTGTGTGTGTTTGTGGGTGTGCTACTTTAAGCTAAATTCTAGGGGTGCTCATTAGCACTGATCAAAATGTCAGATTGCGGGTCGGTGAGATGGCTCAGCAGCATAAGCACAAGGCCCTGAGGTTGACTCCTGGTACCCACATAAAAAAAAAAAAAGAAAGTCAGATTACAAGTGCTGTACAGTTGCATTTGATCAGCCAAGTTGCATTCCACAGGCAGCTTTGCAAGGCTTTAGTTATCTTAATGTTAGCTCAACACCAGACATTTTGACTAATGAGAATAATGAATAATAGAAATAGTTTGAAGTAGTAGCTTATTAGCATAATAAATGACAGAAGTATGCTTGTATGTGTAGAATTAATAATATTAAAGACATGTTGTTTGGCTACAATATTTGAGACAATCTCTACCTTCAGTGAAGAGCATACAAATCTGGTTATTCCTTCTTGTTGTCTCTACATGTTGTCTGCATGTGTCGTAGAATTTGGTTTTAGTCTTCATAATAACCCAGTGGTAAGTTTGTGGGTGAATAGCTGACTGCTACTGTTTTCTACCAAAAGGATCTGATGATTGTTCTTAACCAACTTGACTTCAGGTAGTTGGAAATATCTTTCCACATAATTTTGCTATCCATTTAAAGTTGAATAATTATAAGGGATTGTTATTGAAAATATGTATGGTACTTTATTATAAGTGCCATGTCAATAAATTCATAACTGCAGCAGAAATGGTGATTTCATACTCAGAATCTTTAACTTTCCACTTGGGAATCTATAACCCCCACATTGTTGCATTAGATGTTTCAGTTCCGTGGCTCTAAATATACACATGCATTTTCCACTGAATTTTAGAGACCACTGAACCTCATCAAAACTCATGTTTTATATTTTATGTTCTTAGAATCACGTGACTACACGGTTGTTAAAATGACACTGGACTAAATTTTAGCATGCTCTCTCTTTTCCTGATAACTTTTCAAGTCAGAATTTCTAAAAGTCATTTTACTGGTAATTGACATTAGGAAAAAATACCCAGGAACAACTTGGCAAATCCTTAACAAACCTGGCTTTGGAAATACCAAGAAGAGGTAGGTCACTGGTATTTTATTCTCCAGAAAAATATTTCAGAAGACTAGATTCCCTCGTAGGACACCACATACCTGGTCAATACCTCCTGGAACCACTTCCAGTTACCAAACGGAACCAATAGCAGTGGGAACCATTTCCATTTGAAAAATGTGGGTTATGTGGAGGGTAAAAACAAGGGGAGAAATGTTAAGTGGAGAAAATGTTGAGGGGATAAATGTTGAGTGGAGGGGAGGAAATTGCTTCTACTAGTATTTTTCTACTCTGACGTTCCTAGACAAAGTTCATTTAGCAGAGAATGGGAGAGAACAGCCAAATGTTAAGTCACCTGAAATTTTTCACTATCAAAAATTCTGTTACAAGAAATTTCCTCTGTAGACACGTTTTGATAGATTTTATTTTACTAAGCAAACATACTTTATTACACAGAAACATTTCTTCACTTTTATTAATCAAAGATGTATCTGATTATTAGAACTTCTGCTTAGCTTGAGTTAAGAAAGACAATTCATATTGACTTGATAATTTCAGCCAAAGCAGCAGAGTTTGTGATGCTAGTTAGGAATAATTTAGTTAGTCTTATTACAAATGAGTTCTCTCAAAATTACCTAGTGTTTTAAAAGAAAGACAGATGTTCGATTCTCATACCAAACAATCTGAAAAATAATCACTCGTGGTGTGATCTTGGAATCTCATTTTCAGCAAGCACTGTGCTCACTCTCCAGCTGGCTCAGATCTCTCTGGTCTTGGAACCATCCTTCGAGAAGCACTCCACCTGACATCTTAAAATATTAAGAATAACTTCCAGACCTCCCCCTGAACTGACTTCACAGATCTGATGACTTCAGGCTGGGAACCTCTGGAAGGGTGAATAATTGCAAACTCAATTCAGCTGTTCAGCCTTAGGCACTACTTCAACTGAGGCTCAAGAAGCTATGACTAAGCTGACCTTTTGTCATATCTCCTTTCCTCCCTGTTTATTTAAGTTACCATCTTAACTGGCTCCTGGAATCAAAAGTGCTTTTTGTTCTCTGCATGAATGGTTTGATTCACATCGCACCAATATTGCTGCAAAGGAAGAGCAGTTGCTTACCTTTGGATAATCTCTCCTTCCCTCTACAAATGCACAACCCAGCTAAAGGATTGTAAAAGTTTTATGTTTTAACTATTTCAGACTCGCCAGATCACCCTCTCTCTTTGTCTTCTTTTCCTTTTTGGAAGAAATAAGGCCAAAACAACTAACATTCCCTTACAATATTTTTTACAAAGGTGAATTCATGCACAAAATGTTGTATTCAAGGCAGTGATTCACAAAGCGAGCCACCTCCAGAGAGTCTGATCCCAGAGGTGTGGGATTGGCCCTAGGAAATTGTATTTTCATTAGCCAGGCCTGTGAATCAACATTTTAGAGAATGAACCTCAAAGGATCACTTGCCCAAGGTTGGATGACCAAGAAGTGACAAATTCTGACTAGGAGAACTGTGCTTCCTCCGCTGCCTCCTGCTATGGGAAGTGCGGGGCAGGGGAGTAAGCAAAGGCAGCCTGAGCCATTTGTTGCTTACGGAACTCATGTTTCCTTATTCACTTCTCCCCTTACTCCTTCTATTCCCTCCATGTTTCACCTACTCTGAATTTCTTACAGAACATGCATGACCATGCAGACTGGTTTTGTCTACTTGTTTTTATATAAGCTGTTATTTCAGCCTGACTTTCTTTTGTGTCCAGTTCTTTTTTCCCTAGTGAATTTCAACACTCCTTTCAAATATCACATTCTTTGTGAAGCCTTTCTAACATCCCAGGATGAGCGAATCCTTCCCTTCTCTGTATACAATTAAATTTTTGTACATGTAAGTATTAGGGTGCTGAGAAGTGTGGGTATTCTCTATTGTCTTTAATTTATTTGAAATACATCCTCATAGATGGCATGATGTGTTTATGTGTCATTCAGTAATGAAATCTACATTCTAGGGACAGCTAGATGAAGTATCCTAATCAGGAACAACCTCAAGAAGTCCTGAGTTGGCATTTTAAAGATCCTATAGTTAACACTTTAGGAGAATTAGTATAAGATAATCACTTATAAATTGCTATCTAAATTGACATGAGGGGATAGTAGAAGTACTGTATTTTTTCATGGGTGAAATGAGTGGTATTTGACATGAATAAATTTTCTAGAAAGATGGTACAGCACCTGTTCCCTTCATTGAATGGGGCGTAAGCACATGGCAAGCCCAGCACCTTGGCCCCTCAGGAATGTGCTCTAGAACTGGGACTTCTTTTTAGCCTTGTGTTTCCCTCACTTAACAGATGGAATCTAGGCTAGAGGGTGAGCTGAAACCTGCTGCTGGAACATAGTCCTGAGTGCACAGATGGCAGAAAGCTAGGACTTCCCTGAGCCTACAGGGACAGAGAGAATGGCATTGTGTGAGTTGAGTGATTTGCATCCATGCTAGTAAGTGCATGCTTGGCAGGATTTACTCTGACACTTGCCCTAATGATAATAAAGCAATAGTGGTAAGGTTGTACCATAGCGCACCAGTAGTCCTCATTTACCTCTGGTGTAAGGGTTTAGTAGAGGCTACCAAGAGAACCCAACACCTATGAATGGCCAGATTTACTTAGGACAGCCATCTTATTCATCTTCGTATGCCTGGTGAAAGTACTTATCGTGAGTACTCAATATATGCCTTATTTGTCTTTCATTATAAACATAAAACAGATAAAAATCATACTAGTCAAATGATGTTTGACTGTTTAATATAATTATATAATTTATGTGAGGGTTTTTATTTAAGCAGAGTGATAATCGGTTTTGTTTTAAAAATCTATATGTGAGAAATATACAATTTTATGTCCTCCAATTTCATCAAGGGTCAGGTTTTAAATAACAGACCCTCTCATCTACAGGGCCTGCTCATTCAGGGAAATTTTGAACACAAATAACTAATGACAGTTTTTGATGTAACCACTGCTTCAAATGAAATGCACCTCTCTCTCTGTATATATATGTTTGTGTATAATATACATAAATGCATAATATGTACACATATATACATAAAATATGTGGATATATATGCTTTAATGAAATTTTTATACTCCTCTCAAATAATCCACAATGCAATTGACTTATCATCTTCCATACAGCCTGAGCAAAGGCAGCTTTAAGAATAGCTGGTGGAAATGTATGATATACATTTGCAAACAGGAGTGTTCATTTTTCAACACTGTCAAGAAAATTCATCTAAAGAAATCATAAGCCTAAGGAGTTCCTACATTAGCCATTTGTCATTAGAAGCATTCTACACAATGAATAGGCATTACAGGTTGTTAAGCATCTCCAGGAACATTGCTCATTGAAATTTGTTGGAAAGATGATTGAACGTTATTTAAGTAGAACTTTATACACAGTAAATAGTACATTTGCAGACTGCTGAGAAAATTGATGAAAAGGATAATCTTCCGTTTTGGACTCTAAACAAAAGACAATCAATTAGTAGGACCAGTTCGAATAATGTGAAAGAAGCAGTGCCTTAGAAACTCTCCTGCTGAAGGATTGGACCTTAGGCTGAAGTAACTGCGTCTGCATTAAAAAGATCTGTGGCTTGGCCACAAACCCAGCATGAAGGGGAATTAGAGATGGAATCCATTTCTGGACCCACATCACTCCCTAGAGCTGGATTTCTCAAGAACCTACTTTCTTTCCACCGCCTTGATCATGAGCTGCATTTCAACTTCCTACTGAGTCCATAGCCACACTTCGGCCAACCTTCAGGGGTTCCTGGTGGCAGTGACTTTTTGAGATCTAAAGAGATATCATTAACAAGAAACCTAAAGAGTTTTACTGATTTTTAGAATGGCCTTATTGCTACTGTGTAGAGTTATCAGGTAGGACTGTTTGCCAGTAATGGGGATGGCTGAGTTTTGATGGTGGTTCCTTTACGTCCAGGGTTAGCTAACTTTTCCTGTCATGGTCCAGATAGTAAATATTTTAGTCTCTGTGGGCCATATACTCTCTGTCACGACAACTCATTTCTGCTATGAGAGCCCCAAAGCCACAGACAATGGGTATTATGTAAATGAATAAGTGTGATTCTGTTCCAATTAAACTGTATTTACAAAAATGACAGTTGATCATTTTTTAATGTATTTCAAGGGACCAAAGTCATTACTGAATAAATCTCATGTGAAACAGTCTTAGATCATGGACACACACTTACAAAAATTAATTAAATCGTTATCTCACAGATGATGATTTCTAATTATCTACATACTGTATCATGAATTTAATGGACTTTTGTATGATGGAAATCAGAAGCCTTAGAAGTCATTTAAAAATGAAACAAAGCTGGGTGTGCTGGAGTACACCTGTAATCCCAGTACTCTGGGAAGATGAGGCAGGAGGATCACAAATTCAAGTCCAACCTGGGCAACTTAGCGAGACCATGTCTCAAAATAAACGAACAAACAAAAAACAACACCTTAAAACATGTTGAACCTGAGGAATGTCAACTAGGAAAGTGGCATCCATTGATTATATAAGTAGTATTTATCTTAACTCACTTCAATTAAAGAATTTATTTGGTAGAATATCTGGCATTCTCCATTCTTTCTCTAAGACAGATGATCTGATTCTCACATCATGTGGAATATCCGGACTTGTTGGATAGATTCTAGTACATTGTGGTCATCTGGAAAGCTTTTACAATCACGATGCTAAAGCCTCACATCGACCACTGACGTTAGAATCTCCCAGGGTGGGACTCAGGTGACTAATGTGCAGCCAGGACAAAGCATCACTGTTTTAGTGCTCGACACTCAAAGTGTTATCTGTGGTACCCCAAGATGCTGCTCTGTTAGGAGTTGAAAAGCCCTGCCTTGTTGAGTCTGAGTACTTTTGCTACCACCTGTTAGGTAGCTGGCAAACCAAGGGTCAGTTTTGTTCATTCTCCAATTTGTTCACTTAGTTGTAATTGTAGTGATGTAAGTACTATATAAGTGATGAACTTGAAGGGCACAGGAAGAACTGGTCCATGAAAACAAAATGGAATGTTTGGATGACAATGAAGCTAAGTAATGCAAAACTGCCTGTCCAATGAGGCATGAGACAAACCATTACAACTTGGGGAAAAATAATAAAATTCTACATTGCCTGTACAGGCGTTTTATTTCACAGGTGTCTTTAAATTGTACTACTTTAAAAAGAGCTAAAATGGTACATTCTGGATCATTAGTTTTGGGTACAGTTCATGCCAGAAGGAGTACTTAAAGCTCTAACTGGAAAATGCATAACTGAAGACAAGACCCTCTGCAATGGTTAATGCAGATTTTAAGTTAAAATATTATAGATTAAAAATACATACCTTTTAGAATGCTCCATTTTGACATTTTGACTAATTCACTTAGTACTACTCTTGATCATATTGAATATGAAAGCTGCTATTGTTAACAGTCAGCTGATAAGTCAACTGTCATGGTCACTTCATCTATTCGTGGTCCAATTGGTCTTGATGCACACAAATGATTCCAGGAATTTTGGATTAACTGACAGTGGAATTTTGAAGAACCCACATTACGATGCCGACTGTGTATTAGAGCAATTAAGGGGAGGGGGTGAGAGGAGCGCTATCATGTATTATCCACAATTTCAGAAAGGACACAAAAGAGTTGGGACACAGTCTTAAGGTGAACAAGTCTTTAAATAGGATAAAATTAACTTTATGGAAACTAACTTTTAAAATATTTATCTCCTTTTACTATGAAATGGCAAAACTCACTGCAGTTCTGCTAGCCGTCATTGGAAACTAGCCTTCTGTGTGGTGCTAGGGAAGGGTAGAAGGAAGATGTATGTGTATGTGTTGTGTGCCTTCTGTGCTGTCTCTCAGTTATGAACATTCTGTCTGTCCCTCTATCTGTCTGTCTGTCTCTCCTCCCCCTTTCTTTCTCATACTGGAGATTGAAGCCAGGGGTGCTCTACCACTGAGCTACATCCCAGCTCTTTTTATTTTTTGAGAGAGGGTCTTGTTAAGTTTCCCAGATGAGATGCAAAGTTGCAATACTCCTGCCTCAGCCTCCCTGAGTCCTGGGATTATAAGCATGAGCCACTGCACCTGGCTAAGAATATTTCTTGTGCAAGGCACCTGTATTAGCATTTACCTCCTTCTATTGCAGCTATTATTTATCTGTCTCCACTCCTGGGCTGTGAATTGGGTCATCCCCATTACATATCTCTTACACATAGCACAATACTTGGTACAAAGCGATGAAGCAATAAACATTTGTTGAATGAACGAATAAATACAATAGATCTCCCTCACATAAATTTATGTCACAGGGAAAACAGAACTAATTGCAAGGAATAAACTAGTCTACCCCTCTGAGAATCTGGCTGAATAGTTAAGCTGAAATGTCAATAAGATGGTAATATATGTCAGTAATGAAGACCTATAGAATTGGTCATAGATAGTTTCATTTTTTGATTACTTCTCCATTATGAATCCATTTATTGTAGTATATTTAATTAATATTGAGTATGGGACACAGAATTTCAGGATAAAAAACTTATTAACTTTTTATTACATTACATTTTCATTAAATAGTCACTTATAGAGCACAGCTGTTATTTTTTTACTAATATGACAAAAGGAAATATTGTATTGTTACCAATCAATTCAAGAAGTAAAAAGTAGAAGAGCACCATACAGTTTTCCTCTTGCAGAGCTAAAGAGGGTAGTGAGCGTTATAAAGAAATAGAAGTACTCTTTTCTTTTGAGAATAGGGTATTAAAGGAAAGTAATTAGCTTCTCTAGCTGGTTCTTCAATTCCCTCCTATGTTTGAAATTATATTTGAAAGTCTTCTGTCTTTTCATTAGACACCAATAATTAAGTGCTCATTATAAAATTAATTGCAGTGCCCTATACTCATGTGCTGTTTACAAATTGGAATTTTGGGAACCATACCTATGGGACTTTTTTTTGAAATAGAGTAACACGCTCAAGTACTAAAACTCCCATAACCCTTGTATTCATTCATCTTCATGCGGTTCCCTCAGAATACAGTTTAGATCATTTATTAACATTTTTATCTTACTGATATTACTACTAATGTCTCAGGTAATGTACTGTCCTTCAGATGTGAAAATTACCCTTCTGGTTCTTTGTGAATGAAACGTGAGAGCTGAGATGCTTTTGCCCTTCTGGTTGTGCTATCTACCCATGCTTTCTCACTAGATCCCTCTGTGAGCATTGGAATAAGAGGAGCTGCTGAGAGAGTTATGAAGAGCAAAGGTTGAAAAGCAGAACTGGCCAACCGGACCTGCTGGGCATGGTTCCTAAGCCTGGCCTCATTAGCACTGTGTTTTGAGTCTTCTCACTAACACCTTGGTTAGATCCGCCAGTGTGGTCTGTTGGTTTAAACAACAGGGATTTTCCCACATGAAGATACCTAGTAGTGGTAATAGACTTCTTGGCACCTAAATACTTTTCCTTGTATTTGAAACTTGGAAGTATATTGACTCAAGAGTAGTTTTCATTTATAGTTATCTTTCTTTAGATTAGGAAAACAATTCTGAAAATTGGAGACCAGATTTGTTGTTCTCGCTTTCAAGACTTTTATGGATTACATCTCTCCATGCAAGAAATCAGTATCTTCACACACATGGAAAAAGTGGGGCAGACAGGGACATCCTTCCTGCTGTTGTTGAAGCTTTCAATCTGGAGACACCACTTGGTGAATCAAGCTGCCATGATGTGGGGGTGGGTCTGAGGCAAAAGCTGAGTCAGGAGCTGCAGTTCTGCAGTGCTAGTTAGTAGACAGACATATCTATTGTGTAAACCAGTCTGTCTGGGCCGGGCCATCAGGGAGGGGCTGATGAGACTGCAACAAGGATCCTCGTCTAAGAGTGGTTGGTGTATGAGGTACACTTGGAGTTGAAGCTGCTTAAAGAAAAAGGTTCTGTGTATTAAAGTATTAAAAGCAACTATCTTGCTGGGCATGGTGGCACATGCCTGTAATCTTAGCATTTGGGAGGCTGAGACTGCTGCCAATCTGAGGCCAGCCTGGACTGCATACTGAGACCCTGTCTCAAAAAAAAAAAAAAAAAAAAAAAAAAAAACCACTATCTTAAGTTTGTTTTTCCTGAAAGAAAATAATATTTTATTGTTTGTTTTCATTTCATTTTGGGGGGGATAACTGGGGGTCTGCAGGATTGAGGACACTACACATGAGAGGAGACTTTCATCATCTGCCTCTTATGTGACAGACAATGTGCTTGATGCTCAGAATATAAGAAAAAAGTTAGGAAAGTGTACCTGGTCCCATAAAACTCACTACTCTTCACTGGTTTGAGTGTGAAGAGCTATGAGTTATGATTGAAAACTACGGTGAATGTTAAACTTTAAAAATTCATGACAGTACAAGACATATTGGCATTTTCTCCCTCAAAACACTCCCCCTTGCTTTGAACACACTCATTCCATTGTTCTTGCCACTTTCTGAAGCAGTTCTGGAAGTCTCTTTCGTGTCTTTAGTTGTTCTGTTGTAGCTGCCTTGATGTTTAGCATTGAACCAAAATGTTTACCTTTCACGGTCGCTTTGACTTTGGGGAAGAGCCAGAAGTCATATGGTGCCAGATCCAGTTACTATGATGACAAGGACACACCATCATGTTTTTTATAAACCTGCCTTTCTGTTAGATGGCATAGGCAGCAACATTCACCTTGTATTTTGATCACGTACTGTATAACAGGTAAAAAACAAACATACAAATAAAGTTTTAAATATCTCTATAATTAGAATTTGTGATTAGTCTTGCAAAGGAAATAAACAGAATAGAATAGAGAGATCAGAGGTCTTTGCTGATACTTTTCCTTGTATTTGAAACTTGGAAGTATATTGACCCAATAGAGGTTTTCATTTATAGTCATCTTTCTTTAAATTAGGAAAACGGAACATCCCAGAGCAAGATGAGGATCTGGATTGCCCAGTGCTGAGGTATCCTCTAACACTGGAAAGAAGGCATCACTTAGCTTTTTGGACCTCTGCAGCTTCAAGAGATGTCTAGAAGACAAGCTCAACTTTCAAAATGTTCTCCCCCTGTCATTTGCTTAAAGAGGTAAATTTGAATTTTCTAAGCCATTCACTATCTCTTGAAGCATTTCTCAATAATTATTTCAAATGGCCCAAGGGTAAAATTCCTGTCAGTGTTCTTACTATAGCCATAACAGTGCTCAACTGTCACCTTAACAATTTTATGTACTGCAAAATTTAATGGAAAATGTATCACTTTAGTGAAACCAAAGAAACCTGAAAATGGGATACAGAAAATTACACTGTTACTATGGTAATGACATCTCGTTGGCAGTGGAAGAAAATAATTTAACAAAGTTATAAAAACCCTAGTAAATATTGGACAGCTTTATGGAAATGTAATAAACTGAAGTCATATTTCAAAAAGCACTAAAACTCATTTTGCAGTTATGGCACCCGGCAAAATTATAATGCAGATGAGGACTAAATGACCTATAAATGTTAAACACATAGTTAAGTGTGGAATATGTCAGCCAGAGTCTTTGTGGCTTTTCTGTGCAGTGCGTTCAAATTAGATACAATTGTGTTGAGAAACCCTTACCTTTTTCTAAGCCTATGTCTACTTTGGCCCCTTTCTGAGTCAGAAAGTAGAGCAAAACCCGTATCTATTTACTTGCAGATAATCAGGTAAAATACAATGTGGAACTGGTAAGCCTTTGTCCTTGAATATGAATTTACTGATAACATTGTTAGTCTGTTACTGTTACTGCTCAGCCATATCCAAAATATACGTATTTTGTGTTGCATACGTGAAGAAATCATTGATTTTAATCACAAAACATAGCTTCTTGTTTCGTATTTTTTAGACACTGCTGTAAGAAGCTGAGCTCCAAGGTGTTTCGAATAACATGTTCTAGGATCTAAATGTTATTTAGTTTGCAGGAAGCATTTTCTCCCACAGAGAAACAGGTTTCACCCCTGCAGCTGGTCAAGGTTTCCTACAGAAGGAAGCCGAAAAAAGCAGGGTCTTTCCAGTGTGCAAAGACAAAGCATCTCCAGCTGAGAAATCGAAGGTGAATGTGCATATTTTGTTTTTTACCACGTAACTGAGGAAACTGATTCGTGATAACCATGGGGGATACACTACATATTCATAAGATGACCAAACAATGAAGTGAATCAGGCAAACAATTATCATATTCTCAATTACAAAACAACAGAATCAACTCATGGCTTTCATTGAGTCAGCCAATGAACTAAAGCAAGGCCACCCATCAAAGAACTTCGTGTTGTCAAACCTCAGGCACTATTTTTATTTTCTGCAATCCTTCTTCCTAGGTTTGGCATGATTATCTCGCAAGTAGCTTTAAACATTTCCAGGCTCTGTATTTTGATTCCTATAATCCAGGAGTTCTTGGTTACTCTGGCTCCAATTTCTCATGATGGCATTTCACGCACCCAACTTTCATCACTGGCTGCCCCTTTCCAGCTCTCTGGCAACATCACTCCACGTATACAGTATTCTTACTACTTCCTGTAGGATTCTAATGCCTCTTACACTTGCTTAAAGGGACTTATTGCATAGAAAAGATTTGAGGGTAGCATTTCTTGAAGAGCATTCTTAGACAAAGTTATTGGTTCAGCAGGTGAGAAGTAAGGAAAAAACTGTAATAAAATTAAATGTAAAATGTTCTGGGTGTTTTGCCTTCCATTAGAATATTAAATTAGAAACGAGACGTGGTGGTGGATGAAGCTGTGTAAGAACTTTTTATATGCCACACACTAAGCATTTTACATGGATCATTTCATTTAATCTTCACGAGCTTTAAGGTAGGTGTTGTCATTACCCATTTTTAGAAGGGGACGGAGATAAAAGGAATAATTTGCTAAGGTCATCTAACAACTACATGGTAATACCAGGACTCAAACTCCAGTCTATATGAACCTCAATTCAGTGCTTTAAACCACAGCACCATATTAAAATATATCTAGACTAGGTGTAGCTCTGTAAAGAAATCCCTGTAATGGAAATAAAGAGCGTACAACGAGCACTCATCATAGAATCAAAACTTAGCACATCTTTGCACCACTGATTCTCAGGACAGCTGTACAGTGCACATGGGGCTGCCCTAAGGGACACTTTAGAAAGGCTGATACAAGGCCACAACAGAGATGAGAAATTGCTATCTAGCCCAGCACAACACCAAGTTAGGAAAGCAAAAAGTGAACCATGAGATGGAAAATAAAGTTATTGATAATAGCTGGAAAGAAGTATAAATCAAGGCAGGGATAACATAAATGAGAAAAGGTTGAGTACTGCAAAATCAGAATTCTGGCTGGGGAGTAGGTCTTGTATTGGGCCAGGATCAGTACTTTAAAGAATATTGGCAGATAAAAAAGAAAGAAAGAAGGAAGGAAGGAGAATAAGGGAGGTAGGGGAATGTTATGGTTTGTGTCTGGATGTCCCCCCAACGCCTCATGCAGTCATGGGAGTGGGCTTTTCAGAGGTGGTTGAATCTAGAGTTTGTGATTGCTTCATGGTCCAAAGCTGGATTAAGGGTGTGAGTGCTGCATCTGCCCTAGGGCCAGTAGCCTGCATGCAATATAAGGGACAGAAAGAGGCTTATCTCTCTGTCTATCTCTCTCTCGTTGCTTTGGCTGTCTTCTGCCACCATGAATTGTTGCCTCTCTGCCATGTGCCACCCTGCCTTGGAGCCAGCCAATTATGGACTGAAACCTCTACAAACTGTGACCTAAATAAGCCTTTCCCTCTTTAACTTTGTGTGTCGGGTATTTTGTCTCAGAAACAAGAAAAGTAACTAAGACAGGGAAGAAGGAGAGATAGAAAGAGAGAAAGAAAAAGACATTACATACGATGTATTCTCATTATACAGGATTTAAAATATTCAGGGAGAGTTAATAAAAGAAATATGAAGAAGTTTGCCATTGCTCCCACTGTGTTAGCTTTTCACTGCTGTGACAAAATACCTGCCAAACAGCTCAAGAAAGAAAGGTTTATTCTGGCATGTGGTTTTGAAAGTTTCATTCTGTGCTCCTCTGGCTCTGTTGCTTTTAGCACCATGGAGAGGCAGGAACATTATGGTGGCAGGGCATACTGGAAGGAAACTGCTTACCTCATGGCAACCAGGAAGTAGAGAGCATCTGAGGGATGGGCCACGGACCAGATACATCCTTCCAGGTTACATCTGCACTGACCTGCTCTCTCCCAATAGGACCCACCTCCTAACGTCACATTCAAAGGATTCATCCATCAGTGAAGTTACTGCCCTATGATTCAATCACTTCTCAAAAGCCCATCAGCAGGCAACCAAGCCTTCAACACAATGAGCATTTTAGGTAACATCTCAAATCTGTGATGCAATAAATTTCTTTAAATCTTGGATAACAACCATAACATCCATCTTCTATAGAATACCACCATTAACCCCTTGGTATATTTCTGTTAGTTTTTTCTCTAGATTTGAATACTTTTACACTGATGTCCCAAACTACATACAATAGTCTCCCCTTATCTCTGGGGGATATATCATAAGACCTCATCACCACTGTGGATGCCTGAAACCACAGGTAGTACCACAGTTTGTATGTATTATGTTTTTTCTATATATACCTGTACATATACAAATTTAATACCTTCCTCTCTTAAATAAGTACTTATCAAGCACTGTGGCTGAATGTTTTTAGTTTCAGGTATGACACCAAAACTAGCATGAATTTCATTTTCTTTTTTCACAATTGCACAGATAGAAGATTCATTCTGACCATAGATCTTTTCAGCCTTAGCATATGGTCTTTTCTTTACTGAGAATTTTTGCCATGTCAAAGAAGCACTTTATGGTTTCCTTTTGGCATATTTGAACTGACAGCACCACTATGCTTGTGTTTTGGGGTCATCATGAAGAATAATAATAAATAATAAATAAGGGTCACTTGAACACAAGCTCTGAGACACCATGACTTGGTAGATTTGGTAACCAAGGTGGCTACTAAGTGATGAATGTGGAGGTAGCATGTACAGCATGGATACATTAGACAAAGGAATGATGTCCATCCTGGGTGGGATGGAGTAGGACAATGTGAGATTTCATCATGCTACTGAGAGTGACACCCAATTTAAAATGTCTACATTTTTTATATCTGGAATTTTCCACCTAATATTTTCAGACAGCAGTTGATTGAAAGTGTGGGTAATTGAAACCAAAAATAAACAAACAAACAAATAAAAAACAAAGCTGAGAATAAGGGATGACTACTGTTCATAAAAAAGAATGTGTAAAATATAGATATGGTTTGAACAATAAGTGTACAATGAACTTCTGTGCAACCACAGCTGGAGGGTTTAAATTAAATAATGTCATGTAAACATTGTTTCCTCTTCATCCACCTCCTGTCGCCTGTTTGGAGGTCCATATGCCCTTCTTGAGAGTCACTTCCATTGCTGTCTCCTCCCGCCTCACTCCAGCAAACAATCCTGACTTTTGATAATGATTTTCTTACTTTTCTGAATATTTTATTGATTATAAGGGCATTCATAAATAGTTGGGCCTGTTCTGGGTGTTTATGCAAATGGGATAATACTCCGAACTCTTGTGACTGGCTTGTTTTGCTCAACATGTTGTTGGTAGGAGCTGTTTACGTTGGTGTGTGAAGCCCTAGTAGATCCTAATGTTATTTTATCCATTCATTTCAGTAATTTCAAATATGAGAGAAAACCTTTTTCTATCATATTTGAGGCACATGTGTTTTCTTAATCTTTAAAAATTCCTTGTAATTTTGGTTATATTTTAACGTACAGATATTTTAAACAAGCTCACATGGTAATACCCATTGATCTTTTCCTTTATGATTTTGTTCATTCCTTTGAAACTTAGAAGGTCTTCCCCTTCTCAGTTGTAGATAAATATTTGCTCTTATTTAATCTCTTTCATGCTTTGATTTCTTTTTTTTGAAAAAACCTTTAGCACCTTAACCCACCTGTATTTATTTTGGTTTATGATCTAATTTGACATCTAGATTGATTTTCTTTCCAAATAGTTAACTACTTCTCAAGTAATTCTTTCCCACACCTATTTGTGCTGCTTTCTTGGTATAGCAGGGAGAACACAGAGCTGGATGTACGGATGAAAGGTGTAGCAGTGGACAGAAGCGGAGTGATCGAGGGTCTGGGAGAGTGAAGGGGATTTCTTAGAGAAGCTGATTGGACTTCCTTTTTAGATGAATGGGAGCCTGCCAGGGAAACGGTGGGGGAGGGAGAAGCACAGGGAACATTTCAGGCACAGGAAAGTGACAGCACAAGGTAGTTTGTGGTTATAATCTTGAGCTCTGGAATCAGACCAGTCCAGTTCTTCAGCTTGTTATCTCTATGATATGCAGCAACTTATTTAACTTTTATGAACCTGCTTAGCTTTAATGAATGAGTTTACTTGTCTATAAAATGAGAATAGATCAGTTCTGCTCCATAGGATTAAACGGTAAGATAATACATGTAAAATACTTAGCGTAATACTCAGTACATGCCATGTGCTTGATATATACTTACTCCTAATATTATATAAATTTGAGACACCCTGTTTTGCGCACTCTTTTGTCCCAGCCTTCTATATCTACTGCCTTAGAAGTTGATTAGGACTTCCAAGATTGCCAAACTCATGCCTTCAGCCTCTGACCTAACACTAAGTAAAAGACATTTTAATTTTACCTTTCCTTAGGAACATTCAAAAACTGAGACACGATGTCCCTCCATAAGTGAATCCATCCTTTGGAAGATCTCCTTGATAGGTACGGTCTTATGTAGCATCTTCTTTATTCCGAAGACAAAACCCTATGGGGTTTCTGGGACAAACTGTGCTAGTTGTCCTTAATATGTATTTTCTCCTCTTAGTAACAGAACCTATGTTTGTAGCTGGGAATTTGGCATTTCCCAGCTTCTCTTTTGACAAGGTGTTGGTGTGTGACTGGCCAATGGAATGTTAGTGGAGGTATTAGGTGAAATTTCAAACATCTATTCTTAAAAGGAGAGAACAGGCTTTATTTTTTACTGATAGAGTGCAGACATGATTTCT
Source organism: Erethizon dorsatum (assembly GCA_028451465.1). NCBI lineage: Eukaryota > Metazoa > Chordata > Mammalia > Rodentia > Erethizontidae > Erethizon > Erethizon dorsatum. The sequence continues at coordinate 28,497,188 of CM051834.1, forward strand.
GGAGCTAAAGCAGCCATTTTGGACAATAAAGTAGATGCCACACACTACAGATGTATAGTTCCTTATGTGCCATGACTTGTCATCTCCCAGGCTTTATGAATGTGAGAAATGTATTCTATCATTGTGACTTTGTCTTTTCAGTCACTTACTCGCTGAATGTAATATTAATCTGATCCATACCTATTTAATCTTAATCATTAGAGAAGAGATACAACACTCTCCCACCCCTGTATAGAAAATAATTCTTTCCAATAATGGGAAAGAATTATTAGATTTGTCCTTCACCTTTACTGTTTTTTTTGGGGGAGGGTACCGGGAATTGAACTCAGAACCTCGTGCTTGCCAGGCAGGCACTACCTTTACTGTTAAGTTCTGGAGAGTCTCCCACTTTAGCCTTTTCAGCCAGATTAATTTTTCCTGATTGTTTGGCTTCCAAAAAGATTGATTAGCTGTTTTCTTTTGGCTTTCTGAAATGTTTCACTGTTCCCCCTTAGTTATTCCCCAGGATGGGCTTAATTCTGTATAGAATAGAAAAGTGTTGGTGCGTCCCTTCATTAAATTAGCTTTATTTAATTCCATAGTCATGTTGTCATTTGGTCTTTTCTCAAATGAGCACAATGGTTGTTAAGAATGTAAGTTAATGCCTTCGTTTCATTTACTTCAACTTGTGTGCCTTCAGAATCAATTAGTTATGTCCTGGCCTGGAGAATCACCCACCATTTGACTCCTTGTGGGTACACAGGAACCAGAGAATAATAATAGTATTAGAAGAAGGGCCTGAGAAGATTGTAGTACATAGGATTATTATAATCAATAACAAGATAATACATGGAAAGTTCTTATTTTGTCTGGGTGTTTAACTCAGATATTTTTAATAAAGCACCTGCAAATAAATGGCTTATTGCCCAAACAACAGATATTTATATTTTTGTTTCAGTAGGAATTGCAGCTCAGAAGTGGGTTTACAGCACAAATATTAAATAGTAAGTGAATTGTAGCTTGGAGGGGTAACCATTCTCTTATTTATTGCTTCTTGGAGGTTAGGTGAATCACAGGTTCTGTTATGATGGATTGATTAGTTGCATGCCTGGGAATTCTGGGCTTTGCTTGCCTATTTCCTACTCCTGTTCTAGATTAAATTGTTTATTTACATGCTCCTGGATAGGATTTTTTTTTTAATATGCAGGTACCGGGAGTTGAACTCAGGACCTCGCACTTGCCAGGCAGATGCTTATGCCACTGAGCTGTATCACCGGCCCACTGGATAGGACTCGTGAGAAGGTCAGAGCAAATACTAGTTCATATGAGCAATACATGAAAACATGATGAAGCAGCATAGTGGTGTGTAGTTGCAAGAGTGTGAACTTTGGAATCAGAAATACGTGGCTCAAAGTCTGCTTCCATAACTTGACCTTGGATAACCTACTTGACACTTCTGAGTCTTAATGTGCTTATCTGTAAATGGAAAAGTGACACTGTCTCCCCGGTTTTGTTCTGATAATTTGTCTTTATTTCAGGTTTCTAACTTACCAGACTATAGGTAACCCACAAACAACTGGCCACATAGAGTCTAGTGATTGTATTGTACCTGAGCAGTAGAAACACCAATACTTGTTGAGTAAAGAAGTGTAACAGGGAATGGCGGTGCAGTCCCAGCACTCTAGGAGGGTGAGGCAGGATAATCCCAAATTCAAGCCCAGTCTGAACAATTTAGCTAGACCCTGTCTCAAAAAAATAAAAAGGGGCTGGGATATAGCTCAGTGAGAAGGCCCTGGGTTGAAAGTGAAAAATATGTGTACACATCTCTATTTACTTTTTACAATTTCTACTTACTTTTTCAGGCTCTAGTTTCCGAACACGAATGCAGTGGGCTGCTACTGAATGGCGGTGTTGGCAAGAGAGGTGTGAGGGCCACCGAGGGATCAGGTGAGACCGGATGTAGTATGTGTGGTGCGGGTGTGTGTGGGCGTGTTTGTGTGAATGGAAAAATCCCAAGCCCAGCAAAGACTTCTGGCTCGCCTTGGTATTTCACTCACATAAAGAAATTTAATCAGAGCGTTCTGTTTGGGTTATGACTTTTAGAAGCTATCGTCCTATTTGGGGTATCAGGTGGTTTATAGTTTTGACATTGGCTCTCCCCCACTGAGAGATATAAACCCTCTCAGCTGTGGCATTACAGCGTTTAGACTTTCACTCATGATTCTGAGCCAGGGGAAACAACCCGGAGGAATTAAACAATCCAACAGACTGTGCTTGAGGATGACCTCCTCCTTGGAAAGAAAAGGCAGGGAGCTCCCTCTTCCAAGCGATGAACTGACATTCCTACCACAGCGCCCTCACGGAAGAATCTGTGTGACTGGCTGCAGGCGGCTGCTTCACATAAACCGGTGTGGAGATGATTTCCTTGCTCACACATCTGCTAGATTCAGCATCTGCAAACCACAAGATATTCACCGTGTTTAAAGCACACAGATTTCATTTAGGTACAGATTGATTGGAATCTAGAGCATTACTCTAGCTCCATACTAATTATCATTAGGAAGCCTTGATTCTGTGTCTAACCTTTTCTCTCTCTTCTGTCTTCTGTGCTCTCTTTAACTAGATGGAATGAGATAATACACAAGAAAGGAAATTTTATTTCCAGGCAAAGTGCTAAGCACACTTAGAGATAATAATAGAGATAATAATTTATTGACTTACTTGGCTCTCTAAATTAACCTGCAACTTGGACACAAAAGCAAAGGGTAGTTGGAAAAAGTTTTTAGAAATAAAACTATTTTTCTCCTTTTAAGCTTTATCTTGACAATCATGTATTTCTTTTTTTGAACTTATTTCCTTTTCATTATCTTTGGACCAAACTGAACTATCTCATCTGATTTCCTAGAGTTTCTATTTTCACTGCTTCTATAGCTTAAATTTCTTCTTGTTTTAAAAAGTGTATTTATTTATTGAGACAGGGTCTCACTATGCAGTTCAGGCTGGCCTGGACTCACTATGTAGCCCAAGCTGGCCTTGAACTCATGGCAATTCTCCTGCCTCAGCCTCCCAAGTGCTGGGATTATAGGCATGCACCACCATGCTCAGCTTTTTTTTTTTTTTTTTTTTTTTTTGAGACAGGTTTTTGCTATACCATTCAGACTGGTCTTGACCTCAGTATGTAGCCGATGCTGGCCTCAAACTTGCAGCGATCCTCGTGCTTCTCCCTTCTGAGTGCTAGAATTATAGGCATGCATCACCACATCCAGCAACTTTAAACTTCTGGAGTGTGAGATAACCACCCTGAACTATGGATGGTAGTGCATCTAAAAAAGAAAATAACATCTATTTTTCATGGCTTTCCTTGAATCATTTGATCATAGTTCAGAAATCTATGTGCTATGCTGTGGGCTGTCATAGCTAAAGAAATTAGGTTATTTTCTTTTTTTTTATTTTTTTTATTTTTTGTGGGTACCGGGGGGTCGACTTCAGGACCTCGTGCGCCAGCAGGCGCCCGTGCCGCTGAGCGATATCACCGGCCCCTTTTTCGTATGTGGGATCCGGGAGTCGAACTTGGGCCCTCGCGCTTGCCAGGCAGGCGCTTAAGCCGCTGAGCCATCTCACCGGCCCAGGTTATTTTCTTAATTTTAATTACATCTCAGATTTAAAATGTAAAAATGTAGAAATGGTAAACTTTTAATAAAACTTTTAATTCTCATGGAATTGTTAAGATTGAAATGTTAATTGAGCTATTGGATTATGGTTTATCAATAAATGATAGTCAATCATTTATTCAAAATGATTGAATTATGATTAAAACTTGTCTTGAAAATAATCAGGACTAACCAGACATGATTCCAGGTTGAGAATTCCTCTTCAAACACGTATTTGTGCTCAGAATTTGTTTGTGAGTCATTCCTGGCTTGAGCCAAGTGTGGATCCCATATAGGAACTGTAGTGGAAATTGAATGAGCAGTCTTTTTAAAACATTGGGGCACAGGTTGCTCTACATTGGAGATCATTCGTAATTGAGGTATGCAAAAGAGAAAGACTGGTTTTTCCCACTACCCTGGGGACCACAACTATGGTACCTGAAGGTTTACGCAGATAATGAAACCTACCAATGGGGCTGTCGAGTTGGGGAAACTCTCTGAAGTGCTAGGCACATAGTGGATGTTCAATGCATATGACTTGTTTTAGGGCATGTTATTTACTAGGAGTTGGCTAATAATTTACTGGGAACAAGGAAGGAAAGCCAACAACCTGAACGTAGGGAAGCAGGAACAGTGGTGAGGAGGCATGAGTAACATGACCAAAAAGTGGTCTGCAGAAAGTGGTCTTTCTCATCCAAGAATGACCCCCCCCACACAGATAATCTTGAGTGCTTAGTGACTTATAAGAAGGAGGGATGAAAGGTGATGAAATCAAACTTAACAGAGATAAATGTTAACTTCTACAACAAAAAAATCATTTAGGTAACTATAAGACATTGTACATTTTTGGTGGTTTGGAGAAATATTTGTTTAGTCTACTGATTGATACAGTTACTAAAACTTTTGGCATCTTTCGGGTGCCGTGATAAAAGCAGAGGGTGTTTAGCAGAAGAATGATAGAGTAGCACACTCGGACTAAGAACAATTTAGCTGGAAATAATTTCATCAATATTATCTTGTTTTATGTATTGATTGCTATTCCCTGGTCACAGAGTTTTGGAACATTGGTAATTCTGGTGCTTAATTTTCAGCTGACAGATCTTTGCCTTGATTTTTAGAATGAAAAGTTAGGATAATCTCAATATTAGTATTTCAGTTGTTTACCATTTTAAAGTTTTTTTTATATAAAAAACAAATTCATTAGAGAAAATTTAGAAAATATAGGTAAGCAAAAGAATAGCAACAAAAGACTTATAATCTCACCCACCCATAGGTAACTAGTGTTATTTCTTGATTTATATCATTCAAGATTCTTCTCTCTGTATTACACTCATCTAACAAAGGATCCTGGGGTGGAGAGGGCTGTGCTACAAAGTAGTGAGCTCTCCATTACTAGATTATTTTCAGCACTGGGGATGGAACCGAAGCCTTCACACTGAGATACATCCCCAGCCACGCCTCACCTTCCCTGATAGTTTGTGAGACAGGTCTCAATGAGTCACTAAATTTCCTAGGCTAGGCTTGCACTTGTGAAGAACTGTTATCCTTCTACCTCAGCTTTCCAGAGTGCTGGAATTGTAGGCACTCACCACTGTTCCCAGACCAGGAGTTTTTAAGCAGAAGTATAGAAATCTGTCAAAGTCGTATTTAATTGACATCATCTAGGAGAAAGGATGAATTTTCTAATATCCAACTTTTTTCAACTTTGGGATTTTAAGAAAGAAATATAATGAATGTCATTGAAGTTCTCACTTGTGTATTATTTATATTGCATTAGTAGGATTCAGCTGAAAAAGAACTTCTGAAATTCCAGCTCTGATCTGTAAGCCATTCTGTTGTTTCCCAAGGTATTCGCTCCAATGCCTATATTTGATTTCTGTGCTTGAGTAAACCCACCCACATGGCAGACTGAACCCCAGTGCGTTTGACATTTTCCTTTTTGAACAGTATCCAGCATAGTGTAGCTTACTGGAAAAAATCTTCATGGTATGACTCAGCCAGTCATGCAAGCATTTATTTCTGTGGAATATTTTATTCTCAGAATGAAAACAGACCATATAATTTGAGGATAAATAAATATGAAAGTGTTTCCAGTAATATCTTTTTATGTATATGCTGCTCAAGATTAACTAAAAATTTTTGACTGAGACCTTGCTTCCTGCCTAAATGTTGCAGTATACACAGTCTTACTGAAATAGAATTAAACCTTTCAAATTCTCTAACTGATAAATAGAAAATGAAGTCCTATTTCTCAAGAGAAGGAGCCATGCATACACTTTCTAAAAGATGCCCATGAATTATCCAACATCCTGCCAGATACATAGTGCACATTTATGCTCTCTATACAAAACTACGCAAGGTAAAATGATAGCTTATGGAAAGTTATATAACCTATGTAGTCATTGAGATCTAGATTCTTCTTCCTTAACTTCCTTCATTTTCTGATAAGTTTCAGGAAGTATTCCTAAGTAAGCACATATATTGTCAATACTTGTAATTTGAAATCTGTTATCACTTTTAGGCAGTCTTATTTTGGATATGTTTTTAGAATCATCAGTGGAGTTTTATGAGCTGACCATGCACATTTGAGAAGTTCTTTAGATAAAAGGGTTTTACAGCTAGGTAAGCACTTTTAAAACTATTGACTGTTGTGATAATGTTGGCAGTATAAAAGAAGAAGAAGGCGGAACTATAAAGCATGAGAGAATAGGGATGGAAAAAGAAGTATGCTACAGAATATTTGACCAGTAAGTAATAACAGCAGTAGCTAAAGATATTTAATGTCCACTATTATACAAGTTGGACACTAGGTTAGATAGTTTATAGAGATGCTGGCTTATATAGCAGCACTACAGGGTAGCATTGTTATATCCATTTTGCAAATTAATCAACTGAGCTCAGAAGAGTGTTGAGTCTCACAGCTGCTGATACACTTGGGTTCAGAGTTTGTCCCATGATAAAGCTTATTTTGCTTACACTATACCATGTTGTCTCATATGTGGCATAAATTGAAAAGGGAAAGGAAAAGAATAAAAGAAGTCAACAATTTAAATGTAAATGAAGTATGTATCTTTTTATTTAAATGGATCAATCTGAATTAATTTAAGGTATTCATTATAGCAAGGAAGGAATGGGATTGAACAAGCAAAGTGGAACTGGGTAAACTGAGAAGGAATTGCCTGCCTTCCTGAGCCTGGGATTGGCCTTGTCTCTATGTTCTCATAGCATCCTTACTCACTCGGAACTCCAGCTCGCACGGTGCTGCTTTGCGATTGTCTGCTTCTACATCTGCCTTTCCCACAAGGCCATTTGCTTCTCTAGGACAGCAGCAAGATCTTATTTCATTGCAGGCCAAGGACCAACCACAGCACTTGACATGTGGGACAACCTCCTGTTGTCAGCTGGTAATGTAATTTTTCCAGACAATGTGAAGATAGGGAAGAAGGATAGAAAGTTGGCTACTTTCTGAATTAGTACATTCAGTTCCTCTGTTACAACTCTTCTTGAAGGTTTTTGATGCATGGGCTTCTATATCTTTCTCATTCTGGAATGAAATTGGAAGTTAGGCTATTTTCTCATACCTGCTTCAGAGGTACAAAGTGACCCTAAAGGAATGTATCAATTAAGCACAGAGCAAACTACTGGAAACATTTCTCATCGGTTACTCCATCTTCCCATTTGGAAAGATGAATGAAATCTGAACTGATCCTTTAATTTTTCAGACAGCCATGAAATCGGGGAATATGGCAAAGGAAAGTTCTGAAGGTAGAATGGATGGTAGTATTTAAAACACCAAACTCTGGGATCTTTAGACATTCCTTTTTGTGGAGGGATTATTGCCCACTGTGGGAGTATGAGTCCCAACAGTAATTCAGTTAGCTCTTCAGAACCAAAAGATGATTTTTTTTTCCTTTAGGAATAAGGACCTAAGTAGATATAGTGCTCATGAAACAACTGATTCTGAAATTCTCACGTGCAATCCTGTACATCTCACGATATAAACCTGCCCTTCTATTCTTCTAAGGGAAATTTGGCAGCCACAAAGTGAATGAATGTAACTGAGCCCTACTTTGCAGAAACTGTACCAATTGTGGACATGTAGAATCACAGAAGGGCATTAGCACTTGCAGTGGGTGCACAGAATTTCGTTCAGCTCTTTATTTTTTCCCTTTATATCTCATAACATTTCTTTTTCTTTTTTATGTAGTTTTCTTCTAGAAGAAGGATTAACAAACTTAGTCTGTAAAAGGCCAACGATTTAGCAAATACTTTGCTGTGTATACAGCCTTTGCTGTCACCGTACAACTCTGCCACTGTGTGCACAAGCAGCCATCAGCAGTGTACAAATGAGCATGGCTACTTTCCAACAAAAGTGTACGAATGAACACGGATATTTGAACTGCATATAATTTTTATGTGCAGTGTAATATTACTCTCCTTTTGGTTTACCCCTCCCCCCATCGTTATTCTCCACAGCATGTTCAAGCCAGATTAGGCCTGTAGGCAGTAATTTGTTGGGCCTTGCCCTGGAATGTCAACTGGGGATAAGACTGGATGTGGGCTTTCAGTGTGTGTGGGACTTAGATGTGTGTATGCATCACCTGGAGCTCTGTTAAAATGCAAATTCTATGGTGAGTGTGCATTTCTAACCAGCTGCCATGTGATAATACTGCTTGGATCTGCAGACCACACACCTTGAGTGGTGAGATTCTTAAAAATCACACTAGGAGAATCTGGATGGGGAGCCTGGCTGGGGGGTGGGAGGTAAAATTGAGTTAGGAGGTAAAAATTTAAGTTAGGAGGTAATGTTTCAGGAATGGGCTGACGAGGGCCCATACTCAGGCAGGACCAGTGAGGCCAAAGGGGGTAGAGGATATGAAAGACATTTGAGAGCAGAATTCAGCAGCTCTTGGTTGCTGGGAGGATGGGAGGGGCATCAAAGGTGATGCAAAGGTTTTGTTGACTGGTGGAGCCCAGTGATCTGTACAGAGGTGAGTACAAGTAGGTCTTAGTAAATATTTACTGCATAAATAGAAAGGCAGGAGAACGGCAGATTGGGTTAGGGGAAGTTGGGAAAGGAGCAAAGAATGACCTTAATCTGAGGTAGCTTGAGATTGGTTAGAGAAAGTAGCAAAGGCAGGTAATGCCCTGAAGGCACAATGCTGTGTGACACCAGCTGGTCTTTTTTTTTTTTTTTTTTTTGTGAGTACCGGGGGGTCGACCTCAGGACCTCGTACGCCAGCAGGCGCCCGTGCCACTGAGCGATATCACCGGCCCCTTTTTCGTATGTGGGTTCCGGGAGTCGAACTCGGGCCCTCGCGCTTGCCAGGCAGGCGCTTATGCCGCTGAGCCATCTCACCGGCCCCGAGCTGGTCTTGGAATGAGTTGTTTCCATCAGCGGAGTACTAGACCTATATCAACGGCACCGCCAACCAGGAGGAGCACGAACTCATCACAACCTCAGGATCAAGATGGGCTGGGGGCATTTGCTTTATTCTTGTTTTACAATATGACTTTTTGTCACAAAAAAAAAGCCATTGAAAAATCAGAATTTGCTGCAAAGAATTTAAAGCTTTGTCTAAGAATCAGCTCAATTTGATAATTAATACCATAAGGCCTGTCTTCTCAGATTTTCTCCAAACTTTATGTTTAATATAGTTTATTCTGCCAAGGATACTAAATATCTTAAGTATCGAAGGAGTTTGTTCTTTATATGATATCTTGTAATGCTTTCTCAAATGAAAAATGTCTTTCTTTTTTCTTTCTTTCTCTTTCTTTCTTTCTCTCTTTCTCCCTTTCTTTTTCTCTCTTTCTCTCTTTCTCTTTCTCTTTTTCTCCCTTTCTCTTTTCTTTCTTTCTTTCTCTTTCTTTCTTTCTTTCTCTTTCTTTCTTTCTTTCTTTCTTTCTTTCTTTCTTTCTTTCTTTCTCTTTCTTTCTTCTTTTTTTCAAACGCACATTTAGCTTTACAAACTCTGATGAAAATGATTTACCTGAACCTGGTAAAGGTCTCTCTGTCACTGGCCATAAAGAAACCTAAATGGACCAGTGATGTTTAATCAACAACTTTCCAAGTCTTTCTGTCTGCCTAGTCTCCTCTCAATCTCTCTCTTTCCTTTAATCCATTTTACACACTGTTGCCCAATTAATATTCCTGGAGTAACTCCCTGATCCTATTACCTTCTTGTTCAGTAAACTTAGATGACTCTCAGTGGTTTACTAATGAAGCCCAGGCCCCTCAGCCTGATTTTCAGTGTGCATCACCATCTGATTTCCATATGGATTTCCTAAAGACTTCCTGTTACTCACTTTTACCTACCCCACCCAGTGACCCACTCAGACTCACCGCTTCCTCACACACAGGTCCTGCCTTTTCTTGCTTCGGGTCATTGCCTATGAGTTCCACCCATCCCCACTCCCTCCATACTACCTGAACCTGATGGCCTTTTAAACCTGAGTCAAACTTTCCCTTGTCTATGAAGCTTTCTCTGATTTCTACAGCTTTTTATTTGTATAGCAAGTTATAGCAGAAAACATGGATTTCTAGAACTTAAGCTCAAGACAGAACTGGTCCATTTTATTCATTGCTGTATCTTTAGTGTGCAGATGAGTGACTAGCAGGCATAAATAAATATTATCAAGTGAATGAATGAATGAGGGTATATATTTATTTAAATGTAATGCTATCATTACATACAAGTGCCTAAAGCACGGATTGAAACAAAGTAAGTGCTTAATATATTAGTTTTTTTTTTTCCCCTTTATGTCTGTTTTCTGGCACTTGTAAATCTTAAATATATCTATTTCAACAGTGCCTGGGACCTGGTGGCAGAGAGAAGACATAAATCTAATGAGTACCTATTGCCTGTCAGATATTGTATGAAGTGACCTATATTCAGATTTTATTTTATTTCTCCATAAGAATATTGTAAAGTAGGCATTATTGTTTCCACTTCACTGATGGAGAAGCTAAAGCTTAGAGAAATTTGTCCTAAGTCACAGATCTAATAAGTAGCATAGGCGGCATTTCAGAGCCACATTTGTCTGATCCCAAAACTAATGCCCTTAACAGCCATATATGCTAGTGTTGGTTATTAACTAATAAATTATAAAGGCAGTATACAATACCATGTTTACTTAACCAAAACGTTCACATTCTTGCCATGATAATATGAGGCCCCTCAATATACCACTACATAGGGAGTATTTAGTGAATGAATTTTTAAATAAGTAAACAAAATTTAAAATATATTAATGAAACAACCAATGAATTACAGGACTAAAAGATTAAATAAGCCATTCTTCCTTATCAGAGAATGAAGTCATTAAGATGCTTGCTGCCCCAGAATTACCAGCTGTTTTTGCTCAAAGAACAAACTTAGCTACAAAATAGAAATATGTCCAAATTGAAAAAGTATCTTGCTGCCTTAATGAAAATTGAGAATTTTGACAGCCATCTGCGACGTCCCTGCCCTTAACTGCAGTGCCAGCCACGCGGTTCTGGAGCCAGTTAGTCTGTCACTGTGGGACAGGACCAGCAGTGGCCAATGACCTCACAGCCTTGAGCTGTCCTCCACGGAATCCATGGTACTGGCCACTACAGTGGGAAGTGTGAAGTCAGAAGTCCACTCTGACCCACCTCTTCAGGATATTTGAATCACAGAACTGACCAAGCTCAGTGCAGAAGAACTTTCACATGTGACACTTCCCAGAAATAAAAGTTATCCATAAACTGTCAACGTGAGTTATCTTACATGAAAGATGAATGGCACAGTAATTCTATCATCAAAATATCTTCTAAAATCTCAAAGGCTGTGTCTCATTCAGTGGGTGACCTTTGAAATTTGGTTGACCTCTGTCAGTCTCAACTGTCACAGAGATAGCAGTGAGTGTTTTATTAGTTGGTTTTAAGGATTAACTGAAAATTGCATATATAGCACTGAGCACCATGTTCAATATGCATTTTAACTATTAAATTGAATACAGTTTTATATTGACACAGTATGACCATGCTTGTAGTATGGTAAATATAATGAGGCACTGACTGGGAAGCTAGATCAACTGGCAAAGAATTGACCCTGATACTGGAAAGAACTTCATGTGCACTCTACTTGCAATACTATTTAGGATCTTGAAAGTTTTTTTCAGGTGTCAGCAGCCATTCTCACAGCCTAAGAAAGACCTGAGACTCAGGTATTTGCAACACACTCACTGTGAATTGCCATTGAATCTGATCTGATTTGCATATGAATGAATTTGATTATTATTATTAATATAATAATAAAATATTTGACATGTAATTCTCATAACATCTTTGCAGGATGAAGACTATTGTCCTCACTTGCAGATGTACAACCTAAATTCAAATTATCCACATGGTCACAAACCAACACATTCATCTCTAGTAAACATGATGAGTGATATACCAGTGTAACCTCTCTGCTGGAAGGTGGAGGTAGAAGGAGGAACAAAATATGGTTCTTTAAGAATATGATAGTTCTGAAGGGGGAGGCAAATTAACGAATAAGACTTACAGTGTGAAAAGTCCCTGACTGATGTGTACTTTGGGAGGAACTGGATTAGGTAAGACCTAGGAGGTGAGGCCTTAGCCAAGTTCTGAAGAACAAGTCGGCACTAACCAAGTGAATGGATGAGGTGGGGTGGGGAGAAGAATGCTCTAGGGAAAAGACACAAGATATGGGAAGCTCTGTAAGGAGAGAGGTAGAAGGTACATTTGAGGACTTACAAATCTTTTAATGTTTGGAGGAGAGAGAGAGAGAGAGAGAGAGAGAGAGAGAGAGGGAGAGAGAGACATTCTGGAGTGAAATTAAGGAAGCTGGGCTTTATCATAATGGATATTTATATTGCTACAGAATGGGATTTAGTGTAGGAAGCAAGAGAGGAACAAGAAAGGGGACGACTGCATAGACTAAGGAGGTCAGGCTAGCTGGAGAGGGAAATGAAGGCTGAAAAAGGCTAAGACTTTGAAACAACAGCCCAGAAAAGACTGGTCACACATCTTATCAGACTTGCCATTGCTTCATGCATCACAGCCTGGTCTAAGGTGGTTCAAAGCCTTAGACTTACTAATGAGACAGTGAGGAAATGCTTACCATTTTATCTCTCCAACCAGTTTTAACCAAGAACTTACGACTTAACGATACTTTTTGAGTCCTATTTATTCAGACCATTCATTCTCTATTAATTTCCTTAAGATAGTTTTTGCTAGAAATTGTAGAGTTGAGCCAAGTGGATGCCTGCCTGTGTGAACATGAATGAGGTCCAAACACCTGAATCACATAAGACCCTGAGGGCAGATAGGCAACCAGGATGGCTTGACAGGAATAAATGAAGAATAATTTTCCCTCTGAGGTAAATGACTTTTATTTGTGGAGGACAGCCCTTTAAACAACTCACTAGAACTTTACATTAAGGACAGCAATGATGTTGGCCATAGATGGAAGGGAATTACCCATATCCTATAGGGCAGGAAGGTGCACCTTCACAGAAGCTGCCGGTAAAAGCAAAACAGAGCAAAACAAAACAAAACGTCCCAAACTATCTAAGGAGAATTTTATAGATCAAACTTTCCTTCTTACTCTTTATTATACCTTCTTGCAATTTTGTTTGTTTTGAGAGTCTATACCTCGGTAGTAACTTGAAACTTGTTTGAAGTACATATATTTGTTGTACTCAGATCTCACTTATACTGTGCTCAACACAATGCTAGGGGTTTATGCGTTAGTCATTGCATACTCCTACAATCTATAAAACGAGAGCCGTTACTATCACATCTTCAGTTTACAGATGAAGAAACTGAGGCAGAGGAACATGCCTGTGGTAAATTCATCTGCTTCATGGGGCTGGGTTTTGAACCTGGGAAGTTGGGCTTGACACCCAGCGTTCCTAAGTGATGATATGAAGCAACAACACAAGGGGGGCGCACCAAGGTGCAGAATCCCAGGCCCATCTCTCGGACATTCTGACTTAATTGTTCCTGAAGAGGCCTGTGTATTCACACTTTTAACAAAGTGCTCCTCACGCTTGTGGTGTGGACATTTCTTAGACTACTCTGAGAAACGCTGCTCTAAATCTTGATGTTAGTCTTCTGTTATTATGGTTGAAAGTCCGCTTTTTTTTTGTCTTCTGCCCATTTTTTATATACTAGTATCCTACTGGATATGAAGAGAAAAAAATGTAAAAAAATGACTTTCTGAGGATGATCTATCATCTGTGTGTATATATATCTATACATCCTTACAACATTCATGCTGTCTACATATGTAGATCATTCTGAATGAAACTAATTTAATTTTTGTCACCTTCCTTGATTGATTTATTTTTATTATGATTATTTGATCATATTAATTGTACTAATTAATAGGTTTCATAATGACATTTCCATGCATGCACTTATCATGCTTTGATCATGTCCACACTCCCTACCTCCCGCTCCTGTCCTCCCTTCTCTTTCCCCTCCTTCTCCTTCCCTAATACTCCATCTTCTGTGAAACTAGTGTTAAATCAAATTTTCAAAATTCTGTATGATAAGAACAATCTCTTTGGACCAAGACTTTAGTCTTCCAGAAATAAATCTGTGCTCATTCTGAGAGGAGACAATCCTCTGTACTTTAGTTACTAGATCCTTTATGATCTAAGGTGACATCCTTTATTATTCTAATGTAGGCATCAGAACTAATGTTTATTGTGTGTTAGTCATTTTATAATGGTCTTTAAGTATATATGTTTTGGGAACATGACCAACTTGTCACATCTTTCTATTCATTCAAAAGTATTTCTTGTGAATATTACTGTCCTGCTATTAGTTCTCTGCCATAATTCTTACAGAATTGTGACAGAAAGACATGCTGTCAAAGGATAGTGAATACTGAGGCCTGTACTAAAAAGATCAGTTGAAAGATATTACTTGGAATTTTATTTTTCTTCCTATCTGAAATAAAAGGGGTAACTGTTTTTGGATCTTAATGTTACCTAAATTTTGGTATCCAGAAGGCACCTGTTTTTAGGTTAAAACTATAATTCACATCCGTTTGATAGAAAGACAATTTAAGATTTATGTCATTGGAGAGTTCTCACCGGTGACGATGTAGTCCTCTAAACTGACAATATCCTTTGCCGTAATGGAGCACAGCTTTCCTTGGCCAACTCCTGTCCCATTCCTTAACTGATTAAGAGAAACTGAGTGACAGATTGGAACTTTTGTTTGGAAAAAAAGGAGGGGGAGTGGTTAAGCCCAGCTGGAACTTAAAGCAGAGTCAGAAAGCTCAGATGGAAGCAGGGCTGGAGTAAGCAGGAAAGTGAGGAGCTTTGGAAGGTAATGCATATGGGTTCCTTTTCAGATCCTCATTTTATTTTCTCATGGCTTCAACAACCCATGTGATAATGAATCTCCTAAGAAACGGCTTTCTCTTACTGCCTTTCTCCATGTGTACCTATGTGAGAAAGTTCTCATTTCTGGCCCTAAAATCGGATGAAGGACCACTCAATTTCCCCACTTTGCAGCTGAAGCTTTGTACTGTCTGAATAGCTGGAATGGATCTCCCCAAGCGCATGGCTTTTCCTGGAAGGATGCAAATATTTTTATTGATCTCTCCTCTTTAGGATTGGGAAATGCTATAGAAATAAGCACTTCATAAAAAGAATTGACTTTCTCTCATCAAGATGGGATAACTGAGACCAAGTTTATCCTTCCAACTGAATTACTGAAAAAAGTCAAGCACAATATATGAAACAGAGGTTATTAAGACATTTGACATCAGGCAGTTAGGACAGTGACACCTGAGATGTGAGGAGCAAACAAGGCAGATTCTCTAGTGGCCCTGACTCTTTCCAGGTTGCTGTACCAATGGGGTTGGGGGACAGGTGAGACCAGTGAACACCGTGAGTTAAGAAGATGGAACTGACAGTCTGGAAAAGCAGAGCTGACAGAACAGAATCATAGAGAGGAGAAGGTAGCAGAGGAGAGAAGCACAGAGACCAGCTTGAGGTATCCTCAAAGTCGAAGCAGAATGTTGATGCACACGCATGTGTAAGAAAACTCCCTTTGCATCTGGAAAGAACTACACAGAAAGATGAGAAGTAAAAATACTGGCAGCTCACATGGGGCTAGGAACAGTGCTTATTCCCACCACACAGATGGGAAAACACGTAATTCACGGGGCTTTAGGTAGGGTACTCAGAAAAGTATTGGTTCAGTAGGAGATAGCAATTATCCCTAGACTAAATGCTGTTGTGGTACTGCCTAATGAATCTCAAAAACATGATTCAAAAGTGCCAAACTATTTCCAGGCAGTGTAACTGTGTCTTAGAACAAAACTAAAAAAATATGTAGGAATGCAAAAATATTCAGTATCTACCAAGGTAAAATTCAAACTGTCTGGTACTGATTAAAAACTTCTCAGACATGCAAAAAAATGGGAAGATTTGAAACAAGATGAGAAATAAATCTGTTAGCACCAAACCAAAACTGGCATAGAGCTTAGAAATAGCAGACAAAGGCATTTAAAGAGTTATTATGATTGTATTCCATAGTGCAAAAGTTAGAGGAAAGATAGTACGTAGAGATGTGGAAGGTTAAAAACAGCCCAAATTAAAATTGCAGAGCAGAGCTGAAAACTACAAATCTCAGAAAAAAACATACTTTATGGGATTAAGATCATCTGAAATGGGCCGGTGATGTAGCTCAGCAGCATAGGCGCCTGCCTGGCAAGCGCGGGGTCCTGAGTTTGACTCCTGGTACCCGCATTAAAAAAAAAAAAAGGATCATCTGAAACATTGCTAAAGAAAAGATTAGTGAACTGGGAGACATTATAATAGAAAATATCCAAAATAAAACATGGAGACAAAAAGGAATTTAAAATAAATAAATAGGGCATCAGTGAACTGTGGGATAACTTCAGGCACTTGAAAATATGTATCATTCACTTATTAGAATGGCTAAAATTTTTTAAAAAACT
The DNA here is from genome assembly GCA_028451465.1 of Erethizon dorsatum. Lineage (NCBI taxonomy): Eukaryota > Metazoa > Chordata > Mammalia > Rodentia > Erethizontidae > Erethizon > Erethizon dorsatum. The sequence continues at coordinate 28,513,791 of CM051834.1, forward strand.
GACTATATCCACTTTGGCAGTTTCTTTTAAAAAAAAATCACATGATCCAGTCTTTCCACTCCCAGGTATTTTCCTAAAGGGAGTAAAGTCATATGTCCTCACAAAGACTTGTTCATAAATATTCACAGTTTTGTCTTAGTAGCCCAAACTGGAAACAACCAAGATGTCTATCACAGGTGAATGGGTGATACAGCATCCTTTTGCGTGTTATATCCACAGAACACTACTCAGCAACAGAGAGAAATGAACCGTCAGTACACTGCAACATGGGTAAATCTCAAAATAATGATGGTGAATGAAAGAAACTGGACAAAAAGAGTACTGTATGAGTCTGTTTATTCAAAATGCTAAACAATGCAGAATAGTCTATAGTGACAGGACGCAGATCAGTGACTGGGTCTAGGGCAGGAATGGGAGTAGTAGGTAAGGGGGTAGTGAGAGACTAAAAGAGGCACAGGAAATTTTGAAGTGAGAGACTTATCATTCTCTTGCTTATGTTGATGGTTTTGTGGTTAAGTCAAAACTTAACAAATTATATAGTTTAATATGTTATTTATTGCATATAACCAGATATCATGTGTCTTAAATAGAAGACTCTAGAATCATTTAAAAATAAAACAGGAAATATTTTGTTTCAGAATAGTTGGTAAGAGAGGTCTTTCATTTACAGGAAAATCCACTGCTGTCTGGAATCTAGGCTTCGGGTACTGGGGAAGGACTAGAAGCACAGTTTGTACCAGAGCTGAGGCAGCTAAGGCTGCTCATTGGTACAATCTCAGGAAAACATTGAAGAGGTTAATTGCTGGCAGTACAGGACTAGGTCAATGTTGTGACAGAAGAGAAGAGACCAAGCCTGGCATGGTGGTGCACACCTGTAATCCTAGCACTCTGGGAGGCTGAGGCAGGAAGATTGCAAATTCCAACTGAACTTCGCAACTTAGTGAAGCCCTGTCTCAAAATAAAACATTATAAAAAGGACTGGGGAAGTAGCTCAGTGTGAAGACCTTGGTTTCAAACCCCAATACTGAAAAACAGAAAGAGAAAGAGGGAGGAAGAGAGGGGGCAAAGAGAGAGAGAGAAAGAGAGCGAGAGAGAAACAGCATTGACAAGAGAAGAAAAAGAGAAGTTGTAAACTCAAAGGAAATAACATTCAGTATGCGACTTGGTGTTTTAGCTATTTTCTAATTGCTGGGACACAATACCTGACACCTGCAATTTAGAAGGAGGAAAGGTTTATTTTGGCTCACAATTTGTAGAGGTTTCAGTCCATAGTCAGCTGGTTCCAAGGCAGGGCAGCATGGCAGAAGGACATCACAGAGGAGAAAAAGCTCATGACATGGAAACGAGAAGCAGAGAGAGATCAGAGGAGGAGGGAGGGAGATAGACCCTTCCAGGCCATGCCCACAGTGACCCACCTCCTCCAACCAGGCTTCACCTCCCAACATCACATCTAGCTGTAAACTTACAGGGGACTAATGCACTGATGAGTATCACACCCCCACAATCCAATTACCTCCCCCAAACCCCACCCACAAGCACATGGGGCTTTAGCAGAACATCTAGATATAAACCATGACGCTTGGCAAGGCCTAGAAAAGTCTGAAGGTCATTGAGGGAAAGTAAGTCAGGGGGCTGAAAGAGATTGAACAAAGGTGGAGAGAGGCAGGTGCAGGCCAGACCAAAGTGGGAACCTGTGGTAGCCAGCGAGCCCCACCGCAGACTTCTGGCCAATGTTCAGTGTGCCCTTTTGGTACGAGGCAAAGCCTAGGAGCAATAACAAGGCACCCAACGCTTACAAGGCGTTACAGTCGTTCTTCGTTTAACGACTGAGTCTCATTCTTGAGACAGGGTCGTTAAATGAGGAATTGTAGATAGTATGTACATTACAATATTCATAACAAAGAAATGGTCAAAGAAAACTTAAACTTGATGACTTTGCTTTTATTTGCATAACTCTTACATACAGTAATGTATAACAACATAAAACTACACTACGGTACTGTATAGTGCAGTCAGCAAAAATTACACTACAGTATAAACAAGATGTACTGTACAAGCAAAAAGACACTGAGGCTCTATAAACAAGATGGACAGAACTGTGCAAAAAAAAGTCCAGTCATATGTCCAAACAGTCATTAAACCAGTAGTTAAACAAGGAGTACCTGTAATTAGTAAACTATTGTTTTGTTGTGTAGGTTATAGCAACATCCAAATAGAAAACTTGAGAGATTTGGTAGAAAATTAAAAAAAAAAAAACACCCAAAATCTACTTATTTAAATATCCATGAAAGAAGGTACTTATCAGGTATGGCCTATCAAGGAGATCCTATCAAGGTATTTCCATTGTTCTGGGCTACAAAATATGACAGCTTTTAGTCTATATGGGTCAACTAGCACTTGGCAAAATTATACAGTTAGATGTAATAGAAATTTCATTAATAATGCCTTAAATTTGTATAGCATGTTAGAATTTATAAAAGTGTTATGCATACATTTTATTTTGCTCATGTATACATCTCATTTTTATCATTTATTAATTAAATTGTTACCCTGGAAAAGATTAAAATTATTAATTCTAAAAGTCATATGAAAGCAGAAGAGAGCTAGAATAGCAAAAGCAATTCTGGGCAAGAAGGGCAAGGCAGTGGGCATCACAACTCCTGATTTGAAATTATACTACAAAGTTACAGTGATAAAAACAGCATGGTACTGGCAAAAAGCAAACCAAATCAAACCAAACAAACAAAAAAAAAACAGACTTGAGGATCAATGGAACAGAATAGAAGATGCAGAAACAACTCCAAGCACACTCAACTACCTTTTCTTTAACAAAGGGGCCAAACACCTTCACTGGAAGAAAGATAGCCTCTTTAATAAATAGTGTTGGGGGGCCGGTGAGATGGCTCAGTGGCATAAGTGCCTGCCTGGCAAGCGCGAGGGCCCGAGTTTGACTCCCGGAACCCACATATGCAAAAAGGGCCGGTGATATCGCTCAGCGGCACGGGCGCCTGCTGGCACACGAGGTCCTGAGGTCGACCTCCGGTACCCACACACACAAAAAAATAATAAATAAATAAATAAGTAGTGTTGGGAAAACTGGCTTTCTACATGCCAAAGACCCATACCTAGACCCATACCTCTCACCATGCACTAAACTAAAATCGAAATGTATAAAAGTTCTAAATATTAAAACAGGAATAATTAATCTTTTGGAAGATAGAATAGGTAAACTCTTGAAAAAATAGGTGTAGGCAAAGACTTTATGAACAAAACCCTGATTGCAAAGCAAATATGACAAAGAATCAGCAAATGGGATCACATCAAATTAAAAAGCTTCTAAAAATTTAAAAATCTTCTGCACAGAAAAGGAAACCATCAACAGAGTGAAGAGACAAACTACAGAATGAGAATAAAATTTTTCCAGCTACTCCTCAGACAGAGGACTAATATCTAGAATATATAAAGAACTCAAGGGCAGGTGAGATGGCTCAGCGGCTTAAGCACCTGCCTGGCAAGCGCGAGGTCCCAAGTTCGACTCCTGGTACCCACATACGAAAAAAGGGCCGGTGATATCACTCAGTGGCACGTGTGCCTGCTGGCGCATGAGGTCCTGAGGTTGACCCCCGGTACCCACACAAAAAAATAAAAAAGAAAAAAAAAGAAAAAGAACTCAAAAACAATTAGACTCCCATATTTAAAGACTCAACCTAAAAATGGGCATCTGAAATGAAAAGACACTTCTTAAATGAAGAAGTACAAACAGCAAATAAATACACGAAAAAATGTTCAATGCCACTAGTCATTTGAGAGATGCAAACTAAAACAACACTGAGATTCCATCTCACTTCACAAAGAATGGCCATCATCAAGAAATCAACCAATAACAAATGCTGGTGAGGCTGTAGGGAAAAAGGAACACTTCTCCACTGCTGGTGGGAGTGTAAAATTGGTATAACCACTGTGAAAGGCAGCATGGAGATTCCTCAAAAAATTAAAACTTGAGGTTCCATTTGAGCCAGCTATTCCCCTCTAGGTAGCTTCCTGAAAGAGTTAAAGTCACCATATCATAGTGATACATGCTTATAGCACTAAATTTATAATAGCTACATCTTGGAAAGAGCCCATATTCCCATCAACATATGAATGGATAAAGAAAATGTAGCATTTATATACAATGGAGTACTACTCTGCCATAAAGAAGGATTAACTTGAGACATATTTAGCTAAATGGATGTATCTCAAGACCATAATCTTAAGTGAAATAAATCAGACACACAAGTTTAAATGTTGTATTGTTTCTATTGTGTAAGAAACCCAAAATGTAAATAAGGAACAAAATTGAGTATAGATATTAAGAAGTAGGAAGCACTTTTTCAAATGGGAACTGGAACAAGGGAGGGGGCATGGAAGGAAGGGAAAAAGGTTTTAAAAAAGAATTTTAAAAAAATGGAAAAGGAGCTTTTGTTAGTGGGGAGGAGAAGATGTATTGAAGGGAGGAGAGGGGAATGGGAAAAAAATGTATTAAGATATATTATGTACAGATACAAATTTCCCATGATGAATGTGAGCACTACGTATGGCAAACATGTACTAATGATAAATAAATAAATTTTAAAAAGTGATTAAAATTATTTATACCATGTAATTTCTAAAGTAAATTTCATGGTAGGTAGAACAAGGAAGGTTCACTCCGGGACTTTAGCTAAGTATAAAAACCATCCAAACATAACTTTAGGCAAGGAACTTTCGAAATAATCAAACCTGCACTGTCCAGTGTAGTTGTGACTAGGCACATGTTTATGTTTAAATTGATTAAAATTAAATAAAATGAATAATCCATTTCCTCAGTCATAGTATTTCAAGGGGACAAAACTCTCCATGTGTCTAGGAGTTGCTATGCTAGAAAACTGAAATATACAAAGTGTCCTTGTTGCAGAAAGTTCTAGCAGAATGTACTAATCTAAACAAATCACTTCCCATACATGCCAATCTAAACAAATCACTGCCCATTTTCAGTGGCTGGAAACATATTTACTAAATTGAGTTTAGTTCTAGAGTTAGAGAATTTGAGGCCCAGAGAAGTTAAATGATTTACACAAATCACATAAGAAGAGTCTGAAAATGTGCCCCAAATTGCTTTCTTTCATGAGACTGATCATTTCAGGACCTCACAACTGCTACTATCAAACTATATTTACTTGTGTGTCTCCTTTTGAAAATCAGAGTCGGATCCTCCAAGCTGGCAAATAATCAATCACTTCATTTATTTGTAGTCTGTGCTTATATTTGAAGTTAGCATAGCTAAAGTCCAGAAACTTCACTTCAAACAGAATCATGATGTCACACTCTAAAGCCATGATGTGGGGGAGCTTGGGAACTTTCCAGCTTTCCTGTTCCATCCCTTCATACACTTCCATGTTCAAGCCACTCTCCTCCATGCTGGGACCAGACTGGATGTTCTTAGGTTAACAGGAAAATCAGGCAGCGCTGTCCCTCTTTAAAATGTCCCTGGAGCACCAGGTGGTAAAGGGCTCAGATTTTAAAAAATTGCTCAGCAGGGCTTTGAAAATTAGAGAGAGCCCAGATGAGATGTGGGGAAGGCATGCAATTACTTTGAGAAGGTGCAGGCCTTCAACTGGGTGAATTCTTGATGAGACAGCAAAGTGAGTCATTAAACGGTAGGCTATCAATAAAGTTCAGACCCACATTTGCTTTGGATCAGCAGCAATGCCAATAATTTAGCCAACCAAAGAAACCAGGGGTGGAGACTTGGTGACCCATTGGACCTGTTTTCATTACAGGAATACAAACTTTATTTCTCTGAAAGTAGGAAGAGAAAGGGATAGATATATATTGAAGAATTGCTGATGAAATGCAAAGCCTCCTTATAAAGAGAAAAAAATTAGGCAGGGTCATTTTGGAAGGTCAGTACTTTATAGCCCCTTTACAAAGCTCAGGGAAAAATGATCACTTTCACATTTGAATTTTGGTGAGTTGTTTTTCCTGGATCACTGGTACATTTCATCCAGCTTTTGGCAGGAACTGCCTTCCTGGACCCCGCTGGAGTGCTGGCCAACGCAGTACATCTTCCATGGGGCAACAACTGGTCTAACGAATTCTGGGACGGCAGCCTACTTTTGTTACCAGACGCTGAGGATGCGTGACATGTCATTAACCTTCAGAACTGGCTCTGCACAAGAGTATTGTCAACAGATGGTGACTCTGATTCTTTCTGTCTCCTCTACCTCCCTTCCTCTCCCATCCCCAGGACATCTTCTGGCAGAGAATACTCACTAATTTCAGAGGGAAATTTATGTATGACACAGACATTGTGGAATGTAAGGACCGGAGCAAGTTTTCTTGTATTTATAATTGTGGACTACAGGAATTAAGTGGGCAGAATAAACCGTCGGCAGTGTTCATATGCAAACACAGGCCTACCCGTGACGAAATAACATTTGTGATGTGAGCATCAGGGACGGGTGTTTGAACAATGGGTAGAATAGCTCAAAAGCAGATTGGACTAACAATTTGTCCCTAGCCATCTGACTTTTAAAGCTATTACTTTGTCTTTTTCAGTTTTATCAAGGGGAAGTCAATAGTAATTAGGACATTAATTATCAGCTTCCCAAAAAATGTATCCTTGAAAAGAGGAAGTTGATTCATTCACCCAGCAAATATTTATAGGGTGCTTACGATATAGCAAGCAGTATCATAAGCACTAGGGAAACGAGAAATAAAGCATAGTGCTGGTCAGAAGGAGACAGACCATGAGTGAAAGGATTCTAGTACAGCTCTTATGGCTTCCCCAGATGCAGACGTGAGTCCAGGGTGCAATTCCAAGGGCAAAAAGAGCCACGCAGCTTCACGGTGTTCCAAAGCATTAGTTTCTTTTGATAAGAAATTTAAACTGTGTATCTCAAAGCATATATTAAGGAATACAAATAAATTTTCCAATACATGTCTTTCGTTCAGCCTATCTGATTCATTCATTTTTCTGCTAATGAAAACTTCTCATAATTATCAGCTCATAACTATCAGTGTATAGGAGTCACTAAAGCCCTTATAAGCCCTTTCAGTGTGACTTCACTCTCAGTTATAGAGGTATCACCTCAGACATTTTTACGCCCATCTGATATCATATGGTTTTCAATAATTCTGTATCTGACAGTAATCAAGTGTGCTGTCCCCACTTTAGTGAGGGGGAAGTTGGAGTTCTATGAGATTAATCCATTTCAGTGATTTGTTGAAAGTCATAGAGTGGAAAAGTGGCAGAACTGGACTTCTTCATGGTTCTTGACACCAAATCCATTGTACTTTCCACTATATTATATCAATAAATTAATATTATATTGTATTATATTATATTGCTTCTCTTTCTAATAATTACAAATGAGAAGGCCTAGGTTAAGGATCTCTAGCCTTTTTGTGGTTCATCTCCATTCTCTTTCTGAGTCTGTGAGAAGGAAGAGCAGAAGAGAGAATGTGAGCTCTAGGTGCTGCTGACAGCACAGATCTGGAGAGGCAGTGAGACAGGATGCGTGGCTTAATGTCTGGGAAACCTTAGGGAAAAGGGTTCAGACCTTAACAAAGGGGACACTTGGATAAGTAGAGAGTACGAGGTGACAGTTTACAGATCTACTGTGAACAATTTCAAGATTTTGACTGTCTGGACATGAGGCTTTGACACATATTTTATTCCCTATTTTCCCATTCATGGCCTTGGCTTGCCTCGTGAATTTACTGTTGAATTTACTGTTTTGCTTTTTTCATCCATCAAAACTAAGCTAGCTAACACTGCTGAAATGTTTGAGATTCCTCATATTAAACTGGACAATCTGCCAGGTGTGGTGGCTCACGCCTGTAATCCTAGCACTTGGGAGGCTGAGACAGAAGGATTGCTGTGAGTTTGAGGCCGGCCGGGGCTACATCGAAAGTTGAAGGCCAGCCTGAACTACTCATTGAGACCCTGTCTCAAAAAAAAAAAAAAAAAAAAAAAAGGACAATCTGAAACTACCATAGACCATGTCAATGCTTTATGAAAAACAAGTAGGCTAAGATAAATGTTAGTTGGCAATGCTAAATTCTTGAGTTGATTATATGTATTTTACATGTAACCTCTGTCATCAGATTGAACAGGACATTTGCCTATAGTAATCTCAGATTTAATTAATTAAAATCATATACTGTGGTTCAACATTTAAAAATTAAATAGTTAAGACTAAGAAGTGAGAAACCAAAGAAAGCCACAGCACGCCTGCCAATTGTTCTTGGCAGGAAGTGGATGACTCATCCTGAACACATGCATTCATAGTTGGGACAGTGAGGCACAGTGGGGCACAGTGGAAATGTTCAGCTCACTGAATGGGGTGGACGTCTTTGTCATTCAGTTTGTAGGAGGCTGGTGAAACTTAGCTACAGACTAGTAAGGACCCCAAAGTAACCCAAGCTTTCATGTGATAAAACTGATGATAATCACTTAGGGGAAAATGTGGACTGTTTCAAGGTCTTTTCCAGCTGGAAAGTGCAGTGATTCTTCCAAGGAGAAAGATCTGTGTATATACAACAGTTCCAGAGGAAAGTATGGTTTTGCCAACAGATAAATACCCTGAGTCACTTTGCCATTTCCCTAGGGAAATAAATTTGCTGTGCACTAAAAGAGTCTGTGTATGATGGATCCCAGGAAAGCAGAGGTGGAGAAATCGCAAAGGTTAGGGAGGAAAGGTAATATTGCCAAGAGGGTACATAATCTACTGCCAAGAGAGAAAGGATAGAATTAGTTGCTGGGGGTGAAGTATGCAAGTGAATTTGAGTAGCAGGAAAATGGGGACAGTGCTTGAAGTCCTTCCTACGTGACTCAGGGTATTATCTCCTACCTGGTATCTCAACCTGGAAAAATATCTCATAAGTAGAAAGTGAGAAAGGTACTAAATTGGTTTAACCTCCATGAACTGGCCCAGTTACCAATAATTTAAACAGACCAGGGAGCATGTGTGTGGGTAGGAATATACGGGAAATTTCTGTAACCTGTGTTCACTGTTGCTGTGAACCTAAAACTTCTGTAAAATTAAAACCTATTTTTAAAAAACACTAGAAGTATTGACAAAGTATCAGTGATCAAAACAGTCCTGATTGGGAAGACAGTAACTAAGGTTCAGGTTTTATCCCTGACTGTGTAACTGGGAGTAAGTTTGCCTTTCTGGGCCTCTGATTCTATATCTATCAAAGTTCTGTAGACTATCTTCAAGGTCTTTTGCAGCTGGAAAGTGCAGTGATTCTTCCGAGGAGAGAGATCTGTGTATATACAACAGTTCCACAGGAAAAGCACGGTTTTGCCAACAGATAAATACCCTGAGTCACTTTGCCATTTCCCTAGGGAAATCTACGCTGTGTTATTACAGATTTGCAATAACAGGTGTGATGATGGAAGTGGTGCTCATGCTGAAGGAAATGATTATTGTGAGTGGGAAAGGGGGACATTTTATAAGGTGGAGAGGATTAGTAATGAAGGTCATGCTGGGGATTTCTTTTCACTTGTAACCTGAGCCATTCTGTCCACAGGGAGAGCCTAGATTTGCATTTTCTCATTTTACTTGCAACCCAGAAAACATTTGTTCGTTTGGGTCCCCTTTGTGAAAAGAGTGCTGTATAAATTCAGAACTGGAAAAAGAAAACAAGAGGAGGGTAAAACATTCTGTAGTTTGTTCTGCAGTGTGTGGACATTGGTTATCCTCCCCGTCTGCAGGAACACAGGCACAAAGTCCCCTCCAAATTTTGTTTGTCCCTGCCCACACACACCCCTGTTATCACAATGGTGAATATTGCAAGAAAAGGTGCAGTGTAATGAAACACCACAGCCAAAGGAGACTTTAGTAGACAAATCCTCGCAGCAATCTTGGACCATCTCTAAATATTCTCCCAGTTCATTCTCTCAAACATAGAGCATCTGTTTGTGAGCCAGCAGGGCTTTCATTCAGAATCTGCACACTGCAGACAGCTAAATAGAAGAAAATCTTTTATCTCAGCTTTCAAAAAGCTCCACCGGGTAGATTCTTTTTCCTCTATTCAGGACGGACCCCTGCTTATTTGAGAGGAGGTATGTTCTTGACAAGTGCTCTTCCCAAATGTGCTGCATTGTAATTCAACCCCCGTAACTTGACCGGCTCTTTGACATTACCAGATTGAAGAGAGGAGTTACTGGCCTGAGGCCTTGGCAGCAAGGGCGAATTTCACGAACAGAGCCCTGCTGCACAGCTCACAGCGGGTCCTCACCTCCCTGTGGCTCTGTCCAATTTTCATGTTACAGCAGCATATAGAGACCTATCGGGTAGCACAAGAAACAGATGTTGGTTTACTGATTCAAACCTCCAGGGTTTCTGACTTACGAATACTGGTGTTTAGGGTGTTCAGCTCACATTTCATGGGATGGGCTTGATTTCAGATTATTTTTCCTGGTCTTTGATGTTGAAAATTATAGAAAGCCCTTCTGGACCTCATCTCAGTCCAGAAAAGTCCACATTTGTAATCCCATGGAAAAGTTGCTGGAATTCTAACAAGTTAATTCCAATCTACCACTTCCAGTGCAACCCATGGTGAGAATAAAGACTCTAAGGCATATTTGTAGTTGTGGGGAGCCAAGGGGGTCCTAAGTCCAGTCAGAATAATGGCTAACTGGAACAAAGGCCTCCACTCAGGGCTGAACCCGGGTTTTATTAATTCTTGAAGAGGGGAGTGGCTTGGAGATGAATAACTATGAGAATAGCAGAAAGTATGTGAAGTTCTCTGCAATATGCAGAGACAGAGAGAGAGAGAGATGCAGAAAGAGTAATTTGAATAACACAGTTTGAGGGAATATCTAATGTTTTGGGGCCGATTCTTCAGGTTTGATGTATTATCTTCACGCCCTGAGAATCCATAGCCTCTTTTCTCGAGGCTCAATTGAGGCTCAATCTCAGCCGACAGCCTCACTCATATTACTTGGGAGCTGTGGGGGTTGGGTGGGGTGGGGGTGGGGGGCATCACTGACCTGTCGCATTGTTTAAACACTACACATCAGCACCGGCTAGACCCATTTGCGTTACTTAAAGCCAATCGAGGGGATAAAGAAATGTCCTAGCCAGCTCTGTACATACAAATACACAGAGGTAGGGCCGAATGCTCTTCTTTCAAGGAGAGCCATCCATGTGGTCTTCCGTGAAAATGTGCTTTAATTTTTGAATCAGGGATTCGCAAACTTCAGTGTACATTAGAATCATCTGAAAGTGCACGTTAGGAATTAAGACTCATGTCATTTTCTTAGGGATTCTGACTCAAAAGGTCTGATGTGAGGGCAAACCTTTAATTGACATTTAATCAAACACTATGTGGCATATTCACAGTAGACCACTCTCACCTCAAGTGCACAGCTCTGTGAATGTTTACACGTGTGTCCATCTGTGTAGCCACCACTCAGATCAAGTTGCGGAACATTTCTAATACCTTGGAATGTTTGCTTTGCCCTTCCCAGGACACCTCTGTACCATGCTGTTCTCAGATAGCCATCATTCTGAGCATTCCAAGATGTCTGCATTTTTAACCAGCTGCTCAGGTGATCCAGATGTAGATCCTTCCCTTCATCTTTTGAATATCAGTGGGTTTAGTAGCATGGTCAGAAAAACACACCCGCATGTTTTGAGGCTGAAACTGGTGGCCTGTAAAGGAGAAACTTAATACTCTTGTCAAAGTAATCTGCTTGAGAGATTTAGAAAACCCCCAAGCTCAGAGAGTCTGCCAGCCATAGGAAGGAAAGAAACCATCACCCCATGGAATTGGATTGGAAGTTGCTTGTGGTAATGGTAGTGTGGTCAGTGGTGTCTCTTGGAAACAATCTTGAGAGCAGAAAGTTATAGCATCTCTCAAGCAGTGCCACCCAGGTGAAGGTGACTGCATAAAACCCATGCTGGTTCTTTAGTGAGGCATCTAGTAACAGTTAAAATTTCTTGAGTGTCATAATTAATTCACACCATAACTCAGTAGAGATGACTTTCGTCCTGGAAAATCAATATCATTTCTTTTATAGAAATGTAGTAATGCTGAATGCTTATTGAATACTTCCTATGTGCCATTCATTGTACTAAGCGCTTTAAGTGGGTCCTTCCCCCTTCAATTCATACATCAGAAAAGCAAACTAAGCAGTTGCGAGCTTTCCCAACACTAGTAGAGATGGCCCATGAGACTCTAGTCTCATACAGATTAGGATCTCCTAGCTTCTGTGCTATACCATCTTTTAGAGAAATATAATTCATTTATTTTAACATGGGGAATCTCATGTCTTGAGATCATTCAACTCCTGGGCTTTAATTTAAGCCCTTTGATGTATAATTTAGAGTTCTAAGCACTCATGTCCCTCAGAATGTGTAAAGTATCAATACAGAACTTTCAACATTGATTTATAAAATAGCATTCTACATTACACACTAGAATCTCATGATTTGGGTCCTTTTCTGAATAGGTCCCTAAGGGCCTGAACAGCTCTGTGTACTGTGACAAAAACTAAGTTTCAGAATTTGAAAACCTGAGGCTAGCAATTGGCCCAGGACCTTCCACTATGGTTTTCACAGCAAACTCTGCTCTGCTGGCTAACCAGCTTCCCCTCGGCTTCATTCTCTCCATCCCCACAGAGTTTTGGTTGTAGTTAAAAGATCCACTTTCTTACTTAACAATTCCAAAGAAGAAATTCAGGGATTAAGAACAATTTTTTCTTTTTAATCTACTTTTGTCCTTAAAATACACATCCCAAGATGGTAAATATTAGAATTTAAAGGTCTAGTTCCAGCATTTTACTGGTTGCAGCATAAATTTTGGTGAGAAAAAAATAATCTCAAGGTTGTTTTCCTAGACAGGCACAAATTCTTTCAGAAATTATAGTTACTGGTGCCATAACCTGTGTCCATAAATAACTGTATTTCCTTTGGTTTTTTTTTATTAAGCAAAATCCAAGTATATTGTCATATATGGCCTGACCAATACCAGTCTTCTTTTGCTTTGCAACCACATTTCAGCACAAAGCACACCTGATATTCTTTGGCTGTGTCTGTTGTCACTCACAGGAAAGGAGTAAATACTGCTTTCATTTTGGAGCCTTCCATTACATTTAACCTTGGGCTTCATCCATGATTCTAGCATTCATTAGTATAAAGAAAAATTTGATCTCAGTGTCAGAAATAATTCTGTAGCATGGGAATGCTAATTCTTATTAGTCTATCCAAGTTAAGGCAAATGCACTGTGGTGGTCTGTGAAAAAATTAATAGTGACTCAGGAGTTCTCATACACATTTGGAACTTACTGAGCCATATGTTTATTACTTCAGTAGACTATATGCTTCATTTTTATCCTTGATCATTTCTATGTTCCTACTACCTGAGTGTTCAATAAATATTAATTGAATGAATTTACTTATCCATCCATCCATCTATCCACCTATCCATTCACCCATGTTTACTGCCTCACCTTAGCTATGACACATGCATGTTTAGGTGCACAGAAAGAATAACCTGCCTTCTCCAAGATAACTGGGAACCAGCTCCCCTGCTTTTCGAATTCAGATAGCTCAAATTCACATAAGTACTGAAATGATATATTTTTTTTCTTTCTTTAATACCCTAGGAAAATAAATTGTTATTCTCATGTGGGTCATGTATGTGACTACTTATTACTGCTTACTTGCCTAAAAGCAGTTTTGGGTAAATTTTGCTCAGTAGCACTAGTTTATTCTTTTAATGCTAGCGTTCACTCATGAAAATACCAATTAATCCATTTTTATTCAAAATCAAGGAGATTATTTGCTCCTGAATTGAGCCTGATTTACTAAAATGCATAGTTAAGGAGGAACAGGGGAATCAGTCCTTAAGGACTGCGTCTCCATTTAATGAATATTTAAGATCAGCTGGGTTAAAGGAATGGTAGGAAAACATTGGTAGAGAGAAGTTTTGTGCAGCTCAGACTGATCCAGACTCCCCTGCCTGCAAGCACTGGTGGAGATCCTATTCCTTCTCTATTGCTGCATGGCTGTCATGTCACAAACCAATAGAGACGGATGGCCTAGCTGGGATGCCATGGGACAGTTTTGTTTGTTTTTTGGTACAGGGATTGAACCCGGGGTTGCTCTACCACTGAGCCACATACCTAGCCTTTTAAAAACTGTTATTTTGAGATAGTGTCCTGCTAAATTGCCTAGGCAGGACTCACAAGCTTGATTACTGCCTAGGCTCCCAAGTACCTGGGATTACAGGTGTGTGCCACCATGCTGGCTCCATGGGACAGTTTTGATGATTACCTTTGTCAGCGGTTGACCCCATACCTTTGACCCCATAACTTTCTCTCCTCTGCATCTTTATGAGGTCTCATTGCCAGGAAGCTCTAGGAATCCCCCTCCCCCACACACACACCAGTAGACACCACCTTGTGCTTCTAAATAGAGTGTTCCACACATGCCCATAAAATGAGTGTATTCTCAGCTGTACTAACTGATTCTGCTTTGAGTGAACTAGAAATGCCCAGGGCTAGACAAGGGGGCCAGGAATTTGGAAACTCCATGCCCTGGCTGGTTGTCATTGAAGCCCTGGTTACCATAGAAACCAGGACATGGTTAAATCCCACATCTCACTTGCAAATCCCAATGGGTTTCTCCTCCACTGCTAGTGGAATTGATTATCCCAATAGCTCATAGACATAATCTTACAGGACCTCGCTGCCATAGTCAGCCAAACTCCTTGCAAAGCCAAATCTTCACGGACCCTTCAACTTAATTAATACTGAGTGGTAAATGCTGCTGAATATTCAGGGCCTTATGTATGGTGGGATTCCATTTTATCCCTGCTCAGAGGTCAGGTTGGTAGATTCACATGCACTGGACATGTAATCCACAGTGACAGAGTAAATACAACGCACTAGAAGAGAGGTACATTATTTCTGTAGAATGTTATTTTAGTATGTGAGTAAGCAGAGTGGGCCTCAGCTTCACTTTACCGAGTCTGTGGAGATTCCGTTCTTCACCTGTGCCGATAAAGCATCTCCTCTGGGGCCTGGTCCTGCCTGTAGGACTCAGTGTGTTAACCACATTTCCATTTTTGGGACAAAATACCTAACACTTTCAACTTAAAGGAGGAGAGGTGTATTTTGGCTCACAGTTTCAGAGGTTTCAGTCCAAGGTTGGATGGCTCCGTGGCAGAAATGGAATGGTGAAGGAACATGGCAGAAAAACTGCTCAACCCATGAGAGCTTGGAAGCACAAAGTGGAGAAAGAGAGCCAGAGGGAGAGGAGAAAGGGCCAGGGACAAGAATACATCCTCTCAGGTCATGTCCAATGACCAAACTTCTCCACCCAGACCCTACCTCTTAAGAGTACATTCAATTATGATCATATCAATGGATTAACCCACTGATGAGTTTAGCTCTCCCATGATGCAATTACCTTCCAAAAGCCTCACCTCTGAACACATGAGACTTTTAATCAATATTTTCTAAACCTAAATATTCAGGTTCCATCTTTCATGGGATGGAACACTGTGCCAGGCCTAAAGTCATATTCAGAAAGCCCCCATACCACAGTTAAGACTAACTCAGGGCTCTAGCCTGGTTCCTTATTTAACTAGCTGTGTCACCTGGAACAAGTGCCTTATCCTTTCTGGATCTCTGTAAAATGGGGGTAAAAGTAGTACTTATTTCATAGGGTTAAATGAGATAATGCATTTTTCATGCTGGGCATAGCACCTGGAATTCAGGATGTTGCAAATAAATATGTTATTATAGTCCTGTTCTTGTTGTTTGGGGAATAGAGTTTGAAAGAGGAGCAAGGCTAAAGAAAAGCAGAAGGTAAGAGAATTTTAAGACAGTTATTTGACTAACTATATATTTTTAGTCAATATTTATTGGACGATAACTGCCATGCACTGATCTATGCATTTATCATAAAGTAATGGGTGGTGGGTCTTTCCATCTTTGTAGAGCACTTTTATTCTATTGGGCAGATATTTAATAAGGAATAAACAATTAATAGATAGTAAGTGAGAGTGTGATAATTGTTATGAAAAAACCGAACTCTACTAAGAGGAATTAGGAACACACAGGGGTTAGAATCAGCGTAGCACTCGGTCATAACCAAAGTCAAAGCGACTCTGCTGTTCAGCCTGTGAATCCGATCGGATTTGCTCCTAGCAAGAGCACTGAGCACAAAACACTGGCTGAAAGCTTACTCTGTGCCCAACCCTTTTCCAAGGGCATCACTTTAATCCTTTTAAAAATTCTAACAGTAGGTAAACATTTTTACTGTCCCCATTTTATAGAAGAGGGATCTAAAGAACAGAGAAGTAAATAAATTGCCAAAGGTCACACAAGCCATTAGGCCTAGCCCTGTTCATCACCGAGCTGCACCATCCCTGCAAAGCAGTGAGTTAGAATGTAGAGAGCCCCATGCAAATTTAGGCAACAGGGGCAGCTCTGCCTTTCAAAATAGCAGGTACCTCATATCTAGTCATATCCAGATCACTATTTCTTTTTTTTTTTTTTTTTTTTTGGGGGGTACCGGGGGGACGACCTCAGGACCTCGCGCACCAACAGGCACCCGTGCCGCTGAGCGATATCACCGGCCCCTTTTTCGTATGTGGGATCCGGGAGTCGAACTCGGGCCTTCGCGCTTGCAAGGCAGGCGCTTAAGCCGCTGAGCCGTCTCACCGGCCCAACTATTTCTTGAGTCTAAACACTTTTCAGATAAAATATCGGGTACTATAATGATAATTGCTTTACTTTTGTCATCCATTGATAGAGAAAATTAAAAACTGATTAAAAATGACTACATGACTCCAAATTCAGTATATTTTTTTCAATACTGGGGACTAAATGTAGAAAAGCACTGTAACACTGAGCTATACTCCCAGCCCTGAATTCTGTAAATTAAAAAAATCCACTTGTATTACCATTCCTGTACCCAGCCTCTACTTAGATTTTTTATTCATAGAACAGATATGTGCTCTGCTTGGTGCACAAGTGGATTTGCGAACACTTTGCGGAAATCAGTAGTGTCCCGGGGGTTTGTGACCCATAGGAAGTATCTTTCAAATAAACTCTTAGTTGGATTTCTGTGGTTGTCTTTAAATGGGGATGGATAATATAGTCCAATAGTAGGAGAAAGGCAGACTCTGTTTTTGTTTATATACATTTTATTAAATGACTACTGTTTCTGTTAGACAGGAGATCTCAGTTGAGAACTATTTTATTTGAAGCTTCATCAGCCCAGAGGACTTCCTCCTAGTACATTTGTAAGAAGTAGTATAATGTATGGAGTTAAGGGCTAAGATGGATCAGTGACTGTATCCTGATGCTTTACTAGCTGGATAACTTTCTGAGCCTCAGATTCTTTTCCTGTGAAATAGAAATCCTCATTACCACATCACCACCACCATTACCATCAACATTACCATCATCAGTACCACCACCACCACCACCACCATCATCATCATCATCTTCTTCTTCATCTCTTGGGACTGTGGTGAAAAGGAAATGACGTATTACAAGTAAAATACTTGGAACAATACCTGGTTCATTCTCAACACTTGAGATGTTCACAATTGTTATTAATAAGCAAGATGTCCCTGGTATTCTTAGCAATTACATGAAAGGTGGATTTTCAGAATAAGGAAAAGTGATAGAAGCAAATAGTTGGTTTCGATTATGACTTTTGTCACTAGATGCAGTAAGACCCCAAGCAAGTCATCATCAGAATTATTTTTCATCTTTAATCTTTCTGAATAGAAAGAGACAATGACAGTAATTTGTGGTAGGGAAGAAAGCTTTTAAGAACCAAAGATCAAGGTGCTGGGGTTGGAGTGTTCTCTGTAGTCAGGAAGGGAAGAGGTGAAGGGTAACAAATATATTAATTGGTATTGTCTATCAACAAAGAAGTCAAGGAAAACAGGAGAGACAGGCAAAAGAACTAAGGAAAGGGTAAACAAGCAGTGGGGAATTGAAGCTGTGGCTATGATAGCCTGGTGGAGGAGGCTGTCTGGCGGGCAGCAGGAGGGATTTGATAGGGAGAAGGAAAGCAGCAGTGGAAAGATGGTGGACGAAGTTTCTGTTTGGGGCTGCATCTTTCCCTGTAAGAACAGGTCTCAGGCATTTTCTCCTCCAGGGCTTGTACAGCAGCTGGGGAGAAAGGTAAAACCTACATCTGTAATAATAGCACGATTTTGCAATTGATATTTATAATGTGCCAGTTATGTTTTTCATTGTCTCCCAAAGTAAATTATTCCCATCTTACAGATGTAGAAACTGCAGCTTAAAGAGTTAAGACCACTCAACAGATAAGTACAAAAGACAGACTCCAGAGGTCTTGACAGCTCCTGAAGCTTCAAATAGTTAACTCTCTGGTATTAGGAAACTGTCAACTAGAGCAATTCTTATGCTAGATAACTGAAGATATATATCTCTATATCTATCTATCTATCTATCTATCTATCTATCTATCATCTATCTATCTCTATCTGTCTCTATCATCTATCTATTATCTATCATCTATCTATCATCATCTATCTTCCTGCTTTTTCATTTCGTATGAACCAACTTTTAAAAAATGTCAGAAAGATAGGCACCAAAAGCTACAAATCTGGCATTTGATAATTTTCCATTAATTATGGGTGGCATTTGTTTAACATTTAGACATTTTGAAGAGGGGTTATTGAGTATTAGCAGCAGCCTCAGCAGCAGCAGCAAGGGTTTTTCTAAGCTTCAAGAACTATGAGTCGAAGTAAATAAAAGTCCCTTGGTTAGAAAAGAGCACCCAAAAGCCTTTGAAAAGTTGCTCAACTTGACTTTACTTCTTGGGAACTTGCCCAGTTTCAAGGTAATGCCATTAAGACATGATAGTACAGAGAAATTATAGGGTTCTGATTAAACCTTCACAGAAAGGCTGAAACTGTAAGGGAAGTTAACCATGAACCCCAGGGTAAATTAAGCAAAATTTATCATTGAATTGTGCCTTGAAATTCTCCAGCCTTTCCTATTGGTCTTTTACAGAAAGTGAGTAGCCTAAGTCAGTGATGGTGAACCTTTTAGAAATCGAGTGCCAAACTGCAACCCAAACCCACTTATTTATCGCAAAGTGCCAACACTGAGATTAAACCTGAATACTGAGGTTTTAGTTCAGAAAAAAACAACTCATACATTAACATTTTTTCTTCTTAAAAGAAAAACACAGTAACATGCGTGCCATAGGTTTTTCACTGCTGGCCTAAGTAATAAACATATTTATTCTGCACATTAGCAAGTTGTCTTGTACACACTTCAAATAACTCTAAAATATTTATAATGTATTTATTAGTTATACACAAAATTCATTGACATTAAAAATAAAAAGCCAATTGCACAGTATCTGGCTAACTTATGACATTTATTTACCAACAACAATAAGCATTTTGAGAAGTTGATGCATTGTCACACCACACAAAGAACTGTAGTATAAAGCCAAAAATAACACTACCTACAAATAAGCATAAATAGGTAAATTCTACACTTCAAATTTTATTCCTCCTTTGTTTCCGGTTTTATTTTAAAATCACTAATCTTAGCATTGGCTTCTATTTTTGTGGAACAGACAGGAGACACAAGGAGCTTAAAATCAGAGTGGAGGAAGGAGGGAATTTGGAAATATAGGGAGGGAAATACTTGCCTCCTGTCAGTAAATCCAGCTGCGTTTTTCCTTCTGAGCACAGCATGCATCAGCTCACACTCCCCAATTCACTTCTTTTTTCTTTTACTGTTTTTTTCTTTTTTCTTTTTCTTTTTTTTTTTTTTTTTAAGGCAGGGACTCTCTATGCAGTTCAAGCTGGCCTTGAACTCACCATGTAGACCAGGCAGGCCTCAAACTTATGAGTGATGGGATTACAGGTGTGCACCGTCATGCTTGGCTTGCTCTTTTTTAAAATTTTAGTACATGTTTATAGTACATAATGATTACATTCATCATGAGGAGTTGGTACACGTATATAACACATCTTAATTCTTTTTTTTTTATCACTGTCCCTCCACGTCTTGGTCCCCTTCCCTTTTGCAAAAGATCTATTTCCCTGTTTCCCATTATTTTTCATTTTGCTCTATGATTTATTTATATCTTGGGTTCCTTATATAAGAGAAACCATGTGATATTTAAGCTTGCATGTCTGATTTATTTCACTTCACATTATGGTTTCAAGGTACACTCATTTTCCTACAAATGACTCAAGCTTATCCTTTATGGCACAGTAATACTCCATTGGGTATAAATCCCACATTTCTTTAACCATTTTTCTGTTGATGAACACAGAAGCTACATCCAAGATTGAGCTATTATGAATTGTGCTGCTATAAACATAGGTATGCATTTATCACTGTAATGTGATGTTTTTAACTCCTTGGGGAAGATACCTAGGGGAAAACTGGGCCAAATGAAATTTCTTTTTAATTTTTAAAGAAATCTCTATTCTGATTTCCATAGTTTATATTCTTAGCAACAATGTAGAAGGGTTCCTTTTTCCCTGCAGCCTCTCCAGCATTTGTTATTGTGTGATGTCTTGATGCTAACCCTTTTTGCAGGAGTAGGATGGGATCTCAGAGTTTTTTAAATTTGCCTTTCTCTAATGACCAGAGATGTTGAACTTTTTTTCCTGTATTTATTGGCCATTTGTATCTCTTCATTCCAATTGGCCATTTTTTGATTGGCTATATTATTTTGGGGGCGGTCTAATTTTTTTAAGTTCTAGATATTCGTCTTCTGTCCAAGGAATAGCTGACAAAATTTTTTTTCCCAAAGTGAGGTTCTGAACATTTAGTTTTCTAAGAACACCCTTCTCTGTCCCCAGCGAAATAAGCCTGTATCAGAGAAGCCACAAGTGATTCCCTTTGTCCCTTAACATGGCTAGGAGAGCAAGACTTTCTTGTAAATAGATAATTCAGCTGTAGTGGTCAGTTTGAATCAATTAGTGATAGGCTGAATTTCAGTTTCCACATTCCAGGGTGGGGTGCCCTTTTCACATAGAGGCAACAGACCATTGTCCTCACTAGTTTCATCACTTTTCTGTGATTAAAGTGAACACCCAGCCAATGATCCATGGTACACAAATAAATTTGTCAAACTGACCTCTAGCTAGCAGAGAATATCTGAGCAAGCAAGTGTTTAGCAGGTGTAGATGTGCCACCTCTAAACCAAGGCATGTTTCTTTAATAAGTAGGTGACTAATTCACTGGACTGGATGTTTTAATGTCTGCACACACATATCCCTGTACTTTGGGACATTTCATGGCATTGCTAGACTAAACTGTTGGTGGATCGAGGAGTCTTGGGCCTTCTTTCCTTTGTTTACAGTACACACTAGCTCATTTCTGTGCACATAGATGGAATTTATGACTCTTTCCAGCACTACTACATACCATTGCTTTATAGCAATGCGAGGTAGCAAAAGACAGCTGGAGTATTAAATACCTCTGTGCCACAGTGGCAGGCAGGCCAGACAGGCATTTTCCATCAGTATTTGGACTGTTTAACTAGACAACCAAGCCTTTGGAGGAAGTAGAGATCAAGTCCTGACTAATAATGTGCATGTACAAACATATATATTAAGAAAAAAGGCAGGAAGCAAGGACCATATGCTTTGAACCATGTGCTTTAGGCTATAGCACCTAGGAGTTTCAACCCTGATTTCCAGAGCAAGTAACAAGCACTTATTTTTAAAAACAATTTAAACACACTGGCCTCCTACCATCTGGGTGTGAAAAAGGACTAAGGACTCTCCTAGTCCATATTGCCAGGAAATCTAAACAAGGTCAGCCGTCTCTTTCAGAGACCTGCCCCAGCCCTTTTTTTAAGGCAAAAAAATGAGTCAGTATAATTGCAATCACCTGGAAATAAACTGCAGACAGAGCTGCTTTTGTTCTTCATTTGAAACCTTGCAGAGGGAATGCATTACTTTCCTAGCTCCACTCCCTAAAAGAAAACAGTTTGGTATAATATTTGTTGCACTGGATAATCACAATTTGCTAAAAAATGTTACTTTGATTTTTATGAACATATAAAAGTCAAGGCTAGTACCTTGCTGTACCCTTCATTTTATGAAGACACTTATATCTTGACCTCTTTTCATTCCTGAGAAGTAAAGATAATAGACACTGCCAATCTAATAGATGTCCTACATGTCCTAAAATCTTATCTTTTAAAAAAGTACTTCTCTGAAGCAAACCATCATTAAAAACATTCAAAAATCTTATGAAATTTGGTCTGATCTCAGGATTTCTGAAGCACGGAGCTAATCACATTTAGTGCTCTGGAGTTCTGGCGGCTCAGTTCTTCTGTTGCATTATCTCAGGCTGGATGGAGTTTATTTCCCAGAGAACTCTGTGCCTCTGAGGGGAAAGGAGGGACAGGAAAGGAATAAAATGTTTGCAAGAGCATCAGGGAATCTTCTTCAGGGCCTAATGATTGGATTATATATCCTAGGAGCTTTGCATCTGATACAATCCACGGAGGAAGAGCATAGTTTTTGTTCCTCTGCCCAATATAAAGAGCTTTCCTTTGAATATAATATGAAACTACTAGCCGTGGTAGTGCTTGGACTTTGTTTTTCTGGCAATAATAGATGTGCTGAGCCATGTTGTCTCACCAGGCCTACTGTAGTCAGGGTTTGCAAGGGAATAGATTTAATACAGGACACATATTTTATAGGATTATTTTATAATATTCACCCAGAGTCAAATGCAAAAGAGTGCAGGAAATCTGTCCACACACTAGAGACCCAAAGAATCCAGCTGAGGGCCTGGATCCCACAGCAGTGTCCTGCAGTAGTCCAGGTGAAGAGCTAGCCCATGACAGTGTCCTCCACGAGTCCAGCTGGAGGTCTAGAGCCCACGACAATGTCTCATGCAAGTGTGTATAAAGGATCTGCACTGGGAAGGCCCAAAGGTCAGTGGTGGAAGCTAGAAAGTCTGCACCAGCGGGATGAAGGATCTGTGCCAGCAGGCTGAAGAATCCGCGCTGGAGCCAGGAATTGATGCTCAAAGTAAGGACCAGAGCTTCCCCTGAAGAGAACCACAGCCATCCTCAACAACAGCGAGGTCCCCAGCTCCTCCAGTGATGAGAAGAGCTGAGTTCATATCAGGAAAACCAGTGTGACAAGCTTCTCCAGGAGAATCAGCAGCCTACCATCCTCCCCTCCAGTTCTGCTTTTATGCTGTTGGCGGCAATCCTCAGGTGGGCTTTCCATACCCAGGACCACTCTGATTCAGTTCATCTGGGTGTTACAAGTTGACCATTAGTTAATCAGCTGGGTGTTACAAGTTGACCACGAGACCCAACTTGAGACCAACCGGGTAATTTTCTGAGTTGGCTGTGGAGGGGAAACTTTGCAGTTTGGCTCTAGAACAGAGGAAAGTTGGGCAGTCTGAAATCCTGACCCTGACCTCACTAGCATGTGCTCCTCCTGTCCATTGGAGTAATTACACAGTGATTTCACCTTTAATTTAGGCCGAATTCTGGGGCAGTTCCAGCCCAACTTTTCAAGGTTGTAGAAATACAGAATAAAGAATGTTCTAAGTCTCCTATTTAACGTGTCAAGCTCATGCTTGTCCAGCACGGACACTCAGATCCCAAATGCTCCCCTGCCTTTCTCTATCTTCCCTCATTACCTCTGGTTTGAAAACAGATATACAGTAATTCTGCTATACAGTGCAATGAGCACGTGACTCCAAGATCAGAAAGACTTGGGTTTGAGTTTCGACTTTGCCATATACAGGCTATGAAGTTTTAGGGAAAATTTCAGCCTTTTGGAGCCCTTGTTTACACATTTATGAAATTGTGGCCCGGAGAAGAAACAATTAGCTTTAGACTAGAGGAAATGAATTTATCCTAGTTCCTTAATCTCCTGAGGCCTAAAAAGTACTCATATCTACTTTATAGGGTAGTAATGAGGATTAAGCCCCATCTCTGCCTCATGAGTTCATAAGGGTTAAACGGAGTTGAAGTGTGAAAATTTCCAGTACTGTGTCTAGCGCACAGCAAAGACTACATGAATATTAATTTCCTCATTCATTCTCTGGACAGCTTTGTAAAGGTCAGAAACCTCTTTGTTTTATCAAGAGCTAAGATTTCTACTCATATTGTCAATAAGCTTTTAGAACTGGAGCACCAGAATAGGTCAGGACTCATTAACCTCTCTCTCTTGCTTAGTGGAAGAAGATTCTACAGAGTGCCTGTAAAATGTGGAAAATACATATAGGTAGCTTATGGATAATACCTTACAATATGTAGCATGTTCACTATGTTGTCTTCTTTCCAACATATTGTGCAAAATCACAAGGATTGTAGTGTACAGTGCTGCTTCTCCATGCAAAGGTATCCATGCCACCATGTTGATGGAATCACTCTGAGCGACTTACTCAGTCCACCAATGACATGCATAATTTAGCACTTAAAATGGCAACCATTTGCCTCTGTTTCCAAACTTTATGGCCACCCCGTAGTGAAGTTTCAGCATTTGAATACAGAATCTATGTTACCTCTGATCTCTGTTTTCTGTGATCATTACATTACAAAGAATACAGGTACCCAGAAGAACATATGAAAAACAAGGGGATGATGGTTTCCAAGGGCTCTCCCAATTGAGCAATTCCGATAAATTACATTTCCATGTACTTCCTGTTGGATTGTCCTCATGACAGCTCTTATTCGTTTGTGCTTGTGAAAGTGAGGCATTTTTAAAAATAAAATAATCTCAGTATATAAATATCCAACAGAGCCTTTGCTCTGTCAAAGGGTCAAGTGACTTGATATGGTCATAGCTAGAAGTCTTATTAAGGACAGGTATGTCTAGTTGCCACTCTATTCTATCTTGCTAGGTGTCCCCTTTTTTATTTAGTACTGGGAATTCAACCCAGGGTCTTTGCACTGAACTACATACCCAGCCTTTTTTTTTTTTTTTTTTCCTTTCATTTTGAGCAAGGTCTTGCTAAATTGCAAAATTGCTAAATCACATAGGCTGGGCTTGAACTTGTGATCCTCCTTCCTCGGCCTCCCAGAGTGCTTGGATTACAGGTGTGCACTAACATATCCAGCTCTAAGTCCCATCATTTTAAGGCTATATGTGAGTGGGTAATTTGAGGGGTTACACCTCAGAATAACCTCACTTGAGAATAGCCTCCTTAGGGGAAGCTATTTTAGAGAACCTTTTAAGGTATATCTTTTTGTGCTTATTCAGGAGGTGACTCCACTTACATGACTTCCCTGCTATGGAAGTTCTTTCTTAAATCCTCCCAAAAACACTACCAAGGAAGCTGTGATGTTATTGAAATAGAACATTATTTCTCCACTTATACTGTACTTGCTTATGTGTATTTTTCCAAACATTTCAGTCTTCTCCAAGCACATTTATTTTTTTGGATCAGCCTTTCTAAACACAGTTCATGCTGTTCTGTTTTATGTCACTGTAACCCTGACTGCTATGTGGAAGTGGGCCCTGCAGTGTAGGAAGCCTGGTTATAATCAACAGATAAATCTGTTTTCTGGAAACTGTGCATTCCATAGCAGCCCCAGCATATATGATTCTGAAATAATCTCTTTGTTTATTCCCCAAACAGAAGGCAGTCCAGTCAACTAGTTTATTCTTCCAACATTGCAAGAAGACTCCCATGCATTTTCCAACTTCTACTTTTTTTTTTTGAGCTGCTGTTGTAAAAGTTCAGTGTGCTTTGGGATGTGTCATCTCTGATTTCTTAAGGGTCACTGTGCTGGGAGAGAAGGTCAACCTAAACGGTTCTCGGATTTCATTTCGGGAAATTCCAGCCCCAGCCCAGCTAACTCTGCGTGTCCACCTATCCAGCCTCAGCCTGCTGTTGTTGCAGCTGTTGCTGAGCACAGAGCTCATTTATTTCCAATCAGCTGGAGTTTCCTGTGTTACCCAGATGCTTTTCCCTACTGCTACTCAACTGGCTGTGTGTTTTCTTTCTTTCTTTTTAAATAAGATTCATCATAACAGTCCCAGGCTCACAAGGCTTTGGAATACATACCTCTAACATGTAATAACTTTTCAAAACTCACATGCAGTGCTAGGGCAAACTATCAAAGATGCCAAACGTCTCACTTAGCTCGATGTCTACCATTTTGTGGGAATCTCCATGCACAATAGGGAAGTGAATGAGAAATCTGAATGGATATAAAGAAAATCTCTTTCCTTGTCCTTCTCATCCCGACCATGTCATAGCAGAGACCTAAGTACGACTGGAGGACAATGAGTGTCAGAACCTTGACGCTAGCTCCCTTGTCTTAAGATAAAAAGAATTTTAGTGACTTGCCCAAGGTCAGTGGCTAATTATTCCATTTCCTTTTGTAATACTTCTGATACATTTGATCAAGCGTGGACGGGATCTTGAAATGGTGAACAAGAAGTTCCTTTTTACAATGAAATATTTATTCTTGTAAGTATCTATCCTAGGGGGCCTCTGAACATGTGTGTTTTAAGGCAATAATTTTAATGTTGTCTGTACTTTCTGACCTTGCTAGAAGTCTGTATTTTGATAAGATAAAAATATATATTTGTATTATATCTGTATAAACACTTATTCACATGTATGTGGTTTCTTTCTATTAATAGTTCTTTGTCTGAGGAGCAGGAGACAAATGTATGTGAGTTTGTAAAAAATAAAACTAAAGTGGTAAAGTAAGTGGCTACCGTATATGCTAGACATTTGGATTCTGGTAATTCAGCTCTGATATGAGCAGCGAGGGTATACAGTGGTACACTCTAATTTCCTTTCTTCATGAAAGCCAGGGCAAAATGGTACTGTCCTAAAATAAACAAACCTGTCATTTAAAAAAAGAAAACTGTCTTCACCTTTTGCTCTTTCCTCCCTTTTTTCCTGAAAAAATGAAGAACTCTTGTTGATCCTTTCTATTTTGAACTCTGTGATGTAAAAATGTCTCTGCTATTTTCTCAGGGTGATATTCAAACTACTTTGGTTCTCACCATCTTTTAGAGATTTTGGATCACTTGCCCGATTTGGACTGCTATGCATCAGCTACAACTTCTAGCTGGCTAAAACTACTGTACCTACAGGGAAGGATGGTTGTACTTTGTTGATGTTTCTCCCCTTCCTCACTACATAGTGTTAATCAAGTTACTTGCCAGGTTAATATTGTGCACTCTGGAGTCAGATTACAGGGGTTGGGATCCAGGCTGAACCTTTTGTCAGCTAAGCAACCCGGGGCTACTTATTCAAGTTACCTTGGTCTCATTTCCCCATTTTTAACAATATAGATTATGATAATAGTAGCTCCTCCCTCACCCCCAGGATTTATTGGGAAGCTCAAATGAGATAATTCATGGTGGAAGTTAAGCTATATTAATAATAGCTATTTCTATTACTATATAT
Source organism: Erethizon dorsatum (assembly GCA_028451465.1). Classification (NCBI taxonomy): domain Eukaryota; kingdom Metazoa; phylum Chordata; class Mammalia; order Rodentia; family Erethizontidae; genus Erethizon; species Erethizon dorsatum. The sequence continues at coordinate 28,541,212 of CM051834.1, forward strand.
GAAATTAAGTTTCCTTAACCTTAAGAGGGATGGAAGGGTCAGATTACCTAAATTTCCTAGAAGGTACACCTGAACAGAACCATGGGCCTTAGGGGCAGTCTGCACAGGTGTTCAGAGGTATTCTGTGGCTATGTCAGTCAAGGAGTTGTTATTCTATCCTGTTCTTTTGACTTTTAAGGGACTAAGAGGAAGGCCCATTGTTATCCACTTAAGGATATCCATTGGCTATAATGTATCTGACCATAGTCTCTCAGTGAACAAAAATAATGATTCTTTATTCATATTCTAACTGCCTCTCCAGGAAGTAAAACAATGCAACAGAGAACAACCTTTTGTCTAGGATGAGCTCAGGCTAGATAAACACATAAATAGTCTTGTGCCCAGTTTTCTTTCTTCCTTTCCATCTTTTGTATAAGTGCGTAAAATCGGAGGTCTAAAGCCCATATTTCCCAGGGTAGATGCCCTTTGAATATGTAAACAAACTACTAGCTCTCAAAATGACTACTTTTAATATATTTTTCATCTTACATTAGTTTTCTCAAACTTTATGTTAATGAAATCATGCAGCATGTACTCTTTTGTGTTGGGCCTTCTTCAGGTTTTTGGAGGAGTTTGGCATAATGACTTATGCAAAAGGAGTGAGTTTATAAATTTGTGGGTATCTTCCTTCTATCCACAGATGTCACTGTGAATAGAACTGCTACTGTCAGAAGACTGAAACATGTATATGTGGATCCTCCAACAGACAAAGTTATACATGTTTATATTAGTGTTAATACATTAATAATTATTCAGGTAAATTACAGGTTTATGGTTTCTACTGAGACAATCTAGGACTCTAGTAGCCATGGGCATTTGATGTCTATTTGATAGAAGAGAACCTCCCTCACCCCCCCAGTGCTACATATCAGAGTTTTCCTGCCCTTTAGAGCCAGTTATCAACACATCGCTGGATTTATTTATGTGGTTGGGTACATAGGTACTGCAGTCCTCTATATTGCTGAAAGGTAGTTCTTTGCAAATTGTTACAAATTGTTCACCAGTATATTTTATAGATATACTGCAAATTATGTTGCTGCACATTTGTGTTGTTTCCGGTTTGCATCTATTATAAATAGACTATGAGTGTTCCTGTGTCAGTATTCTTTCTGTGGATGTGTCTTTATTTCCTTCAGATAAATACCTAGGAGTAGAGCTGCAGATATTTTGTCTGAAAATTAACTATTTTATTAGACAAGCATCTTTGTTTAAATGATTTTTATGTTGATGAAGTTTTTTTTTTTTTTTTGTGGGTACCAGGGGGACGACCTCAGGACCTCGCGCACCAACAGGCACCCGTGCCACTGAGCGATATCACCGGCCCCTTTTTCGTATGTGGGTTCCGGGAGTCGAACTCGGGCCCTCGCACTTGTAAGGCAGGCGCTTACGCCGCTGAGCCATCTCACCGGCCCGATGAAGTTTTAATTGACTAATCCACTATCCAGTCCAGATTGCATCAAGATCTTCAATTTTCACAAAGGACTTTATTTATTTTAAACATTGTAAAAAATAATAAAACATACTTATAAAGTCAAAATAAAATACAAAACAACAAAAAAAAAACCCTCACAGTTCAATAAAGTATTATGAAGTTATTGTCTGTATAACTACCATTCCAGGTCAGGAAATAGAACATTGCCAGAGGCAGAAATGGAAACCAGTCTCCTAAGTCTCCTTTCCAGTTATTATCATTTCTGCCCTTCACAAAAATCACTACTGTCTTGACTTTTAGCGTCATTTTTTTTTTTTGCTTATTTTAAAGTTTTATCAATCACTCATATCCCCAAATGCTGTGATTTAGTAATGACTAATTTCAGATGGAATCATGCATTCTCATGCGTCTGAGATTCTTTGCAAAAATTATATTTATGAGGGGCCGGTGAGATAGCTCAGCAGCATAAGCACCTGCCTGGCAAACACGAGGTCCTGAAGTCGACTCTCAGAATCCACATATGAGAAAAGGGCCGGTGATATCGCTCAGCGGCACGGGCGCCTGCTGGCACGCGAGGTCCTGAGGTCGACTCCTGGTACCCACCCCCCCACACACTATATATATATATATATATATATATATATATATATATTTATTTATGAGATTTTTTTCATATTTTTACATATAACAATTTGTCAATTTTAAGTGGCTTATACCACATTGCAATTTACTTTTTTTCTCTAATGTTCATAAAAAATGGATGCTATCAGTTTTAGGAAACCATGAGTAACATTACTATAGACATTATTATATAGGAATCTGATGCAATAGGCACTATACATCCCTCCTCCTCCTTATCGTTTTCTACCCCTTTACCTTTCATCTGGTTTCATCCTCTTCCTCCAGATATTTCTTTTAGCATTAATCTGCTAGCAATCAATTTTCTCAATTTTATTTATCCAAAACTGTCTGTCATTTCACCTTCACTAGAATTATAAATTAGCGCTTGGTCAATTAGCCTTCTTTTACTGTAAATTATACCTGAAATCATCAACTTACAAAGAGGACAGATTTGTTTTGACTCACAGTGTCAGAGGTTTCAGTCCATGGTCAGTTGGCCCTATTGCTTTTGGGCCTGTGGTGAGGCAACACATCATGGTGTGGATTGTGGCAAAACTACTCACTTCATGATGGCAGAAAATGAAAGCAGGAGGGCTGGGGCCCACAGTCCTTCTCCAGAGCATGCTCATAAAGACTGGAAGACCTCCCAACTTGGTCCTACCTCTTAAAGGTTCCACCACCTCCCAAAGCGAACCTCTGGAGACCAAGATCCTAACACATAGACTTTAAGGGAACATTCCAGATACAAGCTATAGCAGCTTGAATTTTCAGTATTATCTGCTAGGGGTGCTGTAACAATATACCACAGACTAAGTGGCTTAAGCAACAGAAATTTGTATTCTCATGGTTCTGGGTTCTATGAAATCCAAAATCAAGTTGCAGGCTAATTTGTTTTGTGGAGAGGACTCTCTTCCTGGCTTGCTAACTGCCTGCTTACTGTGGCTTCACATGACAGAGAGAAAGAAAGCAAGAGCACTTTCTTTTCTCACAAGGGCACAAATCCTGTTGGATTAGGGGCTCACTCTTACAACTTCATTGAACTTTATTATATCCTCATTGGACCTATGTCCAAATACAGTTCCACTGAGCATTAAGACTGCAATGTATAAATTTCAGTGGGAACCACATTTTCATTTTTCAACATTTTCCTTTAGTACTTTAAATATGGATCTTCTAGATTCCATTGATTCTGTTGAGAAGTCAACTCTCAGTGTAATTATTGCCCCTTTGAAGTATCTGTCTGTTCTCTGCTGTTCTGCATAATCTTTTTGTTCTTGATATTGATCAGGCCTACACATAGATTTCTTTTTATTTAATTTGCTTGGGATTATACAGTTTCTTAAATCTATGTCTTGGAATGTTTTGTTTTGAAAATCCTATTTAACCATTTTTCAAATATTGCTTCTGTACCATATCTCTCCCCTGTTATTCTGTGAATACAATTTACACGTTTTAGACTGTTTTATTCTGTTTTCTATATGCATTAGACTTGCTTCTATATTTTTCTCTCTTTGTGTCTCAATCTAGCTTGTTTCCTTTGATTCGTATATCATATCTCCAAGTCTTCATTTGTATCTAAACTACTGTTAAATTCATCACTGAGTTCTTCATTTTGTTAGTTGTATTTTTATTTCTAGAATTTCTATGTGCTTTTTAAATATACTATATCCTTTTTGATGGTTGCTATCTCTGTTAAAGTTCTTGATTGTATCTTTATAAACTCAATCATAGTAAACAGATTTATTTTAAAGTCTGTGTTTGATAACAAGAACCCCTTTAGATCCTATAGGCCTTCCAAATGTCCTGTAGCTTTTGTTAGTTCACCTTCATTTCATTTTGTCTTTTCATATCTATGAATGTTTTTGGTTGTGAGCCAGGCATTATACTTAAAAACTGTTTGTAGAAATTGAGGCCCAGTGTAGTATATTTCTCTAGAGATAACTTTTTCTTCAACAGTTGTTTCTGGGTATTTATAACCTGGGACTACCTCAATTTAATTTCTAGAGTGAAGAGAATTAAAAGCTTGACTGTAATTCCAGTGAGGGACCATTTCTCATTCACCTTACTCCTTGGGAGTCCTAATCCACAGAGCCTGGGATTTGTCAATACTTTGTTATATTCCCCAGAAGGTCTTGGCTTCCAGCTTTTGTCTGCTTATTCCTGTAATACTATCAAGAGCCCTGCTCAGCTGCTCTGCCTTTTAGCATCCTCTTTCAATGTTAGCCATGGGAAAAGGGAGCCAAAATCCCAATTTTGCCTTTGTGTCAATCGGTTAAATGTTCTTTTTCTAGATTCAGGTGGAAATCACGCATCACCGAAGTACAGCTCTGTTAGCAGTCTTAATGCCACCTCATGATGCCAGACAATGCCGAATGCTGTCAGGGTGCTGGTGCCTTGCACTGATTTTCATTGACTGTTGGTCTCTGGATCTCTTCAGAGCTGTTAGTCCCTAGTGTTTATTGCTCTTTCTTTTGAAACAATCATTCTGTGTGTATTACTCAAGGGTGGATTTACAGGACCTTCCCAGCCACTTTACCAGAGAAATAAATCACAAGCAGATTTATAGACACACCAGAATGAGTCTTTATTTTTATTTTAACAGAACCTGTGTGGCAGCACAAAGGGGTCATTACACTAGAGGGAGCCCTCTGGGACCAACCCAATAAGTACGGGGAGAGTGTTGCTTATATAGAGCACCTCAAGGTCCTTGATTTGGTTAAATTCGGGCCTGTTGACTGGCCCAAGTGTAGGCCTGTGATTGGTTCAAGTGGGTGCGGGGCTGCAGGACAGCCACAACTGTCATGGCCGGATTCAATGACATGGCAGGGCATCTTGATCTGCTGGATTTACATAGGAGGAAAAATGACAGGGCTGAAACCAGTAAATCTTCAGGAGCACTAGCTGTGTTCAGCACAGCTTACCGGGGCTTGGGGAGGTTGAAGATGTAAATGGTGGGACTAGAGCCCTCCTTCCTTGATTTAGCCACATCAGCAATAACCCCTTCAAAATAGATGCAGCGACAGAAACATCTGGATTGTCAGGAGTGGGGGAGGGGCACCGTGGCTGACCACAGAGCTGCACCTCCTGCTGGAATGGCCTGGAGAGAGGCTGTGAAGCAAACTCAGGGGTGACAGGAGGACACTGAGGCAAGAGGCAAGTTGTCCCAATCTATGGGGGGAGGGTTATGGCAACCATTGCTAGACTGCACTCCCCTCTGGCTTGCACAGGAGAAAGGGGAGAGTTAGGTGCTTCTGATCTGTCTCGCTTCTGTTGATTTATTTCTTCTTCTGGATCATGCCTGGTAATTACTCACAGTTGTATTGCATCTCCAATTTCCTTACAGAAGATATTTGTTATACAGGTTATAGGAATTATGGACACAGTTATTACTGGAAATGGAAGTCCAGAGTTCTTTTAGCATCCAATTGTGTATTGCATACCACTGAAGAAGAGACGTATATGTCCTTGAAAAGCTTACATTATGTTCGGGAATACAATAGGAATGATGCATATGAACTATCTTGGGAAAAAGGTGGGGGCAGGCTGGAGGACCTGTCCTGGTTTTTCTGTCTAACTATGGTCTACTCCTTTTGTTCCATGCAGTGCCCTTGCTTGGTCTCATTCACTAGTCATGGCTTTAGCCTCTATTGCTAAATGTACAGCTGGAATATTTCATCTTTTTTGAGCATCAGGCATAGTCCTAGCTATCTACTTACACACAACCTCAAATTTGCAGCTACCTTAAATGCAATGTATTAAATCTCTGCCCATTCTGAACGCCTCCCCCATTTAATAGCATGGTGTTGCTTTTCTATATAACCTATCCATGCTACTCTATTAAACTTCATTAGATTCTAATTTCTTTGAAAATTCTCTAAGTCACTTTAAATGATCTGATCTCAAAGTCCTGACCATTTGTGTGAACTGTATTACTGAAGACTGAATAAAAAAAGCTTAATGATACTAAGACATGCTTCTTATTAAATATTATTTGATCGTTAATCATATAGTATTTGAAATTAATATCTTTGTTACACAGGACTGTGGTATAAATTTAATAATTTATGATTTTCTTGATACCTTATAATGACATTATTTATTAAAAATTCTGGAAATAATAATTGCTTTTCTCTTTTATGAAATACCTGTTTGATGAACTATATACAATTATGAAAAATTAAGTTGTTGAATTTTTAACAACATGAATAAATATCCTTTAGTATAATGGTAAATGAAAAAGGATGAAAATCTATGTTTACTGTAATTATAGTGCTGTGTATATGTGTGGATGTGAGTATGTGTGTTTTTGTGTGTTCATAGAAGAAAAGATGAAATGAAATGCGTTAAATTATTTTGATTTTCTTTAGAAAGTGGCAAGAGATTAAAATATTTATTTTCATAGTTTTAAAAATGCAAAAACTGAACACAATTTTAAAATTATAATAACAAAACAAATGTATTTTAAAAAATAAGTGAGTGAATGTTGTAAAAATCCTTCCTTTTTATTATTTCCTTCAGTCTCACATTCCTGAGACAATCGCTATCGTATAATTGGAATATACCCTGCCAGGACTTTGTGCCCTAGTACTTGAGTGTATGTGTGTGTGTGTTTGTATGTATGCATGTATATAGTGTATATGTGTCTTTCTGGTAAAACAAGCCTTTGCTTTTAGATTTACTTACAAGCCAAGAGAGCTTCCTTTTTGAATTCAGAGATTAATTGAGAAGTCTATAACATACTTGACACAGAGGTTTTTCTTGGGCCAGAAGTAAAGAAAGAAAAAAACTGAGTGGTGGGTCTAAAGGCCAGATAATTCTATAATGAATTTCATTAATTTTGCACTGATGGATTCCAGGCAACAATTTGTAAATTAGATGTAGAGAAAAACGGGTTTAAACTGCAGGATGAAAGCCGTTATTAGATCTGCTAATCAGTTCATGAAAATGCATATTAAAAATAGAATAGAAAATTTCAAAATACATCACATGTATTAGGGTAATTATTGTGACTCAAATATTTGCTCAGTTATATTCATGCATGTGTGTGTTTTTATTAGGTCATTATGTACAAATATACATCCTGTGCTAACTGAAAATTAATTCTTACTCTTGGAGTCTGTGTGTATAAAACTCATTGGAGTAGAATGGCAATCTACTGGATATGCTGAAGCACAAATAGAGACTTGGAGTGTTGTTATGTTTAGATCTAAAATGTCCCCCAAAAGTCTTACATTCAGAGTGGGACCTGGTCAGAATGTGTAACTCACTGGGAGTGTAACCTGCAAGGGTGTTTTCTTGTCCCCAGCTCTTCCTTTTTCTCTGTGCTTCCTGGCCCCCATGAGGTGAACAGCTTCCTTCTGCCCTGCTGTTCAGCTATAGTATTTCTGCCTTGGAGCCAATCACCATGGACTGAATCCACTGAAACTATGAGCCAAAATAAACCTCGCTTCTTTTAAGAATGTGACTAATTCAAGTGAATTGGCCATATAAAAGATTACATTTGAAATTAGTAAAAAACAAAGACTGAAGCACATAGGTTATATGTAAATTAGACTTCATTGCATTAAGCTTAAAGGGTAAAAGCCTTGAGAGAGACCCCTAGATGGCATCAGTTATGGGATGATCTATTATGATAGCTTCTTGAATCTCCTCTGGTTTCCTCAAAGAAGACATACTTGACTCTTGGTTATTGTCTTTAGCCTCGTCAGGAAGATTATCCTACAGATTTTCAGAAAGTAACATATAGGGTCTTATTGAACTTTTCGGACCTCAGTAATGCCACCCTGAAATTTTAGAATTATTACTTAAGTGGTTGAGAAAATTTGCTTTGGGCAAAACTTGTCACCTAGAATTAATATTTAAATTTCATTTTCAGTTTCTTGCTACATCACCAGTATCATATAGAGTCATTAGCCTCAAGTTATGTTTTTATGACTAGGCAGCATGTAAGCATAGTTTCACTACACTATTTTTAATTTTCCGTGTCAAAAGTTCTAAAAGCATGGTAAACTCAGCTATGCCCCTGAGGCTAAGCCTTACCTTGTACTGAAGTTTTCGACTCGTTTTTCTTGTGTTAGTCAATATAGCTCCGAGTTTAGACACGTATGCCTGAGAATATTGTGCTCTGTGGGCTGTCTAGGAGGAGAGAGACATGGAGTCCAATGCCCATCTCTGGGTAACAGATGGAACTTCCTGAGAATGATGAGGAATTACATATGTGAAGAAACAAAGAAATGAGAATTTATGTTGTGTTCACAGTTGACATAGACTTGTCCGGCTTTATGTAAGTGCATTCACTCAGCTCTTTATTTTGTTAAACTAGCTTCTGAAATGTGGCCTTCTGAGGTTTTCATCCAGGCTCTGGGAAGAATTATCCTCAGGAAGAAATTTAAATAGTGGAAGAAGAAAACAAATGGCCTTCTAATATTTTATAAACCACAGTTATTCAACATAACAACTACAGATTTAAAGAAAAGTGAATCTTTGTATTGGAATGTCTGTTTTTGCTGATTATTTTATTATTTTACATTTTACATTTTATTTTAAATTAATATATAAAACATAAAAATTATACAGAGTAATGGAGTGCCATGTAAAATTAAGTCATGTAAATCAGGTTAAAATATCTGTCTTCTCAGATATGTATCATTTTTTATGGTGAAAATATTTAGAGTTCTTTCTTGTAGATTTTTGAAATGTACAGTACATAGTTTTATCTGTAGTTACTCTACTGTACAGTAGCACACCAGAACTTATCTTTCGCTGTAACTTAGTACTGACTGACAATTTTCCCCCCATCTCCTCCTCCTCTTAACTTCTCCCAGCCACTGGTAGTCACTATTCTACTCTCAGTTTCTATAATATCAACTTTTTTTTAATATTCTGCATATAAATGATATATGACTTGTCTTTCTGTGCCTGTTTTATTTTACTTCATATAATGATCTCCAGTTCTATTCATGTTGGTGCAATGACAGGATTTTGTTCTTTTTATGGCTGAATAGCATTCCATTATCTATGTATGCCATATTTTCTTTATCTCTTCATTGATTTGTGTTGTTCCCATTTCTTGGCTATTGTGAATAGTGTTCCAATAAATTTGGAACTGCACATATCTCTTCAGAATACTGATTTTATTTTCCTTGGATATAGTCAATAGTAGGATTGCTGGATCATATGTTATCATAAGGCTATTTTTATTTTTTTGAGGTAATTCTATACTGTTTTCTGTAATGGCTATACTGATTTACCTTGTACCAACAGTGTGCAAGGATTCCCTTTTCTCTACATCGTCACTAGCATGTCTTTTGTCTTTTTGGTAACAGCCTTTCTTACTGGAGTGAGGTGATATGTCATTGGGTTTTGATTTGCATTTTCCTGATGATTAGTGATGTTGAACATTTTTTCATGTAACTATTGAAAATTTTATGTTTTCTTAGGTGTACTACCCATTCTTTAATCAGGTACTATATTTTTGCTATTGCATTTTTTTTACTCATTTATATATCCTGGATATTGACATTTTGCAAACATTTTTTCCCATTCTGTAGATTGCATATTAACTGTGATAACTGTTTTCTTTGCTGTGCAGAAGCTGTCTAGTTTGATGTAATTTTATTTGTCTCTTACTGCTTTTGTTTCCTGTATTTTGGGGGTTTGTTCAAAAAATTTTTGTCCATTCCAATATCACAAAGTATTTTCCCTGTGCTTTCTTGGAGTAGTTTCATAGTTTCAGGTCTTACATTTAAATAATCAATTTTGAAGTGATTTTATAGTTGGCAAGAGATATAGAGATTTAGTTTCAATCCTCTGTTTGTAAACCCTATTTTCTTTTTTTTTTGTGGGTACTAGGGGTCGACCTCAGGACCTCGTGCGCCAGGAGGCGCCCGTGCCGCTGAGCGATATCACCGGCCCTTTTTTAGTATGTGGGTTCTGGGAGTCAAACTCAGGCCCTTGCACTTTCCAGGCAAGCATGTATGCCACTGAGCCATCTCACCAGCCCTGTAAACCTGATTTTCTTAGCATCATTTATTTATTTATTTATTTATTTATTTATTTATTTATTTATTTATTTATTTTTTGTGGGTACCAGGAGTCGAACTCAGGACTTCGCGCGCCAGCAGGCGCCCGTGCCACTGAGCAATATCACTGGCCCTTTTTTCGTATGTGGGTACCTGGAGTCAAACTCAGGACTTTGTGCTTGCCAGGCAGGCGCTTATGCCACTGGACTATCTCACTGGCCCAGCATCATTTATTGAAAATGTTGTCCTTTCTCCATTGTATGTTCTTAGCATCTTTATAAAAAGCAGTTGGCTGTAGATTTATGCTTTTACTACTGGATGTCTTTTCTCTTCCACTATGATTTATGTGTCTGATTTTATGTAAATCCCATTATGTTTTGATGACTATAGCTTTGTACTATATTTTGAAATCACATAGTATAATTCTGTATTGTTTTTGTTCAAGATTAATTTGGCTATTTGGGGTCTCTTCTGGTTCCATACAAATTTAATGATTGTTTTATCTAGTTCTGTGAAGAATATCCTTGGTAATTTTACAGTTATTACATTGAATCTGTATATTGCTTCAGGTAATGTGAATATTCTAAGTGATTTTTACAGTCTATGAACACAGCATGTCGTTCCATTTTTTATGTGTCCTCTTCAATTCTTTTATCAATATTTTATAATTTTCATTACAGAGATCTTTTACCTCTTTTGTTAAATTTATTCCTAGGAGTTATTTGGGGGGCGGAGGGGGAGTATTATAAATGGGTTGCTTTTTTGATTTGTATTTCAGATAATTCACTATTGGTGTATAACAACTCTAATAATTTTTGTATATTGATTTTGTGTCCTGAAACTTTGCTAAATTCGTTTATTAATTCTAATAGTTTTCTAAGGGGAAGCTTTAGGGTTTTCTATTTATGAGATTACATCATTTACACGGTGACAATTTGACTTCAGACTTTTCAGTTTGGATGCTCTTCATTTCTTTCTCTTGCCTGATTGCTCTGTGTAGGACTTCCAATAATATGTTAAATAAAAGTGATAAATGTGGGAATCCCTTGCCTTGTTGCAGATCTTAGAAAGCTTTCAGCATTTCCCCACTGAGTATAATATTAACTGTTGGCTTATTATATGTGCCCTTTACTATGTTGAGGTACATTCTTTCTATTACTAATTTGTTCAGCAATTTTATCATGAAGGGATATTGAATTTTATCAAATGCCTTTTATGCAACTATTGAGATGATCATAGACTTTTGTACTTCGTTCTGTTCATACGGTATATCACATTTATTTGCCTATGTTGAGACACCCTTGCATCCCTGGAGTGAATTCTACTTGATCATGGCCAATATTCTTTTTCTTTTTCTCTTTCTTTCTTTCTTTCTTTCTTTCTTTCTTTCTTTCTTTCTTTCTTTCTTTCTTTTTTGTGGGTACTGGGGGTCGACCTCCGGACCTCGCACGCCAGCAGGCGCCTGTGCCACTGAGCGATATCACCGGCCCTTTTTTCGTATGTGGGTTCCGGGAGTCGAACTCGGGCCCTCGCGCTTGCCAGGCAGGCGTGTACGCTGCTGAGCCATCTCACTGGCCCCCAATATTCTTTTTAATGTGCTGTTGGATTTAGTTTGCTAGTAATATCTGTAATGTTTTGAGCATAATGATAATACAACAAGGGCAGTTGAGGTGTTAGTGAGGTGTGTTCTATTTGTTAGAACACTGGAATGTGGACTGAACCAATCTGTGTCTGACTTGAAAAAGTAGAGATGACACAATTTACTGGAATTTCTCATGGAACTGATCTGTATGCTTACTTGATGATTCTGCTATTTCTCCAGGTATCATTCTCACATGCTGTTGAAATAGGGGCAGAGAAAAATGACAGACAGTAACAGTGATCTATGAAGCTCATATTAAACATATTTAAAATGATGTCTGCAGATTTCTGGAATTTGTTAGGATTTCTGGTATTTGTAAGGAATACCCTAGCATTTGTAACAGTGGATACAATGAATGCTATGGTGGTGATGGTGACAATGGTGACCCTCATATGGACTACAAAATTTGGTCTTTGTGGTTTATTCTTTTGTATCTAGTCCTTATTTGCTTCTTGGATTTCTCATTTGACATTTGTTTTTATTTTTAGCACATGAACAATAATTTACATAGTTTTATGAGGAGGTCTGGTATAGTCAGTGAATGGCCAGAAGGATGATAGTGATGTCCAGAGAACAGCAGAAGACAGAAGTAGGCTGTTCTCTTTTAGAAGATTGCATGCTCAGGGGTAAAGTTTTCCCTTCCCATAGCTAATAAAATATATAATTTGCATTATAAACTCCCTGTAACATGAGTTCCTAAGGGGTAGAATCATCTTGACTTTTTAATTATTAATGCTTTTTCTCAAATTGCAATTATACTCTTAAACCCTATCCTGCTAACCGGCAATTTTCTGATAGATTGAGTTTTCATTCTTCCCTATTTCATTAATTGCAACCTGTATACCATATAATAATAGAATCTTCAGAACAGTGCTTTGCCAAATGCAAAGGTTATCAAATGCTAATAAGCTCTTTTAAATGGCTCTTAACTCATTACAACACTTCCCCGAGTTCTAGATTCACTTTAACATTTCTTTATTTTCTATATATTCTTCCTTTATTGTTCAAGATTATTTTAAATATTCTTAGAAAGAAAGTAGCAAATTTGATGAGCATGCTCAGATAAGCATATTTGTTTCTTTCAACAGGCCCTGTGAGTATGGTGCTTACGGCTGTTCTAATTATAAATTGTTTAAATTCAATCTTAATAGTAGTTATATAAAATACATTTTAACTTTTCCCAATTTAGTGAATAACCTTTTCTTCTGCTCAATTTTTAAAAATTCATTATGTAACAAACATTATGAAGGGACCGGAAACTTAAAGTGATATCTGTCAATGTTTATTTAGAGACCAGAAATACTTTAAAATACAGATTAAAATCTAACTACTTGTGGTGACATAACAAAACTGCTTATTTTATGTTTGAGCTTCTTGCACTTTTTTCTTAAAGTCACAAATTGCTTTATTTATATAATTTTCATGGTTTTGTTCCTAAAATATGAGTTGAAAGAAAAGGACTAAATTGTTCTTTACTAGCCTTTCTTCTCAAGCAAGACATTTGTTATGGATAATCTTTAATTCTGTTAGACGAAAAGCAAATTTCGTATCATTGGCAAGATGTTTCTCCATTTAATTTTTGTAGAACTAGAGACTCCTTGATACGCTGTTTAAATATTTTGATTAGTTGAATGCAATCTGTGTTTGCTAAAGCAAATCTTAAGGAAATTTATAGAATCATCTTCTTTTAATGTTCCCTATATATGTGTATTTCAACATCAGTATTCTTTTGCTTCCTGTCTTTAACTAATGATCCACCACAGATATAAATTAAACAATGAATAAGAACAAGAACAATTTAAAACTACGTAATGGCCCAAACCACCCATGGATGGTGTGCTCTGACTCACAACCTGGAGACATTTTCAGGAAGACACTGGGGCTGGTCTCCCTGCTTGTTGTCCCTAGGCCCTTACAGCGGGGCATCTGAACGCATTGGCAAGCCTTGCGCTGCTGCACTGCTCTCTGGGCACGGTGTTCTCCATCTTGGCCTTGGAGAAGGGTAGAAAGCTCCACTGGACCTGTTTGTGCCAGCTATGAGCTGGTTCTTCTCCTTTAATTTTCTTTCCTAAAGCAGAGGCCAGGGACTACGTTTCACCATTTTCAGATTTCAGGGCTTTGAGCATAGCTAGGATTGTTTATGGTGAAAAGAATGGAAGAACTACCATGTCTACAGAACACCTTAAAATTTCTGCCTCTGTTTCCTATCTGTTTGGAGTTCCTCATTGCACTCATCCTTGCTTCACACCTGGTAGCTGACATGCTCACCTCCCACCTGGTTGCCAGCTTGCTGGTAGCACGTTCAGGCTTCAGGGTTTGTTAAGATGAATTCCTAATGTAGAAAAGGGAAAGATCGTTTCTGTTCTTTCTTAAGCCCTCATTTGTGGTCTCAGGGTTGACTTTGTGAGATGATTGACAGCGAGAATGCCAGTTGGCTTCTAGGGAAACTTCACTGCCGCCTCTTGCAATGTACTAAGGCCCTGTGGCTATAACATGTACATAGATTTCCCAATGTCTGAGTAATGTGACTTTAAATAATACCATTTTTGAGATGGTGAAAATTCAGTCCAGGTGTGGCCTTTTCAAACTCAGTTTAGTTTCTCTCCATCAGAGTCAAACTCTTTTGGGATCTAATTTTACTAATATTAACTTTAATAATTATAGGTACTCAGAACATGATTGAATCAGCCTAAACACTTTAGTTTTTTCCATTGTTATATTGCCAAAACCCATTCTGGTTATTTTCTTTTAAAACAAAATCCATTTTCATATCCTTTTGTGGTACAATGTGAATTTGGTTAAAATTATGTGAGATTTACTTTCATCATCTTCAAAGTGATGCACTTTTTTGTGGGTGTGGAATGTGTGGTCTGATGAATTTTCAGGAAGTAATGCCCCAGTAGAGAGCACAGAATCTTCTAGTTGATCCATTTCTTTCTGCCGCTCATTCTTCACTTCTACAATATTCCTGCCAAGATGTGCACTGGTGCTGTACCGCTCAAGGACGTTTCTATATGAACACAGCTGCAGAGAAGCTGCTGGCCCCGGGGAATATGTGAGCCTGAGGGAAGATCAACTCGTGGACAGAAGTGCAAGGAGCAAGTTTAAATATACTGCACGAAGAAACTCATGATCAGTAACTCCTTTGTTACCAAAAAGAATGTGTCTATGTCAAACTTCCATTTCAGAGAGCAGAGGTCAAAATAATGAGTCTTATGGAAAAGGGGTCTGGGTTAAGAAAATGCGCAGAAAGCTTAGAGCTGATGGAGAAGAAAGATAAATTAGATCTAGGAAAAAGATCTAAAAGAAGTGGCCTGGGGGGAGTTACAGAATGAAGGTGGTGTGATGTAGCCAGGCCATCCCCCACGGGTCATCTTCAAAGGAGGAGAAGGCTAATGGGATTTGGAGGATAGTGCAGTTCTGGGGGCAGAGTTCCTAAAATATATCTGCCTTTGTTTACCTAGATCTTAAAATGTTCAACAGTGATGTAGGAGGTAAAGAATGTATATCAAAATGCAGAATTGAGGAAGCAAAATTGTCTCCTGTTAACTGAACATTTTGTGAAACATTTTAGGCCACTGTTTTCTCTCACCTGGATTGCAGTTAAAAACCTCCTAATTGGTTCCCTGACTGGTCTGAGTCTTTTCTCTGAAACTTGTATACATCCATAGCTTTCTGAATGAAACCCTTTAACTATCTTCCACGTGCCTTTAAGATTGAGATCAAGCCCTGGACAGGGCTTACAGCGCTCAGAGAGATGTGGGCCTGGTCTTCCATTTCAATCTCTCCTTTTGCCAGTTTTCCCTGTGACCTGTTCCACCAGCTCTTTTCAGCTTTTTTGAGAGGAAACCCTTTGTGTCCACTCCTTTAAATCTATTGCCCCTTTACTCTTTCCTCTGCCCTCTTTTAGGTCTCACTTAGAATCCTTTTCTCTAGAAGCTTTTCTCTTAACCTCCCCAGTGGGGGTTACAGGTGGCCAAGATGTACTATCCTAGACATAGCCCCTATTACACTCTATTGTAAAAGCTATTTTACTTTTCCCCATCTGCCACTAGGTTGGAAATTTCTTGGCATGTCTTGTTCCTCCTGATATACTCCACCTCTATCTTAGTTCTGGCATGGATTAGGTGCTCAATAAATAGCCAGGAATGAATGGATAGAGGGATTGATGAATGAAATAAGCTTTTCCTTCTCCAGTAAGAGGGAAGGGTTAAAAGAATAGTGAGGGAAAATGTAGTAGCTGAAAAAAGAAAGGAAACTTTTCTTTGCTTTTGAATAGCTATAGCTTTCTTATACTAGGCATAAAAGTGGAGCAAGTTGTTTGCTGTTTGGTTTTAAATTTTGTCACCTATGTAAGCTTGCTACTGACCATTGTCTATGTTCTGTTTTCTAATACAGGTTTTTTTTAAACAAAGGGATTCATTATAAAATAACACTATTCTAAGGTAGCTCTGTACAGAACCTCATGACAAGTATCTGTACTTGGTAATATTCAGTAGACATAATCACTGAATTTGTAGCATAGATAGCACACACATATACACATATTAAATATAGAGTATTTATGTTTACTTGGGACATCTTCACTAGTAGGAAAACTAAAGGGCAGGAAAGTTAGAGGCCTGAAATTCATTTTTGTTTTGTTTTGTTTTGTTTTTGTAAAATTACCTATGTAGCTAATATTAGGACACTAAATGCTCTATATTTAATTTAAGAAAATACGTCATCTTTAAAATGGACTGGTTCATTTTTGGATATCTCACATTATGTGAAAATACAATGAAATAATACCATGACAATTTTGTATCTGTATCTATGTATACATCCGTATATATGTATACGTATTTATCCTTAGCTTTCTACACATTGATATGTGCATATAGATAGATAATAAGGAAGTTGTGTGGAAAGTTGTTTTGAGATTCCTTTTAGCCTTTATAGTCTCTCAGTGTAGGAAATTCAAAATAAACATTTTATATGTAATCCTATGAAATTTCCGAAAGGCTCCTAATACTATTTAATCCGTCCTTCAGTCCCATTGGTTGTTGTGTTCAGTGACTCTTGCACACAGTGTCGTCCCTCCTTCTTTTTCCATCCCAGTTATTTTGTGGTTGTTCCAGATGTGCAATTTCCACTTTGATATATGCACTCAGTGTCTTACGATGGAACGTTTAAAATGTACCCAGGAACCTGTACTAGCTAAAACCTTTTTTGTGTTTTGCTCCACAGCTATCTGACATGGTTTTCATAATGGGTTCCACAGAGCTCAGCGACTGTTACATTACCTGAAATGTTTTTTCTTATCTCTTGGCTTTTAAGTTGATGTTCAGAACACCTATTCCTCTTGCTCAGGCTGGAGAGAAGCCAATTTTTTCCCCCTCCTAAGGCTAAACAAAAAAAGCAAAGCTCAATTAAACACCTTGGAAGACTGGTGTATATTAGCATCTTTCAAAGGCAGACCATCTGCCTTTAGGCAATTTGTGGCTTTCTGTTATTGTGCAAAAAAAGGGATAGCTGGCTGGCAAAACAAAAAGAGAATTTGGAAAGTAGGGATGAAATATGAGTCCATTTCAGGGGGAAAAAATCATTTTATTTGAGTGCCTGCTTAGCTTCATTGCTGCATTTAAATCAAGGGGAGAAATGTGGAGCAGTTTATCCACAATTATACCTTCCATTATTAGTATATTAAATAGCATCTTGTGCACATGTGCAATTTCATTCAGACTGTTAATCACTACTTGGAATATTTGTTATTAGCTTTCTACACATTGATAAGCATAGCTGTAGGGAAATCTATGTGGAAATGCTCTTTTCCAAAAGTTTGAAAATTTCTTTTTAATTAGTCCTTGGGGTATGTTAGGTTTCGCTAATTTGTGTTTAACTGGAGGGAAAAAATTCTGGCAGCAGCAGTAACTTTGTGCTGCCCAATATATTAAAGAAAACCATCACCTAGGCAAGCACTCAAATAAATCACTTCCAAGTACATGCAACAATACATTCACTTCAGAACAGGGGGTGAGCTTAAAGTATGATTCAAATACAGAACAGAATTTACTATTAGAAAATAAAGAAAATCCTTGAATGTGACATTGCTGTTGCTGGAGGGCCTGAGGGATGCTTCTAAGCTGCTGAAAACAGATTCCAGGGGCAAAAATGTCCAAGGTGTGGTCAGAGGAATAGACTGCAAAATAATTTTACAATGTTTTCAGAAGGATTTGTGCATGCTGCATACGACAGGATAATATAAAATACTTCAGGGGAATTCAGTGTTAGAAGTGACACTTCTAGGTAGAGTAGGTATTTACAAAGAGCTGTAGGGTTGAAAACTCTGAACTCTTCAAGCAGAGAATGTTATCTAATAGAGTCAGTGTCATGGTTAAAAATTTGGATTCCAGACTCAGACAGACATGACTGATATCAAGTCTCTCTTCCACTGACTTTGACTGACAATTAAGCATTTGACAATTTTGTGGTATAATTTTGCAGTTTGTAAAATGAGATAATAATAAGACCTTAATTAGAGAGTTGTTTTGAGGAATTAAGAAATGCTCATAAGGCACTTAGTAAGTATTCAGTAGTTTGTATCAACAAATGATGTCTATTATCTCTGTGTTATTAACAAGATGTTCTGGGCATGGACTCCATTTAGTTACAGAACATTTGGTTACAGACTGAACACATCCAAATACCATAGTCTGTTATACCCTAGAAGTGGCTGTTATGCATTTTTTAAAGAACTAAAACATTATAAATTGTGCTTTCTAAAGATAGCTGTAACAACATTTCTTGTCCCACATGTGATGAGGTGACATTGCCACTCTTCCCATGAGGATGTAGGATTCATGTTTCCTCCTTCCTGAATCTGGGTGGGTTGGGATGGCTTCAGCCAACAGAGGATGGTAGGAGTGACACTAGTGACTTCACAGACTGGGTCAGAAAAGGCTTTTACCTGGCTGACTAGAAAGCCTGTGCTGGGGATCCTGTCTGTGTCCTCTGAGGTTGCCATTTGTGAAGAAGCTGTGTCATATGGAGAAGCCACATACAGATGTTCCAGTTAGCAATCCTAACCTTTGTGTCATTTGAATGGTTGTTACTTTGTTTTGGGTTAATTTGTTATACAGCAAAGATAACTGAGAGAGAAATTCTTCTTTTTCTGACCTGTTCTCCATCTATGGATTTCCCAACTTAATCAATTAATCAGCATGTGCCTTTTAATGTAAAATACCATGCTAGAACAGATGTAAATCAGAAAAAATACACAAAGATAAAGAACATTATAGAGATCATATGATAAAGGTTGCAGTGCATACCATAGAGTAACACAGGCCTGACCATGGAGTAAGCTTGAATAAGGCCAAGGGCACATGGAAAGTCTTCATGCTAAAAAGGCTTGCATAGGGCCTTGAAGGACAGGTCGGACTTGGACAACAAGAAAAGGAAGAAGAGAGGATTTCTGGCAAAAATGAGGAAAACATAAGGTTTTGGAAAATAAGATTTGGGTGTCATATCTTCAAATTAATTGTTTAGAATCATATTATCTCACTTGCAAAACAGTATTTACAAAAAGGTATGCTTTTAGGTATTTCCCTAATTCTAAAATAGTTAACTTAGTACCTATACTTTATATAGGTTGAAGTATGTCAATGATACATTAAGTTGGACTAATTTTTATAAAATTAATGAGCAAACTCTAAAAATGTAATTTTCAGTTTTACTAGAATACACATAATTTTCAACAAATTCTAACCAATATAAGGTGTTACGATTATATTTGTCATTTAAAAATTACACATTGGTGCTCTTTAGAACCATTAAACTATGAAACATAATAGGAAAATTCTTTGAAAATTTTTGGAAATATATTTAGATAAATTCTAAAATTTTGATGATAAAAATATAGATATAATTTAAATTTATGGCAACTAACATATAAACACAGTATTCACAAAACATCCTCCTCTTTTTTTTCCTCCAAGAAAACCAAACTGCTAACCCGGGCTTTTGTTTTCTTATATTCCCATGAGAAATTCTCCTTAAATACTACTGAAATATATGGACTCTAGTTTTAACTATAATTTAAAATTTGGCATTTTAGATTTTTCACTACCTGCTTGAACATAACTCATGTTTGGACTGCATCACTTCTTAAGTAATGAATTCTGCTGAATTGCAGAATTCTGCAAAATTATAGTAACTAGCCACATGTGGCTATTAAAATTTGAAGTTAAATTAATTAAAAATTTAGTTACTCAATTGTACCAGTCATTTTTAAGTGTTTTGTAGTCTCATGTGTTTAGTGACTACTGCATTGGATAGCACACATATAGAATATTTCCTTCATTGCTGAAATTTTTATTCTTTTTTTTTTTTTTGTAGGTACCGGGGGTCGACCTCAGGACCTTGTGTGCCAGCAGGCACCCGTGCCACTGAGTGATATCACCGGCCCTTTTTTCGTATGTGGGTTCCAGGAGTCGAACTTGGGCCCTTGCGCTTGCCAGGCAGGTGCTTACGCCACTGAACCATCTCATCGGCCCTCAGGCCCCGAAATTTTTATTTTTACCATCCAGATAAAAATGTAGAATATATGAGAATTTTTAAATAGAAAATAATATGATAAATGGGTATGGGCATCGATGTAGACACTAAAATCATTAACAAGTTTATCATTTTGTATAATGCCTAGTCCAGAGTTTTACAGAGGAAACCTACTGACTAAGAAGTTTAGACTTTGGAGGCGGACTGACTTGAGTTTAGATTGCCCTAGCTGTGTGACCTTGGTCAGCTTAGTTCAATGAGGCTTTATTTTCCTTAACTGCAAATGGGTTTAATGAATTTCTTAAGATTATTATTAAGCTCAAATGAGAATACTGTAAAAGTATTTAACACCATGTCTGACGTAGACCAGCTGTCAACATAAACACAAAGCATCATTGCTATTATCATTTATAGAAATGCATTTTAGCCCCTAATTACTAATAGCAGAGTTCATGCATAAACATAACACTTTTTTAAATGAATTGGGCTTGACAGCAAGCAAGTAGATAACAACTTCATTCTTTCCCATTCCTATGCCTTTAAACTTATTCTGCTGACTGACTTTTTCTTCCTTCCCTCGGGTAAATGCCGGGGTAGACTTCATGATCTTTTATGTCATATTCATGATCATTTCCAAGTAGTAAAAAGTCAAATCTAGTTCAATAGATTTCATCTAGTTTTAAAATAGATTTCATCTAGTTTTAATCTTTCATCTTATTCATCCCATCTCAATTATGGCTAAAACTGCAATGGAAAGATGGGCTTGATGGTCTCCTCTGTTCTTCTCCCAGTCTTGCACACCTCCCGTATTTCTAGCCTGTCTGTGGGTTCTCTGAGGTTGCGACTGGGGAGAGAGGGTGGGAGAAGTATGCACATTAAAGAGATCTGCACGTAAGGGCACGGGGTGAGACATTATGTGTAAGAAAGTCCTGTGGCTGTGGCTTGTCCGCCTGCAGCTCTCTGACAACAGGTGATGCCCCTACAGTTTTCTTCTCAGCCAGTGGCTTCCAAAGGTCCCCACTCCTCATATTCTCTCTGTGGGTGTCACTTCACCCTCCAAGTGGGCTTCTTATTCAGAATCCCTGTAAGGATGATCAAAGCTTAGCTGCCTTCCACAGAACCCATATTTGGTTCTCAGAAAGCCTACGCTTTTGTTCCACCATTGGTGGGAGGACAGTTAACTTCCACGGTTAACTTCTTCCTCACTCTGCTCTAGGGTACTGAAGCAGGTTCTCACGTTACATTTTTTCAGGTCTGAGTCAGATATAATTTTTAGCCCCGAAGTACTTTATTAAATGATTTGGACCTGACAGGAAGCAAGCAGATGAGCAGGTCGTGCCACCAAACTTTCAGAAGACCCCAGTGTGGCTGTCTAGGTGGGTCTCTGAAGCCTTCTTCATTTGGTTTGGATTGTATAGGAGTAGAACCCCTTCCTTCCCCTACACCAGTGTGCATCAGGGCCGTGCATAACCTACAGAGCAGTGTCACCAAGGAACCTTCACCCTGTGCATTCTTAAAGTGGAGGTGAGGAGCCAAACTCCACCTATGTGTGTATCGGGGGGCTCATAAGAAGTGTCACAAGGTCCCTGCTTTGAATTAATGATCTCCACTCAACTGGTTTGGGTTTAATTATGCTCAGTACTTGGGCTTCTGCTAAAATTCTAAGTTTAAATCAGTTTAATGTTATCTAACAATTTTTCTCATGGAGCTCATGATACTGATGCTTAAGTGGAGGAAGTAGAAGGTAGCCGGTGTCCAGGGCTTTAGGAAACATCACCCTGAGTTCAGGTGCATGGTCGACAGAGGAGATTTAGATAAGGGACATTTAGATAAGGGACAGAGGAGAAGAGTATGTTTGAAGAAGGTCATGGACATAGAATTGTGATAAATGGAAAGTGCGAGGGTGTCTCAGTGAACTGAAGCCTTTTTCATGTTTTTAAATTTTATTGCAATAGCTTGTTTTTAAAAGAAGCCGGCCCTGACCTCTGGCTTTTCATTTTCAGGATTAGGCTGGACATTCATCTTTTTCGCAATCACACTGAATATAAAAAGAAGTGTTGATCTAGTAACAGAGAAAAATGATCTAATCTATTCCTTGGCTATAACAGCTTCAAAATTTGTTAGTTCTGTTAAAATTCCTGTAAAGCAGTTATTTTTTCCATGGGTGAGAAAGCCTGCCCTGCCCCACGGCCCCTGATTAAGTACTTTCTCATTTCCCGGAGATACATCAAGAAAGTTAGGCGATGTCTGCACAGGGTTTTAACTTTGAAATGCATGATTATTTCAGGCATTCTTAGGTGTATTTCAAGATATAATCATTTGAAATCATCCATTTAGAATACATTTGTTATTGAGTAGAATTCACTTGCTTTCATCTTAACACAAACAAAGGTTTGATCCTTTCTTAAGATCAGGCTTTATTATGGAGAAGAGAAAGAGTCTGTAAATATGCTGGTGTCGCAAAGGACATGGACTCTAAAACAAGAAAGACGAGCTTTACTTGCTTTGTGGTTTTCCTGTGGCTGTACCTGTTCATGAATTAAGGAGAAGTTTTATTCACTAATCAGCCACATGAAAGACAGGAATCTACACGAGCAAAGTCATAGAACGTTTACGTGTGAGTTGAGCTCGATATATATTAGCCTTTTTTCTCCTTGGTCAGATTCATATTAAATATTCAGTATTCAATATCTTGATCTTATATATTCACTGACATAATAGAGGCTGAAAAAAGGGAAACAGAAAATATGAAAAGAAAGAATATCTGCTGATAGCTAAAACGTGTGCTAGGCACTATGCTAAACTAAGTGTTCTGTGTAGACTTTTTCATTTACCCCTTTTATAGATGAGGAGACAATAGAGGCCAAACAAGTAATGTAGCCTGCCCAATGTTACCCACTAGGCCTAGTATTATGGAATTAAAAGGTCTGACTCTAAAACCAGTAGCTTAATTACTACTCTAAGGGCAAGAACATCCACTAGGTATATATCATATAGATGGCATGTTATCTAATTAAAATAAACAGAACAGAAAGTTGTTTCTTTTCAAAAATTTAAAGGTGATGTTTATAGTTTCAAGAATAGCTTAGATAAAATTTGAATGATAGAGCTCGATTTGGCTTCTGAGAAAATAACATTTACAATTTTGAAAGGTCCTGTTGGGAAGCAGCTTGCCTAGGTACCCTGAAGTGGCCTAGTAAGATCAGTCTAGGCTCAAGTCTTGGCTCTATTACTCAAATCTATGCAAACTTAGGCAGTTTCCTATGCTTTTATTTTTCCACCTATAAAGAAGTGAGAACAGTGCTTAGTGCGGAAGTGATTGTTAGTAGAACACACACACACACACACACCCTGGGTAGTCTATAAAAGCACTGTGCAAACACAGTTTCTATAACAGAATAGAGATAATCAAGTGAGGCCATTGTTATACTTCCACTTAGCACAATAACACGTCTACTTTGTACATATAGACATGTAAGGATTAGCAAATCCTTTGCCAAATTAGATGCTCAATAAATGTTAAGTTGTTTAACACTGAACAAAACCATGACAGACTCATGTTGGAGAAAACTAAAATCTCTTCCTTCTCTAGCAATCTTTACCTAGTGTGTGTGTCTCAACAAGTTATTTGGACGAGACATTATGTTTGATGCTAGGTTGCTTCACAGCAGTACAAAGGTAGTGTCTGTGTCTTTAGGGTTTATGCAGAGGAATTAGTCCACAAACGTTCTTTTCCTAGCTGAGATTCCTAAGTCTTCAAACAGCTGCTTAGCTCCGCAGTGTGCTCAGCCGTCATTCCTGCCCACTTACACATGGCTCTGGAAGCTGGTAGCAGTGTAGTACTGCAGTGTGCTTTCTACAGCTTCATCCTAGAGTTGAGCACAACCCAGACCCTTTCTTAGTGTCCTAGCAACACTGGTCATTGAAAACCAGGTCTGATTTTCCAAAATCAAGATTTCAGAAAAATTTCAGCTCTTGGCTACTTCAAAAATCAATTCCCCCAGCTAGCACTAATAACTAAAATTATTCTTTTTCTTTTTTTTTTTTCACTTTTTCTTAAATATGAAGTGTTTTCTGAGATTGGATCTTTTTATATATTTTGGGGAGAAGCGTGGGGGTGACTCAAGACTCATAATGGCTGTGGTTGTGAATAATTATGGAGACTACTGCCAGGGACCAGTGGCACACTCCCACCTCCTTCTACTCCTTTAAGGCTAAACTTCAGTGAGGGGCATTTACCTAGAAACGTAACTGATTGTTTTGTGTCTTCAGTGGCTTGGTGTGTCATTACCTTCTGGTCTTTCCTACCCCAACATATTACTTGGTCAGAACAATGTCAGGACTCAGTACCCACTCATATGTCTACATGAGTGGGTACTAAACTCCTGTCTTCCAGTCTACAGTGGATCATTATTCTGAAGCCCAGAATGTGAAAGATAAATCTGAGTTTTTAAAATAAAAATTAGCCACACCATTTTCTAGAAAGAAAAGTACTTAGGACCTACCGACTGGTAGCTCGGAGATGATTGCAACTGTTTGCTGAATGTACTGATTTCCACTGTGGCTCCTTGGAATTTGCCTCCTGTGTTTCCTCTGATGTGCAAACCAAGCAGTAATAGCATAGTATTGATCTCAGTCTTCTTATACCTGTAAGAGTGGACCCTTCCATTAATTTGCTGCATTGCATGCCTGCAATTACAGTGCTGTGACATTGAGTGAAGATAAATGCTGCAGCAGAAATTATATGTTTATGGTTTTCCAAGATCTAAACTTTTAATGTTATAACTGTTTTTCTATGCTTGATTGAAATTATATAAAATTCTATCACTTTAAAAATCTTCATGTGATGGTATAACATTCATTTTCTTTTTCTTCTAAGTTAAGTCAACTAAATTCTTTTTTTTTTTCTTTTTTTTGTGGGTACTGGGGGTCGAACTCAGGACCTCATGCACCAGCAGGTGCCCATGCCGCTGAGCCATCTCACTGGCGCCTAAATTCTTATATATTTAACAGACCATAATTCTAAGAGTTGTAGAATTTTTTGATGCTTACCCTTTGTTGCTACAAGAAGCAACACAGCATAATAATTAAGAATGTATACTCCACACTTGGGTCTGGATCCTGGCTTTACTACTTAATAATGACATGACCTCATCAACAAAGTGGAAAAAATTATAGTACATACTTCCCAGAAAATTTGCGAGCCACACAGAATACAAAAGGTAATAACAGGGCTGGTGAGATGGCTCAGCGGCTTGAGCGCCTGCCCGGCAAGCGCAAGGGCCCGAGTTCGACTCCCGGAACCCACATACGAAAAAGGGGCCGGTGATATCGCTCAGCGGCACGGGCGCCTGCTGGCGCGCGAGGTCCTGAGGTCGACCCCCGGTACCCACAAAAAAAAAAAAAAAAAAGGTAATAACATCACATAGTCACTGTTTTTCTGAAATTAATGATTTTGTATAGGAATTTTGTCTCCTGATTACCAGTTCACTCACCTTTTTCTAAAGTCAGAAGTGAATTTAGGTTTGTTGAATTATTTTGCCTCTGGTAATCAATAGAAAATTAAAGTGCTTAGAATGAATAGATATGAATATACTTGTGTATTTATTATATAGTGGGTTGGATAAAAATAATGCATAAAGTTTTAAATTAAAAAACACAGAAAGATTGTAGATGGGTATTATAAGTAAGACATAAAACTTAAGAGGTACTTGTGTAGGATGTTATGAGTATGGGAAATTTTCAACTTTAATATCTAGAGAAATTATAAAGAAAGTATTCAAGAGATTTGACGTCTATCTTGTAATAGCAAAAGTTAGGAGTATCTTTTTTTATCTTGAGGGGCTGAAACTAAAAGGGAATTGTAGTTGAGAGCACAGAGCGTCTCAAAGTAACATTTTTATTTTAAGCAGTACATTTGGAAATAAAGGAAGAGAAACATGAGTTTAAAGAAGGAAGAGTTGATAAAAATAACCTTTTCAGAAATTATTGGACAAGAGGAAGCTGATTGGGGGTGTAAGGGAGTACTCTCAAGGGAATGGATATGATCAAAATATGTCATATGCATATATGAAAATACAACAATGAAACCCAATATTTTGTAAAATTAATAGCACTAATAAAAATATAATATAGGAAAAATAAACTTTTCATAAAGTCAGTTGCTTCATAAGTCAGAAAAAGTAAATTCATTAATAATTTTAAAAGTTCTTGGGGCTGGTGAGATGGCTCAGCGGCTTAAGCGCCTGCCCGGCAAGCGCGAGGGCCCGAGTTCGACTCCCGGAACCCACATACGAAAAAGGGGCCGGTGATATCGCTCAGCGGCACGGGCGCCTGCTGGAGCGCGAGGTCCTGAGGTCGACCCCCCAGTACCCACAAAAAAAAAAAGAAAAAAGTTCATAAGACTCATTTTATGAAGTACTGTGTATGCCAAACTTAAAGTATAAGGTTGTAAATTAAAATTTATAAATCAAATTATGGTCCTTAAGGAGACATTACTAAAAATAATCCTAATATCAACTGTATTGTAAAGTCATTTTAAGTGAATCAGGAATTTGCTATTTAAAAATATTCCGAAGTAAATTCTATTGTCAAGTTTAAATACTTTTAAGTGAGTAAGTGTTATACACATGCATATATGTTCCCTGTGTGCATGTACACACATATGATTTAGAAGAGAAAACTGCCCAACTCAAACATTCACAGAGAATGACGCATGTAAATTACAAATATGTTTGAAGGGTCTTTCATTGCTAGAAGCACCCACTTCTCTTGCTTTTAGGGAACTCTTCTGATGGAGAAAGAGCCAAGCAGCTTTAAATCCTCAGGGCCTTCGGGGTCCTCCTCCTGTTTCCTTGCCCGAATGCAGACCTCATCTGATTAGACCATCCATCTCTCAAGAAGGAAGAGGCTATATCTTTTCAGATATCAATTACAAACCCTGGTCAAGACTGTACCTCTGGTGAACCCCATTAATTTTCTCAGCTCCTTTAGTACCATCGGCCAAAAAAGTTAAATTGTGACCTTGAATTGTAAATAGTTTTTAGCTCTGAAGGTGTGGAGATGTCGATTTGATTGTTAAACAGGTTGGCATCATGGGATTATGTGTGCTGTAAGTGTAACGAGATATACACAGTACAAAATTGAAAGAGACAAGGTTAAAAGCACTGCCCTTACTTTTAAAGCCTGGGGGATACATCGTTATGTATTTTTGGGGGCATTTAAATACTGAAGCACAATTACAAAGGATCTCAGTATACTTTTATTATTAAGTGAGGAAGATAGTAAACTTGTACTATTTTCTGAAGTAATATATGAGACTAGAAAATATCTTGCTGGATGAACAGAATGTTTTACAAACACCTCAAGAACCTTCACAAAGAATTTTCTAACTCACAGAAATTATGTAGAGAGAGCCTCCAGAGAAGATTAATTTCAAGATGTTCTTGAATGAATTTCCTAAGTGATTACATGCTTGTAAATATACAAGGGGAAATTGTCCGTTCAAGTACCATTTTAACTACCTTCTAGGAAATAACGAGTAAAAGCTGTGTACGAATTAGATATAAATACATATTTTATGGCCATGTGGTCTACTACAAACACTGATGAATAAATGAAAATACTCCAAGACAAGGACATTTTCAAAAATAAAAATGTGGAAGAATTTTTTTCTCTATTGGAAACAAATACATTGAACAGAATAATTTGTTCATAGTAAAAATGCACAGAGTAATTTATAGATGCTGTTAATCTCTCAATTTTAATATGTGTGCCTTCAGGTCGCATTATAAAATGCAATGAGCTGTTTCGGGGAGATTTTGGTTAAGTATTCTTGAATGAACTTGAACATGATCAAAGCATGGGAAGTTTTTACTTCGGTTCAATATTTAAAAGTATTAGCTGTGGAATGAGGAAGGCTTTGAAAAGGAAATTAGGACTGTGTTATTTTTGGCATTAGAGTTTGAACAGTGTTTAAAAAAATGTACCAACTCTTAGTCCTTTTTCCAGAGTTAGAGTAACTTCATAACATAGTCCCAGCTAACCGTTCCAGTCCTGTCTAGTTGCATGTGTCCTACACCCTGAATGTGTTCTATGCTGTAGTCAAAGAAATTATTGTCTGTTGTGCATACCCCACAACTCTCTTCTCTATGTATTTGCTTACACATAGTCTATGCTCAAAATGCTATTCAAAACGCGGTCCAAATGCCTTTCCACCATGAATCTGTGGTAGGTCTTCTCTAGCTACACCTGGTGCTCTACATTGTTTTATAGTTATTTATGAGCATGCCTTACTTACCTACACCAGGCTGAGG
Organism: Erethizon dorsatum; assembly: GCA_028451465.1. NCBI lineage: Eukaryota > Metazoa > Chordata > Mammalia > Rodentia > Erethizontidae > Erethizon > Erethizon dorsatum. The sequence goes on from CM051834.1 coordinate 28,569,817, forward strand.
GGAGAGTATCCTCCTGATTGATATTTCCAACTTTCATAGCGACTATAATGATAATTACATACAGAAGACTCATCATAAATGTTTATTAAATGGATGCTTGAATTATAAATTTAATGATATCTTTCAAAAAAGATTTGGGAAAAAATGCAAATTTTTTATTAGTCCCTAACTAGGTTAGTTGTATTTGGTTTTGTAACAAATAACTTACCAGTTTAAAGTAATATGTATTTCTTACCTCATTGTTTGAGTCAGGAATACTGGCACAGCCTAAGCTGGTTCACCCACATTAGAGTCTCTCGTGGGCTGGAATCAAGGTGTCGTGGAGACAAAGCTCTTGTCTGAAGGCTTGACCGGGGAAAGCAGTTAGATTGAGGGCCTCAGTTGCTGGCTGCCTGTCAGCTAGAGACCCTGTATTTTACTACATGGGTTTATCCAGCATGACAGCTTCTTTCATCAAAGCATACAAACTGAGGAAGCAACAGAGAGTCTACAATCTTGTGTAATCTCATTATGGAAGTAATATCCACCCACCTTGGCCACATTCTGTTGACTAGAGGTAAATCTTAAGTCCCGTCCATCTCCAAGTGAATAGCATTACACAAGAGAATAAGTAACAGTAGGTGGGAATAGGGGTGGATAACTTTGAAGGTGTCTTACATTTACTCAAAGCTTATTTGCACGCTGTGCACTTTAAGAGGCCTTCGGTATTCTTCATATATAGTTTACCTTACATCAAACATCTAAGTTTCCAAAGTTGTCACTTTGTTGAGACCCATATCAAATGTAAACTTTTTATCAAGGTAGTCTGATTTTATATGTTGAAGATAATTCCTTCTCTCATTATGTACTCATATTTTATACCCTTTCTTATGGCTCACATTTTCTTTTCAATTCACCAGGATAAATATGGTCAACCCACGTTTACCTGCCATAAAGCCAGGAGGAAAGATATACACCATATCAGACTCATTTTCTGAAGTCTATATATCTTTCAGGTGCTATTAGTTAAGTGAAAAGATAATAAATAAGGGGAGATAAATTTCAGAAAACCTAGTAAATCCCAGCCAATATTATCATTTATCTTACAAAATTTAGGATTAAAAACAATAACCACAAAAGACATCCATTGCAGTGCCTGGAAAACAATAGGAGTTCATCCAACAGTTGATGTCTTTGTTTTTACTTTTCTCCGCTTCCCCATTTGCCCCATGTATGCACAGTATTTGAAAATGCTGCTTGAATTATAATACCAAGATATTTTAAGTCATTTATTAATCATTCAATAAGTCTTCTAAGAAGTAATGACATCTTCAAATGTCAGATAGTATTCTACACATTAGGGATGCAGTAGCAAGTAAACTGAAAAAACAAAAAAACAAAAAAACAATATCCTTTCTTCTAATAGAGCATGCATTTTAGTTAAGGGAGACATGTAGTAAACAGCTGCGGCAGATGGTGAAGAAAAACTAAAGTAGGGAAGGAGCTAGAATGATGGGGTGGGTACTGTTTTATAAAGGGTGATAAAGTGACATCTGAGCAGAAAATGAGTGTCTGGTGGAAAAGAATTTCAGGAAAGAAGAGCAAATTTAAAGATTTTATAGCAAGATTATGATTGGTGTTGCAGGAGCAGCAAAGAAGCTGGCAGAGCTGTGATGGAGTGAACCAGGAGAAAATGGTAGGGAATGAGGTTAGATAGGCACCTTGAGAGTAAATAGTTAGGTGGTAGAGCAGATCATGTGTGAATCTGTGGCTCATAGTTAATAATGTAGCTTTTAGTATCAATAAGATAAGGACTCACTGGAGGCTTCTCCACAGAGTAACACGGTATAGCAAATATTTCTAATGGATCATTCTAACTGTAACTTGAACAGACTTTGGAAGGTAGGGATGGAAAGAGGGAGACAGTGAGTGTGTGTGAAATATGTGTTTGGTCTTTGTCCCCATTTCACGGAACGTACTCCTAAGATCCTTAAACTCTCCAAAGTGGTGTGTTTCTTTGTATGCTAGTGAGTTGACTGTTAGCCGGAAGACCCTAGATAGATTCAGGATGGAGCTGTGGTTATGAGAAAAACCAAGGCATGATTAGAAGAATGGAACTTTCCAACTCCACTTTCCCCTCCCAAATCTGTGGGAAGAGGGGATGTGGTTTAAGGTTTCGTTGATCATGCTTATGTCGCAAAATCTCCATAAAAACCCAAAAGATCTGGTTTCAGATAGCTGAACATATGGATTTTCTGGAGGGGGGTGTTCCCAGAGAGGGCAAGAAAATTTCCCATCTCCTATACCACTCCCTACCCATTTCTTCATTTGATGTTCACTTGTGTCATCTGTGATATCTTTTAAAATAAGCCAGTAACACGAGGGTTTACTGAGTTCTGTGAGCTGTCCTAGCACATCAATCAAACCCAAGGACAGGGTGGTGGGAACCCTAATTTACAGCTGGTCAGATGTATAGGTGAACCTATTACTTATGATTGGCATTTGAAATGGGGGCAGGCTTGGGGATCAAGCCCTCAATCGGATGTTATTTTCACATTAACTATGTGAGAATTGAATTGAATTGAATTAGAGAATACCCAGTTGGTATCTGCTGGAGAATCTGCCACAGAAATGATTGCTTGCTTGGTGTGTGGGGAAAACCCCACCCACATCTGGGCTGCAGAACTGTTCATCATTGAATGATAGAATAGAAAAAAATTTTAGTTTTCTCTGTATTCACTCAGTATGCTACTGTAATATTCCAGGTGAATGGTTATGAAAGTCTGAAGTTTGAAGTAGAATCAACAGGATCTGCTGATTGATTGGAGATGGGCTGTTAGAGGAAGGAATTAACATAAGATAGCCCCTAGTTTTTTGCCTATATGACCAGAAGAATTGTGTTAACACTATCTGAGATGGAAACATTATTTGGGATAAGCTGGCCCAGTGGAGGGAATCAATAGCTTAGTTTAGGACATGTTAAATTTGTGATGCTTATTAGATGTTTAAATTGAGATGTCAAGTGGAAAGTTAGCTTTATGGAATTCAAGAGAAGTTGGGTTCTGAAAATACACTTTGGGAGTCATGAGCAAGTGGATGGTATCAAAGAGATCAACTAAAGACTGAATGTGTACAGAAAAGAGGTTATAGGGCTGAGTCCTGCAGCTCCCAGCAGTGAGAAGGCCTCCTTCATCTGCAGTAGTACAGAGTCTCCTGCAGAGCTGCAAGCTATTTGTTCTCCAGGGGAATGGAATTCCCTGCCTACTCAGTCTGCTGGAGGGAGGTGCTTTATCCAGGGGAGCAGGAACAAAGTGTGGTTTCTATTCTCCCTGGATAAAGAAACAGACTGATGGTTAAGTCATTGGCAAAGGAGGCCATTAGTGGAATTACGCTGAGTTCCTGGGAGGTTTGTATAGGTCAGCTTCAGGGCCTGAGCCCCTACAGAATGGGTGGAATGGAAATTTGTCCCCAGTAGCATTTCCCAGCGGATAGTGCCCATCCTCCTAGCCTTTTTCTGGCAGTATTTTAGAGAACCTGAAATTATAGACAATAAAAATGATTTAGAAAGAGTAACCAAACAATAAAAAGTAAGATAGAACAGTTAAATATCGATAAAATGATACAAAAACCTAGATTAAATAAATGAGCCATCCACCTTTCAGAAAAAAAATAAATAAAATAAAAGAAAGTGGAGTACAGCAAGTGAACCATGAGCTAAGAACAATTAAGATAAAGTATAATTTAAAACTAAAGGTCAGGGCCGGTGAGATGGCTCAGCGGCATAAGCGCCTGCCTTGCAAGCGCGAGGGCCCGAGTTCGACTCCCGGATCCCACATACGAAAAAGGGGCCGGTGATATCGCTCAGCGGCACGGGCGCCTGTTGGCGCGCAAGGTCCTGAGGTCGACCCCCAGCACCCACAAAAAAAAAAAAAAAAAAACTAAAGGTCAGAGAGAGAGAATAAAGTAACCCCAAACAACTAAAGCAATTTTAAAAAGCACAGGAGGTTAACTAATCAACACCAGCTGAACTAAATAAACAATAACATAAAATTACAAGGATACTTGGGAGAGTCCTTGAGCTAAGACCAAAAGGCCTGCAACAGGTTTCTCATCCTGAAGTGCTGGGTTCCAGAGGCTGCTTTGTTTTGGGCCAAGAGAGCCCTCGACTTCTCACCCTGTACTACTTCTCTCTGGTTCTTGGCATATTTTCTCTTGGGTTCTGTCACAGATTCTCTCCCCAGTCTCTAACATAGGAATGTATACCTGCTAGTTCTACTTCTCAGCTGTAACTCTAAGCTCTTGCTGTGATTCATGGAGCAGAGTTGAGCACCTGATCCAAGTTGGATCAATCAGAATCTTTTTCCTAAAAATCTGTATTTATCACTGAGACTTAGTTAGGACTGGGCTCTTTAGTAATAATGACAACAATAATATTGAATAATTATATTTATTAAAAATTTATGTGGTAGACATGGATTTTTATATGTCTTTTCTTAATCAAATTTCCTTAAAAACCTCGTAAGTATTTGTCAGCCCGCTCAGGAGGCCCAAGGGAGATTTTCGAGGGTAAGGTCCCAAGGTTAGAGATTGTACATGTGCAAAGACATCAGCAACAGCAGTAGGAAGCATGAAGCAGAGCATAGCACAAGAGCCAGAGCACAAGAGCGCAAGAGCAAGAGCTGCCTGCGTCTTTACTGTATAATTCTTATACAGGTTGTTATCTCATATTTACATTCTTATATAGTGCCATAACCAGCGCATGTGTGTTTACCTGGTTACATAACTGTATCCCACTGTGCCCCTGCACTAGACAAGCAAGGTCACATCCTCAGGTGTCCTTAGATGCCCCCGAGCTTTGAAGCAGTCTGAGTTGTTCCCCACAGTGTTACTGCTGATGAGGAAACTGAGGCCCAAGAGGTTAAATACTTGTCCAATGTCACAGGGTCAATACAGCAGAATTAGCATTTATTTATTTATTTTGGTTTTTTGAGACAGGGTCTTGCTGTGTAGCTCAGGCCAGCCTTGAACTCACTATGTAGCACAGGCTGGCCTCTAACTCGTGGCCTCAGCCTCCCATGTATCAGAATTACAGGCATGTGCCACTACACCCAGGAGAATCAGCACTTAGACTCGCCTCTGTCTGACTCTGGAGCCCATGTTCTGAGCCTCATGTGATGCTTCCTCTTTTGAACAAAGAAATAAACTTTGGAATTGTGGGGTGACCATCTTTTGCCCACCATGTGAATAGAGAGCAAAGAATGATGTGAGGTGAAGTATGCACTGAAGGTGCCATGGATGGAATGTTGTCTCCTCCAAGCCTCTCTGTTGAAATTCTAACCCCCAAGGTGTTGGTATGTGGAAGTAAGGCTTTGAGGAGGTGATTAAGCCATAAGGATCCTTCATGAATGGCATGAGTGCCCTTATTTAAAAAAAATAAATAACTGCAGAGAAATTCCTTGTCTCTTCTGGCATGTGAAGTTAGAACAAGACAGCAGCTGCCTTTGAGGATGAGGTCCTCATCGGACACCTCTGCCAGTGCCTTGATCTTGGCCTTCCCAGCCTATGAAACTGTAAAAAATGAATTTCCATTGTTCATAAGCCATCTACTCTAACATTTTGTTAAATCAGACAAAGAAATCAAGATGAGAAACAGATGTTCCTGAACTTTTGTTTTAGGCTCTATCCTTACTACTAGATATTGTGAGTCACATCTGTCTCCTCATAATCTATTTCACCCCTTTTGAGTTAACCTAATTTAATTGAACTTCTGGAGCTAGCAATCAAAAATCCTAATGCAAGTACCATTCTTTGATGTGGACAAAGAAAGGCCACAAAGCTTCAAGCTTCCCTGTATGCCGCACTTGTGGTTGCCAAAAAAAGAGTGGCCACTTACATTTGGTCCTAGTTCACTTTTCTTTGCTTCCCTCTTCCTAAATATAGGCTCTGTAAGTACAAAGACAGTTAATAGGTCTTTTCTTTTGTTCTTAAAACATTTTAGATGTTTTGCAAATGCCAGGTCTTAATAAATGATTAGGTAAATTGATATGATCATCTTTGTCTACTTCTTTATATAAATGTGGCTTCTTCCTAAAGTATATACTACAGAATGATTAAAAGTCTATCTTTCCAGAATAAAAAAGTCACATATTATATGACTTCCTTTATATGACATATCCAGAATAGGTAAATTTATGGAGACAGAGAACATTTGATACTTGCCAGTAACTGAGGAGAGAGGAGAGCTGGGAGTAACTTCTCAGTGGACATAAGATTTTATTGTGGAAAAATGAAATTGTTTTGAAACCAGAGAGAGGTGATGGTTGAATAATGTGGATCTGAACTGTTTATTTTATAATGGTTAATTTTAAGCATGGGAATTTCATCTCAATTATAAAAATATTTACAAAAAATTCTATACTCTGAAAAAAGTCGTCTTCTATTCAGGTGGTAAACATCTGGGCTTAAGGTCATTGTGTTGAGAACTCTATAGGTCAATTCTGGAAATGGGAGCAGGGCCTCTTGACTATTGTCATATTACAATGTTTCCTTCTTCTAGAGTACAGGCGACAGAGAATGCTCCCAAGAGGAGCATGGCACAGAGAGGCTTACTTTGCTCCGTTCCCACAAGATAGTCTATGTGAATTATAACCAAGGATTGGAAGAGAATGAGGCCATTCTATAGTCTTCTGTCTCATTTTATCTTCATGATGCCTTGAGCAGTTCTTTGGGCTCACTGCTCTGTGGCATCTGTATTGCCTGGTAAAGGAAGCACGTCTCAAGAAGCACGTCTCTATGACTGGAAGGGAAAGGCACATGTTTTCACGCCACCATGAATCATCTGTAGTGGGAAGTAGGTTGACCTCAAGGGAGGACCAGATAGTGCTGTCAGTGCTTGAAAATGGAAGTCTTCCTTCTGTTTACTCTTCTAGGATGAAGACAGTCTGGGAGCTGTGCCTGGAACTTTGACAACAATGAAAAAGAGCAGCTTTTCCATCTGAGGCTAAGAAAGCAATGCAGGTGACTACTGAAGGACACTTGGATATAAAAGCTGGGACTTTCCCGGTAAACCTTACTGTGGATGCCTGTCTCTTAAGAGTTTTCAGCTTTTCACTCATCCAATTATAAAAGGAATCATTTATTACTCTTTGAACTTGGCAGGGGGAAAGGAGCCTCTCTGATTTTTGGATCAAAATTCTCATAAAATTACTTCTTTGTTGGCATTCTTGGAAATTCCTTATTTACAAACTTCAGGTGGCTTTTAGTTCCTGACCAAGTTCATATTTATCAAAGAAGATAATCTAGATGAATCATTGACTTTAGACCTAGAAAGTTTGCAACTTCCTTCTTTTTAGGGAAAGATAGAGAAAGTGAGGTTGAGAGAGGTTGACAGGCCCTTGCTGGGGGAGAAGAGAAATAGTGGGAACAGATGTCCTACCTGACGCCACAATGCCCACACAAGACCATAGAACCCAGACCTCTGGATCTTTGAGGAGTAAATACTTTTGACTGTTTTTACTGGGATAGGAAGATATCTGATGGGCTTATTGTTCACTTTACTATTTAAAAACACTACAGTATATCACCATAATTCAGCAGTATGTGGGATCCTAGACTTACAGAGTTTTCAAATCTAAATTTAAGGATTCACCTTGCCCAGTGCTTTCCATGAGATATCATTTCTCTCATGCCATAACCTCTAAGAGGTTGTCCTGCCTCTGCTTTAACATTTGGAGTGGAAGGAAACATCACCTTATCAAGCGAACTATTTTATTTGTGTGTGCTTGTTCTCTTTTCTCTCTTAGATCACAGAATATATGCATACATTTCATAGTCTGCTTTATGTTTGCACTTGACTTACACAGTTCTCATGTTGATGCAAAATCTTCATTGTGGTAATTATAAATAGTTTTATGAACTGCATAACCTTCTTAATCAATATTTATGTAACTATACCTTACTGTTCTTTACTTTTATAAATAGAATTCAGTGTATTTTGGTTTTGGATAGTTTGGTTATTAGTTCAGAAAGAGTTTAAGATTTAACTGTCACTCTTTGGTTCTAATTGTATGTTCCAAAAACAACATTGAATAAATCTAAACTTCTCTTCCATAAGACAGTTCTTTTCAATGATGAAAAAAAGCTGTCATGTTCCTCTTAAAATTTGTCTTTTTCCAAGGAAAACATCCTTAGCTTTTTAAATTATTCCTCACAAGTTGTGGTTTCCAACCCTTCACTAGATTGTTTGTTCTCTTCTGGATGAGCCCAAATTTGTCAACGTTCTTTGTAAAATATGGTGCCAGAACTAATCACAGAAATAATAGTAACCAGAATAATAGTAACCACTATTTATTTTTGTGTGCAATGTTCCAGGAACTGGGCTAAAGGCTTAACTCACTTAAACTTCACAAAACCCTCTAATGCATGTGTAATTTTCCTTATATTTTTAGATAAGAAAATCAGTTTTAATACGTTAACTGACTTGTCCAAGGTCACATAGATAGGAAGCAGCAAAGCCAGGATTAATGTATTCTCTATGTTCTGAGCCCCTTTATATTGCTCCAGAATTTTCTGGCCATGCAAAATTTAGGCCTGAGATACTAAGTTTTTGTGAGAACACTTTAAGATTTCCTTGTATGGTGACTTCATATTTTTAGAAAGTATTGACAGAGCTCAATTCTTCTAGGACAGGCTTTAGAATTCCATTTTATCTATTTGACACATATTTATTGAGTGTCTACTTTATGCCAGGCACTATTTTAGGAGGTGACAATATTGAGAGAGGTAAGGTAGACAGAGGTCCTACTTTCAAGGGGCTGACATTTTGTTGGTGGAGACAGACATTCTAGAAGTAAACAAATAAATGTGATAATTTCAGATAGTGATAAATGCCATAAAGAAAATAAGAGAAAGTAGCATGGTAGAAAGGACCTGTGATGGGGAAGGTGTGAAGGAGAGAAAAGACAAGACTTGACAACCAGGCAGTCTTCTTGAAGAAGGTGACATCTGCTTTTAGACTGTAATTATGGGAAGAAACCATACATAGGAAGAGTTGAGGGAAGAACTTCTATGCCTCAGAGTATGGTAAGCCCAGAAGTCTGGGTCTGTATTTAATAAGCTTAGTGAGCTCAAGAGACAAAGAGATCTGTGGGCTAAAATCAGGGCCCATGATGGAAGAGTGGAGGCTGATAACTTGAGAGATGCAGGCAGGGACAGATCACATAAGGCCCTGTAGTCCATAGAAAACATGGATGTTTTTTTAAGTGTGGCGGGAAGCCTATGCCAGGTTTTCATGCAATGAAGTGGATGGATCCAATCAATCTTTTAAAAGATGACATTGCTACAGTGTAGAGGATGGATTGTAAGGGGCAAGGGTGAAATCAGGGAGATGTGTCAGGAGGAGGCTATCACAGAGTCTGGTAAGAAATGATGGTGGTTCAGATCAGGTAGTGGCTGATATAACTGTGACTCAGTGGAAAGAGATGGATGAATTTTGAAAAAATAAAGGAAAGGTGGGAAATTTTTCTGGTAAACTGCAGTAAGGTAAGAGAAATTTGTTTAATTCTTGTATTTTTGGGTTGGTGGGAATGCTTTACGTACTACATATGGATGTAGTATATATAGGTAGATATAATATACAGGTCATTTATGTATATTAACTAATTTAATTCCCACAAGAATCCTATGATGTAGTTAGTATTTTCCCCAAGTTATTTCAACAAAGACACTAAGATTTAGATACAATAAATAGCTTGCCTTTGTTACATAGATAGGATATGGGAAAGACGAAGTATGCAGCCTGGCATCAAAAGTAGTACAATTGCCAGGCGTGGTGGGGCATGCCTCATTCCCAGCTCCTCAGAAGGCAGGAGGATTGTTTAACATCAGCCCGCACAACTTAATGAGACCCTGTCTCAAAAACAAGCAAGTGCTGAGGAGGTAGCTAGGCGGTAGAGCACTTGCCAAGCATGTTCAAGGCCCTGGATTCAATCCTCAGTACCAACAACAACAACAAAAAAAGTAGTGCAGCTTTTTTCCATGACACAGTGCCATTCCTAGAGCTCTGATAAAGATCGCAGCCTGCCCCAGAAGGTGAGATGTAATTGAAGAATACACAGTCACCTGTAAGGACATGTGCTATTACCAAGGGTCTTGGTATCACCTGACCTCCCTCTCCCTTGAGGGATAAGTTCCAGTTTTGAAGTCTTATGTCTAAGGGATGTAGGCCCATTGAGTGGATCAGAAGTAATTGGAAATGATTAAGCAGATAGAGAAAAATGACTTCTGAGAAATGATCAAAAGATTGCAGCGTAGCTCAGTGATGACTAAAGAGGACATCAGCCTATAAATATTCCAAGGATGGAAATAGCTGCAAGAGGGGATTTTTCTGCTGAAAGTAGAAAGTAATTGCATGAAAGGACAAGCAAACAGCAAAGTTTAGATCTTGAATCTGCTGTTCCCACTATGCCATTGGTGACCTATCGTGACTTTTCTCATCTAATTTTCTCATCTCAAAGAAATGCGGTAGGCTTAAATGAAAGACACGGAGCGTTTAGGTAGAAAGGCATCAAAACCCACAGAAAACATTCCTTCATCCATTTTGTCCTTAATCTGACTGATATTTGTTGGCCTTATGCTTTGCCACAAGAAGGAGGAAGATTTGAAGCCAAAAGAAGGGTTTCTGTTTGAATATTTTGTTTTAAAATGAAATCTACTCTTTTTAATCGGACAATTCTATGACAGTTTTCCACAGTAATTGTGAAGCTGGGATCAGAATTACACAGTGTGATATGTTAGCTGTTGTAGAGTTCTGGGGGCTGGAGAGAAAGAACACTGCTGGTGCCATGTCTCCCTACTGCCTGGATACTGCTCCGCTCTAAAGAAAGGGGAGGCTTAGGTTTCAAACACAAGCTACCAATTTCCTTGCATTTGCCACAATGTGTGCTTGTCTGTACATTTGTTAGTGAAATAAGAGAACAGGGCTGCTTGATAACACAGGGACAACTGTCCAATACATTGGGAGCATTATCTTCCCATATACAATATGAAAATTTTATCTACCAGCCGGCAAAGTCAGAGAGCCTTGGTTTATCAGCTACATCCGGGTTGTGCACAAAAGCCACTAAGGGAAAGGCTTCTTGAAAAGCACACCTGTCCTTTTCAGACATTTTTGAAGTATCATATTCATTTTCTGATGTTTTTGGCCTTGTGCCCTTATTTCTCTAGCACAGTTGGGAGGCTGTCCTGTGGCCTGAAGGTTAAAGAGAAATTCAAGTAAATGTGTCATCTTAATGGACTTGGAATACACTCCCAAATGGACACATTTTTTTTGCTTTTCAGTCTTGCTTATAAAAGTTACACCTGCAAAAATGGGACTGGGTCCAGGGAAGAAGGACATCACATTTTGCATGGATGTGCAAAAAATGAGTGGGGTGTTGTCTGTCTCCTGCATGCTCTGAGTGGCCCAGTGGGTAAATGAACATTTGTTTCCTGTGCACCATCTTTGAGTATGAGTCACACACTCGTGGAAAGAATGGTACTATCTTCTTTTGTCTAGCTCTGAATGCTTCTGTGGTTACTGAATTTGTCTTAATGGAAAGCTTGATTGTTCCCCTTTTTGAGGCAAATTATTAGAACTTATTTTTAAGCTAGAACAGGATTACTTTATACACATTGTTTGTGATTCATGAGTTGATTCACAGCCAATGTGTACAATTATAGAAACTTTATGGAGAAAAATATTTTAGGTGCATCTAGTGACTTAGAAGCATAAATTGGCTTCCAAGTGTTTAAACTATAGTAGTTAACTTTGAAAACAATATGTGTAATGTCTGCTTTATGCCAGCCACAGTTATGTATTTTTGTAGATGATTCCTAATCCACACAAATGCCCTAAGATGTAAGTATCAGTAGTTTCTCTTAATAGTAAAGGAAAGCAAGGATCAGAGAGATTAAGTAACTGGCCAAAATTCACAAATCTGATCAGCGAGTAAACATGGATTCATACCCATTTATGTCTGACACTTTGCCTCTCTCAAATGGTCATTTGATAACAAATATATCTCAAATTCCCTTTACAAAAGGTAGGTAATAATTTAAAAAGAATAACAAGAATTTCCTCTCATATTTATAAGAAAATTATTTCATAGATTAGACAATATTCGCAGTCTTCTCTGGATATATAAAGAGGCTCAGAGGCACTTGGGTATTGGAAGAGGCTCCATAATTCAGGCCTTTCCAGCTTGACATATCCTTGGCCTCAAAACCACCAGGTCCCAGACATCTGTGAGTATCCCGTGTCCACATTTGAATTCTGGTGCCATCATTGTTCTTGAAGAGGTAGAAACATAGCTTATGGATCAGGTTCTGACACAGACTTGCACAAGACTTCTGGAAGGAGGGAGAGAGACACCAGAGAAGATACATTTAATTTGAAAAAGGAACTTATCAAAAGGCAAACATCAGAAAAGTGTCAGCAGAGGCTGTGGTATCAGACATTATTGCTGAACTATCTGCAATGATAAATACTTTCAGAAAAACTGACTAAATTGCTAACATGTTACCGCCAAACACTAAGCCTCACAGGGTCACTTATGAAGGGCAGTTTCAGACATTTTTCTCTCCTTTCCTCTTGAAAACCGGAGAGGGGCATACTTCTGGGGAACCGACCGCGTAAGTCCTAGATTTCCACTGTGTTATTCTTACCTTTCTGCTCTGTTGGCTCTGTTTCATGTTGACACAGAGGCTGTGGGGCACCCTCGAGGAAGTAAGGCTCATGGAGGGAAATTAGGTCACTGGGGACAAGCCCTTGAAGGACATATTAGGAGGCCAGTCTCTCTCTCTCTCTCTCTCCCCCTCTTTCTCCCTCTCTCCCTCTCTCCCTGCCTGTGGAATTATCAAGGAGCAGGATTTCTAGTCGAAGTATAGCACACATCTCTGATTTTGACTGCCTTATTATGTACATTGATTTGATTCTAGATATCTTTATTAACTAATTATAGAATATCAAACCAAAAAAGCAAACACATTTGACAGCCAAGGCAAGTTTCTCAAAGAACTGTGTTGCTCACAATTTGTAACTGATGCAAGGATTCCTTGGCAATTTTGCTTACTCACATCTATCTCTCTAGTCAGGGGCCAGTTGGAGAGAACCTCCCTCTACCTTTCTATTTTTATAAGTTGGCATTCACTTCCTCTAGCTACCCTACCTGACTGAGGAGTCAACATCAGGCCAGCAAGCAAGCTGATGCAATGGACAGAGGCGCTGCTTGCTAGGAAATGGAGGAATTCCTTTCCATAGCTGTCACACAGAGGAGAGGGCCAGGCTCTGCTCAGCTGGTTCCAGCCCTTCCTCTGCAGATGGCCACACCTTTTGCAGATGGCAAAGCTTATTCTCTGCCTCACCTGCCACGTCCATATCTCCTGCAAAGGCGCTCCTGCAGGTATTGGTGTGGTCACCATTAGCTCTTCCAGCCTTCTCTTCCCTCTCATTCCCCTACTTTCCTCCAGCAGGTTCCATTTTCAGCGAACACCTACTTGATTGCTTCAAAGTTTCTATCAGTTACAATGCTATATAAGAAAACACAGTTCAAATTGGCTTAAGCCATGAAAAAGATATCTTGGCTTAAAGTCCAGAAGTTCTAGGTGATTTGATTCAATGGCACAATTGCCTCAGCATGGACCTGGTTCTTTCCTTCTCTCTGACCCTCAGTGGAGTAGCTTCTTGCTAAGGCAGCTGTCCCAGCAGAGTGGCTGACAACTCAGGTCCACCCACTTCCTGAAGAATCAGTTACGACTCACCACAAAACCTCAGCAAACCCTTCTGCTTGCTGAGCCAAACACGCGGGGCCAGGTGGTAGGAATGCTCTGATTTTCTTCAGTCCTAAGAGCAATTGAAGTCAGCACCCTAATGCTTGCCCCTCGTAACAACAGTGTAGTAAGAAAAGGGGTCAGGATGTAGGAGAGGTGGCCTCCGGATACATTCCAGTGGTCAAGTGCAATTACTTGCCTGTCCTGCCCTGCAGTTTCATAACCCTCCACCTCCAGGATTTAATTTCAGCTCTGTCTGGAATACTATGTAAGAAGATCTATCTTTATATTAAATTAGGGCATTCTTAGACATGGTTTGGTTTCTGTCACCACATACTGATTGTCGTACAGGAACCTCCTTCCTGGTGACACTCCTTATCTGTTTACCTCTTTCCTGCACTTCTTTTTTTTTTTTTTTTGTGGGTACCATGGGTCGACCTCAGGACCTCGCGTGCCAGGAGGCGCCTGTGCCACTGAGCGATATCACCGGCCCCTTTTTCATATGTGGGATCCGGGAGTCGAACTCGGGCCCTCGCACTTGCAAGGCAGGCGCTTATGCCACTGAGCCATCTCACCGGCCCTTCCCTGCACTTCTTCATACTATGACTCTGATAACTTCATGCCCCACTAGCTGGTTCTCCTGAGGCCCAGGGGACAAAATTTCAAATACAAGAGTCAATCCTTAATTAAGAAGACATGATATTTTAAAAATATTCACTGTCTTCTAAGAATGGTTAGAAATTGTTATGGGTGAAATATATTCCGAATCACGCGGACCAAGCTGGCTCACAGTGGCTCACGAGAGCTGTTGGAGATTTCAAAAACTCTGTGAGATGATTATTAAACATAGTCATTATTAAAAGCTGAAGTATATTAATTTGCAATTAAACCAATTGTGTTTAAACTGACGTGAATAAATACTGCAAAGTCAACATTTCCTAATTATTTTTCTACATTTCACTATATGCTTTTGAGTCTATTTTTTAAATCTATTTTGTGGTAGGGTGGCAATATCGTACAATGGTGTGCTACTGTGCAGCTCTTCCGAACTCCGCAGTCAGTGACATTATGCTGGTAGTTTGCCCCAAATGGGAGTATTTGCATAATAGATATTGATAAACACTACAAATAGGGGTTTTTCAGTTCTTAAACACTTACCAGTTGATTTTCCAAATGTAAAACGGAATGATAAGAGTATGTACATTATTAGGTTGGCATGAGTTGCAAATGACATAATTCCTGTAAAGAATATGGGTTTTGTAAACTAGTTGATGAATCTTGGCTATGACAGTCTCCTTCTCTACCTGTTAGTATGAGTATGTTAGGCATCATAAGTACTGATTCATGGCAATCTTTAGAGTATGAAGTAATATTTCACTGGAAGGAAAGTCGAGACACAGGAAATGATACAGGCCCATGGGGCATGGGATAGAACGGTGATGTTATCACTAAACTTTCATGTGTGACAAATGTGCCTCACCCTCCTGCCCACAGACTGGGAAGGTCCTGGGACCACACTGACTCCTTCAGGGTTTTCTACTGAATCTTCACCTGCTTCCACTTTCCTTTCCTCCCTTTTTCCTGCCTTTCACTTCTAACACTTGCTAGAGGTGGCATATGCTTTGGATGTGAAGGGCCACTGAGAAACTACCCTGGCTATAATTTCTGTCTTTTCTCTTAGCTTCCAGAGAATCAACTGCTACTTCTCTGTGTCCAGTGTCATTGCTGCTTTTATACCATCCCACATAATCGACCTCTGCTACACCATTCCTACTTTTCCTCTCTGCAGTTTTCTTTTCTCATTTCTCTTGCTCTTCCTGTCCCCCCATTGACTTGTAGCAGCTCCTGGTTCTGGTGCAAAATAGAAATCATTTTGAGAAGCTAACAGTCTTCTTCTAAAACTATTTACTGAATTCCTGCTGTGTGCAGAGAACTTGTACATGAAACTTGTACACATGAAAATGTGTGCAAAATTGTAGAAAGACATTACAAATAAAGATGTGGTGTTACATGAGAAAGAGAAGGGAGGTCAAAGTTCACAAAGGGGTGAGAAGGGTAAGATACAACAGGTCAAATGTACCCCCTATATTTGTAGATAGGGACCTTTCTGGATGCTTAGTAATGTTGATGAACAAATAACTGGAAATTTTAGTTCATATAATGCCTTATGTGTCCCTAATTATTTTTTGGACATGTAATTTTTCTAACCATTTTGTATTATAATTCATTAAGGGAAGAGTTAATTGTATCAACTCAACCTCATTTCCTTCCTAATAAATACATGTACTATACTTAAAAGTAGCTCAGTGCTTTGTGGATAAAAAGGTTTTCAGCAGATCTTTGTTGAATGAAATAATTAATAATTAATCCATGACTTTATTCACAGATTACATGGCCTCTATTTAGGAAAATCTCAAATGCATTTTTAGAGATTCATATAAATGCATATTAATGAACAATACATTAAGAAATATTTGGTCCAGTGCTTCTGTAATCTGGCCATATATCAGAATTGAATAGGGTTATGGTGGGAAGGCATGTTTCTAGAATATAGACTCCTGACTTCCATTCCAGACAAACTGAAGCAGAATGGGTGTGTTTGTGAATGTTTTTGCAGAGCTGCCAGATTTTGAACCCACAAATGAAGTCACACTTCACCTACTGTCTGACAGCTCCCTCTAAGAGGAGCTCCTCTGTAGTACCATTTTTGTGAACACATGGCACACTGTGCAGGTGTCCTCGAGTCTCCAGTATCCTGGGGTTATCTTTGCTCTCAGTGGCCAAGTAAAATGACCGAGTACCTCTCTTCCCCACATTTCTGAATGCCTAAGGGGTCATTGGTGCTGGTCTGAATCTGTAGATGCTTGAGAATTCTCTGCAAACTCTCAGGCTCTAACTGTCTCACCAGCTTGTGGTGCTGTCTCCCCCACCCACTGCACTGCTAACAAAGACACATCAGGATATGAGTTTACTAAGATTTGGTCATTTTATGACCCCAAAAGTATATACTGAGAGTCGTTCTATACCAGGCAATGTGCTGACAATAAAACATAAGCTCCCCTCAATCAAAATCAAAATTAAACAAACATGGTCCCTACTCTCATGAAGCATCTGGTCAAATGGCTAGTACAGATATTATTAATCTAATAGCTCTAGAAATATTTATAAAGTTACAGGAGAGGCAGATGGGGCATCCAGAGATGCTATAAAGGAGAGGAGTATAATCAAAGGAATTGACCTATTTGAGATGTAAGTCGTGGCTTCTGCAAAGAAGTAACAGTTAAGTTTAAAGCTATTTATAAGACTAGCATATGCAAAGGCCCTGTGACAGAATGGATGGGAAAATAGACTTATGTGGTGTAACTCAGACAGAAAGTAAGAATGTGGTACGTGATGAGGTTGATGAGAAGGATGAGCCTACCAAGGAAACAAAGAAGTCAGGACAAGCTGAAGGAAATCTAAGACAGGATCACCGTACAGGAGACTGGGAAAGATAATTCTAGCAGGAGCTGATCAGAATGGCAAATGCTTCTGAGAACCAAATGAGGTGGGGTCTTAAAAATGCACACCAGAGTTAGGTTCTCGGGGTCACTGGTAACTTACAAAGCCAGGGCTGTTTTGGTGGTACGACAGGGATGAGAGTCCAACTGAAGTGAGTTGTAGAAAGATTAGGTAGGGAAGATATGGAGAAAGAACAACTGATAATGCTTTTGAAATCCTTAACTATGAAGAGAAGGAAAAAGGCAAAGGGGTGCTAAGTTGAGTGAAATTGAAGAAGGCTCTTTTTTTTTTTTTTGGTGGGTACCGGGGATCGAACTCAGGACCTCGTGCACCAGCAAGTGCCTGTGCCGCTGAGCGATATCACCGGCCCTTTTTTCCTTTATGTGGGTGCCGGGAGTCGAACTCAGGACCTCATGCTTGCCAGGCAGCCACTTATGCCACTGAGCTATCTCACCGGCCCCTGAAGGAGGCTTTTTAAAGATTGAAATGATTAGCTTGTGTTTAGCTTCTAGGAAGGATCCAAGGGACAGAAATTGAATAAACAAGAAGGTGGGGTGGGCATCAGACTTGCACCGGTGGTAGAACAGATGGGAGGATTGGCTCTAGGGAGCAGTGGGACAGCTTCTCCACTTAAGAGGGAAGGAGGTGGGGGGAAGAAAGGCGGGTGCATCAGAGCACAGCACGATCCTAAAGCCTCAGGAGGAGTCTGCTGCCCTGCAGTTTACCGGCCCCCGGGGACAGAGGGAGCTTCTCGCCAGGTGACTTTCTTTTCCATTGCAACTATGAACATGTGATTCATGAACACCACAGCCCCTTCTCTTTCTCCTTCCCTTCTTCCCTCTGTCTTTTCTTCCTTCATCTCTCTCCCCCTCTTCCTCTTCTGTTCTTTCTTTTTATCTTTCCCTTTCTCACTTTTCCTACTTCTAGTACCCAGATCACCATTCCCTTTTCTCCCTTGAGTTCTAGCAAACTTAATAAACCCTCCCAGAGGGGAGTAAACAGGAATGTGCGGCCCCTCAGCCCCTGCAATGCTAACAATGCCAAGCAAGCCAAACTTTTTCCACCAGAAAGCTCATGAAGGTTTCTGATCTAAGTGAGGATGAGCCTGCCTCACCTAAAGGCAGAAATTTTCTCTTTAGTTCTATTTACTTCAATAAACTTTACCTTTCCAGTTGTCTTTGTCACTTTCTTGTTACTGGAACAAAATACTCCACACTCATAACTTTATTTTGGCTTTCAGTTTCAGTCCATGGTTGGCCAACTCCAAGGCAGAAACAGCGTGGCAGAAGGGCAGGGCAGAGGAAACAGTGACCAACCCAGGAAGGCAGGAAGCAGAGAGAGGAAGGAGTCAGGAACAATACACCCTTCCAGGTCACACCCCCAGTGACCTACTTCGAACTGAAGTTTCAACCTGAGCTTTTTCTTAGTGGTGCCATTGACCTTCACTTTTACTCCAAACATGTACTTTTGTGGGCCTTTTCACTGAGCCTGTGTCATGGCTTAGTACAATGATGGCAAATCTTTTAGTGCTTTCAGTGAAAACAAACAGCCCTCTGTGGCACGTGTGCCATAGGTTCACCACCACTGGCTTAGTGTACAGGAATTTGAGAATTGTCTTATAAGGGTACTTAATTTGCCTTTCTCAGGATAGTACAAATCAGGGCAGGATTTCGTATTCCTATATAATGCATATGACACAAGAACATGAATAATAGGTAATTTCTACCCCTCACCCACAATCCTGTACTTTCCTTAGCAAAGATAAAGCAGACAGTGTGATATTGAGGACATTTAGGATGCAGGGTCAGCTGTTCTTGTGCTCTGTTCCTGTATTCATAGTAACAAAAGAAGTTGAGGGATAGTCTTCCCTCACCAACTGCACAGTAAAAATGCAGGCATCGGCCTTTCTGATTGTACCGAGCTCCTCTGATCACCCTCAGAGAGGGTTCCACATGAGAACGTTTGCAGAATATTTGATAACTATTTGTGCTATGGTTTGCAAATATGTGGTACATATCCAAGAAAGAAAATTTAGCCTTTGCACTTGGGGAATTGAGTGACCTAATTAGTCTATTCAGACCTTTCATCGTGAGAAAACAATCTATTCTCTCTCAGCCCCACTTATGGCTAATGGAACAAATGAGAAAAACAGGAGATTGAGGTAAAAAAAAAAAAAAACAATGAATTGCACGGGGATATATAAGCCTCAGTGACCACTTTGGATTAATTAAAGGAGAAGGCTGATTTTGAAAAGTAAAAATTTTGATTAAGGAATATTTTTAAAGAAATGTGATAACACTTTTGAACATGAATAATTTCCATCAATAATGGCTGGAAACAGGCAGAGGTCATCCCAGGCTGAGTGCAGGCACAGAGAAGACTACTTCCAAATCCACAGGTTGCTTGAGGAACCCACTGCATAAGCACCTGTACAACTTTGTATTCTTTAAAATATAAAGCTCCTCTCTCCAAAATTCGTAAGGCCAACATGGACTCTCTATGTGACATCCTGAAATTAACTGCTTCCACTCATTCCTTCAGAACACACTTTTTCAAACCTCAGTGCTGGCCACTGTACTTGGTGATAGGCACCAAAATCATTATTTTGTTACACATTTGAAATAAAAGCTAAGCTGAGTGTGGTGGTTCACACCTGTAATCCCAGCACTCAAGAAGCTGAAGCAGGAGGATTGCTGTGAATTCGAGGCCAGCCTGGGCTACAAAGTGAGTTCAGTGCCAGCCTGAACTGCATAGTGAGACCCTGTCTCAAAAATACAGGAAAAAGAAAAAAGAAATCATTTCCCTGGAATACTGGAAGGCAGCTCAGGCAGAATTAATTTACGAGATTATAAGTTATGTACATCTCTTCTGGAGAAATTACTTTTCAATTATGAACCCTATTTCCTAAAATTTATCATCTTATAGCAAAAAAATGTACCTTGAATGATAAAGAACAGTGTGCTCCAGCTTGTGTCACGCTCATGAGATAATCAATTGAAGGATGATATTTATTCACCAAATTAATTGGATAACTACATTGCTCTATTGGGGCAAGGGAGACATTCTTAAGAAGTCTTCAAAATTGCATTATAATCTCTATTCTGAGTTTCTGTTTGTGGTGCATGTTAAGGCAAAAACCACTCCATGTGATGAATCACTTTTTTTTTTTTTTTTTACTTCATAGCCTTGTTTGAGTCAAAATTCAGAGCTTTTAGGATGTGGCTTTTAGAATCGGAACAAACCCCTAGAATTGTTTGTTTGTTTATACATATTTATTTCTCTCCAAATATATAAAATCTACAGAGATAATCTTAAATACTCTTTGAAGATTTGTAAGTTTAACTTTTATGTTCATCCTCTTATAGTTCATTGTAATTCTGAATAAAATTCTCAGACCATGTTACAGACATGTCATAGGTTTTATGACTTCTCTGGATTTGCTTGGGTATGGGATTTTTTACCCTAAAAGGAGCTTATGTTTTTGCTGATGTTTGTGTGGGGGGAAGTGATAGGAGAGGCAACAAATGGAGAAGGTTATACCTTAGTGCCTGGCAATGAAATAAAACTCAGGAAACTGTGTAGTAATTGTAAAATACTGTCAAGAAATTGTGAGAGTACTTGTTGAGGGGAAAAATGTGATAAAATTAAGCATGTTTTGTAGTTGGAGAAAAAACTTTGTTTTTTCTTATGTTTTGACTTATACCTTTTAAGGAGGGATTCCTTAAAAGTACTACCAGCTTTCTGTCCTGGAGAAATGACCTTTCTTCTCCTCAAAGCCTCTTAATTCTGTGCCGGCTCCCAGTCTCGTCCTCTCTAGCTTAGTCTTTCAGACTTCCATGGAAACAGGCACCCAGCTCTATTATGCTATATTACATGGTATCAGCATCAAAATCTTCGTATTTCTTACTTTTCCACTAGATTTGACCATCTCCGAAGACAAGATCAATTTCAACATATGGCGGAATGAAAATGCTCAACAAGTGAAACCTGTTGTGGTAGCTGTGTGTAGAATGAAATCAAGAGGCCAGGACAGCAATGATAGGGCAGCAGGAATGAGGGAAGGGTCTACTGCGAAAGCGTGAGACATTCCCACAAGCCTCAGGGCACCTGACTATGACAAAGGACCAAGAAGTGTGATAAAAATTCCCTTGGACCTGTCAAGAATTTTTGGGAGCAATGGAAGAGAGAATAGAAATTTTTGTTGATTTAAATACAACACAGTTACAAGAGTCAACTACTGAGGAATGACATCTTGGAGTCCTCACAGGGAGATCTTTGTTGCTATTGTGCAAGATTTCAGTGCCTAACGCATTGCTTGCCTTAGAGTAGGGCTTGGTTAATGCCGTTGTTAAATATTGAATTGAACAGCTTTTCTACATGGCTCCCTACTTTGTATATTTTCATTCCTTGGAGTGAAGGTTTTCAGATGCTCTCTCCTTTATGGTCTGTGTATTCTGGTTCTGTAATAAATATTATATGACGATTAACTGTTATGAACCATCTAGTCAAGAAATTTGTACAAATACGACGGAATTTGCTTAACAAGGAAAATTTTTCTCTTGACATTGTTAAGAGGCATTTAAAATTGACATCCATGTTAGTAGCCCTAAGACTTAGAAGTAATGCCACAAGAATTTTTTTAGACAAAATGATTGATCATCAGGACACTTGAATACATGGATGTTAATTTCACATTACTTTTTGTTGAACTATCTATATTCTATCATTTATTTACATGCTTCTCCTTCCTGGGTAGTAGCAAATATTTTAGTGTTAGGATGCAGGGGAACAGTAAAGCTTGTAAGCAAGTTGCTTGAAAGCCCATATCGTTAAGAGAAAATCTCAGGGTACTGGACAATGTACAGGACTGTGTGCTTTCCGGAAGCGCTTCTGGAGGCTTCTTTTAATTTGGGACCAGTAGGGTCACTCATCCTCCTTTAACTGCTCTAATTGTATCAGCTACTGTGCTTCTCATAACTAAAATAGTTCAGTGGGAAAAGAGGGGGTGGTCAAGGGCAGTGGAAGTGACATAAAGAGAAGAGATCGCAGCTGGGGAGAGGAGGAGATGCCTGGGTTAGATGGGGCTGGAAGGAGAAGGGAGAATAGACACGGCCATCCAAGACTTCAGCTCTTTTAACTGTGTGAACTAGCCTCACTGCAAATGGTCAAATCTCTATTAATGACCTCAAGACCTCCAGTTTTATATTTCAAGCTGTCCCCAGGTTAGTGTGGAATCAGACTGATTGTAGAGGATTTGTGACAGAGAATAAGTATTCCAAGTCAAACACAAGTGATTGATTTTTCTTCTGCTTTATTAAGTTCATCTCTTCTCTTTCTTTAGGTGTAGCCAACTAAATATCGGTTCCTTGTTCCTGTAATAATATAGTTTATCTATTGTTCTCACTTTGAATTCTCTAGTTCAGAGTCTCCCCAATACTTAAATCTGGGCCTTGCAAATATCTTTAAAGATTGCTGGATTTCCCCCCCACCGGCAACTACTGGCACACTATATTTAGTAGTCCATTTTTTTTTTTTTTTTTTTTTTTTTTTTTGTGGGTACCGGGGGGACGACCTCAGGACCTCACGCGCCAACAGGCACCTGTGCCGCTGAGCGATATCACCGGCCCCTTTTTCGTATGTGGGTTCCGGGAGTCGAACTCGGGCCTTCGCGCTTGCAAGGCAGGCGCTTAAGCCGCTGAGCCGTCTCACCGGCCCTAGTAGTCCATTTTGAGTTATCAAATAATACCATAATGAAAATCTATTATGAGAGTGTTTAACATTTCTAACATTCACAAGTACAAATATCATAATAATTTAATTTTCATTAAGATGTTTTCACTAGACCTTATTTTTTACTCACCCTAAATGCTTTGGTGTTCAAAGCTAGTTTGGAGATCTAGGATAGGAGCTCTTTAGAAAGTCATTAGATCCAAGATGTTTTAATGTGCTTGTGACACACACTATGACTACATTGATAAATGGTCAATCACCTAGAATTATTTAGATCTATTTGTTTTATTCTGCCATATATAAGAGAGTTTGGGAAAATTGGGATGTGGTCAGGGTAAGGGAAGAAGATCGGGCAGGGCTATATACCTGCCATACCTGCCCATACCTACTGTAGCTCCTATTTTTGTTTTTCTATAAATTTAGTTTGAGTAAAGTACTTCATGACATAAAGCTGAAAAATCTTGGATATAAATGACTGGAGCTTTTTTTTGAATAATAATACATTGAGTCCATTTTTGGGGGGTATTCAATAACTTGTTGCACTCTGGTATTCTAATAGGTAAAGGAACAAAATTAAACAAACTTTGCCTGGATTATATTTTATTCTATGCGCCTGGTGACTGTGCTTTCTTTTTAAAAGGTTCATAAAATTTGTGCATATAGATTTGCAGTAGCAGCACTTAGAAGAGCTTTTCTTACTAGATCTTTTTGGTGCTGACTTGGATATACTGCTCAAGGTCACTGTAGCTGTCATAACCATATCTGTTGGGATCCTTTCAACTGCAAGTGATAAAAATTGAACCCTGACTGATCTAGGAGATTTGTAGATGTCCAATCCTAAAACCCCCAGAGGTAAAGCTGGTTTGGGTATGAATTCAGGGCTTTACATAGATGTCAGTATTCTAAATATCAGATCAGTTGGCAGGTTCATCTCAAACAGGTGAAAGAGGTTCAGTCTTATGTCAATCCTTCTTAACCACTTTGGTAAAAAAAAGTTTCCAATAGAAAAAAAAAAAAAAAAAAAAAAAAGAATTCTAATTCTTATTGGATCTACACATGCATAGCCCTGAAGCAGCAGGACTGAGAATCCCAGGGACGTGCGGTATGATCAGTCCTATCAAAACCACAGGGACTTAGAGTGAATTGGGGTGGTTTACTCAAGGGAAAATTGGAATGTTGTTGACAAAAGGGGAAATGTGTGAAGGACAGCAAGTACAAAAACGTCCATTTCAGTTGTGCATGGCTTTTTGTCTCAAAGAGTCACATTTTTCACTCAGCATTAAGTCTGAGACAGTCAGTAACCTGTTTTTCTGCTCATGGAACTTAAAAAAAACAAAGGTCCTTGTAACATTCAAACAGCTAAGTGAAAATATCAAAATTTAAAGGTTGTTATAAAGGAAAAATCAGGCATAATTTGATACAGTATTCTTTCTGTTCTTTTCTTTTCTTTTTTTTTTTTTTCTTCCCATAAAACCGGAAAGGCATATATCTGATTGGTGGAGAAGTGGGACTGGCTGATAAGGAAAGAAAATACTGATATTACAGAAGATACAAAAATATCTTCTTTTCTCAGTCCACCTGATTTTTCATGCAAAGAGAGAATATGGGAATAAGTTTCAGAGTGATAGTTCAAAGGATTCTCCTCAACAATGATCTTCTCTCTCCATATCAGCTTCCTCTTATTTGCTGTACCTGTGGATCCTACCAAAGACTGCCCAGGTTTCCATTTGCATCAAGGAAATTAAGGAATCTTGAAGGGAGGCGTTGTCATAGTCACTTTCTTTGTCCCTGAGCTACAATACCCAACACTCGTAATTTCAAGGAGAGGCTTATTTTGGCTCGTGGTTACCGTCCACAGTGAGCTGGCTCTGAAGCAGAATGGCATAAGTGACAGCATCCAGGAAACAGGGGGGTCAAGGGAGGAGCCAGGAAAGGAGAGATGAACTTCCCGGTGATGCCTGAAGTAACCCGCCTCTTCCAACCAGGCCCCACCTGCTAAAAGTAAGTCAGCCATCACTTTCCAAAGGTCCTGCCTGTGATCCCATGAGGTTTTAGGGGGACATCCAGATTTAAATCATAACCTAGTGAGAAGCGGTAAACGAGCATTCTACGTATGGGATAATCCACATAGGCATAGCATGAAGGTGTTTTATGTCCCTTTGAGAAAAAATAGATTCCTCAAGAGCAAGACAGAGAAAATGTGATCTCATGACAGCCTGCTCAAGATTTCCCATTATTTGTAATATAACTCTTCTATAAATTAAATGTTAGTATTTTAACAGTATTATCTGCCATTATATCTTAATTTTGTATTTGGGGATCTTTCCAAATGATGAATGACTTTCTTCTCTGGGCCCAACCAAAGTTATTGCTATTAACTGCTATGAGATGAAAATTCTTAGATACCAAGAAAGAGAAAGCCAAAAAGTTATACTTGAATGTCTTATTAAAAACAAGTATTATTGTTATCAGCTTTATGTCTGAAGATGGGAAAATGAGTGTTGAGGCCATTGACACTGAGGCGGTATTTTGGTTCATACTGGGGCAGTGAGCAAAAGGGATTCACTAGCCTTCAGGTTAGTCTCTGCGAGGAATTCCTGGGGCATCCTTTCAGGTACCAAAAGGGGTCTTCACAGTTTTCACGCCACATCCCAGAGCTAGGACAGCGGATATCGCAGCTGATGATGAAAACCACCAGAGCCTCTCCAGGGATAATTTCATTAGCCTATGTGTAGACAAGGGCACTGTCTTAGTGATGTTTTTCTTTCAATAATTTGGTAAGACATGATTCCATAGTACGATAGAATCTCTTAACAAAGGTATAGAATTTTCATGTTATTAAAAAAAAACCACTACTGCCCTGTAATCATATAATGCATAAAAATTTAAAACTTCAAGGAGCAACAATTAAAAAACACAGCAAAAAGAAACAGATGAATCGATGTTATTAATTTATTTTAACTAAATATAAAAATAATACAATTACAGTATTAATCAGTGTGAAACTTATTAACGGTTTATTTCCCCTGAACCAGTCTTCAAGTCCAGTGTGTACTTTATACTTACAGCCAATCCCAATTTCCACTAGGCAACTTTCAAGGGCTCAAGAGCCGCGTGTTGCTGCTAGGGGCGACATAGTTACAGTTGCTAGTTTTAGGTTACATAGAAAGCATCATACAGATACTCTTACATTTCAACATGTAGAAATTTTTAGCATGTTTTGTTTAGAAACAGTGGTCACAAATTATTATTCTGTTCTCAAATAAGTCATTAAACGTCAGGTTGATAGGACACTCAGGTTTCAAAGTTGGGCTGTGTGTGTGTGTGTGTGTGTGTGTGTGTGTGTGTAGGTTTGTTACCATAAATCTCCCGTTACGTCTTTGTGCATGCGGTTATTTACTGCTTTTGGTTTCTTTGTTTGAGGCTCTAACACAGTTTGATATCAGAATCACTTACTTATTTTCTTTTCTAAAATTAGACAGCTGACTCAACTGATTTTATTCAAGAGTTCTCTAGCTGTCTTTGCTTTTAGACTTATGCTCTTGTGTTTTTGTTTTTTTGTTTTTTGTTTTTTAGATGTCACTGAAGAGATTACTAAGGAGAGGACAAACAGCATGTCTATTCCTATTCTAGAATCATTTTGCTTTTTCACTTCATCGTTGATAAGATTATTATCATTTAGTCAGAATGCAAGCTATATGAAATAATGTGATTAATTCTTCCTTAATCAGAAGGTTGATTACTAATTGGCTCAGTCTCTCTTTCTTATAATCTTTCTTCCTGATAAATATTTTCATTGTGAGTATTATAAAATAAAATTGAGATTTAATTTTTACCATAATAATCTGCTCCTAGATAAAATAATGCATTGTAATACAAAGATTGTTAAATAACTGCTGGCTTTTTTTGTTTCTAAATCTGTTTATACCAGAGAATAAATATTTAACGACATCAAAATGGATGTTAATAAAGGTTTTTAATGAAAATACAAATTACTTTTGCTATAATTATTTTTTCTTTTGGAAATGCTTAACAATGTTATTAATAAATTACCATCCAACGCTGATGGAAGATACCTATCATTTGTAACTACCCTGTATTCATTTTATATTGCTGCATAACAAATTCCCACAAACTTAGTGGCTTCGAAATACATTTGTTATCTCATAGCTCAGTCAGAAGTCTGGACATAGCACAACTGGGTTTTGTGCTCAGGATCTCACAAGGATAAAATTAAGGTGTTAGCTGAAGCAGGGGTCTCATCTGAAGCTTGGTGTTTTCTCTAAAGCTTACGTGGTCATTGGCAGAATTCTTTACCCTTCAGCTATCAAACTTACGGAGCCTATGTCTTCAAGACCTGCAGGAAAAGCCTCTTGTATTTAAAATCTACTCTCAGAAAGGGCACATTCCGTTTTAAGAATTCCCTTTATTAGTTCAGGCCCAACAAATATAATCATCTTCTTTGATAAACTCAAAGCAAACTGTTTAAGATCCTTAATTAATCCCCACTAGCCTTACAACTAATCATAGGTATAACACCAGGGAGGGGAGATGTGAGGGCCATCTTTGAATTCTGCTTGTCAAATTCCCCAGGTGCTCTGAACACCCTCTAGTATTTGATAGTTTCCCACTTTGGGAGCTCCATCTTACCACGGAAGTTTGAACAAAACCAGGCTGCTTTGTCAGAGTCCCTTATGGTGTTGTGAATCTTGTGAATCAGAGGCAGAAATAGGACTTAACTCTGAAGATGGACTGTAGGACTAAGCAGGTTGAGGTTGGCTCATTCACTTCGCTGATGTGGGGTGGTAGTGGCCATGCTGACTTCCTGCTCTTGCCAGTTCCTTGGTGCAGTTCTTGGAATGGATCTTGGCAGCTAGTCTCAAGCTGTTTCTCCAGCCCACCCACCAATTCTCTGAGCTATGCAACAAATTCATTTTCTGCCTAAACTAGCTCTAGTAGATTGTGGTTTGTACAAAATGGCCCCAACTATTGTGGCTCCTAGTCTTGCCTACACATACTTTATGACTCTGGAGGAAATAATGCCTTTCTGATAATGTGGACTTCAATTAAAGCTTTTTTCCTTCATGAGAAAAAAATTTCTTTGGTTTACTGGAAAAGCATTTGAGTCTATTATTTCTTTGCTATTAACTTATTTGCATTTTTTGGAATATAGTTAGTTATGATGTACCCATGTTTCTACGAAGCCAGCATAAAAATGACTATTCCTTAGTTGTGTGCCTTAAATATCATCCATATGTCACCTCCCTTCCCTCAATTGCACAGATATCACTGAGATATATAAATCATTATTATTCAATTTTGTGACATCTCTTCTTGCTGTTGAGCTGGAGATACTAAAAACATACAAATAAAAAACAAAACAAAAAAACTGACTCTAGTTTGTCTTGAAATATTCCTCTCATTAAAGTATTTTCCATTTTTCCCCTTACTGTTGACTGACAATAAGGTACTTGCTTTTGTTGACTTCTTGGATAAAACTTTTTTCTTTATAATTTTCAAAAGTTTAGACAAGTTGCATTTTTTCTATACTCACTTTTTTCTTCAAGTTTGTTATATATTCTAAATTCCAGTAGAAAACATATGAATACTTTTTCACACTATCTTGTAAACAAATTTTGATTAGTTAAAATGCCATATCTTATTTCATATGCTTTAAAGATGATGGGATTTTATTATTTTATTTTATACCTATTATAATCTACAATAATTATAATAAGCCAAAATTTCATTTTTATGGAAAGTAACCTGCCCCTCATGATACATTTTGTCTTACACACACACACACACACACACACACACAAACACAGCACATTGTTAAATATTTTGCATGTGAAGTAATTTCAGATACTCAAATAATTTAATAAATACTCAAATAATTTAATAAATAATAGAGACTTTTGTAGATTATCCTCAATATAAGGCAAACACTAGTTTGCAGTTATTTTTTGTTCAGCTGCATGGCCTCTTCCTTCATATCCTGAAATTCCCTGTTTATACCCAAATTTGATCCTAGTGCTGCTGCTGACTAGCAAAGGGAAGTGGTTATTGTCTTGCCTTTCAGTTTCCCCATCTCTAAAATGAGGCATCAGATTGCATAATTCTAAAATTCATCCTTAAGTGGCTGTTATTTATTTAAATAATATTGGAAGTATTATTAAATATGTTCACAACATGAAACCATTTAACATCACCACTTTTACAGACGTAGTTTTACTGAGAGTATTTAATGGTGTGCAGTGTTTTCTTCTGTCCCATTTTATATTCTAGAAATACTTCTCTCCGTGCATATGTGTGCGTGTGGGTCATTCTTAGTGCTCCCCTGTGCGGCTGTGCAGAAAAAAGTTACAAGGGGCCTCTTAGCTATTTAATGAAATTACTGTATTTACAAAGTGACCAAGTTCATCTAACAAAGTACTAATAATCCTATAGGGTTTGCACCATTTTTTAAGAAGCTCAAGTCACTAGTAAATCCACAGAAATAAGAATGGATTTCAGGAATGAAAATAGAAACTTATTTTCCCTAAATGTCCCATTGGATGAACATTTCCATTTCCATTTTCCATTTAAAAGCATATTTTGGATAGCCAAATATTCTTTTTTTAATATTTATTTAGTTAGTTTTGGTACTGGGAATCAATCTCAGGGCCTCACGCTTGTCAGGCAGGCGCTGTACGGCTGAGCTACATCCCTGGACCCCAAATATTCTTTTAAATTTCCAATTTCCAATTGTTGCTGGGGCAGCCTATTGACAAGACTGTCAGTGGGTTCTGAACTGTAAAAAGAGGAACTTGTTACTGCTTGAACCTTTAAATACCCAGAATCATTTGTTAGGTGGCATCAATAAAGGTGGTTGGTGGCAAGCAAAGAAATTAAATTTTACAAATTAAAATAGTAAAAAGAATTTATTGGAAAAACAAAATAGAGAAGTAGAGGAGGAGTCTTAAGAGCTGGACTGAAGAAATTGGAACCAGAAAAGCACAGAGCATCTAGGTACAGGAATTTTAACAGTTAAGGATTTATTTTGGATAAATCAGTTCTCACATTCCAATTGTGCGAACACACAGATGTTCTGTGGGCATCTGTTTGGGTCCCTTCTCTTGTCTTCCACTACTGGAATTGAGGAAAGGAAGATGATTAATTTCCTAATCTCCTAGTTGGGGGTGCATATAGGCAAAGTTAAAGCCCTGCGCAGAATTTTCCAATCCTTCACTTCCTACCCTCTTTTTGTTCAGAAGCTAGAAGTGATAGCTAAATTTTCCAGAGCCACATGGTGGTGCAGGAAAAAGGCGGAGGCGTGGCCCTCTAATAACTCAGGGAGCTGGCATACATGTCTTAGCCTATTGTCCCCAAACTTCTTAGTTCGGACCTTAAATTCCTATATTCAGTTAAACTGCTGAGTTGTATTTTTTTGGTTCCTGTAACTACACTCAATTTTAACTGAGAGCGACTTGAGGTTCATTTTCTGGTTGACTTACCCCTATTATAAGCACAGCCCTTGGCCAGGGGAGTCCTGGACACAGATG
Organism: Erethizon dorsatum; assembly: GCA_028451465.1. Classification (NCBI taxonomy): domain Eukaryota; kingdom Metazoa; phylum Chordata; class Mammalia; order Rodentia; family Erethizontidae; genus Erethizon; species Erethizon dorsatum. The sequence goes on from CM051834.1 coordinate 28,600,377, forward strand.
TCTCATTGTGGCAGGAACTGCTAGATGGTCTTCTGGGCCATTTCCTGTCTTCCTAGCTGTGACTGGATCACATTTCTGATTTCTGTTCTCATTAATCAGGACTGACATCTGTTCTTTATAATATGAGAACTGATGCACGTGACTTCCTGATATGGCCTGTGACAGTCTCCCTCACATGCTCATGCTCTTTCCTGTTTCCAGCTGAACGGACTAAACAAAATTCCCAGATGATATTGGCAATTATATACTGCCGAGGTAAAGTCACTAACTGGTAGAAACCTGAGCCTCTGAATCCTCTGAGCCACCTGACCACCTGGAGGGGAACATTCAACCCAGAAATTCCTCTTGGGACTTTACATGAAAAAGAATTTTTTCTGTTTTTTGAGGCAACTGTATTTGGGGTAGTATATGTTATAGCAACTAGAATTACCTTAACTCATCCAGTCATAAGCCTATGAAATAGAGGAACCGAAGCGTCCCTAGAAATGTGAACATGACCTAGAACGTTCACAAGAAAGACATAAATATTGGGCAGGCAAGAGCAGCAGCCATCCATTACCATAATGATCCACCACACACCTGAATTACAGATCTATATAACAACCACTTATGGGTCTGTAATATTCTGCATAATAGCTTCCCAAAGATGTCCATGTTCTAATCCCTGAAACCTATTAATATATTACCTTACATGGTAAAGGAGAATTAACGTTGCTAATCAGGTCTTAAAAATAAGAGATTGTCCTGGATTATCCAAGAGATATGTAATTATAATGGACCTTAAAAATGAAAGAGAGAGGCAAAGGAGATGAGAGTGTTGCAATATGAAGACCTCCTCACCTTTGCTAGTTACTAAAGGTAATAAGAGGATCACAAGCTAAGGCATGTGGATGGTCTCTAAAAGTCTGAAAAGGCAAGGGCATAGGTCCCTCCCAGAGCCTACAGAAAAGCATGCAGCCCTCCTAATGTCTTGACTAGCTGATGTTTTGATTTTATTTTACACCTTAGTTTTGATCAAATGATATTTGTCAAACTCTTGACTTACAGAAGATAATAAATTTGTGCTGTTTTTAAGCTACTATGTTTTTGACAATTTGTTATAACAGCAATAGGAAACAAATACAGGGACCACTTGAGTGCTATGCAATTTATTTATGTAGCTATTGTCTTTGCTACTTTTCTCATTGCTGAGACAGAATACCTGACACCCAAAGTTGAAGGAGGAAATGTTTATTTTGGCTCACAGTGTGTAGAGGTTTCAGTTCATAGTTGGCTGGTTCCAAGGAAGCATGGTATGGCAGAGGGGCATTGCAGAGGAGAAACAGTTCATGACAAGCAAAAGCCCTCTTTCTGTCCCTTATATTTTATTTAGGCTACCCACCCTTAAGATGGGTGGCACTCATACCCAGAGAGGGCCTTTCCATTATCCACTCCCAGAACTATGTGAAAACAATCAGTGGACTGACTTAGTAATCACACACCCTTGATATCAACATCACACACTAATCCAAACATCACACATTCCAGATCCAGCCACTTCTGAAAAGCCCCACCTATGACTGTGTGAGGCTTTGGGGACACATCTAGACACAAGCCATATCAGGGAAGAAAATCAAGAAAAGTAGAAAAGCTCACTGTGTACCCAATTGAAGGGTGGAAATATTAAATATTGGAGGGGTATATGATAAATTAGGAAAGCAGAGACAGCAAAAAGACTTCTAGGATGAAGAGTGGCTTACATAAAACCTCAGAAGTGACAGAAAGCTTTAAAAGTCTTGGAGTTGGGCTAGGCATGGTGGTGCATACCTGTAATCCCAGCACTCGGGAGGCTGAGGCAGGAGGAATACTGTGAGTTTGAGGCCAGCCTGCACTATATAAGTGAGTTCAAGGCCAGCCTGCATTACATAATGAGACCCTGTCTCAAAAAAAAAAAAAAAAAAAAAAAGTCTTGGAGCCCAGTGGGGTGATGCATGCCTATAAAGCCATCTACTGAGGAGACTGAAACAAGAGGATCACCAAGTTCAAAAGCAGCATGGGCAACCCTGTCTCAGATAAAAAATAAAAAGGACTGGGAATATAGCTCAGTGCTAGGCCCTGGGATCAATCCCTAGTACAGAAAAAAAAAAAGTATTGGAAACTACCACTCATTCTACTGGACAGGCAGACAGAATGTGAGACTGGATGATACTTGAGGGTTGAGCAAGGATATGATCATGTAGGACCTTAGACTTTCTACAGATAACAATTTGAGTCATTCGAGGGTTAGAAAATGAAGGGGCATGACAGAATTCATGGTAGAAGTCTGCGTTTTCAGCGTGAAGGATGTGTGGAAAGGGGGACGGGTCTGGAAGCAGCATCAATCACAGGTTACCACAGGACCTCGGGCAAACGATGACAGAGCCTGGCATAACCCAGCGGCAGGAAGAACGGAGAGTGAATGAAGTTTAGAAACAGGGGAGAGTCAGGTCTGCAGACTGAACCAGATGGGTCTGTCGTGGGCCTTAGTTCAAATGATGATGTGAGTCACTGAGCTTGGAATACAGGAAGAGAAGGAAGTAGGCTAAGAAAGGAAGGAAAGGAGGGAACAGTGTGTTCATTCTTTTCCTCCATCATCGTCATGCTTTATCATAACACTGACAATGACACAATTCCATCATGTCATGACGCATGCATCTGTTTACGTGGTCACTGTTGGCAGACTTCAGAAAGGGGAAGAACATCATCTCACTCACCGAGCTCCCTAACACAGTGACATTGCAGATTATCTTGCATAGCCAAGTACAGCTTCAAATTTTCTGAGAATTGCCTTGTACCCTGCTGGGGCCAGAAGATCTCATGATACTCAGGAGGGAGAGAAGAGCTTATGACACTCAGCAGGAAGTAGAAGGTCATCCTTGTGGTCATAAGGCAGTAAACTTCAAAGAGCCTATTTGAAAAGAGTACTGATAGAATACTTTTCAAAAGGATTACTGTACCTGTGCAGTGAAACATGAAGGAATGTTTTGTTGATTTTTAACTTTCTTTCGAAACTATTGAAAAACAGCACTGTTTTACGTAGAGGGGCTGAATTTTCTCATCAATTTCTAGTGCCTAGAACAATGCCTGGAATAAGATTGCTTCTGAAGAAATATTTATTTTTGTTATGTGCCAGGCACTATTTTAAGAATAAATTCTTAAATCGTACTGATAGCTCAATTATCCTGATTTTTAAAGATGAGAAAACAGGCTGAGAAATCCCAAGATCTGTCTGATTATGAGGCCAATTCTTTTAATTGTTCTGTCATTAAGATGATTTGCATTTGTAAGATCTGTGGCGCATCCATATGATAGTATGGCAGATAGCTGAAAACACAGGACTGCAGTTAAGAGCAAAATCCTTCTTACAGATGCACATTTTACAATCATTGGCATTTAACTGGCAATCAACAGTAAGCAAGTAGAATGATGTCACCTGGGCAGTGACATTTAAACCCTTTGGCTACAGGCAGGAAGAGGTATTTTTATATAGTGACCTACTATACACACACAGACACACACACACACACACACATGTATGTTTCTTGTAACAATACCTGCCCTTATTAAATGTGGTGTATCTGTTTATCTATTGTTTTCAATTTTATTTTCTCCTATGCAATTCTGTCTCATGTAGAAGTGCTACTTACAGCCCATTAGAGTGACCCCACGATGAGTTACCCTCTACAGTTTAAAAATCACTGCCTTTAGTAATCTGTGGTGTAGAAGCTGCCAGCTAGAGATCCATTGGCCATTCCTGGCACGGAGATGGGTTTTCTTTGGCAGGCTCTCTCTGATATGCAAATGTGTTATGCTTGAGCAAAATTTTAAATGTAAAAGATTTTAAATAAAAGTGAATTTCCATGTTCTTTTGAGAAATGGAAACATTTTTCTAATAGTCATATTTGCTAGTAGTCACCAGTAGCTGCTCTCTGCTTCTCCACAGAATCACCTGCTCCTTCTTATCACCCTGACACTGAATAGCAGATGCCGTTTGAGATTGTGTTTTTGTTTGTTTCCTTATAAGTGAAAAAGCATTTCTTTACTTTATTCAAGTTGAAAAAACTACAGAATAAGAGAGCCACATGGTTTGTCTCTCCTAATGCCTGCCTTGCTTATTTATGTTATATGCAGATACCTATAAGCACTGGAGTTATGAGCCACAGTAGAGCACGTTATAAGCAGAGAGCCAAGGATGGAAGCCTGGGTAATTCTTGCAATAGAAGAAAGAGAAAAAGTCCCCTAGAAAGATATTAAAAATGAATAACTGGAGGATTAGGACAAGCCCATAAGAACAGGACATTAAAGACACCAAGGGTCAAGAAGAGTGTGTGAAGAGTGGTTGCTTGGTGTTTTTAAAGTCAGAGGCATTTGTAGATCTAATTAGCAGAAACCGTGGAGAAGATTCTATTTTCTTTAGATAATTCACCTCTGAGTTAGACCCCACTGTAAAGAAGAAATGTTAAGTAAAGGATTTCAGAGATAGGACTTGTCTTAACATGCTAGCATTTAAAGGATGAGAGTACTGGATGCAGGATTCAGACATTATTTTGGCAGTGTAATTTTTGAATCGGATGGGAAAGTGGCTCTCGCACATACACTGCTATTTGGAACAGGGCTCATGAGACAGGGTAATGCAAGCCCCTATCTCAGTGTGGTCTGGGGCTGAGCCGTACAGCATGATTTTAGCCATCCATTGCAGGATTTCAAATCACTTCACACTGTTACTGAGGTCAGAGGTGTGGCATGACAATATCCTTACTAACCTTGAGTCTGTCCAAGTATTGCCTACTATGATGGCAAATCTTTGGAGTGGATATGTGTCCTAGTCTGGGCTGCTCTAAGAAAGTACCATGAACTAGGTGGCTTATAAGTTATTTCTCATACTGTAGTTCCAGAAGTTGGGAAATCTAAAATAAAGGAAAGAGCAGATTTGTATCTGGTGAAGACCTGCTGTCTCATAGATGGCACCTTCTCACTGTGTCCTCTCTTGAGTCTCTTTTATAAGGGAAGTAATCTCTCTCATGAGGGCTTCACCTTCATGATCTAATCACCCTTGAAAGGCTGCAGGTCCTAGGGCTACCGCCTTGAGAATTAGAATTTCAACAAATAAATTTTAGGACATAGAAGGACAAGCATTTAACATGTTCCTGCCAGCTTGAATCACCTGTCAGCGAGACATGAGAATTATGGCCCATGGTGCATGTGTTAAACCATAGTACTATACAAAACGTGCTAAAGTCCTGGGCATAAAACTTCAAGAGAAGAAGTTAGGTTGTGAAGGAAAGTCATCTGTAATCAGCATTAACTCTGGGAATTCCCTATAGTGCATGGGATAATATATCATTTGAACAAAATGGGAAGTCTTTGATTTCGATTGCACCCTGAAAGACTCAAGCCATTCAAGAATTAACAACTGAAGACTGCATTAGGCAATTTGAAGGAAGGAAACAAAATAACCTCTGCTGTAATTTAAAAACAAACTAATTCTTCCCCAAAACTAAAAATAATTTTTAAAAGCATTTTTACCTTACCCCTAATCTTTTTTATTTAATAACAAAGGAAGAAGAAGAAACAAAAAGACAGACTATTCTTTCCTAAATGTCATTCTTGGAAGCAGAGGAGTGTTTGCTTTTCTTTTGTTCTTTCCAGTCCCTGGGGAGTGACATAAGATGGAGCTTCTCTGCTTTTCATCCGCCAGGAAACAGCACACAAAGGAAAGGCTTCTAGCGGGGCAGAAATATTTGTGTTTTGTTCTTTCTATTCCCTGTTGAGCTGAGCCTTTAAAAAAAAAATCTGCCCACTGTGCTGCTCTGTGCTGTAGGTATCAGCGCTCGTGTTTATTATTTCTGTGTCACATTCTCCATGTTTTACCACGTTAGTACTTAAAATGAATGTGTATTTTAAACTGTTCACAAGTAGAGAAGTCTATAAGTTTGAGATTGTGAATAAAAGCAGAATTGATAAGATACTGTGAAGTTAAATTTGCCCAATATCTCATGTATTAAATATAAATAGCCAGCTATAGCATGAACTAATCAAATTTCCAAGACCTAAGGTTTTTGCAATGAGTAAAATAATGCATATAAATAATATACATTATAATGATAATTTTATTCCCTTACAGAGGTATTGTCACGAATAGAACAAAATGACCAGCATGGTCTTGCCCTAAAGGGCAAGAATGAATTATTAGTACTTGTTGTTTAAAATGGGTCCCTCACCAGAGATGTAGCTCAGCTGCACAGCGCCTGCCTGGCAAGCGTGAAGTCCTGAGTTCAATTCCCCGTACAAAAACAAAACAAAACAAAACAAAAAAGGGTCCCTCTTGTACCCCAAACTCATCAATCAAATAAATCCCTGTTCCCTGTGCAGGGAGGGTGGAATAGGGCTGGGTCAGCTAAAAATCTCTCCACGTGAAGCATGAGGCCAAGAGGGAAGGACAGGGCCCCCACAAGAGGATCTAGAAGATGAGGGATGTTTGTCATTAACTAAGTTAGCAGGAAGTGCTAGAATGGAGGATGAGGGGCTGTGAATGTTTAGAGCACATACAAATGAAAAACAAATGGTAGCTGTTGTGGTTTGTGTCCCCTCCCAAATTCCAGGTGGGTTGAATAATTTGACCCATGTGATGGTATTAATACATCAGGGCTTTAAGACGTAATTGGGTTGTCAAGAGTCCTTTCTGAACTGAATCAAGACCTTTATAAACTGGACATGCCAGTGTTTGGCTTGCTTGCCATTCTGCCTTTTATAATGTGAGGGCACAGTGTTCTTCTCCACTGGAGGACACGACAATATGGTGCCATCTTGTTAGAGAGATTCCCTCACCTGACAGCCAAACCTATATGCACCTTGATCTTGGATTTTACAATCTTCAGAACTGTAAGAAAATATATTCTTTTTATTTTTAAATTATTCAGTCTTGAACTAGATTTGTAATTCAGTGGTAGAGAGTTTGATCCCCAACAACACGCATGCACGCACGCACGCACGCACGCATGCCCAATCAACCTGTCAAATATATTACTCACTCTCAGGAATCTTTGCTTGGCAGTGCACAATGGGTTAAGATAGTAGCCCTTGTAGTTAGAACAGAGATGCCCTCCAGTTCTAAAAGTCTTGCTACTTATCTAACAATAATATTGGTATTTCTCTTGCACTTTGCAGACCTTTTATTCTTCAAGGCCTACTCACGTATTGTCCTATTGGATCTTCAGAAAAACTTGTTGAGGCAGTAGTGGAAGGTTATTACTATAATATTATTAATTTCATTTTACAAGCAAAGAAATCAAGGCTCTAAGTCCTATGTGTAGTCGCTCAGTGAGGGAGTGCAACATCTGTATCTGTGGTCCAAATCCATCTCCACTGTGAATGGCACCCACAACGACAGCACATGCTTGCAAAGTCTTGGTGTTGGAGTAGAGGTTATGTATTCTCATCAGCCTTCATAGCTACCTATGGGTACTTGACATCGTTAGCATTTTTTAGAGCTTTTCATAGTTCATGGGACTAATTATAACCAGTCTCAAGATTCTGATTAAGATTCTATGGCCAATCACTGGCTCAGAAAAGATTTATCATATGGGGTAGAAGGCAATATATGATTATGGAATAAATGAACAGATTTGCTGTAGACATAGCCAGGTCAATGTATCTCCAGGTTATGGCTAATCATTAATGATAAAGAGCAATTATTTTATTTTCAAATCTTATGATATTTTTGGAGACAAGGCCCACTTTCCACTACAAAACTTGCAAGTCTAGAAACTAAAGTTTTCGTAACTCACCCTCATCTAGGATTTTTGGCATGTGGTTAAGTTTGTTGCTGCAAGGAATCTCAAGCATGAGGAAAAGGAAATAAAGAAACAGGAGAGTGATCGTCCAGTGAGGTGCAGGAGCACCAACAAACTAATCCGGTAGCAGCTATGGGGGTGGCAATGCTATGAGGGTCTTCTGCAGCCATGACCAGCAGGGCTAAAGACAGGGTCATCCTGGCCAGACTGTACCCTAGTGCCACACTGGTCGTGATTCTAGTCTTATGGGCTTGTTTCCTGCCCATTCTTTAAGCCTCTTTCTGCAGCTCTCCTGGCTATTTTGTGAGCCACTTGATATCCTTGCTCACATGAGTCCTCCAGAGAAACAACCAACTTGTGTGTGTGTGTGTGTGTGTGTGTGTAAGAGACTTATCACAGGTAACTGGCTCACATGATATAGAAGCTAAAACATCCCAAGATCTGCAGGGTGAGCCAGCAAGCTGGGCGCATGGGGGATTTGATGGTATAGTCTTACTTGGAAGCTGGGGAGGCTTGAGACGGGAAGAGTCAGTGTTCTTTTGAAGTCTCAAAGAAGAGAAAAGCCAATATCCCAAAGGCAGTTAGGCAGGAAGTCTTTTCTCTTTCTCAGGGGAAGTCAGCCTTTTTATTTTATTTGGACTTTCAGCATGGGAAGGGGAGAGTCCTCTTTATTCAGTTTACTGATTTAAATACTAATTTTATCCAAAAGCACCCTCACAGAAACATCCAGGATAATGTGTGACCAAATATCGAGCCTGGTGACCAGTGACACAGACAAGTTTGTTCATAAAATTAGCCATTTTACCTTTCAATAAATACCTTTCCGCTTCAATTGGCGAGAGTCAGTTTCTATGGCTTGCATAAACAAAAACAAAACCCCAAACAACACTGATTGATTTGCTCTACAAATAAATTTATTTGTTAATGTAAAAAATATTTATGATCCCAGTACTCTGGGAACCTATGGCAGGAGTATGGCAAGTTCAAGTTCAGCCTGGGCAATTTAGCTCTAACAGATCCTGTCTCAAAATTTTTAAAAATTACAAAAGTTCTGGGGATGTAGGTCAATGCAAAGGCCCTGGGTTTAATCCCCAGTATTGCAAAAATAAGTAAGTAAATAAAAATAAATTTTAAAAATTTCTGGACTAAGTACTTTGTGTTTGTCACTGTCCTAGATGTTAAGGATATAGCGGTATCATCGACAAGATGCTTGCCTTTCTGGAGTAAAATTTCAGTGAGGAGTAGAAAGGAAAACAATAAAATAAATAAATAAAATACCATCAGCTAGTGAGAAGCAGTATGGAACAAGCCTATGGGAAAGTAACTAGGGGGCAGGGCTTGTACACTTCGAATTAGGAAATTTTAAAAAATCTCTGAAAAGATAACATTTGAGATATTTGAGCTGAGATCTGTGTGCAAAAACTGAGGTAGCTATGGGAAGGTCTAGGGGCAAGACATTCCCGGCAGAAATAATAGCAGGTGGAGGTGCGGCTGGTGGGAATGGACTTGCGTTTGAACAGGGAAGAGAACACTGTGGCCGAGCCAGGCAGGACAGGGGCAATAGTGTAGGACCCAGGTTTTATAGGGGATATGAAAGGGGGCATATTTTATTCTAATCAAAATTGGCAGCCAGTTAAGAGTTAGTTAAAAAAAGGGAGAGGATTTTTTTCACTTTAAAAACAATTGTTCTGGTGCTCTGTGGAGAATGGATCATAAAAAGACCCAAGCAGACGTTAACAGACCCTTTCGGAGCCTACTACGGGGAGCCTAGGTGAGATGGGACACGCACAGAGGATTTTTCCTTCAGGAGCTCTGTGTTGTGCTAAATGGAGAAGTTCAGCAGAGGCAAAGTGGAGAAAGCATATGCCTTGAGCTGCTTATCTTACACTTCTGGGAAAACAGTTTATATTAATTCAAGGGCATCATGAACCAGGGCCACCATGTAAATGCTTGAATAAACACTTCCATTTCCAGGCGACTGAGAAGGTCAAGGCAGTTCCTTTGTTCAATTTTGTGTAATTTTCCATTCCATTCAGCTGAAAAGAACAAGCAGGCAAACATCACTGCTCAATTTTTCAGCTTCGTGGTAAAGAGAAATAGAATATAATGTCCGAAAAAACAAAATTCACTTAAACAGTTTTTTGGTTAATTGAAGGTTTCATGACAAATATTGTCTACTTGGGATGATAAAAATACAGGCCAGTACAAAAATCATTGTACAAACAACTGTCTTAATCTAAAATATTAGTGTACCAATGTATAGTACTGCTTTGTGTGTATTTAAACAACCTGATATTTTGGAAATATGGTGCTGGCTGTTCACTCAAGTTCTATATAATCAAGTTAGTTAAAATAAAAAATTATCAAAAACAAATATTAATTACATATCACTATTTATTGATTCTATTAATACCTCTGTGAAACTATTGCTAATCATAAATAAAATAAAAACATGTAAGAAGAATTTATGAAATAGTTCAATGAGAAAGTCTTATTTTGCCGTTCACAACAATATGAACTATATTTTTCTTTTTAAAGTTCCTAATAAAGAAAAAAATGGAAATTAGGGTATTATCTAATTAACAAATTGACTCACTTTAATCATTTTCATGTATTACTTATATGACTTCTAAATGAAATGATTAGTAAGATCAGCCAAATAATTGTAAATTCTTCCCAAATACTTTTCAGTCCTCTTTGAATGAACTTTTTATTCTCTTAATTAATTATGCTTGAAGGTGTTGTACTTTTATATTCAGCTGTATCAAATGTCATTTTAAATTCACCTTACGTGGACAGGACCATATGGAATTAAATTTTAATTGGTCATAATAGAAATAGCAACACCAATTTGACCATCGGCAAAAAAATCAAAACTGAAAGACAAAAAGATAATATTCAAGTATTAATAAGGGGACAGGACCTAACTTTTATGGAAAACTTACTTAATATTAGATATACCAGGCACATTGAGCATATTAGCTCATCAATGTCACACCAAAGTCCTGCAAGGAAGGATCTACATGTAGCCAGTAGATCAGGAGGCTCCAAATATAACATAAATAATAAGTGGGTGAACCGAGATTAAAATATGTCTGTCCAGCTCCAAATATTTTGTGCTTTCTACGTGTTCTTAATTCTCCTGCAATGTTTCTGAAGATAAGTTAAAGTTTCTCCCTTCACACCATAGATAAGTTCATCTGCTCACTTGAAAACAATATGTATTTTATATAAATTGTTATCTGTTGTTATATAAAGTACTATTACTTGCAGAAAACTTGAGACAAAGGAATAAGAAATATAATGTATATTTTTAGAATCATAAAAATAACTTCTACCAATGTTTTAATGTCTTTCATGTCTCTGTTTTCAGTGTTTCTTTGTATAAAGGTGGGATTGTGTTCCATCTCCAGTTTTGTGTTTACTGTGTATGTATATTGTATCATTATCCTTCTCTACATCATGGAATATTCTTTGAATTATTTAAATCCTTTATGTTATTTTTATGGCAAAAATCACTCTTTTGAATGAATGCACTAGAATAATTCTTCCATATAGGTATAATTTAAATCCACTGTTCTTACTGTTAATCATATTATAATAAATATATCCCTATTTGCTCCTATTTCTAATATTTGTGAAAAATGCATTTCCATAAGTAGATTCATTAAAATCATGTTTTAAGACATGGCAAATTTTGCCAAAATTGTCTTGTTTTTCATAAAAGGTGTAATGATCATCAATGGACCACTCACAAAATAACTGCAATATGAAAAGAGAAAAATGATATCTAATTATGGTTTTGAGTTTTTAGCTACTAGTGCAGTTGGATCTTTTTTTACTAAGTTTATTTGTATTTTGCATTTCTTTGTAGCGTGGCCCTCTATATCCTCTAAGTAGGAGAATGTTTGCTCCTGCTGCATTTCTTTCTTTTTTTTTTTTTTTTTAAGGATTTTAGTAAGATTGAGGTGATCTGGTTTTTGGATGTTTGGTAGAACTCACTTGTAAATCCATATCAACTCATTTGTTCTCTGTGTGTGGATTTTAAAATTCTAACTCAGCTTATTTAGTGGTTATAATATTTTAAAAGGATTTTGTGAGTCAGTTTTGGAGAGTAAATTTTTTCTAGGAATGTGTTAGTTTCATAACTGATATAAAGTTGAGTTTTAAGATTTCATTAGAGATTGAATAATTTGAGCTAATTTGGCTTTTAGTTTTGCTTATAATTTTTTTACAATGAATGTTACAATTAAACTTATCAATCTTGTTTTTGCTGTTGTTTTCTGACTGCCTAAAGAAAAAAATTGTAATCAGGTTTTTCTTAAGTTTTTCTCTTCTTTTATTTTCTTCTTTCCTTTTGGGTGTTATCACACAATTTCCACATCTGTTGTGGTGTTTGAGGTGTGACCTTGTAACTTGTTTATTAAAGTACACAGAGGCAGGTAGCCCCAATTTTGGGGGACCTGGTACTGAGGACTTGTGGGTCATCACCCTGAAACTGTCTTAGGAAAATGTGAGGAATGCTTCAAGAGCCTTACATGTAAATGAAAAAACAAAACATATTTTCAGCATTTGTTTTCATTACTCCATGTAAAATGGAGTGATAATAAAATGAAATCTCCTACTACAATTACCTGCAGATATCTGGGTGAGTTTCTAAAAATTTCTCCTTATTTCTAATAGTAAGATGTTATTTTATTTTATTTTATTTTATTTTATTATTTTTTTTTTTTTGTGGGTACCGGGGGGTCGACCTCAGGACCTCGCGCCCCAGCAGGCGCCCATGCCACTGAGCGATATCCCCGGCCCTTTTTTCGTATGTGGGTTCCGGGAGTCGAACTCGGGCCCTTGTGCTTGCCGGGCAGGCGCTTAAGCTGCTGAGCCATCTCACCGGCCCAAGATGTTATTTTAATAAGCTGAATGAATGTAGTGGCCCCATTTCAGTTTAGATTAAGAATGGATTGGAAGTTTAAGACCTTACTTTTATTTTTTTCTTTTTATTATTTTGTGTTAGTACATGTTTGCAGGCAATACTAATTACATTCATCATAGGAAGTCAGTACATGTACTTTTAATCCAATAATGATACAGTCAAAAGAAATTCCCTCTGGACTTCGATTCATGGTCTTCCCTTATCTTCACTTTTCGTAGCCCTTGACAGATTGAAGCTTTTGTTGTATTCTTTAATAGGAACTTTAATGGGTAGTTTGTTAACATTGTCAGGTACACCTGGTCTACTACTTTGTTTAGCCACAAGTCCTCTGTATCGGATATATATTAATACCTATTCTCTTTATCTGATGTAATCTGGATATACATTATGACTTTTTCTATTTTGCCACCTATCATCGTAACACTGCCTAAATCTTTATTTAAATTCTCCTTCCTTTTTCTCCTAACTCACAGGGTTACAAAGACTAAGCCTTCCACTTACATTCTTTTTGCATGTTTCTCCAATCTCCCAGGGCATCTGTCTCTAATGTAGACTTTAGGCTCTCTAGGACGTACTACTAAACACTTTTGGGGAATAGGAAAAAAATGTAGAACTACTAATTATGTTTATTTTTATCTCACCTTAAACTGTTTTTTGTTTTTACTTTACAGAGTACATAATATAATTACAGTAATACAGGTATAATTTACCAATAAATAAATACTTGTGTTTATTGAGTGAACCAATCGTTGGGGTGTGCCACAGATCCAGTGATTTGCATGCAGGAAGTTTATTGTGGAACTCTTTAGGATCAACAGCTCTGGGGGATGAAGGAGGTAGGATTGCATCATGGTTCTCTACTGGGTAACATTCTGCATTTCATGATATATTTAGCAACCTCCAGAGACATACCGGTATCTAGTGGGTAGAAGCCAAGGATACTTCTAAATACCCTATAATACACAGGGTGGTGACCATAACGAGGAATTATGCAACTCAAAAATGTCAAAATGCTGAGTTTGAGAAACCCTGAGGTAAAAGAAAAAGCTGAGCAGTGATCACAGCCAAGGCCTGTTTCATTTTATGGGGAGCTCTGGAGTTGGGAGGGCCCCTCACAGCGTCCTACAAGGGCGGCCCCTGTGCAATGGCCAGACGCAGGATACAGTCTGCCCCTGGGAAGGGTCAAGGGCTCAGATGAGGGTCTTCCATAGGCTGCAGGAAATTCTGAGAAAGGGACTGTGCTATGAGCACTCAGCTGCCAACACCCACAGTACTGGGGAAATTGGGGCTTTAGCTCTGAAAGGTTATGGGGAGAGATTGAGAGTGGTGAACCATGGCATCCACTACAGGAGAATCACTAACTGGCTTCATTCATCTTTCACCATTGTCTTTAAGTGGTTTTTCATTGTACTTTTAATTGACAAAAACTCTATGTGGGGTACAATGTGAATTTAATAATGTTTTCATTATGCAATGATTAAATAGAGCTAGTTAACACATACCTTGCCTCATACTCATTTTTGAGAGGAAAATATGTAAAATCTACTCTTTTAGCAAGTTTGAAATACACAGACATTATTTATTATAGTCACTGTTCTATATAATAAGTTGTCAAAGCTTATTCCTCTGGTCTGTCTTTAAATGTTGTTGAATTTTCCTTCATCCTTGCCCTGCTGCCTCATCACTAATCAATCTCATTGCTTCTTAGTGCAATTTTAGGTGTAAACAACACATTCCATGTACAAGCCTGCAAAACCATAGCACAATTTATTTCCAAATGTGTACACCTCACTCGGAATAATACGGCTCTCCTCTCCTCTTGGCTGGGAAGCCACTGACGGAAAATGGAAAGTAAGTTGTGAGCTGTCTTTTCCTTCTTCTTTCTCTTATTTCTACCTCGTTTACCACATGTTCTGTTTCATGTTGAAGCAAAGGGCAAAAGGCAGTGTGATCTGGTCAAAGTCTGGAGACCACGGTGTGGAGAATGTTGATTCAGTAATTATCACTTCACCTACTGATATTTGGTAACAATTTCCCTATCAAGTGGTTCCTTTCTCTTTGCCTACAAATGTACTCTCAACTCCTCTCACTCCGCATATATGCCAAGAAGAAGAAAAAGAAGAAGAAAAAAATAGCAATATCTTTTCTAGCCTTCATTTTGCCTCTTTCCTTTTTTCCCTCGGAGATGATGCAGGTAGAACTTACTCTTTCAGCTTCCTGTTATCTTTGACTCCCAACTGCTGGCTATTTGACCTCTTGTCTCCATCAGTTCCCCAAATTATTTTTCCAAAAGACACACATGATCTGTAACTATGACATGTTAAAGCCTTTTTCCTCATTTGATCTTTTTGCAGCACTTTAAAATGAATCGACAGACTTCCTCAGCTTCTTTTTCTTTTTTAACTTTTTTACATTTGCAAAATAACACAGAGAAAGTGGACAAAATAAAAAATATATAGCAAAATAACTTATTATGAAAGATACCCTGATGTAATCACCACCTAAGGCACAGATGAGTGCATTTTTTTATACTTCACCAGCCCTGTCATGCAGCTTCCTGTCACTGCCAGCTCAAGGCTCAAAAATAATTATTATGCCAGCTTCTATGGTAATTGCTTCTTTGGTTTTCTTTATTGTTTTGTGCCCAGGAATACATTTCTAAACATAATAGTTTGATTTTGCCTGTTTTTAAACTATATATAAATGCCTGCAGTATATATTCTTTTTGTGTATAGCTTCTGTAGCCCAACATTGTATTTGTGAGATGCATCATTATTGTTGCATGTAGCTGTGATTCTTTTTTACTGGTGTACACTATTTCACCACATGATTATTCAACATTTGTTCATTCTGCTGTATATAAACATTTGAGATGTTTTTAATCTTTGCCTACTACAAATAATATTGGCATGCACTTTCTTAGCTACATCTTTGGCTATCCATGTACATGCATTTGTATTGGGTATGTATCTAGGAGTGGAGCTGGTGGCCACCGGCTTTGCATAAATTCAAACTTAATCATTTTAGAAAATGGTTTTATCAATTTACACTTCTGTCAATGTTGTATTAGAGTTCCCATTGTCCCATATCCCTGCAAATATCTAATATTATCAATTTTCTTTATGTTACCATTTGGGCTTATAACGACAATGCAGTATGAACTGTATTTCCCTGGTAAGTTTGAACATCTTTTCCTGTACTCATGTGCTATTTATGGGCCATTTGAATCTTATTCTGTGAAATGCCTGCTTAAGTCTCTTGCTCATTTTATTTTTCTATCATATTACCTGTTCTTTCTTTATTGGTTTGAAGTTTTAAAATATATATTCTAGATACAACCTTTTATTAATGTGTGTTTTGAAAATATCACTTCCACTTTCCATATTTTAGTGTCTTTTGATGAAAAGAAATTCTCAATGATAATGTAATCCAAATGTTTCATCTTTTCCTATACGTTCAGTGCTTTGCTTCTTATTTAAGAAATACCCTAGATCATGAAAATACTCCCCTGTCTTCTTCTAGCAGCTTTATTGGTTTTTTTTTGTTTTTTGTTTTTTGTTTTTTGTTTTGTCGTGTTTAAGTCTCAGATCTACTTGGAACTGATTTTTATGTATAGTGAGAGGCAAACTGTTAAGATTGTGTTTTGTTTCCAGATGGATGTCCAATTTACCCAGAAACACTGATTCAAATTACTGAACTTCCCCCACTGTTCTTTAACACTAACTTTATTGGATAATACTTTCTTTCTCAATACTCATAATTTATCATCTCTATTTGTTCTCAATTTAGCTAGTCCTTTTAAATCTTTTTGAACTTTTCAAAGAACCAGTTTTTAACTTTATTCTATTATTTTTGTGTCTTCTTTTTCACTAATTTCTACTTTGTAAGTTTATTATTTTCTTTCTTATATATACTTTCTTGTATTTTGTTCCTTTTGTAGTTTCTCAGGGTAACTTTTCATTCATTTTAGACTTTTCTTTTATTGTTACAGAAGGATTTAAAGCCATAAATTTTTCTTTAAGCATCATTTCAGTTGTACCCTACAAATTTCCGCCCCTCCCCTCCCCCCCACTCCCCAGTTCCCCTTCCTCTCCCCTTCCGTTTCCTTCTCCTTCCTCCCCTCTTCTCCTCATCCCCCTCCCTTCCTTTCTGTGGTGGTGCTGGAGATGCAACCCAGGGCCTTGCACATGTTCAACAAGCGTTCTGTTCCTGGGCTCCATCCCTGATCTGTTCGCTTGTTTGTTATTGTTTTTATTCAATTCAAAATATTTTTCAATCCCTCTTGTTTTGTTTTGTTTTGTCCTCTGGCTTATTTAGCATTATATTATTTAATTTGCATGTATCTGGGAGTTTTTTAGAGATTTTATTGTTTTCTGTTTTCTATTGTAGTTCCAGAACAACACCCTCTGAATAATTTCAATACTTTTAACATTTACTACATTTGTCTTTTGTTTGGGATATGGTTCCATTATAAACATACTATGGATGCTTGAAAAGAGGGCTTATTGGACCAAAACTGGGTATACTTTTCTAAAATTAACAATGAGAAAAAGGTGATTTTGTTTTTCAGCTCTCTTGTGCTTTTACTAATCGTCTAACTGTTCTATTACTTGCTGAGAATATGGAGCATCTATGTTTGTGGAGCTATTTCTCCCTTTAACTTTGTCAATCTTTGTTTTATTTTTTATTCTATTATTAGGTACATACACATTTATGATTGGTATATCTTCCTGATAGATTGATACTTTCGTGAGGTTTCCTTATTTATATGTGATAGCACTTTTTGTCTTAAAGTCTCTTCTGTCAAATGCTAAACAACCTCTAAATCTGTTTGCATGTCATCTCTTTCCCTATCTATTTAATTTAATTCTGTCTATATCTTCATACTTCAAATTCATCTCCTATAGGCAAAAAATAGTTGAGTTTTGTTTTCATTCTAGCAATCTGTGTCATTTATTGAACTCTATTGTTCTTTAACTTTTAATGTAATTATTGAGTTAGTTTAGTCTTGTTTTGTTTTCAGTATATCTTCTCTACCTATTTCTTCTTTCCTTTATTAGTTTACTTCACAATTTTTAGAATGCTATTTTTGTTGACTCATTGACTTTTTAGCTGTACCTTTTGATGTTAATTTTAACGTTATTGTAAGAAATAAAATACGGTATAGTTAAAGCAAATATGCCACTTCACATTAATATACTAATATTTTAACTATGATATATACCCATTTATTTCCATTCCATTCATTCCTTTATGCTCTAGCTTTCACATGCATTCCATATAACCGTATCTACCCTTTTAAGCTCTTTAAGACAATGTTTCAGTTTTTGCTTTTAAATGGTCATATGTATTTTGTAGAAACTAAAGGAAAATTAGTTTTAAAAATTTACCCTCAGTATTTCCATTAGGGCCATTTGGTTGCTAAGTTCTTCCATATTTTTCTTTTTAAATGTATCTCATGGTATTATTTTTCTCTTTGTTCCTATTGCCATTATCACATATTCCCTCCCAAACATACTGATGTGGGGGAGCAATGGGTTCTGAGCTCTTTGAGATAGAGAATGAGAGTCAACATGTATAACTTTCCTCGGTGAATTGCCAGAAAGTAGAGACTATCTTTGACAATTATATATTCTGTGCAGTGTCTTGTACTAGGCCTTTCACAAAGAAGACACTCAATGAATATTTATTAGATTGTTGGATGAACAAAGAGACATTTTTTAAACCCACAGTGAGGGAGAACCTATATTGCCGAAAAAAAAGTTATCACTCTGAAAACTGATAACGACAACTAACAAGAGAGGCAGTTAATGGTGCATTATTGCTTGTCTGTAAAAATAAATAAGAAACAAACAAATAAATCTATTTCATTTTGTGCATAAAAATGATGATTATAGTCTGTTAAGAGAATCCTAATGGAAAAGGGATGAAAAATGATGAATCTTCCAGAAGTGTAACTATCATATCATATAATCACAAGACAGTTTAATTTCAGAGTGAAGAGAGCCAAAAAGAAATCATTTAATAATACTAGTATTATTGTCACAGAGACAGTGTTCCTTATGTCTCTATAAATACCAATATTATTTTCTAAAAGTACAAACTGAGATATTTATCATCTGTTCTTTTGTTTCCTCCTTTCTTGTCTATAGTTTTCATTTTACAGAGAAGAAAACATACTCTGTGCTCATTCACTTTAATAAACTAGTGACCTTATAACCAAGGGGAAGTTCCTTGAAATGACAGACGTGAGGGGTTCTCAGATTAACTGAACAGCTGGATTTCTACAATAACCGTGACCTGCTGAGAAAAATGAGCTATGGGATACTAAAGAGAAAAGGAGCACAGTTTAATTAAAACTGGCTCAAGATAGAAACCTTAATGAACTGCAGTCCCAGGGCAGAACAGATCTCAAGACCCAAAATTCCTAGGGGAACTGTCAATAATAAAGATGCAGTTATCTGAACTGATTGCTCATGAGACTCAACTTGTTTTCAATAACACCATGAGTTGTTTCCCAGGGCATAGGGACTTGGCAGAGAAATGACCTGGTGGAGTGTGCTGAAAATAGCTGCTTTATAATTACATTAGTACTTTCTGAAAATCTGATAATGAGGTAATATCTGATCTGCAAAGAGTAATCATGCATTCAGAGAGTTCTATATTAAATGTCACATGAGTGAAATTTCCACTCAGTAGATACAGCCTAGTCACAAAAACTTCAGGGTAGCTAAGTTCAAAAGTGAATTTTAGATTAAAAAAATCCAGATTTGCCATTAAGTCTACATTGCTATTTTTATTAGATCAGAAAGGACACTTACTTTCCTGAAAGAACACAACTTCATGCTGCTTCTGCAGAGTTCTGAAAGGATTTGGGGGTGCTTGGAAGTGGTGTGAGTCCTTCGGAACTCATGTAGGAGTCCAGTTATTTGATACTGTTGTTAATTAAAGCCCTTGTTGTTTCTGTAGTAACAAATTGCCACAAACTTGGTAGAATAGCAAGGTTAGTTTTTTTTTTTTTTTTAATATCCACAGCAGTCAGAAGACTGAAATGGGTCCACAAACTGCATTATATATGGAGATGTCAGGAAGAATCCATTTTCTTGCCTTTTCCAGTTTTGAGAGGCTTCCTGCATTCCTTGGTTCGTGGTACCTTCTTTCACATTCAAAATCAGCAGCGCAGTATCTTCTTTCCTCTGTCACTTGTGCTTGCATTCACACATCTCCTTCCCATTTCTCTGACTGTCTTCCTCTTTCTGTGAGGACCCTTGTGGCTACCTTGGGCCTACGCAAATAATCCAGGGATAATCATCCCATCTTGAGATCCTTAACTTAATCCTACCTGCAAGATTCCTTTAACTATGTAATATAACACATTCTCAAGTTCTGGTATTTAGACACAGATATCTTTGGGGAACTGATTTTCAGCTTACCATACCTCCCAAGTAGTCATTATCCTCCAGAGAATTTGGAAAAATTACACACACATACACACACACACACACCCCTGAGGGAGGATTCAGCCCACATATTATGGAGGCTGAGAAGTTCCATGAGCTGATGTTATAGTTCTATTCTGAGTGTGAAGGTCTGAGATCCAGGAAACCCCATTGTGCAAATTTCAGTCTGAAGCCTGGCAGGATCAAGACTCAAGAGTCAGCTTTTCATCTTGGGTCTAAAAGCAGGAAAAGACAAATTTCGTAGTTCATGTAGTCAGACAGGAGGAATTTCCTCTTATTCAGCCTTTTTAATCTATTCAGGTCTTTAGTTGGGCGAGATCCACCCACATTAAGGAAAGCAAGTTGTTTTAATCAGTCAATGAATTCAAATACTAATCTCATCCAGAAATATCCTCACAGATCCTAGGATAATACTTAACCCAGTGTCTGTGCACCCTATGGCCCAGTCAAATTGACAAATGAAATTAACTCTCATAAGGGCAGTAAGATTGGCAATAAAATTTGACTACCTTTAAAATCAAGGCACAAATTTACATTTGCCAATTTTCTGGTGTTAGAATTGGGTTAGAAGTGGGTGTGAGAATTGGGCAGGAAATCAATGGGCTGTGTTCAGTTGTGGGTTCCAGAAAAACACTAGAGTGTGGCTTATAAGTGTTGAGAAATTTGAGGCTGGGGGTGGTGGCACACACCTGTAATCCCAGCACCCAAAAGGCTGATGTAGGAGGTTTGCAGAAAGTTTGAGGCCAGCCTAGGCTACTTAGTGAGTTCAAGGCCAGCCTGAACTACAGAGTGAGACCCTGTCTAAAAAAAAAGAATTAAGGAATTTGCCTGACTCATACATCAGGAGGTCTAAGCATAAGCATCCCATGGCTTTCCATTTTCTCTTTTCCTGTGCCATCCTTAGGGATGGTTGGTGCAGTTCAGTTATCCCACCAGAAGAGAAGGCAGCTAGAATTGTGTAACAGGGCCATCTGTGTCTTTAGGAGTCACAGGGAAGATAAGGTTTTACTCTCTGGTCTTAGCAGTGGAGGAAATCAGACATGAAACAGTTGGTTAAACAATTTAAGCATTGTCTAGAACAACCTAGAAGAATCCTAACCCCTAAACTTCTTTTATCATCAATCAGTGATTAGATAAGAGCATCTGTCTTGTGTTTTTATAAACGTGTCACCCTACTCATCCAATATTTTACTGCAGTCTCCCAATAGACTACTAAAATTAACTGCAGTGTGCTTACATATCACCAAATAACAGACTGTTTCATTAAAATTATTTAAGCTGGCTCAAATAATAATCATGTTTGTAGCCTTCTTTTATGTATGTTGATTTTTTAAAAATTTAAGTGACTGAATCAGTGAGTTATTTTGTTACTCTGTAGGGTGGCCTCTTGTGGCACATATTAGTTCTTCATCAAAATGGCTGTTGATTCAGGGCAGCCATTTTGTTCAGTGTGTCCATAGCCCCTGTTCTCTATCATGTTGTGTCAGAAATCACAGTTAGTGCTCCAGACATACCTACTCTGTGGCCAGAATTGATTCATTTAAGGATAGACAGATGATGAAACCTAAACCAGTATTTTGCCTAGGAATTTAAAAATTAGAATTGAGAGAAAACATTCAGTGTTACTCAGAATGTCTGAATTCTAATATATAGCGTCAGAGAGCTATTGGTCTCTAAGTCTCGTATAAAGACTGAGGAGCAGAAAGAACCCAGATCATTCTAGATCATTCTTGGATTCCTGTCACATTCCATGCTTGATTTGTTTACTGGCTTTTAGTTATTGTGAAAATGTGGTGATTAGTTCAATGAAGTATATTTTTATTTTTTTATTTTTTATTTTAATTTTTTTATATGCGGGTACCAGGAGTTGAACTCAGGACCTTGCATTTGCCAGGCAGGCACTTATGCCACTGAGCTATATCACTGGCCCAAGTGTATTTTTGTTTATAACCAGAGATAAGTCTATAAAATGTAGGATTATTACCTGTTCATAAAAAATAATGTCTGTAAAAGAATTATTTCTGTTATAACAGAAGAAATTACTTTCATTATTCCAAAGACACAATTATAACCTCTGGACTATAATTAATCAAATCATAGTCTTATTTCTTAATTTCTAATGCATCATAGTATATAATAAAATATGACTAAGTGAAATCACAGTAATAAAATTCAGGACAAAAAAAATCTGGGAGGAGTGCTATATAGCAAGAGAAAATTTGAAGTATTTTATAGGAATAAAATGTGTTAATTTCAGACTTTATTTCAAAACTCTAGGATAGACCAGAGAATTTTGGTGTAATATAGACAGATTTATTATTGCAAAAAGGTTCACTTTGGTATTTGCTAAATTTGAAAATTTAAGAAGTATCATGGTGCCATTTCTTACTGAAAAACCATCCCAATATTTGACGTGAAAATAATTTTATCAATCTTACTTTTAATAGCTAATTTTAAGATGATGAAACCTGGCAGTTCTGACACCAATTATGTTATTTAAAATATAGCTATAAAGCACTAAATCCCCCTTCCGTGGTGGTGAGAGAGTGTACTATGTAGCATGTCATGTTGCTAATTCACAAATCTTTTTTCCCTCAACACAGCAAGCAGTCCCATCCCAAACATGTTGTTAATGAATCTTCTTCTGCCTCCTCTGGGAATGCAGATGGGGTTAGCTTCTAGGCCTTCTGGAAGCAAATAAGGAAATGGGACTGACTAGGTTATAAATCCAGATGAAACCTTGTATGAAGAGACTCTCATCTGTGCCATCTGTTCAGGCTGAGCTGGAGATGAAATATAAAGTGTCACTGCCACAATCCCTGGAGGATCGTCACCAAACGATTTTCCTTCCAATTTGCCTTCAGCGTATCACAAGCTGCTTTAATTCCTTTTCCCTGTGTTCATCATGATGTCATCTGCCTTCAGTTTACCCTTGGTCTTTAAACGCATCACTGAAGCAGCTGACCAGCGCTTTCCTTGAAATGTGCTTCTCTGCCTTAGAACATTCTAGAAACACACAGAATTTTGCCAGTATTCTCAGATGTCTGCTTTCCCTCTCTCCCCTACTACACATGTATTCTTGAAGCTTTTATTTTTAAGGATCTGAGGAAGTTTCATCTCTGTACTTTCTCCCTTGGAGACATATGTGCTCCTTCACTTTCCACTGTCACGTGTGCAAATTCCCATTTCCTTTCTTAAGTTTTATTTCTGTTTCTCTGTGAGCCAAGTGGACCCTTACAACTGCATTGGCTTTTCAAGTTTAATAAAGTACAGACCTCATACATCTTTGGACCCCAAAACATGTGTCCTCCTGATTTTCCTGTGCTGTCAATGGCACTGCTATACTCACAGTCTTTTAGAGACTTATGGTGTTGCTGAAATTCTGAAAGGCAGAGGATCTGCTTCCTTCTTGTAACTTGACCATAAATTATAATAAGTGTTTTTCACTGTCTGTGCTTCTCATGAAGTGAAGACACCTGTTACTCAGTGGTCTTCTGAGATGCTTCATTCCTTTACCCTTTCCTGTCTACTTATGTTTTCTAACAGGGTTTATCAGAGGATGGTGGTAAGTAAATAATAATTATTTCTAAGATGAGCAGCCCAGAATAAGGAAACTTCTGCCTTTCCTCCTACTTCTATTCTACGTAGTTTCTACAGAGGATGAGAATAGTTTATCAGTTGGTTCTTGATCTACTGACACATACTATAGAAATAATTTTGGGTAGAAGCAGTCAGTGGGCAGAAGTGGTTCACTTTGGTATATTTGCAAAGGTCATCATTGGAACACACACTGTGAAATCAAACAGAGTTAAATGATGTCTGGGATTAACTTCGCTTACAGACAATCCCGCAGCTTTCTGTGTGATAAACCTACTTCTGCATCTTCTAATGTTCTAGTTTGTCTGGAAGAAGGTTAAGCCTTCATTATTGGATTAGCTTACATGTTTTTAATTAGAAAAAAGGTGCACTTGCTAAGAGCATGGTAAGTATAGATACTAGCATATATGATGTAAATAGAAGCTGCATTGGTTCAGAAATTTTTTTATTCTTTTAATGTAATAGTTAAATTTATTATTTTTTTTTAATTCTGTATTACACACAATTTCCTCGTTCAGTTAAATGTGACTAATATTATATTATCCTTGAAAATATACTGTTAGAAATGGTGCAAACGTGCTAATAAGAAGTAACAACAGGGCCAGTGAGATAGCTCAGCAGCATAAGCGCCTGCCTGGCAAGCACAAGGTCCTGAGTTCAACTCCCGGTACCCACATAAAGGAAAAAAAGGGCCGGTGATGTTACTCAGTGGCATAAGCGCCTGCTGGCAGGTGAAAGGTCCTGAGGTCGAGTCCTGGTACCCACATTAAAAAAAAAAAAAGTAACAACAAAGAATATAAATAGAAAGGCAAACATCAAAAAAGCAGAATAAATAAATAAGAAATAGTGAATTTAGAAATAGTGATTTTTAGATTTAAAATTTTAATTATAAGAATTGCTTCTTTTTCACTATAAAACATCTGCGTTGATACTTGTTTGTTTTAAAATTTTGAATGTATCTTATAATTAAAATTTAATCAAATTTTATAGCCACCAGAACTACTGGCAATAACTAAAAACATAAATTTAGTCACTGATCACCCAGTTTTCACTGGAATTAAGAGGTTTGAATTAGCAACATCACACTGTAGTGAAATTTTAATTAAATTCATATCTCTTGTTACTAAAATTTTTTTTCTAAAATTGATATGATGTGCACTTTAAATAAAAGATATTTATATACAGATTATTGTCTGTTATCCCAGGTGATATAGTGAAAGACTTTAGAAAGTAGCAAATTTGGGGAATAGGGAAAGAATTTTCTAAAATAGCAGAGGTTATTATAGCTAATGTATTATTAAAGTCTAACACCACACATCAAACATCTGTCCTTTGAAGGTCCCAGCTGGCTTATAAGACAAACTATTCAGTTCCCAGTGGTGCATCATTTAATTACCGGAAGCAAAACTACAAATTTAGCTAAATAGAAAGCTCAGATGAGCTCCTCGTTCTCTTTAGTGTATCTCAAGATCACGATCAAATCTGTCAATAGCAGTGTGTCATTTCTGATGCAAACATGCCTGCTAGCAGTGATTTAGAAAAATCTTTGTGTCCTAAATGTGAAGAAGGCTTATACCAATCTTTCTCAATGGACATTGACAATTTACAGCAGAACTCACTGAGATGCTTGACTACAACTGATTACATCCTTGGTGTCTACTGCTCATACTTGAAGTCATACTAGGAGCAGAGGGTCAAGAATATTTATTTTAATGCACTCCCAAGATGATTCCGATGTACCATGATGCTCAACAACATCCTCAGACTTACAATTTGTGAGTAATTCTGAGGAATAAAGTGGAGTGTAAATACCTATGCCACTTGGTTTATTAAGATTTGAGACTTGCACCTCAGGACTGTGCAGCCCCAGGCTGTCCCCACACTGCCGGGGGTGGGAGCAGAAAGGCACCCCACAGCACTCACCCATCTCACCCAAGGAAGTTATAGACTACAGCAGAGGCCCGTGATGGTGGCAGCAGAACTTGTAAAGTAATGAATGGAAAGTTAGCATCCCAGCTCAGGGAAGGAGTGAGAATCGGGATTGAGCAGCCCTGGACTACGACAGCGGGAGCAGAGGACCAGACCACATCACAGCATTTCACTCCATCCCGCAACAAATGGCCTGAGAGCAGAAAGACTTGCAAGGGAAGAGGAACACAGAAGGCTGAGCAAGGGCCAGGAGGAGCCAAATGTGTGTGGGACAGGGAGCAGCCCCTGTCTCGGTCTGAAAACAGCACAGCAACTGGGAGAGAGACGCCTCCAAGAGAAACAGGGTAAGGAGTGGGAGGCCACTAAGGGACATACAGAAAGTGCTGGCTGAAGACTCTGGCCCCAGGCCCCCACATCTGGAGGCCAAGATCAGTCTCAAATCCAGCACAAACTCTACTGAGGCTTGGCAGTGTTATCCAGTAGTTTTGGACTCTTGGTGGACACCAGAGGAATTTTGGTTTTTTATTTTATTTATTTACTTATTTATTCATTTATTCATTTTTACTGGTTTGTGGTTTCCCGTTCCTTTTCCTTTCCTTTTTTCTTCCTTTCTTTTTCTTTTTTGTCTTTTACCTATATTTTTGTTTTAATCTATTCATCTTCTTTCCCCTTTTCCTCAATTTAACACTCTAGACTTAATCATATTGTCATATGAGTGAATAATCTCTCTAATTTTTCTGGTCAACTTCAATGATCCCTTGCTTACTCCTTCATTCTTTCTCTTCTGCCCTCTTCTCTAGTTTCCCAAAGCTTGAGTGATCATCCTTCATCCTCCAGCCTCACTTCTTTATTTCTTTTCAGTTGTCTCTGTCCTATCCATTATTCTTCTTAAATTTCCCCACCACAGGGTAAAACCACTCTACCGAGGGGAAACAGTTTGCATACCAGCTCCCGATTTATTATTGGTTCTGTTATATAACTAGATTTTGCTTCTATGGTTAGAGGTACAAAATTAATAGTTACCACAGTTTTTTCAGTTTCTAAACTGTGCTTGGTGCTATTGTCAGTGTTAATTTTACTACTTTAGCTAGGATGTCATATCAGTTGTAATCAGTTGTTCTCACTTCTGTAACAATACTGGAAGTTCTGGGGTAATAACCTCATCACACCCCAGCACCAAAGGACTGGGGACTGAGCCAAACAGATACCAATATGGCACTCTTAATTAATTGGAAAGGTAGGATCTTGGGACAGACACAAAGCAAGAACCTCCCACACACGGAAGACATCCTGAAGAACCTTGCCTAGAGAGGCCTTCATACTAGTGATAGAGCTAGCTACTATAAAAACTTACAAGGGGATTAACACAGAAAAAATAAAAAATAAAAACTTTCAAAATAGAAAATGACAAGATGCAGAAGCAAAATGCAACCTCAGGCCTCCAGCCCACCCAGAACAAGTCCAGGAGACAATGAGATAGAGGAAAATGGAAGACACACACCTGACATTTCTGAAATGATAGCAACCGAAGTAAAGAAACAAATCCATGAGGCTATATATCAGAAATAATTTCTCAGGTAAAAAAAGAAATGTCAACATTTATAAAGGAAATGCTCAGCATATCTAAAGTAGAGATAGATAAAAAATAGATGATGATAGGAAGAGGATGGAAATTGTGAATGATCAATATAGGAAAGAAATAGAATGCATGAAATGGTTTCAAACAGCTATCCAGGAATTTAAAAATTCCACTGAAAGCTGGCAAAACCACTTGAACAAAACCAAAGACAGACTTTCAGACCTTAAAGACAGGATCTCGGCTAGTGATCATGAAAGGAAAGATCTCTTGAAAATAACAAAAGATCAGGAAATAACTATTCAAGAGCTGCAAGATGATGCAAAGAAAAATAATATAAGAATAATTGGTGTCAATGAAAAAGCAGGAGTCAACACAAATGCTATAAACTATTTGCAGAAGTAATAGCAGAAAATTTTCCAAGCATGGGAAAAGAATCTGACATACATATAAGTGAAGCATATAGAACTCCAATTAGCTATAATCAAAATAAATCTACACCCAGACATATATTAATCAAGATTGCAGAATTAATTCAGCATAAGAACAGAATATTAAAAGCTGTTAGAGAAAAGAAACAAATCACCTATAAAGGAAAGCTCATCGGAATTATGGCAGACTTCTCAACACAAACCCTCAAGTCAAGAAGAGCTTGGAGTGGAGTATTTCAAGTCCTGAAAGAAAACAACTTCCAACCCAGATTGATGTACCCTGCAAAACTATCTTTCAAAATTAATGGAGAAATAAGACACTTCCGTGACAAAGAACAACTGAAGAAATTCATGACCACCAAACCAACCCTACAAAGAGTACTGAAAGATATTCTACACAGAGATAAAAATAACCACAATTCTAAGAACAACAACAGAAAGAAACCACCAGGCAGGGCAAGCAATTAAACAGAGGGAAAAAAGCAGGGAACCAACAGTGGGAAAATAACACAACAAACACAAGACAATACGTATCAGTTAAAACCATCAGTGTAAATGGCCTCAATTCACCAATCAAAAGAAACGGACTTGCAGAATGGATCAAGAAACAAGATCCAACAATATGCTGTATACAAGAAACACATTTAACTCAAAAAGAAATTACTAGACTGAAAGTCAGAGGATAGAAAACAGTCTTCCATGCAACAGGAACCCAGAAAAAAGCAGGCGTAGCTATTCTGTTTGTGAACAATGTGAACTTCAAACCAAGAATGATCCAAAGAGATAAAGAAGGTCACTATATACTTGTTAGGGGAAAACTTCAAGAGGAAGAAATAATAATCATAAATATGTATGCACCAAATATGGGAGCACCTGACTATATAAGACAATTATTAATAGACATGAAAATCAAATAAGCAATAACACAATTATAATGGGAGACCTTAATACCCCATTATCACAAAGAGATAGATCAACTAGACAAAAAAATCAGCAAAGAAATATCAGAACTGAACCAAACCTGTGATCAAATGGACTTAGTAGATGTTTTCAGAGTGTTCCACCCAACATCATCAGAATACACATTCTTCTCAGCTGCACATGGGACATTCTCTTAAATAGATCACATACTAGCCCACAGAACATGCAGAAGTAAATGCAAAGGAACTGAAATTATCCCATGCACATTATCTGACCATAGTGCAATGAAATTGGAAATTAATGGCAAAAGAAACTACAAAAACCCTATAAGCACATGGAAATTAAATAACACTCTCCTAAACAACCAATGAGTCACAGATGAAATTAAGGAAGAAATTAAACAATATCTACTACTAAACAAGAATGCAGATGCAACATACCAGAACTTATGGGATGCAATGAAAGCAGTCCTAAGAGGGAAATTTTTTTTTCTTTTTGTGGGTACTGTGGTCAAACTCAGGACCTCATGTGCCACCAGGTGCCCATGCCACTGAGCGATATCACCGGCCCTTTTATCGTTTGTGGGTACTGGGAGTCAAACTCAGGACCTTGCGCTTGCCAGGCAGGCACTTATGCCGCTGAGCTATCTCACCGGCCCCCAAGAGGGAAATTTATAGCGGTGAATTCTCATATCAGGAAAACAGAAGGAGCACAAATAAACAACCTAATGTTGCAACTCAAACTTCTAGAAAAGGAAGAGTAAGACAAGCCCAAAGCCCATATAAGGGAGGAAATTATAAAGATCAAAGCAGAAATTAATGCAATGGAGACTAAGAAAATAATACTAAGAATTAATGAATTTAAGAGTTGGTTCTTTGAAAGAATAAATAAAATTGATAAACCCTTAGCCAACCTTATAAAAAAAAAAGGAAAGAAAATTCTCAAATTCATGCACTGAGGAATGAAAAGGGTGAAATCAACACAGATCCTGTGGAAATTCAGAAGATCCTCAATACCTACTTCAAAAATCTTTGGTCTCATAAGATGGAAAACACAGAAGCAATGGACGAATTCCTAGATATGTATGAATTACCAAAACTGAGTCAGAAGATATAAAAATTCTGAATAACCCAGTATCAGTTAAAGAGATTGAAAATGTAATTAAAAACTTACCAACAAAGAAAAGCCCAGGTCCTGATGGATTCGTGGCTGAATTCTACAAGATATTTAGAGAAGATTTAATGCCAATACTCCTCAAATGCCTTAATGAGATGGAAGGGAAAGCAATACCCCCTAACTCATTCCTGGAGGCAAGTATTACCCTGATACCAAAACCAAAGAAAGACCCAACCAAAAAGAGAACTACGGGCCAATCTCCCTAATGAACATAGATGCAAAAATCCTCAATAAGATACTAGCAAACACAATGCAGCAAATCATCAAAAAGATTATACACTATAACCAAGTGGGATTCATTTCAGGAATGCAGGGAGGGTTCAACATATTCAAATCAATAAACATAATACACCAAATCAACAGAGCCAAAGACAAAATCACATGATCATCTCAATAGATGCCGAAAAAGATTTTGATAAGTCCAGCACTCATTCATGATAAAAACGCTATAAAAAATTGGAATAGATGGACTTTACCTCAATCTGATAAAAAAACCATCTGTGACAAACCAACAGCCAACGTCATACTAAATGGACAAAAACTGAAAGCTTTCACTCTAAAATCAGGAACAAGACAAGGATGTCCACTAACACCACTCCTATTCAATATAGTTCTGGAAACATTAGCCAGAGCAATTAGACAACAGAGAGAAATAAAAGGAATAAAGCTAGGAAAGGAAGTTAAATTATTATTATTCACAGATGACATGATACTCCACATAGAAGACCCCAAAAACTGCACCAAAAGACTTCTAGAATTAATAAACAAATTCAGTAGTGTAGCTGGATACAAAGTCAACGCTCAAAAATCAATAGCATTCCTGTATACAAACAACAAACTCACTGAAAAAGAAATTAGAGAAAACACACCCTTTACAGTAGCATCCAAAAAAATGAAATACTTAGGAATCAATGTAACAAAGGAAATAAATGACCTATACATTGAAAATTGCAGCACTCTGAAAAAAGAGATCGAGGAGGATATCAGAAAATGGAAAGATATCCCTTGCTCATGGATTGAGGAACGAACATTTTGAAAATGGCCATACTCCCAAAACTGTTATACAGATTTAGTGCAATCCCGATCAAAATACCACTAGCATACCTCACAGATCCAGAGAAAACGTTCCTAAAATTCATTTGGAAAAAGAAGAGACTTAGAATAGCAAAGGCAATCCTGGACAACAAAGGCAAGTCAGGAGGCATCACAATCCCTGACTTGAAATTATACTCCAAAGCTACTGTGATAAAATCAGCATGGTACTGGCAAAAAAACAGACCTGAGGATCAGTGGAACAGATTAGAAGATGCAGATGCAACTACAAACACAGTCAGCCATCTTATATTTGAAAAAGGGGCCAAACATGTTCACTGGAAGAAAGATAGCCTCTTTAATAAATGGTGCTGAGAAAACGCTTTCCACATGCTGAAGACTTAAACTAGACCCATGTCTATCACCATGCACTAAACTAAAGTCAAAATGGATCAAAGATCTGAATTTTAAAACAGAAACAGTCAATCTACTGGAAGAGAAAGTAGGTAGAAATCTTGAAGACATAGGGGTAGGCAGAGACTTCATGAACAAAACCCAAACTGCATGGGAAGTACTTCAAAGAATCAACAGCTGGGATCTCATGTTATTAAAAAGTTTTTGCACATCAAAAGAAACCGCCAACAGAGTGAAAAGAAAACCCACAGAGTGGGAAAAAAATTTTAGGCAACTGTCCCTCAGACAAAGGACTTCTATCTAGAACATATAAAGAATTGAAAGAAACAGGCCTCCCAGATTCAAAGACCCAATCCAAAAATGAGCATCGGAGATGAATACACACTTCTCAGATGAAGAAATACAAATGGCAAATAAATATATGAAAAAATGTTTGACTTCATTGCTCATTTGAGAAAGGCAAATTAAAACAACACTGAGGTTCCATCTCACCCCAGAAAGAATGGCTATCATCAAGAAATCAACCAATAATGAATGCTGGTGGGGCTGTGGGGAAAAAGGAACCCTTCTCCACTGTTGGTGGGAGTGTGGACTGGTGCAACCCTTGTGGAAATCAGTGTGGAGATTCCTCAAAAAACTAGGATTAGAGGTCCCGTTCGACCCAGCTCCTCCCTTTCTGGGTATTTTCCCAGAAGAATTAAAAAACATCATGCCACAGTGATATATGTGCGTCATGTTTATAGCAGCACAATTTGTAATAGCTAGATCTTGGAAACAACCCAAATGCCCATTAACTGAGGAATGGATAAAAAAGATGTGGTATTTTTATACAATGGAGTACTACTCAGCTACAAGGAAGGATAAAATCGAGGCAACTATGGGTAAATGGATGCAACTTGAGACCATAGTCATAAGTGAAATAAATTGGACTCACATATGTGAACATCATATTTTCTTCCTAGTGTAAGAAACTGAAAGACTAAATAAGATCCAAAATATACAATAGATATTGTGAAAGGGGAAGAAATTGCTTGAAAGGAAAGAACAACTGGGATGGGGGAAAGGAGAAAAGAAGGAAGGGAAAAGAAAAAAAAATATATATATATATTCAAGATAGCTAAGATAATTACACTACTAATTTCTATTAGTTCATTGAAAAGAACAGTTTGTGCTTATAATGTTTGATCAACTTTTCATGCCTATATCCTGTAATCTGAACAACTACTTTGAAGACAACATGTGCAATATATTAACCAATGTTAATCCCCTATTAACTTGTTTTTCAAATTCTGGATCATTGGTTTTATTGTTTTTTCTCTTTAAAAGAAAAAAAAAGAAAAAAGAACTTGGGAATATTTAAGCAAAAATAAAGTCTCATGAGTCTTACGACCCAAGGTATTTTACAATTGAAGAATTATAAAATTTGAACAGAAGTGAGCTTACCTTTCTTATACCAAAAGGAGTTATTTTATGGACAACTACAGACTGTGGACTAGAATTATAGGGGCCTGGCCTACAACCCCACCGCAAGCTATGTCACCCTCTATGAGGTTCAAGATGCAGTCTGCGGTTAGAAACTGGAAAAATCTAGTTCAGTTATTCAAGGAGTGGTCAAAGTAACCTAAATTGGGACAAAATATTTAAATACTATTTAGAAAAATCCTCACGATAAGGACAGAATAGGATATATGTCAGTCGTCTCAGTCATGGCTAAAATGCTCTCAACCAGGACAGTTTTACCCCCAGGAACACTTTTTCTTCCAGTATAGGAGATTAATCCCAGGGCCTAGCACATGCTAGGTAAACACTCTACTACTGAGCTACATCTCAACCCTTTTAATTTTTTAATTTTGAGACAGGGTCTCTCTCAGTTGCCCTGGCTGGTCTCAAACTTGCAGTCCTCCTACCTCAGCCTTCTGAATAGCTGGATTACAGGCATGTATCACTGTACCCCAAGATATGTTTTTAGTTGTCACACTGTGGTGGTGCCAGGGAAACACTGGCAGCCGGCAATGCTGCTAAACATCTTTCAATGCACAATATAGCCTCAACCACAAAGAATTATGTGGCTGAAAATATCAGTGGTACTGAAATATTCCAAAAAATTTCATGGCACTAAAAATATCAGTGGCCAAATCTCCTTAATGAACATTGATGCAAAAATCCTCAATAAGATACTGGCAAACAGAATCCAGCAAATCATCAAGAAGATTATACACCATGACCAAGTTGGATTCATCCCAGGGATGCAGGGATGGTTCAACATACATAAATCAATAAATGTAATACACCATATTAACAGAACCAAAGACAAAAATCACATGATCATCTCAATAGATGCAGAAAAAGCTTTTGACAAAGTCCAGCACCTTTTCATGATAAAAACCCTACAGAAAATTGGAATAGATGGTCTTTATCTCAATCTGATAAAAGTTATCTATGACAAACCAACAGCCAATATTATACTAAATGGACAAAAACTGAAAGCCTTCCCTTTAAAATCAGGAACAAGACAAGGATGTCCACTGGCCCCACTCGTATTCAACATAGTTCTGGAAACTTTAGCCAGAGCAATTAGATGAGAGAAAGAAATAAAAGGAATAATGATTGGAAAGGAGAAGTTAAATTATCATTATTTGCAGATGACATGATACTCTACACAGAAGACCCCAAAAACTCCTCTAAAAAACTGCTAGATTTAATAAGCAAATTCAGTAATGTAGCTGGATACAAAGTCAATACTCAAAAATCAATAGCCTTTCTGTACACAAATAACAAACTTACTGAAAGAGAAATTAGGGAAACAATACCTTTCACAATAACATCCAAAAAAATGAAATACCTAGGAATCAACCTCACAAAGGATGTAACAGACCTATACACTGAAAACTACAGTACTCTGAAAAAGGAGATTGAAGAGAATATCAGAAAATGGGAAAATATCCCTTGCTCCTGGATAGGAAGAACCAATATAGTGAAAATGGCCATACTTCCAAAATTGTTATACAGATTTAATGCAATTCCAATCAAAATTCCAACAGCATATCTCACAGAATTAGAGAAAACAATCCTAAAATTCATTTGGAATCAGAAGAGACCTAGAATAGCAAAGGCAGTTCTGGGCAACAAGGGCAAGGCAGGGGGCATCACAATCCCCGACTTGAAATTATACTATAAAGCTACTGTGATAAAAACAGTGTGGTACTGGCAAAAAAACAGACCTGAAGATCAATGGAACAGATTAGAAGATGCTGAAACAACCCCAGACATACTAAGCCACCTTATCTTTGACAAAGGTGCCAAATACATTCGCTGGAAGAAAGATAGCCTCTTTAAAAAATGGTGCTGGAAAAACTGGCTCTACACATGCCGAAGATTAAAACTAGACCCATATCTTTTACTGTGCACTAAACTAAATTCAAGATGGATCAGAGATCTAAATATTAAAACAGAAACATTAAATCTGCTGGAAGGTAGGATAGGTAAAACCCTTGAAGACATTGGTGTAGGCAAAGACTTTATGAATAAAACCTCAACCGCACAGGAACTATCACAAAGAATCAACAACTGGGATCTCATCTTATTAAAAAGCTTTTGCACAGCAAGAGAAACCACCAACAGAGTGAAGAGACAACCCACAACGTGGGAAAAAAGATTTCCCAGGTGTTCCTCAGACAAAGGATTACTATCGAGAACATATAAAGAACTCAAAAAAATCAGACCTCCCAAATTTAAAGACCCACTCCAAAAATGGGCATCTGAGATGAATACACATTTCTCAGATGAAGAAATACTAATGGCAAATAAATATACAAAAAAATGTGCAACATCACTGGTCATTCGAGAGATGCAAATTAAAACAACACTGAGATACCATCTCACCCCAGAAAGAAGGGTTATTATTAAGAAATCAACTGATAACAAATGCTGGAGGGGCTGTGGGGAAAAAGGAACCCTTCTTCACTGTTGGTGGGAGTGTCGACTGGTACAGCCACTGTGGAAATCAGTGTGGAGATTCCTCAAAAAACTAGGGTTGGAGGTCCCATTTGACCCAGCTTATTCCCCTTCTGGGTATCTTCCCAGAAGAGTTAAAAACATCGTAGCACAGAGATATATGTACACCCATGTTTATAGCAGCACAATTTGTAATAGCCAGATCTTGGAAACAACCCAAATGCCCATCAACTGAGGAATGGATAAGAAAGATGTGGTATTTTTATACAATGGAGTACTATTCAGCTATAAAGAAGGATAAACTGGAGTCTTTTATAGGTAAATGGATGCAACTCGAGAAAATACTCATAAGTGAAATAAACCAGACGCACATGTGTAAGCATCGTATTGTCTCTCTAGTATGAGAAACTGAAAGAGTAAATAAGATCCAAAATGTACAATAGACATGGTGAATCAAAAAGAAACTGGTCAAAAGGAAAGAGAGACTGGGATGGGGGAATAGGGAAAAGAAAGAAGAGAAAGGAAAAAAAAACATCGTATATATATATATATATATATATATATATATATATATATATATAAAATGGTTAAGATAGATGCACTACTAATTTTACTTAGTTCATTGAAGAGTAAGGTTTGTGCCAATAATGTTGGGACAATTGAATGCTAATATCTGGTATCCTGAATAACTAACTTAAAGATAGCAATGAGTAATGCATTAACCATTGTTACGCTCCTATTATGTTGTTTTGAAAATTTGTTCTTTTTTTGATTTGTTTTGTTTTTTCTTCTCTTTAAAATAAAAATAAATAAATAAATAAAATTAAAATAAAAATATCAGTGGCCAAAAAAGTGATCTAGAGAATAATCTCTTGTAACTTCCAGTTTTTCAGGCTAATTTTGGATTTAGCAATATAAAAAAAAAGGCTAAAACAGGTATTTTCCTTCAATGACAAAACAAATCCATCAATAAAAAAAATGCAAGAAGAGTAAAGTCCTCATAATTATACCTGGGACATTCTTTTGCCTCATAAGCTGAAAGAAAATTGTAAGATTGGCCAGCGATATTTATATAACACATAAGTCTGAAAATTAAGATTTGTTAAAATATAGGAGACAGAAAAATAAAGAAAAAAGAAAAGAAAAGAAAAATAAAGAAAAAAAAAGATGAAAGAGGAGAAGATGGAAACCCTGTTATGGAAATAGCAATTAGAATTGACATAAATGTATAAGTAGCTACTTTGCTTGTCCAAATGAACCCTGTGAGCTCAAAATAGAAGTGAAAACTACATAAATAACAGATACAGTCATATTCTGTATTATCTAATTGAATCCTGACAGTAGCACTCTAAAATGGATCTCAGTGTACCAATTTTCAAGATCAGAAAATTAAGGTGAAGGCATGTAATGACTGGGTCAAACGGATTCCGTGCTTTCTGCCAAGGAATCTGAACCTGGAGGGAAAGATATGAGGGCAAAAAAATATTGAGAGATTGTTCTTGGTAGTGGTGGTGGAGTAAGCTGGGAATTTAATGGTCTTATAGCCGCAAGGCATCATGGCAGTGCCAGTTGTGTGTGTGGGGGGGGCAGTAATGTTCGACTCTGTGCCTTGAGAAGATACACGTTAGGCTCTGTTCCCAGAGCCTCCATGTTTCTGCCCATTGTTTAGCCTGATTCACCAGCATTTTCATCATATCCATAAATCCTCATATGCTTTCAATAATAATTTCTTTTCATCTTCAATTTGCCAGGGCCAATTTTGGTGGTTTGAAAACACGAAGTTGGTTCAGGTTGGAAGGAGTAGATGGATAGGAGAGCTCTTTAGTGTTATATGAATCAGAAATGGGGATGGAATTTAAAATAGAAAGTAAAGCTCTCCATCTAAGTCTATTTTATGCTGCTATAATGGAGTACCACAGACTAGGTAATCCATGATGAACAGAACTTTGTTTGGCTCACAGTTCTGGAGATGAGGAAGTTGAAGAGTGAGGTGCTGCATCTGGTGAGGGCCTTCGTAATGCGTAGTGACTCATGACGTGCAGAAGGTATTGCATGGTGCGGGGGGGGGAAGTGGCCAAACTCATCCTTTGTAAGGACCCTGCTCACTGTAATGAATACATTCCTGATGACGACATTAATCCAGTCACAAGGGCTGAACCTGTGACCTAACCACCTCTTAAAGCCTCTGGCTCTCAATACTGTTGCACTGGGGATGAAATTTTCAACACATGAACCCTGGGAGACACATTCAAACCTCAACACTCTCACCTGTCCCACTTCAGGGACTTGCTCCTATCACTGTGAGGTGCTTCCAAATCTGTGGGTGAGGGAAGTGAGACAGAGGAGGGGAACCTCTGCAGAAGCATAGATTATATGTCCCTCTGGCATCAATAAATGTGTATTTCCTGAAAGCAGAACATTTAAACTTCGTGTTTTTAAAACTTAATGTTATAGGTTCCCCAAATTCTTGGTATTTTTCCCAAATTCTTGTTCTTGCTTACTTCTTAGGGTCCTTGTCTCAGCTTAAATGTTCTGTACTTTGACTACCCAAAGTTGGCTCTTTCATGTCCCCATCTCTTGTCACAAACCCCATTTTATTTTCTTGATAAGATTTTCCATCCCCAGATCTTTTTGACTATTGTTTGTTTATGTGTTTATCTCCCCGCACCCTGCTCTCCATCCTGTTTCCAACTGTGTCCCCAACGTCTAGAACAGTCCTGGCATGAAGAAAGTAGTTTTTGGATGAAGGGATCAGTGGATGAAGTCCAAACTGCTTAGCCTTTCATATGCACTCTCTACTTTCAAAATAACTAAAACTCATGCATTTTTATATTCCTTCCATGTGAAGATTAATGGGATTGTGGTAGACTTTATTTATTTAGTTGGAAAATAACTCCAAATGTTCTAAAAGCAGAGTTTTAAAAATTAAAGGGATAGGCCATTGTACCATCTATAGTTCTCTTTTTTTTTTTTCAAATGAGGCACTATTGAAAATGTTGAATTGTACAGATATTCAAGCACATGGCACAGGTTCATCTTTCTTAAATACATATCTTAATTTGATGAAGCAAAATATCTTCATGTAAGCCATGCAAAAATTGTTTGCTGAGCATACACTAGATATCATGCACTGTGCTACTACTGTAGAACAAGGTAAAGAACATCTTTGTCCCATACTTCTGTGGGGGATCCGGATAAGGAAGCTATTCAAAACACATGTGGTAGGTGATACAAGAGATGAGTCACAGGAATGCATAGAAATGGCACTTATCCCTGGCTGGAATGAAAGGTGGGTGATAGGCAGTAAAGCCTAAGTTGAGACCCTCAGGTGAGTTAGCTGAGCAAAGGGGGTGGGTGGGAAGGAGCATGTACCTGACAAGGGAATCAGCAGATATAAAAAGGAGTCTCATGAAGAGGTCTGGCAGGAGTGGCTCATGCTGGCCACATTGTGCAGAACTGAAATCAGTTAGCAAGTCCTTGGCCATGGGTGTCAGTGCAGCCTGTTCCTCTAGCTGAGTTTCTTCTACCATCATTCCAGTGCTTATATGTCTAAATCCTCTCAACTAATGCACAACCTAAACATCATTTCTTCCAAGAAGTCCTTCCAGATCTTTCCGGTAGAAGATGCAGCTCTTATCATTCAACTCCTATTGCTCGTCACTTTATTTACAGGCTGTCACAGATGGTTGTGCAAATTGTGCACACACAATTTATCCAACCATAAGTGGCAACTCTACTTATCTTGTACCTGTGTACTTTTGAACAAGCTATAACTTACCTGAAAATCTTCAAGCACCTTGAAGCACATTCAAGCACAGTTCCCATTGACCTTTCCCATGTGTTCTTTTGTGCCAAAACATTTTACTGGGTAAGTAACCCACTTGTCTGTAGCAGTGTGAGTTTGGTATGTTCGTGATACATTAGTTCTGTAAGAAACATTAAGAAAACTTATATATAATTTGGAAAATGGGAGTGGGTGAGAACTTGTTAAAGACATATATTCTTAGCAGTGTTTAGATGTGATGGGAGTAAAAGACTGACCCTTCCTTACGTGAAGATCAGTTCATTCAGCTGTTCTCAAATTTTGAAATTCACTTTGTGTGGCCTCATGACTTTTTCATGACATCAGTGGATTCACAAAAACTCAACCTCTTGGAGTCACCATCAAGTTTACTATTCTTGGAAATTTCTCCAATGGGTTCTTTTTATTAAGAAGTTATTCCAGTATGTGATTTTTTGAAACATTAAATTATCAGTAGTGCTTACACCGAGAGAGTCACTATCACAGAAACAACTCTAGTCTTTTTCTTTTCTTCTTTTTTTTTTTTTTTAACAGCATAGCAGCCATTTGGACTGTACATACATTAACCAGAAGGCTAACCTGACTTCGACTTTTAACTGCTTTCCTCATGTCTATACTGAAAAACCCACATCTCACCAACATCTGGTGCCATTAACCTCTGGAAAATTTTAAGCAATCTGTGCTAAAGGGTGTGTGTGTGTGTGTGTGTGTGTGTGTGTGTTGCAAAACATATTTGGGGAAATTTTTCTTGAAAATGCTTTTAATAACTCAGAAAAGTTTAATTCAGATCCCCCATTCTTATTCTATTATATTTTGGTTAGAGCATCAGGGTTGTAACTATTTAGAAAGGTGTCTATACACCGCAGAATTCTATTTTCATACCTTTTCCACACACATATAATTTGTTCAATCAAAAATAAAAACCTCTCCTAACTCCTTCCCTGTATCTTGGTGGACTTGAGAGGCTCTGGGAACCCTTTCCTCTAGTGATATCTATCATTTTAGGGCTGGAAACTCCCACTCCTCCTTAATATCTGAAGTAGCAGCACCAAAGGCAACTGAAAACACAAATGTAGTCCAGGCGCCGCATCATATTAAGCTCAGACCGCTTCAATTAATTCATTAAGAAGCACATGGCTGAGGAAATGGGAAGCAGCACAATGTAGTACTAGTGAAGGAAGGGAAAGGAAACAGTGTTGCCAGATGGCCTCTTGAAGGCTGTGGACACGCAGTAAAAGTGTAGAGAAAAACATACGCGTAACAGTGGAGTCCAGGCAATCATTTACATTGCATTCTGCACTTTGCAATAGAGTATCAAATATTTATTGATTCAAAACGTTTTCTTCTTTTTTCCCAAGCAGGTAAAACTTTTTAAATCATCAAATTTCCTTTTTTACTGGCTCAGAAGTGAATCTGGTGCATTCATAGAGAGATGGGCTACTCAGGACTCAGTAAATTCTGTATCAGCGGTTGCCCTGAAATTGAAACAGTAAATGTAATAAATTTTACCATATTTGGAGAGGTGGTACCTGTGCTGAGAGAAAAGAATCCAAACTTAGTAAAAGCTATGCTTTTACTTCAGAGGGATTGAATGGCTTTCAAAGAAAATAAATACTTAACAAAAGACAAAGTCACCCAGATTTCTATGTGGGTTTGTTGAGGGTTTATTCATTTAAGAATAAACTCATTTTTACTTATATTTATTTCACATAAGTATAGAGATATTGCTTGACTAAATTTGATGTGAGATTTCACAGTAGAAGAGCTGCTGTATTTTGCGTCTTTCCAAGATTACTGATTTATATATTTCTCTGAATTAGCCCAAATCACATTACAAGTGAATTTTCAATACAAAAGTACTCTAGATATTTGAAGACTGTGTGTACTCAGCATTTGAGAAGTAAGTGTTTTAAATTATTGAAATGCTAAGCAATACTCCCATGATATAGAAATAAGTCTTGGGGCCGGTGCTATGGCTCAGCGGCATAAGCGCCTGCCTGGCAAGCACGAGGTCCTGAGTTCAGTTCCCGGTACTCACACAAAAGAAAAAAAGAAAAAAGAAAAGAAATTAGTCTTGTAGTTACAATTTCTTTTCTCAAAATGTTTTAAATCTTTTTAAAAAGTGTCTCTAATATTCTAAACCCTGTTCTAGGTGACAGTATTTCAGGTTTTAAAAATCATTTTTTAAAAAATTAATTACATTTTATTAGTATATGTTAATATTATATAATGATAGAATTTATTTTGGGAAGTTGATACATGCATTTAACGTATCTTAATCAATTTTGATACCATTGGACCCCTTTCTCTTTCCTCCACCCTCTCTTATTCCTTTCTGTCTCCCTATGTCTACCTCCTGGTTTCTTGACCTCTCTCCTTTATTTTATTTTATTTTTTTTCATTTCTCATATAAGAGAAAACATGCAAATGAACTGACTAATGCTTCCAAAAAGAAGTTCAAAGGGCGAAACTGTATATGAAAAATGTTCAACATCTCTGGCCATCAGAAAAATGCAAATTAAATCTATAGTGAAATTCCACTTCACCTCAGTCAAAATGGTTATGCTTGTGAAAATATGGGGAAAAAGAAACCTTCCTACATTGTTGATGGGAATGTAAACTAGTACA
The DNA here is from genome assembly GCA_028451465.1 of Erethizon dorsatum. Classification (NCBI taxonomy): domain Eukaryota; kingdom Metazoa; phylum Chordata; class Mammalia; order Rodentia; family Erethizontidae; genus Erethizon; species Erethizon dorsatum. The sequence continues at coordinate 28,642,041 of CM051834.1, forward strand.
ACCACTGTGGAAATCAGTATGGTGATTCCTTAAAGGACTAAACATAGAAATACCATTCGACCCAGCAATACCACTCTTGCGCATATTCTCAAAAGAATTAAGGACTGCATACTACAATGGTACGCACACACCTATGTTTGCAGCAATGCAATTCACAATAGCTAAGCTGTAGAAACAGTCTTGATGCCCATCAATAGACAAATAGAGAAAGAAAATGTAATATGTGTATGAATGGACTGTTTCTTGGCCATAAAGAAGAATAACATCATGTAATTTGTAGGAAAATGGATGGAAGTAAGACCCATTGTGTTAAGTGAAATTGCCAGACTTAGAAAGTTAAATATTGCACATTTGTATGTGTCATTCCAATAACAAAGTTTTCACGTGAGAGATGGAGGAAGCCAGAGGGCATGGAAAGAGTGGAGGAAGGGAAAGAAGAAAGAAAGGAGAGGAAGAGAAAGAGAAAGAAGAGAGAAAAATGCTAAGTGGTTATGGTATTTTAAGTACTCAGGTTCTTAAGGCCCCTCCATTTCCCCTGGTTTAGTGACCAACTAAAGATGAGACACAGATACTCTAGTACCTATAGTTTGTAGAGTTAGTCAAATGTCTCTTGCTCCATCTTTTTCGGTGATATCGTATTTCTTTAAAGACATTTTTCTACGCTCTCCTTCTCTATGAACAGATTGAGTGGTCATGACTGATAATGCATAATCAAAGTTTATGATAACCTTAGCCTCATAAAGACTTCCTCGGGCATATGAACTATTTATGAAAATACGTAAAGCAATTATAGATCTGCTGTGTTTTAGGAGAATGGCAGCTGGAAGCCTGGCATTTTAAAACAGCCTATGGGCTTCTAAGCATGATTTCTGTGCAGAAATGAAAAGATACGCGTACATAGCTCGGTGAGCTGTCAACAGAATGTTGTGAATTAAAGCAGAGTCGAGAGGGACAATAAAATCAGAGACTGTTACTTCGCTCATTACTAAATCTGAGATTCTTTTTTTATCATGGTACTTTATCATCATAAATTATCAACCTACCTCCAAAAAAATCTTACAAAATTATTTTTTCTCAAACTACTTTGGATATCATTGCATTTCTCTCAGAAGACGTTTCTCATGTTTTAAACTACCTGTAAAGTCACCTTGTTATATGATTAGGTTGTGCTGCATTGCTGAATTTTTCATGTACTCTCCTGGACTTGATTCTTCAATGGCCAATTCAGTGAGAAGCCAGGAAAAGGTGGGCAGAAGAGAATGGTGTAAATGACCATGCTGCTGAGCTTGAGGCAGCCCTTCAGTTCCCGAGGCTGTCGGAGACACTATCGGAGCTCATGCTGTAGCTGGGCAAGATGGCAGAGATCTACTGGTCTCAGAAACACTCCCATATTCTTGCCTAAATATTGCATTCTGTTCCTCTTACTCTGAAAGTTAAGCTGTTTGTATTTAAGTCAAACAATTCCATGGACCGTCAGTCTTTCTGGTATTGAGGCTTGTTATGGGGATATTATTATCCTAGGAAATGTAAAACCTTGTCTAAAAGACTCCATTGCTCAATCAAAATTTTGCCTTTCATAAAAACATTCCTTTAATTGTTCAATCAGTTGGTATTATAGAAACCTGGAACCTCTTTATGAAATGTAGTATTCCTAAATGGACTTAAAATTAACCATTTTGCTGATATAATTACACGTGTATCACACTAGAAATGTAATAGCTGTCCTATGCACTCATCCTTTGTTTTCACATCGTGCTTTCTACCTGATCTCACTGAATCTTTACAATAACTTTTTGAGTAAGGAAGCTGTTTGTTACTCTATCACAGATGGAGAAGCTGAAGTTTAGAAAGATGAAGTAACATGTTGAGCTTTATGTGGCCAAAATGTGATTCATTATCTGTCCAATCCTGAAGGCTGTGACCTAATCACTAACTTAAACCTCACAAATTTACTCCAAAAGACAGATATGAGGAAATTATTTGGTAGTCTCAGAAAGGAAGAGGTTTCTGAAAGAAGAAAAGAATATTGTAGAATTTAATTTCTGAAGTTTTAAGGTAAAATATTCATGTTTCTGTGGATTAAATGTTGTGTCCCTCCAAAATTTATATATTGAAACCTATTTCTTAATGTGATGGTATTCGGAAGGGGTCTTGGGGAGGTGTTTAGGTCACCAGAAGGGGGTCTCACAGAGTAGGATTAGTACCCTTATAAAAACAGTTCTGGGGCTGGGGATGTACAGTCTCGTCGCTCAGCGGTAAAGTGCTTTGCTAGCATGATCAAGGCCCCAGCTTCTATGTGAGACATAGAGAAAATGAGGCAGTCTGTGAACCACGAAGTGGGCCCTCGCCAGACATGGAATCTATAGTGCCTCGATCTTGGACTTCCCAGCCTCCAGAACTACAAGGAAATGAATATTTGTTGTTTAAGCCGTCATCGATGGTATTTTTGTTACAGCAGCCCTGAGCAGACTAAGACAGTACTCATGCCTTTTCTCCCTGATGTGCATATATTACTAAGAAAATAACTGTACTGTTCAGTTCACACTTTGCAAGTTTTTCAAACAAGAAAATATTGCAAGGTTCTCAACCTGAAAAAATATACTGTGATGAGCAAGAATCCAGGTCTCTTTTAAAATGTCCCAGTGCTTTTTAGCTATTTTTAAGTTGTTATTTTTGTATTAATATAAAGATGCAAATAAAATATATTCAATAGTCATAAAAGTCACAATGCTTCTAGGAAAAAGCTTTCTTTACTACCATTTTGTGTACTAAAGGACAAGACATATTGAAACATCCGAGTACCAATTGTGAGATAAGGACAAATTTTATTGAGAACTTAATACACATTAGACACTCATTTGATGCTCACAATAACTCTATAAAGCAGATATTCTCAAGATGATAAAGCTGAGACGAAGTCATACAACTTTGCCAAAGTCATAGTAGGGTGTGATTGAGAAATACAATGAATGTTTTAAATCTTAAAAATTTATTACAGTAAAAGACACATTGCCATCATTCCTCCTCAAAATACTCCTGCTCACTCTTTTTTTTATTTTTTATTTTTGGTACCAGGAATCAAACTCAGGACCTTTTGCTTGCCAGGCAGGCACTTGTGCTGCTGAGCTATATCCCCAGTCCCTCCCTCTCACTTTTATCCTATCATTCTTGTCACTTTCTGAAGAAGTCCTGAAAGTCCTCTTTGTGAGTATATTTATACAGTATGATAAAAATTGGTGAATGCCAATTCCAAGTGACATCCAATGGAGAGATAGGGTCTTAAAATCACGCAGTGTTTCTTCATCCACCTTATTCACAGGATTTGTCACTGTGTGACTTCTGGCTCTTGCCCAAAGTTAAAAATACCATGAAGGGTAATCATTCTTATTCTATTCAGGATATTGAGATAGCCATGACCATGCAACTAAAGACATGAAAAAAGACTTCCAGAATTGTTTCAGAAAGTGGCAAAAATGGTGGTGTGAATGAGTTTGAAGCAAGGGTGAATATTTTAAAGGGAATTAATGGCAATGTGTCTCTTACCATATTAAATTTTTTAAAAATTACACTTTCATCACAGTTTTAGATCACATTTCATACAAACTATCAAGGTCAGAATGAAAGCCAGACATCCATCTCTAGAACCCTCTTTCTCCATGACTCCTCCTTTTCTCCATAACTTTCTATAGGTATGTATTAAGCACAATGCATGTTGCTATTATGTTTAAATTATACATTATACTTGTTTTCTAGCATCACTTCTAGGGTAACTATAATTCATAACCTTGGCTCAAATTTCTTTAATTATCTTATCCATTTGGTAAAAATTTTTCTGTTTTTGTTTTTTATTTCTTTCAGCACAGAGCTATCACAATATCATACTTTGTTTATTCACTAATTTATTCATTTTTATTTTATTTAATTTTATTTATTTTATTTTATTGTTTTAGTTTTTTTGAGAGAGGGTCTTGCCCAGACTAGCCTTAAACTTATGATCCTCCTGCCTCAGCTTCCCAAGTAGCTCAGATTATAGGTGTATACCATTATGGCCAGCAATTCATTTTTAGTCAATAAATGTTTATTATGTACTGCATGTATTATCTATAACAAACTTGGCTAGACATTGTATTACTGCTTTCAAAAACCCCCAGTTTATGGGAAGAGGTTAGTGTAATGGAGAAAGGGACAGCTATCCTGACTACAGTGCAGGACAACGTATCCAGTGAAATGGGTGGGAATTAAGCACTGTAGGGATTCAGGGGATTTGCTGTAATCAGGATAGAAGTCAGGAAAGAGCTGTGAAGGAGATGACATTGAGGATGTCCTGAAGGATGGATATTTGCTTTCAAAGATGTTACATTTTGAAGAGACTTTAAAGATATTGTCCCTAATTCTCTCATTATAAAGGTGAGGACACTGAGAAGCAGAGAATTGAAATGATCTCACACGGTCACACTGTCACCTGTAAACTCCACCTCACTTCATTTCTAAACCTGCGTGCATTAGTGCTTTTTTCAAATGGTTTTGACAAATCATCCTGACGCAGTATTAGTAAACTTCCATCTTACAGATATTGTCAAGAGGCAAATAAAATAGCATGTTAGTAATTAGTAAAAATCATTAAGGAAAAGTAAAGCTGACCAGGCAAATCTGGTATAGAGTTTGACAGATTTAATGCCAAGTCAGGTTTGGAAGAGAAGGAGCAGCAGATGGAGTTTTGTGCTAGTAATGACAGTAGGTGGAAAACAGGTAATAGCAAACAGATGGGCCCCATAACATAGAAAGACCACCAGCATCACATTTTCCAGGGCTTTGTTCCCAAGTAATAATAAGACCTAGTTCATTCCAAAAATATATATAAATAATAAAATGAGTACAAGCTACTTATGAGATATAATTCTAGGTGTCATAGAGGGAAAGTTTAAAAATAAGGCTGCTCTTCATATAAGCTCAAGAAAGTAGGAAATATAAGGCAAGTACAAAAAGAGCAATATAATAAGAATACTACAAGAGGAACAGAAAGCATTCGTGGAAACAGTGGCATTTAAGATGAGTCTGGTCTAGGAGAGTAAAAGAGCCAAAAAGCAAAGAATATATTCAAGATAAACAAAAGCTCAGAGGCAGGCAAATGCCAGAGAGGATTTACTTAATTGTGAAGGATACAGTAGGTTTAGGAGCAAGCACACACATTGTGGTGGAAGAGCTGTGCAGGTATGGTAGAGGCCGCTGCATCACTGCAGCTAGGAACAAGTTGTGTAAACCCCTCTCACCTTCTGGTTCATTTCTATAATGAAGTAGTTAATTCAGTCTCTTCCAGACTTAGGGGTTAGTAGTCTCTAATCTAGAATATTTTTACATTTCTTAGATTATTGTTTCAGCAAGCATTGACTGTATGCTTACAGTGCAATGCAGATTTTAAGTTCTATATATAATATTTATGTTGATGATTCCATAATTTTTCTATATATAGCAAGTGATACTGATTTGCATTTTTATACTATTATTTATAAAATTATAAAATTTTTGTTTAAAGTTTTTATTTCAGTGAAAAATGTATACCACATTGTGTAAAAAATTGATGTATTCTCATCGTTGTGTGACATTTTCAATTCATACGTATTTTGCAGTTCATACCACAATATAACTGTGCTTATGTTGCTATAAAATTCATTTATGGATTCATTTATTCATTGAACAGATATTTATATAGTGCCAACTGTGTGTATTGCTCTAGGAAGCAGTGATAAGTTGTAAACGCAATGAACAAAAATCTTTTCCCCATGGAGTTGGCATTCTTATGAAAAAAGACTGACAATAACAAATGATAGATTAAATTATATAGGATTAAATTATAAAGGGTGTTAGTAGGTGATAAGTGCTAGAGAAAAAATAAAGTAGGACAAGGAGGACTGGGGAGCTAAGGGTATATGAATTAGATGACATGGCCAAGGTGACATTTTATTAAAATTTTTAGAGGTGAAGAAATGAGCTAAATGAGTATCTTAAGGGCATGAATGTTATGCTTTTTTTCCATTTAGTACAATTAATGTTCCTGCATCCTAGGTTTTTATATTCCCATCCCCAGCAGGAAAGAACATATTAGAAAAAAAGCTTAGATTTCATGGTGATGTTACCAATACTAGGGAACACAGATATGAGAGTATTTCCCCCACCATGAGGAATTGCAGTATGCTCTATTTGGGACACAACTTGAAATGCTAGAGGGATTTCCGGGAAGATGGTGGAGTAGAAAGCAGCAATGAATAAGCCTCTCCAAGATTTGGAACCCAGACACTGGAAAATAGCAACGTAGGGAAGAAAAGAAAGAGAGAGGTGGATCCTTGGGACCCAGAAAGGATATGATGAGAAAATTGGAGCCTACAGAAAACCTGAAGAGACAGACCACAATGCAGAAAAAAGGAAGGGGCAGTCTGCACTTCCTCCCCAGCTCCTGGTTTGTGACATGAGAAAGGAAGATTGAATCTGTGCAGACACAGTGAAAGTGGGCGGTCCAGAACCCTTCAGGGAGAACTGCACCTGTGGAATGGAGCAGTGGACACCATACACTACAACAGCTGGTGAGTGACTCCAGTCCAAGCATCTGTCTATCCCCTGGAGAGAGTGCCTGGTCAGATGCCATTTTAGGGAGGGACCAACTGAACCTGGGGCTCAGAGCAGCCATGGGTTGGCTTCATCTCAGGATGCCCAGTGTCAAACTCACACAGTGACTGGGAGAGGGACAACCATGGGAGACATACATGGTCAGAGAACTGTGGTCAGGCCGGCAAGAGATAAACAGAGTGCTATAAGCTAAATGGAGCTCAGGTCCCAGCCCCATGACCACAGGCCAGGTTCACCCTAAATTTCTGTGGATGTGAAAGCCCAAGAAGTGGCTCCGTGTTCTAAATATGCTGCTGGCTTGTGGGGATTATCCAGCATGGATCTGGGCTCTGACGGCCTCCCTGGTCTAACAGCAGGAACAGAACCATACCCTCAATTGGACAATGCCACAAAACTATGGACCCCAGAAGATACTACAGGCTTGAAGTCACAAGGAATTTTTTTCTTTGCTTTTGGTCTTTTAAAAAATTTTGTTCATTTTGTTTTTCTTTATTTGATTGCTTGTTTTCATTTTTTGGGGTGAACATTGTTTTTAGCTTTTGTTTGTTTTGTTTTGATCTTGTTTTTGTTTTCTCCTTCTTTCCTTCCCTCCTGTCTCCTTCGCCAGTTTCCTGGGGCTTGGGTAATCTTCCTTTGTCCTTCAGCCTTGATTCTAATCTGTTTTTCTTCTTTAATTTCTCTATTTTTTCCTCTTTTCCCTTTAAAAAATTTTCCCATTAATGTAAAATTGCTTGACTGAGTGAATACTTACTCATATGATTTTCTGATTGTCTTAGATTTTGTTATATAACTATAAATCTTGTACCTAGGGTCAAAGGTGGAAAATTATTAGTTATCACAGTTTGTTATTTTCCAGCCCATGTTTGATGCTATTGATATTACTGATTGTAGTACTTTAGCCAAGGTGACGTTGTTGTTCTGATCAATTGATCTTTCTTGTATACCTAGATTGTCTGAGGGTCATAAACAATACTACAGCCCAGTACCAAAGAACTGTGTGCTGAGCCAAACAGACTGCAACATTTTATCTCTAATAAACAGAAGAGGCAGGATCCTGGGACAGACTCAAGGGCCATAAGCCAGCTACGCCTAGAAGACATCTCTGCAAAGTAATCATTTCCTTAAGGGGCCTTGATACTAGTAATAAAGCTACCTACCATAAGCAATTTACAAGCCTCAATGAAGAAAACAAAGAAACAAACAAACACAATTGAAAATGAGAAAACACAGAAGCAAGATGCAACCAACAACTCCAACTCACCCAAGGTAAATCCAAGAAGCACTGAGGTAGAAGAAAACAAAAGCTCCCCAGCTGAACTTTCTGAAATGGTAGTAGCAGAAGTAGCAAAACAGATGAATAAATTGTTTGACCACACCAGAACAGAAATAATTACACAGATAATTAAAGAGATGATGAGCATAATAAAGGAAATCATAAATTTAGAATAGATACAGATAAAAAAAATTGAAAGACACAGAAACCATGAATGCCCAACAAAGGAAAGAACTAGATGCCATAAAACAGATTCAAACAGATATCCAGGGGATTAAAAATTCCATTGACAGTATAAGCAGCAGAATCAGCCAATGAAGATAGACTATCAGATCTAGAAGATGGGATTGTGTTTGTTGACCACTAAATGAAAGACTTCTTAAAAATAGCAAAGGACCATGAAAACTCAATCCTACAGCTGCTAGATGATGCAAAAAATAATATAAAATTAATTAGAATCAATAAAAAATGAGAAGATAGCACAAAGGACATAAAAAACTTGTTCACAGAAGTAATAGCATAAAACTTCCAATCATGGAAAAAGAATTTGATATACAGATAAATGAGGCATATAGATCTCCAAATAGCTATGATAAAAAAAACCCTACACCAAAGCATATAATGTCAAGATTCCAGAAATTCAACATAAGAACAGAATATTAAAAATTGTTAGAGAAAAAAACAAATCATCTATAAAGGGAAACCCATCAGAATCACAGCAGACTTTTCAACACAAACCCTTAAGTCAAGGAAAGCCTATAGTAAAGTATTTTAAGCACTAAAAGAAAACAACATCCAACCCAGACTGAGGGGCCGGCAAAGTTATCTTTTAAAATTGATGGAGAAATAAGATTCTTCCATGATAAAGAACTCCTGAAGAAATTCATGACCACCAAGCTGCACTCCAAAAAGTTCTGAAGAATATTCTAGAAAAATACAATAAAGACAACAACTCCAAGAATCCAAATAGAATGAATCCACCAGGCAAGGCAAGCAATTAAATAGAAGGGACAGAAAACAACCAACAACAGAAAAATAATACAATGACAAGGATAAATCAATATCTATCAGTTATAACCATCAGTGTGAGTGGTCTCAATTCACCAATCAAAAGAAACAGGCAGAATGATTCAAGAAATAGGATCCAACAGTATACGCCATACAAGAAACACATTTAATTCAAAAAGAAATTCATAGAATGAAAGTCAAAGGATGGAAAACAATACTCCATGCATCAGAAACCTGGAAAAAAAGCAGGGGTAGATATTCCACTTGCAGACAGAGTGGACTTTGAATCAAGACGGATCAGAAGAGACAAAGAAGGTAACTACATATTTGTTAAGAGAGTCCCAGTTTAGCTGAGGTGATATAATACAAATCTGTCATAGTAGCTATCATAAAATTTGATGAGGGATGGGGGTTCACAGATGTCCTGAAAGACAACTGATGGATAGCCTACGATTATTTATGAACCTTGGATTATTAAAATTTCTTTCTTAGTCTACCATGGTAATAGGAATGGTGCAAGTGACTCCATTAAGAAATATTGCCTTCTACATTGAGGCTTATTAGTGTCAATATGCTCCAACAGGTGAAAAAGTATGTCTGATTTTTGTTGCATTTCTAATGTTTTTTTACTCCAGAGCAAGTGTTCTGAGAAGACTGTCAGGTTTCTCTAGGTATTAAGAAGTCAAATTCTTGACAATGATTTTTTTAATGTAAATTTATCTTTCTGATTTTTTTCCATCAAATGAACATGTTATTAGAGATCTACTTTATATGCCATTGTTTTAGTCACAACTAAATTCATAAAACTAGTACTTTTTCTTTGAAGTCAAATATTTCATATAATTTTAAGTCATAGATTTATGTTGAAAATATTGTTACTTATTTTGGGTTTTTAAGCATTATGAGCACTAGGGACCCTTTTATTCCTACCCTAGCCTTTTGATTTTGCCCTTAAGAATATTTTGAGTTAATAGGAAACTTTTCCTTAGGTTTTTCCCTTGAACTTTTGATCAAACTTCAAATCCATAAGCCCATTTGCTTATGAACACAATGGAAGGCCTTTCTACTACAGAGCTAAATAATAACAACAAAATATTGAAAATTTTTATGCAGTGATGCTTTGTTGCTATAGGAACTCAGAAAACTCTTCTTTTTGAAAACTGCTACCATGAAGAAATTGCTTCATGGGATTTCATTGAACATTTATTTTTCCATTGCCAGATGGTTCTTAAAATCTTATGTCTTACAGTGGAATGTGGGGATACGAGTTTACATGTACATAATGGGAACAAAAAGAAGTCTTTATCTTTTTACCCATTTTCAAATTTTAGCCTGAGATATTTCCTGGTATTATAAAAACATTATCATGCAGATTTTAAAAAGTACCAATTGCTGAAAATAGGACATCAGGGCAAAAGGGTTAGTTTTTTTAATGTATTCATTCAAAAATTATGACCCTTTGGAAAATAATTTTCACAACATGGATATTTAGTTAGAAACTAAACAAGATTTCTCAGTTTCAGCCTTCTGATCTGAACAGAAAGTTTCATTTATGTATCTTATCTGTAAATTTATATTTGTGATATCTTAATTTTCATAGAAAATGGCCCAATTTTAGTTATAAATGTTGTGGACATTATGCGTACTAATACCCAGCAATAGGCAATACTCAATAAACACTTGTTGTATGAGAAAGGATGGAACAAAGGAGTAAAAACTGTACAGTTCTGGGCTTGTCCATTTAGCAGCCCTCTAATTGCCAACATCGGTTAGCACATCTACTCCTAAAGCACTGTCTCTAAATTGAGACACCCTAGTGGGACATGCACTGTTGGTTCCAAGAGATAAAATACAACCAGGCCGCTGTGGTCTGTCTAGAGGATTCCACAAATAACCTGTAGTCCAGAAGCTCTGGCCCATCTTGCAGAGACTGGTCTAACTATGGAAAACCAAAATCATATTAATGCCATCACTGATGATTCCAACTTCACCTGAGAACTGCTCTTCATTGCCTCACCATCCATTTACTCATAGTTCTTACCATGAAGAACCATAAACCCCAATATTGACACCTACTGCATCCCTAATCTTAAAACTCCATTAATGTCTTCTAATACACTCTTCTTGTTGTCCATATTAAAATAATTTACAAAAACACTTGCACGTGAGTCTCTGCTTTAGCTCACTTTGAAGATCCTCATGTTATTTAGGTCTCTCCAGGAGAATCCAGATACAGTAGAACTAGCCCTACCAAAGCAGGGAAGAAGGCAACATTTGTGTTGTGCACACTACCCTCGTTCCCCTTTCCTTTCCTTTCCTTTCCTTTCCTTTCCTTTCCTTTCCTTTCCTTTCCTTTCCTTTCCTTTTTTCCTTTCCTTTCCTTTCTTTTCTTTCTTTCTCTTTCTTTCTTTCTTTCTTTCTTTCTTTCTTTCTTTCTTTCTTTCTTTCTTTCTTTCTGTTTCTCTTTCTTCCTTTCCTTTCTTTCTTTCTTTCTTTCTTTCTTTCTTTCTTTCTTTCTGTTTCTCTTTCTTCCTTTCCTTTCTTTCTTTCTTTCTTTCTTTCTCTTTCTTTCTTTCTCTTTCTTTCTTTCTTTCTTTCTTTCTTTCTCTCTTTCTTTCTTTCTTTCTTTCTTTCTTTCTTTCTTTCTTTCCTTCCTTCCTTCTTTCCTTCTTTCTCTTTTCTGGAACAGTAATCAATCCCAGGGTCTCTTGCACACTAGACAAATGTTCTACCACTGAGCTATACCCTAGCCCCAAGAGTGAGTTTTATAGCTTAAAAGAAAAGTATGGTGGAAAATCAAATGGAGGAGGGCTGGGGCTGTAACTCAGTGGTAGAGCACTTGCCTAGCATGTGGGAGGCTCTGGGATTGATCCAATCCCCAGTCCAACAAAAATAAAATCACACAAACAACAAAAAATTCACTCTTAATTGGATAGTTATCTTTTATATAGGTATGTTGTGGGGCATTTGTAAATATGCATATCGTATCTTAGTCCTTTTTACTTCCCTTTCCCCTTCTCTCCATCTCTAGGTCCCCTTCCCATCTGCAAAAGGTCTACCTCCTTGTTTCCTATTATCTATCTTTTATTTTACTCTTAAATTATTTATACTTTGGGTTTCTCACATAAGAGAAACCATGAGATATTTAATCTTTTGTGTCTGATTTATTTCTCTTAGCATTATGTACGTTTATTTTTCTACAAATGACAAATTTATTCTTCTCTCTGGCTGAGTAGTGCTTTATTGTGTATATATAGATATATACCACATTTTCTTTATCCATTCATCTGTTGATGGGTATACATTCTGCTTTCAAGACTTGGCTATTATGAATTGTGCTGCTATAAACATGGGAATGCATGTTTCACTGTAATATGATGTCTTTAACTTTCAGAAAGATGACTAGAAGGGGAATAGCTGGGTCAAATGGAATTTCTAGTTTTAGTTTTTTGAGGAATTTCCATAATGATTTTCTTAATGGTTGTTTAAGTTTACATTACCACCAACAATGTAGAAAGGTTTCTTTTCCCCTGCAGCCTTGCCAGCATTTATTATTTTTTGAGTTCTTGATAATAGTCATTTTTTCTGGAGTAAGATGGAATCTCAGTATTGTTTTCATTTGCATTTCTTTTTTTTTTTTTTTTTTTTTTTTTTGTGGGTACCGGGGATCGACCACAGGACCTCGCATGCCAGTAGGAGCCTGTGCCGCTGAGCGATATCACCAGCCCTTTTTTCATATGTGGGTACCGGGAGTCGAGCTCAGGACCTCGTGCTTGCCAGGCAGGCACTTATGCCGCTGAGCTATCTCACCGGCCCTGCATTTCTTTAATGGCCAAACATGCTGAACATTATTTTAATGTACTTATTGGCCATTATACTTCTGAGAAGTGTCTATTCATTTAAATTGCCCATTTTTTGATTGAGTCTTTTATCCTTTTGGGGGCTCTATCTTTTTTAATATATATTCTAGGTATTAGTCCTCTGTCCAAAAAATAGCAGGTAAAAATTTTGTCCCATTCTGTAAATTATCTCTTCACTTTGTTGATTGTTTCTTTTGCTGTTTAATTTGATATTGTCCCATTTGTTGATTCTTGTTATTTCTTATGCAACTGGGGTTCTGTTCAGAAAGCCCTTACCTATTCCAATGACTTCAAGAGTTTTACCTATTTTATCTTTCAGCATAATGTTTCTGTTTTAATATCTAGGTTTTTGATCCATTTTTACTTTACTTTAGTACATGGTGAGTGATATGGCTCTAGATTCAATCTTCTATACGTGACAACCAGTTTTCCCAGCACTGTTTGTTAAAGAGGCTATATTTCCTCCAGTGTATGTTTTTGGCCTCTTTGTCAAAGATCAAATGGCTGAATGTGTCTGGAGTTGTTTCTGCATTCTCTATTATGTTCCATTGATTCAAATGTCTGTTTTTATGCCAGGACCATGCTGTTTTTATCACTGTAGCTTTTTAATATACCTTGAAATCCAGGATTATGATTCTTCCTGCTCTGCTCTCATTGCCTAGGATTGCTTTTGCTATTCTGGGTCTCTTCTGGTTCCATATAAATTTTAGGTTTATGTTTTCTGGTTCTGTGAGGAAGGTATTGGTATTTCGATTAGAATTGCATCAACTATATATGTATCAGTTTTGGTGATATGGCCATTTTGACAATATCGGTTCTGCCTATCCAGGAACAGTGATGCCTTTCCATTTTCTGACATCCTCTTTGATCTCCTTTTTCAACATACCATAATTTTGTTATAAAAGTCTTGGACTTCTTTGGTTTATTATTGGTGTACAGGAATGCTATTGATTTTTGTGTTGATTTTGTATCCTGCTACTTTGCTGAATTTGTTTATTAGTTCTAGGAGTCTTTCACTGGAATTTTTTGGGTTTTCTGTGTAAATGATTATGTTATCTGCAAATAAGGATAGTTTGAATTCTTCCTTTCTTATACATATCCTGTTTTTATTATTACTTCCCTTGCATGACTGTTCTTGGCTAAAGTTTCAAGTACTATACTGAACAGGAGTTGTAAGAGTGGACACCCTTCTTTTGTTGCTGATTTTAGAGGAAATACTTTCAAATTTTTCCCATTTAATAAGATGTTGGCAGTGGATTTGTCATAAATATATTTTATCAGAATGAGATAAGGTCTTTCTATACTTATTTTCTTCAGGATTTTTGTAATAAACGTATGTTGGATTTTGACAAGGATTTTTTTTTTTTGCATCTGTTAAGATTATCATGTGATTTTTGTTCTTGCTTCTGTTTATGTGATGTATTACATTTACGGATTTGCATAAGGTGAACACTTTTTGCATCCTGCTTCCCAGTCTTCTTAAAATAACAGCCAAGTCTTAGCCTAGGCTCCATGCCTCCATATGCTCTCATCCTAGGCTCATGTCTTCCTTTTCCCCCATTGTCTCTGCCACTCATCCACACCATCTTTCAGTTCTGAAAAGTGACAGTGCTCCCTCCTGCTCAGAGGAGGACCTTTGAGCATATTGTTCTTTTCTCTGTTTCTTTTTTCCTTTCCTTCCTTTCTTTTCTTTCTTTTTCTTCTCTCTCTCTCTCATTGTAAAATAGACAAAACCTATAATTCACCACTTTAGCCATTTTAAAGTGGACAATTCAATGGCATTCCAATACATTCACCATGTTATATAACAATCACCATTATCCAGGTCATTTATGTTTATCCTAGAACATTTCTGTCCTCCCCATAGAAAGTCCATTTCTATTACACAGTTATTTCTTAATCCCTCCTATCCCAGGCTCTGATAAATGCTAATCTGACTTCTGTCTCTATGGATTTGCCTATTATAGACATTTCATATAAGTGACTTTTTAGTAAAATATTTTCATGGTTCACCATGCTATACCATTTATCAGAACATGATTCCTTTCATGGTTAAACAGAATTCCTTTTTATGGATAGTGAGCATACTGTTATTTTTTGTAAGGTGATTTGCTATCCTTCTCTTTACCTAGTTATCTCCTGTTCATCTTTCAACAGTCGACTGAATGATCATTTCCTCCTGAAACTTCCCAGCCCAAATGAAGTCATTGCTTCTTTTAAAATCAGTCTTTTTTCTGCACAACTCTTATTTCAGTTTGCAACGCTCATTCAGGGGTTATTTGGTGCATGATTACCTCTCCTACTAAAAGCTAAGATCCATGAGACAAAGAATGTCTGTATCAGTTCCGTATCGGATCCCCAATAGGTATTACAGGACCTGATACATAAATAAGCTTTTGTTAAATAAATGTTTGAGTTATTTCCTACTAAGGAATAAATAATTGGCAGCAGCTTAATGTCTTTTTATTGCCAATGGTATTTTGAGTTTGAGGAAAAAATAGCACTGTCGTAGAAAAGTTCAGTGGGGGAATTTCCTGGGCAGAGAATAAAGGCAGGATTGTTTTGGGGAAGGGACTTCCTCCTGCTCCTTAATCGCACCAGCCCTGGCCACTCCACCTGTAAGCCCAGCTCTCAGAATCACTGTTTCATTCACTTTCTGTCCTGCCCCTATTTCTTCTGGACTGAAAAAAAGGGCAAATTTGGTCCCAATAACATCCTTACCTCATCAATAGTAGTGATCCTCTAGTAATTATTGACTATCCATCTTTCCTCTCCAGTATTTATATAACATAATCCAGATTGAAATTCGGTGGGCTTTCTGATGGGCTTTCTACAGTTTCACTTTCACAAGGGTAGCATGCCTTTCTCTGTTTATGGGAGTGGAACTGTGTTTTGGAATGTAACCTTCCTTAACGCAGTGGAACTATCTTTTTAAAAAATCTTTTCATGATGTTTGTAATTGGTTTAAAAGTAATATTTCCTGTTTCATGCCCTTACTTTACCTCATATATAAGCCACGTCCTTTGTGCAAGTGTTTGCAGTCTACACAATGCTGCCCGTCTTTGAGCAATTATACTGGAAAACTGCTTGTTATTTTCTCTTTATGGTGGTGGCAAATTCATCTCCAGTATTTACAGATGGATGACAATTAAGTCAAGGCCCTGATATAGCAAAAGCAGAATTTAACAAATTTACTTGGTGGCAGATTTTTATTTCAATTTTGTATAATTCTGTATGAGAAAAGTTTTCTCCAGAATAATAGTAATAGTAATAATGTCACAGATGAGGTATTTGAAATTATCTTCATGAAGCATCAGATTAAGAAATAGCTTTGTTAAATGAATGGTATCATTTTCATGTTTTTAGTGTTTTGTTTATTGTCAAATT
This sequence comes from Erethizon dorsatum, assembly GCA_028451465.1. Lineage (NCBI taxonomy): Eukaryota > Metazoa > Chordata > Mammalia > Rodentia > Erethizontidae > Erethizon > Erethizon dorsatum. The sequence continues at coordinate 28,658,190 of CM051834.1, forward strand.
TATTATGTCAACCTGATAAGAATTGGGTTATTTTGTTGTCCCATGAAAAGCTAAAGTCTTCAAATTGTTCTCAGTGGGGTTGGAGGACTAGATATAAATAAAATTAAATAGCTGCCTTCTGAAAATAGAGCTATGAGCAATACAATGGCTAAACACAAATGTATGTCATGAAATCTAAAGAAAAAAATCAAAATGAGTCCTTGGCCTCAAGGGTTGTCAATAGTCTAATTAATTGTGCTAATGTAGTAAATTAGAGAGGGATTATTTAGCCAAAGAACCATTGGAAAATGGAGTGCCAGAGGCAAACACTGGCAATTTAGATCTAAGTTTTAAGGCTGATTCAGATCTTGGTCTAGTAAGCTTAGTAATCAATTCCCAATTGTGTGGATGGCTATCAAAATGTGATGTGGTATACGTTTGAATCATATACAAAACTTGCTTGCTCTAGCTATAATTTGGCATCTCATGCAACTTATCTTTGTGAGGATGGAAAGAGAATGTGCAGATCAGGTTAACTGGATTGTCCATTCAACTTGGTTGTTATATTTCCTATTTTATAAATTTAAAGATTGTTCTGGTTGTATACGCATCTTTGTGCCATCTGAAAGAGAAAGATATACACAACTGGATTGACTTTGGCATATAAATCACATCCAATTTTTAAGCTTGCAAGATATAGAGCCAGGACCTAAGCAGTGGTGAATGCACCAAGACAAATGTCGACAACCCTTTGGTATATTCTGCTCCTAATACTGGCCTGCCAAATCTGCCAACACACACAGGCTGCACAGATCTTTCTTACTATAGGTCTTCTTTGACTTTTAAAATTTTGCACTCTCTCCTTTCTCTAAGTAGATAGAAAATCCTACTAGGAAACACACCCATACACAAACAAAACAAAACATCTTTGGAATTTAAAGACTTGGAGTTGGAATATTCTTCTTGCTAGTGTTAAATCACATTAGGCTAACTACATTTTAAAATTTCAGTTCCCTAGTATCTTTACACTGGAAACGCAATACCTTGTGTTATTTAACATCAAATTAAAACTATTTTTTAAAGTGAGAGCCTAATGTGGAAATGACATACAGTATCCTTCAATAATGTGTCTGCCTGGGTTTCATCTTATTTTTAAGAAGAAAGGTGACAGGTATATCCAGTCTTTGGTTTGGAAAGGTATGATTATAGAATTATATTAATAGAATCCAAATGATTTTTCCCAGAAAAAGAAACAACAAATGGACACACATAATTGGTCACTGGATATCCCCTCATGTCTAGACTTAGGAAATTAGAGAGTTTTGGTTTTGGTTTCTATGGCATCAGAACCTAGACAAGTATAAAAATAGCCTGCATTTGGGCATGCACCAGGAATTTCCTGACCCCAAGCACATGGGGAAAAAAGGCAGAAAAACCAAGACAAATACTGGAGGGGGAAGCTGCATTTAATCCTGGAATACACATATGTTATCTGGATAAGCATATGTTATCCATTTTATATTCTAATTTCTTCTTTTAATATCCAGTCTTTCTGAATAACCAATTATCAGGTCAACCTCCTCCTGAGATGTCTTTCAGGCTCTTCCCAGCACATGGTGCTTTTTAAAACCGCTCTTAACATTTAACTGCATGGTTGGGAGAAAATCACTCATTTCCATTTACTGTAATGCAGTGACCTATGAAAAGACCTATTAATGCCACACATCAGAAAATATGTTTTCATTTACTCAAACTGTTCTTTCAAGAAGGCATCCTTTCTTGAAGGCAGGGTGTTCCTTAATGTTGATGTTGGAAGATTTCACAAGTCAGGTCTGTGGCTTTTATAGTTATGAGCGATTTCAGTATAAATCAATGGGCAGATCCTAGCTAAATCTGCCTCACAAAGAATTATCTCTGGCCAGGCGACCAACTTAAAGGTCAATGTAAATGTTAACACTGTTAAGCAGTAACAGTTGAAGAAAGACCTTCTGTAGGGGTGGAAGAACTGGTGGAGGGTGAGGGTGGATGAAAGGTGGTTTATATACTGTTCCTCCTTACCAGAAAGGGTTTCTTGGGCTTCCTCCTTTTACACCCTGGAGGTTTTATTGTCTCACATTTTCTGGGCAGGAAAACATTGGGGGTTTTCAGTGTCAACACATACTTGGAATTTGGGGTTTTAAATTCCCTCACTGAGGCTCTAGGGAACTTGCAAGGAAGAACATCAGACTCCTTCATTATCTTGATGGCTTCCAGGGGCTGCCGGACGTGGTCCTCGTCATAGCCCGGAGTCTCTGGGAACCGCAGGTGCGCTTTGAAGTTCAGGTGGACAGTGAGGAAGTGCTAACTGGAGGACGCCCAAAGCAGAGCACTGGTTGAAGCTCCCTATGCACACACAGAGTTATGTCCACTAATAAAAGCAGAGGAGGACGTGTACCAAATCAAACTACCACACAATCGACTGTATCTACTGACTGCAGAGGAACTGCCACTTATTACACAAATGATGATGTTCTCAAAGTGATAAAGAATGAATGAGCTGTCACTCAAACCCTCATACCTGCTCGGGAGGTCCCTAGGACCTCCCTCTCATTTCCTAGTGCTGCTGTTTTGATCTTTGTTTTCAGTACTCCGCATCTCAGGGCGTGGAGGGTGTTCCATATTGTGTGTGTGTGTGTGTGTGTGCATGCGCGCACATGTGTGTGTGCTCTTGAGCATTTATGTTTTTTCTACCCACTCTTTATAGTTTTGGTACAGATTGTAAAGTAATTCTCCTGTGCCCATGTCCTCCTAAGTCTTCCAAACCGAGCTCAACGTCATTTTATCAAATACAGTACTGCTTCTTCTTGTGTCCCTGGTCTCAGTACAGGATATTGTCACTCACTCACCATGTTTGTCACATTCCCTGTTCACTTTCCAAATCCCACTCCAGGCCACCTTACATGCTCCTCAAGGAAATGTCATTTTACCCAATTCATTCCCTTTGGAGCATTTATGGCTGATAGACACAACTGAGTTAATTTCTTGTTCATTTCATGTAGTCTGTCTCTGTGCCCTAGAATATAAGCCCCTGAAAGGCAGGACTCTTCCTGTGCTCTTTCCTGCTGTGATCTTGGAGCAATGCCCAGAACATGGTAGCCAGTTAATAATAGTTTATTAAATCAATAGATAAATCAGCAATTATCCCATTGATTTCATCACTCTAATATCTTGCATCATGTTTAAACCCTGTTGAAACCCCCTGAGTTGGAGCTGGTATAATTCCTTTTACCAGGACCTGAAATAGCCCCCTAGCAGCTGTAATTACTTTCACTCTCACTCCTTTCTGAATCCTTGTCTCCCTCACAGCCTGAGGTCTTTCTAAACTGCAAATTGACTCCTGTCATTGATCTCCTTAAAATTCCTGAATAGCTCCTCATCACAATATGCTTTGCAAGCTTTTCCATAAGGGTTTGCCCTAATGGCAGGAGAGAGCAGGTCTGGAGATACAACCTGAAGTTACCTATTACATGCACAAAATATCTTAAATCTCATGATTTATTTAATAAATGTATGTAGATTTTGCATACTAATCATTTAGTAACAAATATTTTAAATTATCACTTAGCAAAAGCAATGCTCCCAGAAGACATTTCTTGTTTATCCTGGGGAGTTGGCCATAACAGGATATCAAAGTCTGAGAAATGCAAGAGTAGATCAAGGTCAGATAAATTAATTTGATTCACAAGACCCCTGAAATCCTAGTTCCTGGTTTTCTCTTCCTCCTCACTTTCTTCTCACTTCCTCCTCACTTCCTCTTCACTTCCTTCTCACTTCCCCCTCACTTCCTCTTCACTTCCTCCTCACTTCTCACCACTCCTACATCCGCCTCCCCTAGCCCAGCTCATCTTAGTGTCACTCTTGCCTCCAGGACTGCTTGCAGTGCCCTCCCCTGTTTTTGTCAAGACCCTGTGCATTTCCGCCTATACATTACCAGTCCTTATTTCTTAGTTCTATGTCTGCAGCACAAGCCTATAAACTTTGAGGAAGGACAAGTACCTTGCTCATTTTAAACCAAACGTGGCCCAGTGCCTGGTATATGTCAGACACTCAGTAAACATCTGCTGAAAGAATTATAGAATGAATGGTCGAACAATTGTTCTAAAGAAGTGCTCATTTAAAGCCCTAAGGACACTGATATCTGAAGATAATTGATATTTTAAAAAATCAGTGAAAAGTCACCGCCCCCCTTTTAGCCCTTCCTTCCCAATACAGACTTGTGAGAAGAGAGATCTATGTAGGGTTGAGCTTGCTGTCCAAGTACTGGAAGCTGCTATAATGCCTGGGACTGATCCAAATTTACTAAGACATATTAATTTCAAAGTAACAGCACCCTTCCTGACGTAGAAAGCACCCAAGAATCAGATGCAATCTGCGCAGGTTGCAGAGGGAAGCTGAGCCCATGTTTAAGAAGACACCGACACCTACCCTGCCCATTACATTGCCACAGGCAATTGTGATTCATCTACTCACCTATTTCTTCTAATGTCTACTATAAAATGATGTCACTGGGACTATAAAATCTCATCAGCTGGGCTTTATTTGATCTGATGAGTTACTTCTAGGGTGCAATGTTCTACTTAAAAAATCAAAAAGTACAGCTCTTTGCCATTGTACAACTATGAGATGTGATCAAAATAGACAGTAAATGTTAAAATTTTTTTAAAAAATTATTACAGTGAAAAACACATTGCCATTATCCCACTCAAGATTCTCCCCCTCACTTTGAGCATACTTATCCCATTGTTCTTGCCACTTAACAAGTGTCTTTATGATGGTGATGAAAATAGGGTGAGTGTCACTCCTAGGGTGATCCGATAGAGTCAGGCTACAGAAACTTTATGGTGTGGCCTCATCCACCTTACTCACCAGATCTGGCACTCTGTGGCATCTCGCTCTTTCCCAAAGTCAAAGAGACCATGAAAGATAAGTGTTTTTAATTAATTTAGGTCTTTGAGGCAGTCGTGACAATACAACTAAGATATTCATGAGATGGGACTTCCAGAACTGCTGCAGAAAGTGGCAAGAACAATATAAGTGTGTTGAAAACAAGGGTGAGCATTCTGAGGGGAATTAATGGCAATGTGTCTTTTACCATAACAAAGGGTTTTTTTCTTAAATTTAAACATTCACCATATTTTGGGTAATTCGTAGTAAATGACTTCAAAGTGTCTTGGAATTATTAGGACTAAAACCAAACATGCTCTACATTTTGCATCATGCATGACAAGAAGCTCAATGAGAAAATTCTGCATCTGGAATCTTTTTATGGAGGAAAGTAGATTACTCTTACCAAAAATTCTGAGTGGAAAGCAGAAGGAGAACAAGGAGGAAAAGGAAGCAACAGAAAGGGTTGTGGTCCCAAGGCCCTGTGCACCTCATAATTTGCAGCAATTGGCTGAAGAATGAGGTTAAGCAGCTGTGAGTCCCCTCCTCTGAGAGCTCAGAGTCCCCAACCAGCCCTGACTCAAATGTGTGATTAAACGCCACTTGGCCCACTGTATCCAAGTATTGAACAACAGACAAAATACATTTCTTTATACATTGAAATTAAAAATGCAAGCAAATAAATTAGAAATGGCACATGGAGATACTTTCTTTATAAATGGCCAACAATTGATTCTTCTCGAATTATTTTATCCCTCACTGGCTTCAGTGTCCTTTTTATGCATGGGCTATGATCTGGGGGATGTTTAATACCTGATTCATTATTTAGAATGTTTGTTGATTTTGCTACAGTGTTTTCGATCAGTATAACTTAAAAATGGGGATTGCATATTTGATTATGAATTCTTCATCACTGTGTTGGTAAAAGTTGGAGCAGCCTGTTTTATTGTTGTTACAGAGGCTGTTTGAAGGCATTTCCTCTTGTGATTACCAAAGGCAGCCACCACAGTGTCACGGCTCTTCCCTCAACCACCAGGACCCCTTTTCCAAACACACATATCTCTCTTCTTCCAAGGAAAAGATGGGGAGAAGAGAAGGGGGGACATGGTAGAACCAGCGTGAGTGTGGGCTTCTCCCCAGATCCAGCCAGAACACCTTTGTTTTTATCTTACATTTTCAGGTAAGTTTTTAAATGTTCTACAGCTTAAAAAAAAAAAAAAAAAAAGGCTTTGGCAAACTACCCTTAAGAAAGAGAAAGGCAAATAGGTAGATAGATACGTCCACAGATTGGTAGGCATTACACACAGAATGATGTGTTCTGCAAAAACCATTATTTTAGCCATAAGTTTGTGAATTTAAGCTCCTTGTCCTCCATGAACACTCAAATATATTCAAAATATTCCTTCCTATTCAAAAAAGGGGAGAAAAAAAAGAATAATGGCTCCCGAATACACAGTATCTGTCCTGCTAAATTAGGAGCTGTGATTCAGTTTACACACTGAATGCGCATATACAGACATAGACAAAGATATAGGCATTTCAGATGAATTAGGCCAGAAACCTTCAGACCTGACATCAATACAAGTGATTTTCACTGATTTATTTTGTGGCAGAAATTAAAACCTGTGACCATGACATGTAAATTTGTAGAAATTGAATGCAAATGACTTTAATATTCATATGACCTTTTTTCAAGACTGAAGTTATTGACTGACACTGAAGGTTGAAAATCCATTTCCCAATCATCTCCCCACTCTTTGAATATCTTGACTGACAGACAAGAAAACAAGAGCAGACAGCTGGCTGCCCATTTAACAGAATCTACTGCTCCATTTTTCTGCTTTCTGAAGAGAAAATAATCCCTTGCCTTCTATTTGCCACATACTTATTTTCAGTAACTGTGAAATACAATTCTCACAACCTGCTCTGCCCTAAAACTCCAGTTATTGACACCTGCTATTTCACATTTTGCTGATAAGCAGTACCTGTAATTAATTACCTTATCTTTCTGTGTGAGAAAAACAAATTTAATGCATTTTAATAATGAGGTTGGAAGGACAAGGAGACATTTTATTGCCATCTTGATTTTGATAAGACTGGAAATAACCTGGTTGGTCAGTGACTACATATAATAAATAGTGTTTGTGCACATTTTTTTTTATTACCCTTGATATTGGAACTTCAGCATTTCTTATAAATATATTTCTGATTAGTTGCACAGTGTAGAATTCCTCAGCAAGCAAATTCCATTGGATAACATGATGGTTTAAAGTCACTTTATCTTTATATGTATGTAATCTATTTATAGTTCTCAGCTAAACAACATACAGGGCTGAGAATCTTAGAAGACCGATTCTTCCAAAAATCTGCTCTTGACTCAAGGAAAACATCTCAATTGCTATTTTCTTATTCATACATGGAAGTGGAAGGGTCGATGAGGGGAATACATAAAAGATCTCTAAAATCTCTTCCAGATCCAGTATTCTACAATTGAGGCTAATTAATTTGAAAGACAGTTATTTAATTGTTAAAAATGATTCCTGCTTTGACATTTTAAAAGTTGAAGATTCTTTAAATAATCAGATGTCCACGTATCTGTGCCTAATTTTTGTACATCTAAAATGAAAGCTACAGAAAGCTTTTTCCTTAGAAATTAGCAGTCTATGAGGTCATGTAGGGCCCCTAAGAGAAAGAGCTCTGTGAAGAACATCAGAGTCGCTTCTACGCCTGTTTCCCATCCTCCACACTGCTACTGGGAGTGGGTGTCGTCTCCTCCTGAGAAGGAAACTGTTGCCCAGAGTAGTTCGTTGTCCTGGGCAGGGACAGCATGGAAGTGTTGGAAAAATTCTTCATCTTCCAGATGATAGTGATTTTTCTTAGAAATATTGCTTTCAAAGTCCTCCAAATTGTTCTGTTCAGGTCAAGGGTAGAAGTGAGTGAGAATGAACACCCAATACTCAGGGTGCCCTCCAGCGAGGGGAGTGGATGGTCAGTCAGGTGTCAGGGTGTGTTTTCCAGTACAATGTAAGCCTTTAGAAGGAAAGGGACTTGTTTGATTGAACTGGGGTGAAAGTAGTACCCTTCATTACTCGACTCTTATATCTGACCTCTTTCTGTTTTCTCTGTATCCCTCATGTTACATTTGTACTGTTGATTGCATCCATTTAATCTCCTGCTGTACTCTGCACAGTGCTAAACTCTCCAGCTCTGTGACTCTATAGCCACTCAGTAAGTCCTTGCTGATTGGTGAATCATCTGAGCTGACTGTGTCCTTTGATAAACTCCTTTATTCTGTCATTTCTTTTTCTCCTCTCCCCTCAATCCCACCAGCTCCTTTTGAAAAGTACGAATGCTCAAGTAGTCCCTCGGGGTCCTTGTCATCCTTGTTGAAGCAAAGGTTAAGCCCTGGTGATTGTGGGGTTTAATTTTGTTTTAAAGAATCAATGCCTCCACCAGGCAGCCTGCCTAATTAGTGATGTTCTTTCTGGAAGCCTCACGCAGGTAACCAAAAAAGGGGTTTTATAGCCTTTAAAAATCTACCTGCAATTACCTTTAAGTAGTTTCCTTCTAATACTCAGCCTCTTCTGCAAAGAGCAAAGCTTAACCATTTCATAATATTAAATAATTTTTGAGTTGGTATTTTATACCATACAACATTTGTGACTATTATACTGAAGAAGGAAAATATTTTTGAAATAAGTTGTTGGCCATAGTAAATTCTAGTGATCATCAAACCAGAGCAACTGAATTTTTTTTGTTTTTTTTTTTTGAGCACTTAGTCACAGCTCCCTTTTTTATTTTTATTTTTTTTATTTATTTATTTTTTTTGTGGGTACCGGGGGGTCGACCTCAGGACCTCGCGCACCAACAGGCACCCGTGCTGCTGAGTGATATCACCGGCCCCTTTTTCGTATGTGGGATCCGGGAGTCGAACTCGGGCCCTCGCGCTTGCAAGGCAGGCGCTTACGCCGCTGAGCCATCTCACCGGCCCAGCTCCCTTTTTAAAAGAGTTTATTGTAAAAGGATTTCATCTATGTTTACAAAGATATCCACTTTCATTTATTCTTTGGGAATCTGAATATTAAATTGTACTGGAATTTCTCCTTTTCTGTGCTCAGCAAGTTAAGACAGCATCATCATTGATTTCTTCCTCGATTTAGAGCAAACATATTTATTTCTTTTTCCTCCAAAGAAATAAAATCTTTATGTGCTGTGCACATGGGTTAGGGAAAGTAACAAAGAGGTGATTGTTCTAGTGCTGGGTACTGCCTAACCTCAGAGGTAAGCACCATTACTCTTTCAAGCACTGTCCTCTAGTGGGGAAAATAAATATTAGTGCTCTCAAAACTAACATTGCTGCTCAAGCTTTTGCACGTCTTAGTGCCTTTCCCGGACCCACGCAGTGCTTTTTTTGAGGAGATATTGAACCATTTAACCATGCGAGTTAAAGTAACTTTCAGTAAGAAAATCTCGGACAGCCATGTAACTTTACCTAACAGTGTTAGGACATTTGAAACAGCTGAATAGATGAAAACAGAGGGTCTGAGGGAGAGCATAAGTCCCATAAGCATCGTGCTACAATGTAAAACAAAAAAGGGCACAGCGCCCATATTTTTAAAGATCAGTATTTCAAAGGGAAGGCTGTTGTTTTAACAAACTGGATATTCTGAAATTGTTTACTATATGGGGCAAATATTTGAATTTCTTTGAATGAATGTACCTCAAGTCTATCAATTTAATGAGATAGGTACGACTATTAACATTTACCAGATGATTATTTCTTAGTTTTAGTTGGTAAAATGCCTGTTTGAAATTTAAACGGGTCTGAAATTTAAACAGGGGTGAATTTTAAACAGGGTTTATCAGTTAAGATTTCAGGGCAATGGACTCAGACAGACTTGGGTTACCTATGCATTCTTTGGTCTTTCTAAGTCTCACGTTTCTTAACTGTAACATGGGGATCATAATAGCACTTTCTTTAAAGAATTTAGTCAGGAGATTATGAAATGATGCTTTAAAAACACTTAACATAGTTCCTGGATTTTCACAAACACTAAGTAAATATTAAGTATTCTCTGAAATATTCTTGTAATTTTTTTGGGGGGGGTAATCTTTTTGACGTGGCCTCTGGAAAGCTTTCTGTCCTCCAGCCAAACCCCAAGTGGTGATTTTTTTCCCCAAAAAAAGCATGTGGGATACGTTTTAAAATTTGTTACAACTTGCACTTTACCAGTTTCTTTTACTACACGTAACCCCGGCTCCGTGTGCGTGATCATCTGGACTTGTACTTCCTAGTCTCCGGTGAATTTCTGTGTTTGACACCTCCGTAGGGCACAGTTTCATATCAGGTGTCATTTCATATTAAGAAGCCAAATTCTGTGGCTGCTTAAATACACTCAAGAGCATGAACACAGCCAAACTGACTGTTCCTGTTTTCAGTTCCCAAAATAGTGATCCAACATCCATGCCCAAAGGAGCATAAACCACAGACTTGTAAAAGGGGTACTCCTGGGAGGCTAGGGTTGGGAGATAATCTGTGAAACATTCATAGTTTTCATTGCCTCATAGATTATGTCTAAAGTCTTTGAGGTTGTAAAATAGTTTGCAGCGCATTGCATCCCTACAGTGAGCTGCTCTGTTCTTCCATACACCAGGCTAATTGCACAGCTGTAATGTTTCTGAAAGACAAAGGCCGACGGCGCTCCAGCGTGACCACCCGCCCCACCCCCATGAGATCCTCACCTCTGCTTTTCCCAGAAAGGTGCCCTTGAGTCTTCATTCTTGCTCAGTGTCCTGTGAAAGGAGCTAAAGCTGCCACCACCTGATTCCAGCATTTCATTACTGCCTGTCTCTGGCCTGTCTGTTGACTCTTTCCTTTATAAATAAAGCTCAGATGTCCCTTGAGCTGGAGAGGGGGTGATGGGTAAGGTTAGAGCACAGCACAGGTCAAAAATCCACAGAGGAACTCAATTACTTTTTTGCAGAAGCAAACACAGCACAATTTCTCCAAAGTTAGATAAATAGACTCATTCAAAGATGGAGGAGATCCTGCGTGGAAAACAATAGGAAGGACAAAAGGAGGCAAGCAACTTCCAGATTTGCCTTTTGTAAGTAACATACGGGCACAGTTTAAGGATATTCAAAGAAACAACAAACTGTGATGAAGGAAAGGGGAAAAGAAGGAAGGGAAGAAGAAAAACACGTATGTATACACAAGATAGTTAAGGTAGTTATACATCTAGTTTCTCTTAGTTCACTGAAAAGAAACGTTTCTGCTAATATTGTTTGGACAAGATATCGTGCCTATGTCTTGTACTCTGAATAACTACTATGAAGACAACAATACACAATGTATTAATTATTGTAACTCTCCTACTAACCTGTTTTGAAATTGTTTTATTATTTTTATTTTTTTCTCTTTAAAATTAAAAAAAAAGGAAACGTCAACATTTACCACTGTACTTATTAGAGCTAATGCACTGCAAATGAAAGTGCAATAAAAAGTCTTCCTAATATTGAACACTCTTGTGCAAAAACTAAGGACTTCATATCTTCTAGCCAACACGTAGGATATTCATGGAAATTGAACTCGTACTACCACATGTGTTTTTATTTTTAAAAACAAAGCGAGACTAGGCTATTACTTCAGGCTTCCCTGAAGCAAACTGCTGGAGTAGTTTAGACTGCTCTCAATTGAGCAATTTCTTCTCCTTGGACATTACAGGCAGAACTATCCTAGTCACAAACCCCTAGAGGCCCCGCAGGTGTTTTCTTATACAGAAAGGTAGTTATAAAGACTGACAAGGGACTAGCTTAAAACAACCAGGATGAAGGTTTTACTAGAAATCTATAAAAAGGAGGAATAATAATGTTGGTGATTCTGATATATTTTCAGAGTGAAAAATTCATATTTGACAGTATAGCGAACTTCACTTGTAGTTATTTAGATTACTTTTAGTAATACTTTCCTTACACTCACAGCCTGTAAGCAATTGTGTATAAAAGTATTTTCTCAAAAGTATATTGAGTGCTGAAAATACGGCAAGATATTTTTGCAAGAGTGAATCAATAGGAGGAAGAATTCTCTTTTGAAAACATCTTTTAAAGATACATGGAGAGGGCCGGTGAGGTGGCTCAGCGGCTTAAGCGCCTGCCTGGCAAGCGCGAGGGCCCGAGTTCGACTCCCGGTACCCACATACGAAAAAAGGGGCCAGTGATATCGCTCAGTGGCACGGGCGCCTGCTGGCATGCGAGGTCCTGAGGTCGACCCCTGGCACCCACAAAAAAACAAAACAAAAAAAAAAAGATACGTGGAGAAATGATTAGTCATGTTGAATTATTTAAGCATGGAATTGGCCCAAATGTCATTGGATACTTCTAGTATATTGAGAAATGAGGGCTGTGAATGAGAGCAAAATACGTGAATATGTACATAAGTCCCCAAGTTTAACAAGCAACGCTTCTATGGTTCATGAATCTCCATCATCTCCCTGATGGTAAATGTAAAGAGGAGGCAATAAACTACAACTTTTATGACTCTACGTTGGTGATCGAGGCAGCCTTCTTTTTTTTTTTTTTTTTTTTTTTTTTTTTTTTTTTTTTTGTGGGTACCGGGGGGACGACCTCAGGACCTCGCGCGCCAGCAGGCGCCCGTGCCGCTGAGCGATATCACCGGCCCCTTTTCCGTATGTGGGTTCCGGGAGTCGAACTCGGGCCTTCGCGCTTGCAAGGCAGGCGCTTAAGCCGCTGAGCCGTCTCACCGGCCCGAGGCAGCCTTCTTATCAGATCACATCCTGCCACAGTGAAAGCATGAAGGATCCAGGCACCCGAGTTGCAGAGGTGTCCCAGTGTACATAATACGGTTCTCTGTAGACCTGAGGGTTCAGGTCCCTTTGCTGGGATCTTCTAAAACTGGCTTTTGTGATATTATAATAAAAAAGCATGGGGTTTCACCAAATTTAGAAGGTTCTGTGATTCGCATCTTCGACATCTTTGGAGGCCACATGAAACTGTGGTTATGAGGTACAGTTAGTGGCTGTCAGGTTTCAGAGACCCAGCTGAAAATGCATCTTGCAAAAGTGAATCTAGGGTATATACGTCGGAAGGCAAGGCCTCATACAGTAACGTGATTCAGCCCTCAAATATTTATTGCATGCCTACTATCTGCCAATCATTGCTTTGAGTTCTGGAGATACTACAGCAAATAAAACAAAACTGAATATCCCTGTCCTTATAGACTTATGTTACAGTATTATTATTGTTTAGCTAAAATAGTCCCCCCACATATATATCTTTTGTGTGTGTGTGTGTGTGGGTACCGGGGGGTCGACCTCAGGACCTCGCGCGCCAGCAGGCGCCCATGCCGCTGAGCTATATCACCGGCCCCTTTTTCGTATGTGGGTTCCGGGAGTCGAACTCGGGCCCTCGCGCTTGCCGGGCAGGCGCTTACGCCACTGAGCCATCTCACCGGCCCTATCTCTTTTTTTAAAGGGTAATTTCTACACTGTTTTGTGTGTGTATTAGATAGAAAGGCATTTTGGTATTAGTAAGAGGAAATCTTACCAATCATGGTATAAGCAAGTATGGCTCTCCTTTTTAACTTGGAACAAAGTTTGTTTGTAGATAGTCTGGCGCGTGAAGCAGCAGCTTACCTCTGTCATGGAGAATTCAGCTTATTTGTGATTTACCATTTTGCCATATTTAGTATGGTGTTTGTTTCTCATAGTTACAGGATGGCTGCTATAGCTCCTGGCATTGTGTCTGTGCTCTCAGCAAGAAAATGGAAAGCTAGGTGTGAACTATGCCTACATTTTATGCAAAAAGGAAAAGCAAACTATCACAAAACTGCACTAGCACATCTTATATTATGTATACCGTGCTACAAGACTGCTCATATCTGCGAGGGTAGTGTGAAAGTGAGTGTGGATTATTTACAACCTTCACAGGGAAGATAATCCAGAAAAAACAAGGTTGGGGTGGGTGCTAAATTAAGTCTCACTCACTGTAGGTCATCCTGGTTACAAAAACAAAGCAAAACAGAACCCAATGCTGTTTATATATAAGACTGGCTGAGTTTGTACATCCATTAACTTTCTTAATGAGTGCAAGCATGGATCGATGCCCCGTTGAAGTACCCAAAGCAGCCTGAATAATTAAATAAACGAATAAGGCCTAATGCAACTGGCACATGCAGAAGACTTTCTGAAACATCACATGGACAATGGTTTTGGCTATTTTGACTACTTTGTTTATTTTAGTGAAAATTATGAACATGTCTGAATATAATCTTTTTTTTTTTTTGTGGGTACCGGGGGTCGACCTCAGGACCTTGCACGCCAGCAGGCGCCCGTGCTACTGAGCGATATCACCGGCCCTTTTTTCGTATGTGGGTTCCAGGAGTCGAACTCAGGACCTCACGCTTGCCAGGCAGGTGCTTATGCCACTGAGCTATCTCACAGGCCCTGAATATAATCTTAATTATCAAAGTTAGCAGGTTTTTTAAAAATTCCATTCTATCATCATTTATTAAGCAATGACTATAACCAAGCATCTTACTATGCTTGACAGTTGCAAAGAGAAAGCAGACAAGATTTCTACTCCAGGAACAAGTGATCAAGAAGAAAAATATAAGTAAAGGATTGCATAAGATGCGATAGTAGGCCGGCTACTCTGCCTGAGGGAATCAGAAGTTTTCATTAAGAATTGTGTACGTGCTTTCTCATTGTGTGTGGACAAGGACATAAAACAAAAAAAGGAAGAAGAGAAAATATGAGGGCTTTTCTGGCAAAGGAAGCAATGTGTGAAAGTCACAAAGGCATATGCTTACACCAAAGGTAAGGCAACCACCGGGTGGCTGTGTGGCACCACAAGTGGTTAATGGACCTTGGAATCAAGCATACCTAAGTTTGAGTCCCAATTCATGGTCTTCATTATTGTAGGACCTAGGTAAGCTTTTGACTGTCTCAGTTTCCTCGTCTCTGAAATACAGATAAAATACCTGTGTTGTAGTCAGGGTTTGCAAGGGAAAAGATACAATAGAGGACACATAATTTATAGGATTATTTTATAGTAGTCACCCAGAGAGTCATATACAAAAGAGTGCAGGAAATCTGTCCACACACTAAAGACCTAAAGAATCCAGCTGAGGGCCTGGATTCCATGGCAATGTCCTGCATGAGTCCAGCTGAAAACCTAGAGCCCATGACAATGCCCCACGAGTTCAACTGGAGGCCCAGAGTCCACAACAATGTCTCACGCAAGTCTGTTTCACGGATCTGTGCTGGGAAGGCCCAAAGGTCAGTGGTGGAAGCTAGAAAGTCTGTGCCAGCGGGATGAAGGATCTGTGCCAGCGGGCTGAGGGATCCACACTGGAGCCAGGAAGTGATGCTCAAAGTAAGGACCAGAGCTCCCCCAAAAAGTACCACAGCCATCCTCAGCAACATCAAGGGCCCAAGCTCTTCCAACGATGAGAAGAGCTGAGTGCATATCAGGAAAACCAGTGTGACAAGCTTCTCCAGGAGAATCAGCAGCCCACCATCTTTGCCTCCAGTTCTGCTTTGATGCTGTTGGCAACAATCCTCAAGTGGACCTTCCACACCCAGGACCACTCTGATTCAGTTCGGCTGTGTGTTACAAGTTGATCAACAGTTGTCAACCCACCACAACCTGACACCCACAAGTTAAAGGAGGAAAGGTTTGTTTCAGCTCACAGTTTGTAGAGCTTTTAATCCATAGTTGGCTGGCTCCAAGGCAGGGCAGCATGGCAGAGGGCATCACAGAGGAACAACAGCTCTTAGCATGGCAGGAGAAAACAGAGAGGACTCAAAGGAGGAGGGAGGGAGGTAGACCCTTCCAGGCCACACTCCCAGTGACCCACCTCCTCTAACCAGGCTTCACCTCTCAAATCACATTTAGCTGTAAACTCATCAGTAGACTAATCCACTGACGAGTATCATTCCTCCATGATCCAATCACTTACCAAAATCTTCACCTAGGAGCTGTTTAGGGGGAACATCTAGATATAAACCATAATATCCCCAATGACTTTCAGCATATGGAATTAGGAGGATTAAGTGCAATACTACATGCACAGCCTCATTGACAGTGACTGACATAAGGGAAATATACTCATTACCAGATCTACTATTACCCTCATCACCATCATCACCCTCATCATCAATGTCAAGGCTATAATGTTGTATTTTGAGAACAATGGGAGACAGTGAAGGAGAGGTTTTGTGGATGCACAGCAAACTGTGATAGATTGTAAAGTATTGCCAGCGATTCCTCCCACTCCTATATCACACCCCTCTGCAATGTGATGCTGCTTTTCCTTCTATCAGGAGGTGACATCTATTTCTCCAAGATCTCAGATCTGAGCTGGCCTTTTGAACTTGTTTTGACAAACAGAGTGTGGCATAGGGGACACTGTGGAGTTTATGGGCTGAAGCATCTCCAGCTTCCACTTGTATTCCCATGAAATCCAGTTGCCTTAGGAGTAGATTGAGCCAGCTTGCTGTTCTACATAGAGTAAAATGAGGCACCAATGTTTATGGCTAGATATCTCCCAAAGTCTTGTGCAGTCATGGGGGCTTTTCAGAGGTGGCTGGATCTAGAGTGTTTGGTGCTGGGGTCAAGGGTGTGTGATTACTGAATCAGTCCACTGATTGGTTTGGCACAGTTCTGGCTAGGATTAAGGGTGTGAGTCATGCTATACCCACCCTAGGGCGGGTAGCCTGCATAGAATATAAGGGACAGAAAGAAGGCTAATGTGCTCTCACCTTCCTGCTTGCCATGGACTATTTCTCCTCTGCAGTGCCCCTTTGCCATGCCACCCTGCCTTGGTGCCAGCCAACTATGGACTGAAACCTCTACAAACTGAGAAATAAACCTTTCCTCCTTTAACTATAGGGGGTCGGGTATTTTGTCTCAACACAAGAAAAGTAACTAAGACACACTGCCAAAAGCCCCAGACAACTGCCATCTGGGGCTAACCTGCTCCTACCTGAACTGTAACCTGGTCACAAAATACACTAGTGAGCCCGGCTAGGCCCAGGGAGCAGGGACAAGTTTCTCAGATGAATTCTTCCTCCACTGACGAGCCTGGCACTGAGAGCAAGTTCATGGTGGTTGCTTTAAATCTCTGAGTTTTGGAGTGGTTTCTTATGGAGCAACAGATAAAAGAGAAGCCTAAGAATTTTACCTTAAATAGGACATGAGAAGAATCATTGAAAGATTTTAAACATAACGATGACCTCAGCTGAGTCTTATTTGTGAAATGTCACCCCAATGTCAGAGGATATGTCAAAGGAATAGTATGTTACTGAAAGCAGGTAAAGAAGACAGATGCAGCGGTTAACTACAACTTGATGAGGACCTGGAAGATAACAGGAGAATAGCAAGGACAAAGCTGCTTTTGTGAGCAAGCACCTCAGAAAAGCCCTGCGTTTGTTTTAATGTTCTGCAGAATCCTTGAAGTTCTTCATTTTCAGACTAGGAGCCAATGCTTTTACTTTGGACTGGGCCCCCAAAATTTTGTAGCAAGTTCTGAGAAAGAAATTCACAATAGCTGAGCCGTAGGCCCTGCACACTACGGTAGGAGGTAGAAAGAACCTAACCCAGTACATTCTTTGAGGCAGCAGCTTCCTGTTGAACAGCCACAAGACCTTTGGGTTTGTGAATGTTTGGGTCTCGCACCAGCAGTCAGGCTGTGATTACTCTGATGCCAAAGTTAGTGACAGTTTCACACAATAGAAACATCAAGAATAATAAAAGCGTTTCTAATTTTCTGTCTCCTAAAAGCCACCTGAGTGGCCTTGAATGAGTCGAGCTCCTCCAGCTTCCCCATTCATGAAATAAAGTGATAATCCTGTCCCCACGCAGCTCCTGGGATTGTGACAATTGAGCAGACCTGTGAACGAAGCACTTTAAATTCCCCACAAAGGAATGCATTTAACTAAACAGAAGGACTAAAAATAATTCCATTAACAACAATAAGCCCCACTCCGTGTCCTCAGCTCAGGTCCTTCTGAGGTAGCTGTGACTACTTGCTACTAGGATTCTCAAAACCAAAATGCCTGATGTTTTTGCAAGAGAACATAGTAAGTAGATGAGTATTCGATCTGGTTTTCTATGTGTTAACATGTCACAAAGCCTCTTTTTGTTTATTTATACTGTCTCATAGTTTAAATTTATTCATTCACTTGTTGAACACCCTTTATTATGTACTGGGCACCAGGCTAGATGTTAGGAAAGAGGAACCAGTAGGGGTTTCGTTCCTCAAAGTCTTTGTAGTCCTTATAAATTGGAGATTATACAAATACACAACTAGGAAGTAATGCGCAGTATTAAAGGAGCCACAAATGAAGCGCTAGTGGAACGAAACCATTTAGAGTATGGATGGAGAGAAAGAATAAGGGCTTCTGTGAAGAAATAACACTGAGTTGCTAGGTGTTCACTGTGGCATGGTACGAAAAAAATAACGTCAACATACGGTGAATTTTTATGATTGAAAAATAGGCCCAAAATTTGAAAATTACTTTATACTGATAATGCCATATACATGTGCTCTCATTTGTTTTACAAATATTTTATTGTTTTAGAGATAGGAAAAAGACTTTCTGGATTCATTGTGTATTCTTTCATGGTTTGAGACTGACTTGCTGGTAACCTGGGCAGTTCACCCAGACATCAAAGAATAGAGTCCCTTAAACTTTCTAAACTTTGGTTTTTCTGAAAATAAGAGATTTATAAACAGAAAATACACACATTTGCTTTAAAATGAAAATTCCAACAGACTTGTTTATAAATGAATATATCAGAATTTATAATTGTGAAAATGTCAGAAATTTCAATATGGCTCCTTTGGGAAACTATATTCATATACCAATATCATTACCCATGTTCAAAATATATTTTACAATTATACTTTGGAATTCACTAAAGTGACTTGAGCCCTTCAAGGAATGAGGGAATAACCCAAGGAACAAGGGAAAATTTCTCCGTGGTATAAAAATCCTTTCGGAAATAGAAAAATCAGCCCTGGTTGCACCTACCTTCCCCAACCTAAAGAACCACAAGGAGGTTCAAAAGGCAAGGTTATGTGAAGTTGTAACTAAGAAGCATAATATAAAAATCTTCTTCTGAGGAGAAAGATTTTGTATCTGAGCCAAAAGACACATAGGAAAATAAAATGTCAGGTAAATAAAATGGATACTACTTTGGGTTACAAATGAGTGGTGGTTTTTCAGATAGATTTTGCCCTCCTTCAGTTTGTGTAGTTAGAAAAGTGGATTGACATTTTAAAAAGTGAAATGACTTCTTTGGTAGTCTGAAGCTATGGTAACCCAAGAGGACTACTTCTAAAACATTAGCAATTTAAAAACAATCACAGTATCAACACTGGAGTCATGTCTTTTAAATTGTTTTATGTATTATTTTTGAAAAGTACCAATGGTGATGATTAGCATAATGACTCACTTTTACAAAGGAATGAGCTCCTCTCAGAAAGGTCCAGTGATAAATTTGTATGAACTTTTCCATTTAGTAAGTACTTTGTACAGGATCATCTATCTCAGTTGAGCCTAAGAACACCACGGTGAGATATATTTTAATTTAATTCTCAGTTTACAGATGAGGAAATTGGGGATTATCTGTAAAATGATACTTAAGCCAGTTGTTAACCTTCTTGAGCCTTAAATTAGCCACAGGGCAGAGTTTCAGTCCCACAAATCCTGAATCTGAAGTCCGCCCATACTTGGACACATATTTAGACCACTAGACATCTTCATTTCACTGATTAATTTACTGAAGCTATGTCAAGCTTGCCTGGATGTCTGGAACCATCTGAACAGCCGTGATTTCTTGCCTCCTTAGTTTGCCAGTGATCTGGGTTCATGACATGTTGTTTAAATACATTTTTTTGTAACTTTGTCTTGGGAAGTGACTGTTTCTCACCCTAAAGTTTCACCTGGTGGCCATGTGACACAATGATTTAATGGAACCTTCTGGGGGCCTGTGGCATAGCTAGAAACAGGTTTCATCCCTGCTCTCTTCCTCCAATTGTCCTAAGCCCTGGCCTTGAAATGGAGCATCTGTTAGCCCTCACGTCACATGCTAAGTAGTCAGTGAGTCATGCTTCCTAATGGACTCAGAGCCCCAGCTGGAATTCATCTCTCTCTGGTTTGTTCGCTGCACCTATAAACTCTCTAGTCGTCCTTTCCACTCTCATTCTCTTCCTCCTTTTGTCACACACTCTAAGTGTCCACAGATGTCAAGTGTAGAAAAAAGACATGTGGTGTTGGTTAATGCTCTAGTGCTGGCACAGAGGTACTTCCTGAGGAAGATATGGCCCCTAACAGAGTTGTTTTGCAGCCGGCCCATCTGTATTTATCACTACCTAGTGCCTATTCTTGATTCAAATAGCTTGGCAACTTTTAGGCTGGCATGAAGCCATCCAGGGTATCCGTCAACGGGCCATCTAGCCATTTCAAGTGCGGCTGTTAAGGGGAGGAATCCTAGCCAGGAATTTCTGAGCTGCTGTCTGTGAAGAGGCCCTATGCATTTTGGCTGGGGAAAACATCCAAAAATAAAAATTAGATACTGTGGCCATTTGTTTGGACGTTGTAGAAGAGTTATTAGTCAGTGGGGCAGGGAAGGGATGTCAGAGATAACAGCACAAAATTAAATCTAATTAATCACTCAGACAAGTGGAGAGCTGAGCCCACACTTCCCAGAACAATTGATGGAAATCTAGGAAGTGGTTAAAAAAGTATTTAGTCACCAGATTTTACTGACTTCTGAGAAATTGAAAAGCCTAGATGAAAATTAAGTACACGGAAAATAAACAGTGTAGTAATCTGAGGAGTATGTACACACTTTCTCAGAATTTATTTGCAAGAGGGTCAAAGCAAAGGCACTTATATCAATCTTTGTAATTTACTAATCCACATGTATTTACTAATTTAAATCTTTTTAATGCAGGAGTAAATCCACTGCTCTTTTAAGGTCAAGCTGTGAGTGGCTTCGAAGAGCTCGTTGAGCGGTGTTTGTGTATACTGTTTCTAAAAGCATGGGCTTTTGAATCAAACAAAACTGGGGTTAATTCCTGCTTTCCCATTGAAAATTTTGTTTTCTTTCTTGATGTCTGTTACTTTATCCATTAGAAATGAATAACAGTAATAGAGCTTCATACTATAATTGTGAAAAATAAATTAGAAATTAGACAAAGGTCTTCCTCTTGTAAGTTCTTAATAGATATTATAAATATCAAATTGACTATTTACATGCCTCACGTAATCCACAAGTTTCTGCTTGCCTAGCCTAAAGCTACATTAACTTTTTATGTCCGTTTTCCCACTGGTTTGTAAGAGTCAATTGTTACATATTAGGAATTTTGAGATACCAAAATGTTTTTAAAAAGTAAGTGAAAAGAGACAATGAAGTAAATTATATTAAAACAAAGTGATAAACACCCAAAACTCACTTCCTTAATTATTTCTACTGCAATTTGCTGTCATCTGTGCTCTTGAGGTGATTTGTCCATTTTATCTATGGGTATGGTAAAATACTATATAATGGGATGTATTATGTATTATGCAACTCTTCCCGAACTGTTTTCAATGACATCCCTTCCCTGGCTTGAAAACAGCCAACCAGCTTGGAAATGGACTGCCCTCTAGTGGTTCCTAAAGGTCATTACCCCACAGAAATTGGTAAATGCATTTTTAAGTCTTCTTCACAAAGAGCCAATTACTAAACACCAGCACACAACTATCTCAGACTAAATATGCAAATTAATTTATGAAAACATATTGACTTCAATGATTACTTTGAAATGTTTTTAAAATGAGATATTTGTGTACATACAGCCAGAAGTGAGCTACTCAACATTTTCTTACACATCTGTTTCATTTATTTGTATTACCTGAGTCCTTAAGCAACTGAACTGTTCTCTGTGAGATCATCTCCAAATTCTTAAAGACATTTTTTCAGAGCCCAGCCATACATTTGTCTTACACATACTAAGCATTTAATGAGTATTTGTTGACAGAATGAAACATATTCTAGGTATAATTATATTTTTATTGATTTCACACACACTAGAAGCTTTTAAAAGACAGAATCACAACAACTTTAAAGGAATTAACTGGCTTTTCTTTGAGATTCTAGAATTGAGCAGTCCTTACAGGACTGGTTCAGAGAGTTCTGGGGCTGCAAAATAGTCTGGAAGCATTTATGGCAGGAAAAATGGAAGTGAGGTGGAGAAAACAGTGAAGGACGGAGACAGCTGATGAGGCATGGCTCACTGTTTACATTTTCTGAATGTAATTTGAATAGTGGCCATCCGTGACTGCCTGAAGTTTGGCTGCTGTGATGGGCTGAGATTCCTACTTCGTGCTTTCCACTAGTTTACGTACTGGGTGAGGTTGTGGTTTGTTAGGTAAGGGGCTTGCTAAAGAGGCATTGTCAGGCCAAATTTAATTTGATTTAATGGGTTCATTTTATGGGAGAACATACAAACAATTATTCTGTATTTTTCTTTTCCCTTCTTTACTTCTTTCCTTTTCTCCCTCTCTTTTTTGATTAGTACATCTTGATTCTTTTTTTCATCCTCTTCCCTTCCTTGACCTCTCCACCCCTTCCATCTCTTGGTCTCCTTCTTTTTTACAGAAGATCTAGCTCCCTGTTTCCTATTATCTATCTTTTATTTTTCTGTTTAATTTATTTATATTTTGGGTTTCTAATGTAAGAGAAATCATATGATATTTAAGCTCATATGTTTGCTTTATTTCACTTCATATTATGATCTCAAGGTGCATCCATTTTCTACAAGTGACTCAACTTTATCTTTCTTTATGGCAGAGTAGTACTCCATTGTGTATAACTATCACATTTTCTTAATCCGTTCATCTGTTGATGGGCATAGAGGCCACTCCCAAGATTTAGCTATTATGAGTTGTGCTGCTATAAATATAACTAGGCATGTATCACTGTAATATAATGTCTTTAATTCTTTCAAGAAGATTTGGGTCAAACAGAATATTTAGTTTTAGTTTTTTAGGGGAATCTTCCTACTGCTTTCCATAGTGGTTTGACTAATTTACATCCCTACCAACAATGCAAAAGTGTTCCTTTTTCTCTGCAGCCTCACCCACCTTCCTTTCCTTTCCTTTCCTAAAGATGGAACTCAGGGCCTCACATGTGCTAGGCAAGCATTTTACCTCTCAGTCACATCCCAGCTCCATTCTATAAATTTTGTACCATGTAAGATCCTTTTCCTAAAAATCAGCCAAATAGACTATATTTGGTAGTGTAATTATTGCATGAGTTAAAAAGTATATTAAATAGAAAAGTTTTCATTTTTAGCAGAAATACTGTATAATTTCTATAAAACATGGCATCTAATAGGTTTTTAAATGGATACTCACTGATCAAGCATTTTGTGTGTTTTTACGGGTTATTTTTGAATTGTTTACATTTTCCCTGTTTTTTATTGGGGAGAGTTATTAAAATTCCTAAAATTAGTACTGTTTTCCTCCAACTACACAGAGATGTGTTTTTAAATAATAATATTAATAAGTAGTTGTGTATGAATATTTCTTTCCAAAACAAAGAATCTATGTTGGCACAAATTGGAAATGGAGTGAGGTGCTGGAAAGAGAATAGGATTTACATTTGGAATGAGTGCTACTCAGAATTTACATGTTATGACTATGGGATAGCAACTGTAGTTAGCCATCTATAAATTTAGCATTGCACATATATGGTAATGAAGGTGATCAGAATATGACACTTTGCACTATATCACTTTACCGTAAGGATTATTTTGAGTTGAAGACTCAACATGTACTGGAAGCGTTCTCTGTCCTCTCCTACCTGCCTAAAAACAGGCAATAAATTTCTCTTAAGAAAGAAGTCCTTGGTATACCAAGAAGATCAACACTTATCACTTGAAATAGGCAATCAAGACCAAAATGAGTTTGCATGAGCAATCTTTACTAAAACAACCCTTATCTTCCATTAGTTCTTACATAAATTTTTAGTCACTTACTTGTGATCTATCACTCCCAAAGGCCAATCCTATTTTCCTTTGTTAAAATGGTATTTGGCATTTCTGTCAAAATTAATGCATGTAAAATAAAATTGTGTACTTTTTGCCTTTTGTTTGTTTAATTTACAAGCCCCAAAACACTGAACAAAGAGAGGAAATATATTTGAGATGTAATGATTAAATGAAAGATTCTGAGGTTTGCATGCATGTTACTCACCTTGATATGCATTAACATAAATTAATTAAGTAAATCTGGATCAACTGGTTTTTGAAGAGCCTTGGTATATGCACAGTAAGAAATCCAGGAAGACCAAACCTCTTACTTCCTTGATTTTGTCTGAATAAAAACCTTTTCCTCTAATTCAATGGTCTCATCTTCCAGAGCTCTTTTCCCCTCAGCAACTACCCACCGCCAAAACAAAACAAAGCAAAAGAAAGCAAGTCTTGGACTTCCCCCTGGGTTCCTCTACCTGACATAAAGTTTTCCAAAATCTCTCTGTACCCTACTTTTCCTCACCTACTCTCACTATCCAGCCGACTCTAGCCAAGCTCTACTCTATCCAGCTCTACTGCAGCCAAGTTAGGTCCTTATTATTGCTTAGTCCAGTCGTTGTCTTTTATTTACCCAAAATATCATCTTTTCAATCTTTCTACATAGGAATATAATAACTTTTTCATTCACAATCATTTTCTTTTTTTTTTCAAGACTTCTTGGTGTTCTCACACCATGTACACTCACTCTTAGCTTCAATTTTTTAACTCTCAAGGTCCTTATTTATGACACTTCTCATTGGTGCAATTGGTTAGGTTTTCAGCCTATCTGTATGAGTATATTTGCTTCATCATATGGAATATAAATGCTTTGGCAATTTCCGTTTTCTATAATTCTCTCCTTACCGCCCAGAGCCTCACACATTTCTAGGTAAATGATGCAAATTCAGTAAAAGTTGGCATCTGAATATATCTGGTGCCTAAAACAGTGGTGGTTTTTTTTCCTCCCACTTCAACTTTTCCCCTTCCTTTTACCTTTTTATCAACTTGATAGAAAAATTGCAGTATGAAAGCCCAATATTCAGAAATATCTGCTTTTCATTTAATATAAAACAGTGAATTTCTTGTTGTTTACCAAATAAAAACAACACAGTGTTGCTAAAACCTTATGACAGTAAGTGAAGCAAGATTTTTTTTCCTACCAATGAATAAAAAGATATCTTCTGCTTATACGAAGGCTCACAAAGAATGAGTTATATGAAAAACAAATCGAAGAATGATACTGAAAGCCAATTTGTAATTTTATATCTACACAACTCTCTCTGTAAATAATTGGACATGTCTAATTTACTTAGAAGCTCTTTGAAACTGAAATTGAGGGTTGTTTCAATTTTAGTTTGAAAGAGTAAAGGAATACATCATCAGTAAACAGAAGGAAATCAAAATTTCAGAAGTTTTTTCCCAGTTAATTCTTCATAATACAATACTGAGTGGAAGTGAGAAAGTTGATTAATGTTAATTAACTTAGATTTTATTATATTTATTCTTTTCCTATTTTTCAGGCTCTACAGATTCTTTTCAAATTAAGCTACATGAGATTGTTTTTCTTTTTCTTTCTTCTTCTCCCCCTTTTCCTCCTCTTCCTCCTTCTCCTCCTCCTTCTCCTTCTTCTCCTTCTTTTTGACAGTTCATCTCCTTACCAATCTGGAGAGAGCTAGAAGGAAGAGGCTGAGGAAAGGAATGACTTGTAATTTTCTTTCTGAGTTCTTACTTCTTTTTTCTCTCTACTAAACTATTGAGACAGTCCTTGCAGAAATTTGGAGTCAAGTATGGCTTGCACTTTCTAAAACAAGGCAGTTAGAAGATAAATGGAACAAAATTAAAGTTGACACAAAACCATGCAGATCCAAATTGGCTTAAAAGAAAATAAACATGTGAAGAGACAGGAAAAAAATTGTCTTTAATGTCATGCAACTCTAAAATGATAGCAGGGGATGTATGGCCCTATAGTTCAACCAACTTCATGAATCAAGATACTTCCTACGTTCACAAAAGCTTATCCAAGCATAAAACACAGTTTGTGGAAGAAGATATAGAAAACAAGGAAGTTGGTATAATCAAAATTCAGTTGGCTTCCAACATGTATATTTTTTTCATAGCAGTATCAGAAGGTATCTTTAATTGATAATCCTCCTGGTGTTTATGGAATTAGAGGAGAGAGATACCCACTTGTACTTTGCAGACATTAATTATTCTGTCCTGATCTGATTAGGAAATCATGAACACTGTCTCCTTATAAACATGAGGATTATACACAGCCAGTAAGTGGTCCCAATGGGGATGTCCAGTGAAATGTAGTAGAAAGAATGAAAGAATCTCTTGTAGTTATTTCTTCTTAAGTTGCCATCCCAAAGCTCCATAGTTATATTTTTTGGCTTTGAATTAAAATAGATCAAATTACTTCAAATAAGTGATTTATTCTAAGCATGTAAGTGAAATAACAAAAGCATTTTGTTGTTATAAATTCTATACCACATTCCTGTTTATTTTTCCACTTTCACCTTTAAAAAAATCAGTTACTCTTCTCTCTTATGAATTGCCCTGAATTTATTCCCTATTTTTCTGCCAATCTAGTCTATTTTAAAATGAATCTCCTCTGGCCCACTAAAAATGTAAATTTGGCTTCTGGTCTATTTCTATGCCTGCCATGTAAATTTAGTACAGCGTCAAATGGAGCAAGTCAAAGAAGAAAATCCAAGTAGAAAGGCCCTTTAATGTTGTTTTAGTCCCCTCTCTTTATTTGTAAATATAAAAATAAAGCTACTTGATTGCTTCTCCCCTTAAAAAAAAGTCTGATGAAGAGAAAGACCCTTGGCTACAATTTATTTGGATTTTTGTAGTTAACTGTTTCAGAACTCAAGTTGGCTTTGTGCAAGTAAAAGAGCAGCTATGGGCTGGGGATGTGGCTCAGTGGCAGAGTTCTTGCCTTGCATTCACAAGGCCCTGGGTTTGATCCCCAACACCAAAAAAAAAAAAAAAAAAAAAAAAAAAAAAAAAAAAAAGCACATCCGTAAGAAACTTGTGGTTCAGATTCAGGTTTCCAAATTCAGTTCCCAACATCCCGAAGATTGCAACTTGATGTCTCTAATCCTCACATAGAATGTCATAGTTGATTTCGTGTTGTTTTTTTAAAAAAAGGGTTGCTCAGAAGCATCATACTTAAATATAAACGTGAAGATGTCTATCTTGAACTGTCCATTTTGTGTTCTGTTTTTTTTTTTAACTAAAAATTCATGTAAGGCAGAAAAACATTATTAAGTTATGTAGGCATCTTTTTTTTTTTTTTTTCTTATAACTAACTCAACAAATTCACCAAGTTAACAGTTTATTTTATAAGACATTGTGGGAATAAACCTAGTAATTAAGTTGACCTATGGAATCTAGTTGAATTTTATAAATAATAGTTTCTGACAGGTAGAAGCTGGAAATATTTTTAGAAAGGATTATACCAAAGGGGTTCTAAACATACTGAAAATCACGACTATGTCCCATTTATGCGTACTTTGATCTGTTGATAAGAATGAAGTTTAAATTTTGCCTTTTGAAAAATTTTTGTCGTTTTTATTTGTTTTGGTGTTTTGCTGTTGCCCCTGGAAGCATTACCTATTTTACATTTTTTTTCTTTGAGAAAATCCTTTTCTCCTATTTATTTATCTAGCTGTGCTCTCCTGGTCTGTTTCATTCCACATGAGAATATAACCAGGCAATGTCGTCTCCGCCCATAAACTCTAAGCAGTAGTCTATCCTTCCTTATGTGTCATAAGTTTGCTAAATTTCTTATAATGTGTGTCATCAGTCTAAGCAACTTCAATTCGTTTCATTGAATTCTCACCCTTCTGCTTTTCACAAGCTAGAACAGAATACCTCACTAGAAACAAAAACACTGGCAACTTACTAAGTAAATAACAACAACAGAACTAATTCAGTTGAGTTTTTGAACAACACTGGTATTATCTTTAGGAACATGATCCCTGGCCAGGCGTGGTGATGCGTGCCTGTAATCCCAGCCTTCAGAACATTGAGACAGGAGGATGGCTGATAGTTCGCAGCCTGGGCTGCGTAGTGAGTTCATGAGTTCAAGGCCAGCCTGAACTACGTAGACCCTGTCTCAAAAAACACCAAAAAAAAAAAAAAAAAAAAAAAAAAAAGACCCCTTAAGAAAGCCCATAACTGTTGCATTACATTCATCCTTGCATACATCCTTCAGCTTCTCCCACTTCCCTTTCCCGAATGTTGTTCACAGCTTTGTTTAATGTAATATAAAGTGTTCTTATGGTTTTAAATGAAGAAATTAGAAAATTCATTGACATGTTTAAGCTTTATGGAAGAGGGAGACTCGAGGTAAAAGGACTTTTTACTTATTTAAGGAAACAAAAGACCTTTAGACAACGATCTATCAAATCACAGGTGGTCCTCTTAAAAGTTGTTCATATTAAAAATTTCTTTACCAGTCTGGACTACATACCACATGAGTGCTAATAAAATGTCCCCTGACTAATGAACAGCTGTTATTATTGGTTAAGCTGATTGAAATGGAGAATTATGGCCAGCTGCAAAACGCATTCAGGAGTGGTGAGAGAAACTGGCAGCTGCTATTCTACTTGCTATAAATATTTTTAATTAAAATTTGCCTCCTGCTTTTCAATTTGTATAATAGCAGGGATTTTTAGTTAGTTACTTTAGGGCTAAAGGGCTCTCTTTCTCTTCAAGAAGAGGTTTTTAGCTCTTCTATTAATAATGAATATTAACAATAATGGTGGCATCCTGCTGCCTGATAAGAAAATGAGCTGCACAAAGAAACGCTCCTTTCATAGAACAATGTGCACCCAAGAATTTCAAAGTTTTGTTTGCTTTTAATACTTGCATCTAGTTAAAAATTCCCAGCTCTCTGTCAGGAATTCTTATAAACAGTGAGGATAGTGGATAGAATTATCCTAGAAGCATCTATATGGGACCAGCATTAGAAATAAAAGACACACACACTCCCCATACATTTTGTTTACTAAAATTCTGAATTTCAAATTTTTGAGTTTCCGAGTCTTAGGACTCTCCTCCCATTCTTGACAGCCTCCTTTCACCTCATCAACCACTGCTCTCAAACGTGGTGATCTCTGGAGGTTAGTTCTCAGGGCTCTTCTCTGCATACTCTCTTCAGATATTCACAGCTCTTTTGTGGTTTCAACCAAGATCAATGATGCAAAAATCTCATTCTCCAGCCCGGCCTTCTCACATGAGCCACAGGCTTTTTTGTCTGGATTCCCCTTGACACTTAAAGCTCATTAGTTTCCCCACATCTGTTCCTCCTTCTGTCTTTCTCATCTTACTTAATGGTGCCTGTACGGTATCTCTTGCAACAGTGAAACCAAAAGCCTTGAAGTCACCTGAGACTTTCCTTTTCCCTTCATATTCTTGACTAAATCTTAACAGTATCCAAGCCATAATGATTTTACTTTCTAAATATATCTCAGTCTGTTCTCTCTACCTTCATCTCTCTTAACTACAATCTTTCATCTGGATATTATAATAGCTTCCTCATTGCTATCCCTATCTTTGCATTCAGCCTTTTAAAGTTATCATCTTTATACATCAAATGAAATTTAACCATATCCTGTCCTTGCTTAAAACTTTTCAATGGCTTTCCACCATTTCAAGGATAAAATTTGAAGTTTTCAACATGGAATGTAAATCCCTGTATGAGTGAGCCCCAACCTATTTCTCTTGCTACTCCCTACTTCATACTACAAGCTACAGTGCTACTGAGGTTTGTTAGTTCCACAACACCATGCTTTGAACACATAGCTTATCCTCATAATATTCTGGTGAGGTCTTCTACTGATGTACCCTGAACACCTTCCAGGCCATGAGTGAGGTTTTTATTCTCCCAGATTCCATGACTCTGAATCAAGTTACACTATAACATTATCAAAATATAATCACTTTTGTCCATCTCTATCTCTGAATAAGGCATCAAAGATCATGTCATATTTATTTTTGTGTCTCACAGTGTCTGACATATGGACATGTAAATGTTTCATGATAAAGGATTTCAAGTAATAAAATTAGATCCGTTTTTTTTTTTGGGGATCTAATCTAACAATGTTAAATAGATAACTGTGGAAACCAGAATTTTAAAAAGCACTCATTAGTTTTAGTAAATAATTTGTTAGTGAAAGCAGGAGGAAATATTGTATGTCTTTTACTTACAAAGGACATTCAGCCGAAACCATTTATTCTCATGTAATGACAAACTGCAAGCGTTCCTTGTTGGTTTAATTAATTTCCTTCCAATGACCTAAGACTTGTGCTTCAGATATCTTCATATATACAACAGCTGTTATGACACCTCATTAATAAACCTATTGTTACAAAATAAATAACCCATGAACCTTTGAGCCTTTCTTAGCTGAGAAACCACGACTTAGAGACAATATAAGGATTGGATTCAGACATTAATAAGTTTATGACTGAGATTTTGTTTGCCTTTAAAAATTGAGCACTGTAGCAGAAATACAAAAATCTTCCTAGAATGAACATTCTGCGTAGTCTAAGTTTCTCTGTAGTCAAGAGGTAACCGAACCTCCTAATTCTTTCAATAGAGCTGATTAATCTAGTATGGAACCTCTCTTCTCACAAATGGGTGGTGTGGATTAATCACGGCTCCACAGAAAAACAAAACCAACAATATCTATGGGAATATATAGAGGGAAGGTTAGCAATGTAAAAGCTTGAAGAATAGAGCAATCTGAAAAAGTTTGTAAAATAAATGTGTTTATTATATTTAAGAGATAAAAAAAGAAGGATTAAAACTCAGAACAAAGGATGGGATACTGGAAAAAGAGTAAACAAATAGGAAAAAAATAAAACTTGAAGACATCAAGTGAGTTTATCTCACCTAAATTCCAGAAAACTGCAATTCAGTGTCCTTAAGAATTTCTTTATTTTGCTTGGTCTGTCATGACCGAATATTAAATCATTGTTTTATTGTCTCTCTTTGCAAGACTTTGTGGTTCACCTTAAACATGCCCAGGGTAATTGGGGGTATCTGTTGGGTTCACATTACTTATCAGTTTACATTTTCATCTATAAATACATTTCATGTTTATGGACAATGCACGTCATTTTAAACAAGGGCTAAATTTCCAAAAAAGGGCTATTGTTGACCAACTCATATTTTTGAAGACAAAAGTGTTAATCTATTGTTTAAAAAGTGCTTAAATTCTATTTGCAGGATTATCTGAAACACAAAATTGATTTCTTGAGACTTGATGAGATCTGTTTCTTCTTCTGGTTATTTTCCCTGCTTAAAAAAATACTGATGGGCCGGTGAGATGGCTCAGCGGCATAAGCGCCTGCCTGGCAAGCGCGAGGGCCCGAGTTCGACTCCCGGATCCCACATACGAAAAAAAGGGGCCGGTGATATCGCTCAGCGGCACGGGCGCCTGTTGGCGCGCAAGGTCCTGAGGTCGACCCCCGGCACCCACAAAAAAAAAAAAAAAAAAAAAAAAAAAATACTGACATTCTAAAAAATTCAGTGTTTTGTATTTAATTCTCACACCACTGCTACCCCAGTTGAACAAAACAAGCAAAACTAACGAGTAAACATAGTTTTTTTTTTTTTCATTTTCTACCCCACCCTCTGAGGCCAGTATTTTTTTTTTTATTAATTAAGTTTATTGGTACATTTTAGGTATACATAATGATCACATTCATCACAGGGAATTTGTACCTGTACATGACATATCTTGATTTTTTTCCTCTATTCCCCCATCCTCCCTTCAACCCTTCTTCCCCTCCCTATTTACAAAAGCTGTTTCCATTTTTTCCTTCTCTTCTCATATTTTTCCTTTCCCCTTCTTTCCTTTCCTCTCCCCCCTCCCTAGTTCCTCTTCCCATTTGAACATTTTCTTCCTATTTCACAAATAGTAACAAAGAAAATTCAGTCAACTTGAGGCCTTTTCATAATGCAAATAATAGCATACACAAAAACAAGACCCACGGGTTCAGAAGTTAGTATTCCAAACACTTACGCTCTAAAAATAGCTCTAATATTTGGCCCCTAATAAATGTAATGTGATAGAGTTTCTGTAGGGAAATTCTTCACCACATTTCATAGGTTCACTGAGTTGTTTATTTAACAAATGTTTATTAAGTACCTGCTCTGTGCCAGACACTATGCTTGACATAGGAAAAAAAAAACAAAAAACCAACAAACAAACTTCAAGGATCTCCAAAGAATACAGTATGTGCAGTCTAGTGGTCTTACCTATCATCTACTAAAAATACCACTGATGACCTCTTACCTTTTGCTATGGTTTTTCCCCTCCAAAACTCACGTTGAAATTTGATTGCTGCTGTGGTGGTATTGGAAGGTGGGGCCTTTAAGAGGTGATTAGTTTTTTAGAGGGATTAATTCTTTTCTCTGGAGAGGTCTCATTCTCAGGACTGGATTAGGTACCATTGCAGTGGGGTCATTATGGAACAAAGCTGTCCCCATGTTTGGTTTCTCCTATACACACTTGGCTTCCTTTTCCACTCTTTTTGACATGTCGTGATACAGTATGAAGCCCCAGAAGCCAAGAAATCCCAGCACCATACTTTTGGATTTTGCAGCCTCCAGAATCATGAAGTATTAAACTTTTATTCTTTATCAATTTCCCAATCTCAGGTATTTCTTTATAACAACAGGAAAAAGACTAAGAGTCCTATAAATCCTGATATAAGTTAAACACAGAAAAGAAAGTTTATGTCAACTAAAAATGAAGCTTATACTTAATTGAAAGTTTCTACTTTCAAGTAAAGCTTCTTCCATGGCGATTATAATAGATAACACTTATTAGAGATTTCCCTGTATACAACATGTAGTAATTGTTGTTATTATTCATTTTTTAAAAAGAAGCCCTATGGTTAGAATATGGTCTGTCTTCCTGCGCAGCTATTTAATCCCCAAAGTCATATGCTAATGGTAAGAAAAGAGTGGAAACTTAATCTGACTATGATGTTTAGAACTAGGGCCTTTGGGAGGTGATTAGATTTCAATAAGATTATTAGGATGGCACCCACAAACCCTGGTGGCTTTATAAAAATGGCAGAAGGCAGACGTGCAGTCACAGACATGTACGTTCCCTGTCTTTTGCCATGTGATGCCCCGGTCACCCTGGGAACTGGCAGCAAGTAAGTCCCCATCAGACCTTAGCCAATGTCAGCATCATGCCCTTTGACCTCCAAAACTGTGAACTAAATAAACCTCTTTTCTTTATAAAGTTAGCTTGCTTGATATTTAATTATAGTAATAAACCAGACTAACACATGAGGAATCTGAACATCACTGAGGTTCTATAATTTGTCCAAAGTTGCACTCCCAATAAGGATTTAAACAAGGTTTGAACCACGTGACCTGACTTTACAAGGTAGTGTATTGACATTTTCGAAATACTTTATTTAATAAGACACAAGGAACTTCTCATATTGCCAAAATGTCTAAGTATCTGAGAAATTAAGAAATGTGTTCTCTGGAGTAGGAAATATACTACATGATGTGCAGTTTGAGGCAGTTTTACACTTTTAAATATGCAAATTTTCTGTCTCAGACTTTATCTTTCTGAATGGAGCATAGTACCTTACCATTGAATTTAGAGTAGTCACATCTCCGGGCTTCTCAAAATTAAAGATTAGTTTCATCTTTGTGTCAAGACAGGTTGGTGCTGGCAGCTTTATTTTCATTTAGTTAAGACTACAGTATTCCCACATTTATTAATCAAAACCTTATATCTAGAAGAAAAAATTCTATGAAAAAATTAAAATAGTTTTTGCCACACAAATAGAAGCATGAAGTGATCAACTGTAGGTTGCTGCTAAATATACAAAGCCTACTCTAAATTTTCGGAATATGACCCTTCTATCTATGATCACTATTATTATTAGAGTTGACCAGTTAGGACTTTATGCATCTCTAACAAAAACCCAGTGAACATTGAAAAATAGTAATTTAATGTAGATTTTCCAAGGCTGAGGAAGCTTCTTTAAAATGTCATTAAAGAACTAAATTCATTCTATTTCTTCTCTGTCAAGCTTAGTGATAATGACTTTCCTACTCTCAATTTCACAATGGCTGCTGTATTTCCAGCAGGAAGAATGAGAAAAGCAGAGCATCATGAAGTTCACTTATTCCCCAGTGACTTCCAACTGCAGCTCATTGGCCAGAATTGAGTTTTATAGCTACGCTTACTTGAAAGAGAAGCTGGGAGTTAAGCACCTTCAAGCCTCAATGGTAGAGGAACAAGAGAGGGATATTTAAAAAATCCACGTCTTCACTTGTATGTTTACCTTGGAAACTATGGGAACCAGAGAGGTGCTTCCACGTGCCTGTTGTGTTGTGAGTCAGCTCTTGTTTTGGTAAGGCGAGGTCTAATAATTGAGGTCTTTGCTAATTTGCTTGGTTACTTCAGAGAGAAAATGAATGGGTGCAAACTTCCAAGGCAGCACTTTCAGGGTATGAGACAACTTGCTATGAATTAGAAGAAAGTACTCCCTAGACCAAAAGGGTGTATTCCCTGGGACAAAACGGCGCTGTGAGATATCACATGGATTTTCTTTCCAGTGCATTTCCAGCAGAGGTGAGTGAGAATCTTAGGATTTCAAAATTGAGCTTCACTCTTTGCACTCAATTCAATGTCTTTGGATGATCAAAGATGTAACTGTGGTCTGCACTTAGTGCCCAAGCAGACCCCAAACTGTCCTTGCAGAGAAAGACCCTGAACATGCCATGGGATTGAGGAGATTTGAGTAGGATTCCAGCACCTTATCACTGAGGGGACTTTAGAATTCATTTATTTCAAGCTCTCTTAGTTTTATCTGAGAAAATGAAAGCCCAGGATATTAAGTAATTTGCATCAGGATACCCAGATGAAGATGCCTTTGGTGTCCTTTTCTTTTCTACCAGCTGGAAAAAGTAGGAACACTCCAATGGTGTGTTTCCGTAGCACTCTGTCTAACTGTATGTAGCACTTAACTGAAAATATTTGGTTAGCATCTTTTAGTTCAGTTTAGTGTCTGCCTTCTCCTTTACACTAAAGCTCAAATACAGGTCTCATTAAAAGTATCTGTCTCATTAAATGCAGTATTTCTGGGTCCCAGTACAGTTGGGGAGATAAAGTAATTCCTTGATATATCTTTACAAAATGGTTAATGAAAGACTATATGGTTTGAAAGATGCTGACACCTGATCCAGACTGTGGTTTTTTTCCACATCACCAGCATTTCTAAGTCCATTGTCGTTCAGATCACGAGCAGAAATTAGATGAAGAACCAGTACTATGCTAGACTAGGGAAGAGTTCTCCAGCTGTCCAGCTGTGCCATTCCTGACTGCCTCATCATCATCCGTTTTCCTAGAATTCAGGAGTATTTAAGTTCATCCTGTTTGTCTCTGTGAGTGAAAGGAAATAGAGATATTTTCAGTAAAATGTGCCACCATCTGAGAAGACACTGACTACCTGGCAGTGCTATAAGCGCAGACATTTTTGTGGGTATTGAACCAAACAGACTTTTAAGTAGAGAGCTAAAGAGATTATGATAGCATCTGCCATGTAAATCCTAAACATCCTCCACAGAGCTGCCTGGGGTGGTATGGAATGTGTAACTACTTTTCTTATTCTCTCTCCCTAAATCTTATATCCATCCAGCTGGAGTGCAGTTAGAAAGACACTTTATTTTTGTCACATCTTTGTAGTCTGCTGTTTATCTTATGTTTTCAATGGCTTCCTCCTGGTGTGGAGAAGGGCGGTCTTGGTGTTTTAAGGTTACACGGATAATTTTCTAGTTTAATCGCATAGACGCTGTTTAGAATCCAGGAGGCTAGAGAATGCCCTCAGACGGCACAGACTGCCTTGTCAGAAAGGTGTGAGGGGATGGCTGTCTCTCCGTCATCTGTTACCCAAGGTAAGAATGAATTATGGAATCTCTCGTTGATGCTTCTTCTAAATCTATTTATAAACACTTACGCTCCCTGCAGGATGAGACACAACACTGTCAGGACTGGTGGTGATTTGAAAGATCAGAGGGTTATTTAGATACTCTTTAGAGCAGAAAAGGCTCTCCACAGTGGTTAAAAAAGAAAAGGTTTGTATCCTCTTAAAGGGTAAAGTTTGATAGCTGGGAGTGGTGGCACAGGCCTGTAATCCCAGCCCGTGGGAGGCTGAGGCAGGAAGATCACCATGAGCTCAAGGCCAGCCTGCATTACATAGCAAGACCCTGTCTTAAAACAAAAAACAAAACAACAACAACAAAAAACAAAACCAAAATCAAACCAAACAAAAAAACAAAACCCAAGCTAAAGTTTGTACCACTTAAAGAGATTACCCTATAAATTGAATATTATCATTTTGTTTCCTGTTAAATTACAATCTCAGTAATGCCTCTTGGTGTTAAGCTGATTGTCCTAACCATAATAATATTCATCTATTAACATTCCTTTTAAAACACCGGTGAATCTCAGCTATTATGTGTTCTCATCTAGCCAAAGCTTATGTTCTAAAAATTATAATAATATTTCATTGAATTTTGTTTAATGCTGTAAAAATAATTCCTGATCTACTAAGTTCACAAATATGTGATAAACATAAAAAAATGAGAAAAACTACTAATTTGTGTGACTTTTTTCCTCAATCCGTTATCCTTCATTGCATTTTCTTTTTTTTTCAAAATTTCCATTGGGTTTGCTTTAGGCAATGGCTTATCACGTCTATCTTTAACATCACAGGAGTTTTCAATGATTTTCTATAGCAGACATTGCAGTGTTAGTATTTTTTAACATTATATCTACAGGTTGTAAAATAAGTCAAGTATGTTGTTCCTTTTCTTTGTCTGCCTACCTTTTTTCCCTTAATATAGTTATCTTTAAATTAATATTATAAAATATAAAAATGGTGACTTGTTAAATTATAATAGGTGTTTAGTTAATGATGGACAAATATGAAATTTGTTTTAGAAGAAAGAAGACTATGAAAAGTCATCATTTAAGTGAAAGTACATTCAAATTGAATTCTAGCAATATTGATTTTCACTTTCCTCAGATTTTGTCTAAAGGCAAATAACCTCTAAAAGTGAAGAACTACATTTAGTTAAATTTCAGTTGCATCCAGGCACTGATATATGGAATTATCTTATGAAAAAATGCCCTTCCTTTAGAAGAAAATGAGCAACTGAGCCTTTCAGAAATTTAGGACTGTAAACTGTCTGCTTCCTTGTCTTTCCTATTTTATATTTATTTTCTTTGAGCACAGCAAATGGCTGCCTCAGGAACTGTTACTAGATGGCATAGATGAGCACAGTGCCTGGTCCTCCAAGACTGGCACATCCCATCTTTGGTTCCCCAAAACCTGATGAGTTAGGGGAAAAAATCTACCTTATCAGACCAGTTTCATAAGCAAAGCTAGGCCACTAAGTACAAAATGGAAAGGCCCAGCCCACAGAATAGGTTGTGAGTGTATTCTCACGCCAAGAAACTGCTCATCAGGTTGCAGATGATTACACTGCCTTACAAGCTCAAGGGAAACATTTTCTTTCTCGTCTTCTGTACATTGGTTTATGCTGGTGAGTCAGGGAGGGACCCCTAGAAAGTCTGTGAGGACGCTATCACATCGCTCCCTTCTCAACTGAATCATCACTAGCTGAATAATCTTTTTGCTGTGATCATTATTTGTCTTCCCAAATAGGATGTGAGCACTAGGAGATCA
Source organism: Erethizon dorsatum (assembly GCA_028451465.1). Taxonomy (NCBI): domain Eukaryota; kingdom Metazoa; phylum Chordata; class Mammalia; order Rodentia; family Erethizontidae; genus Erethizon; species Erethizon dorsatum. Next base: position 28,695,925 of record CM051834.1, read on the forward strand.
GGGACCTTATAGATCTTACTGGGCACAATATACTCCGTGCCTAGCACTGTGCCTGATGCACGGTAGGCAATAAATTAATTCAACAAATACTTATTAAGTGTAAATGAGTGAGTGAACAAAGGGAAATTAAGTGCTCTTATACTAACAGGGCTTTTATGGACCTAAAATTTATATCCTCTACAATGGAATTTCTTCTTTCGTTTTACCAAACTGATCCTTTTTTCCCTCATTTTGTTTCTCTGAGAGAATACTGCATTTCATTTAGCAAAGAAAAGGAAGTTAAGAGAAATATGATTCTATTGTAACTATTGGTAGGTGCTTTAAATATCTGTTGCCATATAATATCTCATAACATAATGACTTACGAACAAACACTTATGAATAGCTTGTTTTTGCAATCTGAACTGGGCCTTGTGATTTCTACACAAGTTAAAACATTCAAAATTTAAGATTGGTTCTTCACTCACGCATGTCCAGAACCTCAGTCATGATATTTCTGTCTCTTCTTCTAGCTTGGGCTTTCTCAGAATGAGTTGGTCTAAGTAGTTGAACTTCTTATACTGCAGCTATCTTCTAATAGAAAGGATGCAGGTAGGAAGGTTAGCCAAGATCCAAGATCACACATCTGATCGGGTAAAATCAGGGGAAGAGATAAAGTGTGTGTGTGTGTGTGTGTGTGTGTGTGTGTGTGTGTGTGTGTTCTCTGGAGGACAAAAAAGAAAGAAGAGATACCAAAATCATTGTACCTTTTCTTTTCCATGCTATGTGGTAACCATTTAAAATGTTTCAACGTACTAAAATATTTCCAGAAGCAACAAACATTTTGTGTAATAAAAAAAAAAAATTGAGTTGTTCCCTAAACAATCATTGCAATGGAATATAACTTGTATTAGAATAAAAATTTATTTTGCTTCTTTTTAGCTATGTGTCCTTAGGTAAGATACCAACCTTCATGCACTGACAGGCATAATTGTCAAAGATTTGTTGAATAGATTAAATAAAAAGGCACATAATGTGTAGTAAGTGGCTAATAACAGGTATCCAATAAATGAGAATGGTTACTGTCCTCAAAAGTCTCGTAGTCTGAGGAATGTTAATATGTTAATTTCATAAAGGATAAAAAAAGATTTTAAAAGACCCTTTCCTGTTTATTCTACACCTAGCAATTTCCAAAACCAAGAAAACCAGTAAATAGCCATCACTGAATGTTGCTGAAAATTTGTACATTTAGACTTAGCCCGTGAGTTAATGTCTCCCAACATTTGCATCCTGATGGGTAATTTAACAGCGCTGGCCAGAGATAGGGTTTTTTGCATCTGATCTTCACCATTCCATGGATATAGAAAATCTTTTAATTCTTTACTTGTCATTATATGTAACAACTTGCCCTCTAGTGGCAAGAACCAGAGACAAATATTTTTACTGAGAAAAAAGTTTCATATCCACACCCTCATTAAAGGAGTACGATTTATAAGTGTTTTGATGAATGCTTAGACTCGCTTCAGTTTTGTGTTAGTTGTGTCTATGTAAAAATTATCACCCAAATTAGCATCTTAAAACAACACTCGTGCCAGCCTGGTGGCATATGCCTGTTGTTCCTGCATTCTGGGGATGCTGAGGCAAGATTGCAAGTCTGAGCCCAGCTTGGGCAATTTAGAGACTTAGTGAGATCATATTTCAAAATAAAAAAAAAACAAGGACTGGGGCTGTACCTCAATGTGAAGACACTAGGTTCAATTCCCAGTACTAAAAAAAAGAAAACAAAACAAAAGAAAGACATCTCAGTTTCTAAGAGTGAGGAATCTGTGAGCAGTTTAGCTGGGATCTTAAGGCTCAGGATCTCCCTCCTAGGAGGCTGCAATCAAGGAGTAGCTAGGGCTGCAGGCATTTGAAAGCTCAAGTACTCTAGAGGAGCTGCTTCCAAGCTCTCCCAGGGGAAACTTTACTTCTTCACTATGGGGATCTCGCCATAGGGCTGATCATCGTAGCTTCTTTCTCTCAGAATGAGTGATGAGGCAGAGGGCCCAGGAAAGGGTGAGAGGGAGAGGAAGGGAGAGGAGGGAGGCAGAGAGGCAGAGATGGAAAGGAGAGAGGGTAAGGAGAGAAAAGGAGAGTGAGAGAGAGACAGAGAGGAAGGGGAGAGGGGGGGGGAGGGGAGAGGGAGAGGAGAGGAGAGGAGAGAGAAAAGCAAGTGATTGAGAGAGGGCATAAATGTGTTTATGACCTTATTGAACTCCTAGATACCCATGTTTATAGGACTGTAAATCCTCTTGTTTGCTTAAGTTAATTTGAGTTTCTATGGTTTGCAAAGGAATCTTGACAAATATAGCTATATGCAAGTATGTAAATCATATTGGAATTTTAATTGTGGAAGGCATGTGATTATTTATGAAGGTTAAGAAGTCCTTCCATCACCTCTGCCTTCTTGGGGAGTATAAGGTCAGAAACAGGCACCTCAGAGGTCTCCACCCAGGTTGCCTTAAGGCAAGGACACCTAACCTCACAGCTTGATTAGCTAGGGCTTCTATGGGAGAGTTCCCTGATGTGTACTCAAACACATGTGCTTCTCTAGGAAAAGGTCTAGAAATGTTTTTGTATTAGTAAGGGGACCAGTAAACCAAAAGAGGTTAAAACTCACTCTCAAGTAATAATGTGTAATGTTAAAGCTCAAATCTTCACATCTCCCTGGGTGCCAGGTGTCTCGATTTTTAATTAGAGAATTTGAGACTACAAAGAGGCAACATCAACATATTATTAACATTATAAAGTGACTTATTTAAATATGAATCCATTAAATGTTTAAAATAATTTATATAAAAATTCCTTTTCGTTAACAGCCATCTGCTGTTACCTCTGTTTGAAGGATGGGGAAGGCATATAGACTAAAAAATGACAAAGACGTGTATTCCAAAAAAAGTTCAAACATGTCTTCAGTACCATGTATACAAATAAAAGAATTTAGTTTGCTTGTCCTATTTGCATAAAATAATAATTCTCAACAGTATCAATACATTTCACATGCCACTAATTAAATCTTGAATATTCATGCATGCCTTAAAGAGCCTTTTGTTGCTATGGTAGAACCTAATATTGTGAAATGTGTCCCAGCTCTCCTTTAGGGGGAAGGATATAATAACTGAAAATTAAATCAAAGTTGTTGCTTTTCAATGGTAACAATCGTAAAAGGAGAGAGGGAATAGTAGGAGAGCCTCGATTAGATTCCCAATGAAATATTAATGTTTTATTGGCCTGAAGCCTGGAAAGACTAATATTCAAGCAGAAATAAGTGTCTTTAGATCCCAGGCATCTTCTGTATATATAAATCTCACTGTTTGGGTAATGACAAAAGCATTCCAGGATGACAGAGGCAGAGTTGAGAGAAATGAAATAGGATTGTCTATCAAGGAGCCCATCTGGAATATCTGGCTTTTGACACCTGGAAAGTTCTTCCCTAGGGAGGAAGGAAGAATGGAAAATGACTTTGCTTTCATGGCATGCTTGGTTAAGAATAAGGAGGTACTTCCTGGCCCTTTGAAGTAGAATCACTTTTCAATATTTATTTAAAATCAACTTGCTCTTTGAACTCTAAAAATTTTCTGGAAGAAGTTGAAATTAGATTCAGTGGCCTTTTTCTAAAGTAAGAAACCTAGAGCAAAGAGTTTCCACGAATGGAAACCATTGTTTAGTCTCAGCAGGCATGTCCAAACTGCAGCCCATCTTTCCTCCCTCCTCCCTTCCTTCCTTTTTTGTTTTTAAAAATATTACAGTAAAAATATTTTAAAAGAAAGTTTTGTTACATATATAAACATATGTTTACATATATACATATGTACATATATATTTACATATATACACATATATTTCTGCATATAAAACATATATGTATATATAATATGTGGCCCAAGACAATTCCTACTCACTCAAAAAAGAAAAAAACCAAAACCAAAACCAAAACCACAGGCTGCAGCTTGGGCACGGCAGAAATTTGGAGATTTTATACATTCATAATTATTCAAATGGAATATTGATTAGAATGCTTAATTCTTAGAAGACCTTGTTGAATGTATTTCAGAATTTATTTATCCCAAACCATTACAATGAGTCAATTTTTAGTTTTTAAATTTTCCTTAAAATTGTTCAAAAAAGCTGGGTGTGGCGGTGCACACCTGTAATTCCAGCATTCAGGGGGCTGAAGCAGGAGGATCACAGTGAGTTCAAGGCCAGCCTGAGCTACATAGTGAGTTCAAAGCCAGCCTAAACTACATGCATATACCTTGCTTTAAAAAAAATTAAAATTGTTCAAAATATAGTCTAAACAAATTGTTGAAACATTGTTCTCATTCAACTTATCAATTTTAATTTTTACTAAGTATATATAAGAAGTATTCCTTCACTTAAAGCCATAATATTGAAATTCAGTTAATAAATACCATTCTTTAAGCATATGAAGCTATTTTAAGTGTGAAAAAAATTATATATGTGCACTGAGGAAAAGCTTTAGCTTGTCAGATTTATGTAATTAAAGTTTTTTTCATTCATTTAACTGTATAATACTTGTTATGACTACTAGCATCAATCTAGTATTATGCTACATTTTTATCTTATTTTCACCATGGACAAAGTACTCTATATCTTACAATTTTATATAACCCTCAGTATATAATTAATAACACTTGAGAATTAATATTAATTTTCAAGTTAATTTATGATTTCTTAGTGTTCTATTTATTTGTATTTATTTTTAAATAAAGAATTTATTTCCCACATATAAAATTACTGCCTACTGCTAACAGTGATACCACCTCATGTAAGAGCATTGGTTCCTGGAAGGCAAGGAACAAATTTTTTTAAAAATCACTTAACTTCCAGTCATATTGTTAGGCAGGTAAATATTAGCTGGCCTAAGGGACAAAGGGCAGGGGGGTTAAATAGCATGCTTTGCCGGTCATATTAAGCAGAGAAACAAAGATTTCAACACCTAATTTCGATTTTTATATATGAATAGACGACTAAGCACACTGAGGGAACACCCACCACCTAAAAGAAACAAGGAAGACATTTCCAGATATCAACATTCCAAAGTAACCCCTAAGAGAAGTGTCCACAAGCATCATCATCACCATAGTCCCCTGAACCCCAGGAGTAACTTTTGTGTGCATAAAAAGGTGTCCAAACTCGCACTCAGAGCAGAAGCCTTCATGGCACTGCCCACCTTCTTCCTTGAAGATGCAACTCTCTCTTTATGTACTTTACAATAAATTCTACCTATACTTCTACATAGCCTATGTGTTTTGACTGAATTCTTTCATCAAGGGCACAAAGAACCGAGGACCAAGGGAGTGAGGATCCAGTTCTTTGCAGTCAGCACCCTGCTTCCTGGTAACAAGATGGATCCAGTTTTTACATTTTATCTGGTTGGTTAGTTGGTTGGGGTTGGTTGGTTGATTGGCTGACAACATGAGCATTTTTGAGTTAGCCAAGAGAAATGACCACTTAATACTAGAATAATTTATTGTTGGGGACTGATAAATCATTTCTTTTGGAAATCTTTACATGTTTGATATGATGTCATCTGCAATAGGAGGCCTGTTGTAGTCAGGGTTTGCAGGGGAAACAATTTAATACAGGACAGATAATTTATAGGATTGTTTTATAATATTCACCCCAAGAGTCAAATGCAAAAGAGTCAAATGCAAAAGAGTGTCCACACACTAGAGACCCAAAGAATCCAGCTGCGGGCCTGGATCCCACAGCAATGTCCTGCACTAGTCCAGCTGAAGAGTTAGAGCCCATGGCACTGTCCTCCACGAGTCCAGCTGGAGGCCTAGAGCCCACAACAATGTCTCATGAAAGAGTGTATCAAGAATCTGCACTGGGATGGCCCAAAGGTCAGTTGTGGAAGCTAGAAAGTCTGCACCAGTGGGATGAAGGATCTGTGCCAGCAGGCTGAGTAATTCACACTGGAGCCAGGAATCGATGCTCAAACTAAGGACCAGAGCTCCCCTGAAAAGAACTGCAGCCATCCTCAGCAACAGTGAGGTCCTGAGTGCCTCCGATGATGAGAACAGACGAGTTCATATCAGGACAGCCAGCGCAACAAGCTTCTCCAGGAGAATCAACAGCACATCATTTTCCCCTCCAGTTCTCCTTTTATGCTGTTGGCAACAATCCGCAGGTGGGCGTTCCACACCCAGAACCATGCTGATCCAGTTCAGCTGGGTGTTACAAGTTGACCATTAGTTAATCCACCACAAGGCCTAAAAGACCTTTAATTATCCATGTTTTTTTACTCCCATTTGAGTAATGATTTAAAGATATATGTATATTTGAAAAGATAAAATAATAAATGGATTTTAAGTTGAAAGAATAGATTTTAAAAAAATAATAAAGTTTTCTAAAATCAATTTAGAAGAAACTCTGAAATGATTAAAAAATGATGGTATCTACATGCACTGCATAAATTTATCTAAATTCCAGAGACTCTGTGACTCATTGATCTTATAGTACCAAATTAATAATTTAAAATTTTAAACATTTATGAGGAATAGTACAAGGAACTAAAGAATATTATATACATATGTATACATATGTATATATGTGTATATATGTATAGTCCTGTCTCTGTAAACTGCAGTAATTTAAAAGGTAGGTTTTTAAAAATGGAGTTAATAGCTGCAATAAAGAATAAGTGAATTTTAGTTAACCTCTCCCCCACTCTCCATTAGATTCCCAAACCTTTTCAAATAATGTCATATTAAAAATAAAATGAATAATACTGAAAGTGCATATGCATGTCAAGAATAAAAGCCTCTGTAGAAACATTTACTATAAAATGCTATTTATGCAAACAATATTTCAAGACCAAGCTCCTCTCTACCCAACCTTGGCCCACCCCACCAGTCCTCCATCAAATACATGTGTAGCTCATAATGTACAGTATCCCTTTTGAAGGTGATAATGGTCAGCTTGCCTGGGCTTGAAGTCTGATCGCCACTTACAGGATAATAATGTAAATAAAATACCCACAACAAAGTACTCACAAACAGCACTTTCTGCCGTGCCATGTTTTTGCTATGGAGGACTATGTATGTTTTTAACTGTACCTCCTACCAACGTTCAGCATATACATTGTTTGGTAATCTTATAAATGTTTATCGAATGAGTGAATAAGTGACACCACGGATAGCCCTACTGCAATATTCTGTTCCAGGTTAGACTATAACGCAACCAGAAAACAACTGGTAAGACCAATTCTAACTCGCTCACATTGTTAAACTACACTTCCCAGCATACAGTAATACGCCATCGTGGCAGTGCATCCCGGGAATTAAGTCCCCGCTGTCCACTGACCGTGTAGGCGAAGCCCTGTAGTCTGCGTAAATACGTGGGCTTTATTTTACGCCCGCACGGAGACTGCGCAGAATTGTCCTCTGAGTTCTGGGGAACTCATTTTTCCGGTAGGTATTTTAGCGGGAGGATTTAAGAACACTTCCATTTCCGGCTCCACCGGAAGCAGTCTGAAAATGGCGTCCGTCTCGGAGAATGGGTTGTTCCCAGCACCTGAGAAAAGTAAATTTCGCAGCCAGAAACCTAAGCCAGAGAACCGAGGTAACGTTGTGTGAGAACTTAAAAGTTTCTAGATGTCGAATTGCTATTTTTTGCTTTCCTTGGTTCTGGACGTGTAAACTGTCTGTAGCATGTTTTATGTAATTAAGTGCCTGTAAATAATAGCTGATAATTCGGGGGTAGGGGTGGACCCGGGCCTTATGGCCGGTATGGGGCTGGCCACGTGTTTTCAACTTACTGTTTTTGCCAAAACTCTCCAAAGTGAAGCTGTTGTGGGATCTGTCTCCTGTGAAAGTGAAGAGGACGCTGCAGGGCCTTAGGGAGGTCGGGAGGTGAAAGACATTGACCAAATGAGTAAGATCGGGTGGGATTAGTAATGGAGACGTGTACTGAGCTCTGCTAAGAAGTGAGGCAGTAATATGGGGAAGGAGATAGCTGGTATGTCCTTAGCTCTTGTTCGGCAGTCAGTAAAGAAACTGAACGTTTATCATTATTACTTTTCTTCTTTAGATTGGTAAAATATTAGACGACGGATCTCTGAGTTTTTAGACTGCCCTATTTTTAAACCGCTCTCGTGTTGCAGTCTGGTATTACCCACGTTCTTCAGTCTGTATGATAAAAAGAGGTATTAGAAAAATAGCCCGGAAGAAGCTGTACAACCAATCTTGTAGGAAGTGTTTAAAAGCTTGAACTCTCATTCTAGATGCATAAGGAAAGGTATTAAAGGATTTTTAAAAATTACTGCGTTTTAAAAATAATTAGTAGCATAAGTAGACGGACACTTGCTGGCCTTCAGACTATTAATTAGAATAGAATGTTACCATATACACCTATTCTGTACATCTCAGGCCATATCTAAAGTAACCATAGCGAATTGTGCTGACCATTGTGTTCCCATTCTTCATAATTGCTGCTCAACAAAATGGTCTAATTTTGTCTCTTTGAATTCTATGTTAATGAGAGAAGATTGTGTGCATTCTTCTATGTTTTGTTTAGGCTTGTATTTGTTTTGCTTAAACTAGTGTGATACTTTTACATGAGGTTTTATTCTTTTCACTGTTATATGATATTCCTTTCCATGAATATATATGGTATTCACTAAGTATAGGGTACATACACGTGCAGAATGCTAACACTTTCCCGAAGGGGTTGTGCCAGTTTTGACTCTCATTAGCAGTGGATAAGAATTCTCATTGTTCTAAATCCACATTACTACTTTATTATCTGAATTTTGAATATTTATCATTTTGGTAGATATGAAATGGTATCTATTGTGGTTTTAATTTGAACTTTACTAATTACTGAGAAGCTTGCACATCATTTTACATGTTTTTTTTTTGTTTGTTTTGTTTTTTTTTTTTTGGTGGGTACCGGGGGGTCGACCTCAGGACCTCGCAGGCCAGCAGGCGCCCGTGCCGCTGAGCGATATCACCGGCCCTTTTTTCATATGTGGGATCCGGGAGTCGAACTCGGGCCCTCGCGCTTGCCAGGCAGGCGCTTATGCCACTGAGCCATCTCACCGGCCCAATTTTACATGTTTTGATGCTATTTATACTTCTGCTATTGTGAAATTCCTTTTTGTTTCTTTTTCCAGTTTTATTTCTTTCCAGGTTAGTGGCGGGTGACTTTTTTCTTAATCGATTCATAGTCATTGAAATATTTAAGTTGGACAGGGACTTAGGCATTTTAAGTAATCATTGTAAAATTTGTGGTTTTTTTGTTTGTTTTGGCTACTGAGGAGTGAATGATATAGAAGACTAACCGATTTTTTGTGATTTGAACCACAAATAGCGAAGTGGATGTGACTAAAAGAAACAGAAAGCAAGTTTATTTGACTGGCCAATAACAGGGCTAAAGACCAACTTTTCCAACTTTATTGGGCTTGATAATCTTCTGATGAGAATGTTAAAACACAGATTCCTGCCCTCATCCCACAGATCGGATTTAGAAGGTGTGAGGTAGGTAGGGCCCAAGAGTAGCATTTCTAACAAAATTTCACTTTATGCTGGTGCTAGAAGTCGGTGGATCATATTTTTTGAGGAGAACTGAATTTAGAGTACAGCTGTCGAATTTAAGAATTTCTTAAAATCAAGGGCCAGAAGTTTTAATAAGTGATGGAGGAAATAATGTATGGTCCTTAGGAGCCATTTTCTTTTAGTAGAAGTTGTTCTAGACTCAGTCAGCTTTCTGACCCCTTTGGCAAGTCACTTAACCTTTTTGGACTATTTTGTATAAAATGGGAATAATAGATACTAGTTCTTCATTTTGTAGTTGCCATGAAAAGTGTATAGAAGTAGGGCACTGAAAGCTCTTTGGAAAACCTAAAATCCTGTATCAGTGATGATTAATTGACACCATTAACTGACCAGAATAAACATTTAGAAGTTTTATACGTATGTGTACACACATGTACATACACCCATGTAAATACACATGTGTGCATATACCCAGGTTCTCCTCAACGACAGAAAAAAAGTCACTAATATTTAAAATACAATAGTAATGTAAACGAAATGGTATTTGAATCTTCGAGTGTACCATAGTGTAGTGCAATAGAAGTTTCTTGAATACCCACATCTGCCAAGCGTATGCCAACTAAAGTGAATACAAGGAATAGTGTCCCTGCCTTTAAAGAACTTTATCTTATGAGGCAACTGCAATGTATCCTGAAATTTTATTGCAGTATCTTGATGATGACAGAGGCATGGTCTTTGATTTTTGAATGATATGAAAAGCAAGGAAGAGGAAATGGAAGAAGAGTATTAGGAAACTTATGACAGTGTGATGTGTAAATTTTTTCCCTTTGTAGATGAATCAGAGCTCCTCACTGTTCCTGATGGTTGGAAGGAACCAGCTTTTTCTAAAGAGGACAATCCCAGAGGACTCTTGGAGGAGAGCAGTTTTGCAACTTTGTTCCCAAAATACAGAGAGGCCTACTTGAAAGAGTGTTGGCCTTTGGTGCAGAAGGCCTTGAATGAACATGTATGCATTTTTTGTACATTTCTTTGAGATTTTGCTCTTGTTTTTGCCTTTACCTTTAAGTGTATGAGTGCTGATTTTTTTTTTTTTTTAAAGGTGCGGGTATAGCTAATTTGGTTCCTTTAATAATTTAAACAGTCTAGACCAGTAATGGTGAACCTTTTAGAGCTTTCAGTGATAACAAACGGCTGTGGCACCCATGCTGTAGGTTCACCACCACTGGTCTAGACAAACTTTATTCTTAAATAATTCATTAGTATTTTATATGTAATAAATTACTTTGAAATGCAGGTACCTTTACTATTTTACAGATTTCATGAAGTGTCTAAAACTCACCTGTTGAAGTCCGTAGTACCTATTCTAGGCTTGATAGTTACCATTTCACCTGTCCAATTTGATCTGAGTTATGTTCATTTTAAATGGAAGATGATTATGTGACCAACTTTTCCCTATGTATTTTTGCTGCTGTAATTGCAGAGCAGTAGATTGTTTTTATTTTTCAAATTGAGGAGTGAAAAACATTAGTGGGTTGAGAAGTCAATTTGATGGCCATAATGAGCCTTTAAAAAAAAAGAATTTATTGCATATGGTAAAGGCAGGTATCATTTTGTGAAGCCTGTGGGTCAGTTTTGCATGTGTTGTGTATATGTTTGTGTGTGTGTGTGTGTATTTTAGGTTGTGATACACGTTTCTCACTGTGCTACTGCTGTGGAGTTAGTTGTACTCATTGGGGGAAAAAGGTGGCTCAGCAAGTTGCAGGCTGTGTTTTACAGCTGTCTACATTTGGGATAGAACTCATTTTTTTTCTTATAAATTCACAGAGACCCAGGTATTCAGATTAAGCTCGTGAGTCAGAAAATAGCATTTTTATTTGCTTTGTTGCAATCTAATTCGTGCAATTGAGACATAATGCTTAATTTCCCAAATTATTGTTTCTTTCTCAACCTATGATAATTTGTTTTTCCTTTCAGTCCCCTAAGCAGCTAGAAAAAAGTTTAAAAGGAAAAGGCATTTCTCTTGGGAACAGATTTCAGATTGGACTTGAGCCCAGGATAGGGAAGGTATACAGCTTTACATTTTTATTTTAGGTAGGTCTTAAGTATGACTTCATCTTGGTTGAAGTATGAGTTTTAAACTAGAGATAATCTTTATTCCAGTAAGTTCAAAGTATTCTGAAGCCAAGTATGAGTAGTTTTAATTGTTTCAGTTTCATATGTTCTCTAAAATGTATAAAAGTAATTAAGTATTCATTATTTGTATTTACACAGCTTCTTCAGGGAGGGAGTTGGTAGAACTTGAAAGATCACATAATGGCACAAAAATAATAGTTTGATTGGGATAGGCTCAGTAATGATCTAAAATGGAATTCGTTTGTAGACAACTGCTTGTTTGGTCTTTCTTTCTTGTAGCACATTAATGCAACCCTGGATCTGATTGAGGGCAGTATGACTGTTTGTACTACAAAGAAGACTTTTGATCCATACATCATCATTAGGGCCAGAGATCTAATAAAGCTGTTAGCAAGAAGTGTTTCATTTGAACAGGTAAATCTAGAATTACATAGACTGCTTTATTTGCATCAACATTAGACACCCTATTACATTGTATTTTTTTCTCTCCCTGTCTTCTACAATTGGGTTTTTAGGTTTGTACTTACATATAATTACCTAGTACTTAGGAAATAAATTAATTATAAAGAATATTGATATATTTTTATTTTTCAAAAGGCAGTACGAATTCTTCAGGATGATGTTGCATGTGACATCATTAAAATAGGTTCTTTAGTAAGAAATAAAGAAAGATTCGTAAAAAGAAGACAACGACTTATTGGTCCCAAAGGATCTACTTTGAAGGTACTTCTTATTAGTGGAAAACTTGAGTATCTCCTCTACATGAATTTTTCAGTGTATTGAATTTCACCTTACTGTTCTTTTGATACAGGCATTGGAACTGTTAACAAACTGTTACATTATGGTTCAGGGAAATACAGTTTCAGCCATTGGACCTTTTAGTGGTTTAAAAGAGGTAAGAACTATTACTTTCAGTTAAATTTTGTTTTGTTTTGTTTTGTTTTGTTTTTTTGAGACAGGGTTTTGCTCTGCAGTTCAGGCTGGTCTTGAACTCATTTTGTAGCCCAGGCTGGCCTTGAACTCGTGGCTGTTCTCCTGCCTCAGCCTCCCGAGTGCTGGGATTACAGGCATGCACCACCATGCCTGGCTTTTTCAGTTAATTTTTACAAAAGAATAAATAATTTGGTTATAGTAAGTAGTTCCTCAAATGATATATTGTGATATAATTATTTTATATTTTTATAATATCCTTTGATTTCCATTAGTAAATATTTTCTGTCATCTAATTTGAGGGAATCATTACACCTGGACCTAACATATTTTGGTGATTGTGGAAACATCCGTTTTTGAATTAGCTCTGCAAACGTGGCTCCTCCAACTATAAATTTAGATGGTATTTAAAATCTTAGTCTGCAGCACACTTGAAAAATAAGGTGTAGTTACATGTGATTGGAAAATTGAGCAGAGATCTCACTATTTGCAGTAATGTATATAGCCAGTAGAGGTCAGAATCTGAAAACTGTAAGATACATTTTCTGTTTGAATTTTAGTATGTTTTAGTATGTTTAATGTTTTCATGAAGATTTTATTTAACTTGTCAAACTTCCTTAGAAAATTTGTGAAACAAATACTGTTCCTTTTAGCTCCTTTGTTATTTGGATATGACTGCTGTTTTGCTCCCTTTGAAAGCCTTTAAATGTAATTCTACTGGCCCTCTTTCTCATAAATGGTCAGCCCTTTATGGGGCAGTAGTCATTTAAATGCACTGAATACTTTATAAAGTTTTTGAAATATCTTACTTTTTATAATAATCTCTTGAGGTATATAGTTTTCTTTCCATATTACAAATGAGAAAGCTAGAGTAGGAAAAATGTCTTTTCTATGAGACGTGGCAGTCCCAGGATTTGAGTCCTCATTTTGTAACTCTAGGTTTTGTTTTGAGACAAGGTTTCACTGTTTAGTGCAGGCTGACCTTGAGGTCATGATCACCCTGCCTCGGCCTCCTGGGTGTGGGGATTACAGGCATGCACCACCACGCCTAGCCATTTTCTGCCTCTGAATCCAGTCTTTTTCCCCCCTTTATCATCTAGCTCCAGGATATTGTATTAATTCTTTATATCATATTTTAGTATTAATAGAGAAACTTTATTATATCCAAGGGAGGCTGATTACCATTGTGAAAGGTATAGAAGCCACTCAGAACAATTCAAGGAATTACTGTATTTAATTTGGTGGTTATTCATTGATTGATAGGGTATTTTTGTAATATAGTAGTTTTCTGTCCAATTCATTAAAGTCTTTAATAAGTAATGAATTCATTTTTCTTTGCAATTTAGGTTCGAAAAGTAGTTTTAGATACCATGAAGAATATTCATCCAATTTATAATATTAAAGTGAGTATTACTATACTAGTGATTGTCAGACTTCTTTTAGCTACAGAAATATTTCTTGAAAAAGTTAAATCTTTTATGAAAGCCTAATACACAAGATAAAGCAGAGCTATTTGGGGTCAGTTTGAGGTAAAATTCAACCCACTTACCTGTACCTTAGTCCTCTTTTGGGGCTTAGGTATGTAATGTAAAAACTATTAAAAGAGGATCTGTGTAATACATTTAGTAGTGCTAATACAGTACAATGAAAATAAGCTTCATAGAACTTATCATAGATTGTATCAGTTCAGTTTTCTTAAATAGTGACCTTATGCATTATATTTAAAGATGTAACCTTTCATAATTCGGCCTGTTTCTGTTAAATAGAATCTGGACTATATTGGATTGCTTTAAAGCCTTCTTTGAAATTTAACACTAAAATTGTAGCTCCTCTGAGAGATATATGTATATTCCTTTGTGCATAAAATTGGTGATATTTGGAAATGTAGCCATGTTATATTGAGCTCTTCTATGGTGGATATTTGTTGAACAGTCCACTACTTAAATTTGATGAAGTTAAAAAGTCACTTAGATTAGGGTAAAATTGATTTTGAGTTACATTAGGATATCACAGATGAAAAGAGAGCTAGTTGTGTGTCTGAGGCCTAGTTGACATCCTCTTATGTTTTGTTGTGTACAAAATTCAAATGAGGTGGGATCAATATAATACTGATTTTTGTTTAATCAGTAGAACGTGGACTTCTCTTGCTCTGTGGCATCTTGGTTGCTACTGAAAACTTCCTGCTTATGGGGAATATCAGCTAATAAGAACCCTTTCGGCTCTTGCTAAGTTGAATTGTAAGGATTTTAATGAAATAATGGTTGAAAAGCTGAGTGGGGTTCATTTTCATCTCATTTTAACAATTTTAGATTTCTTAATCTAAATTTCTGATAGTTTTCTGATGCTTAGGAAATTGTGCATGTTTGAGATGATGTATCTTTATTGGTAGAGTTGGTTAATTCCACCGAAGAGAGTAGAAACCGTCCCTTTTAAAATTATTTATAGAAGCAGTATTTATAACACCTATGTTTAACAAATGTATGAATTTCGAGATTAAAAGTTTTACTTTATATGTGTATTACTAAAGACCTTAATGATTAAACGAGAGTTGGCGAAAGATTCTGAATTACGATCACAAAATTGGGAAAGATTTTTGCCACAGTTCAAACACAAAAATGTGAACAAACGCAAAGAACCAAAGAAGAAAACTGTTAAGAAAGAGTATACACCATTCCCACCACCACAGCCAGAAAGTCAGGTTAGTATTAAATGTTAAACTTTAAATGAAGAGGTAACATTTTAATGTTTTTGTCATAAATTTTGAGCGTATTTTAAGTAAAGTGTGTATGTAGATAGAAAAGAAAAGGAATGTAAGCATAAATAGGCTTATTTCATGGTAAATGTGTGGGGGTGGCAGGTGGGGCTTTCACACTGTGAATATAAACTACACAAAGGTAGTTGGGGTCAGTGCTGTCCCTGTAGCTACTATACATATTTTATAGACAAAAAAAAAAAAAAATTTCAGTGATTTAGCTCACAGTATTTTCTACTTTGTTTTAGTAACTTTGTTTTTTGACCATGTGCTGTATGAGTTTAGAAGTCATAAATTCTAAGCTTTTTTTCCTGTTATGAACTCTTACTATTTTGTCACCTGTCTTCTGGTTCATTTCCTTTCCAACCAAAGCAGAATTTCCTTTTGTTGCCCATCTGTTTTTTGTTTTAGTTTTTTTCTTGTCAAGTCACTTTATCTTTCTTTTACACTTTCCTGGCAAAACTCTTAAAACTTTATCTGTCTGGAAACTTTCTTATGACTTCCATACTAAGCTGGAGAAAGTCTCATATTTGGATTAAAAGCACTAAGAATTCATGTTTCCAACCTCACATAGGTTTTCAGTATTATCTAGCAGTTCTTTGAGTTCTTAATTCTCTCAGCACCCTTCCACTTGTAACAGATGACATTGCATTTTTTCTAAAATAATGAGACCATCAGAGAAGAACTCCTTCAACTTCTGTGACCTGTAATTTTTTTCAATCTACATTACTCCTTTCCTGCCTACTTGAATTCCATATACACCAATCTGGAACCTTGCTTCATTATTTCTACCTTTGCCTTTTTCCTTCTCTATTGTTTTTCTGCTCAGGGTGTAAACCCTTTGCTGTGATCATCATTTCTTCTGCACAGCCTGGTGTTTGGAGTTTTTCAGGGAAGGTGTGATGATCATGGTGAAAAATAATGGAAATATTGGGTCATGGACTGTACTCTAGAAGAGGAAGGAAGACCAGAAGTAAAATGATAGCTGGAGGAGAATGTAGTGATCCCATTATTAAACCATGCATCCACACGACTCGTCATACTTCTTCCAGCCCTGTCCTGTAGTTTTTGGCCTGTCTTTCTTCCCTGTCCTTTTTAGCTGCTTTTTAATGTTTTTAGCAGTACGAATTCATTATGCTCATTGTGCATATCAGTGGTGTTAACGTGATCTATCCATACATGGATATAATAAAGTTCATTGACAAAATCCAGCCTTTCTCTATCCACCACAGCTGCCCCCCCCACCATCTCTAGTAATACAGTGGTACCTCAGTTCATGAACTTAATTCTTTCCATGAGAACCATTGTTTGTTTGTTTGTTTGTTTGATAACCATTCTTGTCCAGTTTGGTTTGCAACCAGAATCGTGGAAAGAATTAAGTTTGTGAACTGAGGTACCACTATAACTGTTCTACTTGCAGGTTCATTTGATCTTCTATCTGTGGTAGCAGATGTAAGGTACTTAGCTCTCTGTGTCTACTTTGTGTCACTTAACATGATGTTCTCCGGTCCCATCCATTTTGCTGCCAGTGACAGGATTTCATTCTTTATGGCTGAATAATACTCAATTGCACATTAAGAAGACCACATTTTCTTTATTCATTTATCTGTTGATGGTGTCTAGCCTGCTTCCATGTCTTAATCTGAATAGTGCTACTACAAATACACACAGGTAGATAGCTCTTTGGTATGTTGATTTCATTTCTTTGGATATATATAGAAGTAGGATAGATGAATCATACAGTCTGTGTAGAATTTTTCCAGGAAATTCCATACTGTTTTCCATAGTGGCTATTCTAATTTACATTGCCACCAACAGTGTAAAAGAGTTTCTTTTACTCCACATCTTTATTAGCATTTATATTTTGTTAATAGCTGTTCTTACTGTCTTGAGATGGTATCTATTTATAGTTTTGATTTTTATTTCCCTGATGTCTAATAATGAGCATTTTTTTTATATATTCATCAGCCATTTATCTTCTTTTGAGAAGTGTCTATTCAGATCCTTTGCCCAGTTTTAAATTGGATTATTTGGTTTCTGTTAAGCGTTTTGATTTCCCTGTTTTTCTGGGTATTAACCTTTATCAAATCAAGTGTTGGCAAATATTTTCTCCCATGCTATATTCATCTCTTCACTCTGTTTGTTGATGGTTTGCTGTGCAGAAGATTTTCAGTTAGGTATACTCCTGTTTGTCACTTTTGCTTTTGTTAACTCTTCTTTTGAGATTCTATTCTGAAAATTATTTTTTGTACCAATGTCCTCAGGTATCCTCTTTATGCTTTATTCTGGCAGTTTCAGATTTAGGGTCTAAGATTTAGTGTGTTTGATTCATCTTAAGTTGATTTTTGTATGTGTGAGATATAATGGTCAAGTTTCAATGTTCTGCACCATTTATTGAAGAGGCTTTCATGTCTGCATGCGTATTTTGGAAGCCTTTGTCAAGAATCAGTTAGCTGTAGATGCACAGGTTCATATCTGCGATCTCTGTTCTTTTCCAGGTGACAGTGTGTCTGTATTTAAGCTCATACTGTGTTGTTTTGATTACTATGGCTTTGTAGTATGTTCTGAAGTCAGATATTGTGATGCTTCCAGTTTGTTCTTGCTCAAAGTCTTCTTCAAGTTTCCCCAAGTTACCTTTCTAGTTTCTTTACACTTTCCCAAGACACTGACCTTCCATCCTACCTGAACTAGTGTGTTTTATTTTCCATGAACACTTCTTTATTTTCTTACCTCCATGTTTGTAGTTTCCTCTGCTTAGAGTAGTTTCTTCTATGTTGCCATCCTTGATAGGAGTTTGACTGCACTGTTTTTACCCTCAGGATATTGTGACTTTCTTAGGAAATTCCTTTCTACATTATTTCTGATGTAATTATAAATACTGTTTTCAATAGATTGACAAAGAATTGGCTAGTGGTGAATACTTTTTGAAGGCAAATCAGAAGAAGCGACAGAAAATGGAAGCAATAAAGGTAAGACTTTATCTCTTCCTCACAACATTAATGGCAAGGTTCATAGATACTTGAGTTGTTATTTATAAACTGTATCTTGTTAATGTATTTTTTTAATAATGTAGGCTAAACAAGCAGAAGCTCTCAGTAAGAGACAAGAGGAAAGAAATAAAGCATTTATTCCACCTAAAGAAAAGCCAGTTGCCAAACCTAAGAAAGGTAAAGCTCATTTTTTACCTCTTGATATAAAAGTGTGTTATCTATGGAAAGTAAAACTATAATCTATCTGAACCTCTTGTGTTAACTAAAAAAAACTATCTTTCATCAGTTATCTTAGGATTTCATTATTTACTAAATCTAGGGAGAAGAGATGACTGAGGTAATTTATAAATAATTTAGTTGTGGCTAATGCTTACTTCAGGGTGTCTCAGAATGGCGGTCCTTCCCAGCCTGTGACTTGTGCTTGAGAAGACTCTTTGTTGTGAAGATACAAACCCAGAGCCATCTCTGTTGTTTTTATTTTCTTTCTGTTTATTTGATCTGTGGCTTAAGATTTATTTGTGTGTTATTGACAATTATTTCTCATTACTTTGGATTAAAGAACAAAATAATGTTTGGGGGATATTAAGAAGACACTAAGAAAAGTTCAGGCCTTTTCTTCTCTATTTCTAGCCTTATTCTTATTTATCCTCTCTTCTTTTGCATTTTCTTTCCTTCTGTTAACACTTGTACTCTTCGTATTAACGGTTGCACTCTTCCTAAAGTAACCATCCATAGCCAACAGTAGCACACTGAGTGAAAGAAAGGTCACTACCAAAATTATATATATATATATATATATATATATAGGCTGGGTGTGGTGGCACACGCCTCTAATCCCAGCACTCAGAAGGCTGAGGCAGGAGGATCGCCACAGATTCAAGGCCAGCTGGGCTACAAAGTGAGTTCAAGGCCAGCCTGAACTGTATAGTGAAACCCTATCTAAAAAGACCAAAAAAAAAAAAAAAAAAAAAATTCCTTTGTACATAAACTACTGGTCAAAACCATATTTACATATTTTTCATTGTTGCCTGTTTTTTCTGTCCATGCTTTAGGCATTGAGTAGATGGTTTGGCTTTGTGAGGAGACCCTCCAAATACTCTAAAATTATTGTCTATATTACTAAACTGTTGTTAAATACTAATAATTAATTGAACTTAATAAGTTTTTGTTGTCTTAGATGCAGTAGATTTTAACATGTAGCTTCATGATTAGCTCATTAAAATTACTGAAATTAGGAAAAGCTACCTGTATCTTTCATGAAATGTAATTTTGTTAATTTAGTGTGCAAGATGAAAAATTGGCACACCAATCTATATTCTAAAGTTCTAAAATATG
Organism: Erethizon dorsatum; assembly: GCA_028451465.1. Taxonomy (NCBI): domain Eukaryota; kingdom Metazoa; phylum Chordata; class Mammalia; order Rodentia; family Erethizontidae; genus Erethizon; species Erethizon dorsatum. The sequence goes on from CM051834.1 coordinate 28,715,607, forward strand.
AAAGAGAATATAAATGAAAATTATCTAATCTCAAGTAATATTTAAGAAAATATAACTTGGATATTAATTGCTAAACTGCCAAGCTGTTTTCATGAGTTCTTTCATATACACTAAGGTATATGTGAAATATTTTACTTTATGATTCATTTTCTTTTTGAAGAAATTTCTAACTTTCCTTTATAATCTCTCATTGATTAAAATAGTACTCTGAAATTACTGTATTAAACACTTGTTTTTCATATGGGATCTGGCTATGTGACCCAGGCTGGCTCTGCACTTGCGATTATCCTGACTCAGCCTCCTTGATAGCTGGGATTCTAGACATGTGCCACTGTGCCCGGCTAAACACATATTCTTTATGTATTGATTTCTAAAAATGTGTTTATGTTTTTAACTTTTTTTAGCTTCCACTGAAACTAAAATTGATGTGGCTACCATTAAGGAAAAGGTTAAGAAAGCAAAGAATAAGAAACTTGGAGCTCTTACAGCTGAAGAAGTTAAGCTTAAGCTGGAAGCAGATGAAAAGAAAAAGAAGAAAAAGTAACATTAAAAAACCAAACCTTGAACTATTAATTTATGAATCTATCTCCTTTTGTAAAGGATTTTGAGAAACCAGGGCATTAGTTGCCCTATAATACTGCAATCACTTTTTTCCTGAGTTTCATTTGTTTATAAAACATTAGTTTTTATAAATATGTTCTATTTTTCATGTGTGTTCTGAGAAATTTTATGCTACAAAGTAGTATACATGTCATGTATATTGTATAACCAGTTCCAGGCAGGTTTTACTAACACATAATTTAAGAGTAACTTTTTCCTTTTGAATTTTTGTATAGATGTTAATGTGACTATTGTAATTATGCATTAAATCCAAGGAATGTCTGAAACCTTTGGTTAGTCTTTAAATGTAATGATATCCCAGCATTTGGTTTTGAGGAAAATGAATGCAAAATTTTCAGTGCTTTCTCTCTCCTCTTAATGATAAGTGGATATTTTGGCTTATCCCTTCTTACAATTTGGTGTTTCATTACAAGATTAAACAGCTCATAAGCTGAAAATCAAGGCTGTTGAAATCTCTTTGTTATAATATTCTCAGTTTAGCTAAGTGATCAACAGTAATAAGTCAGATTGCAAGAGAGCAGGAAAAATCAGGTACCTAAGAACTGAAGCTAAACTAATGAAGGACACCGGAGTTAGAGTCACCTATATCAGTGATGGTGAACCTTTTAGAGCTTTCAGTGGTAATGGAGAGCCTGCTGCTGCATGCGTGCCATAGGTTTGCCACCTCTGACCTATATCTAGCTTTCTCTCTGGGTGGAGAAGGTAAAACACAGAAGCTAGTTCACTTACCGAAAATCCAGCTGTGACAACCTAAAAATAATGCTTCTCCATAGAAAAGTAGAAAGGAAAGATGAGTTTGTCCTGTAGAGTTAGGAAGTGAAGAGTTTTTCTTTTGAGTAAGGCTTTACTGCAGCAACATATTTTATTCTGACACATTTTAAAATAGAAATTAGAAGTACACCCAGATGTTACTGTTTTTTTTTAAAAGCCTACATACTAACCCTTCATTGCTTAGTGATCCCTTTTTAGAATACCCATAACAACAGAACGTAATGAAATGTTTTCAAATTCTTGTTCTTTGAATTTTTCCTAGTAACATGAATTTCATGCTAAAATTCAAAAAATTTCAATCTTGGGCGTAAATGGGTTAATAAGTTCCCTTTCCATCGTATTATTCCAAAAGAACTAAGTTAGGGTATTTATGCTTTACCAAAAGGGTAATTATAACAGACAGTAATATAATTGGTGGATTAACAATAAGAAAGAGAGATGTGTATCTGTTACGTGAATATATGGGCCAGCTGGGATACACAGTAGAGTAGTAACCTGTGAAATAAACATAGGGTATCCCATTAGACATTGTTTCTCATAATGTAACATAATTCAATAGCATTTAATTAAGCAGTGTAAGATTTATATACATACGTGTGACTTTGTCTCGCTGTGGATTAACTGTAAAATTAAGGAGAATAAAACTTTTAGGTATAGGTCAGATTTTTGTCATATTTTTAAAAACCAAGTCTTCATAATCATTAGTTTTTGGTTATTGAGACAGGGTCTCACTATGTAGTTCAGGTTGGCCTTGAACTCAGTATGTAGTCCAGGCTGGCCTTGAACTCACAGCAGTCCTCCTGCCTTAGCCTCCTGATTGCTATAATCATTAATTTGATTTGAATTCATTGCAGTGATTTTCAAAGGTCAATTATTTAAGATTTTTTTGTACTAACTGTACTTCATATTTTTAAGAATATTTTATATTAACTTTTTATATAAACTTCTTATGTAAAGATTATTATACCAGTACTATAAATGAAAAATCATTTTACATGTATAAGTGGCAGATAATGTATTCAACATTAAATTCAAAATTAAAACATTAATATTTAAAAATACAAATACTAGAAGTAATCAGTGTGAGCAATTTATTAAAATACTTTTCTGAAAATGAATTCTTTCTCAAGAATGATAGTATTTATGGTGAGTCAGTGGTAAAGAATAGCCTCTCTTCATCCATTCCATTAAGTTATCAGTAGGGCTTTTGGCTTATCAAAAGTCATGCTTAGGCCTCTCCTTTCACTGAAGTTTTAGATTTTGACATTCAGAACATTAGGAAGAAATAAATTGCACAATTGCCATTAATTTTCTTGATGCTTTTCTCATTAAACAAATACTTTTTCCATATCAGTTGGTATTAGATGCCTGTAATACAACCTGGCTCTCTGGCACTTGTGAGCATTCCTGATTTCATACCTGGGATGATTGGAGTTTGTGCTGAATTAATATAAAGTTGCTACTCTACCTCTTCTTGGCTTTTACATCCCCAAATTCAAAGGTGTTCAGTATTCTATAGAAACAAATGTATACCCATTGTACATCCATGCACCAGCCGAAATCTCATGTACCACTGGTATGCCCAGCATAATTTGTAAGTCTCATGTTTGTTGAACTAAAACCAGTATTTAGAAAACCATAATGGAAGTTTTTACTCCAGTGCTTCCCATAATTAGAAATGGGGATCTATTAAATAAGAGCTTTTATCTTTTACCCTTATCAGACTTCACAATAAAAGATGGGATGGTTATTAAGTTGCAGATCATAAATCCTATCATTTATTCAGTATTAGTATAAAAAATGGAATGCTTTCAAGTAAGTCAAAACTTATATGAAAGTAAATTACATAAATCAAGCTTTTTGAATAGAAAATAAATGACAGGATCAGTCTAGAGGATGTTAAGTCATATAAGTAAATGGGTGATGAATTTCATATTTTATAAATACCATGGCATGTGATTTCGTTTTGAGCTGAGGCTTTTTCATGAAGACTATAGTTTTAATCTTGCGAGTTTACCCCAGAAGTTCAGAGACCATCTCATGCTACAGATTCAAAGATCAAAAGCTAAAACCCCAGCAAGTTTTTTCTTACTCTAGTGGTGGTACTAATTATCTAGATTCACAGAGGGAAAGCATGGCTGTGCACCATTTTTCTGAGATGGTACTGTCATGCATTTTATTGTAAGGTTGCTAAAGGTCACAGTGGTAGAACCGGACACTGAAGTAGAAGTTGGTATATTGGTTCTAATAGCTACAGTTTTAACTCCTGTGTTACAGTCCTAATTTAGAAAGGAAAAATTATCTGAATATATGCACATATATATGTATTGCTTTGTAGTGTTAAATAAACATAAATAACGATATTGAGAAGAAATTAGTTGCATTGTGGTTTTTTGTTAGAGTTGTCTTAAATAATGGTTAGACTGGGAGAAAAATGACTGGCTCACATAGCTGGTCTAAAAAGTGCTGCTATTCCTGAGGTAATATTAAGAACTCAGTGTTTATAAGCAGGGAAGAAGGGACAGCAGTTTAATAGAATTTGATAGCTTTAAGCCTGGAAGGGACGTTTTCTACCAAGCAAGATTTCGTACAGGGAAGCTCGGCCTACTGTCCTCTGTCTGTTCTAAGCATCTCAGCTCTGCTGCTCTGTGGAGCCAGGTTTGTTACAGACGTGAACACAAAAGTCACACAGGATTTGTGTAACTGTGGTAACTTGAGGTTTCCCCCTCACACCATGGAAAAATAGTGGATATCTTGAAAGATATTCTTATTAAAAAGAATATTTCTCTTAAATATGTTAATTTCTAGAATGGTAAGCTATTGGTTTCACTGCTCCTTGATATCAAATTCCTTGGAAATTGCTATTAGGATAAAACAAATAGTTGTACTCTTAATTCTACGCCAAGTTACAGTTTCAATCACATTGTTTTATTGTAGAGTTTTACTTACCACAGAGATTGTCCAAACACGTATCATTAGTGGAGCAGGCACTGCATGTGGCTCCTTTTTTATATGGCAAAGTTGGGTAATTTCCTCTGTAAAGCAAAAGATTCTCCATTAGTAGAGATTTATTTGACCATACTCAGAAGAACAATAAGGTGGAAGTCCAGAGATTTAGAGGGTTGGTAAAATAAGTAGAAAGGGAAACAAAATGCTAATATTTCTAGGGTTCATTTTATATGCCTATGTCTATTAACCTGTCTTAATCTATATCATCTCATTTACTTATGACAACTCTATATATATCAGGTATGAAAAGATCTAAAAGGTCAGTAACTTGCCAAACATCACCGTTCACACATAACAGATTCAGAAGGAAACCTAGATTTGTCTGACTCCGAGGGTGTGGTCCTTCTGGCCTGATTACTGCCATCTAAAAAACTGTTCCTCTTAGAAAAACTATCATGATCCTTATTTATTCTCGAGTCTAACTAAATCATTGTAGTTTTTATTAGAGCTATTTGGGTGAGATAATGCTTTCCAAAAGAAAATAATGAGGTGGGGGAAGTTTTGAAGTGTGATTTGTTTTCACATAAAAATGTAATAGATAATAGTGGATGCTCAGTGTGCTAGGCACTACTTTAAGCACCCTTGAATGAAATAATCTTCACAACCCTATGAGGATGGTACTGTTATTTATGTATCTAGAGTTTTAGGCAAAGTGTAAATAATTTACCAAGGTCACTGATTAGAAAATAATATCATTTTAAACATTTTATATCCCCATGAGTCCTCTAAGTAGTGATGATGAGAAGCTGTACATCTATTTCAGTGAAGCTGTCATGTTTTGGAACTCTGTGTTTGGAATGCAGCTCTTTGTATGGTACCCGTTGACAATTTGGTGATGCCTATGGACTGTATAAATAATTGTTTTGTTTTGTTTTGTTTTTTTGTGGGTACCGGGGGGTCGACCTCAGGACCTCGCGCGCCAGCAGGCGCCCGTGCCGCTGAGCGATATCACCGGCCCCTTTTTCGTATGTGGGATCCGGGAGTCGAACTCAGGCCCTCGCGCTTGCAGGGCAGGCGCTTACGCCGCTGAGCCATCTCACCGGCCCAAATAATTGGTTTTTAATTGTATAAAATACGCAGATTATAAAAGAAGCTGATCAGATTGAAATGTGTCAACCTGAAAAAAAGACTTCAATGTAGTAATAAGTACTTCTCTATCAAGTATTAAATAAGATCTAGCATGGGGTGTAATAATTTCAAAGTAATAATGAACATAAAGTATATTTTGAGGTATCTGCAGCAACGAATGTGATAGAAAAATATTTGCAGTTACAAGTACTGTTAATACAAAATCATAGTTATTACTAAAATGACTGTACTCTTTCTATGTAGAAGTATTCTAGGAATTATAGGGAAGTAGACGTAACTAAAGATTTATGTCCAAGGTTGTCCACCATACATTAAAATACATGGAACAAAAAATATATATATGTAAAAGATAGTTGATAGATACACTACCAATTTCTCTTACTTCATTGAAAAGAAAGTTTTGTGCTAATATTGTTTGGACAATTGAATGCCGATATCTTGTACTCTGAGTAACTAATTTAAAGATCACAATACACAATGTATTAACCATTGTTATCCTCCTATTTTGAAATTTTGTTCTTTTTTGTTTTCTCTTTAAAATAAAAAAAAAAAAATACATGGAACAGTGTGAATTCTTCAAGGAGATGAACCATGTGTTACTATCAAGAGCATAGTCTCAAGCCAGACAGCCAGGTAAAGTACAGCTGTGGCATTCATTAAGTGCATGACTGGCAGGTTACTCACCAGGTCTGTGCCTCAGTTTTCTTATCTGTAAAACAAGATGCAGATGTGCCTTTTTCTTAATTTCAGACTTTTATGAAGATAAAGTTATATATGAAGTACTTAGAACAGTTCTTATCACATTGTAAGCATTATATAAAGTATTCATTGTTTTTACAATTATTGAAATGTTTGAAGTTTTTTTGTTTGTTTGGAGACAGGGTCTCGGTATGTAATTCAGGCTGGCCTTGAACTCACTATGTAGCCCAGGCTGGCCTCGAACTCACAGTGAGTCTCCTGCCTCATCCTCCTGAGAGCTGGGATTACAGGCATGCGCCACCATACCTGCAAATATCTATTTTTAGAAAGAGGTTAATTTAGGGACTTACGGTGGTCCATAGTCACATATAAAATGTGCTCCATTGGAAAGAGTATCAAAGCCAGAAACTCTAGGGCAAAATTGAACTGCACAGCCAACCTTGTAGCTATCAGCCCAAACAACCTGTAAAGCCCAAAAAAATAAGGATTTTTAACACAGAAATGAGAAATGAATATTTGGGTATGATTAGGCCTTCATAAACAATGAGGTATATTCACTCCAGTCAGTTAAAGTACTTTCTACCAGGTAAATTTTAGGTGCTCAAAATTCTGCGGGAACCAAGACCTGTAATTACCGTGTGCGTGTGCGTGTGTGTGTGTGTGTGTGTGTGTGTGTGTGTGCGTGTAGGGAGTGAAATAACAGATAATTTTTGGCAGTTACAAGGATGAAATAAAACAGGTAACTTGACAGAGTGATAGGGAGAAAAGGGATTGGTTTAAAAGGGGGGTTTGGGGGAAGCATCTCTGAAGAGGAAGCTTTGTTTGAACTGAGGTGTGAATGGGGACGAGGAATGTTCAGGAAATGAGCAATGGAGATGGGCATTTCAGAGGGCCTGAGGTGGCATTTGCGTGTTAGAACGCAGAAAGAATGCAAGTGGAGCAGGATGTACTGAGTGGGGGAATAGGTGAGGAGGTCAAAGGCAGAGGAACAGATAATGGAGATTCTTGTAGATACTTTTTCATGTCCTAAAGCATCTCTGAGGTGGCTATGAAATGAATGGACCGAGAAAGGCAAGGGAAGAAAAAGGTGATTTTGAAGGCTATTTCAGTGGTACAAGAATGCAGACATGGCGTCGCACACTTGGGGGATGGAGAGCTGATCGGGTACATGTCTTAGCTTACAGATGTAGCTGCATAGGTTTGTTTTTGTTTTGGCTGTAGGGTAACAGTTTTGGTTTGGGTTCTGTGAAACATTTATTGAGATGGAGAACAGAGGGGTAGGAGCATGGGTAGAAGGTTCTCTTCACACACGTGAATTTTAAGCTGCCTGTTAAATGTTCTAGTGAAGACTGACATGGCTGCTAGACTCAGCCATATGCAGTTGAGAGGACAGGATTAGGCTGGAAATATTAAGTTGGAAGATACGGGGCTAGATGAGATCCCACAGGAAAAATAATAGACAAAAAGGTAAATGAAAGCCTGGGATTAAGGAAAAACAAAAACGAGTTAACAAAGCAAATGCAAAAGTAGTGGTCAGTGATGTGGAGGGAAATCACAAACAGAGCGAGCTTCTAGACTCAAAAGATCTTTATAGTTGGTTAAAATCAGTGCTGTTGCACATTTTAGTACCTTCAATATACTTGTCCCTTGCTTTTTGAGTGTATTCTACATTGGTCCCCTATGCTGGTCCCCCACAAATTATATGGCTCATCTCTGACCAAGAATTTTTGTGTCATTAAAAAAATAAATCATGTAGGGCCGGTGAGATGGCTCAGTGGTGTAAGCGCCTGCCTGGCAAGCGCGAGGGCCCGAGTTCGATTCCCGGAACCCACATATGAAAAAAGGGCCGGTGATATCACTCAGCGTCACGGGCGCCTGCTGGCGCGCGAGGTCCTGAGGTCGACCCCCGGTACCCACACACACACACAAAAAAAATAAATAAATAAATCAGTTAAAATCTAGTAGCTAGAGGCAAGCCAGCAATGAAATACACTCTTTTTTTTTTTTTATAGTGATACCAAATCACGTTTTGTTATTTTTTTACCATAATTTTTTGGATATTGCTGTGACAAGCAAAAGTTATGCTAAGTGTGGGGGATACAAAGGTGAATGAACTACAGTCAGCAAGTGGCCTTCACAAAATGTAGACAAAAGCAGTCATGAGGCCATTATATAACAGTTTTTTACCTTGGTGAAGGATTCTAAGGGCATGTGTGGCATGGGACCCTTCTCTAAGGAAGTGAGGTTGACGCAGAGCTGGTCTGAGAGAAAAGAGAAGTCTTCCAGTGGAGGGCAATACCTGGTGAACCCTAGATAAGGAAGATCCATTCACAGAACAGAAACATAGGCTAGTATAGCTGCAGGAAAGGATCAAGTGTACTTCAAAAACGGAGGAAGGAAGACGGGAGCTGAGGGTGGCGTCTGAGCTTCTCCAAGGTTTGGAAGTGGAATTCGAGGTAGGACAGTGACTAGAAAGCTGGTGGGCAGAGAGTGTCAACAAGGGAAATAGCTCTTTGCAGGCTGCCTTCCCTGTGATTTGGCAACCGGGGAGCATCTGGTGAGGCTGTTCCTGAACTCCCGGAGAAGAGAAGCGGTGTCCTCGCGGGGCAAGGCACAGCCCTTGCTCCCTGCTTTAGATGCTGTGTTACCTGAGGAACCTCGCCTGTGTACCGTAAGGACGCTCCTGCAGCAACTTCGACCTAGACAGGCAGTGAAGTGTCACAGGCCTCTGTCATTCTGAGAGCCCAGCTTTACGGGGGCTATTTATTGATCCTTGCACTTCAGCCTGTATTTTTTAATCATTTTGATTTTGTTTCTTAATTTTTATTCACTACATTTGAAACTGGAAGGCTTTGCTTTAAAATGCAGTTTTCTGGGCCCATTTCAGACCTATGGAATTAGTTCCCATGTGATTCTTCCACATGTTAACTGTGGTCAGTGTCTCTATTTCTGGCTGTCACTAGTTCATTTTATGTTTTTCAGTCCTTTGGTCTTGGAGCACTTTTCTTCCGTAGTGGTGTATCCTTAATCTCAGCGTATCCTTAATCTTTAGATCTTCTACACACTTCTTTAACACTACAGAAGTGTTCTAATGTTAGTAATCATTTTACATTTTAGTTGGTGAGCTAGCTTTCCATCATTGTGACAAAATACCTGTAATAAACTCCTTATAAAAAGAGGACTTAGTGTCAGTTGTAGTAATGAGCACTTTGCATGCAGCATCACATTTGATCCCCGTTATTCTATAAATAGATGTGATTGTCTCTGTTTTTAGAGATGAGAGATTGGAATCTAATGCTGGCTGACCATGAGGTACTGTGAAGACAGTCCATTCTCTAAGCAAGATGTCTTCAAAGTATTTTCTTTTTTCACGAGCCCCCCAGAGCCAGGAACGACTCTGGGTCTTTGTAATGAAAGCACTGAGTCAGGAAACTAGGAGAGGGTGATGTCCATCCCTTTCCCCAGCATCTCAGCATCTTCCCCCTTTCAGTTCTCAGCATGGAGCCAACTGGTTCATTATCAGAAGCCAGTTTCTCTGGCAGGTTTTATACACTGTGACATAAGTAGTGGAACACATCACATTTCCGTTGGTTATGTGAGAGTATAAGAGTAACAATTTCAGAAGAGTGGGAATGGAAGTGGGTTATAGAGATAAAAACAAAAATAAGATATCTCCACACTGATTTCCATTGTGGTTGTACTAGTTTACATTTCCACCAACAATGTAGGAGAGTTCTTTTTTCCCCACATTCTTGCCAGCATTTGTTACTATTTGATTGTTTTGATGATGGCCATTCTTTCAAGAATCTTTTTTTTTTCATTTTTTCTTTGTCTATGATTTGTACTCTAGTACTGGGTAACATTTTGGCCATTCTTTTAAGATCATGATACACATAACAGTATATTAACCATTGTTCTCTATTTTGTTATAAAATTTTGTTTTTTCATAGAAAAGTGTTTTTATATTTTCCTTATTAATGTCTACTTGTATTACATTAAAATAAAAACATTTTCATAACCAAGAGTAAGATGAATAGTGCCATATAGTGGGAAGTCCTAGTATTATCAAACACAAGTAATCTGCCACCTTGCCCAGATATTTATGTCAAACTGTACTCACGCTTTGGAAAGCTGAACTGTGGGAACAAAATATGTAATTTGACTTATCTTCCATATTACTACACTTAAATTCTTCTCCAGTGTTGGTTTGTATTCATTGAAGATAAAGTCAAAGTGTTTAATCAGCATGTCAAGAAACTCACATTTTATGAGGAGATAATTCATCTGAATTTTTAATATTTATTATTTATTGTGCTACTGGTGATTAACTCTGAGCCTTTGCACTGAGCTGCATTCCTAGACTTTTATTTATGTCTTATTTTGAGACGGGGTCTCACTAAAGCTAGGTTTGAAATTGAGATCCTCCTGCTTCAGCTTCCCATAGTGATGGGATTATAGGCACGCCCCACTGTTATAGGCAGGTAAGTTAGATAGAAATATAGGCAGTCAGACAGGGCTAGGCCCTTGAAGGAGCCAGTGCAGAAGACGAGATACCTTGCAACTGTGGGAGAGACAGGCACCTCCACTGAGGGCTAGACCTCAAGACGAAAGATAAAACAAATGTACCCACATACTTCCTAAGGATAAACATCAGGGCTTGATGTTCTCAATAGGTATCGATCACCTTGAGGAAACCAGGAAGAGCCACTAACCCAACCCCCTACAGGAAAAGCCCCTGTTCTGTATTCATGCCCACTTGCTACATGACTTGCTTCCCCATTTGATCACTATTTAATCAATTTTACCTGAGCAATTATACTCGTAATCTTTTTGGTTGACCATAGTTTTGTCCCACCTTGCGATTTACCATTTTTCCCCACCTTGGACCTGCCTAACCTCATGGATTTGTTCTATAAAAATCCCTAGAAAAGACAAGGTCCTTGGCAACATGCTCAGGACACTTTCTGTCTTTCTCTCAGACAGAAGTTTTCTTTCCCCCAATAAATATATTCAGCTCTTAACCTCCGTTGTTCCTAAAATTCATTCTTCAACGTTAGAGAACATGAACTTGTGCTGGACATTAGCAGGTTGGGAGCTTCTTTCCCCTATATCACCACCACCCTAGCTGGAGTTATTTATTTTTATTTTGTACAACCAGACAACACTGGTCAAAACTTGCAAATAGTTCATTTTCAACAGAAGATGAGGATAAGAGGGAGGGTATAATAACTACTTAATATAACTTTCCAGCGTGAAATTTTTTTTATTTTTTGGGGTTTTATGAGACAGGGTTTCGCTATGTAGTCCAGGCTGGCCTCAAACTCACTATGTAGCCCAGGCTGGCCTTGAACTCACAATCCTCTGCCTCAGCCTCCCGAGTGGTGGGATCACAGGCGTGTGCCACCATGCCTGGCCTCAGCATGAATTTAAAATGGCAACTGAGTAGTCAAAGTTGCCAGCAAGATTCCTTATAAGGATAAAAACAGAGAGTCTTTCCCCAAGCTATGAGACCCTTCTTCCAATATGATTGTTTGAAAACTATCTTAGGGAAGGAATCGAACCTTTGTTCACTGCCTACTTAGCACAAGTCTTGCTCCAGATTTCTAGAAAACAGAGCCTGAATCAACAGCTTATCTCCTAACACTTTATTGGGGTACAATGTCAGAGAAATGGGAGAAAGGAAAAAGAAAGGGAGGTAGATAAGGAGAGATACAGCTGGGAATGGTGTCTGATTTACAGGAGATGGCCTTAATTTGCAAGAGACGTACGTGCAAACGGATGTATCCCAGTGCCTGGCTGGTACAATTCAGAGCAAGTGCCAGAGTGCCACATGAGCAAAGAAGACAAGGCAACTTCCCAGCCAAGGGAAGGTACAAGGCTTCACACAGCAAGAGACACATGAATTGATTCTTGAAAACAGAGTGAGAGTTTGTTAAATGAAAAAGGAAGAGGAAGATAATTCCAGTAAAAATTAACAAGGTACAGAGAATGTGCACAGTGTGTATGAGTGATTCTGGTATTTTAGATAAATGTCACAGAGCTCTGTATGTCAAATACTTAAAGGTCAGAAGGTGGTTCCATTGACAACAGGCTCCCAGCCTATGCTGATACATACAAGTTAAGACACGTCATATCCATCACTATAGAGGGTCAAAACAAGAGGAGGAAACGTAACTTTATGTCAACCTGTGTCAGGTTCGAGTTGGACCTGACTCCCCCAGCCCCAACCTGCTTGCCGGCAGGAGTGCTACTGTCTGCAGGGAATTCAGCTCTCAGCAGGGAACTCAGCTCAGTACTGAAGTTGTCATTGACAAGCACAGGAAAGGAGATAAGATAGGACAAGGTATTTTGCAGGTCCTGGGGACATCTGGAGACACCCAAAAATTTACATCAGACACTTCAAAGACTGCCCACTGAGATGCAAGACTGCCAGAGAACTTTGACAACAGATAATTAGTGGGATCTTCCTGCCTCATGTCCTCTGCCTTCTCTCCATCCCTATAAAAGGGACTCGCTTCTCTTTGTTTGGAGCAGATGGTCTTACGGTCTTATCACGCGCTCTGCCTATACCCGGCACAATAGATTCCATGCCGTGTTGCCTTTACACAAGCCTGGTGGTCTCTGCTGGTTTTTCCCCTTTCCGCTGTATGTTAGAATATGGGCCTGAGATTTCAGACATTAATCTCCCAAAATTAACTGAGCTTACCTGCAAATTCTCTCTGGAGGATTAATATTTTAGACATGAGAAAATTCATTTTCTAAAATTCATTGCTTTGCATATAGATATTAGAGCTCAAGCTGAATGATCCTAAACTCTTTGAAAGATAATTATACCCTACCCCCACCTTAGAAGAGGGACCCTCATCATGGGGAGGCTGTCCAGAGATTCTCTGGGTCTGCTAAGATGTAGCTACAGCAACTACTTTTTGAGTGAGTACGGGTTTTAGCTCTCTACACTGAAGGCCCCATTCAATTCTTGCCACTAACCTACAAGGGAGGTGCTATTGTCCACAGATGAACAAATGGATCAGAGAGGTTAAGTTGTTTTAGCTAGTAAAATGAAGAGTTCACATTCAGATATTGGATATGTTATAAGGCCTTAAATGATATAATGTATGTAAATTACCTAAAAAGATTCAGCATTTAGTGCTATTCAGATTGATAGACCGACCCCATACTACTTCTGTCCATATTGGCCAGACTCTTCAAGCCCTATTCCTTTGGTATTAGAGTCTGTCCTATTGTATTTTTTCTCTTTTGTTTTTCTGATTCTAAGCATCAAACCCAAAGCCTTGCACATGCCATGCAAGCATTCTACCATTGAGTTCCATTTATTATTAAAGTAAGGCTGTTATTCCTACTGACTCATATTTTCAGGTGCACTAGCTTACATATTTTCTTAGTTTGCAGTTCTTTCCTTAACCTTGCAAAGATAGCTTAAAAAAAAATTACAGGCCAGTACTTACCTGAGTGTAATGGCCACAGACTTTTTTACATTTCTGAGTATTGAAGTCATAGTATTGGATTTCACTGTACCAATTTGAGATGGCTGAAGACACTGAAAACAGGGACAAAGATCCAGTCCAGATATTTTCTCCCAGTGAATTAAAGTTTGGGTGCAGCTTGTGTGACTTCAGCTGTGGGTTGTGTTCAAAGTGACAATTCTTTGCCCATGCTTTTGCAATTTGGGCTAGTGCTGGATCCCAAGTCTGCAATAACAATATTAAAAAATATGCAAGTCAAGAGCAGAATCTGTTACTCAACAATGTAACTGGAGTGAACAGGTGGGAATTTGAATAGCAAACGCGGCTTGATGACAAGAATAGAGAAGGAACCACTGCATATAGGTCCCTGTTTAAATAGTTTTCAAGTACTAAGGCTGGTAAGAAATACGGTAATCTAGTTTTGTGGAATTCAGAATCTAAGTGAGGAAGATAGACCAACATTTCACTGGAGGTCAGTCGCATGGCATGTAAGATAGTACACACTGTGTTTCACATTTTTTGTAATTTATCAGCCACCACAGCTGTCATCCTAAGAACCTCAGAAGGGTTAAAAACCAGTTCAAAGCCACTGGTCTGTGATTCAAAACCAGAAGCAAAATCCCATCTCTTCCCCAGAAGGCAGGCTGCTTTCCTGAGATAGTCTGTGCTCTGCTGGCAAAAACCAACAACAACAACAAACCCCCAAAAAACAGAGACAAGAAAAAAAAACAAAAACAGAAACTTAGCAAATATTGATTAATGGGAGAAAAATCACACACACACACACACACATCAAAACAACAACAACAAAGAGAGAGAGAGAGTATAGTCTACCCATGACCAGAGGAAAAGAAGTATCCAAAAAAAAGTGAACTAAAATCTATTTGTGGAGCTTTCTTATATAAGCGTTAAGGGAGAAACTGGATATGTTTTGATCAGAGATTGTGAATTTACTGCACACATTAATTACAAGCAAAAAATCATTCAGGATTACCAAAGATTCACCCCCACAGATTATACACGTGAGCTGTTTTGATTAACTTCTGCTATAAGTGCTGATATTTTCCTTACCATGTATAGCATATTACTGGCTGTTGGATCCACCTCTGATCGGAACTTGTTATGAAGTCGAACACAGTCTTTGATAAAATCTTCATTTTCAATATCTGGCAAAGTATTTGCTGTATATGAATAACTAGAGACAAAAGAAATCATCCAGACCATTGTCACAAGAGTGACCCACATACTCAGCGTTTCTGGCATGGAGTCCCCTTAGTGGGTGGGTGCTGGAATCCAGCCCCACAGGGTTCTGGCTCTGTGTCTGCACTCCTAGTTTTCAGCTGGCGGCTTCACAAAGCACAGCAGACTTCAGTTTTGAGAGAACGGGAAGCTGAGTTCATCACAGGTTTTAAGAAATGGGTTTCTCCATATATGGCTTGCAGCTCATTTTGTGGTCTTAACCCTATCTTTTCAGTGGTTCTCAGTGACACAGCACCTATTACAACATAGATTTTTAAGAGGTTGCATCAGACTTTCTTTTGAGTCAAGACATTTTGAAAACAAATTCTAAAGTCTCCAGGAATAACAGTCTTCAAGTTTTTTTTAAAAAAATAATGTAGATTGTGGTAATAAGCCTTAAATAAAAACATCTCTTGCTTCTATAAATGACTGGCAAAAAAATTTTTTAATCCCTTTTAGAGACATATAAGCAAACAGTGGTTGAAACGCAGTAGCCTTCCCTTATCTGAGTTCCTCCTTAACAATGGATAGTACCAAACCTTATATGTACTGTTTTTTTTCCTATACACATGTAACTGTGGTAAAGTTTATAAATTAGGTAAAGAAAATGATTAATACTAAAATAGAACAATTATGACAATATACTGCAATAAAATGGCCAGTATCACTCCTATTGTGCTTCGAGACTATCAGTAAATAACATGAGGATTACTTGGCCATAAGCATTATTATACCATGAGTCAATCTGGTAACTGAGACTGCTGCTACGTGACTGATGTGCAAGTATACTCTGGGCAGATGGGTGACTTACTTCTTGAGGTAGGATGGTGCAAGATTTCATTATTCTACCAGAACAGTGCACAATTTAAAACTTATGAATTGCTTAGTTCTAGAATTTTCCATTTAATATTTTTGTACTGTGATTAACCATGGGTAACTGAAACTATAAAAAAGTAAAACCATGCATAAGAGGGGACCAGTGTATCTGGTGAGTGTAACTTGACCTGAAATTCATTCACAAAGGTGTGTGTGTGTGTGTGTATACACATGCATGCATAGGAAGGAGGGGAGAACAGTAGAAAGAATACTGGTCTTAAATTCAGATTTTTGTGGACATTCAGTTCCTAACTACCTATGAGACCTTGAATAAGTTACTGAATTCTCACAGCCCCAGGTGCCTACTAAATGACTGAAAATGGAGATTTTTCTATCTCCTTAATCACAGAGGTTTGGGAGGATTAAATGAGTTAGTTGATACTATATTAACTTAACACACATTGAAGTCTTGCTCAGTATATTCAGCTTAGTCACACGGAGGTAAATATACAGTCAAGGAGCACATAGAAGTAGGAGCTGTGAGAAGACAATGAAAAGGGTGGTTGCAATAGAGGCTATTAAAGATCTGGTAGAGGAATGCACAGAGAGGTATGGATTCAATAGGAATCCTGGAAAGGGCACAGAGAGGCTCCTACAGAAATCAAGTGAGGTATTTTGCAGAAATCAGCATCAAATAGGTGATGATCAAGTGAAAAGGTGCTAGTGAGATAAAGGAGAGATAACGGGAGAGATAGGCTACCTGGATGTGAAGTTAGAAACATGATGTTTTGGAAAGAGTAAAAGAAGAATAGTGGAAGAAAAGAAGACTAGTAGAGTCCTAGGCTAAAGGCCTGAATCTGGGGGTCCCAACAAAGCAGCTCTGGCCACTTGTCTCAAAAAAATCAAATGGAGGGCCAGTGAGATGGCTCAGCGGCTTAAGCGCCTGCCCGGCAAGCGCGAGGGCCCGAGTTCGACTCCCGGAGCCCACATACGAAAAAGGGGCCGGTGATATCGCTCAGCGGCATGGGCGCCTGCTGGCACGCGAGGTCCTGAGGTCAACCCCCCGGTACCCACAAAAAAAAAAAAAATCAAATGGAGAAAGTATGAAGAAGAAAAGGAATTTTCATCAATGTAGCTATACTGGGAAGATAAGAAGGACTGGGACTGAACTTTAAGTTTAAATAGAGGAAACATTAGAATAGGGGGCAAGAGGTATGTAGTCTTTTCCAAGCAGTGGTATGGTTGATCATTATCTCAGTTCTTGTTCTGCCAGGTGGCTCTGGAGAAGTCCTTACTGCTTGAGGGTAATCTAGTTCACATGAAAAAATTATTTTTGCATAAAGGGACAGGGGACAGCATCATTTCCTGTTATGGGGTAATTACTGCTACTTAGGGCAGAAGTTTTCATCATGAGATGATTTGTCTGTGAGGCTCTGCTATTCTGGAATCCAAGGTGACTGCAGATTTAAAAGCAATGACTAGGGTAGTCTAGGTACTGGTTCAGGTTCTCTGGAACAGGATGTTGTAAAAGCTAGCAAATGAATGTCCCCACAAATCTTGAAAATACCTTACTTTTATTTTGGTGTCCTCAATCTTGAAGGGGGATGAGATAGGTTAGGTGAATTCAGGGCTAAAATGTGTTTTTAGATAGACATTCTGTAAGTGATTGATGAGCCTATGTGCAGAGCTGTACAGGTCTCTGACCCAAAAATTAAGGCACCGAAGGAGACAGATTCAAGATTAAGGCAGAGGTCAAGCTTTATACTGCTTTTAGTTACCCACTGGGCATCTGCGGTCACAAGTGAGGAATCAGTGCCTTTTTCTCCCCAAAGACATTGTCTAATTCTCTGTTATAAGTTGTTGTTGTCTATAAATATGGTCTTCCAAGTATTGAGTCTGGCTAGAAGGAAACATGATACTGGTTTCTCATGGAGTATAGAATGGAAATGGTATTTTCTTGGGGAGAGAGCTAAGAGTCAGGTCAAGGAGAATTACTAGATTCTGCCAACCATTTGAATTTTATCACAAAGGTGATAGAAGTCACTGGAGGATTTTAGCTGGTGATGAGTTTGATTTGGCTTCAGAAAGCATCTGTAATTTTTAGAAAATCAAGAAATACGAAAATGGAATGGGATGGGGGAAAATTCTCATGAAAGTAAAGAAATGTTGGAGATCCTAGACTCTACCAAAAGACTTTTATAGCTGATAAGAGAATTCAGAAAAGTAGCAGGATATAAAAACAACATTAAAAAATTAACTAGTTTTTCTGTATGTCACTAATGAACTAGCTGAGAAAGAAACCAGGGAAACAATTCTATCCACAACTTCAAAAACAAACAAAACATAGATATCAGCCTAACCAAGGAGGTGAAAAACCTCTACAAGAATTTCAAAACACTGTAGAAAGAAACTGAAGATACTAGAAGACAGAACAGCCTCCCATGTTCATGGATCAGTAGATTAATATTGTTAAAATGACCGCATCTACAGAGTCAATTCAATTCAATGAATACATGGCAAATGAACTGCATACTTGTCAAAAGAAGTACAAACGGGCAATAAGTATACATGTTCAACCTCTTTAGCCATTAGCGAAATGCAAATCAAAAATACATTGAGATTCCACCTCATGGCAGTCAGAATGATATCATCAAGAATACAGAAAACAATAAGTGCTGGTGAGGATGAAGGACGAGGGAAAGGAAACATTCTACACTACTGGTGGGAATATAGATACAGCCACTATAGAAATCAATATGGAAGTTCCTAAAAATAGATCTACCATGTTACTCAGCTATACTACTCCTTGGTATATACCTAAAAGAATTAAAATAAGCATACTTTGGGGATACCTATGTTCACTGTGGCACAATTCACAATGGCTAAGATATGGAACCTGCCTATAGTGCCCATGAACAGAGGAATGGATAACGAGAATTTGTTTCATATATATATCTCCAGTGGAGTACTATGCAGTTATAAAGAACAAAATTATTTCGTTTGCAAGGAAAATGGATGAAACTAGATACCATCATGTTAAATGAAAAAAAAAACAAACTCAGAAAGACAAGTATCACATGTTTTCCCAGTATATAGAATCTAAAAAAGATAATATAAAAGTAGAAGGGAGATCATAATTAGATTAAAAAAGAGAGAATACTAGGGAGGGGGAGGGGTACAAGGGAGGATAATGAGAAGAGAGAAAACAGAAAAAAGTGTTATTAGTTATATCAGTAAAAGATTATGATGTTGACATGACATAAATTTATGAATTTATGGCTAAAGGTGTCCATTACATTCTTTTAAGTGAAACAGGAAATTGCAAAACAGTAATACTGGCATTGACAATTTTTATTTTCAAAAATACATTAATATATAGAGATACATGAAATTATCTAGAATGTTATTCCCTTTACTATTTTAATCTGTGTCTGGGAGTAAGATACTGAGTATATTTTCCTTTTTGCTGAAGAGTATGTTTTGACTTCTGCTATTATAAAATGGTTCTAAGCTGAGGAAAGTAAGAATTGCTATAAGTATGTGAGACAATGGATATGTTAATTAGATTGACTGAAGTAAACATTTCACAATGTATATGAATCTCCAAACATGATCTTAACACACACTTTGGCAGCGGGACCCACGGAAACCCAGAGACCCAGGACTGACGGCCCTGGGCAGGTAGAATAATCAGTGAGACCAGCAACATAGAAGCGTCTGAAGCAGCAGCCAGGAGCCAGCAGCTGGGCCCTGGAGCACTCCACCAACAGAAGAGCAGTCCCAGCCCCCACATCCAGAGGCCAAGATCAGCTCCACACCCAGCACAATTCCCATGGCAAACCTGGCTGGAGTACGCAGCACATTTCTGCGATCTGACATGGACACTATCACAGAACTGTAAACACCAGAGGTATTTTACAGCTTTTATTCTCCCTTGTTTGTCTGATTAGCTACCCCTTTCCTGTCTGGTTGGAATTCATCTTGTATATTGTGGTTATTTTTGTTTTTGGCCTTTTTTTTTTTTTCTTTTTCTTTTTTCCTCTCCTCTCTTTTTTGTATCTATTTTTTTTCTTTCTTTTCTTCTTTTCTTTTTTGTTCTCCTCTTTCTTCCTCCTTTTTTTCACTGTTTAGGTTTCTTACCTTTCTTTTTTGCTTTCTTCTAT
This sequence comes from Erethizon dorsatum, assembly GCA_028451465.1. Taxonomy (NCBI): domain Eukaryota; kingdom Metazoa; phylum Chordata; class Mammalia; order Rodentia; family Erethizontidae; genus Erethizon; species Erethizon dorsatum. Next base: position 28,735,498 of record CM051834.1, read on the forward strand.
TGATACTCTTTCTCTCCTTCCTTAACTAGTTTTTGAATTTAAACTTTCAAGTGAGTAAACACTGTCTTTTCCCTTTCTGATTACTCCTTCTCATTCTGTTTCATTCTTTCCTTCCTGTGTCCTCCGGTTTCCCAAAACTCAGGTGATCATCCTTTGACCTCCAGACTTGACTCAACTGTATTTGACCTCATTCATCACTTTATCCTGTTCCCTACCCATCTAAACCCCTCTGCCCCCCGCAAAAGGGTAAAACCACTCTGCTAAGGGGAAAATCACTGCATACAAGTACATGGTATATGTTTGACTGTGTTATATAACTTTAGAGTTTGCTCCTGTGGTTGGAGGTAGCAGGTTAGTGGTTACCATAGTTTGTCAGTAGTTAAGCTATACTTGAAACAATTGTTATTACTAACTGTACTGTTTCAGCCAGGATGTCATACATGTTATAATGTTTTTCTCCCCTGTATGATAACATTGTGATTGTGTGGGGTCATAATAACCACCACAGTCCAGTACCAAAGGATTGGGTGCTGAGCCAAATAGTAACTTTGCATCCTTTACAAAAGGTAGGTTTTTGGGATAGTTATAAAGAACCACCTACATCTACAGGACATCCCTGAAGAACAGACATCTCCTAGGGAAGCCTCAATACTAGTGATAAAGCTATCTATCATAAGAAATTGGAAGGTATCAACATAGAAAACAAAATAAAATAAAAAAGAAAATAGAAAATGACATGATGCAGAAGCAAAATGCAACCCCAGACCCCCAGCCCACCCAGGACAGCCTGGAACACAATGAGATAAAATTGGAAGTCAAAACTGGAACTTTCTGAAATGATAGCAACAGAAGTGAAAAAAACAAGTGGAAAAGGCTATAGAGAAAATAATCTCTCAGATACAAAAAGAAATAATGCTTAAAATCAAAGATATTAGGGAAGACACATATAAAAGAATAGATGAGCTTCAAAAAATGATGGGAACAAAAAACACCCAACATAGGAAAGAAATGGAATCCATGAAACACATCCAAACAGAAATCCAAGAGATTAAAACCTCCATTGAAAGTATATGCAACAGATTGAATGAAGGAGAGGGTAGAATATCAGATCTTGGAGACAGGATTGCATCAAGTGATCATAAAAAGAAAGATATCTTAAAAATAGCAAGAGACCATGAAAAATCAATCCAACAGCTACAAGATGATGCAAAGAAGAATAACATAAGATTGATTGGGGTCAATGAGAAGGCTGGAGACAGCATAAATGCCGTAAAAAAACTCTTCACAGAATAAATGGCAGAAAATTTCCCAAGCATGGATAAAGAATTTGACATACAAACAAATGAAGCATATAGAACTCCAAACAGCCATGACCAAAATAAAACTACACCAAGACATATAATAATCAAGATTGCAGAAATTCAGCACAAGAACAGAATATTAAAAGCTGTTAGAGAAAAGAAACAGATCACCTATAAAGGAAACCCTATCAGAATCATGGCAGACTTCTCAACACAAACCCTCAAGTCAAGAAGAGCTTGAAGTGAAGTATTTCAAGTCCTGAAAGAAAACAACTTCCAACCCAGATTGATGTACCCTGCAAAGCTAGCTTTCAAAATTAAAGGAGAAATAAGATACTTCCATGACAAAGAACAACTGAAGAAATTCATGACCACTAAACAAATCCTACAAAGAGTACTGAAAGATATTCTAGACAGAGATAAAAATGACCAAAATTCCAAGAACAACAACAAAAAGAAACCACCAAGCAGGGTCAACAATTAAACAGAGGGGAAAAGTAGGGAACCAACAACAGGAAAATAACATGACAAAGATAAGACGATACATATCAGTTATAACCATCATTGTAAATGTGCTCAATTCACCATTCAAAAGAAACAGACTGGCAGAATGGACCAAGAAACAAGTTCCAACAATATGTTGTATATAAGAAACACATTTAACTCAAGAAGAAATTCCTAGACTGAAAGTCAAAGGATAGAAAACAATGTTCCATGCAACAGGAACCCAGAAAAAAGCAGGGGTAGCTATTCTGTTTGCAGACAATGTGAACTTCAAACCAAGAATGATCCAAAGAGGTAAAGGAGGTCACTACATTCTTGTTCATGGAAAACTCAAGAGGAAGAGAAAACAATCATAAATATGTATGCACCAAATAAGGGAGTACCCAACTATACAAGACAATTATTAATAGACATGAAAAACCAAATAAGCAATAACACAGTTGTAATGGGAGACCTTAATATACCATTACCACAAAGAGATAGATCAACTAGACAAAAAATTAGCAAAGAAATGTCAGAACCGAAACAAACCTGTGATCAAATGGACTTAGTAGATGTTTTCAGAGTGTTCCACCCAACATCATCAGAATACACATTCTTCTCAGCTGCACATGGGATGTTCTCTAAAATAGACCATATATTAGACCACAGAACATGCTGAAGTAAATGCAAAGGAAATGAAATTATCCCATGCGTATTATCTGACCATGGTGCAATGAAATTGGAAATTAATGGCAAAAGAAACCACAAAAACTCCATAAACACTTGGAAATTAAATAACAACCTCCTAAACAACCAATGGGTCACAGATGAAATTAAGGAATAAATTAAACAATATCTACTACTAAACAAGAATGCAGATGCAACATACCAGAACTTATGGGATGCAATGAAAGCAGTCCTAAAAGGCAAATACATAGCACTGAATTCTCACATCAGGAAAACAGAACAAGCACAAATAAACAACCTAGGGTAGGTTAGATAGCTCAGCGGCATAAGCGCCTGCCTGGCAAGCGCGAGGTCCTGAGTTCAACTCCCAGAACCCACATAAAGGAAAAAAAGGGCTGGCGATATTGCTCAGTGGCACAAGTGCCTGCTGGCAAGCGCGAGGTTCTGAGTTTGACTCCTGGTACCCACATAAAAAAAACCAAAAAACAAATAAACAACCTAATGTTGCACCTCAAGCTTCTAGAAAAAGAAGAGCAAGATAAGCCTAAAGCCCATTCAAGAGAGGAAATTATAAAGATAAGAGCAGAAATTAATGCAATGAAGACTAAGAAAACAATACCAAGAATTAATGAATTGAAGAGTTGGTTCTTTGAAAGAATAAATAAAATTGATAAACTCTCAGCCAACCTTATAAAAAAAAAGGAAAGAAATGACTCAAATTCACACACTGAGGAATGAAAAGGGTGAAATCAACACAGATCCTGTGGAAATTCAGAAGATCATCAATACCTACTTTGAAAATCTTTACTCTTATAGGATGGAAAACACAGAAGAAATGGACAGATTCCTAGATATGTATGAATTACCAAAACTGAATCAAGAAGATATAAAAATTCTGAGTAACCCACTATCACTTAATGAGATTGAAAATGTAATTAAAAATTTACCAACAAAGAAAAGCCCATGTCCTGATGGATTCACTGCTGAAATCTACAAGAAATTTAGAGAAGACTTAATGCCAATACTCCTCAAACGCTTTAATGAAATGGAAGAGGAAGCAATACTCCCTAACTCACTCCTGGCGGCAAGTATTACCTTGATACCAAAACCAGAGAAAGATCCAACCAAAAAAGAGAACTACAGGCCAATCTCCCTAATGAACATAGATGCAAAAATCCTCAATAAGATACTAGCAAACACAATGCAGCAAATCATCAAAAAGATTATACACTATAACCAACTGGGATTCATCCCAGGGCTGCAGGGAGGGTTCAACATACACAAATCAATAAATGTAATACACCACATCAACAGAGCCAAAGACAAAAATTACATGATCATCTCTATAGATGCAGAAAAGCTTTTGACAAAGTCCCACACTCACTAATGGTAAAATCCCTACAGAAAATCATAATAGGTGGTCCTTACCTCAATCTGTTAAAAAGCCATCTATGACAAACACACAGCCCACATCATACTAAATAGACAAAAACTGAAAGCTTTCACTCTAAAATCAGGAACAAGACAAGGATGTCCACTATCACCAATCATATTCAATATAGTTCTGGAAACATTAGCCAGAGCAATTAGACAAGAGAGAGAAATAATAGGAATAAAGATAGGAAAGGAAGAAGATAAATTATCATTATTCACAGATGACTTGATACTCTACATAGAAGACCCCAAAAACTGTACCTAAAGACTTTTAGAATGAATAACCAAATTCAGTAGCATAGCTGGATACAAAGTCAACACTCAAAAATCAATAGCGTTCCTGTACACAAACAACAAACTCACTGAGAGAGAAATTAGGGAAACCACAACCTTTACAATAGCATCCAAAAAAATGAAATACTTAGGAATCAATATAACAAAGGAAGTAAAAGATCTATGCATTGAAAATTACAGTACTCAAAAAGGAGTTTGAAGAGGATATTAGAAAATGGAAAGATATCCCTTGCTTATGGATAGGAATAACCAGTATAGTGAAAATGGCCATACTCCTAAAATTGTTGTACAGATTTAACATAATTCCAATCAAAATACCATTAGCATACCTCACAGAACTAGAAAAAACATTCCTAAAATTCATTTGGAACCAGAAGAGACCTAGAATAGCAAAAGCAATACTTGGCAACAAGGGCAAGGCAGGAGGCATCACAATCCCTGACTTGAAAGTATACTTCAAAGCTACTGTGATAAAATCATCATGGTACTGGCAAAAAAACAGACCTGAGGATCAGTGGAATAGATTAGAAGATGCAGACATAACTACAAACACACTCAGCCATCTTATCTTTGACAAAGGGGCTAAACATGTTCACTGGAAGAAAGATAGCCTCTTTAATAAATGGTGCTGAAAAAATTGGCTTTTCACATGCCGAGGACTAAAACTAGACCCGTGTCTATCACCATGCACTAAACTAAAGTCAAAATGGATCAAATATCTAAATATTAACACAGAAATAATAAATCTACTGGAAGAGAAAGTAGGTAGAAATCTTGAAGACATAGGGGTAGGCAGAGACTTCATGAACAAATCCCAAACTGCATGGGAAGTACTCCAAAGAATCAGCAACTGGGATCTCATCTTATTAAGAAGCTTTTGCACAGCAAAAGAAATCACCAACAGAGTGAAAAGAAAACTCACAGAGTGGGAAGAAATTTTAGCCGACAGTCCCTCAGGAAAAGGCCTTATATCTAGAACATTTAAAGAATTGAAAACAAATCAGACCCCCAAATTTAAAGACCTAATCCAAAAATGAGCATCTGAGATAAATATGAACTTCTCAGATGAAAAAATACAGATAGCAAATAAATACAGGAAAAAATGTTCAACATCATTGGTCATTTGAGAAATGCAAATTAAAACAACACTGAGATTTCATCTCACCCCAGAAAGAATGGCTGTTATCAAGATATCAACCAATAATAAATGCTGGAGGGGTTGTAGGAAAATAGAATCCTTCTCCACTGTTGGTGGGAGTGTAGACTGGTGCAACCACTGTGGAAATCAGTGTGGAGACTTCTCAAAAAACTAGGATTAGAGGTCCCATTCAACCCAGATATTCCCCTTCTGTGTATCTTCCCAGAAGAATTAAAAATATCATACCACAGTGATATATGTGCACCCATGTTTATAGCCGCACAATTTGTAATAGCTAAATCTTGGAAACAACCCAAATGCTCATTAACTGAGGAATGGATAGAAAAGATGTATTTTTATACAGTGGAGTACTACTCAGCCATAAAGAAGGACAAACTTGAGACTTTTATAGGGAAATGGATGCAACTTGAGACCATAGTTGTAACTGAAATAAATCAGACTCACATGTTTAAACATTGCATTGTCTCCCTAGTGCAAGAGCTGAAAGAGCAAGATCCAAAATGTATAACAGACATTAGGAAATGGGAAGAAAATGTTCAAAAGAAAAAAGAAACTGGGATGGGGAAAGGAGAAAAGGAGGAAGGGAAAAGGAAAAGTATATATATACACACACACACATATGCAAGATAAGATTGCTATACTACTAATTTCTATAAGTCCATTGAAAAGAAATTTTGTGCTTATATCATTTAATCAATTTTTCATGCCTATATCTTGTAATCTGAGCAACTACTTTGAAGATAACTATAAGCAATGTACTGACAATTGTTACTTTCCTACTATCTTGTTTTGAAATTTTGTAGTAGTTTTGTAGTAGTTTTTATTGTTTTTTCTCTTTAAAAAAAAACATGATCTTGTATATCTTAAACATATATGATTTTATTTGTCAATTATAGCCAATTAAAAAAGGAAAGAAATGTTGCAGAAACTTAAGGAGGAATTACTGTTGCTACATGTACAAATAACCTTACAAAACACTTATATATAACTTCAAATTTTGTCTAGGCTGCTCATTTTCTACAAGCAGTCCTTTCCTTCAGGATACTGACTAGGATAAGCATCTTCTAATCTGAGGTTAGGGGCAACTTTTTGGTCACCACAATGTCAATCAACAGTGATACCTTCCTCTAGTTTGAATTGGCAGCCAGACCTAGGGTCTGCTTCCCATCTTCTTCAGGGTTTCTGTGAGCTAGATGGGGTATTGAACACAAGAACAAAAGAAATGAGACCTTACATGAAAGCAAGTTCAGTGACATTTGTGGTTGTTTGAGCAATCCCATTGTACACATACAACTCGCAAGAGCTAGCATTATTATCTTGGTACTGAAATGAATTCATCAAATTTTTCTGAAAATAATTATCAAAAGGGAAAGTTCGCCATCAGAAAAACCAGTGTTATGCTACTATGAAGAGAGATATAATTCCTCAGACCCACACTCTCAAATTTCTCAATTCACTTTACATTTCTGCAACGAAAGCCCGTGGAAGTGGTTTACCACAGACTAGGACGTTTATCTAGAAGCAAACACAGCCTCCAGTTCTTAGAACGCTTAGAACTTTGCCTTTAGTTTTTCCACTCCGTACCCTGTGTCTTTGCCATGGTTTCCTTGATTAGTACGCATGTGTGTTACGACAGAGAAATTTGTTTTCGATGCTTACCACCAGATGGTGGCATTTTAGGAATTTTTTACAACCTTTTTTACTCTTTATTGTTTAATTTTATTTTTTACAGTGAGGACACACTATTTTTTATAATCAGAAAATAAACTAAAACTTCTTATTTTGGAGAGTCAGGGGATATTTAAAATAATGCAAAAACTAACACATATACATGGTCTGCTAAACCCATTTATAGATAAAAGACTAAAAAAGATAGCAGTGCTTCATGATATTAATTGTGATTAACAATGAATGATAGGATGTTTCTCTATCCCAGAATGTTTTACTAAAGTCCTTTATAAAAAGCAACACTTTGTGTAGCTAGAGATAATTTTATATATTATATGGAAAAAAATCTTGTCCTTTCTATACTGGGTGCATCTGTTTAAGATACATGATAAAAATTTTTATTTCTGGGGGAAAATGACATTGAATTCTCTATACTCCACCCAGCCATTCCCCTTCTGGGTATCTTCCCAGAAGAATTAAAAATATCATACCACAGTGATATATGTGCACCTATGTTTATAGCAGCACAATTTGTAATAGCTAAATCTTAGAAACAGCCCAAATACTCATCAACTGAGGAATGGATAAAAAGGATGTGATATTTTTATACAATGGAGTACTAATCAGCCATAAAAATGGTAAACTTGAGCCTTTTATAGGAAAATGGATGCAACTTGAGACCATACTCATAAGTGAAATAAATCAGACTCACGTGTAAACATTGTGTTGTCTCCCTGGTGTGAGAAACTGAAAGAGTAAATAAGTTCTAAAATGTACAATAGATATTGTGAAATGGGAAGAATTGTTCAAAAGGAAAAAAGAACTAGGATGGATGAAAGGGGAAAGGACAGTAGGGAAAATGGAAAAAATGCAAGTCACTTATAATATTAGTGTCTCTTAGTTCATTATAAAGGAAGGTTTGTGCTAATATCGATTGTGGAAATTTTTATGCCCCTATCTTGTTTTTTGAGCAACTACTTTAAAGATAACAACATGCAATATATTAACTATTGTTATTCTCCTATTATTTTGTTATAAAATTTTGTTTTACCTTTTTTCCATAAAAAAAATAATTCTCTATACTCTCATCTTCTCTAATTAATCTAATTTTGTAAACACTTTGGTCCCCAAATGCTCTCGTACCTATTCTGTTGGGCCAGTGGGTTAGGGTTAGGATTATGGAAAAGTGAAGGATACAGGTGATCTAGAAAGGGAGAAGGTTGCTAATATTTCTTAGACAAAATCATCACTCTTACACTCTCTGTGTGATTTTATATAAGTCAGTCTTCTTGTATGCTAGTGTGTACAACTGCAATCCATATCCTTGATACAGTTAGTTAACAGTGGAATATATTCCAGTCATTAATCCATACTACAAAAGTGGCCTTAGCAGATGTGGTTATGGAAATCAATATCAAAGAGCATATTAATTAGAATGGAACATGTTAGTAAATAATTGCTGGCAAATTATTAATATTAATAAAGGAAGGCGTAAAGGTCTAAAACAGCTGATACAGGGAATGGCTATCTCCCAAGAGGCTTCTGTTCCTGGCCTTTGACTCCAAAGCTGTCTGGCCCTGCCTAGAGGATGTGTTGAGTGAGATTATCTCATGGGTGGTGTGTTTAAAGGCAGAGAGTAGGGTGTTTTTGTAACTGTTTGCTAATGAATGTTAAGATATTTAGCAGAATTTGTCCTAGAGTTTTCTTTGCATAGTACATACCATCATGGTTATAGGGCAAAGGAAAATAGGCTTTGCCTATCTTGGCTCCAATAGCATGAGGCCGTTCATATTTACCAAAAGAACATTACATTTGAGACCATGTTAGTTTAGATCAATAGCAATGATGATAAGCACAGATCTAGGCTTTTCCATATTTGTTATTTCACTATGTTGTTGCAATAAACCTTATTTATGTCTGTCTGTCTCTCTCTTTTTCGCATATGTGCATGCAAACATACCCATCTGTCTACATATCTATTATTATTCCCATTTACAGATGAAAATATATAAAAATAAGGGTTTAAATTACTTAATCAGACAAGGATATGCCATTAGTAATATGTTAACCTAAGATCTGATTGCAAATCTTGTTTATAATTGTTAAGAAAAAGCTCTTTATACTAGGGTTAAATCAACTCCTCTTTCTGAGTTTGATTCCTGGTACAAAAAAAAAAAAAATCACCTCCCTATTGGCGGTATGACTTCGGGCATTTTACCTGTCTGTCTTTTGATTTCCTTATGTATAAGATGATAATGATAGTACTAATATTAATATGTGTCATTGAATTGATGAGATTGTAAAAAGAGCTTAGAGGGTGCCTGTCATATAATAAGTTCTTTATTATTAACTGTATTATTTCCTCGGTACTCATATGCACATATATATTTGAGACTACATTTAATCTAGAACATTTTCATACTTCACAGTGTTACATTTAGATAAGAGAATGAAATCAAATTAGTTTTTAGAAAAAATTGTTAAATATTGTTGCTATAGATTCACAATGGATTTTGTTTGTGTTTTTTTGAGACAGGGTCTCACTATATAGTTCAGATAGGCCTTGAACTCACTACAGCCCAAGCTGGCCTCAAACTCACAGTGATCCTCCTGCCTCAGCCTCCCAAGTGCTGGGATTATAGGCGTGTGCCACCATGCCGGCCACAGTGGAATTTGACACAAATTATTTTAAATGGTGTTAGACTTGTTACCTAATAGATTTTTTATCTTGTAATTTTTCATGCATCTGCTTTTGTTATTCATTTGGATAGTCTAAATGAATAATTTGTTTTATAATTTACATTATTATTTTATTTTATATTATTTTATATTAGAAATGGATACATTGATGACAAAATGATATTTGATAGTTTTTCAATATTTCTGGAGATTTAGATGAAACATGGTAGGCAAATGCCACCTCTTATTCAAAGATATTTCTCATACAAAGACACTGGACCAGAGAAATGCTCCCACTAAAAAATATACTCATTTCTTCTAAAATAATGCATGAGGCAGAAATACGGAGTTTTTAGTTATTAGACTGAAACAGTTAAGTAGTTATGCTTTGATACTTTAAATTTTATGTATTTCATTTCTTTACTCAAAAATTAATGACATATTAAAAATAATTGCTTTTTTAAAATCTGTAGATTTATAAAATTGATTTTTACTTTAATGTCTTTTGTTTAGCTTGGATGATTGTGAATTACATGTGATTCTCATGACTAGGTTAATTTATTATAGTCAAGCATAACTATGATTATGCTGAATGTTTTAGTTACTAAAAATTCTGCTAAGTTGTATTTCCTTTCAATTTCTTCGACTCAAGGGAAGAAATAATTTGTTTTGTAGTCTTACTACTTCCCTTTCCTATATCCCTCATATTAATAATAAATATTAAAACCAGAGCTTTCTTCCCCAAGTGGAGCCAACTGCATAAAATTCAGTTTGTAATTTGATAGTAAGACACACAGCCCTGATATTTTGCCTAAAACTACTTAACACAGGACCTCAAAATTTTGCAAAACAACTTACAAAACATTTTTCAAAGGGTTTATTTCACATTACCTGGGAAAGTCTATGTCCACAAAAAGCTTATGCTACTTTTGCAGACACCGGTCTTTTGTTTCGTGTGGCCACTGTTCCATGGATTTCTATTAGCGCTTCCTCAAGAAGCTAGACCATCAGAACGGGTCTTGAGTGAAGTGCTCCTTGGCCAGGTGCTTTTTAATCTTTTCTTACATCCTCTCTGCCCTCTTACAGGGTTTGGATTATGAGATAAATCCAAATGAGAGCACCCAGAATTCCCCCTCTGTCAAAGTCTAAGGAATTTTCTCTTGGGTCAAGCTCAGCAGGAGTGCCTTCCTAGGAGGCTCCTTCATCTTCATGAAAATAGAATTTTGACCAGACACACCCAAATGTGCTCAGAGTTAGATCTGACTCAACAGGAAATCCCTTCCCACTGCCTTACTAGGTGTTGGCCACCATGCAAGGCATTTCCCATATCGCTATGTCTAGCCTCATGCTCCTCTCAAGCATTCAATCACTGTATGTCTTCTCCACCCATCATCTTCCCCATCTCAGTACACTGTCATGCAGTCTTCTGAATTCAGAAACAAAAAATCTCGGAGTCATCCAGGACTTGTCTTTCACTCTCTTGTCACATGTAAGTCACTAATAAATCCTATTTATCTTTGAAATATATTCAAAATTCAACCATTTTCCACCACACCTCCTTCTATTAATCTATCTTTATTTCTTGCCTGGATTATTACAATAGCTTCCTAAGTAGTCTCCTCATTTCCTTCCTTGCTTTCTGTATTACACTATCCTCCTACCTGTTAAGAGTTATCTTTTTACTGTATGTCAGTTTTATTATCTTCTACTCAAAATCCTCCAATACTTTGATTTGGAGATGGACAAGAATAAATAGCGTCTGCCTAAGTTCTATTTTTGCTGGAAGGAAAGTAACAGAGTTTTGTGGATTACAGTTTAGGAGGTGGTAGTTTTCTAGACGCCAGCAGTAGAAAAGTTTGATACTCACATCACTCAGTAACAGCAACAACGGATATGTTTTTATTAGCCAGATCAGCTCATGCTGAAGGAAGCCTCGTCTCTAGACTATTTTTCCTATCCCCTTAATCATTCTGTCAGCTACTTAGTTTCTTTTAACAAATGCCTTTTCCACCTAAGTTTCATAGAACAGCTTTTGTTCACAACTAGGAATCCTGACTTTTTGAAGAAGAAGAAGAAGAAAAAAATCTGTCAATATACAGTACAGTGGTGCCTCGGTTTACAAACTTAATTTGTTTTATGATTTTGGGGAAGATGGCTGTGTTTGTGTTTGTGTGGGGAAGATGGCCATAGTTGTGTTTGCCACTCAATGTGGAGTTTGCGAATGGAAGCAAAATTTTGCCAAACACTTTTGTTTGTGAACCAAATTGTTTGCAAACAGAAGTATTCATGTACTGAGGTATTACTGTACTTCTGAAATTCCCTCTCTTAACATTTTGGTACCCTTATTTCAGTCTTATGTATACACACATATACACATATATTATTTTGTGTATATATATATATATGCTCATATATATACTTAAGTATATAAAATATACATGCAGAGATTTTTTTTTATTAATTGAGGTCATAATTCTATGTAATGTGCCTATGGAAGGATAGGCAAATTAGGGCTGGCAGTTTCGATCTCTAGTTCTCAAGGCTGATTATTTTCTGGTTAGGTCCTGTTTTGGGGGAGAAAGAGTTTATGTTGCTATCATCAATATATACACATTAAGACCTTATATTATCTTAAACATTGGAACTCTTTTTTTTTTGTGGGTACCGGGGGTCAGCCTCAGGACCTTGCACGCCAGCAGGTGCCCGTGCCACTGAACGATATCACCGGCTCTTTTTTCATATGTGGGTTCCGGGAGTCGAACTCGGGCCCTTGCACTTGCCAGGCAGGTGCTTACATTGCTGAGTCATCTCACCGGCCCAAACATTGGAACTCTTAAGTGTTCCTTATATGTACTTAGGTTTGGGTATTATTATTATTATTTTGTCTTTTTGAGGCAGGATTTCACTATGCAGTTCAGGCTGGCCTTGAACTCACTTTGTAGCCCAGACTGGCCTCAAACTTGCAGCAATCCTCCTGCCTCAGCCTCCCGAGTACTGGGATTACAGGCACATGCCACCATGTCTGGCTGGGTGTGGATATTACTAAAGAGAATCAGAACCTGACACTAAGGTGGTGAAGATTTATTTCATTCAGACACTATTGTAATAGAGGAAAAGAAATCTTATTCAATATAGAACTGGGCTCGATCCCAAATATAACAAAGACACCTAGGGAGTTATAATAAGAGTGGACATGTGATAGGCAGAGTTGGTGGATAAATTATTAAGAAAATATATCAAGGGGCTAGGGAATATTCGTTAGACTGATTTAACAGGATTCTTGCTGAAGACAGGCCATGGTGACCAGATACTAAGTGTGGGAGAGATTCTTTCTAAACAGACCTAAGAGAATTTTTGCTAAAACTCGGTTCTGCTGGTCTAGTAAAGGGACTAAAGTCAAGGCCTAGGAGAGGGGAGGCCTGAGCCTATTTTGGTAAAGGAAAAAAAAAGAAGTCTCTTGTCAATGTGCATATTTAAGTGCTCATTATTTTTCTTCCTTTGCATGCTAGATTTTAGTTTACTACTTCCTAATTTTAGCTGATCATGAGGTACATTTTTTAAAAAGAAGAATCTAAAGTGAAACTTCTGCTTTTTGCCTTTGACTTGTTGCATGGTATAACAAGAGACAGCTCCCAAAACAAGTTTACAAGTGCTGAGATCAATTCGGCTAGTATTTAAATAGAGCAGTCAGTTTTTAAAAAATGGATTTGAAGACAATGTTATGATGAGAATTGAGTTACATGATTTCTAAACTTTTAAACATTGCTACATTTGTCTTTTTATAAATAATTTTAAAACTTTCTTTAGCATTGATAATATTTCAGGAAAAAAGGTTATATGCTCTTGTGTTTTTTAGTTTGGTAAGAATGTTCTGAGGTTGAAATGAGTAAACCACTTCCAGCATAAATATCTGCATGAGGCTTCCCTTTTGCTCCTCTACAGAGCAAAGGTATTCACATTTTAATAAGGCAGGAGAGAAGTTCCTACTCAGTTTTTTCAGTGTCTCCACTGAGATGATCTCAGAGAACAATTCGTAGGCATTAGCAGTTCCACTACCGGCTTTTCCTTAGCTGAGCAAAGACCTTTGTACAAGCTAATCATACAAGCCCTTGTACAATTTTCTTGCAAATTGTGTGCAGGAAAATCAGCTCTCCTGCAGAGAGGCTGGCAGCTGCTGTGAAGTTACCATAGTAACATACCTTCCTCTTCTGCTTTTTAGTTTCAATTCCTCCCAAGTCTGGGGAAGACTGAGAGGAGCATGCTGGACTATTTTATGACTCAGTGCAGCTATCTTCTGCCAGCTCTTTGTGGTCTGTGAGTACCAGGTTTGTATTTTTGATGACATGAGATAACCTGGCATATTCTCAGTTAGTGTTTACTTCCTTATGATCCTGGAAAATATGTAGTTATGTTGCTAATGAGGAAACTGAGGGTCAGAGCTAAGTAATTTCCTTAAGTCCATATAGTAAGTGAAAGAAGTTAGTTAAATTTAGGTTGTTTCTCTTCTTCATAACAATGGCTTTCACAACTTGATATGGATTATAATAGCCACAGGATGGGGACCCATTAGTGATTTTAATCAGCTCTTCCCAGTGTTTCTGGGATACAAAGTTTGAGAACCACTATTTATACCATGGTGCTTCTTTTTGCCCCATAACATCCTATGCCTTACTCTGAATTCACTGTATCTTGGGATGTCAGCACCAAAATTCTCCCAGTTTCTCACTGCTGCTTCCAGACCACTGCTACACAGTCCTCCTTTCCTCAGTAACCTTTGAGGTGTATGACATTCTTTTATACCAAATTCCAGTCTTACCATCATCATACTAGGATCATAATAAGGATGTAGAGGCTACTTTTGCTAAAAGCACTGACTTTACTTGTGTGTGCAGTTGCCTGATGTGTAACTAAAAGCAGGATAAAAGCTTTGTATCTCTGCTTTAATTTTTCATTTGTCTCCTTTGCCACCTTAAACTTTGGGTCAGATTCCTGCTCAACTGTGCAGTTAGCTAGATCATTCATTTAAGAACTGTGTGTCCAGAGTTCCCCTTTCAAGGTCAAAATCACCAAGAGTAACTTAGTTACCTTCAAGATTTGTAGGGACATTATAACCAATGGATTATCGACTGCCAGCTTTTACAACATCCTATTCCAGACCATTGCAGTGGCACCCAGAAGTTTCTAGTCATTGCTCTAAACCCGAAGGCCTAACTCCATCTTGTCTTTCTGACTTGCCCTTTTTTTAATTTGTAAAGTGACACTATAATTCTTGCAAAAGATTCAGGATTTCAGGGATTTATTCAAAATAAATTGGTATTCACCTCCTCCTCCTCCACAAAGAATAAAAGTATAGCTGCATTTTGTGATGAGTGACTATGGAGAACACTGAAAATGAGCTAAAGAGACTTGAACATTGTAAGATACAGAAACTTGGGAGAACAGCATAAACAAACAAACAAACAAAAAACAAAACCAGCATCTTCCATGCCAGCTCCATAGCCAGTGTAGTAAGTCTCCTTTTTGCAGGGGTAAAGGTGAAACAGAGAGTCCCAGCAAAATCTGTCAGTGCAGATGCTGGTAATTCTGCAAAGTTTTACAATTCTCAGAGGCTTGCAATTTACTTAGACACACTATCTGAACTATGCACAGTAGCCTTACTTTGGAAGAAGATCTCATACCATCTCCCAATGAACCACAGTAGGCTGAAACCAGGTGCCATCTTGAGAAGGAGCTACTTTCTGAATTTGGACTAAGCTAGTAGGACAGAAACCCCTGCACATTCCCATCTATGGAACCACACAGACATGCCACTGCACTGGTTTGGAGGGTAGCTGCCCCATTAGCCTAACTTGGCCCAGCACAGTGACTGGGACTCAAGCCTGCTGAGTGCCCGCACTGTAGGGAATGGGTGCTACAACACAGTGAAATGGAGGGCACCAGCCAGGGCCCATCCAGGCAGGCACTGCCAGTGGAACAGCAAAGAAAAATGGCATGGTTTTTGCTGCCAACCTGCCTATGCAGTTTTTATCAATGCTCCACCACTGTACCCTGTCTTGCCATGCACTGCTGTCAGTGCTATAAAGGGGGTATGTGGTTCCCATAACCACCTCACCTCCTGCAGTATGTGGGCCCACACTACTGATTGGTTGGAGGACACATGCTTCAGGCCCTTCACTAGTGCTGGAGCTACCAGGACAAGAGGCCCTTTCTAGTATCATAGCGAGCATCAACAGTAAAGCCCCATTGCCCAATAGGGCCCACCACTCTCATTGTAGGAGTGCCCACATGTAAACACCCCACACCCACTGCTGTCTACACCACATTCACCTGAACTGCTAGAGTGTCCTGATTGTTTGGTTCCACCAAGATATGTATGGTGCCTAAAGTCATTAATCAAAGCCAAAGAAATCATAGGGAGACTACAGTGTAAAACCCAGCTAGAATCAAAGCCAACAATGCAGAAAAAGTTACACTCCGAGACATCTTCAGGAGAAAGCTACTTAGTAAAAAGTATACCTGATCAAAGTTGTACAGATACCTAACCCACAGATTAATTTGATACACATATCTCAACATAGGCGCAGAAGAATTATGAAAAAAGGTGTTAATCCCTCCAAGAGAACAAAATAACTCCCTAGCAACAGAGTCCAAAGAAATTGAAATGGATGAAATGCATAATAAACCATATAAAAGAAAGATTGTTAAAAAGCTCAATGAGATCCAAGAGAATATAGATAAATAGTTAAATCAAATTAGGAATAAAATGCAGGATGTGAATGAGAAATTCAACATTGTAGAGAGTTTGAAAATGAATCAAACAGAAAGCATGGAAACAGAGCTCAATAAGTCTAATAAACATACAGTTGAAACTCTCAACAATGCATGAAGCAGAAGAAAGAATATCTAAGTTTACAGACAAGTCTTGAAATATCTAAGTCAGCTGAAAAACAGAATGAAAGAATGAAGAGAGATTAAAGACTTTGGGACACTATTAAGCAAACAAATATCATGCTGTCAGATTACCTAAAGGTCAGAGGAAAAAAGTTAAGGGTGTAGAAAACCTACTCACTGACATAAGAGGAGGAAAACTTTCTAATCTTGAGAAAGATATAGGCATCTAAGTATAGGAGAATTATAAGACCCCAAATAGATAAAGCCAGAAAATATGTTACCACTGTAGTCAAGCTGTCAAAAGCACTGGAGCCAGGCGTGGTAGCACATGCCTACAATCCCAGTGCTTGGGAGGCTGAGGCAGGAGGATCACTGTAAGTTTGAGGCCAGCCTGGGCAACACAGTGAGTTCAAGGCTAGCCTGGACTACATAGTGAGACCCTGTCTCAAAAACAAACAAACAAAAAAAAGCACAAAAGTGCTAAGTCACATTCAAAGGTATCCACAGTAGACTAAAAGCAGACTTCCTAGCTGCACACCACGAAGAAATGGAATTATTAATTCTAAGTCCTGAAACCAAGTACTGCCCCAAGAGATGGAGAGAGGGAGGAGGGAGGAGAAGAAAAGGGGGCATAAAAATTAAGATGTGTTATGTGCAGTTAACAACAGCCTACAATAAATATAATCATCATATATAGAAAACATGTACTAATAAAAAAGAATTGAATGAAAAAATGAAAGAGAAATAAAATAATCAAGATCCAATAATATACTGAGTAACTAATTTAAAGATAATAATACTCAATGTATTAACAATGGTTACCCTCCTATTATGTTGTTTTGAAATTTTGTTCTATTTTTTCTCTTTAAAATAAAAATTAAAAAAAAAGAGAGATATCCAATAATATGCTGCCTACCAGGAATGGCAAATGCAGACTGAAAATGAAAGGATGGAACAACACATTTCAAGGAAATAAAAACCTAAAGCTAGTGGGAGTAGTAACTATACTTGTATCTGAAAAAATAGATTTTAAGACAAAAAGTAAGAAGAGACAGAGAAGGTCACTATATAATGACCAAGGAATCAATTCAACAGGAAGATAAAATGATTGTAAATCTACACGTTTCTAACGCCAGAACTTCCAATTTTAAGAAAAAACACAAGTAGAACTAACGGGAGAGATAGACTCCAATATAATAATGATGGGGGATTTTAATACTCTATTTTCATCAATAGGCAGGTAATTCAGATCTCTTCCTCCAAATCAAAGACATATTAGAGTTAAAATATACTATAGATCTAATGCAATTTACAAACATTTATGGAATTTTCCATTCAATAGCTAAAGAACACACATACATACTTTACATCAGCACATGAAACATTCTATAAGATAGACCATATATCAAGCCACAAAACAAGTCTTAAATCTTTCAAAAAATTGAAATTATATCCTGTATCTTTTCTCATTGCAATAGAATGAAGTTGGAAGTAAAAAAAAACAAGAGAAATGTAAGAATTATACCAATACATGGATACTGAACAACACACTTTTAAATGAACAGTGGTTCAGAAGGGAAATTTAAAAATTTCTTGATCTGAGCATACCTGTAATCCCAGCACTATGGAAAGCTGAGGCAGGAGGATCCTAAATTCGACTTGGGCAACTTAAAGACTTAATAAAACTCTGACTCAAAAAAAAAAAAAAAAGACTGAGGATATAGCTCGTGGTAGAGCACCCATGGATTCAATACCTTGTACTACAAAAACAAACAACCTTTTGACACAAGTGAAAATGGAAACGCAGCACATAACTAAATGTATAGAACACAGAACATAGCTAAATGTATGGGACACCTAGTTATAAAAACTAAGTCCTTATATCCAAGATGCAGAAAGATTTCAAGTAAACAACATAATGGCATATCCTTAGGACCTGTAAAAGCAGGAACAAATTAAATCCAAAATCAGAAAAAAGAAGCAACAAAGATCACACCATGTCATGGTTTGATCTAAAATGTCCTCCAGAAGGCTCATGTGTTCAGAGGCAGAGCTTTTAAGAGGTGATTGGATCAGGTGGTGCTATATCCTTCAGTGAATTAATCTGTTTAATGTATTCAGTGGACTTCTGCCTTTGGAGAGTGTATCTCTTGCTCTGGCTCTTCCTTAGCTCTCTACCTCTGAATGCTGTGAGGTAAGCAGCTTTCCTCCTCCATGACCCTCTGCCATGATATTTTTGCCTGGATGCCAGGCGACCATTGACTGAAACTTCTGAAATCATGAGCCAAAATAAACCTTTCTTCCTTTAAATTGTGTATGTCAGGTAGTTTGTCACAGTGATGGAAAAGCTAATACGGAAAATTGGTACAAGTGGAGTCATTGTTGTGACTCATCCTGACCATGTAGTTCAGATGCCTTTGGAAGCTGTTTGCAGGAGCAGTTTAGAAAGGTTGGGAAAAGGGTTAGAAAAGTTGTGAGGAGAGATTGATGGGGAATTCTGGTCAGCATTCAGAAGACTGAAATTCCTATAGGAAAGTGGACAGTAAAGGCTAGACTCATGAAGTTTCAGATTGGAATGAACACTCTATGGGGAATTGGACTAGGAGCCACTCATGTCACATACTGGCAAATAACTTGTTCACATTTTGCCCATGATCTAAGTCTTTGCATGAGGATGAATTTAGATGTGGCAGACTAACTAAGCTTGTGGAAGAAATTTCAAGGTAGTATAACTTTGAGACTGTGGCATGGGTACTGTTAGCTGCTTTTACCCAGATTTACAGTGAGAATCAGGAGCAAAAACAGAGCAGAAAGATTTGAAAAACTGAGTTTGCCCAGAAGTTGGGGCTAAGGGTTACATGGTTGCTGAAGAAATTAATGTCATTAAAAAGAAGCCAAGTACTTTGCACAGGGACAACAGGAAAGATGACTTGAAGTCATTTCATGAATTGTCCAGACCCAATCAACCACAGGGGTATAGAAGTGCAAACTCCTTGAAAAGACTTTGCTTTGAGAAGAGAGCCCTAGGACAGCCTTTTCACTTAGGGTCACCTAGGGAAGTGTTTGCCTGCATTCATCTATCCAGGTACTCAGAGGCCCCTACAGCCATGGTCTCAGGGGCACGGTCTGAGGGCCACTGATTCCATCAATAGCAGATCTTGGCTTTGCCTACTTTATGCTGGTTTTACTGGCAGGCAGAATGTAAGACTTGTGGAGTCATGGAGGCTTCCATCCAGGTTTCAAACAAAGGCCTGGGAGGCCATGCAAAAATGTGTGACAGAGTCAGAATCTTTCCACTAGAAGCCTCTGTGAGGGAAATATGTAAAACTATGGGGATGAGGCCAAAGCTGCAATGGAGATCTCAGAAAGTCGCAGATGCCAGGAAGGTGGAACATGGGCTGACGAAAGTGCAGGTAGTGAGTGAAGCCAGCCTGAAAGAGGCCTTGTGGGCTACAATTAGCAAGGCCATACCAGCCAGGCTATGAAACCATGAGCCAAAATAAGCCTTTCTTTCTTTAAATTGTGTATGTCAAGTAGTTTTTCCCAGCGATGGAAAAGCTAATATGGAAAATTGGTACAAGTGGAGTCGTCGTTGTGACTCATCCTGACCATGTAGTTCAGAAGCTGCCACAGCCCTTTCGAACTTATACGTCACTACCATATGCCCTGAATATTGGACATAGAGCTATAGGATTTAATATTTGCCCATTTGGATTTTGGTCCAGTTTTTTCTACTCCCCTACTCTTCCTTTTTGGAGTAGTAATGTTTATCCTGTGCCATTGTATGTTAGAAGTATTTCACTCTTTTTTTAATTTTTACAATGTCTCACTGCTAAGAGTTTGCCTTGAGACTCAGAGAAGCAATATTGGAACTATTAAGACTTTGGCAACTCTTAGAGATGGACTAAGTGCATTTTGGAAAATGAGATGGACACAAGCTTTTTGGGGGCCAGGGTGGAATGTTATAGTTTGCTCTAAAATATTCCCCAGAAGGCTCCTGAGTTCAGAGACGGGGTTTCAGAAGATGATTGGATCCTTTAAGTCATATATGTCAGGTATTTTGTCCCAGCAACAGGAAGTCTCACTAAAATGCATCAAAAAATGAAACAGAAAATAAAATTAAAATATAAGAGTAACAAATCAAAACTTTTAAAAATAAAATTAACAAAATTTTAGATAGTTGAAACAAGAGAAAAAGTCAAAGAAAAGATGAAAAAGAAGACATTACAACTGATAACCCTGTCTTAGTTTCTTTTCTCTCATTGCTGAGACAAAATACCCGACACCCAAAGTTAAATGGGAAAAGGTTTATTTAGTTCACAGTTTATAGAGGTTTCAGTCCATATTCAGCCGGCTCCAAGGCAGGGTGGCAACAGTTCATGGCAGTAGAAGACAGCTAAAGCAACAAGGGGGAAAAAGATAAGACTTTCTGTCCCTTATATTATGCAGGCTATCCACCCTAGGGTGGGTGTAGCACTCACACTCCTAATTCTAGCCAGAACTATGTCGAACCAATCAGTGGACTGATTTACTAATCACACACCCTTAATCCCAGCATCACACACTCTAGATTCAGTCACCTCTGAAAAAGCCCTATGATCCCATGAGGCTTTGGGGGGACATCTAGATACAAACTATAACAAACACAGAAATACAAAGGATAATGAGGGATTGTTTTCAAGAACTATATGCTTAATATTGAAAAATCAAGAAGAATGGACAAATTTCAGGATATGCATGACCTAGTGAAATTGAACCATGAAGACCTAAAAAATTTGAATACACCAGTAACAATGAGTAATGAGACTGAATCAATGAAAAGTTGCCCAACAAAGAAAATCCTAAAATCAGATGGCTTCATTGATGAATTTAATAAGTTTTAAAGAGGTAATGCCAATTCATCTCAAACTTTCCATAATATTGAATGGGAGGGATCCCTTCTAAACACATTTTATGAGGCTACCATTACCCTATTACCAAAACTAGACAAGGTCACAACAATAAAAGAAAACTATAGATTAATATCCTTGATGAAAATAAAAGCAAAAATTCTCAACAATAATGAGTAAATCAAATTAAACAGCATGTTAAAAAGATCACACACCACTATCATTTGGTTTTATTACTGGGATGCAAGAGTGGTCCAATATATGCAAATCTATAAATGTAATACATCACATCAACAGAATGATCAGAGTCACATGACCACATCTCAATAAATGCATACAAAGAATTTGATAAAATGCAACACACCATGATAAAAGGCCTGAACAAATTAGGTATACAGAGATTGTACCTCTACATAATAAAAGCTATATATGACAAACACATGGCAAACACCACACCGAGTGAGGAAAGACTAAAATATTTTCTCTAAGATCAAAAACAAAGTAAGGATGTCCACTCTGCTCTTATTTGAAACAGTACTAGAAAGTTTGGCCAGTTTGGGTGAGGGAAAGAGGTAAAAGGCATATAAATAGGAAGGTAGGATGTCAAAAATTGTCCTTGTTTGCAGATTAGAATATTCTACAGATAGAAAAACTAAAAAACACCAACCAAAGACTACTAGAACTGATAAATTCAGTAAAATAGCAAGATATAAAATCAAACATACAAAAAATCAGTAGCTTTTCTATACACAACAGCAATTTTTTCTGAGAAAGGAATCATGAAAATAATCACATCTACAATAGCTAGGAAGAAATAAAATAAGAATAAACTTAACCAAGGAAATAAAAGACTTCTACAATAAAAATTACAAAAGAATGATGAAAGAAATTGAAGATGGAAAAGATGAAAACATTTCCCAAGTTCATAGATCGGAAGAATTAACATTGTAAAAGGTCCATGCTAACCAAAATAATCAATGTAGTCTCCATAAAAATACCATTGATATTCTTCATAGAACTAGAAAAAGCAATCCTAAAATTCATATGAAAGTACAAAAGACCCCAGAGAGCCAAAGCAATATTAAGCAAAAGAACAAAGCTAGAAACATCCATAATTCCTGATTTCAAGACAAAATGGCATAGTGTTAGCATAAACACAGATACACAGGCCCTTGGACCAGAATTGAGATCCCAGATATAAACATTTGTATTTATAGCAAACTGCTTCTTGACAAAGGCCCAATAAACATGCACTGTAGAAAGGAAAGCCTCTTCCATAAACAGTGTTGGGAAAAGTAGATATTCACGTGCAGAAGATTGAAACTTGATAACTATATCTTACTGAAGAACCAATTTAAAATGGATTAAACACCTAAATGTGTGACCCTAAATTAGCTACTCTAAGGAAGTATAGGGGAAACACTTTAATACATTGGTATAGGCAATATTTTCTGATTAGGATTCCAAAAGAAGATGAAACAAAGGCAAGAACTGACAAATTGGAGTACATCAAACTGAAACGCTTCTGCACAGCAAAGGAAACAATCAACCAAATGAAGAGATAAACTACAGCACAGGAAAAACTATTTGCAAACCCTTCGTGTGACAGAGGGTTAATATCCAGATATATTAGGAACTCAAATGACTTAATAACAAAACTAAATAATCTAATTTAAAAGTGGGAAGATGATCTGAATAGACATTTCTCAAAAGAATAAAATACAAATGGTTGACAAATATATGGGAGAACGCTCAATATCATTAGCCATCAGGGAAATGGAAATCAAAACTATAATGAGATATGATCTCATGAATCGGAATGGCCATTAACAAAAAGCAGTAAGTAAATGCTGATGAAGACATGGAGAAAAGGGAACTCTTACAGATGCCAAAGTAAATTAGTACAGCCGTATGGAAAAGAGAATGAAGTTTTTGCAAAAAAACCTCTAGATAGATTGTATGACTCATCTATCCTACCTCTGGATATAGCCAAAGAAAATGAAATCAACATACCAAAGGGACACCTGCCCATGCGTGTTTGTGTGGCTGTATTCAGAGTAGCTAAGATATGGAATCAGCCTAGGTGCCCACCAACAGATTGGATCGATAGTAGTATCTACAAACAACTGAGTATTATTAGGCCATAAAGAAGAATGAAATTCTGTCATTTGCAGTAAAATGGATGGAACTGGAGGAGACTATAGTAAGTGAGAAAAAGAAAAACAGGCACAGAAAGACTTGTACCACATGTCTTTCGGATGTGGAAACTAAAAAATGTTCACCTGAAAGTAGATTGGTGAAACTAGGTGTTAGGGTTCAGGGGCAGTGGTGCAGCTAGAGTTTGTGCCAGTGGAGTGGTCCTTCAGTGCAACAGTGGAGACCTGTTGGGAAACCACTCACTACAATTCATGTGTAAGCAGGCATGCAGCCAGAGGTGCTGCTGCATTCAGACACACATAGGAAACAGCTTAAATCGAATGTAGTTCAAAGGACCATAAATTATTATAATTTATTATGGTCCACAATAAATTATGATAATAGCTGATGTGAGTATAGGAAATACTAATGACCATATTAGAAATAATATTTTAAAAATAATTCTTTACAAAACATTACAAATGTTGCAAAGAGTACATTCAATAAAAAAATGAGGTAACATTTTAAGAGCATAAGAAACTGCAGATGTAATATTTGTATTTGGATGTGAACAAATCTCCCCAGTATTAAAATGGAGTAAATTGTTACAATATAATTTTGGGAGGGCCAATAATGCTGCCCCCCAAAATATGCTGTCTGGGGTGGATGCCCTCCTACCCCCAACCAGCCACGCCATTGTTCTCGGGGGTAGGAATGATAGTGGAAAACAGGTGGTTTATTTTTACAGGTCCTATACATGCATTGAAATATCACAATGAAACCATTATTATGTACAATTAATATGTATTTATAAAATGTTGTTGACAAACAGGTGGTCTTAAACCAATTAATGTTTGAGGGAGAATTAAAAAATGACTCCATTATGATGACAATGATTTAAATGTTGAAGGATTGGAAGATATTTTTGGAAAAGTGGTGAAGATCTCTGATAAGTAATTCTTAATGACCTTTTTTTACTTTGAAAGCCAAATGTTAAATAGAATATTTTGTTCCGTTTATCACATCATTTTGCTAAAAATCACGCTAACTCTGAGAACACTCATTTGATTCTTTCTTGTGTCCAAGAATTAGTCCATAGTTGCAAATTTCAGAAAACATTTATTAAAAATGAGAAAAAAAAACTCAATTTCAAAATTTTTACTTTCATATTTAAGGGAAAGTCCATTTAAATATCTCCCATATTTTATTTTGTATTTATGATTCCTATTTCTGACACCAATTATCTGAAGATAATTTTGATGGCTACATTTTAAAAATCATAAATTCAAACAAGATGTATGTACTTTGTAAATAAATGTGCAGAAACAAAATTAAAAGATTGATGCTTGCATTATGTACTGCTTACGTGATACTGCTAGTGCTGCTATATTTATTCATGAGTTGAACTGGTAAGTATCTTAAACTGAGTGTTTGCTATAGGAAGGAATACAAGCTACGAATGGTTAAAGAGATAGTGTAGCTAATATAGTCTAAAAGCATTAAATTAATATTTACACAATTCAGCTAGCTAACTAGTTTTAATGAGTTAATTTCTTACTTCTGAGAAGGAAATTATTTTAAGCTTGCTCAACCCAAAGGAAATGGTTTCAACAGCAAGGTCTATTTCTCTTGAATACTAATTCTCAAATTTTTTCTTGCAGTTTTTTTGGCTAAAGCATCTCTTAAAACATGTCCTTCATCTATGGCTCCAGGGAAAACTTCTTAAAAAAATTTCTGAATTGAAAAATATTTGATAGCTTCATTATGGATATGTATATTTTAATAAAAGTAAAAATTAAGAAACAAAAATTTTTAGAAGTTTTAATTTATACCTTTAATATGAGTAAAATGTGATTCTGTGTCTCTGTCCCAGAAGTCTGATGTTTTCACTGAGTAGCTCTGAAGTTGTGGCTATCTTATTAGCTTGCGAGGATGAAACTCCAGAACCTTCAGAATTCTTGGAGACTACTCAGATATTTTTCTTTATTCTAATGTTGATTCAAGAATATGTCCATTTCATCTAAATTGTTGGATCTACTGATAAAGTTATTTGTTATATTCACTTACTCTAATTTCTCTAGGACTTCTAGTAGTCTTCCTGTTTTATTTCTGATTTTGGTAATTTTGTTTTCTTTTTTCTTGATCAGTATTAATACGTACTGGTTTCTCTTTTTACTTGATCAATCTTAATAAAAATGATTTACCACTATTCTTGCCTCAATATAGGTAGGTTCAACCAGGATTCCTTGCAATTTTTGGTTACAAGAAGGGTTAAAATCTTAGGCCAAAGCAGTAGAGTGCTTGCCTAGCATGCTCAAGGTTTTAGGTTTGATCCCTAGCACTACACACACACGGGTGACAATGAGTAAATATGAAGCTAATATCCTAAATTGGAAAACTGCATTGAAAAATGTCAATTTTCACTACTATTTAAGGTATAGATTAAATACAATACCAATTATAACAATCCTAATACTAATAGGAAGATTTCTGGCTTATGGTTTTGAATGTAAGGAGTTTAGAAGTCACTACTCTCTCCTAACAAGTACAAAAGCTAAACAATCTAAAAAATCTACAGTTGTTTTTGTACCTGCAAAAGAACTGAGAACACAGGGTAAGCTGTGTCCCAAATAAAGGTACTCGCCATGTCCAGAGCAGAGGCCAGGAACAGACACTGCTGGAGGACTGGGACAGGGTGAGTAACCTGAAGGTCACTGATGAATTGCTGGAGGCTCAGTATGATGTCTGGGAGTTTGAACCTCCAGGGGGAAACCAGTCAACGGAGGCGCTTCTCACCTGTTTTTGAGTTTGACCTCTGGGAGCACTACCAGGCAGGCCCTCATAGTAAATATCTGAGGAAAATCCTCTTGTGCTTTTTGGTGGGGAGAGAAGCAAAGCAACCATTTTGAAATGCCCTGCAGCACTCTGAATTTCTTTCTTTTTTCTTTTTTTAATTTTTATTTTAAAGAGAAAAAATAGAATAAAATTTCAAAACAACATAATAGGAGTGTAACAATGGATAATACATTGCATATTATTATCTTTAAATTAGTTACTCAGGGTACAAGATATCGGCATTCAATTGTCCAAACATTAGCACAAACCTTTCTTTTCAATAAACTAAGCGAAATTAGTAGTGTATCTATCTTAACTATCTTTTATATATATATATATATATATATATATATATTTTTTTTTTTTTTTTTTGCTTTTGCCTTCCTTCTTTTCTCCATTCCCCCATCCCAGTTTTTCTTTCCTTTTGAACAGTTTCTTTCCGTTTTACAATATCTATTGAACATTTTGGATCTTATTTACTCTTTCAGCCTCTCACACTAGGGAGACAATACGATGTTTACACATGTGCATCTGGTTTATTTCATTGTGAGTATGGTCGCAAGTTGCACCCATTTACCTATAAAAGTCTCCAGTTTGAATTTCTTTTTTTTTTTTTTTTTTTTTTTTTTTTCTTTTTTTTTGTGTGGGTACCGGGGGGTCGACCTCAGGACCTCGCGCGCCAACAGGCACCCGTGCCGCTGAGCGATATCACCGGCCCCTTTTTTGTATGTGGGATCCGGGAGTCGAACTCGGGCCCTCGCGCTTGCAAGGCAGGCGCTTATGCCGCTGAGCCATCTCACCGGCCCCAGTTTGAATTTCTTAACAAGGTCAGTCCTTCACAGAAACTTCATAAACAAAGCCTAACCTCCTGCAGTTTTATCAGAGCCCAGCTGACCTGGGAGAAGGAAAATACCAAATTCCAGCCAACTCTAGCCACCCTGTCTTACATAAAGTGGAAGGAAGAACTGAGAAGCAGTTGTCACATTCACAGTTGAGAGACACAGACTCACTAAAAGACTAATAAGACCTAATGGTAGGATTGTAGAACGCCTCCCCAATGCTTTCTTTTGCTCTGCACTGTTATATAAAGTACCAAATAAAGTTGCCTGGTTCTGCCTCCACTTACCTTTTTCCATCTGCATCTTTTCTTGATCTGTTGGTATCCCGTGTCAGAGAAGACAGCCTGGAGACATACTTCAAGTAGTGAGAAGCACATATGGTATGAACAAGCTCTTTCCTCTGTTCATTCGCAACCTACATTTAAAGCATTTTATACATATGTTGCCTGTGGAACTACATCATACACACACATACACACACACAGAAACACGCTCTCTCTGGGATCTGCCTTGGTACTAAAAGGGCTAATCCACCTCATCAACTCTATGGATGAAATGTAGCAGTCGCATTTCTAAAAGACATTACAGATTGCTGAAATTATAAAGTTTATCTAGGAGACATGTAACTAAATCTCTGCTCTTAAATAAGGGCAAAATAAAAATTGTTTTAAAATTACTTGAGGGCCGGTGAGATGGCTCAGCGGCGTAAGCGCCTGCCTGGCAAGCACAAGAGCCCGAGTTCGACTCCCGGAACCCACATAAGAAAAAAGGGCTGGTGATATCGCTCAGCGGCACCGGCGCCTGCTGGTGTGAGAAGTCCTGAGGTCGAGTCCTGGTACCCACCAAAAAAAAAAAAATTACTTGAGTAATTATGATATGAATTATACCTTTTATCTCTAGTTCCTCGTTGCCTACTCCATCTCTTAGAAACATTTCACCAGATGGTCTACCTTTATTGCTCTTTAACGTGAGTTTTCTAAGATAGTCTTTTAATCTCGAATGCTATTCCTTGATCTGTTGCTATCTCAGTTTGGATCTTTATGTGTTGAAAGTTTTTTAGTCTTTTGTGTCTTTGTCAAGGCCCCAGTCTTAAAGTGGAAACCAGCAAAATTGTAAATATCAGAAAAACATAGTTAAAATTTATTGGTCCCATGAGTGATGAGCCAGGTAACATTGGGATCTGCTTACCAACAAAAATGAAAGTATCTTTGGCTATTTATCTGGACAATACAAAGAAAGAAAGCAAATTTTGGAAATATATCTATTGACAACTAGTTTATAGCCCCAAGGCACACTCATCTCTGGGACCTAACACTAGAAAAGCTTGAAAAAATAATCCATTTTGTTGTCTCAATGACCATTATTTTCTTTATCAAAATGTGATTAAAGGGTATTGAGTTGATCAGTCTATATTTTTAGATAAAAGGTACATAGCCTTTACCTTAAGTCTAGAATCCAAATGATAGTTTTATGGCTTGTTCACTGTGTTCCACTGACACATTTTGTAAACAGACTGAATCATTACATAAACAAATGACGATCTACCTATCTTATCTATTTTTCTTATTGACGGGCTATGCCAGCCACACTGTATATAACTCTGACCATCTGCTGATTAGAAATTTTCTGTTACCTGGCATTCTTTCAGATACAAATTTCTATTAATGAATTATTGTCATCCATAAACCACAACAGCCAATTTCCTTTCCTGAATATAGAGGTTTGTACAGTGGATCACAAGCCTTAAACGTTAGAGATAAATCACCTTATGGGGACAGTTTTGGCTCTAGGAAGGTGGCTTTCTCTTGTTCACAGATTCTACAGTGTGGACCTATGATACCTGCCTTTACACAGAGGTGCATCCTTATAGGACTTGCTTTGAGGAGTGCAATTAGCCTACAGTCTCCAGCTGCAGCACCTTTGGAATCTGCCACAGCATCCAGGCAAGGTCACACTTTTCCTGGGAGGCTCTGATGAATGACTAAACACCAGGGCTGTATTAAGTTGTTTTTGGCCGACACACACTTCCCTGAACATGAAAGGTCTCCATGAAGGATCACTGGGCCACAGCTCCCCCATGTGTGGCTGGGCTGAGATTTCCTCACAGCTGCTTTGTAGCCAGAGCCTCTTCATACTGAATCTTCTGTCCGTGTGCCCCACTCCCTTCACAGGTGTTAGATGTGCTTTGTAATCTGAAGCATTTCTTACCTATTTTGGGCTTCCTCTACCCTTTATTACTGGGGTGTGGTGTGTGTGTGTACCAGTAAAACTTTATTTATGGACCACTGCAATTTGAATTTTATATAATTTTCATTTGCAACAAAATACACTGCTTTTATTTTCTTATGAAACTTACCTATTTCAGAACATATTTAGATTTACAGAAAAATTATGTAGACACTATAGTGTTTCCACATAACTCACATCCACTTTCCCCTATTACTAACATCTACAGATTGACATGTTTTACAATTAATGAACCAATATTGATATCATTAAATAAAGCTCATACTTTATTCATATTTTCTTAGTTTTTACCTAATACTCTTTTCTGTTCCAGGATCCTATTCAGGATAGCTAAGTTCAGTAGTTGAGTTTCAACACTTAGATTCCTGTTCGGGATGTTCTCTCAGACATTCTTTGCTTTTGATGTTCCTGACAGCTTTGAATACTGGTTAGTATTTTACCAAATTCCTTAGCAATCTGCTTGAGGCTTTTCTCCTGATTAGGCTGGGATTATATGTTCTTGGGAAGATCACAGAGGTAAAGTGCTGTTTCTATTATACTAAATCAAGAACACATATTATTAACCTGATATGCCACTGTTGCTATAGACATTTATCACTTGGCTAATGTAATGTTTGTCAGTTTTCTCCACTGTAAAGTTATTCTCTCCCCTTTTCCATACTATGTTCTTCGATGCCTCAGTTTTTATTGGCATCAACCCATAAATCTCTTGCACTCATAACTCAGCCTGGACATTGCCTTGAGGAGGATCTGAACCGGCAGTTAGTTTTAGTAGTGGTAAAGAAAGTAAGAAGTAATAAATCATTGTTGCTTAGTTACTGGACTGCAGCCAGTTTTCAGACCCACTGACCAAAGAGGATCTTGAGTCCCCAGGAGAAAGCCACTAGTATGTCCTCACAAGTATGTACTTTAAAAATTTGCCTAGTCCTTTCCCAAAGGGATCTATAATGTTTACCTAATGAAAATATATTTAAAAAGAGCAATGTCCATGTAGTTTGAAGACCACTGAACACAGGATCTGAGTTGACACCGATATGTAGAAAACCACAGTATCACCATGGGTCGCTGTTAGAGGCAGCCACATGGAGTCATATAAAAGGATACTAATGCCAGGCGTGGTGGTGCATGCCTGTAATCCCAGCACTCGGGAGGCTGAGGCAGGAGTATCGCCATGAGTTCAAGGCCAGCCTGAACTACACAGGGAGTTCAAGGCCAGCCTGAGCTACATAGTGAGACCCTGTCTCAAGAGACAAAAACAAAAACAAAACAAACAAAACAAAGGATACTAGCCAAAGACTAGCTTACAAATCAATCTACTTGGTCTGCCAACACACTGCATGGCCATTTCTCTGGCCCTGAACATACTGTTGTGTTTAAGATACTTGTAGAGTAACTTCTATATTGGGTCCTTGGCTGCTGTGGAGGACGACCAAGTGGAAGCCTCCGATACTACTGACCTAAAATAGAAAATCAAAACCAATATTTACCCTGGGGATAGTACAAAGATTAGTTCACTTTAAAAAATCTTAAAAATGAAGGAACAGTGATTCTTCCATTCATACATATTTTTAATGGACTTTTCTGGTTCCTGAAGAAGCCAGATAGAACCTGGAGAATGCCCATAGATTACCACAAAATAAAACAAGTAATAGAAAAAAAAAACATAGTTTCCAAGCTACATAATGTTTTACTGTTTGCACAGATTAATAAGGCTTCAGGTATATATATGGAAGTTATTACTTTGGCAAATATGTTCTTTTTTTATTCCAATTGGGCAAGAGGATTTTTAACATAGGTAAGGAAGGGATACACTTTCTCCCTAGAACTATGTTAACCAACTTTAACCCTTGATGTCAAAATATATCAAGAAGAGTTATGCACTGTCTAGAATCCTGTACAACTTCACGTTGATCTTTTATATCAATGAGTCAAGCTGACCTGCCAAGAGGAGCAAGATGTGGCTAATGTGCTAGGGCCTTAGTAAGATGTATGTACTCCAAAAGGACTTGCAACTTCAATAAGAATTTTAGGTAGAGATCTAGAAGAAAGATGACGAGAGTTCCTCAAAAATAAGTGAAAGACTGCCACATTACTACACCTTACCGCAATGAAAGAGGCATGGCATCTAATTGGATACAAGGGACCATGGATCCAGAACTCCTGTCATGTACTCTGTATTGTTAGACCCACTGAGTCATGAAGTTAGCAGGGGTCCAGCTACAATATATATATGTAAAGTGTAGATGGAACATGTGGAATCAAACCTAAGCAGGCCCTGAGGGCATGAATAAACTACATGAGCAGATGTTCTAGACTTCCATGTCACCCAAACCAGCTGTACTAGTGGGTGCTCTCAGTTCACCATTTGTAGAGAGGTTCCTGAGCCATTAAGGGAAAGAAGACAAATCTTGGTTCATCAACTGATTGGCTTGATAGGTAGGTAAAAACTAAAAAATGGACACTTATTCTGGGTATTTGACTTTTTTGTCCTCAGCTTCTCAGCCCAAATGACTGTGTAAATTTTCTGAGTGCCCAGAACGCGACAAAGGTGTCACCCAGTCAGATGTCGTACTTCACAGTGAAGGAGTTACAGGAGGAGAGCCTAACTATGGAATCCACTGGTGCATTAGAAATAATACCATGTTAAATAGTTGTTCTTACGCAATGTTAGAACAGTTTCTTAAAGGAGACTCTAGGGCTGGTAATATGGCTCAGCGGCATAAGCGCCTGCCTGGCAAGCGTGAGGTCCTGAGTTCGATTCCCGGTACCCATATAAAGGAAAAAAAGGGCCGGTGATATCACTCAGTGGCACAAGCGCCTGCTGGCAAGCATGAGGTCCTGAGTTTGACTCCCGGTACCCACATAAAAAAAAAAAAAAAGGAAGACTCTAACACTCCAGTCTATAGACAATATTCTGCAAGAATGCATCTCTACTATGAAGCCTATATGAGAACAGGAACCAAGGGGTGGGAGTGAGTGGCCTAATTATCATTACTCCTATTGACTCTCTGGGTGTTTTGTGCTGTGAAGCTCTGTAGTTCCATTCCCTAAAATTGGCATATTATTGCCAGAAGATATTGTAAGGGTCTCTTTAAGCTGTATATACACACACAGTACTGGTAGTGCTATGTGGGGCAGACTAGTCACCAATGCCGCACTGTTACAACTCATGCGAGACAGGTTAGCGATAACGTTTTTCTCTATTGATGAGTCTATCGAGTATAACTAATAAGGGGAATATCATAAGTACTTCTCAGATTTTAAATATTTTCAGATATTCTGTTTCATACTGGTCAGGATTACTTTTTCCCTGACTGAAGTGGTATTTTCAATTTGTTAGGGGGCATGTAATTTTGACAGTTACCTCTTTCAGGACAAACATGCTGAACTTCTGCGGTGAACGGAAAGGAAAAGGTACAATTCAGTGACTCCCAGCAAATAAACAAATAAATTCCAGCAAATAAACAAGGTTTCCCAGCAACACTATGTTGAATGATATAGAAGAGGTTCATGGTTGTCCTGAATGAATGTGGGTTCTACTCCCTTTAGTCACCAAACCTTGTCTAGCAAGTTCCCCCCAACTGCTGTGTGTTGTTGCTAGTTCTTCCCGTCTCTCTTTGTATAGTAACTATTACCACTCAGCTCTACAGTTCATTGCTATGAGAATTCGAGTTCCCACAGAAAACCCAGAAACCTTCCTCTTTATCTAGTTTTAAGGAATAACGTACTTGACCCATGACTATTTAAATGGAAGCCTGATGATAGCATTGGATTACTAACATTTTGTCAATATTTATTGACACACTTTCTTATACCCTTAGCTAAGCCAAGGGTCAGCAAAAAATCACCATGATGTCACAATATCACCTCTATCCCTTTAATTATCTCAGAATTCTCCTAACAGGGCTTTGTCCATATTAGATATGCAGTACTTATGGTCATTTCCAGTTGCTGTCATTCTGTACAAGTACTATTCTGACAATGTACATAGACTGATGGGTATACAAGGCACAAACATTTGAGAACATTAAACAGTCTTTACTTATGTAAAGGACACAAAAGAATGTTAGGATATAGACAGACAACAGTATCCAGCATTGGATAATGTAATCACAAGATTATAAACATAATAGTACTAAACCTCACCAGCAGATGTATGGTTGCAAAACTGAAAGTATAATGAAGGAAGGACTAGAATCATCTCTCTCTTCTTCTAGCCCTAGTCATATCCTGCATATAGTCTAGTATAGAGAGTTACTAGAGATTATTTCACTAGGGCCAGGAAAATCTCAATGGTCAGAGTTTTATAGTGCAGAGTAGAATATGCAGTACTTTAAGGAAAGAACCAAATGCTCATCTATCACTCCAAACTAGCTAACCCAGGACACTCCGTTTGAAGTACTTTCTTGAACTCAGTGCCATGGAAATAGAATAAAGATAATCTCACTGGACATCTCTGAGATTCATGCTAATAATCTCAGGCTTAGTGAGTGGATCAACCGGTAACTTGTGTCAAAAACAAATTTAAAAATCCTAAGCTTTAATAAACACATTGGGTGTGTGGGTTCTAGGAGAGCTAGAGATGATGCCTAGGACACAGATTTAGGAAACAGAACTTAAGAGGACACATTGTTTTTTTAACCATGTGGTGACATGAAGGACCTCCACAAATTGGTATTTCAGTGTCATTTTTCATGTTATTTCAGAATGAAAAATTTAATGAAAATAACTATAAAGTAAGAATGTACTGGGGCCGGTGAGATGGCTCAGCGGCATAAGAGCCTGCCTGGCAAGCGCGAGGTCCTGAGTTCGACTCCCAGTACCCACATACGAGAAAAGGGCCAGTGATATCACTCAGCAGCACAGGCACCTGTTGGTGTGCGAGGTCCTGAGGTTGACCCCCAGTACCCACAAAAAAAAAAAAAAAAGAGAATGTACTGTCACTTAAATCAGTTCCAGAAATTCAAATCAAAACAATCTAAGGAAAAAGGAAAATTTATTGAATAGAGCATATTCTGGAAAACAAAATGGAAGAGTTCCTGTGAGAGGTTCTAAAACTAGAGTTTAGGGAGATAAATTTTCATTGCTTTTGTCTTTGTATTTCTTTTATTTTTCCACGTAGTCTGCTAAACAGCTTCAGAGCTTTACATACTAAAACTTTACATAGCCACCAGGAGGACCTGCTTTGAATGTTTATATGTATTCCTAAACCAAACACTGTAATTGGGCTCAACTGTGGTTAGTGAACCATACCAGAACTACAGACAGAATCACAGTAACAAAATGACTGCCCCCAGGGTAACCACATGAGTGTGGAAAAGTGAAGGAAGAGGGATGGGGGAAAGGACAGGAGAACAATGTTCAGAAAAGTAGTTTAAGGAAAAATAATGCCATATCCAAAGCATATATAATTTATACATCTTCAGGGTAGAAATAAATCTACAGAATTGTTCAAATATGGTACTACTGACAATTTGGATTAGATAATTCTTTGTTGTGGGGGAATGCCCTGTGCATCGCAGAATGTCTAACAGCATTGCTGGCCTCTACTCACTAGATAGCAGAAATACCTCCCTGCTCATGACAAATCAAAAATGTTTCCAGCTATTGCCAAATAGCTGGGGATGGGGGAGAATTGCTGCCACTTAAGAAGTTGTTGGCCTACGGCAATCATATTTCATCAAATTGCCTAAAAAATATATTGAAGGTTAGATATAAAAGATTATAATTGAGATATACACAGATACAGAACTTCATTAAATGTGGAAATTAGCATAGTATCGTAAAGAATTTATAGTTATAAATGCATCGAAGTATTCAGAAATGAATTTGTTGTTAGTCCAAGGTTAAACTATTTCAGGACATCAAATCAAGTCTCTCATTTTTTTTTTTTTTTTTTTTTTTTTTTTTTGTGGGTACCGGGGGGTCGACCTCAGGACCTTGGGTGCCTGTGCGCCCGTGCCGCTGAGCGATATCACCGGCCCCTTTTTCGTATGTGGGTTCTGGGAGTCGAACTCGGGCCCTCGCGCTTGCCGCGCAGGCGCTTAAGCCGCTGAGCCATCTCACCGGCCCAAGTCTCTCATTTTTAAAATGGAGGCAATAACTGCCCCACGGAATATTAAATAATTATGTGAAAGTGGTTTGGAAGCTATAAAGTAGAATACAAAT
The DNA here is from genome assembly GCA_028451465.1 of Erethizon dorsatum. Taxonomy (NCBI): domain Eukaryota; kingdom Metazoa; phylum Chordata; class Mammalia; order Rodentia; family Erethizontidae; genus Erethizon; species Erethizon dorsatum. The sequence continues at coordinate 28,771,211 of CM051834.1, forward strand.
ATACTACAGAAACTCAAATCCAACAGGATAGTTCAGGTTTTTTTTAGGGGGTGGTGGTTATTATTCTAATCTTGTTTCATTTTAGAACAGGATTTTAATATTGATACAACTAAAAATAATAGCATCAATAAGTAGAAGCTGATGTCATTTGATGTGTTTTGCAATGCTAAGAATTTTATTCAATTCATTTATTAGTATTAACAGTGGTAAACAGTTAACTTATTTTATAAAATTATTACTTTTATTAAACATCCTGAATAACTATAAATAAATAATTTAAAATATATATTTTATTTTATCATATAAATATGGAAGCAGTCATACTGCAGCCATACATAAATTTTTGCATTTATTATTCTTTGACAAAAATTATAGCAAGACTTTAATGAAATACTGAACATGGAGTAGAAATAATAAATTTATTTTCTAACAGGATATATATTATCTTATAACAGGATATACTTAAGCCATTCCAAAAACATGTATTATAAAGATAAATAAAACTTACTATCACATAGAGAATATCAGCATCACCAATAACAACTCTGATGGTAATGATAAAAATCAACCAACCAGTATTCATTAAATGGTTGTTCTGAACTTGGAATGGGCCTAAGCACCCTATATAGGTAATATTATTTAATAGCTGAGAAACTTATTAACCCCTGTAAAAATATTTGAAGCCCAGAGGTAGAAACAGATTTAGAAGACATAAATTACTCCTTTATTAGGTTACCATGGTGATACCTTAAGATAATTAGGCTAGTCAAATCTTTTCTTAGTGTTCCTATTATCATAGCTTTATCTGTTTGTGGTATCTAAGAGTATGTCTTAATATTTTCTATTTAACACATATATTTTGTTTGTATTTTGTTTTTCAAATTTAAATTTATTAAATATAGGAAAGAGAATAAAAGTATTACAATAGTGTTTTTTTTCTATTTTGCATCTTATGTATTACACTTTTGCCTTATGATGATGACTCCTCTTCCTCTTCCTCCTCTTCCTCTTCCTCCTCTTCCTCTTCTTCCTCTTCTTCACTTTCCTCTTCTTCTTCCTCCTCCTCTTTCTCTTCGGTTTTAGGTTTCTCTTTCCTCTTCATTTCTTTCTTTCTTTCCAATTTTTCTTCCTTCTTTTCCTTTTCTGCTTCAGATTCTTCAGCAGTAAATACCATCTGTTTCTCCAAGAAGATATTTGGAAAATGAGGCTGTACTATCAAAACAATCATGACACATAGCAGAAAACATAACATTCTCAGTAATAAAACAAACATGCACAGTGGATCACACACAATTGGCCGGGGCACTTCCCAACGTGGATACCAAAATTGGTAATCTGTAAATAAAGAAGCAATTGAAAGCTATATTTCACATGAAAGTAGTTAAACTGTTCAAGAAATAAAGGACAACGATACATACATATGGCTTGGTCACGATCTGCATTACCTAGAAAGAAAAAGAAAGTCTATAAAGAATTACATAAAATTTCTTCTTTCTGTATAATAAAGAATTTCTCCAATAATAGTGTCACCATTCTCCTAATTTTCAGGCATCATTCACTCATTTTTGATATCTCCCCTCCAACTAGTCCCCCCTCCAACTAGCCAATCATAAATTGCAAAATATTCTTTTTTAGTAAAAGCCAGCCTGGTATCCCAGAAAGTATGGAAATACAGGAGTGGGGTGATATGGATCCTAGTGCCAATTCTGTGTCTACATCACTACATCACCTTATGTAAGTCCCTTCACCTCTGCCTTCTAAAGATTGTTCCAGTTCTATGTAGGATTTTCCATGTCCTGCTTTCATCTTTCATTCTCTCCCTAGATTGCTCCAAATTAATATTACAAATTAACCCATTTTCCTCTTATTTTCAGAGGCTTTCCATTGCTCCTCATTTCTGAGATGACAAAGTTACCCCTATCACCTGATCTTCAGTGTTTTTAGCTACCTAGCTCAATGAGATCATAACACTTTACAGGAAGTAAATTGTCTTTCATCTGCTCACCGTGGCAGAGTGGGTCAGACAACCATTCCTAAATTCTACTAGGAAAGAGTGGAAACATAAATGAGTTTGCACAAATAGAAAACCCAGTGTCAACCTGGGCTTTGCCTCAAAAAGATATTGCCCCAAGGGGAAAATTTAGAACTTATCCTTCAGGTACCTTGGAAATGAACTGACCTTCCAATGGATCTTTCAGGTTATTTTAGCATTTGTGCTTGGTCTTACTTCATATATTATGTAATAATTTCTATATTGTAGAAACTTTTTAAAAAGAATCTTTTACTATGGTTGGTATTTTTGTTTTGTGTATGAATATCTGTTGATCCTTACTATAAGCAATAATATTTCCTCTTTGCATCTTCCTTAACTTCTCATCATTAAGTTGCATTGATTACATTCTTATGTTACTTGTGCATATGTTTAAATATTTAAATACACTTAAATTTATCTATAAATCTGTTTATCAATTTTACAGTATCTTTGTCTCTAGTTATAAATGACAAAAAATAAGTACTTGCATCTCTCTTCTTCCAACTTTTATTAATGGCATCATTCTTATATTGACAAAACTCATTTTATGCACATTTTGTTTTGTAATTATTATCACCAGATTTGTGTAGTCTACCCATTAAGTTTCAATGCTTACAAATACTTCTTTCAGTGTAGTTTTTCAATTAATCTTTTTAGTGAAGGTTGTCTTCTAAAGTTCATTGAAAAACTGCCTATGAGAACTACATATCACAAATTACTGCATGGTCTCCAACAATTGCCTATTTGCTTATAATTCAATAATAGGTTTTACTGGATATAAATTGTTGGTTGACAGTTCTTGCACTAAGGATGAATAGGCTTCACTGCGCTGTTTCTTAATACTGACTGTTATAGGAGAGAATTTGAAACAAGGCTGAATTTTTTCCCTTTGTGTGGGATGGTGAATTGCCAGTCTAGTATTAGTACCACACCAGATTATACTTGACTTTGTATTGTAGAGCTTAAGCCAGAAACAGCAGTTCTGTGAATCTTTGTATAGCTTCAGGTTAGAGTTTGCCATTGACTAGCACACAAATGAAATTTGGGAGATGTAGGAGAAATGGAAACCAAAAATCTCCAGAGGTGACTGTGAGCCAGACAGACTTGGATGAACATAAGATTTACAATGGTTTTGCTTAAAATGGAGAAGTACTGCTTTGGTGCTGCTTCTCTGCTTTTGGTGGCAACCTCCTGGACCTTGGCTCCCCTACGTTTATAGAATTCATATAAAGCTGTATTTCTTATATGAAACACGTTATTGCCAGAACTCTCAGAGTAGCTGATTTCCTAATTCAGCTGAGACTGTTAAGCTCTCTAATAACTGGTTTTATATCTTTGCTTACATGCTTAAAGGATTCCCTCTGTTTTACTGAAGTTCACTAACTCACTAGGCTATGTCTACTATGTTAGCTATTTTTGGTCACTTTTTTCTGGCATGTAGTATATACTTTCAATGTTTACATTTAGTGATCAGATTCTGTGGTCAGGATTCAAGGTATAATTTGGCTGTGTTCATTGCTTCAGGGTCTCACTGGGTTGAAATCAATGTGTTGACTGAACTGTGGTCTCATCTAAAGGCTTGACTGAAAACACTTCTGCTTCCAAACTTACTTATTTTGTTGGAAGAATTCATCTCCTTATGGTTGTAGGGCTAAGAACTTAAGTTTTTGCTAGCTATTGGCTGGAGATCAACTTTAGTTCTAGTGGTGACCTACGGTTCTCTGACACATGGCTCTCTCCATAGCCAGCTAACAGTATAACTGCTTGCTTCTTCAGGGCCAGCAGGAGAATGAGAGTTTGTTACTAATATTAAGTCTTATGCGACATATCACAGGAGTGATATCTCATCATCTTTGGCATCTAATCTAATCTAGGACTGACATCACATAACCTTTGTTTTATTCTAATGGTGAGAACCAAGTCACAGGTCCCACACACATTCAAAGAGAGGGGATTACATAATGGACTAGATACCAGAAGTTAGGGATCGTAAGTAGTCACCTTCGGGTTGTCTGCCACATTACTCTATTTATTTTTAATTTTTTTAGTATGTATTTGCAGTACATAATGATTACATTCATCGTGTGGAGTTGGTACAGGTACATAACACATCTTAATTCTTTTTACTTCCCCTCCCCAGTCCATTCTCTATCTGATCCCTCCAGTTTTTCACATTCTAGGTATCTGCAGGCTATTTATAGGGAGAAAAAAAAAAGCCAGGTCAGTTTCTAGGTTAACTGAAAAAATTCCTGGTTCATTGGCAATTTTCTTTATGTCATGAGATTATGTGCATGAGGTAGCTTTTAGTTATGATTTCTCCCTATAGAACAAAAATCAGCAGTTACAATGATGTCAAATCAAAATAGAGATTTATTTGCTCAGGACAAATTTCTTACTGAAAAGATGTGATTTTTTAGGTGATTTCTCATTCTGCCAGTGTATTGGTTCCCTAGGGATGCTGTAACAAACTATGACAAACTAGACCTCTTAAAACTACAAAAATTTATTCTTCCACAGTTCTGGATGTTAGAAGTCTGAAATCAAGGTGGTAGGTAGGTCATGCACCTTTCAAAGCTTCTAGAGAAGGATAATTCTTCATCTGTTCCCGGCAACCCTTGGCATTCTTTGGCTTATAGCTACATCACTCCATTCTCTAACTCTGTCTTCACATGGTCTTTTTCCTCCTAGTGCATGTTTATGATCTTCCCACTTCTAATAAGGATACCAATCAGGGGATTCAGAGCTCATTGTAATCTAGGATCACCTCATCTTACCTTACTAATTAGTAATAATTACTATTTACTGGATTACCTTTCCCAATAAATTAACATTTTGAAATCTTTGGTAATTTAATTTTGGGGGAGGGATATTTTATTCAATCCATTACAAACTGCCTCTTCTACTTCTCATTTGTGGAAAACTTCCTGGAAGTTCTTCACTCTAGCCTGTGCATTTTGTTCATTTGTCTCAGAAAAGAAATTGTTAGGTTTTTTTTCTCAGAGTTTGCCACCTATTTTAAAAATGTGCTCTATGGGCTTTGAAATTTTCTGCCACAAAATGGAAAGATTCGGCCAAGAAACAGAAAATATAGAAAATAAAATGGAAATTTTAAAACAGAAAAATACAATGAAAACATTAAAGATAAAACAAAGCAAAGACCTGGAAGGAGTCAATAGCAAACTAAAGATGACAGAGGAAAGAATCTTTGAACTTAGAGACAGAATCATGAGAAGAATTTAATAGAAAACAACCAAGTGCCTCTCAGGAAGGATATGGAATAACACGGAAAGCTCTGGCATGCATGGCATGCAAAGTCTAATAAAGAGAATGAATGCGATGAAAAATTGTCTGAAGAAATAATGGCTGAAAACATTCCAAGTTTGGTAAGAGATAAACCTACAGATGCAAAACGCTGAGCATATATCCTATAAAACGAGTCCAAAGAAATCCACACTCAGAAACATCATAATCAAACTGCTGAAAATTAAATACAAAACGAAGGCTTAAAATGAGCTGGAGGAAAATAACACCCCCTAATAAGCAACAAAGAATTAAATGACTATGGATTTCTCACCAGAAACCACAGAGGCTACAAAGAAATGGCACAATATTTTTGCAGAAAATAATTTTATAGCTGGTAAAAATAGCCTTCAGGAATTAAAAAGAAATAAAGACTTTTTTTTCAAATGAAGAAACTCTAAGGAAATTTGTACCTAGCAAACATGATGTAAAAGAACTGCTAAAATATATACTTCATATAGAAAGTAAATGATACCAAGAAGCAAGCTTGGGATACCAGGAATGAAGGAAAAGCCATAGAGAGATAAATATAACAGGCTATCTGTGTAAATATAATAGGATACGTTTTTCCTCTTAAATTTAATTGAGAGTTGAAAACACAAAACTATACTGTGATGGCATTTTGAATGTATTTAGGTATAATATGTAAGACAAATTTATGATATATGGGGTGTCTAAGGGGACTTATATAGGAAAAAGTTTTCTACATTCCAATTCAAGTGGTCAACTATTGATTCTAATTAGTCTGAAAAATAAAGTATGTATATTATTATCCCCAGAGCAACTATTAAAATTACACAGAAATATGTCAAAATAATAGATAAATAAAATATGAAAAAATGTTCAAGTAACCTGAATGAAGGCATAAAAAGGGAAACAAAATAATTAGAAAAAATAGAAAGCAAATAATAAAATGGTAAACCTATCTTCAAATATATTATTAACTTTATTAATTGTAGTGGTCTGAACACATCAATAGAAACAGGCACTATCAGATTGCACTAAAACATAACTACATAAATGTTTATAAGACATTTATATAGGTCATTATATTTGAAATATAATGTAGGTCATTTAAAAATTTACATGAAAGAAAACGAAGAACTGAGAAGACAAAGAGAAAAATTTACCATTATAGTTGGTGACATCAATATTCCTTTCTCAAAAATTCATACAACTTAAAAGAATATGGAAGGGCTCAACAGCACTAAAAATCAATAGAGTCAAATTGACATTTAAAGGATACTACACCCAACAACAGCAGAGTAGCACTCTTTTAAAGCACCTATGGAACATATACCAAGATAGCACATAGCTTGTGCACAAAACAAAACAAAACAAAATCCAAACCAAAACAAAAAACAAATTTAAATTTAAAAGAACAGAAATTCATATACAATGTTTTCTGACTATAATGGGATCAAACTAGAAATCAATGACAGAATCATTTTAAAATACATTTCAAATAAAATAAAATTAAACATGTATGGATAACTCTAACAAAATATGTACAGAATCTGAATTCTGAAAACTACAATACATTGAAAAAAGAACTCAAAGGATGACCCAACAAGGGGAAAAGCAAATTAGAAAACAATTGTTTATTGGAAACAACTGTTCATTGTAATTGGAAAACAAAAGTCAGTGTCCATTATCCCCAAATTGATGTATAGTTTTAATGCAATTTCTATCAAAATCCCAGCAAAACCCTATGTAGACATAAAGTCCCATCTCTCTTGTCTTGTTTATCTCCTACTGTTTTTCTCCATCCTCCAATTATTTTTCTCTTTTTCTTCACCAAGATTCCATCCTTTACATACTACACTATGTGTCCTGTGTATACTACTCCATATTACTACTATGTGTCATATTCAGGTAAGTTCTTCCTCTTTAATATTCTTCACCCCATTTATATATTAATTATTTCAAAATATAGCTCTGATCTACCTTAACTTTATTAGTCTTAGATTTCAAATGAATATCTGTAACTAATAAAGATCAAAACTGAATTTGTGCACTTTCTATATAGCTTCCCTTCTTTACATTTACTCATTATCTCAATAAATTGCACCATTAGTAACCCAAATCTGGTATTTTATACTTTTCTTTTCTCATCACCAGATCAGACCTTCCAAGATTTGCTGATTTTGCCTGATAGATATTAATAAAATTTTTCATTATTTTAATTTTACTCATGAATACTGTAGTATGAACCTTTCTCCCCTGAACTATAACAAAAGCCTCTAAAAGGATTTGCTTTTCTGAGATTTTGTAACTTGTTATAGAAGTTAAAAAAATTTAAATTTGAAACAATCCCTAACTTATACAAAAAAGTTTCAGTGTAGTACAAACAACTTTAATTTTGAACCATTTGAATGCAAGGTGGCAACCTGGTGTAATCATCCCATAGTACTTACTGTATTTTTCCTATAGACAAAGACATTCTTCTACAGAACCAAAACACAATCATCAAAATTAGGAAATTAAGAATTACATTACTACAATTTAATCTTCAAACCCTATTCCCTCTTTTCCTACTTGTACTAATAATGTCCTTAACAGTAAGAGAATCTGGTTCAGAATCACGTCATTGCATTTAGTTTTCATGTCTCTTTAGTTTTCTTTAGTCTGGGATGGTTCTTTATTCTTTCTTTGAGTTTAATGGTCTTCACATTTAAAAAAAATAAACCAGTTACTTTGCAAGCAAACCTTCAATATTTATTTGATTCTCTCTTGTGTTTCAATTAAGTTATGCAACTTTGCCAGGTATACCACAAAAATGATGTTCTTACTGCATCTTCTCAGTTGTTACATAGTTTTCACTTTGGTCACTAAAGTAGGGTGGTGCTAGACAGGCTGCTCCATTCTGAAATCACTCTTTTCTCCATTGCAATTATGTGGAGTTACTTTGAAATTAGGTAAATGTATTATTTTTCATCAAACGTTTAATTTATTCATTTACTAATTTATATCAATATGAAATTGTAGTATCCTATCTTAGTCAATGAGCTATAAATGATTAATATTATTTTAGTATTCAAGTTATCTCATTTGATATGAGTGAAAAACCTATCTATTTCCTTTCATTTTATGTTCCCATCATTCTTTGCGTACTTCCTTCTATAAAAAGATGTTCTGGATTCATCTTGTATTTCCCCTGCCTGAGCCCTGCACTCAGAGCTTTTCTCCAGGGATCCCTGTTTCCCTTTTTTGCACACTAGAATTTAGAAACTGAGATCTGGGTTCTATTTATTGTTTTGTCTACTTATTGTTGCCTCTCCAAGGCCCACTCAGATAGAAATATATGTATGTGGATATATACATATACATATTTACATCTGTGTTTATTTAGATTTACTGATATCCTTAATTTCCAGTGCCTCTAATTCCAATTCATCAACCCAAGATTCATACTTGTTTTCTTTCTTTATATATTTGTACTTTATTCTGTGAGAAAATTAGCCCCCATTATCCTTAAATTATTTAATTATTTAATCAACTTCCCAGTATGCTTCTAATCTCCCATTACTGCTTATACCTTCTTCCCCACATAGATATTCTCACACTGCTAGGGGTCAGAAAACCCATGCAAGGGCTGAGGTGTGGCCACATGTAGCAAATAAAAATAAAAGATACCCAGACAAATTTGAATTAAAAAAATGAGTAATTTTTTTAGTGTAAGTATTCTCCACGTAATATTTGACATATATTTACACTAGAAGTACTGTAGTCGATCTAATATTCAAATTTAACCGAGTGTCCTATGTCTAATCATCTACTGGCCCTCCACTTGAGACAAACCCTCACCTTGCTCAGACTTTGAAATGCAGCTCTGGGCTTCTTCAATGTGTCTTAGTTTGAACTCCAACACCTCAGGTGAGCTTGCCGCTAAGCATGGATGTTCCCCTTACCTGCTTCAGTTCTGATATTTCTTGCCAGGCCACCCTTATACGTGATTCCTTTCTGTATTCTGCTTTAGCTCCAGCAGCCAGTGCCAGACCATTCCACAGTGAGTGCCCTCCTCACCTGCTCAGACTCCCATACCCTGCAGCAGGCTTCTCCCTCTGAAGCTCTCCTCACCTTGCATGAGCACAGATACTGCATGTTGAGCCAGGCCTGAATGGACATCCCTTCATCCTGCTCTGGCTCCAATATCCCACACAAGTCTCATCTCAGGTGTGGATAACTGCTTTGCTCCAGTAGGACTCTGACTTTTGATACCATGTTACAACTCTATGTGGACACCATTCTCACCTTGCTTAGGGTATTGGTCCCCTTATGCCCACAGCACTTTGTGTAGATCCCCTGCCATCCTGTTTAAACTCTTAAGATATCACTCTGGCTGCCCCTCTGCGTAGATTGCCTACCTGGCAATGACCCTTGCTAATGGCTATAGGATTGAACTTTTTCAAAAGAGAAGGAAAGGAAGAGAGGAAGAGCAAGACTTTGCATCTTGATTCAAGTAAACTGAAGGCAGAAATGTTAGGGTGGGTTCACCCCCATAGTGTTTACACTGAAACTTTTTTTTTTTTTTTTTTTTTTAGCACAAAAACGTAATATGCTCTAAATTCATTCCCTATGACATTTTTCTAAGCATTGTATGTTTCAGCTATAATATATGTTCTGGAATATATATACTGTTATGTTCAGAAAAACTAAAAGAAAATTTTAATCAAACATTTGATCTATATGTTGTTCTCTGAACATTTGGGAGATTTTAAGTTTTTTTTGGGGGGGACAATGGAAAAGGCTATTTAATGTATGCCACCTGACATTTTTTTCTTTTAAAAATATTTTGGAATATTCTTTTCAGTGCGGTCGTTGTCAAGCTGGCTGTTGCTTCAGAAATTAGTTATGAAGCTTTTTCAAGATTTAGCTGTTAGTTTTCATTCATTATTTCTGACATTCTGGTGTTTCTCTAGGGGAAAGAATAGGGTCAAGGGATAGCAGAAAAGACTGCAGTTTTAGAAAAATCTAGGTGGTAGTGTTTCAACCCTTCCATAAAACAATAATAGCACTGGAGTCAGAGAAACAATATTAACACCATGACAAAAAGCTAGTGTTCAATCATTTCACTTTTCTTTTTGTCCAGTGCTTTATGGATTTTTTCCTTTTTAAATTATCTTACTGCATAGAAGATCTGTGCATCTGTCACGTCCACCACATTGAGTACAAAATATTCCTGCATGATAAGGTCTTCTATTCATAGTTCCTCTACAAAAAAGCAGAAAACAATTAGGAAAAGACTCAATTTTTACATTTTACTTAAAATATAGTTACCAATTTTAACTAGTTTTTTTTTTGTGTGTGTGGGTTCTGGGAGTCGAACTCAGGACCTCACGCTTGCCAGGCAGGCGCTTATGCTGCTGAGCTATCTCACCTGCCCTAACTAGTATTAAAAGGTTTTTAATTAAGAAAATGAGCTCAAGGAAGTACACAAACATGCAATCTTCCCTTCTCCCCACCCCAAAACTGTCTCTTCTGAAACTAACTCTTATGTCATTGAAACAGAGTATTGTGATTTAAATATAAAAGTGGACTTTAAAGCTTCTTTCATATTTTGTAGCAAATATATTCTTTAAAATTGATGATATAGAAGGCTTTGTAATTAATTAATTGCTTTCCGGTTGGCACAAATGTAAAAAAAGTTCTATAAAAATGATATATTAATTATTTGAAGAATTTATAAAATCCTGAAATGCCTACTGTGGAACCTACATGAAAAAACACATAGATACATAAATAAACAATGAACATAAATAGGATTTTATGAAGTTGTTTTAATCCATTTTACAAAGCTGAAGACAAAAGTGAGAAATTATTGCATCAATTGCTGAGCGCTAACTGAGGAAAAAAGGTCCCAAAGTAGATACAAATTGGGAAGCTGGTATTAAAACCAGCATAAGAAAAATAGAGAAGATATGTAGGGAGAAGATGTTTCTGAGTGGGAGGAGTTAGTCTGGTCATTTAAATAGGATTACTTATTTACCAACTAAGCAAGTAGAAGTTATAAAAATAATAATTAAGTATATTAGTTCCTGATTAGCCACTGTATCTAGAAGAATGGTCAAATCTGAGAAATATATATTCAAAAGTCTGAATATCATTTTTCTTAACCATACCCTGTTTAAGAGGGTTAGAGGGTTTAGGTGATATCCAATAAGTTGCAAGCATTTAAGTCCACCAGGGACATCTGGAGGTTGTTATTATTGGCAGGTTTTATGCAACTTCTTTAATTTTACTACACTACTAGCAAACGTTTTAAGGAGGAAATACATTCTGTTTAGAATTCAGCCAGAGCTCCAATATTCCAGAAATGGAAAAATTAATCCAGTTACTTTTACCTACAATTTAGTTTACTTTTCCCATGCTAACTCTTTATCATAGAAATAGATGTCTCCAACACAAAAGCAAAGTTTATCCTCTCATAAGAGGATGGAGAATCTCTGCCCTTGTACCTATGCAGAAAGCCACTCACTCTTAAGATTGCTTTTTAGGCCTGGAACATAGGGGAGTCACCTGTGCCATAATATCTGAATAACTGTAACTTGGGAAAACTCTTGAAAAGCCAAAAATTAACAAATAAATACACATTAAGCTAACATACAATGAGTCTTTCTTTTTCCAAAATTTTAAATGTATAATCATTATTTAAGTAGCTAGAAATGCCAGGCTAATACTCTCTTACGCCAATCTTCCTCTATTTCTGAGTACCTAAGAAGTTGAACCTAAATCAACTCAAGTTGGACTCTACCATACAACTCCTAATTGCAACTGGAATTATTAGGAGATTAGGAAGTAACAATAGACAAGTATCTGTAACCAGCAAGGTTCACTAAAATTTCAGGTGCCTTGGCAATACTTGAAGAAATAGATGAAATACTTATCTCTGAGCATTTGGCTTTTCTAAGTAGCAGCTCAGTGGTTCACTGAGAGCAAGTCCAGACTCTGATCATAGCCCACTGGAACTTTTATCAGCCTCTTGTCTAGATATACCTTCAATATTTGCCACCTATAGAACACATGTTCAGGCTCTAGATAAGGACAACTTGAATGGCTTAACAGTTATATCTATTTCCAAACCAAAGTCCATTAGAAGACCATTATTAAAGCTTTTTATATAGGATCATCCAGAATGACACAGTCCCAGTGGTGGTGGAAACTTTCTTTTTTTTTTGTGGGTACCGGGGGTTGAACTCAGGACCTCATGCACCAGCAGGCACCCGTGCCGCTGAGTGATATCACCAGCCCTTTTTTCGTATGTGGGTACCGGGAGTTGAACTCAGGACCTTGAGCTTGCCAGGCAGGTGCTTATGCCGCTGAGCTATCTCACCGACCCCTTGGAAACTTGCTTTTGCAATGCTAGAACCCATATTTGCCACCACCTTTATTAAAAGGTAATTCAGGCCCCTGGATCTACAATATAAGAATTACAATTCGTGGGTATATTTCTCAGAGTTCTCCATGGAAGGATAATAGAGCACATAAAACGAAGTATAGATTTTTATACTTCACACAACCACAAGATCACCCACAACTTCTTTCTTAATCTTGTTTTTATTTTTTGAGACAGGGTCTCACGATGTAGTTCAGGTTGGCCTTGAACTCACTATATAGCCCATGTTGGTCTCAAACACACGTTCCTCAACTTCCTGTGCATTGGGATTATAGGTGTGTGCCACCACACCAGAATTTCTTTCATTTGTCACAGAGAAATATCACAACACTGGCTTCTGGTTCATCTCTGGAGTATCTATAGGTTTCCCAAGAAGACTTAAAGAACCTATTCCAATAAATTGGGGAAAATATAATCCTAGTAGTAACAAAGAAATTAATCTAATTAGAGATCCTATCTAGGTCTTTTTCTGTATTACTCAGCTTTCCAATTGCTGGACAAAATACCTGACATGTACAACTTAATGGAGGAGGAGTTCACTTGGCTCACAGTTTCAGAGGATTCAGTGTATGGGGTCCATAACTCCAAATTAGGAATATCATGATGGAAAAGTGTGGGGAACAAAGATGCTTACATCATGGAAGCTAGGAAAGAAAGCAAGGAAAGAGTACCAGACAGAAAGGGCCAGGGACTAGACATAGTACCCACAGTTATACATCTATAACTCACCCAGACACACCCAGAAGTGTGCTTCACTAATCCCCTGGGTGACACTAAACCCAATCAGGTTGACAATCCAGCTTAACCTTATCACATTCCACCCTTTGTTAACTTGACACACAAACACAGCTTTCTAAAGCATAATCTCCAAATAAAGACAATAACAGGTTAATAATTCTGCCTAACATGATACTACTATCATCATACAACTGAAATTGCCATAATCTTTTCTCCAAATTCTCATAAGTCTAGTATTACTCAAAAGGCCAAGTCCAAAGTCTCCGCTGAGACTCGAGATAAGTCATAGCTGTGAATCTCTGTAAAAATCAAAATGAAGTTATGTAATCCCAAGGTACAATGCTACAGGGTAAACACTGCCATTCCAAATGGGAGAAAAGTACAGGCAGAAAAGAACAGGTCCAATGCAAGACTGAAACCAAGCAAGGCACACAGTGGTAAGTTGTGAGTTCCAGAGAGTTTAGGCCTTGTTGGTTGTAACTCATATGGCTTTTCTCTTGGGCTGGCTCTACTTGCAGTATGCAGCTTTCCTTAGCAGACATTGTTCCTGGCATCTCCAAATTCCTAGAGTCTCCACTGCACCTTTAGCTGCTTTACTTCCATAGCTTCATGCACTGCCCTCTCAGGGGCTCTTTGCCTGGCCTTCCATGCTTTCCTTTTTAAAAATGGGTAGAAGCCTCCATTATCCTGTAACTCTTTAATTATGTGCACTTATAAAACCAGCATCACATGGACAGTGCCAAAGTCTGATGTCACTTGAGCAGTAGTTAGGCCCCTTTGGACAATTACTAAAGAGGGCTCTGAGTACCTGGATGGCTGAACATAATGAAATGAGTCCCTGGGAATCAATCACCTAGGTGGCCATTCTTTTTTTTTTTTTTGTGGTACTGGGAATCAAACTCACAACCTCACACTTGCCAGGCAGATGCTGTGCCACTGAGCTACATCCCCTGCTAGGTGGCCATTCTTAAGCAGGAGGCCTCAAATGAAATGTTTACACCCAAGCCTGTAGTGAGTGGGGTCTTGTTGATTCCAGAGATGCCCTCAAGGCATCTTTCTTCTTGGTATGGTTCAAAGTACTGGTTTTCTTTTTAATGATTCTGATCTCTTCAGCAACCCCACTTCCTCTGGCCCCAACTTTACACATGGCCCCTTTCAGACCAAAATTTAAGTTTTTCAAAAGTTTTTTTGCTCTGCTTTTTGTTCCTGCTTCTTACTATAAATATAGTTAAAAGTATCCAGCAGTACCCATGCCACAGCATGAACATGATTGCCTTGTAATTTCCTTTGCCAGATCAATTAGTCAGTGATCCTCAAACTCAGCCTCCTGTAAAGTCTCAGGACATGAGCAAATTATAGATAATTTTTTGTCAGAGTGTAACATGCATAGGCGTTCATCCACTTCCCCAAAGAATCTTTATTTCCAGTTGAAACCTCTTGAGCCTGGCCTTTACTGTCTGCATTTCTATCGACATTCTGGTTTTCTGAGCTCTGACCAGGCTTGGCTTACCGCAGTCTATGGCTGCTCTAGCCCACATTTCCAAACTTTTTCTCCCACAAACCAATTCCAAAGATTTCTGAAACATATAACCAGGTATAGTCACATTAACAACTCTACTTCACTGGTACCATTTTTGTCTTTTTGTCCACTTTCCTATTGCTCAGTAAATAAACACCCACAACTAAAAGAGCAGATGTTTATTTGGCTTGGCTTATGGTTTCAGAGGATTCAGTCCATTGTTGACTGGCTCCATATCAGGAATGTCATGGGAGAAAGCTGTGGTGGGGCAAAGCTTAGTTCATGGTAGCTTGGAGCAGAGCAGGGAAACAGCACCAGAAAGGAAGGTGACCAAATATAGTACCAAAGGTCACACTACCATGATCCACCCAGACACACCCAGAAGTGTTTTCTAATCCCCTAGATCATTCTCAAGCCAGTCAATTTAACTGTCACATCTCATACATCTAAAAATTTTGCCAATAACTCCACAATTAATTCCTTGGCCCATACAAAGTAAAAAAACCCTGTGAATCCTATTGTTTTCTGGCTCAACAGATCCAAAGGATATTTGTGGACTCAAATGCCACTGCTAATACCAAAATATATTTTAGACAAGGTTTTCATGAGAAACATAACCAATTGGATGTATGTATGTGCATACACACACACACACACACACACACACACACACATACACACACACAGGAGAAAGAGAACTTTAAGGATTTAGTTCCCACAATTGTGTGGACTGCCAAGTCCAAAATCAGCAAATGAGGCTGGCAGGCTGGAGATCAGACGTTTGCTGATATTACAATCTTGGGTTTGAAGAAGAAAGTCTGGAGGCAATTTTCTTTCTTTTTTGGAAAATTCAGGCTTTTTTCTTAAAATCTCAAAGAACGTCACACTTTCAGTTGAGTGAATGAAATCTATGCACATTATTGAGGCTAATCTGCTTTATTTAAAGACTACTGTTTTAAGTATTAATCACATAAAAAATATATGCTCCCAGAAACATCCAGATTGGTTTGATCAAAGAACTGGGGGACCATATCCTAGATGAGCTGACATATAAAATTAACTCTCACACATCAGCTTTCTTTAAAAAAATGGCAAATTTTGTTTTATCTGGCAGTTAAATTACTGGCAGATAAGCTTGATCCTATTGAGGCTTGGTTTTATGATTAGATAGTTCTGGATCACTGTTTCCTTTATCCTATGATGGTCCTTACTTTTAGGGAATGGTTTTACTCCTAGAGCATGGCCTTTCAGAGACCTCAAGTGAATGCCCAGAGTGCTAGACAACATCTCTCCAATTTGGCTGGGGCCAAACTGTAACTGTTTTCTCAGCACTGTGAAGCATCTGAAAACTCTGTACAGGTCTTTCAGTCTTTAAACAGCTGTTTGCTGATAGTCCTTCCAGAATTTTGTCTTGAGATGTACACTTTAGGAGTTGGCTGAGGACCCACAGATAATTTTTATATAGATTTTAGAGCTCTTTCTTCGCAACCTGTTCTCTGGGATCCTAATTCTAAATACCAGATACCTGAGCATCAACAGATATGGCTATCTCCTTTACCTGGCAAAATATACATTCTTTGCTTGGATTCTGTTTCTCTGGTTGCATTTTGGGACACAATCTCAGGGAAAAAACCAAGGCAATGATGGTGTCCCCACTGAGTTACTTTCTGTTTGCAAACAGCCCTCCGTGGGTTATTTTCTAATGTATAAAAATAGTTGTTTTATCCAGTATTTATGGTTATTTTAAGTAGCTGTCCAGAAGAAAATGAATCATATATTTACAAGCTATAAAATAATTTCTAGAAGAAAATGGAAGATAATTAAAAATAGTAATAATATTTTAGGAAGGCATATTTAAGTATTAAACAGATCTCAAAACCCATGAAAAAAAGTACTGATTATTATTTCTATAACAAAACAAAATAATTCTATTTGGCAAAAGAAACTGCATTATAAGTAAAGTCAAAAGTTAAATATCAAACTGGTAAAGTATTTGTAAATTACACTATACAAAAGAGCTAATTTTCTTAATATATAAAGCATTCCCATTAGTTAAAAATGTCCAACACCTTAAGAAAAAAACAATGACTGTATAGAAACAGTCAGGTCTCAGAAAATAAAATCCAAATTTTCTGAACTGCACAACAGGATACGTCCAGGTCTCCAGCTGGCCTTGGTCAATTCCAGTCTTCCTCTTCCTACTTGTAGTTCTCACAATAATTGCTGAATGTGCTGAAAAGGCAGTGTCTTGATAAAGAACTGTTGAAAACAGCCCACGTTATGTCTTTGTCCTGCCTAGTATAGGTTATTTTTAATCCTTAAATTCAGTGAGTCCACATGTACCAATGGTATAAAACCCAGGGCAGAGTGCTTTTGGGGTCCCTCAGCTGAGGTGTGACATGAAGGTTTTGCAGATGAGACTCCCATCTTCCACAAGCAGCTTTCTTGAGCTTGGGCAACCAGCTCACAATAGACTCTAGGCTTCAGGCTTTGTTTGCACTTGCAGCCTATTGGTAAGTAATATATTTTCTTTGATTAACTTGTATGACAGACAGTTCTGTCTCATACTCATGTAAGTGGTAGAGATCCTTTGCAGAGATGAAAATGAAATATGCATTGAACTAATACTTGTCAGAAACCAGACCATGTAAGGGTTAAGCTGCTGAACACAGTGCTCTCTGGATATATTGGGAAGCTCCTATACACAGTGCTCTGAAGTCCAGATAACACCACAGCTGAGGCAGACGAGGACACACGGGCTGCTCACACACGGGCTGCTCATACTCCCTATTCCAGAGCAATAAAGCTGCCGACCTTAGCCATCAAACAGTTGTCTTAATTGGCAAATTTTACTGCCTTTGTTTCTCAAGGCCCTGGTCATTTTCATGGGCTTTTACCTCCGATGTGCTCTCCTCTTCCTGCACCCCCCCAAATCTGTGAAAACCTAATAAACATGGTGATCCAGAAGAGTCCTTGTCTTTACTCCCAGAAAGTCTCTACTCCAGGGAGAGTTCTGACCTTCCTGGATTCCCCAAAAACCACACCACTTGTCTCTTTTTATTTAACCCTTCGCTGTAACTTGTTTTAGGAGATTGGGGGCTAGGCCAAATCCCTGATAAATACTAGTAAACAATGGAGTGTTTGAGAATACAAGCAAGCAATGTGGGAAACAGGCTTTCTCCTGTCAAATACCTATCAAAATTGAAAATGCACATGTTCTTTGACCTAGTAATTCCATGACTATGAATTTATATTACAGATATTTATTCATATGAGAATTATATATCTGGATAACTGCAGAAGCACTGTTTATAATAAAATAATAAAACAACCTAATGTCCATCAAAAGAGTACTGTTTAAATATATTTTTGCATATCCACTAAAAATTATGAAAACATTAAAAATAATTTGGAAACTCTTTCTATACTCATATAGAAAGACTTCCAGAACATGTCTTAAATGAAAAAAATTAAGAGACCTCACAGGAAGTATAGTATATCCCAGTTTGAATTAGAGAAATAAACCCAAAGACTGCATATACATATGGAATATACCTTTTAGGCTAAAATATTGGGGAGGATAACTGAAGGCAGGGATAGGAAGGTTACTTCCTCTTTGGTACCTCTGAACTTTCTATCACCAATATGTATCAATGTAAACTAGCACAACCAGTATGGAAATCAGTACAGAGATTCCTCACACACAAAAAATTTACACTAAACCTAGAAATTCCATTTGACCCAGCTATTGCCCTTCTAGGTATCATCCATAAAGATCATATTACAGTGATCATCTGATAGTTAAAACATCATATTACAGTGATACATGCATACCCATGTTTATGGCAGTGCAATTCTTAATAGGTATATTGTGGAAGCAGCCTATATGTCCATCACCAGATGAATGGATAAAGAAAATGTGGTATGTACACACAATTAAGTACCACTCTGCCATAAAGATAGACTTAAGGCATTCTCAGGTAAATGGACGCAGCACACAAGCTTAAATATCACATGGCTTCTATTACAGGAGAAACCCTAAGTATAAACAAAGAGCAAAATAAAAGATAATAGGAAGTTGGTAAATAGATCTTTCTTAAATGGGAAGGGGATCAAGAGATGGAGAGAGGAGGCGAGGATGGGGAGGGGATGAAAAAAAGATTTAAGATGTGTTATGCACAGGTGCCAATTCCTCACAAGGAATGCAAACATTATGCTCTGAAAACGTGCACTAAAAAAGGTATTACACATAGAATTATTAAAATGACCCTAAATTACAATCCATTTAACACAATGAGAAAGTGACCATCTTATACAAGTCCCTAAAGTCCACCAAAAATTGTAATTGGAAGGAAATATGTAATTTTAAATATATGCAATATTCAGGAGTAGTAAAAATAAAGGAATTTTGCATATCTCAATAACAAAGTAGCAACACATAACAGCCTTTATGCTGCCTAATAAAACAATTGCAAAACTGAATAGCTCAAAATAATGCAATTGCAGACTAAAAAAAGACTGAGAAAGGATGAAGAAATTCCAAAATCTCTTATTTTGAAAAATCGACAAAATAGTTTAAATCCTCATGTGCCCCATTAAGGAAGAAGAGATGAAAAATACTATTAAGAATTCAGTTTTTTGTTTTTTTTGTTTTTTTTTTGAGACAGGGTCTCACTATGTAGTGCAGGCTGGCCTTGAACTCCTTTATGTAGCCCACGCTGGTCTCAAACTCATGGCTATCTTCCTGCCTCAGCCTCCCGAGTGTTGGGATTACAGGTGTGAGCCACCACACGCAGCCTATTAAGATTTCTTTACATTTTCACTTCATATAATTCTCTCCTGCCTCTTTCCAGACAGAATTTGCTCTTTCATTTCTCTCTCCATTCCTGATATGTTCTTGTAACTTTCTAGCACTCTCAATTTATGGATGGCTTTCTTTATCTTAGCAAACAAAGCAACAGAATTGTAAAATAATAATCTTTCACTCAATTCTACACCTAATCTTTTCCCATCTCTTCACTGCCAAACAGTTAAGAGTGTTTTAAATTGGCCATTTATTTCACACTGGAAATCATGGATCAAATCTACTACTTCACAAAACATTTTTAAATATGAAACAAGTTAGAATATTGTACTTGGCTTTTGAACAAAGTATACATTGTAAGAATACACATTATTTTGTCACTTTTTTATATTTTCAGTGTTTCATAATTTTACATATTTTAACATCTCTAAAATCAGAATACATACTAAAATTTATGGTGTCTTAAAATCACAGCTGGCCAGACAATATGGGTAATATAGCTATCACTGAACAATTTAGAATTTGTCATAGATCTTTATATTGTAATCACTTTAAATTGGTAACATGAATCATTTTTATTTTATATATTTAAGCTGTTCAACATATCTAAAAATAGTTACTATATGATATACACTGAATCATAAATTGTGTATGCAGAAAAGTATGGAAAATGAGCATCCTTGTGTATAAAAGAGACTGATAAGAGAGTAAGTCTAAATGTTACCAGGTATGGCAGGCACACACCTGTAATCCCAGCACTTTGGGAGGCTGAGATAGGAAGATCTTGAAGCCTAATCTGGGGAATTTGGTGATTTATCAAGACACTGACTACGCTTTTCTTTGCCTCTCTTCTGTATCAGACTTCTTTTGGATTCTATACTTTCCTCTTTGGTTTACTCTTTCAGATTGCTAAGTCACATCCTCCAACAGCACCCAGTACTAAATCTGAGATTTTTCCTACATTCACAAACAATACGGTAATTTGCCTCAGTCTACAAAACTAAATGGAAATCACTTTCTCTGAGAACCCTGGAGGTACTATTATACTGCACTACTTTCTATCTTTGAATATTAATTTATTATCAATCTGGCTCCCAATCTTTTCAATGTTTTCTGATTTTTCTATCTGAAATATTTTAGAATTTCATCTTAATTTTTAGTGTTCATAATGATGGCCTCTGTATTTATGCTTTTTTCATTACTTTTATATAGTACTTGAAGAGAAACTTTTCAATCTGGAAACATACTTAGAAATACATTATGGAAAGACATTCTAGAAAATCTTGTATTACACCTTTAATAGTCTTTTCAACATCATTTCTTCATTCTTTCTCTCTCTGTAACTCCAAGTTGAACAGTGACACTCCTTGACTGAGCTTTGGATTTTCCTATCTCTTATCTTTTGAAGTGGTTTTCTTTTCTTTCTTTTTTTTTTTTTTTTTTTTTGTGGTGCTGGGGATTGAACCCAGGGCCTTGTGCATGCAAGGCAAGAGCTCTACCACTGAGCCACATCCCCAGCCCTCTCTTATTTTTTCAGTCCTATTTTTCTCTTTATCAAGAGAGAGTCCTTCCACCTTATCTTTCAAGTTTTCCAAGGTTTTGTTTGGTTTACTGGTGCTGGGAATCAAATCCAAGGCCTTGCACATGCTACCCAAGTGCTGTACCACTGAGCTACATTCCCAGCCCAAGGATATTATTTTTATTACTATTTCAATCTTTTTGATATCTAATTGCATGTTTTAAAATATGCATCCAATTTATTTTATAGATTTACTGTCTTCTCTTAAACCTTTCAGGATAGTAAAGTTTTTAAAGTCTTCTGCAAGTTCTTTTTTGTTTGATTTTTTGGTTTCTAATTTTCACATTTAAAAGTCTTTCCTTAAGTTTTTACATTGAAGAGTGAGGCACTGCCAAGCTAACTGAACTGTATTATGTACATGAACATCATGGTCTGAATGCTTGTATCCCTCCAAAATTCTTATGTTGAAACCTAATCCCCAATGTAATGGTGTTAGAGGCAGGTTCTTTGGTAGGTGACTAGGAATGCATGAATGAAAGCCCTTGTAAAGGAGCCCAGGAAGGCGTCTGTGCCTTTCACTCTGTGAGGACAGTGAGAAGTCAGCAATCTGCAATCTGAAAAAGGGCCCTCACCAGAACCCAATCATGCTAGCAGCAGCATCTTAAGACTTAGCAGCATCCAAAATAGTAGGAAACAATCTCTGTCTTTTATAAGCAACCCAGTCTATGGTATTTTGTTACAGCAGCCCAAAGGGATGAAGAAAATGGATGAGTCTTTTCAAGCGGCTAGCTTCACTTTTATAGGACAGGATAGAGGCCCAGCCACTTCCTCAGCACATCCCAAATATCAGTTAAAAAAAAAAAAAAAAGACACTGACTAAAACACTTGAAACAAGGGCTGGAGATATAGCTCAATGTAGAGGCCCTGGGTTCAATCCCCAGAAGTGAAAAAAAAAAATTAGCCTCTCCTTATATACCTTTGCTAGCTGCTCTGCCTGAGGTTGAGAAATTGTAGTGATTATCTTCTGTTCCATATTCCACACTTACTTTCTCACAAGCCGGTCTCATTCAGGACTGTGACTTATTTCCAACTCAGGACATTTATACCTGCAGTCTTCTCTTACTGGAAACCTATCCTAAACTTCATATGATTCTCTCCTTCCCATGATTCCTTTACATTTCCCACATTTCTCTACCTAATGTGTCAGAAACGTAACACTTTATACTCTGCCCTTCCAAAAGTCTTCTCTGAGTTAACCACATCACTATTCATCCAGTTGCTTAGACCAATGACATGAGTACCATCCTTGAATTTTCTATTTCACTCAGCCCAAAAGTCAAATACATCAGCAGGTGTGATTAACTTCATCTTTAACTCTATGATAATTATAATATGTAAATATTGTTTCAGTTCTTTTTCTCTGATACATTATAAACCATCCTAACATATCTGTATAGATTATAAATTTTTTTTAAAAAATCACTTCTCTTCCATTTGCTCATTTTAGGAACACCAATTTGTAGATTTACCTGTGATACACAATTTTTGTTCTTTTTAATCATACATATATAGATTTCTGTTCTTCATTTTTGTGTTCTGATAGAATTTTTCAAGGTTGTCATTGACTCATATTTTCTGTATGGCCAAATCTGTTTTATTCTTTTATTCTACATTAGTTTCTTGTAATTATGAAACTGATCTTTCTTTATTATTTTCATGGTAAAGTAGGCAAATTAATGTCATGGTCAGAATCAGTGTTGTCAGTGGTAGAAGAGTGCTTTCTGTCATGGGTAGTCACTCTGGGGCACTGCATCATTTTGTAGTAAGGTTCTGTTACCCTTTAGGATGTCTGAATCCTTTACCGGACCTTCTGTATCCAGCCAGCAGATGAGGGAAGACAGAGTGCGAAGGATCACGTAGGAAATTTTTAAAGATGAGATCTGGAAAATGGCCTACATTCTATAGGCCAAAGCTCAGTCACATGAATTTATACAGGAAGGGTGGGAAATATATTCCAGCTGTCTGCTCATGAGTAAATCATACGGTACCACCTATCAGATTACATTTCTTTAGCTATTACATAAGGAAGATTTCTATATTAGATACTTTTGTATATTATAATTTATTTCTTTAAACGGTTCAGACCTAGATTTGAGTCATTTTCCTTAATCTTAGATCTCTTACTTTCTCTACTGGTCCCTTTTTCCTCTAATAAGTATGTTCTATGCAATTAAGCTGACTTGTTCTAAATAGACTAATTGCTTCTATAATTTCATACCTACTTTGACAAAAATGCCTTTCTGTTTAAAGTATAGTGTGTATGTATGTTTGGTTCTCTTTTTTCATTTTTCTTTTCTTTTCTTTTACACCAATAGAATACAACTTTGTTGGGATAGACACCACGTAAAAAATGTGTAATCTTATCACTTAGGAAATGTTTTGCACACCTACTATGAAACTATATTTAATTAAAAGAACAGTCCTGCAGGGAACTTCAGATGCAACATGTCTAAAAATAAAAGTCCTTTTTCTTCTATCCCGCATCTTTTCCTGTCTTAGTTAATAAAATAACCTAGCAATGGAGCTTAAATTCTCAAGTTCATCTTTGATTGTGCCCCCTACAATATCCAAATTTAAGGTTAATCTAATTAGTATTGTCTTATTTTACTTAGAAATGTATCTCATTGTCTTGGAAATTGAAAAATACCAGCAAATGATAATATGTAAATATTGTTTCAGTTCTTTTTCTCTGATACATTATAAACTATCCTAACATCTGTATAGATTACAAATTTAAAAAAAAATCACTTCTCTTCCATTTGTTCGTTTTAGGAACACCAATTTGTAGATTTACCTGCAATACACAATTCTTGTCCTTTTTAATCATACATATATAGATTTCTATTCTTGATTTTTGTGTTCTGAGAGAATTTTTCAAGGTTGTCATTGACTCATATTTTCTGTATGGCCAAATCTGTTTTATTCTTTCATTCTACATTAGTTTCTTGTAATTATATTTGCAGACTGGGTCATTTAAAACAACAGAAATTCATTCCCTCACAGTTCTGGAGGCCTAAAGTCCAAAATCAAGTTCTTGGCAGGACTGTACTCCCTCCAGAGGCTCTAAAAGAGAATCTATACCTTAACTTTTCCTGCTTCTGGTGGCCTCTGGAGTTCCTGGGCTTGTAGATGATCACTCCACTCTCTTCCTTCTTGCGCACATTAGCTCCTCCTCTTCTGGGTGTGTAGGGCTGATTCACCCTCTCCCTTACAAGGATGTATATCATTGTGCTTAGTGTTCACCTGCATAATCCAGGATAAACCCCTTATCTCAACTCCTTATCATAATTATGATAAACTCCTTATCATAATCATGTCTTTGGCAAATCAGGTATATAAAGTAATATAGATTCTGAGAACTGAGATGTGGACATGTCTTTTTGGTGGGGGCACTATTCAGCCTACTACACATTGTTTATTTTGTAATTTTCTATTTATTTTCTTATTTTCATTTTTACTCTGTATTTCTAGTGCTGTAAAAGATTGATTTTTCTACTATTTTTAAGAGAGATAGCTATGATTGCATATGTTGGGTACACAATGAAATAAAAATTAGACTGAATTGACTGGTACATGTTCAAACCTATAGCTCTCATAGGTAGATTTTCTCATATTTGTATCAAAAGAAAAATGGTTGATAGAAACTTCAAGACAAAGAAGCCCATGGGACAGGAGAGTAGAAAGAAGAAAGGGTAATCCCAACACTATCATTATAGTCATGGCAAACCTGCACTCACTGTCCTCATTGAGGTCACCAATCCCTTCATCTTATTAAAGATTACCTTCTTCCTCAATTTCTCATTCTTTCAGGGGCATCTGATACAGTTAATACCTTGAATTTCTTACTTCAAGAACCTTACCAGAATGTTTTTGGTATTGTCATATCTTGTTAGCCTCTCTTCATTTCCCTCTATTAGCACCCGAATTTGAAATATTATAGTTCTCTAAAAGCTACTTTTTAAGTCTGTTTATTCACTATCTCACAAAGTAGTCTCATTCCAGACTGTGACTTATCTGTATCAGGGCCTTTGTTCTAGCAGTTCTCTCTATTTAGAAACCTACTGCAGAACTTTTTAGGTCTATCTCCTTATTATTCACTTACGCTTCCTACATTTATTTTTCTACCTAATAGGGCCAAACATAAAAAATAACAACTGATCTTTCCTGAGTTATTGACATTAATATTTACTCAGTTTTTCAAACTAAAGAGCTTGAAAAACTGAAAAAACAAAAAACAAAAAACGCCACAGTGTGGTTCAATTATTCCATTCTGCCTATCCTTAAAGTGAAATCCATCAGCTGGTATTATTTGTGCCACCTGCATAATATATACAGAAACTGAGCTTTCCTCACAACACAGCGTCATAGGTAGAATTCTAACATGAGCCTCAAGATCCAACAACTGTCACGTACATACTTTCAGGACAGTGAATGTGACGGCTTTTACTTCCTTTCTGTTATATAGCACAGATGGCCTTAAAATACAGAGATTATCCAGGTAGGCTTGATCCAATCAGTTGGATGTTTTGAAAGCAAAGTTTTCTTTGGCTCATCATAGAAGAAAAACATATTTGAAGCTCCAGAATACTGACATGCCTTGCTGACTTGAAAATGAAGGGGAATATTTGTGAAAGAATACAGAGAACCTATGGAAGGTGAGAAAAATGCCTGGCTGACAGCCTACTGGGGGAAAACTAAGCCCTATTACCACGTGGAAATGAATTCTTCAAATAGCCTGAATAAACTAGGAAAAAGGTTTTTCCCTATCGCCCCCAATTAAAGAGTTCAGCTGACACTGATTTTGGCTTTTGAGTCACTAAGTAGAGAATTCAGCCACACTGTGCCTGGATTTATGACTTATAGGACTGTGATAATAAGTGAGTGTTGTTTTAAATCACCACATATGGGGTCGGGGATGTAGCTCAACAGCACAGCGCCTGCCTGGCAAGCGTGAGGCCCTGAGTTCAATTCCTGGTACCAAAAAAAAAAAAAAAAATCAGTAAATCAGCACATATGTAGCAATTCAATATGCAGCAGTAAAAAAACAATCCACATGCTAAAACCCTAATCCAAGACATCAGTCTGTAGCCTATGCTACAGAAACAGCCTCCGAACTGTACTTCCTCTGTTCTCTTATCTCCTACATTCCATCCGCTATGGAACAATCATAGTAAATTTTTTAAATTGCTCTTTTCCAAGCATGAATGAGATTATGTTGCTTACTTGTTTAAGACCTTTCAATGGCTTTATCACTGCTTATAATAAACTCCAAATTCTTTAAGAGTATGTTAAACTGTCCCTAACTTCACCTCAACTCCTACCTCTGGCCATAATTATTCACTTCTCAAACATACTAAACTCATACAACCTCAGAGATCTTATGCATATACTTACACCTTGGATATTCATTAGTCATCTTATCATTTGGCTTTCACCTCAAATGTCACCTCCATCTATAACTACCCTGTCTTCTACATTAATCATTCTTTATTTGATAATTCAGCTTTATTTTATAGTGTATTTCATTATTCAGTTAAAATATTATTTATTTATATGTTCACTCATTAACAAGTGTTTTTCTCTTTAACAAGACTATAAACTAAATATAGTCAGTTTTTCATCAGGAAAGGGCTTTCCAAGTCTAGTTCATCTTACATATCACAGTTCTATTGTTTTTAGCTTGGGAGAATATAATCAGCAAAGAATGTTTTCTTCTTTTCCTTTTTGGTTTAGTTCCACTACGTTTTATTTGGCAGAGATTCCTTCTGAATCCTAGTAGGTAGTCAATTTTTAGTTTTTAAAGGTGTTCATTAGAATATTTTCTCATTTATTTGAAAGTTATACTATTATTTATAATATCAGATTGTAAGAAAACCTGGAACTTTCCAACAGAGCTCTTCAGAGATTGAAGATCTTTGGGAGGTGGTTATCTACTATCAGAGGCAGGTACTCAGAGGATAAAAAGATACATGATGAGTAAATAGAAGAAACCAAAGACTTTGAAGTGCTCTTCCATATCTAAGATGTTAGAGCTCTTTACATGCAAGAAAGTAGCCCCAATCAACAATGCCATTTCCACTAGGTGCCTGTTAAATGTTCTTCATGTTTCACAATTGATATATTCCTGAAGCAATTCTTACTATGTAGCAAAAAATCCCCACCCCCAGCCAGTATACTTCAGTTGCCCAGGTGACAGTTCCTGTTCCAGATCCTGTTGCTTCTGTCTCCTAGAAACAGCTGGTCACTGTGATACACAGCTGGTCACAATGATGCATATTGTAAGAACCAATCAAAGACAGCCAAGTACTCTGCCTCTGTATTTCCCCTTTACAATCCCATAAAACCTCCCTCTATGGGCCTTTGGGGCCTGATATTTTGGCAATGATGCTGATCAGTGCCCGTTGATGTAAAATAAATCTGCCTCCAAACTTTGGGTGACACTTTGGTGTTTCTGCTTGCCATTGCAACTACTTAGGTAAATTTCAACATACCTACTTTTCTTTTCCTTTGAATTTTATTATAAATATGGGAATAAAATATTTTTGAAAATATTTTAAATCTTATACTAATTAGGTTACATATTGTGAAGTAATACTAAAGTCAAGATTCTTCTAGAAGGTATCACTTAGCTAGCCTACAAGTAAAATCAATATGCCCAAACTATGACTTATTTCATTGTGGAATTGAAAATATCTCATCTTTAGCAAATACCTTACATTGTATTCTTTTATCGTTCATAAAAACATTTAGAAGAATAAACTGGAACCTAGGGAAACTTAAGCTCTAATTATTCTCAATTTAGTTTTAAATACTTTTATTAATTTAAAGTAACTTACC
Organism: Erethizon dorsatum; assembly: GCA_028451465.1. NCBI lineage: Eukaryota > Metazoa > Chordata > Mammalia > Rodentia > Erethizontidae > Erethizon > Erethizon dorsatum. Next base: position 28,799,416 of record CM051834.1, read on the forward strand.
CTGGTGCATAATTGCATATAAAAATTGCAGCATGTTTAATAGTTCCAACTGTTGAACATGCAGTCACAGCACAACCAACTTTGTAAGAGATGTCCCAAACAAGCTAAAATATAGTGTTCAAAAAATATAAAATTTAACTCTAAATGTTACTCTCTCATTTTATAAACTATAATATATCCCATTCATACAAAATCTTTAACAAGCAATTCAAAGAATATAAACTATTTTCACTCAGTCAAAGGTAAAATTATGGTTTAGGAGAGCACTTCCAAAAGCCTTTTTAGAAAAGCACTTTAATAGGTTCTGTTAATACTGTATTAGGACAAAAAGGGCTTGAGAACACTGATCTAGTATAATGCTTCAGAGCCAAATTCACACCTGGTATGTTAATTTTCAACCCCTGACTGAATTCTAGTTCTAGGTCACTGGCAAAGGTGAGGAAAAATTGGAGAGAAGAAAAGGTTTTGCAAAATTTAAGTTGTGAATAGAAGAGAGAAAAAGACAGTAGGATTACAGAAGGGAAGCAAAGGAAACACAGGAGTAACTGAATGGTATCAGTATTTTTTCTTCTTTTTGTAGATGAAATTACAGGATAAAAAGTATAGGCTTTTTTGTTTGTTTTGTTTTTTGTGGGTACCGGGGGTTGAACTCAGGACCTCGTGCTTGCCAGGCAGGTGCTTATGCCACTGAGCCACCTCACTGGCCCCAAAGTATAGGCTTTTTGTTAAAAAATAAATAAATAAATAAAAGATTAAGAAGAAAAGAGCCAATTCCTAAACAAAGAAAAAATGGGTCTTGGATTGGAGTGAAAACTGTAGGAATGATTAAAGACATTTTAGAAATCCTCTGTATGGCTTTAATATTTCCAATACTCTAAGTAAACAAGAAAGTACTTGTTTTGTTCTGTGGAACTTCTGTGGAAGAAGAACCATCTCTATGTTTTTTTCAGTTTATCTCAAATCTTAGTGGTTTAAAAGTTTAACTGTTAAAAAATGATTGATATATTAAAAGAATAGAATATGTAATGTTAAGAGTTGAAATGATGTCGGGGATGTCAAATGCAGAAAAAAACAAGAGTGGCTAGGAGATTGGAATTGAGGAACAGAAAATATAGAGCACAGTAGCATGTCATGGACTAGATTTGTTTAGTTTCCTGGGAGTGTTAAAGTTTTATATTAAGGAGTCTAACACTGATATGAAAAGAAAATGGCAAATCATCATAAATTTCTAAAAAAAAAAGAATTGATAAAAAGAAAGTAAAAAAAATTTTGAAGCATGACTCATTTGATGGAAAAAGTTCAATATGAATAAATTCCAAAATTTTAAGCTTTACATAAAACACACATCTGGCTCTACTGACTGAAACATAATCATATTTTTAAATAAATTTGAAAGTTCATTCAGTAATTTCTTGGTTCTGATACAGATATTTATTGAAGACCTCAAGAATGTCATGTAGTATTGAGAATATGAGGATGAAAAGGTCTCTGGCTTCAGTGTATTAACAGATACAGAATTCAATGATTACTGAGGTGATTACTCGCATCTGATATGTGAATAAAGGGATATACAGATAAAAAAAAGTGGTTCATATTCATGGAATATAATGTGTAAGCATGGATTGTTGGACATGAGGAAGGGAAATAATGCTATTAATTTTTGCTTAAAACTTTTTATCAGTTATACAGTACTATGAATACTGATTGGTACAAAAAATCAAGTTTTTATTTTTGTTTATGGTCAATAATTTGTAAATATTTATTACAATTAATAATAACAATTAATATTATTAGTAAATAATTATTTACTGTATTATTTCCCTTTCCCATATGTGCTATTTTTAGAAAAGTGTCTTTCATCTTTGGGAATACTATATGTTATGGCTTGTATCTAGATGTCCCCCCAGAGCCTCATGTGGGGCTTTTCAGGGGTGGCTGGATCTAGGGTGCATGACTCCAGGACTAAGTGTGTGATGCTGGGATTAAGGGTGCCCCACCCTGGGTGTGGGTGGTACTAATCAATAGGCTTACAGCTTGGATAGAATACAACAGGCTGCTGCTGTTGTTTCATTGCTGCTGCTTCTACTGCTGCCCTTGCTTGCTTTTACTGCCTCCCACCTTCCACACCATGAACTGCTGTTTCTCCTCTGTGATGTTCCTCTGCCATGCTGCCCTATCTTGGAGCCAGCCAACTATGGACTGAAACCTCTAAAAATTGTGAGCCGAATAAACCTTTCCTCCTTTAACTTTGGGTGTTAAGTATTTCTTGTCTCAGCAACAAGAAAAGTAACTAAGATACTATATTTAAAGGAATGTTTTGATGATATGGTTTACGTGATAGAATTATGGATATTTTGAAGATAGAGGAATGATTAGAGTTTTGACTTCATTAGAAGCAATAATTTTACCATTTGAGTTTATTTATAAATACGAAACATAAAACTAGAAAGCAAAGCAATTAATAAGTCTATGAAATTCATAAAACATAAAAATTAGAATACCTGAATATAATGAGAACAGTCTGCAGAGCAACTGTCATTATCAAAAGTATACTTTTTCCTTTCTTCATACCAACTTCTGATAACAATACTTGCATTAAATTCATTTTCAGGGCCAACCCACATATTTTCACCAACAGCACTAAATGTGGGATGGGCCATTTGTACCTCTTCCAAATGACTATTACGTTCAAACACACATTTCTTCCCCCATGCTCTTGCAGTTCGTGATAGAGCTACATCCCAAGTCTGGAAAAAAATAGAATTAAAAAAAATAAAAAAAGCAGAGAAAATAATAGTAATAAGGTTTTCTTATGTTCTAAGTTATTTTCTTAGAGTTCCATCATTTAAGGAAAATGATTCTAACATTGTACTTATGAGTCTTGTTTGTGGAATTTCTATAGTGGAAAACTTATTTGAGATAATCATAAGGGAAATGCCCCATTGCTCTCCTTCTAGTGACTTATTTTGAGTATAGTTCACATACCTTATCATGCAAAAGTTCCTATTTTTAGTTTTTTCAAATGCATTCTCTGATTTAATTTTCACAATTATCCTATACAGTTTGCAGTATTATTATTAGTCATGGTCACTTAGCAATGAAGATATATTCTGAGAAAGGTATCAAGCAGTTTTGTCATTTTGTGAACATCATAAAGTGTACTTATACAAACCTGGATGGTATAGCTTACTATATATACATCTAGACTATATGGAATATACCATCATATCTACAGTCGTATTGGCTGTTTTTCTATTACACGGAGGTTGTAAGTAAAACACAAAGAGGTTAAGAAGATTACTTAATGTCTCATAATAAATTGTGAAACCTGGATTTAAATAGAAGAAATCTAATTCTCAATTCCAAGTTTGTAAACACTTTAATTCATTCCTTCCATGACTGTGTACACATAAATTATGATAGTTCCAGATTTCTTTGTTCAATCAAGAATAAAATTACAGTTACGAATAAGGAAGAAAGGAGACGTTTAGAGGAGCCCCTTTGGGAGAGCTGAAGTTTCTCAAAGAGGCCCCTGATTTCAAAATTATCTTAGTAAAACCATGCCAGCAGGAAAGGAACCAGACAGAATCGGTGAAACATAGAGTCACCAAGAGTTTAAGGGGGAAGGGGCTCAATAAACTGAGAAATTCCCATGGGAGAAGTAGGATCAGATATAAACAGACTTCATAATAGCCAGGAAAAAGTTTCCAGTATAAGACTCAAGAAGAAAACCTTCCTTCAAAACAAAGAGCCAGAAAAAATAACCTCTAGTCCAGGACTCAGGGAATTAATCCCCACTTGAAGAAAGATAGGAAAATATTTCCAACCCAGGAGTTTTGTCTTTCAGACAAAGAGGCCTGAAACTCTAATGCAGCTTTAGAGCTTTACTCAGAATTTTAACAATCAAAATCTATTCTCACTGTTCTTCAAAGAACCATCATCCGGAGCACTGGCTCATGAGTCTAACTCACCAATGAACACCTGATCACTCGGTCAGGCGTGAAGACTTAAGACTTCAAAGGTGTGTGCTTGGGGGCTTTGGTTGAGAGATCCAGGGATCTAATGATGAAACTGATCCTATCCATGGCACAGCACCACAACTGTTAAAGGAAAAATTATTTATGACACTTATTAACACAACAAGGAAGACTTTATTCAAAACTATTGTGATAGGTGTCAAGACCATCACAATAATAGAGAGATTGGCTCAAATCCAAATACACCAAGGACAAGTGGGATTTATACCCATGGAATAGAATAAGGACGTCAAAGAATGACAAATTACTAAGAAGAGACATCAAGAATTGAGGGGTTCTTGCTAAACTGACCTCAGGAATTCTTGCTCAAGGAAGACCAGGGTGGTTAAATACTAACGGCGGGGTATTCTTTCTAAATTTGGTTAAGTAGAATTTTTGCTAAAACTTGTCAGAATGTAGAACAGACCCAAATTGAAGGTCTCATTAAAAAGAGGGCTCAGAAGAGTTTAGTTTGGTCAAAGAGAGAATCTTTGCCAAAATATACATATTACTGATTTTAGAAAATGAACATATTTAAATAATAAATTTTACATAACAAGAATAACAAGGAGTAAAAAAAAAAAACACATTACTAAGAGGCTTATTCTATGTATTAGCCAATACATTGCTATTTTATTTTCTGAACAGGTAAAACACCCAGTAGTTTACAAAGTAAAAACCAAATAAAATTATTGACAAATCTTATTGTCCTGCTCCCTATCTTCCCACATCCTTTAGGCCTTACACAGATAAGCAGCTGGTTCCTTATGGATCTGTCCAGTGTTTTGTTTTTTTTTAATAAAAATTTATATTCTTTTCATTTCTCTTTCTTCCATGAAATGAATCAAACTGTACCATGATTTTTTCAAGGTCAACTAGATATTTCCCTGTTAATATAGAGAGTTTCTGCATTCCTTTTCCCCCACAGATGCATGATATTATTTTATGTAGATGAACCACAATTACTTTAGCCTCTTACTTAAATGGAGCCTCTTAATGCTCAATTTTGGTATTTTTCTAATCAATTGCTACTATTAAGCAATGTGATATTGATATAATGAATAACCTTGCACTGATCCCATTTCCTTCTTACATGGTACATTAGAATAAAGACTCTCAAATGGGATCGGAAAGCCAATGGGAAAATAAATCTATATCTCCGTAGGTCTTGTCAGATTCTCCTCTAAAGGGATTGTATCATTCTGTTCTCAAAACCAGTAAAGCATAGAGTAGGGCAAGTCTTTCTGACTTTTATACCAAAATCCAGAAGCAATTTTGAAAAACTGATTGATCAGCTACATAAATATTATGTAAAGTCTGAATGGTAAGAATACAATAAGTAGATAAAAAGAAAAATGATATACTGAGGAAAATAATTATAATTCATACCACAGATAAAGGGTTAACTTCCCAGATAAATAAGGAGAGGGGAAAAAAAGATTAAAGCTTTGAAAAATGGATAAAGGATACTAACAGACCCCTATTAATATGAAAATATGCACAACTTTGCTTTTAGTGAGATAACTAAAAATTAAAACTACCCTCCAATATTATATCTCATTTATGAGATCACCCGAACTCCAAAAGTCTGGCAATGTTTTTGTTGGCTAGTCTCTAGAGAATCAATCTAATAATGGCTGGTTACTCTCACTTTTCAAATATTCCTGTCTATTCATACTTTATTTATTTTTGAAACAATCTAAATGGATAGATAAAATATGTGGTATAATTGTAGGATAAATATCACAGCAAATAAAAATATACTAGATTTATACTACCTTGAATAAATCTCAAATGTATAGCTCTGACTGAAAAACTAAGTGACATATGATAAGTACCACATGATAATATTTATGGAAATATAAAACAAAAACACCAAAACAACATTACATTTTTGGTGTGGATAAGCAAGTATGTATTCAAATGTTTAAAACAATGAACCAGAAGAATTCATATGAAACTCATAAAAACCATTGTTTCTCGGAATGGACAAAGAGAGGACAAACATGACTGAAGTGACTCTTAAAGGATGTTAACACTATAAATTTTTAAAGGTAGAAACTGTATCTGTAATATTTAAAGTCAAATATTAATATTAAATATCAAACTATAGATCAGTTTTGGGTATATAAGGATAGCCCAAACCTAAGTCTTGGCCCTTCTACTAGTACTACAATATTAAGTTAGAACTAGTGGTGACCCAACTTTATGAGAACCCAGAAAAAGAAGAGATTCCAAGTTTGTAACATCCAATAATAAAAGACAGCTTCCACAACAAAGAGAACTAAAGTAAGATACATTATTCTGATATTGAAAATATGTATAATTTATGAATAAAAAATTTAGGTTGAATCTATGAAATCATTTTTGTCTTCTAAGTAAAAAATAGGCGAACGACAACTTTATACAGTTCAGTCTATACAAGATGAAAACATTCTCAAAGTCCACTGAGCTCAAAGGAAAGAAAGGTAATGTTCATGTGCCAGAAGTGAGAAGTCAAAAGCCAGGGTGTAAGCTCATGAGCCTAATCTGAGGAGAGTAGCTGTTTTACCAGATATAGATATAGATATAGATATAGATATAGATATAGATATAGATATAGATATATAGATATATAGATATAGATACACATAGGTATAGATATAGATAGGTATGATATAGATATAGACATAGATGTAATACATAGATATATTACTAATATTAGAACAGAAGATCCAGCCATCCAGCCACATAAGGCAAGTTCTAGGCCTGAGATCTTTGGAAAGATAAGGATTATAACTGCTTCCTAAATGAAAGGACACTAGAAAATTCTATACACCCACCCAGGGAAGTGAAAGAATATTAGATAGAAAAAAAAGTAAATGTCATATAAGAAATTTAAGTGCTAGGCCTATACTATACATACAGGTGGAGACTTTATTTACATTTGCCTGTTAAATATGCAAACATAAAATTAATATAAAAGGTTATTTTAAGACAGCAGTGAAGCAAAATGTTACTCCCTGGAAATATTTCCTCATAATTTAGACAACATGGAACTCTTTCACACACAATTTCTACTGAAGATGAGCATATGATTGAAGATGAGCATATGAGGTAAAACAAGAGAATTAACACCTGAAAAAAACAATAAGGAACTAAAAGTATTTTATAAAAACAATTTATTCAGAATGATTAGTAAAATGAGTATAGAAATACAATCATAAGAATAAAACACTGGAGGAAATGGCAATTCTCAAATAAAACGATCTAGAAATTTTAAAGAATGAGCCCCTTACATATATCATAAAAATCTGAAAATAGTGACTGAAAGGCATTTTTGAAAAAAATGACTCAGAATTAAGAACAGAAAAGGAGACTATATGAGGAGAAAGAATAGCTGTGAAGAAAATGAATGAAAACATGAAAAATGTAATAGTTCAACAAGGGGAGACTAGAGATGTTGGGAAAGATGAAACATTCTGTGGAACAGCACCGAAGAATTTTGGTCTTTTCAATAGGTATCAAGACAAAGATTCAAGAAGATCAAGTCTTGAACAGAATAAATAAATAATGAATGAATGAATAAATAAATAAATAAATAAATAAATGCATTCTTCATACCAGCATAGTAAAATTACAGGCCACGAAAGAAAAAAATATTAAAATACCTGATGATGAAAGACAAATTATCTTTAAAAGAGCGAAAATAAGACCCGGAATCTCAAACTTTGGTACTTTCAGAATAATCTGAGGAATTGAAAAATACAGATTATTGGGTTTAAAACTCCGGACTTCAGATTCAGTAGGTCTAGGGAAGGGCCTAAGAATTTTCATTTCTAACAAATTGACAAGTAAAACTCATGTTTTTGGTACAAGGAAGTGCTGAGTTCAAGTAACAGAGGAAATGTCAAAAGCAACAGGGAAAGCCAGAAGATAATATTGAGAGAAAACCCTATGATGAAGAGTGAGTGTGAAACAAAGATTTTTAGATATAGAAATATTGATTTTACTATTTACACATCCTTACTGAATGACCTGTTAGAAAATGTACTTTAGGCACAAGAAAATTGAATCCAGAAAGAAGTGGGATATAAGAAGGAATGATTAGTAAAGAAATTGGTACTGATAAATCTGAATAAAAATTAAAAATAATTATAATGAAATAATAATGTAAAACTACACCTGCTGTGCTGTGCTGTGTGTGTGTGTGTGTGTGTGTGTGTGTGTGTGTGTATGTGTGTGTGTATGTATGTGGTATTGGGGATTGAACCCAGGCCTTTATGAACTACATCTCTGGCCTTTTTTTATTTTTTATTTTGAGACAGAGTCTTGCTAAGTCACTATGTTGCTCAGGGTGGTCTGGAACTTCGATATTTCTGTCTCCACCTCCCAGAGTGCTAGGATTACAGGCATGTACCACCATGCCCAGACAATGCCCTCTTAAAACAACCCATGGATCAACAAAGAAATCACCAGAGAAATGAAAGTATATAAAAATGAAAACAATATACTCAGTTATGGGACATAGTAAAGCTAGAGATAAGATTAAAATGTACAACTGTGGCAGGTTACACTTAAAAAAAATGAGGGCCGGTGAGATAGCTCAGTGGCATAAGAGCCTGCCTGGCAAGCACGAGGTCCTGAGTTCGACTCCTGGTACCCACATAAAGGAAAAAAAATGGGCCTGTGATATCGCTCAGCAGCACAAGCGCCTGGTGGCAAGCATGACGTCCTGAGTTTGACTCCTGGTACCCACATAAAAAAAAAAAAATGAAAGACTCCAACTCAACAATTTAACCTGTACGTCCTCCTTTGAAATCTGGGTAGAAGCTTCTATTACCCTGCAACTCTTATACCTGCATGCCTGAACAACCATGACATGGGTGATGTCAAGGTCTACAATGAGCTCCAAGGGTGCCCCCTTGGACAATGCCTGAAGAATTCTCTGAGAGCCTGGATGGCTGAACACGGTGAAATGAATCCCAGGGCAACAATTCCCTACATGATCCTTCTTGAGCAGGAGGCCCAAAGGCTTTCTGCTCAGAAGAAAGGTTTACACTTTATATCCTTGAGCTCGCAATAGGCAGTTTCTTGCTGATACCTAAGATCCCTTTAAAGCATCTTGGTTTCTTGTTGTCTCAGTTCAAAGCACTTGGCTTCTTCTAAATTGCACTAATCTATTTGGCAGCCACACCTCCTTTGGCCCCAACTTTATATGTGGTTTTATTGGGGCCAAAATTTAAGTGGTTTAAATCTTGATTCTCTGCTCTTTGCTCCTGATCCTCATTGGCTAAAAGCAGCCAGCAGTACTCCTTCCATAGCCTGAACATTGGGTCGATTTGAAATTTCCTCCTGCACATCAATTAGTCTACCTCCCTCAAGATCAGCTATACACAAAGTTTTAGGGCATGGGCAAACACAGAAAAATTCTCTTCCCAAATAAAACATGCATGGCCTCTTGTCCAATTGCCCCAAGTCCATGTTCTCAACTGAAACCTCATAAGTCTGGCCTTAACTGTCTGCTTTTCCTATCAGGGTTCTGGTTTTTGAGCTCTAACCATAACTACCCATCAAGCTCTGCTTACAGCAAATCAAAGCTTTTATAGCCTGCATCTCCAAATCTTTCTAAATTCCTCCTACAAACTGCTTCCAAAGCCTTCTCTGAACTATATGGTCAGGTACCAATACAGCAAGGACCACCCATCTTTGGTACCAATTTTCTGTACTGATCAGCTTTCCTGCTGGTGGGACAAAATAAGAAACACTCACAACTTAAAAGAAGAGAGGTTTATTTTGGCTCATGGTTTCAAGAGTTCAGGCTAAGGTCTGCTGGCTCCAAGGCAGAAACATCATGGTAGAAAGGTGTGCTGGAGTAAAGCTTGTCCCTTCATGTAGGCTGGGAAGCAGAGCAGGAGAATATTTGCAGAGAGAAATGGGCCAGGGGCAAGATACTGTATGCAGGGTTACACCTCCATGACTCACCCAGATACACTCAGAAGTGTGATTTACTGATCCCTTATGTGGCCCTCAGTTAATCACATTTACAATCTGGCTTAAATGTCATGTCAACTAAATCATTATCATCAAACAAAACAAAACAAAACAAAAAAACAGATAAAATAAGTGCTGGTGAGAATGTGGAGAGACTGAAATCCTTGTGCATTCCTGATGGGAAATTGGGACAGCCACTGTGAAAAACGGAATAGGTGCTCTTATAAAAAATGAAATATAAAATTATCATATGACCCAGAAATTCCAGTTTGGATTTATTAATAGAAGGGAAAAGCAGGACCTGAAACTATGTGTGAACACACATGCTCACTGCAGCATTAAACATAATAGCCAAAAGGTGAAAACAAACCAAGTGTCCATGAATAGATGAATGGATAAACAAAATTAGTATAAACATCCAGTAGAATATGATTTGGTCCTGAAGAGGAAGGAAATTCTAACACATGCCATAACATGGATGAACTTAGAAGTTATTATGCTGAGTGAAATAAACCAGTCACAAAGACAAATACTGTATGATTCCACTAATAAGGATATGTGATAACTTAGGCAAATTTATAGAAACAGAAAATAGGATGGTAGAATCCAGGAACTATGGGGGAGGAAAACGAAGACTACTTGCTTGACAGGTATGCAGTTACAGTTAAAGAACATGAAAAACATACTGGAGATGGATGGTAGTGATGGCTGCACAACAATACGAATGTAATTAATGCCACTGAACTACACACTTAAAAATGGTTAAAATGGTAAATACTATAGTATGTATTTTTTACCACTAATTTTTGAAAGCAATACTTTTTTGGTATTTTAAAACAATGTAAAACAAAAATACTATACATTATAGCATGGACATAAGAGGGAGGTACTCATAATTTAAGTGTTTCGAGGTCTTTTTAATATTAAGAAGGAAATTACTGGTACTGATTAATTTTGGAATTTGCAGTGTAAAGCATGTATATAACAAAGTTAAGACTACCAGTAAAGAATAAAAAATTTACTATTTTCAAACATGTATGCTCTATTTGGAGAAGTTCTAAATAGAACATAGTATTATAGTATGTACACTTACTATTTATTTCCTAGAAAATAGTTGGTAAAAATATACAGGCACTTTTAGAAGGAAGAAACAGGGAAAAATTAAAGTGGAATCTTCAAACTATACCAAAATATCATTACTTTAAACGTGTTCATATTTTAAATTATAGAATGTGGGTTCACAAGTATGTTATATTTTATACTTTATATTTTAAATATATAACTTTTAGAGATCAGAAATATAAAACCTATAAAACGTTTTAGGAAATAGTCTGTGTTTATTAATTTTCAGGAGGAAGGATAATTACAAATTTGGAAGAAATAAACACAAAAGGTGAGAAATATATAGCTAAATATCTCTGAATTCTATGGTTGAATTCAAAAGATGAAAATCTGGCTCACAAAAAACCTTGTTCAGCAAAAAGGACAACAGTGTCATCCTAGTTGTTATTAACTGGTTCTGGGAAATGCGACAGTATCAATACCAAGGAGTATAAAAAAAACATTGTTTTGGTTAGAAAGGGTCACAAATTAGAGGCAATCCACATGGAGAAGTTCTAGTTCGTGCATTTAATACCAAGCAAACTATGAACATCAGGACAAAATTTCTGAGTCAAGATGCCAGTACCAAACTCAATGAATTTCAAAGTGGTTAAGTACCAAAGTACGGCTGTACATATAAGGAAAAGCTGTACATATGAGGAAATGGTGATAATACAAAAGGTAAAGAAAATGAACAAGAACTAAAATACGTCCAAACAAAATAGCATTTACAATTAAAAAAAAAATCAAACCCTTAATTTATTTATCCCACATCTGAAATGTTTGGTAAGGAACAATCCTGAAGGAGGAGAAGATGAAAGGACGTGTAGTGAGGTCATCTTTGCAATATAATTTATAATGCAAATTAGAATCTACTAAATGCCCACTAGGAGGATGGCTATTTTCTTGCTGGATTTCGTAGCCATTTTTAATTACTATCATGAAATCTCTGTAGCAACAAGGGATTATTAGTTAATGAGATGTTAAACAGAAATAGGATTAAAAAGGGGTGGGGGCGACAGTAAGAACAACATTGGAAGAGAATGCAAAATCAGGGTCTAGTCTAGGGTGAGGAGGCTAAGACTACCGCGGGAGGAAAATATGAAGTGGGTGCCAAAAAATTCAATAATCAAAATAAATAGTATTTTTAAAAGTCAGAATTAATGTCAAAACTTTTACAATGGGAAAAATTCAAAATATTAAATAAAAACATGAACTTAACTTGCACTGGCCTCACCCTGAATGCGTCTCTTGATTCAAATTCATACCAAGGATCCTGTCTTGTTTAAAAATTTGAAATGTTCATTATTGATATTTCTGCATTTATTTTTAATTAAGAAAAAAAAATCGTTGCTTTAATGTACCTTGAATTGGTGGCCCCTTAACATCTGCACCTCAGGCTAGGGCCTCCACTTGCCTTAGGCTGCGTCCTACACCACATCTTGTAACCACGTATTAGGGGGCAGCGCACTTATGTGTACAGTATTTTAGATCCTAAACTACAAGTGGAGTTCTCCGAGATTCTTAGGACTCAGCACAGTGGGCTTAAATTTTCCAGCTCGGAGGGAAGCCGCGGGACAGGGGAGGCGGCAGGCTCGGGAAACCGCCTTCGGGCCTCACCATGAAGCGCAGGTTCGCCCCTCCAGGGGTGACTTTGCCGCGGAGCTCATTATGGAGGTCCACGTACTCATTGATAAAGTCTACGTCTTCCTCGTGCGGCAAAAAATTGGCGTTCAAACCGGAACCCAACAGTAGTATCCACAACTCACACAGCCACAGCTTCCAGAAGTTCCCTAGCGCCAGGGGGAGCAATTGGGAGCACCACTCCGGGCCCATGGGCCTTAAGGCTTTCATGATCCACGGAGCCGGCCAGGCCCCTGCGCATGCGCCAGCCCGCCCCTCTGCCCTGCCAATCTACGGGGCGGTGCTGGGAAGCCCGGGTACCAGAAAGCGGAAGGGGAAGTGAGGGGAAGAACTTCGGGGCGGAGCAAGCGCGTGATAAATGCCTGCCTATTAACTAAAAGGGAGACTTGAATTAAATGAATACTGTACAGGTTTTCACCGTTCTAGTCTCTCTAAATATCTGTTATCTAGAATTGATTTGTGACACGGAATGATGTGTCTTCCTTAACCAACTCTCAGTGTGTGTGGTAATGCCAGTTGCTGAATAATTAACATGTTTGAGGAATCTTCTACCTATGCAATGGAATATGGTCATTCTTCCTGTGTTGCTGATAAAAATTCAATTAACTTTTTTTTTTTTCCAATCTTATCCATTGAGTTGGACATTTGCTGCATGACTCACCGTTTAGTCATTTGTTCACGATGGATGGAATAATGTCTTTAAGGCAGACTTTGAGATTTTTCTTTCAGGTTTTGTTGTTGTTTGTTTGTTTGTTTTAGTTTTTAAATGAAACTTTGTAGAAAACCAGAGAACAAATGTAAAAGTAGAAAGCTCAAGATTAAGGGACGAGAGTGGAGATCATCCAAGATCATGAAGTTAGAATATTTCTATTTTTTTCTCATCAGCACTATGAAAGATTAGTTTAGAAAGGCTAATATTCATGTTCTTCACTGACAAACTGTCACATTCACAGTAAGCAAGAACTCATTTTTTGTTTTCATTTTCTTTCTTTCACACAAAAATGACCTACCAGATTTTGACCTGGTCTCTCCAGGAAAACATTTTGGTCAATAAAAACTGGCTTCGAAGAGTTTAAATTCTAGGCATGAAAGAACTGTGTCTATTTGTTTTAGGGTATACATTTATATTTTATGTATTAAGGAGATAGCATTGACATTAGGACAGAATTTTGCCACAGAGAAAGCATTGTAACTGGTCAGATAAAAATATATAAAGAGAAAAGTACTTTTAAAATGATCTTCTATTCAACATAATTGAAAAGCAATATACCTGTAAAAGATGGGTTCATTCATGCATTTATTCTTTCAATGCATATTACCAAGCAGTGTACTTCGGTATTGTGGTACTGATGGCCTTACAGAATGAGTTAGGAAGTATTTATTACTTTACTTGTACTTTGAATAAGAAATTCTAGAGAATTGGAATAAATGTTTGGTAGAATTCACGAGTGAGTTAATCTGGGTCTCACGCTTTCTGTTTTGAAAGGCTACTAATTATTGATCCAATTTATTTAATAGGTATATGCCTATTCAAATTGTCTATTTCTTTTGTGTGAGTTTTAGCAGATTGTGTCTTTCAAGGAATTGATCCATTTCATCTGGATTATTAAATTTGTGGGCATAGAGCTACACATAGCATTCAATTACCCTTCTAATGTCCATGAGATCTGCAGTGATGTCCCCCTTCTCACTTTTGTATTAGTTTATGTCCTCTCTCGTTTTCCTTTATCAGAGTAGGAGCTTATCAATTTTGTTGATCTTTTCAAAGAAACGTCTTTGAGTTTCAGTTATTTTCTGTTTCAATATTATTGATTTCGGGTCTAATTTTATTATTTCTTTTCTTGGTCTTACTTTGGATTTAATTTGTTCTTCCTTTTCAGTTTCTTAAGGTGAAAAGTTTGATTTTAAATCTGTCTTCTAATATATCTACTCAGTGCTAATATACTTTTTCTAATATATCTGTTCAATCTCCCTTTGAACATTGATTTTGCTGCCTCTCATACTTTTTATAAATTATGTTTTCATTTACTTCCAAATATTTCGAAGTTTCACTTGGGATTTTGTTCTGAAGTATGTTATTTAATCTCTATGTGTTTTGGAATTTTCTAGTTATCTTTCTGTTATTGATTTGCAGTTTAATTTCTCACTGTCCAAGAACAAACATTATATGATTTCTATTGTCTTAAATGTTAAGGTATTTTTTTTACTACAGAATGTAGACTATACTGATGACTATTCCAAGTGAGCTTGAGAAGTATGAGTATTCTGTGATTCTGGGGTGAGGTAGGGTCTAGATGTCAATTATATTCAGTTTACTCATGATGCTGTTGAGTTCAGTCCTGTCCTTACTGATTTCTGCTTGCTGGATCTGTTCATATCTAATGAAGATGTGATGAAGTTCCTAACTAAAATAGTAAATTCCTCTATTTCTTTATCTATTTCTTCCATTTTTGCCTCACATATTTTTGATATCCTACTAGTCATATGCTTCTTGAAGAATTAACTCTTCTATCATGACATATTGTCTCTGTTTATCTTGTTCTGAAATGTCTGTGCCTGAAATTAATATAACTACTATGATATCTTTTGGTTGGTATTTAGAGCTAGTTTTCAAACCTAGGTAACTAACATGGAAGTATAAAGGTGAGAGCACACAAAGCTATCCAGATGATTTATTGCAGAAAGAATTGGGTTTGCTGAGAATGTTCTGCAAATATTCAACCTGTCAGATCTATTAATGAATTAGCCCACATCATGTACTTCATACAAGAAAATTTTAATTGTATTACACCCTAAAAGATATTTTCTTCAAAACTTTTAAAGAGGCACGTAATACATGAGTCTTATTAACCATTGTGTTGCATAATATTTATTAAATGATAGTTTTTACCTCAGTATCAAAAGGTATGTATATTTTTTATAAGTTTTTGCTGCTTGTGACTTTTGAATATTAAAATTTGGGGCTTGTTATGGTTTATATCTAGATGTCCCCCTAAAGCCTCATGTGCTTATAGGTGGGGCTTTTGGGAGGTGACTGGTTCATGAGTGCATGATACTCATCAGTGGATTAGTCCACTGATGAGTTTATAGCCAAATGAAATGTTGGGAGGCACAGCATGTTCCCAGAAAGTGGGATGTGGCCTGCAAGAGTCTACCTCCCCCACTCCTCCCCTGATCTCTCTATGCTTTCTGTCACCATGCCATGAGTTGTTTCTCCTTTGCTGTAGATCCTTTGCCATGCCATCTTGCCTTAGAGCCAGCCTATGGATCAAAATCTCTGCAACCTGTGAGACAAAATAAACCTTTCCTTCTTTGAATTGTGGGTGTCACATATTGTGTTTCAGCAATGAGCAAGTAACTAAACTATTTAGGTAGCCCTCCGAAATGTTTAACTCTCTTAACTTTGAAAGTGATGCAATAATTTAGCACATTAAGCTTCTTGAAGGTACTGGAAATGTTAGAGAATATTGATAAAACTATTTCTTTACAAGCAATATGGAAAATTCTATTTTTCAGCTATTTTACTTAAATCCTACTGCTGCTGAATTTGTGACACCCATTTTTATGTTGTCATGGTTAACAGATATTACTTCCTTTTTAAAACTAGTGGTGCTTTAGAAACAAAGGAATTAAGCCTTTTGCTTACATCACATGATTTTGAACTTTTAAAAATTCCTCGAGTATTGTTTCTGTACCCTATACTTGACATTTTAAGAAAATTAAATGTAATTCATAACTTTTCTGGTTTTGATGAAAGGTAGCAGGTTCAAAGTTTTATTTTTATATATATTTAGTGAGAATTACTATAACAAAACCAAAGACACTGAAATGTATTATTTTGTTCTGTGTATAGATGCTATTGGGAAGATACATTATTTTTACTTTATTGACTCTTTTTCTTACTCTTTTCCACAAGTCCTGACTTGATTGATCTTTTCTGTAATGTAAATATCTATGTTTTAATAATGGCACATAAAAAGCATTATTAGAGAAAATTACAGTGATACTACATATAAAAGCCAACATTGAAAGTAGAAAGATGGACTTTACTTCATTAAAATGTAAGAGGAAAACAACTGAGAAAGATATTTGCTAGATAATGTCACAGAATTAAAATCCCTGATGTGCTAGGAATCATTAAAAATTTCTAAGGAAATGAGTACCACCAGTACCATTAGAAAAATGGTGATGAATAGGTCATTTCCAAAGAAAAAGAAAAAACCCTCAAAAGGCCAAAAAACACTATGGTAGAAATATTCATGCTGCTTCTATTTTCACATGCTAATGATGGACTGTATATAACCAGATTCCATGATAAATTTGGGTCTGAGGATTTCAAATATAGTTTGTCTCTATCCAAAAGACCAAGCCATAACGTTGAGTATTTATTTATATGACATTTTTATTCTTAGGGCGACGGATATAGCTCAGCGGTGCAGCGCTTGCCTGGCAAGCACAAGGTCCTGAGTTTGATTCCAAGTACCTACAAAAAAAATTTTTTTTACTCCTAAATATACACTACTCCTGTGTTCTTGAGGTCGGTAGTTAATGTGGCTATATATCTGAACAATTCCTGTAATCTCACCAAAAGATAGCATTTCTAACCTATTTTAATAACTCTCAAGGCTGGGCATAGTGGCACACCTGCAATCCCAGCACTTGGGAGGCTGAGGCAGGAGGATCGCTGTGCGTTTGAGGCCAGCCTGGGCTACATAGCGAGACCCTGTCTCAACAAAACAAAAGAAAACAACAAAATAACTCCCAAACAGTATATTTATAAATCAGAATGCAGCTTATGAAAATATGTTTAGATCTATGAGTACTTGAAGCAAAACATTAATATTTATCTCACAGAATTATTGAAAGAATTATATTAGTTATTATATGTAAAACAGTGCTTGCCATATTATAAATACTACTCAATGTTAGTCATTACTATTATTAAATTAAAATGCTGTATCATTTTCACTTATATTGACAAGGACTAAAACTAATTTTTAATACTTAGTATGGTGCCAGATACATTGTGCATGCTTTAAAACTATTAAGGGCCAGTGAGATGGCTCAGCGGTGTAAGTGCCTGCCTAGCAAGTGCGAGGGCCCGAGTCTGACTCCCGGAACCCACATACGAAAAAAGGGCTGGTGATATCACTCAGTGGCACGGGCGCCTGGTGGTGCATGAGGTCCTGAGGTTGACCCCCGGTGCCCACAAAACAAAAAACAAAAAACTGTTTATTAAACTATTCTTATAACAATCAGCGTGGTGTCCCTGGTGGGCCCACGGTGAGTGTCTGCTGGTTTTAACTAGAGGACATGGACACGTGGTGTGTGGGTTTCCTGAGGTACAATGGGAGCTCCGTTGAGAGTGATGATTATATAATTTCTTTCCCTTGCTGCCATTTGTGAACCCAGGTAAACTTAATTATAGATTATATTACCTAGTTTTAGCTAAACCAATCAATTCAGAATGACGATGCATACTGGCAAAATAGCTGAAAGAGAATTTTAAATTAATTATACAGATATAAGTGCCAGCAAATGTGCAATATGCAAGTTTCAAAAGTGTTTGATTATCTTCCTGGCATAAATATCTTCTTAGAACTTATTTTCTAATTCCTTTATCTTTCATCATGTTTAATTTTTTGTTTTTATCATAAGTATCATCAATGATAAAAATTACATAATGAGTGTAATTAAATGCACATATGTAACTTAAAGTCACTAACTTCCTGCTCTGTTCATATCTTAGTTTTTGTTGTTGTTTTGGTTTTGTTTTTTTGAGACAGGGTCTCACTATGTAGTTCAGGCTGGCCTTGAACTCATTATGTAGTCTGGGCTGGCCTAGAACTCACGGTGATCTGATCCACCTGCTTCAGCCTCCCAAGCGCTGGGATTACAGGCGTGCGCCACCATGCCTGTCAAGTCCTAGTTTTAGCATGTTTCCCACTAGGCTTCATTGTAAAAATAGCAAGAATCTCCCAGCTATGTGGAAATTCCTAAATATTTGGCAATATATACAAAACAATTCTCAGTCTTGTTAGAAATACATTTAATAGTGATTTTAAATATATAGAGAGGATGGAAGCTGGGTTGCCTTAGATGAAAAAAAAATAGTCTACAAGAATCAATAGTTCAGCATTTGTGACATTTAAAACTGAATTCATTGAATAATGCTTTTGATTTTTGTCCTTAGTCAAAAGAAATGCCAGAATTGAGTAATTCTTTGGTTTGTAGGAATGTTGTAACCTATATGATAGATAATTTTGTATAGCTTTAAAAACGTGCATTATTTGCATCCTTATATATATATATGACATATGTTTAAATACAATCTCCTAAAAGAATTAATTATAATTTTCAAGACATAAATTTACCTTTGAAATCATAAATATTTAATTAATTTTACTTTCGGAGTTTAATCTGTTGATTTAATCCATTCATTAAAGCATGATAATTCAATATATTAAAAATTCATTTCCATTAGAAAATTAGAGATCGAGGCTCTTTCCAGACATGTAAAAACATAATTTTTTAAAAATACCTTAAGACTTTATTGTTTTCTGTTTTCCAAATTACAATATATTTTAATTAAAAACACATTAAATTTAGGTAACAGACCAGAGTGCAGAAGACTTAATAGAGAATTAAACTGCTGATGAGTTACATTTAACCATTAGGTATTCCTTTATTATAAAATTTAAGGATTTTTTGCATATATAAATGACAATTAAACTATTTTCAGAAGAACAAAACCTAGGCTGAGTAGATTATATACTATCCATCGAGGTGCTTTACCCATGGGCTTCATGTCTTTATGTTCTGTCAATAAAATGGAACAATTAAGAGCTCAATTTAATTTCAGGGGGAAGAAATCATTGAATCAATAATAAAATATCTTGATATGTACTGTCAAGTGCAACAGGTTTTGGAGATCCTAAAATATAAAAAAAATATAAAATGAAAATCATTCACTTGTTTTTCTGGCTTTAGAACAAGGTAATCGATTCAGAAAAATAGCTTGACTTTTTAACTTAAGTAAATGAACTACACAAACTCTAGTACTTCAAAATCTTTATAATGTGCCCTGCCAACAGTGTCATGTTGACAAATATTTCTAGAATACTTCTTATATTAAAGGCACAAAAATCTAAAATAGGCAAAGCCACAAAGTAATTAACTGTATTTTTGGTGCTCTACCATGTCCAATTCAAACCTCTGACAAAATGTAATTCCTTCATGTTCAGTTTTAAATATTGTTTTCATCTTTGCAGTAGTCTTTGCCCCAAATTTTGCTCCACGTCTTTTCTATATCAAAACTGTGTTCTGACGTTACCATTATAATAATATCTGGTATTTTTAGGAACTCACTCTTTTAATTTGCTATTTTTCCATTCATTTGTACATTTTCATTCATTTTCTACTATATATTGAGGATGAGTCTAAGCTTCAGATGTAGTGATTGTCAATAAATAAATGAATAAATGAAATTCTTTTATAGTAAAGTGGAGAAAAATCTAAAAGTGTAATCATTTCAGACAGTGGTAATGCTATGAAAAGTATAAATTGGGTCAATCAATAATAAATAATCAGAAAGTTAATTATAATACTAGCTAAAATTTATTGAGTCCTTTGTTTTGGACTCAATCACTTTGTATGATTTATCATAATTGTAATCCTCATAATCACCTCCTGAGTTGTCACTGACCTATCTATTTAAATATTATGCCATATGTCCTGTCTCTCAAAAAAGGGAGTCAACTAAGCTAAAAGTTGGCTTTTAATAAAGATTGATCAATAAGAATGAGAAAGTGCACAAATCAAAAGCTATAGTGCCTAAATATAACATAACTATAGAGGAGAGATAAATATAGGAGAAGTTGCCAGTGTTTTCCCTAAACCTGAATGTCACATAATCATTAAAGAAATTAAATTGATAAGTAAAATTTACAAACATAATGCACACATACACACATAAGAACAAAGTATTTTTATAAAAAAGTCTTCTCAAAATTCAAAAATGAGATAATCAGAATCTTACACAACTGTAACCAAAATATTAAAAGAAATAACATTCCCAACTTCCAACTTATTTTGCAGCTACTACAAGTTTGAAGTCAAAATCATGTAAGGGGAAATGAAGAAGGAAAATTATAGGTCAACAATAATTCTAAAATAAAATGCAGGGCAGGTGATATTGCTCAGTGGCACGGGCACCTACTGGTGCATGAGGTCCTGAGGTCGACCCCTGGTACCCACCAAAAAATAAATAAATAAAATAAAATAAAATGTAGAAATTATAAATATTAAGATGCTGGATATCTATAAAGGAAACTGAATGACCAAATTTAATTTATCACAGGTAAGAAAGAGTGGCTTAATACTGGATTATTTTTATTTTTCCAAATTTATTCAGCAATATTATATTCTAGTAGAATTTAGTCTCTGAAAATCAGGGACTTATACTTAGTTAATAGATGTAAGTAGAATCTATTACATGACCATCACATCTCTCAAATACTCATATTTAAGTAAATATTTTTGGTTTGTGTTAACAATTAAATTAGAGTGAAATCCAATTAAAGCTCAATTAGCAATTTAAAGGTTCAGATTTGCGAAATATACAGTGAATTTAATCTTCTTTCAGTGATTGATGTGCATGTTCAGAATATTAAGCCCTTACATGTTCCTAATTGCATTTTCATTTTCACATGCTGAGTCAATGCTTTATTATAATTTTTATTCCAATAAAACAACCTGGAACTGATAATTGTCATTATCTGCAAATGAAATAAATCAATCTAATTAAATCTCATAGTTTCCTTTTTGCCTTAATATAGCTATAGTAAAATATTTGATGTGTTTCACAAAGAATTTCCAGTGTAATACTGGATTACTGATTCATCACTTAACTCCTGGTACCTTTTGAAATTGTACAGTATGATTGTATTGCTTTAGCACTCCTTTGATACAATTTACAACATTAAGACACTTAAAGAAAAAATATAGAATCATTTTAATAGATGCAGAAAAACTGCTTTACTTAAAGATTCATTCAAGTTAAAAACTGTTAGCAAAATTTGGAAAAGAGACTACTTTCATAACCTGGCACTGAGGACAAATTAAAAACAATCTAAAGTAAATATGCATAATGTTGAAACTGTCTTTAAAGTCAGTAATAAGAGAAGGGTATCCACTATTACAGTTTATGCTCAACGTTGCCCTGGAGAGTCAGCTGCCTGTTACTATTAGTAAAATAAATAGTGGATATAAAGATTAGAAGAAAGAACAAGATTTACATTTGTCCTACAGTCACGTTACCACAGAAAATTCAAGTGAATCAATAAACTATTAGAAATAAAAGAGTTTGGTAAGATTCCTGGGTAGTAGACTCCTGAGCCAAAACATTTATATTTTTAAAATCAGCCAACTTTATTAGGAAATATAATTTTAAATATAGTAGCAACAATTCCATGTCACTAAGGATTCTAATTTGATGTACAATATCTTTGCCGAGAAAATTTTAAAACTCAACAGAAAGACATTTTAGAAGTCCTAAACAAACTTTTAATTAGAGGAAATACTGAATGTTATTAAGATATCAATTCTTACCAAATTTGTCTATAAATCTTCCCAACTTACCTATACATTCAATGTAATGCTAACCAAAGTCAATTTAGTAGAATTGATAGCTTTTCCTAACTTTAATTTGCAAAAGGCTAAGAATACCTGAATAATTTGGAAAAATGAACAAGTTAGGAAACACCTCCAGTCAGGCCTATGGCCTACAAAGACTGTAGTGTTGTCTTAAGAGTCCATTGTCAGTGGCTGCTTCCATCTCCTGGACAAAAGCTCCTATCAAGCACAGCTAGAAAATCCTCCCAAATCCAAAAAAACTGTAAAAGCCTCAGAGATTTACTTAGAGCAGCAGACTAGAGGGGTAGGATTTCAGAGCAGGAGTTTCATAGAGGCAGGAGTTGGTATAATGAAGGCTGCTTTATTTTCCTGGCATGCTCTTGATTCTGGGCCCAGGTGTAAGGCTGAAAACCTGGGTTTTGTCCAGGCAGAGAGCCCTGTGTTTGGAAACAGATGCAGCAGAGCTTTTGCTAGGGTTGCAGAGCTAGGGAGATACAGTTGGAGAATTGAAGGTGGAGATCCAGCTGTGAACAAGAGGAGGGGAAAATGAACAGGAGTTGCCCGTTCTGTACTCTAGTAACTTGTTTAATATTGAAGGTGGGAGGGGCAAGAGGCTGGACACCTACACTGAAAGGCTCTGGAAAGCAAAGGAGTGTTCAGCCATTTCACAATGCTAAAGCCATAAGGAGTAGAGGTCAAAACCCAGCAGGGAAGGGGCACCAATGGAACACACCAGGATTTCATTGGAAATCTCTGGGAGTCTACACTCCTGGAGCAGGGACAGCTGAGGTAGACTAACCTTACATAAATTGAACCCACCCATAACTAAATTTTATTTGGATTCAGATAAACAACCTTTTACATTTTGTCTTACATGTTAAATGTTTAATAAAAACTTACTAGGCATAACAAGTGTTTCCATGATCTGCTGTGAAACAAGTGTTTCCATGATCTGTGTGTCCAAAAAAGATAATTTCTCCAAAATTTAGTGGCTTAAAATCAAAAAAATTTATTATTATTTCTCACAATTATCTGGGTTGCTTGGCTCTGCTAGGTAATTCCTGTGCTGTATGGTATCAGCAGGGTTCAACATCATGCCTGCATTTACATAGAGCTCTGTTGGAGCAGAAGCAGCAAAATGGCTTCTCCTGGAGACTTCTCAAAGTCATATTTCCAGCCAGAGATCATGTATTTCTTTACATGCTTGATGGCTTTCAATAGGAAAAAAAAAAATGCCAAGGGTGCTAGACTTCTTACAGTCTATGCCCAGAGCCAGTATAATAGCCGGGTCTTATTCAAGAAGAGAAAAACAAGTTTCTACTTCCAGATGTGAAGAATGGTTGGTGACCATCTTTAAAGACAATTCCCCCCACAGCAAAAACCAGAGCATTCTGCCAAAACCAAGAGAAAACAAAACAAAATGACTTTGAAACAAGAAACAAACCTTCAGTGATCTGGATGTGAGGGTAGTGATGCTGGAGCTTGGTATTTGTTTCCGAGAGGAAAGCAAAATGTACAGTAGGAGAGAAGAGACCTGAACTAGACTGTGCTTCGTCTTGTTAGCCACATGATAGAGAATCAGATTTTTCTTTCATCATAATAAAAAGGCACTGAGGAATTTAAGAAAAGGAATTGTTTGATTTGATTTGAATTGCCATGTAAAAAACAGTTTGGAGTGAAGTAAGAGAAATGAGAGGGAGACTGTACTAGCTCAGGCAAAAACTGACTGGCTTGGAAGCTGGGTGGGAAGGGGGAGTAAAATAATGAATGTATTGTTATTTTTATATCTCTTTGACTAGGAAACATCAGCTTGTAAATAGGATGTGAACAATGAATTTGTTTTTAAAACTGCTTTTAATTAAATCTGAAATTGAAATGAACTTCTAATACATTCTCTTGAAATTTATATCCTATAAATGGAAAGACTGATGAATTATTACAAAGAGCATACATAAAGTAACCATGGCACAGGTCCAGAAAGCCCCTTTACTATATTCTTTCAATCACTAATTCCTCCACAGGAACTCACTATACAAACTAAAAACACAGATTAATTTTACCTGATTTTGAACTTCATATAAATGAAATAATTTAATATACACTATTTTTGTGTCTCTTTCCTTTCATGGTTATACACACATACATCTTTTTCCACCAAGAATATGCCATCCTAAGAAAGAATATTTGTGTTGAGCAACAAAAAGCTGATGCTGGAAGAGAAATACATTAATTTTACATCACAGTTAATTTGGACATTGATTAGTGTTTACTGTTAGATGAGTCACTATTCTAACAATAACTAATAAAAGGAAATGAATGGAAGGAAATACAAAATAAACATTTCAGCCAATAGTTATTTTGAACGCAGTAGCAAACTGGATCATGATTGTATCTCATTTCTTTCTGTCCTTTAGCTTCAGAGGGAAAATAGTGAAGATGGTAAGGATAATCTGAACTTAAATGTGATAATTTAAGATAAATGATTCATGCTGTCAGATAGAAGCAATCAAATCTTATCCATAAATTATAAATTGGAGGTCCGTGTTTAAAAATATAATGAATTTATGACAACATTACTGTCCGAATAGTATGTTATGATTTTTTTTCTATTTTGCTTACGGCAGAGCTTGTTTACACATCTCTCTTCTTTTGAGCACGTAGAGCAGGGTGATCCTTCTGTGTAAGGGAGCTCATTTTTAATATTTCCTCTGTGGAAAGAAGAAACACTTATAGCCAAAAGATTATGAATTTTCTAATTTGTATGTAATTTACGCAAATCGTTTTGTCACTCATGAGTGTTGAAAAGGAAAAATAGCAACAACTTTTGTCCAAACTTTACATTCATTTCTATTTTTTTGTGTGAAAATAAATGATTGGAACTGTTCTTTACAGGATGTCCCTAAACACGTAAAACACAATTTATGTATGAACCCAGTGTAGTAGAATATGACAGCCATAAAATTTTTGTTACAGATGCTATAATTATTTCTGTTGTAAATGGAAAAAGTAAAATTTAAATTGTAAATGAAATAATGTTCTGTAGTTTAATTTAAAAGTAGGACAGTATAGTCACTTTATCTAGTTCTGATAATACCATGGCCACCTATCTAGATTTGATGGTTATTATGCCTACTTTTAAATTATATAAGCCAATGCATTTTGACAAACCTCTTCTGTTTTTCATTTCTGTGTATGTGAAAGACTTACAAAAGTGTTACCTCGAATACACAAAGACAATCATAATAACACGAGTGCCATTTCATTGAAGAATATGGCACAATTTATCCATTCAACTGTTGATAGACATTTGGGTTGTTCAAGGTTTTGGTTGCTTCTAATAAAGTGGGTATGGACATTTGGACCATTCGTGCTTAAGTCCTTAAATGAACACCTACTTAACAGCAAGTGAGAATCCCAAGTCCTTCACATTCTCTTCAGCACATGCAATGGCCAGTTTCTAGCCATTCTAATAGTTGTGTAGTGGTATACATTATGGTTTCAGTTGCTTTTCCCTCATGGCTAATAATGTTGAACATTTTATCAGGTGCTTATTTCTCAAAAGTGAGTTTTAAATTTTTTAAAATATTAAATTATCAATGTTTTTTCTATATTCTCAGTATGTCCATTACTTGATATGTTTTGTAGACTTTCTTCCAGTCTATTGCTTGTTTTTACATTCTTTTCAATGTCTCTGGATAGCAGAATTTTTAATGTTAATGACATCCAATTTATTAATTTGTTCTTTTATCAATCATGCTTTTGATATGGTAGTTAGAAATGTCGTCGGCTACCTAATTGGGTCACAAAAGTTTTCATTTAAAAGCTTTATAGCTTTAGATTTTCCATTTATGTCTGCAATCTATTTTGAATTACTTTTTGTATCTTATATAGATCCACGTTACTTCTTTTCCCATATGATAACTGTTTCAGCATCATTTCTTGAAAATCTATTGCTTTTCATGTGCATTGCCTTTTTGCACTTATAAAGTATCAATTGAACATAACCATGTATAGATTCATTTCTAGACTATTCTTTAAAGTGATCTTGTGTAACTTTATGCCAACACCATAATGTTGTGATTTCTCTGTAGTTTAAATAATTACTGAAAACAGTGATATTAGTCCCTCAATTTTATTCTTTTTAAAACTTTTTTTGGCAATTCTAAATCTTTAGCTTTTTCATATGAATTTGGTGATCAGCTTGTTAATTTCTACAATAAAAGTCTGCTGAGGTTTTTATTGAGATTGTATTGAAGTCCATAGATCAGTTTTGTAAAAAACCGACATACTAACAATGCTGAGTCTTCTAATCCGTGAACAGTGTATATTTCTCCAGTTACTTCTATCTTTGCTAATTTCTCTAATGTTGTTTTCAGTGTAGAGGTCTATCACCTATTTTGCCAGGTTTATCCCTAGGTAATTTATAATATCTGATGCTATTATAAGTGGTATTGTTATTTTAATTCAATTTCTGATTATTCCTTTCTATTTTGTGGACATGCAATGGACTTTTTTTTTTCTTTTTTTTTCTTTTTTTTTTGTGGGTACCGGGGGGTCGACCTCAGGACCTCACGCCCCAGCAGGCGCCCGTGCCGCTGAGCGATATCACCGGCCCTTTTTTCGTATGTGGGTTCCGGAGTCGAACTTGGGCCCTCGCGCTTGCCGGGCAGGCGCTTAAGCCGCTGAGCCATCTCACCGGCCCGCAATGGACTTTTGTATATTGATTTTCTATCCTGAGACACTGCCAAACAGATCAGCTCTAGAAAAATTTGGTAGATTCTACTGAGTTTTCTATGTAGACTTATAAGCCAGTGGTCCTAAAGTATGACACATCGACCTCGTAGTCTGTTTTTGTGCAGTCTGTAAGCCAGGGATTTTTTTAAAAACATTTATAAGCGGTAATTGAAAATAACAAAAGAAAGACTAATATATAATATTAATATTCAATAATATTCAGTGTGGCACCCAAAGCCTAACACATTTATTATTTATTATTTAGTATTTAGCATTTTATGGAAAAAAGATTTTGCTCTGAGTTATAAAGTTAACTGCAAGTTTTTTCATAAATGTCCTTTATTAGGTTTAAGACATTCTATTTTTAGTTTGCTGGGAGTTTATATCAGGAATAATTTTTCGTTTCTCTGAATCTATTGAAATGATTGTATGATCCTTATTTTTAGGTTGATTAATATGAATTACCTGGATTGATTTTAGAATGTTAAATGAGCTCTAAATTCCTGGAATAAGCCCCATTTGGACAAGGTATTTTACGCTGTTTTGGGTTCAGTTGCTAAATTTTGGTCAAAGCTTTTGTTGCTATGTTTGTGAGGCATATCGCTCTGTAATTTTCTATTTCTTCTTTATAATTTGTGTCTTTTGAGGACTATTTCAATTTTATCTAAAGTGTAAATTTATTGACATAAATGTGTTATTAATATTTTCATGTTAATATTTGTAAAATATATAGTGCGGTAGTCTCTCTAATTCTTTTTTTTTTTTTATGTGGGTACCGGGGGTCAAACTCTGGACCTCGCACACTAGCAGGCGCCCGTGACGCTGAGCGATATCACTGGCCCTTTTTTTGTATGTGGGTTCCGGGAGTTGAACTCAGGACCTCGTGCTTGCCAGGCAGGCACTTACACTGCTGAGCCATCTCACTGGCCCTTAGTATTATTATTATTATTTTTTTTTATTTCTAACTCTTGATTTTTATCTTTTTCTTCCTAATCAGTGTGGTCTAAGGATTACCAGTTTTATTGCTCAAACAGCTTTGCATTTTATTTATTTTCTCTGTTAGTTTTCTGTTTGTTATTTCATTTACTTATGATTTTATTTTTATTATTTCATTTATTCTTTTTACTTTGAATTTAACTTGCAGTCTTTTTTCTGTAATGCTCAGAAAATACACTTTATGTATTATTTTAATCTGCTTAAATTTATTAAGACTTGTTTTGTGAACTAAAATATGACCTCCTTTGGTAAATAGTCCATGTACTTTGAATAAAATGTATTCTGTTATTATTGGCTGATGTAGTCTATCAGTGTCAATCAGGTCAAGTAGGTTCAGTGTGTTATTCTAACCTATGACCCCACTGATTTTCTGTCTACTTGCTTATTCTATTACCAGATAAGGGTATTAAAATCTCTGATGGTAATTGTGACATTGTCTATTTTTCCTTGTAGTTCTATTTGTTTTTTTTTCATATTATTATAACACCTGTTTTGGGGGTGCAAATATTTAGTATTCGTATGTCCTCTTAATTAACCTCTTAACATTTTGAAATGACTTTTTTAACCCCTGTTAATGTTCTATGCTCAAATTATACATCATATGATGTTAACATCAGCACTGAAGGATTCTTTTAACCAGCGTTAGCATGGTAAAGCTTTTTCATTCTTCTACTTTTAATCTGTTTGTGTCTTTATGTTTAAAGTGTGTTTTTTGTAAACAGCAATAAAACTAATTCCCAATTTCTTATCCAACATGGAATCTTTGTCTTTTAATTTGGACATTTATGCCATTTACATTTGAGGTGGTTATTGATATGATTATGTTTGAAGTTACCATCTTCTTTGTCTCTGTTCTTTTCCCCCTTCCTCTTATTCTGCCTGTTCTTGGATTAATCAAATATTTTAAAACCTTCATTTTAATTGCTTTGTAAACTTATTTGCTATTTCTCTTTTTTAATAGTCTCTCTCTCTCTCTTTTTTTCTTTTTTTGGTACCAGGAATTGAACTCAGGACCTTGAGCTTGCCAGGCAGGCGCTGTGCCGCTGAGCTATATCCCTTACCCTATTAGACTCTTTAGAGTTTATAGTACACATCTTTTACTTATCATTCTTAAGTTATCCCAGTTCACATGGAATACAAGAAACTTAAGATAATACACTTCAATTTGGCCCCTCAGACCTTTATAGTTATCATGAATTTTAATTTCACATATGTAATAGCCCTCAAAATACAGCATTAGTATCTTTGATTAAATAATTACCTTTGAAAGAGAATTAAATATTAAGAAAGAACAACATACATTTACCCAAGTATTTAGCTATTTGCAGATGCCTGTAGACTTTATTTATTTACTTATTTATTTATTACAGGGTCTCACTATATAGTTCAGGCTGGCCTTGAACTGGAGATCTTCCTCCCTCAGTCTCTTCATCTATATTTTTGAAAGACATTTGCTCTGGGTATAAAATTCTTAGTAGATGTATTTTCTTCTTTCCATACTTAAGGTTATTGTTATCTACTCTAGCATTGTTTGCAGTGAAAAAAATCTACTGTCATTCTTATTTTGTTCCATTGTATGTAACATATCTTTGTTGTCTTGATACTTTTAAGATTTTCTCTTTATTATTGATCTTGAACGTTTTGATTATAAGGTGCTTGGTTTACTATTCTTTATGTTTCATGTAATGGAGTTTGATAAACTTCTTGGATGTATGAGTTTATTAATTATTAAACTTGTAAAGTTTTGTCCGTATTTCTTTAAATAATTTACTGTTGCCCACTTCTCCTTTCAAGATAATCAATTCCCACTAAAGTTGTAACATAGACAGCTGACACCCTTTTCATCATTTTTGGATTCTTCTTTCTCTGTAGACACCATATTAGATGGTTTGTGTCATTTTGCCTTTTAGCTCACTAATCTCTTCTGGAATGTCTTCTCTGCCACTAACTTATTTTTTTCCAACTTTCTATTTTTAATATCTTATTTATCTCCTTTTAGCTTTAGAAAATATGAAATACATTTATAGTGACTACTTTATTCTTTATTAATTCAAACATTTATTTAGTTTGCATCAGTTTCAAATGATTTATTATCTTCCTCTCTATAAATTTTTCTGCTTCTTTGCATGCTTGGTAATATTTACGTAGATACTAGACATTATAAGTGTTAGGTTCTGGGTATCATGTTATTTCTCTACATCTTCAAACTTTCTGGGATGGCGTTATGCTACTTTGGAAATTTTTACTCTTTAAAATTTTACTGTATGAATTGTTAGTTGAGTCTGGAGCCCTCTAGTTCTGCTTCTTGTATGAGTGCCAGGAACCGTATCTTCTAATTCTTTCACATATTTCCTATCCTAGCTTCAATTTCTTCACAAACACAGGACAACCGGTATATGCTGGGTGTGGAGGGCATACCCTTTGCAGATTTCCAGGGTTCTCTCTGTGTTCTTCTCTTTCTTCTTGTACTCTTCCTCGTAATCTCTAGCTGTATTGGCTTCC
Organism: Erethizon dorsatum; assembly: GCA_028451465.1. NCBI lineage: Eukaryota > Metazoa > Chordata > Mammalia > Rodentia > Erethizontidae > Erethizon > Erethizon dorsatum. Next base: position 28,830,014 of record CM051834.1, read on the forward strand.
TTGCACTCGGCTTTGTTTCTTCTGTTCAGGATGTCTAATATCCTCTTAATTTCCCTCCATGTGTCAATCCTTCATTGTATGATAGATAGGTACTTAAACACTGCTGCTTCATATACTGTATTTTGTCTGTTTTCTGATTTTGGTTGTTGTTTCAGTGGTGGAGCATTTTGGTCCCTATTGCTTGGTCAGTAGTGATATAACAATATCCTTTCATCCTTCCACAGACCTATAAGAAATCTATTTTGTACATGATTTGCTTGGATCAAAAATATGATTTATTCAAGACATCTTGAATCTTAATTTCCTGTTAATAATTTTTGTATTTTCCTTTCAAATTCAGTGATTAGTTCCATAAAAGAAAACATGGTAATAAGTGTCAGTAGCTCTGCCATTCTTTAATATCTATGAAAATTATACTCTGTTCTAAGATTTTAGGTGATATATTTTTATTATTTGTGCTTCTAAGTGAGAATCAGAAATAGATACACACATTTTTATCTATCAACAGTGTTTTGGCATGTATTTCTTCCTTGTTGCCAATCCTGTATAGATTTTCTTAGTCTGGGTTTTCATCATTTGTGCATTTTATTTTAATTTTTTTTGCTGAAGAATCATATTATTAACTCTTTTTCTATTCTTTATATAGATCCATTGAATTAGAATTCTAAAATTTTACTTTTGGAATTTTACATGTTTGTGTTATATTTCCATATAGATAAGTAATTATCAGGAGGGCATTAAAATTATGGTTTTCTCTTCTCATTTTCTCATTCTACTTATGTTACTATTATATTAAAGAAACATCTGCCAAAGGTTTTTGTGTTCCAGTATTTAGATATTACCATGGTGGTTAATTTTATATGATCTCTTTTTTAATTTAAGAAAAAATTTATATCATTTTCACTCTCATTTAAATATTTCATTACAAGTATAGTTCTTTATACAAGGCAGTGTTCTTTCATCACTTTCTATTTTCACCTATCTTGTCTTATTAGTACTATAGAGGGAGATTTTTCTTATAAAAAAATATAGGCACCTTGTAATATTCAACCCACTTTGTGTTGTATATTTTTTTACTTATAGCCACAAAGGAACATTTCTTAGTAGAAACAAGGAGAAAATAATGTTATTAAAGAAATAGCATAGGGCAATTGAATATGATTTTTGTTTTGTAAGGGGAGAGTAAAGCAATAAAATCATAAAGTGCTTCAGAGGTGATGGAGCGTGTCTATAATCTCAGCACTTGAAAGGCTGAGGCATGAGGATCACAAGTTTCAGGCCACACTGGGATATATAGTGAGACTCTTTCTCAGAAAAACTAAATAAATAAAGTACTAAAGAAAAAAATACAAAAAAATATTTATTTCTAGTATATGGTCCTCTTTCCCTAAATACTTATCATTTAACATCCAACATAAAATACTTTTAACAGCAAAATAACTTACCCAGGTCCATAGTTACATACAAATATTGCATATGAAGATCCCCCGAAGTTAGGGCAAATTGTAACTGCACAACCAACTTTATATGAATTGGCCCAAACTACCTACAAGGAAAGGAATTATAAGCCAACATATTCAAAACAATTCTACGTAAACAATGTATCATGGAAACAGGTATAATCTTTGTCATACTATTAAAAATAATATGTAAATATTTGTTTACTATATTTTTTTCTATAACCTATTAGTTTAAGTGACTTTTTCTTTAGTTTGCTTTTACAAGGGCTATCAAACTAGTTTTTCTTCACAGATAATACTCATAAATCAAAAGGAAAATATACAGTCTAAACCATAATATATAGCTAAAATTATAATTTCTTCTACATGTTTTAGGAAATTTTAATTCTCTCCATAGACATATCATATAATCAACATTAAAGTCAGACTATAAATGAAAAATATAATTTTTTCTTATGAAATATCTACTTAATTTATTATTACATTTCTAATTTTATAGTTTTACATATATTTTTATTGATGTCCAGTCACAAGAAATAGGTAAGATGGATTAAGAACACATTGAGTTCATAAAAAACAAATTCTGCTGTAAGGATGGTATTTATTTTTACCTAGTAACAAAAAATGCTCACATTACTCAAAAGGAAAAAGATTTCTGTGGAAAACTCACCATAGGAGAGTGATAAAAATGTGAAAAAATTACTAATCCTTTGTAACAGTGATAGAATGGAATTTTCTCTGTTCTTCGAATAGAAAAAATGGAGAAATGTTTGATTTATTGCACTTGGGAAGCTAAACAATTCAAGGAAAAATTTGACAATAAAGATAGATTTTCTGTTTTTATTTGATATTTTCACTAACAAAACATATTAAACTAGTCCATAAACTGATTCATCAATCACTTTTTTCATAAATGTGGTATAGCTACAGTTCATAATTTCACAAATTATATTTTAATGGCTTTGTAGCTGCCTGAAAAACAGCACAGTTCAGTTAAAAGCCTAGTGAACTGAATATTGAGATAAGTTTTGCTTCTCACCGCATATGGTTAGGAGTGACAGATCAATTACAAACTGGTTTCTCACTTAATATAAAATAAGATCAAGCAAGATGGAAGATCATTTTCCTTTTGAAGTTTATAAAATGTTAATAAATTATGCAACTGCAAGAGTACATATTTTCAAGAAATCATGTTTAAAATTTTGCTTCATGAAAAAACCACAAAATTCTATTTGCTTAGATGTTTAGTGACTTTTTCTAGCTTTGGGAATGGTGAAAATAAATATTCACTATAAATAACTTTAAAATGTACTGCTTTCAGGAAATCGACTGGATATAATATTAATAAAAACACTGGATATACCTTTAATATATCAATGAATGGTAAATGCAAGACATTTTTATCTCATTTTGTTTAGAACATTAAGCAAGATATGGTTGTTGAATCAATAAGGAGAAGGCACCTATTCCTAACTACTTAAGTTTATGTGTAAATTGAGCAATGAAGAGTAAGCGGCCATTTCTTATGTAGCAATGCTCAAGAAGAAGACATATTTGAGAGTAGGTTCCTTTTCTTACAACAAATGAGACAACAAAAAATAAAGAAAGGTGGAGATTCAGCCTTGATGCCACATTCTGCTTGTTATCAGTACATCAGACATTTGATTTGTTTCTATCAATTTTATCAGTAATAGCCAAGTCATATTTTTTGCCAACAGCATCTGTTCTGATGTCCTAGAGGATATCTAGACTTAGAGGACCATCCTGTTGTTGAACAAAATAAAATAAAATATAATAAAATAAAATAAACAGAAGGGGAACATGGAAACTACTGCTTTTCTTATTCACAGTACCTCCAATGAAAATGATTTGCCTTAGGACACTAAATATTAATTCAACTTATACAGGTGGGGAAGTTCGGTGAAGAAAGTTAGCCCTTTCTATTTCTTCAACATACCTTAGGAACTTAGTATCCTGTCTAGAATTGGCAAAAAAGTGATTTCCACCTCTCATCAAAAAAGAGTAACATGAAAAAAAAATGGGTAACATGGTTAAATTTATATTCCTACCTGAAACCACCAAAAAATTTGCAAAAATTCAGGAAATAATGGTTTTCAAGACATCAGGTAACAAATGTTAATGTTCTGAGAGTTTGGGAAATAAGGGGTGTGTGGTACAATTGTTACAGCTTATTTCCTTGTGAGTTTCCAGTCCACAACTTAGGAAGAGGATAACCAGGAAAAGCTTGAAGGACTCACATAGTTCCGGGTCTGAACTGAGAGTCTGGGGAGACCGAGGTGGCAGGAGTTAAGAGGGAATGGTACTGGAGAGGTGAGAATCACACAGTGACACACTGTGGTATCTGCAGAAGGTTCTCATCAACTATTCAGCAGAGCATTCATGTGAAGAAATTACTTGAGGCCTAGGGAAGTATTACCTGTAAGAGCTAGAGGAAACATACCAAGGCTTACACAAGGCAAGAGCAGGACTTGTCCTCGCTATCCTGACCGGAACTCTTCAAAATTCTCTGGGCAGTGTGTAGAGTATTCAGAAGAATCTCACTTCAGTAGTGAGATACAACTACCCCTAGACTACACACTGCTGTCATTCCACTTAACATATTTTGAAAGCAATAGTCAAAAGGATCAAATACATAAATTGATTTTATCCTAGAAGACTCTCAAGAATATTTATAGGAATACAAATAAATTGCTAGGCGTGGTCATACTTCCCGGTATTCAGGAAGCTGAGGGAGGGGGATCACAGTGAGTTCAAGGCCAGCCTGAAATACATAGCAAAGGCCTGTCTCAAAAACAAGTGAACAACCCACATGAAACTAATACCCAGCAGGGTAAAATTTTACAATGTTAGATGTATAATAACATACATATGACAAGATAAAAAGCAGGAAAATTTCATTGATAATGAAGAAGAAAATAATATCTTTTAAACTAAAGCAGAGCTGGACTTAGCAGGGAAAACATAAAATTCTTATTACATCTATGTTTCATGCTTAAAAAGCTATATGTGGCCAAAAAAAAAAAAAGCTGGGTGAAATATTGAATATACTAAGTAGTGTATTTATTGAAGACATAAACAATACCCAATTCATCTTCTAGAGATGCAAACATTAAGATCTAAGATTGAAAATTACACTCAAACATTATAAAAGATTAGTAAATTTAAAGACATAGCTACACAGCTATCTGAAATTAATCCCAGAGAGAGAATAATTCAAGAAAAAAGTGACAAGAACATCAAAAAATGTAAGCGATCATGGCAGAGTAGAGGTGGACTCACTCACAAATTGCTCTAGGATGCTCATCCAAATCAACAGTTACGGCTGAGGAGATGGGATAACCATAGGAAATCACTGGAATGCAACTTTAGCGAGCTAGCATCCAGATGCAACACAGAATATTGATATTAAAATAATAAGTGAAATAACAAAATTATGTGCACCAGCACTGAACATTTCCCAGCTCAGTGGGGGAGAGTTAAAAGAGAAAATCTCGATCTCTACAACTTACGAATGTACTGTGCTTTCTGACAAGTGCACAGCCTGAGCACATGGATAACCTGAGTCCTGCCAAGTGTCCGAGTGTGAGAGAGGTTATGGCCTGGTAGACTTAAACAGTGCTGGGATGGGAGCCATTTTAAGAAGCCCCCACTTTAAGAAGTCTCACAGGCCTTGCAAGGGAGAAAAACCCCTCCTTGTGTGTGTGTGTGTGTGTGTGTGTGTGTGTGTGTGTGTGTGACTGGTGGTTGAACCCAGGGCCTTTGCAGTGAGCTACATCCCAGGCCCATTTTTATTTTTAAATTTAGACACAGGGTCTTGCTAAATCGCTAAATTGCCCAGGCAAGGCTCCAGCTTACCATCCTTCCAGAGTGTTGGGGTTACACATGTGGGCTACCATGCCTGCTCCCCACATTTATTATACGTCGAAGATGCAATAGCTGCTTCTCAGGGAGCAGAAGGCAACCTTCTCAAGATTCAGCTTGGGCTGAGGAGAATAACTATGACACAAAGTGACTAAGATCATGGAGAAGGGGGAAACAACCCAGTGGCTCTGCAGGGCTGTAGGGAAAACGCTAGGGTCTGGAAAGGCCCTACATGGTTGCCTAGCAAGGAAAAATGCAACTGGCATTTACACAGTGCATTCAGCCAGGTGGAGGGATTTTTTTTTTTTTTAAGTTGGATTTTGAAAGAAAAAGAATCCAGCTATGTAAGGTTTTGTCAGGGATAGGGGGCTGGGATCGGGAGCATCTCTTCTGGGACTGGTGGAGAGCTATGTGCCAGTGGCTTCTCAACCAAGCCAGACACTGTGCACCCAACCACCTCTGCACTGAGCAAGGCCATTCAGCGTGTATGCTATAATGGAGACACTTGCCAGCCATGTCTTCAAAAGCATGGACTGGTGGTTTCAGGAACTGTGGCCCACAGTTCTGACCAATCAACGGGCAAGGTACGGGAGAGGCTTGGAGGGCAGCTCCAACACTAGCCATGCCATCATTTATGGGTACAAAAACCTGAGATGTTGGTGTAATCTAGTCCTGACACTGACAACTTTGCCTTAGCACTCATCTGTGACCAGAGGGTTGAAGTTTAGCCTACAGAATTCCATAAACAATTTATCTTGCTTGGACAGAGGCTGAGATAGAGAATTTTGGACTAAAGTTTTCACAATTTTCCTTACATCAGATGGTGTCCAATATGTTTTGTGAAAAATATTGTCTCCATTATAAATACCTCCACAGAGAGGAATATTAATCCTTTTTTGTTGTTGGGTTATTTGGTGTATGTGTACATGTGTATGTATATGTTTGTATGTAAATTTTTGCTTTCATTTTTATTATGTTCTATGTTGTTTTGTCATGTTTATCCACATTAATTTTTCCATAGGATTATTTAATTTTGTTTTTTGTTAGTTCATCTTCCTATCTCTTCTTTCACTTTCCATTTATATTTCCTTCCCTTCTTCCTTCATACTTTCTCTCTTTCCTTAACTTTTTTATATATTAGTATTAATCCCAATATCACTAATGCCTAATTTTTTTCTAGCATATTTTACCTTATTTTTCCTTTCTTTTTCTGGGTTAGTGAAATAGTGGAGATATTTTGAAAAAAGTTTTTATGATATGTTCACATATGTTTGGCTTATGTCTGTGTTATTGGTAGTTATTCTGTCCTCTCAAAGTGGAACTAGGGATAAAATCTAGTACTCTGAAAAGGTTGAGTGGTGGTTTCTCACAGACATATCCACAGCCCAAGAGACATCATAAAAAATTCCACTTACTAAAAAACTGCAGTAGGGCTGGCGAGATGGCTCAGCGGTGTAAGCGCCTGCCTGGCAAGCACAAGGGACCGAGTTCGACTCCCCGATCCCACATATGAGAAAAGGGCCGGTGATATCGCTCAGTGGCACGGGCATCTGCTGGCACGCGAGGTCCTGAGGTCGACCCCCGGTACCCACCAAAAATAAAAAATAAAAAAAAATAAAAAAAAATAAAAAACTGCAGTAGTAGAAGAGATGTCCTTACCAACAGATGCAGAAATCTCAACATAAAAACACAGGAAACTGAAGGAATTATGAATTCAAAATAGATATGACCAGAAAAGAACCTTGTTACAACATATTAAAGTCAAACTGCCAAAAATTCAGAACAGAGAAAGAATATAAAAAGCTGTAAGAAACACCCAATCACTTATAATGGCAAATGCATCATGCAGCAGCACATTTCTCAACAGAAACTCTGAAGGCCAAGAAGGCTTGCGACGATGTATATTAAGCTCTAAAAGAAAATAACTTCCAACCTAGATTGCTATGTTCTGCAAAGTTATCCTTTGGAATTGAAGGGGAAATAAAGACCTTCCAAGATAAAGAAACTAAAGAAATTCATAAGCACTAAGCTAGCATCGCAGAAAACACTTAAAAAAATCCTAAATATAGAAGAAGATAATCACAACCAAGAGAAAGGAAAAAGAAATCTCATTGGAAGAGTAGATAAACAAATACAAATCAGGAATAAATCAAACTCCCCAAAACAAAAAAAGATAGGAATTATTACATATCTTCAATAATAACATTCAATGTAAATTGTCTTAATTCTCCAATCACATTGTGCAGACTGACAGATTAGATTAAAAACAAGATCCAAATATAAGTTTTCTGTAAGAAACATATCTCACCTCCAAAGACACACAAAGACTGAAAATGAAAGGGTGGAATATGATACTTCGAGTGTCTGGAATTCAAAAGCAAGCAGGATTATCCAACAAAACAGACTTCAAAGTAAAATTAATAAGAAGAAACAAAGAAGGTCACTATATATTGGTAAAGGGAATAATCCACCAAGAAGAGAATGTCAGTGCATCCAGTTGCATAAAATGAACACTACTTTACATAAAAGAACAAACAGACCTCAGAACAGTTATGCTGGATGACTTCAATACCCTATACTCATAAATAGATAGGTCATCCAGATTAAAAAATACAATGAAAAGTCAGAGTTAAATTACACTATACATCAAATTAATCTAACAGACATCTACAGACTGTACTATCCAACAACAGAATGTGCAGAACTTTTCTGAAATAGACCATATTTTAGGTCACAAATTAAGTCTTAATAGATACAAAAATTGAAGTGATCTTATACATCCTATCAGAACATAATGGAATGAAACTAGATATCACCAATAAAAGAAATCACAAAAACTCAACAAACACACGAAGATTGAACAGCACACTCTTAAATGATGCGTGAGTCACTGAAGAAGTCAGGATGGAAATTAATAAATTTCTAAAATTAAATAATAATGGAAACATTCAGAATCTTTAAGATACAATAAAAGCTGTTCAAAGGAATTTTGTAGCTATGAATATCTAGACAAATAGAGTGATCTCAAATAAATAACCCAATGATGTATCTCAAGATCCTAGAAAAACAAGAACAAATCAAAACCAAAACCTGTAGAAGGAAAATAAAAAAGGATCAAAGCTGAAGTTATTGAAATAGAGACTAAAAGAAAAATACAAAGGATCAATGAATAAAGAATTTGTTCCTGAAATAGATAAGATCAATACATCCTTACCCAAACTAGCCACAGGAAAAAGATGGAAGGCCCAAATTAATGAATTAAAGAAAAAGTCAATACCATAGTAAGTGTCAGTGAAATCCATAGAATTATTAGAAACAAAATTGTAGAATCTAAAAAAAAATGGATAAATATCTAGATACATATGATCTACAAAAATTGAACCAAGAGCATATAAAATCTAAATAGACAAAAAATTCAAGCAACAAAATTGGAGTGGTTAAAAGACAAACAAACAAACAAACAAACAAACAAACCCTCTCTTAAAAGAAAATCCCAGGACTAGATGGATTTACTACTGAGTCTTAACAGACCTTTAAAGAAATACTAACACCAATGCTCTTCAAACATTTTTATGAAGTAGAGAGGGAAGGAATGTTTCCAAATTCAGTCAAGAAAGCCTGTAGTATCCTCATATCAAAATTGTAAAAGCAAAAGAAGAAAACTACAGACCAAGATCCTTGATGAATATGGGTGCAAAAATCTTCAATAAGATTCTTTCAAACAGAATTCAAAACACATTAAAAAGATCATATGTTATGACAAAGTTGGTTTCATTCCAGGGTTGCAAGGATGGTTCAATATATGTAAAACAATAAGTGTAATATATCACATAAATATCAAAGGTAAAAATTATATGATCATCTCAATAGATGCTGAAAAAGCCACTGATAAAAATCTAACATTTATTCATAATAAAAAGCCCAAGAAAATGGGTATAGAATTATCTTTCTGCAAAATAATAAAAGCTGTATATCACAAATCCACAGCAAACAGCATACTGAATGGAGAAAAACTGAAAGCATTTTCTCTAAAATCAGGAATGAGCTAAGTGTGTCTGGTCTCACCAATGTTCAGCGTAATACGTGAAATTATACCCCAAGCAAGTATGCAAAACAAGTAAACTAAACAGATACAAATAGGAATGAAGAAGTAAAATTATTCTTATTTGCAGAAATGATCTTTTAACTAGAGAATGCTAAAAACTCCACCAGAAGACGTTTAGATCTGATATACAAATTCAATCAAAGTGGCAGGATACAAAATCAATACAAAAAAATCAGTAATTTTCTTGTACACTATTAGTAAGCCTGCTGAGCAAGAAATCAGGAAAGCCATTTCATTCACAGTAGTTTCATAAACAAATAAAATACCTAGAAGTAAACTACATGAGGAGGTAAAAAGCTCTACAATAAAATTACAGAACACTGATAAAATAAATTGAAGGAAACATTAGGAAATGGAAAGACCTCTGTTGTTCATAGACTGGTAGAACAATACTCTCAAAATAGCCATATTACCAAAAGAAATCTACTAATTCAATGAAATTCCCATCAAACTATCAACCACATCCTTCACAGAACTAGAAAAATAACTCAAATTCATATGAAATCACAAAAGACCCAGAATAGCCAAATTAGTCCTAAGTGAGGGAGGAAGCAATGCTGGAAGCGTCACCTTACTTGACTTAAAAATATATTACAATGCTGTAGTAGCATAAACAACATGCTGTTGGCACAGAGACGAACATTCAGAACAGGGGAACATGGCAGAAGGCACAAAAACAAACCCATGCTACCAAAACAAACCCATGCCAGTCTCTATTCTAGTCTGATTTTTGACAGTGGTGCCAAAAAACATATTAGAGAAAAAACAGTCTCTTTAACAAATGGTGCCAGGGAAACTGGATATCCATATACAAAAGATTGAAGGTAGATCCCTAGTTCCCAGTCTTGTGCTAAAATCAATTCAAAATGGATCAAATACATGGGTACAACACTTGAAGTATTTAACTGCTAGAAGAAAACATAGAAGAGTCAGGCGTGGTGGCACATAACTGTAATCCCAGCACTTGGGAGGCTGAGACAGGAGTATTGCTGAGAGTTCGAGACCAGCCTGGGCTACACAGTGAGTTCAAGGCCAGCCTGAACTACATGACAAAACACTGTCTCAAAAAATCAAAAACCAAACCAAACCAAACCAAACCAAACAACAACCAAACAAACAAACAACAAAAGAAAAACAAACAAAAACAAAAGAAAAAGAAGGAGAAGAAAAAGGAGAAGGAGAGGAAAACATAGGGGAAACACTGAAAGCCTTAGTCCCAGGAAAAGCTTCCTGAATAGGACTCGAATAGCAAGGAAACAATAACAAAAATCAACAAATGGTACTACATCAAATTAAAAACATTCTGTACAGCAAAAGAAGCAATCAAGAGTGAAGAGATAGCCTTCACTAAAATAAGAGAAAATCTTTGGTAACTACTCTTCCAACAGAAGAATAACACTGAAAATATATGTAGAAATCAAACAACACCAAAAAATCAAATAGACCACTCAATAATTGTGCAAATGAATAGATACTTCTTAAAAGCAGAGGCACAGCTGGCCAATTAGGATATGAAAAATGTTCAACATTTTTTAGCCGTTAGAGAATTGCAAATCAGAACTACACTGAGATTCCATTTCACATCAGTTAGAATGTCTAACATCAAGAATCCAAGAAGCAATAAATGCTGGTGAGGAATAGGGTGAAATGGAATCCCAATTGTTATGGTTTGTATCTATATGTCCCCTCAAAGCCTCATGAGGTTATAGGTGGCGCTTTTAGGGGGTGGCTGGGTCTAGGGTGTGTTATGGTGGGATTAAGGATGTGATACTGTGATTAATAGTGTGATGCTGGGATTAAGGGTGTCCCACCCTACGTGTGAGTGCTACCTGCCCTAAGGGTGGGTATCCTGGATGGAACATAAGGTATAGAAGGAGGGCTGCTGCCATCGCTTGCTGCCTTGTGCCTGCCCTGCTTTGCCATGGACTATTACTCCTCTGAGATGCCCCATGGCCATGCCACCGTGTCTTGGAGGCAGCCAGCTATGGACTGAAACCTCTACAAACTACAATAAATTTTTCCTTCTTTAACTTTAGGTGTTGGGTATTTTATCTCATCAATGAGAAAAGTAACTAAGACAGTAATCTAGTACATCCATTATGGAAATCAGTTTGGAAATTCCTCAGAAAACTAAACACAGAGAGACCATTGTTCCAACAATACCTCTCCTTTTCATATTCCCAAAAGAATTAAATACAACTTACTATAGTGATACCTGCATACCCACACGCATTGCAACAGAAATAACAATAGCAAAGCTGTAGAAATAACCTAGATGCTTGTCAATGGATGAATGGATTAAGAAACTGTGGTATATATACATACAATAAAGTTTTATTCAATCATAAAGCAGATGGAAATCACGTCATCTGCAAGAAAATGGATGGAACTGAAGGCCATCATGTTAAGCAAAATAAGTAGACTCAGAAAGTTAAAAATCACATGTTTTATCTTATATGGGGAATCTACAAAAGAAAGTGTGTGTGAAGGGGCTGACAGGAATGTAGAATCTAGTCTACTAGAGATAAGGAAGTGATGACCAGGGAAAAAGTTGAGAGATGGGGGAAGAAAACAAGGGGGATGAAATAATCAAAGTGTATTATATGCATGCATTAATATACCAAAAGAAAACCCATTATTCTGCATTACTGATACGCACTAATTAGATTAGATTAAATTCAATTTAAAAACCCATGGGACAAATTCAAGTGATCTACGTGAGTAACTGGACACTGGAAAGGAGAGAGTGAGAGAAATATTTTAAGAAACGATGACCAATATTTTAAAAAATTGTGTAAACTATATTTTTAGAACTCTAAGAAGCTCAGTCAACTGCAACAAGGAATATAAAGAAAACCACGGTACATATATTACTAAATTGTGCAAGACATATGATAAAGGAAAACAAGGTAAAAAATAAGCTTTACATGCAAAGGAACAAATGAAAGGATTACAGCAGCCTTCTTGTTAGAAGCAGCACAATATAATGATAGCAGAGTAAGATTTTCAAGTTGAAAAACCAAACTCACTATGTAAAATTCTATATCTAATATAAACAACACCTCTCAAATTAAGGTGAATTTTCCAGAAACTGAAAACAAGCTAAAGCTAAAATTCTAATAAAAAAGGTCTTTCAATTGAAATATACACAAATAAGAGCTAATCAATAAACTGCCAAATATTTACCTGTGTATAATGGCCACAAACACCAGAACACGATAGATTATCAAAATCAAAAAGTTGCGATTCATTATACCATTTAGCAACAGCATGTTTTGGAACAAATTCTCTGAATCCACCTAACCAAATATTTTCTCCAACATGTTCAAAACCTTGGTAGCATTGATACGGTATTTTTAAACAACTGTTATGTTCAAATTTGCACTTTTTTGCCCATGCTTTAGCCACCTGTGCTAAACTGTCATCCCAACTCTGAAAAATAAAGAAAAAGTTTAAAATAAATTTTGCATATTCATTTATGTTAAAATCATTCTAATGATTATAATCAGTTAAGCTTTGTTTAAATTTATTAATTTAATAAATATATAGTTGTTTTGGTATTATGTTCATGGCAATTTCCATTTATTTATATTTCAAAACCACATATTTAATATTAATTCTATGACAGTTCATTTTTCTATTTCCAGTACATAGCAGATGGTCTGGTACATTAGAGACACTCAACAAATACTACAAATGTGAATAAAAGAAGGCATAGAAAGTCTAGTAATTCAGAGGTCTGCAAATTTATTGTAAAAAGTACTCATTGATTATTCTTTTTATTAACACATATTAATAGCATGTATTAATGAATTTCCTCTCTTGTCTGTATCTTAAATATTTACATCTCTACTAGTTCTTTTCTGCTCAGCATGTAAAACTTTCTTTTCCTGCCTCCCATCTTTTGTGCTCCACAGCCCTGTGTTTTGAGATTTTAAGAGAAAGTTTGATGAATGATGAAAGGGAAAAAAAGGAATGATGATTGTGAAAAAACAATGGAAATATTGAATCATGGAGTCTACTCTGCAAGGGGAAGAAAACAGGATGAGAGGAAAATGATATTTGGGGAGAGTTTAGTGATCCATGCTAAACCAGGCTTCCATAGCACTTGACATACTTCTTATGACCTTGTCTTGTAGTTAGTAATTTGCTTGTCTTCCTCTTCTCTACTTCCAATCTTTTTAAAATTTCTATTTTATTTCTATTTTATATTTATTTTAAAGTTAATATGATTCATACATACAGTGTGTTTGAATAAAATGCCACCATCTTTTTTCTACTCCCTCCCCAACTTCCCAATCTCTAGTAAAAAGTTTTACTGTCAGGTCAACTTTTTAATCTTCCATGTATGACAGAAAATATAACGCACTTTTCTCTGTCTAGTTTATGTTACAGTCTTAGTTACTTTCCCATCACTAGGACAAAATATCTAATACCCACAACTTACAGGAGGAAAGGTTTATTTTGGCTCACAATTTCAGTCCAGGGTTGTCTGGCTCCAAGGCGGAATCAAGATGATGAAGGGTCATGGTGGAGGAAAATGTGCTCAACCCATGGCAGCCAGGAAGCAGAGAGAGGAGGGAGGAGCCAGGAAGAACAATACATTTTTCCAGATCACACCCTCAGTGACCGATTTCCAACCAGGCTGCACTTCCTAGCGGCTCATTCAGCCACTGAACTCATCAATGGGTGAATCCACTGATGATTATAGCGCCCTCATGAGCCATTCACCTTCCGAACACGAGACTTTTGCAGCCATTTTAGATGTAAACCATAACAGTCGCTTAACATGATGTCTTCCAATTCAATCTAGCTTGTTGCAAATGAGATAATCTCATCTTTGCTTATGGCTGAATAATACTCTATCATATATACCTATCACATTTTCTTTATACATTCATTTGTTGATGGACACCTGGGCTGATTCCATATCTTAGCTATTGTGAATAGTGCCACAATAAATATGGGCATGAAGGTGGCATTTGGGTATGCTGATTACATTTCATTTGAATATGTATTCAGAAGTGGGATACCTGGATCCCACAGTTGATCTATTTTTAGCTTTGAGGAGCTTCCATATTGTGTTCCATAATGGCTCTATTAATTTAAATTCCCTCTAACAGTATATAAGAGTTCCTTTTTCTCCATATCCTCACCAGTATTTGTTTTGTTATTTTTCTGAAAACAGCCACTCTAACTGAGGTGAGATGTTATATCATGGTAGTTTTGATTTGCATTTTTTTACTTTCCTTTCAACAAAGTGTAAGTTTGGTGCCTTTATTGAGAGACAGTTGGGTGTAGATTTGTGGGTTTAGTTTTGGCTGTCTATTCTGTTCTATTAATCTATATGTCTGTTTTTATGCCAATATAATGCTGCTTTGGTTAGTATGACTCTATAGGATGCCTTGAAATCAAGTGTCATAATGCATCCAGTTTTACTTTTTTCCAAGAATGCTTTGACTACTTTGGATCTTTTGTGGGGTTTTTTAGGATATTTTTCTAGTTTTGTAAAGAATGCCATTGGTATTTCAATTAAGATTTCACTGCATCTGTAGATGGCTTTTGGTAACAGACAATTTTAACAATATTGGTTCTTCCAGTACATGAATATGGGAGGTCTTCCCATCTTTTACTATGTTCTTTAATTCCTTTCTTCCATGTTTTGTAATTTTTCACTCCAGAGTTCTTTCACTTCCTTAGTTGTGTTTCTTGCTAAATGTTTTATTTGTTGCTATTATGAATGGAATTCCTTCAATGATTTCCTTTTCAGCAAATTCATTATGGTTTATAGGAAGGCTGTTGATTTTGATATGTTGATTTTGCATCTGGCTACTTTACTGAATGTGTTTATCAGTTCTAATAGTCTTTTGGTGGAGCCTTTAGTTTTTCTATGTGTAGAAACCTATAATCTGCAAACAGAGATAATTTTATTTCTCCTTTCCTATTTGGAGAACTTTTCTTTATGTTGTCTAATCGTTTTGGATAAAACTTCTAGTAATATATTGAGTAAGAATGTTGACAGTGGGTACCCTTGTTCTGTACCTGATCGTAGGGGAAACGCTTTTGGTTTTCCACCATTCAGTATTATATTGGCTGTGCTTGTCATATGTGACCTTTATTATGTTGAGGTGTGATCCCTTATCCCTAATTTGTTCATGGATTTTATGAACAAATGTTCATAAAAAGATTCATGTTGAATCTTGCCAATGCTTTTTCCGTGTCTATTGATATAATCATATGCTTTTCGTCTTTCATTTCTTGATGTGATGTGTTGCTTTTATTTGCAAATTTGAACTATCCTTTAATCCTTGGGTTGAAATAAACTTGATCATGGTGTATGATCTTTTTTATGTTGTCTTGAATTCAATTTGCTAGTATTTTAGAGTGTGTGTGTGTGTGTGTGTGTGTGTGTTGCATGTATGTTCATCATGGATATTGGTTTATGTTTTCTTTTTTGTGTGGTCTTGTCTGGTTTTACTAATAGGCTAATGGTAGCCTCATAGAGTGAGTTGGAAATGTTCCTTACCTTTATTAAAAAAATACTTATGAAATAGTTTGAGAAGAATTGTTATTTTTCTTCAAAAGCTTTTTAAAATTCAGCTGTGAAACCAGTCTTGGGCTTTTCTTTGTTGGGAAACTTATAGATTCAATATTATTACTTGTATTAGTCAGATTTCCCATTTCTGTGACACAATACCTGACACCCATAATTTAAAGGAGGAGAAGTTTAATTAGGTTCATAGATTTGGGAGATTCAGTCCATGGTAAGCAGTCTACATGGCAAGAACATTATGGAGAATAGGCATAGTGGAGCAAAGTTGCTTAGTTTATCACAGTCAGGAAGCAGAGCAAGGAAACAGCACCAGAGAGGAATGGCTAGAACCAGACATAGACCTCAAGGCCATGCCTGCATGACCCATCCAGGCACACTCACTAGGTATGTCCTGCTAATCCCCTGCTCAGACCTCAAAGCCAATCTAGTTCACACTATCCAGCTTAATGCACACATTTGATATTGGTCTATTCGGTTTTTTAAATATTATCTTTCAGTTTTGTTAGGTTATATGTGTCTAGAAATCTATTTCTCCTATATTTTCCAATTTTTTAGCATACAGATCTTCAAAATAATTCCTAATGATCATTTGTATTTCTGTGGTGTCTGTTGTAATGTCTTCTTCTTTAACCTATATATTTTTTTGAGTTTGCACTCATCTCTTTTTTCTTGATTAATCTAACAAAAGACTTGTTGATTTTATTGTTTTTCACAGTACCAACTCTGGTTCATGCTCTTTTGTGTGCGTTTGTGGGTGGGAGTGTTTGAAATTATATATCCTTTATTCATCTTTGATGTTTATTATTTTTTCCTTGTACTACTTTTGTTTTTAATTAATTAATTAATTAATTTATTTATTTTTGTGGGTACCGGGGGTCGATCTCAGGACCTCACGCACCAGCAGGCGCCTGTGCCGCTGAGCAATATCGCTGGCCCTTTTCTTCGTTTGTGGGCTCCGGGAGTCGAACTTGGGCCCTCACGCTTGCCAGGCAGGCACGTACATTGCTGAATCATCTCACCAGCCCTTTAATTTATTTTTGACTTTTACTAGTACAAATGTTTGCAGTACATAATGATTGCATTCATTGTAGGGAACTGGTACATGTATATAACACATTTCAATTCTTTTTTTCCCCTTTCATTTTGTCTCCTCTTTTTATTTTGCCAACATCAGATTCATTTATAAGACCATATATAGTTAATTATCATATATATAGATTTAAAAAATCAGACTAATAGGCCATAAAACATATAATACATGTAAGACAATTGTAGTAATTCACGGTATGCTTTTAGATACATTGTGCTGGATTACAATAACTTTTTCTTTTTTCTCATTTATTTCTTCTCTCCCTTTTTCATATTATCTGTTTTATTACATACTTTATTTGTATATTAAGTTTTTCATATAAGAAAACCATGCGATATTTAAGCTTGTGCATCTGATTTACTTTACTTAACATTATGGTCTCAAGGAACATGACTTTTGGATTTGTCTTTTTCTTGCATTTATGACTCCTTGAGATGCATCATAGGCTATTTATCTGAAATCTGTTTTTTTATAGACATTAATTGCTACAAATTTTTGTACTTCATCCTATAAGTTTTGTTATGTTGTGCTTCTATTTTCATTTGTTTCAAGGCATTTTTAAATTTTGCTGTGGAATTCTTCAGTTATCTATTACTCATTCCAAAGTGTGTTGTCAACATTCCTAAAATTCATTTGGAACCAGAAGAGACCTAGAGTAGCAAAGGTAATCCTGGGCAACAAAGGCAAGGCATGAGGCGTCACAATCCCTAACTTGAAATTATACTCCAAAGCTACTGTGATAAAATCAGCATGGTACTGGCAAAAAAAATAGACCTGAGGATCAGTGGAACAGATTAGAAGATGCAGACAGCAAGTACTCAGCCACCTTATCTTTGACAAAGGGGTCAAACATATTCACTGGAAGAAGGACGACCTCTTTAATAAATGGTGAGGAAAAACTGGCTTGTCTACATGCTGAAGACTAAAACTAAACTCATGTCTATCACCATGCACTAAACTAAAGTAAAAATGGATCAAAGATCTAAATATTAAAATAGAAACACTAAATCTACTGGAAGAGAAAGTAGGTAGAAATCTTGAAGAGATAGGGGTAGGCAGAGACTTCATGAACAAAACCCAGACTGCATGGGGCAATGCTTCAAAGAATCAACAACTGGGATCTTGTCTTATTAAGAAGCTTTTGCACAGCAAAAGAAATCACCAACAGAGTGAAAAGACAACCCACAGAGTGGGAAAAAAATTTTAGCCAACTGTCCCTCAGACATATGTTCTATCTATAACATATAAAGAATTGAAAAAAATCAGGCCCCCCAAATTCAAAGACCTAATCCAAAAATGGGCATCTGAGATGAATACACATTTCTCAGATGAAGACATACAAATGGTAAATAAATATATGAAAAAATGTTCAACATCATTGGTCGTTTGAGAAATGCAAATTTAAACAACACTGAGATTCCACCTCACCCCAGAAAGAATGGCTATTATCAAGAAATCAATATTAACAAAGGCTGGTGGGGCTGTGGAGAAAAAGGAAAGCTTCGCCACTGTTGGTGGGAGTGCAGACTCGTGCAACCACTATGGAAATCAATGTGGAGACTTCTCAAAAAGCTAGGATTAGAGGTCCCATTTGACACAGCTATTCCCCTTCTGGGTATCTTCCCAGAATTAAAAACATCATACCACAGCGATATATGTGCATCCATGTTTATAGCAGCACAATTTGTAATAGCTAAATCTTGGAAACAATACATATGCCCATCAACCAAGGAATGGATAGAAAATATGTGATATTTTTGTACAATGGAGTACTACTCAGACATAAAGAAGGATAAACTTGACACTTTTATAAGTTAATGGATGCAACTTGAGACCGTACTCATAGTGAAATAAATCAGACTCACATGTGTAAACATCATATTGTCTCCCAGGTGTGAGAAATTGAAAGATTAAATAAGGTCTAGAATGTAAAATAGACATTGTGAAATAGGAAGTAATTGCTTAAAAGAAAGAAGGAACTAGGAGGGAGGAAAGGGGAAAGGAAGGAAGGGAAAATGGAGAAAAGTTCAAGGTAGCTATATTATGAGTGCCTCTTTAAGTTCATTGAAAAGGAAGGTTTGTGCTAATATCAATTGGAGAATTTTTTATGCCCATATCTTGTACTCTGAGTAGGTACATTGAAGATGACAATATGCAGTGTATTAACTATTGTTATTCTCCTATTATTTGGTTATGAAATTCTGTTTTATCTTTTTTCAATAAAATAAAAAAAGAAAAATTTGTTAGGACTTGTTTTATGTCCTATTCTATGGTCTGTACTAGAGAAAAGTCCCATGTTTGATGAAAAAAATTTGTATTTTGCAGCTTTTGGATGGAATGTTAGGTAAATGTCTCTTAAATCCATTTGATCTATAGAATAGTTTAACTTTGATGTTTCTTTGTTGATTTTTTTTGTCCAGATTATCCGCGCATTAAGGATGGTGGAGTATTGAAATACTTCACTCTTATTTTATTGGTTTGTCTCTTATTGATATAATAGTGTTTGTTTTATAAATTGGGTGCTCAGATATGAAGTGTGCATAAACTTACAACCATTATGTCTTCTTGATGAATTGATCCCTTTATCATTAAATAGCGACCTTCTTTTTTTCTTCTTATAGGTATTATCTTAAAGTCTATTTTCCCAGATAGCAGCATAACTATGCCTACTTTAGGTTTCTATTTTCTTAGCGTATCATTTTCCATTCTTTCATTTTCAGTTTCTGTATATCTTTATCAGTAAAATGATTTCCTTGTTAGCAGCATATTCTTGGGCCTTATTTTTTAAATCCAGTCAGTCAGTGTGTATCTTTTAACTGGACAATTTACTCCATTTATGTTCAAGATTATTATTGATTTATAATGACTTCCTCTGGCCACTTTGATTGTCTTCTAGGTGACTTAAATATTCTTTCATTCTTCTCTTTTTCACTGTGCGTGTGTGTGTGGGGGTGTCGTTAGGGATTGAACCCAGGACCTTTGCATTGGATTAAATCCCCACCCCTTTTAAAAATGTTTCATTTTGAGACAAGTTCTCTATAACTTGGCCAGGCTAGCCTTGAGCTTGTGATCCTCCTTCCTCAGCCTCCTGATTGCTGAGATTATAGGCATACATCAACATGTGCAGCTATTTTTGTTCATTTTTGAGTTTGATGTTTTACTGCATTGATAATGTTTGATTTTTTTTATTTCTCTTTTGTATAAATACTGTATAAGTAGGATTCATATTTTCACATGGTTATATCTTCCTTTCATTTCTGGATGTATGAATCCTATAAGGATCTTTTGTAGGGCTAGTTTGGTGATCATGAATTTCCTTGTTTTTGCTTTTCTTGGAAGGTCTTTATTTCTCTTTTTTTCCCGCAGGATAACCTTGCTGAGTATAATAGTCTTGATTGGCAGTTATTTTCTTTCAGGATTTGAACTACATCATCCATGTTCTCTCTCTCCTTTTTTTTTTTATGTGGGTACCGGGAGTCAAACTCAGGACCTCGCGCCTGTCAGGAAGGCACTTGTGCCGCTGAGCGATATCACTGGCCCTTTTTTTTCCTTTATGTGGGTACCAGGAGTCTAACTCAGAACCTCGTGCTTGCCAGGCAGGCACTTATGCGGCTGAGCCATATCACCGGCCCCATCCATGTTCTCTTGAGTTGTAGAGTTTCTTCTGAGAAACCTGCTGTTAGTCTAATGAATTTGCCTTAACTGTGACTTGGGTGCTTTCTTTTGCATATTTTAATTTTTTTCTTTTTCCTGCATTTTGATGGTTTGACTATATCATAGAGAAGATCTTTTCTAGTTATGTCTCATTAGGTTCTATAAACCTCTAGCACATGGATCTATATGGCTTTCTGAAGATTAGGGAATTTTATGCTATTATTTCATTGATTGGGTTTTCTATTCCTTTAACTTTTATCTCTTTGCTTTCAGATATTTCAATGATGTGGTTATCTCTGTGCTTAATGATGTCCCAGTTTTTTTTTTTTTTTGTGGGCACCGGTGGTCGACCTCAGGAGCTCGCGTGCCAGTAGGCACCCGTGCTGCTGAGCGATATCACCGGCCCTTTTTTTTTCGTATGTGGGTACTGGGAGTGGAACACAGGACCTCGAGCTTGCCAGGCAGGCGCTTATGCCACTGAGCTATCTCACCAGCCCCCAGTTTTTTTTTTTTAAGTGGTAGCAGAGTTTATTTGAAAAAGTAAAAGCGAAAATTGAGGGAGAAACTGGCTCTGTAGAGTGAACTTGGGCTGAGAAAAAGAGAAAAAAAAACAAGATAAAAGTACAGCCTGGAGGAAACAGGGCAGGATATCATGAGGAAACCCATGATAACCTGGTGTCCTGAATATCTTGAACGCTCTACTCTTTTTCATTTTTTCTTTTTTTCATATTTCTGTCTGAGAAAGATATTTTACAAGGCCTGTCTTTGAACTCTGATTTTCTGTCTTCTATTTTATGTAGTCTGCTGTTGAGGCTTTCAACCAATTAGCATTATTTTACTTATTAAGCTCTGAATTTCCCAGATTTTTGTTTTGGTTTCTTTTCAAATCTCTATCTTCTTTGCTGAACTTTTGACTCAAATCCTGACTTATTCAAATCTGAATTTCATTTAACTTTATCTGTATTCTCTTGGATAAAAAACTTATTGAAAATCATTCTTTTGAAATTTTTTATCAGGGTTTTCATCCATTTAAATTTCTTTGGAGTATGTTAATAGTGAGTTATGATGTTTGGGGGCTATCTTATCATTTTGCCTTTCATATTTCTTGTGTCCTACATCGGGATTTGTATCTCTAGTTGATCAGATATTTCTACCACTTCTATGGGGTGGCCTTCTCTGTAAGCAGCTTTCTCTTAAAGATGTGTCTTGTGATATTGCTTTGTGATACAATGTTGGCTTTATTTCCATCCGGGTACCATAATATAGTTTTCCTGTAGGTTCTTTGGCTGTGATTAGCACAGTTGAGCACAGTGTATACCATGCTTGTGTTGTTGAGACCCACTCTCTTTTCATGGCATGCAAAAGAGAGGACACTCTAGTAGTTCAGGCAGGCCTCGTGTAGATAGCAGTGTGTTTGGTGCAGACTGGACACTTTGACAATGGAAGTGGAAGCCTCTATATAGTGATGGGAGTTTCCTCAGGCACTGCTAATGGCGGCTCTGTTACTTATAAGGAGCTCTGGCATTTGCTGCACCAGTAATGGTGAGAGGGCTGAAGCACCTGTCCTCTGACCAGATAATGGTATAAATTCAAGTGCTTCGTGGAAGGAAGTGATGGCTGGAACAACAGCAGCCCCTCTGTGGTTCTCATACCCAGTCCTGACAACAGTGCATGGTCAGACAGGTGTAGGAGCAGCTGGCAGTGGGAACCATGAAGGTGTAGTAGTAGCAGAAACTCTGTTGCTACTGTGGGAGGACCCAACCAGGAAGAAGACTTCCATACCCCCAGCGATATGCACCTGGGGGATGGTGTGACATCTAGGGCTTTTCTTTCCCAGACTCTTTCAGCTGTAGCGCTTGCCAGTGAGCTAGTGGGAGTAGGTCATGGCCAGAGCCAGGCAAATTCCCGTTGGCACTTCTTTTGGCTCTTTGCACCCTCGGTGGGGTAAAGCCTGGCGCTTTTCTCCTGATTCATTAAAGTGAAATGCCCAACACTGAGTGACAGTGGGGCCCAGAAACCAAGAAGTTTCTCTGCAGACCTCTCTTGGCCATATATTCTGGGGTCAGGGTGACAGCTGGACCTGCAGCACTTCTCAAGGCTGCCTCAGCATCCCCTTATGGGCAGGACAGGAGCGGAACACAAAGTTCTTTCCCACACTGCGTGTAATGTATGACTGTGTGTGGCACTGCAGGAGGGGTGGCAGCAACTGCATGGGTGACTCACTCATGGCACTGGTGTAAAGTAAGCTGCAAACTTGAAAGAATTAAGAAACTTTTCAGTAGCTATGTTTACCAACTACTGTGCAGAAACAATGTGCAGGGAATCTTTTACCCTCACCCTTGCAGAGGGGAAACTTACCTTCTAGCTCTGGAGCTGCAATGTCAGGTGCTGGGAAATTTTGTTTTTTTTGCTGTGATGTTGTCCCACGTCTTCGAGTCTTATAAGGATCCAGTTTCTCTCTTGTTCATTTCCTGTGTTCTCCCATGGTCATTCACCCCAAAATGCAGCTATATACTTGTTCCTTTGGTTCTTCTTTGTGAAGGAGACAGGTTAATGCTGGGTGCCTCTATTAAGTCATCTTGAAAGGCTTACAGTTCCTCTGAATAGTCAGTAGTATGAAAGAAACATGGAGGAACTTTATTATAGTAAACCCCACATTTACTGTTTGTAACTCTTCTCTTAAATCTAGGTTTCTTCTGAGATCTTTTTCCTTAAGGCTGAAAAACTTCCTTTGTTATTTCTTACAGAGCCATTTTGCTTTTGAATTTTCATACTTAGCATTTCTTCTTTTATCCTGCAAATGTCTTTGTTTTGCTTTAGTTTTCTTTAAATCATTTTGCTCTTTATAGTTTACTTTCCATGTTGAATGAGGATAATTCAGTATTACACTTATGTTTTAGAGAATACAATATTTCCTTCCCAGACTCTGATTGCTTTCAAGATTTTTCCTTTCTTTCATTAATACCAGTTTGTCCCTCATATGCCAGTTGTGATTTCCTTATGCTTAGTCTGGTTGAGTTTTGATGACATTGGATCTGCGACTTTATATCTTCCATAGAATTTGTAAAGTTATTCTTCTGTCCATTATCTATATGTTTCCTTCTTATTGCCTTCAAATACAGCCATTCCTTCTTTAATGACCTACCTCATTATAGACTGTTTAAACTTATGACCAGTCACTCAAGACTTATGACCCGTTCAGACTTACAACAAGGAAAGCGAGTGGGAGTGGCAGTGCGGCCTTATGGTGGATTTTTGTACAGTATAGTGCTGTAATTTTTGCTGTTTTTATGTTCTGTTATACATAGTAGCACTGCATGTAAGAGATATGCAAGTACAAGTGAAGTCATCAAGTTGGAATTTCTTCTATTTCTTTGTTCTGAATATTGTAATGAAATTCGTCATTTAGCGACCAATCCTGGTCACAGGAAGAGAACTCGGTCATTA
This sequence comes from Erethizon dorsatum, assembly GCA_028451465.1. Lineage (NCBI taxonomy): Eukaryota > Metazoa > Chordata > Mammalia > Rodentia > Erethizontidae > Erethizon > Erethizon dorsatum. The sequence goes on from CM051834.1 coordinate 28,854,205, forward strand.
AATGAGGAATACCTGTACATGTATGTTAGACTATTTGGACTTGTTCTAGTATTACATTCTGTTTTTGTTTTCATCATCATTTTTGTTTGTTCTCCGTGCTTCAGAGTAGATAATCTCTAATAACCTATCTTAGCCTTTACAAATAATTTCTGGAGCTGCATTTAGTCTCTTTTAGTCTATTCAATGAATACTTCATTTCAGGTATTGTTTTTCTTTAAATTTTAGAATTTCCACTTGGTTCTTAAGTTTCAGTTGCTTTGCTGATATTTTCCACTCTCCACCTACTTTGTCTCTGTATTTCTCTTTGTTCCTTAACATATTTCGCTATTTAAAACATTTGGCTACTTATTCCAAATCCATAGTTCTTCAATGATCTTAAAGACAATATGATTTTTTTTAAACTTTCTTCAGTTCTTTCTCATTATTATAGAAAGACTAACGGCACTTTGTGAACTTCTACATCCTTGTAAGAGTTGAGCTACTCAGGAAGCTGAGAAAAGAGGACTGCAAGTTTGAGGCTAGCCTGGGCAACTTAGTGAACTCCTGTTACAAAATGAAAAAGGGCTGGGATGCAGCTCAATGGTACAGTACTCCTGAATTTCATTCCCTGTATTGAAAAACAGAAACAGAAAAGAAAAGGGTTCTTAGTCTTTTAAAAATCTGACTCTATTAATCTTTAGGTCTTCCTTTCTTTCTGGTATGTTAGCAGTATTCCAGGTTGCTCTTGTATATTTTCTGCCCTACATCTGGATTCAGCCATTCCCCCCACACACGCATGGAAATCTTCTGTCAGGGCAAAAATACAAAAATATGGGTGCTATGAAATCTTATTGTTAATGGTTATCTTTACTTCTATACTTTTTCAATGGACAAAGCTAGGAAATAACTAAGAAAGAAATCATGAATTCATGCTAACATTTCAACTCTGATTTAGAGATTAGAGTGTTTTAATTTTGACTATGTCCTGATATCTACTTCTTTTATGCTGAAATTCTTGATTTCTATAAACTAGCATAATTACTTTTTGCTGTATGATAAAATATGCAATAAAATTATTTCAAAAGCACTCACAGATATCACTACTAGCATTAAATTTTTTGAATTTAGTTTAAGATTTATTTCTAGTTAATTTTGACCTCAGGATGTGTTGTCGTATAAATATACAGTTGAAACACTGTATTGCAAAGTCACTTACATAATTTTTAAGTATATGTATGAGATCAATTTGATATATTCATTTTATGTTAAAAATTTTGTTTCTAAAGGATATTTTTTCTTAAAGTTACATAAAAAATTACACATTTACCAAGTCAAATTATAGAACAAGGTAAATTTAAAGAAGATACACTTTTGTTCTTATCTTCTGCAACCTATTGCTTCTTTTCCTCTCTCTTAGGTTGCTGTGTACACTTAAATTAATTTTACATTTATCCTTTCATTGTTTGCTTTCAAAAATAATAGCATATATGTATGATTATATAGAATGTATGTGTAAATATGTAAATGTACACATATAATTAAATAGCATTTTAATAGTATAGTTCTTTAAAAATAGGGTCATAGTCAAATACATATTAGAAAAGACTATATAGCAAATACATACCTTTAACTTCCCCAGTCTTTCGAAGATTAAGAGAAACATTACATATTAAAATATTTTTAACAATTCTGCATTAAAGAGATCAATTTATATTATTTTCCAAATCTATTTGAAACTTACTCCTCCTCAGAAAATCGTTTTGCCATACAGCAGAGCAGTGTAGTTTTGAACTTATTTAAATGCCCGGTTGTGATTTTTAAAATTATTTATTTTTTGCTGGACAGAGAAAAAGAAAGCTGAAATAAATAAGGTAGAAGAGTACCTATATCTGCATAGCACATAGATAGACTAACACCAGCTACATTTATGTTCATAAAAATAGCATAATTATAGGAAAAAGTTACAATGTAAAAAAATTCCCAGTAAGACAGTGCATATGCAAGAATTTGTTTAAAACATGTAAATTGTAGGAATTATTTTAGTAATCTAATATGCCCTTTGCTTATTCTTCATATAGAGCACTCTTTTGCCTTATTGTCTGTGTGATGAAGGTCTTTGGAAAATACAGCCAGTGCAATGTTTTTCGAATTAAATTTCCCAAGTGTATTATTTTTCATGAAAAGGGCCATCTGATATTATTCAAGTGCTGATTTCATTTTTCACATTCTTCTGGAACATTTTATCTTTCAGATAAATGGTACATATGCAGTGTTTTTTTTTTTTTTGTCTTAGGCTCATGAGATATAAAAATAAGAGAGAATGAGACAATCATCAGGAAAGCTGTAACTTTATATGTGTTATCTTGGATGTGCTGGATGGGAATTGAGAGGGGAGGGGGAGAGAGAGGGAGGGAGAGAGGAGGGGGGAGAGAGAGAGAGATTGAGAGAGAGAGAGGTGTAAACTGCAGTGATGAAGCAACTTCAACTATCATCCTTCAACCACCACTTTCCCTCCCTGTCCCAAGGAAGTTTAGTGTAGGAAACAAAACAAAAAACAGCTTCAAATTGTCCTTTCTCATCCACTCCTACTATTACCTTGGAAGACACTGCCCAGCCAAAGTGTGATTTTCTTCAAACTACAGGCAGAGTTCAGACTATTCAGACAAGTAAATCCATGAAATGCACAGTCTCTTAGATACCTTAGGATGAACCAGAGAAATACAAGCTCAGCCCCCTTTTTTCTCACCATATATTTCATATCGGCCGCGGAAGGACGGACTTTGCCTCGAAATTCATTGTGGGACTCAACACACTGTTGGATAAAGTGTGGGTCTGTGACAGATGGGACTTGGGGAGCTTTACTAGCTGCTAAACACAGACCAAAGATCCATAAGCAACTCAATTTCATCCTCAGAGCCATGGAAGGACGTGGAGGATGCCTAGGCTGCACCAACCGGTAACGGCTGGGGCAGCCGGACCTCCGCAGCCCCGGGGACCGCGCTCTCTCTGGACTCCATCCTTCTGCACCGGCTCGAGCCCAGCTCGAGGACACCTAGCAAGCGGTTCCCGCGGGTAGTGTCACTAGGGGGCAAGACCACGCAGCCCTGGGCTGCAGGGGAGCGCCTTGAGACGCAGACGCCTTCTGGAATCGTTGCAACCGGTGTTTGGACTGTAGGTGGCAACAAGCAGGTACACGTTGTTAAAGAGCAGGGTGTATTGGATGCTGTCAGTGGGTCACGTCTGTGTACAGTACTGTAGTTTCATGGACTCGGCCTCCCTATACAGATTTTTTTTTACTGTTTTGCATAAACTGCCACATCATTTTGCTGCTTCCATCGGGGATTGGGAATTAATAGGCAATTTATGAACTGCCGATTTGATAGTTTGGAGTGCTGCTTGTGTTGGTATGCCAAAGACTAGGGTTATGAAGAGAGCAGGTTTGCTTGCTTATTTCACCTAAGATACAATGCAAAGCATTTGGCTTTATGTTTTAAATTCATTATGTTAATGATGTTGTTATTAAAAAATAAAACCGTATTTTTCTATGACATAAAATGACTTTTTTTTCAGAATTTCTGTGTTTCAAACAAATATCATTATTTAATCGTTTAGGCTGATTACAGTGCCATTTAATTCATCTGAACACATGCTAACATCTGCTGAATGTTCTGCCATACTTAAGTAAACCAACCACTAACATAAATGATCTAAAAATTTACTTCGATGAAAGTAGCTATTTTGAATAGAAAGCAGAAATTCAATTATGAAGCAAAAAAAAAAAATGCAAAAGCCCTAATGGAAATTGTACTGGGTCGTGGAGAAAATATTTCTGGTCTATGTATATTCTCTCTCTCTCTCTCTCTCTCTCTCTCTCTCTCTGTGTGTGTGTGTTTCTCTCCCCATGTAGATATATACACCTCTCTTTACATATACATTTTATGTATGTACACATGTCCCTAAAAATCCACAAGGCAAGAGAGCAGGCTTCAGATTCAGATAAGAGTTGATGTTGCAATCTTAAATACAAAGCCTGGTAACTCAGAAAGCATTTTTATGTGGCACTCCAGAGGCAACATTCTGTTTTCTTTGAGAAACTTTAGTCTTTGCCTTCAACTAGTTGGGAGATGCCCATCCACACTAAGAAAGAGAAGAATAATATACTATATTCAAACCTTATTGATTTAAATGCTAATCAATTCTAGAATCTATTTTCATACAACATCTAGACTAATTTTTTTTTTAAAGAGAAGAAAAAACAAAACAAATCAAAAGAAGAACAAATTTTCAAACCAACATAATAGGAGGGTAACAATGGTTAATACATTACGTATTACTATCTTTAAGTTAGTTATTCAGGACACCAGACATTAGCATTCAATTGTCCAAACATTATTGGCACAAACCTTACTCTTCAATGAACTAAGTAAAAATGGTAGTGTATCTATCTTAACCATCTTATATATATATATATATACAATTTTTTTCCCTTTCCCTTCTTTCTTTTCCCTATTCCAGTCTCTCTTTCCTTTTGACCAGTTTCTTTTTGATTCACCATGAATCTAGACTAATGTTTGATCAAAGAGATGATCATCATAGTATATTTGATACATGGAATTAACCATTGTACCCTTTTCTTCCCAAAACATTTTCATGCATATCTTATTACCTTATTCTTCTTTTCCCTTACACTGAATACTGCATTCAATTCATTTACAAACCTTATTAGCTCTACTTTTAAATTATTTCCTTAATTTCCCATTCTGTAGATAGCCAATACCCTGGTCATGCTGATATCATTTCTTACCCAAACTAAGGTAATAGTATCCTCCTACTTTGCTTCTCTGTCTCCATTCTTACCATCCTGTGATTTATTTTCTGTAGAACTGCCAGATTATAAATCTTAAAACATAATTTTTCCTCTCCTCAAAATTCCAGTGAATACCTTTCACACTTAATATAAAATCCGCAGCTCTCTATATAGCTATGAGGCACTAGGCACTATATAATCTGACCATGACTAACTATGTGGCTCTTTTTTCTGTATTCTCTCAGTGTTCACCCATGTCTCTCTTGCTGCAGCCACCTCTATCAGCTTGACAAGGATGCTCTCTACTTGGGCTCTTGTGCTTTCTCTTCCTTTTGCTTGCAGTGGTCCTTACAGAGTTCCTCTCAATGTAGTCTTCGCTGATCATGCTACTTCACTTATCTGCTAGTGTCTATTTTTTTCACTGCATCAACTGTTATTTGAATATGCTATTTCTTTAACATCTGATTCCTTTATTAGATTGTTGCTTTCACCAAGACAATGGCTTTGCTTTCTTCACTGATATATCTTTAGCACCTAGAAAGGGTACTGAAACTGTAGGCCCTCAGCGAAAATTCAATGAAAGAATGAATGAATGAAGAAATTAGAATATTATTCTAATGATATCGTATACTGTTGTAAGCTTCTAGAGGGCAGAAAGTACATTTTATTTGTCATATATACATGAGGAGCTCAGTGTTTTTCATTCAATCAATAATTTAAATGGGAATACTACATAAGCTTATACACTTTTTCTAACTTTTGTTTCATTAGCAGATAAAGTAAAACCCTGGTTTGGGAGCATAATTTGTTCTGGAAACATGCTTGTAATCAAAAGCACTTGTATATCAAAGCGCATTGCCTCATAAGAAATAATGGAAACTCAGATGATTTGTTCTACAACCCAAAAACATTTATATAAAAATGATTACAATACTATAATACAAAATAATAAAAAATACAAAATATAAAGAAAAATACACAAATTTATCTTCCATGTACCTTTCAAAACCTTCGTGGCTGGTGTGAGGCAGACAAGAGAGGGAAGGGTTATTGTGTAGGATGCCTTTCAATCACTAACGGAATTACTGCTATCCATTGGCTGAAAATGGAATCTACACTTGCTTTACCTCCTTTTGAAGATTTCACAGAAATGTGACACTGCATTGTCATTAAACAGACTCATCCCTGGCCTTATTCAGCTGGTGATTTTCTACAGAATTTTGCACACTTTCCCACATTTTATGCATCTCCCTAATCTCTTTTGAAGTGATCCACAACACCTTTTTCTCCTCCTCCTCTGCAGATGAGACCTCCTTCATAATCTCTTGCTGTTGGGAGATGATCACCCACAATCCTGCAGTGAGAGAGAGAGAAGAACCACTATCTCAGTTGTGATCAGGTGACACTCAGTGTCACATACTACCTGTATTGCCAGACACCACTCAAATTTTGTCAAGTTAAAATTTTAGGGCCGGTGAGATGGCTCAGTGGCGTATGCGCCTGCCTGGCAAGCGCAAGGTCCTGAGTTCGACTCCCGATACTCACATACGAAAAAAGGGCCGGTGATATCACTCAGTGGCATGGGCACCTGCTGGCATGCAAGGTCCTGAGTTCAACTCCTGGTACCCACAAAAAAAACAAAATTAATAGAAATGTTTGCTCATCTAAAGGAACACTTGCAGAGCAAGTTACTCCAAACCCAAAGTTTTATTATAGTATGTTTTTAACAGATATTTGTTTAATACATGAATAACTGAATGGACAAGTAAATGAAAATTTAAAGTAAATATTGATTTAAAATATAAATTCTGGGCCGGTGAGATGGCACAGCGGCGTACGCGCCTGCCTTGCAAGCGTGAGGGCCTGAGTTCGACTCCCGGATCCCACATACGAAAAAGGGGCCGGTGATATCGCTCAGCGGCACGGGTGCCTGTTGGCGCGCGAGGTCCTGAGGTTGACCCCCTGGTACCCACAAAAAAAAAATAAATAAAATAAAATAAAATATAAATTCTTTTTGCATGTTGGAGATGAACACAGAGGCTTGTGCTTGTTATGCAAGTTATTTTTGTCATCACAATAATAAATACTAATTTATGTTACTTCAGTTTTATTTTGTGTATAGAGAAGTCAACTGGCTATACAAATAACAGTACATACTTGTATAAAATCATGAATTGTTTTAAAAATTGGCAAAAGTGTCAATTTACATGGTCAATATAGAGTTCAAGGTTTTGCTCTCTTAAGAGAAGGAAGGGGGCCGGTGAGATGGCTCAGCGGCTTAAGCGCCTGCCCGGCAAGCGCGAGGGCCCGAGTTCGACTCCCAGAACCCACATACGAAAAAGGGGCGGGTGATATCGCTCAGCGGCACGGGTGCCTGTTGGCGCGCGAGGTCCTGAGGTCGACCCCCTGGTACCCACAAAAAAAAAAAAAAAAGAGAGAAGGAAGAAGAGGCTGATCAATTGGTATTAAGCTACAGTTCAGAGAAATAGTTTCTGGGGTGTTCTATTGCATCCTGGGGTAACTATAGATAGTGGTAATGTATCGCATAATTCAGAAAAGTTGGAAGAGGGAATTGATAACATTTTTACCATGGGGAAATGATGTTTGAGAAGACTGATAAGTTTCCCCGATTTGAACATTACACAATGTGCCCAATGTATATGATGTATTAAAACATTACATAGTACCCTACAAGTATGTACACTTTTAAAATGTTGATAAAAAATAAAGAAAAAAGTTGTATTAACAAAATGTTTGAGTTGTATAGATGTGGTTTTTTAGACCACCCTTTTAGTGGCTCGGGGACCCATATTGAAAAATATTGGAATAATTCAGGTGCCAAGAACCTCTAAGTGCCAAGAACAGACCAGGACATGGTGTTTTTCTCGGCTATTTGGAATGGCTGAGATTAGATAGGTACTTATTTTTTCACAGTTGAGGTTTAGGTTTTTGTTCCATTTTTACTTTTTTTCCTAGTTTATTTTTATTTTTCTTTCTGTGGGGTAATGACCAGACAAATTTTATGAAGTGTAGGGAAGAAATGGAATGAGTACATTATACTCACTGATTTCACTGTTTTTATGCTTTCTTTCTTTTTTTTTTTTTGTGGGTACCGGGGGTCGACCTCAGGACCTCGAGCGCCAGCAGGTGCCCGTGCCGCTGAGCGATATCACCGGCCCTTTTTTCATATGTGGGTTCCGGGAGTGGAACTCAGGACCTCGTGCTTGCCAGGCAGGCGCTTAGGCCGCTGAGCCATCTCACCGGCCCTGTTTTTATGCTTTCAAAATGTATTTTTACTCAACTGCCTTCAATCTGTAAGTTTGGACATATATTTTGAAGAGAGCTAACTTTGAAGAGATACTGCAAATAAAAAAATAAAAAGATTATTTTGGGATGAGAACTGGATCAGAATTCATGGGATCTTAGTTGTAAGGTACCCGACCGTTGGCTGTGTAATTTAGGAAAGTCACCGCATATTATGTTGGAGTAGAACCTTAGAAATACCTAAAGCCATCCTTTTCCCTTGTGGATGAAGATTCGGTGTCCGGAGACACCGTGTAGAGTGCAAAAGAAAAATTTTGGCGGAGTAAAGAATAAAATGGAGGTTTCCTAATTTCTAGGCCTGTGTCCTTTCCATTCCATCAGTATTTTAAATTGTAACCTATATAATGTGTCCATACACATACACGCCCACGTACACACGCACTTGTGCATGTAATAATCTATACGTATGTGCACATATAAAGTGATATACATGTGTCTGCTTAATATCTATATCTTTCCATATAATGTTATACTGCAGTCTTTTAAAAAATAATTGCAAGCTCCTCGACAGCTGAAAATACAGCATATGCTTGAACTGTTACCCCACAAACATTGCTCCGGGCGCTGGGCGCGGGATGGTGGCTCTGTGAAATATGCTAAATAGCGTGCAGTTCGAAGAAGAGCTACACAAAGGCCGCGGATCCGTGCCGGGCTTCGGCCCTCTTCCTGCTCAGGAGAAGCGCCGGGCCAAGTCAGCTCCGGCTCCGCGCCGGGCTTTGGGGGCGCCGAGGCCTGGGCGCGCTGTGCGGCGGAGGGGCGGGGGGCTTCCTCCTGGTGAGTCTGTCTGCGAGCCTAGCGAGGTTTCAGGGACTTGGGCCCTTCAGGAAGAGGGACTGGCAGCACAGCTTGCAGGGCCGGAGGGTGGCGTGCACGAAGCGAAGGATTTTGCTGACGATCTGTTGTATTTTCCTTAGCGGTGGGTGAGACTGGGCTTCGGAGGCGGGCTGTGTGCCTGTTGCCAGGCAACCTACGGACGCTGACCCGCGCAGTCTTTCCTGAAGGCTCCCTTCCAGCCTGTCCGGTCTGAAGCTGTCGGAAGAAGGTTCTTGGTGAAATCGCCCTAGGTTAGATCCTTTCCGACTCACCTGTTTTGCACTTGGTTTTGCTGGGATTGTTAGGTCCAGTCGGGTTGGTCTGTCAGATTGGAAGGGCGTGGAGAATTCCTGCAGGTGCTCTGTAGTGTGAGGTAGCAGTACTCTATACGTTGTTTGAAATTAGGAATGACCTTAGGTTCAATTTCAGCTGCCTGGGTGTCACCTGGGATCCAAGATAATCTTGGTCTCTGATCTCAAGCAGCTTAAATACTAAATTGTATTGACAAATCTCTTTCCTTTCTCCATGTCTATTAGCTGGATTAGACCAATTTATCTTTGCTTTCGTTATGTTGGGATTTGGTGTTAGCAATTTAATAGCAACTAGTATTACTGCCCAAGAGAAAAATGATGATAATTAGAGTTGAAAATAATCAATGTTTAAGCACGAGGCAAGTGGGAAGTGAGTTCTGTGCTTTAGGTAGCACTGAAAGATATCAGTCAGTGATACTACATGCTAGCAACAACATTTTGAGTGGGGACGGAAGCCATGGCTTTTACCATTTTGAGTGGGGACAGAAGCTATTCAGAAATGTTCATCTGTCTTCTTGCTATCTCTTATCCCCAGCATATCCTGGGTGAGTGGATAATTAGTGTTTTATGACAAAGACAACCCTTGGGATGCATTCCAAAGATTGCTTCACAGCCATTTGTTTGACATGTTGATTCTTGTGTGGCCAAGTTTAGGTTTCTGTTGTTCTTTAGCCTCTTCAGCTAATTCCCCTCTGCTGCTTGTATTATTTATACTGCCAAGGGGATAGTACTACAAAGTCTGAAACTCATGTATGAATTCAGGCTCTGCAATAACTGGCAAACAATTTCGTAAAGAAAATCACTTTCCTTGGTCTCAGCTTGCTCACTTTGAAAATAAGAAGCGCAGGCTGGTTTTCTTTGAAGCCCTGTTCAAATCTTATGATTTTGCTAAATAGGGTGTTGGTGGCCTGACTGCTCTAGTTCTGTAGATCCCAGCATGTTCCATATATGATAGCATTGCCCTTTGAACACTTTTACTATATATAAATGAATCATTTTATACTATGTGATTCTGAATTAACTTGAATTGATTGGATTGACTTATTTAACAAATATTAAATTCCTGCTATTTTCTAGGTTTTCTGCTAGGCCTGAAATACAGAGCTTTGGAGGTGCTGTGGTGTCCGTCTTCTCTACATAGAGGTATTGGTGGAAAACCAACAGTCCTTGCCTTTAGGCGTGTCACTATCATTGTCATTCATTGCTTTAAACACTTATGCAGCATCTGCAGATGGAACTTACATGTCGATATCGTGATTGTGATAATTGCGTGTGGATAAGTGAAACTGACCTGAGAATATGCTCAAGGTGTATACAGTTATTTGGTGATGTGTTAATTTGATTGACTAAGTAAGTATTTATTGTCTGCTGTAGTAAAGGTAAGAGATACCAGCCTTTGTGGTCTTGACTGTGCTAGGGAAAGAAAGAGAACTTATTGCAGAGAGTGATGACTGTCTTGTCTGAGAAATGCAGGAATAGGAGGACATGGATATTTGAGGGTTAAAATTATGCTGTTTTTGTTATCTGAAAATTAAGCATAGTGATTAAAATAACTTATAGTGATTTGAAATGGCTGTAAGAGTTACTAAGGTATAACATTGAGAGGCTGGTGGGTGTATGTAGAAAATCATTTAGCTGATTGTTCAGCATCCCTATCTCAATTTGGGTTTATTAGCTGGTAATTATCATAGCAATTAGATTAACTCTTGTGATGTAATTCAAGTCTCCAAACCAAACAAGCAAGCAAGCTAATAGCAACTTTGAAAAGTTTGTAAAAGATAACCCTGAAAAGAAAGCCATGCAGTACCACACAAGTACTGCATTTTCAAACGTGATAATTTGTGATATTTTCAGAATGCTTCCTGTTGGTTGATAAATCTCGAATTCACTCTTAGAGTAGAATTTCAGGCTTAAGTCAAGGATATTTTTATGAGGAGAGGGTCTTGGGGTGGAGTGAAAGGAATCACTTGGGTAAGTTAGGACAGGTAATTTTTTAGATAAGGTTTCATTCAGCATGAAATAAAGGGTGCCTTAATAATATTTTTTGCCTTAATAATATTGAATGTTACCTTATTTCATCAGGATGAGAAAGGTACTAACATTAAATTCATGTCACACATTAGAAATATTTGCTCAGAGAAAGTAGTTCCAACTCAAGCTTAAATTACAGGGAAGTAGGAAAAAAAATCAATATTTTAATAAGTTTATTTAACTCAACCTGGAAATATGCCATGCTCTCTTTAAAAATAAGCAGAACAAAAATAATTTACTATAAAAATAAATCCAACTCTAATTATAGAAAAAAAGTATGCATAAATCTTTAAAAAACTATTCTTAGTAATACAAGAGTGAATATAAACTAAAATTACAAAATTTTGGTGATGATATATTCATCTGATTTTTATTTAATATGTCTTTTTTTTTTTTTTTTTGGTGGGTTCCGGGGGTCGAACTCAGGACCTCGTGCTTGCCAGGCAGGCGCTTATGCCGCTGAGCCATCTCACTGGCCCCACCATTTCAAAATTCTTAATCACATCTGAAAGTCTTTTTTGCCATGAAAGGTACATATTTTCAGAGTCCAGGGATTAAGATGCTGTTCTCTTTGGAAGCCCAGCAGTCAACCAGAGGGCATATAGAATTGCCCTACACAAAAAGTTGTTATTAGTAAAAGAAGTATAAGTGATTAACCATATGATTTCTTTCCATGAAGCATTGTTGTGTAATTTGCACTGTAGAGTGAAAATTATCATTTCGTATTTATTTTACCTTTTTAAAGCACAGTGCACTGCATGATAAGTACATGAACTTGAATGGATTTAGAAGTTAGAGGAGTGGCTGCTTCTCCTGGGAGCCAAGCTCAGCTGTTTTCTGGAAGAATGAAACCATTACAAGTATGCAAGCTATATCATTTTCCTCTTGCAGGATGACTCATTAAATAATTTTCTGACTACTTTCTTCATGGTTTTATGACTGTTTATAATCACAAATATTTAGGATCAATATTGCCTACATTTGACAACTGGAACAAAATTGAAGATAATCATTATTTGAAAATATGTCACTGCCTGAGTTAGCTTTATTTTAAAATTAAGCTTATGATTTTATTATTGTTATTAAAATATTTGTGTTTATAAAAAGTATTAAAGAAAGAAAAAGTCTGGGGGCCAAGGGAGATGTGAAGACAGGAGGGGAATAAGTAAAAATGATCAAAATGTGATATATCCCACAATGAAAGTATTTATCATGTATCACAAACACATAATAATAAAAAAGGGAAGAGAAAAAAGAAAAAAACAGCTGAAATAAAAAAATAACAATATTTGCTATACTAGGATGTAGTCTTTTGCATTTTGGTGGATTTATGCATAAAATTGGTACGCCATTGTAAACTGCATATATAATTTTGTACCATACTTTTTAATTTAATGCAAATCATATCCATTTTCTATATAATTAAAAACTCTGAAAATGCTTTGAATAATTTTATAATGTATAGTGTAGTTTAAATTTAGAAGAGGCTTAAGAGATCATAAACCAAGAGATCATGAACATTTTAAAATGTTTATTATGTTTATTTAAAATGGAACTCAGTCCTGGATTCTTTTGGATTTATTTGTTTTGCATTTGTACTGTACACAGCACTTAGTACAATGCTAGACAATAGGGGCACAACATTAAATGAGATGAAGGCTTGTCTCAAGGAGCCTCTAGTCTTTTTTTTTTTTTTGGTACTGGGGATCAAACTCATGACCTCACACTTGCCAAGCAGGTGCTGTGCCGCTGAGCTATATCCCCAGCCCCCAAGCCTCTAGTCTTGTAGGCAGGATTTGTCATTCTAATAGTGTTAAATTCACCTAAAGGAACAAATACAAAATACAGAGTTTCAAAGAAGAAGGAATGGTTTAATGTGGTAAGAGAAGTTTTCAATGAGGAGAGACGTCTCTCTTCATTGAAGGGATGTATAGGCTTTTAATAGCCAAAAAAGGTGGAGAAGGTAACCAGGGCAATGATGACTCCATGCTTAAAGATATCCAAGTATGAAACATAGATTATCCAACTTGCTATCATTTATTTTTAAGCCAAAATTAAAATATTTGAGACTAACATAACATTTGGTGTTATCTATGTAGGAAGAAATCCTGGGCTTCTGTTATTAGGCCCTTTATTTTTCACAACCTAGATGCTATGACTGTTGTGTGTTTCATTGACTAAATGCAGTCTTAGAGTTAATTTCTCTCTGTATCCATTACAGAATTGGGTAAATATAAAATTCATTTTAGAAATATATAAATGTGGGTCTGGGGATGTGGCTCAGTGGTAAAGTGCTTGCCTAGCATGTGTGAAGCCATGCTATTTCACTTAGCATTATGATCTCAAGGTATACCGATTCACGTTCTGAATTCGAGAGCCATGCTCTTTCGTCTGGGTTAAACTGCTTCTGTTATATGAATGAGTTATGTTTTGGGGTTCTTGTGGCCCATTGTGTTAATGGTCTAATTCTGAATTCTTTGATAATTTGGGTCAAATCCCTTGTTGTTAGTTAAAATATCAAGCACAGTATTGCAGCCTTTTTCATTGATTATGTAGTTATAGAAACTTCTTTTTCCTGTTTAATTGTTAGAAAAATATCAAGGTTTAAAATATTTTAAATATGGTTTCTATAATGACCTTTTTCTGCTGAAGTAATAGCTGCTTTAAGTCTTACTGCCTTTATGTCTCTTCTAGAAACTTACAGAAAATGGTGGAATTAGGGGACACGTTTATGCTTGTCTTAGAACTGTTGTTCTCTATGGAAAAAATAATTCCAAGTGTTTAGGTTAGTGCCTGTTAGATTTCATTAACCAAGTGTCATCATAATTAATGTCAAATTACTAGGTGCTATTTCAGGAGTGTTCTAAGAGCTAAAATTAAAAATTATAAACTCTGTTTTTAAAAAACATGATAATTACTGGTACAAATTATTACATTGTTACAAGCACCAGCAGTGAATAAATAGATATGAGATAAGAGCATAAAAAATTGTTTAGATACCCTGATAGTCAAAGCAATGCAGATTAACACCATAATACCTTTATGCCTCTATTAAATTAAAGGGAAAAGGTAACATTAAGAATACTTAGAAGTAGACAGTGCATTGTTAATTGGAACAACACTTTTGGAGACATGATTGGTAGTCTGTACTGCGGTATACAATTTTTCTAATTATTCAATCCAAGTAATCCCATTTCTGGTTATCTGATCTAAGGAAATAATCTCAAACATAGAGAAAGTCATATGTAAAAAGTCATTTTTTGAAGTGCTTTCTATGATCTATTTTGAACTGCCTAGCACAATTCTGTTGGAACTAGACAAGAAGGGTAATTGCCCTTCTAAAACAGTTATGCCTGTGACTTTAGAAAGAGTGTGTCTATTAAAACACTCTGGGAATGAGAATAATAGTAATGCTGATGATTATGGCAACTACAGCTATACTTTACTTAGCTTCCTGAAGTTGGTTTTCTTTTCTTCCTAAAGTTAGATGATGTCAAGATGTTTCACAAATACAATAAATATCATCTTTGATGTGTGACAAGAGTTTTCTGTTGTCTAAGGCCATTATCTTCATATCTTTTCCACTTATTGATAATTTTGTAACTTATCATTGTCACGTTTTAAATATTTATTAGAATTGTATTTAAAACAATGTTATAATATGTCTTGGAAGTTTAAATTGATACTGAGATGAATTTGTTTTCTCTTATTCTTATGGTCAGTTATAATGATAAAGCTCAATCTTGAATGTAGTTTCTATACTTGGTATCAATATGGTAAATTACAACTTAAATAATATTTCAGCAGTAAGATTGTTTTCTGATGACACAATTTTCTCCCTTCTCTTTTCATCTGGGTGACTCTTCATCCTTTCAGAACTCTCATTAAAGATTGCCTTTTGTTTTAGAAATACTTTTCGATTCCTTAGAGTAAGATGGCTACTCCTGCTACGTAATTGCTCTGCCATAGACTTATTTTTCATGTGAGTGCTATGCAGATGGTGGTTATATGTCATGCTATCATTTTACCTGTGTCTCATGGACAGCGGGGAGGGACTTAGTATTTTTACACAGGGTTTACTGAGAAAAATTATAACTAAGTCTATTGCGTTGATTCACTGCTTATCTTGTAAAGTATGAAAGATACTGATTCTAGTTATTTTATTTTTAAATTAAAGCAAGGTTGGACTTCTAGATCATGGGCAATCCAGAATCCCTGTCCACCTATGTAAGTCATATTTCTTTCCATTTGAATTGTTCAGTGGCCCAATGTTTACCATACTTTGCAAGTTAAAAAATAAAGCAAAGCTGTACAGTATAAGCAGCTAGAATTTTGAACTGCAGTAGGACCAGTGTGCATACAGAAAACTTGAATATTACTATGCCAAAATTAAGATAGTTCTTGTCATAGAATGGTAAGATTATGAGTAATAATACTTTAATTTTATTTTCTTTAATATCATTCTCACATTTTAATGAAAAAGTTAAAATATTTTTATGTTTTTATTAGTGTATATTTGTGATACATAGTAATTACATTCATCTGGAGGAATTGGAAAATATACATATCTTGATTATTTTCACTTACCCCTCTCCCTCTTTCCCCAACTCCCCTTCCCATCTCCATAAAGTTTACCTCTCTGTTTCCTACCATCTCTTTTATTTTTCCCTTTAAATTATTTCTCTTTTGGGTTTCTTATATTAGAGAAACCATGTGATATTTGACTTTCTGTGCCTGATTAATTTCCTTATGGTCTCAAGATCTATCTAAAATATTTTTAATTAGAAAATTTATTTTTATTTTGCCTTTTTAAAAATTCAAATTTACTTTTTGGCTGATGCATAAAGACATAAATGTACATACTTATGGAATACTGTGTGGTGTTTTGACACATGTGTACCTTGTGTAATGTGTAAATCTGGGTAAACATTTATCTCCTTACTAAATGCATTTATGAAAGAATTCTATAAGATTTTCATTTTTATAATTGGTATAGTAAAAATTAATTTAATAGTACATATGCTGTGTTTTATTCTTGAGACAAATAATTTAATCACTCTTATTAAATTTTTTTATTTAGAATGCATTAATTTATGCTTTGTATTTTACACTTTTGAGGACTTGAAAAGTGTAATATACTTCAAGTATTTTAGACTACAGGGCTTCTTGGAAAATAGAAATTAAAAACAGTAATTTGCTAAACCATAAACCACAGGCAGCGCTATTTTTGTAGATTAAAAATTAGCAAATGTAAATAATTTTATGTATGCCTATAGGCCTAAAGATAGCAATACGCTTAATTACTAGATATAAGATATTGAGTATGTAATAAGGACTGTATCAATTGTGTTTCGGTCAATGTTTAATAACAAGTGTTCTGAAACTGTGTTAAGTTTACTATAAAATTTTACTTATTAATTATTAATAAATTTAAGTATGTTTTAAGATGATCAAAATTTTTACTATTATAAAGTATGTGTAGCAAGAAATTTACCAGTGATAGTAAAATATATAGTCTCTTTTAAAGTCCATTAGACAATTGGGACTCACAGAATGCTTGCTTTGTTTATTCTGAACTTTCTTTGTAGCTGAACTATGGATGTAGTAATGCCAATGTAGTTCCAATATGAATGTTTGTTGATATTGTTATTTAATGTGAAATGACATAAATGATTTCTCTGTGAAATCAGTGGTTTTGAATACTGATATAATATTCCTCAGTATTTAGTGGTGCTTTCCACAACTTGACACCTATAGACTTGATGCATTTTAAAATTTAATCTGCATTATCAACATTTTCTTCACTTGTTTTTAACTCTCAGAAATCAACAAAATAATAAAACATTTGCCAATTTCAGTGTAAATAATTCTTCTATGGCTGATTTTGTATTATCTATATAAAACTTGTAAACAGTTTGAAACAATATAGATACAATACAAATATCCTCTAAAACATACACAAGTAACAAAGTGTAGTAAAATCATTAAGAAAGGATGAACTTGGGGGATTACCTTTGTTCTTAACATAATTTATTTAATTATAAATTTGTATGATTTTATTTTATTTTTTGTTTTTTATATGGGTACCGGGAGTTGAACTCAGGACCTCGCGCTTGCCAGGCAGGAGCTTATGCCGCTGAGCCATCTCACCAACCAATAAAATAAAACCAATTTTATTTTTAATAATAGATGTATTTAACAACCAGCTTGAAAAATTACTGAATACTTAACAAAAGACTATCACAAGTCAGTAGGACCCAGTGCACCATTGGCTTCTCGCTTTTTGTATATGATTTACAATTATTAAATCTCATTGTAAAAAAGTCATGAGATGCATATATTATTTCTTTCAGAGTCCCGCCACTCGATTTGAGAAGCCTTGTTGGCTCTGATGATGAGGTAATTTTTACTTAATATTTAACATAATAAACTTTGCACTACACTATTATATGTACATATATTATCATTTTTTTTTATTTTTTAGGAAGATTTTTCATATGGTTCTCCTAGTATAGTGCATACTCATTTTAACCCACCAAAGTCATCTGCTCTTGGTTGGGTTGCACCATGTCAAATACCATATACTCAACATCATCTAAATGAACTGGTTATTATATATTGGTTTATTACTAACTTTTGAAATTATAGTATGCATCATTAGTACTACATTTAATCCAGGATTTCACTGTGTTTAGTCTCTGCCCAATTTAAATATTTTATATATGAAAATTTCAAATGATAACGGTGATAAAATAATTTTACTTTGTTTTACATTTTTTCAGACATAGGAATGGAAGTTTAAAAATTTCTTCTACAATTGGTAAAATACAGGTATATTATAATATGCGACCTAGGATTTTTAAAAGTATGGCAAAACTTTAGATCAGATTTTACTAGTTTTAGTTATAAACTTTATTTCTCGGAAATGGACTCAGACTTCAGGCTACTAGACAGAATGCTATGGAGTAGATAAATAACTGCATTAATTTGACAAATTTCCTTGGGAGATGTTTAGTCAAACACAGGCTTTCACTACTGTTATGCTGAGTAGAGCTTGATTTTCTATCTTTGTCTTTGTCCTATATCTGATTGTATTCATGTTAAGTCCTATATCTGATTGTATTCATGTTAAGTCCTATATCTGATTGTATTTATGTTCTCCTCAGCTTCATTTTGGAAAATATCATAAATAATACCCTAGACTTTATATTGCTACATTTTTTTTCCCCCTGAAGCTTTGCCTCTTCCTTCTTCTCTGGTTAGACTTGAATATCCTCAACATTTTTCAGTAGTTGGACTGGCTCTGTATGCTCCTTTTGGAGTGTCTCTCTTTGGGTTAAAATGTATATATTTTGTATATGTTTAGTACTTATTTTAAATTTCTCCTATCCACTGGCTCTATTATATCTCACTCCCATGGAAATGTGTCAGGGAACTAAATAATACCAGCAAGTAGAATATTGTAGTATTTCAGAAATGGCAAGAAGTATTTCTCAACAGTAGCGATCTCCAATTCCTATGACTGTTTTAGAAGAAATGATTGATAGTGGAGTTCTTCTGGGATAGGAAAACAAAAAAACCTACCTACCTACTTAAACCATTTAAAAATAGTATAAAGGTCATTTTTCTTTTCTCAAATTCTTTTGGAACAAGGACTGATCTTCAGTTGCAAAGCAAATCATAGGGTTATTGGTATTTAGGGCCAAGAGCCCATTCTGAGTAGTTCTGTCCCTCCTGATGGATCTGTCATGCTGTAGCAGCTAACGGTTTTAAATACCACCTCTGTTTAGAACACGATTATAATGGTCTGTTTCTTAGGCATGAATACTAAGGTAAATAGTAAACCTGTTAGTGTCAATAAGGAAATTAATAATTATTTCTATGTTTTCTGGTGGACAGCATACTTCTTCTCTTTACCTGTAGGAACAGGACATACTACCTGAAAATTTACCAGCACCAACTGGCAAATATAAGCTAAAATATGAACAATATAAAACTGAAATGAAAGAGGGACATCAACAGTATAGTCAGAGAAATGCAGAAAAGACAAAACCAAATATCGCACATCAACAATCTCCAAGGAACAAGATAGATGAACAGGTAATGTATGAGGGTTTATAAAATTTCAATGAAATTTAAAGCAAAGAGTTTATGTGTCATAGCATTTATTGCTATAGACCAGGGGCTGTTTAAAGTATTTTACTTCTATGAACTAGTTGTTCACAACAAACCTAAAGGATTGTTATCACCATTTTCAGGTGTGAAAACTCCAGCCATATGAACTAGTCCTCTGTTAGCAGCTCTTCACTTGCCTAGAGAGTAGAAATAAGACAGCATCATGTATGTTTTCACCATAGTTGTCATGAACTCTGTTGGATTACAATCTAAATTCTAAAGTTGAAAAAGTGGTATCAGACTTTATAGTGACCTGCTTTATTCTAAAACTGTCATCACTTCCCATTTTTCTTTTACCTTATTTTCAGAAAAAAATTTCAACCTTACAAATTGCTGAAATTATTAATCTTACATTTCATGTTAATTAGGTGAAACTTCAACATATATGGGTATAAGAGCAAATTAAACATAATAAGTTTAATGGCATTTCATAAGCATACAGGACAAGCTATCTTGATTTTTGGAAAAAATGTTTGGAAGTAGTCTATGAAGTCAGATTCTGGCTGAACTCTGGAGGTGAGGCTAAGAAGATTTGATAATAGATTGGCTGTGGATTTGAGAGGAAGAGAAGATCAAGAGTGGTCCTACAGAGATGAATCTGCGGACATTATACTGATTGGAGTCAGCCAGGCACAGAAAGACACACATTCTCTCACATATTAAGTGACCATATATATGCATATGGTCACTTAATATGTGTTTCTGGGAAACTAATGTAAGCATTGTACCTATAGTTACTAGTACTGTATATTTTACTTGAAATTTGATAAGATATCAAATTTTAAGTAACTTTGTGCCCCTGCCCCCATGCATGGTTACTGTGTATACTGATGGATGAGTTATTTGGTAACTTTGCATATGTTTAGCAAATCATCAAACTATACACCTTGAATATATACAACTTATATTTATCAATTAAATATTTTAAAATAAAAATAATTACTCCAAGCCTTTTGACTTGAGCAGTTGCCATTAACTAACTAGAGTTAGGGGAAGAATATATGGAAGTCTGCTAAAAGGAGGTTAAATTTGATACCTAGGGAAAAGCCACTGCTTTCCTCTTATAAAATGTTAAAAACAAGGTGAAATAAAAATCCTTTTGAAAGGTTTTTCAGCTTTAACATAATGCTTTTACTAAAACATATCTATTACATGAATTTGTTTAATTTACTTTATATAGTGTTAAGCATCATCCTGGTGCTTGCTTAAATAAGTTTTTAGGAAAAATAAGTACATTAGTGGATTATATTATTTAGCTTTCTCATTACTGATACACAATACTCAATAGCTGCAAGTTGAAGGAGGAAAGGTTTGATTTGTTCATGGTTTCAGTCCATTATCCTCTGTCTCCAAGGCAGAAACATCATGGCAGAAGACTGTGGCAGAACAAAGCTGTTTAGTTCATGGTGGGCCAGGAAGCAGAGAAGGGAAGAGTGTCAGAGTGCAAGGGGCCAGCGACTAGCTGTAGATTCCAAGGCCACGCCTCCATGACTAGCCAGGTACCCTAGAAATGGATTTGGCCAATCCCCGGGGTGGATCAAAGCCAGTCCATTTGAAATCCCACACTAAGTGCCACGTGGGTGAATAAATAAAATTATATTCTTATGAATTGATTTCCAAATTGTAAATGCTTACTGAAATTCTCATTTTATCTATAAGTGAACGGAGGCACTGAGAGGTCATCTAGCTGGGAAGGGAAAAGCTGGATTCAAAGGCAATCTGAGTGTCCGAGTCTGTACTGTTTAACTCATACCAATAATCACGATGCTATTCAGTGGTTATCCAGTCTCTTCTTTTGTTAAAAACAAATATTGTAAATATGTGTATGATGGCCTATTTATTGCTTTCATGTGTAGTGTAGTACACAAAGTGCAGAAGCCAGCAAGGAAGACCTTACAACTCTGGATAGGAAAGCCCTCTTACAGCTCGGTTATGTGGACAGCCCTTATCCTGCACAGCTTAGGGCGAGGAAATCAGATGCGGTAAGTCGTCAGTTTACTTATTTCATAAGCCATTAAAATAATTTGCCTTTTAAGATTTTTATGGACTTATAATTGTACAAATAATTGCAACAACTGAATTTGGACTGAGATGAATTAAAGATGGTTGACCTGTGTTTGGTGTATTTTCTGTGGAAAAATTGTCTTGACTCTTTGAGCATTTGTAAAAATTGATCTTATAATATGCAAGATGTTAATTAGCTGCTGTTACATTAGTGAGTTTATTTGGCATCACCTCCTTTCCTCAAAAAGAAGCCTGGTGAGTTTTTTTGTTTTTTTTTTTTGTGGGTACCAGGGGTCGACCTCAGGACCTCGCGTGCCACCAGGCGCCCCTGCTGCTGAGCGATATCACCGGCCCTTTTTTTGTATGTGGGTTCTGGGAGTCAAACTCGGGCCCTTGCGCTTGTCAGGCAGGCGCATATGCCGCTGAGCCATCTCACCGGCCCAAGTTTCTTTAAAATAAGTTACTAATACTACAGAAATTCTGGCCAGTTAAGAACAAAGTCACCAATAAAGTAAGTTTTCTTTAGGACTAATGAAGCAAAATTTTAGACTTTCAATGTTAGCTTTAAATTATGTATTTTTCAAAATGAATTAGATTGATGAGAATTGCTTACACCATTCTCTAATACACAGATAATCATAAAATTTTTCTAGTAAAATTTCTCCTGAAGTAAGGAGGCCAAGCTACTTGGAGGTGGAGTGCACTGGCTCATGGGAACCCAGGAGATTGATATTTTAGACATGCTGCAAAGTGGATGAATGCTATGGTGGTGGCTCACGAGATGGGAAAACTGATTTAGATAGCCTAAATAATAATAAAGCATTATGGAGTTACTTAGTTACATTATCCTTAGCACTGAAGAGAAAATCAGTATATGTTTTACTTGCTTGTGATCATGCAGAATCGGAATGTCCTGAATGGAGAGCAATGTGTAATTAAACTCTGGGCCAGGCCGACCGATTTTTTTAGGGCTATCCCAAGTTGCAAATTTGTTACAGTTCTTCCACCAGAGAACACACGTATAATTTCCTATGCTTGTCACTTTATGCTTAGTACAATAAGGAGTGTTACCAGGGTAATCATAAAAATAGCAAAGCTACTTTATGAGGCAAAATAGTGTTCCAAATGAGGTTATTTTGTTATTTCCTGAATTTTTATTTGAAATGAATGTCACCATACTTAAGGTCCATTGGGTATTGTTCTTCGAATAACCCAAAGCTTTCTGGGTATTAATGGATTTCTTTTCTTTACAATTACGTTTAGAGACAATGTATGTAAATTTATCATGGTTAAATTTTACTTTTTTGCCCCAGCAGTGCATTTGTCTGTTTTATTTCCCCATGGAAATGTTTATATGAGTAAGCTTTTAAGGCAACAGAAATTAGTACTGATTTATTTTTAAAATGTAGGTAGAAACTTCTTTAATTTTTAACTACTTAGCTAAACACCAGAAGCAGTGAGCCTGTGGTTTTCATGTCCCTCTCTAGTTCTTTGTCATTTTTTAGTGTTGCCAAGTCCCTTGCATCAATGTTACTTCTGCTTAGAATCTGCTTCATGTTTAGGCAGATCTCTACATCATTGTGCCTGAGGGGATTCCAGCTTTTCTTCAGAGTATAAACACCATAAACTTCAGTCAAACCAGTAATTGAGAAAAATTGATCAAGTATTATTAGTGAATTACACCAATGGACAAGTTTATCATTCTTTTAATGATCGGAGTTCTGTTTCAGGTTTTTGATATAAGGTTAAACAATTCCAATTCAGTTTCAGCCTCTTCTAGTATGAGTAGTTTTAGACTAAACTCTTTTTGTGTCAGTGTTGGTATTCTTCTTGCAGCAGGTGAAGATGCATTTTGCATGGCGTGTCTTGAGGAGGGGAGTACTTGAAGGGTGTGATGTGTCCTCTTCCTTCTTTCTGATTCCACACAATGTAAGGTAGCTTGTTGGAAATGTCTGATGATTTCTACTGAAATTTCAGCCCATGAAGACATAGTAATTTTAGATTAAATTAGAATTTAAATTTATTAATGATGGATAGCAGTCTGTATTTAAGAAGGAAATTAGGAATGTTTAATTCATGTTTTAGGAATTCTGTACTAATCGTATTATTCTGGACAATAAAGTTGTGTTGTTTTTATTTTCTCAGGAAATTGTGGCTGCAGAGAAGAAGAAACAGACTGTTGCAGAGCAAATGATGATCGATCACTTATCTAGGTCAGAGTTAATATCTGGGAGTAGTAATCTATTGTAAAAGTTTTCATTGTATTTCTTTCTTTTTTTTTTTTTCCATGTGCATACCGGGAGTTGAACTCAGGACCTCACGCTTGCCAGGCAGGCACTTATGCCGCTGACCTATCTCACCGGCCCCTTCATTGTATTACTTTTTCATGTATGACACATACCTGGTTAATTAATGCATGGCTAAATCAGAGCTGAGCTTCCTGTGTTCACTGCAGTCTTAAAAGTTTAATAGTATTTTCAGAGCACTCTTAGATCAATAGAAATACCTAACAGTTATATTCATTATATTTATTATTAATGTCTAAATAACTTAATGATCATTTATTTCATAGTAACTTAATGACTTTGAAAAATATTGCACATCAGTTGAAAGATATTTTTATTTCCTTCTTAAATTGCTACAATTACTAATGGGATGTATGCATCTTTTGAGCACCATGGAAACTCTGAAATATTAGAATCATTTAGGATCACTTTCTATTCTACATTGATTTTCATATAATATTTGCTCTTTGTCACAGCAACTGCAGAAAGCTCAGCTTCGCAAAGATATTAATTTATTGAAAAGGAATTGCATGGTATCTGGGGAAAACAGTGAAGTACTTTGAACTAGTAGTTTGTATGGTGTCTCAAAAATGGTGGGTATTTCCATGTTTCCCTTAGAAAATAATATTCTACAGTGCTCCTGTGAGTTCACCCTATGGTACCCTGGGGTGACTTTGGATACCATCTGAGAACTGTGAGATTAATTATCAAGAATGTTAAAATCCCTTAGAAAATTGTTTAAAATTTTATCATTGATAATACTAAATACTATAACATGTAAATGTAAGATTTCAGAAGAGGCTGGGATAATCTAGGAAATCTTGAAGGAAAGAAGTAAGACTTAGGCTTAGCTTGGAAAAACTGTTTAGTTAGTAGCAAAGAGAAAGATTGACCCTCTCCACATGCATATTTTTTCAGCTGATTCTTTGAAACAATTATTTTAATAGTTTTCCATGTATCTCCTTCTATTATCTCATGCACTTTACTCGTTTCCTCTGTAACACAATTTCTTTTCGTAAGATAAGTAGTGGCATCTATATCACTAAACAAATGGTGATGTCTCACTTCTCCTTTACTGGACCCATTAGCAACTTCTATCTTAGTTGAAAACTGTCTTTTTTGAAACATTTTTCTTTTTTCTTCTTGACTTCCAGTTGTACACATGTGACTATTTTCTTCCTCCCTTTTGCTCATTTCAAATCTTTTGGTTCTGCACTTCCCCAGTCTTTAAATGTGGAAGTGCTCAAGGGCTCGATTCTTGGATCTCTTCTATGTTTGATTCGTAAGTAACATCATCCATTATCACACCTTTAAAAACTCACTACGTTCCAATGCAGTGCTAATCTAGGATTTCATTTGTACATGTTCCAGTCTGATCACGTGACCAAATCTTTAGTTTTCCTCCATGGCAACTGTATACTTGAAATTATTTAAGTCTAAAATGGTGATGCCTTTGATTCCTCTCTTTCTCTCAAATGCTATATCTAGTTTGTCAGCAGATACTCTCAATTCTATCATCAAAATGAATTTATTACTTCTCCTGCCACCATTCTTGTTTTAAACATCACTTTCTATCTCCTAGATTACCTCATTTATTTCCTGACTTGTCTCATTGTGTCTGCATTTGCCTCTTATTGATTCTCAATCCAGCAGCTAGAGTCAGTCTATTAAAAGAAAAGCCAAATCAAACCATCCAGTAGTTTACATCATAGTTTTTATAAAATATGTAATACTTATGTAATGGTTACATGTCACCACAAAACTTGGTAGCTAAAAAACACAATAATTTGTGTTCAAATGTCTTTGATCTTTAGGTTAGCTGTCCAGGGTAGACTTGGTTTGATGGATCTAACTGGTTACTTACATAAGCCAATTATGTGTGAGAGAAGCAGTGATCTCAGCTCTGAGTTTAGGTCCCATGTTTTCATTTGCTCTTTTGTACTTCTGCTGTCTCTGAGAGAAGAACACTGCTTGTTTAGCCAACTAGACTAAAGAAAGAAAGTTTCATTCTGCAAATGCAGCTGGAGTACTTGGCTGGCATCATCCTAGATCAGCAGATTTCCAAGCAAACCACAGTTGCCTGAGTTAGTTTGAGTAAGATCAGCAAAGCCATCCAGTCATATATAACTGACCCAAGAAAATGAAATGGCCAAGCTCAAAGTCAAGAAGTAAGAAAGTACATTGCATTTACAGCGAAGACATGGCAAGGATGTTAACAGGAGTGCTGAAAAATTGGAAAAATAATACAGACTATTCAGATCCACTGTTGATCTCCTCACCATTAGACCTTGGGTCCCTCTCCTACTTGTCTCCTTGTCTTCTCTGTTCCAGCCATCTAACTTTCTCACTTATTAGATGACAGGTACTCTTACAAACAATATGTATGAATGTATATACATTTATATTTTATATGTGTGTGTAATTGCATATATATGTATGTGCTAATTTATTTAATCTGTATTTAATCACAATAATTATTTGAGAGAGGTACCATATCATATTAGTCTTTAAAAATGAGGAAACTATAGCCTAGAGTTGAACCACTATGGAAACCCACGTGGCGAATTTCTGGAAGAGGCAAAGGTTAAACCCAGGCAGTGTGGTTCTGTCGCGTGTACTCTCCTTTACCACACCGTGCAGCTCCTTGAGTGTGCAGTGCCGGCTGCGTCTGTGGCCCTTGCATACCGCTCCTGTGCTTGCGATACCCTTCTCTGTTGAGTGCTAACTTCTACTTGCCTCTTAAGAATCAGTGCAAATGTCTTCTTAGATGCCTTTGATGAACACTTCTGTATATTTTTTTCCTTTTAAGACTTAAGTCATCCTCTTCTATTGAATTTCTATTATGGCAATTATCACTTTTTTTTTTTTTTATTGTACTTGTGTTTCCCCCTACGTTAGCAGAAACCAGCACAGTGTCTGTTTGTTTAAAGAATAGTAAAGACATGAAGCTCTTAGCTCCCTCAAAGATTTAAATTTATTTTTAGGTAATACTTACAGAAATACTGGAGTATTCACTTTTTTATGGCCAATATTTTAATAATTAAATTTACTCAGATTTGACAAAAGCTTTATTTTGAGAGCAGTATAAATTTTCATTTGGTATATGAGCTTTTCAAATTGATTGAAGTATGTGAATAATAGAGCAATACATTTTCACATTAATTATCAGATTTGGTATTTTTCCTTTTAGGGCTGTAATCAGTAATCCAGAACAAAATTTAAACATTGAGAAACAAGGAAATGCTCATATTCCTCCAGATTCAAAGAGACCACCTCTTCGACTTAGGAAAAGAACGCTACATGAAACAAAGTAAGATTTTAATTATATAAAATAAGGAGACATTATGTTATAAATGTATCATTAAATTTTATTTCTGTAACTGAAACTTTTTGTTTGTTTTGCTTTTTTACTATATAAAGAAAGAGCAATCCCATTTTCATAGTTCAGATCCTAGTTCTGCCATCTTAAGATATTAGAGGCAATATCTTACCCTTTTGTCCTTTAGATTTTTTAAAATTTATAATTTAGGGGAGAAAAGCCAAAACCTTTGGGGATAATATATATGAAAATGTATAATGCGGTAACTGAGATTATTTTTATCTATGCAGTATATACTAGCTAAATTTCACTGATATATTAAAATTAGTGTTGCTCAGCATTTTCTTTTTACATTTAACTTGATAGCTTATAAAACCTTTGAGCTGGTATGCACTTTAATATTCCAGTGGTGCAGCCTACTTCAGGTCCTCCATGAATTCACTGACAGTGGACATCTAGCCTCAGCTTGAAGAGACAGAAAATCCACCAGTACCTACAGTAGCTCTTTTCTATTTCCAGACTTCTGTAATTGTTTGTATTTTTCTGTCTTTTATTTTTTGTTTCATT
This sequence comes from Erethizon dorsatum, assembly GCA_028451465.1. Lineage (NCBI taxonomy): Eukaryota > Metazoa > Chordata > Mammalia > Rodentia > Erethizontidae > Erethizon > Erethizon dorsatum. The sequence goes on from CM051834.1 coordinate 28,881,820, forward strand.
TTTTTCTGGGAGCCTTTGCTTCTACACATTTAAATATTTGAAGCTATCATATGTTAGTTTCCTGTTGATGCAGCTACTAATTGCCACAAACTTAAATGTTTTAAAACAACACAAAAATTTATTCTCTTACAGTTGTTCTGTAGTTGAGCAGTCTAAAATCAAGATGTTGGCGAGGCTGCGTTCATTGTAGAATTTTAAGCGAAGAGTCTATTTATTTGTTGTTTGCAGCCTCTAGAGGTTTTCTTTATTTTTTGGCTTGTGGTCCCATCCTCCATCTTCAAAGCTAACTACTATTGTTCAAGGCTTCCTCATTCCAAAACCCTTTGACCCTTCCTCTGTAGAGTCTGTTTCTGCTTTCATCTTATAAAGACAGGTGTGTTTGCGTTCAACCTGCCCGGGTAATCCTGGAAATCTTCTCATTTTAATATCTTCCACTTAATCACATATGGTGTGGTATCTTTTTTATCATGTAAAGTTAACATATTCATGTGTCCCAAACATTAGGGCACAGATATTTTTGTGTGACCCTCATTTACCTACCAAACATCTAAGCTTTTCCTTTTTAAAATAAACTTTCATTGAAATAAAGCATACATTCACAAAGTGCATACATTTTAAGTATACAGCAAAATAATTGTCACAAATGAACAGTACTCATGTGCCAAACTTCTAGATCAAGAAACGGAACATTACCTAAACCCCACATAGCCACCTTGTGCTGCCTCTCAATTAGTATCCACTTCCTTTGCCATGACCAGTTACCTTCTCTATCCTAACGTCATAGAGTTTTTGGTTAGGAACTTCATGTAAGTGAAATCACAAAATTTGGGGTCTGTGCATGCCCTCTTTTATTTTCCCTAATGGCATTTGTTTATGTACTTATTTATTTAATATACAACATGATGTTTTGATATATATATGATGTCTTACTTGCACTCAGTATTGTGTTTGTGAGTTTTATCCATGTGGCTATTTGTATTTTTTTTCCTCATTGTCATAGTCTTTCATTATATAAATATACCACGCATTTTTTATTAACCAATGCTGAAAAACATTTGGCTATTTATGAGTAGTGCTGCCATGGGTTTACTTCTGCATGCCTTTTCGTGAACATTTGTACTCATTAAGCTGAGTAAATAGAAGTAGAATTTCTGGATCATTTGTTACTTTAAAAGTTACTGCAAATAGTTTTTCAAACTGGCAATTTGCGTTAGTAGCAGAGTGAATTTTCTAGCTGCAGCAGTTTTTGCCAATGCTTGGAAATGTCTTTTTTTCATTTTAATTCTTGTAGATGTGTTCTGGTGATTCTAATTTGCATTTCATTGCACGTTAATGAGGTTGAGTATCTTTCCGTATGTATACTGGCCATCAGATACCCTTATCTGAAAGTTGACCAATTTACCAATCTTTTCCTATATGTATATGTCCTTTGTATCTTCTTTAAGAAAACTATGTCTGCCACAAAGTCACTTTCATTCTGACTTGTAATGCTGCTATGTCATATGTTGAGTTGTTGCAAATGCTTAATTGATTTCTAGGTTTTTTATTCAGTTCCATCTGTCTCTTTTTCTGCACCTATATTAATTAGTATTGGTTTATAATAAGCACCTGTAGATTGTTTAAAGCTAATCTAGTTGCCTGAACAATCCTATGAGAGCATTTCTTAGGATAACTGAATTTGTAGATTTTTACCTTCTCTTTCATTTTCCCGGAAAAGGAGGAAAGAACTGGCCTTCACACTTAGAAGCAGGAATTGGCATGTGTAGTTTAGCCTTTCCTATCTCATTTTCCTTGGGAAGCAACTGCCTGAAGAAGCACACATTTTACCCTCTGCATTAAATTTCTACCAGGTACTTCTTCAATGAAAATAAGTGGATTAATTTGTTTAATTCTAGTGTTAAAAACTGAGCTTATGGGCCGGTGAGATAGCTCAGCAGCATAAGCATCTGCCTGGCAAATGTGAGGTCCTGAGTTCGACTCCCAGTACCCACATAAAGGAAAAAAGGGCCGGTGATATTGCTCAGCGGCACGGGTGCCTGCTGGCAGGCATGTGAGGTTCTGAGTTTGACCCCCGGTACCCACAAAAAAAAAAAAAAAAAAAAGAAAAACAACAAAACTGAGCTTATTGTTGCTGCATACTTAAGCCATGGTTTCCAACAGCCTTATCAATAATAAATTGCATATCTGATACTTAATATGCTTGATTTTTCCTTCTGTATTGGTCCAGAAATTGGATAGATAGTATTTGTGCTGTTTATTAGGAGCCTAAAACCTAATATGGCACTGTGAATTTCATAACGGTAATGTGTATTTACTTCTCTTTTCAAGAAGACCCTAGGTTCCTCGATGCTATTACTTCAACATATCACATTAAAAAGAGTTCTGTTCATGGGCTGGTGAGATGGCTCAGTGGCATAAGCGCCTGCCTTGCAAGTGCGAGGGACCGAGTTCGACTCCCAGAACCCACATACGAAAAAGGGGCTGGTGATATCACTCAGCGGCACGGGTGCCTGCTGGCGCGCGAGGTCCTGAGGTCGACCCCCGGTACCCACAAAAAAAAAAAAAAAAAAAAAAATGAAAAGAGTTCTGTTCGTGAGAAACAATATAATATAATGGTTATGAAGAAGATTTTTCTAGCTCTGCTATTTACTAGTCATCCAGCCTTGGGCAATTTCCTTAACCTATCTCTGACTTTGTAAAATTTATTATTAAAATGGGGGCAGTAATAACACAAAGAGTTATTGTAAGCATTAAGTAAGCTAATACACAGTAAAGTGATTTTAGCAATAACTAGTGTCTAGAAGGTCTTCAATAAATGGTAGGTGTTATTGTTGCTATTATTTTCTCAACATTTAGAATTGTTCCAGGCACAAAATGGGTATTCAATAAGTACATAATACCAATGGATTAAATTGAATTGAGATAACTAAGCTTTCATGGCTCCATTGTGTTCACAAGCTGTCATTTGGTTAGTAGGTTCTTGTTTCCTATCCCCCGATTCCTTTTACAGAGACCTAGATTTATAGAGGGATAGCTTTTCAGGATCTCTATGACCCACCCACTTACACACTATTTACATTATCGCTATTTCATTACATTTGCAGGTTTGTGGAAAGGATATCATAAAATTACTTGGGAAGGGAAGTAACAATACATCATTGAGCCTTTAGGTTGCTTAAGAGAAAGGACATCATTGTAGGGTGCCAAAGTGTGTGCATTTGGGTTTTGCATTATATTTTTAATCAAATTTGGGCTCACAGACTTTATGAAATCATTCACTGCTGTCTGATTAAGATTAAATAATTGACACACATATTTCAAGGCTTGAATTTCACCTGGCACTCTTTCCCACTGTTCTTTTATTTTGGTAAGAAATACTTTCAGCCATCCATAACTGAAAACCTGACTGATGGTGGCTAAATGAGTCAGAACTTATTTTTCTTACAGAACCAGGTGCTTGATGGTGGGCATTGGCTGGTTTTAGTTCAGAAGCGTAGTGATGTTGTAGCTCTTGCTGGCTTTTCTGACATAACTGCTTGATGGCCATACTGGCTGTGTGGCAGCATCTTTTCCCTTTCATGTTCACAGGCAGGAACTCTTCCCATGCCACTGTCTCATGCAGACGAAATAAAATCTTTCCTGAAAGCTTAGTAGCAGAACTGAGCTCCTTAGCTCTAATTGCAGAGACTAAAAAAGCAAATTCCATGGTGGGAGAGAGGTAAAGAAAAGCATTAGAAATGGCTTTCACAGAGCCCTGCCACAGGGCGGTCACAAGTGTGCTCTCTCTGTCCAGTATTTACTTTTATAGCACTTTGTACTACAGAGTCCAATACAAAAGTCCTTCATACATAGTCCATCTCAGGATGACTTCTTTTGTGTTTGTTGTATATTAACAATTTGAGAGTTTTGTATCTCCGTCTTTATCTAGCTTATGCTCTTTCATAATGCTACCAAAACTTATTTTTAGTACATTTATTATTTATCCAAATGTAGGTACCTTTAAAAATTATTGACAAAATATATATTTTTTAACAGGATTAGAACCCACTCTACATTAACTGAAAATGTGCTTTCTCATAAAGTACAATTTGATGGCAGGATCATATCAAGGTAATTGTACTTATTAGATTTTTAAATTCTATACTTATAAGTATGTGTTCTCTTTTCACATACAAATAATGAGATTAGACAAATTTTCCCATTTAAGTGAAAAATATGAATTTAGAACATATGTTTTTAGGTGATAGTTGTTAATCTGTTACAGAAAATATAGAAAATACAAAGCTCTAAAAACTGTTTTAACTAGGAGTTATTTAATAAGAGATTTGAAGTGCCGGGCGTAATGCTGCACGACTGTAGTCCCAGGACTTGGGAGGCTGAGGCAGAAGAATTGCTAAGAGTTCTAGGCAAGCCTGGGCTACATAGTGAGTTCAAGGACAGTTTAGACTACAGAGTGAGACCTTGTCAAAAAAACAAAACAAAACAAACCAAAATGAAAAAACAACCCCTCCAAACCCATAAAACAATAACAAAAAACCAAAAAGTGATTTTAAAAGTATTTTAACATGGTGACAAACACTGGTAATCGCAGCACTCTGGGAAATTGAGGGAGGAGTTTGAGCATAGCCTGGATAATTTAGTAGTTTAGAGAGACATTGTCTTAAAATAAGAAATAAAAAAAGCAAAGTTCTAAACTATTTAAAATTAATTTTTATATATGATACTTAATTTAATTTTAATAGTTTTAGTTAACAGTAGATTATTGATAATGGAGCAGATGACAAGGGAGATGATTTTTAAACCTGTTGTCTCAGTCTTACAAACTTTCAGTAATACATAATTCTACTTGATGGTTTTTGTGTGTATATTTCAGGTAAAGTATATATTTTTAAATTGTAATACTTGTTCAGCAATTTAAAACTTTTTCTATAACAATGATGGATGATAAATGGTATAACTTTGAATAGTTTCTTGCGAGCTAGGTCTTCTCTATTTTGAAAATGTAAAGTTGAATTAGTAACACACAGTGTAACATATCCGTATTGATATCTGCATAAGATAATGTTTCTTTCTTCATCAAAATCTAATTTGACACTTCAGCAAGCTGTGGTGTGTTTCCTACAGCTACCCAGGCAGCACACTCAAGGGTTGTGTTTTCCCACTTTTCGTTTATTAATTTAAAATTGTTCTATTTGAAAATCTTTGATGCTGTATTTTTCTAGAAATGGACATGATGCCTGCAGAGAGCTGATTGGGTTCTTTTTTACTAACGATCAGTCCCTTACAATATATGAATATCGACAATTTGGGAAAAAAAGGTATGCTGTGAAACATGAAAACTCTTGAAATGATTATGTGTGAGAGAAGTTGAATAACTTTGTTTCTCATTGAACTTCTAGAACAAATGTGCTTCCATTTATTCCAAAAAACATTTATAGTCATCAGTGTGGACGAAGAAAAGGAAAACGATACCAACTTGGTGACTTCTATATTGTAAGTTAAGTGCATATGTATACAAAACATTTAATACCAGATGTGGGATTCTGTGGAATCCCCAAGTGAATGGAGAAGCAGGGCTTTTTGTCTTCAGTTTACCTCCTCCCCTTTCTCCTGATCAGGGACATTTGTGTGAGTGGGATAATGGTTGACGTTTTCCAAAAGTTCTGCCACTAAGGCCCAAATCCCATTGATCTGAAAGCAAGCATAGGATTATTCTGTATAACACCCCCCCATTCTACAATGTACGTTGTACCCAAGAAAGCTTATCTCTTGGTATTTTTGTAGTCTCTTCAAGGCTGTATTATTGGTTAAGTGGTTACCTTGATAATACTAGGAGGGATGCTCCATCTGGAGTAGGCTTACTCTCAGAGGATGCATGGTTTCTTTCAGGGAGGGCCTTGGTCTCTGGGGCTAACAGCCTATCTTTTTTTGTAATATTTGCATCATGGAAAACTCATACGGTGTAACAGAAGGTTTCCCAAATATGGGTGGATCATAGATAATGTTACAGTTTGTATGGTGCTCTGAAATTTTATTTTTCATTTTTTAAATTTTTTGAGGTGCTGGATATTGATCCTGGATCCTGTATGTGCTAGGCAAGTAATTTGCCACTGAGCTACTCCTCCAGCCCCAGTATTCTGAAATTTTAAGTTATAAAATTCACATACTTTAACATGACTAAAATGAAGCACTATCCATAGCAATCATTCATGCAATATGTATATAAAACTTGGGTCCAAATGGGAGGAACAATGAACCAGTTCTGTGAGGTCAAAGATTTCCTGGAGAAAGTGCCATCTAACCTTGACTAAGCATTAGCTATGCTGAGATAGAATCATAGATGAGGGTAAGGAAAAACTTGGAGGTAAAGGGGACAGCTTGTGTAAAGAACAAAAGCAAGAAAACACATGGACTATTTAAAGAACTGAAAGTAGTTTAGTCTGGTTGGAATATAGGACTCAGTGTAGGGGTTGTCGAGATGAATTGAGTTTATTAAAGTAGTCTTATGTTAAAGAGTTATATGAAATACATGAAGGAGTCACTGAAGGAGATGTAGGTGGGAGAGGTGACATGATGGAAATACGTCACTGATTACCATGTATGCAATGAGTTGAAGACTCTGCACAATGACTGGATTGGATTGACATTAATTGCAGACAGAGGTCATGGCAACCTGAATTAAGCAAGTGGTTGTGTCTACAGAGTTAATTAGAAAAATTAAAAATCTTTGGGAGGCAAAATCAGTGAGATTTGATGACCAATTAAGGAAAGAGTGAAGGATCAAGAAACACTTGACATCTTATTCTTGGATTAAATATGTAGTATATTTGTTACTCAATATTGCCTCTTGAGATCTGGAGAAAATCAGTCCTGACTTCTATTTTACAAGCTGAAGAAAGCAAGTTTAGAAAGTTACTGCTAGTTCTGAGTTGCTGTTTCCAACAGTTCAGTGTAACTGATGATTTATTCTTACTCTCCCTATTCCATATTACTTTGAAGCAAATGTGGAAATCTTCTTCCTTATATGATTTCCATGGAAGGAAGGAAGGGAAGTAGGAGAGAAGGAAGAAAGGAAGGAGGGAAGGAAGGAAAGAAGGGAGGGAGGGAGACGTAAGTGCATGCTTTGTGTGTATAGTGGAAATTGTAAAGGCAAAATCCAGGGAAGTTTATATTGTAACAGTGTAGGCAGCCTACAATTTATTATTGGAAATTCCTATTCTTAAAAATACATCTCTTGAATACTTTCCATGTAAAAGTCCTTCTCTCTATTTTCTGACTCTTCCATCTCTCGCCTCTCCCCTATCTTCCACTTTTAAAATTTAGAAATACTCATCCTGACTTCTCTCTTTTTTTCAGCAAGGGAGGGAGATTTTCTTCTGATGTCCAGATATTTTTGTGGAACCTATCTTTTCATTTCTATATATGTCATCAATCTTTTCCTAAATATGCCTTCAAGAAATTTTGATGACAGCTATAAAGATAATACTCATATGAATATGCACATGTACCCATAGACACACCTGAATAGGGGTGCACCCACATATGTATTCACTCATATTTAACATCAGATACATAATACAGACTGCTTGGAGGGACCCTTATGCACACATATAAGTGTATTCATATATGTAACACTGCTACATGCATCAGAGTCTCTTCAGTTGCTTAATATAATCCTCATTTACAGGAGACTCTGAAACTTCCCATTCTCAGTCTTACACTCTTCTCGACAGAAGAGCCCATCTAAACTGCTGTATAGTATGAATTCTGCCTGGGTCATTATGATCTCAATGTAGGATAATATTTCAGTTTATCACTCATAGTTCTAGCCCTCCCAGTTCTGAACTGTAAATTCTTTAGATCTTCCTTGATGCATCCTCTTTTCTATCCTTAATAATGTTTCTTTTAGTTTTTCTGTTTGCTTCCTGATAGCAGAAAAATCACTATTCTTTCTCAAAAGCCTTCATAACTTTTGGGTGTTGCTTTATCATGAAGACCCAGAAGATTAAAGCATGGAGAGGTCAAATCTGACCTCATATAATAGCTCCTCTATTATTTTCATCCCTTTACTAGGCTTAATTTTTCTTCAGAGTTTCTATTACTTGACATTATATTATGTAGATACATTTTTCATCTATTAGCCTTCTCTGTCATGATACTGTAAATCTTTGAAGGTAAGGACTTACCTATCTGAGCCACTGCCATATTCATATCATCCTGAAGATTGATGAGTGAGTATTTAGTGGGCACCAAGTAAATACAGTATTTTTAAAGAATGGCTATAAATTAAATATTGAAATTATGAATTTTATTAAATCCCCAAATACATTTATTATATGTACTTTTGTATTAAAAGCACTAAGACAAAGAAAACATCTGTATCCAGCTTCTTTCTTAGTGGAGACTTCATGAAAGAATATATGAATGCAAAAGGGCTATGTTAGATATAAACTTAGCTGCAACATGCTGACATTGTTAAAATTTGATTCATTGTTAACTAGTTTCCTATAACGCCTTACCCTAGACATCAATGAGGTGAAATATTTGCCCATTAGGGAAAAACTGAAGCCATTACATTTGAAGTATAGATAAATGTTTGCAAGATTTATAGTCAAAAATGTTTAAATTTTTATCTAAAATTCAGAATTCTTTCCTTTTTTAATTTTCCAACTTACCTTTAAAAAACAGAAACATCTACTTTTTCTGGAAAATTAAAAATGTCACACTTACTTGTCAAATATCTTTCATATGATCGTATCCACATCTATAGAACTTTCAGGCTAATGATCCTAAAAGACTAAGTAAGGCATTATGTTTCAGGAGATGCACATCTAATTTTAGTCTGTGGAATAAGTGGCCAAGAAAACTGTGATATTTTCACTCTATTAAGTTCTCGGTCTGGTAAATTATTGCAATCATTTTCTTAGATATGTAACAATGGCCTAATCTCTTACCATAAAGGAGTTTGATAGAGATAATCTATCCTTTCATTTCTTTTGTAAGTTGCTTGATATTTAATTACACATATAAAGCCAACTATTATTGGGAAAGGAGGTAGCTTTGTTCATTTTTCAATTGCATATTGATTATTTTTTGTTTTTCAGTAGTATAAATTTAACTATTTGTAGTCTTATGTAATATACTTACAGTACTGTTTGATACATAAAAATATTACAGATAGTAGGCCTCAAAGCTCTGGGGCCAAATTCCAAATACAACTTTCCTACTTTAATGACTCTGCCTTGATTTACTTACAATATCAACTTTGGATGTTAATTTTTTTCCTGGGCTTGATGCATGATGTCTTTAACCACTAGAAAGCTGCTAGTGTGTAAAACAGGCAGAAGATCTTCACTGAAGTACTTCCCAGTTTGTTTCCTCATAGAAAATAGGTTTTCCTCATAGAAAATGAAAATATTTAAACAGTATATTGAAGCAAAGAGGAATCTGCTCCAAGGTGGAAGCTATCAGCAAAGGAGCTCTGCTCGCCTCTAAATTTATCTGGCTCACTGGCTTGGCAGATCGGGAACCCATCTGCAGTCTTAGTTGGGAAGCTCCAATTCACTGCCTCATTGCTTTCCTAGTTGAAAAATATTTTAAGGATTACTCCCATGACTGATGTTGAGGAAATAGAATTCAAAACTAAATCTTCTGCCAACCCCCAAAACCTCATATAAAAATAGTAAAGAAAGTTGTTTTATTACTGAATAAATATTAAATCCAAACATATTACATCATAGGCAGTCTGCTATGAAATTACAAAGACAGAAATCTCACCCTTTTATATACCTAAAAGATGTGACCATTGCATACAAAGTAACTTGTCTTCAAGTAATAGGACTTGACAGCACCATTTGTCACAAACAGTTTATCCTCAAGTCACCTAGTAATTACAGTGACCAACTGTGTTACCTAATTGACTTTATTCAGAGGGAAAACAAACTTTTCATATCTTTGTGACAGAAGGTGGTTTTGCACTTGGAGCAAGGTGCCACATTAAATTATGCCCCAGCCTTCTGAGGAGAAACTGAGAGATAAAAGTGCCAGCTTCCTTTTTGTTTACATTTCAGAGTAGTTTCCGAGTTCTGCAAAAAGACTTTCTGAGGTCATAGAGCTAACTATGTGTGTGTGTGTGTATATATATATATATTTCCCCCCCCCCCAGGGAGAAGAAAATGCTCACAGTCACTGTTTTAAGGAAAAGGAGAGGAGAGAAATCTCTTCCCTTACGGTCAACAGGAAAAAATGAGACTCTTAGTTTTAACTTGTATTTGTCCGTATGCTGGCTATTTGTGTCTATGAACAACGGAGGAATTAAAGTAACAATCTTTTAAGTTTAGTTTAAGAATTTTGAGTGAGAATTTTGTCACTGAGACTTCGATGTTCTAATTGGTTTAAATTAGGTTTTATGTTTATGTGATCTGTCATCAAAAGACCGGGTGAAAGATCGTGACGCGTCTATTGCATTCATCAATTCACAGGCATCTCTCTGTGGACTAATACCTCTATTCCTGAGTTTAGGGATGTCGCAGTTTTGATGGGGCACATTCGTTTTTTGGTTGGTAATTCTTATTAAAAAAATTCTAGTTTCTTATATAGCTGGCTTTTTTGTTCACATGGATCATTAAATAGAAGACTGTTCTAATCGAATGCTTGGGAGATTTGTATTTCTGTGGTATTGGCTAATGCCTACATAGTTTCTAAATATTCTTCAAATATACTTTTTATTATTATTAAAATATACCATGTCACTTATAATCAAAACCAAATATTTTAAATTGATATTAGTTGTAGTTTACTTCTTGCATGCTTTCCAGCTTTAAATAATCTTTTCCTTTCTTCAGGGTGCAACCTTGACATTTTTGAGCTCTGATCACCCAAGTCTTCCACAAAGCATAAAAGAAAATACATTGCTTAGACTTCGAATCACAAATATTGAGCAAATACCTTTGGATTCTGTGAAGTAAGTCAAATACGCATTTATCATTTTGAAAGTGAATGAAAACAACATTTTTATCTTGAAGTGAGACTCTATCACAGAACACTTAGATTTATGTTAGTTCCACATTTGGGACTTGATAGACTTTTACACTCTCCCAACTCTGAAGATCATTTTGGGTTTGGAGCAGGGAACAGTTAGAGCTTTTATACTGAAGACTGTAAAATAGAAATATATATAATCAATGTGAACATATCGATTACAGAACTGTGTTCATGGCATATGAGGAAGACATAATCCAAAAGGTATGCATATAATTTAAAAGCATAGCTATTTCGACTTTATGTGCCATTTTGTGCTCAAATACATTCCATGTGCGAGAACAGTTATAATCAATTATGCATTTAAAATATCCAACTTTATGTTAAACATAACATCAATTTGCCTTTGCTATAACATTTTTATTTTATCAAATGCTGCCAAATATTTAAATTTTAAAATATGAGATATCAGTAGAACATTAAAAAAAAATTTCCCATATTTTCTGTATGATTTTTTAGCATATAAAGTCTTGGGTGCCATATGCTTATAATATGCATTGATTGATGATATACATAGTTAAAACATGATACTATGAATAAAAATGATTTTAAGTGATTTCGAGTTTTTAAATTGCACATACACACATACTCTTTTTTTCTTTTTTTTTGAGACAGGGTCTCGCTATGTAGTTCAGGCTGACCTTGAATTCACTATGTAGCCCAGGCTGGCCTCAAACTCTCAGTGATCCTCCTGCCTCACCCTCTCGAGTGCCGGGATTACAGGCATGTGCCACCACTCCTGGCCACACACATACTCTTCTTGCTGAATGTTTCTTTCTTTTTTTTTTTTTTTAATGGGGGTACTGGGAGTCAACCTCAGGACCTCACGCTTGCCAGCAAGCGCTTGTGCTGCTGAGCGATATCACCGGCCCTTTTTTTCCTTTATGTCGGTTCTGGGAGTCGAACTCAGGACCTGGCCCTTGCCAGGCAGGTGCTTATGCCACTGAGCTGTCTCACCGGCCCTGTTTCTTGATATTAAGTACAACAAAACTTAGTTCTGTATGTGCATTAAGGGATCTATACCACAAATTGGCTATAAGCAAATCAATGTTTGGTTATTATTTACTGCATTTCTAAAAATGAACGCACGTGGGTGGGGTTTAAAATAATATTTTTAAATTTTATGATTTGCAAGGTAATATTGCTCTTAAATTTAGTTGTTTTAATTAAATATTTAAAAGGGCATTAAATCAGCTGTAAAAACGAATACATTCGCAGGTAGTTTTTGCAAGGTTTTAAGGATTTTAAAACAACTTCTCCTGGAATCAAAGTGGCAAACACAATTGGGACTTGATTTTTACCTTCTTCCAACTCTGAGTATTTCTTTGGATTTGGAGCAGAGAACAATTAGAACTTCTATACTGAAGATTGTAAAGTAGAATATATAGAGTGTATATAGTATATATATATTCTACTTTACAATCATATATATGTGTATATATACATATATATACACATATATACTTTTTTAAAAATCAGTGTGGACATGTCAATTACAGAACTGCGTCCATGACACATGAGGAAGATATAATTATTCAAGAAGCCAATGATAGACTAGTCTTCAAGGCCATTCAAGGTATGTGTTTTCACTACTCTCAAGAGCTTGTTTTCAACTATTTTCATTGTAATTCATTAAAGCAGTATTTTCAGGCTACTTCTCAGTTTTACAGCACTTGGTTTCTATTTCCTGTGAGATTTTTAAAGTTGATGTATTTATTTATTTCTTAAAAATACTTTAGGGTTTCTCCTACATTAATGGTCCTAACTGAATAGTATTAAATGAACTATGAACTCAAGAATTTTAGAAAATACTAGATAATGGGGGCTTTACTTATAATCTAAAGAAAATGTAAAGTTGATTTTTTTTTTGTGGGTACCGGGGGGTCGACCTCAGGACCTCACGCGCCAACAGGCACCCGTGCCACTGAGCGATATCACCGGCCCCTTTTTCATATGTGGGATCCGGGAGTCGAACTCGGGCCCTCGCGCTTGCAAGGCAGGCGCTTACGCCGCTGAGCCATCTCACCGGCCCTGATTTTTGTAATATAGTTGTCTTATGTATTAAATGATGTCCCAGAGATTTGTGATGGTTTAGTGTAAAAGAAAAAGTGTTAGACTGGGATGGCTGTAGTTCATGTTTGGACTCAGTTATTGATCAGATATATGACTTTGTGAGAATCTCTTGTGCTTCTTCATCTCTAACCTGAAGTTAATAGATGACATATATGTAGATGCTGGAGACTACAATGTTTTTAGAATTTTGATGTTAGAGTAGTCTTATAACCACTGCTGTATATAGGATACTAGGCTGTAAAAGATAATTCCTTTGTTAGGTCTCATAGTGTAGAAGAGACAAAGATATTAAACATCACAAAAACAATATATACTTTGTGTATTTTGATGATTCCTGAGAGATAACTTAAATATAAGGGGTTCGCTTAAATATAACATTTTAAGCAAGCTCTAAAAGTATTTCACTGGGAGAGGCTACAAGCAGATATGATGGTTGAGATTGATATTTGAACTCAGATATTCTTGGTGTCATTTTTAGTAGTCTTTTTTCTATTTTATCATGGTGAATATAGTTCTTGTCACTGTTGAATCTGGTGACACTTGTTTTTTAACATATTAAGTCTAGTCACTGCTTAGAATTTATTTTCTTTAATATGGTATGAACTACATTAAATGAAATAACCGAACTACAAGGGAGCATATAACCTCTTGTGCGTTTATGGAAGGAAAGGTTACTCTAGTATATAAATGTAGGATAGTACTCCAAAAGTTTGGTGCTATTTAACATATAAGTTGTAATTTGAGGATTTCAGATTATTTTAAACTTTTTGAAATCATAGTTTTGAGTAACTTGTCTGCCATCCATTTTGTAATTCAGTAACAATAAAGAGGAAAGAGATTAAAGATGTGGCATGGTTAAAATATAGATGTCTAAACAATATAACTAAGATTTTATTTGTAACATTTAGGTTATTTTCTTGCTAAGAGAAACTTTATTTTCTTGTATCTAAAATATAACACTTTCACCACACAGTGGTGCTATAGTTCTGGTATATTTACATGGGATTGAATATACTGTATAACCCTCTATTTAAAACCCATTTTCCAAAGTCTTCTGTCAGTCACACATGGGATTTGGTTGATTATTCACATCCCTTATTTCCATTACATCAGTTTTCATTTTCTTATAGGAGAGATGATTGCAATTTGATGCCTCTATGTCTAGGGAGAGTTAGTTTCCATCTCTCTTTTTGTTAAACAGATGCGCTAAAAGAAAAACTGCAGAAAAGAGGTGTTCGAATTTGGACTGGATTGGGAAAATACTTCCAACAGTTGGACAAGGAAGGACATGGACTTTTAAATAAGGCAGATTTTAAGCAAGCTTTAAAAGTATTTCATTTAGAAATATCTGAAAAGGTATGTAGCACAGAAAATGTCCTGCAGTGAATAATGTATTTCTCTTAGGTGGCATTATTCAATTTTCTACTGAAGTTTTAGTAGCTGATTTGTCTCATTTATGACCTGCTACCAGTGTTAAGTTACCAGGCTGCAGGTCTTCTTGATATTAAACATTTCAACATTCATTTCTCTTTCATATGTTTATTTAAAAGTTTTTAATTTTTATTTAAATTTTTTACTAGTATATGTTTGTGATATGTAATGAAAGTATTCATCATGGTGTATTGATACTTACACGACTTGCATCTTGATCCTTTTTACTACCCTTTCCCCTTGCCTCCCACCAGTCTCCTCTCATCCCAAGATCCCTTTCCCGTTTCCACAAAGTTCATCTTTCTGTTCACTGTCATCTTTCTTTTTACTTTGCTCTTTAAATTATTTATACGTTGGGTTTCTCATGTAAAAGGAGTTATGTGATGTTCAACCTTCCGTGTCTGATTTATTTCACTTAGCATTATGGACTCCAGGTGCAGCCATTTTCCTACAAATGACTCAAATTTATCATATATTTATTAAGAATTTAATATCCAGCCATCGTGCTAAGTTCTGAGAATATGTGCACTACTCGCAAAATCTTATAATTTAGAAAATTGATTATAAAATAATGTATGTGTTAAGTAGGGAAAGTTTTGGGGACACATGGGATGGTACCTAACTCCAAGTTGGGTTGTGGGGAAGGAGAGGGAAGCTCTTAGAAGGCTGCGTGGAGGGTGACAGGTTCAGGCTGAGTTTCAAAGAATGGGAGGAATTGCCACAGACAATTGATATTTTATGAAAAGGAGAAGCACGTGAAGGCATGGGGAGTGTGGCCTATTTCCCAACGCAAATGTTCCTCTTCACATATACTGCTCCCTCTGCTGTGAATAATCTTCTATTAGATCTTTACATGCTAGATTTTCTCTTTCAAATCACAACTTTCCCTCTGTTACTCTCTCACCTCTCTCTAAGAGAACAGCACAGTCTGCTCTCTGAGCCTTTCTATATCAGTTTCACCTTTTATTTTCTTCGTGTCACTTTGTGTTTTTTGGCTCTGCCTGCAGTAAAATATAAGTCCCATCAGAGAGGGACCAGGGTGCTTCTGGTTTTCTGCTCTTCCTCTAGCCCTCAGAATAGAATCTGGCATATGGCAAGTGCAGAATAAATAGTGCATCGGTCTGAATGGATAAATGTGTGGAAGGAAGGAAAACAGCATGGTGGGAAATAAGCCTGGTATACTAAAGTCTTGCATGCCAGGTTAAGAAATTTGGATTGTATTCTAAAAGAACATGAATTTGGTTCATATCAAGGATTTCAGATAAAGAATTCTTTTGTGGGCCGGTGATATGGCTCAGTGGCGTAAGCGCCTGCCTGGCAAGTGCAAGGTCCTGAGTTCGACTGCCGGTACCCACATAAAGGAAAAAAAGGGCCGGTGATATTGCTCAGTGGCACAAGCACTTGCTGGCAAACGCGAGGTCATGAGGTCAACTCCCGGTACCCACATTAAAAAAAAATTCTTTTGCATTGTTCTCTTTTACTTAAAATGGTCTTGTTACAAGGTATAATGTATTTTGTGGATGGAACTTTGGAAATTATATTTGTGAGATTTAGGTTCAAGTTCTAATTTAGTTATTTTAACTGGGGTCTTAGAAAAGTCTTTTAACTTTTCTGAGTACAGGCTCTGCCTGAGCAATTCTGAAATAATTGCCATTGTCAGAGTTGCTTGGAAGCTCAAGTAAGAAAGTTATATGGGGAGATGCCCTATGAACTGTAAAATTCTGTGCCAGTGTGGGATTGCTTATCACTTTTGTGAAACACCTGTCCTTTGGGTTTCTTGACACAGCACACACTAGGGACCTTCACCTTGTCCTTTCATGGGTAAAAAAAGTAGCAGCAATAGGAAATTTGAAAGCTTTGGTGTCTTTATTGACAGTCACAGAAAAATAATAACTAATAGAAAACTAGAGCCCAGATAACCTGGCCTCAATTGTACTTGCCCTGCATCAATGCAGTACTTCCCTTTTGGCGATTCGCTAAATGTTTATGACTAAGTTTATGAATAAAAGTACAATAATTGTATGATACATCTAACAGTGATACCATATATTATAAGAATATGAAAAAACTGCCCCCTTTCTCATACATTTTAAGAAATATTGATGTTTCGTTTCCTGTTATTGATCACTGAAAACTGCTCACACCCTAGTAAACACAACAGGGGGCGGAAGAGTAAAGCGTTAAGAATCATGAACCTGGGTCTAACTGGAACTAGAAAACGTTTGTAGGAACACATAGTCATTCTCCCTGATTTGAAATAAAAAACTTATACGTGCTCCAAAAAGCCTGATATATATAGAAATACTATCAATGAATTTACTTTACCTTTCTAAAAACGAATGTTTTTTTTATTTTGTACTGTATCTAGAGTTATATAAATTTGTTGCTACTTGTGTAAAATTGTTTAATTCTTAAAAGTAACTTCTTTTAAACTTTTTAATAAAATCTTTTAATTGTAGTATTCCTTGAGTTGGGTGAGCAAATCTATCTTCTGTCTGTATTACTCATATTTTTAAAGGTCAAGCTCATTTTCCATTTAACTGCATCGACAGTTTAAATGTCCGTACTGTACAGGGATTTATGCAAGACAAAAAAATATGGGTTGTTGAGAATTGAAGGGAGACAGACTATCTTGAAATATAGTTTTTCTAATTGAAGTTTTATTTGAAAAACTTAGGAGATGAAAGAGAATATTTGTTGAGTACTTACTTGCCAAACACCTTGCTGGGTGTTTTATTTACATTCTCATTTAAAGCTAACAACTTGATTGAAGCATTGAAAAATATATTTATTTGAGTTTAAGAATGCAAGCTGTAATTTCTTTGTTGTTAAGAATGCTGTGAATAGGGCCGGTGAGATGGCTCAGCGGCTTAAGCGCCTGCCTTGCAAGCGCGAGGGCCTGAGTTCGACTCCCGGATCCCACATATGAAAAAGGGGCCGGTGATATCGCTCAGCGGCACGGGCGCCTCCTGGCGCGCGAGGTCCTGAGGTCGACCCCCTGGTACCCACAAAAAAAAAAAAAAAAAAAAAAAAGAATGCTGTGAATAGAATATTCTATGCAATAGTACTTTTGCCAAAGAAGTAAATGGTAATAGCAAAGTGAACAAACTGACATAAGGGCTTAACTCAAAATTACACCTTTCGGTGTAAATTATAGAATAGTATTAGAGTATTCAAATCTTCTATACTTTCAAGCATGAAGACTAGCAGAAATATGACTAGTGGTCACAATGCTGTTGGAAATATTTCAGAATCTGAAATGCTTTTGCATTGTCACAGATATAGTACATTTAATAAAATATTCAAAACCAACTACATGGTAACCATTTTTTTAGTGTATAGGAATTGAACTTAAAGGAATAAATTTGTTGTCAGAGCATAGCTGGGTTGCAGAAGTAGGGATGAGGGGTGGGGCTCATGGTAGTGGTGTGGAGGGCAGTAAAAAGGGGGAGACATTGGTCAAAGGGTACAAAGTTTCATAAGACAGGAGGGCTAAGTTCTAATGATCTGTATTATTGCACAGCATAATGACTGTAGTTAATACTACTGTATCGTATATTTCAAAGTAGCTGAAAAAGGATTTTAAATATTCTCACCACAAAGAAATGATAAATATTTGAGGTGATGTTTATATTAATTAGTTTCATTTAATCATTCCACAATGTACACATGTATTCAGATACCACATTGTCTACATAAATATATAAATTAATATTTGTCAATCAATAATAAAATAACTTAAAAATTTTTGTGAGGTATTGCCACTACTAACTGGTTCTTTTTTCAAAGTTTATTAGAACATATTTGCAATACATGAAGTTCACATTCATCTCCGGGAGAGTACATAACTGATTACGGAACTGTTCACCTCTGAGTCCCTTTAAATAATTTTCACTGGTGTTTGATTGGATTTATTGTAGTTTTTTAAAAAAATTTTTTTGTGGGCTGGTGAGATGGCTCAGCGGCATAAGTGCCTGCCTGGCAAGCGTGAGGTCCTGGGTTCGACTCCCAGTACCCACATAAAAAGGAAAAAAAGGCCGATGATATCGCTCAGTGGCACAAGTGCCTGCTGGCAAGCATGAGGTCCTGAGTTCAACCCCCAGTACCCACATAAAAAAAAATTTTTTTTGTTAGTGAGCCACTTTATATAGTCCTACATGAGTAAGATTTTCTTGTGGCCATCAATGACTTAAAAATGTAATAAAGAATCTCAAATACTTCTAGGATTTTGAGTCTTCATGGATAATTCTGAATAGCAGCGGCGGTGGAAAGGACAAAGTGGATTATGGAGAATTCAGACGTGCCATTCTCGGTGAAATGAATGAATATAGGAAATCATTTGTTCGAAAGGTAACGTTAAGTAATCTTTTAAATTATTACTTTTAATTGATTGTTAGGTTCATTATTTAAAAACTTGAGGCCCGGTGAGATGGCTCAGCGGCTTAAGCGCCTGCCCGGCAAGCGCAAGGGCCCGAGTTCGACTCCCGGAACCCACATACGAAAAAAGGGCCGGTGATATTGCTCAGCGGCATGGGCGCCTGCTGGCGCGCGAGGTCCTGAGGTCGACCCCCCGGTACCCACAAAAAAAAAAAAACTTGAATAAATTACCATTTAAAATGTGTTTTATTATTTTACCTGTAATGCAGGTAATGCACATATGCATATAAACTTATCCAGAAAAAAAGAAAATAACTGATGCATAAGTTTTAGAAAAATACATAAAAATAAAATTTGAAATCAAATTTTATTCATTAATGACTAGCTTTATAAATGTAATGAAATAGCCTCGATCCTCACTTTCCTATCCCCTGGAGTTGATGTAAGGATTGAATGAGATAAAATTCTTAGTATTGTGACTGGCCCAGTGTGAATGTTCAAAAAGTTACTTTAAATGATGGTTAAAAATATTTCTCTGGTTTTTATAATATGCATATTGAATGTTAAAATGAAGATCACAATAATCATGATAAACTGGAATTAAAACAGGGGCCCTAATTTTTATAGAAAACTACATTTTTACTTGGGTTCTGGTGGCCATTTTTTACAGTAAAATTTGAGCTATGCAGTGTTCTTTTTCTTTTGTGTATGGACCTTATATAAAATAAATATGCATCTAATATTAAAACAAAGTATTCTGTAAAAAGTAGTATAATTATGTCAAATATAAACATCCAACAGAAAAATTAAAATCTCTATCTTTGTTGACCAAAAGACACAAAAACTTTAAGTAAATTCACCACATAATATTTATAACTTTGCACTTATTTGTATTTTACATGTACTGGTGATAGTTTTGAATATCAGGAGTAGAAGCTGGATTTTTTTGTTATTATTCATATGTCTTGATCCTGGGAAGGAGGGGAGAGCCAGGTTTGGTGTGTATGCCTGTAATCTCAGCCCCTTGGGAGGCTGAGGCAGGAGGATTCCAAGTTCCAGCCCAGACTAGGCAACTTAGCCACTTAGTGAGACTCTGTCTCAAAAGAAATAATAATAAAAGAAGGACTGGGGATGTAGTTCAGTGCAAAGGCCCTGGGTTCAGTTCCTAGTAAAAGAAAAGAAAGAAAGAGTGGAAGGAAGAAAGAGGGATGAAGTAAAGGAGGGAGAGAAGGAAAGAATTGTAGAGCTCCCTTCCTTTGCTAGAGCTGTCGTAACAAAATACCACAGACCATATTACGAAAACAACAGAAACTTATCTTCTCCATTTGGAGGCTAGAGGTCCAAGGAGAAGGGGTTAGCAGTTTGGTTTCTTTTGAGGTGTCTCTCTTTGGTCTGAAGATGGCTGTGCATTTTCACTATTTTCACGCTGTTTTCCCTCTGTCTGTGTTGTGTGTATCCTACCTTTTTATAAGAGCACTGATCATATATTGGATTAGGGCCATTTTAACTTAATTACCCTTTAAATGACCCTGTTTCCAAGTACAGTCACATTCTGAGATAGTTTTTGTTAGGATTCAACATATGGATTTGGGATGGTGGGCACAATTTATTATACAACAAGTGTGAGGTTCTTTTTGAGCCCAGTATTGTGAATAAACAAACTCGATTGTGTTTTCTACTCTTCTGTCAACGTGGGACATTGCTTTCGGTGGCTTGTGTGTTTCTGTATACTTCAGCATTTTTGCAATGAAATATTTTATGATGTTTTATGATGCTCAGAGTTGCACTGAATTAGTATTTCTAAAAGCAGTGTTAAATTTTGAGAAATAAAGCAGCAGAAATAAAAGCAGCAATATTTAATTCTAAAAGTATTTAATTTTTTCATTGATGTTACCGGTGAAATATTTGCAAGCTCACATTTGACTTAAAATATCCTCCTGGCAGTTTGTTTTGGTCATTTATCAGTTTTGTGAATACTTGAACTACAAGTTACCAGAGAGGTCTTTTGTATAGCTCTTCAGGGCAACACAGCTTAGGTTCCATTCTCAAGGTTAAGCTTCTCTTACATGCTCGTGTCTTGGATGTAGCTCAGAAGCAACCTACTGCAAAATAGAAAATGAGGTTCTCATGTCTAATGATTTCATATAAAAATAACATTTCTCTCTTTAGGCCTTTATGAAGCTAGATTTCAGCAAAACTGGGATTGTGCCTGTTATAGACATAAGAAAATGTTACTGTGCAAAGAAGCATCCTCAAGTTATTTCAGGTAACTATTACAAGTCAAAATGCATTAGATTTCTCAATCGTTAGTTAACAAAAGTATAATCTAAACAAATTAATTTAAAGCATAAACTGAGGACATTAAGGGAGGAAATACTTTTTGTTTGACCTAGAAACTTGAGAACAATTTGTTCTTCTTCACTGAAAAATTCTTAGGCCTGTTGCTTGTACTTGTTTCTTCAATATTTATAATTGAGATAAAACTCTTATGTCTCACTTAGAAAGAGTGGAGAGAGTGAGGAATTTGTTAAAAGAACAGAAGAGATTTAGAGGATAGATGATTGCATGTACAGGTTCGCAGCGTCAGTTTTACTGTATCTGCTTATACAGTTATCTATCCTAGAGGGTTTATGATGGAGTCAGGGAGTGTCTTTCTTTGGGGATGGGTTATACATGCAATGGACATATATATTTCTATCAAAATTTTGGAATAGAGTAAATTTCTAAAGTAATTCTTGATATTTATTTCCTATTATATTTCTTCTCACTTTGTTTTTAAATAATTAATTTATAAATGCATTCTTGTTACAAAGAAAGCATTTGGCCACCATAACTCCCTAGTTTTTATTACGTTTTTCTCCAGAGAAGTAAAAGTACTATCATTTAATATATGTGTGTTACCTCAGTTCACAAACTTCATTTGTTCCAGGATTCTGGAAAAGATGGTCGTGGCCACCCCATACAGAGTTTACAAACAAAAACAAAGTTTTGCCAAATGCTTCTGTTTGCGAAACAAATTGTTTGCAAATAAAAGTGTTCATGAACTGAGTATATTTTGGTCTTTCGTCTATGATTTTTTTTATAGCTACATGCTGTAATAATCTGGTACTTTTTGGAGTACTTTTGGACATGAAAGATGTATTAACATATTGTTATGTAGTTGGCTTTTTACACTGAACACTATGTTTTGGAAGTATTTCTAGTTAACCCTCATTGAGCCACCTTAGTTTCATTTGTTGCGTATTATTCCTTTCACAAATCAGTGGGCCGTGGTTTACGTAGTCATTCTCTATTGCTGGACTTTTAATTTCCAATTACTGATGAACAACCAGTGAAGAAATATATATGCTTATTCGTGACTCCTTGGGTTCATTTCCTTATGGTTATCAGGAGAGATGTCGATTCCTAGAATTACTGGGATATTCATACTTCAAGTTTTAATGGACATTTCCAAATTATATTGTAAGATGGCCATACTAGATTGTGCTACTCTTAGTTGCAGAATTTTTTTCCTTCATAATTTTGCCAGCGAATTAACCTTTTGTCAGTCTGACAGATGAAGAAAACATTTTGTTTGTATTTCTCTGGTTACTAGGGAGGTGAAACATTTTCGTATATTTATTGAGCATTGTCCATTTTATGAGTATTTATTGACCATCTTTTATGAATAGTTTCTAATTTATCATTTTAGTTATATGCTATTAATATAGAGCACTATTATTTTAAAATTTTAATTCAAAAGTAAGGAAATTACACTGTAATTACTTCAGTTTCTTGTTATTAACTCTTATATATGATATATTTAGTACTTTTATTTGGGAAGTTAAAAATAGAATTGTTTTTGAAGATTAAAGTTAACCATTATTGGCTTCTAAATTTCTAATCCTTAGGTCAAAATAGTTGTATTTTTTATCAATGACTAAATGAACAATTTGGATAAGATAATTTCTAGTATTATTTAGGAGTTTTTAGTATATTTTGTCACCTTTAAATACCTGATATTCTCTGCTTCTTTGTTTTTAGTCATACTAAATTTTTGTCTTGTATAAGAACAAAATAGTTTACTCATTTCAAAATTAGATGGTTTCAACATTGTATATAGTTTCCTTTTGATCTTTTTAAACTATTTAAGCTATCTTTATTAGGTAGTTTAAATAGCTTCAGTTTTATTATGTGTCACTGAATTGTGGATGCAGGAGGGTTTTGCTTTTCTGTTTGTTCAGTAAGCCTTTGTCATTTTAAAAAATTTCATAACTCTGTCTTTGCAGTCATATTAAGGAGCACCAGCTAGCAAGCTAAACACTTAAAGACAGAAAAATTTGTTATTTTTTAAAAAGAAAAACTTTACCGTCATTATAAATTATAATTAATTTGCTTGCCCACCTTTGGGATGCAACTTGTTTATAATTTACAGTTAATTTTAAATCGAAGCTCTTACACTATATCTACTTAAACTACAGGAAATACTCTATTTTTTTCTTAAGTAATTTATTAGATAAAAGGTATTTTAAAGTTTAATAGAAATATGATACCCAAATGTCTTTTGCGACATGGTATTTGAAGTACTAATGTCTATAGGATTTGAAAAATGTAGTTATAGTTGTGGAAGGTAGCTATTTCTAGGGAGGAGATTTTAAAGAGGTATAAAGTTTTTAACTATTTGAAATATAAATTTAATTAAGAAATTTTTTTAAAGAAAATTGTGTTAAAACGTGTCTGTTCAAATGTATGGAAGAGAAATTTCTCCTGCCAAAATTTGTTTTCATATAGATTAGATCTTGATTAATTTTTAGACTTCACTAAGTCAATCACAAATTTATTTTATTGTTGCATATTATTCTTTATTGCATAATATCTAGTCTTTTTCCATTCAGCTAGGTTTTTTTTATAAAACAATCTTTTTGTTCTCTATTTCTTGTGCATGTTTTTAAGAGATCATTTCTTTAGTATGAAAGGCACTTTCCAGTGTTTTATTATCTGTGTCCATTAATGAACCTTGGGTTTGTTGGAAAGATCTAGCCCTTACCCTAAGTTGTCCACTTTGTTATACAAATGATTAGGATTATTCCCATTTATGTCTGTTCTTCAAAAGGCAACCTGAGCCAGGTGTGGGGGGACACACCTGTAATCCCAGTGTTGGAGAGGTTGAGTTGGGGGAGCCCCTAGAGTTCAGTGCCAGCCTAAACTATGAGGAGAGACCCGTCTCGAAAACTAAACCAAACCAAACCAAACCAAATCCAAAATGCAACCTGGCTTTAAAATGTTTCAGAAAAGGTCACACAGATTTTTTTTAACCCTTTTCTTATATTATTTTTATATTTATCTCTGTTTATTCTCTTTTGAATATTACCTGACCACCGTTTGTGCCTTTTCATCTTTGAATTCCTCTTTTCTTATTAAAAAGTTAGTGATTTTTTTTTTCTCCTCCATGTTCTCCGCTGAATTCCTGAGAAGAGATGAATGTGAGGGAGGTGAGGGGGGTTGGCAAATTATGAGGAGTTATTTCTAGTTCATTCGTAAATAAATTGAAAGTTAGTTTGATATAAGAATTTGAAATAGTGAAAGGATTTTATAAGATGAATAAGTATTCATTTATCATCACTAGTCATTTTATTCAACTTTTATATGCAATTTTACAGGTCATTCCACAGAGGAAGAAATCAAATCATCTTTTCTAGAAACATTAAAAGATGCCTGCAGCAAGTCTGATGAAGTGTCATATGGTGAATTTGAAGATTACTATGAAGGTCTAAGTTTAGGGATAGTAAATGATGAAGATTTTGTTAACATCTTACGTACTCCATGGGGAATTTAGTTTTTAATAATGTATATACTATCAGCTTTAGGCATTTTATAGAGGAGATGAATTTTATGAAACATATGATCAAGCCCTAGGGTATGTTTTTTCAGAACTTCCTTTATTCTTTTTTCCTCAGAAAAACTGAGTCTGGAAATAAAAATATTTAGAAAGATAAATGTAGGTGTGTGTGTGTGTGTGTGTGTGTGTGTGTGTGTGTGTACATGCTTACCTGTCTATAAGTTTGTAAAGATATGTATTTTTGATTTTTACTTATTTTGAATCTGTCTTAAAAATAATTTTTATTAGCTTCCATAGGAAAGTTATATCAGTGTCAAACTGTGTGAAAGCATATATTAACCAAGTTTCGTGTCCCTTCACTTTTTTTGTTTGTTTTTATGCAATTTTCCCTGGAATTTATTTGCCACCACTTTTAATTTGATCAGTTGGAATTGGGCTTAAAGCCTATGAGACTAAAATAATTCAGCTTATTTTAAATATATAAAAATATTAAAGTAATTAAAGGACATGCAAGACAAATTTCCAAATAGTGTGACTGTAGGTGTTTTCTGTAACATTAACATTTAGAATGGTTGGAGTTTACCTCTACAGTGCTTCCTTAAACTGACTT
Source organism: Erethizon dorsatum (assembly GCA_028451465.1). Taxonomy (NCBI): domain Eukaryota; kingdom Metazoa; phylum Chordata; class Mammalia; order Rodentia; family Erethizontidae; genus Erethizon; species Erethizon dorsatum. The sequence goes on from CM051834.1 coordinate 28,907,169, forward strand.
GACCTGGAAGTTCTTATATTCTAAGTTATGTATTGTTGTTCGTTCAATAGACACAATATAATTATTCTGGCAGCCAGTCATATGTACATATAGTTTTCAGTTTTTAAGTGCAGAACTTATTATCTTTAGCGTAGAAAAATCATTTGGCTAGAAACAATATAGGAGAGGAAGTGTTCTCTTAGATTACTAAAAAAAATCTCAAAAAATGGATTATTAAATATGTTGATCTGGGGGCCGGTGAGATGGCTCAGCGGCTTAAGCGCCTGCCCTGCAAGCGCGATGGGCCCGAGTTCGACTCCCGGAACCCACATACGAAAAAGGGGCCGGTGATATCGCTCAGCGGCACGGGCGCCTGCTGGCGCGCGAGGTCCTGAGGTCGTTCCCCCGGTACCCACCAAAAAAAAAAAAAAAAAAAAATATGTTGATCTAAGGGATAATTTAGTATTTCTTATCCAAAATATAAAAGCATATTTTGTATCATGAAATGAATAAGTGGTATTCTAAACATTTCCTTTTCACATACTAAGCAATCAAAACATTTTCTTCTAAATATATATTGCTTAATGGTTAAAAGTATTGTAATCTTTTTTTCTAAATCCTGTGTTCCTCACTTCTTCCTGGAAAAAGAACATTATAAAGTTGTTTCCAACTTTATAATATTAATTTACATGTTAACAAATCAGAAAAAATTATGTCAAGCAATACAACTGGTTCAAAAAAGAAAATGCATACTTTGCCAAATATGACTTTGAGCATATCACTTCATATACAATCTACACTTGGCAATATTATCAAAAGCATGGTACATGTGAACTCATTAAACAAATCTTTCCAAGATTTCCTGAACTACTAAAATTTACTACTGAAATATCAGAAAGAAATACGTTCAAATCCGTTAGTGCAATTTTCACTGGCTAAATTCTTTATTTCTTGGCATTTTTTTTCAATTAAGTTATTGAAATTAAACTGATATGCTAGGAGCTGTCTTGGCGGAAATAAATTTGTAACACTATTTTTAAGTCACGTTTTAAAAAAATTCATCCAACTGTTGACATCTTTAACTCTATAAATTATTCTTGTCTTAAATAACACTGAGTCCTCAAATATGTATACTTTTCAATGGTAAAATTTTAGTTCTTATTTACAAACTTATTTTTAATATTGACAATTCCTATTTTTCTGTAAATATAATCTGAAGATATATAAGTTGTCATATTGTAAAAAAAGGGGCAGTTACTTTTGGAATTTAACATGTTAATGTGACAGTGTACTCAATACAAATCTTCACTATCTTAATACAAATATTCATGTGATTACTTGTAATATTTCTACTTATATAATGCTTTGTAATTAACTTCTTATCTTTCATCTTTTAAATGCAGATTTAAAAAGAAATAATACATGTTTTTTGGTTTATTTTGTTAAATCAAAATTGGTGACCTAATAAGTCATTCTGCTTTTGATTTTTGTCTTACTGCCTACATTCGTCTTTGGCATAGTAAATTATGTCATTTAGTATTTAATTTAGAAGAAGAGTATCTAATAGAAATGACATTTTCAAATATTCACAACATAGGTGACTTTTCCTATTCTTATTCTTCAAGATTCTGAAATATCTTTTGAAAAACTTTAAATTATATGCTGTTTACTGTTACATGAATGTAGTTTATAGATCTCCAGATTTTTTTTTTTTTTTTTTTTTTTTTTTTTGTGGGTACCGGGGGTCGACCTCAGGACCTCGTGAGCCAGCAGGCACCGGTGCCGCTGAGCGATATCACCGGCCCTTTTTTCGTATGTGGGTTCCGGGAGTCAAACTCGGGCCCTTGTGCTTGCCAGGCAGGCGCTTACACCGCTGAGCCATCTCACCGGCCCTAGATCTCCAGATTTTGAAAGTTACTTGTTGATGTGCTATCTTGTTGCTTGTTGCTTTCCCAGCTAACCATGTAGTTTTTAAAATTGTGTATGATTATTTTACTGTTTATATTTTTATAAATAAAGTTTTGCGGAATTTTCAGGAAAAACATATTTTATTAGAAGACAAGGGGCATTATATAGGAATTTCAGAAAATGTTTTATTATAAAGAATATACATTTGTATGATGGATCATTTACAGGATAGTTAAAAAAGTTATTGCTTTAAGTTTTATAGCGTACGAGCTTAGTGAACCAATGACTACATAGTCACTTAGGATAATTTATAATTTTGATACAGCTATAAACCATATTTTGTTTTAATTATTACTTTTGACTGCTAGTCAGTCTAAGTTATTGTCAACTACTTCAGGAGAGAATTATATACAATACTGCAGATTATTTAATGTGTTTCTGTGAGATTATAGTTTGTAGTGCTTGCAGAAATAAAATAGGTACCATAATACATTGTAATTACTACTTGGTTGACCAAGAAAGACGAACATTTCAGTGAAAGTATTTAAAGAAATGAGAGGGATTGAGCATACAAAAACAAACAAAGCAAACAGAAGAGCAAAGAGAATTGAAAGGGTTAATAAGTATTAGTATCTGATAATGAGAAGCACATGTCATATTCTTCTATTTTTATTTTAAAGTTACACAAAATTCTAAGTAAGGAAGACTTGTTACTTTTGAATCTGTCTCCTTCACTATTCTCAGTGCCTACCGTTTTACATGTGTATGCCCCTTCATCAACTGCCCCTTTTAAAATCCTATTTAAATCCATCATATATGTTCTTGGAATGACCTTTTTAAAATTTACGTTACTTTTTGAATAAAATTTTCTCCTGATAGCGCATATCTTTCAGAAAAGTTCAAACTCCTGCCTTAATACATAAAACCTAAATGAAGTGGTCACGCTAAGCCCTTTTCCTTATATACCATTCTAAACTTCCTAGACTTCCACAAATGGATTATGAGATTTTAAATCTCAGTACTTTCATATATACACTGCTACTGTCCCCTAAAGTTATTATCTCCACTTTAATACATCTAAATTAATTCATACTTGTCTTGTAACAGTACCTCAAGAATAATTTATTCTAAAATGTTAAAGCTGATATACTTGTCCTTTGAGATTCCAGTAGTACTGAGGGGTGCCCTTAATCTAGTATTTATCATTTTACATTATGGTCATTACTTTGCTTATGCTTCTCCTATTAGATTGTAAACCCCTTGAGGATAGTAATCACATCTTCCTTACTTTTATGATGCTGGTGTCTAGTGCAGTGTCTGACATTGGGTAGTTATTAAATCAATATGTGTAGGCTGGGTGTCTTAGTTATCTTCTCATCACTAGGACAAAATACTCAACACACAACTTGAAAGAGGAGAGTTTTATTTTATCTCATGTTTTAGGAGTTTCAGTCCTTGGATGATCTGCTGGCTCCAGGCAGGAGCGGCATGGTTGGCAGCATGGCCAAAGGATCTGAGTGGAGGAAAGCTGCTCGTGTTTTTCCACAGGCCTCGCCTATGAGCACATGAGGCTTTGGGAGGGCATTTGGATATGAACCATAACATTCTATCCCTGGCCCCCCCAAAACTCATATGCTTCTGTCTTACTTTCTTGTTGCTGAGACACAATACTTGTAGAGGTTTCAGTCTTTAGTCAGCTGGTTCCAAGGCAGGGTAGCATAGCAGATGCTGAGAAAAAGGAGAAAATGCTCATGGCATGGCAGGTAGGTAGCAGAGCAGCAATACATGTCCTTCAGGTCACACCCATGGGAACTCACCCTTTCCCACCACGCTTCACCTCCCAACATCACACCCTGGTAAAAACCCCTCAGTGGATTAACCTGGTATCACACACCCGTGATCCAGTATCACATACACATTTTCCGGTCACCTCTCAAACCCACCCCCCCACGAGTGCATGAGGCTTTGGGGGACATCTAGATATAAGCTATAGCATTATGCCCCTGGCCCCTGAAAGACTAATGTACATCCTTTTATGCAAAATGTATTTAGTTCAGCTCTTAAGTGTTGCCAGACTTTTAACAATTTCAGCATTGCTGAAAAGTCCAAGTCTAAATTCTCTGAGATTTAAGGCAAACTCTTAGTTGTGAGCTCCTATAAAAATGAAAAGAAAGTTAAACATTTGGAACATGCAATGGCACAAGATAAACATTCCCATTCTAAAAGGTACAAATAGGGGGACAGAAAGGAATGGGACCAAAGCAAGACCAAAATCTATATGAATCTCTTTATGTAAAATACATTTAGTCCATCTTCAAGAGTTGTCAAAGTACTAACAGTTCCAGCATTGCTGAGCTCTGACCAGAATCTTCCATTGAGGTCAGCTCACAACATTCTAAAGCTGCTTCTCCAACCTGCATCTCTAAACCTTTCCAAACTCCTCCCGAGAGTCAGTTCCGAAGGTTTCTTAAGCCACATGGTCAGGTAGTGTCACAGCAAAGACCCCACTTTTCTAGTACCAAAATCTCTCTTAGTCACTTCCTTGTTGCTGAGACACTGGGTGTGTAATTCATTTAGCAGCAACCGTTATGGTTCTTATACTGTAACACTTTTGTATGAAAACACTTTAGCATAGACCATGAAAATAGTATGAATGTGCTATTTAGTGCAAGCTATGTAACTCAACTATACAGCTCGTGCTCCTGTAGTCAACTATAGGGGCAGTAAATTTCCCTGATGAAGAATTCACAGTTTTAGTTAGACAGGAAAAATAAACTTTAGTGATCTATTCACAGAATTGTAACTATAATGAATGCACTGTGTATTTCCAAATTGTTAAAAGTAGATTTTAAATTTTTTACTTGGCTGGGATGTAGCCTAGTAGTAGACCTCTTGTCTGGCATACATGAGGCCTCGAGTTCAAACCCTAGCCCTACCCCCTCAGTTTTTTAACCACAAAAATTATAAGTATGTGAGGTCATGGATTTGTTAATTAGCTTGATATGATCATTCCACATTGTAAACATACATGAAAACATCACCTTGCATCCTGCAAATATATACAGTTATTTGCCAAGTAAAAATAAAATATAAGAATGCACAGACTGGGTCTTAACTAGCACTTTTGCAACAAATTCACTCTGTTTAGAGAATACTATGTTGATTTCAACTGGACTTCTAAGCATAATGAATTTTATCCATGAGAACACTGTCTTGTTAGATTCCTAAATGATCTTGGGTCCATTTGTGGATTAGAACAACTTCTGGTTGCCAAGACAACAATAATGCAAGCAGATCTGCCTCTGGAATGTTGCTGCTGCCTCCTGCCGTGAGCCTATCCTGCACAGTGGTGTGCGAACTTGCAAAAGGACAAACCACTCGGATTTCACTGAGTTTGCTTAACGAAGTGCATAAACTTTTTATGCCTTTTTTTTGGTGAGGATATGCTTAATAATTATATGTATGCAGAATTTGGTCTGAAACTTTATGTCATTATAACCTTACAGTGAAGGAAATGTGGTTAATTCTCATCTACCTCACAGATTCTTGGAGGAAGAGCCATGATTAACTACAAAAGGAACCTACTACTTGTGCATGACTAAATTGGGTTAAACCCGTTTATAGCTGCAGTTCTCTGCAGTGGGCATCATACACCCCACAGAGTCTGGAGTAGTAGAGTTAAGGAATCAAACACCTCCAGTCCACAACTGATGTATCTTCAACATAAACTAGCCACAAGTGAGCATGGAAGGCCTGCTTATGTCTTCCTGAGGGAGTAATCGTAATTCAGTACTCTGAGAACATGAGCTCTATTAAGGTATTATTTAAGGTGAGAATAAAAGTGTTTTATATAAAATCTTGTATAAATTACAGAAATGTATTAATGGATACGCATTTCAGATTTCCCTTTTTTACCTCTTAAAGCTAGTTTGTGTAGTTTTTGAATATTCAAGCAAGATACAATATGTTTTAATAATCAAATAAGATATATGGAAATATTTGAATTAAAAGTTTATTGTCCAGTGACAAATATTTTACAAGGAAAACCAATTAAGATCCCTGTTGCCTTTGTCTCTTCTTTTTACCAAGTTAAAATGAGACTTCTAAGCCATGACTACATGAGTTTAGATATAAAAAGAGTCTCACCTTTTCAACTCTATGTTGAATTTCCTGAGATTTTTAGATGATGGTAAAGCCAATGTAAAACAAATGACTGTATTTCAAGGAAATCACTATGTGTCACACTATGAAAGCCACACATTTACCTGGTAGTTGAAGTCTTTTGTAGAAGAACCTTTTAGAAAATACAGGTTGTCAAGGAAAGGTAATTTTGAAAAAGCATACAGATGATCACTCCATCAAGAAAAAGCACATGCTTATACTAATATTTGAGTATAACTGATACTGTGACAAGAACACAAGTTTTGCAATCTCTAAACACTGGTATCAAACTCAAGCTCTCCTGCAAAATAGCTGTATGACTTTGGGGAAATGTTACCAGAAAATCAGGGATTCGGCCTGGGCTGGGTGTTGCTTTTGTGAAGTGGTCTTGGCCCTTAGATCTTTTCTGGGAAGATTTGTGAAGATGTCCATAAACAGAATCAGAGACCAAACAATAAAGGGTTTAAAGCACTTTATTAAGCAACTAGTTAGGCAATCTTATGAAAGGACAGTGCGTTTGGAGAGTTCCAAGTGGGCAGGACCTACAGGAAGCATCTACCCCAAGATCTAGTGTAGGATTTCTTTCGGGGCCTTAGAAGTTGAGTAGCACTGGGGGCCTATGACTGACAGGGTTCTTTCCCAGGGGCTGTGAGTCTCCATCCTTATGTCTGCAGGGGGAGTTTTTGAACTTATGTGGGCCTACTAGGAGCCAACATGGCATCCAAATCCCACTGAAGAGGCCAAAACCACAATGTAAATGACTGTAAATGAGCCCTAATTGAGTCACCAGGGTCACTGCAGTTTAACTTGAGGCTTGTCCCCGAAGCATGACTGTGTGGTATAAAAAAAGTGTAAGACTGGATAAGGTGGAGGAATTGGTAAGGGACATACAGTGCTCGTCTTGGGAAGTCTGAGCACCACAGATTCAGGAAATCTAGCCGTGCCCTTTCTTAGAGCCCTCTCTTAAGGCCCTGCTGCCAGTTTTCCAGCTCCAGCTCATTTCTGGCAAACTATTGACTCTATCAAAGCTACTCAGTGTCACTGGCTCTCTACTTCAACACAGGTGATGGGAGGGTTGAATAGATAGAAATATCCAGAAAGCTATAGATGTCAATATAGATACAATATTTACCGTAGTCTAGCATTGAAAGTTTACTCAGTATACGTTTATTTCCTGTTTTCTTGCCTGAAATACAGATAATAATTAAATGTTTTTATTTTTTCCTGGTTATTCCAAATGGCAATCATATAAACTTGCTCTTAAGCAGACATTTTTGATGTGTAGGAATTATTTGTATGCCACTATTTCTTCCAGCATCTAATAAACTCTTATTATTAATTTTCTTCCCTCAGCACCTATGAAGAAAAATCAAAATATTGTGTTGTGTTCCTTCAAAGCATGTAGGAAGGTAGCAGTTGAAAATAGGGATGGGTTTAAAATTTTATTCTTATTCATATTAATTGGAAGATGGTATTTGTGTAAGACTGATAAAATATCCGTAGAGACTGTAAGCAACATTACTAGTATCTTTGTTGCGCACACTGAGGCCATTGATGACCCCAAATCCTAAAATGGATTATGTTTTCTAGAAATAGCTTCAAAAGAATCTCTTATCCCACATACATTTTTTTTTTCATCTTCATCCCACATACTTTTATATAGTAAACTAGACTTCACATCAAGAGGTAGGGCTATGTCCCCTTTCCTTGAATGGGTGACTTGGTTTTTTTTTTAATTTTAATTTTTTTTTTGTGGGTACCGGGGGGTCAACCTCAGGACCTTGCGCGCCAGCAGGTGCCCGTGCCGCTGAGCGATATCACCGGCCCCTTTTTTGTATGTGGGTTCTGGGAGTTGAACTCGGGCCCTCGCACTTGCGGGGCAGGCACTTAAGCCGCTGAGCCATCTCACTGGCCCTTAATTTTAATTTTTTATTGGTACATTTGCAATATATAATGATCGCATTGCTCCTGGGAAGTTGGGGCATATACATAACGTATTTCAATTCTTTTTTCATCCCTTCCCCTTCCATTCTCTCCCCTTTCTGCTCACTCAGTTTGAAGAGCACCCCAACCAGGCATGGTGGTGTATGACTGTGATCCCAGCACTTGGGAGGCTGAGATGGGGATTGCCGTGAGTTAGAGGCCACCCTGGGCCACATAGTGAGTTCAAGGCCAGCCTGACCTACATAGCAAGACCTTGTCTCAAAAATCCAAAAAAGAGTGAGGGGAAGCCTGACTAGAACCCCATATATGGAGGATTGCCATAAGTTCAAGCCTGCCTGAGATACATAGTGAGATTTTGTCTAAAAAACAAAAAAACAAAAAATACAAATACAAAATCCTCCTCCCCAACCCCAGACCATAGTAGATGTCTCCCTTGAGCACCCCCAGTGTATTTTTCTTGGTGACTTGTTACTTGTAGCTAATAGATTATGGCTAACATGGTGCTGTGTTACTTTCCAGACCAGGCAAAAAAAATCAGTTTAGTTTCTGCCCTATTTGAGGGGATACTTGAGCCACCATGAAATAAGTCAGAGTGTCTGGGACTACTAAGCTGGAAGGGCCATGTGCAGGTGCCCTGGTTAATAGTCAGAGCTGAGTTCCCCACCCATAGCCAACAAGTATCTACAATGTGAGTGAGACATCTTCAATTAAATGCAGCCCCCAGTCGCTATCACACTACATCCACATGAAAAATCTCAAGTGAAGATCACTGGCCTTCTATATTCTTGAAAGTTTTTGTCCAAAATAAAGCAACCTTGAGATGAAGAAGCAAAAGCTTAATGTGGCCATAATTTAGGATTCTTAATAAACATCTACATTGAAATGTTAAGTAGGCAATTGAATTTATAATAAAGCACATAGGGAAAAAGGTCAGGAGTTGGCTATATAGTGTCACCAATACATAGGTAGGAAGTTGTGGGACTTCGTGAGATACCTAGAGAGATGGTATAGAAGAGAGGGAAGGCCAAAGATTTTTTGATTCTGACCTCTAGAACACATTTAGAGGTATAATAAGTGTGGAATGGCCGACAAAAGAAACTGAAACAGGTTGGCCATGGAAAGGGGTATGTCATAGTAGGACTGTCACATAAGTATGCTGTCATGAAAGTCTACAAATCAACTATAATGATTGAAGGCAGAATGAAAAGTGGTACACTATGTTGAATGAAATGAGTCCAAAAACATGAACATTGAATTTGCCAGTATGAAATGGGGAAGAAAATTCGGATTGGTATGGATTAAAGAGAGACTGCAGACGAAGAATGTGAGTTTAGCATTTCGGGATACTTTTGAGGACTTTTATTTTGAAGGAAAGCAGAGATAATTTGGTGTTAGGATTTAGTAAACTTTTTCTTTTCTTTTTTTTTTTTTTAACATAGTAAATGATTGAGAATATTTGTATAATGATGGTACTGATCCGTGACAGTGACCAACATGAACGGAAGACCAGAAGCCTTCCCTCAACCATTCAGACCTATGTGACATCCCCAGACCCCTAAGAATAGATCCTTGGCAGATTAAAACCCATTTCCCAAACAATTAAGATTGAACATTCTTTCCCAGGGCTGGGATTAGAGAGAGAGGTGCAAGACATTGACTCCAGATATAAAATTTAAAGAAGTATCAAAAAACACAGTAATCAACTATTTTAATTCAGTAATTTAAAAATTATAATTTATAAGATTCAAAATGAGCTAAATATCAAAATTCTAAATAAAGGTAGCATCAGTAAAAGTGCTGGGCTGAGTTATAGTAGATATTGAAGCTAAAAGAAAATCAATAGCACAGATGTTTCCATCTACATTTTAATACTTGGTTGTTAATAGATCTTTTTGTAAAATTTTCTCTTTAAAAAAATTACATTAACATAATATTTATCCTGACCACCGAGTTTTTTGATATTCCTTTAGTTTTACAGCCGAGGCAGTTGCCTCTCACCTGACCCTATCTGACAACCCCGTGAATGGGAGCTCAGCACAAATTACACTGGAGTCAGAGAAATAACGGACTGTAACTACTTTGCAATATAAAAAGTGTACCATGAACTTCAAGATTTTTGTTTTTTTAATCTTTGAACTCACTGTCTCAAATCACAATGCCAAATTTTATTGCCCCTTGAAAGCTTTGTGGTTAGGAAGCTTTAACGGTATGGGTTCCAGTACTTCATTAGGAATGCTTTCCATGTCTACTTCAGTGACTTGTCTACCTCAAAAGCTCAAGGGAGGTCGGGGGTATTATTGTGTAGAATAATGCTTGGCTAGTCACAGTAATAAGCCTCGGATCTCTGTTACCAAGAAGTGCTTTGCCTTAAAAAGTAAGTGGATGAAATGAGAAAAGGCATAAAGTTCTTGGAATACAGTAGATGCTCAGAAGGATGTTAATTACTGTTATGGGTTTAATTGTGATGATTCCCCCCTCTTCCACCACCATACCCAATTTCAGTGGAGACATTCTAACCTCTAGTACCTCAGGGTGTAGTTTTATTTGGAGATTAGGTTTTTACAGGGGTAATCAAGTTAAAATAGTCAATAGTGTGGCCCCTAGTCCAGTACGTTTGGGGTCCTCATAAGAGAGGATATTTGGACACAGATATGTTCGGAGAGAAGATTATGTGAAGATACAGGGAAACACCATGCAAACACAAAGAAAGAGGAGAGTCCTTGAACAGATTCTTGCCACTCAGGTCTCCAAAGAACCAACCTTACTAACATCCTTATTTCTGACTTCTAGCCTCCAGGCCCGGGACAATAAATATCCACTGTTTACACTACCCAGATTGTGATAGCTTGAGAAGGAAGTCCTAGCCAAAAGACACAATTACTTCTCCCTTCTGCTATTTCTTTCCTGCTCTCTCATTCTGTACAATTCAAGAGTACTTATTTACTGAGATAAGCAATTTTTCTTATCAGTTTCAGAGAACTTATCCCCAGAGAAAATTAAAGCTTCAAGTGTCTTCATCTCCAAGGCTGCTTATTTATTCCTTAAATCCATCTCTAATTCCCTGTCATTCTCTTTCTGCCTAAGACTTACCTGCCATAGTGTAAACTTACTTTTAAATTATAAAAGTAAGAGGTATAATTGGTTAGTAAACATATATTCTTGCATAGTTATTTCCTTGAGAAATTGTAACAAAGTGTACTGCTATGTAATATGTTTTTCATTTTGTTGTCACTGTTTTTAGAAGAGAAATGGGATGCTCAGGGCATTGTAAAATTGTTGTGTGTGTGGTGGGGGGGGTGAAGCTTGAAAAGTTTTAGAAGATTCAGTTTTGATATTCAGGTCTAAATTCTTCTAATAAATTTATACCTTTGTGATTTTATATTTTAATTCTCTATAGAATTTACATTTTAATAGGCAAGATTGAATCATTTACATTCAACATTATAATTAAATTAATTAAAAATTTAAAAATTAACATAAAATTGTATTTGTTGTGTACATGATGTTTTAAAGTATATGTATAAGTGGAATGATTAAATCTAACTAATAAACATGCATTACCTCACATAGTTACCATTTTTGTGGTGAGAACACTTTATATCCATTCTCTGTTTTTCAAGAATATATTAACTGTTGCCACCATGTTGTATACCCTCTTAAATTTATAAAATTTCATATTCTTTGACTACCTTCTTCCCAATACCTCTATAGGCCCCGTGCCTGCCCACCCCAGCTCCGGGTAACCCCTATTTTATGCTTTACTTCTGTGAGATCCACTTTTTTGAATTCCACAAGAGTGAGATAATACAGTATTGGTCTTTTTGTGTCTGGCTTATTTCATTTAACTGAATGTCTCCAGGTACATCCATATTCTCACAAATGATAAGGCATGCTTCTTTTGATGGCTGAATAGTATGCCATTGTGTAAATACACCATTTTTCCTGGTTATTCAGCCACTAATGGATACTTAGGTTGAGACCAGCTATTGTGAGCAGTGCTGGGATAAAGATGGGAGTGCAGACATCGCTTGAATACCCTGATTTCGTTTCTTTTGGATAGATACCAAACAGGCAGACCTCTGGATCATATGGTAGTTCTACTTTTAATTTTTTGAGGACTCTCCACACTGTTTTGCACAATGGCTGTGTTAATTCACAGCTCATCAACAATGTGCAAGGACTCACTTTTCTCCACAGCCTTGTCAATACTTGTTATCTTTTGTCTTTTTAATAATATCCTTCCTGATAGGTATGAGGTGATATCTCCTTGTCATTTTAATTTGCATTTCCCTAGTGATTAAAGACCTAGTGTATTTTTTTCCATATATATGTTGTCCATTTTCATGTTTTCTTTTGAGATGTGTTTATTTAGGTCCTTTCTCAATTTTCAATTGTGTTATTAGTTTTGTAGTTATTGAGTCATTTGAATTCCTTATATATTTTAGATATTAGCTCTTTATAATACATATAATTTTTAATATTTTCTCTCGTTCTGTAGGTTGTCTCTTTACTCTGTCAATTCTTCCTTTTGCTGTAAAGCTCCTTAGTTTGATATAATCCCATTTCTCTATTTTTGTTTTAATTGATGGTACTTTGGGGTCATTTTCAAATTTTCAAAAAGTCATTCCCCAGACCAATGTCATGAAGATTTTTCTGTATATTTTCTTCTGGTAGTTTCAGGTTTACATTATAAATTTAAGTATATGGTCCATTTTGAGTTAATTTTAATACAGTGTGCAATAAGGGTCTAATTTCGCTCTTTTGTCAATGAATATCCATTTTTTCCTAACATCAGTTACTACAGACAGGTCTTTCATTATTACATGCTCACAGTGCCTTTGTTGAAAGCCAGTTGGCTATGAATATGGAGATTTGTGTATGGGATTCCCATTCCATTGGTCTATTTGTCTGTTTTTAATGCCGATTCCATGCTTTCGGTTATTACAGTTTTTTTTGTATATTTTGAAAATAAGTGTGTGTGATGCTTCCAGCTTTATTCATTTTGCTCAAGATTGCTTCAGCTTTTTGAGGTCTTTTGTGGCTCTATACAAATTTTAGGATAGATTTTTCTATTTCTATGAAGCAATCATTGATAGTTTGATAAAGATTATGTTAAAAATATAGATTGTTTAGGGTAGGATGATATTTTAACAATATTAATTCATCCAACCCATGAGCACAGACTATCTTGTCATTTGCACCTTTTTCATTTTCTTTTGTTAAAATCTTATAGTTTTCAATGTAAAGTTATTTCCCTTTCTTGGTTGAAGTTACTCCTAAGTATTTTATTTTCACTGTTATATGTGTTTATTTCTTTTTGTTGTGCCTAGGATTAAACCCAGGGCCTTGCACATATTAGGCAAGTGCTCTCCCACTGAGGTGCACCCACAGCACCTGTTATAATTTTAATGTTGTATCTATGCCTAATAACCATATTTTATTTGTTTAATATGTACTTATTGGATTAATTCATTAACTAAGTACTTACTGATAAACTATGATGTGCCGATCACTGTGATAAGCACATATGTGAAAAAAGAGAGGGGTGTGTTCAGATATGCATGAATGATAAATGTAACACGTAATTAAATAACATAGCATGTTAGAAGATGACTAAATGTAAAATAAAATAGAGTAGGGATAAAAGCAATCTGATGTGAGGTTGGGCATAATTTTAAATAGAGTAGAACATTTGATATGGGAAAGTGACTTGAAAGACATGAGAAAATAAGCTCCGTGGAATCCTGGAAGAAAAAGGACGATCCGTGCAGATGACCTGAACCGAGAGTGTGCTGGTACGGTTGAGTAACAGTGAAGTGGCCGATGTGGCTAGAGCTAAGGGATTTGGTAAGAAAATGAGGTCAGAGGCTAAGGGAAATAGATGTGTTGGGCCATGTCGGAATGTTACCATGAATCTCTTCATTAAGAGCTACTTCCCTGTTCTTTTGTTAATTCAAACATCCATTTGTTTAATAGGCAATATACTAGACATGGTGTTATACTTTCGTGTTGCAAAGTGGAAGAAGATATGCTTTATGTCCTCAAGTAGCCTTATGAGTCCTGAGAATACAGGTCAAGATCAGTGACAGTGTGGTAAAGGATCAGCAGCCCGGGTATATAGAAAAGTAAAAACTACAGGGTGTGTGTGTGTGTGTGTGTGTGTGTGTGTGTGTGTTCATATAAGTGTCACGAAAATGAGTGAAGACACAGGAAGATGCATAAGCTGTAGAAGAGTTACTTAAGGCAGTGCAGACTGGAAAGCCAAAGGAAGGTGCATTTTTATATTCGTGTTTTCCTTTCATATTTAAGTATTACTCAGAAGGAAACCTTTCTCTTTCTGAAATTTCTTGTAAACAATTTAAAACATGCTTTCAAGCCTCATCTGTAGTATTAGAAATGTGTGACCTCTTTCTTATAGACTCTATTGCATTTTGTGTATCCTTTGTATAATTTCACCATTTGTATTTCTTTATATCAAGTATTATATTCCTTAAGAGAACTGTTGGTATTTTTCTTTCTTGTTGCTTATAAATTCCCACTGACTAGAATAGTTATTGGCTCTGAATGTAGCATGTGAATACGGAATAAATATTTGTTAACTAACAAATATTTGTTAATATAAAACTTGAAACTGTCTAAATAATCATCATATCTCATAGATCATCGTGGATCATTTTTATATCAGATATTTTATGCATTTTACCTTTTGTGTCTTTAATCTTACCTCATCCTTTATGATTTTATATAAACAGCTGATTTATTTTCTGGGCTGGAGATTAAAGCCAAGGCCTTGTGCATGCTAGGCAAGCACTCTGCTTTTGCATTACATTCCCTTCCGGCAAGAACTGATATTTAAAAAAAATACGTGCTTGATTTTAAAATTATTGAAGTTATTTCAAATCCATAAGGTAACTTCTCCGTGTTTTATTTTTTTCCTATTATCTTCTTTTTGCTATTATGTTCACTAAAATAAATAGTTTATGGTACATCTGAAATTTATTTTGAGTTTTCCTATAGGCCTTCAATTACTGGTACCACAGTTTAATATTCTCTGAAGAAAGATGCATGAATGGAAAAGGTGTTGGATGTTGGCATATTTTAGAACGACCCTTGGTCACCATGCAATAGGGACAGCTTGATAATACACTCTAGTAGTCTTGACTCACATCTTTTACATCCTTCCTTCCTTCCTTCCCTCCTTTCTTCCGATTTTTGAATATATGACTGCAATGTCTTTGGCAGGCCAAAACTATGAAATTTGGATTGCTGCTGCTTTTTAAAATTTCCTTTCTCCTCACTTTTGAAGTTTAGAGATTTCTTAATTTTATTCTTGTAATTTAGAAACTTTATTAGAACATATCACAGTATTGACTTCAGCTTATTTACCTGACTGCAGCTATAACTTTTCTCTTTCTCTTTTTTATTTTTAACTTCAGAGCTTTTTATATTGCAACATTGATTATCAGTTTTGCTTCAGAACAAGTGTGTTTTCTTCATCTATTTTAATATTAGGTTTCCATGCCCTATTATCCAAATCTATATTTTATTAAACTTTTCTTATTCTGTATGTTTTTCTTGACTCTATCTTCTGTTTTATAAATGGCATTGGTTTATGTGTCACTGTACTTTTTTTTTTGTATTGAAGATCTTTTTTGGTGATGTCAGTTTATTTCTCTGTTTACCTCTGTTACCTTGCAAGCTTATCTTTCCAGTGCTTAAGCTAGGTCCTGTCCATTGCATTTCTTGAGCCAGCTGTTCCTCAGAACCTAGTAAATTATTTTTTTTAGAAAAAATGAACAAAATAATATATGTATGAGCATTGTATTTTGCACCTCTGTTTGCAGCATTATTTTCCTATTAAAATATTGAATTTTAGGTACTTTAATAGGAGTCTCACTGGTGTTCCACATAGTTTACTAATTCTAAAGCTACAGATAAGCACTGATCTTAATTGAAAGTATTTAGCCTTAATTGCTTTTTATCTATAAGCGAGCCCATAGTTCTTCTCACTTATTCTTTCTTTTATAAATATACTTTGAGTACTCATTATATGTCAGACCCTGTGCTAGATACCTAGTAACACAAATGCAAATTACACTGTCACTATCCTCATATGATTCTTTTTATACTTGCATTAATTGTGCTTGTGGTCCGCTGTTCAGAAATAGGGTTCTAAACTTGGCATTTCCCTGCTTTCAGGGCTACACGGTTCACAGCTTTTCTTTATGTATTTACTAGAAATAAAAGCAGGAACTTTAACTCCTATATGCATGAGGAGGCTGGTTACTCTACAAAAGATGGTCCCTGCTAATGGAGGTTTAGGAGACTCCTCTCCTATATTCTACACCCAGGTCTTCTTGCTGTATAATGCATTGTTGCCTGTGGTAAGAGGCTGGGGAGCACATATTAAGGCGTCAAATAAATTGTTAGCTCTGATTTAAAATTGGGAGAAAATGGAAAGCCTATTACTTAAAATGGCCTGTGAGCATTTACTCAGTGAACAGTACAGCATGAGATAGGATATTTTATCTAAAAGCTAGGAGGGAAAGCACAAAGTTAAAGTTAGATATTGGCCACACTTCCAACACCGAGGTAAATCCAGGCTGTGCCATTTGCAGCATTGTTTCAGTCTACATGACAGGTGCTATGTCTAGAATGGTGTCACTGGATTAGGATGATGACTTGTAATTATACTCTGAAAAAATATATGCTAATGTTTCATTTGCATTACACATTGCCCAAATCATATGCACATCTATGATACTGTCTAATGTTTTAGAAATACCAACAGTTAACTACTGAGGTCTTCCACTTAAACTTGTCAGATTGACCATCTGGTCTACCATTACTCCCTCTATCATGAAAGGATCAGTGAAGAATAAACAATATTTTAACTCTGAAGGACAAAGTGAACATATGGGACGACAACATGATGAAATATTCCAAAGAAGTTTGGGGGAAGCAAACTGATGAAGGAAATCTAATAAATGTAGAAATAGGAATCTAAATGGCTATAGGAGGTAGAGTACTTATAAAAATCAATCTGCTTTGCAGAATTCCTGGAACACAGGATGCTGTACATGACCCACGGTACGATTGGATGAACATCTATATACAAAGTGACAGAACTTTCTTAATCACTGCCACCTACCTAAGCAATCAGGTAACTACTCCATCCTTACCCATCAGAATTGACGTGAGGCTTAGTCCAGAGAAAGTAAATTCAGAGACAACAGGCACAGCAGATGATAAAAGTTTAGAAGCTGAGAATATTAATACTTTGTACAGATCAACCTGTTAAAATGCAGGAATAGGAGGCTGCCTTGTTTGTAGAATCCTGGACAGCCAGCTTTATATTCTGTTACGCGTCACATCTAGACAACTCCCCCCCAGCCAAAACCTCACACGCTCATAAGTGGGGCTTTTGGGAGGTGAATGGATCATGGGTGTGATAAATGGATGGGTGGATAAATGGGTGTGGTAAATGGATTAGTCCACTGATTAGATTGGCATAGTATGGCTGAATAGATTTACTGAAGACAGAGGCATCACCCTGGGTATGGGTAGTGCCAACCACTGGGCTTGTAGCCTGGGTGGAATAAAAGGGAGAGAGTGAAGGCAAGCTCACTGCTTCCTGCCTGCGCTACCATGGACTGTTTCTCCTCTACCATGCCCCACTATCCTGCCACTCTGTCTTGGAGCCAACCAATTATGGACTGAAACCTCTACAAACTGTGAGCTAAATAAACCTTTTCCCCTTTAACTTGTGGGTGTCTGGTATTTTGTCCCAGCAACAGGGAAGTAACCAAGACATACCCTTTCCTTACCACCCCACCAACACCCCTCTTACAGTCAGCTACTCATTTTAACATATGAAGGACAACTGACAAACCTGCGACATTAGAGAAAAGAAAATTTAGGAGAGAAAGAGGTTAAAAACAGAATCAAACAAAAGGCCATTGACAGAAAAAGACAATGAAACTGAAGAAGCAAACAAAAAAACACAGTTAATATCAAGAAGATAAGTAAAAGATAATCTGTCTTTGAGGCAAAAGAGGGATTCTATATAAAAAGGACAGTCAGAGGAAAAGAAACAGCTTTCAGAAATTAAAAACATGATGAACAGTAAGAGGTTTGCTTTATCCTCCCTGGGTGGCCTGGCATGGTCTCACAGCTGCTGGGAAGCAGTGGTCTGAAAGAGCAGGAGCTTGCAGTATGAGGATGGGCGCTGCAATGGGGTGAAGCTGGGACCGTGTGGCAGAGGAGGAGATGGAGTAGCAGCAGATGGTTTTATGCCTGGTGGAGGAACCACTGAGCTGATAGGTATCCTGACCCAGGAAGAGTCAGTCATGAGTCCATCACATCTCTCTACGCCTAGTCCTCTTCTGGTCAGACACTCAGACACTGCATCTCCTATGGTGTGAAGGATTTGTCATCGTAGTCTTGGCAGTCTGGAATGAGGCCAGCTGCTTAAACCGTTGAAACTCTTAGCACAGGAATAAAAATTCCAGCCAGAAGAAAAATGTGTCATGCTTGATGGAGACTACCCTTAAGAAAAATAACATTTTACACTGAAGTCAGAGAAATGTGAAGATTGAAGGGATTGAACCAACTTTTTTTTTTTTTTTTTTTAATCTTGCGTAGAAACTTTCATCTTGGCTGTCAATATTTTAGACAGCTCTTCGGCTCTTATGAACATAAAACCTGAAATGTGTCTTGCATCAGAGACTATCGTTTTTGTTGGTTGCCAGAACAGCTGAAGAAGAATGCAGTATTTCATCCGCTTGTGAAGTAACCTAGATTAGTTCATGTAAATGCATTGCTTCTGATAGACATGAATGGAAAAATAATTTCAGAAACAATTCAGAGCTATGAACTGAAAATTACCGGTGTCTTAAACTTTTTCTTTACTTTCTCTCTCTCTCTTTGCTTGCATGACAGTACCGTACTCCCATTTCAGGAAAGGGGGTAATATTGAGCCTCATAAACAGGAAGCTCAGCAATTTTCTCCTGGCCTTTTGAAAAGTACAGCTATCTGATTAGCTCTGTGTCTTCTTTATCTGGAAGTAGAAACATTGTAGGTCACTGAATTACGGAAAAAATTTCCTGCTTGCTATTAGGCATTCAAAGATTAATGATACTGAGTTCTTTTACTACAGGGAGGAAGTTTCTAAATGCCTCGCTGAATATTTCCTCTTAAATATTGCAAGAAGTTGGTTTGGATTGTTTTCAGGAGTCCAGACCTTCTAATACAGCTCTGACGGCACCCTGATTGCAGCGGTCCTGCTGAAGCCGGAAGTGAGGACTCTGAAGATTTCTGAGTTGGGAATGAAATCTCAGCAGCTGTCCATCACAATGACAAAACGTGCATGTCTTTTTCAGCTTCAGGTGGTGCATCTTGGTGTTTCCCGTTTTAAAAATTTAGTTGTACTATGTTGAATTTAAATAGCATATATTTTATATAAGTAATTCGTGGGGATGTGAGTAGTTTTCCCACCAGGCCCCACGTAGACTAGAATGCCACAGACTAGAGCGCTTGCCACCTATTACTACTCAGACGGAATCTGGTCTATTTTTATATGTGAAGCCATTAAACAGGTTAGGGCTTCTGAAACAATTGGAAATAATTTAAATATTGGCACGTTTTTCTCTCTGAGTAAAAATTATCTTCACTTGGGAGGAAAGGACGAGTGTTTTTTTTTTTTTTTTCTTCAACTTACAGCTTATCAAGAGGATTTATTATGAACTTTGTAGAAAGTATTTGGGCTTCTTTATTTAAACATAATGGGAGTGTGCAAATGCTTTTATAACAGAAAAAGCAGATAATAATTTTAATAGTTTATCTTAGATTTCCTCAAGTGCCCTCCCCAATCTCTTTTCTCAGAATAGAGAGTATATTATTAAATGGCAAGATTTCCCCTCCCTTAATTTAATGCTTAATGTTCTTTCTGGTACAGGCCTTATAAACTTAGGAGTTATAATATTGACATTTCTATAAATTTTATTACATATCATGTTAATGGAAGATTCAAATAGGTCACAAGTAAGTGACAGACTGGGGTTGATAGATTGTTGCACTATCATCCATCGCCTGACATTTGATTAGTTTTGCATGCACATTTGTAAAGCTGTGCAAAAATCTGAACAGAACTACATACCTTTGTAATTCATAAATTTTGGTTAAGTAGTTAATTTTATCTAATTTCCTTATGTTAAATACCACACTTGCACTATTGTACTTTCCTTGTTTTGGAATTAATTTTTAAAAAATGATTAGTGTATCTGTGTTAAGATTAACTTCAGGGCCGGTGAGATGGCTCAGCGGTGTAAGCGCCTGCCTGGCAAGTGTGAGGGCCCGAGTTCGATTCCCGGATCCCACATACGAAAAAGGGGCCGGTGATATCGCTCAGCGGCACGGGCACCTGCTGGTGCGCGAGGTCCTGAGGTCGACCCCTGGTACCCACACAAAAAAAAGAAAAGATTAACTTCAAATAAAAAACAAGCATTTGTCATATTATAGATTAGATTACTTCTTAAATATAGGGGTAGAAGTAACTACTTTAATATAGGGGTAGAAGAATAATAGAGGTATATGAACTTTGTAGATAAAAAGTTTTATGTACAGAAGGCATGCTTTTAAAAATTAATGGAATGTATATAAATATGAATCTTAAAAATGAACTTAAAATATGAAATTTTTACCTATATATATAGTAGTCTAGTCACGGAATTTAGTCATAAGTCATTATATTTCTCTGCCAGGATTCAAATATCGATGACTTGGTTTTTTACAGTAAGACATCATCACTGGATGTTTTTACCCTCTACTTAAAAATCGATTTATTTTACCTGAGAGTGTATGCATGCTTTTTTAAAAATTGATATATGTTTCCCAAAACATAAAATTTCCTATTTTAAACTGTACAATTCAGTGCTTTTCAGGTTATTCACTATGTTGTGTAGTTCTTACTAATTCCAGAATAATCAAACCCTGTACTGATTAGCTGTCTACCCCAAACCCTCACCCCATCCCATGTCAACTGGATTTGCCTGTTCTGGCTTTAAAAATATGGCCTTTTGTGTCATTTCTTTCACATAGCACTGTGTTTTCAATATTCACATTGGATGTTTCTCTGAAGAAAATCTTTTTGAAGTGGTAACAGATTATAATTCAATAAAAACATTAATGATGCTTAAATAAATAATGTAAGAAAACTTCTGGAATATTAGAAAGAAAAAAGTAGAAGAGAAAATAAGATAAATAAAGTTAAATATAAGATAGCTGATATGTAATTAATCTCAATCTTTTTTTTTTTTTTTTTTGGTACTGGGAATCGAACTCAGCATTACCTCACGCTTGCCAGGCAGACGCTATGCTGCTGAGCTATATTCCCGGCCCTAATCTTAATATTTTTATGGGAATAGAAAATAGAAGAAAGGGGCTAGGAATAGAAGGAAATTATAAAAGAAATAATACAAACAAATCTCTCAGAATTAATAAATGTGAGCCAAGTTTGAAGTTCACATCTTATTCACGGCAGCATGAAGAGAAACATACAGTAGATATATTACAACTTCTTGAAAAAAATTACCAATGAAAATAAGGAAAGCTAAACAAAAGCAAAGAAAAGCAGAGCTTACTACCATGATGAAAGCCTAGGAATTATATGATGAAAGTTGCACACTCCTGGTAGACTATTTGGCTTAAGGTAAAAGTGTACATGGGAATTATAGCGCAACACCTTTCATTTAATTAGATTCTTTTATAACTGTATTGGGGATGGGCAGGTAAGGAGACATTGGAGGTGGTGATTTGGATAATAAACTCTCAGTATCCATAAGAAGTACTTAATAGATACTAAATTACAAATGAAGACATTTTTTTTTTTTTTTTTTTTTTTTTTTTTGTGGGTACCGGGGGGACGACCTCAGGACCTCGCGCGCCAACAGGCACCCGTGCCACTGAGCGATATCACCGGCCCCTTTTTCGTATGTGGGTTCCGGGAGTCGAACTCGGGCCCTCGCGCTTGCAAGGCAGGCGCTTATGCCGCTGAGCCATCTCACCGGCCCAAAATGAAGACATTTTTACTTGAACGGGTTGTCTAGAAACACTGAAATAAGTGCTAGAGAAACAAAGTTGTTGAATGCTGCTGAAGAGTGAGATGAGATTTGGAGAAGAGTGGTACAGGGAACTGGTTTTTAAAATAGATTTTTGGCACTCTATTTTACTTATGCTAAAAATTAATAAAAATTTAAATTTCGATATTTTAGTTTAATTAGTGCCATTTGAATATAAAGTTTCTGTTTTATTCATTTTATTACTATCATATACAAGCGTTTGTGCTATTGTGGCTGCCTCAATGTCCTGATTGGATTCAAAACATTTACCCTTTGTGGTCTTTTTGGCTTTGGGGATGGGTCAGAAGTCTCAGGGTGCAAAATCTGGTGACGAGGACACACAGTAACGTTTTTATGATCCTGACGTTTTGTTGGATGGCATTATGCAGCAGCACTTGCCGTACTTTTGATCACACCTCATACACACATTCAGAAAGGAGGACTTCCAGAAATGTTTCAGAAAGTGGCAAGATCTATGGCTTGTGTGTTTGAAGCAAGGGAGAGTGTCCTGAGGGGAATTAATGGCAATGTGTCTTTTATTGTAATATATTTAAAAAATTTAAACATTTACCATATATATTGATCATACCTCATACTACTCTTTGTTAGTCAAAATTTTTATCAAATAAATCTATTAACTTTACCCATTTTTATGCTTTAGACTCTGATAGTTTACCTTTTTGATATGTACTGTAAAGAAATAATTATTCTATATCTGTGTAATACCTCTAAGAAAAAATGTGCATGTAAATTAATAAATGGGATAATTTAACACAAAATACATTTTAATCAAACAACATTCTTATGTGGAATTAGATAATTATACAAATTATTTCAGTCAAGAGAATGGATGAAATTTTGGTTAGTAGCATGTCACAGGTTCAAAACCTCAAATAATCTTCATGTTTTAGTGTATGAGCACTTGTGGATATGGGTCAAGTAATTTGGGTAGTGATGGATAATTTAGTTAGCAGACTTTACCACATTTATAGCCAAGACTCTTTTTTTTTAGATTTTTTTTGAGGCAGGGTCTCACTCTGTAGTGCAGGCTGGCCTTGAACTAGCTTATGTTGCCCAGGCTGGCCTTGAACTCACAGCGATCCTCCTGCCTCGGTCTCCAGAGTGAGATTACAGGCGTGCACAAGCACACCCAGCTATAGCCAAGATTCTTTTTTTTTTTTTTTTTTTTTGGTGGGTACCGGGGGGTCGACCTCAGGACCTCGCGCGCCAACAGGCACCCGTGCCGCTGAGCGATATCACCGGCCCCTTTTTCGTATGTGGGATCCGGGAGTCGAACTCGGGCCCTCGCGCTTGCAAGGCAGGCGCTTATGCCGCTGAGCCATCTCACCGGCCCTATAGCCAAGATTCTTAATGCAATATTAAAACATTAAAAAATTCTTTTTAATGTTTATGTATTAGTAGTTGATTTCAAAAATAAGGTCTTATTGAAAGTACTTTACCCTTTAGTTATATACTTAATGTGAAATTCGTATGGGATAAGAGCCAACACTATCATATTTCAGTGCTTATCAACACTAAACATGACTTTCAGCATGATTTTTATTTCTTCTAGTTAGTGGAATAGGGTCACTTTACCATTCCTGTTTTATGAAGTGCTGATCATAGTCCAAATTCTTTTTTTTTTTTTTTTTGTGGTTACTGGGGAGTCGAACTCAGGACCTCATGCGCCAGCAGGCGCCCGTGCCGCTGAGTGATATCACTGGCCCCTTTTTTTCGTATGTGGGTTCCGGGAGTCGAACTGGGGCCCTCGCGCTTGCCAAGCAGGCGCTTATGCTGCTGAGCCATCTCACTGGCCCTCATAGTCCAAATTCTAAAAAACTTGAACAACAGGTCGATGAAGGCTTCTCAAAGGGTTAGAGTGTATAGTAACTGCTTTAAAATGGAGGCTTTTGTGCATCCTCTTTATTCAGGACTTGATTTTAGAGGATAGAAATGAACTTGTGTTTCCTTTGCTTCACAAAAAAAGAGTCTAGAGGTGGAAAAGTTGCACCCAGTCAGATTCTGATCTTGCAGATACCAGATTAGTCTGAGTCAGATCCATGAGCACAGAAAATATTTTAGTATATTGTATATCTGTTGACTATAAATTCACAAGTAGGAATTTCTGTGGGATCATAGTTCTGGTCTTCTGGACTTGCAGAGTATAGATAATAAGGTCTATGATGAAGAGGTCCTGATAGAAAATTAAAGGGCACGGGGCTACACACACACACACAAAAAAAAAACAAACACACACAAAGGCAAAGGATATAGTGGAGGTTTTGGGTTCAGTAAAGAGAAGGTTTAAAATGAGAATTCTGAGAACAGTAAAGGCATAGATGTGGGGGAAAAGAAAATAGACTTTATATTTATTTATTTATTTATTTTTGTGGGTACCGGTGGTCAAACTCAGGACCTCGTGCTCCAGCAGGCGCCTGTGCCACTGAACGATATCACCGGCCCTTTTTTTTGTATATGGGTACTGGGAGTCAAATTCAGGACCTCAGGACCTTGCTAGGCAGGCGCTTATGCCGCTGAGCTATCTCACTGGCCCGAAAATAGACTTCAGAATGTTGACATTTTTTGGTGATTAATAAAAGCAAGAATAAAAATTGTTCGCTGGTGGCTATCCTCAGATAGTTTCTCTTCTAAAAGTTGCATGTCATTTTAGTGCAGACAGTGATGTCCCTTACTTACCACAGGGAGATGATAGGCATGATATGTGATGAATTTTCAGCAGGCAGCAAGAGTCCTGATAAATTCAAGGCTTTTTTTCTTTATAAGGGTAGAAGTAGTGATGAGTCATTAGCTTAACTCCCTTCATAATAACCCAACTTGCATCTTACATAATTCATATAATGGTGAGACGACTTATTTGGCTCAGTAAAAGTTTCTTACCAGGTAAAACAGAAGACCCCCCCAAAATACAATATCTAATTTTGTTTCAGTTCTATGATACCTTCTTTTTCCAATTTTTTAGGATATTTAAATATATACAATGTATCAAACAACATAAAGTTATACAACAAACTTAATATTTAGGTCCCCAAACCTCAGCTCTTTGGTCTTCATGTAATAGATTAAATCCTCGTTCTGTTTTTGGAAATGTTTACTTTTATCAAAAGCTATAGCAACACTGTAGCTTTCCCATACCCCTATAGGGTCTATTTTTACCTCATTGGAGAGCTCTGTGAAAATGTTGCATCAGAGTAGAGACACCTTAGAAAGCTTCAATCCTTTATCTCTGTTGCAAAAGTGATTCCCTTCTTTTGAGGCTGTACAGTACTTTGGAGAAAGCTTTGTGGAGAAATACTTTCTTTTCCAAATGTTACTGGAAACTGAATTATACTCCCTGTTTTCTCTGTTGGAGAAAGTATTCATATCACCTACTTATTAACTAATTTCATGATTTATTAATGATAACATGACAGTTATTTGACCCAGTGAGGTCATGAATGATGAAATAAAGGCAAGAGAAATTCTAAAATTTAAAGAATTATGATTTTGATTTAGCCTAAGGGAGCCGCAGTGATATCTGGAAGGAACTGAAGGCAAGCTGTTGAAAAAGATTGGGAGCATGGAGCAGTTGTCAAATGGGAAATTTTCTAAGGAGGCAGGCAGTAGTCGCAAGACTGGAGACTTTCTAGTGGTATAGAGGACATGTAGGGAATAATAGAATTGCTAACAAGTTTTTTTTGTTTTTTTTTTTAAGGAAATTAGAATGAGGCTTAATGTGGAACTTTTGGGTTTAAGTCTAGCAAGCAAGAAAGAAGAGAGTAACACCAGGGGCTGTTATCAGTGTTTCGCTAGCCTGAGAGGGTAATAAAAAAATTATACTAACTTTATGAATTACTTAATTTTTACTTTTAAAAGATAAAGTTTTCACCTAGGTATGATAAAACACAAGTTGATACTTATCAAACATAATCTGAATTTATTCAATCAATGATTTACTGAGTTCTCAAGAAGCTCAAAATTGTCTTAGTTTTCAAACTATTCTGAGAGGAGGTAGAGATTTGAGGTAGGTACTTAAAAATAAGGTGATTTGGTTTGAAAAAGAACATTTGTGATATAAAGACTAAGATGAAGAAAGACGAGAACACTGAAAGGCATGTTATAAATATTATGAAGATATTTGAAAGGTAGGTTGTAGGAACTTTATTAGAAAGGTCACAGAAAAACAGCTAACATTCTCAAATAGAAAGTAGCATTGATTTAGGAATATTAAACAATGTTATGTTTAGTTGGCAGGATTCGGATGATGGTAATTAGAATTATCCAAATATTAAGTGAAACTTCCCTACAGGGCTAGTTTTATAATTGTGGAAAAGAAAAGATGAAATAGGTGTGAGAAGCTGTGGTCACAACTGCTTGCCTTTGGATCAAGCTGTAACCACTGCTGGATTTAAACAGGTCTGGTACATTTGTTTGTGGTTAGACATGTCAGAATTACATTTGAGTGAGGAACTAAGGATGATAACTCAACATAATGAAAAAGGACATTAATTCTGAGATATTAGAACTAAGAAGAAAATTTGTCATCATTGAGCACTAGGGATGCTGAATAGACATTATTTTTGCCATTTAAATTTGTTTCTTCTATGAACTTATGTATTGAAGTCAAAGCTGTTTTATTTATAAATCTGTTTTACTTACAAATCTGTAAGAAGAGGAAACAGCTATGCTTTGCCATCTTTTGGTAGGTCATGACTCAAAAGGTGAAAAGAAGCATTTTCCTACAATTCTAAGATTTGATGCTTCTGGGATTTGAATGCCACTGTTGTAGAAGCAGCAGAAATGATGTTTGAGAACATCACAGTTTGAGAACAGTGATCTGCAGAGGTTTTATCAGTAACTAAGGGGCATGATCATACTCAAGGAAAAAGACCAAGAAGAGTGATATCAGGACAGTTCAGCAAATAAGGGGTGGGTAGTATTGGAAACTATATGAGTCGTATACTATACTGGTAGAATACTGGATTCCCAAAGATGTTCAAATCCTGATATTCTGTGAACATATTACGCTACATGACAAGTGGGGGAGGAATAAATGTTGAAAATAAAATTAATGTTGTGAACCATCTTATTGAGGGGAATATTTTGTATTATTCAGCTGCAACCAATATAATCACAAGAATCTCTGGGAAAAAAATACAGAAAGAGGAAGCCAGAGAGAAAGAAGTGTAAGAGAGATCCAACTAATCAATGGTTATTGCAGACTGAAGATGGAAGAAGGGCAGAAGCAATGGACATTGGTCAGACTCTTGAAGCTTTCTAGGAATTTTTTTTAAATAAAGGATTTCCCCAAGAATCCTCAAAAAAGAATGTAGTCCTGCTGAAACCTTGCTTTTAATTCAGTGAGGCCTATTTTAGGCTTCTGTCCTCCAAAAATTCAGAATAATAAGGTTGTGTTAAGACTAACTTTATGATAACTTGTTACAACAACAATTGTAATAAGTAATAATCTGCAATAGAAACTGTCTTAGGGGAGAGAATAAGATTTAGCTCATTTATGTTCATTTTTTAAGTACTAGAGTGATAGGAATGCAAAAATATCTAGGTGAAAAATAAATTTGGGTATGAAAATTGACAATATGAGAAACTAGCATACCAATTTAAAGAATATTCTAGGCAGAAAAATGTAATTTGAGCTTTGGAAATTTTAAGGTTTAGGGGTAAACAAATTTTGAAAAATAAAATAATGGAGCAATCAGAGAAATGGAATGGAAATCAGTAAAGGACTGAGATAAGTTCTTGTTGAGTTTGTGGTATGTAATTAGAGCTCAGTAAACGTCTGTTGATTGAATAAAAGAACAATATATTGCAAACTAGATAAAGGGGTAAGACTAAGGTGGAGATGTTAGTCCACCTTAATAAGGACTGCTCCTGTGCTTTATTATAGGATTGGGAACTGGCTAGTTTATTGTATAAATGTTCTAAAAAATAAAAGTAGGTTTTTAAAGATTAGAGTTTATGTCCTGAAAATTATTATCTATATATGCAAGTATTTGTCTAACTCATACTCCTGCTCATTCTGAGTGAAATAACATGAAAAGGAAGTTTCCAGATACATGCAAATAAATTGAGGTATATTTCTCAGTACATTATTAGACAACATTTGACAGATTTTTGAGTTTTTTAAAAGCCTTTCCCCTCCCTCTTTGATCATATTGCTTTATACTCCCCTCTCTGTTGTGCTTAATTTGTTTTTGGCTAAGTCAACTTCCACAAATTTCTTTCCTTAAATGTGTGATCTTTAAATACACGATATTGTTTCTTGTAATACATGTATTTATATATATATAAATTGTATAATCATCATATAAATATCAGATTCTACATAAATTGCATTGTATTTTCTATTTTTATCAGTGTATCCATGTTAAAGTACATTTTTACTGTTTGAATAACTACATTCGACTTACCCTTTTTAGTGCCAACCTAAGTTATCTAGTCTTCTCTTGATCGATAGCTACATTGCTCCCATTTTACTATTGTTGTTTTGACAGCAAGAAGAAATTTATTCAAATGAGAATTTTGGGGAATTGGTATGACTGATCAGCATCATTATATAAAGCTTAAACATGAATTAAATGTGTCTATTTGTTTAGCTGAGTGAAAGCTTCTCCAGAATTTTTTGCATTACAGGACAAGTACATATTTATTGACCTTTTGATAGGTTTTGTTTCCAAAATGAGTGTCACTGATTACATACAACAGTCATACGTACAGATTTCTGTTTCCCTGAATCTGCTACAACAGAATTTCAATTTTTATTAACACGATGAACATGCAGTGTATCTCATCGTTACTTTTATTTACACTTCTCTGATTATTACTAAGGTTGATTTTCTCTTTATATATTTATTATGTTTTCTTAAATAAATTTCCATTTCCTCTTTTCTCCATTTCTGTTTTACATATTTCTTGATAATATGTAACAGTTGCTCATATGCTCTATCCCTTAGGTCTTTGTGTCAATTTTGGATGTTACAAATAACTTTTTATTGTTACCTTCAAATGAGGGCCAGTTGTTTGAGGAAATCTTTACTTTTGTTGAAGTAGTATACGGTGTGTGATTTTCCTTTACTTTATTAATGCTTTTTGTTCTTATTTAAAAATCATTCTTCATGGAGAGGTAAACAATGGAATATACTTTCTACTGATTTGTTTTAATTTTCATAATATGTTTTTAATTCAGGGATTTTTTCTGAAATAGGATCATAACTTCATTGTCTTCCTTATAATGAATTATTTTTATATTATTTACAAAGGAATATTTCCTTTGTTCGCTATATGTAGTAATAGTCTTTTATCTTTTTACATCCAGTGCTGCTGTTTAGAAACTTCGGGTCAGTGATTTAAACTTAAGCATTATCTTTTGTCACCCTAGAAACTTTGAGAATTTTTTTTTACACTCAGTGCTTTTAGATATTGCTGTACCACATATAAATATGCATTGTTTTATCTTTTCTGCCCTTGTACTCTATGAGGCTTCTCAACTGAAATCATGTATCTTTCTTTTATGAAACATTTATGACTAGTGTATCTTGAGATATGTTCTGTACTTCACTTCGTTCTTTATTTTCTTCTTTCTGAGATTTCTATCAAATAGAAATTAGTATTTCTGGCATTTTTCCCTGAGTATTTTACCTTCCATTCTATGGAGTTAGGACTAGGGTAGGATGTGTACAAGTATGTAAAAGCTTATTTCATTCATTTTAATAGGTATGCATTACATTACAGTATTATACAAGAAATATATTGATGGACATTTAGGTTTCCAACTTTTGCCAACACAACAAAGAAACATTCTATATTTCTTTGTACATTTGGTGTATATCTGTGACTATTGCTTTACAAGTGTTTCTTAGAAGTAGAATTGCTCAATCAATGGAGATGTACAATTTTATTTTGATAGACTGACAACTTGTTTTCCAGAGTGGTTTCTCCAATTTTATAACTCCCACTAAAAATGTAGAAGAGTACTATTCTTCGTATGCTTGCCAAGACTTGATATCCTCACTGTTTTTCATTCTTGCCAATCTTTTTAAAATAATTCATTTTAATCTGCTTTTTTCTTATTAAATGACAAATCTGGCAACTTTATTTATATTTATGTAGCCATTTGTGATTATCTTTTGTGAATTGTCTGTGAATTCCCCATTATTTGTATTAGATTATTTGGTTATATTTTTATACACTGTCTTTAGGAACTCTGTATATATATTTTGAGCAGAAATCTTTGTAACACATTGTAAAATTTTTTTCCAGAGCACTGCTCAGATTTTAACTTTATTTATACCTTTTGTTTTACGAAGGATTTTTGTTTGAAATACAGTTTATCAATTTTTTTCCTTTAATTTTTGTGTTTTAATTAGAGAAACCTCACATCAATATTAACTGATATTTTCTTTTACTATTTTTGTTTATTAAATAACCTGTAATTTCACATGCATATACACACAGATGGAATCCAACTATTTCATTATTATTGATTGAATAATCCAGGTATTTATTTTGTTTTATAATACAGTTTTCATCAAACCATATATATATATTATATATATATATATATATATATATATATATATATGTACACACACATGTCTATGGATTTTTATGGATGCCATTTGCACTATATCTTAACTAGTTAAGATATTTTTTCTTGGGTTGAGATGATAACTAAGTACAGATTCACTTAACATGCTTCTACTGTCCACGATAAACTCTCCTTTTTCTCGTTCTTCCCTTAGGTCTGTCAGTAAATTTTCATAGCATGTTTTTTGCTTACCTTTTTTCTCTAGTTCATGATCATCATTTTTTATATTTAAAAATTTTCAAATTTTTCTCTATAAATAATTGATAGTTAAACAAAAATCATTTTTCTTTTTAATTTTAAAGATTGTTTTGGTTTTGAGACAGGGTCTCACTATTTATTCCAGGCCAGCTTTACTCCTTATGTAGCCCGAGCTGGCCTCAAACTTCGGATCATCCTGCCTTAGCACCATGAGTGCTGGGATTATAGGCATATGCTACCATACTTGGTCAAAATTCTTTTGGTTTATAAATTGATGAGCACAAAATTGTAAATAGAATAATTTTTATAACATCCTTGATATAATAGGTATTCCTTTTAAAAATCTGATTTTTCTTTTTTATAAGATTTATCATTGCTTTTAAAGTGTTAATGTTATTGCCTTAAGAATCAGCTCCTAAGGTTAATCAATTTTATTAATCAAGAAGAGCAGGCTAAAATGACCCATACAAATTAGAGTTGGAAACTCTGTATGAACTCATGTTTCATTTAATGTTGATACCGAAGGTTAGAGAAGTGTGTAATATGTGTATGCACGTGGATTAGTAGATATACATATAGATCCTTGTTGACAAAGAGTAGTGACACTGCAGCAGCAATGAGCATCTCAGGTCATGGTTTTGAAAATCATTCTCCAATAAAAGGAATCAGAACCCTTTGGGAGAAATGGCTGACTCCAGTGATCATGCGGGACATAGTCAAGATGAGCCTACAGCATCTTGTAGTACTAGAAAATAAGAAGCTGCTCAAACAGAGAGCATAAAAACAAACAACCACAAGACAGTGATGTGTGTAGTTCCTAATGGCCAAAGCTAGAACAATTTGAGCAACAACACAAGAAGGTATTAGCTAATAACTTGAGCTATAACATAAATATTCATGAGAAGATAGGGATATAAATAAATGGCTAAAGAAATATGGACAATACAGAAATATTACAAATAGAAAAATTTCATGTAACATGTATAGATACTCTGCCTTCAAAGAGCTGGGGCATAATTCCTCACTACACAAGTGTGAGTTATGCATGGGAATTCCAAAGACTATTGTATGAAAAAGACTAACTATAGTGATAAAAATCTAACAAACACCACCTCACTAAGGTGATCAAAGCTAACATCAACAGTGACAGGAAGTGTGGATCATATGTATCATCAAGATGGAATAAGAGTAACACTTTGTCTCTATTCTTCCTCCCTAAGCTTCAATCCCAGAATTTGTCATGAGAAAAAATTAGATTGTTTTTGAGAGGCATCTTACAAAATATCTGACTAGTACTCCTCAATGTTGCCAAAGTCATAAAAAGTAAAGACATTCTGAGAAAATGTGGCAGTCAAGGGGAACCTAGACACGCATGTGGGCACATGCCTGTAATCCCAGCACTCTGGGAGGTGTAAGGAGGAGGAGGATCCCAATTTTGAGGCTAGCCTGGGCAGTTTAGTGACTTAGTGAGATGCTATCTCAAAATAAAAAATGAAAAAGGCTCGGGATGTAGCTCAGCACAAAGGCTCTGAGTTCCATTCTGTATTGCCACCCCCCAAGAGGAAACTAATATGAACATGACAGCTGAATGTAATGTGATATTCTGAACAGAATCATGCAACAAAACAACAGTGAAGACACTGGATAAAAAATAACAAACGTAAATAAAATATAGACTTTAGTTAAGAATAATTGTCAATATTAGTTCATTAGTTGTGGTAATATACCAAAATAATGCAAAAGATTATTATTAGTAAAACTTGTTGTGGGTATATGTAATATCCTCAATTTTTCTGTGTAACTAAAACTCTTGTAAACTAAAATGCTTAGTTTTTTTTTTTTTAAAGAGAAGAAAAAACAAAATAAATCAAAAGAAGAACAAATTTTCAAAACAACATAATAGGAGGGTAACAATGGTTAATACATTACGTATTACTATCTTTAAGTTAGTTATTCAGGACACCAGACATTAGCATTCAATTGTCCAAACATTATTGGCACAAACCTTACTCTTCAATGAACTAAGTAAAAATGGTAATGTATCTATCTTAACCATCTTATATATATATATATATATACAATTTTTTTTCCCTTTCCCTTCTTTCTTTTCCCTATTCCAGTCTCTCTTTCCTTTTTACAAGTTTCTTTTTTTTTTATTTTAAAGAGAAGAAAAAAACAAAACAAATCAAAAGAAGAACAAATTTTCAAAACAACATAATAGGAGGGTAACAATGGTTAATACATTACGTATTACTATCTTTAAGTTAGTTATTCAGGACACCAGACATTAGCATTCAATTGTCCAAACATTATTGGCACAAACCTTACTCTTCAATGAACTAAGTAAACATGGTAGTGTATCTATCTTAACCATCTTATATATATATATACAATTTTTTTCCCTTTCCCTTCTTTCTTTTCCCTATTCCAGTCTCTCTTTCCTTTTGACCAGTTTCTTTTTGATTCACCATATCTATTGTACATTTTGGATCTTATTTACTCTTTCAGTTTCTCATACTAGAGAGATAATACGATGCTTACACATGTGCTTCTGGTTTATTTCACTTATGAGTATTTTCTCGAGTTGCATCCATTTACCTATAAAAGTCTCCAGTTTATCCTTCTTTATGGCTGAATAGTACTCCATTGTATAAAAATGCCACATCTTTCTTATCCATTCCTCAGTTGATGGGCATTTGGGTTGTTTCCAAGATCTGGCTATTACAAATTGTGCTGCTATAAACATGGGTGCACATATATCGCTGTGGTACGATGTTTTTAATTCTTCTGGGAAGATGCCCAGAAGGGGAATAGCTGGGTCAAATGGGACCTCCAACCCTAGTTTTCTGAGGAATCTCCACACTGACTTCCACAGTGGCTGTACCAGTCGACACTCCCACCAACAGTGAAGAAGGGTTCCTTTTTCCCCACAGCCCCTCCAGCATTTGGTATTAGTTGATTTCTTAATAGTAGCCATTCTTTCTGGGGTGAGATGGTATCTCAGTGTTGTTTTAATTTGCATCTCTCGAATGACTAGTGATGTTGCACATTGTTTTGTATATTTGTTTGCCATTAGTATTTCTTCATCTGAGAAATGTGTATTCATCTCAGATGCCCATTTTTGGAGTGGGTCTTTAAATTTGGGAGGTCTGATTTTTTTGAGTTCTTTATATGTTCTCGATAGTAATCCTTTGTCTGAGGAACAGCTGGCAAACATTTTTTCCCACATTGTGGGTTGTCTCTTCACTCTGTTGGTGGTTTCTCTTGCTGTGCAAAAGCTTTTTAATAAGATGAGATCCCAGTTATTGATTCTTTGGGATAGTTCCTGTGCGGTTGAGTTTTTATTCATAAAGTCTTTGCCTACACCAATGTCTCCAAGGGTTTTACCTATCCTACCTTCCAGCAGATTTAATGTTTCTGTTTTAATATTTAGATCTCTGATCCATTTTGAATTTAGTTTAGTGCATGGTGAAAGATATGGATCTAGTTTTAATCTTTGGCATGTGTAGAGCCAGTTTTTCCAGCACCATTTATTAAAGAGGCTATCTTTCTTCCAGCGAATGTGTTTGGCACCTTTGTCAAAGATAAGGTGGCTTAGTATGTCTGGGGTTGTTTCAGCATCTTCTAATCTGTTCCATTGATCTTCAGGTCTGTTTTTTTGCCAGTACCACACTGTTTTTATCACAGTAGCTTTATAGTATAATTTCAAGTCGGGGATAGTGATGCCCCCTGCCTTGCCTTTGTTGCCCAGAACTGCCTTTGCTATTCTAGGTCTCTTCTGATTCCAAATGAATTTTAGGATTGTTTTCTCTAATTCTGTGAGATATGCTGTTGGAATTTTGATTGGAATTGCATTAAATCTGTATAACAATTTTGGAAGTATGGCCATTTTCACTATATTGGTTCTTCCTATCCAGGAGCAAGGGATATCTTTCCATTTTCTGATATCCTCTTCAATCTCCTTTTTCAGAGTACTGTAGTTTTCAGTATAGAGGTCTTTTACATCCTTCGTGAGGTTGATTCCTAGGTATTTCATTTTTTTGGATGTTATTGTGAAAGGTATTGTTTCCCTAATTTCTCTTTCAGTAAGTTTGTTATTTGTGTACAGGAAGGCTATTGACTTTTGAGTATTGACTTTGTATCCAGCTACACTACTGAATTTGCTTATTAAATCTAGCAGTTTTTTAGTGGAGTTTTTGGGGTCTTCTGTGTAGAGTATCATGTCATCTGCAAATAATGATAATTTAACTTCTTCCTTTCCAATCATTATTCCTTTTATTTCTTTCTCTTGTCTAATTGCTCTGGCTAAAGTTTCCAGAACTATGTTGAATAAGAGTGGGGACAGTGGACATCCTTGTCTTGTTCCTGATTTTAGAGGGAAGGCTTTCAGTTTTTGGCCATTTAGTATAATATTGGCTGTTGGTTTGTCATAGATAGCTTTTACCAGATTGAGATAAAGACCCTCTATTCCAATTTTCTGTAGGGTTTTTATCATGAAAAGGTGCTGGACTTTGTCAAAAGCTTTTTCTGCATCTATTGAGATGATCATGTGATTTTTGTCTTTGGTTCTGTTAATATGCTGTATTACATTTATTGATTTACGTATGTTGAACCATCCCTGCATCCCTGGGATGAATCCAACTTGGTCATGGTGTATAATCTTCTTGATGATTTGTTGGATTCTGTTTGCCAGTATCTTATTAAGGATTTTTGCATCTATGTTCATTAGGGAGATTGGCCTGTAGTTCTCTTTCTTAGTTGGGTCCTTCTCTGGTTTTGGTATCAGGGTAATGCTTGCTTCCAGGAATGAATTTGGGAGTATTGCTTCCCTTTCAATTTCATTGAAAAGTTTGAGAAGTAGGGGCGTTAGGTCTTCTCTAAATTTCTTGTAGAATTCGGCAGTGAATCCATCAGGGCCTGGACTTTTCTTTGTTGGGAGGTTTTTAATTACATCTTCAATTTCATTGGTTGATATTGGTTTATTTAGGATTTTTAAATCTTCTTGATTTAGCTTTGGTAATTCATACGAATCTAGGAATCTGTCCATTTCTTCTGCATTTTCCATCTTAGTAGAATATAAATTTTCAAAATAGGTATAGATGATCTTCTGGATTTCTGCAGGGTCCGTCGTGATATCACCCTTTTCATTTTCAATTGCATGGATTTGAGTCTTTTCTTTTCTTTTTTTAATAAGGTTGGATAAGGGTTTGTCAATCTTATTTATTCTTTCAAAGAACCAACTTTTTGCTTCATTGATTCTTTGTATTGTTTTTTTATTCTCCAATACGTTAATTTCTGCTCTGATCTTTATAATTTCCTCCCTTGTACGGGCTTTTGGCTTAACCTGCTCTTCTTCTTCTAGAAGCTCGAGGTTCACCCTTAAGTTATTTATTTGCGCTTGCTCTATTTTCCTGATATAAGTATTTAATGCTATAAATTTCCCTCTTAGGACTGCTTTCATTGTATCCCATAAGTTCCGGTATGTTGTACTGTCATTATCATTCAGTTGTAGAAAGTGACTAATTTCTTCTTTAATTTCATCTGTGACCCATTGGTTGTTCAGGAGGATGCTGTTTAATTTCCATGTGTTTAGGGAGTTTTTGTGGGATCTTTTGCCATTGATTTCCAATTTCATTGCACTATGGTCTGATAATATGCATGGGATAATTTCAATTCCTTTGCATTTACTTAAGCAGGTTTTATGAGCTAGTATGTGGTCTATTTTGGAGAACATCCCATGTGCAGCTGAGAAAAATGTGTATTCTGATGTTGTGGGATGGAACACTCTGTAGACATCTACTAAGTCCATTTGTTCAAAAGTTTGGTTCAGTTCTACTATTTCATTATTGATTTTCTGTCCAGTTGATCTGTCTTTTTGTGACAGTGGAGTATTGAGATCTCCCAATATAATTGTATTAGTGCTTATTTGATTTTTCATGTCCTTTAGTACTTGTTTTATATAGCTGGGTGCATTGGTATTTGACGCATATATATTTATGATCGTTATCTCTTCCTCTTGGATTGTTCCAAAATGCTTAGTTTTTAAAAAAAATCTGTAGCAGGAATATTTCATTTTTAATAGATTTTTTTGATTCATAATTCTATCCTGCATGTCATATAGGTATATATGCCAAAAATAGAAAGCTCATTAAGATGGTACTCATAATGTAGTAGTGAGTAGCTGAGCACACCTGAGAGAAAAAGATCAATAGAAGAAACAATGTCCTTGTGATATTATAGTCACAAATCCTTCAGGGAACCTCATGAATCCAAATAGCTTGGGTGGGAACCCTAAAGTTTACCCTTTTTTGAGGAAAGTATAAAGGTGATTCTTATTCACAACAACAGTAATAAAACACTGCTTTATCATGTGATATATACTGAACACACAATATATTCTGTGTTCAGACTGTCTTTAATTTCTATCCTTTCAATGTAGTCATTTAATCCAAAGTTGTCATTGCATTTAACTGAAGCATGACCAGCTCATATTTCTCCATTTTTTCTTAGATGATTCTATAAAAGACCTTGTCTACACCGACAAACTGCTCTACTGAGAATTTATGATCAAAATTTCTCTGACCTGGATGCTTGAAAGGTAGAGATGAACAAGACAAATATGTTTCTCATCTTGATAGAAGCTATGGATGGATGAAAAAGACAAACATTAAACAAATAATTATCTGGATACTTGAAATTGTGATAAATTCTATAAAATGATAACTAAGGAATACAGGTTGAGCATCCTTAATTCAAAAATATGAAAAAAATGTTCCCAAGTGGAAAACTTTTTGAGTATAGACATGATGCCACACTTGATCTCATGGGACAGGTCATAGTAAAAATGTAGGTGCGCTAAAAATATTACATAAAATTACATTCAGAAATTGCATGGGGACTATGTTTCTAAGGGGTATTTGAAGCATAAATGAATTATGTGTTGAGATGTGGGACCCTTCCCTAATACTTGTCGTGTTTATACAAATATTACAAAACCGAAAAAAATCCAAAATCTGAAACATTTCTGGACTCAAGTATTTTGTATAAGCGATAGTCACAAGGGAGTTTAACCTGTTTGCGCATGTGAGTGGAATGGAGTGTCAGAGAAGGATTCCATAATGGAATGTTGAATTTGAGACACAGAGAATGGATTGAGATAACTAGTTAAAGATTTAGGGTTTACATATTAAGGTAGCATCAGTCAAGAGAGGGAGAACATTATGGGAAGAGGAAGCAGCATGCACAGACATCCTGTGAGGAAAACTCATTGGGGTATGTCATATTAGAGAAAACTCAGTTATCAGTTCAACAAAAATCTGTTGTGTTTTGTATGTGCCAGAGTTTTAGATGAGAGGAATATTACTGGAGCAAAGAAAGAAAAAGAATATAATGGTATATCACTGGTCATTAGTAAAGTATTTCATACTAATAAAAGACTCACTTCACAAAAGCTTATAAACTCTACCACTTATAACTTCTTTGAATGGTATTCTTTAGATAAGAGAGTCTTCAGGAATTTTCACTTTGTCTTTGCCAATTTGAATATTAGGAAAACATTTGATTCTCTCTAACTTCCAGTAGTTCATCTATTCACCAGGATTTCTAGATAGAATAATGCTCACCATATATCCTTCAGCAAATTAATTTGCAGATAAGTTATTTTAACATACTGGGAATAATATGCTTGGTTTGAAAAAAATGGTCTCATTTTGAGATGATACTCTCTTTAAACATTTTATGTTCTGCTTTCAACTCTTTCTAGTCCATTTTACTCTTTAAAAATAGTCATTCGCTTGGCAGGAAATACAAAGGCAAAATAATTGTTTCATTTTCTTTTTAGAATTCATTAGTATATCCTCAACCTACCCCAGTGTGGTTGTGTTTTCTTTCCCAAAATAAGCAAACATTTGTTTCAGTTCTTAATATTTTTATAAGTTTAAATACATTAACTTGAAAATATTAAGTGCCACTCTTTTACAATTATTAGTAACTTGTCTTTTTAAATTGACTCTATCTGAAAACTTTCTTTATGGATATATTAGCCTTTTTGTTTTTGCATTCATTTCTTTTTTTTGTATCAGAATCCCTTTTCCATAAGAGGTAAGCAGAATTTCATTTTGTGGAACATGCTAAATATGCCTGAAGTCTTCCCTCTTTGGTTTTGATGGCCTGAGTCCATTTTCACTTTGCTCTTAAATTAATAAAAAAATTTCTCTTCAAGAACTAAAGAATGTTGTCTGAATGTGGCCAGGATTTTCTTTTGTGGTGATTTTACACTCTAAAGTAGCATTGTTTCCCGTCCCTAAGGTTCTTGTCACTTCTACTTTCCTAACCCATTTTTTCCTTCTTGGTTGTTATTAAGTTCACAGTAGCAATTTCCCAAATTGTTTCCACTACCCAATAAGAGGTAAAATTGTCAATAGAAACAATCAAGTCAGTATTTTGACAGTCACAGGAAGCTCTTCCCAGTTTAGTGGGCTGAGAACACCCTTTTGTACTCATTTAAGTGGAAATATCGTTGACTGTTAACTGTAACATGGCACCATCATTTGTGCCGTGTTCTATTTTTAAAAGTTATAGAATAAAGAAAGCTGAGTAGTTTCTACCATGGGTTCTACATGATTTGGACTCTGCATCTCCTCTCTGACTTAAACACATTCTAATCCCTTGCTCACACATAATAGTAACCCATGATCTGCTAACACATTAAGACTTTTCTTCCTCAGGAAATTTGTTAACCTCTGCCTGGGCACAGACCGCACACCTGTGTGCCCCGGGCTGCTTCTTGATGTTTAAACTGCAGCTTGCCTTTTACTTTTCTGTGACA
Source organism: Erethizon dorsatum (assembly GCA_028451465.1). Taxonomy (NCBI): domain Eukaryota; kingdom Metazoa; phylum Chordata; class Mammalia; order Rodentia; family Erethizontidae; genus Erethizon; species Erethizon dorsatum. The sequence continues at coordinate 28,946,906 of CM051834.1, forward strand.
ACTCACTGTTTATTTTCTTTACTTAATATAATCTGAAAACCTGAAGTTACATGCTTATTCGTTTGTTTATTATGGTACACTAATGAAAAAGTAAATGCTAAGAGGCAGGAAATGTGTGTGTCTTTTCATTATTGTGTGCTCAAGATTTAAAACAGTACCTTATGCATTGTAAGCTCTCACTAAATAATTGTTCAGTAGATGGATGAAAGTAGCTGAAAATAAACTCTGCTAAAGTGAACTAAACAAATTGTTGAGCAGCTGTTTGACTTACATAATTACTAAATTGGAACAGCCAATCCATACTTCTTCTAAGTTACCTTCAGCAAAAGGTCATAGAAAAGTGCTTCTAATAATGGCAGGCAAAGAAGTACGGATCATTTAAAACATCTAGAAAATTGTTCAAAATATAAACATAAAATTGCTTGAAAGCATAGAGTTAACAAAATAGTGAAGAATTATGAAGCTAAGATTCAGGAGTAGAGAGAAATTCAATTTCCAGAACTTATTCATCGTGTGTAACTGAAACTTTGTACTGTATAACCCCGACAATCCTATTCTACTCTGAATCTATGAATTTGACTATTTTAGATTCCACGTGTAAATACAATCATGCAGTACTTGTTGTTCTGTGTCTGGCTTCTTTCTTTCTTTCTTTCTTTCTTTCTTTCTTTCTTTCTTTCTTTCTTTCTTTCTTTCTTTCTTTCTTTCAAGACAGAGTCTCACTATGTAGTACAGGCTGGCTTTGAACTCACTATGTAGCGCAGGCTGGCTCGAACTCGCAGTGATCCTCCTGGTTCAGCCTCCCAAGTGCTGGGATTACAAGAGTGCACCACCAAGCCTGGCCTTGTCTGGCTTATTTTACTTAGCATCGTATCTTCCAGGTTCATCAAACAGTTACAAATGGCGGGATTTGTAAATGATATTCCATTGCATATGTACACATCACATTTTCCTTATCCACTCTTCCATTGATGAATATTTAGGTTGTTTCCACATGTTATCTATTGAGAATAACATTGCAGTGAACCTGAGAGTGCAGATACTGAGATACTGACTTTATTTACTTTAGATATATGCCCAGAAATGGGATTATTGGGTCATGTGGTAATTATATTTTTAAGTTTTTAAAGCAACCTTCAACATATATTTCCTCCAGCAGTGTGCTAGTGATTCCTTTTGTCCGCACTCTTGCCATCACTTGTCTTTTGTCTTTTCATAATAGCCATGCTAACAAGTGTGAGGTGATATCTCATTATGGTTTGATTTTAATTTTCCTGATAATTAGTGATGTTGAGCACCCTTTCCTAGACCTGTTATTCACTCGCATGCCTTCTTTGGAAAAACCCCTATTCACGTGCTCCGACACAATGGCATGAGAAGATGCGGTGCCTGCTGAGCCTTTTGGATCATTTCACTGGATGCTGAAGACACACTCATAATGTCAAGTATGAAGTTATTATTTAAAACCCCTTTAAATGAACTAGGACCGGACCAAAACTTTCTTAACATGCTAAGAAGTAATTTTAAGATGCCTATAAAACAAACAAAATAAAAAATAAAAAAAGAACCTATCACTATTGAAATAGATAAATAAACGTAGTATGTGGGTGTCCCATGGGACTTTCAGGCTCATAGATCTGTATTTATGGATCACATGAAGTCAGGGAAGGACAACTTTTAAGCACACTAAATATAGGCATTGGTTTTACTATATATTAATAGTATTTATCACTAAAATAGTTTATGTCCATGTTTTGTTTCCACTATTCCATTTATTACTTACAAAAACATATTTCACTTTATTGATGGGCTGATTAAAAGTTAGAGAGGTCAAGTGATTTTTCCAATGCTATAAAACTAAGGAGTTAAAAAGATGGGATTGAATTAGTATAAATAAACAAGCCAACAATTTACTTTAATCACTGGGATAAATTTTCCCTAATATTTTTACATTGATATTCTTTTCAACCTCTTTGCTTTCTTCGTTTTTGTTCCTGGTTTCTTTTTGAACTCATAAAGTACTTTAAAATTTTTTCTCCTTTCTTTCAATTTTAGTTATAAGCACTTTGCTATTATTTGGTGCAGTGAATTACCTTGAATGTTATATGCAGCTTTGACTTAATTAAGTAAAATATAAATCAGTACTTTTTACCATGCTAGACAATGGAGACATTAGAACTTGTAAAATTCTATATATTCTCCATGGCTTATGGTATTTTTGTTTTTGATTCTATATACAGTTGTACAGTGCATGTTATTATTATAAAGCTAACATTTATTTGGATTTAGCTACTTATTTATCCTTCCCATTGTTCTTTATTTATTTCTCTTTTCCGACTTGGGATCAATTTACTTATGCCTAAACAGCTTTCTTTATTATTTCTTTTTGTTGGATCTGCTGCTAGCAAATTCTTTTAGAGGTGTGTGTGTGTGTGTGTGTGTGTGTGTGTGTGTGTGTGTGAAATATGTGTGTTTCATCTTCATTTTTGAAGACTGTTTTGTTATATATAGAATTCTAGGTTGGCAGGTATTTTCTTCTAATACTTTGAAGCTGTCATATGTTATTCTTGTGGCATCCACTGTTTCTGTTTATAACACAGCTGTTGGTGGCATTATGAGTCATGTGAAAGGAATATTTCTCTCTCTCCCTCTGCTACACTTAAGTGTTTTCCTCTTTAACAGATTTACTCTAATGTGCCTGAGTATACTTATTTTATTAATCCTGCTTTGGATACAGGAGTATTTCTTGAAACTTTGAATTGATTTTTTTGGTTTTGGACTATTATGAACCATTATCTACTTAAATATTAATTCTTCCCAATTACTCTTCTCCTTTTCTTAACATTTATGTTAGACCTTTTATAATGTCTCATATATTGCCTATATTATTTTCTTAGCTTCACTTTTTTCCTGTTACAGACTTGATATTTTCTATAGATTGACCAATCTTTTACTTCATTAATAATTTTGTTATCTGTATCTAATGTCCTATTAAATTCAATCACTTTTTTTTTCATTGTTTTATATTTTTATTGGTACATGTTTGTAGTACGTAATGATTACATTCATTGTGGGGAGCTGGAACACGTACATGACACATTCTAATTCTCCTTTTATTCCCTTCCCCTCAGTAATTAGACTTTTTGCAAATTTTCTGTTACAAATATGATAATGTATATAATATAAAATCATAATCATCAATTCAGATGGAGGTTACCAGTTGTTGCTAAAACAAATGACAAGTTGGAAAAGTGAATGTTCATGTGATCTTAAAGAGTAATGTCACAAATTAATTACTAACTACAATGGTCAAAATGTAACTGCTTCTGAAAAGATTTAGTAATCTCTCAATTACCAAATGACCAATTTAGCATCACTCATAATAGTATATCTAGATATTGCTTGTCATAAGATGTAATGAATAAAAAAGTGCGTGATATCATCTGTATGGTATTCTTCCCAAAGATGTATGATTGAATCTAAAAATAGAGGAACAATCAGGAAACTTCAGAACATAGGACACTTTGCAAGACAAAAGGCCTGGCCTCTTCAAAACATTATGAAACACAAAAGAAGGTAAGATGTTTCATATGAAAAGACATTAAACAGACATAATGAACAAATGTTTGATTAGCTCCTGAATGGGAAAATAACAGCCCTGAAAGATACACGCAGGAATTTTAAAAATTCAACATGATATATTTATCAGGTATTATTAAAGTATTATTAATTTTCTTAGGTGTTATAAATATTTAAGGGAATGTCTTTATTCATAAGAAATACATAACGGGAAACTCAGAAATGAAGCGTCAGGTCATCTAAACTTGTTTTCAATTACTATGGCAATATATACACATACACACATATTGTATAAATGTGGGTATAGATATAAATATAATTATATATAAATTAAATACATATTTCTCTATATATAATATATACACATACATAATACATAATTTCTATATATAATACATAAATTTCTATATCTATAGGATATATATATATATATATATATAAACTCATCCAGTGAATGCAACATAATAAAATTCTGATAAAATAATGTTTTCTTCTATCTCAAAACAGAGAATAAACCATGCTTCTTACTCACTTTTTACACTTCTTACACTAAGGCAGAAAATGCGAAATATATTCTGGATAGCATTCTTAACATATTAAAAAATAAATACTTGTATTATGAAGGAATAATTGCTATTTATCTTGAAAATGTGACAATCTAGAAAAATTTCCACATGTATGAATTACAGATGGAATTCTAATTTAATAATGTATTAATCCAGAGTTGCTACTTTTTTCTGGAAGAAGATATTCAGCCCCATGTAATCTCTTATCTCTTTCAGGCAAGGGCAGCACAGGTGTATCAGACATGGAGTATCAATTAGCAGATTACTACGCATCCAGTTGTACTTTATGGCCTGAGTTCTTTCATTCAGTTTTCATTGGAGATATTTATGCTACAATAAAGTAAATTTATCTGCCCAGGAAGAAAGTGAGGACTTTTATTTTGCTAGCCTGAGAACAAGATTTCTGGGTTCTCTTTTTTAATGGACTGTGCAAGCTATCTGCTGTGTCTATGCTTTTTTAAGTCCAGTAATGGCATGAAGATATTTCTATATTGCTTCTTACATTGTGTAATAGATTCTGGTGTGATTCCCATGAGTTAGAGTCTATGGAAACATTTTCCTTACTGAGGGAAAATGCATGTGAAATTAACTGGCTTTTTCTAACTGTTGGTGAAAGTGATGAAACTTGATATTTAATGATATTTCCTTGTGATTCAGAGTGCACATTTCTAAGGCTAGGACAAGACTACAGTTAAATTTCTAGTCTCTTTTATTGCCTAGAGGAATAGTTCATCCAAGATGATACAAGTATTACTTTCTTTTTTTTTTTTTTTTTTGTGGGTACTGGGGATCGACCTCAGGATCTCGCGCGCCAGCAGGTGCCTGTGCCACTGAGCAATATCACTGGCCCTTTTTTTGTACGTGGGTTCCGGGAGTCGAACTCAGGACCTCGCGCTTGCCAGGCAGGCACTTATGCCACTGAGCTATCTCACCAGCCCAAGTATTACTTTCTAATAATTTCTTTAGCATTTGCTATGACAAGGCAGCACATTTACCTCTTTTATAAATGTTGATCACAGAACTTTCTCCCTAAGTCTAGTAGAAATTTCTAAACTTTAATTTGGTATTCTGTTGTTCAGTGAAAAATATGAGAGTTTAGAAGACAGTTTGTGAAATAAAATTGCATAAACCTTTATTTTATGGTGGACATTTTCTCCATCCTCTATTATTGCTTTTGGTCAGGGTATGGGAGTAAAACACGATGGGAAGACAATTTGGGGGTGATTGACACTCTTGAAGGGAGGCCGGTCAGAAGTTTTAGGTGTAGTAATTCTACACTGTATTATCAACTTTCAACAACCTGTATTCTAACTTATTTTGTTCTCCTTGTAATGACACATTCATCAAAATTACCAGTCAATAAGAAGATAAAAGAGGCAAATAGAGTGTAAACACCTTTGCTTTTCATAAGACCACAGAGATTCAAGAAAGGAAAAAATGTATTAGGAAAAAAATGACAAAGTCATATGTATTTATAGTTTCTCACCATCTGCAAAAGAGGATTCTCTTTTTTCTTTTGTCTTCTCCAAGGCACACAGTCCATCTCATTAAGGAAAGTGCCGTTCCGCCCTGGATTCTGGGTGACTGACGCAGAAGCTGGCTCTGTCAGGAGAGTCGCTACATGACATTAGGTCTCAGCAGAGTTGAGTGACGTAAAGGGCAATCCAGGAAAAGATCCATGAGACTAGCAATCTAGGCAGAGAAAAAAGTAAATGAAATGGTCCTAAGGGAGGAACCAGTTTAGAACATTAGTAAATAGATATAAAATCATGGGGATGAGAATTTAAGGTTAGGTTTTTAATATCATAGAAATTCATGTTGTTTCCACCATCATCTGTCAGATCTATTATGTTTGAGAACCCGAGCTTCCATGTAAAGTGTCTAACTGACCTGGAATGCCATACTGGAGACATTAGATGGAGATATCCCACAGGAATATCCTGAGACTATATGGACAGTGGATTCTCAGCCAGCCCCAGATGATCTGGCCCACAGCCATTTCAGCCATCCTATTGTAGCAGAAAATGCCTCCCCGCCAGCCAGTACACTTCGGTTTCTTAGTTCCTCAGGTAATAGTTCCTGTTGAAGTTCCTGTTGCTTCTGTCTCCTAGAAACGGCTGGTCACTATGATGCATATTGTAAGAACCAATCAAAGAGTCAAGTACTCTGCCTTTGTACTTCCTGCTTGCTTATCCCATATAAGCCCTAGAACACCAGAGATCAGGGCCTGACATTTTGAGGAACAATTGATTCCTAGTCAGTGCCCATCCGACGTTAAATAAATCTGCCTCCAAATCCTGGGTGTTGTTTCGTTGTTTCTGTTTGCCATTGCAATATATGAGGCCACAGATATTATGAAACAAGGATAGGCCATCTTCACCATGCTCTACTGTTTTCTGACCCACAGAACTGTTAGAAATAAGAATGAAATAGCTTTTGTTTTAAGTCATTGAGCTTTGGAGTACTTCGCTATGCAGCAATAATAAGCAGAACAGAATTTGGATCTGGAAGTGTGATGCTGCTGTAATAAAAGCTGAAAACAATTACCATTGGCTGTGGGACCCAGTGGTAGTACAAAGCCAAGAGGACCTTAAGGAGCATGTTAGAGGAAGCTGGAAAGATCTTGAGGAAATGTTGGTGAGGGCTTGAAGTAGAGTAAGGAGAATGCTATTGGATATTGATATAAAAAGGACTTTTAGTATGCAGTGGCAGAAAGTTTGCCAATATTGTTGTTGACAGTAATGTGGAAATAAATACAAGACCTAATAAACTTGTAGATGTGTCAGGGGAAATTTCCAGGCAGAGTGTAAAAAGTGACAACTGGCTTCTTTTTTCGTAGTTGTGATAAAATATGTGAAGAAAGGACACACCAAAAAAGAAACCACTGTTTTTTAAAGCAGAATTTTGAGAAATTATATGAGCCAGTACTTGCTGAATTTGAAAATTGTTTCTTAATCTCTCCTAGCAAAAACAGAAGTAAGAAATGAAATCCAAAGAGCACTATGAGATCATTTGTTAAAAATCTCAGCAGCATAAAAATTGGTGTCTCAGACACTTTTAGTTAGACAGAAGCTGTCTAAAGAATTTAAAAGCAGGCATCGTAGAATTTCCTTGTTAAAACAATAGAAATCCTAAAAATATTAAGGGTTTTAGAACACTGCAATTTTACGGGGGGTAAGGCTTTGATGTGTTTTAAAAAAAAGATTTATAAATTTGTCTTCAGTGGAGTAGATTATAATTTGATACACCAAGATTTTCAGAGAATTACATCAACTTGAAGTGAAAAAAAAAAAGGGAAAATCCACAAGGAAAGGAGACTTTTAGACTCTGACATAAAATGCAGGCTGAAACTATTTCTTGTATGTAGAAAGATTTGTTTTTTCTTCTTTACACATACAACTAATAATAGAACAGGGCATTAACTGAAAAATAGTGTCACTAAGTGAATTGAAATTTAAGAAGAGGGCCGGTGAGATGGCTCAGCGGCTTAAGGGCCTGCCCGGCAAGCGCGAGGGCCCAAGTTCGACTCCCGGAACCCACATATGAAAAAGGAGCCGGTGATATCGCTCAGTGGCACGGGCGCCTGCTGGCGCATGAGGTCCTGAGGTCGACCCCCCGGTACCCACAAAAAAAAAAAAAAAGAAATTTAAGAAGACATTGACATAAAATATCTAAATATCTATTAAAAACCTTTCAGTTTTGTAAATTTATTATATATTTCTGGCTTTGCAATGATTCAAAGAAATACTGCATTTAGAATTTTAAAGAAAATAAAGCAGAGCTATGAACAAGATTACATTGTGAATGAACAAGATTGAAATATCAGAAATCAAGTAGAATAAGAATTCAACATGTAAAATCCTCAGTTATGGAAACTCAAGCTTTTAAAATGGCAATTTCCTCCATGTTACTTGTGACACTCAATAAAATTCACCATTAATATTATTGAAAAAGACACTTTTTGGGCTGGTGAGATGGCTCAGTGGCGTAAGCACCTGCCTGGCAAGTGCAAGGTCCCGAGTTAGACTCCTGGAATCCACATACAAAAACAGGCCCGGTGATATCACTCAGCGGCACAGGTGCCTGTCGGCACGCGAGGTCCTGAGGTCGACCCCCGGTACCCACAAAAAAAAAAAAAAAGAAAGAAAAAGACACTTTTGCATACAAAACATATGGTTTCAAGTCTTCTTTCCTCCAATTTCTAGGGTTTAATTTAGGGCTATTTAAGTAAGCTTTTTATACCTACATATCCTTAAAATGTGAATAATCACAGTGCATATACTATGTTGTTGTGATAATTAAATGGAATAATACATGTAAATAATTTAACATAGAAATGGAAAATGGTGGGTATATAATATAATAACTATGATCATTATTTGCAATGTAATTGCCATTGCAGTTATTTCCTCATCATAATAATCTTAGTTATCATCACCAATCATTTTACATCAGGCACTAAACTGGACATTGGGTATATAATGGTGGCCAAGGTACACTTAATGCCAGCACTTACAGTCTAGAATAGAAGACAAACAAGCAAGTAATTGCAGTTCTGACTTCTAATTGTCCTGATAGAGAAACAGAAGGTGCTATGTGAATGTGCTCAATGCTTAGTACAGGGTACAACGTATTTTAGAGCACTGAGATAGCCTTGGAGAAGAGAATGATGTTTAAATTAAGATTTGAAGGTTGATTAACCATTTATAAAGGCCCCAATTCAATCCATGTGGGTCTCATCTTCAAAATGACCTAATCAGCTCCTCACCTCTTAATAATCTTACATTGACAATTAAATTTTAACACATAAAATTAGGGGGATCCATTCAGATTATTGCACCATCTAAATATACTCTTAAATTAATTCTATCAAATACTAAATCTCCAGATTTAATGATGGTGATAAAAAGATTCAGGACATTGAAAGAATACTGGACATTTTAAGATTAAGTATCTAAATATATCATTGACGTTGATATTTTTTCTGGCAGAAAAATGTTTACATTTCTATATTTCTGTATTGGTTTAATATTTCCTTTGAGGAGTTTTGGTCATATTAATCCATATTAGATTTTTATATTATTTTTCATTTCTGTTTCCCAAATTGCATGGTAGTCTATGCTATTCCAGAGTCCAATATAAAAAAATAAAATTGAGAAATGAATTTACATGATCTGGCTAAAGGAGAAGTATTTCAAGCATATTCCTTAGTCTAGTTCCTCTTTAGAACTGCTGCTTTGCCCTGATGTTATTTTTACTTCCTTCCATTCCATTTGAAACCTGAATAAAGTATCTTTTCAAGAGCCTGCTTTTGCACCTGTCTATATGTCTTTCTAAATATTGAAACTAAATTTGGTGTGCTTTGACATGATTTATTCTTATTGCAAATTTCATTCAGATTCCTCATTTCTTGAGCTCTCACTTTTATTCTGTGAGGGAACCAACTTGATTATTCACCAAATTTTTCATAACAGTATTTATGATTCATGGCTTCTATTATTCTCTTTTTATAGAAAACAAATGCAGAGTTCTTCTTTAAAAATTCACTTTACTTGCTTATTTTGATTATTGTTTTTATCATATGCTGTTTAGTAAACAGAGGGAGGACATCAAATTCTGAGTTATTTGGATAGGAGGTTTTTAAATCACTAAATAATTAGGATGCATCAAATTTAGTATTCATTTATTTATTTATTTATTTTTATATGCGGGTACCAGGAGTCGAACTCAGGACCTCACGCTTGCCAGGCATGCGCTTATGCCGCTGAGCTGTATCACCGGCCCTAGTATTTATTTTTTATCATATCTAATATATTCTAATTCCTATTAAAATCATGGTTATATACATATTCAAATAATGGCTCTACCATTTATTGTCTGGCCAGGACACAGATCTTTGAATAAACACCTGTAGGCTTGAGTACTACCCATTATTTATTTGCTTTTGTCTTATGTATTTTCTTGGGCAAGTTATTTTCAATATCAGCCTCCTCAATAGCAAAATGCTGATAAAAATGATTGAGGCTGAGGCGTAAATGAGTTATATATAAAGCTTTTGACATTTTATTTTGTACTTAAGTACTTAGGTAAGTTTTGACTGCTACAATTACTAATAATATTTTCTCCTTCATTACTCTGACAATCATTTGCCAAACAGGAAAAAGAATTGACTATTTTAAAACTTATTTGTTTGCAATAGCAATGACTATTTCAATACTTACTGTAATGGATAATATAACTATGTATGCATATATGCACATACACCCACATACATAGATATATGTATATACCTGACATCAGAGTTTGTCATTAAAGTTAGTTCTGAGCCAGGTGTGGTGGCACATACTTGTAATTCCAAGGTGAGGCAGGAGTATCAGAAGTTGGAGGCCAGCCTGGGAAATTTAGGGACTTAGTGAAACTCTGTCTCCAAATTAAAAAAAAAAAAAAAATGAAGAGGACTGGGGATGTATGTCAGTGGGAAGCCCTTGGGGTCAGTTTCCAGTACTACAAAAAATAGAAATGTTAGTTGTTAGTTCTTTTCCCATCCAAGTTCTCCCTAACATGTACTGGCAGATGGAATGTTCACCTAATGTCTTGTCATATTTTTCTTTTAAAATATTTTTGGAGTTGAATTTTTAATAGTTATTAAAATGCTTTTTCCCCCTCGTAGGACTCTCTTATTTTTTTGTTTTTTTATTAGTATATGTTTGCAGTATGTAATATTTACGTTTCTTCTGTGGAGTTGGTACAACATATTTATAAACATTTCCTTAAATCCCATTCCTATAGATAATAAAATGTAGGCTGCTTTTTGCAAACACTCAAAATTTTACACAAAGCCAACTGCATCAGAATCTTTTTGTATTTTAAAAAGCTTCAGGGCCGGTGAGATAGCTCAGTGGCATAAGCACCTGCCTGGCAAGCGCGAGGTCCTGAGTTCAACTCCCAGTACCACATTAAAAAAAAAAAAAAAACAAAAAAAAATAAAAAAAAGCTTCACAGGGAAGTTTGCTGGACTTTAAAGCATAAAACTCTCCTATGGCTGTGATGTTATGAAGAAAAAGTAGAGGCGGACCTACAGGAATATATAATGTGGTAGAATAAGTCATATGTGCATGATATTATAGGGAAAAGTGGCGAAGCACTAAAAGTACATATTAAAAATTTTTGGTCAAGTGTCTTATCTAGCATTCATGACCTGTTGAAGAACAAGAACAATAAGAAAGTAGATTATTTCCTGGTGGGGCCACCCCAGGAAAAATTATTGAATATTGCCCCTTGGAAGTTATCATGCCTTCACATGTCATAAATAATGGATTACTGAATCTAAAGTCTTATTTATCTATCTATTTATATCTATCTATCATCTATCTATCATCTGTCATCTATCTTCTGTTTAAATGAAAGGCTGATGCAGAAGACTATGATTCAGAATTTTTCATCAAAATAAAGCTATTTCAACTCTTATTTTTTAAAAATGCTTATCAGTCAACATCATCATGGAAAATATTTTCTCTTCTTTCAAGCTAAAATGCCTTTTTCTCAGCACACATGCACATTACTTTTCCACATATAAAGTAAGCTCAAATATCTATGTTATGGCTAAATATCTGTGTTATCACAGATATTTATGAAGAGTTCCTAGACCCTGACAACTAATACAACATATATTCCTTACAAATCAAATTGTTAAGTTTTAAAATTAGTAGTCCATAAATTCATCCTATGTAAGTCTATCTTGACAAAATCATCATAAGTAATTGATTTGGGTGGGAAGACTTGTATTGCATAAATGTTATAGTGTGGATGTATCCTCCTGAATTAATGGGTTGAAATGTTGATCTTTAGTGTGGCAATGCTGGGAGATGAGGGCTTTCATGAGGTGTTTGGATCATGAGGGCAGAGTAACGCTGTTATGAAAAGAACTTAGGGAAATGGGATCTTTCTCTTGCTCTTCTGCCATGTGAGGGTGTAATAGCAAGTAGGCCCACATCAGGTGCCCCCCTTCATTTTGGAAAGCCTAACCTCTAGAACTATGAGAGAATAAATTGCTATACTTTGTAAATTACCCAGTCTCAGATATTCGGGCAAGGCAACATCAAATGGACTAAAATGACAAAGTTAGTTATTAAGAATAATGCTTAACATTTACATTTTTGACTGAGAACAATTTCTTTTTGTTTTTGTTTTTGTTTCTTTTTTCTTTAAGATAGGGTCTCACTGTAGTTCAGGCTGGCCTTGAACTCTCTGTGTAACCCAGGTTGGCTTGCAACGCATGGCAATCATCCTGTCTCATCTTCCTCAGGGCTGGAATTACAGGTGCATGCTACTGCACCTGGCAAGTGAGAATAATTTGAAAAGAATGCAGCTTTATTATAAGGATTCTAAAATTTCAGTGTCCTTATGCTTTTGGAATCTTGACTGAACTAGTTTTGAGCTCTGGACAAGGGGCTTACCTATAGGGTGGAAAATTGTGATCATTAATGGGAGGAATTTTTATGAATATATTACTTTATAAAGTGAATAATGCCTTTAAAAGTCTCACATTAGATCTTTTTTTGTGTGTGTGTGGGTACCAGGGGTCGACCTCAGGACCTCGCACACCAGCAGGCGCCCGTGCCGCTGAGCGATATCACCGGCCCCTTTTTCGTATGTGGGTTCCGGGAGTCGAACTCGGGCCCTCGCGCTTGCCGGGCAGGCGCTTACGCCGCTGAGCCATCTCACTGGCCCTCACATTAGATTTTAAGTGAGTTAATTTGTTAAAATTTTATTTTAGAAGTATGCTATTCTGAGTTACAGTGCAGCTTTGTGAGATCAATCCACATTTCGGATGGTGAAGTAGTAATAGTGCTCAGTGTCCATACCTGTCTGTGATGCTGAATCCAGAATAGAAAAGAATCAGCATTTTAGCTGTTTCCCTGTAAGGGGTCCTGTCTATATGGTCTTTTAAATCTTTGCTCCACACAGCCCATAAAGGAAACCACAACTATTTTTTCTTCCTGTTTTCCATCATCATCTTTCAAAGCTTTTATCTGAATTTTACAGCAGGATTAGTGGAGTTAGTTGTCTGGAGGGGTTTTCTGTTCTCTCCTGTCTTGTATAATGAAGTTTGGATATTGTGTTAGAATTTTCCCCTTATATTGGCCAGAAAAAGAAGAGACCGTATTTCATCCATTGCTTTGTGTATCAATTCTTTCTTGACATGAACATTTCATCCTTTTATCACTCCACTTTCTTATTTTCAAACTTGTCTGTCACGTTCTCTAATTTTACATCTGATCCTTTACAAATCACTAATCTGGGTTCTAAAGCATGATCCTCCCGTCAACGTGATTACTTCTAGATAGCTTATAAAATGTTAGACCCAAATTGATTCATTAGGGCTTTGGGTTTCACTCCTTTTGCCCTAAATCATTTGCATTATTTTTTCTCTTCTTTTTGATTTCTCTACAGACCCCTCATAATAAAATTTAGTGTTAGGAAAGGAAAGACTCTTGTTAGTGATCTCCCTCATCTGTATAAGTTGTCTTTCTACAGTCTTGTAATTTAATGTGAATATTTCCTCCATTTAAATTGAAAAGGGAGGGCCGGCGAGATGGTTCAGCGGCGTAAGCGCCTGCCTGGCAAGCACGAGGTCCTGAGTTCGACTCCTGGTACCCACATATGAAAAAAGGGCGGGTGAGATCTCTCAGCGGCACGGGCGCCTGCTGGCGTGCGAGGTCCTGAGGTCGACCCCCGGTACCCACAAAAAATAAATAAATAAATACATAAATTGAAAAGGGAATTTATGGAAACTCCTTTGCACATAGCATGATCTTGGTATAGGTAAACTATTAGTATAAATGCTTCCGTTCCTGCCATAACTACTAATTTATTTTCAAAGAGACCATATACCTCCTTTGTCTCTACTGAATTTACAGCATTAAAGAATAGAAGAAACTATCTCAATGACAGGAAAATACATATCAGAATTTGGATACAGTTTTTGTTTGTAATTTTTCTAGCAATTGAAATTTGCTATCACTGATATATTTAGAGATTCCTCAGTGATTGATAATTGTGCAAAATGGAGGCAATTCTTTCAGTGTTCAAGCCCTGTGCTTTCATGTGTGTTAATAGCTCAAATGCTGGCATCATATTTATATTCACATTCTTACTTACACTATCATTATTGTCATAATATCAGTACTTTTCTTGGTTTTTTTTTTTTTTCAGTACTGGGGACTGAACCTAGGGCCTTTACACTGAGCTACTCCCCAACTCTTTACATTTTTTAAAATATTTATTTTGAGACAGAGTCTTGCTAAATCACTAAGTTGCCCAGGCTGGGCTTCATCTCGCCATTTCCCCCTGCCTCAGCCTCTCAGAGTGCTGAGATTATAGGTGTGGGCTAGTAATTTTATTATAAATACATATACATACCAGACTTTCTCATATTTTTGCCTAAGCATTAATAACCTTCCAAAGACAGTTTAGTTCCTCATTTGTTTACTTAACAATTTACAGCAAATATGTGTTTGATTTGGTCAGCTGTTGATATTTCACTACCTTCCTTAAAGTCCTCTATATTGTTAAAGCTTTCTTATTAATTTTACTCATAATTTTTAATCTTTCCAAACAATAGTGTTAATGGCAACACCTGTTTTTCAAAGATATCTCCTTCCCTTACATCCCAATGTTTTTCCTACTTGGTGGACAACAATTCTAACAGGCTATGCCTATGGAACAGCCTTTCTCTCTCTCTCTCTCTCTCTCTCTCTCTCCCCTCTCTCCCTCCTTCTCTCTCTGATACTCAGAAAACACATACAGACGCACTATTTAGTGGTGAGGGTTGTTATAAGTTGGGCCTCCCCACCAACAATGTATTATGGCCTAAGGTCCTAAGCTCCAATACTCAGAATGTGATCTTATTTGGAGATAGGTCTTACAGTGGAGATCATATTAAAATCGAGTAAGTCTAATATGACTAATATCCTTACCAAATGAGGAAATTTGGGTACAGAGAAAGTGATCTCAAGAGTCACAGAGAGAAGACGACCATCTACAAGCCAATGAGAAAGGCTTGTAGGAGGTTCCTTCCTGACATCCTTCAGAACCTACCGACCTTGTCAGCACCTTAATTTTGGACCTCTAGCCTGCAGAACTGTGCGACAGTAGATATCTGCTATTTAAACCACCTCTTTACGCCAGCACTAGCAAATTAAAAACCCAATAAAAAACCGAGAAAGGGAGAAATTGGCTTATTTAAGAATTACTTCGCTGTTTGAGTGTCTATAGCTCATGCCTTTAGCTTCTGACAAAGAAGCCCGAAGTTCTACTTTTTACAACATTATATTCCTGGAATAAACTTTTTAAACTTCCTCTGCTTTACACAACCCGTGATGTGCATTTGATTGAAAAGAGCAGCCACAGCCGTAGACACAGGAAACACGATTCACTGTCACCTGTAAGGAGACCTCTCTCTCCTGTCAGCTGTCACTAAGGAAAAAATGCAATGGTTTTAGATTCTCTCACTTGTTGGGAGGGGTGAGAGAAAGGGAGTGGAGAGTGGTGTGTAAATACGGCGGTCAGAAGCTCGAGAGAGGGCGAGGACAGAGCTTCACGGAAGAAAAACATAGGAACCTGGTTGGTGCAACATAGCTTCCCCGGCCCACCCACCCACCCTTTCTGGAGCTGCGTGCTTCGGTGGCGGCAGGAGGCTGGAGGCGAGTGGTGCTGGAGGGACAGCTCCAAGGAGTGGCTGCTATTATTCCGGGGGAGTAACAATTCTGCAGATCCAAATCGGAGCTGCGTGGCTTCGCCTTCCAGAGGGTGAGCTCTCCTGACCTCCGGCAGCCTCTGTGCAGCCACGGCCCGCCGACCTGTGCGTTCCCGGCGGGGTCGGGCAGCGCCGGCTGGACCCGCCCCGAGCTCCATGCTTCGCCCAGCCCTGCGCGATGGTGACTCTGGGCGCGGAGGCTGGCGACGGGCGAACCCGCAGATCGCAGAATGAAGGCGGGGAGCGCGGCCGGCGGCGGGCGGGGGCCGAGTCCCCGACCTCAGCGCCCAGGAAAGCGGCGCAACCACCTGAACCCGGAAAACACCAACAAGTAGTTTCTCGTCGGAGGAGGGCGGCTCAGTCCAGCTGCGTCCCCTCGGAAACCAAAGCAGAACCACTTTTCTCTCGGTCTCCTTAAGGTATCTGGGGACGAGGCGGGGACGCAGGGGGATCTCCTGGGAAGGACAAGCTGACCCTGCGGGCGCGCAAACCCCAGCCTTTGGGCCATAGGCATGGAGAGGTGAAGCCGGGGGAGCGGCGGTGGGAGGTGGGAGCCAGGACTCTGCCCGCCAGACGCGCGGCCCGCGGAGCAGGGGGTGTGCCTGGCTGCCCCTCCTAGAAAGCACCCCCTCCTCCCCCAGGACCTTTGTTTTTCTTGGGAAGGGGGATGGGTGGGATGCATTGCTCACTTCTATTCTCAAAGATGGATCCTAGTGAGTCGTTTCCTTTCCCAAGTAATAATAACACTAACAACAACAATAACAAGAATGTGAAAAGGAAATTGGAGGAGGAAATTAGTCAGAGGTCTCCTTGGTGAAAGGCAAGAGCCGGGATTTTTTTTTTTTTTTTTTTTTTTCTTTTCTCTGACTTCAGTCTTTTTGTCGGGTCAGTGGGGGAGAGGCGAGGTGAACCGAGAACAGGTCGCGCAGAGGGCACTCCCTGAGGGCCAGGGAGCGGAGAGCAGTGCAGGCTTGGCCAAGGGTACGCGCGCCACCCAGGCTTCCCCGCGGGTCCGGGGACCCTCACCCAACACTGCCAAGTGGCCTTAGGCGCTCCCTGCCTGAGGAATTGCCTGAACTCCCAGCCTGAAGGAATTGCATCCAGGCTAGGGGAGGGAGAAGAAAGGGTCTGGGAAAGCGGAACAGAGGGACACTTCAGGGGAGGGGGAGACGCAGGGTTTGGGAGGGAGAGTTACAGGGCTGGGGAGGAAGAGAGGGGCTCAGGGGCTGAGAGCAGGTTAGACTTGACAGGGACAGGAGGGACGACGAAGGGCGAAAAGATAAAAGGGGAGAGCTCAGAGCAAAGGGAAGAAGGTGCGAGGCCAGGAAAAGGATCCTGCGAGGTCAGGGAAGACTTGAAATGCTGTTTTAGTTCTCTGGGACCTGGGAAGGTGTGATGCAAGAGGCGGGATCAGGGCTGGACGCTGATCTCCTGGGAGGGTCCTCGGCTCCTTGCCCGTCTTGGGACTCTTGGGTGGGGTGGGGGCGGGGGTCATGACGGCCGGGATCTTTAACTGGGCGCTGTGCTCGCCTTCCCCCAGTCATGTCTGAGCCACAGAGATGGGCAAGATCGAGAGCAACGAGAGGGTGATCCTCAATGTCGGGGGCACCCGGCACGAAACCTACCGCAGCACCCTCAAGACCCTGCCCGGAACGCGCCTGGCCCTGCTCGCCGCCTCGGAGCCCCAGGGCGACAGCCTGACCGCGGCGGGGGACAAGCTACAGCCCTTGCCCCCTCCGCTGTCGCCGCCGCCGCGGCCGCCCCCGCCGTCCCCCGGCCCCGGCGGCTGCTTCGAGGGTGGCGCGGGAAACTGCGGCTCCCAGCGCGGCGGCGGCGGCGACCACCCCGGGGGCGGCCGCGAGTTCTTCTTCGACCGGCACCCGGGCGTCTTCGCCTATGTGCTCAACTACTACCGCACCGGCAAGCTGCACTGCCCCGCCGACGTGTGCGGGCCGCTCTTCGAGGAGGAGCTGGCCTTCTGGGGCATCGACGAGACCGACGTGGAGCCCTGCTGCTGGATGACCTACCGGCAGCACCGCGACGCCGAGGAGGCGCTGGACATCTTCGAGACCCCCGACCTCATCGCGGGCGGCGATCCTGGGGATGAGGAGGACCTGGCGGCCAAGCGGCTGGGCATCGAGGATGCGGCGGGGCTGGGGGGGCCCGATGGCAAGTCTGGCCGCTGGAGGAGGCTGCAGCCCCGCATGTGGGCCCTCTTCGAAGACCCCTACTCATCCAGAGCCGCCAGGGTAAGGCCAGAATCGACCCTTCCCTGCTACTCCAACTTCTCCCAGCTCCTTTTCCAACTTTGGTTCTTTCCCACCAAGGGCCTCTGGGATGAAGGGGAGAGGGAGAAGAAAGCAGATAGATGCTCCGTAAAGATGAGTTTCCCGGTTCATTGGGGCAGGGTAAACCCGGGGACCCGGGCCCCCATACTCCCACCTTCCCATTATCCCACTCCTGACCTTCCATCTCAAACTGAGATTCACTTTGGTAGATGGGACCTAAAGGGCAAACGTCAGCTTCTCTGCAAATCTGGACCTTGTCCTGAGATCAGTATCACCTTCATTTTGAATTTTTTCCTTACTTTTTTTTGTTCCAACTTTTTCCTTTAGTTTGGATGCCTCTTGGGGCCTCTTGGTCATCCTGAAGTGACGTTTGCAGTGAGACCTGGACTCTCCCTCATATCTGGCTCACCCAGGCAGTGGCTCCAATTAGGGATCTAGTCTGAGGTCACAGGAAGGGGACATGGAGTACATGTGTGCATGGGGCTTTGCCAGGAGGTTCACTTCGTGAACAGAATGCGGCGTGGCCTGTCTCTTGCCGAGGGAGAGGAGTAGGTATTGGGGTTGCTTGTCTCTCAGTGAGCTGACCTCCCAGAGCCCACCTGCACCCTGAAGTTTTGAGCATGGTGCCTTTCCTCTTGGGCTGAATCTATGTTCCTTACAGGTTGAGCTGGAATTAACCACGTTGCTGATTCTAGTTCTCTAAATCTGAGTAATTTAGTTTATAGCAAACTTTATTTTACGTTTTGTATTGTGATCCCAGCCTCAGTTTTTCATTTTGGTTTCTAGTGTATCTGACAGCTTAAATTTAGTCCTTGACACTCCCAATTAATTCTTCATGATTCCATGAAGGGACTATAAAAGTAACTAATAATGCTTTCTTCAGTTTAAAAGAAATAAAAATAACGAAAAATTATACAGTGTAAGAATGGTTTCTAAGTATATATGAGAACCAAGTACTGTACTTAGTGAAATCTTTGTGACTGTATGTGTCTGGTTAGCTCTGCCACCCAGAAGAGACAACAACCCCTGGGCAGAATGGGAATTCATTCAGCTTGACTTTGGATTTGTCCTCATTACTGTCTTTTTTTTGCATGTCAGAAATCCTTGCCTCTTAGATATTATGCAGTTGGCTATCTATTAACTAGGCAGAAGATGTGCTGCTCCTGATATCACTTTGGAGGCTGAAAATATGTTTTGTTTTCAGTGAGAAGTAGACGAGGCAACATTGCTGCTTTCTTGGATCTGGCATTTGAATGTGTGCAAGTTCTAGCATATCTACATTTACGTATTTAAACATAGAATCCATACCTTCAATTTTGGAGTCTTTCTTTTAAAATCATCCTGTAAGTCCAACAAGAGTTTGCATTCAGAAAAAAAGTGCATTTATTTAAATTAAATCATAGTCTCATGACCATTACATCTGTGTTTCTTAGTTTCCAGCTGAGTGCCATGGTGCTTTTTCCACTTGATGCTTAAAAAGATTAGCTGGATTTGTTTTCAGGTTTATTATATGATTATCTTTTCAGATTGCTTGCTACAAAAAAGACAAAATGTGTGTTATCTTTGCTCACGATAATGTTCCATGATATCTTTGTGTTTTATGTTAAATTTTATTGTGAGCTAGGTTATATAGCAAAATATTTAAGACAGTTTAACTTTTATCATTGCCATGGAATTTGATTCCATTGATTATTGATGCAAAGAGTAGATCACTGACTTTAAAATTGTTTTTGCTTTAAATCTTACTAGATTTTATTGTAATTATATTAAGGATTTGACATGGATTTATTTTAGGCAAGAAAAGAATACAGATTGGACATTAACCCAAGGTCAAAGAACAAGTAGAAGCAAAAACAGTTAGGAATCATGAACCATAAAAACCTAGTCAAGACCTTGTATTTTGTAAATGAACAAAATGAACACTCAGATGATAAGTGATGGCCAAGGTCAGACATCAAATTAAGAGCAGAGCCAAAATTATTCTAGAGGTGTCATGACACCCTTTTCCAGGCCTTTCCACCAAAATCACTGATTATAATTGATTGGTTGTGAAATCTCTGCAGATCATGTTGCTTTTGAGATTTAATGCCTAACTAAGACATTCACTAGAGTTCTAATTTTGAAAGGTCATCTATGACTTTTTAAAATATACGTATTTTAGGATTTTGGCTGATAGCATTTTTACCCTGTACCACCCAACAATAGAATAAAAACATGAGACTTGATTCAACTTCTTAAAATGACTCCTGTTTAAACTTTCCATTTTTATTGACCAGTCAGTATTTAATAATTTGCTTTCTTTTGTGGGCTTTCTTTAGGGAAATCACTTTTCAAATTACTATGGGTTGCCTAAATCAGAAGACATGGTTCTATTTGAAAGTGAATTAATATTTTTATTTAAAAACTTTTAGTTTAGATAATGGGCTGACTTAATATTACTTGTCTACTTTGAGAAACAGAATTCCACTGGGAGACCACGGGATGAAACTGTTTTGTGTGGCTATGAGGCTATGAGTATAAAAAGCAGAAATAAATTACCAAGTGGTTTCTTATTGCTACAAGTCTCATTCTTAATAGAAGATATACTTTTATAAACTTACTTTTTGACATTAGTTTAAATTTTAATGAAATAGTTGAATGAATAATTTTAACTGTCTAAATTTCTTTTTCAATTTGTTATTTGCACTTCTTCACTTTCTTTACCCTTTCCCAATATTGAGGAGATTGGCACAATTATTAAATACATGTATATTATTTCTAACTTTAAGACCTAAAGCATTAGTGATAGGAACTCATTAATTGAATCTTATAACACTGTATTTTTGTCCTTTGTTGGTTGGCATGCCCCCTCATCTATGGTTTTTAATTTTATGATGTAAGTACATATTTGAGAAATCTAAATTGTTCAAGTTAATTTGTTAAATAAGTTTATATTTTATACTTTTGAATTCTTAACCTTAAGAATAGTACTCAAATACAGAAATTTATAAAAATTCAAATATATACTGTCATGGAAAACTGTTGTGGAGAAAATGGTATCAGGAAAGAAAGGAGGGATTATTATGTTGATGCCTGTGAGATATATTTACAAACAACAAAAAGAGAGATATATGTATCTGTGAAAATGCTATGCATTGTATATTTTCATTAACAATATTCAAGTTTTAGAAGGTGAATTTTGTATATGCTTTCCTCTGAAGACAGAATCATGAGGATAGATATATCTTTGATAGAACTTCTAGAGTTTTTAGAAGTTAATAGTATAAGATACTAGAATCAGAAAATATTTCAATATATTTATTTCTAATATTGAAGAGATGAAAACAGTTAAGTTTCTAGTAGTTCTTTTCATTTATTTATTTATTTATTTATTTTTAGTGAAGACAGGAGGTGATTGGATTCAGTTCTGCTTTAGAGTAGTCTTTTTTTTTGGTAATATATGCATATCTATGATTGGCAGATTGGCCTTTCATGTTTTCCTTTGAAAGAGCATTTGAAAAAGAGAAAAACAAAACAAAAACAAAAGACCAACATCTGTGTATTCACACTTAAGATTTTTGATCTTTGGTGTGGGTCTAGATGTTTCACATATGTTCTACTGAATTTTATCTAATATACCATTATTGTGCATTGTACAATCATCCCAGATCATAGATGAATTGCAATAGTAAATCCATCACTTTAAATCTTGAAATATTCACTTTATTATCATTTTTGATTGTTTCATTTCCAGAGCAGTACTGAAGTATATTCCCTAATGGCAACTAAATTTAAAATTCAATATCTCAAATTACATTCAAAGTTTCAAATGTTTTACTTACTTTTTATGGGCCAGTCTGTATCTCTTGTCTAAACTGCAAACAAAACTGGAAAGAAGTTACATTAATACTTACTTGTTAGCATTAAACATAACATTTAATTTTTAAAAATTATAATAAAGCAGGACAATTTGAGTTATGTACTGAAATTAAAAAATGAAAATGTATTTATTTTTAGTTTGTAAATATTATGCCAAATAATACTAATTAATGGCGAAATATGGCTTCTCCATAAAATATTATTGCCAATTTAAAAACATTTTTAGATAGTTTATTTAATGAATACTGGTTATGCATTCATTTTAGACTAGAAGCTATTCAAAGTAATGGGAATGCATGAAGCAAATATACTAGCTCTTTCCCCTCATTAAGCTCTGTACTTAATTTATAATAAAACATTTCCTAACGATAATACTGATGGAATTTAAAAAACAAGATAACAGCCAACAAAATTCTCAAGGTATTAAAGATAAATTTTCCTCAAAAAAATCTCACATAGGGCCAGGAATATAGCTCAGTGGCACAGCACCTGCCTGGCAAACACAAGGTCCTGAGTTCGATTCCCGATAACAAACACACACACACACACACACACACAAATCTCACATAGGAGAGCCAGGGATACGGCTCGACGGCACAGTGCCTGCCTGGTCCTCAGTTTGATTCCCGGTGCAAAAAATAGAAAATAAAAAATAAATCTCATGTAGGAATATTGCCTGACAATTGCAGTAACATATTCATGTTAGAAATAGTAGTGTTAATCAGGCAGAGTGTTACATGCCTACGGTATCAGCATTCTGGGACTATGGGAGGTTGAGGCAGGAGAATGGAGAATTCAAGGTCAGGATGAACTACACAGTGTTATCCTGGCTCATTCTGGACTTGAAACATTACTAGTCTTTATTTTATTAGAAATGTGTTAGGCTTTTTTACTCCTTTCTCCCACTTCTTTTACTTGGGATGTAGCCCCTGATGTAACTTATTATCTGACATTCACTTTTACATTGAGTTCATACTTATTTCACTTTTCCCTTATTAATAGGGACATTCATTTTCACTTAGTTCCATTCCTTTTCCTTTATCAAATATATTGATGTTTCTTTAGGTTTTACTTGTGATTCCTTTGTTTCTCATTCTAATGTATACATTCTCCAGCCAATTTAATGTACCGTGGTTTTCATTACCAGCTATATTTTAGTTGCTCCTGATTCTAGTCCATCATCTCACCTTTCCTTTTTAGTTTTGTGTGAAAAAAATAACAGTACAAAATCAAAGTTGCTCACCAATGTATTATCTTAGTGCATTGAACCACTATACTTCTAGGTAACTAAAGGAAACAGAGTGTTAACTTATCCTTCTTTTCACTCAATTTCCTGATTATGAGATTGCAAAAACTGTGCCCTATCTATTCTTACTATACTGTCAGATATTCACCCAAGTATGTCCTGTTGAGTTTAGAGCCTCATTCACCTATCATTCAAATTACTGGTAGTAGCTCATAACTTTAGGTTTTAGTGTGTTTAGCTAACTTCAACATACTAAATTCATCTTCTATACATTGTTGTCAGAACACTTACCCTTAGTTAAAAATCTTTAATTGGTGTCATAAATTTCCAAATAAAATTCAAACTCCTAAGTATGGCAAATAAGACCTTTCTTTCCTGTCTTCTGCTTTCTCAAGGTTCAACATCTTTCTGATCTCTTCATTTTAAAATAAGTAATTAATTAAATGAAATTTCAATTGACAACCAATAGGCAAGCTTGGCTGTCTCATTAAATAGAGCCTTGAACTTTTAATATGAGAGCTTCTTTAATCCTGACTTTCTATTTTCAAAGTATTATAGGCTCTCTTTTTTACAATATGATGAATGTAGT
The DNA here is from genome assembly GCA_028451465.1 of Erethizon dorsatum. Classification (NCBI taxonomy): domain Eukaryota; kingdom Metazoa; phylum Chordata; class Mammalia; order Rodentia; family Erethizontidae; genus Erethizon; species Erethizon dorsatum. Next base: position 28,970,790 of record CM051834.1, read on the forward strand.
ACTTATACCAGACAGTTTGGGGTGTGGCTAAATTTCTTCATTCCTTTAGTATAAATACAAGTCATGGTCAACCATATGATAATGAGACTCCAAGCTCCTTGAAGAGTCTGCTACAGTAATCTGGTGTATTTATATTTGCCATACAAGCATTTAAGTGTCTTTTGACCTTTCCCATGCCACTAACTGTACAGCTCACCAATAAATTTAATGTAATTAAGTTAAAATATCTTAAGCATTGAATAGGATCAGAGAGTATCTGATTCAATGAATCATGAAAAGAAACAAGTGACTTCAGTTGCCAATTGTATTTTCACTAGTATATCTGATCCCACACAAGGCGTTCTGATCTATTGCTTGACGTTAAGCATGACAAAAGTGGATGTAGTTGGGCAGGTTAGGTATGACTTTTTTCTATAATATTTTGCTAAGAACTTACTTGTATACTTGAATTGATAAAATTAAGTGAGAGTAAGGAAATTATTCTTTCTTGTCAAGAAATTCAGTTTCAAAGCAAATAAAAACAAGGAAAGCTGTGGATATTATATATATATATATATATGTGTATATGTATATGTACTTATATATGTGTACATATATATGTGTATATATGTATGTACATATATATATAATCTCAGCCTTTCCCATTTGAAAACGTATACTACTATGATTAATTTTAACTATTACAAATAAAGTAAATGTGATATTCAATTCTTACTTTTTGGACTTCTGAGTCATATATCCTTTTTATTATGGCAATCTTTAAAAATATGCCTAAATGAAATGGTAAAGGCTACTAAAGATAAATACAAATCACCAGAAGGAAATATATAGTGGCAAAACAATCTAAACAATAACTATCTAAATTACCTAAATTTACTTCAATTCTATTTGAAGTATGAAGAGGTTCTCTTTTCTTTTTATTTTTAAAAAATTTTTTATTTTTTGCCTTTTCAAGACAGGGTCTCACTATGCAGTTCAGGCTGGCCTTGAACTCACAGCGATCCTCCTGCCTCAGCCTCCTGAGTTGAAGGGGTTTTCTTTTAGAAGAGAAAGCGAGATATTCTTTCATGACAGATTAGCACTGCTGTGTGCTTTTTTTTTTTTTATAGGTTGAAGGATGGTATTTAATTTTAATTTTGTGTAGTCAGTATTTTTACCAAAAGTGAATAGAGCATAGGCATTGGGAGAAGAAACCAGTAGTGGAAACACAATTGGATCAATGTATGGGTTGAGACTTATGGGAACTTTCAGTAACCCTGATTTTAACACTAGCAAAATGACCTTGGAGAAGTTGCTTCATCATTCCCAGTTTGAGTTCCTTTGCCTTATTTTGAAAACTTCTCAAAAAATGAGGATAACCCATTGGATTATGTAGTATACAAACTTCTATCCACCTCTAAACTTTTGATAGGTTTGTAGGAAAATTATTGCTGAAGATTTTGGTTGGTAACCAGGAAGGAACAAAATGACTGTACCCATTTTGATTGCACTCTAAGGACCATCACACTAATAAGGTAAACCAGAATTGATTTTTTTTTTCATAACTTTCTGCCCTTTTTTTTTCCCCACAGCTGTTTGGTAGCTGCTGCTCTGGTTACCATAGAAACAGGTTAGCTCCGAGCTTCCTGTTTCCACTGAAAACAGCTTTCTCTTAACCACATATTGATCTCAGGAAATCATTTTGCTGTGGCTATGTCTTTGAAACCCATAAGGGTGACTGGCTTTGTCATTTCCTAGGTCTAAGAGTCAGTACAGGTGTGTAGCCAGGCACCCACAAGGGTGACTGATTAGATAATCTCAGTTATATTTTCATTTGGAAAGTGCCTTGTCAAAGACACCATCCTTTTCCTCTTCCCACATTTTATAAAGAAGGGAAAGTCTTCTTCACTTGAGGATTTACAGATATGCCTAACACATTTAAGTGTTTACAAAATAGTGTCAAATTATTCAGTTCTAATCTATTTTATAATCCAGTCTATTAGAATAACCATAGAGAATAGTATGCTGGCTAGCACACTTTATAAGTTTGAGTTTATTGTGCTTATTAATGAAGGCTATTTCAAAATGAATATGTATGCATAATGTGTAGTGCTCCATATTTCTCTTTTGGGAAAATAGTCTATTTTAGCGTATATGCATGTACCTAACAAGAAGATATATTCATTGTCATAACATAGATACACGCTCAAGGAGTAAGTTTATAAAATTTGTGTATAGATAGGAGATGAAAGGAATATGACTTAAAGTTTTGATTGAGGTCATTAGTATATCTATGTTCTTATATTATATGTATCCAAAATATAAGGTATTTCAATGAGTTGGTGACAGGGAAATAACAGACTTCTAGTATTCACGAGTGTTAGGCTGGGAAGGAAACTGGTAATACAGTAGTCTGGCACAATTGCTTCAATTAAAAGAGAAAGCAACTGACAAGTTCTGGCCACCACTAGTTAGTGACAATGGTGGGTGTAGAATTTGTATTTTCTAATGTCTGTTTCAGTGTTTTCCTTTATTCAATCTTGGTTGTTCAGTCTAGACTGTGTTTAACATCAAATGCACGCAATTTAGCTATTGGGAAGCAGCGAGCATGTTAGGAATAGTTAAGTTAGGCTCAGCCCTCTTTTATGTTTTATTGTTAACCGTATCACAAAACTTGCTGCTTTAGGTAATCGCTTTATTTCTCCTCCTCCACATCCACCTCCAGAGGCAGGCTTCCAGGGATGCCTTCTTCCCAGTTCCACATCTTATTGTCTCACTACTTTTAAAGCTCTGAGTTTAACCTAAGCACTTCCTTTTTCCCTTGGATTCCTAACCTCTCTAAAAGGATCTATAGAGGCTTCTTAGCTCACAAGCTGAGCCCTGAGCAATAAACTTCAAGATATATTTAGATAATTGAGGAATTTTGCCTATCTTCCCCTTGACCCCTTTGTATGTATGCCTTTTGTAATATTTTTTCTACTCCTGCTTGGTTTATTGTTTTGGGATTTTTAATGCAATTCTCTTTCAATATGTGGTGAAAACTATTGTGGTAGACAATGTGTTTCATACAACATTGTCTTCTGAAATGTAATTAACCAGATCATGGTCAATTTACAAAGAAATAACTGGAGAATCAGAAAAGTAAAATTTGGATAGTGCTGTTATGTCAGAAAATACAATGCAGAAAAATTTTTCTCTGAATTTTAATGGTCAATAGGTTGAAGGAGGGGGTGGTAATGGGAATGCAAAGCAACCTTGTAATTCTGGGAGTGTGTGAGAGAATGCATTTCATAGGAATCAAAATAGAAGAACTTGGAGCAAAATGTTATTGGCATATGAGATAAAAAACATTCCCTGTTTGCTATAGTCATTTAACTATATTTCTCTCTTGAAAGTCCTTAATGATCAGGACATTTTTGTAATCTGACATTTCCATAGTAGTCTGCGTGCCCAGAAAATCCCGCATAAACACCACAGTAGTGTATTTTGCATTTTTTGGGTGAAGGCTGGTTGGTGTGCTATCAGGTCTTAGAGCCTTATCATTCTTCATGTATCTAACTGTATTGTTGACATCTTTAAAAATTAGAGCAAAAGCCAAGATAGTCTTTTTGAACAGATTTTCTGTCATTTAATCCCAGCAGTGGGGGAGGTTTTTTTTTTTTTTTTTTTTTTTTTTTTTCTTTTGCACTGAATCTACAGAAAGAGAGGCAGAGACACTAAACTGCCAACTTTTGGTCACAGACATTCTTTTATACCAATACTTTGTTCACATTTTAAAAATTGTTTAGTAAGTTACAAAAATGCAATACATTTTTTATAAAATAAAATATTTTAAATAATATTATTAATACATTCAAATAATATTCATTTACTCTAATTTTAAAAAGATGTGTTAATGAGTTATATTTAAGTGAAAGTGATTTGGACAATATTAATTTTTTTTTGAGACAGGGTCTTGCTATGTAGTTCAGACTGGTTCTGAACTCACTATGTAGCCCAGGCTGGTCTTGAATTCACAGCAATCCTCCTTTCGCTGCCCTCCAAGTCCTTGGACTACAGGCCTGGGCCACCACCTGGCTTTATAAATTATTATTTGAGGGCTGGTGAGATAGCTCAGCAGCATAAGCGCCTGCCTGGCAAGCGCGAGGGCCTGTGTTCAACTCCTGGTACCCACATACGAAAAAAAGGGCCGGTGATATTCCTCAGCGGCATGGGCGCCTGCTGGTGCGCGAGGTCCTGAGTTCGAGCCCAGGTACCCACAAAAAAAAAAAAAATTATCATTTGAGGAGTGCATTGTCAGATTGAGTTCAGTGAAGGAGTCAGATATTTCTCAGGACTCATATAAAATTTGTATGTGTGTTTGCAAATTACACAGCAGAAGTTCAGTTCTGTTGGGTTGCCTCTTCTAGTCCTTTTAAATTTATTGATTTAGGTTAACATACTATTTGCTAAAAGTGAATATTATGTAATAATTATAATAGAAATGATGGCATAGTAAGAATAATCTTACTGATGCTGACATATTAACTTTAGATAAAATGAGTAAAATTGGATTTAAGAAAACATATGATTATAGTTTATACAGTTCACCTTATCATTGATGTTGTGCTGTTTCTCTCCATTAGGTGTCTTTAGTGAGCAATGATAGAGCAATTATGAAAGTTATTAAAATATGCTTCTTGCAACCTGTCTTTTGAGTAGATTGAACAGGAAATGGACAGAATATAACCTTAATTGGACATGGTCTGTGAAAACAAAATCCAAAATAGTGGTAACTTTTTTTTTTTAAAGCTATTAGAACTTTATTATCAGGCCTGAGTGAACCCATCACAGTCATATAATATGATTAGTGATGTAACGAAGTTGAAAAACTATCGTATTTATATCATGATGGATAGATATTGGTGAGCTTATGGTTTATCTGTAGCCCTGTAATGATATTGACCATGCTTTGATATTTATATTACAATGCTAGAGACACAGAATTCAAACAAAGTAATGAAATCACATCTATATATTTAAAGACATTAAAAAATGATTAGACGATGCAAAAGCAGGGTTGACTTTAATCCATTGTTTCAATTTCTTCTGTAAATCTGCAGTTGGAGTTTTATCTTTAACATGTACATACTATCAGTTATCTAGGGTTTTATATTTAGTGATTGTCTTCAAAATATATTTATTTTAAAATTTGTGTATCATTGGCTTAATTCATCTCTAATTTGTCTGTTGTTGGTGTCATTTTAGTGACATTTGATTTCTAGAAGTAGGTGCAGTTTTCCGAATACTTGACGTTGTACTTCAATACTGAGTTTTTTCTGTATGGCCTTTTGTGTTTTCTGTACCTTGGCTTGCATTGAAACGCTGACAAAATAGCATGTTGTTGTCAAACATGTGTACATATTTCTTTTAACAAACTGGGTGAGAACCAAGAATCAACAATTCTAATGCTTTTAAATCTCTCTGTTGACAGTTACTGAAGTCTACTATTGGATAGGTCTGGTTTATGCAATAAGAATGTGAAAAAAATTAAGATTCAGCATTTGGCTTCAAGACACTTCTATTCTGTAGGAATATGAGAAGATCTGGTAACCCATGATTACAATATAATACATTAAATGCCATAATAGAGATAATTGGTATAGTGGAGACACACAGAGGAGAGAGGGACAAGCCCTACTATATAGAGCATATGAAGTTCTAAGTAACTCTTAGAAGATACATAGGCATTTCCCAGCAATTAAGGGAAAGGTCAACCAAGTAATGAGAAGTATGGAAGCTAGACAGAGGATACCATGGCGTGCAACAACAAGAAGCAGAAAGACCAGAAGGTAGAGAACAAAGGATGGAGAACAGGATAGAGAAGTATGGAGGGTGAAAATTGAGAAAGAAGGAATAGCTGTGCTTATTAGATTTCGTGCTGAGATGTAAGCCTGTCCGTCAGGAAAGGACTAGACACTACTTCTTCAGTTTATTCAAAATTATTCATTCTCAAACTTAGCCGTGCCTAGAAATAACTTAAAATGATTACTGAAATTGTAGTTATGAGGGCTCATACTATAAATCCTAGTTATGTAGGATTTGAGTAGAGATCAGATCAGGTGAACATGTTTTTGTTGTAGTTGGCTGCTTGCTCGGTATGTGTCAGTACTGTGATGCAACTGCTACTGAAACAAATATAATTCAACAATGAATTAAGAGAAGAATCAGGCTTAGGCCAGTGTTTCCCAAAACAAGTTTTATAGACCTGCAATTATGTAGGATGTTAACTGGAGTTGTCCCTCAAAAGGGCCTCGTGGGTGGATTTGTTTGGTTTAAAATGTAGTTGTTTTTTAATTGCATATCTTCTTAAGGTCAAATAGTTGAAACACTGGTTGACTGCTTAACAGTTGGTTTTGAAGTGGAAGTGATTAGGTGTTAAGAGCTTAACCGGATCTGTTGAATTTAAATTCTAACTCCACAACTGGCTTGCTGTATAATATTTAGTAACTTACTTCTCTAGGTCTCCTCTTGCTCAGTTAGATCAGGGAGAAAATAATAGAATCCTATTCAGGGGATTGCTGTAAGGATAAACTGAACATAGTCATGTTAAGAATCTAGGCCTGGTTCTACAAATGTTATCTGTATTGCTGTTATTAGTAATTCCTTGAGGCAAGCGTTAGTCATTTTTGGAGGTAGTGTGGTTGTAATGGCCCACATTAGGGAGCCTTTCTGGCATTTTGAATGTTCGTGAAGCAATAAGTTGTCTGTCCCAGAGATTTTCCATGTGGATACTTACTGATTATCTGTCTGAGAAGTTACAGAAGTGGCTCTCATTCATAATATATAGTACACATTTTTCTGTGTATCAGGCATTTTCTAAGTGGCAAGGTGAAAGCATATTTCCTGTCCTAATATGTTTGTAGTTTACTAGTAGAAAACAAAATGGTGATAATAGTGCCATATCATGATGTCTGTAGTAGAAGTAAGAAGGAGGTTAACAGTCTCGTTAGGGTTTGTAATATTTTTACTGGAGAAAAATATGTCTCTATTGGTAACAGAGGAGGCAGAGGAGATACCCAGATTTTTCTGACAGTGGGAAGAGTGTAAACAAAGTTTCTAAAGGAAAGGGAAGCAGGCCTTTTCAAAGCACTGAGACTAATTAAAAATACCCTGCAGCAGTGCATAAAGGCTGGGTATATGTAGCTGGAGGGAGAGCTGAGACTTGCTGAAAATCCTTGGCGAGTTCTGTTTAGAAGTCTGATCTTCCTCTGTTGGTAATAGGGTGATTTTGAAGGAGTTTTAAGCAGAATAGAAACCTGCAGATTTGTACCTGGGAATATCATCCTGAAACCTTTAAAGCTAAAGAGGGGGATGGTTCTGGAGAAGGTGAGTGCAAGTTTTTCAGGAGGGCTATAGCTTAGCATGTTATCAAAGTAGTACATGCATGAGTTTTGATTGATTAGGTGTAGTAAGTAAGGCAGAGAGAAAGCCAAAGATGTCCTACATTTTTTTTTTTGTATAAGAAGATGAAAGAACCTTTATGACTTCTTTCTAATCTAAGATTGAGTGGTTATTATTTGAAACTTTGGTTTACGAGCAGTTATTTGTTCATAGGAGTTAACATTATAATATTTGGCATTACATTTTGTGATTTTTTTCTTTTATATTTTGGTATCAGTTACCCAATTACAGAAGGTTATTTCATAGGTTTTATGGTTGTGAAATTAGACACTAAGTTTGCCTCTTAAAATTTTGGTTGTTGTAATTACTACCATAACAAGTTGGTGAAGATAATTTGTCCTCTCTAAATCCCAAGAAAATAATATTAAGTTTTGCACAATTTCCATAAGAAAGAACAGACTGTTCACTGTAAGAGTCCATGTGGATTCCAAAGATAGACATTTAAATTGAACCAGGGATTTTAAAAAGTGGTAATATGGCTCTGAGGTTCAAAGTACTTATAAACTTCCTCTTTGAATAGCCTAGGAAGAAACAATACTAATTGGGAAGAAAAATGAAGATGAAAACAGGTGTCCAAGAACTGAACTGTAAAGAAGATGGTAACTTCAGATTCAAAAGTCTTTCGTATTTTCTGGTTGCTTCATTTCCATATTAGCATGTTATAACTTACCAGAATGCAGTGTCTTTGTGATTCTTTTTGAATATGGTAGTTAGGCAATTTCAAAAATTCTGTTTTATTTCTGCCATTGTCTCAATTACTTTCTCTTTGCTGGGACAAAATACCTCACTGTCACAAGTTAAAGGAGGAAAAGTTTATTTTTAGCTCACAGTTTGTAGAGGTTTCAGTCCATAGCCAGCTGGCTCCAAGGCAGGGCTGCATGACAGAGGGGCATAACAGAGGAGGGCTGGCAAGATGGCAGAAGTAAGCAGCAAGCTTGACTTTCTTCTTTCCCCTTTTTATTCCATTCTGGCTACATGCCTAGTGTTACCCACACCTAGTGTGATACTTCCCATTACCCACACCCAAAACTATGCTAAACCAGTCAGTAGACTAATTTAGTTACCGCACACCACTAATTCATATTCACATGTCCTGAATCCAGCCCTCTGAAAGCCCCACCTATGAGTGCATGAGACTCTGGGGAGACATCTAGATACAAGCCATAAAAGGCATTAATGTTAGTCTCTTGTTATGATTTAGGTCAAAATGTCCCCTGAAAGTTTCATGTGTTCAGAGGTGGGACTTTCAGAAGGTGATTGGACCACGAGAGGACTATAGTTCATAGCTGAATGTGCTGTTAGGAGGTGGAGCTTGGTTGGAAGAAGTGGGTCACTGAGGGTGTGACCTGAACGGGTATGTTTTTGTCCCTGGCTCCTTTGTCTCCCTGCTTCCTGGCTGCCATGGATTGAGCAGCTTACCTCTGTCATGCCCTTGTATCATGCCGTTTCTGCCTGGGAGCCAGTCAGTCATGGACTAAACCCTCTGAAACTGTGAACCAAATAAACCTCTCCTACTTTGATTTGTGGGTGGGATGGGAACATGAGTAATACAGTTTCTCCATAAAAATTTTTTGTTTGTTCACTTCAGTTCTTATATTTTATGTAATCAATTCTCTTCAAATATCTTCCTCTGAAAGAGTGTGGGGGTGACTATAGAATAGTGCTTGTGGATAAATATGTAGGATCATGCAGAAACAGAGGATGTCCTTACTGGTGGATGTGTCAGAGTAGGTTGGCAAACTGGGTGTGCTGTGAAGGTCTAAGAAAGGAAGTTTTATTTGGAGATAGACTCTAATATTTTAGTCAATGCAGAGCTTTTGTAATTTTTTCATTTTCCCTATGTACTATTAGAAAATCTGAAGGTAACTTAGAGTTTGCTTCACTTTTCTGCATTATACCAATATACATAGTTAAGAAATATCTTCTGGGGCCAGTGAGATGGCTCAGTAGCATAAGCGCCTGCCTGGCAAGCACGAGGGCCCGAGTTCGACTCCTGGAACCCACATACGAAAAAAGGGCTGGTGATATCGCTCAGCGGCATGGGCGCCTACTGGCGTGTGAGGTCCTGAGGTCAACCCCCGGTACCCATAAAAAAAAAAAAAAAAAAAGAGAAATATCTTCTGTTGATTCCCTCATTTAGAGAACTGTTTTTGTGGCGTATATATCAAGGACAAATTCTTTAGCCAGCCACTAAAGAAAGTGGGGGGCCTCCTGAGCAGTTGTTCCATAGCCAGCCCCCTCTCCCAGGGCCTGGTTGCTTCTCAACTTGAGGCTCTTCTAGATTTGAGAAGAAAAGAACTAACCTCAAGAACTACCCTTTTCTGTATTGATATTGAATTATATTAACACACTTTCAACCTGCATCTCCAGTAGTTCAATCCTATTTACTATGCACTGATAGCAACTTATCCTATTTTTCATCCGTGTGATGTTTTCATCATTTTAAATGAGACTTGGGTAAGGAGATGAGGTTCTTTGACTGGAATTTGATGATAGTTATACTTAACAAAGGGGCGAGTCTTGAAGAATGTGTAGATGTGTAGTTATATGAGTTCACCTTTCTGAGAACATCACAGAGCAGAGGCTTACACAAACTTAGAATTGTAGAGCTAACAATATACCATAAACATTACACCATATATATTGATATAGAGGAATGCAGGGGAGGGGAGAAGGTAGGGACTTAAAAAGAATCAAGATGTGTCATGTACATGTACCAACTCCCTACAGTGAGTGTATCATTATGTACTGCAAACATGGAGTAATTAAAAATAAAAATTAAAAAAAATATGCAGTATATACCATATATAGGCATAGCCTACAGTTTCTAGTCTACAAACCTGTATAGCATGGTATTATATTGTAGCCAACCATACCACATTGTTAAGTATTTGTACGTCTATGCATATGTAAACATAGAGAAGGTACAGTAAAAATATAGTATAATCAATAAGAACTGGTACACATGCACAGCACACTTTAGATGCACGGAGCTTACAGGACTGTAAGTTACTCTGGGTGATTCAGTGAGTGGTGTATGGATATGACAGCTAAGGACTTTACTGTACACTTAAGCCACATCAAATTTTTTTAAAAAAATTCCTTAATAATAAATTAATTTTAGCTTATTATTACTTACTTTATGTATGCTTTAATATTTTACATTTTTGACTCTAGTAAGTACTTAGTTTAAAGCATACATGCAGCTGTACATAAGCGTTTTATTTCTTTATATACTCATCCATAAGTTGTATTCTATTTTAAAATTTATTTTTTCTTCTGTTTTAAACTTTTTTGCTGTAGTCCAAGATACCAACACACACAGTAGCCTAGGCCCACACAGGCCCAGGTCATCGATGTCGCTATCTTCCACCTCCATGTTTGGTCCACTCGCAGTTCTTCAGAGGCAAGAACATCCTGCAGCTGTCATCTGCTATGATTATGTTTTCTTGGCGTTTCCCGTAGAGTCTACCTGAGGCTGCTTTACAGTTAACTTTTGTTTTGATCAGAAGAGAGAACTCATTCTAAAATAATGATTAAAAATTATAGTATAGTAAATACATTCATCAATAAAATAGTTGTTTATTACCATTACCAAGTTTTATGTATTGTACATAATTGCATGTGCTATACTCTTATATACCTGAGCACGGTAAATTTGTTTATACTAATGTCACTAAAAACACATGAGTTATGTTATGATTGTGGGGCCATACTGTGAGGATGATAAAGTTGCTACATGATGGGAATGTTTCATTTCCTTTATAATCTCATAGGACCACCACTGTACACGCTGTTCATCTTTGGCCAAAACATCATTGTGTGGTGCATGACTATATACACGTATATATATGTATGTATGTATAGTTCCTGTTCTGTACTAATTATGAGCTATAATACTGAGTTTCTTGTCCATACACATTATGAACTTGCGTGTAGGGACATACTTCCGTTCTTTTTGTTGTTGTTGTTCCCCAGAGTTGTGAACACTATCTGACTATTTTCTAAGTAGATTTTAAAAAATAATAATTGCTTATGTTTCTAGCATACAACATGATGTTTTGATATATGTGTACAATGTGGCATAATTAAATCAGTCTAATTAACAAATTCAGCACCTTACATACCATTTGTGGTGAAAATATTTATAATTTACCCTTTTAACACTTTTAAAATAGAAAATGAATTATTATTTGTTGTAGTCACTATTCCATGCAACAGATCACTAAAGTTTATTACTGTCAATTGAGTGTTAGCACTGTCTGAATAATTTCATGATTTTCCTTGCCTTCAAGGTGGTATTCCTCTATAGCTATTCTCCACAAAAGCCACACTTTTCTTTGAGCTCAGCTATTTTCCCGATTTTTTTTATCTTCTCTGGTCCCCAAATACACAGTCCAAGTGAGAAAAATTCAAAGCCTGTGTATAGTATGCGAGTTTATCATTGCCATAAGAAGCTTGTTAGACTAACATTTAAAAATTTCTTGAAAATTATCACATGAACAACGTGACACTTTGTCATCTGCCCACTGAGAATACACTTGTAAGAACCATGAACTTTGATCATTTAGCAGATGTTTGTGCGTCTCCACAGAAACTGTGCCCTTAAGTTGGAATAATGAATGTGCTGTAATTTTTTACACAGAGACATTGCCAGTGGGAGCAAATGCCAAGGCCCCATTAGGCAGAGAAGCATCTGACTAACAATAATAGATGACACTGATTGTCCTGCTAATTACATGGACGGAAGACCTTCCCTGAAGGATGCTGTGTCCTAAGAAAAGATGCTGAAGAACAGATGTTGCAGCAGACAGGAAATTAGACAAAGAGAGCAGGAAAAAAGGGATTCCTATTCATTACCTTTTTGTTACTGTTTCATTTAATAAATTAGAGATATTTAAAGGTGAAAGTTTTCCACCACAATCTTGAATATACTTCACCAAACCAGTGCAGTAAAGACAACCAATATATCTAAAACCTAATTATGTCCAGATGTCCATCTGTATTGTGGCCAATAACAGGACTGAGACAGGCATTTAAAGAAACATGTGCCTTGTAGTAAGAGTGAATGAGAAAGGTCTCCTCCTATCAAAACATTATTACATTATATAAACATTTTATATAGATATATATATCTATATAAATGGGGATCAAGTAAAACTCTTGTTTCTAGGAAAAGCCATTGTGAGATAGTAGATAAAATGAAACTCACATAATAATCAAAACAAAATATTAGAATAAATGTCTGGGTTTAAGATGAGTATTTGGAGATTATTTATTTATTTATTTATTTATTTATTTTTATGTGGGTACAGGGAGTCGAACTCAGGACCTCGCGCTTGCCAGGCAGGAGCTTATGCTGCTGAGCTATATCACCGGCCCTAGTTACTTATTTTTAAAACAAGAAATGCTCTTAAATTATCAGGAAGTTTTTGTACAATGGCACATTGAAGAAATATTGGATAGACTAAGGAAGAAAATGGCCCTTCAAATTATCTCCTATTTTTTTTTTTTTGCAAGGCCAAATTTGTTCTTTACTATATCCAACAAATACTTTAATTTTCTACCATGTTTCTGGTTTTGTACAGTCTGTAATTAGATTGTTTGTATATTTTCTCATTTAGATCAATTCTTGTCTGTTTTCTAATTTTTTTCAATCTCATCTATTTACTTTTGTTTTGTTGAGCCAGTATCTCTGTGTGTTTCTGGAAAACTAAAGTAGGTCATTTTAATGGGATGCCTTTACTCTGAAACTGAGGATGCTTCTTTCCATTTCTCTTGCTGCCGGTTCTCCTGCTACTGCCACCCTCAGCCTTCATTCCTCTTGATATTTTCCTTTCAGTCTCCCCACCTTACCTGTAGAGATGGATATCCTGTTGCAGTGCAGCAGGACTCAGAACTGTTTTGCGTTTACTTGTGATCCATTTGTGTTCTAGCGTAATCTTCTTTCAGAAGAGACAGCATATTGTGATGGCTAACAATATAGATCTTGGCATTAGATGTACCCGGATTTGGATATGACCCGATGACATATTATAACCTCAGATGATTGAAGTTTCTACTTCACATTTGTAAAAGAGCCTCCTTATAAGATTAAGTGATGAAAATTAAGTGAGATAATGTATCATGTGCATAGCAGAGTGCTATGATAGCTATTATTATGGCAAGCTACGGTTCAGCTGAAAGTCAGAATCTTTAGTTTAATAATTGGTATTTTTCAATGGCTTTTTGTATATTTAAGCCTGGGGAAAGGAGATCCTCTTTTCATTGCCTTGGAGGTATAAAATCCAGCAGATTGTAAAAGTGTTTTGAAAATTATTTGTAATTTTTGTCAATAGGTTATAATGCACAACTGACAGCTGTGGATCAATGCCTTGACCATTATTGAATTAGGTGTGGACCCTGAATAGAAATGAAGTATGATAACATTCCTGATAGCATTTCCTAATTCTCTGAATGAGAGGGAATCAAGGGATACAGAGGAGATAAAGATACTTTTTTTGTTTTAATGAGTTACTTCCTGGATTCTGGCAGATTGTTACTTTTGTCCTTAATTTTCTGCACTACCGTCATGTATCACCCTTGTTATATGTTTTTATGGATGTATTATAGATTGCCAGATAAAATGTTACCTACTTAACTTTCAATTTCAGGTATGTAATAGATAAGTATTTTCCTGTAAGTATCTATACTAAATTATGGGCCATACTTGCACTAAAGATTTTGTTGTTTATCCGAAATTTACAAAATACAGGAAGGACCCTGTATTTTTATTTGCTGAACCTGGTAACCCTACATTACACTTTAATGAGAATTCAGAAAGAAATTCTGGTGTTCTGATTTTGCAGACTTTCTTACTGTTTTACCATTAGTCATATACACACAATTTTACAACCGAACATACTCATAGTATAGGTTTAACTTATTTTTGAAGCAGTTTCTGCTCAAATAGAGATAAGTAGCTCTTCTGGCCATCCAGTGACACTGCTGCCAGAACAAAAGCAAACATGTCTGAGTCTTTACCAGAGGTGATTTCTGTGGTCTGCGGGCCAGAAAAAGTGAAATTTAATATCATTTTCATTAAACATTATTGGACCAAAATACTTCAAATGACTCTTTATCTTTTTTTATTTTTATTAGATGTTACACGACTTCTAATGCTTTTGGGTTGACAACATGTCCTATATTTTTTTGAAAAAACAGTATTACAAAAAAGAAATTTTAATTATTACTAGTTACACACAAAGTTGACACTACTTGAGGAAATCTCGTAACTATTTATGAGCTGTGTAAAAATCCATCTTTTTATTACATTTGTGTTTTTAAATCTGTGGGTGTATATATTCCTTACTCCTGGCAACTTAGGTTCTAATAATTTTCATTTATCATTGCCAGGTTCTGGGAATATAAGTTCTCATAATTTTCATTTATCTCCCCCAGGTTATTATATTTATGTTATTACTGTGGATAATTTCAGGCAGGCAATAGTCAGTGGGTGATTAAACTTAAATGAACCAGGTCTGCTCCGAGGTATACTCCGGGTGAGGTTCCTTCTTGCCACAGTCACCCCCATTGCCCATGTATCTTCTGCAAATAACTGCTATATAGCAGTGCCATACTGCTCCAGTATGGGTCAATAAGTGGGGAACAAATACGTGAAGAACTCTACCTGAGAAAATTAAGGCAAGGGAAAAAGTTGGAACAGATGATCATATCCCGTAGCTGTAAGTCAGTGAGACTGATTTTTTAATGTTTGGTAAAGTGTCTTTAGAAGTCATTTCCAATACAGGACTTTCGAAAATGTTTTAAACAACAGTGTCATACTAGGGGCATAATCTCCTGAAGCAGAAGTGTGTTCTTCGCTGCACAAGCCCTTTGGAGTGTTACATCATAAAAAACAAATTCTGTCTGAGGAACAAGTCACGCTCTCTCTCCACTTATGGGTTCACAATATGCTTTGTGCCTCAAAGCCTCTTAGAAATTTCATTTAAAACAAAAGATGTGTCCTTCCAAATTCTTTTTCTTTTTCTGAAAATAATCCAGCTTCATGGAATATCTTTTATAAAGTATTGCCCTTATGGCACTTTTAAAAGGACGAGATCATCTAATAGCTGATCTGAGTTTTGAATGGTATATATTTAAATCCATTGCTTTAAAGGCACATATTGCAGTAAATGTGTTAAGATGTCTAGTTAATGGAAAATGACACCTGTGGTACACCTTTTCGAACTGCAGGGTTGGGATGGGAAGATACCGATTTTGTAAGATAATTACTTAGCTCAACACTGAATGCTTCTGAGTTTGGCCACTGTTCAAGACCACATTTGAGAGTTTTGAATGCATAATTGCTCTTATATATTAAGGGATCATGAATTGAAAAAAAATATGAAAGTAGGATGTCTTTCTGCAAATTAATACCAGCCCTTTAAATGGTAGGAAAGAAGGGTGAAATGGTGTTAGTTTTAAAATTTGCAAAATTGTTTCTCAACCTAGCAAACTCACTTACAGGAGTTAATTTAAGAAGGTGTATCAGATAGAAGAAAACCAATTTTTGTAAAATTATCCCTTGAAAAATTATATTACAATGCTGAAAATTTGTAATAGTTACTTTAATTTCTAAAAGGGATATATGTAACTTATAACAAATCCATATGAAAAGATACAATCAGCCCTTCGTATCATGGGATCTTATCTGTGAATTCAATGGAGAATTGAAAATATTTGGAAAAAATTACATCTGTACTAAATATGTACAGACTGTATTTCTTGTCATTATCCCCTGAACAATATAGTACAGCAAATATTTACATAACAATTTCATTATATTAAATGTTATAACTTATTTAGAGATGATTTAAAGTATGTGAGTGGATGTTTGTAGATTATACTGAAATCCTGTACCATTTATATATCCATGTATTTTGGTGTCCATGAGGTCCTAGAACCAATCTATCATGGATAATGAAGGATGATTAATTTATTGTGAAAAATATTTGGGAATAAATAATAAAACAAAAAATACTCATACTAAAATATTATCACAGCAGTTTTATGATTTTTATTTGGGGTATTATTAATAATTTAAATAAGTATGAGATAAATAAATGCCAAGACCTTGTAAAAAGTTATAGTTTATATAACTGAATTATAGAGATTTAAGGTCACTTACTTTTTGTTCTTAAATACTATATATTTCTAAGTTTTGCCCTGTGGTCACTTACTATCTTCATAAAAACCAAAAATGAAACATCTTTAAAAGGTTAAGATATAGTAGTATCACAAATGCAAGTCATAGTGCTGAAGATATAACATGTCAGTAATTCTATGTCGTTCTTCTTTGAAGGAAGAGTGAAATTATAAATATTCTCATCTGTAAGATCTAAACACACCATACAAAGAAATTGTCAGTAAGAAAAATTAGGCACCCCAAACAATTTCATTTATTCACAGCTCAGTTATTGATTGAGGTCTATGCCCTCTAAGTGCTGTTGGTAGACATTATTGGTGCTGGCTCTGAGGGTCCACATGCTCTACCTGGGGCTTGGGCTGCAGCATACAGGTAAACAGACAAGTACAGTTTGATAAATTCATGTGAGAGATACTCAAAATATCTTAAAAACTCATGGAAATGACACCTAATCTGGACCTAAAAATCAGATTACCTTGAGCAGGCGACCTGAGCAGAGTCCTAAAGTACAGGCTCTGTGTAGGCAAGAAAAGAATAAAAAGGAAATTGTTCCCGAGGAGGTGGGGGAAACACCAGGAACAGCTGAACAAGTCAGTTGTTTTCTCCAGAATAGTGTGCAGAGGTGTGGAACGCATGGTGGAGGAAAACCTAACGTATTTCTTCAAAAAGCATTAATGCACGAATTCCAAGAAGGGTTTTCAGAGAAGCCTAAAGAAAAACTCCCAAAATTTAATATTCGTAGACTATTTTGTATTATGTGATTCCACTGAAGGTACACTTCTATTTGGATTTATTGGATTTGTGATGTGTTAATAACCAAAGTAACACAAGAAATTATGATGGTACATTTATTTAGTAGACTCAAGTTTTTATAGGCTTTAGTCTGTTTTTGTTTTGTTTTGCTTTTTGCCGCTGTAACAGAATACCGGTGATGCTGTAATAAAACAGAAATTCATTAGTTCCTGGTTCCGAATCTCAGAAGTGCAAAATCGAGGTGCTAATGTCGGCTGAAAGTGTTCTTGCTGTGCTCTCTCATGGCAAAAGAGCAAGGATAGAGAAAAGGAGACAAGAGGCGGAAGAGAAGGAAGAGGTAAAGGAGGAAGTGGAGGAGGAAGAGAGAGAGAGAGAGAGAGAGAGAGAGAGAGAGAGAGAGACGGAGGGACCTCTTCCATACATAAGGAACACACTTCTGCAGTAACACGCCCATTCCCAAGATAAGGAGATGAGTCCATACCTGAGAGTGTTGCTCCTGTGGTCCACACACATCCTCTTTGGCTCCCACCTCCCAACACTGCTGCACTAGGGGGGTCAAGATTCCCTACAGGAACTTTGAGAGACTGATTCAAACCGTAGTGTTATAGGATTCATTTCAGAAGCAGGTGCTTAGATATGTGAGTGGCTCTTCAGTCAATGCATCCTACAAGACTAGATAAATATTTTGCATATAATCTTTGCCACGTGCAATGATGTAATTAAAAGAAACTCAACCTTTCCTGAATTCAGGAAAGAAATACTCTGCAGAAGCGTGTTTTATCAAGCAATGTAAGATAGTATAAAGAAGTTCCTGGGGGAAATAAGACTTGGGTTCTCATACTAGCTCTCTCAATTAAATCAATGGCTTATAGAACTTTTCTATTTTCTGCTGAGAAGGGAGAGCTAGTAGGTGTTAAGTGAAAGAGTTACATAAAATGCTTCCCAATAGAAGTCATTCATGCAGTGATTGATAATATTATCAATGATGACATCCAGCAATTTTAGCACTTGGTAAGTTTCCTTAGCTAGCCAACTTACATCTGTGGAAATTCTCAACTAGACGATTAAGTTGGCACTAATATGCATCTCCTCCCAATAGTACGGAAATATTCGGATCTTATGAAGGTATGCATAACTGGTAACATTAATTCATTATGTATTTATGAAATGGCACACACCATGTTAGTTAACGGGACTACAGAAAAGATTACACAAATCCTTATAGCATTTGCATGAGAGACTGCACAAATAATCATAGCACAGGCATTATGATCAAATATAAGTGTTACAGTAGGAGGTGTATGGCAAATATATGGAAAGAGCATCCAACCAAGCCAAGATGATCAGAGAAAACATACAGGAATTGAAGTTTCTAGAAACTATTGAAGGAAGAGTGTGTTTTAAGCTAGAGAAGTGGGTGGAGGAGGAGGGTACACAAGAGCTGTGAGGTGAAGATGGACCAGTGGTGAGTGCACAATTTTTCAAGTACGTGAAGTTAAATAAAGGTATTGCTCTGAGAATCTGAGGATTAGATGAAAAGACAAGGAGAGATGTGATTGCAAAGGCAGATGGTGTTCTTGGAGGACTTGGTAAGCCACGTTAAAGATTTTGGGCTTATCCTAGGAGCAATGAGAAATTTGTGAAGGGTTTTCAGCAGATGAGTGAAAAATGGATTTTAAATTTTAGGCGTATCATTGGCTATAGTTTAGAGAATGAATAGGAAGAGATCAAGAAAGAAGTAGAGCAATCAGTTACAGGGATTACATAAATGTCAGCAAAATGTTTGTATTTCAACATCGCAGTATACCTCCTCTTCATACCTGATTGTTATAGTTTTGCTTTTGCTTATATAGAAATGTACATCGTGAATAGCAAACTTAAACAACTATAGATGTAAAAAATAACAAACTTTTTACTGGACAATCTAGACTATGCTTTTATTTATTTAGTTAGTTTTGCAGAAATAATAGTAGCATCTTCAATTTCTTTTGATCAAGGAAATATTCTGAAACAAGAATGATATTCAATTTTCCTTTCAAATTCCACAGCAAAACATATTTCTGTTATTAAAAATGTAGGACCATCACAGAAGAAATGAATATTTCATATTTCTATGTCCTTTTTATAGTGAGAAGACAGAGATCATTCAGTTGGATTTAAAGAGGCATAATCATTATGTAAAAACACCTAACATATATAGATAATATTTCAAATATACACAAAACCTTACAAAATTTTCAAATGTAAATTTTGCCCTCTCTAGGGTGTTATCATTCCCAAATCCAGGAAATGGTTGTTTTAGTCCTGAATATAACTGATAGTTTTAGAGTTTTAGTCACAGTGATTTTTCAAAGGGGATTAGACATTGAAAAAGATTAGTATGTTTATTAGGATGGTAATATTTTAAAATAGACGACAGTTTGCTGTAGGAATTATCTTGGTTGTAGAGGCTACTTGCTTAGCACAAAGGATCTGTCAAATTTCGGGTTGGAAGTTTATGCATGGGTAGTCTGTAGAAAATATTCGAGTTGAAAGGCACCGAAATCTCTGCTTTGTATTGTTGCTAGGGTGCCAGAAAATTCTGGTAGTGGAAACACTTTTCAATTAACATACTGCAATTTCCAAATGTCTGTTAATATAAAAATATGTTTCCAGAGAAGGGTCAGCACTGGGTTCTTCTCAGCTATAAACACTACCAAGAATTGGTGATTAGATTGCTAATCACTCCATTAATGAGGGTCTGGAAAAAGTAAGAAGCAGTGAGCAATCTATCTTGGGGCAGAGGGCTGGGATGACAGTGTGTTCACGCTGTCTCCTCTGCTGGGCCATGAGGCTCTTTGTGCTTCTTTTATCTTTTGTCCCATGCACTGTCTGGCACAGAGAAGCCCACATCTAGTCCCCAGTTCCAGAATTCATAAAGCTCTGGAAATAGCACACTTTTTTAGTAATCGATTTGTAGCAAACTTGTCCTGAAGTGAGGTGAGGTTATTTATAGTCTTCTTTATTTATCCCACTGAGTGTGAATGTTTTGATTGCTGCCGAAATATTAATGTGCTTGATTATGGGGTGCTGCCCCAGTCTCTGGTGGAGAAGTTACATAACACATACTAAAGATACTGTATTGACTTTTTTTTTTTTTTTTTTTTTTTTTTGTGGGTACCGGGGGGTCGACCTCAGGACCTCGCACGCCAACAGGCACCCGTGCCGCTGAGCGATATCACCGGCCCCTTTTCCATATGTGGGATCCGGGAGTCGAACTCGGGCCCTCGCGCTTGCAAGGCAGGCGCTTACGCCGCTGAGCCATCTCACCGGCCCTGTATTGACTTTTAAGATCTAAAAAATTCAGAATTCTGGAACACATCTGGTCCTTGGGATTTTGAGTAAGAGATTGAAGAGCTTGGAGTGTACACTAAATTCAGTACTTTCCAGGAGCCCTCCAGTGAGCTGCACACTTTGTACACATTAACTTGTTAGAAGCAGCTGTCCCAAAGTGAAAGGCAGGGCTTAGAGAGCCAGCCCGTGTCAGAATTTCAGCTCTATACTTAACCACCTGTGTTTCTTTGGACACTGTGCTTTTCCTCCTTTTACCTCAGCTTTCTTATCTGAAAATAATAGATAGTAATAGTAGTTTCCTAGCAGATTTATAATGTTGTCTAAATGACTTAAGAGACATAAAGAACAGGACTATGTTTTCACAGATTATTGTTAATCACTTTGGCCGAACTGTGACATCAGCACAATGATCCCCATTTTAATAGATGGAAAATGGAGAGCTGCTGAAGTTAAAGTAACTTGCCTGTGCTCACATAACTGGAAGTCACTGAGAAAATCCTACATATGTGTCTGTGAGGTCACCAAAGTCAGAATTCTTGCCCTCTTATTCTATTACTTTTCCGCATGAGGACATTTAATGATCTGAATAAAAAGATTGAAAAAATAAAGTGCTGCTCTTCAGTGTTGCTTAGGATTAGTCAGCTCTTCATTGGTAGAGATATACTGATATGTCCTGCACAGAGAGATAGACTGGAAAAAGGATGATTTAAGCATTGAAAAAATAGAAAATAATGTTAGAAGTTGGAAAGCATTTTGTTATTAGAGTTAATTATTCTTTTTTTTTTTTTTTGTGGGTACCGGGTGTCAACCTCAGGACCTCGCACGCCAGCAGGCACCCGTGCCACTGAGCGATATCACTGGCCCTTTTTTCATATGTGGGTACCTGGAGTCGAACTCAGGACCTTGTGCTTGCCAGGCAGGCGCTTATGCTGCTGAGCTATCTCACCGGCCCTAGAATTAATTATTCTTAAGATAGGGATGGAACCTGTACATGGCACATACATGTACCAACAACTCAAAATGAATGTAAGCATTATCTGTCATAAATGTGAGCTAAGAATAATAATAATAACCAGAATGAAAATGAGGACAGGGCATTTAGGGACAGGGGGAGGGAAATGTGTGGTGAGGAGGAGATTAAAATGAATAAACAAACTGTGTTATTTACTTGTACCTTCTCCCCAAGATGAATGTAAACCTCATATACTGCACACATGTACTAATATATAAAATACAAATAAATATTAAACAAAAAACCCCAAAAGTTAAAAAAACAAGGTAAGGAGGGAGGTTTAATTATATTTTTTGTCACTTAAATGAAGTCCTGTGTCCTTATGTCTGGGCTTATAACTCAGTTGTATTTTAGATGAATTGGCCATTGAATTTTTCTTCAATTTCCACTGAAGGCTATTAAGAGGCTCCCTTTTAGGTGTTTATTTTGAAGTATTGTACTTAGTGTGATAGAAGCAGAACAAAAAGTATAAGAACAATATTCTACTTTCAAATGTGTGAGTAAATCAGATAATTGTGAAGGAACTGTTTCTTAAAAAGATGCAAATTATCAAAAAATGCTAACTACAGAAGTCATTGGAAGTTACCAAAAATGACACTAAGAGTTTCATACCTCTTTAGTTTTAGAGTGAGTTTTGTAAACGTTCAAGAATGACAATTTTGGGCCAGGGATGTGGCTCAGTGGTAGAGCTTTTGCCTTGCATGCATAAGGCCCTGGGTTCGATATTCAGCACCACCAAAAAAAAAAAAAAAAAAAAAAAAAAAAAGATAATTTTAACAATATATAATTTATTTCAGAATATAGGAAAAGAATTTTTTTTAAAGTTATCAACTATATTTTATGAAAATCTGGTTTTGAATGTGACAATAAAAATTGTATAGCAGACTCAAATATAAATATGGAATGCCAAATTACTATATGCAATCCTTGTAATTTGAAGGATATATTAAAATATTGATCACCATAATCAAATAGTATTTATTCTAGGCATTAGAGAAATTATTTAATATTAGGAAATCTATTATTAAAACAAATCCCATCCATATATAAAGTAAGAATTAATACACAGTTTGCATACTTTGAAACCAAAGAAAAAAAAGCAATTACAAGTTGACTGGAATTTAGTGTTTAATAATAAACTGCATACAGCAAACCCATTAGTTTTCCTTACAACAGGAATAATTCATGTTGAAACGGACATGGAATATACACAAATTTAATATATGTTACAGGAGAACTTCAAATAGTTAGAGACTAATGGTACCTATTCAAATATTTTTAAGGTCCAAGTATGTGATAAGAATTTCATTTATATAGAATTGAAAAAAACAGATGTGATCTCATGGAAATTGGAGTAGAAGCAGAAAATGTGATGGTAATAATAATACAGTTTTGTTAAAAATAGGATGGATATATGCCAAAATTAGCAGGCAGACTTCTGAATATTTAACATTCATACACTTCTATATTTTAAAATCATTATGTTTAGATTGTACTCCTTTGACAATGAATACATAAAACTATAAGTTTTGTAATTTTTAATACCTTTATACTATTTTGTATTCTTTGTAGTTGGCACTAAGCCTGCAAATATATGATAGTACATAAGTGCTTTGTGTGAATCATTAAGATACAATGTAATTTGTAGCTTTATAGTTTGTATAGAATGATAAATAGAAGAGACTGTGTTAGTGAAACAGCAGAAATGTCTGAAAAATCATTCCATTATCCTGTAATATGGGCTAAATTGTGTTCCCACAAAATTTATCTCCTGAAGCACTAACTTTAGCATATGTACCTGAGAATACGATTGTGCATGTACTAATTATTTTCTGAAAACTTATATATCTGAAGTTCAAATTTAACTGGACATCTTGAATGCACCTAAAAACCTTATTTTCAAAAACAGTTCAAAAACGCTTTTTAAACATTTCATTTAGATGTCATTTCAGTCAGGATAGATTATGTTATGCCGCAGTAAAATGAAACCCTACAGTGTTTGTAGTTCAAAGTTGTATTTCCTGCTGATGCTACATGTGCATTCTAGGGCAAAAGAAATGTCCTATTAATTATAGAACTTCCAAGATTACCATTTCAAAATTGCTTCTTACTAATCCAGAGGGATAACATCTCTTTGAAGAGCCTCGCATTAGTGATTAAATGATGTGGCCTGAAAATGACAAATATCACTATTTCCTTGTAACTGAGTAACATGAAATAGTCCCTGGGATTCATCAGATAAAGAGGAACCCAGCAAGCAATCCTACTGTATCCTGAGGAATTTGGATCCTGCAACTATGTAGAGAACAGCGCCAATGATAAAACCCCTCAGTGTAATTTCAGTAGGAAGAATCTACCCTTTCTTGAGCACCATGGGAATTTATTTAGTGATATTTATTGTGGTTTAACTTACAAATGTAAACTTATTTAGCCCTCTGGGATAAGAAATTGTTTGAGAGGCAGGTCTTATAATAATGTTTAGAAAGAGTAGCTTCATAAATGGATGCTGCATTAATCTTACATTTATTCTGGTGGCCAGTGCCTCACTCGCCTTACTCTAATGCCGACCTGTGTGTGTGACTTTGTCTCAGGGCTGCTGGTGAGATCTCTTCTGTTGCAGTTGCTTTGGTTTCAAAATATGAAACTAAATATGGTTGTCTGTTGCTTCTGGTTTTATCTTATTGTTTCCCCAGAGGTTACATAGGGCAGGCAGCAAGCAGGCTCCTCTGCTCTTGGGCACTGTGGTTTCTGCTCTGTCTGCTATCACCAGCTAATGTAGTCTTGATTTATTTTTTGTAAACTTCTCCTTTTCTGCTATCCTTTCAACATGTCAGATAACTATCTATTTATTCAGACAAACGAAAAGATAATGAGCATCCATGTACCAAACCACAGTTAATTCAATAAAACATATAGTGGTACCTGTGGACCACTCTAATGGGGAATTTCTTTTAAATTCATTTAATATAAATAACCAAATTTTGGTGGATGCCTTTCAGATATAGACTACATTTTGCGTGCAACTTGGAAGACACATTTTAATAAATACCAAGAGAAGAATTGGAGAAATTTTTGGGGTATTGAAACTCCAAAAGACAGCCTGATTAAATAACCATTTTAATATCAGAAGAGGAGTGGATCAGAGAAAACATATATACTCTTTCAGAGAAATGCATTTGTTTCTAAATATGAAATATTTAAAGCTGTGCAACACTATAGTTAACATTTCATCTCTCTCAGAGTGAGAATAGGGAAAGATAAAACAGGCTTCTTACTACTTTATTTTATATTTACTAGGGAAATCTGTATGTCTTAGAACACGGAGAGTGATTAATATAGCCATCCAATTATGTTCTAGAACATTGAAAAACTAGTTCTATATATCTGAATTCATTTTATAATATTTTAGCCATAAAAATTCCAGAATTATGGTCAAGTTTAATTAATGATCTAGAATATTCAGGTGTGCCATTTTGTCTATTCTCTGATTAAAGAGCCAGTTTGAAAATAAAATGTTGAAAATTTGAGAATGATATTTAACCTAAACAGTCAAAATCCATATGAAAGAAATTATGATCTTTATAATGATTATCTTATTGGGAAGGATAAAGTAGTATCCTGAAGATAAAGAACAAAACTCAGAAGATGAGGAAATAATAGTGTCTTTTTTTTTTTTTTTTTTTTGGTGGGTACCGGGGGGTCGACCTCAGGACCTCGTGCGCCAACAGGCACCCGTGCCACTGAGCGATATCACCGGCCCCTTTTTCGTATGTGGGATCCGGGAGTCGAACTCGGGCCCTCGTGCTTGCAAAGCAGGCACTTATGCCGCTGAGCCATCTCACCGGCCCAATAGTGTCTTGATATAGA
Source organism: Erethizon dorsatum (assembly GCA_028451465.1). Taxonomy (NCBI): domain Eukaryota; kingdom Metazoa; phylum Chordata; class Mammalia; order Rodentia; family Erethizontidae; genus Erethizon; species Erethizon dorsatum. Next base: position 28,996,364 of record CM051834.1, read on the forward strand.
CTACATGTATTGAAATTCCTTCTAAACTACTCATTGATGCTCAGTGAAGAGAAAGTAAAAATAAATTTTGCTGGGTAGGAAATTTATTCATAAGGATAATGGTGTGGGACCAGAATAAGGAGCAGATTTTCATGCTTACTTGAGCTCCAAAGTTTTGGAAATAATTAAATATTCAAATAACAGCGATGAATGATGCAATTATGGCTTCATGTGATTTTTTTTCGCTTCTTATGAAAATATTTCAGTATGATGAACTTTCTGTTGAAAATTAATTTTACTTATCTCCTCCTAAGTCTTAGTTTAAAATGTTTATGTTGCTGAGGGCGTATGTCACTACAGAGTCTTAAAGAAGAAGGCAATTGTAAGCCAAGTGTCTTTCTGATGAGAAAAGCTGTGTTTATGACAATATGAAACACAGGAAATGGATTCCTAAAGAATTTAATATCTTTACATCCACCTTCCCCATTTGCTTGTTTCTGAAATAATAAAGGAAGATGGACAGGTGGACATTGTGTTTTATAAGCCCAAATATGGAAACAGAAATGATTCATTTGTAGTTCTTATTGTTTTCTATGTATATTATTGTAAAGTAATTTCAATTATCATTAAGTTAGCACTCAGAACCAGTGTATGTTAGTGCAATTCTTTTATGTCAGGCATAGGAATGTAGAATCAAAGACTTTTAGAGTTAGAATGGACTCAGATATAAATAATCCAATGTAAACTTGCAGAAAAATTCTTGTTTGTTGTTTGACATGTGAATGCTTTTCTATTGACATAATTAAGAGGAGAAGGTACAGTGATTATGGAGTAGACTTGGTAAATAATTTTCACAGGCAAATATAAAATTTTTACCAGTGTCAATATTCAAAGTGTTGATAATTATTATCTTGATATTATGTAATAGGTATTAATTATATATGTAGCATATACTAGAATTATAACATGTATTATGGAATATTTGAACTTGATTATTAAATGGATTTCATTAGGTCTGGCATCTCTGAAGGATTTTATAATTGTCAGGGTCTCTTTTCTCACAGTTCTGCCTGAATCTTAGGCTGTAATAATTTTGCCTTGTCAAAGTTGTCTCGCATCAGGGGTTAGAAACCCCTAAATTGGTGCTTGGGGAATTTAGGCAGAAGCAGCAGGCACATGGAAAATGAGGCTGAGTTGTAATCTTGTAGAACTGTATCCCTTTAGGTGTAGCGTGTCAGAGATGAAGTTTGATCTTGGTTGATGCATAGTCACTTAAGTTCCAAAAGTCCAGCACTTACTAAGATCCCACTTATCAACACCGAGCAGAGAACGCTTCAGTTACTTTTAAATTTAGAGAGTTTTCTAGCTTGATTTTCCTGGATGAACCAACATATCAGTGATTTATTAGAGAAGCCAATACTGATTTACAAGTAGCCTGATGCTCTTTCTCAGTAGCTTGGAGAATGAAAGTACAGGGCAAAGGTTGATATGTTTTCTGCTTTAACACTTCTTGCGAGGATATGCCACAGAATAAAAATCTGATGTCACAAATTACATGTGTGTTGTATAGATGGAATTCTTGTAATTGCTTATTCCTCTTACTTGAGAAATTTGACATTCTCATTAAAAGATAACAAATGAATAATGACAATGAAAAATGCTCACTGTTTATTATTTGAAAAATTGGTTGGAAATAGAATAATTTATAATATTATACACGTGTCATGGGAAGAATTCTAAGTTGGCCCCAAGTTTCCCAGTGCTGTGAAAATGCATGCTAAAATCTTCTTTCCCTTCAGCATGAGTGAGGTCAGTTAATAGGAAAGGATATCATTTCTGTAACTGATTTATATTACGTATCAAAAGTGAGAGGATTTTGCAGATGCAATTAAGACTTCTCATCAGCGGAGTTTATTACCAAAAGGAAGACTATCCAGGGTTGTTGTAACTTAATCAGGAGAGCCTTCTGAGAAAGTCTAGTGGGCAGATAACAGAAAATTTAGACATTCAAACCAAGAGATGTTCTGCTGTTGGCTTTGGAGTAAGAAATCGCTGTAGTGAGAAGGTCCTATGGCTGTCATCTAAGAGCAGCCTCTGGGCGCTGAGAATGACTCTGCTCCGACAGCTAGCAAGAAAAATGGGGTTGTCAGTCCTTCGGCGTCAAACAGAATTCTAGCAATGCTCAGAGTGAAGCTGGAGGGGTATTCCGTTCCTCAAGTCTGGTGAGATCCCAAGGAAAGAACTCAGCTATGCTGTGCTAAGAATTCAATTCTAGAGAAACTTTGAGCTAATGAGCGTGGACAACTTCACATACGAGAGTTGTTGTTAAAAGCCAACATCAACACATCTTTAAAAAAAGAAGGCCGGTGAGATGGCTCAGCGGCATAAGCACCTGCCTTGCAAGCGCGAGGGCCCGAGTTTGACTCCCATATCCCACATACGAAAAAGGGGCCGGTGATATCGCTCAGCGGCATGGGTGCCTGTTGGCCTGCGAGGTCCTGAGGTCGACCGCCAGGTACCCACAAAAAAAAAAAAAAAAAAAAGAAATTACATAACTGTAGCATGCTAATTTATTGAATCATGAAACATGTCATTATTTGGGGAAAACTAATTTAATAGAGTCCAAATAAATAATATAAAGTAATATAAATCTCTCTCTCTCTCTCTCTCTCTCTCTGTGTTCCTACAAAGTTAAACATTTATTTTGGTGAATATATTCTAGATTTTCATATTTAAACCTAGCAGTTTGAATTAGATGACCTATTGGCAACTAGAATTTTTTGATTCTTAATTCAGAGGAATCCTGAGTTACAAAGTTTGGAACAAGAGATTGAAAGTAGAGGCAGCTATGTTGCTCTAGGTCTAGTGGGAAGAGAATTAGAAGACCTGGGTATTCTTTGGGACCATTTTGCAATTACCTGTGTGATCTTGAGCAAGTATCTTAACACTTCTACGCTCCCAATTCATTCTGTAAAACGCAAATACACTTTCTCTAGCTGCCTTAGAGGATCATTTAAATCACACTTTAGAATGAATGAGAAAGAGCTTTGTAAAACCATAGAGTGCTACCTTTTCTGTTGACAAACACTAAATCTTGAAATAAATGTGTATTTAAAACTACATGCGTATTAAAATGTATATTGCAATGTATATTAAAAATGTGCACTAAAAAACCCGTAGCTAATTATTCCTAAGTCATTATTTTGGCCATATTTTGCCCTTAGAATTCTAGTGACTTTAATTCAGAAGAATGTAATTGTGATTTTTAAAAATGGACATGGTTTGAAACTTGTTTTTCTTATAATTGATCATAGTAGATTAAAACAACATTTGAAAAATTAAACAAGTTATCCCTTTTCCACAGTTTATTTCTAATGTTGTGTTGCCTTTCTTTCCCAGGCTAAGGGAACAACTGGCTGATGATCCCAAGAGATTAGGGTCCTGGTTTAAAAAAACTTATGATTTTAGCAAAGTTAGTGCCATTCTTACGGCATGATGCTTGTGAAGGATAAAAGGCCTAAGATACTGTAGCAGAATAAAAGATGCAGGTGCTAGTTGGCAAATCACTCATTTCATCCTTCACTGTCAGCAATAATTCTCTTCATTTATTTTTCCCTTTATTTCTTTAATTTCTCTAAGAGAAAAAATAATCAATAACCATATTAATAATGAAAATTATATTTTGGGAGTAGACTTTTAAAACGTGGTATCAGTTTTAAATAGAATATTATGTTACCTAAAATAAATTAAAAGGAAATTACATTAGTTTTTACTTTCCTAGGAACTAAATGGAATTTTGTCTTGTAATCTGGCAGCCTTATCATCCGATAATCTTTTTATCTCTCTTTTGATTTCTTAAATTTTAAAAGGATGATTTATTTTGCACCATTAAGTGTCCTTATTACTAGTGAGGAACCTCTTAGAAAATCATTGGTGCTATTTCCCTGATTGTAATTTATTCAAGTAGTTTCAGATTTGTTGCAATTTTGTCTTTTGTGATAGTGATTCAACCATTCATTAAAAACATTTTTGTTTAATGTTCACTACATGCTAGTCTCTGCTACATGCTAGGATGGAAGTTTTACCTTGGAAAGGACTCAAGGGCCTCCAAATTCATTCCATCTAGTTTACATTTTAAAGAGTGATTTAATTATCACGATTTATTTATGACTGCACTAGTCTCTAGGCTCAGAAAAGATATCTATAATAAGTTAATTGCTTGGTGAAGAGATAACTGACAGAAAAAATGTTTTCACTTTCCTTTTAGGCGTGTTACCTCAACTGGAGTGATGAAGTTTGAATTTCAAAAAGAGAGACCCTTCTCTTAGTTTTACTATTTGGATTGTTCTTATGAGAAAATCTGTACAAATGGTCATAGCTGCAGCCTAAATCAAAGAAGAGTGTCTTAAAGTGAAAGATTGCATAAACTTTGTTTCCAAACTATTGAGACACAGTTTTAATATTCATTTTGATCAAATTAAATATATTGCAGTAGATTCCAGTTTCCAGTCAATTTCCACAGATAGACACATTATTTATAAATTCCACTGACTGCAAATCATTTTGGGGGTGAATTTGTAAAAAAAAAATTTTTTTTCATATTTGAGCAATTCTCCCTTAGCCAGTAATGGTTTAGTAAGAAATAGAGAACGCAGTTGTCAAAATAAAAGATGGATTATATTTACCGTTTGTGATTCACAAAAGAACTGGCTTTTGTTTAGCTTTTATTTAGTTATTTTTCCCCAGTAAGTTTATATGAACCTTATAGGTACGGTAATACTACCTCGGTTCATAAATGCTTCTGTTTGCAAACAATTTGGTTGGCAAACAAGAGCATTTGGCAAAACTTTGCTGCCATTCTTATTTATTTATTTATTTATTTTTTATGTGCAGGTACCAGGAGTTGAACTTAGGACCTCACACTTGCCAGGCAGGTGCTTATGCCACTGAGCTATATCACCAGCCCTTGTTTCCATTCTGCATCTGGTGACAAATACCATCACTGTCATCTTTCCCACACAAACATGAACACAGCCATTTTCCCCAAAATTGTAAAACAAATTAATCTTGTAAACTGAGGTACCACTGTGTATAGAAACTAGAAAATCAGTAATTATAGCTTCATATCAAGGCCTCAAGCTAGAGATTGAGTGTTCAGCCCAGGACTGCAACTTTCCGGTTTCTTTATGACATAGGGATATTAACTTCTTGGGCTCAGTTTTCTATTTTGCAAAATATGGCTGGAATACATGTTTGGTAAAAGGGTAAACAATATCTGGCAAACAGAGAAATGTTCAATAAATGCTTCTTATTGCTCTATTTTATGTGCTATTTACTATGTACATCCACTAGACTGACACATAGTACATACTCGGAAGAGATTTTACACTCTAGAGTTTTTTCCTCTGATGCTTGATCGCCTTGCCCAACATAGCCATGCCTTTCAGTTTTTCTCAAACCATTCATTAAAAGAACACTGTAATTTTCCTTTTGTCGCTTACAGGAAGGTGAATGATGAGCAGCTATAACAGATTAGATATTTGGAGACAGCAATTCTAAATTACTTGGAGATTGAGATCATTTTGGCCTCTGGCAATCTCATGTTATACATTTTTAACAAAGAGTTATCATTCAAATATGGAAGATGAAGTACAGAGATTAAAGCAAAATTGGAAATGATGATTGAAGATTGGCGACAATTTTTTATGCATTATAGATCAAAGGCTATCAAGGAGTTAGAATATCTTGAAACTCTGTCATATATAAAATCACATTTAAATCCCATCGTAAAATAGTGGTTATATGAAAAAGAAAAAAAATACTTTAAACTGAAAGTAATAAAAATTTTATTAGGAAGAATACATGATTTAATAACTAAACCTTTCTCAGCTGAAATTTTGAGAAAACAAAGGCAAAAAACATAGAGCTCCTTAGACACAGCACAACCATTACAACTTAGATTGGTGGAAGACACCCCTCTGCGAAGTCAACTCTAGCTATTAGTATGCATGTATATATGCATGCATGCATGTATGTATGTGTGTATGTATGTATATATGTATTCTTAATTTCTTGGTTTCTTCCTAGGTACAAAATAAGCTGTAACAGTAATGTCGAGGTTGTTGTGAAGTTTACTGAGTTAAGGATAAGCACTGTAACATTTGCGTAACTAAGATCAACTTGAGGCTGAAAAGGCAAAGAGCAATCATATACTCTATCTTGTTGCTAAAGGGAAACATGCCATGGAGGAAGAGGCTTAAATCAAAATTACTGCAGGTCTTGCCTTTTGATATTCAAATCCAAAGATTTATTGGATGATACAGAACACATAAAGTGTCTCTGACCCAATTAGGTTTTCTGGTGAGTTAAGTATTTAGCCCCTCAAACTACCTGCCTTCTAGCAGCATGGATGAATTTCCCCTGTGGATAAGATTTTCAATTTCAGCCTCTGTGTTTCGTTGCTTGACGTATAGTGATTCTACATAGTTATAGGGTGATACTTCAGCAGATGTAAATTATTAAATGTATGATGATCAAATTAGAGTAATTGGCATATCCATCACCCCAAATAGTTATCATTTCTTGTGTTGGGGGCCCTTAAAATCTTCTTTTCTAGCAATTTTGAAATATATATTAAATTAATGTTAATTATTGTCATGCTACTGTGCTGTATAGCAAGAGAACTAATTTCTCTTATTCAGTCATAATTTTGTTTCTGTTAACAAACCTCTCCCAATCCATTTCCTCTCTTCCTTACCCTTCTTAACCTCTAATAACCACAGTTCTACTCTTTGCTTTTATGAAATCAACTTTTATTGTCCACAGATGAGAACATGTGATATTTGTTTTTCTGTGTCTGGCTTATGTTACTTACCCAATGTCTTCCAGCTTCATTCATGTTGTCATGAATGACAAGACTTCATTCACTTTTATTACTGAGCACTATTTCATTGTGTAAATATACCACATCTTCTTTACCCATTAATTTATTGATAGACACTTAAATTGATTCCATATCTTGGCTACTGTGAGTAGTGGTGCAATAAATAGAGGAGTGTAGATATCTCCTTAACATGCTGATTTCATTTCTCTTGGGATTGTTGTATCATATGGTAGTGCTACTTTTAGATTTTTTGAAGACTATATATGTACTATCCATACTGATTTTCCATTAAAGACTGTACTTATATACAGTCCTACCAACAGTGCATACTAGTTTTTTTTCCACACTCATACCGGCATTTTTAATTTTTTTTGTTTTTGTTAATAGCCATTCTAACTGGGCTGAGATGATAGTTCATTATGGTTTTGATTTCCATTTCCCTCATGATTAATGATGTTGAGCATTTTGTCATAAAATATTTATTTAGATCTACTGCCCATTTTTAAACAAATTATTCTTTTTCATTACTTTTGAGCTGTCTTTTATATTCTGGATATTAATCCCTTGTCACACAAATAGTTTGAAAATATTTTGTCCCTTTCTACATGTTGTTTCTTCATTCTATTGTTTCCTTTGTACTTTATATATAAATGAAAACTTAAAAGACAAAGACACAAGGAAGGAAGGAGAAAATAGACAATAGAAGCAGATATACAGATGATCCACATAGTGAGTTTAGCAGATATGCATTTTAAAGTACAATGGATATATTAAAGGAAACAAAATAAAGATTAAGGTAATAGGCAAAAAGAGATTTCAACATTGAATTTAATATCATCAAAGAGATCAAGTGAATATTTCACTAATGCTGAGGATAAAAATTTATTACTCTTAATTAACAGCATACTGGAGAGCAGAACAAAGTTTTAGTGAAATCAAGACAATAGGAAATACCCAAAATGAAACAGAAAAATAATACACAAAGTATAAAAGTATGAGAGGTATTTGGGACACAGTAAAATGGTATCAACACTGGGAAACTAGAGTAATAGAAAAGAGAAAGAATACCAGGAACAATGTTTACAGGGATAGTGTTTGAGAATTTTCCAAGTAATGTTCAGGTTCAGAGAAGCTGAGTGAACTGCAAATGGGAAAAGGAAGCGCAGTTAGGCACATCATATTCAAACTGATGATGAATAGAGATGAAAAGGAACTGTTAAAAACATCCAGAGAACTATTGAATTCAGAGTAAAAAAAAGATTTATTGCTCACATTTTAGCAGACTGGAATAAAGAAGACCATGGAGCAATATCTTTATAGCATCATGACAAACACAAACCTGCCAAAGTTGAATTGTATATCAAGAGAACATCATTCAAAAATCTGAGCAATCATTTTTAAATAAACAAAAGAGAATATTTGCTGCCAGCATATTAGAAGTATAATAAATAGCAAAGGAAGTTCATACTGACAAAAAATTATTTGAGAATATGGGCATGGAACTGTAAGAAGGAATGAAGAAAACTGAATGGGGGAAAATAAACAATGATCGAGGCAATGATAATAAGTATACATTATATGGTTTCTAATTTCTGTAAATATAAATACAGAATTCTAACAGCCACAAAGAGAAGGGAGAGTAAAATGAAACAGTGCAATTTAAGGTTCTTAAATTGTTTGGCAAGTGGTAAAAGTAATAACTAAGATATACTTTAATAAATGAATGAGACCTATTGTAATCTTAAGAGTTACCTTAAGTCATAAAAATGTGCAAATAAAACACTAATAATCATAATTGGAATGGTTGGAAATATGAGATTAATCCAAATAAGGGTAGGAAATAATATTTAAAGGATACAAAGAAGTAATAAAACCAAGAGAGAAGTATAGTAACAAGATGGTAGACCTAAAACAAAATAATCAGTGGACACATTATATTATTTGGAACAGTGTATTCTAATTAATTGAATTGACAAGTATGAAACCAAAATTCAATATATGTTTGGAAGTCTTTTATAGATTTATGTGGTATATAAGAAACTTCTGCCTAATCCAATAACACAGAAGTTTACTTCTATGTTTTCTTCAAGATTTGTTTGTTTGTTTTGAGACAAGGTCTTGCTATGTAGTTCAGGCTGTCCTTGAACTCACTATGTAGCCCAGTCTGGCTTTGAACTCAGGGCAATCCTCCTGCCTCAGCCTCCTGAGATTATAGGCATGTACCACCATGCTCCACGCTTTTCTAAGAATATTGTAGATTTACATTAGGTCAGTTTGAGCTAATTTTTGTGTGTAGTACAAGTTGGAGCTCCAAATTCCTTCTTTTGTGTGTGGATATCTAGTTCTTGTACTATTTATCGAAAAGGTGATTTTCCTCGAGGTCGTTGTCAAAATCAATTGATCTATATTTGAGGGTTTAGTTTTGTAATCTGAAGTCTCATCCATTATCTATATATGCCTATTTTTGTGCTAGTACTGTATAGTCTTGATTATGCTAATTCTGTAGCAAATTTTGTAGTCAAGAAGCATGAATCCTTCAACATTTTTTCCCTGGATCTCTCAGACTATTCTGAGCCCTTTGATTTTCCAAATGGATTCTAGTATCTTGGTCATGAATAATAATCCTTTTATATGTTACTTAATCAGTTTATCGGTATGTTGGGAAAGATTCATGGTCTACTTTCAAAAGAGATATTAATATACAGTATTTTTAGGATGGCTTTTATGGCTTCAGTATCAGAGATTAATAATCTCAGAATGACTTGGGAAAGTATTTCTCTTTTTCAGAATAGTTTCTGAAAGAATGATATTACTTTCCAAATATTTAGTATGATTCACAGGTAAAACCAACTAGGTTATGCTTTTTTTTTTTTTTTTGGTGGGTGGTTAAATTACTCCTTTAATCATTTTACTTTTCATAGGTCTACTGAAAGTTTCTAATTTTTCTCATTCAGTTTAGTATTTGCCCATTTCAGTTAAATTATTTAATTTGTATATTGTTACTCATAATATTTCCTGGTAATCTTTTTTTATTTCTATAAAGATAGTATGATGTCCTCTTATTTCTGATTTTAGTAATTTCAGTCTACAATCTTTTACTTTTTTCTTTTCTTTCTTTTTCTCCTCTTTCCCCTCATCTTGCTACTTTTTCTCCTCTTCTTTTTTCTCCTTTTCCTTCTCATTTTTTAAGTCTAGATATGTCTTGCTTAATTTGTTGATCTTTGAAAGAACCAACTTTTGGTTTTATTGCTTTTATTCCTCTCTTGTTTTGCTATTCTCCAATTATTTTCTACTCTAATCTTTATTTTTATTTCCTTTTGCCTACTTTGGCTTAATTTGCTCTTCTTTTTTTTAAAAATTCTTATGGTAGAAATTTAAGTTGTTGATTTGAAATTTAAAAATAAATTGTGTTAAATCTGTAAGTTTTCCTCTAAGGACTGCTTTAGGTTCATGTCATAAACTTTAGCACATTGCTTTTAATTTTATTCATATCAAAATGTTTCCCAGTGTATTTTATGACTTTTTTCATTGACCCATTTGTTACTTAGGAATGTGCTTTTTAACTTTAGCCTATTTGTAACCTCCATAAATTTATATTCATTATTGATTTTTAATTTAACTGCTTTATACTCAGAGAATATAGTTGCATGATTTAACATCTAGATTTATTTTATTTATTCCATATAATATAAACTGGAGAATATTCCATGAGATTTGAGAATGTGTACTCTGCTCATGTTTGGTAGTGTTCCATAGATGTCTGTTAAGTCTAGTTTTTAGAATTATTTAAGTCTTTTCTTTCCTCTTGAATCTGTGAAACATTATTAGGGAACTGAACAAGATCTTTTTCTTGATCTCAACAGTTGGAAACACTAAAAAGTGAAACAAAACTTTCAGTACTTATGGGAGACATGTCTTGGCTTGAGAACTATGGTTATAAATGCTATGGTGGGTTGGTCAGCTTTTCTGTTGCTTGATGGTTTACCTGCCTCAAGTCAGGAACATCATGATGGAAGGACATAGTGGAGCAAAACTGCTCATTTCATGGAGGCTGGGAAACACCATGAGGTAAGAATAGCAGCAAGAGTTATGTTTTCGAAAGCCATGCCTCCAGTAACCTACCTCCAACTGGAGCCCACCTCTTAACAGCACATTCAATGGATTAGTCCACTCTTGAGTATAGTGCCTCCATGATCCAGTCAACTGGCACATATAGGTTGGTGGACACCTTGATAGTAATATTAGGGAAGCACATCTTTGAAAGATTGATGAATACATTAAGTAACATTTTAAAGTATTCATGACTATCAAATAATTCTATTTTGAATAATTCACGGAAATTCAGAAACTTTTAGTTCAACTATTTTCGTTATGTGAATAATACTCTTTGTACCATATTATTGGTTGTTTTCATAGATTAAATATATCTGTGGTGGGAAATAAGACATCAGTTGTTATGGGATAGTATTTAACATATAGGAATGTACTTCCCAGAGAACATTCATGTCCTTGCAGATGCTCATTGTATCTGTTACCAAAATTCAACGTGGAAGCAGTTTAGTACAGACGAATGCACTGTGGTTAAGGATCAAAAGTTATGCCACAGTGACTTATATGGAAGCCTGCATGGATGGTGGCTGCTGGCACAGGATCGGACATATGAATTGTTTCTAGGACTTGGAATTTTACCGTTAGTGCATACAGTAGAATGCAGTAAAGCATATTTTGAGTTAAGAGCACCATTTGACCTGTGACATCCCATAATATTCCTATGATGAGTCAACCAAAGCAGTCTTAGAAGTTGGGACTGATTAATCGTGAACAAAATAAAGTGGTCAAATTCAGTTTTAGGTTGTGGTATGTTGGGCTATATGAGAGAAAGTGAAAATGGGCAGGACCAACCTGTGCACTTGAGAAGTGTATAAAGTCCAAACCATTTCTCCCATTGAAAATACAGGAAAATATTCAACTAAATAAACAGACAAGTAAGTAAATTAGAAGGCTAATGATGATGGGTCTGTATTCATTTTTTTTTTTTTTTTATGTAGGTACCGGGGTCAACCTCAGGACCTCGTGCTTGCCAGGCAGGCGCTTATGCCACTGAGCTATCTCACCAGCCCTGGGTCTGTATTCTTAAATGACAAAACTGAATCTAATCATGAAACTAAGCGCTCACATGATATGTGAAAGGTAACTCTTTGAAGAGATCTTTAAGAGTTCCTGAGTCCAGGTTCCACCTGCTGCCTTTCTTTTATATTATTCTCGGCAAATTCCAAAATAGGTGAGTGTAGGATTTTCTCCAAGGTAGTTTTAGAACATGTAGGTTTGCTTCACAGTAGCAGAAGCCAACTTTGCAACAAGTTTCATGGTGGTTTTGAAATGGGGTCACAGTTAAGAGAAACCTATTTAACGGAAAGTTTAACAAAACTAAGTGTTTTAACATAAATATTTTGCACTTCAAATTTTTTTTTTTTTTTTGTGGGTACCGGGGGGGTCGACCTCAGGACCTCGCGCGCCAACAGGCACCCGTGCCGCTGAGCGATATCACCGGCCCCTTTTTCATATCTGGGATCCGGGAGTCGAACTCAGGCCCTCGCGCTTGCAAGGCAGGCGCTTATGCCGCTGAGCCATCTCACCGGCCCTGCACTTCAAATTTTTAGGTTCAGAAAAGTAACTCACTTTTACTTATATGTAAACTATGTTTTTAAAATCATTGTGATTATTCTTCAAGTATTCAAATGAGATTTTCTAATTTGAATTTGAGATTATGTCACCAACTTCCTTAAAAAATGGCTGGAGTAAGTAGCTAGTAGGGCTTGTTGTCTAGATGTCACCCCAAAGGCTCATGCGATAATAGGTGCAGCTTTTTCACAGGGGGCTGGATCTAGGGTATGTGACTGATTCATGGTGCAATGATAATATTAAGGGTGCTAGGATTAAGGGTGGGTGATTACTAAATCAGTCCATTGAGTTGTTTGGCATGGCCTTAATCCCAGTAGCTTGGACACAATAAATGGGACAGAAAGAGGCCTGTCTTGTCCCTTGCTTGCTTGTTTCGCTATCTTCTGCCCACCATGAACTATTTCTCCTCTGCGATGCTGTCTGCCATGCCACTCTGCCTTGGAACCAGCCAGTTACGGACTGAAACCTCTACAAACTGTGAGCCTAATAAGCCTTTCCTCTTTTAACTTTGGGTGTTGGATATTTTGTCTCAGCAACAAGAAAAGTAACTAAGACAGTAGCTATAGATATTTTATACAGTTGTTGTATATCTGTCTCAGATTTTTGAAGTTTTCCATTTCTTAAGAGCATATGTATTTAGTGTTATATTCACTGCATAAAATACTTTAACTGTAAATGCTTAGTATCAAAACAAATTATTAATGTGCACAAACTTAAATGCATTTTTTTCCATGAGCAGTGTTCTTTTTTACCATCCAGTAGACTTTAAGTTCAGGAATCCTATTTAAATAATAAGTTTCTCCCAACTACTCTGCGTTTATTCTCCACAGGAGTATCTCTTTTATCTGGAGAGAACCTGATCAATCTATTTCCCTCAAGAGTTCTTGAATACAATACACATGTGTGTGTGTATATATATATATTTATATATATATAAAATATCAGCATTATTAATTAATGGAAAGGCACATGACAACATCCCCCTTTTCACTGTCTTCCCCTCCCTATCATCCTCTCTCCCCTCCTGGGGCTCTTTGGGAAGCTGGAGCACTAGCCTTAGGTTCTAGAGTAAGTGGAGCATGCCATCGTCCCCTGAACCCAACACGGACTCACGTGGTCATGCTTGCCTGCATGAAGAGCAAGAGTCACATCTGGACGGCAGATCCACTTTTGCAGTAGGTTTTCCTGAGGAGAACAATTTATAAGAGAATAAATCCTCTCACCTTAAAGTACAGGAAATAAAGAGGAAATAGGTCATGGCCTTGGCTTTTTAAAACTCAAGTAAAATACACCAACCATGTGAATGTCCCAGATAGGTGCTGCTCAGAGGAGCTGAAAATATTTCTTTCCATTAAACTGCAAGTTGGGAGAGTGAAGGCACCACTTCTAAAAATGAAGCCCAGCCAAAAGGAGAAAGAGAGGTTTTCTGAGGCTTAGTAGGTAGAACAGATGTCATTAAGTCTATTATTTCTTGTCAGAAATCTAATGTTTTACAAGGCAAGCTTTTAAAAACATAGTTTTAGCATGTTTGGTTGTCCAATTTTAAATCTACATTTGATTTATGTGTGATGTCAGGGCAAAGGGATGTTCAAAGTAGCAAGGTATAGCTTTTGTCAGTCCTATAGCAAGAGAAGAAGGAAAGATACTTTAGAAGTAATCTAATAATCCCCCAAACACACCTGTGGTGTGCGTTTTGTGTGCTGTCTGGGTCCCACATACCTGAGCAGATCTCTGTGTATTGTAGAACAAAATCATCATTAAGGTTGAAATCAACAACTCTGGACAGTTAGAAACACGAAAAGCAAACCTTGGAATGCTCAAAGCTTTAAAAAATAAAGACACTGAGATTGAATAATTCTGTCAACAGATCTTAAATGGTTTATAAAGAAATTTTTGAAAAACATTTATTCTACATTTAATTTTTTAACAAAAAAGCTTTAGCCACTTAACAATTTACCCCCATGCGTCAATTGGTCAGTGTGTTTGTTTACATCCTATCCCGAGCTTCACTTGGGCAGATGTCATTTCAACCAGTCAATTCTTGTATTGAATAAATTTGATAAAATTGTCGTTTTTATATTTCCTATTATATTACCTTATAAAAATTAATGAAAAATCTGCAATTTTTGCTCATCCTGTATTGAAATAATTGGACTGCTAAGTGCTTAATATTGAGAGAATAAAAATTGAAAATTGGACGATGCAGGAACTCACTAGGGTTGAGAAAGACAGGCATGAGAAGGAGATGGAGGAGGAGAAGAGGAAGGAGGATGACTGTGATACCTTTGTTTATAATCCCAAATAGAACCTCACTTAATGCTCTGCCTCTGAGAGGGGACCCAGTTATTACTGGTTTATTGAATGGGCGGTACATATACTGTAATACTGTAAGCACAGAATTCGCAACCTTGAAGGAATTTAAGCTATTTTTAATTCTTTTAATGATACCACCTTCTATCTTCTTTTGCATATTTTCATACTTCTGCCTGCATATTGCTTCTTAATTGCTGGTGCCTTTTTTTTTCCTTCACACTTTATGATCCCATAATAACTCACAAAGGATGGAGAGTAAGGTTGTTGTTTCACTTAGTAAGAAAACTTACAGCAAGATTTTATTCCCTGGTTAGCAGTGGTGTTGCTTGACTCCAGAGGAATGAAACTGCCATTCCAGTCTCTGAGTTCGATGCTCTCTCGAACTGGGCCATGGCTGAGCTGAGTGACTGTATGTAGCAGCTCTAGATTATAACTCACTGAACCAGAAAACTCACCAAGATGATTACAGCAATCATTTTTCTTTCTTTACATTGCTGGAGAAGAAAAAGGCACTAAAGTTCTCTACTAAGCAGAAATCGTGATGCTTCAATTTCATGTTTTTAACACTCTGCAGAACCTTATTCTGTATGGATCCTGCTACTGGGTAAAGTGAATTCCTCATTTAAAAGATATCAGAGTGCTCCATCTTGCAGAATATTTTCCCAAGTCTTTGAACCTGTTGTTTTTGAACTATTATCTGAAAGCATCTTCCCACAAGTGGCTTTGGATAAAATCAGTTTTTACTTGAGCAAATATCATTTACATCTTTAAAGTGTGTTTTTAGAATAAATCCATAGAAATTTTAAAAAGTATTTTGGAACTAATACTTTTATTTACTTCTACGGATATAAAGTTCCATGTAATATTTATTATTGCTGCTCTTATGGCTCTTTTTGAAAGAAAATGCACTTCTTGCTTTATGGTAACTAAATGTCCATTAATTTTCAGCATGAAACCTAATTTATGGATGTGCCTAGAACCTTGAATGATACAAGTTCGTTAGTCCACAAATATATGGGGGTGCCAACTCACATAGCTTAGTAATAAGTGAGAAAAATATTGTTTTATTTTGTTTTAAAATTAGTTTCTATTTATTTCTGTTCGATGTGTTTTTGTTAACATATTTTGCTTTTCAGGATAGATGGGGAATTTCAAATCAATAATATGCTTAAATTTTTGTTATATATATTAAAACTTTCCTGTAGTTTTTATAGCTCACCACATATATCACTTGTGAAACTGTGAAACTTTGAATTTCTGTTAGAACTTAATGAAACCTTGAATATATTTGTCATGTGACTTAACAAATGATCTGAATACATAAGGTAGAAATATGAATTTTTCATAAAAGGGTATTGTTCTTAAACATATTACCTTCAGGTTTTAGAGATCGAATCCCATTTTAGAAGACAGTTCTAATTCTAGATTATTATAGGAAAGAACACATTTCAGTGTTGTGGTATAGTGGGTAAAATTGGTTGAGTTAATAATCTGGTAAACATATGTTCAAACCTTAGCTTTGGATCTTACTGGCTGAGTGATTGTAGGCAAAGTATAAACATCTGGCTCAGGTTGAAATTATTAATGTAGTTAGTGTAATGGATCTTTTACAAGTTTTAGTAAACTCTAATACATATTTTAAGGTATTTTTTCCCCTAACTGTATGAGTTTGCTAATGCTGTTGTAATGAAATAGACTGGGTATGTCAAAGAACAGAATATGTATTTTCACAATTCAGATGGCTCGAAATCCAAGATCAAGGTGTTGACCGGATTGGTTTCTTTGGAGCCCTCTCTTGGCTTGCAGAAGGCCTCTCAGCCTAGATCTTTACTATCTGTCTGTGTCCAAATTTTTCTTCTTATAAGAAAATTAATCATTCTGGATTAGCACTTAGCCTAATAATTCTATTTTAACCTAATTACTTCTTTAAAGGCCCTATCTGTAAATATAGTCACACTCTGAATTACTAGGCATTATCATATGAAATTTAGGGGAACACAACCCAGCCTATCAGCTGTTCATTCCTTTGTATGTTTTTTCAGTTGGTACTCAGTTACTTAGGACCTACTCTGGCGCAGATACCTGTGTTAGGTACAGAAGATTCAGTTAACTCACAGTATAGTCATAGTGCAAACTTGGCTGAACTACAGGATGACCTAAGGATTTTAAAACATAGAGACTCCTGAGTGTACTGGGCTCTTCAAGAATAGATGTGGAATATGTAGTTATAAAAGCTCTCTAGAGAATATGGCTAGTTTGCCATTATCAATCAATAGGAAATATATATATATATATATCCTGCTCTTTATATATATAAACAGCATATATATATATATATATGCTGTCTTTTTAAGTTGAGCCACTTTGTGTTCATAAGCCTTCTGGCCCACAGATATTAGAAATTGAGCTTAAGAATATCTCAAGTGCTTTTTCCAAGATTAACACAAGCTTGTTTGACTAAGAGGTGGGACTGAATCTTTTTCTGTATTTCCCCTACAGTAATAAATCTTGTTATGTAACAAATTAATCTTAAATCTCTTGATTGGGGTCAATAAGGGTTCTGAATGCAATGACCAGACATCCTCAAAGCTATCAATATAATATTTCTTTTTACCTATATTTAATGAATTTTTATTGGGGGAAAAACTGCAACAACAAAACCCACAATAGCATTTCCTCATTCTGTACTTTCAGAGGTCACATATATCTTAAGGGTATTGCATAAATTTTTAGCTACTCCCTGTGTCCCTATCAAGGTCATGTTTTCACCCTGTGCTTCCAAAGCCTTTTAAAGAGTTTTTTAAAATCATTCGTGATGCATATTTTAGTCTGATTAGTACAGGACCAAATTAAATTTCGCTCAGTGTTGACTCTATAACTTGATTATATTCAAAGTCTCAATGGACTAAAATAAAATCTGTGGAAGAAGATAACCCTGCTGTTAATAAAAGCCTCATAGATGGCCTTAACCTTTGAAGTCTAACTACCCAGATCCATTTTCAGATAAAGCTTCTGAGAAGTGTTTTTTGGAAAAAAAAATCAAAGTAACTTTGTTGGTTGAAGCCTTGTTATGGTTTCCCCATTGCATATGACCCTGTTTCCAATTCTTTAAAAGCTAGATTGATTTTTTTTTTTTGAGTAAATGTCATGGGAAATGTCATAACCATGAAAAACCTTGCTTTGGATTTCAAAGTGCTAGGCCCTCCCAGTAAGGAAAAACCAAAGTTGAATGCAATGTAAAGATAAGAGGAGGCGCTTTGGTTTTGCTATTAACTAAAAATATGTGGCTGCTTCCTTTCTTCTCACTTCAGCATATCTAAAATGTAATCTTCAGGGATTTAATGAAAGATTTCTAAATATATGTCTGGTTTTATTCATATTAAAGTGCTCAGCAAAGTTGTGCAGATAATTTTTCCCCCTTTCAATTAGAAGTTAGATTCCCCTGGTTTTGAAAATTAGAACTACGTTTTTTGTTTTATAACACGAAAAAGGCTGATTTTATTACTGTTGTATTTCACAGTTTGAGTTTTGGTGGGTGACAGATTTATTCAGATAACAAATTAATAAACTAAAGATTGCTTAAATTTGTATTTTAATTACTGAGTAATATGAGAAAATGCAAATATTTCCTATGGACTAGCAAATGTAAATTGTGTAAATAGGTCTGTATGATCAGATTAATGGCAAAGATTTGCCACGTACAAATTGCAACTTGAATCAGAGAGCTGCTTGAATAAGCTATGACTTAAGTGGACTTGACATCAATAAAGCCTCCCTGCCATTTAGTCTAATATTTCAAAGGGAAAATGTTTCCAGAGGAATGGGTGAGCCAAAGGTTTATTAAGTTTTAATTTTCTATTTAAAATGTCTTTAAGTGATAATGTAATTGTATTTCATATTTGCAGCACAGAGTTCAAGCTTCCAAATCAGAGATGCTGTCAACTAAGATCATCACTGTCAGTAGTCAGCCTAGCAGGAAGCCTCATTTAATATTCAGCATCTCAAGTTTCTTTTCTCCAAGGAATGGCATAGCCTGTGTCTTCATAATTTTCTGTCACATGGGGACTTTTCGTGGCCTTATATCACATGGGAGCCAGCGAAATAGGGAATGTTATTCAGGAACAAATGATTAAAAGCTGATTAAAATCACTAAACTATAGCTGGATGTTCTGATGTGTTGCGGCAAGAAAATATTGTATATAGATCACAAAATCCTTGAAGTGGATATATTAGTTAGAAATTGGATTTGTCTGGAAGTGAAAAGGAAACTAAGAGACAGAAAGGCTTTGTTTTTCTGATATATCTAGAAGTCCTGAGGTAGACAGTTGCTGATGCAGTAGCTTAAGGATGTCAATGACCATGTTTCTGCAACTTTTTTCTAATTTTTCTCTCCTAACCATGAAATGACTGCTTGACGCTCAACTTCACTTTTTTTTTTTTAAATCATGCTATGTCATAGGTGCTTGATGTTTTTGCTAATGCTCCTTGATGACAATGTTTTCTCCTTTTTCAAATATTAGTAGTTTATTTCTTTGGAATTTTGTGTTGGCCTCACATATAAATGATAAGTACCTTGAAACCTTACTGAGACAAAAATAAACTGTAGAGATTTATCTGAGGCGCTTCCTCCAATGTTTTGTACTTCCCTAGCCTATAGTTATTCAGCTGTGCTCTGCTTCTCTTCAACTTCCCAGACAATATCAGTCATTAACTCACCCTCTTTTTCCTTAGTACGCTCTTAAATTAGGGTCACTTACAGAATGGAAAAGCTCCCTGATTTTCTGTTGTCATTGGGCAAATACAGTATGTGAACTTGCACAAAAGAGTTAGATGTTAAGCCTGGCCTACAGAGAGTCAAATTATCTTCACTTGGTTCTATTCTTTCAACCACAAACTCCAAATTTGATGGGAATCTGCATTAATTGGTTGGGACTCCATCTTAGTGCAGTCATGCTCAGACTGACCTCAATGCTTTGAATGCTTGCATACTTATCTTTGTCTTACTTGTCTATGATGTTAGTTTAAAACTTGTTTTGAAACTAGCTTTTTTTGGGGAAAAAAAAATTTCTATTCTTAGTTTTTCTTTGTTTTCCCTGCCTCCAAATCAGCTGTTAAATAGTTGAGAACATGAGAGAAACTGATTTCCTTCCATCACCATGGAATCCCACTGCCTCCGTTTATATAATCAACTCCTAATCCATTTCGTGAACTTTTTTTATTACTGAAATATTAAGCCACAAACTTTTGCAGACATAATAAAGAGGGGAAAGAGGTGGGAAGATATTGAATCCAGCATTTTCCACTTTTTTTTGAACATGTGTGAGCAACAAACTGGGAGCAAAGTCTCCTTCATACTTAGCAGATAGCTCAGCATGTAAATGAAAAAGTGTGTTAAAACTTGAAAGATACTTCTAATTGAGTCAATAAAGACAGACACAAACTGTAGTTTTTCAAAATGATAAAAATGTGAAAAAAATCTTACATGGAAATTACTGCTTTATGACTATTGTAGAAAACCACAAGAGTTTGATATGTCTATTTATATGCTGTGTATTTAGTTTTACAGCACCAGTACCACATGATTTATGAAATGACATCAAACAAAAATAGATCTGCATTATAAAATCTTTATGTGATTTTCCTCTCCTACTTATTTGGGTGACCAGCTCACACATTTCATGACTCAAGACATACCATTGCCAGTCAGGTTGCTTTTTAAAAACATGATGGCCTCTATCTATGCTGCAGCAACACCAGATGGTATTGGGGAATTTAGTCAGGCTGATTTATTATGACTTAACTTCCACATGCCACAAATGCCAGTGATGAAGTGTCCTAGATGTCTGACATTTATCAAGGTGTAAAGGCTGCATAAAATGAGATCCACTGAACTTTTGTGAGGGCATCAGGCTGGGACACTGGAATTAGACAACTTTGAGGACAGGTATGATTTGATCCCTGGAAAGGAGAACTCAGCTAAGGCTCCCATCTCAGCTACTCATTCTATAAAGCCAATTTTATTTAAAGAATACTGTTGTTTGACACATTAGTATTTCAGATGCTCCCATCTGAAACTTCCACAATCACTTCTCCTGATACAGTGAATGCTGTTGTCATTCCTTTTGCTAGATTATTAAACATCAGGAAAAGAGGCGCCCCAAGGAACCATCTACTCCAACATGCTCCACCTTTGGCGGATCATTTAAATGCATCTGTAAACAATTAAAATTTAGTGTTGACAATTTGTTGACTTTAAATAAATGAAATGATAGAGTATTTACTTTACTTCACCATATTATGAAATATCAAGTAAGCTTGATTCCTAGGAATAGCAAGCATTACTTGAGGAGGCAATTGTTTTAAATATATTAAAACATGAAACACATTAAACAAATATATGATAATCCTAATAACTTTTGTCCATTTTAATTTTTGTGTTACCTGTCATCTCTGTCCTTCCATCTTTCTATGTCTCTTTCTTTCACCTACACAAACCTCACCTGTTTATCTGTATACTACATTATACTAGTTATTATGGGTGATAGCTTGTTTTCTATTCAGGCTGTGAATTTTGAATGTGAACAATTCATTTCTCTTGAAATTTTATCTGTGGCATTTCTTTGAGAGCTGTTTTAAAGTTGACCCTTCCAGAGAAGATTTGCATTTGTTTTTGGCAGTCATTTGACGTTCGACAAACCCAGGTAAGCTTTAGATTAAAATTTCCATATGAACCCTGAGTCTGAACAGGTAGTATGGATCACAGCTCCAAACATGTATAAAGACAAGTTTGTGCCTACAGGTTCTCAGGGAACTTATTTTTCTCTTCTCCCACAAAGATCTTGACAGTTATATTTGCTTGATGTACCTTTCCAGATGAAAGAGTTTATTTCTCCTCTACTTAATACTTAAGAAGGTATTGAGTACTTTTAGGTCCAAATTCAATAGTCATACACATATCTTATGATTTATTCCACTTTTATGTTTTATCAGATGATTACACTAGTCTTTCTTTTCAAAATAGGTAATTAAATGGCTTTCCATGATGCTTAAAATTCTGGGACATGGTTCCAAACATAAATGAAAACAACATTGGCTATTTAGTTTATAAATGCCTGGCACTAAAGATTATTAAAGATGCTCAGTATGGCATTTGAATGAGAAAACCTATGGACTCACGTATCACATTTACTGATGATTGTTTCATTGGTATGGCTTCTTAGAAACCTGGCAAGGAAAACTTTGTTCAATAGATGAATATTAAAGATGACCCTGAAATTTTATCCACTTTTACTGTAGTATATATTTTCTTAATTTTCTTCATGTTACTAGAAACTTTTTGGAGAGAAGGCAATAAAGGCAAATACATGGTCTGCTGAGGCAAGAGGATCGCAAGTTTGAGCCCAGCCAGAGCAACTCAGAAACTTAGTCAGACCCTGTCTCAAAGATAAAAATAAATAAAAAAGGGTAGGGATGTAGCTCCGTGCAAAGACCCTGGCAATTCCCAGTTCTGAGAAATAAAAGACTAAGAAATTATGAGAGATGATTATCATGCAGTCTTGATTTCTGAATGGAAATTTGTGAACACAAAATTCTCACTTTGCATATTGATATTACTAATACAAGAAGTAGAACAAGTGAAAGAACTACAAAAAGTAAGTTGTGTGCTTGAAGTATGTACATGCACGCACAAAGAATTCTTCTGACTTTTCTGTAATATCACCTTTTTATGGGTGGATAGTGTTTTTCTTCAAGTGAAGGCTTGAGTTACCGAGAATTGGTCACTGATCACTTGAATTTCACATTCTAATAATCTGACAGTGATAAGATGTTATTAATTTTCAATTTTTGCTAAGATTCTTTTTTCAAGGACATTAGTTATCAAAAAATGTTCACACTCACACCACGAAATGCGGCATCACGAGACACGTAAGAAATGCTGTTGAAAAGGTGTTTACATTGCTAGATGGGCAATTCTCAAAATGTTGAGATAAAATTGAGATAAAGAATTCTAATGCCTTTATTTATTTGATAGCTAGTAATGAGTATTAAGTTAGAAAAGGATTTAGATATTCTTTGAAGAAACTGGACCAAAGTTTGAGGAGAAACTGTAAAGCTTCAGCAATGATAGACAATGTATATTGCATTATGCATTTAGCAGACACTAATAAATAAGGCAGTTTTGGTGATCAGATATAACATAAAATGTACATCTCTTTTTTCCTTGTAATCTTCCAAAGGACCACACTGATATACCATAATCACCAAATTAATTTTTGATTAAAATGACTAGATATGACAACATATAGTAAGACATTTGGAAGAAAACAAAACAAAACAAAATGAGCCTCTTGTACTCAATTATCTAGATAATAAACAGCAAATAGTCCTCTTAACCTGCTTAATAGTTTAAAAGCAAATTTAAAAGCAAATAAGTGGAAGAAAATGTCCCCTGAGGACTCACTTGAATGAATAGTTGGCGCTGACGGAGTATCAGCCATGGGAGAGCCATGAACCTTTGCCAGTTTGGGGGCGGTTATCTCAGTTATGCTTTTACTAGTCAAGAAAAGGATAAAATTAAGACTGTTAAATTTACATGCAACAATGAGTTTTCTATTTGTATCCTTTGGAGGAAATTATGCTATTTTTAACATTTTAATTTTATTTTTAGTGACAAATAATTGTGTAATAATATTTATGGAGTACAGTATGATGTTTTTGTGTATACTTATATTGTGGAAGAAGGTAGAGAAAGAAGAGGTATATTTTTGTTTACAACAGAACATCATCTATTTTACATTTTTAAAAAATTGACACAATATTTACACATATTTATGGAGTACAGTATAATAATGAGACATATAAGCAATGTATAATCAAATTAGTTTAATTATTATTTCTAATTCATCAAAGATTTGTCATTTCTATATGTTGATTATTTTGAAGGGTGCTATAGATTCTTTTTTTTTTTTTTTTGTGAGTACCTGCAGTCAGCCTCAGGACCTTGCATGCCAGCAGGCACTCTATCACCAGCCCTTTTTTCGTATGTGGGCTACAGGAGTCGAACTTGGGCCCTCGCGCTTGCCAGGCAGGCGCTTACACTGCTGAGCCATCCCACTGGCCCTAGATTTTTTTTTTTTTTTTTTTTTTTTTTAAAGAGAAGAAAAAACAAAACAAATCAAAAGAAGAACAAATTTTCAAACAAACATAATAGGAGGGTAACAATGGTTAATACATTACGTATTACTATCTTTAAGTTAGTTATTCAGGACACCAGACATTAGCATTCAATTGTCCAAACATTATTGGCACAAACCTTACTCTTCAATGAACTAAGTAAAAATGGTAGTGTATCTATCTTAACCATCTTATATATATATATATACAATTTTTTTCCCTTTCCCTTCTTTCTTTTCCCTATTCCAGTCTCTCTTTCCTTTTGACCAGTTTCTTTTTGATTCACCATGTCTATTGTACATTTTGGATCTTATTTACTCTTTCAGTTTCTCATACTAGAGAGATAATACGATGCTTACACATGTGCTTCTGGTTTATTTCACTTATGAGTATTTTCTCGAGTTGCATCCATTTACCTATAAAAGTCTCCAGTTTATCCTTCTTTATGGCTGAATAGTACTCCATTGTATAAAAATACCACATCTTTCTTATCCATTCCTCAGTTGATGGGCATTTGGGTTGTTTCCAAGATCTGGCTATTACAAATTGTGCTGCTATAAACATGGGTGCACATATATCGCTGTGGTACGATGTTTTTAATTCTTCTGGGAAGATGCCCAGAAGGGGAATAGCTGGGTCAAATGGGACCTCCAACCCTAGTTTTCTGAGGAATCTCCACACTGACTTCCACAGTGGCTGTACCAGTCGACACTCCCACCAACAGTGAAGAAGGGTTCCTTTTTCCCCACAGCCCCTCCAGCATTTGTTATTAGTTGATTTCTTAATAGTAGCCATTCTTTCTGGGGTGAGATGGTATCTCAGTGTTGTTTTAATTTGCATCTCTCGAATGACTAGTGATGTTGCACATTTTTTTGTATATTTATTTGCCATTAGTATTTCTTCATCTGAGAAATGTGTATTCATCTCAGATGCCCATTTTTGGAGTGGGTCTTTAAATTTGGGAGGTCTGATTTTTTTGAGTTCTTTATATGTTCTCGATAGTAATCCTTTGTCTGAGGAACAGCTGGCAAACATTTTTTCCCACATTGTGGGTTGTCTCTTCACTCTGTTGGTGGTTTCTCTTGCTGTGCAAAAGCTTTTTAATAAGATGAGATCCCAGTTATTGATTCTTTGGGATAGTTCCCGTGCGGTTGAGTTTTTATTCATAAAGTCTTTGCCTACACCAATGTCTCCAAGGGTTTTACCTATCCTACCTTCCAGCAGATTTAATGTTTCTGTTTTAATATTTAGATCTCTGATCCATTTTGAATTTAGTTTAGTGCATGGTGAAAGATATGGATCTAGTTTTAATCTTCGGCATGTGTAGAGCCAGTTTTTCCAGCACCATTTATTAAAGAGGCTATCTTTCTTCCAGCGAATGTGTTTGGCACCTTTGTCAAAGATAAGGTGGCTTAGTATGTCTGGGGTTGTTTCAGCATCTTCTAATCTGTTCCATTGATCTTCAGGTCTGTTTTTTTGCCAGTACCACACTGTTTTTATCACAGTAGCTTTATAGTATAATTTCAAGTCGGGGATAGTGATGCCCCCTGCCTTGCCTTTGTTGCCCAGAATTGCCTTTGCTATTCTAGGTCTCTTCTGATTCCAAATGAATTTTAGGATTGTTTTCTCTAATTCTGTGAGATATGCTGTTGGAATTTTGATTGGAATTGCATTAAATCTGTATAACAATTTTGGAAGTATGGCCATTTTCACTATATTGGTTCTTCCTATCCAGGAGCAAGGGATATCTTTCCATTTTCTGATATCCTCTTCAATCTCCTTTTTCAGAGTACTGTAGTTTTCAGTATAGAGGTCTTTTACATCCTTCGTGAGGTTGATTCCTAGGTATTTCATTTTTTTGGATGTTATTGTGAAAGGTATTGTTTCCCTAATTTCTCTTTCAGTAAGTTTGTTATTTGTGTACAGGAAGGCTATTGACTTTTGAGTATTGACTTTGTATCCAGCTACACTACTGAATTTGCTTATCAAATCTAGCAGTTTTTTAGTGGAGTTTTTGGGGTCTTCTGTGTAGAGTATCATGTCATCTGCAAATAATGATAATTTAACTTCTTCCTTTCCAATCATTATTCCTTTTATTTCTTTCTCTTGTCTAATCGCTCTGGCTAAAGTTTCCAGAACTATGTTGAATAAGAGTGGGGACAGTGGACATCCTTGTCTTGTTCCTGATTTTAGAGGGAAGGCTTTCAGTTTTTGGCCATTTAGTATAATATTGGCTGTTGGTTTGTCATAGATAGCTTTTACCAGATTGAGATAAAGACCCTCTATTCCAATTTTCTGTAGGGTTTTTATCATGAAAAGGTGCTGGACTTTGTCAAAAGCTTTTTCTGCATCTATTGAGATGATCATGTGATTTTTGTCTTTGGTTCTGTTAATATGCTGTATTACATTTATTGATTTACGTATGTTGAACCATCCCTGCATCCCTGGGATGAATCCAACTTGGTCATGGTGTATAATCTTCTTGATGATTTGTTGGATTCTGTTTGCCAGTATCTTATTAAGGATTTTTGCATCTATGTTCATTAGGGAGATTGGCCTGTAGTTCTCTTTCTTAGTTGGGTCCTTCTCTGGTTTTGGTATCAGGGTAATGCTTGCTTCCAGGAATGAATTTGGGAGTATTGCTTCCCTTTCAATTTCATTGAAAAGTTTGAGAAGTAGGGGCGTTAGGTCTTCTCTAAATTTCTTGTAGAATTCGGCAGTGAATCCATCAGGGCCTGGGCTTTTCTTTGTTGGGAGGTTTTTAATTACATCTTCAATTTCATTGGCTGATATTGGTTTATTTAGGATTTTTAAATCTTCTTGATTCAGCTTTGGTAATTCATACGTATCTAGGAATCTGTCCATTTCTTCTGCATTTTCCATCTTAGTAGAATATAAATTTTCAAAATAGGTATAGATGATCTTCTGGATTTCTGCAGGGTCTGTCGTGATATCACCCTTTTCATTTTCAATTGCATGGATTTGAGTCTTTTCTTTTCTTTTTTTTAATAAGGTTGGATAAGGGTTTGTCAATCTTATTTATTCTTTCAAAGAACCAACTTTTTGCTTCATTGATTCTTTGTATTGTTTTTTTATTCTCCAATACGTTAATTTCTGCTCTGATCTTTATAATTTCCTCCCTTGTACGGGCTTTTGGCTTAACCTGCTCTTCTTTTTCTAGAAGCTCGAGGTTCACCCTTAAGTTGTTTATTTGCGCTTGCTCTATTTTCCTGATACAAGTGTTTAATGCTATAAATTTCCCTCTTAGGACTGCTTTCATTGTATCCCATAAGTTCCGGTATGTTGTACTGTCATTATCATTCAGTTGTAGAAAGTGACTAATTTCTTCTTTAATTTCATCTGTGACCCATTGGTTGTTCAGGAGGATGCTGTTTAATTTCCATGTGTTTAGGGAGTTTTTGTGGGATCTTTTGCCATTGATTTCCAATTTCATTGCACTATGGTCTGATAATATGCATGGGATAATTTCAATTCCTTTGCATTTACTTAAGCAGGTTTTATGAGCTAGTATGTGGTCTATTTTGGAGAACGTCCCATGTGCAGCTGAGAAAAATGTGTATTCTGATGTTGTGGGATGGAACACTCTGTAGACATCTACTAAGTCCATTTGTTCAAAAGTTTGGTTCAGTTCTACTATTTCATTATTGATTTTCTGTCCAGTTGATCTATCTTTTTGTGACAGTGGAGTATTGAGATCTCCCAATATAATTGTATTAGTGCTTATTTGATTTTTCATGTCCTTTAGTACTTGTTTTATATAGCTGGGTGCATTGGTATTTGATGCATATATATTTATGATCGTTATCTCTTCCTCTTGGATTGTTCCCTTTACAAGGATGTAATGACCGTCTTTATCTCTCTGAATCCTTCTTGGCTTGAAGTTCACTTTGTCTGCAAAAAGAATAGCTACCCCTGCTTTTTTCTGGGTTCCTGTGGCATGGAGTATTGTTTTCCATCCTTTGACTTTCAGTCTATGAATTTCTTTCTGAATTAAATGTGTTTCTTGTATACAGCATATTGTTGGATCTTGCTTCTTGATCCATTTCGCCAGTCTGTGCCTTTTGATTGGTGAATTGAGACCGTTAACATTGATGGTTAAAACTGATATGTATTGACTTGTCATGATATTTTCCTGTTGTTGGTTCCCACTCTTTGTTTTTCCGCTTTCCGGCTATTTAATTATTTGCCCTGCCTGGTGGATTCCTTCTGTTGGGCTTCCTATCTCTTTCTAGAATGTCCTTCAGAACGTTTTGGAGTGCTGGTTTGGTGGTCATAAATTTTCTCAGATGTTCTTTGTCATGAAAGTATTTTATTTCTCCATCAATTTTGAAAGATAGTTTTGCAGGGTACATCAATCTGGGCTGAAAATTATTTTCCTTTAGAGCTTGCAATACATCATTCCAAGCTCTTCTTGAATTGAGGGTTTGTGCTGAAAAGTCAGCTGTGATTCTGATGGGTTTTCCTTCATAGGTGATTTGTCTCTTCTCCCTAACAGCTTTTAAGATTCTGCCCTTCTGTTGAATTTCTGGGATCTTGACTATAATATGTCTGGCTGAAGTTTTTTTTTGATCATGTCTAGTTGGTGTTCTAAAAGCTTCACTTATAGGGGTGTCAAATTCCTTTTCTCTTCCAGGAAAGTTCTCCCTGATTATGTCTTTGAACAAGGTTTTAATGTCTTTGATGCTATCTCCTGCTTTTTCATTTATTCCAATTATTCTTAAGTTGTTTATCTTTGAGTCATCTAGCAGCTGCTGAATTGATTTTTCATGGTCCCTTGCTATTTTTAAGAATTTTTCCATTTCATGATCACTAATTGCAAGCCTGTCTTCTATATCTGAGATCCTGTCCTCGCATTGGCTTATTCTGCTACAAATACTTTCAATGGAATTTTTTATCTCTTGGATATCTGCTTGAATCTGCCTTATAGATTCCATTTCTTTCCTATGCTGAGCATTCATGGTTTCTATAGTTTTCTTAAGTTCATCTATTTTTTTGTCTGTATCAGCTATAGTGTCTTTAAGCATGGTCTTCATTGTAGACATTATCTCTGCAGTTATCTGTGAGATTATTTCTGTTTTAATTTTTTCCAGAACCTCATTCAGTTGCTTTGTTGTTACCACTTCAGATAGGCCAGGTGGGTGGCTTTCGGATTGTCCCACCTCGTTGCTCCCTAGGTTTGCCTTTGGTGAATTGGATGTGTGTGGTTGCATCTTGTTTAAGTGTCGTCTCATTTTTTCTTTCTTTAATTCCTGGGGTGATGTTTGCAACTTACCTATAGTAGGTTACTTTATTGCTAGTGTTTAAGATCTTTAGAAGATGACTACTTCTCTGCAGTATCTTCCAAGTGGAGCTTGCTTTTAGGTTTTGAGCTTTCTGCCAGATCCTACCTCTTCAATTCGTTGGGTATGCGAAGTTGCTACCTGTTTGGCCCAGTCCTTGATTCTTTGGTACTGTGCCACTGTATTTTCTGTGTCCCTTAGTCAATCTCAATCATGAAATATCAGGAAGGAAAGATGTTTAGAACAATTATTTCACATTTGGCTATAATGTTAACTAAAGCATCAAACACAGCCTAAAAAATGACAGACTGAGCTAACCAGTTATTTACCACTTTTAGCTGTATAGAGTTGCGGTTATATAACAAAATCTATAACACACCAGAAAAATTATATGCAGTATACAAGTCCTATGTATGTCAATTTTTCCTTGAGGAGTTTAAATTTAAGATGAGTTAAGGAGGAAATAGAGTATTGGGAGAAGAGGAAGGAATTAGATGTAAGGTTAGAGGACCAAGAGGGATCCCACTAAAATTGGGACACTAGTGCAGAGGACAGGTGGTAAAAAGAGAAGGAAGGGATAAAAGGAAGAACAGATCACAACCACAATCACAAAGAAGTTAGAGGCGCTGTTTACACTCATATAAAAAACCAGAGAGAATAATGAAGGAAAGAGCAAATACACATACAGAAACAAAAACAAAGATAAAAACAATAAAACAGACAGATCAAAAATAAAACCCCACCAAAAAACAAAACAAAACAAAACAAAAACAAAAAAACCCTTCGCCAGAACAAAAAAACAAATCAGTGAGAAAAAAAATAAAAATAAAAATAAAAAATAAAAATAAAAATAAAAAATATAAAAAGAATCAGTTCCAGGTGTTGACTCTGTTGTAGGCAGGTTCCTTGTGACAAAGTCCTGTTCTGTGCAGGTCCGTCCCAGTAAGCCAGGAGCGCCCTCTGGTGGGTGGTGAGCAGAGGCGCGTACTTTCAGGCAGAGACCAGTCTAGCTCGCCTCCGCTCTCGCCGCCCTTTCACGATCCCTGGGCCTGAGAGGCTCAGCGTGCTGTCCGGAGCGCGGGTTCCCTGCACTGGTTCCCGCCGCTCTGGTTTTTCGCCACGCCTCCCACAATGGCGCCGGGCCAGTCGCTCTCTGGCGTGGGACAGGTGTGGCTGAGAGTCCAGTCTCGTTCGCCTGCTGACCTCAGCACACTTTCGTGGGCTCAATTGAGAGGCCCTGTGCTGCCCTGTCCGGAGCACAAGTTCCCAGAGCAGTTTCCGAGCCGCTCTGAGTTTCGCCACACCCCCCACAATGGCGCCGGGCCAGTCGCTCTCTGGCGCGGGACAGGTGTGGCTGAGAGTCCAGTCTCGTTCGCCTGCTGACCTCAGCACACTTTCGTGGGCTCAATTGAGAGGCCCTGTGCTGCCCTGTCCGGAGCACAAGTTCCCAGAGCAGTTTCCGAGCCGCTCTGAGTTTCGCCACACCCCCCACAATGGCGCCCGGCCGGTCGCTCTCTGGCGCGGGGCAGCTGTGGCTGAGAGACACTCACTGCCGGTCAGCGCCGTTCTCCGCCGCTCCCCTGCCCCGCCGCTGTCTCAGGATCCTCCGTGGGGGCTCCCTGGGCGCCAGCTGCCACCGTGTGTCCGTAGAATTGAGCCTCCGCCGGCGCTCCAACTCCCGGGATATTAGAAGGTGCATGCGCGCGGTCTGCTCCTTCTTTCCTTCTTCTTTGTTGGAAGTCACCCGTCACTGGTGCCGGGGGTCCCAGATTGCGCTTCAGAACTTTTCTGGGTTTCGGGGAGGCATCTCCCCCCCTCCTGCGCTTTCTGGGTCGCTATATTCCCGTGTTCCAATGGTAACTTTTAGAGAGAGTTTTGCTGCCTGCTTCTTACTCATCCGCCATCTTGAGGTCCGTCTCCTAGATTTTTAATCAGTATGTACCATATGTTTTTTTGACCAAAATTTTAACAGACAAAATTTTACCCATTATTCTTTTTTAATGAAGTTCCAACTCCTAAGACTATTTAAGGGTCTTTGTAATTTGGACTATAATATGCTTATATTTACTCTTTATTCTTCAAATCCTAAACTTTGGATATTACCCTAGAAATATCTTCCCAATCACAAATTGCTATATATAGTGATATCTGAAGACCAAATTGCTTGGGGCTCTTTACGGCTAGAGCTTGAAATTTGGAATGTCGACATATGATGAAATAAGCTCTTGGCTGCATCTCTCTCTGTCCCCACAAATGCTGAGTTTGTAGTCTTGGCCAGGCCATGTATCATGTCTGTATTTTGTTCAGGCCATTTTACTTTGCAGGAATGACCTTTTCTCCCTAACATACATATTCAAATTTTATCCAAAATTCCAGGCTCTGCATTAACTATATAGAGTGCAGGTACAAATTTTTTCCTAGGATGATTATAGCTTTTATTTCTCATATTATTGTTTTAAAACTTACCGATTCTTGAGTTATTTTAATTTTATTTTCATGTGAAAATGACTTGAAATCAATTAAATCATAAGTTGGTTTAGTGACAGGCATAATCTTCCTTATGGATATGATGGTAAAATAATACAATTTTAAGAAAATCTCACATTTGGATAGTGATGTGAGGGGCAATGAAATATAGATTATTGTGGGCAGAGTTGTCTTCTTTTCCATGAAAAATGCTCATCTCCCCATTTATTTAAGTAAATTTTTAATAAATTTTATAAAGTTTCATTTTTGTTCCATAAATGTCTTCAAATATCACCCTGGTTTTGTTACTATTGTTAACAAAATTATATTTATTTAAAGTAGTGCAATAAAAATTAAAATATTTAACATTTATAGATATGCTAAGAGTTTTTGAGCATTTCTTATTACATCTAAAATTATGTGTTATCTTTTGGATTATCTAAGTATAAACTCTTACCTATAAATAATGTTTTTATTTTTGTTTTCACCCCTTTGTACTTTTGTTTTATTTATATTTATTTTCTCATTTCTTTCACTAAAACATCACCCACTTGTGGATAAACTCAGTGAAAAGTGTTTTCTAAGAAAATAAAAATTAAATCATTGAGTAGTTATGTCACATACAGTAAAAATGCATTTAATGACACTAATAGCTATTGAGATATGAGGAAATAGAAACTCCTACATAATATTGGTTGAAGTGAAAATTGTTACAATTTCTATTCAGATTACTTCATCAATATTATTGAAGTTGAATAAACACAAATCTTGTGAAATTAACAGTACTGTTTTAGGTATTTATCCTTGGGATGAACTTGCACTTGGACAAACATGCTGGTTGTTGCACTGTTTTTAGCATTAAAAATATGGGGTTGAGCTTTTTCAGAAGCAGGTTAGTTAAATAAGCTATGGTTTAAACATATGATGGAATATTCCATAGCAACTAAAATTACTACTTTTATCTACTTTTAAAAACACATCTAAATCTCAAAAACAAACTATTCCTTAAAGAACAATATTCAGGTGAATAGTCAGAGAACATGTCATTTATATAAATTCTTAGTCACAAAAATATAATATATATCACATCTCTTTTACACTGCAATTATAGGACAGTGCTTATGTCTGGTGAGGAAATGAAAAACAATGAGATTGCATTTTATTTGTAGCTACAACATTTTTTTCTTAAACAACATGAGCCCTGAAGCATTTATAATACAATATTATTATACATCACTTCTTAATGGCATGTAAGTATTCATTTTTACAATATTAAGTATTTTTCTATATTCTCTTTTTTTTTTAATGTGGGTACCGGGAGTCAAACTCAGGACCTCGCACTTGCCAGGCAGGTGCTTATGCTGCTGAGCTATATCACTGGCCCCTATATTCTTTTTTTGTGTGTGTGGGTACTGGCGGGTTGACCTCAGGACCTCGCGCGCCAGCAGGCGCCCATGCCTCTGAACGATATCACCGGCCCCTTTTTCGTATGTGGGTTTTGGGAGTCGAACTCGGGCCCTTAAGCTTGCCGGGCAGGCGCTTAAGCCGCTGAGCCATCTCACCGGCCCTGGCCCCTATATTCTTGAAATATTTCACAAACCTCACTTCCCCCCAGGTCTTAGAACACTATTTACTAGAATATATTGTAAGCAGGATCCTGAAAATTATCTTTCTACTAGCCTTAACACTGATAAAATCTTTACATTTCTAACTATATGATGAACTTACCATGTTGCATTTGAAGGATATTTAAGGATGCTATCCATGTCTTTCAATAACTTGTATTTCAGAATATCTAATATTTTTAGATACTTTTGATGTACTAATTTTAAAAGCAGATGGTAATTTTAAAAATAAGTGGGAAATGGTTAATACTCATTATGCAAAACATTTGGTGAATCTATCTTTGTATGATAAACCGTGTATTCTGCTTTTTTCCCTTTTCAGTGACAGGTGAATTAGTAATTAAAATTACTAATACAATGTCAGTCATATAAAATGGCTATTCATTATGAATTGCAGTGTTTTCTTAGGCAATCTTTACTCCTACACAGTAATTCTTTACCTTCTGCATGTCATTTTTATTATCAGATGAAGGGTATGCCTACAATGCATATTAGAAAAATATTGCTGACACTTAAATTAGTTTTATATATCTGATTAAAACTCCTATCAAAACATATCATATAATAGGAGTTTTCAAACAGCCTTAGAGAAGATTCTGTGGAAAGATTTTGTTATTATTTTTATAGATAGAAGCAAAAATCGACGTGAAAACTTCAAGGAGTCAGTGGATTCTTTTGCTAGAGGATGTTCTGAGAAGAGAAAGACAGGGAGGACAGACATGACAACCAATGACCTGATGGTAGTGTGGAATTCCAAGTCAGAATATCAGGGAATTCTGTGACAACCTTTGTCATATGAAGGTCAAAGAGATCTCAAGATGAAGGACAGCACCTTTTACTCTAGGAACAGAAATGTTGGGCCTGAGTCTGAAGTTAACTGAAGTTAACTGTCTGTAACAAGTCAATCTTAAAAAGGGACAGGTGGCTAAATCACATCCAGATCAGTTATCAAACCTAGCATTTCCCTTCCTACTCAGTTGTGGCAGCTAAACAAAAAAGGTACCCTTGATGGAAATTGTGGAAGGCAGGTTGTCCTCCAACTTGGTGGTAGTGGCAGGTGCAATTTCCTGTTCGCAGAGGTGGATTTTTAGAGGCAGAAAAATTTTGTATCTAGATGGGCACTGGACTATTAGGTGTAAGAGATAGGTACTAGAGACCAGCTAGGTAACTAGCTAGGTTACTTGGATCATAAGTCTAAGGCCTTGGAAGTTACCTAGCTCAATTCCTTCATTTTGTAGATGACAGAGCTGACACCAATGGGGCTTTAATCACATAGCAAGTTGGTTTAATCTCCTGGAATTAACTCTTGGATCTCCTAACTTCCAAGATGATAGTGTTTTAACAACATCATCATTTCCGTAGGCTTGCAAAGATGACTTATCATGAAGCTCCTGAAGTGCTTGTCCAGGGCTTTGTGCACCCTCCCTGATTCAAGAATTACAAATACACCTAAAATTACTAATCGGGGTTAAAGTACTACAGCTTCTAAAAGTGAAAAAGTGCAAGTGCATAAATATTTGATCATTTTGACACTTTTATCCTCAAGAGATATTATCTATTCTTTTTTTAATGTAGGCAGGTCAACTGTGACTATAGGAAAGTATCATTATATCATGTGCCTGGCCAGGGCATAAGAAGCAGACCAGCTTCTATGTGGGTGTCTTGGGATTCTAGCTTGGAATCCAGGTACTATGCTGTGGGGAATCCCAAGCAGCTCTTGAGGGGTGGGGATGGCTCAATAAGAGAGGAGCTTAGGTCCCACTAGGTTTTCAGGATGAGTTGTTACGTTGGACAGAGATACTGGAATGTGTTTACTGGAATGTGTTCCTAGTGAGAACACATTATTCAAGAGGGCTTTAAAAACTGATTAGCACCTAGGTTTTATTGTTTGTAATATTTTCTTTTCTAAGATAAATTTTTGACTTGTGAATGACAAATATGTCTAAATAATTTAAGAAGAAACTCATAGTTGCAGATTTATGTTTTCTGGAATTATAATCGCCTTGCTACTTTTTTGTTGTTATTGTTTTCTCTGGTACTGGGGTTCAACCTGAGGACCTCAAGCATGCTAGGCTGGCACTCGACCACAAAGCTACTCTCCACCCTTTTTGTTGTATTTTCTGAGACAGTATCTTGCTAAATTGCCCAGTCTGGCCTTGAACTTGTGATCCTCCTGTTTTGATCTCCCATGTTGCTGGGATTATAGGTGTGTACCACTGTACTCTACTTGTACTACTTTTCTTTTATACTGAAGCCAGACTATAGGAAGCCCTTCTGGACTTCATTGAGGTCTGGAGGAGTCCACATTTGTAATCCCAAGGAAAATTTATTGGAATTCCAGTAAGTAATTCCAATCTACCACTCCAGTCCATGGCGAGAATAAAGACACTAAGGCATATTTGTAATTGTGGGGAGCCAAGGGGGTCCTAAATCCAGCTAGAATGATGGCTAACCAGAACAAAGGCCTTGACCCAGGGCCGGACCCGAGTTTTATTAATTTGTGAAGAGGGGAGTGGCTCGGGGATGAGTGACAGAGAAAGTTGGGAAGTACGTGAGTGCTGTGAGCTGGGCTAGGTAAGCGGCTTGAAATCACCTCTGAAATATGCAGAGAGAGAGATATGCAGAAAGAGTAATCTGCATATCACAGATTGGGACAGTATCTAGTGTTTTGGGGTTGGTGCTTTAGTTGTGATGTGTAATTGAGATGTCACAGCCTCTTTCTTGAAGCTCAATCCCAGTGGACAGCGTGGCGTCACTCGGCCTAGCTCACACATACTACTTAGGAGCTATAGGCAGGGCATCGCTGACTACACATCAGTACCCTGGATAGACCCATCGCATTGCTTAAAGCCAATTGAGGGGATAAAGAGAAATTTTTACCAGCTCTGTACATATCAATACATGGAAATAGGGCCAGGTTAACCAAAATGGAGACAACTGCTCTTCTTTCAAGGAGAGCTGTCCTGGTGGTCCTCCACACCAGACTGTCTTGGGTTCAAGACTTAGATCTTCTATTTATGGTGATATTCTGAACAGGTATTTTAATTCAGGCATTAATTTTAATTCAGGCATTGAAACAACTAGCTGTGTATCCTTAAGCAAGTTAATCATCTTTTCTAAGACTGAAGTTTCTTTAATTGGATATTCATAAATGTGATTCAAGCGGAGGTTGATAGGTGTTTACGTATTATGGCTTGTCCTCTAGAAACGTGCTGGAGGAACCACATGGAGAAGAGCAGGAGTGACCAGAAGGTCAATACCAGTTAACCATTGGGCATCTCAATGAGACTTCTCTGGACCACCCAAGCCCATTAGATCCCCCTAATGACCACAAGAGAGACCATTGGAAGAAGCCCTCAACTAAACCAGATTTAAATTGCAGAATTTTGAATTAATTTATGGTTTTATACAGATTCCTATCCTTTAGGGTTCTTTGTTGCGCAGCAAGAGATAACTACTCTTACCACATTACCATATTGCCATCGATTCCCCGGTTAACCTTATAAATCATTTACGGAAGATACTGTTGACTTAGCTTGTTAGTTGAAGAATCAATGGCTCCAATATAGATAGGCTCTTAGATTTTCTTTTATTGTGGTATTTTATTAATCCCTCCACCAAGTTGAGAAGAAAACAAAGTTTAATAATTGTAATGTCAAAAAACATGATCGTATTTCCAAAGTCAAATATAATTTATTTTATAGCTGAAAAGATAGTACTAGCACATTCTGCTAAGACATCTCCTCAATGTAGGAGAAGGGTTATAAGAGCCTCCACCAGAAAATGTATTTAGAGAAAGAGAGAAAGCCTAAGTGGGAACAATATTTGTGCATATGGAATAGCAGTTAGAATTGAACTAAAATCACACACCAAAAATTTGTTGTTCACGTGAGAAAATTTCACCCTCAAATCTCTTTTTAATAAAAATTTTGCATTGTTTCTCCTAGTTATCAAATTGCATTTTACTTGCTGCAGTTTTTAAAGCAGAAAATAGCTCACAATTTTATCAGCTTATTTTTATCCATAGATCATAGCTTCAATTGAGGGAGAGGTAAAATTTGGTTCATGTTTTATTCTTTTTCATTTCCTTTCCAAGGCATGGCCTCATTATTATATCTGGGCCAACTTGGATGCTTGAAATGAATGCTTTATAGTGCAGCAGAATGAAGTGTAATGAGTTGGTTATCTAAAGAGAGCAGAGGCAGTCACGCCGATTTTAAAGATGTAGATGGTAAACAATGTGATTTATTAGGTCCCTCAGGTCTCTTTTGGACTTCGTTCTAGAATGCCTTTATTTCTTTGGTGCTTTCTCAGGTGAGTAGCCCTGGCAGGCATCTTGAACCTTCTCTAATTGTATTCTATTTTCTTCAAAGGAAAGCATCATTAGCAATGTCCTCTAGCTTTAAACTCTTTTTCTGACTTGTTCAAAGTCAACTCAATAAAAATAATAAAACATATTGAAATCTCAAATTTTAGTGTGCATGAGGATCATCTTAGAAGCCAATTAAAATATAGAACCTTGCTCTTTCATATATGATAGGTTTCCTGGATATTAAAGCATCTGTTTTTTAATTAATTTTTTAAAACAAGCACTAAGGTGATTCTGAAACAGCCTAAAAAAATATTTTGTAACCTCAGTCCTACTTCTATTGTAGTGTTTTTCTTTCACATGATATTGTTAATTCATAGATATAGATACAGATACAGATATAGATGATATAGATCTAGATTGGATATAGATACAGATACAAATATAGATGTAGATGATATAGATACAGATATTTTAAGACCGATGATAGAGTGAGAACAATTAGTGATAGAGGGTTTCATGGGTGTAAGATAAGCCAATAGCTCTCTTTACCTTGGAGTACTCCCCTCTTAAAACCAAGTGCAACAGCAAAAAATTCAAAAATTCAAATTGCTATGCTTTGGGATCAAGAAATACTCTAGATATTCAATATTCAAAAATAACCATTATTTTAACAAACAGCTTCAGCATGACTTTATGTCATTATCAGTGAGTCAGTTCTTGTGAGGGCACAGCAGGGTCAGTTCTTGTGAGGGTGACTGTAGATTAAGGATGGCCCATTCTAAACTCCCATCATGGGCTTTCAACAATGTTCATAATCTTGATGGGTGAGTGTTTTCTTTAAGAGATAAACTCCTTGAGAGAAATTAGCTCTGTTACTATCTTAACCCTCTTATGTGTGTATATATATTTTTCCCCCTTTTTCCTTCCTTTCTTTCCCTTTTCCGCCATGCTATTTTTTTTTTTTTTTGTAGTCTTTGGTAACTATTACAATAAATATGCACTACTAGCAGACACAATTTATGTATCCAGATTAAATCGGAGTTATTAGTACTCTGTTCTTGCCCTGCCTGAAGAATCTAGAATATTTGATGGTGAATATTTGTTGATGGAAATGGGAAACGAAGAAAGGAATTTAAATTGACTTAATGTCTTATTTATATCCTTTTTTGTCTTAAAGTTCATGTTGACTATAAAGCTTTCTTGATTTAGAAATGTGAATGATTTGTGCAAAAATATTTAATCTTTGAGATACATATAAATACAATAGCTTGGGACAGAATAGTAAGTATTCCTATTGTTATTAATGGATGCAATTATGGTATCATTTCTTTTGTGCATCTTACTTTTCCAGAAACATAACTAGTGTTTTATTCTTCATCTGATTAAGAATTTGGTTATGACAGAAAACATGTACATATACAGATACATGTATCTATGCACAGAGTTATTAAAAGCCTTTAAAATCAGTAGATTATGTTAAATTTTCTACAAGATATATGCAGTGTGATGCAAAAAGCATTCAAGATGTGATCTTTGAGGAACTGGGATTAACAGAACATAAAAGGAAAAACACTAACTAATAAGAGATCTTAAAATTTAGTTAATGAAATACAGGAGAGATAGGTGAGAGTATTTCCAGAACCAAAGAGGAGAGAGAAGAAAATCTCTAAAAATGTCCATTAGATTCAGCAAGCAGTGGTCACTGGCAACCTTGGCAAAAGCATTTTCAGGAGAAACTGATCATAGGGAATTGAAGAAGAATTGGGAGAGAAAAAGGAAGATAACGAGTAGGCTGTAGTTACAAGATTAATGGGGAAGGAAAGAGAAAAGGAAGTTGTCATAGTCTGATAGTGCTAGGGCAGGGGCGTACATAGTAAAGAAGCAGCTGCTTAACTGTAAAGAATAGGGTGGGAGGGTCGCTTTGGTTTTATTGTAAGCTGTACGAAAGGTGGCAGTGGAAAGGTTGAACATACAAAAGAGAAAAGGGATAATACATGGAGCTGAGTCCTAGCAAATATGAGTGTTTAAATTAAAAGATTAATTTTAAGTGGAAAGGCACCTTTCCTTTGACATTAGAGAAAAACAATGAAGGTAAGTGTGATGTACATAATGAAAAATTCTTAGTGGATTGCAAACTTGTCAAAGAAAGAGGTCAGGTTAAATTACAATGTCCTTGTGCTCAAGGTGAAGGTAAGGTGAAATATATAACATAAAATTAATGGGCCGGTGAGATGGCTCAGCAGCGTAAGTGCCTGCCTGGCAAGCGCGAGGGCCCGAGTTTGACTCCCGGAACCCACATACGAAAAAGGGGCTGGTGATATCGCTCAGCGGCACGGGCGCCTACTGGCGCGTGAGGTCGTGAGGTCGACCCCCGGTACCCCCCCCAAAAAAAATTAATGATTGGGAAAGTGAACTTGTAATGGAACTGTACTATTCTGAAGAGTGAAGGATGGGTCATTGTTATGAAGAAATAAGTGGGCAGAGATCATGTGCTTTGTGATATTCACCGATTTAATGTGTGTGGAGCAGAAAGAAGGGGCCATTTGTCCCAGAAACTATGTAGAATGTTCTTATATTTTCTCTGCTTGATTTTCAATAAGATTTCATTAGAAGGTCTGCAATGACAGGACTATTACTATAACATAAATATTATACACCACTTTGTAAATTCCCTCTCAGACTAAAAACATTTATTTTTAAAAGTGTCGGGGGTTCGGATAAAAGCATTTATTTAGTTATCTATCCATTTATCTCCTTTCTCTAGAAAGAACTTAAGGGCATCTTTAATTTTTTTTCTTGGTATATGTTTTATGATAGTTAATTACATTCAACATGGGCATCATTAATATTAAGAAAATTGTACATTGAGCCTTTATGCAGTAAATATTTAAATGTGTGATTGAAATAAAGGCCTATTCTATAGCAGAAAGGGACACATTAAATTAACTACCATCATTATCATATCCACACACAGCTGTGAGTGCAGAATGGTCAGGGATTCTGGAGCATTCTTTTTCCTTACATTTCTGTTTGTTCCTGGCAGAAACAAACACCTGATACATTTGCCTAATGAACTCAGTTATTCTCCATCTGTTTTTTCCCCAACTTCTCATTTGTTATGTATCTGTGGAAAGAGATTCTAAAGGGAACAGGAATCTGTAATCCTAAGTCATAAGAATCAATAAAAATATTGGGTTAGTGACTTGAACTGTATAATATTTGAGAGTGAAAATAGGAAAATGTTTTGGAAGAAAATGATCTAATATTGCTTGTAAATGAGTTTAGTCAAAACCATTCCTTATTGTGAGTAACTGCCATTATTCAAAACCTGGTTGCTGGTGATATCGCTCAGTGGCACGGGCGCCTGCTGGCGCATGAGGTCCTGAGGTCGACCCCTGGTACCCACAAAAAACAAACAAACAAACAAAAAAACCCTGGTTAATCAAGCAAACTAGGGGAAACTCTAGTGTGAAACAGAATTTTAGAACATTGAAAGCAAATGTGATTTTATTACTTGTAAATGAACATCACATTGCATATTAAACTGAACGTGTTTTCCAGGAGTAGATTTTAAGAAATTTTATTATATGTGTAATTATATCAATTATCTGCAAATAAATGTTTCTGGAAAGGCGTATAACTGCTTGAAAAGAGTTTCTAATCTCATTACCTTGCAGAAGCCTATGTTTGATTGATCTAGGAAAAAAGAATAACAATGTCCTCTTTTCCTTGGTAGATCTGTGAATATGTTGGGACTGGTAATGTTATTATAAATATGTGTAGTGGTACATAAAAACACCTCCCAGCCCTGAACTTAGACATTTAATCTCTTATAAGTTATCACAAAGAGAACCATGCCTATTTTTCTTCACTGCTAACATCATGTTTAAAAAATAATTTATGTTCACTTGAATTGTATAATTCCTCTTCAGAGAATGTAGATATGCCTTCTATGTCATAGAGAAGTCTATATGCCTCTTTATCATTCACGTTTTTTCATGCAAACACAGCATAATTTTATCTTGGGAATACCAAGATATTTTATTCAAAAAATACTCATTTAGTATCTAACATAGACAGTTCATTATGCTTTATTTTTAACTATGAAAATTTAAGTGGACTCTGTCAGGTGACTGCTACTGGCACAGGCAACCCCTGGAGATAATAAGAGGACTGCTTTTCATTTGTGCAACGTTTTGTTGTACGTTTTCATACATGTTGCATATCACAATATACTTGTTTGAAATGTGAGATAAATGTTAATCAACACCCCTTGTTAGAAACTTTTACATCTTTTTACTATGCTACTTGCCACTTTTGTTCTTTCCCACTGTGCTGTTTAAAACAAGAATCATTTCTGATTTCATCACTCTGGACTACTGTCTAGCCCAGTTTCTTGCCCAGGGATGTGCTTATAATATTTAGTGGATGAATAAATTACTCATATTATTAAGAAATGAGTTATGGA
Organism: Erethizon dorsatum; assembly: GCA_028451465.1. NCBI lineage: Eukaryota > Metazoa > Chordata > Mammalia > Rodentia > Erethizontidae > Erethizon > Erethizon dorsatum. The sequence continues at coordinate 29,038,566 of CM051834.1, forward strand.
GAAATCAAAATAGTTTTTGCTTATCTAGAAACAGAACCAAAATCCATTGCTTTTTTTTGTCTTCTTTCTTTCCTTCCCCATTCAATCTTCTATACTACATAGATTTCTACATGAGTGTACCAAATGGTAACTAAATTTACATAAGGAACTAACAACTGATCTTTGATTGTTGAGTAACTCTTATGGAGAAAATAAAAGTATACTATTAGTTATCTCAACTGATGGAAAAATAAGGGAAGTGATTCAATTCTACCATTAGAAATATGAATGACAATTCATCTGCTTTGCTTTCAAGACAAATATTTGAGGGATCCAGAATTGGATTGTGCTACATGAAAAAGAGGAAGTGTCTGACAATAAATTTTAGAATGTTTTGAAGGGATTCTTATAAATTTTCATTTTATGAAAATTGCTAGAAATTTATTGGATGCTTATCTGTTCAACATGATGGTGAAGTAATGCCACTGAACCTCTGATATTTCCAAATATCTCTATGCAAACAGTACTCGATGTGTGACAAATACATTGTTAACAGATTATTCAACTACACATTTTTTAATTTGTGGTGTACTTGGTAGCCACATATTGAAGGTATCTTTTTTTTTTGTGGGTACTAGGGGTCAAACTCAGGACCTCGTGTGCCAGCAGGTGCCCGTGCCACTGAGCGATATCACCGGCCCTTTTTTCGTATGTGGGTACTGGGGGTCGAACTCAGGACCTCACACTTGCCAGGCAGGTGCTTATGCTGCTGAGCTATCTCACTGGCCTGAAGATATCTTTAAATATGAAAGATTACCACTGGACAAAATTCTTTTCCTCATCTATAAAACGTGTAGATTGTTGAGTTTGAGTTATTAAGTGCTACGCATTCATTAAAGTATTACTGTATTAACTTAATAATTTGCATTACAAAAGGTAAGCCTAAATAGATATCTTTTCAGTGTTAGATGAGGTCAGGAAGTCATTTATAACTTTGAAAAAATGCTTATGTTTCATTAGATAGTGGATAGTCATGGAGGAGTAGAAGCTAGTTAAATAGAAAATTTAAAAAATCACTATTAGATATAATACAGTGGTGCTGACATTCTTAGAACTGTTTCAAAGGTCATAATTTGTGGATGGACAGCTAGATGGGACTAACACATACTGAAAAACCTCTAAAGGAGCTTTGCTACCAGAAAGGAAAAGTTTCCTGATTAATCAGGAAAATATTTCAGTACTCTAGTTTAAATGTAGTTTGAATTCTCTTCCCTTGAAAAGGTTCAAAATTAATAGATCTGGGCAATTTTTAAAATTATAGTCTTCCTCTGAAAAACAAGTTAACTTGCAGTGTTTGTTTCATTTAGGAAATACAATATTGCATTTTGGGGGAATTATCATTCCCCTACCACATAGTTTTTCTTCCCTAATTTTTTTGTTGTTATTGTTATTTTTCTGAGATAGGGTCTCCCACGTTAGTTCAGGATGGCCTTGAACTCACTATGTAGTGTAGGCTGGCCTCAAATTCACTGCGATCCTCCTGCCTCTGCCTCCTGAGTCTTGGGATTATGGGTGTGGGACACCACACCCAGATCCTCATTGTATTTTTGCCCAGGATGTCTTTGAAGAGAAATTTTTTCTATTAGCAATAAAGAAAAGAAGCTGTTATTTTAAAATTCTTTCCTTTAAGTATCTGCTTAAGGGTCACCTTTTTATTTTATTTGTTCAAAGATGTTAATATTCTCTTGAAGCATCCTGACTCTTCTGCCAAAACCTCATAGACAGACTAAATAAAGTACTCCTGCCTTGGTTTTAAGATAGACGCTTGATGGATTCAGAATTGTGCTGCAGACAAATAAGAGAGCCAAGAATTGGGCAAACTTTATGATAAGGAAGTTACTGATCAATGAAGACTTAGATAAGTTGAGAAAGAATTAAAAATACCACTGTTTGGCCAAATTCTAATTTATTTCCATGATGTAAGTGCAGGATTAGCAAATAAAACAGAGTGACTACAAACATAATAGAGAAACATTTTCAGGTCATAGTGCTTTTAGTTGAATGTCATAGACTCCTTCACTTATCCTCATTTTAATTGTCTAGTTTCTTTTCCCATGAAAACTCACCTTTTGGATTCCTTAATATTACCCCTGAAATACCCCTGATTCTTTGTATTGTTTTCTTAGTCTCAATTGCATTACTTTCTGCTGTGATCTTTATAATTTCCTCCCTTGTATGGGCATTGGGATTGACTTGCTCTTCTTTTTCCAGAAGCTTGAGGTGCAGCATTAGGTTGTTTATTTGTGCTCATTCTGTTTTCCTGATGTGAGAATTCACCACTATAAATTTTCCTCTTAGGACTGCTTTCATTACGTCCCACAGGTTCCAGTAAGTGTATGTGCATTTTTGTTTGATTGTGGATATTGTTTAACTCCTTCTTTAATTTCTTCTGTGACCCACTGTTTGTTCAGGAGGATATTATTTAATTTCTATGTGTTTAGGGAGTTTTTGCAGCTTCTTTTACCATTAATTTCCAATTTCATTGCACTATGGTCAGATAATATACATGGGATAATTTCAACTCCTTTGCATTTACTTAAGTATGTTCTATGGGCTAGTATATGGTCTATTTTAGAGAATGGTCCATGTGCAGCTGAGGAGAATGTGTATTCTGATGCTGTTGGGTTGAACACTCTGTAAATTACTATTGTGTCCATTTGTTCACAGGTTTGGTTTAGTTCTGTTGTTTCTTTGCTAGTTTTTTTATCTAGTTGATCTATCTCTTTGTGACCATGGAGTATTAAGGTCCCCCATTAAAATTGTGTTATTGCTTATTTGATTTTTCATGTCTATTAATATTTGTCTTATATAGTTGGGTGCTCCTGTATTTGGTGCATATATATTTATGATTGTTATCCCTTCCTCTTGAAGTTTTCCCCTAACAAGTATGTAGTGACCTTCTTTATCTCTTTTGGTCATTCTTGGTTTGAAGTTCACATTGTGTGCAAACAGAATAACTACCCCTGCTTTTTTCTGGGTTCCTGTTGAATGAAGTATTGTTTTCCATTCTTTGACTTTCAATCTATGAGTTTCTTTTTGAGTTAAATGTGTTTCTTGAATACAGCATATTGTTGGATCTTGTTTCTTGATCCATTCTGCCATCTGTTTCTTTTGATTGGTGAATTGAGGCCATTTACATTGATGATTATAACTGATATGTATTGGCTTATCTTTGTCATGTTATTTTCCCACTGTTGGTTCCCTGCTTTTCCCCTTTGTTTATTTGCTTGTCCTGTCTTGTGATTTCTTTCTGTTGTTGTTCTTGGAATTGTGGTCATTTTTATCTCTGTCTAGAATATCTTTCAATACTCTTTGTAGGGTTGGTTTGGTGGTCATGAATTTCTTCAGTTGTTCTTTTTCATGGAAGTATCTTATTTCTCCATTTATTTTGAAAGATAATTTTGTAAGGTACATCAATCTGGGTTGGAAGTTGTTTTCTTTCAGGACTTGAAATACTTCACTCCAAGCTCTTCTTGATTTGAGGGTTTGTGTTGAGAAGTCTGCCATGATTCTGATGGGCTTTCCTTTATAGGTGATTGGTTTCTTTTCTCTAACAGCTTTTAATATTCTGTTCTTGTGCTGCATTTCTGGGATATTGATTATTATATGTCTGGGAGTAGGTTTATTTTGGTTATGGCTAATTGAAGTTCTATATGCCTCACTTATCTGTATGTCAGATTCCGTTCCCATGCTTGGGAAATTTTCTGCTATTATTTCTGCAAATAGTCTTTTTATGTTATTTGTGTTGACTTCTGCTTTTTCATTGACACCTATCAATCTTACATTGTTTTTCTTTGTATCATCTTGCAGCTGTTATTTCTTGATCCCTTGTTATTTTTAAGAGATCTTTCCTTTTGTGATTGCTAGCCATGATCTTGTCTTCAAGGTCTGAAAGTCTGTCTTTGGTTTCATTCAAGTGGTTTTGCCAGCTTTCAAGGAATTTCTAATTTTCTGGATATCTGTTTGAATCAGTTTTATGCATTCTATTTCTTTCCTATACTGGTTGTTCAGTTTCCATCCTTTTCCTATCATCATCTATTTTTTTAAATCTATCTCTACTCTAGATTTGCTGAGCAATTTGTTTATGAATATTGACATTTCTTTTTTTACCTGAGAGATTATTTCTGATCTGATTTCCTCTATAGCCTCATGGATTTTTTCTTTACTTCAGTTGCTATCCTTTCAGAAATTTCAGTTGTGTGTCTTCCTTTTTCCTCTATCTTGTTGTCTCCTGGTCTTGTCCTGGGTGGGCTGGAGGTCTGGCATTGCATCTTGCTTCCACATCTTGTCATTTTCTATTTCAAAAGTTTTTATTTTGTTTTCTATGTTGATCCTTGTAAGTTTTTTAGTAGGTAGCTATATCACTAGTATCAAGTCCTCTCTAGGAAAATTCTATTCCTCAAGGATGTCTTCTGTGTGTAGGAGGCTTTTGTCTGTTCCAAGATCCTACATTCCCAGTAAATTAAGAGTGAGATGTTGGTATCTGTTTGGCTCAGTCCCCAGTTATTTGGTGCTGGACTGTGGTGAGGTTATTACCCCAGATCTTCCCAGTATTGTTACAGAAGGGAGAATAACTGATTACAACTTATATGACATCCTACCTAAAGTAGTGTAGTTAGTAATAACAATAGCATCAAACACAGATTAGAAACTAACAGCTATTAATTTTGTACCTTAAACCATAGGAGCAAAATTTACAATTATATAACAGAATCAGTTGTAAATTGGGAGCTTGTATTCAAAGTGTTTCCCCTTGGTAGAGTGGTTTTACCCTGTGGTGGAAAGATTTAAGAAGGATAATGGATAAAACAGAGATAACTGAAAAGAAAGTAGAAGCAAGGCTGGAGGACAAAGGATGATCACACAACTTTGAGAAACTAGAGGAGAGGTCTGAAGAGAAAGAATGAGTAAGCAAGGGATTATCTGAACTTGGTCTCTGGATTTGTGGGATGGGATTAGTTTTCTGTTGCTGGAGTTCTCCCCAGCCATTTAGAAAAGAGAGAAAAAGAAAAAGAAAGAAAAAAAGAAAAAAGAAAAAAACAAATAAACAAACAACAACAAAAAAAGAGAGAACATGGGCAGCTCCACCTACCTGCTTCTATTCTGTGTGTCTTTGTCCCCAAGCATAAAGCCAGATCACCTAACTTACCACCTGTTAGCTCATATTGTTATTGTTGCTTTGGATTTTTCATTCCACTAGTCCTGCCTGTCCATTCTGTGCACCCTAGTTGGGACCCTACTGTGTCACTGGCATTTCCTCTGGTTTCTGGGCCTTCCTGAGGGTTTCACCTCAGTCGTGGTAGCAGCGAGGGGATGGGCCATTCTCTGGGCATTCTGGCGCGGTTCACCTGAGTCCTGGTGGCCATTATGGCAATGGGAGGGGCCCACACCATTCACCTGGGTTCTACAGTTTTGAGGATAGTCTTTGTCTGACAAGTTTGTAGAGGTTTCAGTCCATAATTGGCTGGCTCCAAGGTAGGGTGGCTTGGCAGAGGAGAACAGTCATGGCAGGCAGAAAATAGCAAAACCAGTTAGAGCTGTTTTAACTTGCAGAGGAATACATGAAAGAGGTGGAAATAGCACAGCTAGTTTCAGATATATGCACGGTCCTTTCAATTTTTGGCTGAATACTAATCTGCATGTAAAGCAAAACAAAAACATAAACAACAACAACAAAAACCCAAACAAACAAACAAACAAAACCCCAAAAACACTAGACAGTGGAAAGTAGGGAATCCTGCAGGTTGTGCAGAACTTGGAATAGCTCCTTATGCCAGTGTGAAGAGTAGAAAGCCCTCCTAATATACCATAAAATTATCACAAGCTATCAGTTATACAAGGAAGTAGGAAAATGCCTAAATGAGCTATGAGCAAAATAAATACAGTGAAAACTAAGTCATAGTACTAATGCATCAATGAAAGTACACCCCACATCATGGATTAAAATATCTGCAATTTAGGGCCGGTGAGATGGCTCAGCGGCTTAAGCGCCTGCCTGGCAAGCGCGAGGGCCCGAGTTCGACTCCCGGAACCCACATATGAAAAAGGGGCCGGTGATATCGCTCAGCGGCACGGGCGCCTCCTGGCGCGCGACGTCCTGAGGTCGACCCCCCGGTACCCACAAAAAAAAAAAAAAAAAAAAAAAAAAAAAATCTGCAATTTGCAGAGCTGACATGAGGCTGATATTGAAGACATATAAAGAACTCCCACAGCTGAATACTATCATCATCATTATCATCATTACCATCATCACCATCATCATCGTCATCAACTACAAAAAGCAATAGACAAGTTCCCCAATTTAAAAATGGGCAAAGAATCTAGACATTTTTGTAAAGAAGAAATAATAATAGTCAATAAGTACCTGAAGAGATGCTCAACATAATTAGTCATTGAAGAAAAATAAATCAAAACTGCAATGAGATACCACTTCATATCCAGTGGGATGACTAAAGTATAATACAAGATGGATATAAGAAGTATTGGTGAGGGTGTAAAGACACTGGAAAACATTGAAAGACATTGATGAGATGGAAAATACTATATACCACATATACTATATACCACAAATACTATATACCACATCAATACATTGATGTGGGCACTTTGGAAATTGTTTTGGCTGTTCCTGGACAGTTATACATACAGTTAGCATGTAAGACATCAGTTCTATTCCTTAGTATATGTTTAAGAGAACTGAATATATATGTCCATGAAAAATTTGTATGTGAAAATTCACAGCAACATTATTCATAATAACCAAAAGGTAGAAACAACTCAATGCCCATCCACTGACAAATGGATGCATATAATGCAGGATGCAGTAAACCTTGGTTTGAGAGCATAATTCTTTTTAGAAACATGCTTGTAATCTAAAGCACTTATATATTAAAATGAATTTCTTCGTAAGAGATAATGGAAACTCAGATGATTTGTTCCACAACCTAAAAATATTTATATAAAAATGACTATAATGCTGTAATATAATGTGAAATAATAAAGAAATACAACATATAAAGCAAATTAAAAAAATTAACCTGCATTTATCTTTGAAAACTTTCATGGTTTGTATGAAGGAAAGGAGGGTTATTGTGTAGAACGACTTTCAGCATCATTAATGGAATCACTGCTATCTATTGGCTCAGTGGAATCTTTTTCTTTTTGTGCAACTTTAACAAGGAACCTACCCAATGACACTTGCTTTTGTGCCCTTTGGAGGATTTCACAGAAATGCGACATTGCATTATCATTAAACAGATTCATCACTTTCACTGCTACAGCCTTACTTGGGTAATGTTTTCCTACAAAATTTTGCACTGTTTCCCACTTTTTACACATCCCCCTAATCTTATTTGAAGTGAGGGATTTCCTCCCTTTTTATTCCTCCGCTGGAAGTGAGATTTTCTCCATAACCTTTTGGTGTTGGGATACAATTACCATCACCCATAATCTGAGAGAGAGAGAACGAGAAAGCAAGAGAGAGACAGAGAGACAGAGAGGCAGAGACAGAGACAGAATAAGAACCATGGCTCAGTTGTGATCATGTGACATTTGGTATCTCATTTTGCAAGACACATGTTGCAAGTCATCAAGACTTCACTTGTTCATGAAGTTAAAATTTATTAGAAATGTTTGCTTGTCTTGTGGAACACTCACAGAACAAGTTACTCGCAGGTCAAGGTTTTACTGTATTTATACAAGGATTTATGTTTCAGCCACAAAAATGAATTAAGTACTGATATATGCTACAATATAGATTAACTATAAAATATTATACTACATAAAAGAAGCCAGACACAAAATGCTACTTTATATAATTTCATTTATGACTGTAAATGAAACGTATATTCCTTTATTAAGTATCCAGAAAAGGCACATCCGTAGATACAGAAGCACATAGATTAGTGGTTGCTAGGGACTGAAAAGAAGGAGGAATGGAGAGTGACTACAAGTAGTTACAGAATTTCCTTTTATGGCAACAAAAATAAACTAAAATTAAATAGTGGTATGGTTGCATATTCTGTTAATACACTAAAAACTATTCATTTGTCTGCTTTAACATGGTGAATTGTTTTGATACATGGGCCATGCCAATAGTGCTGTTGTGAATGATGTGCATAGTCCAAAATTTATTTGAAAAACTGAATTTAGAGTTCAATATCTTCCTGTCATGAAAATTCCTAATGCAGATATCTCCACTGGTAGATTCTAGCAAAATATATTTGGAAGAAGTAATGTAAATTCTACAAAAACTCTTCCAGAAAAACAAAACCAAAAAAAAAATAGAAATGTTATCTAGATTACTTTATGGCTTTTTTTTTGTGGATACCGGAGTTCGAACTCAGGACCTCGTGTGCCAGCAGGCGTCCGTGCCGCTGAGCGATATCACCGGCCCTTTTTTTTTTTTTTTTTGTATGTGGGTACCGGGAGTCGAACTCAGGACCTCGCGCCAGGCAGGCACTTATGCTGCTGAGCTATCTCACTGGCCCTATGGCTTTATTTTGATTAAAACCCAGAGACAGTATAAGATATGAAAACTGCATATTGTTCTCTCTTATAAACATAGATTTAAAAATCATTATCAAATATTAACAAATAGAATGTAACAATATACAACAAGGATAATATATACTGATGAACTGGGATTTAGGCCAGGCAGGTAAATTAGGTTTATCTTTTAGAAACCAATGTAATTCACATTCACTCTTATTAATAAGCTATCAAAAGGAAACAATGTGATTTTCTCAAAATACATTACAAAAACAATGTCTATTTATGATAAAAATTCTTGCCAACCTAGGAATGAAAGGCAATATCTTCAGTCAGTTAGAATATTTCTGTAAAAAGAAATATGCAGCTAACATCACACTTAATGGTGAAAATCTGAATGGTAAAAATCTGAATATAACATATTTACTCAGATGGGGGAAGAGTTATCTTTTTCTACTGCAAAACTTTACCACTGAACCACTTTGAAGGAAGGCTGAGATTAGTATAGTTAATAGCAGTAGAATTATCCAGTACCTTATTCAGTCCCGGGGAGCAGCATTAGGGAGTTCTTACAATGCTGTTTTGATTCCTTTTCACTGTTTCGTTTAAACCAATCCTCTCATTTTTCCTGATTAAAAGAATGCGTTATGCTGGATGATGGGGAAGATCCTGGATACTCTTCTTTCATATCTCCAGTCTTCATCACATCCTCCCCTCCTTTGTACCCTAGAGGTGTCTTTTGAGGGTACATTCTTTGCTTTTTGTATCTCATTAGGAATCAGTCAGTTGGAGGAACTGACAGGAGACCAGATGTGTGTGTGTATATATATATATATATATGTTTCTCTATCTCCTTCCCTGTTGGATCTTAAATTGCACCCTTGACCAAAGGTAGCTCCCTAATAGTTGCAAATTCCCCTGATAACTGTCTGTTAATTCCATGAGTCTTTGCTAAATCACTGGCTAAAGAGGTTTCTGGAGTTAGTTTCCTCCTGGGGTCCAGCCCTGCCCTCTGCTCATGTACCTATGTACTATTCATCTGCAATGCCACAGACCAACTTGTTTGGGATTAATAAATTTTCTGAGGTCATGTCCCAGAAGTGGGGCTGGGATTTGAACCTGGAAAACCTGATTCCAGAAATGGGGCTTCCAGTTGGTTTTCTGTTGCTATTATAACACATAATCATAATCTTAGTGACTTAAAATCCACTTATTATTGCAGAATTTCATGGATCAGAAAGATCATAGACCTTAGCTCAACTGAATTCTTGTTTCAAGGTCTTGAAAGGCTGAAATCAAAGTGTCACTTTGTCTGGGTCTCTCAGCAAGAGTCTGCCTCCATGAGTAAACTTAAAGTTCATTGAGGTCTTGGTTGACTTCAGTTCCTTATAATAGTACAGCTGACATCCTACTGCCTTACTGTGTTTTTCACACAATACTCCTGCATGCTGCCTGACTTCCTTCTCTTATTTTCCATGAAGCCAGACTCAAGCAAAGATGTACTGAATTATTCTCAGGCATTGAATCTCTCTCTCTCTCTTTTTTTTCCTTCGGCATCTTTCTGCTTCCAGCCAGAGAAACCTCTCTGCTTTTAAGGACTAATGTGATTACATTGGACCCACTCAGGCAATCCAGAATAATCTCCTTATTTTAAGGTCCATAAATTTAATTAATTTGCAAAATCTGTTTTGCCATGCAATATAATATATTCATAAATCTGAGGACATTATTTAGGGAGCCAATATGTTTAATAAAATCACAATTATGTGCCACCACTTTCAGTAGTCCTCTATTTTAATAAAACAGTGTTCCTGATCAACAATTCTTAAAAGGCACACTCTTGCTGAGTATCTTAGCTACTTTTCTCATTGCTGAGACAAAATACCTGACCCTCAAAGTTAAAGGAGGAAAGGTTTATAGTAGCTCACAGTTTGCAGAGGTTTCATTTCATAGTTGGCTGGTCCAAGGCGGGGTGGCATGGCAGAGGGGCATCACTGAGGAGAAAGAGTCCATGGCAGACAGAAGGCAGCAAAGCAGCAAGTGACAACAGCAACCTTCTTTTTGTTCCTTATATTATATCCAGACTACATGCCCTTAGGACAGGTAGCACTCACACCCGGTTTGGGCCTTCCCATTTTCCACACCCAGAACTAAACCAAACCAATCACATTTAGTAACCACACATGCTTGATCCCAGCATCACATACTCTAGATCCAGCCACCTCTGAAAAGACCCACGTATGACACATGAGGCTTTGGAAGGACATCTAGACACAAGCCATAACACTAAGAATAAAGTATAAGGTATATAAGTAATATTTGAGGATAAAATATGTAAGAAATTATAATAAATCTCATATTTTTTGATTTCTGGGTAAATTTTAAAAGTCAAAACATGCTCACTTTGGCAGCACATATACTAAAAGTCAAATGTATGAAGATATCAATAGAAAAGTAATCCTCATTCCTGTAAGACATTCCTTCCTTTATTCAAGGAATCACTTGGTATTTACTACAGGAATTTTAACAGACGCTTTCCATAATATGCGTGAAAATTTTTAATCCTCTAATTTTGTTCATTTTGGTGGTTAATATATAAAGTACCACATCTTCTCCAAAGCCTTAGGTCTTTTCTCAACATATTTATTTTAATTGCATCCTGAAGGTTATTCCACACATGATTGCATTGGTGCATCCAGAAAGCAATAATTCAAAAGGTATAACAGATGGGATTGATTTGTCTACAAATAGCAGATGTTGGTCATTCATTCGGATTGCCAGTGAGCTGATATGAGATAAAGCGTAGACTAGATCTAAGATTGTCTATTGTGCTTTACCATATCCAGCTTATGCATTGGTTTTTAGTACAAAGAGATTTTTCATAAGATAATGATGATCCCTGTATTACTTGACAAGTGAGTATACCAAGTAAAATAAAAAGTCTTTGTCTTCACTCATATAATAACATATCCCTTTAACACTAGCACAGATGTGAATGAATTCATTTTTTAACCACATCATTACAGAAGATTCTTGTTGATATTTTCATTACTTTCTATGTTATAATAATTCTTGTAATCTTATTAAGGGTATAACTTAGATGTGATTTATCTTTACAACCCTTACATTTCCTCTTACTGGTGCTAGAACAAAGCAAACACTCAGGTGTTTTAGTTACTTAAAAAGTTTCATCATCCCTTCATTTTTTTTTTTTTCTACGTAGAACTGTTGTAAGCCTATGTTGTATTACTCTAGTTTAGGTCCTGGGATAAGAGAGACAAATAGGAAACAGATTCTCAAAAATGTTCACAGATTAAAAAGAACAACATGTAAATGGATCATTTTTATGCAGTGATAATTGCTATCCTTGAGAATATTAAAGGAGCATAGAGGAAATAGACTTACCTGGCAACCACATCAGATTTGGTTGGTGGAGGGCAAATCTTCCATACTATATTTGTGGGCTGGCTCTCGGCTGGATGATATGTTTGAGCAGCACAGTAGTTGATACGGTGATGTTCGTATGCTTCTTTGTGTTAATCTGCCACTGATTTTTCATTTCCCCTTGAGATCCATGACTTGCCTTTGTAAGATAGTAGTTAGATAGGAATATAGTATAACTAGCCTACAAGGGTTTCAGGTTGACACTTTGGTAAACTTAGAATTACGCTTTAAATGGCTATCCAATCTGCTTCTCCAACCTGAAAGTAACTTGACTGTAAAAGTCAATGAAGATTTTCATATTTGGTGACAACCTGACCTTAGTTTATGAATCAATATCATTTGAAATGCTGAGAGGCATGAAACCATGCATCCAATTAGCAGGTGAGAGGCTAGTTGCATAGTCTCCAGAGAAAACAAGGAAATAAATAAAGCATGAATCAATAAATAATGGGGCTCTCAACTCATGATTATCTGATTGTATGCCTTTCCTCATGCTTCATATATGAAGTTAATGACTTCAAAGCTTAACCTCCTTTTCAATAACAAAATCAGGCACTGAAAACCCCTCTGAGGCAGAATATTTACCTTTTTTCCACTCGTGTAGGATTGAAGGACAAAACCCTAGATATGATTTTCTTTTCTTCTCCTTAACAAAGGAATTTGGATATGGCTTGCTTGAATGGGAAAGTCTAAGATTCTTGCTGTTCAAATATGATCTGTTCTCTTTAGTGACAAAGAATTTTTATTTGAGTCTCTTCTTTGGCGAGGTGCTTACATTTAAAACTATAACTATTATTCTCTAAATATTAAGTTGGTTTGAAGGACGTCTATTTAACCCTTCAATGCCTAGTGATCCACATTTGGAACACTCAATACAATGGAAGGTATTGAAATATGTTCTCTTCAGATTCTTGTTCCTTCAATTTTTCTAGTTAACATAAATGAATTTCATGCAAAAATTTAAAAAATTTTGATCTTTGGCATTAATGGGTTCATGGGGGAATTTTAGTTGTTGGAATCAAGAATTTTGAGGAACTTTGAGAGGTTCACATAGAACTTCCACTCTCAGTCTCCCTGGCATGTTTTTAAAGCACATCAGCTATAGAAGTTGGCTGGTAAGAATTTGTGTTTTCCAGTCCTTACACTGCTTCCACCATGGACAATTTTCTGCAGAAATAAGGCTTATCTAGACATTTATATGTATGTAATTTTATGTTAAATATATTTATAACTCTGAATAAGTATAGTAGAAAGAATAGACTTTTTTGTAGGCTATAGGGAGTTAGACATAATTTCAGCTATAATTCTCCATTGGCTAATTTTGTGATTATTTTATGGGGTGTTTTCTTTATAATTCCCATCCTTATTTAAAATCTATAAATGTGAATATTTTCAGGTTTAAAATATAATGAGAAAAGTAGATTCACTCAGAGAAGTCATAGAAAATAGATTTCAGAAGTAGTCTGGTAATAAGAATTTTCAGCAGTATTGAATTTAAAACTGGGTCATCCTATTACATTACTAGATACGTTGTACTAGTTCATTTCATATAAGAAATACTGTCATTGTTATGATATTTATTAATGGCTTTGGGTTGTATTTCTTTCTTAGTTTGGAGAATTGTCCCATCCATATATTTTTAAAAAGCTACAGTCTTTATTCTTTTTTTTTTTTTTTTTTGTGGGTACCGGGGGTCGACCTCAGGACCTCACACGCCAGCAGGCGCCCATGCCGCTGAGCGATATCACCGGCCCCTTTTTTGTATGTGGGATCCGGGAGTCGAACTCGGGTCCTCGCGCTTGCCAGGCAGGCGCGTACACCGCTGAGCCATCTCACCGGCCTACAGTCTTTATTCTTATACACTGAAAACCATGGAAAAAATGTGTATTAATTTACCTAAAGATTAGAAGGTAATTGCATTAGCCCTTCCTTAACTGGTAACTTATTTGAGGAAATGCACTGAGTTGTGAGATAAAATTATTCCCTTGAGGTTTCTTTTAATAGGTTGAATCCTCCTTTCATTGTATTTGTTGTCTGGATAGACACTCATCTGCATCATTTCTTAATGTGGTAAATTTTGTTTTTTTATCTGCCTCCTCAATTTAGGGAAATGCCATTTACAGTCCCATGTTGACTTCACTGCCAATTTTAATCTTCATTATTCTCATTACTGATTGTGATGTGTTGATTTGTCCCATGGTCCTCTTTGAAGTTTTGTCAGTTTGGGAATGACACTCTATGTGCTTTGATTACCTAATAAAGAACTACATAGTAGTAGTTTTCTTCTTATCCTTTTTCTTTATGTTTTTCAATTGACATGTTCAATTATTAATTCCAAACACTCACTAGAATTAAATACAGCAGGCCAATGATACTGTCAGTTTCCTCCACAGCTCCATAAAGCCTTAGGCAATTTTACTTAAATATCAAGCTCCTTTTTCTCTTCTTGTCAACAGTTGGAGAACTGACCTTTTTCTCTGAAAGCAAGTGAGAGATCCTGTAATTTTCAATATTGCTTGGGTTTAATTTGAACATTTTCAACTAATGCTGTCACCTAGCTACTAATTCTCACTTTGTTAAAAATGTGGTTTTTGCCAGAACACAGGAATTGTTACTACCTGTATTCAGTAATTTCCACTGTGAGTTCCCATTCATAAATCCTTGAGACAAGTGCCAAACCCAAAGCACTAACTGAGACAAACTAGGAAGCAAAACATTTTTGAAATATATAGTACATTAACTAATGTAGGGCATTTTTAACATAGCCCAACTTTAGTAAGCATTATGAAAATCTTTTTGAAATGTTTGGTTATTATAAATGAATTTTCCTTTTAATCTGTCAGGGTCATTCATTGGAAATTACACACAAAAGACTTGGCTCTCTACTATGTAATGTAAAAATATTGGGAAGCCCTTGCCTATGTAAAATCTTTCTCCAGAGGGATGCTTCTAAGTTTTCTTACTGCTACAGTAATATTTTGGTAACAAAGACCTTAGCCTGAACTTTCTTTCTTGTAATCAATTGATGGCTCTCCATAGCATTCATAATGGAGTTCAAAATCTGAAGCTGAACTTAAGAGCTTCTCAACTTCTGACTCATCTTTTTGCCCTACGCATTGTGCGGAGATCTTCTAAATGACATGTGGTTCATTCCACACCTCCTGCTATTTTTGCCTGTTCCTTCTTCTTGAGGCCCTGTGTGCCTAAAACATCCTCTCCCTTCTATAGGAACTTCCTCATTTTACAAACTCAGCTTCCTTAGCACATTACAGATGAAGCCTTCAAAGAATTATGTACCTCAAGCCTATTTGTTTCTATTAGAGTTTGTGTAAATCTGTTTATTAGTTCTCACACTCTAATTGTGCTGTTCATAAAATATTTAGATGTATGAAAATGCTTTATTCGAGTTGTATTCTTAGCAGCTGTTTCAGTGCCTAACACATTGTAGGTGTTCATAAAGCTTTGGTGAATGAAGGTGTGAATGAATAAAGATATTTCAACACTGGGAACTTATTGTTTTAAGAGACTTAATTTTTCAAGTTAGGTTTTGCTAAAGGTAAGTAATATGAGATAATACATTAACTCACTATTAGTTTTGTCCTCTTCAACACAGCAAATATCCATGTAAAACTAGTTAGTGTAGCATTCGACTAGGCTATAAGGACAAACATCCCTACTATTTTGTGTAATTCACAAAACATGAGGACCATGGGATTGTGAAAAGAGGTACTAGGGTTGTAAGGTTGGCTTCACAGCTCACTGGATATCTTTAGTTCCTGGATTTGCTTCTTTCTCTCTTTCTCTCTCACTGTTTTTTTGAGACAGGATCTGGCTGACCTCAAACCCATACTCCTCCTGCCTCAGCATGGATGGTTTAAAATCAAGGAAATTGAATTTTTTTTATGAGGTTACTATAAGGAACAAAGTGACATAACTTCTTTGTAAATCTAAAGGGTAATACAGAAACAAGATTATATTTGAATACTTGATTTCTCAGTGGATGAGTTTAGAGGAAGAGCCCAGAATTCTGATGAAGAACAAGGGAGAGAGGTTGATTTTGTTTGGAGATGCTGGCCAATAGCCTGTGTATGTATTGTTTTGATAGTCACACACATAAAAGGGAAAAAGGAGTCCAAAACTGGTGTATGGTACACAAAATGGAAATGAATATAAAACTTACTCTACAATTCTTATATATGTCTCCATGTACTGTAATTGTCCTGGTATCTTATAAAAATTGATAGTAAAACAGAAGTCCTAGTACAATGGCTCAACTTTAGTTAATGCTTTCTGAAGCAGAGAGGTCTGAACATAAACTGTTCTACCATACCATAAAGATGTGCAAATAGGGCAGTTAAGAGACCCATCTATTCCTGCTTCTCCGCTTGATTTGAATCTTCTGCTGAGAAGCTCAGCTAATTATTTTATGTGTACATTGAAGACTATCTACAAAGAGTAATAATAATATAATCATGTGGCTCTAGACTCTTGATCCATTGGTCAAAATTGGTTAGTGTAATTTGGATCAAGTTCAAGATGACAGATTATTTTCTAGAATAATCAATTTAGAGGCACATTAATATCCTTAGTTAATTTGTTTAATAATGGTTATAAACAAATTGCTTCAGGAGAATGATAGCCTCATGAATCTTCCAATTGGCTTAATTATTGCCCATCATGGTAGAACATGCGCCAGTCCGCTGAACTCATTTGATGCTCTTTGCCATCTTGGCTATCATTTTTGCCCATAATCTTTGGTATATTCTGTTTAAATTCCACTCAATTGGAATAGTAAGATAGACAACAATATGGTAAATTTCAGCATGTGGACTATAAACATTTTTATAGAATGTTATAATTGCTAATAACGAAGTAAAGTATATTACACTTAAAAAGTTTTATGAGCTTAATGGAAGATAGATGTTTAATTGCAACATATGGAAATTATGCATCTTAATCCTCTTTAATATGTAGAAAACTTTTTTATCGTTAAACGTTTTATCACCTGTGTCATGGCTCATTTCTGCAGAATCATAGGTCTACAAAGGATTCCTTAAGCTTATTATTTTGTCTCTGTGTATGATTAAATATTTAAATCATTGCAGATAGTCCTTAAGAACCTGAAAAACATCTTAAAAGGCCTTTCTATCAACAATTTGTATTTACATCCCAGAGAATACCTCTTATTGCAATTAGGCCTTGGTGAAGGAGTAAAACAGCTGGTTACCTGCTATATAATAAACTTTCATAGTAGTGAAGATTAGAATCAAGTAAACCTACAGGCCTTTAACTTAAAAAATATGATGTAAAGGTATTTTGGGGTGTATAAATCCCTTAGATACATTTGGTGAAATGGGAATAATCACACCTCTCTTCTCTTTTGAAGCATAAAAATTGATTAGGAGAGGACAGATTGCTTTTTACTTTGGGTTATATAAAATGTAAAAATTGGTTTGGAAGAAGAGTGATGACTTAAGTGGATATATAACCTAAACCTGAACACAGAAGATCACTTTCATGTAGCAAAATTTGAAAGATTTGGGGTCTTTTATGAATTTCATATTATTTTCCTTTAGCCATCTTATTTAAATTTTATTCACTTGACTAGATGAACGGAGGACATATAAGCATTTAGCAGTTGCAGTGTTTATTGTAGTAGGGCTTCACTGTGTTATGTAAGTGAATTTAATTTTGGTTTTGGACAAATAACCTTTGGAATTTCCTCAGGTTAACTTTCTCTGTAGCCAGCGGACTTAGTCTTGCTGAGTCTGAAGTTTATTTTGCTTTCTATTTGATTCTGAGCAATGCTCACTGATTCTTAAGAGAATCAGGTCTTCAAAATTTCCACCAGAGTAGGAAAGACTTAAAGGAGAGAAAGAGCAGGTTAGTGCACACCCCAGAGACAGAGCTATCTTCAGACCTCGCAGGCTTGAATTCTATTGGCCTTGAATCAAGACCTTTAAGCTTGTTTTCAGACACATTTAGGATGTTCCCTTATGAAGAAGAAGAGGGAATGTTGCTATATTGGTTTCCCTGGCAGAATGAATGATTACGGGAGAAAATCTCAAGCAGAACTAAGAGTTACAAACTGCTTGTTCAGTCCTAAAAGAGGCATTTGGGAAAGGTAGTTGCTTCCATGGTGGGTGGATAGCAAGCTGTTTGTTTTGCTCTTCTCCTTAAGTATATTTTTAAAACATTTAATTAGACAAGAAGTATTTCATTGTATCTATTTTTGTGCTATTAAGAATAGAATTGGTTTCAAGCAATACTCTACTTAGATTTACATATCATTGATTCTAAGCCAACTAAAATAAGCTTAGTGTTTAAGTTTAAACTACGCAGTAAAACTGCCTTGAAAAACAGAAAATTTTGTCATTCACGCCTCATTTGTACCCGTATTTGCGACTGAGATTATATAGAATTGCTTTCATTTTTACCCTAAATTGTCACCTTAAATTCAGATAATGAGAAACAGTTGTCTTCCCAAAATGAACAAGACTTATGTGTCAATCTTTAACTTTTTTTCTTACAAAATTTGTATTGGCTTTTTAAAGGAATCCATTCAATGCAATGAAATTATTTTATTTGTTTAAGCAGAGATTTTATGGAGAATTTGTAAATGGCTCACTTTAAAAAATAATGTAGTTGATAAAATGTTCTTGCTGATTACCAGGCAGATTGGTCTAGGACCTGAATTAAAATGTCCTCTGATTATCCAGATGTGCTGGCACATGTTTTTAATTCTAGCAATCTGGAAAACTGAGGCAGGGAGCCAAGGCTGGGCAACTTAGTGGCTTAGCCAGACCATGTCTCAAAATACAAAATAAAAAAATTAATTAAAAAATCACCTGATTAACAAAAATCTAAGTTCCAAAGGATAGATTGTTTTGGTAAAACTATGTTGTATGGCACTGCCTTGTTTTTCAGGCTTCTTGATTTTCACTAGTATCTGATGTTTCATTGTACAACCTTAGCAAATGTTAGGAGATAATGAATATTCCAAATATGAACTAAAAAAAGAAACAATGTTTATACTTGTTGGCTTGCTTTGATGTCTTTTAATTATATTAGTCTTTTTAGTCCTTTTTGCCTTAACAGATCAACTAAGAAAATTCTGTCCTGGAATTTTTCTATTTTACTTACTAAAAACATACTTAATATCTTTTGATATGCTTTGACATGTATTTCTTTGACATTGAAACCATGTGGAGGAGGTGAATATTGTTTATTTTTTAAAATCTTACATATAGTAGTGCTTCTCAGTTCATAGGGATTAGATGAATGTTCAAGATCATTCAGCCAGACAGAGAGTTAGGACTTGATTGGTCTTTCGCTCTCCATATCTAACCTACGTGATTTAGAAAATGGGCTGTTCCTTTCCACCATGTAGGTGAGTCTGGGATTCTGTCTGTTGCCTGTGACAGAGGAATTGCAGGGCCTACCTATAGGATTGTTCTGAGATTTGGATGTCCATTTTTTTTTTTTTCATAGCTTGCCTTTTGTTATGATTGGTACAAAACAACTCTCATTTCATTCCTCCTTCACATTAACAAATAAACCTTATTGTCTGTTGGTCTATAGGAGGGCAGAAATGTTTCCATTGTTCTTAGAAGAGGACTCGTATTTCAGTCTTGGTGGTGGTTGACATTGACGGTTTTCTAAAATGGTCTCTATAATCCCTTGCGCCAGCCTTTTAAATTCTTTGGCTGGGTCACTGCACTGTCTGCCCATAAGCATTGTCAGTGGCCTCGGTAGGAGTATTGCGATCACACTTTCCACACTGAGTCAATATTCAAGATGCTGATTATTGGGAGTGACCCATATTAGCTGCAGAGAGGAGTGGAAGGAGAAGCTTTATAGCATACTGTTGAAACTTGTATAAGGTTAAGTCTTTTGTGATTCATACACTAAGCTGGTGCTTAAGAAAAAAATATTGCAATATTTAAAAGAAAATGAAAAGATGTAAACTGTTAAGAATTAAGACAATAATCTCAAACTTTCTGAGTAGAAATGCAGTGGAGTCTCTCTCAAGCCATTCCTACATCTCTTCTTAAGTAATTCTGAGGATGAGCCACTGGATTTCTTGGCAGGGTAATTAATAACCATATGCCAAGGAATGTTTTATAAGAGTCTCTCCTTGTTGCCAATGTCTTTTAATCAATGTTAGCCCTTCTGTGGCAGGGTTAGGACATTCTTTTGATGGCTTTGGCCTTGGTTGTGGCCTCAGTTCATGCAGCTTCAGAAGCTTAAAAGAGTGCCAGTCTCTAGGAAAGCTCCTTGAGAACATGATGTTAAGTGAAATCAGTCAGACACACACACTTAAGTATTGCATGGTTTCTCTTATAGGAGAAATGCAAAATATAAATAAAGAACAAAATAAAAGATAGATAATAGGAAGTAGGGAAAGAGATCTTTTTTAGATGGGAAAGAGATCAAGAGATTGAGGGAAGAGGTTTAAAGGGGTGAGGAAAGGGATGAAAAAAGAATTTAGATGTGTTATGTACATGAACCAATTGCCCACAAGGAATGTAATCATTATGTATTGCAAACACATATGAATAAAAAACTAAAACAGAAAAAAAGTGACAGTCCCTAGGACTTAGGAGATATCATATGGATCTCTTCCAGCTACCTAAAGTACTGGCTGGACTCAAGAAATTGCATTATAAAGAAGCGCTGGTACATGCACTCCAGCAGTAAATTCTGGTTGATTTAGAATACAAGGTTACAGAATGCCAGCAGGGGAGGCTACAGTGTCTGGCGAAAAGTTGAACAAGAGGCTGTCTGCCAAGTCTCACTGCCAGGATGCCCAGGAATCTGTCGTGTCCACTCTGCAACTATTAAAAGGATACAGTATCTGGGGATAATGGAAAATGAGTTGTTCTGCACATCCCTTAAATGCATTTGACTAGAATTATTAAACTAAAGCTCCTGAGAGACTTAGCTTTGTGTTTTATTCATTCTGTATTTATTGCACTTAAATCTCCTGTCTTCTATTAATTATAAGTGAGACAGAGAGAATAGGCTGCTAATCCTCGGAAAGTTTTATGCAGAGCACAGTAACTATTTCATTCACCTTGTGCCTGATTTGGTTTTGCAGTTTTATCCTAAAGAAAATCAGGGTATATTCTTCATTCAGTTGTAAGGGTTGTTTCTTAAATGAAAATCTAATGAGTTATTATTGTTCCTTGAGATATTATAAATTTTTTGCATACATTGTCTTAATCTCTTACTCCTCTCAAAAATCTTTGCATAAGGTTTACGTGTAAGGAATTGAAAACTTCCTAATACAGGTTTCCAAGTAGCAGTGTTGGTGGGCACACCTAACTCAAAGCCTGTGCTCACTTTTCTGCCCTGACCAACGTTCTGGGGAAAAAGTCTTTACCAAACAAGCAATGTGGGGTGATAGAAATAACCTTGAATAGTTTTAAGTTCTGGGCTATTGAACAAGCTATTGTCTGAATTTTCTTGATTTAGCTATTAACTTCCATGAACCTATTTGTCCGTATGTTGAGATAGTAATTATTATTATGATTTTACATCATAAAGTTAGTTTGAGGATTATGGAAGATGTATGGAAAAACACCTTACAAACAGGAAATTGGCATATAATATTAGTTACTTTTAGTGAAATGCTTTTGACTATCTCTACTAAAGATGAAGAATATATATGCTTCTAGTAGTGATCATGTTTGGGCAAAATCATCTTTAAAAGAAAACCTAAATTTTGAGGTTATGTGTGAAGTGGCTTACTTGGCAGTTGCTTCCTAGGGTTTTTATTATTTTTCTGAAAACAGCTATGAGTATTCTCAGATCTCAGCCTTGCAGTCATGAAGTTGCGCATCATATTAATTTATTTGACAGGGCCATTGAGTGAAAAGGAAATGCCTTAAAGGGTATAACGGGAAGGGATATATAACCAACACATTCCATGTAACATCTTGAGTAATTGGTGCATTTTATTCTTTTTCATTTTAGTATCTCCCTGTACTTTAGGATTCTTACCAAGTCTGGTGACCTAAAATGGATTGATCAAAAGTAAGGTGTAGATAACGTATTTGTTTTGTCTTCTCCTGTGTACTTTTTCTGCTTATAAATCATAAAATTCAAGGTTGCCAAAGTTAATCTAATCTATGTTCTCTCCAATTAGATGTTCTATCTCTGACAGGGGTAAAAAGGGATGTAATATAAAATATTACTCTTTCCTAAATTACTGTATTAGTGTATTAACTGATCTATCTCTCCTTTCTACCTTCAGTTTCTTCACAGTAGCTAGCATTATTCAAAGTTTAAATCAAACCTCACTCTTTCCTTTCTTTTTTATTACATTTATTTTTAATGATGTATAATAGCGAAGTTTGAACATATTTATGGGATACTATGTGATGTTTAGATAAATGCATATATTGTATACTGTTTAAATCAAGTTAAACTTGTCTATCTCCTTAAACATTTAGCATCTCATTACTGTGGAAACATTCAAAATAGTTTCTAGAAATATACAGTGCATCATCTTTATTTGTAGTCACTTAATTATGCAATCGACTCCCTTCTTAAAACTTTCTAGTGCAGTTCCAATGTAACCAGAAAAAAATCTGTCATTATGGTGGCTTCTAATGCCCAGTCTTTCCTCCATCTTCTTCCTAAAATCTGCTTTCTCACAGCACACCAGCCACCCTGCTCTTTCTGTGCTTGGCTGGTTTGTTTCAAGTCTGGATCTTTGACTCACACTTGCTTGGAAATCTCTTCCTCCTGATTCTTGCACAGCACCCTTCTCAGCATTGGGCCTGGAACTCAAAGGTCGCTATTCAGAGAAACACTTTCTACTAACTACATTGTACAAATCAGCCTCTCACCTAAGTACCACCCGCATAGTACCACCTTTATTTTGTTAACCTGCAGTCCTGTGAGTAATATCTGAAGTTACTGTGATTATTTGTTGGCATGCTCATTATTGGATTCTCCCTAGTGGGATGTTAGCTGTAATGGGAATGCATTGCCCTCAGTTACACCCTTGAGTCTGGCACACTGTAGGTTGCTCAGTAACAGTGCTTAGTAAGCAATGATCTTTTAACAATAGACCGTAAGTCACTTGAACTCTCTGACATTAGATTTACCTAAAAGAAATTATAATATCTGTTCTATTTAAATTCCAGGGATCTTGCGAAGTCCTCTAAAAACAGTAGTATTTACCTTTTAAGACTTTACAATGGGATTGAAACGCAGACATAAAGGATTGACATTGTTTTGAGAGGATAGTGCAGTGGGGTAGACAGGTAATTTTGTTTGCTAATCACTGCTATGGTTTAGATCTTGGCCTTCTCCAACAGTGTCATATGTGTGGACAGTGACTGGATCACAGGGCTGCTATACTCACTGGTCAGTTAGTAGTGACTTGCTGTTAGGTAGGGCCGGGAAGAGAGGAGTCGTTAGGGGCAGGAGCTGGAAGGGTAGATTTCCTTCCCAGCCCCCATATATGATAGCATTGGATATTTTAAACACTTCTAAGTGTTAACTCATGTGACCATCAGTGAAAAAAACTAGCGAAGAAGATACTATCATTTACATATATATATAGATCATTATAAATATAGAAGAGTATATATATGTATGTATATATATATATATATACACATATGCTCTTATTATGTTATCTATATATTTTATAAATTAAGGCATTATTTCTTTTTCAGATTTTTTTCCAAATTGAACATATCGACTTCTTTACATTATTCTCTCATCGATTGTTAATTTTCTTTAAAAATTTTCCTAATAATCTTCAGTATAACCTTTAATAAAGAGTAAGGATGCAAGCTGCAGCAAGTAGTTGTGATGTGAAAAATAGCATCTGATTTTAAAGGCTATTTGGACTTTCTGAGACTATCTGTGGTCCTAATGTGGCATTAAAAGAAAGTCAGTGTTTTGTGTCTTTTTTGGAGAGAAGTTCTTATGTAAATCGTCTACTGTCCTATTGGTGGCTGTAGTCAAGATAATGAAAGCAATACAGGATCAGACTGTTGGCAGCGCAGCTTGTATTTTTCCCAGATTTTCTCCTTTGTATATTTTGAAGTGAGTAGGCAAATGAATTCAAAACAAAATCTTCTCAGAGCACCAGAAAGCTTAAAAAACATTAAGCCTTTAAACCCAGAAACTTCTCAGTGTATGGAGACAAATGTGTAATTAAATCTGGAAGTTATTTCCTTTTTTTTTTTTTTTTTCTTTTAAAAAAAAAATTTTTTTTTAGATGCAATGCAAAAAAGCCCAATTACTGGTGATAATGACAGTCAGGGAGTAACTGTGCCCAAAACAGAAGAAAAAATGTGTTGCTATGTGAATAGAATCTGTAGGGAGAACAATTGTAAATTGAAGCTTTTTTTTTTTTGCTAGGCTGGAAATTATAGTTAGAGCACATGAGATACCACTGTTTAAAGTTAGATGGTTCCAGAAGACGGTTATCTTTGGAGGAAGGTGGGCAGCAAGGATCATGTTTTATCAACTACGAGTACAGTTGTGTGTTTAGGATGGTAGTGTCAGTGTACCGTGTTTTCTAAGGTACAAAGTATGGGCTGAGACTGCCAGGACAGAGAATATTAGAAACAGGGCTGGGCTGATAGTCCGGCCTTTCCAACATTACCATTTTGTTCCACTTTTAAATATCCTTTTGTTATCTAGTGATTTCAATTTTGAGATATATCATCTTTTGTCATTTATTCCCAGTGCTCCTATTTGGTTATTTTCAAATGTTGGATTGCTTTTGTAGTATTATTCTCTTTTAGAATATGTATATTCAATCAGTTCCCTCAGAACATTCACTTTATTTGGATCTGGATAATAAAACGAAACTATGTGAATTGGAAGAATTAATAGCAGTGATTTTTTAGTGGCTGCTTTTATAGGTCTTGTTTTTGGAATCTAATAATTTTTCCTTTAACTTTATTGCTGTTATTACTTTTATAATGGGCAATTCCAACAACATCACTAGGAAGACATTTCCTCCTGATAATATCCTTGTGACAGGGACTATGAGAACCCCAGGTGAGCTCAGCTGTCCCTTTAGTTCCTTTAGATATTCCTTTGAAACGTGCAAATTCAGATTTTGCAGCTGGCTTTGCAATTCACTGTTCAATAACCTGAAATGGTGGCACTGAACTATATTAGGCTCCCTTTGTAAAGTTAGAATCTCCTAAACTTTGGATTCTGCAAAATGCATACAACATTTTTTATTTAGCATAATAGAATTAGATGGGTTTATGATGAAAACCTATCACTTTAAATTATCTAAAGCACAAGGTTCTTCAGCAGGGCAGTCACTTAATATTTATTCAGCACTGTGCCAGGCACTGCAGGGAGCATAGGAGAAAATAAACTACTGTTACTTCTCTCAAGCAACATGTAATTTTCTTGGGCAGCTTAAATCAATGCATTCAGAACAGCACAAAGCTGAGTTCAAGGCATGCACACTATTGTAAATATATTCATTATTTTTTGGGGGAGAGTACCCAAAGTTCCCAAGTTTTAAATTATTTGTTTAAAATGGAGATGAAAAAGTTCACAAGTACAGAAATAAATAAGTACCATGATTCTCATTCCAAGTGTACTAGAATTTCAGAGGAGAGACATCAGTGTGACCTGAACTAATTTAGAAAACATTGTGGCATGCTGGGACCTAAAGAATTTGATATGCAAAAAAGAGGAACAGCATTCCAAGCAGAAGCATTGCAAATCGTCTACTTCCAAATCTTGGACACAAGACATGGGACAAATTGAATTTTTAATGTATAGAAGCAAAAGTAAATATATGAAAAAAGAAAGAAGACAAAATACATAAACTTCAGGGTTATAATATTATAGACAGCTAAGTTAGATATAAATTAATATGCAGAGTGGGATTGGCTCCTCGAGGAAGTCAGCACAAAAGATAAGACCCACCAAGATTGTGGTGGGAGACAAATCTGAAGAAAGCCAGGCATCAAAATGGAGACTCAGTAGCCAGGCCTGTGACCTTCCGAGAGATAAACAATAACTTGAAATTATACTGTAATTAGCACCACCTGGTCTAGTGAGCCAGATAAGCATCAGATGCGTGAGTGGGTGATCAGAACATCTGGCCCCATCGCTTTCCAAGAATGCCTTTGTTCCTTCCATACAGCCTTTCTACATGACTCATTTGCCTATTGGATCAATATTAGCTAAGGGACTATACTTGTAATTCTGTTGGTTGTAGTATGACCCACGTGGTACCCATGCTGTGATGTTGTTATGTAAAGTACCCTTGAGAAAGAGCCTCAGTGGATAGAAATCCAGGAGCTATTCTTCTCCTTATTTCCAGTAAAACTCTCCTAACTTCCTCCTTTGGTCGGCGACTTCATTCCCTGATGTTTTGAGATGATGAACTCGGTACACCTGGCATCTAACAGGTTGGGAGTTATGTTCCCCATCACAATATGAAACTAGGTACAGATTTTAGATCTTCTTTCTCAGAAGCCCAATTCTTTCATCTTAAAAATTGAATTATAGCGCCTATCTCACAGAAACATCGTGAATATGAAATCAGATAATGTGTGGAAGTCTATTGGAGAAATCCTGGTTTGCGTGAGAAATTTTGCAAACATCACTTCTCTTTTAAATTCTCGGTACAGTGATATTTGTTACAGACCACGATAAATGAGACAGTTGCTCATGAAAGGTAGAAGTTAAATGTTGACTGGAGTTTTTGGAGAAAGGTTAAGGGAAACTTGCAAAGAACAGATTGGATTCCAAAAGATAGTAGCAGAACTTGAGGGCATTTTAGAGAGATAATTCAAGGGAAGGTATGATGTGACTAATCCTGGAACAGAGAAAACCTCAGGTTCTTTGCATATGTGTGGAGAAAGGCTCAATTCCTCACGTCATTCAGACTGTGATCAGTTACTAACTCTTTGGGGTGTAGTTCTTGTAACTGACATTAACATTTCCCTGCTTTGCTTTACTTTTCTTGATAGCACTTTTTTACAGAAGCAGAACATTAAAGGACAAGCTCATAAGGGCAAGACTTAGTCTATTTTACTCACCATTCAATCTCTTCTGCTTAGAACACTAACTGGCATTTATTAGATATTTAACATTTGTTTGATGAATAAATAAATAATGCCTACATTTGTTGACAGATTGGCTAGAGGGTACAAAAAATGGGGAGGATGAAATCTGGAAACTACGCACAATTTCATTTTAACTGTGGATTTTTTGTTTAGTTTGCAGTTTTTATTAAACTGTAGCTATCTATAACTGCTTTTAAATCTCTAAACCAAAAACTGAAAATTATTCTAATTTTGGTCAACTTTTTTATATATTATTCCATCAGTTTTTGAGAATCTTTCTCCTTAAATTAAAAATTTAGTTGAGTGAAACTTGAATATAAATTACCTATGTTTTATGACTTTTTTTTTTGTCTTTTTGAGACAGGGTTTCACTATGCAGTTTAGGCTGACCTTGAACTCACTTTGTAGTCCAAGTTGGCCTCGAACTTGCAGCGATCCTCCTGCCTCAGCCTCCTGAGTGCTGAGATTACAGGTGTGCGCCATCACATCCGTCCTTGACTTTTTTAATTTAAAAAGCCATGGTCTATAAAATTAAACTTTCATGTGTATGTATTTCCTTATGCAAGGGAAAATAGGCATCTAAAATAAATAATTGTAATTAAGCTAAATTTTGTTGGTTGAGAAGAAGTCTCTTTCCTAGAGAAATTTTAAATGGCCAGAAACTCAAAGACTGAGACCCAACACAGGATTCTTACGATGCAGAAGAGACTAATGCCTTGCTGGATGAGACTAAACTTTAGAATCAAAATATGAAATAGGTTAAAGGTGTCTTCTTCCATCTCTCTGCTAGTATGTTATGAATTTGCAGAAACTGGTTTTTGAGGTTTAGTTGGCCATTTCACATACGCAGTGGGCAGCTGTGTGTTCTGTGCCGCCATCAACTCCATTTGAAGAGAGGGTGGGATGACATTTGGAGCTGCTGGGAAGGAGGTTGTGCTGCACTGTGGGGAAGTTAACAGCCCAGGATTTTTCTGGCACAGGATGGTGTTATTCCTTTATACATAAAAGTCCTAAATGCAAGAATATTTTCGAAGATTATACTGAAGTAAATTTTTTCTTTTTTTTTTTGAAAATTATAGAAGGAAATATTGGTTTTAAAATTGTAACATGGGCCGGTGAGATGGCTCAGCGGCTTAAGCGCCTGCCCGGCAAGCGCGAGGGCCCGAGTTCGACTCCCGGATCCCACATACGAAAAAGGGGCCGGTGATATCGCTCAGCGGCACGGGCGCCTGTTGGCGCGCGAGGTCCTGAGGTCGACCCCCCGGTACCCACAAAAAAAAAAAAATTGTAACAGAAGCTGCATATCTAAATGATATATTTGGATCAAGGTTAGGAATTCAACTTTCAAGAGATAATGCTGAGGCCTTTCACTATAAAACTTAGTTATGTTCACCTTACTGGTCAAAATTCCTTGAAATGAACATTTTGATTAATATCCCTATGACTATTTTGAAACATTTAAATTTGTCAAATAATAGGCATTTTCCTGTGTTTTCTGTGTTCACTTTGAAACTCCAGATGTTAAAATGTTGGTAGATATATAATTAAAAGCATCATTTTTTATAAAATTATTCCTACTTTTGGTTTTTTCTGACCTACATTTGGTTACTTATGGCTTATCCTCTCAGGTGAATTGTAAATTGAGTTCAGGTTACCTATTTGCTAAACTACGTCCATTCTGCTTTGTGTAGTCTTGAGAATTTTCTATGGAGTTCCAGTTTCATGGCATTTTAGTGCCAAGGCAATGCTGATTGTCAAGAAGAGAGTGAATCTTTGTATACTATAGGTATTCATTAGTACTTAGGTTTCACATTTTCAAATTTTTACTTTTGGCATAGTGACTTTTTATCAGTAGTCATCCTTTCTATAATTGTAATTAATCCAAAAGTAATGAAGTTAACATTTCTATTCCACTGTTGGTCTCTATGCTCAGTTATATGGATGCTCCGTATTCTGATGTGTTGGTGTGTCTTCGAATACTTGCGTTGGGTCTATAGCTGGGGAATATTACTTCTTACTGAAATTGAGGCTTGCATTTATCAATTTAGGTATATTTCGATCTTATGGACAAATCAAGAAAATTGTAGGAATTTTCATTTGAGGAATTAAAAAGGAAAATACTGGATCAAAAAAATAAGACAGCAGTAGAAATGGAGAAAGAAGAAACATAGACCTTTTTGATGAGATAGAATAAAAATGAAGTCACCAGACTTGAAGTGGTGAAAAAAAATACAGACACAGGATAATTGTGGGAAAAGTGAACTAAAAAAACACAAATTGTAAAATATTTTTAAACATTCTTCTGGTTCTTGGAAGTTCTATGAAACTAAATGTAATCTGCTTCATTGTTGTCAAGGAGGAATTATCTTTAGACTTAGTTCAAAGAAGTTTACTTCCATTGAACTACATTTCTTTTCTTGATATTTGATAATTAAAGACTAATTTGTGAATTATGAATGATGTTTCAGAAACACAGTTGACTTGGTTAACTCTTAAGAAATCTTAAGTAATCTTTTTTGCTGGCTTATTTTTTCTGTATTTCACACATGTAAAATGATAAATTTTAATGAATTTAACCAAAAGGAAATTGTAACAAACCCTTTGTATTTTGATATGTTTTCTAAAAATCATTTAGTTACATAAGTTATTGGAAATTGGGTGGAGTATTCAATGTCTAGTCTTTAAATAAAAAGACTGTCTAAAAATCATCTACTTTTCTACATACCACTGCTGGGATACCTTGTTGAGGGAAATTTAACAATGAAATCACTGTGTCTGCTGTTTATGCTAAAATATTCTTCGGGCTTAAGGCAGAGGGTAGAAACAATGTCCTTTTGACCAAGGTTATCTAAAGACATGTTTCATTGGACCCACTGAGTTTTTTTCTGCTAGGATAGCTGCTGACTGAATTTTTAAAAATTTCTTTCTGTTGCCAAGTAATGCCACATAAAACAAAACAATACAAAAAGACAAAACTGGTGAAATATCTCTTGAAAAACTGGAAAATGTGGCTATACTCAACCCACAGTCCCACATGGCAGTTCTTGCATGGAGGTGGAGGCTCTTTCTGTCGGTCTCTGTGTTCCAGTTAATCACAGTGCATGTCCCTCTGACTGTGCACACCTGTCTTGGGGCACTTATGTCAATTACCTGATCTGTCAGGCATATGAATTTGTGTCTCTTTGTAATGTGTTGTAGTAACATTCGTGAATCATAATTATGATTATCAAAGAATTCCAGGCACTGTATTATTATGAATGTGTTATGAGAATTGATTATAAAATACAATTACTAGACACTGATTATAAAGGCAACAGGAATGAAACATTAATATCTTGGAAAGTAGAAATTCCTTTTAAAATTGTATATATTTCTTATTTTAGTATTTATCTTTGTTTTCTTATTATTTTTATTTTTATTTTTTGGTACTGGGAGTTGAACTGACAACCTTGTGCTTGCCAGGCAGGTGCTGTGCCACTGAGCTATATCCCTGGCCCATTATTATTTTTAATCTTCCAGTTTTTTTGAGATGAACATTAAGATTTTTTCACATTTCATTTATTTATAATTATGCTGTACCACTCTATAGATTTTCTTCTCAATTGTTCCTAATAGAAAACTTTTTTAATATTTAAGGACATTAGTAAATTTAGTTTTGATAACTTCTTTGATTCAGAGTTTAATAAAGGACTTAAGAATAGGATAGTAGGTAGTAGGCTTTTCGGTTACCTTTTCAATATTTCTAAATTTGTTAGATTATAATATGTTAAACTTGTTAATTTTTTTTTTTTGTGGGTACCGGGGGTCGACCTCAGGACCAGCAGGCGCCCGTGCCGCTGAGCGATATCACCGGCCTTTTATTCGTATGTGGGTTGCGGGAGTTGAACTCGGGCCCTCACGCTTGTCAGGCAGGCGCGTACGCTGCTGAGCCATCTCACCGGCCCAAACTTGTTAATTTTTTAAACTAAAAAATTTCTTTAAGAATATGACAGAAATTTTTGAGTCAAAGTATATGGCACATTCTTATAAGTATTCCTTGATCGTAAGATGCAAATGAAATTTTAGTACTTACTGTATAAAACGTAAGTGGAGATAAGAGATGGATTGAAAATAGTCATAATGAGCTTGTTAGTTATAGATTTTTTAGACCACAATTCCTTAAAATTTTTTGCTTTATATTTGATTGTTTATAAAAATGTGTATTAGCATTTCGTACTATAATTGTATACTTATTAAGGTCACTTTACATTTTGACTTTGACTTTAACTGAAATTTATATATATCTTTGTTCAGTATGTTTCATATGATGACATCATGTCCCTATTTAATCATTTGTCTTTAAATTCTACTTTCTACTCTTGCTACTTATGTTTTTTTCTATTTGTATAATAGGTAAACATCTTGTTTTTTATTTATTTATTTATTTTTATGTGGGTACCGGGAGTCGAACTCAGGACCTCGTGCTTGCCAGCAGGTGCTTGTGCCGCTGAGCAATATCACCGGCCCTTTTTTTCCTTTATGTGGGTACTGAGTGGAACTCAGGACCTCTTGCTTGCCAGGCAGGTGCTTATGCCACTGAGCCATATCACCGGCCCAACATCTTGTTTTTAACGTTTTTGCTGTATGTTGTGTGCTATTAAGAAAAAATGCAGCATTTTAGTAGTACTTTTTTTTTTTTTTTTTTTTTTTTTTGTTTGTTTGTGGGTACCAGGGGTCGAACTCAGGACCTCACGCTTGCTAGGCACGCGCTTGTGCCACTGAGCTATCTCACCGGCCCTGGTAGTATTTTTTAAAAGTGGCCTAGTGATTTATTTCTTAGGGGAAACTAGCCAAGTCGGTGAACTTAGTAAAACTAATGATTGTTTTTCAACATTTTTTTGATTTATTCTTTTTGGATTTTTTACTAGTTATTTGTAATTCTCATTTCTTTCCCTATTGATATATAGATGTTAGTATATTTTGCATTCTGTTAGTACTTAACTCCCTATTCAAAAAATTAATTTTCATATTCATATTTTATGTTTTTTTAAAAAGAATGGATATAATGTTTGTCCATACAAGAAGATAACATTTTGGGCCGGTGAGATGGCTCAGCGGCTTAAGCGCCTGCCTTGCAAGTGTGAGGGCCCGAGTTCGACTCCCGGATCCCACATACGAAAAAGGGGCCGGTGATATCGCTCAGTGGCACGGGTGCCTGTTGGCGTGTGAGGTCCTGAGGTCGACCCCCCGGTACCCACAAAAAAAAAAAAAAAAGAAGATAACATTTTAGAATGCATTCACACATTCCTCAATACCCACCCTTTTCAGTCTCTAAATTTAGAGATAATTTAATATTCTTAATTCCAGACTTAACTGAGATTCCTATTTTAATGTATCATGTTATATTTTAAGAATTCTTATTGTATGTTAATGTCAAATTTCGACACCTTTCAATGGAAACTGATACATTACTGAAAACTGAAAGAAGTAATTTTGATGATAAAGGAATGTTTGACGTTACCTTGTAAGATAAATATTTGTTAGTATATAAGTTGATATCTTTCTTTTTTTTTTTTTTAAATATGGAACGCTTCACGAATTTGCGTGTCATCCTTGCGCAGGGGCCATGCTAATCTTCTCTGTATCATTCCAATTTTAGTATATGTGCTGCCGAAGCGAGCACTAAGTTGATATCTTTAATTTCATTCTTTAAGAAACTCTTCCACCGGGAAATACGTAATACATTGTTAATCAAAATACTCGTTCTGACTGATGACCCCTGGTGTTGATCAGGAACTCAGAAAACTGCAGTGGGTTTATGCCACATGGATCATTATTCTGAAGTGAAAGAAAATCATCTACAAATGTATATTAGTGGCATATTATTACATAAAAGTAAGTTCCAGAAAGCTATATATGGTCTAATACCAGTTTATATAAGTCTTAAAAACAAAAAAGCAAAGGATATATTGTATGGAGATATGCACATCTATTTTTTAAAAACATAAATTCAGAAAAAGAAAGTAACAGTGGTCGATCTTGGCGCAGTGAGGCAGAGGGATCACAATTCAGAGTCAAGCTGTTAGGACAGCCAATTGGTTGGTTCAGATTATTAATTTTCTTACTTCACTTTACAATTTTCATATATGTAATATATTTCATAAGTATATACTTTGCATTAAAAGTAAATTGTTCAGATTTCCAAAAAGAATCCATAATTAGAATCACATATCGATTGGCAGCCTTTCTATGGACATCCACGTAAACCTGTGGACTTCACAAAGAACATGAGTCACCGTTCTCTCTTCATCGTTTTCCTCTTCTAAGGTCTCTAGTCTTGCTCAGTGAATATTTGGTAACTTCTCACATATTTTCCTGCGATGGGAACACATATGTAACATAATCACAGACTCTCTGCCTATCCAGGATGCATGTCATTTATTTTCCCATTGATAGGTGTCTCCTCTGGGTATGAGCTCTTGATTACAGTGCTCTGTCAATGGTATGTGGACATCAGCCTCTGCCTTTTGGTATTTCAGATAAGTTTGAGTGGTATTCTGATTCCTTTTATTGCAAAAGTAAGTTCCTTTGTATGAAACTTTAAAACAGTTTACCCATCTTAGAAATTCAGAACAATTTACCAGGATGCATATAAAAATATGTTTTTTAAAATTAGTTGTTTTGGGGGATGTAGTGAACTCTTTTAATCTGCATCTCAAGTGTTTCTTTAGTTCAGAAAATGTTTTGTCTATTGTTGGCTTGATTATTCTTCCTTCCATCTGTTCATTTTCCTTCATCTGAAATTCTTATTATTTGCATATCAAACCTCCTGTATTTTCTTTCAGACTCAACTTTTCTCCCAATATGTTTTACATTCTTGTATATTTTCTCCCATGTTTTGAGATATCTCATTGATCTTTGCCAATTCTTAGAAGTTTTCTTCTCTTTTCTTTCTTCTACTAGAAGGTATTTCCATTTATGAACTTTACAGTGCATTAAGCAGCAGCTGTTTTTAAATAATAATTTTAATTATTTTAGATACTTAATAAGGGCCCTATTTTAAGTGATGAAACTGAAACACACAAATACATAACCTGCCCACAGTTGTTTTAGTAAATAGCAGATATTTTGACTCTAATTTCATTGAACACTAAACTTTGTACTCTTTCTGGTATATAACTCCATTGCTTTCCAACTGATTTTTTACTTTATTGCAGGGAAATTATCAAAGATGCTATTTTATTCCCTTTATTCCCTTCCTGGATGCCTATGAAAATATTATTTTGGAATGGCATATACTATAAAGTTGAATTACTATGTGATTCTTTGAATTTAGTATTTAGAAAAATACTAAATAACCCTGTCCAACAAAACTGTCTTAGGTTCAAAATTATGACACTGGATAAATGGAAAGCACGTTTTCCCTATTTTGTTTAGAATGGATTTAAGCAAATAATTCATTTACAAGAAGGAAGAGCAAGTAAAATCTAGCAGCTGTTTTGGAATAGATAAAATGCAGTTTAAAGCTTAGTCATGGAAAACAGTCCTCCCAATTCTGAATCTACTTTTAAAATAATTTTTTCTAAGGTGAGCGGTCAAACTGCACTATTAGGGAAATTGATCTATAGAATATTAATAGTTAAAAGGAGGAAGATGCAGGTCTTTTCCTACTTCTAAAAAGTCTCAGTTTGGTAGATACAGAAAAGAAGGATAAACACGAATATGCAAATATAAGTATTTTATATTTCTATAAGCAGAACTAAATTTTGATGACATCTTTTCTTTCTTGTATAATAAACTTTCTTGTTACTGGGACACAAAAACGAACACATACAACTTAAAGGAGTAGGGGTTTAATTTGTCTCAGAGTGTCAGGGATTCAGGTCACCATCAGCTGGCTCCACGACAGAAACATCATGGCACAAGGGCACAAAGGAGAAAAACTGCATAGTTCATGATAGCTGGGTAGCAGAGCAGGGGAATGCACTAGAGAAGAAGGGGCCAGGAACCAGATGTAGCTCCCCAAATCAGCTCTCCATAACCCATCCAGACACTCCTAGAAGCATGTAGTCCTCTAGGCAACTCCCAAGCCACTCAAATTGACAGTTTAGTTTACCTGTCATATCCTTCTGATTTCTAATTAAAATTTGCTCTTCAGCTCACTTCTATAGGCAATATAAGAAACTTTTTGAAGAAGAGGGAAAGCTAAAGAATGCACACGAGAGTTTCTGAAACCATTAACACTTTTGAAGTAGAGGATAGAGGGCAGAAACATATCAAATAAAATAAGGTTGGCAAAATTAACACCAGACAAAGGAATAATCATGGTAGCAGCACTCTCATTTTATATTCCTCTAGACCCCTTACCTGAATGCTTTGTATATGTTATAATAAGTTATAACAATCATTAAGTTAGATTTTTTTTCTATTTTATGGATGCAGAAACTGAATGTGAGAGAGGTTAAAATAACTTGCCCGAGGTTACATTAGTAAGCTGTATTCTGGGTAAAAAAAAAATCCATGATATTAATTAATATTATTTATTCATTGATATATTAGCTTGGTATGGGTCATACTTTATAAAGATGTGGGTGGAAAATAACACAAAATTTTGTACCAAGTATCTGCTTGGTATTTTTATATTGATATATTCAACAAAAATTCATTCTTACTATCAACTGAAATAATGTTGCAGGTATCAAAGATGATAGGCTCAAAGATGAGTTTTTATTTTTAAACTCTGCAATTGTTTTCTTTTCTTTGCTTTTTCTTTTTTCATATTTTGTGATGTGAGTACAGAATTTAAAAGTAAATTAGGTTTTTATGCAGGATTCTGCTTGTTACTTTCAGAAAATAAGAGTGTCTAGAGACCTGTGTATTTTAATATGCATCAAGTAAAAGTAATTCTTTTGCAGCTCTTCCTGAATATTTTAGAAAAGGTAAGATTGATGACAGGCATTATTTTTCTCTGTTTGCTTTTGCAAAATTTATACACTTTTGGGTTGTCATTACCACATTCTTTGTACTCTTCTGATTTTTAAATTTAAAAATTATAGCTATGTTATCTGAAAGTATTTGGAAGAAACAGATTCAAATAAAGAGAGATACAGCTCATGTTCTCCTTCTGCTCTTCAACTGAAACCATAAATTTAACAAAGGTTTGAGAAGATTGACTGGTCATGTCATTAATCAGAGATTAACCTTAGAGAAATCTTTCTTTTCTGACACAGTTTAGTAAAATAGACTAGCCATTCCAGAAAATACATGGAAGATACAAGTTATTTTCTATTATTTATTATTATTTTTTTCTGTTATATAAATTATATAATTTATAAATTATAAATTTGTTATAAGAAATGATTATCTCTACTCTTTCATACTCTCATATTTTATTATTTTTGACTGATCTTAATAAAAAAGAGAAAAATTGCTGCCAGTAAGTGGAGTTGCTTCTAAAAATATTATTCATTAGCATATATTGTTATTTGGTTAACACTGGGCTTCCCTAAATATTAACGTGTGTTGAATTGAAAGCTAGTTTTGAAATTGAATACATGAATTATACCATTGCTGTTATCAGTTTTCTCCATAGTAATGTATGGATAGTATCTAAATTATAAGCGA
The DNA here is from genome assembly GCA_028451465.1 of Erethizon dorsatum. Lineage (NCBI taxonomy): Eukaryota > Metazoa > Chordata > Mammalia > Rodentia > Erethizontidae > Erethizon > Erethizon dorsatum. The sequence goes on from CM051834.1 coordinate 29,075,219, forward strand.
TATTAAGACACAATTAATAGGTCCAGCCCAGTACCTGCTGCAAACTTAATGATCAATCAATGTTAGTGGTGTTATTATTTTTCTTTTTTTTTTTTAAATTTCCTATTTCACTGAGGAAATACAGTCAGTTTGAAAGAAACCTATGTATACTGCTACCCAACCATCTGCATCCATTATACATATACTCAGCATTTGTTTCCTCTCCTGGTTCATGGAAATGAATTTTCTACTCCTGCCTGGTAACAATCCTGACTTGTTCAGTGAATCTCACCTCTCTCATTTCCATAGTGCTACCTCTCCTGGTATTCTGCTTTCTCCCTCGCTCCTGGAAGAATTCTCTTCAGCATAGAAACATAATGTAATTTCTTCTAACCTCCCCCTTATTTCTCTGTTCTCTTTTACAGAAAGAAATTTTTCAGGGTCACCACGAGTTTGAGGCCAGCCTGGGCTACATAGTGAGTTCGAGGCCAAGCTGAACTACATAAGTGAGACCCTGGTTCACTTTTCAGAAGTGTCCAAATTCACTCTCTTCCCAGTCTTGCTTAAACCCACCAATCTCAGGCTTTCTGTTCCCTCTTTCAATGGGAGGGCTCTTTTCAAGTTCACCGATCACCACCATGATGCTAAAACTAAGGTGAAATCATCAATCTTTGGCAAAACTGAGATTTATCAACAGCATTTGAAACAATCATGCCATTATACTTGAAACATTTGTTTTCAGATCATTTAATTTTTCTTTTCCTTCTCTCTGCTCCTTCTCAATCTCTTTTGCTGTTTTTTCCTGTCCTAAACATTTAATGCTTCAGGAATTTAGTTTTTAAAAGCCTTTCCTAACCCCTCTGTCTGTGTCTTATCTCAGTTTTCCTCTCTCTTCTTCCTCGGTCTCTCACTATTTCTCTCTGTGTCTGTCTCATTTTTTCTCTTTTTCTCTCTTTTCTCTCTCCCAGTCTCTTTCCCATGTAGGTGATCTCCTCCAGTCCAAGAAACCTAAATTCCATATCTATATTTATTTATCTTCCCTGAATTCAGGATTCATATATTCAACTTCTTTAATTAACTTCTCTTCTCAATGGCTTTATAGTCACAATTGCAGATTTAACAAATAAAATCCTGATAATCTCTAATCCAGATTCTCAAAAAGTCATCTTACCTCATGATATTACAGCTTTATCCTTTGATTTGTGTAGAACACAAACTTTCATCAAGTTCACCCCTATCCTTTTCTCATTCCCTGTGTCCAATTCCTTAGGAAATTGTGTTTCTGTGTCTTCAAATTATATCCAGAGTTTGACACTTTTCTCCATTTCTGCCACCTCTCTCAAAAGTCGAGCCAATATCACTTCACCTTGATTTGCATGGGTGCAGCCTCACCTTTGACCTCTTGTCTATTCGTAACCAAAACCTCCTCCTTCAAATTGACCAGTGGCTTTCCATTACTCTCACGTAAAAGTCTCCCCAGGTTTCTGCAAGCCCCAGGCCCCTACTTATCTCTAACTGTATTTGCTACCAGTATGATCTCCGTTCATTCCACTCTGTTCACACACCACACTGGTATTCTTGATGCTACTGATAGATGTTAAACTAGATATTAAACATTCTTTGGTCTCAGCACCCTTGCACTTGGTGTTACTTTTGCTAGAATACTTTTCCCCAAGATATTTGCATGTTTTACACTTTTACCTTTTCGAGTCTCTTTTTAATTGTCATTTCTGCAGCAAGAAGATTTAAAATAGTAAATCTTCATTCCTTGTATGCCATTCTTATTCCCCTTATTTGCTTCATTTTTTCTCCAAAGGACTGATATCTCATATGTCTTACTTGTTGATATTTTTTCTCTGACTTGAGAACTAGAATACAGCCTCCCTGATGGCATGGACTTTTATATATTTCTATCCTTGCTTCATTTTAATCACCTAAATCAGTGCCTGACATAGAGTAGATACTCAAAAAATATTTGTTGGATAAGTGGGCTACTATAATGTTACTAATATTGAGAAAGCATTTTCATTCGCTGGAGGACATCACTGCTCAGTGGCAATATTTTTGAATCTGGAGCCGTACTGCCTGGGTTTGATTCCTTCCTCATTATTTACTTGCCTGTGTTACCTTAACTTTTCTGTGTGTCAGCCTGCTTATGTGTATCTATAGTACAAATATGTTGTAAAGGTAAATAAATTGATATTTGGAAATATTTAGAACAAAGCCAAGAGCCTATAAGTAGAGGTGAAATTTCATTGTGGTTATTATTAAGTTCATGTGCAAACTAGAAATACTTCAAACTCAAAATCAAAAGTAAACTATACCAGTGGCTATTAAACTACTTTAATATACTCAACATTGTTTTTCCCATGTACCATTTGGGGAGGGAATGTGTTATGTTGATCTTTGTACAGTGAGGACGAATTTTGGGGTCTGATTTGTAGTCTCAGTTGTTTGCTTTGTGGATTTAAATTCCTAATGCTAAACTATTTACTTTATCTTAAAATGAGGCATTTATATACCATAAAGGCTGAATAAATGAACAAATGAGTTCACAGATACAGAGGATATAGCAGAATAGTTGGTACTAAGAACTCAGTAACCCTGGCAGTGATGAGTAAGAATCAATCCCTAGGTCATGCAACTTCCTCTTTGTATATAACTATGGATCTTGCTTCCATTATCTTATATAAGGTTACTGATGGAATTTTATGAATGGTTGAATTGTCACATGGATAAGAACAGACTAGAGTCGCTCCTTCACAATTCTATTTAACAAAACCGAGGGGAAAACCATGCATATTTGGGAACTATAACTGTGTATGTGTTGAACTCATATATCCACCCTACTTTGACTCATACTTGGAAATTTTCAATTGTTCTCATCAGCGTGTTTGTTGTCCATGTGAATTATATTTTACCCTTTAGATTACTTGCATTTTCAGAGCCTATCACTGGTCCTTGGAGATTATTTTGCAAGCAAAATAAGGACTCTCTTAGCGAAACTGAAAATTGCCTTCGTCTCCTGATATCGGCTCTTGGTACCCTCTCTTTGTTAGAGGTGCACTGTTCAGAGGCATCAGATGTCCTTTCTCTCCCTCTGAAGACCTGCTCTTTAGAAAACATTAATTACATTTTTTTCATGTCATATGGGAGGCTCAAACAAATATTCCATTCCATGTATTGTTGTATGAAGCAAATTACATGACTGTGAAATTGAAGGCGTTGTTCTCTGCTAAAAAATCTATTATTAATAAACATGTAGGGAAAGGATTGTATTCCCTGGAGAGTGGTGCTTTCTAAAATATTTGAAAGCTCCTTGTTTGGGTGAGAATGTACTTTTTTTCCTCTGTTGTCTTTAGTTAGCTCCATTAAGGTACAACTCTTTGATTTTAAAATAAAAAAAGATGTATAAGTATGCAGAATTAGAAATATGTATATGTAATTATAAATATATAAATATATATTAGAAATATATATCTGTAATATATACATGCATAATTAGAATTCCTACTTTTCTTTGGCCACTGGTATTAAATGTTATGGAGAGAGTTCTAAGAAGCACAAACCTTGAATTGGTAGCCAGCAATTACATGACTGTAGCCTTTTATCAAAGGCCATTTTGGCCACTGGCATTTCTTCCTGGGTATAATTCTATTGGATCTCTCCAAAGTTAGAAGGGTGTAACCAATGCAGATGTCACCTTAATCATCTAATTTCCATCTAATAATTATATTTGAAAAGCTATTCCAAGTGATGGAATTTTCCTTTTGTAAAGAAAAAAATCAAATCTGTTCCACTACATAATTTTATTTTTGTCTATCCTTATTATGGAAAATAGCTTATTTTCTTTCTTAATTCCTATGTGTACACAAAGATATGTCTATTTGGCAAAAGCTTCCACTATTGCAATGGATATTCCTTATTCCCTAGTGAAGAAGCTGCCTGAGAATAAAAATCTGTTGTTGCCTGAGAGCTTCCTCTACTTTCCATTGATGAAATTGCCCTGTAACAAAGCACAGCATGAGACCAATGCATGTAAAGAAATTATTCTTGACATATCCCTTGGGCCATTCACTTTCTTGTGCTGGGCCGTCCATTGAGATCTACCATTGTTGTTTCCCATTTGATTATGTGTGTGCATAAGCTGTCAGTTTGCATTGCTAGGATACGTAGTTTGAACATGATGAGTGGATAATCTAAATGCTGTTCCTTCCCCTTAAATGAAATCTATTTTTGTAGCAATTTCAAGGCTTGTTAAATTTGGCCACAGAGGAATGTGTATGTAATTTTTGTTTCTCTTTTATGTTGTTACTCTCAACCTTTTCCCCTGGTGCTGAGAATAAAGAAGAACGCTACAGCACTACTACTACTTTATCTAAAGCTTTGGGAAATGTGTAATCAGGTGAACAATATAGAATGCCTCTTTCTTGGTCCTTTTAATTTTGTAAAGAAGTATGTTTACACTAGTTAGCTATTAGAAAGAAAAAGGCTGTTATGTACTAGCCAAATTTTCTCTTTTTTTGACATACACATTTAGTTAAAAATCAAGATTTCTTTATGTTACTGCAAATTTTTTGTTGTTGTTGTTAAATTGAAAGCTGTATCATCAATGTGTGTAACAGACCAAATAGCCAACTCTGAAATAAGATGTGGCATCTTGGTACTTCATGGTGAAATTGGCTGTAAGTATTCTTGGAATAGATTCAACCTGGGAAACTGCCCCAGAGGGGATCAGCATATCCCTGAACACTGTGTGACTTGAAACTTAGTTGCACTCATCAATGTAGAAAAATGTAATGATCACATTTCTATCAAATTCACTGCTCCATTCTACTGTACTGCATTTTTTCAATGGGTATGTAGAGAATTGGTTATAAATCTACTTAATTAGAAAGCTTGTCTTACCAATTTTTCTTAATATGTATAAGGGTTGAAATCCTAACGCAATAAACTCAAATGTGTGTGAAAAACTCTTATATCCAAAATGGCAAGTGAGTTTACCATTAAATTAACAAGTCATTATTGAGACATTAATTTAAAGTGATCAGTATTGTTGTCACACATAGAAGGGAGTATCTCATGTTTAAATATAACTTACTTTCCTAAAATGAAGTTGGGTACATAGTTCAATTTACACAATGCACTCATATGCCAGAATGTGACTGAAGCTGTCTCTCAATCAGCTCCACTTCACAGTCTCATTCCTTTTTCCAATACAATAGAAAATTGTTTGGTACACTTAGGGTGAATCTGGTTAACTATTTATCAAAGGCAGAGAAACCTCTACAGTTGTCCTGCAAGATCAAGAAACATCATAAATGATACCATGTTGGCAATGTATGGATAAACTTACTCTTTAGTAAGTACTCAGTAATAAGTTAACATTGATAGATATAAGAGAAATGTATAATTATATATACTTGTATACAGATATATGTTAATTTTTACTAACAAGCTATATTGATAAATAAATTAAGTCAATTTGAAAAAGTACATGAAATGGTAAATTTGTGGACTAAAATATATGAGGGACATTTTGGAAGGTTGATTTTTAATTTTTTAAGATTTTATTAATAGTATAATTTAAATTCAATGTCATGACATAAGGGATTTTAGCAACTACATTTTCTTATATTAATTTGCCATCCAATAGAATGAGATATTTAAAAATTTAAAGAGCCTTGAAAAGAAATTGAGTGCTATCATGGTTAATGGATTTGGACAGACTCACAGAGAAGTTTGGACTTCCTGACAACATTTTGGTGGCTTTTTTTTTTTGTGTGTGTGTGTGATTTTCTTTTGTGACTAGACCAAAGGTTAGACTATCCATAAATAAGGAAGGAGAAGGATAGGGACTGAATGCAAAGTGCGAGACACTTGAAATTTCGTTAAAAATGTACAAGGCAGATGGTTGACTATATAAATTCAGTGCAATTTTATTTAAGTTGTATGAATTACCCCTTAACTGTTGTTTTCTGGTTACACACTAGTATGATAAACCTAGAGTTTCAGAGTTATTTTGATTTATATGTCCCCTATCTGTGCCAGTCATTGCTAAGAATATATCGTCATGATCAATGTGAAATTTTCCACATGACCCTACCCAAAATATGGTGTGATAGTATATGTCTTTTCACCAAATAAAACAGTAAAGAATCCATATTTTTTTCTTATATTTTTAATGTAAGCATCTGTTTAGTCACTGTAGACATTTTGGCATTTCCAGCTATTTAATAGTAGTTTTATAGTAATATCACATTGTGACTTAATCCACATTTCTCTATTGATGAGTGACATTTCATTATTTATTTTAATTAATTAACTTATTTATTTTTTGAAACAAGGTCTCACTATGTAGTTCACGCTGGCTTTGAACTCCCAGTGATCCTCCTGCCTCAGCCTCCTAAGTGCTGGGATTACAGACATGTGCTACTACACTTGGCTGACAAGTGGCATTGAACATCTTTTTATGTGCCTATCCATCATCCCTTTCTTCTCTTTGATGAAATATCTGTTTGAATCTTCTTTCCAATTTTTAACTGGGTTGTTGTTTCTTATTTTTGATTTATAGGAATTATTTATATACTGTGGCTACAAGTCCTTCTTCAGCTATGCATTTTGCAAATATTTTCTTAGTATGTTACCCATACTGCTATATTTTTTACATGAAAACAACAATCAAGATTTTATTTTTGGTACTGTGTAGTTTATGAAGATTTTGTTTTTATGACTATTGAGTTTCATATACTATATAAGAAAGAATTGCTTAACATAATTTCACAAAGATTTTTCTCCATATTTTTTCCTAGAAGATACATAGTTTTAGTCCTTTCAATTAGGTCTATAATGCAAATTAAGTTCATGTTTGTATATGACAAGTCTGCTCTATTTACTGTTTCTTAGTCCATTGTTTTATGTGTTGTATGCTTCTTGATATCTGATTACTTAAATTTCTAATTTTATCTTCATCAGTAATGGTGTGAACAGAGCTTGTCATTTATGATTTAAAATGAATTCTAAATTTGGTATAACCATTACATGTGTACTCTGATGATTCAATGTATGGAAAATATAGTACACTTTAAAAAAGCACGTGAAGACATCCAAAATTTGTGTCTATAAATATGTGTCTGTGTTTTATAATATAAATCTGTTATAATCAGCATACAAAAAGAATATATATGTATACATATATATATTCAATTTATACCATCATTAGAAAACAAATTTAATTATTTACCAATTGGTTTGTACTACCAGTATATGTTTCCTCTGTGGACATAATGAAATTCATATAGTATGTGCATAATACCACAATAACAAGGAACAGACTGAATGTAATTAGTCTTAAAATCATCAATATTTTTACTATGTTGGCTCTTAGATATGAAGGGACTATAGAAATCACCTCACTATTTAAAATATATTTAGAAAATGAAACATTCTCACTAAACTAAAACTTATGAACTTCAAGAATATGTACAAAGTTGTTCTAGTAGATAGGTGAGTAAAAGACCCACCCATCTAAATTTCTTTTATTTTTTTCTTTTATTGTAACCTTCCCTAACATACTTTCATAGAACACAGAATTTCTAAAACAAAATTTTAAAGTCCATGATTCAGTCCATTCCTCTCAATTTTTGCATGTCAGTGGTGGCCTAGGTGTTTTTACAGGGTCACATTATCATTTGCTGTCAGAAAAAACTGATGCCGATTCCACTGTTTCACAGCTCATGGTTGTCTGCTCATTTTGACAGATATTGTAAGTCAAAGACATGTGACATTCTTTCTTGCATTTGTTTTGTTTGCATATTAATTTGCTTTAATTAATAGAGACATGAGCTTGAAGCAAAAATAATACACGGAGCTGCGCTCTTTATCTTGAGATAATTGATCGTTTGACAGCTATGTAATGAAAACTTAAGAACTCAATCAGGATTGAATTCTAATAAACACAGTATGTTTGTACAAGAATATCTAAATAGTGTCTCCTTTGTGAGCTTCGTGCTTGTAGAACCCAAAACTTTTCTGCATGATCTTCAAATGAAGACAATAGGTCTACCATTTTTAGCACTGAAAGAAATAGCAGGAGTACAAAGTTCCACTAATATAGCTATGGTCAAGAAGGAGTGGTAGACAGCTGGGGAAGCAGCTGGGCTTTTCAAGGACAAAACAAAAGTGTGTGAAAATGGAACTTTATCTGAATATGAACTAAATTCAACTCTAATGCCTGACTGCATTGTACAGTTGCAGGCATGTGTTTACATATTCAATTTCTTTCTTTCACTTGAAGCTTAGAAAAAGAAAGGAAATTTATCGCAGTAAAAACAGCCTCTTGCCTTCGTGCCAGCCCTCTAAACACTATTCACGACTTTTCCAATTAATGCAGTCCAGTATTCTGTTTGCATTTTTCATAAATAATAGTGATGCTTTGCATTTATTAGCAGCACTCTTTTTGAGATTTTTGTTTTGAGATTATTAATTCATAAACTATCATTAAAGAATATAGGTGACATTGACACTTTTTGCTCATTTACCACACGTGGTGAAAAAGAATCCTTATCAAGGTCACATGATGAATCAGCAGGACACTGAGAACAGAGCAATTTCAAGTTCTCCCAAGGAGAAACCCCACTCTGGGTATCAGCGTGTCTCCTGTGTAAAGACGTGGTGTTTCTGACTCTTTTTCAGACCACACTTTGCTTGTGATTTTGTGTAGCTTCTAAATTCTTCCAGCATGATTGCTCAGAAATAATTCCTCTTACCAGACCAACACAATCTAAGAATTCTACTGAGAAAGGGGATTTAAGATAGGTTTAGAATGTTTGAAAAGCTTCCGTACACTTCTCTGTGGAAATAAAACCTGAATCAAACAAGCAGAATAATGTGAAATAAATATTTTACAAATAGCAAAAAATTGAGCAGTAATACAAGTGACCATGTAGATAGCTGAATACTTAAATGGGCTGCTCATGTTTCTTATTGAGAAAAACAGGAATAATCTTCTATTAAATGTAATAATATGTTTTAACATAAAATATTCAACAAGATAATTATGTTTTAAAATTATCCTTATGTAGATGAGAACAGTATCTCCTAAGAACGTTTCAGATTGCAGTTACTGATATAAAATGGCTATTTCTTTAAGACTTGGAAATGAGTAAGACTTTTTAATTATATACATTCATAATGATGTAAGTAATAAAGTTTCTTATTGCAGATATCTTGTAGGTACAAAGAAGTAAATTTATACCAATGGTTCAAACTGCACAGTCTCATAAATTGATACTGATCTTATTTGCATAGGGATAATAAAGAACATTATTAGGTTTCTAAATATTTCACATTGAGGAAAACATATAGAGGGACATAAGTACAAATATTATCTTTATTTTGTAAATGATGGCATTTAGGTTTAGAGAGGTTAAAAATGTTTTTGGCCAAGGTCAAGGATCTGGTAGACAGCAAAACTTAAAGTGAAATGCTGGCCCACCTGTCCTTGAAGTCTTGCCACTGAAAAACAAGGTACTATATGGTTTCCATTAGTTCTTTTGATTAGGTAGGATTATTTCACTTGTATACTTTTCTCATTTCCTTTTTATGGATCTTTAAAAGTAAAATTTCATTTTTAAAATTTATTTGTTTATTTATTAGATCTGTTGAGTTTTTACAGGAAAATTGAACAGAAAGTAGAGCGAATTCCTATATACCTTCACTCTTTTCAACCCACTTTCTTTTATTTTTAATATTTTGCGTTAATGTGGTTCATTTGTTATAACCAATGGGCCAATAATGACACATCAGTATTAAGTAAAGTCTCTAGTATTGTGGCCATTATTTTTGGTATATGTTTTAAGGGTTTTGACAAATGTATAAGGACATGTAGATACAATTATAGCATCACACAGAATAATTTCACAGCTCTAAAATTTCCTTGTGCTCAGCCTATGCCTCTTGCAGTCCGTTCTACCCTAGCAATCACAGATCTTTTTGTTATGATCTTCGTGGTTTTTCCTTTTCTGCAAAGTCATACAGTGGGAATCAGCAGTGATGGCAAACCTATGGCACACATGTTATTTGTTTTTCTTTTAAGGTAAAAGATGTTAATGTATGAGTTGTATTTTTCTAAACAAAACCCTCAGTATTCAGGGTTTTTTTTTTTTTGTTTTTTTTTTTGGTGGGTACCGGGGGTCGACCTCAGGACCTCGCGCGCCAGCAGGCGCCCGTGCCGCTGAGCGATATCGCCGGCCCCTTTTTCGTATGTGGGTTCCGGGAGTCAAACTCGGGCCCTCGCGCTTGCCAGGCAGGCGCTTACGCCGCTGAGCCATCTCACCGGCCCAGTATTCAGGTTTAATTGCAGTGTTGGCACTTTGTGATAAATAAGTTGGCTTTGGGTTGCAGTTTAGGCACTCAGCCTCTAAAAGATTTGCCATCACTGGTCTAGTTAGACTTTTCACATTGGCTTCTTTATTTAGCAAATGCATGTAAGGTTTTTTTTTTTTTTTTTTTTTTTCTGTTTTGGTAGCTTGATAGCTCATTAAATCGCTATACAATATTCTATTGCATTGATGTTGCAGTTTATTTATTTACCCATTGAAGGGTGTTTTGCTTTTTTCTAAGATGGCAATTATCAATAAAGTTGCTATTAATATCCATGTGAGAGTTTTATGTGGACTCTTCTCATTCCTCTTCTTATTTGAAAAAGTATTTTTCAGGCTGGGGGTGTATCTCAGTGATAGAGTATGGGCTTATTATGTGCAAGGACCTGGATTCAATCCCAGCACCCCCCAAATCTCCATAAATTATAGTTTTCCTCAAAAATTTAAGGTAGAAATTCCTTAAAGGCCTAAATACAATAAGTATGTAACAGTATTTATGCACTAAACATTATGACTAATACTTGAATAAAAGCTTTTCTGTCTTAATATACAAATTTCAACATTTTATAAGTTTATTAAATCTGGGTAAACTAATTTCTATAGTGCTTCAGGGTAGTAGGATTATGTAGGTGTGGGTATATGATTTTTGTGATTTTTTTATTTCTCTGTTGTTTACTACCTCCTCTGTTGTTAATTACCTCCTTATTTCTTTGTTGTTATCTATCTCCCCTTTTTTAGTAACTACCTAATTATTTTCCTTTTATTATCAGTAAATATTTCTTCTGAAGAAAAGTACCGTTTCTGTCTTTGATATTAGATTCTTTGAATAACCAATTCATCGCATGATTTTTCTTATACTCAAAGAGTTATATTTAAGTATTAGAAATGCAAGAGAATTTAAGACCATTTTTAGTGCAAGGATATTTTAAACTAAATGTTATAAGCAAAATTAATGAATAAGGAAGATACACGCTGATTTACCTTGGTAGAAAACAGAGTAATCCACTGGGATTTCTTTCAACTTCCCCCACTTCTCCCTAAGCTGTTTTAAAATATGCTCAAAAAACCAAGAGGTTAGGACACAATGGAATTGGAAGATATTTATCTAGTTCATTCTCCTCAGTTTTCATATGTAAATTCAATCTCCTATAGACTGGGAGAATGAATCTAGTATTAATTTCTAAGGTAAATGAGATTGAAGTGAGTTGTTTTTAATACTCTTGGTTGGAAGTGACAATGGAATGCAAATCGTGAAATTTGTTTATTGTTTATAGAGAAAATTTAGGGACTTAAATGCAGATGTAGATGGCTTATGTTATATGGAGAGAGTGAAACCTGAATTCAATAGAGTTATTAATAGTTTCACCATCTTACCAAAGCCATTTTAAATTACATATTCAAATAAACTGTTGAAATATCTTCTAATGGATATTAAAATCACAAATAAAACATCTATCCACAGATTGTGATTATGGTAGGAAAGTCAAGATTAAGAAAATCTTAAATTTTATGGTCATTTAGTTCATTTAATAAACAAATATCTAAGAATATAATTAACTTCATTCACTCAACAAATATTTATTGATTATTGCTGAGGGTTTTGAGAAGGACTTGTAAATAATATCTTTTTTCTTCCATAGAAAAATAAAACAAAGAATAAACAGATAGAGTTGCAAAGATAGTACACCTTGGTACTAACAAAAGTGGAATTAGCAAAAGTGGCTCAGGTTTGAGAGCAAAATGGATTTCCTAATACCATATTCCAGAACTGGACAGACGTAGTGAGTGAATTCGTATTGCCTGTGGACTAAGCGGCTTTAGATAAGAGGAAGAATCATTTACCCACTTTAATAGGAGGAGACCAGAGTTTAAGTATAGTTGTAGGTTATTGTTGAAAATAGTTGTAAGAGGATGTGGAAAGTCTTTTGATTGTTTTCATTTTCTTGGTAGTAAATTAGTATGCCCAAATAATCAAAATGGGAAGGTGAAGAAAGGAGGGAATATTGGGGAAATGAAAGTAAACAACGTATGAAATAGTCATTTGGGAGTATGAATGGCTTAACCAGGAACAAGGGAGGCAGCATAATTTGTGGGGCCCCGGGGAAAATAAAAATGTGTGCTGTTGTTAAAAAATTGAGGGCCGGTGATATAGCTCAGCGGCATAAGCACCTGCCTGGCAAGTGCGAGGTCCTGAGTTCGACTCCCAGTACCTGCATATAACAAGAAAAAAAAATTGATAAGAATTTCAAGACAGTGACAGTAGAGCATTAAATGAGGACTGCGGCCCTACTGAACATGGGCCATGTGCAATTAAACCCATGAATTTTGACTTGACTGGAAGAATACAGAATTGTTTGCTAGCACTGGGGATTACAATCATGAATTTTAAGAGAAGCAGTCAGCATGGTTACATAATTTTCTGTACTAATGATTGCTAATAAACTACTCTCTATCCTTATCCTTCTCCATCCTTGTAATTCTTCTGTTATCTATAAAACAGATATGAGTAAACATAGATCTTCATCATTCAGTAATGGGAAGTGATTCAATGTAAGATCCTCTCTTTGTGCAGCAAGATTTTTAAAAAATATATCAAAGAGACATTTAGTGCCATTAATGTTCTTGCTTCTTATTACTTTGAAAACATCTAGATGTCCCTGGACTTCTCTGGTCCGTTCCCGGGTACAGTGGGCTATGTATCTTATCTCACTGGTACATCATTTTCTGTAATGTCTTTGCAGGGGCTTGGATTTGAGAGAGTGGTGTAGCAAAGCTTTATCACTGCCAATTTCTGTTGAGGGAGCTTTCATTGCATTATTGTTCTCACATCAGGGCTGTCATGCGGACGGATGTAGCTAATTAATCCTTATCAGTTCTGATTCGGTTAAAAAAAATTCAATGTCTGCTTGCATTGTCCTTCTGGGAACTTTGCTTTTAGAAAGGTCAACATTCTTGTTAAATAGAAGCAAGTCCGACATTCCTGGGCTGTAAGACAGATTATATTTACCAGTTGATTTGAATAAGAAGACAAAATATTACTGAACATAATTTTGAGGATGTAGAGGAAAATTTCAATTTTTATTTTTAACTTTTAAATTAGGAGAATACAAGAATAGAGTGGAGGAATTTACTTATAAATATAAAAGAGCCAAATAATTTTACTAAGACATTATATCACCTTTAACAGATCAGGTTATTACATTGTTCAACTAGAGAATGACAATTCATTTCATTATGTATTATCCTCGTAGAGCAGTGTTTTACAGTGGTTCATTTATAAAATATTAGCTTATAGAATGTTTGATGTTAGTGTGGAAGGAGCAGATAACAATTTAATTTTAATATGTACTTTGTGTATCTTTAAACTTTATGCAATTAGAAAATTGAAAAACAACTTTAAAAGAACAATCATACATAGTTGTTAGCAAACAACTAAATTGTACCCACCCAAATGGTGAGCTGGTATCTAAATATCCAGACCCGATATCTTGAAATTCGGCTTGAAGTGGAAGTACAAATTTGATGTTAATTAACTGGAAGATAATAAAACTTGAAAAAAAAAAAAAAGACCTGGAAAAGTGATACACATGGATACATTGTCATAAATTAAAAGTGCATTAAACTGAACTCTTTGTTGAGGCCTTCTATGAAGGAGTCTCATATTACTTCAGTGTTCTTGCTTATCAAAAGATATATGTTTCTAAATGGAAATAATAGGAATTATAAACTTAATTTTTCTGAAAACTTTGATTCTTTTATGGGTAATACATATTGTAGTTGCCATTGGCCACTTAAGTTTTGCAAAAACCTTTAGTCAACATCAGGTTGTGCTAGGTTTGTCATTCCAAACCGCAAGTCTGCTGGAAACTAAGCATTGTACACAGCTTTCTTAAACCATTAAATTTAAGGTAATTTAGTTATTAATGTGTTGTTGTCTATATCTCCAGGTGAGATGAATGTTTCCATTCCTCATTACACTGGAAAAGGACCTCCGGTCTTTCAGTATGTCACTCATCTGTGGGTGACCAATCAATGGAAAATATGGGTGATTTTTAACAAAGAGAGATGTTGCATATGGGGGAGTCAGATTTCTTGCCCTTTTACTTCTTATAGAGTTTGATTTTCCACAATGACATGCAGCCTTGAATGTGTTTTAATGTACTTCTTTCTTTATACAGAAGTAAACTCATCTGGTAATTTATACAGAGTTGATACTCCCAACACCACTGATCCTGTGAAAAAAGGGAACAGATTCTAAAAGAAGACTATCATGAATTTCATTTAATTTATGAAATGTTGTCATTCTATCAAAATATGCACATTTATTTCTATGTTTATGGTTGCCAGAGTATTTTGGTTTGATGCATTCATGAAATTATAAAAAGGAACAATTTTGATTGTTTCATTGTTTTCTCTTCATTTTCCATCTTCATTTCCTTGAGAGGTTTTAGGTATAGGAAAAGGAACACAGCTGTTCAACCAATTTTTAAAAAATCTAAAGGTCATATTACAATCACACACTGGATTCATTATCTTTAAAGATATAGTCATTCTCATAATAAAAATTTGCAAGAAGGTGATGAAGCAGTATGTGCAAGAATGACTGCTGCTGGAATATGATAACTTATCCACACAGTACTTTTAATTTTGAGCAGACCTATTAACTTATTCTTTATTCAAACAATGTTGTCTTTGGGGATGAAATATAATATTTGATATGTGTTATCTTGTGTTGGAGATTGTGACAGAAATATGGAAATGTGGGGAAAAGAGACAATTGGCAATTATTCATGTATTTTTCTTAACCATAAAATTTCCATTTTTTGTATGTTGTTTACAGTTTGTATAATTCAATGTCATAATTGTCACTTATTTAAGGCAAATTCCCATCCTTTGGGCATATCTTTGAACAATTTGCCTTGAAGGTATTTATACAAGTTGTCATCAGTGAATTTTAATGCAAACAAGAACTTGAGTAAAATATATTCAAACGTTTTTTAAGGCAATGAAAAATAAGCTCCTTCCCCCAGGGCATTGCTAAACTGAATAATATATATTTTTACAAACAAAATGTTGGCTATATACGTAGTAGCCTAATTCTCTATTTAATTATTAAAAATTTGTCAAAAAAATTGCAAACCAGATTTGCCATCCTCAAGGGAAAGTATGTAGGCTGACTATACATACCTTCCACCTAAAATGAGGACCTTAATTTTTAAGTATGATTTTTGGGAGAAAGAAGAAGTTCCATGTGACCTTTCATCTGCTTTCAGCCTAGCCACTCAATTTCTTTAATTCTAAATAATACAGTACAGTGTTTTAAAATTTTTATTCCCTAGGTGTTAATGGGGATACTATTAAAATGCAGATGAGGGCACAAATCCAAAACTCATATTATTCAAGGAAGTATTTCAATAGAATCTAATTCTATTGGCCCAGGGAATATGTTTTGAGACACATAGTTGTAAAAGAATCATGCTAATAGTTAATGAAGGTGGTGCAACATGTATATATTTTCCTTTAATCAACTCATTATAATAATTGAATTCCCAGTAATTTATCATAAGTTATAAAATAAATAACATATTATAAGTTTTGAGTTATAACTCAAATGCGTAGTATTTGTATACATATCCTATAGAACACAATTTTATCTTTGCCTGCAGTCACTACAGTTTTCTGTTTTCTACATACATTTTTTTATATGGTACTGTAGGGATCTATTCACCTTAGTTTTGAAAACCACATCATATATTTTTACCATCAATGAGACGTAGTTATGCACATATCCTAACAATTTCTAAACTCTGTTTTAAAAACAAAGTAAAACAACAATGCAGTTTGTATCATAGAAACTGAAGAGCTTTGAGTTAGAACAATGTAATTTTTGACTTTCCTCCTACTTTTAATGAGAATACAAATACTATTTTTTTTTCTTTTATGTGGGTACCGGGAGTTGACCTCTGGACCTCGCACTTGCCAGCAGGCGCTTGTGCCGCTGAGCCATCTCACCAGCCCACAAATACTATTTTTTAAGAACTTTCTAGTCTACAAGCTGCATTTCAAGCATTATTTTATTGTTTCTTAGAACTGGGTATGAGGAAAGCTGAAATTCAAGAAAATTAGCCTGTTAGGATGGTCTCATGAAAATGTTATGGTCATTCAGCAAATTCTATATTTTTCTTAATAACAAGTTACCTTTATTAATTCAAAGGCAGCTGCTTTTCCAACAGACCATCCAATATTGTTGCTGCAGGAAAATCTGAAAAAAAAAAAAAAAAAGCTGAAGAATCAAAAACTTCAAATAAAAGTTAAGAGTGAAAATTGATAAAAGCTTCAGAGTAACTATAAAGTTTTTCAATAGTTTGGAAATAGTTTTCCAATTGTTTTTATTTAGTATCCGTGGAATAACATCACCTCCATAGCCTGGGTATTGTTATCTTTCTGGACCATGAGGCATGCAAAATACATGTGTTATCATTATATCAGGTGTAGAAATAGTACAAAGAAAATCTCTGCACTAAATTTAGAAGCAGTGTGGAGTCACTTATAACACTGAGTCTCAACAAACACCGAGTAATGCTCAGTGGTAGTGAGAAGGTCTTTGGTATCCTCAGGCCACTCCTCATAGGTATGATTGGTTATCGCAAGAGGACGGTGCATTGTCTGACCCATTTTCCTTCCCAGTGGAAAAAAAATAGGGGTTTGTAGTAATTTGGCTATGAAAACATCTTTCCAACACAGCAAGAAGCGTGTAGGCTAGAGTCAAATTGATGACAACTATGGGGATGATGAAATTAATAGCAACAATATGTCACCTGCTTTACTTCTTTTCTTTAAGTTATCCATGAAAGTAAATATTTCTTCCTTCATTTTACAGATGGAGAAAGCAAGAGTCATAAAGATTAAAGACCTTGAACTTATACTTAGGTGTTTGTAAAAAGCTTCTAACAATTTTTCACCAATATTCTTTAAAAATCACAATATTTTATCAATACACAGTATTATGACGTTAACTCTCTGAAGGTCTTCTGCAGTATTATGGCTAAAGGCTTATAAAATCCCTAAATCCTATTATCGGGGGTGGGTAGATCTGTCCTCTCATCTATACCCTAGAAAGGTTGCTTTTGCTTTTGCTTTTGGAAGATAGACTGTGGTGAGAAAAAGATTGATAAGCTAATGGCAGCGAGAGTAGAGAGGAGGAAAAGAGAAAGAAAATATGTGGTGGAATAAACAAGGTCTAGTGGTAATTTAGGAGTGTGAAAATAAGAAAAAACAGAAATGAAAAATATGATCTGAAGATTATTTTGAAATGACTATAGAGATCACAATACTATAAATGTAATTAGAGAAGAAGGAAAACCAAAACTTTGGAGAACACCGTATAGAAGATGAGCAGAGTTCCTGAAACTAGTGTGGCTGGGGGTGTAGAAACTTCTCATAGCAACGTCAGCAAGGCTGTTTGGAGCTGCGTATAAGGAAACATTCCAAAATAGACAGTCTTATTAAAAATAATGTATTATTTTAAAACTATGTGTTTCCAGCTTATTAGAACGTCTTTTTGGGATATCGAATGTTTTATTTAAATATTTTTAATGTAAAAAAAGAGAAGGTATGCAAATACAAATTACGTTACCATCACCAAGACAGTATTCTACGTGACAAAAATCGAAACAAAACAGATTCATAAAGTAAATGTAATGGCACTGAACAAGCATAATACTTGCTATTTAATCCAGGCTGCATATGCATAAAATGACCTGACCACATGCTTATGCAAAATAAATTGTTTTCTGGAACATCAAAATGCCAATTATTCTAACCGTCCACTGCCTTATTCCCCCAGTGAGTATTTTGAGAGAACTTCTATATAATGTAAAAAGAACTGGTGTGGCACCTAAAGACTGCAAAAAAATCAAGCACAATTAAAAATGTATTTTAGGGCCGGGGATATGGCTCAGTGGCATAAGCGCCTTCCTGGGAAGCGCGAGGTCCTGAGTTTGACTCCCGATACCCACATAAAGGAAAAAAAGGGCCGGCGATGTCGCTCAGGTGCAAGTGCCTGCTGGCAAGCGCAAGGTCCTGAGTTCGACTCCTGGTACCCACATTAAAAAAATGTATTTTAATGTAATTCAGTATAAAATATACACAATAAATATTATTAGTTAAAAAGTTTAAAAACAAAAGGCCACCCTCAATAATAGTTAAAACCTCATTTGTATATTATTGATAGAAAACTCATAAGATTTTGTTATGGGGAACAATAAAAATATCTAATGAACTCGTTCATTTAAAATTTGTTCAAAAATGTTGATGAGGTTATAACTTGCTGCTTATACCATCTTAAAATATTTTACTCTGAGTACACTTTCTGTTATTTAACTGCAGGACATAACTTGAAGAAAGTGCTTCTCAAAATGAGTCCAAAGGCCCAAAAGATTTCTAATGTGGCCCAATAATATAAATTTTTAAAAAAACTCCCTATGTGATCATTCCACATTCTGAAATGCCCTACTGGAAACAGCAACATTTAAAGCAAGATCAAAAGCATATTTGTGACATGTCAGAATTCTTTATAAGTTTATGATGTGAATACTGCTTTTTGTTTTATAACAAGTTCCAGGCATTGCAAGAGACATATATATCTCTCGAATAAGCATATGAATGTATACAAATGTTTTTCTTTGAGGTTTACATTACTTTCAGACCTAGTTATTTGAAAAGACAATATATGACCACAAGCTTTGGAAAAGTTATATGTCTAATGCAATGGAACATCAAAAAAAGATAAGAAGATAATTTATTAAATGCCTACAAATTTATATTATTCTGAATTTAAAGCTATCTAGCTGCCCTAAAATTAAATTTTTCTAAGATTGTACAATTGTAATTTATTCAGATGATCATGGTTACTTTTTAAGTCCTTTGCATAAAAAGTGGTATTAAACAGAGTGATGCTGTATCTGGCACCTATTTAAATAATAAATTGGTAAACACTACTTTTAATAAAAATAGTCTGAAGAATTCTGCTCCTGAAACGAATACTACTATATAGTGCATGTGTTACCTACTAAGTGAAAACTCAGTTAAGATAGAACTGTGATATATGTATTTTCTACACATGTATTCATAATTATTATTTTTTTATTTCACTGAAGGCTCCATAAACTGGGACCCAAAAGTACAGGTAATGTGGTTTTGAGAGAGACAAGCAAAGTTAAGATAGTCTATTTAAAAGACAAGTTATTTTCTTTTATGATAACTGATAAGAAAAATATATATATTCTGTCTCAATAAAAAGAATGTGTTACAAATTTGGTAACAAGCAGTACCTCTTTGTTGTTCCAGTCAAATTACAAGCAACTGTAGGATATGTCCTTTAGTAAGAAATAAATATTGCCATTGTACTTTTCTGCATCTACTTTAAATGTCTATTTTTTCCCTTTCTACATACTCAGCAGTTTTCCATTAACTGCATCCTGGGTCTTTTGAACTACATATACTAACATTCCAATTAAATTTCTCACTAAAAGTACAAGTTCAGAAGCAATGTTTTTATTCAAAAAAATCACTTGTCCCACTTCTTCAAAAACTAATGATTGGAAATCTGATTCTAAATGTTTGCCGTTGACCATTTCTGGCTAAGTGAGCACTGGAGGCGCTGTCGCTGGATTGTGATGCCTGTTAACAAGGGTTGCAAGTTCTCTTCGGACATGTTGTCAAGGAGGTGAGGTCATGTCTTTGCAGGCCACGACCTGAGACTCCCCTGATGAGAAGACCCTATGGCCCATCTTTGTCTTCATACTAAATAACTCAGTGGCCATTTCCTGATTTTTATTATTTTTATCTATCTAAGTATCTACTATCTATCTATCTATCTATCTATCTATCTATCTATCTATCTATCTTATCTATCTATCTATCTGATCTATCTATCATCTTACTTTTTTACTTTTGTAGAACCAGGACTTGAACCCTTGAACTACATCCTCAAGCTTTTTTTTTTTTCAGGCACACACTAGAGGTCTCACTGAGTCACTAATTGGCCAGGTTGGACTTTACCTTTTGGTCTTCTTCCCTCAACAGCCTGGCGTGCTGGGATTAAAGTCAAGCACCATCATGCCTGATTCAGTGTTCTATTTAGAAACAGAACAGAAAAACTAAGAGAGATTTCTGTGATATTAGGCACTGGTGACATTTTAACTTTTAAAGCAACATACAGTATGTGCATTGACACAGCATATGTGCAGACAGTGCTGAGGGGTCTTTTCCATGCAAAGAACCCATTTTCTCTAAAGATGCAGTGCTAGGCATTTACACTTAGAGACCTGTCCAATTTTAGGATGTTTTCTTTCCTGGCTTGATTATATCGTCATTTTCATTTAAATAGCACTGAGACATTCCAGAAAGTACCACAATAATTTCCTTAATAGATATAAATGTTAGTTTCCAATTGTAACCTCTGAGATGGTGGTGGTGGATCCATAGCAAGTTGTAGCTTTTAGATGCATGATTCATAACTCATTCTTAGCTAATGAACTTATACCAAAGTGTAATAGTCAGTATTGCGACACAGAGTGAGGCAGGACAGTGTGTGGGGACTTCACAGTGATAGTCTTTGTACACCCTAGAAACCATCGCCGCAATGGTGATGATGCACACATAGATACATTACCTGAAACTTTCCTCGTGGCCACCTGTAATCACTTTCTTCCTCCCATTCCAAGCATCCCATGTACTTTGTGTCCTAGGTGGATAGTTTGAATTTTTCTAGATATGAGATAGCTGCAACAATTCAGCATACTGTTGGTTTTTGTTTGTTTGTTTGCTTTTCGAAAAGCTTATTTAATCAGTATAATCATGTTGGCTTTCAAGTATGCTATTGCTAGTCAGTGGTTGAGCCATCACACTCCATTTTGTGGATTAATCATGATTATTTATGTGCCCATCTGTTGACGGTGAGTTGTGTTGTTTCTTTTGATTCCATGGTAGGAGGCTTTCACTGCAACCTGGTAAGAATGGTGTATGGTGCCACCGCCCATGGCTCTGTGGGACAGGGTGCTGCTGCCACTCTGGATTGGCATCTCCTTGATGCAGGAGGCCTCTGCCTGGGCCTGCTTGAGACCATACATAGTTCACCTACCTGCCCGTCTGCCTCGCTGACCTAAGCGTTGCCTAGCCCAGCTGTTGGAGCAGCATGGCGTGCTAGAAAACTGCAGAAAACTTCTTTAAACTGGACATAGACACTGAACAAATCAAATCTAAAACTAGCTTTCACCGAAACTTTGTTCAAGGTTGTCCAATAGAAATTCTGATGTTTTATATTTCTATTCGGCTCAGCGGCATAAGCGCCTGCCTTGCAAGCGCGAGGGCCCGAGTTCGACTCCCGGATCCCACATACGAAAAAGGGGCCGGTGATATCGCTCAGCGGCACGGGCGCCTGTTGGCGTGCAAGGTCCTGAGGTCGACCCCCGGCACCCACAAAAAAAAAAAAAAAAAATTTCTATTCTTTAATAAAGTGACCACTATTAATATGTTTTCTTGAGCACTTGACATGTGGCTTATGCAACCAGGGAGCTGAATTTTAAATTTTATTTTAATTATTTTAATTTAAATATTCACCTATAACTAGAGGCTACCGAGGTGGATAATACAGGTTTAGATATTTTAATCTACAACAGAGCACATTATTAGTGGTTTGGAGACTATAGCTCCATTTTTAATAGTTCCATCAATTTCCTCAGTTATAAAATGAGGAAAGAGAGAACATTCAAGTATAAAATTGTTAAATGTTGCATATTCTTTTACCTGCACATTTTCCATTCATGTTAATGAAATACATAGGTAGAACAGGGTTCAGTATTTCAAAATTCATAAGCCACATTTTAGATCTAAGTAGGCCGCATTTTTGTTTTCCTAATTTCACTATGAGTAAGATAATCCTTCAAAGAAGAGCCCGATTCAATTACCGATGGAATGGGAGTCTATTTCATAGTCACGTTACACAGCATTCTAAGAAAAGTATTGGGGAGTATTAAATAATGAATGCTGAGGATGCAATGACAATTTCTTACTTGACGTAAAATTTTATGTATCGGTTGACTGCAGGTTAAATACATTCTATTATGTGTAACAGCAGAATTATATAGGCACTTAATTTTCAGTAGAATATAAGCAGGGAAATAAGTCATCGCTATGTGCCTAATCTCTTTTCTTTCCTTCCTTAGTTATTAAAAAAATATATATATATATATATCAATAGAATAGTTATATATGAGCATAAAGATTTATCCTCAGTTTGTGATGCTCTTTTGTTATAAAAATTTGTAATCAATCTTTGAGAATTAATTCATTGACCTTTTGAGCTTAAAGTCTAAAGCTGATACTGTGTTTTCTTGCTTACTCTGCCTTTACACTGTCTCTTTATTATGAAGGTGAGGAAATTATTATCTAGCAACTGAAAGCAAGGATTTCTGTTTAACACACATTTGGGTTTGCAATTCAGGACTTTTGTTTATTAGATTAGACTTGGAGAAATTATATCTTTACATGTTTATTTTGTGGTTTACTGTATATAAGTATACATGTACTAACAAATTTTGAATGGCCCTTTTTGCAGTGTTTATTTTGAGTTACTCTGATCTGGACTGAGAACTTAAAGAAATGTGGAAATAATATGAGTACAGAGACTTTTACATTTCAAAATCCCTCTAGCCCCACATCCTGATTTAAAGTTCTCTCATGTCCAATCCTATAAAATTTTTTGTTTGTATAAATTTTCAATTGAACTATTTCAAATTTTCTATAATATTTTTACTATTTTGTATAAATTTTAGTTGAATCATGAAATTGCATCAATAAGTAAAACTGGCAAAAATACCTCTAGGAACTGATACTGGGTGTACTAGTAAGATACAAATCTTTGGGCAGTGACAGAAGCCTTCAGTGCAGAATAACCATATAATTTATAATCCAAATTTAGATACTTTTGAGAGTGAAAACGACTACTCAGAACAAATTGAAACCTATGGTTTACCTAATCAGAGGGTACACACTGGTCATGGTATTCAGATGCTTTGGATATCAATAAGTTAATGTGGTTTACACAAAAATAGAAGTTTTGAGCTAGGAGTGGTGGCTCACGCCTATAATCTCAGCAGGAGGATTGCCATGAGTTCAAGACCAGATTGGAGTACATGAATTGAAGGCCAACCTGAACTACCTAGTAAAATGGAGTCTCAAAAATCAAAAACAAATAAACAAACAAAAACTAGAAGTTTTGATTAACCAGATTTATCAATCATTCAGAAGTTAATGGAGCTATAATTTTATGTTTGTATAATGTAGTAAGAGTTCACATTTTGGGCCAGACCCCAAGATAAATATTAAATTCTCACAAATTTATGGAATAGATAATTTCCATTTCACAGATAAGGAAAATAAAATTTAGGACTACATCTTTGTACAATTTGTGAAATCCTTCCAGACTCTCTGCTAAATACTTCTTTGAATTGTTTCATTTAATCCTCAAAAGACACTTATTACATCAATAGTTTTAAATCTCTAGTTCACAGGTAAGGATAAATATGTTGTTCATGTTACAAAGCTGAGTGACACAGACCAGATACAAATTCAGATGTATCAGAAAGATGTCTTTCCTTCAATTATCAGGAGTATTTCTTTCTAGAACCAATGTCTGTTACCATGAAATTTATGATTCTGTCACTTGAGGCAATCAGGATACTAAGGAAGAAGGAAAAGTCCTGGGGCCAAGAATTTCATTTGAAACATGTGAATCTCTGTTAAGCTGACATTCTTATTTGAAGATGCTTTCTGGAAATGGTCACTGAATGCAGTTCCAGCCTTTTAAAGTGAGAAGGCAGCTTTCTTCCAACTGGTGTTCTTGCTTTCATGCCTGATCTCTCCTAGCCTGTACCCACCCAGGCTTTGGTTTCTCAGGTCCCCTAGTACTGCACATGCACAGACAGGGATCTCCAAATTAAGCAGCAAGGTTGGCCTGGAATTCTTCAAGATTTAGTTGAATGAGATGAATATGAACGAGTAGAACTATATTCATGAACTAAAAAGAAAAACCAAACAATAATTTCCTCAAGTGATAAAGATCATGAGCCTCAGGATAATGAAAGCACAGGAGAAATTAATTAGTCAGAAAATGCATCAAGCCTTTTCGAGATCATTAGAGATTTAGTCATTACAGAAATAATCAACCACAGGAATCATTTCTTAGTAGATCATGCTAAGGCCACCAACATATATAACTCTGCTCACCTAAAATGATAGCAAGGTGTTTTATCACTTGAAATCTTTAGAACAAGTATCTTGAATAATTTAAGAGTTGCTAATTAATAATGCTAAGGTGATTGATTAAAGGTGAAGATTCTCATCATAACTGCTTTCAATTGGCTCTTAGGCCTTAGAAAAGTCGTTCAACTCCTCGGACACCACTTCTTTCTTTAATGTATGTAATAAGTCTGCTTAACTCACAGGGTTATTGTGAAGGTGACATGGTTCAACATTTTGAGTGCTCTTTCATTATGCTATTTCCCATGTGGAACTTTAGTTTTTGTTTACATGGCTTGCTTCTCAAGCCCCAAGTTCCATAAGAAGAAGGGCTAACAAAATATTTTTCACCCTTGGGTCCTCAGTATCTAACAGAGAACTTGGTGCTTAGAATGTATTTTGAATATTTTTTGTTGGTGGTGGCGAATGAATTCACAGTACATGAATGAAATGAGTCAACAAGTGCTTTTGAATATTTCAAAGATCATCCAAGTGTGTATCCTAGGAATTCAACTCCAATTTACTATTTTGTCTATTAACTAAATAAACCTCATCAAAAAGGATTTAATATAAATGATTTACATATTAATATCCTGATTAATATGAGAAAAGTTAAATGTTCATATTTTTATATTTTTTGAACTATGCTTCTTTTGTCATTTATTTTAAACTGTATTATTATTATTTTGCTAAATGAATCTACTTTTTAAGAGACTGCATTGTACTTATTTGAAGGTGAACTAAAAATACCTTTAGTCCTAAAGCCTGGTGCTAAGTCATGGAGCTTGTGTACTACATGACCAAATGCAGGTTGAGAGCAAATTAGAAAGATCTGATTTATTCATATGCATTTTAGTATTTCAAGAGAAGAAGCACCAAGGAGGAAAAATTTAGAAAGCAAATTAGGGTAGAAAAATTCATCTTATTACTTGGGTCTGCTGAATTCTTTTCATTATTCTTTTGTTGTGCACATTCTGGCACTTTAGCCTAAATCACATCGCTGACAAATGACAAGGACAGCAGATGGCTCAACAGCCATGAACCATTTGTGGCTGAACTAATTTGGCACAAGGTTTGTCCTCTAATGATCAGATTTCTGACCTACTGACTCTTCTCTCATCCCATCCTGTACACAGCAAGGAAGGCTCTTCCAAATGGTTTTGGAGCAAAGTGGTAAATGCTTGAATTTGGAGATAAAGATATTTTAGAGTCACCATTCATATTTCCAGCAGCCTAAATCTGTCCTAGAATATGGGTAGAACATACTAATGGATAAAAATAAATTTTCTGAAAAGGTTTTATTATACTGAAGTTATAAGTTTTAGAGCTGGCATGAACATGAGTCAGGTTCCCAATTTCAGCAGACAAATTTCACTGAGATATGTTTGGGAGTGGAAAATTGGGTCTTTTGAAACCCCAAGTAATATTCTTCCATCATTATTATTATATTAATGGTACAGATATAAAGTCATCTTCAATTTTCTAATTTCCTTGTTCATTTGAAAGAACAAGGCAAGATACTAGATAATAGAACACAATCAGTAAATGGAATCTGTCTCTGGGAGTATTATTATAAGAGAATGAATATAAACATCTTTTGATAAAGGCCAATAACACTCCATGGACACGTATGTGTCATTTGTGAAATGACTACTTGAATACATTGAAGATAGATGTTACCTAAGAAAGTTAATAGAACATTTAAATACTGCAGAGCTCTCGTAGTGATAAACAGCACAGCCCCTGGATTCAAATGACAATAGTTCAAATCCTAGTTCTGCCACTTCCTAAACTGCAGGGGTCCTAATTAATGTTCTTATTTACAAACTAGGTCCACAACTACCTAGAAGTAGCTTTACATATTAAAGGAAGTGATTGAGGTAAAATACATATAGGACCTGGCTATGGTATATGCTCAATAAATGGTACTGCTGTTAACATAGTTTTTTCTTTCCAACAGAAAGCGGTGCTTTTATATAGATCATAGCTATACATTTTTGCAACTCATTTTGGAAAAATTTCCCTTATTTACTCTAATGATAATCTAATTTTATTTTTCACAATAAATTATTTTATTAGTGAATATTAATATAACATAATGATGGGGCTCATTTTGGCAAGTTGGTGCATGCGTTTACATTATCTTAATCAATTGCAAGCCCCCATCCTTTCTCCCTTCCTGCTTGTCGCCTTTCCTATCTCCAGAAGTCAACCTCCTGGGTACCCGTCCTCTCTCCTTTAATTCTTTCTTTATTAATTTATGCTGTTGTTAGGTTTTTCATAAGAGAAATCATGTAGTATTAAATTTCTGAATCTGGCTATTTCACTTACTTTGATGGTTTTCTAGTTCCACCCATTTCCATGCAAACAAAATTATTTTATTCTTCTTTATATCTGAGTAATACTCCAAACATCAACTATTGACAGGCATCTAGCTTATTTCCACAGCTTAGCTAATGTGAATTGTGCTGCTGTAAACATGGGTTTGCATGCATCATTATAGTATGCAGTCCTTGATTCTTTTGGGAATATGCCAAGAATGGTAAAGCTAGGTCAAATTGTTACAGTTCTCCTCCTCCTCCCCTCCATTTCCCCCTTCTCTTCCCTTTCCATCTTCTTATTTCTCTTTTATGATGTAGTTGTGGCAATAGTTGTGGTGATAGTAATAGTTGAATAAGAAAATAAGAAAGGATGTTCAGATACATGTAACATGAGGTAACCAGGATGAGGAAGGTTCTGGGGATGATGTGAAATTCATCCACTTAGGCATAAAATACAATTGCAAAAACCTCAGAACTAAATCTCTTGGTAAAAGCCAAGAAGACCAAGGTCTACTGCATAAAATCTGACAAGTTCCTGGGAATCTGACTTGACATGTATATAGTATCAGAATGATACCTAATTAATTAAAAATACTAGAAATGAGATGATGTCCTTTTTTTGTGAATTTCTATGACAATTTGGGATGGGGGTTAATCCTTTATTGTTTTTCACTTTTAACTGGTATACATATTGGTTGAAAGTATATATATATATATATGTGTGTATATAAATATATGTATGAAAATACTGTATATCAATATATATTACTCTGTGTATATGTGTGCATATAAAACCTACTAGATTATGAGTACTGGAGGACAAAGTTTCCATTTCATGCAGTGCTTGGTAAAGGAGTTAGACAATTTTGAGACAAATAAGTTTCTTCAGCCTCCAATTTCCAACTATCTTTAAGAACACAGTAAAGTAGTTTAATTCTAGGATGTTTCAAGAGGCATACACAGTTCTCAAGTCAAAAATTAACCAGAAGAGTTTTATCAAAAGGGTGCATCCAATTTAGAAATATCGGTACTGAAACATATTCTGCTTCATTCAAGAATAGAGAATAAAAATGAACACATTTATTCTTTGAATTTAACTAAATGTCATTTTAACTATTTTGCTATTTCTAAATTTTTCTTAATTATAATACAGTGGATTTCTAGTCTGTAAAAATAGAGGAGAAAAACATTACAAAACCATGTATTTATGGGGCTGGTGAGATGGCTCAGCAGCTTGAGCGCCTGCCTTGCAAGCGCGACGACCCGAGTTCGACTCCCGGATCCCACATACGAAAAAGGGGCCGGTGATATCGCTCAGCGGCACGGGTGCCTGTTGGCGCGCGAGGTCCTGAGGTCGACCCCCCGGTACCCACAAAAAAAAAAAAAACATGTATTTATTAAGGAAACTATCTTCCTAAATGTCTAAAAATGTTAAATATGAATATTTTATACTGATTTACAAGTATAATAATTAACTTGAGTTGCTAGTTTCTTGATTTATTTTTAAATAATAATGATCATACTATAATATTCATATAAACCATGGGTTTTGTGAATATTGTCAAGGTCAGTATTCCTATATTTTTGTTATGGTAGAAGAGCACCTATTTTTTTTAGATCAATTTTGTAAATGATGGACCAGACTTGGAGATTTTTAGTAAACATTTCAAGGCTTAATGCCTGGTATATAGCAGAACTAGAGTTAGAACTCTTAATTTCTTGATTTCAATTTATAGTCTTCATATACTTCAATCTGCACCTTAACTTGATCAATAATGACATATATGCAATCTTTATATAAACAAAAAATAGAGTCATTCTCAGTATTATTTTGCAACCTGAGTCTTCATTTATATGTGACATTTAATATGTGGACATCTTTCCATAGCACTAAATACTTTTCCAAAACATTTTAATTGGTTGTGAAGTAGTTTAGTATGTAAATGTACCAGAATTTATCTAAATTATTCATTATGACATGGTATTAAGGTTACTTCTGTGTTTTTATCATGAAAAGGAGTATTGTAATAAACATTAATTTAATTTAATTTTATTGTTTTGCTTTGCACTGAGCTACATCCCCACATCCTTAGCTTTTTTTATTTTGAGACAGGATTTCACTAAGTCACTAAGTTGCCCAAGCCAGGCTGTAATTTGGGATCCTCCTGCCTCAGCTTCCCAGAGTGCTGGGATTACAGGTGTGCACCACCATGACTGGCTGATAAACATTTTTATAGTTTAATAGTTTTTTAAATAATAGCTTCATTGAACTAAAATTTGTACACTATATAATTTACAAACTGAAGTGTATGATTCAGTAGATTTTAGCATATTGATAGAGTTGTACAACTATGACTACGATCAAATTTAGATAACTTTTATCTCGAAACAAAACACTCTACCTACTAGTTATCATCTCCCCCCTCCAAAAAAAAATCTAGACAACCACTGAGCTATTCTGTATCTTCCTAGATTTTCCTATTCTGGAAATTTTCTTATTTGTTTGTTTTATTCAAAATAGACCACACTCATAGCAACAATAAAGTCTATAAATATCCAAAGAAATGGAAATTCTGCAAAGTGAGCTCTCACACCATATTGGACTATAACTAGAAACCAACAGCAGAAACATGCTTAGAATACAGTAACTTTTCTTAATCTCATCCCTCCTAGTATCTCCTTTATTTCATACTTTATTTATATATTAAGTTTTTCACGTAAGGGAAACCATAGCATATTCAAGCTTGTGTGCCCATTTTCAAGATTCTGGAATCATATTTCTAAATTAATTTTCTGAAATATAATACCAGTTTGTATTCCAATCAAAAGAATAAACATCTCTGAATTTTATTTACACTAGTTCATATATATATTTGATTAATAGCAAACATCTTAACTTTAAAAAAAATTCTATAATTTTCTTTTTTTGTATAATTTTCATTTAAATAAACTTCTTTGTATGTTAAAGATACTAGTCTTGATCACAAGTGTTACAAATGTTAGTTCTCCTGAGGTTATTATACTTTTATTTTACATCTGAACTGCACAGTTTAACTGCCCTACTCTACAGTTGCTGTCACAATAAACTTTAGTTTCCTACCTGCACGCAGAGCGGTGTCTTCCTGCACACCAGGTATAGCCACTCCCACACAAGGAAGCGCATATCCTAATATGTGGTGCTCTCACTTTAAGAGGTTTGAATTCTCACTAAATGAGATAAATGCTAATTATATTTTGGTCAATGACAAAAAAAAAAAAAGAAAATTCATGACATTCTGATGTGCAAAGAGCAGAAGACCTGAATGGAAATTCTAGTAGTTAAAAGCTGTTAGACTTGAGTATATTATTGAATATACCTGCAACTATTCATCACCTCTGAATAATTAAAATTATGTTCACCTTAAGGTGTGTTGTAAAACTCAGATGAGATTCTGGGTGTGGTGGCACACACCTGTAATCCCAGTACTTGGGAGGCTGAGGCAAGAGGATCACTGCCAATTGGAGGCCAGCCTGTGCTACATAGTAAGTTCAAGGCCAGCTTGAAGTACATAGCAAGACCCTGTCTCAAAAACACAAAACAAACAAACAAAAAACCCCCAAAAGCTCAAATGAGATTAATTGTATAAAACCAATTACAATGTTCTAGCACATTATATAGTACTTAAGAAATGGTATAGTCTGTCTTTCATATGCTTGTCAAAAGTATTATTTGTTGTTTTTTCTGTAAGGAAGAGTTGAATTCTACTATAAAAGATTGGTGTTGTTGTTTGTCACAGGGTGAAGTATAGAAATCTCACGTCCATTGTCACTGTATAATTTTCACTAAAATTATCATTATAACAACTGTTGTTGCTTCATGGACATGTATAACTTCAGACACTTTCAACATATCTTTAAGTTCCGGGATTTAAAATTTCCTGAGATAACTTATTATTTCTCAAAACTGCACTACCTAGTGTGTATATAGCACTTTTCAGAGTTGTCAGTAAACATCGCTTCAATTAATCTTCACACTATACCTGTTATACAATGGTAAGAAACAAGTATCACTGCACCACTTTTATGTGTTCTGAAAAAACTTAATTGAAAGACAACTTGTTCAACCTTAAAAATAAGGAGTTCTCAAAAGATTGTAAGAATATGCATAGAACCAGGAAACTGAAATCATTGTTTAGTTATATAGATAATCATTTTGAAGACACTGGGTCTGAGTGAAAACCAACAGAAAGGCTCATATAGGACTGGCTTTTGGGTACAAGTCAGGATAGATACTAGAGGATGTCTATTAATAGAGGTTATACCCATTTTCTAAACTTAGCAGATATGCATCATGACTTTCCTCCTGTATGTTTCCACTGAAGTGTTTATGATCTTTTTTCCCAGGTACAAGAAGTTCTATAGTATTTGTATATTTTCAAACTATTATATGGGCATCACTCTATTAACTGAAATGGAAATTTTTATTGCTAACATTTTCCAGGGGAGCTGAAAAAATTTATTACGAGATGTGAATCAAGTTGTTTGTAGATAAAATATTTAGCAAACTATCCCAGCCACCAAATTATGTTAAGAAAGCTGTAAATCTGTTGAATAAAAGCTTTTGAGGTTGATCAAGCCAGTCTTAGGTCACATTATTATTCTTTATTGTGTCTATAAAGCCAGTCTTCAGCCAAAGGTACTTCTAAGGTCAAAGACAAAAGCAGCAGGAGGATAAAAAAGAATAGGCAGTGTTAGATTGTGCTTCTATTTTAGGCTGCTAAGAACACATTGATATAAACAAAATCTAAATTGCCTAGAAATTGAATGTGACAAAATACACTGATTATTAAATGTTACAACACAGTACAAAATTTTCACTAGGATAGGTTTGGTTTTATTTGGAATACTCTTCCAGAAAGTCAAGAGATTATTGATAAAAACTTGTTAAAAAAATAAAAACAACAAAAACCTTTGGTAGGATGGGTGCTGAAGGTACAGTCAGTATGTAGAGTTGTAGGGGAACTATAGAATATTATTGCAGGAAAGAGGAAAACTTTCTGAAGACTGCAAATTTTATTCTACACCAGAGTCAATTGCTATTCCCAGAAGGAATTGGCCATGAGAAGATTAAGAAACCATAATTAGATTCATCAATCCCTGTCAATGGCTGCAACTCCTGAAATGTGCTTAGCACTGCACTGCACGCTGAAGGTTATGCTATGAGGGATAGTTATATACAAACTCAAAAAATGACCAAGGAATTCAATTCCAGTGTAGGCCTAGCACAGTGCTGCATATGCACATATGGTGTGTATATATGTGTGTGAGAGGAAGGGTGGAGGAGAGGGAGGGGAAGAAGAGGGAGAGAGCTCTAAAGGACTGGCACACTGCTCAAGGGTAGTTTAGAAAAAGATTCTATGAGCTAAAGGGCTAGGGAAGTCTTCTGTGTAGAATTGGCTCTTGGGTTAATCCTCGAAGGATAATCAGACTTTGAAAATGGTCTATTACGTGTCATTTGGTACAATTCTATCCCAGTACAGCATTTCCATTATGGAGATGTTACCCATATTCAATAATGCTTTGTTATTTTTGTTGTAAAGTTAAATCTCTGGTGTTAGATTAAATTCTGTGTTCTCTTTATGCATGACTATTTGGTCTATAGCAAGAGATGACTTGAATAGTTTCATAAAGGGATTTTTCTTTTATATTGCTACTCTAGGTGGGGCGTAGGCATATAAACATATACTAATAAAATAAATTAAAAGAAATAGTTTCTAATCCTCACTCTTGGTGTAAAAATGCCTCCAAGAATGATTATTGGAGCAGTGCACTTGCTTTGTCGTGGCAAGTTATTTAATCACATTTTCTACATTTGTGACTAGAACATATTTTCAATGAAATTCTTATTATTTGGGGAGAACAATTTGTTGCCATTGAATCTGATCAAGAGATTGAGCAAATCAATAAGAAAAACAAAGTCAATTTATTTGGAAGTAAAAAACAAAACAAAACAAAGAAAACTTCCCTGTGAAATCAAACTGAATGACAGAAAGTATTCACAGAAGGACCAGTGTAACCATAGACACTGGCTCTTTTTCCCTCAGGCACTGCTGATACACATGGAAAGGCCCTGAGAAGACAAAAGCAGGGATACACATTGTGCCTCACCATCCCCAAAACGTTGCATTCATGAAGGAAATGTTTTGTATCAAAGAGAAGTGCTACATTTTTCTTTCTCTTTCCCTCCAAAATGCTAAAATATATGTTAAGTGAATTACTTGACTTTTGATTGTTTGTTTTATATGGAGAAATTCTGATTTTAAAGAGCTGCAAACTCCAGGTCACCATTTCAGTGCTTAGAAATACTCAAGGTTTTGCTATGTGGTGACGGAGTTTTTGTTTTATTTCTACTTAGAATTCCAGCCCTGTGTAGAGACTGTTTATGATACATTATAAGATTTAATTCAAAGAGATTTACGGTTACTGAATAGAACATAAGCATAAACACATACATATATATTTTAAACATATACTTATAAAAGGATTCAGTCCAGATTTAGTCTTTCACTCATCCACCTAATTAACCAACAAAATGTGCCAATTACAGCAAAAATATGTTCTTAAAATCTTAAGATTTTAGTTTTTTTTCATAGCTCAACTTTTTTTTGTTTTTGAAATTGACATTTGAATACAGTTTTTATAGTCTGGAGGGTACTTCATGTCCTGTAGAAGATCACTGAAGATCTTCTTGGGACACTTCTAGGTTACTTGGTGGTATTTTTCTTATAAAAGATTAAGGACTTCGCTTTACTCATGTTTAACATTTTTCCTCAGTGAAGAGGGCATGGACCATAAATACAGCTTAAGATACTTCTGCATTCTCGGATTTAAAACACACAAAACTTTCTCCACATTGCATAGAACAATTGGTGGGGTCTTCTAACATTTAGGTTAAAATAAACAATCCTACCTTCTGAGTCCCTAATCTAACATAAATTTCTCCAACTAAAATAGGAACCTTCTGTGTTTTAATATTTATTTATGTGATTGAATAAGGAAACATACTTTAAAAATTCTCTGTTACCCTTACTTTAAAGTCAAGTATATACTGAATATAGTTAGATTTATCCTAGCATTACTAAAGTATTCTCTAGGCATACCCAAGTTAGTTTACTTCTGGTCTTCAAAGACCATTTGAAGTGAAAAACATTAAATCTTAAGTACAGTGAGAATTTTAACTATTTTTAGAGTATCTTCACAATACCACCAAGTAATTCCTTTTGCTTGCCACATTTACTTTTCTACTTAATCAAGAAGCTAACAGAGGCTGGTGAGATGGCTCAGCGGTGTAAGCGCCTGCCCGGCAAGCGTGAGGGCCCGAGTTCGACTCCCGGAACCCACATACGAAAAAAGGGCCAGTGATATCGCTCAGCGGCATGGGTGCCTGCTGGCACACGAGGTCCTGAGGTCGACCCCAGGACCCACAAAAAAAAAAAAAAAAAAGAAGCTAACAGAGTTGGGCATTGTGGCACATGCGTGTAATCCTATCAACTCAGAAGGCTGAGGCAGAAGGATTGCAAGTTTGAGGCTTTTCACCAATCTTGCTAACAAATATTATAGACAAGGTGATTAGGAACATCAGAATATATCATATTTTGTTAAAAATATGCATATAATAATAGAAGCATAATAATAACAACACAAAGCAGGAAAACAATGGCAAAAAGAACTCAGAGAATTTGAGTCATGAAGTAGACGGGGGGATATAATAATAATGATAACCAAGAGTCTCCTTTTATAACTCAGAGAGTGAATGAATATGTGATATTCAGTCTTTTTCCAACACGATTCTCCTTTTGGGATGCCTCTTTCCAATGTATTTCTATTCCTAAATATTCTATTCTCCCTCCTCCTTTCCTGTCAGAATTATTAGAGAAAGTGGGAGTCAACT
Organism: Erethizon dorsatum; assembly: GCA_028451465.1. Classification (NCBI taxonomy): domain Eukaryota; kingdom Metazoa; phylum Chordata; class Mammalia; order Rodentia; family Erethizontidae; genus Erethizon; species Erethizon dorsatum. The sequence goes on from CM051834.1 coordinate 29,110,132, forward strand.
AATTTGCTCTTTAACATCTATTTTTGTATAATTTTAGAGTTCTTAACCTATCATTACTTAGATATTCTAACAAAAAACATTACTCATCGAGTAGGTCCCAAATTGCCAAAGCATCCCTTCTGAGATTTTAGTGATTGCCATGTTTATTTTAAGATAGTTGACAGATCCATAATTGCAAATTAAGGTGTATATTGGAGTCCTTTTGAAGTGAGGAAATTTTTGTCCTTCAAAGTTATCATATGCCAAACAACTAAAGGACATATAAGTAATGCCAAGAAATTGATTTCATCAGAAGCTTTGTTTTGTTTTCTCAATTATGGTTACTAGGAACTGAGGAATATCCATTTGATTAGGAAGCACACCTCAGTTCCCTCATACAGCAAGTGATATTATAGAAATGACCATGTGTGGAAAGTAATTATTGTCTGAGTCCTTCATATCCATAAAAACAGCAGTTTGTTAAATCTTCTGAAATTAACTGATTTTAATGGAAGTCTCCCATATAGAAATAGTTGAATTCTTACATAAGTAATGACATCAAGTGCAATTTAACCCCAGAAAATATTAATAAACTAGCACTGGCAATACCAAGATGTAGTTACAGATGTTACAAATCTGTTACTAAAAGGTGATGAAACTAACATTTTTATAAATTGGCTCATTTTATTTTCATTAACTAGTTAAAATAAAAAATATTTTCAATCAGAGATAAAAGTATTCCTAAACTTTTGAGACCTAATTAATAATACTTGTAATATATATATACACAAGGATAGATGTGTTTCACTGGAAAACAGAATATTAAAAGCAACGTTTAACAACATCCTTGTTAAAAATATAGCTACATGAATTGAGGTTGTCAGAATGAATAAGAATTAAGGATCTCATATTCTTTTTTTTTTTTTTGTGGGTACCGGGGGGTCGACCTCAGGACCTCGCGCGCCAGCAGGCGCCTGTGCTGCTGAGCGATATCACCTGCCCCTTTTTCGTATGTGGGTTCCGGGAGTCGAACTCGGGCCCTCACGCTTGCCGGGCAGGCGCTTAAGCCGCTGAGCCATCTCACCGGCCCAGATCTCATATTCCGAACAGTAATCATACAATAAGTAAAACACACAATAATAATAATAATAATAATAATAATAATAATAATAATGCTACTGTTTATTACACAAAAAGATAAGTTCATTGAAAACTCTGGATATGTAAAGAGACTCTTCCACTATTCCAGGCCAAATTCTGGAATTGGTGATACTTTTTAATTTTCTTAAGTTTGTTAAGTGGGAGTCAGTGTACATCAGGCTTATTTGCGTGGCTTTCGTAAGATTACTCTAGAACTCTTTGAGGTGTGCGTATGCATGTGTGTATGTATCTGTGTATGTAATATGTGTGTAACTTTAAGATTATCTTAAAACAGATGTTTCACTGGGTACATATGCGCATTCCTGTAATCGCAGCACTCGGGAGGCTGAGGCAGGATTGCTGTAAATTTGGGGCCAGCCTGGACTACATAGCAAGATCCTATCTCAAAACAGAACAAACAAAAAACCAAAAAACAAACAACCGAAAGCTAAAATTGAGATGTTAGTTAAACCACAATAGATATATAGCATTTCTGTCTGAAAGCTCTTTGGACCAGCAATTTCATTATTAGGAGACTGTGCCATTATTTTTATAGTTGGAAGAGGTCAGTTGCAAAGGCTAAATAGGAAGATAATCTTTGTAGAGCATCTTTACACAGAATTAATCGGTTTACTATGGTGCATTCTAAAGGAGATATTGTAAATATTGAAAAAAGATCTTATTATTTGCCTCTCCCCAGATATACTGATTGAGGAGAGAATAGGAGTATTTATATATCATTCCTTTTATCAGAAGTGTGAATAAATACAGCTATGATTTCATTTATTTTTATATAGTGCTTTAAGTTTGAAGGGTTGATATTAAAGTCAAGGACACTAACATTTTAAATATACATAATGTAAACATAACTGTTGTCTGCCTCCCATCTAACTCCAACAGATTTGCTATGCATTTTTCTTCTAAGAGATCTTCCACTAATTACTCTGTAGTGATCAAACTGGAAGGTTTTCACTCTGTACCACTGGAATAGCTAGAGACATCCAACTTTGCTGCAAGGAATTTAAGAAGATTATTCAGACTCTAATGTGGTGTTTTCATTAGAAAGGATGGTAGTAAGAGGAATCATAGCATCTCTTGATTAGGGCAATAGTTAGTCACCAACAATGGCCTACTGGGATGTGAGTTGGAAAAGACAGAAAAAACAATGTTGTAATTTTAAACAATGATGACACGTAATTATTTCACATTTTAATACAGTTCTAAAGTATAGATCCCATCATTATTATTCTCTTGCATAGACTTGTTTTAAGGATTGATGCAGAGTTCATAGATTACCATTCGGATTCTTAAGTAATTTCTTTCTGTCTAATCTTTGTAGAGTCGTATTTTTCTGATTCAAATGAAACTTTCATCCAACAATACAGTGTAACTTGCTGTTTCACATTTCTACTCCTTTTCCCTTTTCTTGATTTAGGAATGGTTTTCCTCATTGTATAATCTGAACTTCAATTCTTGTCAGACCTTCCCTGTCGTCATTTGAGTTAGATATTCCTCTTTCTGTGTTTACATAGGCACAATGTGTTCACCAATACAACAATTATTATACCATTGTGGTATCAATTTATCTGCCTCCTGTTCTACAACTTTGAAAACAAGGAATGTGTCATATACATTTTTGTACTCCCAATGTCTTATATGTTTGGAATATTGTGCTTGTTTAATAAAAGCTTATGAAATGGATCAGAGCTGAGAAAAGCTCAATTCTTAGGCTAGTCTTATAATTTAAATTTGGAAGTGGTCTCCAAGATCATGTTCAAACTCTAAATTATATACTGTGCCCAAAATGCCCATACTTCAGTGAGAGACCAAGTTCTAAGTCAGACTAAAATTATGGGATAATGCAGAATAATGCTAAAGATCTAGAAGAGAAAGGAAAATATAATTGATCAAACAGTACAATCTTAGTAAAAATTTAGGTACTAGAATGATTGTCTAAGAAGAGAACACAGAATCCGATCTCCCTCTTCCTACTCTACTCCCTGCATTGGTGAGAAATCTTGCAATGGGATTCTTAAATACTTTCTGTACTGGAAAAAGGCACTAGTGGGTTTTGTAGAAATTCCACACAAACTTTACCCAACTGGCCAGAAACTGTCTGTGAGAAACCTTAGCTAAGCTGTCTTTCCTATCTTACTGATTTTCTATTTATTTTTTCTTATGACTAGTATTATAATACAATGCCTGTGAATTTCAAAAAGTAAATGGGTTCTTAAAACAATATCAAGGGGCCGGTGAGATGGCTCAGCGGCGTAAGCGCCTGCCTTGCAAGCGTGAGGGCCCGAGTTTGACTCCCGGATCCCACATACGAAAAAGGGGCCGGTGATATCGCTCAGCGGCACGGGTGCCTGTTGGCGCGCGAGGTCCTGAGGTCGACCCCCCGGTACCCACAAAAAAAAAAAACAAAAAAAAAACAATATCAAAACCAAACCAGAATTTTAAAATATAAATCTATTGTTGATCAGTTGTTTTTATGACACAATCTTTCTTTTCAAAACTTACAATTTCAGGAGGCAGACTATATGTACAGCTATATAAGAGAATGATTAATTGATGATCAAGAGCTACTGTATATTGAATTGATGTGGAGAAAAGTCACTTGTCCAGAATATTTAAGAGAACTTCAATAAAAAGCAGCAGCTTTAATTAGGCTAAATATCTCAAGCTTTATTTAGATTCATTAAGATTATTAATTGAAAGAAATGGTAATATTTTAAGGATACTTGTTTAGATTCTAGATAGATCATAAATTTATATGCTCGGTGCAATTTTATATCTTTCAAGCTTATTCAGAAAAAAACATTCAAACATTCAAACATTCTGTATTTCTGGAATTTTATCATCTTCCCTTTCTAAACAGATATTTTAATTGCACATAGTTTGTATGAATAATTCACAACCTCCTAAATTTAGGTGCAGTCTTTCTAAATGTTCAGAATATTTTAAGGAAGTAAACAAAATACACAAAATAAGATCATCTATATCTATCTGAAATTTGTGTAATAAACTATAGAGAAAATTTTTATCAAATATTTATACTTCTCTATTGAATTCTTTCTTAATTTTAATTCAGTGAAAATATTATCTGTTCTAGAGAAATAATAACACAAAATTACAAAAATGGGATCATAACTGATAATGAAATTTGCTATTACTTTGGAAGCATTTTTCATGTAAACCTCACGATTAAACATTCTTTTCAGTGAACTTTAGTCAATCAGGAACTTATTTTAGAATGAAATTTATTTTTAAAAGAACCAAATGTTATAAATCATTATCAATACTATTGTTATTACTGGATTTATTTCAAAGCATCTTAGAGAGTCATGCAGACATTATGTACCTAGACTGCTCAACCAGAGAAATGGGGGCAGGTCTTTTATGATAATCAGCTGTCAGATCACAACAGGTAAACACCTGTACAGCATAATGAAGCCAGGGAGTGAGCTCTACAACTCTCCATTCACTTTGCTACGGTTTATATCATGTGTTTTCCCTTGATATAAATGGACATCTTTGTAACTAAGGCTGTGTTTTTTTCCTTGCAATGGGTACCATTTTGCCTAATTCACTGAAAACTATCTTATCAAGACTTCCTAAATTCCATAATAGTCTCGAAGTTATATTTATTTGGCAATTTGACAGATTTGTGTCTTAAAAATCGTGTCAGATGAAAGCCATTTCAGGAGTTGTAGTCCAAAAACCTTTAGCGAAATAGCATTAAAGTCTGATTTAAACTGACAAGAGAAAGAAAATCGCAAGTTAAGGTTGTCATTCCCAGGCACTAGTTACAGAGAAATATTTGAGTTCTATAGAAAAGTTCCTGAAAAGCTAATCGTAACTAATCTTTTGTATGTAGAATTTACTTGATTTTTTTCTATTGGTTTTCCCTTTTAAATATTCTAACATTTTAGATATATCGTTTTCCCAAATGTTTTCTTTTTTAAGACTCCAGCAAAGTAGGGCGATTAAGCATCTATAACACGTACATTTAAATAGCAGGTCTCCTGGGAGAGTCTCAGTACTGTGTTTTTCTTGTTTTTAGAGAAAAAATATTCCTCTCTTTTCAGAATTATATTTTTATTTCCTTAGATATAGTAGTTTGAATCATATGTGTTGGGTTTACTTACCATTGATTAGAATCTTCTTAATTGACTTAAAGTAATTAATACAGTTGCTTTATCATATTGCTCACAACCATCAATATCACTAGTTCTCTCCTCTGATTAAATGATATTAATAACAGCTGTGACACAAGCAGCAGTAGAAAGACAAAGAGAGCTCTATATAGCTTCACAACTAGCTCCAAGACATACAAGTTCTATGTCAACAAAGCTACATATGTCAAATTGACCCCATATTGAAGCACACCTGTATTTGAGATTTCATATCAAGAGATTTATATAAACAAATTCTGTATTTGCCATTCTATTAGCCAACTCTCACTTCGGTGGAGGCCCATCTGTTTTTCATGAGGATGGCTCAGAGGAATTACAACCTGCTGTGGCTGCTGAATCACAGAAAGGTTTGTTGGATGTGGTACAGTTATAGTAAAGGATAGCTGGTTATATTCTAGTTCTTTGAAAATTTAAATACACAATTGGTACATGGGGTAATTCTTGGAAGTACGAAACTTAACCACTTAAGATTTTTAAAAATGCATTGTTTCCTTCTATATAGTTTACTAAAAGATATATAGGAACAACTGCATCTCAATGTTTTAGGATATCCTTTTATTCATAAAACTGGTGTGCCTAAGAAAGAAAGATGAAACCCAATATTTGTTAAGTAACTCTTCAATAAATATACAGGGCTATGATGTAGACTTTTAAAAAGTGCCATGAAGGCATCTTTTAGGCTAGCAGAGACCCTGCCTGGCATTATGTAATGCCTTTTAAATTTATCAGGTCATTTTCAGGATCAAATAGCTACTATATAAAGAGTTCCATTATCTCTATCTTTAAGTGGGACACAAATAGCCTAAGTAAATTGCCCAGAGTTACACAAATGACAAATGATGAAAATATAATCCAACACCAATACTGTGAAATGTATTTTTTACTAAAGCATGAAAATGTAATTAGCATAGAAAAACCACAAAAAGATGAAAAAAGAAAATTAAGCAAACTAAAATTTAATGTGAAAGTATGTCTATGGCTAAGAAAATGGCATATGTGAGTTTTAGCATCTGCATGTATGTATATGATTGATGAGTATATTTTAGCACCTCAGCCTGAAAAATAGTTTTTCAAAAAAATTTTACTCTTCAATTATTTCCTAGAAATGCTGTTTTAATCTATATTTATAATTTATAAAGTTTTAAAATAAATTATGATCTATATATTTTATAAAAGGTGCTTATAAATTAAATGTACTTTTTCTTTGCACATATGTATTACTATTGCATAGTACTTCTGTTTAAAATGCACACAGATTTTCTTTTCTATACTGAGGATTGAACTCAAGGACTTTGCACTGGGCTGCATTCCTATCCCCCATTTATTTTTTATTTTGAAACAGAATTTTTCTAAGTCGCCAAGTTGCCTAGGGTGGGGTCAAACTTGAAATTCTCTCGCCTCGGTCTTACAGAGTGCTAAGATACAGACATGAGCTACCATTCCCGGCAGGATTTTTAATTATTTTTTTAAGTTCTGTTTGTGAATGTCTTACCTTAAGAATTGAAATGAAATGGCAATGCAGTTATCAGACTCTGTGGGAATTGTCTCCCACATGTTTAATTCTTCTTGAAAGAACCTGCCTTTGCAATTTTTAATATTTTTCTTAGAGCTCAGAAAGTGACTATGTCTTAAAATGTTGTCTTAAAATGTATAATTAAAGCACTTCTTGTGCTAGTCAACACATACTCACCAGAGAATATTCTTATATATCAAATTTTTTATTCCTTAAATGCATTTTAATTCAACTCATGTGGCTTAACTAATAATGATTATTAAGTTCCACATTTCTATGCACGATTAAATGTTCCAGAGAAGAAATCTCCCATTTCTCATTAAATTCGTTGTAGAGGAATCAATTACATTCGATTCTTGTTATTACTGTTACTGTTATTATTATTATTTAGAGATGAGGCTACTGAAGTTGACTTTACACACGCCAAAATCAACTCTGAGGTGCAGACTTTGACCAGTGGGCCCCTCTGAAATTGGAAAGGTGTGGACGTTGTAGCTGAGGCACTGAAAGAAATACTAACTTATTGACTCAAAGATTTGTAAACTTAGATCTGCAAGAAGCTTCAACACAGAGGCTGAAGTTGTTGAATATCATGCTTTTTTTTCTTAATATACCTAGTAAAAGGCACACGTTCATCTTTTTAGGTGTTTGGTACTAAAGAATAGTTAATTGAAACCAATTATATTTATATAGGAAGAACTGAAATAAGATCTCCTTGGAGCTTCAAAATTAGTTCACAGAAATCATTCTGCAACCACCATATTGTATAGGGAAATCTCAGGCCACTGGAATCATTCAATGGAAATGATATGCTAAGGGCTTTTAACAATATTATTGATTAAAATTATTAAAAAGAAATTACTTATCAATATTATTGATTAAAATTATTTAAAAAGTAATTATTAAAATTATTTTGACTTTAAAATTATATAAAATTATTAATTTGACTTTAAAATTAAAATTATTTTGACTTTAATTTTAAAGTTATTTTGACTTCAGAGTTACATAAAATTGAAGCTGTTTCGCTCCTTTGACATGTTTCAATGGTTCTTTCATTTCAACTCAAAGATACTTTCACAGGTGTATTCTTACTTCTGGATATTTAGGGTCTTCTTTTTGATTAACTTTCTTCCTGTCTATGAATGAATTCAAATTACCTTCTAAAAGAAGAATAAAAATCTAGCAAAGATAAATAGGCTTTCCATAAAGTGTATATCCCTTTAAGGCCTTCCTTGACTGTACCCTTCATGGTACAGTGAATGTTGGAAAGAACAACCAGCCGATCTTTCTCTACCCGTCACTCCTGAACCTGCCACAATTTGGTTCTGGGCTCCACACTCATTGAAAGGATTTTCATCTAATCATTGATTACATACTATTTTCCAAGTCCAAAGACACATTTTAAATTTCCTTTCATATGTCTCTGTATTTATAACTGTTAATCATATTCTATTCTTTAAATCTCTTGCCTCCTTTGGTTGTATGGAAATCAATATTCTTAGTTCAAATGCAATCATTTGGTTAGAAGATGATTCTCATAGAAGTAAAACATCTATAATTTTTATATGGGGATTTACTTCTTGTCCTTTCAGCTTCTACTTTGTACAAATTATTAATCTCATTAAATAATTCTTAACCCAATATATCTACCTATTTTGTCTCTTTAACCTCAAAAATATGCCTTGAATCTCTTTCCTCTTTCCATCCTGATGGCTGCGCCCATGGCTTTAACCCATACTCTTATCCTGTCTTGATTAGTCCATTGGTATATATTTTTATTTAATTTGCTATTCATAATTAATTAAAATTAGACAAAATAAAGACTATTTGTATCATTTTTATGCTTAAAATGTGCTCTGGATGCCTGTGGCAAGTAGGAAAACACAGTGGTTATTACAGCATTTATGGTTGGTTCCAGTTCAGACTCCACCCATCACTCCACGTTCTACAGGCTCCTTATTTCCACACTGCGGTCTATTCCTCTAGATGTGCACACCTTTTCAAAATATGCCCCAGACGTACCATTTTTTTTTTAATAGATCTTTGCTTTTCATAAATGTTTCCGTCCCTGAAAAGTCACTTCTGCAGCTTTTCTGCTTAAAAGGTAGATCTTGTGATCATTCCAATGGACTGAGTTTACAGAACGAACTTGCTTTAACAGAAGTTTTATAGAGGTTCTTTACGTGAATAAGACCAAGAATGCATGATTTTTACTGACTCAAAAGTTCGGTCTATTGGGACTGGGGTCATGGAGAACATGAGAGATGCTGACATATTGGTAGGATGTCACGGACTCCAGAAGGAAGTTGTTAAACACTGGTGCAGGTAGCTGCAGAGAGAGAGGCTGCAGCTCTTGAACAGGTCCTCCACGTAGATACTTTTTCAGATCTTTGTACATTCACAGCACCGATTTTTATCGTGCTTTAGATTCTTCATATGAAACAGGCTGTGCAGAAGAGAGCTAAGGAAAGTTTTTTAAAGAAATAGATGAAGTCAAAATCTCTGCCACAGGGAAGCCTTTCCATATTCCACCAGAAAGAATTTGGGTTTTGTCTCTTTATCCCACAGGGATTTGTTTCTGTCATGGTTCACTGATCTATCATAGAACTCATATATTATAGGTGTTCAATAAGTGTTGGATATGCATACAGTGAGTTTCACAAATAGGAGTCAATATGCTAGAATGTATTGTAACTTACCTATTTACTTGTAAAATTTTAAATATAACTGCTTGTGAATAGTATAGTATCTTTAAGATTATTAATTATTATTATCTTTTTTTTTTAATATGGGTACCAGGAGTTGAACTCAGGAACTCGCGCTTGCCAGCAGGCGCTTGTGCGCTGCTGAGCTATCTCACCAGCCCAGTATCTTTAAGATTGTGCTACAAACTAGGTAATTCTAAATAAGTAACCTAACTTCTCAAGCTTTTTTGTCAACCCAAAGCAGAAACTTTGCTACAAAATTATTTTATGCTTCTTAATTAAATAAAATTTTTATTTTCTAGTAATTTAATAGAGTTTTAAAAATGGAATATATTATTTTGTACATTATCATCATAATTATCACTTTTAAACCACATCTTATTAAATACTGAAAATATTTATTTGCAATTAATCATTAAAAGCACGAATATAAAGATCAATTCCAGTTCTAAAATGTATTGGATTCCCTGAAATTAATATTTAAATTTTATTTATTAAGTCATGAATGATTACTTTGAGAGAATAATACCAGGCTTAAGGTTGGTCCATTTATTTATTTATTTTTTTGTTATAAAAAGAAGAAAAAATAAACAATTTCAAGACAAGATAATAGGAGAGTAACAGTAATTAATACATTGCATATTGTTATCTTCAGAGTAGTTACTCAGGGTACAAGATGTAAGCATGAGATATTGTCCAAACAGTATTAGCACAAAACTTTCTTCTCAATGAACTAAGAGAAACTAGCAGTATATTATCTTAGTTATCTTGTTTGTATATATATATATTTTTTTTTTTTTCCCTTTTTCTTTCTTCCTTTCCCCTGTCCCCCATCACAGTTTCTTTTTTCTTTTGAACAGTTTCTTCCCCATTCACAGTATCTACTGTACATTTTGGGTCTTATTTACTTGCTCAGCTGGTCCATTTATTACAACTATATCATTACAGTAGTTAAACTCTATTCGTCTCAGTAAAATTAATTGAAATTAAGTTAGTTTTTGATTTGGTGATGATATGAATTTTTCATTTTTGTATGCAAATGAATTGTGTCAACTGGTACACATTGTAAACAAAAGGCTTAAATGTTTTAGGAAACTTGAATTTGTCATGGGTGGTAACATCCATGTAATAGAAATTTACAAGTAATCTGCTTTGTTGAACAAAACATTACTTTTAGTTTGTGAGAAGCACATTATATACATCAAGCTGAGTCTTTGTAGAAAAATATAAACCTTAAATATATTGAAATTATATAATAAAAAATTTGTAGTAGAATTTAAGAAAGCAGAGAGTACATTTTATTGTGATACTTTAAACATTTCCTAAGTATAAAATATTGCTGAATAAATGCTGAAGAAATCAGGAAATAATAAATAAGACTAAAGAAAATATTACTATCATAAAATTTAATTATCCCAGAATTATTCTATTTCTATAAAAAAGAATAATATTATACTTTCGATTTTAAGTGTCTTCCAATGTAAGGTGTTAATAGTATATTTCACTTGTTTCTACTGGTACAAACCAAATGTGTAGCAAATTGAAAGCATGAATATAATTTTACTTAAGAAAGTATAAAAGGGGGCCGGTGAGATGGCTCAGTGGCGTAAGCGCCTGCCTTGCAAGCACGAGGGCCCGAGTTCGACTCCCGGAACCCACATACGAAAAAGGGGCCGGTGATATCGCTCAGAGGCACGGGTGCCTGTTGGCGCGCGAGGTCCTGAGGTCGACCCCCCGGTACCCACAAAAAAAAAAAAAGAAAGTATAAAGGCAAGCCTGATCACATTGCAAGCTGGTTTTTGAGCACCACAAAATTAAAATTTTAGAGAAACATATAATAGTCTATACTATAAGTATTTATAATATTATATAAATTATAAAATTTAACTCTAAATAAAAATACAACTTCCTCCTTAATTCTCAAACTTATGTTAAAATAAGATAAAACTGGGACCTTACCTGAGGCATATGAATACATTCATTGCTGTTGGGTTTAAAAACACAAAAAACTAAAGCAATAATTATAACCTTGGGATTGTTTGAATCCTCACTAGGGATTCACTGAACCCCAGTGGTTCACTCTGCTTTTACCATAGAAATCTATTTTTCAAAAACTGATAACGATATTCTATTTTTAGTTCTGTTTTTGGAATGTTAATGCTGTCTTATGAGAAAACCAAGTTATTAAGTAAGGATTAGTAGACCCTTAAGTAATAAAGAAATTTCATCATATTTGTTTCTCTTTTTCACAAATCTAGTTGCTTATGTTATTTTGGGGATTTATACTTATGGTCTCCCAAGTTTTATAAAATTTTGATATAATTTTATATTATATATGTTGGTGCTACACTAGGCATACTATATGTATATATAATATTGTGAATACTTTAACAATCTAAAGTTTCAAATAATGCATACTAGAAAATTTTGCCTGGATTAACAATTGCAACTGATGTAGTTAAGTTCATAAAATTCAAACATGAGACTTTAAAATAGAAAAAATGGGGGCCGGTGAGATGGCTCAGCGGTGTAAGCGCCTGCCTTGCAAGCGCGAAGGCCCGAGTTCGACTCCCGGAACCCACATACGAAAAAGGGGCCGGTGATATCGCTCAGCGGCACGGGTGCCTGTTGGTGCGCGAGGTCCTGAGGTCGACCCCCCGGTACCCACACACACAAAAAAAATATTAATAATAATAAAATAGAAAAAATGGCCCATGAAATTCAAAGTTAAAAGACATTATAACCTGTCACAATAAATAAATATTTTTGTGCACAGTTTCTACTGTTATTTCAGTGTCTACTTTTCATTTTTTTGTCTTTTTTTTTTTTTTAATGTAAGTACCGGGAGTCGACCTCAGGACCTCACACTTGCCGGCAAGCACTTGTGCTGCTGAGCTATCTCACTGGCCCTTTTTCGTCTTTTTGAGACAGGGTTTCACTATGCAGTTCAGGCTGGCCTTGAACTCAAGCTCCGCCTTCCTTCCAAGTGCTGGGATTAGAGGCGTGCACCACCACACCCAGCTCAGTGTCTGCTTTTGAAAGCATCCATTCTTATTGAAAAGAGTAGCCACTGTTGACAATAATAGAACAAAAGATATCAATGGGAAGAAACTGAGTTTTTTCTTCTAATAACAATGACAGCAACAATCATTAATACCATTTCAGTATCATCTCTAAAATTCATATAATTTAGAGAAAGATTTATTCAGTCTTCCTAGTACGATTATTGGATATATGTCCTTCCTGACCAACACAATTCAGTGTATTCTGGATTTTTCTCACAGAAGCAAAATGTTAAAATTGTGTCAAGAATATTTGGTATTCTCTGTTAGTGACATTGATAACAGATCATGAAAGATAAATGTATTTTGGTGAAAAGGTAATATATATCTAATATTTAGCTTTTTTGGCATTAGAATATTTCAGTGTCTAATGTGCTTCACTTTATAGCAATTTAGAGTAAAACTGTAAAGGAATAAAGGAAAAAAGTTACTGAAAGATGTCTCAAACAAGAATTCAACAGCGATTATGCAACATATATATCAACTTCTGCTTTTCAGCTTTTATTTATCTAGGATCATTCTGGTTTTAGAAACAAAATCAAAATTTCAAATCAGATGAGCAGTTCTTCATTGTATTTATATTTTAGTCTTCTATAGTTAACAAATAATTTTTGTAATATTAAGAAAGTGAAAATTACCTAATTTTTTGCTATAAAGTTTTAAAATCTATCCAAATTGATGTGAATTATTTGTTGGCAAAATGATAATTGAGTGTGAAAATTAACACATTGGCAAGCTAAGGAAGTTTGGGCATTCCTGACCAGTCTTGCCTTTGACTCTCATTTGTCTCATCTGTTTTTCTCCTGCCTAAACATGTTCATCATAAATTTTGAGAGGATCTGTCTTGTGTGTGGTCTGCATGCATGTATTAACACCCAAATGTGTAAAAAGAAATAAGGCTCTAAAAGAGTTTTTTGATTTTACCACCAACATCATCAATATTTTTTTCTTTTATTAGTGTATATTTGCAATGCAGAATAGTGATGTTTATTTTGGAAAATTGGTCCATGCAGGTAACATATCTTGACCATTTTCTTCCACTCTCTCCTCCTCTCCTTTACCTGCCTCATCTCCCAGAAAATGTTACTATTGTCTATATTTGCTACTAAGATTTGCCATCTGGCTCTGTCTTATTGTCATCCTCAGCCCCTTTCTAACACACACCTGATTCTCTCACTTTTGGTGTTGAAAAATCATTTTTGTAAGCAAAATAATTGCCCTTCCATGATCACACAAAGCAGTCAGCTACCCTGGAAAGGCTAATTATTTGGCACCAAGTCAAGCTAAGACAAAATATGTAAGATGAACATTTAATGACTTTAAAATTTCAAACTAGATTTTTCTTTGTTTTCTTGAATGAACTGCAATTTTTATTACTTCTATAGCAACATCACAATAATAGTCAACTGTTCCACTTCTGATTCTCTCTATGCCTTCACTTCTCCCCTCGCATGCCCCTTTTCCACTCTGTGTGTCTCTACCCTCTTAATATTTTAATATCTATAAGGTGTGATCAGAAAATATGGCAAATGCTTAAATTTTAAAAATTATTACAATAAAGTCACACTTCCATTAAATCCCCTCAAAATAATCTTCCTCACTGTGAACACACTTATCCCATTACTCTTGCCACTTTCTGAAGCAGTTCTGGAAGTCCTCTTTTGTGAATGTGTTTAGTTAAGCTGTCATGCTGCTTCTGTGTCCTGAATCAAATCCAAATGTTTACCTTTCGAGGTCATTTTGACTTTGGGGAAATCCAAAAATTTTGCTGTGCCAGATCAGGTGAATAAGATGAATGAGGACACACTTAATGTTTTCACAATCGTCTTTCTGTTGGATGGCACTTGGCAACAGGATTCACCGTATTTTGGGTCATTCCTTGTGAAGATGTGAAAGGAGTTCTAGAATTGCTTCAGAAACAATGGCGTAAGCGTATTTGGAGAAAGGGGGGTATTTTGAAGGGGATTAATACCAATGTATCTTTTTCTGTATTTTTTAAACATTTTTAAACATTCACTGTATATTTTGTTCACACTGTGTATTCTAACTGCTTACAATACCTATAACAATGTGGGAAATGATTTTCTTCTCTTCTTTCTCTAGATGCCATGGAACCCACAATCTAATTTTACAACAAACTAAGTAATCCAATGTTTGAATTGTATCCTACTGCAAATTCATGTTGAAGCCATAAGTACCAATGCCACTGTATTTGGGACATTTAGGGAAGGTTAAATTGGTCACAAGGGTGAGGCCCTGATCCCATAGGACTGGTGTCTATTAAGAAGAAGAAAAGATTCCTGGAGCATGCCCACATAAATAAAAAGGCTAGTGAGAAAGTGAGAAAGCAATGTAAGACAATGATGGTTTTAAAATATTTCCCTTATATCCATTGTCTTAGCATTTTTTAAGAATACAATATACAGCTGATGCTTGAATATCCTGGGTTTAAACTGGACAGATCCACTTATATTTTTTGAGATTTGTGACAATTTGTAAAAACTGGCAGAGAAACCACTTAAGTTACCCATATAGAAACAATAAGTAAAATGTATATCATAAATTGACAAAACATATAATAGTCTAGCTTATCATCTACTACCATAAAATGTACACAAATCTATTGTTAAAAATTCTAAATTTATCAAATCTTATGCAACCAAACATAAATTGTATAGAGCACCATTTGCAGAGAAATGTAGATAAATCTGAAGTTCTAATATTAAATCATAACTATATGAAATTAATTGTAGTAATACTGTACTACTAATACTTTCATAGTCACCTACTGCTTCTATTGTGATGAAGTCAAGTGTTACAATTATCTACTTAAAACATGGAGTTAAGATTCTCCTTGTGATCAGTTCATCTCCCCAGGAAATATGTAACACAACAAAGTGATACATACGATTTTATCTGTCAGGTAAAAAACTAGAGGCATGCAAAAATATGTTTCTCTAAGTTGTTGTATTTCTCCCTTTAAGAAGCAGAGTTTAATTTCCCGTTTTGAATGTGGTCTGGACATAGTGATTTATTGTTAACAAATAAAATATGATGAAAGTGATGGAACATATTATAATTTCTAAAACTAATTCGTAAAAAGCATCATCTCATTCCTTGTCCTCTTTTTTGGATCTCTAACACTGAGGAGAACAGTTGCGAAGTGCTAATGTAGTGAACACCCTCAGGGGTCTGTAGTGACTAATTTTAGGTATCAACTTTACTGTGCCACTGGATGCATAGCTAACTGGTCAAACATTATTCTGGGGCTTGTCCCAGAGTGTATTCCTGGATATATCAGTATTTGAATTTTTGTGTTGGTGAACTGTGCAAAAAAGATCTTTTGGAATATGTGTGTGTGTGTGTGTGTGTGTGTGTGTGTGAGGGGGTGTTATCCAAACCTTGAACAGCCCAAGTAGACCTAGATAGAAGAACTGAAATAGAAAAAGCAAATGAAAGTTGAATTTACTGTCTGCCTCACTGTTGAGTTGGGATTTGCATCTTCTCCAGTCCTTGGCTCTCTTGGCCCCTAGGCCTGCAGACTGGGACTGAAATCTACACTATCTGCTATTAACTAATAATCTCCTAAACCTCTGAAGTCCACCACTGGCTTTCTTGGGCCTCAGGATCGCAGAAGCAACCAATAGGTCTTTTCAGTTTTGGCAGTACTTAACTCCCTCAATTTCTAAAAAAATACAGGAGGGAAGAGACTAAGGCAATTGCTGAAAGAGATGATTGTCAGGTGGACTCATCTGAGTTAATGAATTGGACACTGATTTAGGGAAGAAAAGAGAAACCTTAAGCTGACCTCTCAGTTCTTGCTTGAATAACTATGTTTTATTTACTTAAATAGAGATGCCTAAAGGAAGGACAATTTTAGAGGAAAAAAATTATTTAAAAAGTTTAGTAGACCTATTTGACATCACACCCTTGTGACAATGACAAGAAAGCAATGGAGCAAGAAAACAGTCTAAATCAGGGCTGGAGATCTAAATTTGGAACCAAACAAACAGATGCAATTTCTAATATTTGAACTGTTTCAGTTCCCTTTTACAGAGAAAGAGTTTGGACACAAGTTCTGTACTACTCTAGCATTTGGAGAACAGGTGAAGGGGGGTAAAGAAAATTGAGAGTAATTGCTCAGAGAAGAGGAAAAATCTCAGAACAATGTATCCCAAAAGTCAGTTAGTGAGTTGGTTAAAGGCAGGGGACCTTTAATATTTACTGATTTTGAGACTGTGACCATAGATATCAATTTATCCATTATATTTGGCAACAGGGTTATAACTGATAACTTCAACAGGAACTAGATCTTCTACATGGAGTGATATGAGTGAAACAAGACTTAGATGCAGAGCTGACTTTTAAGCATTTGTCCTTACTGAATGGGCTATAGTATACCTTTATTTGAGGCATCTATTTATTTCATTTGCCTCCTTCCCCCAAATAGGTTACATTCTTCTAAGGCACAAGAATTCGCCTTGAATTCAAGAAATTCACAGCAGACAACCTTAAACTTAATAGCTGAACAAAAAATTTATTGAATTAAAATGTGAATTCTTGCACAGCCCTTAAAGAAATTTGCACAATAGAGAAGAAACAAAGTCATAAAGGATATATATATATTTTTTTTGTGGGTACCGGGGGGGGGGCGACCTCAGGACCTCGCGCGCCACCAGCAGGCGCCCGTGCTGCTGAGCGATATCACCGGCCCCTTTTTTGTATGTGGGTTCCGGGAGTCGAACTCGGGCCGTCGCGCTTGCAAGGCAGGCGCTTACGCCGCTGAGCCATCTCACCGGCCCAGGATATTTTTAAAATTCAGTGCAAAGCTGTAATCTTTTGAGAATGACTTTTAGGTATGAAGGATTGCTTTTCCTGTTCTATTCTTTTCAAAACTTACTCTGTTTAAGGGAATTTTATTTTATAAACCCAAAATCAATAAAGCATGTTGAACACTAACTATTAAAGATCCTTAGATGACTGATTTTCTCAGTATTCCTAAAACTTATCTCTTATCTAAACAAAGCAAAACAAAAATGACAGAGTAGAATAAAATAAAACAATGCCTAGGTAAGATTCTTGGCATTGCCAAATTGTTAACATTTTTATTTTCATTTTGTTATTAGTACATGTAAATTATACAGAATAGAGTGTTTCATTTTGACATTCATACATGCATATAACATATTTTGATCACTCTTTTCTCATTACCCGTCTTCCCCTTGAAGTTTTAAAGTGAAAAAACAAAATGTTAAAGGTAAATGTCATAAGTGAAACCCTAAAACAGAGTTCACAGTCATCTTTTCCCAATTAATCAAAAACTTTTAGAGCACATTTAAAAGAAGTGCTTTAATTTTAAGAATGTAGTTATTAAACTTGTAGATGACATTTTAGAGAATGATTTACTCACTGCGTTTCTCAGATTCTACTATAGAAAGAAACACTGGGCTTCCTTCTAAGTCAGCACTGTGCAAACTCAAGAGAATATTAAATGTAGTATTTTTTAGCTCTATTAAATATTCAACAGTTTTCCCTCTGTTGTCTATATATCAAGGGCAAGTCCTATAAACCTTGCTCTGAAAGCTCTGAAATGAGCTAAATAATCTATGAAAACATGCACTTCTTTCTCTAGATAGAAAATACAGCCTAAAAAATAACTGCATAAGGAGAAGACAAGTCCCCAGCTCAGACCTTTTCGTTCATGCAAGTCATACAATTTTCTAGATGTGTTACTCTCAAAATGTATAGTTATTTTGTCCAAATAACAAACACACTATTTAACCTGATCCCATTTGCTCAGTTCTCTTTGTTTATGTAGAACAGCATTTGTGTACAATATCATTTATTTTATAAGGACTTTGAACTGTACTTTATAAAAAAATCCATAAAGCAAATCAGCAATAAAGGCATAGGAATTTCATTCTCTTGAATTTATTGCTATTGCATTATTGATGACCAAAATTCAGTGAGTGTATGTATATGTGTTTTGCATGTATTTATATGAATAAAACACTTTATAGGAACATTCTACTATTTCTGTTGTATTTGTGCTCAATAGAGTTGAAAGTTCTTACCAAAAACGCACAGAGAAGAAATACATGTCATATATCAGAGGGCTTTGGCTCTAGCTGCTAAACTTCAGTTTGGCTTTTTGTAAATGGGATAATAGACTCTTTTATGCAGCATGATGACAGGATTAAATGGATTAATATAAATTTTTATATTTTAATGTATTTCCTGAAATTTTCTTATGACTATTTTCATTAATCATTATTTTTAGACAGAAAAAATATACAATTTAAACTTTAAGGTTGCCACACTTCTTATGTATTGCATACTGGCATCTTAAAGCTAGTTTCTTTTTTTTTATTTATTTGTTCCGTGGAACTGCTGTCAAATGCATACTGCTGCATTTCTTTCTTTCCTCGTGCATTTAAGGACAAAATATACCCAGTTAAATTTGAAGGATAGAATTGGTTAAAAACAATAAAAACAATAATAGATACCATGGTGTGCTGTTTGCTTATAGATATTGAAAATCCTACGAATCAGACATATTTAGCAATAGCATTCAAGAATATTTGGTTTTAGCATTTACCATTAAGCTCTTTCCTTTACTTTAAAAAAATATGATCTGGGGCCATTATCACTTGAGTGGTTTTTTTTTTTTAATTAAAATTTTGTAATGATTTGTTATAATCTTTGAAAACGAACCTTTAAACCTTTGTGAATACAGTAATGTGTGTGTGTGTGCACACACGTGTGTATTCTTGTCATTCATGCTTCTTAGCAACAGTTTGTTGATCCTTTGGAATCTGTATTTCCTCCTTTTTCTTTACCAATAATCCTTTAATAAAGGAAACTAATGAAGGGCTATTTATCTCCTCTGATAGATATTTTATTGTCTTTTCCCTCTGTAAATTGTCATTATTAAATTCCTCTCCCTATAGGCTTTTTCTTCTCTTTCCATCATTGACATTGCCTGGCCCTTGTCACTTACACTGAAAGTCGGTTCCCACATTTGCCTTCCTTACACTTTTCTTCATCGTTAATACTTTTCTTTCAATTCTATTCTGTTGTTTTCATTAACCATTCTTGAAGTCTGTTTGGTTGTATCCAAACAGGGCTAGGAGACACCTGTTATCCTGGGCTAGAAGATTACCCAGTGATATGAGAAAACATATTTTCAATGAATAATAAAGTTTAAAAAAAAAACAATTCTAAAGCAAAAATTAAAACAAGCAGAGTGGCATTGTTTTACATTTTTACAAATCTCTTTCATATCTGGTTTAATAGAAAATGGGTGATGTTGAGGAACCACGTGTCATGTATGTAGCCTTGTGTAAACTAATGGACAGAGAAAGAAGAGGAAGAAACCCTTTAGTGTGACTACAGAGTAGGTCTTGAGTTTACGGACCCCATCTTGGGACCACTGGGAGTCCTCACTGCAATCTGCTATCTGTTGACAGAGTTAAATTGCAAACACAAGCAACACTAAGCTCCATCCTTTGTACTTCTAATTACATAGCTGATCAATGCCCTCCAAATTTCAAATAGTTTTTCTATATCTTGTAACCAAATTACAATTTGCAGAGGGCCATGGGTGTGTGTGTGTGTGTGTGTGTGTGTGTGTGTGTGTGTGGGTCTGTTATATAGGAAATTTGTTCTATCTTCCATGAGGAATTTACAACTTGTAAAATTTTGTAAAAAGTGCCCAATACTTTCAGGCAGAGGAGGAATTGAGACTGTAGTGTTTGCTGCTCACATATGCAAATGGAGATTCCTGCTGGAGTGAAGCAGAGTAGATTGGAGGGCTCCCGATATCACTAGTAAAAAGGAATAAATATCCACTACGAAAAACCATAATGTTGAGAAACAGGG
Source organism: Erethizon dorsatum (assembly GCA_028451465.1). Taxonomy (NCBI): domain Eukaryota; kingdom Metazoa; phylum Chordata; class Mammalia; order Rodentia; family Erethizontidae; genus Erethizon; species Erethizon dorsatum. The sequence goes on from CM051834.1 coordinate 29,130,608, forward strand.
TGTATTGAAGCCCCAACTTTAACATGTAAATGTGGCGCTCCATTAAAGTTATAGCTGGGTATAGATGGCTAGGACTTGGCTACCTGGTAAAATGTCATGTTTCTAGAAAGAATTACTGAACAAGGAGATATGGAAAAAAGAGGAACAACTTTTTTCTAACCTAAAGCTATGGACACTTTGGTGTGCAATGATGTGGACCAGCAAAGGTAGTACTGTAGGGGAAACAGGCATTGTGGCACTGCGTAGGATATGTTCTGACCCTGGTGGCACAGTCAGAGCATCTCTTTGGGAGGAGTTTGTAGCTAATCACCTTGCTTTATTTTCAGATTTCACCCTCCTTGACTTTCCACATTTTAAGCCAATTAAAAACAGGCATTTTTGAAAACTTGCATTTGGAAGTATTGAATACTTGCTTTTTTGATCTTAAGAAAAATATGCTGAGATTCATGTATTTCTATTCCTAGATAGTGGAAAGGGTCTTTATCCTAATAATAATTTAATCATTTGTGTTAAATTCATAAAAATATATTAAAGATGGAAATCTAGATGAAGTTTCAAATAAAGAATTTAGGAAATACAGTTCTAGCTTATATCATGACATTATAACATATAATTTTAAAAATCATTCTTCTTGAGAAGTGTGTAATTTTTCTTCAGTCTAATGAAACAATTATAAAAATATTTCCATGAAATATATTAGTTACAAAGCACTTTAAATTTCATCATGAAACTCAGGGAAATAAAATGATGCTGTGTATTCTGATGATTTTTAATTCTAGTTACCTTTTTATCATAATTCATTCTGATCACACTAATATTATACATATTCAAGCCTCCCTTGCCTGTATAACATAAAATTACACATGGGTGGGAGTGGATAACTCTTGACTCTAAACAAACAACAACAATTTCAATGAAATCAATACGTGGCAGAGAGATGAAAATGGTAAAAGAAGGAGAATAATTTATTTATATTGAATAAAGATATAAAAAATAGAGTCAAAGATATTTATCAAGGACCACACAGTAAATGTCAGTGGCCAAAAGTAACACTTGGGTATATATTCTTTATTTGAAGCATGAGCAATATACTTTATATCAATTTCTATGCCTCTCTCTATAATATATTTATGTTCTATATAACTTAATGCCTACATATAGAATATATATCCATATATATAAAGATACTTTAAGTATTCATATATATGAAATAGTGTGTGTTATATGCAACCAGGTTTATATATAGATGCCTGAAGCTTAAACTCTTCCATTGATTGCTGAACGTAGTAATCATACATGACTCCATTTCATTAAATATGACTCTACAATGTAATTCAATACTATGACTATAGTAAAACCTGTGGATTTACTTTGAAATAATAAAACTTGGGTTATAAAAACTTGATTTTACTAGTTCAAGTAATTCTAACTCTGCATGGAAGCACCAGAGACTGGGCTCCAGCTGTCCTTGCTCAGCTGGCCCGTGATGAAAGAATTACTAATAAAAGAGAATTTTTAAATCTCTTTAGAGACCACAGTTCTGTGAACAACACCATACTCTTGTTAATTATGGCAAAGCTGGTGTTTGAAACTTGAAACTGCACAATTTAGAGCATTTGGTAAGTTTACAATGCTGTAGGAAAGAAGAAAAAAGAACGTATTTCAAATGCATAATTTCTAAGGACTAAGAAAATCAGCTTAATGGTCGTTCAGTGTGATTCATGTTTAGTTCTCTCTCAGTCATTATTTTCTTTTCAATTTTTTTTTTTTTTTTTTTTTTTTTTGTGGGTACCGGGGGCTCGACCTCAGGACCTCGAGCGCCAGCAGGCGCCCGTGCCACTGAGCGATATCACCGGCCCCTTTTTCTTCGTATGTGGGTTCCGGGAGTCGAACTCGGGCCCTCGCGCTTGCCGGGCAGGCGCTTAAGCCGCTGAGCCATCTCACCGGCCCCTTCAATTTTGTTTTTAAAAGTAAACCTATAAAATGTGATTAAAAGTTTTGTAAAAAATTCAACTTTGCTGGCAAGATTACCCATTAACAACACCCCTACCTGTAGTAACTCTCATACCCAGATATAAGCATTGCCAAGATGATATTGTTTTGGTTCATTTGTTCCCTTAGCTGTACATAAAGGAAGACATGGGATTAAACTTTGCATATTGTTGTGTCACAATTATTTGTTTTTAAATTAACATGATTCCTTGGCGATCATTGCATATCAATACATGGTGAGCTACCTCTTATCCTTAATAGAAGGATGAAATGAATTTTAAAGGATAGATTCTGTGCTGGGGCTAATGAATTTCTGCATGCTCAATCACCATGTTTAAAAATTTTGTCCCATTACTAACTCCACAACACGAACTGGGCAGCTACTTTTTGTTCTTGGTCAGTTCCTGTCCTTGGCTCTGTTTAACATACCCTGAGTAACTTGTGGTCACATGGAATTAGTAATAAAAATGTGTGAAAATCACTTGAAAATTAGTGACCCTGGGCTATGGGAGGACAAAGAATGGATGCTTAATCACTTTGGGTCATAGTTTTGAAGTTCTGGCATTTGTAATTTATACAGCTTAGATTTGTTTAGTTTAATATACCTGTTATACATACCTGGAAATCTGCTCAACTATTTATGTAGAGGTATATTGCTATAATAACCTCCATGTAGAGCCTGGTGTCTAAAGGTTTCCTACTGAGATCATGGGTGTGGGGAAAAGAGTTTTGAGGACTTTTTAAGTTAAACACAGACACTGGACTTACAGACTTACAGAGGAAAAATCTCTACTTATTAGACTCATAAGCCAATTTTTTAACAGAATTTTCCATTCTGAAACTGCCTGGAATGATGCATCAGTTCTGTGAATTCAGTCAACATGATATACCTTGTCTGCCTGGAAAGCATTCTAACATTTTATTTATTCAACATGCTTGACTTTATTTTCATTCAATGCCTATAAGAATTTGTGGTATTATTGTAGTGGAAAAGGACGAGAGAAATGGCAGTGTGGCTCTTCCCCAACTCTTCCCTGACATATTCTATTATAAAAATGAATGGAATTTACTACTGGCATCATTTTGGCCAATGAACTGGCTCAGTTGGCCTCTGTTGTAGAATTGGCTATTTTTGTTTTGATATTCATAATTTATTATTTAATTTCTCTTATTTCCTTTTTAATTAACATCATTTTATTCCTGCTGAAATATGGTCTGTCTTTTTTCTCATTTACCTATTATTTTATAGGTAATCTACCATTTGATTCATCTAGCCTGCCACATTAAATGCTAATGAGTGTTTCAGGACCAGGAGATAAAATAATGCATAAGATAAAATTACAGTCCTTAAAGATATCTCAGTTTAGTGAAGAAGAAAGGCAAATAAATAAAATCTCTTTTCCTTTCTTCCTTTCCTTTTGAATTTCTTTTTCTTAATATTATTCAATCTAACCTAATTTTTACTCACCCCAGCTCTATTCAGTAAGCCAATGCAAAAGAAGACATTTTTTATAGCCAAAAAACTTAGAATTAAGTTCAGATAAAGTGCATCTAGTCCTTGCTAATGCAATTCAATTGTTTGCCTCTGGCTAATTCCAGTCTTCTAAGCTCCTAAGGTCACACATTTACTTGATACTCAGATTAAATTGCTTATAAATTAAATTTCTATTCTTTCCAGGGAAAGCTTCGCATTCTACCAAAATCTCTAAGGATTTTCATGGGGACCAAATTTCTTCTGATGACTTTCACCCTTATTTTATTTAAAAATATTTTTAGCACATGTTTGCCATACATAATGGTCATGTTATCCTTGGGGACTTTGAACACATACATATGGTATCTCGACCCCTCTCCCTTCTTACCCATTTCCCTTTCCCATCTCCACAGAGTCTCCCTTCCTGTTTCTTACCATTTCTATTTTATTTTGCTCTTTAAATTATTTACATTTTGGATTTATTATATTACAGAACACATGCAATATTTAACCTTCTGTGTTTGATTTATTTCACTTGGTATTACGGCCTACAATTCTGTTTTTGAAAATTTTATCTCTCCTTCCATGGTTGACTTCTTCCGTCTTTTTTGGCCTCTTTTGTAGTAGGATTCTCTTAACAATCCACAGATGTGCGTAGTTTGAAGACTGTTCCAATTTGTTTGATAACATTTGCTATCAATCTATTGAAAAAAACACACTGGAAGTTGGTTTTCAAACTTCAGTATGCATTGCAATCACCTTGAAAGCCTGCTAAATGCTGATTCCTTCTGCCTACACAAGATGGTCTGGTATCTCATGTTGGGATAAGGAGTTCACACTTTTGTACATTCGCTGTGTATATTATAATTCATGTGAATTTGTACAAACCTCTTCTTCCAGGAATATGGGTAATTCAAGTTGTTTCCAAGGACAAGATGATTCATGTTACTTACAAGTATGTTCTAGCCATAAATGTCTTAAGACAGTTAACCTTTTTCTGACAATGTAATAACTACTTCAGTGAACATAACTATCAGATTCTAGAAGTTCATATTGAGGAATGATTATATTTTTAAAAGGTATACTAAATTATTTCTAGCATTTGCATAGTGCTTTCAATTGAAAACCATTTTAATATGTACCTTATGTTTTTACATCATTTCAAAAAATAAAGCTGGTAAAATAGTTTAAGACAAGTAAATTCTAGGGGGCCTGTGAGATAGCTCAGCGGCCTACGTGCCTGCCTGGCAAGCGTGAGGGCCCGAGTTCGACTCCCGGAACCCACATACGAAAAAAGGGCCGGTGATATCGCTCAGCAGCATGGGCGCCTGCTGGTGTGTGAGGTCCTGAGGTTGACCTCTGGTGCCCAAAAAAAAAAAAAAAAAAAAAAAGGACAAGTGAATTCTATAGACAACAAACTCAAAGTAGCACTATCAGGAACTGAACTGCAATGTAGCCTTATAGCCTCGCTTTAAAACCCATATTTCTGGTTGATTGAAATTTCCTCAGGAAAAAAGATTAACCTTTAAAAAGGCAGAGTCTTCATGCTAGATTGGGATTTAGGCATCACAATCCATGCAACACAGGCAAATGCGGAAAACCTGTGATTTTTGTGGTATTACAGCTAAGGTCAATTGAGAAAGTGAGATTAAAAGCCCAGATTTTCTTGGTTAAAACTTATAGTGTGATACACAGTTATCCTTTCTATTAGGTGGACCTCTACTCATTTCTCAAACTTCAGCCCCTAGACATTTTGTCAGATGTTTCAATGACCCTCCAGTCTTAACTCATTTTTCAATCCTTTCAAAGTATCCTATATTTTTCTTTCATTGTACTTATAACAACTGAAATTACATAATTTTTATGTGATCTATGAATTTCATGCTGTATCTCTAGTAGTACGTTGTGAATTCTTCAAAGGCAGGGATTATGCCTGTAAATTGCTATTAAATTATGAACTTAACCAGTGGCCTGGCACAGAGAGACGTACACAGTGAATGAATGAATGAATGAATGAATGAATGAATGAATGAAGATAACCTGACTAGAAAAGGCCCTGTGTTTTATATAGACAAACTTTTCTTGTATGGATGTGGCAGGCACATTAGGACTTTGTTTGGAAAGAGCAAAATACTGAGAAGGCTTACTGAGTGCAGCACACTCATGTAAGTAGAGTTTGAGACTGCAAAGTTAGATGAAAAATGATTGAGCAACATTAGAAGCATAAAATAAAGTTGTAGTTCAGTTGTCTTATACTCTCTAACTGCCTTGTTGATGAAGAGTTTGTGCACTAGAACTTTTTGACATTCAGCACGACATGCTGGAGACTTGACGTGAGGACTGTGGGGAGGGTGGGTGGGAAGAGTCATAGGTGCATAATAGGATTTTGATTTTGAAACTACTTGCTATGTAGTTCAGGTTGGTCTTGGACTCACTGTGTAACCCAGGCTGGCCTGGAACTCCTGGCAGTCCTCTTGCCTCAGCCTCCAAAGTGCTAGGATTACAGCAGGTGTGTGCCACCATATCTGGCCATATTAGAATTCTAATGACAAAAGAATTTAGTGGAATGAGAAACAGCACAATGTTCAAATCTGTAGATAAAATTAGATTAGATTAAGGAATAATTTATGAATAAATTAAATTCTTCCCTTAAAAGATGGCATCTTTTAATGTACATAGGGTCTGAGTTATATTATCTTACAACAGCTAGTTGATTAAAAATAATTATATGTTTATTTGTACAAAGCGAAAACTATGAAAAAATTAGTATCTTGCAATATGTCTGGAAAAGCTACTTAGTGAGTTCGTAATGCAAAAACAAGGACAATTGGGAGATATGCATGGGAAAGCAAGTCAAAGCCACAAAAATGACAGTCATATAATACTACAGGATGGGTTCACTAACCAGCACACCACATGAGAACAGTTCCATAATTTCGGGTGGTTCTTTAAAGCAGATAGTCCCAGTCTATCTGGGAGACCTGGCTGAGCCCCTGTCAGTGGCATGTTTGAGAAGGAGATGTTAGGGGACAACACTGTTTTTGGGTACCTTATTATTTCCTAATGAGAGGCTCCCTCCACTTAATTATTTTCTTCTTCTGAACAATTCCTTTGTTTAGACACTCAAGGAGCACTCTATTACTTGGTGTGCTAAATCTCAAGCATTATGACAGCTGTAGAAGTCAGCCAGCTATTTTAAAGCCTCTAGCACCGAGTACAACAATGCCATTCACTCACACCACTGGCTTTCAATTTTCAGATTGTGAACATTAAGAAATATGAGATTCTAGCCTAAATAAGTGATTGCCAATATATTTGTTTTTGCATTTGAGAGTTTGACAAGTTAAGGAAGCAGAATCTTGAGCTAAACTTGCCTGGTTAGTTTCTCAGGTCTATTATTTTATATCTTAGGACCTAGGAAAAGAGACTTAATTTCTTCAAGCTGTCCAGGATTAATATTCCTGAACCAAAAATTGAGGTAGTAGTAATGTTGTTATTTGGAGTAATATGAATTAGTTATGCAAATTCATTTTAATCATGCCCAGTACTAATCAGAACTCTATAAATGGAAACTCTATTAGTGAGTATGTGTGTAATAATATATTATTTACTGAAGAAAGTAAATAAAGAGTTGAATTAAAAACTACAACTTTATAATTTGTTATTCTAATACTTCAAAGTTTTTTAATAGAGCAAGAAAATTGTCTTTTAACCTGTTCTTTAATTTTTCTCTTTCAGTCTTGTTGCCTTATATTTCTTCCCCAGATTTGCTGTCAGACAAATCTCCATTTAAATTGATAAATTAAGTTGTAGAATATATTATAATTTTTTTATGTTTATATCTCATGATATCCAATATATTTTATTTATAAATGGAAACTTACAACTAAATTTGTGTGGTTTCCAAATTTCCCTCCATACATAATATACTGTATACTTATAGGATGTAAAATTTGATTTAATAATGAGATTTCTAGGAACCCAAACAACATCTGGAACCATGGTCTAATTTCTTTTTTTCTTTTTTCAGCCTGTGATTCTTTAAAATTCTTTCAGAATAATTTTGTGTGCTCTCTTCACAGGTTATATTTTCTTACATAAAAGTTTCAAGACATTATTTTCCAACGTAAAGCAAAACTATGTCTCTATACAAGCTGAAAACAAATTAAAACACATCATATTTATACTCTAATTAATGCTACATATGGAAGTCTTCTTTTACTTGAATAACATCTCAAATGAAATTTTAAAATATATTGTTCTTTTTTATGTACAAGAATTGATGCTTTTAGATTTGGATCAAAGTATTTTTGGTTCAGATCACTCTTTTTTATTTCTTTTTTTTCTACAGTTTATTGCTTTTGCTTCTTTATTCTTCATCTTGGTTTCAATCACAACCTTTTGCCTGGAGACACATGAAGCTTTCAATATTGTTAAAAACAAGACAGAACCAGTCATCAATGGGACAAGTGTCGTTTTACAATATGAAATCGAAACGGATCCTGCCTTGACGTATGTAGAAGGAGTGTGTGTAGTGTGGTTTACCTTTGAATTTTTAGTCCGTATTGTTTTTTCACCCAATAAACTTGAATTCATCAAAAATCTCTTGAATATCATTGACTTTGTGGCCATCCTACCCTTCTACTTAGAGGTGGGACTCAGTGGGCTGTCATCCAAAGCTGCTAAAGATGTCCTTGGCTTCCTCAGGGTTGTAAGGTTTGTGAGGATCCTGAGAATCTTCAAGCTCACCCGCCATTTCGTAGGTCTGAGGGTGCTTGGACACACTCTTCGAGCTAGTACTAATGAATTTTTGCTGCTGATAATCTTCCTGGCTCTAGGAGTCTTGATATTTGCTACCATGATCTACTATGCCGAGAGAGTAGGAGCTCAACCTAACGACCCTTCAGCTAGTGAGCACACACAGTTTAAAAACATTCCAATTGGGTTCTGGTGGGCTGTTGTGACCATGACAACCCTGGGATATGGGGATATGTATCCCCAAACATGGTCAGGGATGCTGGTGGGAGCCTTGTGTGCTTTGGCTGGAGTGCTGACAATAGCCATGCCGGTGCCTGTGATTGTCAACAATTTTGGAATGTACTACTCCTTGGCAATGGCCAAGCAGAAACTTCCAAGAAAAAGAAAGAAGCACATTCCTCCTGCCCCTCAGGCAAGCTCACCTACATTTTGCAAGACAGAATTAAATATGGCCTGCAATAGTACACAGAGTGACACATGTCTGGGCAAAGACAACCGACTCCTGGAGCATAACAGATCAGGTAAGGCACAATTTCAAATGCATGTTAATACTTTATAGACCAGTATGTCCCTTAGGTAGAAGGCAGCTATTCTCATTTTTTTGCAATTGTTCATAAGTTTTCAGTCCTATTTCTTCACAAAAATGTGTGTTTGCGTCAGGCTTGTAGATAGTTAAATGGTAGCATTTCTAAATGGATCCTAAATAGAAGTCTGCAGAGCTGGTCTATAGAGTTCTGTGGCTTTAGTGGGAATGCCTTTTGCTGATGGTGCCAATATTTTCTTTTGCCTGTTTGTTGCTTCTGTGCCAATGTTTCTTTGTTTCTCTGCACGATGTGATGGTATGATATTGGCCATTTTCCATCCTTCATTCCAAATGTTGATCTCCATATCTTTTGGCTTGGTGTGTTTGTCTCAGTTTTATCTCTGTCATATGGTGCTATGCATCTCAACCTAACTCACAAGAAGTTATTTAAGAAAAATGGATGCTTACATATCAAAGGTCTAAACACCAAAGAGGTGATATGGAAGATAATTCTTTCAATAACAAAGCTCTTTCTTACTAATATTGTGGATGAGTAAATTTTCATTGTTCTTAAATTAGGTAGGGTATCTCAGTATAACCCCTTTGGTGAGGCAAGATACCATGTAATATAATCAACTCACGATTATTCAAGGCATAATCTGCTTTGGCTAATCAATGACAGAGTTGAATTTCTCTGTGGTATTCTTTTTATTCACTATTCATTGGACTTTGCTCCCTTCCAGATCTGAATTTTGGTGCTTTTTGTGTGAGATTACCTGAATCCTACACCTTCCATTTCCATAGGTAATCTACATTGATTGATTCTAAATTGATATTCACTCCGCCAAAGTCACTGGCAATAATGTCAGCTCTAGTCTATTATATCTTGCACAGATGAACCACTTTGTAGTTTAACAATATAAATAGCTTTTATTATACAATGAAAATTTAAAGTATGCTCATTCCCTATGATTCAGGTATACTTCAGCTTTTTCTAATAGAAAAATGACTTATGAGGATCCCATGAATAATTTTGCATGATCTAGAAATAATACCTATTGGCAAAGCAAGCAAACTAATTAGCAAGACGGGCTATTTTCACTCTCCTTAGCTTCCAGACATTTTTATGAGACAAACAGAAAGAAAATATGGCTGGAGCTGAACTGCTATTTAAATATTTTATTCACAATTCTTATGTTCATTCAGTGGTTCTCCGTAAATTCTGTCACTATACATCTGAAAACTGTTACAAATGTCTTTAGGAGAGGGAAAGTTTAGTTGGTGTTGCTGTTCAACTCATTGGACTGGTGTCCGAGTACCTCTGCAGAACCCTTAAGAAGGGCATGGAAAAAGAGGACACACTCTCATCTTCGGTAAACATTGTAATGACAAGCTAGTATTTATTTAGGCTGTTAGAATATACAAGTCTTTGGTGAGCATACAGATATAAACAGTTATTTCAAGGGCATTTAGAGCAGTTGTTCTATTTCCACTGTACGTGCAAAAATATTTTGCTACCTCAAAATTGAGTACCTGAACATAAAGATTTGTGCTTTAGGATTATTTTTATTAATATTTTGGGAAAAATTACATTCAGAAAATAATGAAAGAATGTCTCTAAAAGAACTGCAAACAAAAATATTTCCTTAACTTTTTTTTTTTCTTAAAGTCTCCACTTTTAAAGATTCTTACTCATAGTAACTGGATAGCATGTAACAAATTGTAAGATAATTTCTGTGCTAATTCACTATCCCACTTACTTTGAGTTCATACTAGTAGCATAAAAGCCAATTTTCTCTTAGACAAAATTGAAAAATGGAATTAAAATTTTCCAAAGAACATTCCTCTCCTTTACATTTCCATTTTGCTCCATGTAATTTTTTTTGTGACGAGTGATGAAAATTGTTTTTTATTGTGATGTAATAATCGTGTTTTGTATATTGAGTGACTGGACTATGGGCACATGGTGTAAACTCTTTGTACTGTCTCATTTCCTCATCTATCATTGTCTGTCAATGGGCGTGGCGCTGTGACCAGTGTTATCAGGTGACGACAGTACAGGAAGTGAGCCGCCATTATCACCCCCAGAAAGGCTCCCCATCAGACGTTCTAGTACCAGAGACAAAAACAGAAGAGGGGAAACATGTTTCCTACTGACGACAGGTGCTTACACTTGTGCTTCTGATGAAGGGATCAGGAAAGGTAGGCATGCATTTAATCAGATCATAACAGCTGACTTAGCAATTAAATAAGTGCCGGAAGTATACAGAGTGATGTAAATTGCTCATTCATCATTTTCTGGGAAAGACCACAGGTGGTGCTCTTTTCTTCCCACCCCCACATCCATCTTCATTCATTACAAACATTTAAAAATACCTATCACAATAGACTAATTGATTGCCATATCTGAAAGGCCTCTCACCCTTTTTTCTTCTTTTGATTTTCCATTTGTCTGTGGGCATAATTTTAATAGAATACGTAAATAAATATTAAATCACTCATCTAATTATTTTAATATAATGTACTTAGCAGTCTTTAAAAGTTTTTTTTACTACAACATATAAAACTAATCAATTCTATGAATATATTTGATAAGTAATTGGTGGATATAAGACAATGATAAAGTTTTTTTCAAATTGAAGTCCTAAATATACTCTAAATTTCTTATCTATATACTTCAGCAGTTTTTGTCAGTGTTTTATCTGAGTGTCTCAAAGTTTTGAAAGTACATATATATTTATATGTTACTTGTGAACTTAAAACTGTTCATGTACAATTTTTCTTCAGGAACAATAAAGTAATTTTAAGTTCATTACTATTTTTCAACAGATACCAAACAGTGCTTGGCACATTAAGACTTGTCAAATGAATGAAAATGGTGGTAGTATCTCTGTTAAAAAGTAAAACAGAAAGATCTGTGATTTTTTAAAGGATTATTGACTAAATTTGAATGAAAACCAATTATAAAATTCTCATATTAGTGCAACTGCATTTTTAAAATAATGTGCTTATTTGGTATTAAATGCAGTTTCTTCCTGTTTAACTTTTTGCCATTTGAAGCTCAAAATATTTTGTGACAAACTTTCTTTGAAAATTTTCATTATTCATGTTGTAGTCTCATTCATTTTTTTTCTGATTATATTATATTGTCCTCTGTTTTTATATCTTTGAGTCTCAAAAGAGAAGACAAAAGATTCTTCTTTTGTTTCCTGATTAATTATATTTTAAATACCTCTCCATTCCAATTATTTTCATCATATGCCTCTACTCCTTGAACTACAATGTATTTCGACCATTTGAATGTGTTTGATTATTTACTACTTTACATTTACCTATGTGCAAGAAAAATTTAAATATTTTGTGAAGATAGTTAATATCCTATTATAGTATTTGAGGAAAATATATATGCATACATTAAATAATTATAATAATATCTAACTAATAATTTACTGAGTATACTCTTCTATGTGCATTGGATACTTAAATTGTTATATATATATGTCTGTACATGTATACTTGTATATAGCATATACTGGTACATATTCATATGTGTGTGTAATTAAATTTATGTACATTTTATGCATCTAATGAAGTATTCCATGAAGCATTAATACCAAGTCTACATGTTTAAGAACTTTGTTAGAAATTTTTTTTTATGTTAGACAATAGTTTGAATTTTAAACTGTCAAAAGAAATTACAGATCAGAAAAGCCTTTGCAAATTGTAAGGTACTATTTAAATGTAAACTTTTAGTATACAATTGAAAATTTTTATAAGCAAAGCAATTAATAAGATATCTAGTTTCATGGGACCATTTTATGTGCAATTTTTTTTTGCAAACACTAATTTTTTGTATTATTGAGGACATCTTTAAAAATCTTTTATGAGCTTTTATGCTTTGCCATTTTTTGCCATATCAACTCTTTTTCATTCCTGCTTAATTCTTTTTGTAGCTATGTGTTTTTCTCTCCTAGGTATGATAACATTTTGGATAACTTAAAACATTTTAGTGTGATATATTACCATAATCTACCAAGAATTCATTCACTTATTTTTCTCTTACCTTTTATGTAGTGTATAGCTACCATGTATTACTTCTACTCAGACATTTATTTCCTATAGGATCCCTTCATTTACCTTTCGCATTGGCCTACTGATTTTATTTTAAAATTCTAAAAATTCTTTCATATAAATGAGAAGGAACTACTGGATTTCCATTTCATTCTTTCTATTACTTACAAAATACAGTTGGGCATACATGAAGAAAACATAAGGATTCTCTTAAAGAGTGAAATCCCAACACACAGAACATATGCCTTTATTTGTACAGTAGTTTTTCAGAAAGCATATTATGTAAACAAAAACATACTTATACATAGAATGTGGACTGACACTTATAACATTGCCCCAAATAAGCACATGCTCTTATGAACTGAATAAAATGCAAGATATATTTTCAGATGTTGGTTTAAATAGGTTTAATATTTTTTATTCTAATAACTTATATTTTCAACTACTCCAGGAAAAGCTTAATTATTAATGTGCAAAAGTTTATCAAATTTTCTAACCATAAGTAAACATATAGAATAAAGAAATATAAAAGTATGTGAATAATATGCACATTTAATTGTTATGAAATACTTGTTACTATATTGGAATAAGACCTCTTTCAAGTGGATATTGAAATCATGAGCATTAAAAGTAAAAGGACCTATAAGCAGGATGAATGATATTCATGTTGCAAATTATAATTTAGAAATATAGCTAACACTTAGAATGACAGTCATAATTTATTACTCACATGGTTAGTATAAAACTGTCAAATAGATCTTTATATTTCTAGAGGTCTTGTAGGTAGCATGGAAATTGTAGAAGACAAAGTCATAATCTTTACAATGATGATTTCTAGGTATTAACAACCCTTTTGCTTCATGCATATTTGCCACTTTTCCCTTTAATTGGCACTAATTAATGTTTGCAGGCTAGCATAGATTTATACATGACAGGCAACTTATGTGTAGAATAAATTTATTTTTCTGTGATTTCCAAAGTTAATATTTAGTTACTTTACAGAAAAGTAGTAGTAACTAATCCTCTAGGCAATGAGATTTTCTATGTAAGAATAAATTAACTTCAAGTCAAACAATCTATTTAAGACATCCTCCGATTAACTCTTGTAGCATCTACTAGCACTGAATGAAATACATACCATCTCTCATGTTTTATTACAAAGAATACTAACAAATGTGGCAGGTAATTTTTTAACAGAAGTTACATTCTAGAAAACTTTACTATAATTAATGGATTATATACATTTCCATTTACAAAAATCTCAGAGAAGCCATGCAGTCCACTGAAAGTTAAGGGGTGTGCGTGTGGGGAAGGAGTGTTCCTCATTCCCTTTTTTTTCCTGGACAGGTTTTCCCTGTCACAGATTTATTATTGCAATCCATATCTATATCTGTGCTGATCTCACATAAGTCAAATAATCAGGTAAGTCACCTCTCTTCCTGCAGTGAAAAGTGGAGGAATAGCAATGCCTTCTATCTTGGAAGTTCTATTCTATCAAAAGATATGATTAAAGAAAGGAGTAGCTGGTAGGAACGTGAGGACAAACAAAGGACTCATTTTTTTTTTCTTTTCCTTCCACAATCACCAAGCATGCTGTGTGCTCAGTAGAGTTGAAAGTGTGCTATACATTCTAACACAGATAAGAAGTTCACCAGAATGGTACGTGCTTATGCACCTTTTTTATTTTTATTTTTATGTGGGTACCGGGAGGTGACTTCAGGACCTCATGCTTGCAGCGCTTGTGCCGCTGAGTGATATCACCGGCCCTTTTTTTTCCTTTATGTGGGTACCAGGAGTCAAACTCAGAACCTCGCGCTTGCAAGGCAGGTGCTTATGCTGCTGAGCTATCTCACTGGCCCTTAGTCACCTTTGGTTGCTCAAAATGAAACATTCTCCTGCTCTATAACACCGGAGCTGTCAGAATATTCATTTCCAAAGTTGTGTAATAGGACATTTTTAATCAATATTTGCCCTGCTTTTAAGACTTTTCACTTCAAACTTTACACTAGATGATCCCTACTTCATTAAACTGCCTGTTAATATTTTGTATAAAAATACTATGATACATTAAACTGCTTGTTAATATTTTGTAATAAAAAATATATTATGACATACGAATCCTTCCAAAGGAGACCTTAATGCAGTGTTGCTTGAGTAGTTAAGGAACACCATTGGGTTAGTTTGTGAGAGGCTGTTTTATTCTCTATGGTTATGATAAATAAAAGATTAGGATAAAAGATAATAGAAAAAAGGGGAATTAAAATCAAAATTTCTCAATTTCTGGGAGATGAAAGAAAGGGAAGAAGTTGGCTGAAAACATATAATCGAATTCAGATGTATTTCACTGAAATTATGACAAAATTTCTATTTAATTCACTTTCTTTTCATTTATTTTTATCCAAGCGATTAGAAAGGGGCATTCCATTCTATATCACTTGGATAATGGCATAAGTACCACTATTTAAGAATCATCATTTAAACCCTATAAACCTAGAGGAATGAATATGCAGGAAAAAAGAGTTGTTCACTTAAAGTTAAGCATGCTTCATTAGCTTATCAAGTAATAAAAATGAAAAGAGAAAAATGGCTCATTATTTCTTTTATTTTCGGAAGCACATTCTGAAATTTAAAAATATTAATCAAATCCATATCTTACTTAAGTTGCTTTGCCTAATTCTTAAGAGTTCTGGCATTCTACATGCCAAAATTAAATCAATAGTAATTCTAATCGGGAAAATGATATATTTTTGACTATTACAACTGTAATTTGTGATAGCTGGCTTAAGCTTTTGAGAATGACAGTTACAGTGAGTTTCATTTTTTTTGGACTTACAAATGGTATCAATATTGAATTCTTTTTGAGCTCAAAAATAGCACTTTTGATTACTCTGCATGATATTGTTTGTCTGTGTCTATTTCCTGGTTGAATTCAACTGATGTCTGTGCATTTTTTCATGAAAGGATACGAAAAATCCCGAAGCTTAAACAACATAGCGGGCTTGGCAGGCAATGCTCTGAGGCTCTCTCCAGTCACATCACCCTACAACTCTCCTTGTCCTCTGAGACGCTCTCGATCTCCCATCCCATCTATCTTGTAACCAAACTGCATCAGCTGGCTAAATTGTATTAATTCCAGTACTGTTTAACCCATAATGGAAATAATTAAAAGTAGAATTACTCCAGGCTCCATTAATACAGTGTAAGTCCTGCATTAGTCTACTATTTGAAGTCAGAAATGCCACATGAGTAGCTAGCAAATCTTATCCTGGCTTTAAAGATTATCTGAAGTAGTATTATTCCTTCTCTATATTAATTTGCCCTGATATCCCCTTGCAATAAAATGACATATAGTGTCAGGTATTGGCCAGTACACTAACACATAAATGTATATTCAGGGAGATATATTTAAAAAGTGTGCTTCCAAGTGCCAGCTACTTTATTGGAACTTCATTTCTTGTGACTAAACCATTCTGAAGATGTCTGGGATCCTATCCGAATTGCATACAATATGACTTTGGTCAGCTCATTTGCATGGATCATCTTGTCCCTGTCTCCGAAAGCAATGTTGCAGAGTTTGGGAACTATGGCTCCAAGATACGTGTATTTTGCATCAATCATCCTGCTGATATGAAAGCATTGGTTGACTGTTCTGCATGTCGAAATGTGGGGAAGGACGATGAGTTTCTCTTTGTCACCTTTTCCCTTATTCTTTGGTAGAAATATTTGTTTTAAGATAGTTTTAAGTTTTTGATTGATTTACTTTTCTTCAAAAATGCTGTATTGGAGTTCTGAATGTCTTTGGTTGTTTGTACACAGATAACTGCAAAGAGGTTGTCATTACTGGTTACATGCAAGCCGATGCCAGATCTCTTACTTAATGACTTGGGGAAGGCACAAAACATGAGAGAAAGGTAACTGCCAGCCAGGCTTGCATTGTTTAGTTAGAAATTGCTGCTTGGTACTAGAGTAACTTTTTTAATCCCAAGATTTGTTATTATTTTCAGAAGCAAAATGCCAAATATTACTCAAAGCTCTGGTGTCTTTTTACCCTCCTTTATTTTTATTCATTAATTTTTGTGCAAATTACAACAGTCACTTGTATTCATGGGCTTTTTCAACTAGCCTTAAAATTTTGAATTAAATGACAAATCAGATTTCCAGGCAGCGTTTAATCAGGTGCTTTGTCCTGTATGTTGTTTCTGTCTTTCTGTCTTAGCTCCCTGTCTTACTGTATTTGCCATCTGTCTCCATGAAATGTAGAAATGCCTTGATAAGATATTCACGATTTTAGTACTGGATCCCCTAACTCCCTGTCCTTTGTCTTCTTTGCTATTTGAAGCAGCCTCTCCACTTTGACTATAAATTAATGATGCCCTGTATACTACCTAAATTAATGTGCATTGTGAATCTTTTTGATAAACAGCATTTAAGCAGCAATTTTGCCATGGAACTTGGTTGCACAATGCAGTGTAAGTTTCTACTACCTAGCAACCAGCAATCATCAGGCACTCTAGCAAAATCCCTAGGGAGTCTTACCGAGTTTAAGTGGAAGGAAGTCTGTTTACACATCCCTGTGAAATGCGAAAGCGATTGGGTATCCAGTGTGCTGGGCATATGAAAGGAGAAAAATGCCATGATATAAATAAAGAAATAAATAATAGTTTTAAGGTATCTGGGAACCTTGAGATTATTGATTAATTCCTAGTTCTCATGTTTATTTTTTGTTAGGAAGACAATTGTCACTTTTATTATTGGACAACAGACATGTATTACTCTATATCCTTGAGTCCTACAGCATGAAGTGCATGTCGGAGATCTTGTACAGCGATGTATTTATCCAGACTTACCTATCTGATATTTAGGGATACTGTGATCCTTTTGATAACACCAAACATGGGATGTTATAATTACACACATATTTATGGTAAAGAAATTAACATGCTGTCTGGTGCTGCTGTTATTGACTGCAGTGTTGTACAGAATTTGTCATGGATTTTTGACTGCTGAAAAAGGGACATTGGAATTTAGCCATACCAAGGATTGTACAGGAAACAACTTCTGCTACTGAATGTGCCCTGATTTGACCAGGTTGTGCTTGGAAGAAGTCCCCACATCTTCATGAGGCACTTAAAGCTTGTGCAAGAATTACGGAGAACTGTGGCTGGAACTGACTTGGTGTTCCCCATGCGAGGGTTCTGCTTGGAGACTGACTGGTGGCCACGAAGCAACAACTGTAAATACCTGTACGTGTGCATGAATCAGCAGCTTTGGCCCTCTCACATCGAGGGAAGCCAAGTTCATGAAAAACATCTCTGAAGCTTCAACTAAGGCCCGTGTTTCTTTGCATTCCTCCTCACGGGCCTGCCGTAGGTTGCGCTGTGAATTATGCAAGGCAGTATACTGATGTAGCAAAGATCCGTCTTAATTTAGTGTATTTCTACTTTACGGATGGATCTTTAATTGACTGTATCGTTGTCTTACAAAACACTTATGTTATCAGCTTGTGAATTGTGTTACAAAACTTTTAGTATCTGTTTATCAAAACTGACCTATTTTTGGTCTCATATTTGTTTAGTTCTGGAAGAATTGCTGTGGCTTAAAGAAATTCACCAACAATATTACTAATTTAAATCTTTTGTCATTGTGACCTCAATTATAAATATTACAAAATATAAAATCTGGCAATGAGAGTATTTTTTTATTCAATTATCAAGGAATAATGTCAGTATATAGTAGAATATTAAATTATATCATAAGATGTATATTTTGCATAAAAGAGATATTCTTCAATCAATTACTTTTTTGTGAGTTTTGTGGCTGATGAAGCTTGTACCTGTCTTTAAAATTGTTGTAGTTGAAACTGTGTAAGAGTTTTTCATCTTGCTTAATCAATATTTCTAGAATCTGTTAGTTCCCCTGGGATTCTGAATATAACATATAACCCAGTTATGAACCCCTGTATCGTGAACCTTTTGTGAACATTTCAAGGTGCATGCATAACCTTGGTGACAACCAATGGACATGTAACTAACTGAAATGAAGAATAAAAGGCAAATGAGCTGGGGATTAACTGATTAAATTATTCATATTCTTTTCTTGGCTCCTTCTTTGTGTTGCAGTTTTCATTAGGGTTTACTATTTTTATGCTTCACGGCACCATATCTGACACTCACCAAAATAAAGAATTTGAGGTAAAAGGATTTTAAAACATACATAGCTCTTGTTCTCATTCAAGTCTTCAGTATATAGCCACGGTTTTCTTCTTCCTTTTCATCTCTTACTTGGTTTGCCTAAATTTCTCTCATAATTCTAAAATTGTAAAATATATATAGTAGCTAATATTTGTACCTAATATTTATGGGGCATTTTATAACTCATACTAAATTTTCACTTATGTTTTCCAATTTAATCCTCATAATTCTGGAGCCAAAAATTTTTTTTCATCTGATTTGTATTAAAGGATCAGAGAAGAATTATTCATTCTCATTTTTGCTGCAGATAACCCCCCCACACAGTTATTATGTTTTAAATATTTCTTGTTGTAAATGGAACATCATAAAGATGGCTTGTGTCTCAAATTTGGACAGTGGATCCCTGTTTCAGCCTCATGCCATACAGCGCTGTTATTCCTTTTGTGTGGAGGGGATATGTTATGACATTTTATGGCATCATCCATAGGTAGAAGGATAAAATGAAAGAAAGAATGTTACCAAATCCGGCACTTTCCCATAATGCATGGGCAGAAGTTTTCTTATGACTAAAAATATTCTGTGTTGATTATTAAAAAGCTGTTAAGAAACTGAGTATAGAACAGGGAATGTGTCCACATATAATTACTTGTAAAGTATTTTTAATGATTGTGTCAGGATTTATTGTAAGAAGGAAAAAAATTGTAGAAAGGTAGATAATACATTTTAATAGATTATATTTGCCATCAATTTTTTATTAAAAAACCAGGATTGAATAATTATGAATATAAGGTGAAGACATTCATTTTGTCTTTGAAATAAATCACAAGATAGACTCACAGACTAGCAACAGTGAACTCATCTTAAAATGACAATGAATATGTTAACAGTCTACATTTCAAAGCAGAGATTTCAGAGGATTCAACTACAATGTAGTTGAAAACATTTTGAGCTAAATAAATCAATTACTTTTTTTTTTTTTTTGGCACTAGGAATTGAACTCAGGACTTTGCACTTGCCAGGCAAGTGATTGTACCGCTGAGCTATATCCCCGGCCCCCAATTAAAATGTTGAAATTCCTAGAAGTTTAATGTGATTGACATATATAGTGTAAAGTTTTTCCTTACTATAAAACGATATTCCAATATCTATTGCCAAATTTAGTTAACTGTCTAAATGCTTAAACATTATTTGCATGTCATCCTCATGCAAGGGCCATGCTAATCTCTGTACTGCTCCAACTTTAGTATATGTGCTGCACAAATGCACAAAATACTTAAAAGATTATGAAACAATAGATACACATGAATTTTCTCTTACATGGGTTCATTATCCTAGCATTGATTTCATATTTTATAATTCCCTAACAATTAACTTTGTTTAGAAGATATATCTTTCATTATGTCTAAAAATTAATTGGATTATCATTATATTATTTCTTTTATTATTTATCACACCATCATGTCAAAGTGATGACTATGAAATTTGACATAAAGATCCTTGGAAAATATGGCCACTACTATTGAGAGGTAACGTATCTTCTTCCTGTTCCTCATTCTCCTCCTGCTCATCCTCTTCCTCTTTCTCCTGTTCTTCCTCCTTCTCCTACAATGACACGTCATTATCACTCAAAGTGCACAGCCTACATTAGAATTCACTACAATAGGTGTTGTAGATTCTATAGGGTTTGAGAAATATGTAGTGATCTGTATACTACTATTTATCATACAGAATGGCTTCAGTGTCCCTTTAGGATATGTAGGATTTTTAAATCCTTTGTGTCACTCAATTCATCCTTCCCTCTTCTTATCCCGTGGTTGGGAATTTTTTTCACTGTCCTAATAGTTTTGACTTTTCCAGAATGTCATATTCTGGAAATTGTACATATGCAATTTTAAGGTTGGTGTCTTTCATTTAGAAATATACATTTATGGGGCCGGTGAGATGGCTCAGTGGCTTAAGCGCCTGCCCGGCAAGTGCGAGGGCCCGAGTTCGACTCCCGGAACCCACATACGAAAAAGGGGCCGGTGATATCGCTCAGCGGCACGGGCGCCTGCTGGCGCGTGAGGTCCTGAGGTCGACCCCCCGGTACCCACCAAAAAAAAAAAAAAAAAAAAAAAAAAAAAAAAAAAAAGAAATATACATTTATGTTTTCTCCATGTTTTTTCATGACTCAATAGCTCATTCATTTTAGCATTGAATAATATTCCACTCTTTAGCTGTGTCACAGTCTATCTACTGAAGAAAATTGCATTTGTCAGGATTTTCAGAGAAACAGGACCAATATATAGAATTTTTTTTTACATAAAGAGATATAGGCAATCGTTTCATGGAATATGGAAGTCCGGAAGGCTCACAATCTGCTATCTGCAACCTGGAGGCCCAGTAAAGTAGGTGGTGTATTTCCTGTCTGAGTCTGAAAACCTGAAAACAAGAACTCATGGTGTAAATTCTAACCCAAGTGGGAAGGCCTTGACACAGGACAGTCAAGACTAAATTCCAGTCCAAGCCCAAAGGCCTAAGAGCCAGTCATGCTGGTATTATAAGTCCTGGTCCATTAGCAGAGCATTGATATCCCAGCTCCATCAGTCAGACAGAGGAAATTTTCCCTTTCTCCACTCTTGTTCCACTCAGACACTCAGCAGATTGGATCGTGCCCACTCATGTTTCATAGAGAAGCCTGCTTTACTCAATCTACTGAGTGAAACGTTAATCTCTTCCAGAAATAATCTCAGAAACACATGCAGAAATATGGTTTAATCAGATTTCTGGCCCAGTCAAATTGACACAGAAAACTTAACATCATAAATCCACCCCTTGTAACCTTCACACTCATAAGCCTTTCCTTAAAATACACTTAATCTTCAAATAAGGACAATAGCAAGATCATAACTCTAACATAATGCAGTTGACCTTCTGTATCCACAGCTTCAGCACTCAGAGATTCAATTGATTTTCAATTGAAAATATTCAGAAAAATTTATCTTGGGGCTAAACATGTACAGACTTTTCCCCTTGTCATTACCCCTAAACTTTGTAGAAGATAGACATAGATAATATGCAGATGCTATGAAAGTTCATATGAGGGACTTCACCTTTGTCAAATTTTGGTATCCTCTGGAGAAGTGTATTGGAACCAATCCCCTCAGGGTGTAATGGATTATGCAACTCTTCTGCTTTTATCAGAAAATATATTAAACTCTTCTCCAGAAGAAAGGTAAACTCCTTTAGAGTTGATTACTCTTCTCTGTAATATCCAATAGCTTAAATACTATGATATAAAATTGCATGATATGGGAATAATAAAGTGACAAATACAGACATTTTATATACATGTTCAGTACACTCATAACAAAATAAGGAGGAAACACTCATCACTGGCAATTTCAACATGGCTGATTTTTATAACTGCATCCTTCCTCTGCACACTCTATATTCCTTTTGTCTTCAGTAATCTGATTGTGGTTCTTTATCTTGTGGGGTGACATAAACCTTCATTGTTTAAAAACCTTCACTGTGGGTTGTTGTAGTTTTCCACTGACCCTAATCAAAAGACATAATAAAAGATGCTCTGAGAGATTGCCTTTAATTCAGACATATTCCTCCTTGCCTGCATTGTAAAGTAGTAGTTCAATTTTCTTCTTGATAGTAAGTAGCAATCACTCTCACCAGCACAAAACTCTCCTCTTTGCCTTTTGACCCAGAAGCCTGTAGTAGACTCATTACGATTTTTGGTGGAAGCGTTACTTTCCTTAGAAGTAATAACTCTAGGCCAGCAGAGCATAAATTTGTGGAAGGAGGAAGCAAAATTCTGCTATTTGGTCACTAGGAGTAAGGTTGTATGGTGTTACTCCCATTCTCACCTCTTGATTCCTGGACAAACATATCCTGCTATGGGAGAAACACTAAAAGTTAAATACCCCTCTTTTTTTTTTTTATGTGGGTACCAGGGGTCGACCTCAGGACCTCACGCTTGCCAGGCAGGCGCTTATGCCGCTGAGCTATCTCACGGGCCCCAAAATATCCTTTTGAAGAAAATTGTTGTTGTTGTACAAGCTCTTGTCACTTAGCTGGAGCTATTAGAGTGTCCATTTATAGTCAAGTTAGTCTTAGTGGAAATCCACATTGTTAAGCCTATGCATAATCTCCATAGTGGCCATGGTGGAAAATTTGTTCATAAACCCATTGGGTAATGACAGAGATATCTGGAGGAAAAGACTCTTTTGACAGAATGAGTAATCCCATCTATCTGAGAATTAAAATCTTTTTCTGATGAGGTTACCCTGCGGTAAAAATTCACATGAGAAAAAATTATTTTCATAATTTTTGCCCAATCTAAAGGTAGAGGTCTGTTCACACATACTTCTACTCATTTCCTTATCACTGACTGTCCATGTTCCTGACCATCCAGCCATACCATTGTTTACAGCCCATATATCACTATACAGATTCATGTATGGCCTTCCAAACAAGAAAAACAACCACAGTCACTGATCAAATTATGCACATTGGTGGATTTTACTCATCTATGCCTTTTGGGGATGTACCAGAAAGGGGCCTGTGGTGCTACAGCTGTCCATTTTCAGGTAATGGCTACACCTGAGGCTGAATCATCTGGAACCTAGACCAGAGTTTTTTCTTCCCCTTCCAACTAATAATAGGAAATCCCCCACAGAACCAAAGTAACAGGTTGAGGCTGAGACCTTAGGCCTTTGGTCTACCCTTCTTCATCTAACTTACTTGTACCTTCATGGTCTGCCAAAGCCCAGTTACTTCTGCACCACTCTCATTGATAATAAAGTACTTCTGTGCATGTCTATCTTAGTAGCTTAGTGTGTCAGATAGCATTCAATTCACAATAAACTGCTCAGGTTGCAGGTAACTTGGTGGCCATTGACTATTCCGTCTCTATTAGACTGGTAGAAGGGCAAGGCTGTTTTGTACAAGGACAGTCCATCAATAAAAGATAGCACAACTTTGCTCCAGAATCCAAAGGACCTGTGTGGTGATTTACCTATAGTTTCCTACCAAAGGCTCCAAAGAACAGCATTACCTATCAATGATATTTCAAGAACCACTGGATCTACAGAATCATGTGCCTCAAGTGGCAGAACAGATTTTAAAAAGCCTGAACCAGTTGAAGAAATTTTTCTTTTTCTGGGCCTCACTAAAAACCAGTGGCTTTTTAGATCATGTGATAAATGGGCAGGAGAAACACTGCCAAATGGGTTACATGCTACCTCCAAAATTCAAAGATGACCACTAAGGTGTGTGACTCACTTTTAGTTTTTTAAGGGGCCAGAGTCAACAACTCATCCTTCACAATGAAAGGGATATCTTCACATGCCTCATGCCACTGGACCTCTAGAAATTTCACTGAGATATAAGACTAAATTATTTTTGGATTTTCCCCACCTTCTGTCATAATAAAAATTACTTATTAGTTAGTTTAGACCAGTGAGTACTTCTTGCTCACTGGATTCCATCAGGATAGTATCACTGATGTCATGGACCAGTGTGATAGTTTGTAAAAGTGAAAGAATAAAGTTTCCTACAAGAGGAATTATGAAATAAGTAGGAGACTTGACATAACCCTGAGGTAGGACTGTGAGGGTATATTGCTGGCCTTGCCAGATGAAAGCAAGCTGTTTCTAATGGGCTTTATTGACAAAGATGTAGGAAAAGACATTTGCCAGATAATAGCTGCATACCATGTAAATGGACATGGTTCAATTTTCTCAAGCAGCAAAATCATAGGTGATATAGCAACCTCAGTTATAATCCCTACTTAAGTTTACAATAACTCATTATCATTCTCCAAGTCCATTCTTTCCTCTACACAGACCAAATAGGCCAGTTGAATGGGGATATAGTGAGACTTATCACTCCTGCACCTTTCAAGTTTTTGGTAGTGACGATAATCTCTGCAGTCCCTCCAGGAACTCCATACTCCTTTTGGTTTACTAGATGTCCTCACGGCTTTCATCTGACTTTCCTTATCATAGTAGTCTTAACTGCACAGTCAAGGGAAACAATATAGAAATTCTGCCAGTTGCATATCTATTCAAATAGCATATTTATTCAAATTTTGTGCAATCCAGATCTGGGGAAATAATTACAGGATGAGATCAAGAAACTCCTGGGCCCACTATAGGATGCACCTAAGCTAAAACTCTGTTAATCACCTGACTCCCATTAACCTCTACATTGATTGGTATTATTCTAGTATTATTCTAGTTTTCCTGGAATCAGTTGATTCCAAGTTTCGGGCAAACTTGAATAAAGCTGCTATGAATGTCTATATGAAAGTTTGGGCCGGTGAGATGGCTCAGCGGCGTAAGCGCCTGCTTTGCAAGTGCGAGGGCCCGAGTTCAACTCCCGGAACCCACATACGAAAAAGGGGCCGGTGATATCGCTCAGCGGCACGGGCGCCTGCTGGCGCGCGAGGTCCTGAGGTCGACCCCCCGGTACCCACAAAAAAAAAAAAAAAGAAAGTTTGTGTGACATACATTTTCAATTTATTTAGATAATTACTAAAGAGTACAATTAATGAATCATATGAGTATCATACTCATAAGAGTATGTTTACTTTGCACTTATTTTAAAATTTGATTATCTTACCTAGTTAGCAAATCAGGCTACTAATGTATTTCCACTGCAAGTCATGTATGCCACAGATGAATTAATTTTAACTCTGTCACTTGAATTGAAGTTACAAATATATTGGTTAATAGCTTGTAGACTTGAAAATTACTCCCAAGATTTGAAATATTGGAAATTATCTGAAAAATTTTAAGGTAATACTTAAGAAAGAAATAGTTATATCAATGTTAAATTTCAATGTTATATGATTAATGCCATCAGGACAGCTTTCTTTAGAGTAATTTTATGCATGTGATAATATATCTCAATGTTATATATTTTGACAGTGGTTATTTATTTATACTATTTGGTTAGAATATAGATATTAAATAGAATTATTACAGATTTTAGAAATATTATGCCCCTACTTTTTATACAGGTTAAATAGTCATTTTCTAGGAAGGCAAGTATCTTTATTAGGAAATTCTTTCTTTATTAATTAGAAAGTCTGATCCCATATTTGGGGCACCATTATTTGTAAAATAATTATATGTATTATAACTCCACAGAAAAGGTATCTTAACTTTTCAGTATACATTTCTTATAATTAAAAATGAGATAAAAGTGTTCCATACAAAATCAAAATCAAGCAATTTATTTTTGGGAAAACAAATTTTGGGCTCTTGGTTAAATATGGTAAGTGCTTGAAATTATTTTTCTTATAAGACAACAAAAGCTTTTATCATGCTGAAATGATTGATACTTTGACATTAATGAAAACTTCACTTTTATTTTAGTAGTAGTGACAAGTGAAATGAAACAACTAAAAACACTAGCATGTGAAAAGTCTTCTAAACATAATTTGCATGTAGTTCTTCCTGAAACCTTTCTTTAATTAATTGTCTCAAGGTTTTCGTTTATTCCCTTTTGAGATATTTACCAATGTTACTTAAAATATCACTTAAAAGCAATTATTTCTTAGTGGCTAAGAGAAGCTATCTTGATAAAAGATATGCTTAATTTGCAGAATCAAAAACAACCAAAAAAATCAGTAACTTGTAACTGTATTGCAAACAATTTTGTATGAGAATAGTACCTAATGACATACATATAGTATATATACTGCATATACAGTACATATACTGAATATATATACATTCTGTATATGTGCATTTATATATAAATGAATATATCTACATCTATCTATCTATCTATCTATCTATCTGTCTATCTATCTATCTATCTATCTATCTATCTATCTATCTATCTATCTATCTCTCCACCCAGTTCTCACATTTACTAGTGAGAACTTGGTCTACTTGAATTTTCACATTTCACCAGTGACTTGGTCTCTGGAAGAAAAAGACCATAGTTAAAATGCTCTACATGATGTCCTCCAGCAAGAAGCTTAAAAAAAATTATAGGATTTCTGGATATCTGTCTGGTAGAGAGCTTAAGAATTTAAGATAATAATGATTAACACACACACAGCTGGATATACAAAGAAAAGATGTAAGATTAAGCAGCAGACATTGAACATAGCCTGAAGTAAGGTCATTTACTGTGAAAGAAACAAAAAATAAGCTGAAGTTAAAGAAATGGTTCTACAATTCTGTTTAATAAACCGTGTTAGAATAAATTTAACATAGAAGGACCGGAGACATTCTTTTCACTAGGGGACTTTAAAAGGTTTGCAGTGTATAACAGGGAAACAGAAGACAATTAACATTGCCTACTGAAGAATGAATTTAGGGAATTATTTTTTAGATGCCCTGCTTTTATTTTCAACTTTTTTTTTTTTTTTTTGTGGGTACCGGGGGGTCGACCTCAGGACCTCGCGCGCCAGCAGGCACCCGCGTCACTGAGTGATATCACCGGCCCTTTTTTCGTATGTGGGTTCCGGGAGTTGAACTGGGGCCCTCGCACTTGCCAGGCAGGCGCTTATGCCGCTGAGCCATCTCACCGGCCCTATTTTCAACTTTTAAGTAGGAACTTTTCCACTCCTTTGACTTTTCTACTAGTCAAATATTTCTTTTGTCCTGCTGCCACAAACACCTTGTAAAAATCATGCCCTGGTGCTTCTTTGTTGGAGCTCTGAGCTGCTTTCTCTTTGCTGCTGTCTGATTCACAATTTGCTGCCTGTTTGAAGAAATATTTTAAATTTTAATATGCTTAAATTTATTTTTGTAACAATTCCTCAGACAGATTTCATCACAACATGTATTTTCCAAAATTAAATTTCTTGAGTTTAGATCTATTTATTTTTTATGACCAATAATTTTATGTACAAGTGTCAAAATATTAAGTTGGAAAAAAGACCGTTTTCCTCTGATGGCAGCTTTCTCAGGCACCAAATGTATGTCTCAGAGCTATTATTTAGGTGTACGTCTAAGTGTTGGTACATGGTTTCTTGAATATGAGGAAAAATATGTGGATGTGCACAATTCACATTTAGAAGATATTTTCTGACCTGTCATCAGCTAGAGAACCACAAGCAGAAAATTTCTACAGCATCATACTAACCATCAAAACAATCCTTCATCTAATATACTCAGTCAAATGGGAGACTGTTTTATGAACACAAATGTTATGTAAAAAATATTGATTTACCAAGTGCTAGTTGTGACAAAGACGGCCTTAACATTCTCTGCTTGAGTAAACTTTAGAAAGGTTTCATACTGACTGGTTTTCCTGACTTTCTTATTCTTCATTTACTTTTGAAAACTTGCATCTGTAAATGATTTCCCTGCACTTTCAGGATGTAAATGCTCTCCCAAATCTTAGCAGTTTTAACACTCAAGATTTTTTTTTCTCAAAGACTTGTGGAGCCATGATTTGGAGATGTAATCATCAAGAAAGACATGGCTCTTGTCTCCAGATTTTGTGAGAAGGTAGGAGCCAACTTCAGGAAGTGCCAACTATCAAAAACTACACTGACTACTCTTGCACCTAAGTTCTTCAGTGCTTTTTAATTATCTCATTCTGGCATTTAAAAACATTCCCACTCCTCTTTCCCCAGATTTAAATTCAATCTCTCTCTTGTATTGAAATAATCTCGACTCCTACTGCAATAGCCTTAAATAGTCTTCTTCATTTGATTAACTGAGGAATGGTTCTCTGACAGTTCTTTAATAGATGTAAGTTGTGGCAAATCACAACTGATCAATTTTCAGGACCTACTGGGATTGAGTTGGGATGGGGGAAAGTTCCAAGCAATCTATAAAATACATTGATTTTGAAATAGATATTTAGGAGTTTTAAAGAATATCCTAAATAATGTTTGAAAATCATTAAAATTCAGTTCCTTGTTTTCTATTCTGAAAGAGTTCAGTCCTCTCTTTCTAAGATGAGTAAACTGACAGAAAGCTGTAAGTAAATTAAGTGCTCTGTCTCTCTCTTTCTCTATCTCTTCATTTTGCTGCCAAGGAATGCGACGAAATGATTAAGTCAGGTCTGCCTGCTCTTTTTCTGGAAATTGTCCCTCAGAGTCCTCCAGCAGGCATTCATCACTCCATCTCCACTATTAGATATAATCCCAGGATCACAGGAGATTCTTAATATATATTTGTCCAATTGAACTGTTGCCTAGATTGATCTTTTGAAATTTATATCTCACCGTGTTCTGCCTTGCACGTTCATCTATCAACCTCTGAATAAAACGCAGACATTCTTAAGCATGCCATTGAAGACATTTTATGATCCTGCTCCTTCTTACCTGTTGAGGCTCTACTATGAGCTCTTATTTGATTCCTTTTTTTCAGTATCTCCAGGACCTAATGAGGTGTCTGGGATACAGTAGACTCTGATTTTCTCACCATCTGTGGACCCTTTGTCAGTGTCTCACACACTGGACTAGGCTTTCTCAGACATTAGCACTAGTGTAATCTACTTCAATTTTTAAGGCTCTTATGCATTTCTTTAATGTTTTTCCTACGGGAATGCCAGAGTTAATTCCAAGGGCCAGAAATTCACATTATTGATCTCCCCTGATGCCTCTTCCCCTCAACTAGTTCAAGTAATTGGTTCCTTTTATACCTGTAGATAAGCCTGCTTAACCCATAGTAAACAAAATGGGTTTTAGAGTCAAAGTAAATTTGAGTTGGAATTTTGTCCTTATCCTTTACTAGGCACACAATTTCTGGAAAGTAATTAAAACACTATACGTATTATAAAATTATAAACTGTGAGAATACCTACATTATAATTTTGTCATGAGTTCTGAATGAGATGATATATATATGTAAATCACACTACTGTGTACAGTGATTTTTCTCAGTAAATGTAAATGGCTGTTATAACTATGATGTTATCATTGGTATTTTGCAAAGAATTTTTATAGTTTAACAACTTATAAATTTTTCCTCTGCAATTGATTTTATTCATTGTATATATTATGAAACAATTTTTTTTTTTTTGTGGGTACTGGGGGTCGAACTCAGGACCTCAAGCTTGCCAGGCAGGCACTTATGCCACTGAGCCATCTCACTGGCCCTGAAACAAATTTTAATATGAGATTTTAAACCTATTTGCAATTGTCTTTAAAGATAATTCCATCTTCCCTTCAAATTCATCACAGCATCAACATGGACATACTTTCAGATGATTTTCTTATTACTTATAGAATAGTGTCCAGGGATTGGAGGTTACATTTTACAACAATGAATAGAAAGCAGCAGAATTTATTGGTATTTCAAATGTTACATAAAATTTGGAATTCTTACCATAATTCTTGAAGAACAAAATATATAATACATATTATATGTATTCAATTCTGTAGAATAAATTGAAGAGATTCTAAGATTACCCCAGGTCAGGTAAGATCCCCAAAATTAAATATAATCTTTAGTATTATAATAGCACATTTGTATTATATTGAGGATTCTTTAGAAAATTACCATGTTTCCAGAAGTACCTTGTTTTTCCAGTTATTTCACATTAGATTTCTATTCTGAAGTCATTAAAATAATAGTTATGGTCACATGATCATGATTTGCTAATAAACCTGTGCGAAATGCACAGTATATCCTCTTTTATCTTGAGAAGGAAGGAAGCAATGACCAGTGAGTAAGAAGAAAGTACAGAGTTGGGAGAAGAAATTGCTTCAGTGCTTCTAAAAGATTATTGATTAATTTAGAGATTTCATTTTAGAAAATCTGTAACATCTCTAGAAACTGTGCATTAATCTGTGAAAGGTTCAATTAGTGAAGAAACTTGCTAGGTGGAAAAAATTGAGTATGTATGACTTTATTCTTCAGAGAATGAAGCTTTTTTTTTTTTTTTTTGGTGGGTACCAGGGGTCGACCTCAGGACCTCACGCGCCAGCAGGTGCCCGTGCCGCTGAGCAATATCATCGGCCCTTTTATTGTATGTGGGTTCTGGGAGTCTAACTCAAGACCTCACGCTTGCCAGGCAGGCGCTTATGCCACTGAGCTATCTCACCGGCCCAACTCTATTTTTAATTTTATTAAAAAATTTTTTTTTGGTTACCAGGAATTGAGCTCAGGACCTCATGCTTGCCAGGCAGGTGCTGTGCCACTGAGCTAAATCCGGCCCTCTATTTATAATTTTAAGAGAGCTGATGAGTTCTGTTTTTAATTCTTAGAAAAAAAAATTTTAAATCCTTTAGTTCTCTATTTATTAAATACTAGATTTCCATTAAACATACAACTAGTGTTTTAAATTATGAGGTGATATATGAACTTGCAGATTAACTGAAAAGTATGGG
The DNA here is from genome assembly GCA_028451465.1 of Erethizon dorsatum. NCBI lineage: Eukaryota > Metazoa > Chordata > Mammalia > Rodentia > Erethizontidae > Erethizon > Erethizon dorsatum. The sequence continues at coordinate 29,161,921 of CM051834.1, forward strand.
CTGAGATATATTTGGGAGTCGTTAGCGTAAAGATAATATCTAGAGTTATCAATATGGGGAAGATAACCAAGGAGGTGTTTGAAAATATGAAAGAGAAGAGATCCAAGGACTGATTCCTGGGCCCCTTCCTCAGTGATAGGTGAGAAGAGATTGTCACAAGTAGCAAATGAGTTTGAGACTGAGCATATGAAGTGGAAGAAAATCGAAAGAGTGAATAAACCTAAGGACTTAGAATGAATGAAGGAGATGTTACACAATTGTGAGAACTGACAGTTGAATTGAGCAATGAAGAAGTCATTGGCAACTATGGCAATCTATTTTAGTAGTGCTGTGGAGGTAAAACTATGGGCAAATAGGCTTCAGGGACTGGAGAACTGGACACAGCACACAGGGAAGCTCAGCTTTGCTGAAAACAAAAGGGGAGAACAGAAATAACACAATTGTAAATGGAGTGGAGTGGAGTGAAGTGACTTTTTTTTTTCTGTTATGGAAAAGATCACAACATAATTCTCTAACCAGAAAAAAAACAAGACAATATTTGGAATATTTTTACAAGCATGTTTTGTGTATTTCTGGACAAAAAGAAAGGTTTGTAAGTTGTACTTTATATGAACATACTGTAATACAGAGACCATGGATTGCAAGAGATTTCAAGTGGTTGACATAGAATTGAACTGGAATGTTAATTTTCTCTTATCTTTAGTGATAAAATGATTTGAAATGAAATTTTAGTTATATCTTTGATTATCATTTGTTGTAGAGGTTAAAGTTTGAAATCTGGCAATTTGTTCTTTGCTATTTTAAACAATAATATATTGAGTGTGTTTATCATTCAGTTGATTGACTGGTAGCTTAGACAGACCCTAAAATTTAAGATTGATGTTTTTTTGAACGACTGAATTAAATACCTCCCTCCAGAGAGGATAGGTCAAAATAATGTAATTGGGCAGATTCATATGAAAAATATGTCTAGCATCAGCATCTGCTTTCACTACTTCAATCTTTCCTGTATTATACTCAAGAGACACCAGTTAAGGATCTAAAGACAATTTTTAGTGAATATGTTTCATTTCTCCACAAGGGAGGAGGATAAACAAAGTGATTGGAGGGTAAAGGCTAGACCCACCCTCTCTTAGGGAAGCATGAAATTTCTTAAGACTGGTAAGGAGACAAATTTTGGGAGGTTACCAAGAACAATAGGTATTTTGATGTGAATATTTATACCCCCTCAAATTCCTATTTTAAAATCTAACCACTAAAGGAAGTAAGGCCTTTTGGAATTGATCGGTCTCCACAAATGAGTCTTTGTCAAAGAGACCACAGAGAATTACATTCTCCTTTCCATCATGTGAGTACAGTAGAAGGCATCATCTATGAATCAGAAAGTCAGGGCCTTGATCTTAGACTTTCAAGCCTCTGGAACTGTGAGAAATAAATTTCTGTTTTTTATAAAGTACTTAGTGTATAATATTTTGTTCCAGCATTCAAACTGAACTAAGACAACATCATGATATGCCAGAAAGATGGCTCGTATGGGAAATGACTTCAGGTTATAACTAGTAAAGTGAAACCCTAGACAGCAAGGCTTGTAGCTAGACGAAGATCCCCTTAACCAAGGGCAGTCTTTCACTTAGATATATAATTCTAGAAGAAAAAAAGTTTAAAATATCTTAAAAAGGTAGATGTTTATTTTTTAAAATAACATTTAATCCATATATTCTTCGCCTTGTCTCAGTCATTGAGTAATATTGTTATGGTTTAGATCTAAAATGTCCCCTAAAATTCTTGTGCTCAAAGGTGAGGTTTTTGGAGGTGATAGGTCATGGGGACACTGTATTCTTCTGTGGATCAATCCATTGATAAATTCATCACTGAATGTGCTTTTAGGAAATGGGGCCTTGTCTGAACAGGTGGGTCACTGGGCATGTGGCCTGCAAGGATGTATTCTTGTCCCTAACTCATCCTTTCAATCTCTCTGCTGCCTGGACATCATGGATCAAACAGCTTTCCTCTGCCATGCTCTTCCACTGTGTGGCTTATGTCTTGGAGCCAGCCAACCATGGACTGAATCCCCTGAAACAATGAGCCAAACAAATCTCTCCTTTAGGTTGCGGTTGTATGGTATTTTGTACTAGTGACTGGAAAGTGACCAATACATTTGTTAAGGACATAAGTTTTGATGTCTCTCTATTCTCCCAGTTTTAGCATGATCACTATTATACTTTTGCTTTTCATATGCACCTGTACTTCCAGCCTCACACTATCTTTCAATGAAGCAGCATGGGGAGGTAGCCAGGGCAAAATGCAATACCAATGAGCATCTGCTTTCAACTCATTATTCAGACTGAATTACATGGTTAACTCAAGCACCAATAGAGAATGGTAAATCAAGGCGGTAGCGTTTATAATCTCTTATTCTGAAGGAAGGCAAAGAGAATAGGGCTAGAAACGAAGGTGGTAAGGCAACCTATAGCTTCTGTTGTTCTTCGTGTGCTATCCCAACTCATCCCAAGAAAAAATGTCAACTCGAAATACAAACATGTCTTCAATTGTCAGTGAGAACAAAAGACTAGGAACCCTTCATTTCTGAAACTGTATAAGACCCTGGTATCTTTATTGACTTATGGAAGAAAAAGTGAGGAACATTTCAATAATGCCTGTAGTTGCCATTGTGAAAAAAAGAATGGAGTTCAATTTTAGTCAGATTGCAAAAATGTGGTCGTATGATACTTCTTGCACCTCATTTATAGGATGTTAAAAATTGCATTGGCCATGCACTCTATAATATGATTCTAAAAATGATTTTGACCATTTATAATTGCAACAATAAAACATAACCAATTTCTGGTATTTCAATTTATAGTACAAGAAAGAAATTTCTAGAAACTCACACATAGGTACTTATATATTTGTTGACTTTATTGCCACACTTTTATCTCTGAATATTTTCAAATAAACATGATTCAAATGATTAAAAATCAGTCCTCAGGGCTTGAAATGTAGCTCAGTAGTAGATCACTTGCCAATCAATTTCAGCACTGAAAAAACAAAACAGTTCTCCACAATATTTGACAATTAAAACCTGTAAATATGTACCATAAAATGTCAGGAACCAGGAAAAAAATAATAGTGTCTTTTATTTATGTAAAGGTCTCTGTACTTCAAGACATTTTATAAATCTTTCACCATTCTCACTGGTACATCATTTCAGGATTATATGATTACCGTCACAAAATAGATGCATATAAATTTTTATTGTTTTGTTAATTAACAAATAATTGTTGACTCTCCAGTCATTTTCTGAAGTATACTAGTTTAATAAACCACGTAAAGTCCTTGATGTCATAGAAGTTACCTTGGGTTGGGGAAAGGCATAGAGTGAATAAAAAAGTAGTCTATGACAAAAGGCAACAAGGGATAGACAATATGTAGAGCTGTGAGGACAGAGCGTGGATGGTATCAGTGCCATGGTATAGGGGGTGGTCAAGGAAGACCTGGCCCTGAGAGAAATCTGTGGCAAGCGTGTTCAGCCTGAGAGGATGGAAATGCCAAGCCTGAGTGATGCGGTCAAGAAGCAGCAAGGAGCCAGAATGATGGGAGCTGAGTAAGGAAGAAGGGGATGAGCTGGAGTATAGATCACATGGCCGTGATAAAAATAGCACTGAAAAGCAAATGAGACTTAAAATTGTGACTTAGTTGATCTAATTAGTTAATTTAATTCTTTTAATGTAATGTGAATACACAGCATAGAGCAAATCAGGCTACAACAGTCTTTAAAATTGTCCTTGGATAATTAAATTTCATGTTCACATGCTTCATAAATAATATGTGTACATAAATAATGTGTGTATAAATGTGCATATTTTTCAGTGGTCCTAAAAGTTTTGACTTTATCTTTTGAAATTGAGTCTTGAATCTCTAAATACCTGTAACTTTTGGTTGACTATTCAGAAAACATTCTAAGTGGTGTGTGGGCAGTGAGGGGAGAGCCGCCTACACGGTATGATTCAGCTCATATCAAGCCCAGCTCCTGCCACTCCCACACACCGGGATTCTAAAACCATTTTCTCCTGCCCTTGCCACAGTGCTAGAAATTACCATATTCTTTATTCCCTTGAGTTAAGACACTGGAGGTTGCTGATAATTATCTAAATGTTCTTTGAAAGCAGAGGCAAAATAACTCATTATCCGCTAAAAATCCTTTCAAATTGAATTAGCAGGGCAGTTACCCTGTAAGACACTGTAAGAATGGAGCAGAAGTCAGGTTTCATGAAATTGTCAACATCAAAATTTGTGAACTTGGCATTTTCATAGAAGTTGTACTCCAAAGGGATCCTTGGGCAGTTGGGAATCAGATTGAAGGCACTGGAAACAAAAAGAAGGCAGTCAACTTCTTCTAAGGGTAAATGTTAAGATCCTGGAAGCAGAAGACTTGGGTCCTTGGGTAAGTCTTTAAAGTTTATGATGCTGGAGAATCATACAGGACAATGTATATGAAAGCACTTTCCTAAGTGAAAAGGAAGGGATTGCTGAACCAACATTAGCTATCCAGCTTATCTTTTAACTGTGAAAGTGAAATTACAAACACTGTCAAAGTTTATCATCCAAAGACCCCCTTTCCTAATATGCTTGGAGAAAGTAATCAAATGAATCCAGAAAATGAATTCATTCCTATCATTTATGACACTGAAATTAACATTGAAAAAATGAATACAAATAAAATATACGAAAAGAATCGATTTATGCGTTTTTGTTCTGTCCATCTGCATATCTGTCTCTCCATCTATCATCTATTTATCTATATATTTCTTTTTCTATATTAAGCAATGCAGAACTAGATTTATAGATTATAACAATATAATAAGGAGGTGGAGTGGTGAGTTTTGGAGGGATTAGAGAGAATTAAAGCATGTGCTAAGTCATCTCTTTGTTCAGGAAGAAGATATAAATATTTTCAAGATGAAAGCATTTATGTTAAATAATAACATAGGTATATATATGCCCAAGTAATAGCAGAAAATTAAGAATAACACTGGGATAAGTGACATTATCATATGTTATTTTTAAATCAGAAAAACATTATGTATTTAGTGAAAGGCATACAGAAAACAAAATATTGATAGAAAGTATAAAATAAGATGACAGGGGCCAGTGAGATAGCTCAGCAGCATAAGTGCCTGCCTGGCAAGCGTGAGGTCCTGAGTTTGACTCCCAGAACCCACATACGAAAAAAGGGCCAGTGATATCGCTCAGCGGCACGGGCGCCTGCTGGTGCGCAAGGTCCTGAGGTCAACCCCTGGTTGACCCCCGGTGCCCACAAAAAAAAAAAAAAAAGATGACAAAACTAAGTCTTGGGGTTCTGGGGGCCAGGGATATAGCTTAACGGCGCAGCACCTGCCTGGCAAGCACAAGGCCCTGAGTTTGATTCCCAGTACCAAAAAACAAAACAAAACAAAACAAAACAAGACAAAACTAAGTCCTGTTATAAGAGTAACCAACACAAGAGAAGAGTCTCGCTACTCCTACATGCAAAGAAAAACAAAAGTTTGAATATTGCTAGGAGAAAAAAGATAATTTCAGTAAATATTAAACACAAGAAAGCTGAATTAGCAATTTTAATAACAAATTAATTAAAGATGATTGTAAAAACTCTATGAGAGTGCCGGTGAGATGGCTCAGCAGCGTAAGCGCCTGCCTGGCAAGCGCAAGGTCCTGAGTTCGACTCCTGGAACCCACATATGGAAAAAGGGCCAGTGATATTGCTCAGTGGCATGGGTGCCTACTGACGTGCGAGGTCCTGAGGTCGACCCCTGGTAGCCACAAAAAAAAAAACAAAAAAAACAAAAAAAACTCTATGAAATAAATTAAAAACTTTTATGCTGGTTAAATGAACAGTGAATCAAAAACATATAAGCTAAAATGAGATATAACTTTAATAGTTAAGCCCAATCATAAAAATAAAGCACATTTTAGGTATCAAAAGAAACTTCCTAAGTTCACAGAATAGATATATCAGAAATTATCTACATTGATAATAATAAAATGAAATGAAATTGATAAGAGAATTCCTTAAAATTCAATACATTTGGAAACTAAAACATATAATACTAAATATTCTCGTGTGAAAGAGATGCACACAAGACAAATAAGAAAATACTTAGACATGTGAAGGACTAAAAACACTGTATGTCAAAAGTAGTGTAATAGCAACACTCTGATGAAACATTTGAAGTTCACATATGTTAATCACAGAATGAGAAAAAGAAAAAGAAAAAATCCAGGCAAGCATTTAAGAAGTTAGTAAAACGCTGACAGAATGATAAAGTAAATCCTATCAAATGAGAAGATAAGAAAAAAAAAATCAACAAAATAAGAAACGATAAAACAAAATAAGAAGAGTTCAAGGGGGCTGGTGAGATGGCTCAGCGGCATAAGCGCCTGCCTGGCAAGCGTGAGGGCCCAAGTTCGACTCCCGGAACCCACATACGAAAAAAGGGCCGGTGATATCGCTCAGCGGCACGGGAGCCTACTGGCGCGTGAGGTCCTGAGGTCAACCCCCGGTACTCACAAAAAAAAAAATAAGAGTTCAACTAGATAATCCCTGATTCTTTGAAAATATTGACAAGCAAACAATTGTCAGGGAAGTATTCTACAAAAATAGAAACAATTTAAAGATACATAAAATCTAGAATGAAAAAGAAGTGACAGACTACAGGCAGAACAGTGAATGAAATATAATAAAGGAGTATTATGTATGCTTACACCATGATAAGTTTTAAAATATAACAAATGTTCACAATTTAGAAACTTTATAAATAAAATACTCAAATTGGTGCAGAACAAAATAGAAAAAATTAAGTAGACTTATTGAAGAAATTCAAATGATTATTAGAACACATTCTACCTCTTCATCAAAAGTCATGGACCACAGGAGTTTTATTAATGTACTCATCCAAACATTCAAAGAACTATTGCAGGTTATAGAAGAAGAAAACAATTTCCACTTAGTTTTATAAACTTAATGTAACTTTAATTTCAAGTGGAAAAGAGGCACAAGAAAAAAAGAAAGGAATGATTGACTCACTTAAACTATTACACATGGAAAATATTTCGTAAAGTATTCAATATGATTCATTATGATCAGTTAGTTTATTCCAAGAATGCAAAGGTCGTTCCACATCAGGAAACTGATTATTTATCACATTGATTGCAAGAAAATAATTATCTCCCTAGAATCTGAAAAGAAGTGATAAAATTAATATCTAGTTAAAATATTTTTTAAAATTTAGGGAGCCGTGGATGGAAATTTCCATAACTTAATAAAAGTTATAGTTTAAAACACAGAATGAAGGATTTACATTCTGTTTAAGATTAACATGATCAGAAATGTACCTTAGCAATTTTACTCAACATTTTATTAAGTGGCCTAACCAATTTGATAAGGAGAGAAAAAAAAGTATAGCGATTAGAAAAAAATATATACTGTTATTTTTTACAAATTGATCAATACAACAAGATCACACAGCACACTACTAAAACTAATAAAATAGTTTGTAATATTTCTGGGTAAGAATAAATTCAGCATAATTAGCTGAAATAATGCAATGATGCCCTTTAAGTCACAAACTCCCAATTAGATGAGATAGTAGATAACTACATTATTCATATATAACAAAAATTAAAAATAATTTAGAAGTTAAGAAGAAAAGATGGGCTGGTGAGATAGCTCAGCGGCATAAGCACCTGCCCAGCAAGCGCGAGGTCCTGAGGTCGACTCCGGGTACCCACATAAAAAAAAAAAGAAGAAAATGTTATGGAAAAATTAAAACTCTATTGCAAAACATAAATGAACACATGAATAAAGGTAGATCTCTTCATGCCTACAGATAAAATTTTACTGCGGATGAAATAATCTACTATAACCATGTTAATTATCAACAAAGGAATTGTTGTCTAAATCCCAATATAATTTTTTAAGAATTTACATAGATGATAAAATTTATATTAAGAATATAAAATATGTTTGAGTGCTGTCTTGGTCTATTCTGACTGCTACCAAAAATACCACCAGCTGGATAGTTTATAAACAGCAGATATTCATTTCTTACAGTTCTGGAGACTGATAAGGTCAAGATGAAGCGGTGGGAGATTATGTGTATGGAGAGAGGCCACTTCCTTGTTCGAGATGGTTATTTTCTGTTTCTTCACACAGTGGGTATGAATTTCCTCATGAAAACTCCAGCTTGATGATCTAATCATCTTTCAAAGCCTCACCTCTGAATACCAGTGTACTTGGGGGTAAGAGTTAACATATGGATTTTGAGTGACACAAACATTCAGACTAACAAGCAAATAACCATGTCAATTTTGAAAAAAAAGAGCAAAGACTGAAACTCATTCTATGACAAGTAGAATACAGTCTGAAGATACAATGAGGTAATTATGAAAAAAGACATATAGATCAATGGGTTAGAAATAATTTAGACACAAACCCACATGTACAGAAATAATGGACTGTTTAATAGGAAAAGGAATTGGAAAAAATGACTCCTTATATGAAAAAAATAGTTCAACTACCTTTGAACTCTGAGTGAATTAAAACATATAATTTGAAAGGGAAAATTCTGAACTAGTAAAAGAAAAATGTAGTTAACTATAAAGCAAATACATGATGAAGGCTAACTACAGATGTCAGTGTAAGAAATGATACCTTATTCAGGGTCTAACAAATGGATGATTCCTTGAAATAGTTACTTTTAAATTCTAAAACTCAATTTTTGAGGAAATATGCAAGTGAAGGAATGTTTATAGAAAACTGAACAAAAGAGTTAGTTCATAGTGAAATATGAATGACCAATAAGCACATTAAGGGATTCTCATAACTTCATTTAAAGAGCACAAATTAAAATGAAAATACACCCCTTTGTTTTGACCAGTTAGTAGCTTCTACTGTGGAGATTATTTCGAAGCCTGGTAAAGGTCGGTGAAGCTGCATTTCTTGTGGAAATGGAAATGGATGCAGCTGTCCCCAGGACGGTCTCGCGCTGCATAGTGAAGGCTGCATCCACGAGCTCTGCTATCACATGCAGTTGTAGAACCCAAACAATCTCACACAGGTATCTTGTGAGGGACAAGTATGAAGATTATCATTGCGATACTAATTTTTGTGTCAAGGAAATGAAAGCAACCTAACTTTTCATTTCTACGGAAAAGTACTATGAAGCAGTACATTGTAAGTATTTTAGAGTGACTATGTGGGAGACAGATGTGGGGATGTAGAGACTGTTGCATTGTTCAGCATGATTGACTCGGTTCTTTTTAACTAAGGACTAAAGAAAAATATAAATTCAGATATTTATTTTCAAAATAACTACCAAAATTGTTCTTTATGGAAAAATAAACTGATAAAATTTGAAGTAAGAAGAATTAGGAGAGAGCATTTATTTGACTTAAGGTCTGTAGGTATATAATTTAAAACTAGTTTCTGTTGCCCACAGATATTGTCTGGTAACTTCTTGTTTTACTTTTAAGTTTACAAGTGATTTAAGTATTTTAAATTGCCACAAAGTTTGGTGTTGGGAATTGAGTGAAAGATTTGGAGGAAGCCAAGATCAGAAGAGGGAGAAATTCTTTTCTTCCAGTGGCCTCAAAACATAGCCATCAAAAGCCTGGATCAAAATAACTTCTTTGAAATCATCTCAGCATTGAAAAGCTTTGTCAAGAGAGAACAACAAAAATAGTACATGCCAAAATAATTGGTTTAAAATATCACACGGCCAGCTTTGAAAGAACCATATAGCTGTCTCAAGTACTGTGCATGCATTTCATTCTTGAACTATGGTTTATTTAATAAACATGAATAGTTATTATATTTTACAAAGAAATAACACTTATTTTAAGTGAACTTTTATATTTGTGACTGAATAAAGCCACATAAAATACATATCTTTACCACTTCATCCCACATATTCATATATAGAAGCCATCAAAATATTCTTAATACTATCGATAATCTTATTGCTGCTAGAGGAATAGAATAGTTAAAGAGATGGAATGATTTAATTATGGAGTCTGTCTCTTTCTTGCCGTCTCTGTCTCTGTCTCTCTCTGTCTCTGTGTCTCTCTCTTTCTCTGTCTGATGGCACGGGGGGTTGAATCGGGGCCTTCACACTAAGTTACATCCCAAGTCCTTGTTTTATTTTATTTATTTATTTTTTATTTTGAGACAAGATTTCCTAAGTCACTAAGTTGCCCTGTTTCCTCCTGCCTTAGCCTCCTGGAATGCTGGGATTATAGACATGTGCCACCATACCTTCCCTAGAGCTTCTCTCATTACAATTAATTTATTAAAAGATTAACAATGTTGAAAATATGTAAGGAACCTTACAACTCATGAACAAAATACAAAATAATTCAATTTTAACATGGGCAAGACAACTAAATAGACATTTCTTCAAAGAAGACATTAAAACAGCTAATAGCATAATTGTACTCAAAATCAATAATCATCACAGAAATACAAATCAAGAATACAATAAGATATCATCTTACATATATTAGGATGATGAGTATATAATTTTTTAAGATAACTGTTGAGGATATAGAGAAAAGGAAACCCTTGTATACTCAGAGAATGTACACTGCTGAAACTATTATATAAGATGTGGAGCTTTCTCAAATCAAATAAAAATAGAACTGCCATGTGATCCAGAAATCTCAATTTCTATATATATATATATATATATATATATTCTCAGAATTCTGCAGAGATTCATATACTTCCACACTCATTGCACCTTTATTCCCAACAGCCAGGACATACTGATGGATGAATGGATAAAGAAAATGTGGTATTTATATATGATTGGATAATAGTCACCTTAAAAAAGAAGAAAATCCTATTATTTGAGATAACATGAATAAACTAAGAGGACATTTTGCTAAGTGAAACAAGCCAGACACAGAGAGGAGAATACTGTATGACACCACTTATATAATGATTCTAAAATAGTCAAACCCATAGAAGCAGACAGCAGAGTTGTTACCAGTGGCTAGGGGAAGGGGTAAAGTGGGAGGTATTTTACCAAAAGTACAAAGAACAAGTCCTAAAGATCTACCATATAGTTTAGCGTCTACAGTTAGCTGTACTGGAGTGTGTACTTAAAAAAGCACTAAGATGATAGGTCCCAAGTGTTCTCAACACACACACACACACACACACACACACACACACACAATATATGAGGGCATTGTTATCACACACATCATAATAAACAAACTTTTGGAAGTGTTTGGTGGTTTTTGACATAGATTGTGGAGATGGTTTCACTGACACATATTTATCTTCAAACTCATCAAGTTGTACATATTAAACATGTACAGCTTTTCATATGTCAATCACAATGAAGTGTTTTTAAAACAGCAACAAAATGTGCTCACTTTTTTTTTATCTAAAACTCTGCTGTGTTAGGGGCTTTATGGTCTAAAAATCAATATGAATAATTCGGGTACACACTAAATATCAAAGATCTGAAGTTTATACTTTTGGCGTGCAGTTTGAAAGGACAGCTTTAGCATCCAAGTGGAGGTTGTTCTCAAGTCCTAATATCTTCATCCTAGACAACAAAATAAAAAAGAACCAGATGCCATAGGTAAAGTGTCACAGTATTTGGAAAAGTAGTTTCATTAAAGAATCAGCTCTTTCATTTTGTTGGCATCTAGGTGAAAATGGCAGGGGTAAAACCTAAGCCGGAAGCATTATCTCTGCTCTATTCAAGGTGTACTAAACAATAAAAATCAGGTATATCATTTTTATAAATGAAATGGCACCTAGAGGTGAAATATAAAAAGAGAGGTAAAATATATTTCAGTTTTACAAACTCTTAATGTTTAGGTAATTGGAAACTGCTTTTTAAGGCAATAGCTAGAACTTGAAGTAGAATTTAATGAGAAGTAATTTTAATGTGATGTGAAACGCATACTGTAAATACTATATTTTGAATTGAAAGAATAATTCAAAAACAATTATTTCCAAATGTCTGTGAAATTTTAATGTGATCTTAAATAAATGACACATTTTATTTACATAAGCTCAATTGAATAAACACTGGAGCATGCATTCTAGTGATCAAGAGATGAATGTTTTCTTCAAAGTTTGTTGACTATAAAGTGCTTTTATTCAGAATATGGTATAAATATTTTACTGATTGATCACTATTTTACAGAACCTTATAAATAATTGGGATACGTTAGTGCCCCAAAGTGGTAAAGGGTGTTTGCTTCATGAAACTGATGCCCTATAATACTTAACTGTTTTTAATACTCTGATCTAATGTTAAAATTTTTCTGTGATTGGCTTTATCAACAACTCTGTAATCTTCTCCCAAAATACTGATTTTTGTATTCTAATCAATGGACAAAATGAAATAACATTTGAAATTCTAAGCTATTAGCAAAGAACATAACACAGAGATAATATTCAAATACCATATTCAAGGCTTTTTTTCACTATGAGGAGATATATATTGTTGGGCCATAGGTAAGTAAAAGGCAAAGTTTCTTATTTATTATTTAGTCATGAAGTTTTAGATTCAAATATTTCTTCACTATTTTATCACTTTTCATTTAAATCTTTTTCTGGTTTGGATACCATGGAATGTATACAGAAGTAACCAGAAAGGTAACTGCCCCAACTTTATACTTGAACTTGTAACCCAGAAGCAAGTTTGTTTTATAATTCTGTGTGCAATATACTAAACTTGACAAATGTTTCTTCAAGTATATGAGCTTTCAAAAAATAAACTAATCCAGCAATTGAGATTATTTAAACTTCAAAGATTTGGAGTCTACTAAATCTTCTAAATTAAAATGTACGGAATTGCTTTTTTTTAAGGGGGGTTCAAATAATTTTATTTTTATGTCAACTCAAATTGCAGTAAGAAACTGGATAATGGGCCGGTGAGATGGCTCAGTGGCGTAAGCGCCTGCCTTGCAAGCGCGAGGGCCCGAGTTCGACTCCCAGAACCCACATACGAAAAAAGGGCTGGTGATATCGCTCAGCGGCACGGGTGCCTGTTGGCGCGCGAGGTCCTGAGGTCGACCCCCCGGTACCCACCAAAAAAAAAAAAAAAAAAAAAAAAAAAAAAGAAACTGGATAATGATGAAACAGTGTTAATATTTTGTGGCATATATGAAACTTCAGAAAAAACATTAAGGGATCCCAACAACTGAAACAATACGGTATAAAGTGTTTATTTTCTAAAAACTATGAAAACTGAGATAGATCATTTCACAACTCAGAATGGCAACATACAAGCTTTATATGAGCTCCATTTTCACAAACAGAATATGAAGGATTTTTTAATGTGGCAGTTCAGACCAGGCAATTGGCATCGACTATTCTTGTTGTGAAGTTTAAATAGGCACAATAGCATATATAAATAAAAGTGCCTGACTTCTAGACTCTGCTGTAACATAGTTCTATTCAGCCATAATGCTCAGAGGCATTTCCACTCTTTTTCTGTTACCTCTATCTCCCTCTGCTCTGTCATGTTTAGATATGATTAAAAAGGCTATTATCAATAATGTTTAGTATTTACTTAAAGGAATTAAAAATCAGTTACCTATTTTTGAATATTTTGTAATGATTAACATTTTAAGGGGATAGCTATTTCCACAAATTGAATAAAGTTAAAATGATTTGTCTGAACTTTCCAGAATAAAATGTAAGAAGATGAGATTCAAAATTTGCTTTTCTAGGCTTTGTTGATATTCAGTTTGATCTGGGCTTATTTTATCCCAAATCTATATGTTGAATCCTTTTAAAGACTGTCAGTTTACAAGAAAAAAAAATTCCCTCGAGTACATTTTTGGAAGGGGTTTCTTCCCTACAACTTTTCTGCTTGAACATTAGTTTAAGTAATATCCTCTACCCTATGTGGTAGTAATTATTTAATCAGTAAATACTATTATAATTTTTATTTCGGTATGGTTTCTCCATTCCTCAGGTTTTATATAAACTATATTTAGAAAGAACAATTCAATGCTTGATAACTATAAAGTTATCTTGAGTTGAATGATAGAAATTTCAACTTTGTTTTTTATAGATATATTTAAATTTTCTCTCCCAACATGTCATCTTTTTAAAACAGTAAGTTCGAGTTAGAAAAGTTTTGGGCTGGTGAGATGGCTCAGCGGCGTAAGCACCTGCCTGGCAAGCGCGAGGGCCCAAGTTCGACTCCCGGGAACCCACATACGAAAAAAGGGCTGGTGATATCGCTCAGCGGCATGGGCGCCTATTGGCTTATGAGGTCCTGAGGTCGACCCCTGGTTTCCACAAAAAAAAAAAAAGAACAGTTTTATGAAAAATAATTCAGATTATTTTTATTATTAGAAATCCATTTAGTTATGCATTTAGAGATTATTGTTCAATTATACCAGTTAGATGATCTAAATGTCTATTCTATTTTGTAAAATGTCGTGCAAGATGTTTCATGAACTACTTTAATAAACAAGAATAAGAGGTATTATAGTCCTAAAATGTAACCTAGAAATAGATGTATGGATGCTAATAAAAGTATAATCAAATGAATTTGACCTTAATACGTCTGGTTAAAAATAAGAAAAGAAAATCCAACATAGAGGAAAAACACTGCACTGATGATACAACACATGAAAGAGATGGACAAAGGTGTAGCAAAGCGATCTTCCCCTGCAGTGTTACCAGAAGCCTCCGTCATTTCCAGTGCAGGGTTTTCCCTTGTTTCCTTTGCAAGAAAAGTTTTTGTTTCCTTTAAATTATGATTTTATCAGTGAGTAATGGAAACCCCTAGCTACTAGGCAGTAAACTAACTGTAGTGGATTTGCTAACATTAGTCACTGATGTGGCTGGAGAATTTTTTTTTTTTTTTTTTTTTTTTAATGGGTACTGGGTCGAACTTCGGCCCTCGCGCTTGCCAGGCAGGCGCTTACACCGCGAGCTATTTCGCAGTCCCCTGGAGAAATGTTGATGAAGATGACTATAACAATACAGAAAACTGATAGTAGATCAGAAGTCAAAGCTCATGTATTAGTTTTCTCTTGACTGCTGTGATAAATTTTCATAAACTTAGGGGCTATCACAAAGTTATTATATTATTGCTCCGGAGATCAAAATCCAAAGTGTGTCTTGCTGGGTTAAAATCAAGATTTGTGGGACTGTATTTCTTCTAGGGGTTCTAAAAGATTGTTTTCTTGCCTTTCGCAGCTTTTAGAGGCTACACGCATTTCTTGGCTGGAAGCTCCGTCCTTCATCCTCAAAACAAACAGTGCAGCGATATCTCAAAGTGTCTATGATCTCAATCCCTCTTCTACTTCCTTCTTTCCTTTATGGATCATTGCCCTTGCATAGGTCTGCCTGGATTGGATCCAGGATCATCTCTCTATTTTAAGGTCAGCAGGTTAGCAAATTAGTTCCATTTGCAAACATATTTCATCTTGGGCATGTAACACAATATTTCCAAGGTTTCTGTGATTATCATGTAGATACCTGTGTGAGCAGAGGCATTGCTTTGCTTGCTGCAGCCTGGAAATCAATGGTAAATGGGTCCAACCATTGTATCTTGCTTCACTTCGAAGAAGGGAAACGTGTGCAAAATCGAGGAGACATTTTGAAGAATATCAAGAGGTAAAGAGTGTATGAGGACAATGGTAGATGTAGGAGACCATTAGAGACAAAGCTGAGAACACAGTTAGGGACAGAATGAGGATTGTATTTTAAAGCCAGCGGCAAGAGTAAAGTGGGTATATAATATAAGGTAAAAATAGAACTTGACAAACAAATTCAGCTTAGTAATATGAAGAGCAAATTATAAGTTAATTAAGAAAACTCTTCAAATTAGATTTTCATGTGTGAAAATTTTGTTTGACTCAAATTGTATTTACTTCATTTCAGATGCTGCCAATAAGTCATTTATTTATAACACAGTACTTATTAGGGATTCTTACTAAGATCATATTGTATATCTCACTAGCATTTTAGTCAGGGACTTGAAAATTCAGCATTGAAGTTTGCACAGTGTAAGTCTAGGTAACCAGAGCCTTAAAAAAAATCTATTACATTATTCTTAGGCATTCTTTTCCCTTGGCCTTCATTATTCTTGAAAGCAGTTGACACAGCAGCTCTAGTTCTTTCAAGTGAGTTTCAGATGGAGGGAAAAGCCCTAGTTTCCATTTTAGAGCTGATTTCTGAGAATGATTCAGGTTTCAGGTGAATATCACCACTCATGAAAAACTCACCGGCTGGAAAATAGGATCTGGAAATAGCAAGAGCAGTAAAAGTAGATATGCTCTGGAGAGTATACATCATTAAATTATTCAACATCTTAATTACATTTCCTTTCTCTGTCCAAGAGCCTACTAGGAAATATCTTTTGACTCTTTTTAGTGCTTCCTAATGATCAAAACTGTCAAAATAGATATTTTTCTGTGCTATATTTTCTCTGTGTGTGTTGCATTGGGAAAAATGAGTGTAATATCTGCTGGCATATGAAATATCCAAAGGCACTAGGTTCTGAATGTGCAAATATCTGGTACTAAAAAGTAAAATTTTATTTTGATAGTCTCTTGAAAACTCCTGGAGCAGCACATGTTTTCTATTTTTTGATTTTGTGCAGCAAGGAAATAGAATGTTAAAAGTTGTTTCTTTATTTCTCCCCCCTCACCTTTACCTTTCATAGTGCTTTGGGACATAGACTGTTCAACCTGCAGGCTTCTCAGCTTCCTGACCTTGACCTCACTGTCCATGAGCTTCTTTTCCATTCCACAACTCCATTCATTCTGATAGAATACCTTGCAGCCGTCTGTAATTATTCCATCTTCATTCAATAATTAAAGCACATGACATGTGCTTGAACTTCTCCCATTCCAGCTTTTTTTATACAGGACTTCATTGGCATCCACTAGTCTTTCTTCCATGTTTTCAAATAATATCTTTAGTTATAGTCTAGTAGTGTTCACATTTCAGTATACTCTGAATAAAGCTCTCCGTTATCCGCCCCCTTCTGCTATTTTGTCACATCCATCTAGCAAAATCCAGCTGTCAGGGGCCGGTGAGATGGCTCAGCGGCGTAAGCGCCTGCCTTGCAAGCGCGAGGGCCTGAGTTCGACTCCCGGATCCCACATACGAAAAAGGGGCCGGTGATATCGCTCAGCGGCACGAGTGCCTGTTGGCGCGCAAGGTCCTGAGGTCGACCCCCCGGTACCCACAAAAAAAAAAAAAAAAAAAAAAAATCCAGCTGTCAGTATCTCTTGCTCTCTGAGTCAATGCACTTGATCAGCTGAGTGCTTTGGGCAAAATTCTCACAACACGGCAAAGTGATCACCAAAGTAAAATAAGTCTGAATGTTTAACTATTCTATTAACAAATGTATGCAAATCACATACAAATTTGTTTTCAGAATATTGGAAATTTCTGAAATCCAAAACTTAATTCCAACTAGAGTGCCAATCTATCTATCTAATTATCTCAACGACTCCTGACAGTCGACATCTCTGAGCTCTTTGTTGCCTTCTACCCATGGTTCTATTCCAGTGTTGCCAGCATCAACATCTAATCCAGAAACTTAGAAATGATTTGCTGCATTCCACTCTCCTTTTCTCCAGTGTACATCTTAACACAACTAACTGATTTTACCTCCTAAACACTTATCAATCCAATATTCTGTCTCCACTGCCATTGCCTCTGTCCATACTGCATTATTTCTTGCCTGCTACAGTCACTCCCTACTATTCTATCCATGCTCAGTATTGCACCATTAAATCTCTTATTCACACTGAAGCCACAGTGCTTTATGAAATGTAAGTTAGAGGTATCACCTCTTGCTTCAAAACTTACAAAGGTACCATCGCTCATAAGACCAAAATATTTGATAAGTCTACAAACAAGGCAATTAAGACTAAATCTATTTATCTTTGTAGGATCTCTTTTGTTCTTCCTTTCTGGTGCTCTCAGTACTACTCTACATTTACTGACCTTCGAATGAGGCTGTACTGTTCTTCTGCTTGAATGCTTCCTCCCTATTTCATCTTCCTCACCACTTAACTTCTACCTTTCCTCTGTATATTTCAATTCAGTTATTACTTTCTTAGGAAAATTTCTCTGGCATCCACAGATACCTAAAGATCCAATTTAGAAGATTAATAATGTCACTAGTTTCTTAATATGGTACTAATGGACGGCTTTAGTTTTGCAATTTTGTATGCTTCTCCGAATAATTTCTCACTTAATATACACTAACCTCACTGATGATGAGAAATACGAAGAGATTGAATGAAATTCCTCTAATAGTAATAGTTTAGCCTATTAATGACATTTTAAAAATCTCATCCTGAATTATAAAAATGCCAGCCTGAATTTCAAGAGTGTGGTTACTTAGGTGTTAAAATATTCCTTTGGCCATTGCTAGGAAATATCAAATCTGATATTTGATGACCAAATATCAAATCTATCTTGTGGCTGGTCCAACAGGGAATATATTTATATTCACTACCCTTTTGTCACCCTTTTGTCACCTTATTTTTAACTACTGTACTCTCTTATAAAATTTTTTAAAAATTACTTACTTTCATTTTTTTCTCAATGACTAACAACTACTCTAATAACTGGCCCTCTTTCAATCAACCCTAATGCTCCCAGGGCTAGACTGAGTTTTTAATGTAAGCTCCCATGAATGT
Organism: Erethizon dorsatum; assembly: GCA_028451465.1. Taxonomy (NCBI): domain Eukaryota; kingdom Metazoa; phylum Chordata; class Mammalia; order Rodentia; family Erethizontidae; genus Erethizon; species Erethizon dorsatum. The sequence goes on from CM051834.1 coordinate 29,180,632, forward strand.
TGGCTGCCTATCAGCTTACACTGGATGCTACTAATATCATAGTTCTTATGTCCTTTGCTTATTACTTGATCCGTTTCTCTTTGGCCCAATTCACTGAATTTTTGACACTGAGTGAAATTATGGGTTAGACTTATAACAATAACAGTTGTATCATTTGTTGTTCACTTCTCATCTGTCACTATCTCTCCATGTGGAATTTATTTTCAAAACTACTTTGTTCTTATATTTTTACAATTCAAATAGTTAAATCATTTCCTTTTTTTGTATAATCTGAGCTATGTTTTAGCCTGTCATAATCCATAGATCAGTTACTACATTCAACAATTATCCTATGTATCTTGTCCTAGAGATGTCCAAGAATAGATGCCATTAAATATAAGACTTTAGTCATTGTTTTTCATGGTTGGCATTAACATTTTATGCACAATTTTTGTAATGCTTAAAGTTTGCAAATATTTTTACTTAAAATATTTAATTTAATCCTCCCAATTACCTTTGAAGTATGGTAACATTATTATCCTGTTATATGTATAGAAAATTAAGCTCATAAAAGTTACCAGACTCAACCAAAATCATATAATTATTACAAAGCAGATGCAAACTTTTGATTTTCTGATTTGATGTTTAATCTTCTTTCAATAACAATCTTTGTTTTATGGTTACTCTTTTCAACTCTATTTGAAGGATTATTAAAAAAATGAAATCTATTAGTTTTCTACTTGGAAATCATTTTCAGAATGTATGATTAGCATGCAGTGGGTCATTAAAGAAAATGAAAGGAAAATGAATGTGTGCATAAAGAGATCAATCTCACATAGCTTAAAACCACAAAGGAAAACCAATCTGTGTAAGCATGGTCAAATGTTACCCTAAAATCTTGCAAATTAGAGTAATGGGCTGTAGTTTCCTAGGAATTACATACAGACTTAAGAGCAAGCTAGCTGTGTATTTTTTGGAACTATTAAGGAAATAATCTCTGGGCTATTGGAAGAGAAATTTAAAGCATGATTCTATAAAGTGGAAACATCTTTAGGAAAATTAATTTATGTATAAAAAGCAAGAGACTATTAAGTGCAGCAGGAGATAAGAATTGTTCTCTATGAAAACAATGCAAGATATTATACCACAGGTAATATTATTTTGATCACTATTGTAAATCACTGTTGATTGCTGTCAAATTAATTTGGAGCTTAGGATTTCATTTTTTTTTTTTGGTTCTTTTTGTTTGTATTTAAGGATAAAGGAAATTGTTGGGTTACTTTTAGCTTGATTCAGAGAATTAAGAGTAATTTTACTATGTATAGTAGTTTTATAGTGTATATAATTCTACTTGAAATGTTATAATCATATATTTATAATTAGACCTACTTATTGGAGGTCACATACTGAGCTATGTCATCTTGTACTGCTTATTTACCAATTTATTTCACCAAGATTACACTGGGAAGAGGTTCAAAAATGAAAATGTGAGGACCAATTTCTGATTTCAAAACATAAGCAATGCAGTTTGTAAAATGATGCTTACGTGAAATAGTTAAAGAAATGTTTCCATATATGGATCCATTCCCAAATGAGTGGTATGCACATGAAGAATATTGTGGGAATTTAGAAAACAGATTAACTAACAATGACTAGAATAATCCAGTAAGATCTCTATTACTTTGTTGAGTTTGAGGGATGCACAGTCCTCAGAATGAGGTAAGACAAGTGCATGCTGTCTGCCAGGGCTATGTCTTGGTAAAGGGTGATGTGAAAAAGCAAAGCCAAGAGACTGTACACAAACATACACACATGGTCTATAAGAAAAAACGTGTTTCAAGGCATTTGTGACAAATGTACACACAAGAATGGGTGACATGGATGTTATTCCAACAGCTTGCAGGGAGACATTGGTTCTTAAATGTAGTCTCAGATTCAAAGTGTAACACAAATAGGGCATATGTTCTGGAGTATTCATTTGCCTAAGGGTAGGAGTAAATGTACCATATGGCCTCTTGGAGATATATAGCATGATTGACTAAAGCAGGTAAATATAAAAAGAGAGACTAGACATGTGGCTAGCTGGAGAATGTGTCAAAATGCCTTCCAATTCAAACTTTAAATAAACTATGTTAGCAGACAAAAATATAACTGTTGGGCACAATGAACTGAGCCTACAACGCTTTCTGGACTCTGCAGATTTTCAAATAATGAGATTGTGTTTTACGTATTTCAGTATTTATCTCGATGCAGTATTTGAAGCATATCATTGTGGGTTAAATACTTAAGTCAATAAATGTTACCTAACGACTTGGCTTCTACTCATGTAGAGGAATCATTCTTAGATGATATAATATGTATTTTTATATTATTTTACTTACATTTTAAGACTCCATGATGTAATTAGAGTCAGGATTATTTTTTCTGCTTTGTAAAAGCAAAACAATAAGACAAAAAGAGTTAAATGAGATAGCAAAGGTTATTTAGCTAAGATTAAAATCTCATTTTTGGGGAAGATGAAATTCAAAATTTTGTGTACTTACATGAATACTTGCCAACTTATGGCTATTAGAAAAACTATGACCTTTAGTAAACCTTAACCTCTACGTGTAGTGTTTTATTATGTAATCGACATAATGTACTACACACCACCAGAATTTTCAGGAGTAACTTGATGTTTTAGTAGCATATTTGCCACTGAGCCTGAAGCAGAGTCCAGTGGAGAAAACAGAATTGCTCTTAGTTTGAAGGTGTATCGGCTTGGTGTGTGTCCGTGGCTTTGAGATCTGTGTGCAGTTTCTTCAATAAACACTATTTTATGGGTGGGATAATTCAAAGTAGTTGAGCAACTTGCTCAAAGTCAACAAGGCAGTAAGAGACAAATCTTGTTTCCAAATCCAAATCCTCTAATTCTATATCCATTGAATATTACATTGTCCTTAAAAATACTCTAGCCTAAGACTATGGTCAAGAAGTTTCAGAAATCTGGAAATCTGCCAAGATTGTGAGATTGTTTTAGGGTAAAATAGCTATCTTTTGTTTCCTATTTATTTCAAGAAGCATTTTAGGGACTCAAGCATTATTTGCAGAAAGGCATTGATTTTCTCCTTCAAATTTATGATCTATGTCCTCCAAGAATTTAAATGAATATGATGACCAAGTGATTCATCTCCCTAAGTCTTAGTCACTTATAACTATCACTCTGAGAAACATTACCTCATTCCTTCTTCTCATGAGATACTTGGCACTCTGTGGAACAAATGTCATTGAAATAATTTAAAATATCATTAAAACTAAGTACCAATCTATGTAGAGTCAGTTTGTTAAATTTTCTAATAGTTTGTTTTAATCTGCCTAAAGGTAATAACTAATAGGGAGAAAAGTAAATAAAGCTCTAGAGTTAGAGGATTTCTTTTCTAGGTATTTACTGATGTGTTCTCCTTTTAGGTTTTGTAAGAAAAAGCATTTAAAAGTCACCTCACTTTCACAATTGATCAATTACAATTACACAGTTTGAGGTGATCTTTGTCCCAGAATGGAAGTAAGAATAATCAAAGCAGAGCCAGACTAATGGAGAAGTGGAGAAACGGTGCTTTATTGTGTAGACTGATCAGTGAGTATTAAATAAATGTTAAATAAAAATTACAACAATAAAAAAATTTATATGGAAACGAAATAAAGGAGAAATTTTCCAATGAAGACAGGTTGTTTTATTATAAATAAAGAAATTTAAAAGCAGTATTAGAGAAGTTGATAGAGGCTTCAGATAATTAATATTTATTTTCTACCAAATTTGTATTAATTTAGCATAAAAGAATCCATATGAAAATTACTCTGAAAATATTCCTCTATATAAGCCATAGTTTTTCTTATAGGTCACAAAAATCATTTATGAATAGTGTGAAGAAAATTTATCACAGAACAATGCATAATAGCTAAATCTTGGAAGCGGACTCTGTTCATCAATAGATGAATGGATAATGAAAATGTGTTGTTTCCAGCACTGAAATCAGTATGTAGATTATTCAAAACAATAAAAATAGAAATTCCATTTGGCCAAGCTATTCCCTTTCTAAGCATATTCCTGAAAAAATTGAAGGCATCATATTACAGTAATACATGCATACCCATTTTTAGACCATCACAATTCAATATAGATAATCTTGGAAGCAGCCTATATGTCCATCAACAGATGAATGGATAGAGATTTTTATACACAATGGAGTACTATGGTATCATACAGAAGGATAAAATTGAGACATTTGTAGAAAATTGGATGCACCTTAGGACGATAATATTAAGTTAAATAAATCAGACACACAAGCTTAGAAATTTCATAGTTTCTCTTACATAAGAAACGCAAAATATAAAGAGCAAAATAAAAGATAGATAATAGGAAATAGGGAGATAGATATTCCTCAAAGAGGAAGAGGAACAACAGACAGAGGGTTGGGAGGGAAAGGGGATGAAAAAGGAATTAAGATGTGTTATGTGCATGTACTTACTCCACACAAGGAATGTAAATATTATGTATCGTGAACATGTACCAAAAAAAAAAAGGAACGCGATCAAGAGAGGGATGGAGGGGACAGGGAAGGAAGGAAAAGGGGATAAAAAAGGAATTAAGATGTAATATATATATATATATATATATATATATATATATATATATACCAATTTTCTACAAGGAATATAAACATTATGTACTACAAACATGTATTAATAACTAAAATACCTAACAGGAAGTCGACACCAGTTACACACAATAAACAACTTTGTCACCTGCCAGGGATTAAGTAACTTCACATGGCCAACACATTTAACTTTTCTTCAACACATTCATTGTCATATTTGTAGTTAGTGTAAGAACATGTCTGCTCTCTATATTGCACCATTGGTGGTTTTAATTTCCTTTTCTTTAGGATCACTTCTTAGTTTGCAACATCAGGAAGTCTATTTTTAGAGACTCATATGAAGCAGCTAAGACACAGAATTGCAGACAAATTAAGCAGCATCAGTTAAAATGTGCCATCAGAAACCATAAACTGTCATCCTATTTGTAGACAGGAAAATGTTTTGAAACCAATCAAGGAACTGTGCATTATGCACATTGATTACAGCTGGGGAAGATGCCAGATTGAATATATGCCCCTGATATAAAACAGAAAGGGCATGATAAATGAAGTGATAACAATAAATCTCAGTGATAAAATAATTAAATGAGATGTCTTTGAGGAGCTCCCACAAAAGGTGAAGTGGACTCACATTGTAAATAGACACAATAGGTGTTAATAAAGCTGGCTCTAGAGAGTATCCTAAAGGATGCTTACTGAACCTCTTTGCCTTTAGGAAGTAGATGCCTTGTGCAGCAATTTTTAATAGTAGATAAATAATATATATGAGTAACTGGATTAAAAATGAAGGGAAGCAGCTAAGATGCAGTAGAAAGATGACTGGATTTGATGTTTGTAGCTTTTGACTCAAATCTTCACTCATCCAGTTATGAAGAGCCTTGTGATCTCGGTGAGCAATGTCTGTTCTCTTCTTTACTTTTCTTCCTTTCATTCAGACTTTCTGATGTTTCAGGTTTTGGATGCACATGTCAGTCAAAAGGCGGAAAGCACTTATGACAATCAAAAGGTGTAAAATTGCTGAAAATATAATGAATTTTATGTTCCTAATTCCTAAATATGTATTATAATTAAGGAAATTTTATTGAACACCTAGCAGGTAACAGGCAATGTATCATTCTGATAGGATGTCAGAAAGAAAGAAGAAAGAAAGAAAGAAAGAAAGAAAGAAAGAAAGAAAGAAAGAAAGAAAGAAAGAAAGAAAAAAGAAAGAGAAAGAAAGAAAGAGGAAGAGGAAGTGAAAGCAAAAGAGAAAGAGGAAGAAAGAGCAAAGCTACATTTTCAAGTAGCACAATGTCCAGAAAAGGGAAGTGACAATCAAATAGGTAATTGCCAAACATTGTATCACTATTAGAGCAATGATCTTCATGTTAGGAAGCACACAGCTTGGGTGAAGAAATATGACCTGAGGCCAGATAGAGATAACTCAGCAAAGGATAGGATAACCTCAGTTGAATCTCAGAGGGCAAGCAGGAATTGATCAGATGGGCAAGGTGAAAAGGTCGTTCCAGTAAAGGGAAACAATGTCCACAAAGAAACCACAGGAAAAAGAATCTCCCAATTTTAGAAATGGCAATTTGCTCAATATTGGTGAAGTAAACTATTTATTATCATCTTTAAAAGATAGGTGGAAAGTGGGAAGTCCCTATGCTCAATTCCTAGTACAGAAGAAGAAAAAAAGAAAAAGGAAGAATGAAAGAAAGAATAAAAGAAAGAAAAGGAGGATAGAAGAAAACAAGCAAGCCTGACAGATACAATGTCTCTTATTGGAGACTATAATTTTATTCTCCAAAGCAGGTAATGAAGTAGCTTTGTAAATTGCAGCTGTCCCCTTCATGATAGTATGTGTTCTTCATGTCACCGCAATCTAATTGTGCTGGTAGATATTTAATAGCTGGTCTCTGAGGTTGGGTGAAGAACCTAGTTGATAATATTTGCAGATTTCTATGGTGTAAATATCCTCACTGTGACTGAATTCAAGGCACTATTATGACAACATTGATCTTAAAATTGGAAAGAAATATACACAGTTTCTCTAAAGTACAAATTTAATCCAGCATACAGTTTCATCTGCCATTAATCTACCATCACCTGGTAGAATCATAAAATGTAGGACCTTTTAGGAGTAGTGAGGATTGTGGTAGATTAGAAATTGTCTTTTTTTTTTTTTTGTCTAAAGGAAGTGGGTGTTACTAAGCTTCAAGTGTAATCACACAGTATTGCCAGAACTTTCAGTTTTTCAAGTGTAGAATTATATGCTTTGTTTGAGAACTATCCCAAAGTGTAATTATTGATAAATAATTAAATTTTAAAAACAATATTAAGGCTGATATTGAATATACCTAAGAAAGCAAATGCATCAGATGTATGCAACATAATGATCATGAGTTAGAATAAGCAATGCATGTTTCACCTAGAATTTAAACTGAGAAACAAGTGACACAATTTTACTGGGTACAATAAACTCCCAGCATCATCAAGAGGAACAATATTTGCCCCCGTGTGGCTTTCTACTATATTTTACCTAGCTTTGATTCCAGACAAATACATTCTTTGGCTCCAAGTTTTCTGTTTGTCTTTTGGTTCCTTTGTTCTTTTAGAAAGTTGAGTAAGGTTCATCTCCTCAGTGCTGGGCATAGCAGACATACGAAGGCAAAACCTTGATTCGGTTAAGACATGTAGATATTATTGCTTACCCCATGTTACCAGGAGACAAGCCAAGTGGTCCACAACTAGTCATAAATCATCTTATGAAATTGAATTGTATAATCAAGGACTATCCGTACCTAAGAAAGTCAACTCTGTGTAACAATGTATTCAAATAATTTCTTCTAGTCTCTTTTCAAGAACTTCTATTAGAGGTAAGAAATTCCTAAGAAATCATTTCAAATCTGTACTCCAATTGCTTCTTTTTTTTTTTTTTTGTGGGTACTGGGGGGTCGACCTCAGGACCTCGCGCGCCAGCAGGCGCCCGTGCCGCTGAGCGATATCACCGGCCCCTTTTTTGTATGTGGGTTCTGGGAGTCGAACTCGGGCCCTTGCGCTTGCCGGGCAGGTGCTTAAGCCGCTGAGCCATCTCACCGGCCCTCCAATTGCTTCTTACTTTCAAGATAGAAAAACAAATGAGCTTAATTTAAGTTTCATTCCCTTTTAAAAGTAAAGATTTTACTTTCTTCACCAAGGTATTTTTGAATGCAATGTAGCTATTGTTTCATTAACTGCTCCTGTTTTGAGAGCAGTGTACATACACTGATCAGACAAACATGTGTTTTTTTAGGTGCTTATGCTAGGTCAGGCTCTAAAACATAAAGACATTTAAAAGTACATCTATAATCTAAAGAAGAGCACACTACAGTGATACTAAGAAAGCTTACATGTGCACACGCATCGAGGACCACAAATTATAAATTGAGTCTAGAGGATGTCCGAGGCCGTCCTTGTCCTGCCCTTTGAGCCAGATTGGAATGAGGAAATTCCCTGCTTTCTTCTGGCCACAGCTGAAAGCCCTAGGGCTAGTGATGCTGTGGTGCTCACAGGGCAAGATAAGACATGCTGAGGATGATAAGGCACCTGGGGAAACTACAGCTTCCTTATTGCCCTCTGTCTTGTCCTTGCAAGAATGCTTTGTTCTTCTTACTAGCCCACCATAGTCACCATTACTGTTCCCAGAAACACCCACTGCCCTCTGCCATTGTCTTTGATAGAGCTGTAATCAATAAATATGGAGGTTCTGGCTGCCTCATGGCCTTTTGTTCCCCAAAATAACTGGACATCCCAGATTCCCATTACTTCGCATTCTGTCTTTTTGTCTTCTCTCGCTCTGCGTTGTAACACCTGGCAGGAGGCTGGGGTCCACTGTAGGGGTCCCTAACACACATGCACAGGCAGTTATGTTGTCTATAGTATAACAAATGAATGGAAGACCAACAGCTGTGGCATCTTTCTTATTTATGTTTTGTCTTCAATTCCTATAGTCATTTTACTGTCATTTCTGACCACTTCAGAGATGAGAGTCAAGATTATTCTAGTAATTTGGAGGCATAAATTGATTAATTTTATACTAGAAATCCCTCAAATATATCCAGGCTTAATTTATAGTCTTTAAGTATCCCTCATTTAAAAATAATTAAGCAAATTTTATTGCTGGCTTCTTTGCTATTTCATCTCTTTGATATTTCAAAACCTAAACCCTTTAAGAAACTGAAAATTAGGGTGGATCTCAGACATTCTAAGTCTTCCTTCCTCCCCTGTCTCTCAGTTCGGGCAGGGATGTTCAGTGGTATCTGGTACAGGTGGACATTCTTTTCTGACCTAAGTCTAGGGCACTCAGCACACCAAAATAATAGGACAACATTATTGACGCTGCTCAGAAAATCAGAATGTGCTGCTGCTCTAACTATGTGTGCATTGCTGGGGGTAGTCTATCAAATAGCTCAAAAGATGAAGCAGGGAAGTAGGCTATTGAAGGAAAGGTTATATTTTCTTTACACAAGTCACCTGGAGAATCTGTGTTGCTCTTAGGATCTTTGGTAATAAGTTGTGTTTCCTGTAACTGCAGATAGTGACATGGTGGTTGCTGGTCGTTTCCTGCTTTGTTCTGAGAATACTGCTAGGATTGTTTTATTTCATTGTTCTTTTCCATTAACTCCAACAAAACTGTGTTCTTTGGGCTGGTGAGATGGCTCAGTGGCATAAGCGCCTGCCTGGCAAGCGTGAGGGCCTGAGTTCGACTCCCGGAACCCACATAAAGGAAAAAAAGGGCCGGTGATGTCGCTCAGCAGCACAGGCACCTGCTGGTGCACGAGGTCCTGAGGTTGACCCCTGGTACCCACACACACACAAAATAAAACCAAACAATGTTCTTTATACTATTTCTTTATTCAAAGAGAGAGGCAGACAGGATTGAATAATAGTTTGGCTTCAATTTCCAGTACTATAAAGGAAAACTAGAATGCCAACAGGATTCTACCCCAGTAATCTTTTTTAATATGTCCTAGAATATTGATTAAAAAAACCTAACCAGCCCAGTTTTATATGTATCTTAAATGATATTTTTAATATTCATTTATTCATTCAATTCTGATTTGACATCTACTACACTATTTGTACTACTTTACAGGTAAAATTTTTGAAATACTGAATTATTTCAAACTCCCAGAGCAAAGTTCCATAGAAATCTCTACATTCATCTTGGGCTTTCCCACTTGTTTTTATGCACATGAGCTAGAACTTTTAGCTATAACAAATAAAACATTGATTTAATGTCTTATTTTGCCTCAAATCCATAGTCTTGCTTTTCTTAGTCCACCCATTAAATTACTCCAAATAAGGAAATTTTTTTTCTTAACTCTCATTTGAGTTGTTGTTTTTTAATCTTTAGGAATCAGATACTTCTTTCTAAGAAATTTTGATATTCTTTTTTAGTAAAGATATTTGTTTCCCTCATAATCTATATCTATATCTAATCTATATCTATATCTAATTCATCTATGTATATATCATATTCAAGGAATTGCCAACATTACAAACTCATTTTGTGAAATCTTGAACATATGTAATAAGACTGAAGCTAGAGGCTGAGATATGTTTTAATATGAGAGCTCTGGGGGCTCTAATGGCAATGGATTTATGATTCCAGGTTGGGCTACTCTAAAGACCCTTTTAGAAAGGCTTCCTGCCCTTTTCTGTCCTCTGCAATACAGATGGGTGGAACAATTTGCTTTTTGAATTGCTCTGTTGATTCAGGAACTTCAGTCATGTTGCATGAACTCCCAAGATGGCTTGGCTATAGGTAAGAACAAAAATTGAGTATTATAGAGGTAGTTACACTAGCGTCAGAATTACTGTTTTCATGGAACACCTAAAACTTTACCGTGTTGCCACGATGAAACTCCACAAGGAACGTGTTAACCTGTATAATATGTTTTCCAGTTCCTCCTGGGCCAAATATTGATCAATAAAATAGAAAGAGGAGAGACAGAGACAGAGACAGAGAGAGAGAGAGAGAAAGGCTTCCAAGGACCCAAGATCTTATTGGCAATTTATTAATCTTTTTGTCCTTTTAACTTGAAAAATGCCCTTGTACTGAAAAGGAGTAAATCTGAATTCTCCCATGGAAAGGATATTCTCAGAAATGTTTTATCTGCTAATTCACTTATTCAACAAATAATTATTTGGCACCTACAGTGTACCAAGTTCTACAGGTGTGGACATGGAGGTAATCAAAGTCAGAGATCTCGTGTTTGTGAGAGGATATATCAATCAGTATTATGGTTATTAATCTTGCATCTTTCTCTGACTCACCTCTACGAGCTATATTTCCGCAATTATCAACTGGGTCTTCTGTGGTGTTTAGGTGTATTTTTCTCAATTATTTTGAAAGTATTGTGATTACTTAAGTAGTATACTTGTTTTTTAATTAATTTGCAACTGACAATATTAATTAACCAGTTTGCTTTCCAATATGCATTTTTAGTAGAGAAACTGATTGTGTGATTACTGCCATTATTCAGTCTCTATAATTTTGCCTTTGCTATTAGTTGCTTGAAGTTATTTTCCACAGATTATTACCACAATAATCGCTTCCTATTATTGCAGATCGTCATTATTTTAAATTTTAATTATTGTTATTATGAACCATTTTGGAATGTATATTGAAAAAAAATCCTTAGCAAATATGTTTTAAAAATGATTGAATATTTTAATATTATAGGTTGGTAAAAATGGTAATATCTTTCAAAAGTAAACTTAAATATGCATTTTCATAAGATGTATACGTATTTTAGATGTTAATTCCAACTTCTTCAACAGTTATCACCTTCTTTCCACAAAACACTGGGGTGGTTCTGTTGCATGCCTATGATTTAAGGTGATAAAAAGTGGATGTTAGTAATACCTGCTTGTTGTGCTCTTTGAAACAGTTTGACAAATTATGTAACTATTTCATTAAGCCATGATATAGATTCATCAGAACAATATACATATAGATGTAACCTCCAAAATTTTTGTTGTTCTCTCACAAGATTTAGAGATATTTGTGACTTGACTAAAGAGCTCTCTTTCTCCCCCTCTGTCTGTGTATGTGTTTTATCACAAACCCTATGTTGTCCATCCACAGTCTTATTTATATCACAAATTGCTGTCACTGAGGAATACGCTCCTGTACTCCTTGAGGCTTCATAGCATTGTTCCTGATGCATTTTGGGTGTTGCTGAGGAATTTCATTCATTAATTAATGATATGCAAATAAAAGCTGTCTCACCAACATTTTAGTTTCTAGTATATAAATTTATTTATATATATATAAAATATATGTTAAATAAATGAACTATTTGAAATAAATGTATTTCCTTTTTCAGGGATTTATAAGATTGCTTTCATGGGGCCGGTGATATCACTCAGTGGCACAAGTGCCTGCTGGCAAGCGTGAGGTCCTGAGTTCGACTCCTGGTACCCACATAAAAAAAAAGATTGCTTTCAGATTTGACAAAACTCTTTTTGTATGAAATGATATAAACCAAATACTTACAATTTCTGCTTTAAATACTTTTTAGCCACTTTCCTCTCTATGGCTTTATTTTTTGAGATATGTAATAATTTAGCATTTACTATTATAAACTATTCAGGATTGATTTATTTTTACCAATTAATTACCTATAATAGTGAAACAAATATATGGTCTGAGTTATAGAAAACTAGATTATTCTTGTAGTTTTGCTGTTAGTATGATCTTGGAGAACTGACACAGGCTTCCTTTCATTATGTGTAAAAAGTGCATGATAATTACTGTTTCTTCAGGTGGTGGTGAAGTTTAGTATTTTTCAAATGGTTAGTTCTATAAAGATATATAGTAAGTAATTAATTCCCTTTTATCTTGTGATAAAATGTTTTGCATATTAATAAAATGTTTCTTGAAGTAGGTGATAACATAGTAAATGAAATGCAGTCTCTGCTTATAGTTCCCAGTGAATGTAAGCTAAGCACATGAGGAACGTGAACGCCAATCATGCGCCTGGAGGTTTCTTGCAATGCAGTGTTAATGTTCAAAGCAAGGGATGATTGGTTTTGTCTGAGTGATTTAAGAAAGTTTTCAGAGACCGGTGAGCTAGCTCAGCGGCATAAGCACCTGCTCGGCAAGTGTGAGGTCCTGAGTTTGACTCCCTGTATCCTCATATAAAAAAAAAAAAAGAAAGTTTTCCAGTTGGAAATTATTTTTTAGAAAGACCTTAAATAATGATTACATGTGGGCTTAAAAAAAAAAAAGATTAAAGGGTACCGAGTTCATGAAAATTTCATTCTAGGTAGTGGCAACATCAAAACTGCTGAGAAAGTGTAACATTAAAGAGCAAGTAGCAGGCAGCAGGATGTCTGGACTCTACAACATGTTGGGAATTAGGAATAACTTCAGAATGTTAGATTTCATACTGTGAAGAGTCTTGAATTTTAGTTTCAAAATTTTGTAAAATTGTATCTTAATTTTTTCCTTTCCTTTTTCACCAATTCACATATCACTGACAGTCTTGGAAGTCAAATTTGCTTCTGACACTGAAGGCTTAATTATTCTAAACTATTTTCAGTCTCCAGTTAGAAGTGAATTTTGGGACTGAATGTGCAAAATAAGAAAGGTTTTAGCTTTATTTTATATTTTTGACACAATTTATTTGTGTAGAACTGATTTCCTGTGTGGAATTGCTTTCCTGGAGCCAGGAAAGTTCCTTTTAAGTATCTTGTAGTGCAGGTCTGCTAGTCATGAATTCTCTTGGGGTTGCAATTTTTTTAAAGTTTTTTTTTATTTCACTTTTATTTCTTAATAGTACTTTTGCTGACTATGTAATTTTATTTTTACAGATTCTCTTCTAACAGCGTTTTTAAAAATTCCATTTTCTGGGCCGGTGAGATGGCTCAGCGGCGTAAGCGCCTGCCTTGCAAGCGCGAGGGCCCGAGTTCGACTCCCGGATCCCACATACGAAAAAGGGGCCGGTGATATCGCTCAGCGGCACGGGTGCCTGTTGGTGCGTGAGGTCCTGAGGTTGACCCCCCGGTACCCACAAAAAAAAAAAAAAAAAGAAAAAAAAATTCCATTTTCTGTTTGCTTGCATTATTTCTAAAAAGAAGTAGACAGAATTCTATTGTGTTGAAATTTCATCAATCATTTCTTCTAATAGTTCTTTTCCTTGGTCCTCTCAAACCATGTGTGTTTTATAGTACTTGACATGTCCTAAATGTCATGGAGGTTCTGTTCATTTTTCAAAAAATCTTTTTTTCTCTATGCTTAAGTTTGGATTTCTATGTTTAAATCTTTTATCTGTAGTTTTTAACATAATATTACAACCATCTGGTAAAATTTTTATCTGAAATTGAATTTTTCATCTCTAGAATTTTTATGTTTTTAGAAATATTTTTTTTCTCATTATATTTACATTTTTCTTCTAAATAGTTGTATTTAAAAGCCATTTTCTTATTTCAGCCTGTCACTTTTGAGTCTATTTCTACTGTTTGATTGTTCTCCTGGTAATCATGTTTCCTGATTTTACAATGTCTAGTAAGGTATTACTGTATGCTAGAGATTGTAAATATTAAGCATTAAATGCCTGAATTTTGCTATTTTCCTTTTAAGATTTAGAGGCTTTTCACTGTTGTTAGGATGTATATGGAACACCTATAACTCCTGATACCATTTCACCAGTAAAATGTGCTGTTATGAGTTATCTAGCAACGCCTGGTCACTCAACAAAGTTTCCCCACTCTGCTAGTTAGGAATTTGAGCATTTCTCCATTCTTTGACAGTTCTGGGATTTAGAATTCATTCCATTTACAAATCCACAGTACATTTTGGTGTGCTTTGATGAGTCTAATCTTGCGCATGCCTAGATTAGTGTACATCCAGAGGCTCAAGACAATCTCTCTTCCAATTTCTGGAACTCTTTGCTTGTTTAATTTCCCCTGTGATTGCGCTGCATACAATAGATGATTTAAGCTTCTTCAAAACTGATCCTCCCTCTCCTAAATTCAGCAATAACACTATGCTTTGCTTGACTTCCTTTTGCCTGCATTGGTATCTAGAATGTGGCCTGATGAAGAAAGACCAAATAACTATCGTGGTCACCTTATTTTCTTTTCTAAGGTAATAAAGTTCTGAGCTGCATTTTATCCAGTGTTTTAAGAGTTGTTTCATATATTTTTTTCAGCTTTTTAGTTGTTAATGGCAAGGTCCCAATATTACCAGCATGACTTGAAGTGTATCTTAATTTCTTTTTATTTAAATCTTTCATATTATTGTCTTTTTGTGATTAAATGACAAAAGTGAAGCCAATATGGAAGTGCTTCCCTTCGGAAAGTTCTTCTTTTTCATTTTGATTTCAATTAGAAAAAAGTCTACACTATTGTTTTGACATAAAATGTTCCATAATAAAGTTATAACTTGTTTTGTTCAGCACTCTCCATGAGAAAATTGTTGCAACCACTGAAGTTGTTCTCCTAAGTATATCTTCTATGTGATAAGCTTGTTCCCCTACAAATGCCATTTATATGAAAGTTATTACCTCCCCCAAAAAAACATAGATGAAGAATTCTGGCAAACAATACAGAGAAATTAGGATTACTTCTATTATTTCATATTCGTCCACACAATACACACTAAACTGCTATGTTTAAATACCAGATCTTAAAGATTATTTAGTTTGATGAAATATGATTTTCTTGTACTAAGGAGTTTTGGAACTAGACAATTTCATTTGCTCATAGATACCATTCTGCAACAATATGTGAAGAGAGATATATTTTTGCTGGTAGCATAAATATCATTATGGCATACATTTCTTAGAAAAATAAAAAATTCTTGAAAATTAAGTTGAATATATAACAAGTGTGTACTACTTATACAATGGTAGAAAAACTTAGAGATTTAAAAAAGACTAATAAAATGACAAAGAAATTTTTCTTATTTTTATAGCTTACACAAAGATACATTATGAAAAACTTTTAAATGAGACCATATAATTTGACATATACTTTTATATAAAGCTGGGAGTTTAATCTACTGGTCAAACAGTAGTTCTCTTATCGTGCTGTTTGATGTGAAAGCTAACCTCCTGCATCAAAGTTCTGTTTTGTAGTTTGAAAATTATATTTATAATAAGATGTTTATTGTCACCATAACCAGAAACCTGAGAATAATCTCTTGTTTGGTCTAAACACTTAACACTAAACAGTTATCCTAAATTAGTGAGTGTACAGAAATGGACTCTTTCTCCAAATGATAGTCTTTTCTTTCTTGCCCTCTTACAGAATAGAATCTAAACAATACAGAGCATTTTCACAATCTAAAGATTACCAAATCAATATTAATGTGAAACAGTGACATTCTTATCACATCTCTTTGAGTTGAGTTGTCTAACAGTAACTGTGCCTAGACTGTACAAGAAGGGCCGTAAAGCATTTTTTTTTTAAAAGCATTACATAATATACCATAGTTTTCTATTAATAGTGACAGTTTTGAGTGTGTTAGAAAAGAAAATAAAACATGAAGAATCTGAGGCTACTGTTGGATGCTGGGGACTTAGCGTTTGGAGGAATGGCTTTTTCATTCCTGTGTTAGGTAACTGTATCGTTTCTAGTTTTGCAAGTGCAGTTGGAAGAAAGCGTATTTGGTCTGAATTAAGTGCCACTGCTGAAGCCATTGCAGTGGGCTTCAGCACAACTATAATTTATAAGGTACTTACCAAGCTTCTTATCTGTGGCCTGGATCTGTCATAAAACAAGTACACGACAAAACCTGACTACTTCTGACACGTATAGAATACATTTTAGGTGAACAACCTTACCCAGTTGGCTCTGGATAGGAACCAAGCCATCCTTAAATAACATAATGGGACATTTGCATTGTAAGAAGCAGGAATAGGCAGAAGACTTGGACTCTACTCTGGGTATATTTAACGTTTGTCTTAGAAGAATTGCTATTCTAAAAGGCCCCTAGCTTAAGATCATTCATAAATACACACTTCATTAGCTTCTATATGTTATTATCCAGCCAGGAATTTAGTATAAAATTCTTCACTAATTTAGCAAATATTATTTTAGTATGAGGTTCTTGAAATACAAAAAAAATAAGAGTTTTCATCTTAGGGCAAGCAAAGGTAATGAACACCTTGTGAATTTTAGCATAATTACTTGTAGTGAATCTCTAGCATCTATGTATGTATCTCTCATCTATCTATCATATGTATGATATGTATGATATATATTACTGGTAAACACGGGTGCGCTACTTCCACAACTTGTTGACATCTATGAATATTCGTAATATGAGTCCTTTCTTATGTGTGAAAGTTCACAACTTGAATGTTTGTAAGTTGGGGACTTACTTATTCTATTTCAAGGACTTTTCCTAAGTAGTCAGGAATTTATTCCGAAATATGTATCATACTATTATTTGACTTAATAAATAATCAGAAATAATATTTATGTCGATAGCAGGTAATTGGTTAATATTTTTCTAAGAAGCAATGAAAATAATTTCAAATGACAGACATATATAACATCAAGATGTTTTTCTTGCCCAGAAAAGAGAAAACCCTTCTTATCTGATTCAATACATTCAATTCAATGAGATCTTATTTTTAGTTCAAATAAAAATTGTACTTTATCGTACTAGGAAAGATTTTACTAAGCCTGGTAGCCTGTGGTTCATGTTAAGAGGCACAGAAAGAGATAGTCTAGATTGTTATAAGAAAAAAATAACTAGGATAAGGGACTTTTAAAGGCTTTTTACCTTATAAAGCATTTAAATTTTAACAACAAACTCAGTGTCAAAAATATAATATATATATCCCAGGATTCTGAGCAATAATATATAATATATTCAATGTTCACCATTATAGAACAAAGATGAGTATTTAGTGTTAACACAGGAAAGGAGAGCAGAACTAATTTATGATCTATTGTCTTCACAGAAAATGTCCAGCCATTCCACTGATTAGCAGTCCGCTGTATCCTGTGCAGCTGTGTTTCTCTTCCTCCATGTGATCTAATTGTGAGAGTCACGTTTCTGAAGGGTTTCTGCAGACCTAGTCAAGCGTCTGTTTCTAAAAAGGAAGTCTTAGCGTATGACAGAGGTGCCATGAGGCCCTGTTGTGTAAATATTTAAAGGGAAAACCTTTCCTCCCCGGTAGAACCTTAGGGGTATTTTAGATGGCATTTGTTCATTCATTCATTCATTCATTCATTACTTACTTACTTACTTACTTATTCTGAGGAATGAACCCAGGGCCTTTGCACTGAGCTACACCCTTAGCATATGAAGTCCTTTTCATTTTTTATTTTGAGACAGAGTCTCACTAAGTCACTAAATTGCCTAGGCTGGGCTGGATCTTGCAAACCTTCTGCCTCAGCCTCCTAGAGTACTGGAAATATAGACATGCGCCACCTCACCTGGATAACCAGAGGCTACTTTATGTGCATGCACTACTATGCCTGGCTGACACTTTAAAAACTATGGATCTGAGGATCCATTGAATTTGTGCATAAAATATTTTCAATGGCTTATTTAGAATGTGGCTGGGTAACTAAAGTTTGTGGACCAAATCCATCTAGTTTTGTAAATAAGGTCTCATGATAACACTACTGCATCATTTGTCTGCGTGTTTTCTATAACTGGATGGTTCAAGGTCAATGGTTGCAACAAAAGCCATTTGACCCACAGAACCTAAAGTATTTACCAAATGAATCTGTAAGAAAAAATTTCGCAGATCTCCAAGTGTAGATTCTTTTTTTTTCTCTCTCTCTCTCGATATATATATATTCCAATTTGACTTAATAAAAGTATATTTAAGATCTTTTCCATGGAACATTATTGTTATTAATCATTTGACACTATACTAAAATGCTAGTCTGTGTTAGAAAACATCCTCTCTTTCATAAGTAGAAAAATAACGAATTGTCTTATCTCCTAAAAGCAGTTTCTTTTCATATTAATATGCTAATATTTTGTTGAATAGGATAATCCGCACTAAGGTACATTCTCAATGCATCTTTTATTGACTTGGAATTCTGGAATTATAATTTAAAGCCATGAAAACTGGTTTAACTGGCTATGGATGCCATTTAAAACTACATCCAATAAGCCACGCTTATAAAAATAAGTGTAAATATTAACACACTAGATTTTTTCTTAAAAATACATATAAAATATATTTATTTATTCAATGTGTAAGTATTTTAGTTATTGTACTAATTAAGATTTTTTTCATTATATTTGGATGCTTAGTGAGGCTATGAATTTTCTTCAGACCATGTATCTCTTAAAAACTGGAGAAAACAATTTTGAAAGAAAATCTGGATACAAGTTAAAGTGAAAAATTTAGCCAGGGTCTAAGACCAGAACTATTTCCCTTTTTAAGAAAGGTAGTTTCTGCTTCATTCAGATAAACAATATCAGTAGCCACCCCTCTCATACACATACACATATAACCAACATTCAGCAAAGAAAATGTTTGCAAGTACTTTGTATTAATATGAATCACTGTTTTTTTCGCTATAATCAAGAGTTTAAGGATGGTTCTTTATCTTCAGAAACCTCTGGTTGACTCGTGAGAGAGCCATGCTAACTCGAAGGATGCAAGATTAAAGGAAGAGCTGGTAGGATTCATCAATCGAATGTATTTTCCATGCCTCATGCTGAAATTGCTTCACATACCTCTGTGATAAGTAACCAAATGTAGTTTGTCACTTCCAGTAACAGAACACTAAGCTACCTCACAGGAACATATCTCCTTTTTTGAGTCAGTGGATGTGGCAATCAGTTAATAATGTTTGGTTTTGTTAAGCTGAATTTTAACTGGGGAATTCTTAAGCTACCCTTTTTATTACGTTCTTAGGTTAATGTCTCAGGTTCAATATTAATTCTTTGTACAGGTTATCATGTTAAATTTTAACAGTTTTATAAAATTAATATTTCTATGGTATTGAAAGCAAAGGCATTATAGGTAATGAAATTATTAACTTTCTTTTAAACCACCTATACACTATGCATACAGAAGATGCATAAAATGTCTCTTTTAACTTTTTTCCTTTATGAACACTAATCCTTTGAGATGTGGAGTTTATATCTCTGTTCTTCTGAAAAATGATGTAAGCTCTCTTTCGAAAGCCAAGAAACTTGTAACCTATGCTAAATGGGTTATCACTGAATGCCAAATACTTTAAACTTTGTAATTACTTTACATATGTTAGTCTAATTTCTGCAACAATATAAAAAAATTTTACTTATTTATATCTTTTTTGCATCATTCTATTATTATCTGTAAATCACCTGAAAATTTGATGGATTTTCTGAATTTTAATAACATATTTTAAATGGTTTTAGCTACCATTTGGAGATGACCTGCAATTCAGTTTCTGTGTTACAATACTCAATTCAATCCATTTTTGTTTTTAATTGTTTGTTTTCAACCAGATATTTGGCCTCCCTTGTGCTTTTCAGGAATCAATTTCAGGGCCACATCATTTTAATTCTTTATTTCTAGAAGAGAGCATAACGGCTCGCTTTTTTTTTTTTTTTTGCATGTAGTTGAAGGAACCCAGCTGTATGTTGTGAAGTTTGATGTGACATAAAGTTATGTTTGTTGAAAGATTCGTATAAAAGTTATACAAGTTGTAATTCTGATGTGTTAGGCCGAACTATGCGATGGCCATTAGGGCTCTAACTTATTGGGCTCTAACCTATTAGACTAAGTTTCTGTTACTCTGTCTCAGGGCAAATTCCTGGAAGTCATGTGACT
The DNA here is from genome assembly GCA_028451465.1 of Erethizon dorsatum. Lineage (NCBI taxonomy): Eukaryota > Metazoa > Chordata > Mammalia > Rodentia > Erethizontidae > Erethizon > Erethizon dorsatum. Next base: position 29,201,018 of record CM051834.1, read on the forward strand.
TGGCTGGTTGCCAAGCCCGCGCGCGGGCTAAATTCCCGCGCCCAGGCTCCTTTGTCTCCTTTGTTAGCCTTTCCTCCAAACTGATTGGTTGCCCGTTTGCTAAGCTCCCCTATCTATAGGTTCCCCTAAGTAACCAATGAATGTATTAATTACCCTTTAACTCTTTGCGATTGGCTTCTGTAAAACTTCGCTTGCCTATCCCTCATTACCATACCCAACCCTATAGAAACCCCTTGCTCCTGCCCTTCGTGGTCGCCTTAGCACATTCACTGGGTGACCCTACGCTAGTGTAGCCTTTCAATAAACCCCGTGCCTTTTACATAAGAGCCTGTGTGGTTCTTGGAGCGTCTCCCTTCTCGGACCCCTCTTCCGCGGACGTTACAATGTGATATGAATAAGAGATGCTTTGCACTTACTACTAAATAAAATAGGCATTTAATAATCATAGTATTGAATTTGTGAAGTGTTGTGGCCACAGAAATTACTTCCTAAAGCTTTCTTGCAATTTTAATTTGTTATTGTTGCCCAAATGCATAGATGCATCTATTGTTTAGGATTATAAATATTCTTACACTTATAAATTCTCAATTCTAGTAATTGGAGCAGCATCTGATTAGCTTACATAAAGTTGAGGAAGCAAAAAAATGCCTGTTCTTGAAGGCACATTTTTCATCTGTGAAACTAACGATGACAGACTCAGCTGAAGTAAGTCCCTCTGGACTCTGTGTAAAAACTACTAGATGCAGTTGACCTGGTTTCTGAAAAATTGGATTCAATTTTATGGATGCCATTACATCCTTTGATTATTTGTAATTCTATTAGTATTTTACATCTGTAGTCATATTTTTGGAATTGGAACAATCATTTCAAGGCTCTTAGTAATTTCTTTTCTATTACCTATCTTGTTCCTGGTAGGACAACTATGTTTTGTTAAAATATATTATAATTTATTCCAGCTACTTACACAACAGAAAGAATGTTGAAATTTCATGTAGGATCTAGCACTTAGTGCTTTGTGGCTTTTTTTTCATAGAATCAGAGTAAGCTCACATCCAGCAATGGGAGTAAATCCTTCAATATTACCAGCGTGTTATCAACTGACCTCTGATTAGATATATCTAGACTCAAACACTCTTTTTAAAGGCAATTTGTTAGACACCAAGACTTTTAAAATATAAATTTAACTAGTTACATTTTAGTATCAGTTATCAATAGGAATAAGCATTTCAATTAAGATATACTAAAATCCAAAATCCCTGCATCATTAGTCTGTTATCATTAGTTATTCTCTGATGTGTGTGATCTATTAATTATAGAGCAATTACTCTGCAAAGTACTATAAGTGTTATAGAATATAAGATAAAACTGAATTTACTACGACTCCACTTGTTAACAGCTGAAAGATGGTATTAAAAATGTACTTGTTAATAAGTAAATATCATTATAAGGAACATTGCAATAAAAGGGAGCAGAATGATGCATAAGCCAGTGCAGAGTATTAGACCCCAATAATTATTGCTATTTGAGTGTTTTCACAAGTTGCTTTTCTCTTGCCCCTATTAAATGATGATTGACTTACTGGGTTTTCAATATCCCCAAATAAACTCATCCATCACTACTCTTAACTTCGCAGAAATGGAGCATTCTATTTCTGTTATGCTACTGGCATTGACAGAATAGAATTTTACCTTTCACTTCTTCTCCTCCTCTAAGACATATGTACACACCCAAACTATGCACATTAACCATAATTATCTCTAATTTAAAGAAGTGAAATTTGACTATTTTCCATCTACTATGTTCCAGGTAGTGTTAGGCAATTTATCTGTCTTATTTCATTGCCTTGTCAAAACATCACTGTAAGGTGCATTTATTATAGAAGACAAAAAAGAGTAGAGAAGTGAATTTCACAGTATTATTTTTTTCAAAGTAAGATAGTAAGTTATGGAAACATCATTGTGCGTGTTATTTTATTATTTAAGCACTACAGGTAGCACTTTTTAGGTCTTTAATTTTAGAAAGAAGGTTAAAATATTCATTAAATCAGGAATCCATCCTAATAGTGGTCTCCTTTAGGCAAAACTGGAGACCACATCAGAAGTCTGACACCCTGAGCCCTCCATCCTGTGAGAGAATCTAAAATATCCGTGTGAGGAGGATATAAAAAGTAAAAGCAGTACTGGTTAACTGCCAGTTGCTCTGCCATTCAAGACTAGATGCCACTCACAAATGTGAAGTTATCTCAGACATTCCAGATCCAGCGGATGCTACAGACAAAAGGAATGAGGTCTAGAAAATATGGCTTTCAGCCATATTTTGACAATGAACACTCCAGCTACAGAACTCATTCATCACAGTGAAGAAACAAGCCACTTTACAGCAACCCACCCAAATTATTAACACACAAAATTGTGAACCTAATAAAATGAATTTTTTTTCCCCACTAAGTTTTGGATATTCTGTTACACAGCAATAAATAAAACAGAATATAGGACTTTATGGGCTAAGATGGTACATGATTTATTCTGTGTCTTTCCACCTCCAACCTGTAGATAATGAGAAACTAATACTGTATAGAGATATTGTCAGTGTAAAATGGGCAATGTTGTGGGGGAAATTCACCTTGTTCTCTTTGTCCTGTGCTTAAGAAAGGAAAGGGAGGACAGCGTGTTGAGGTTATAGAGAGCCCTTCCTGGTCCTCGTCACAGTCCAGGAAGTTAGATTTGTAAACCCAAAAGGAAGTTATTGGAATTCTACCGAGTTAATTCCAATCTACCACATCCAATGCAATCCACAGCGAGAATAAAGACACTAAGGCATATTTATAATTGTAGGGAGCCAAGGGGTCCTAAGTCCAGCCAAGATGGTGGCTACTGGAACAAAGGCCCCGACCCAGGGTCGAACCTGGGTTTTTATTAATTCTGAAAGAGGGGAGTGGCTCAGGGATGAGTGACTGTGAGAGTGGCAGGAAGTACGGGAAGTACTTGAGTCTCGTGAGCTGGGCTAGGCCTGAAAATCACCTTTGCAAATGCAGAGGGAAGGATATGCAAAAGGAGTAATCTGCTTAACACAATTCCAGATAGTATCTAATGTTTTGGGGTCGGTGCTTCAGCTCTGATGTATAATCCTTTATGCCCTGGGAAGTCATAGCCTCTTTCTCGAGGCTCGATCCCTGCCAACAGTGTGGAGCACAGCTCTCCATCCCGCCAGGCTCAACCATGTATTGGGAGCAAAGGGGCGGGGAAACACAGGCCTGTCACTTTGCTTCAAAGACTACACATCAGGACCTTGGGCTGGACCTATTTGCATTGCCTAAAGCCAATTAAAGAGAGAAGGAGAAGTCCTAGCCAGCTCTGTACATATCAATAGGTGGAATTAGGGCCAGGTTCAGCCAAGATGGAGACAGTTGCTGTTCTCTCAAGGACAGCCATCCAGGTGGTCCCCCACAGAGGTAGTAAGATGGGTATTATTTATTATTGTGTGACCAGTTGTATTAGTCAGCTTTACCACTGCATGATGTGATACATGACACCCACAACTTAGATGGGGACATGTTTAATTTGGCTCACATTTTAAGGGGATTCAGTCTATGATCAACTGCCTCCATGGCAGAACATTATGGCAGAAGAGTGTGATAAAGCAAAGCCACTTAGTTCATGGGGGTTAAGAAGTGGAGGAAGGGAACTGTGCCAGAGAGGAAGGGGTCAGAAACCACATACAGAACCCAAAGCCACACCTCTATGACCCACCCAGATACACCCAGAAATGTGCTTTACTAATTCTGTAGGGCTTTCTTAAGCCAATCAAACTGACACAATTAAGGTTAACTGCCACACTGGCCATCATTCAAATTTATTTGACTTTTGTGAGATTATGAATATTAACATATTACATGAGAATGTGTATAGGAAAACAAACCATTCAAGAAGAATAGAGGGCCGGTGAGATGGCTCAGCGGCGTAAGCGCCTGCCTGGCAAGCGCGAGGGCCCAAGTTCGACTTCCAGATCCCACATACGAAAAAAGGGGCCGGTGATATCGCTCAGCGGCATGGGCGCCTGCTGGCGCGCAAGGTCCTGAGGTCGACCCCCAGGTACCCACCAAAAAAAAAAAAAAAGAAGAATAGAGAACCATTATCTAATCTTTTCTTAAACGGTTTGTTCTTCAGTATTATGGTTGTGCCTAGCAGATGCATAGCAACAACTGGAGTCACTGCTGACCTTTGTTTCTAGTGCTGGAGGATCCAAGAGTCAGTTGCTGGGTTAAAGAAAACAAAAAAATAAAAAATTTCTCTATGGGTTTGGGGAGTAGGTAATTTGGAGACAGACAGACCTGAGTTCAGATTCCAATGGTATGACCTTGGACAAATTTCTGATGTCAGATTTTTGCTTTTTATCTGCACAAAAAGGAACATCTAAGCGAGGAAAATATTGCTAAATTTAAATAAGATCGCTTATGGAGAACGTTCAGCACATTACCCACTTGTCATTCAATTGCTCTTCCCTTAGCCTTTCAGGCTAAATATGGAAACCTCCAGAGTGGGCCTGCTTCTGTCTACGTAAGTGAGAAACTCAATGAAAACTTTAAAATGTCTAGGGGAAAGATCTGTTCTATGAATCATTCAGCTGTGATAATTGATAATGCTATGTAGATTGCCCAGACGGACTGCGGAGCCATTTTCCAAGATGATGTGCAGCAGTTCTGATTAGTGAGCCCAAACTCAATGCAGACACATGGGTTTTCCCTATCCATTTAAATGGCAGTGTACGCAGCAGATTACTAGCAGGAAATGTGTCTCCTCTTCTTTATAAGTAAGACCGATGAACTAAGAATAATTCACTTTGTCCAGGTTATGTGATTCTATCCCACATCTTTATTATTATTATTTTTTTAGCTTTCCTTTTTTTTTCCCTCATTTCTTTAAGAAATACTGTTACCAAGGTAATGTGAATGATTAAGGAATTTGTCTCTGTTGACTATTAAGGGATTTAGGGCTGGGGTCGTAGCTTAGTGGTAGAGTGCTTGCCTAACCTACTTGAGCCCCTGAGTTTGATCTCCAGTATAAGAAACAAGAAAAATAATAGTGATAAAGGAAATTTGATAAGTTCTATTGCACATTTGGCTGCCAGGGACAGACACTCACTTATATTACCATGAACAATGGAAAATTACTTAAATGATTAATAAGGAAGCAAGAAATAGCAAATATAAGGGTGACTTACACCGAGAGAATCATAGGAAGTGTGAAGTTAAACCCAAAGGTAAGACCTTAGAACCAAGACTTCTTTTATTTTTCTTGTGCTGTTGACTTATGATTTTGTTTTTCCACCACTGCTTTTGTTGCCTTGGTCTTTTCATTTCCCCTGTTACTATTGAATGACTCATCTTCGAATTGGCATCTCCACAGCACTACTACTGCCACGGGTCTATTTCCTTTTAACCTAACATTATTTATGTGTTTGAGTTTACCTCTTTGTGTTTGTCAGGGCTGCCTTTCTACTTCAACTGAAACTGCTAAATGAGTTACTTATTAAGCAGCAAAAACACAACTGATTTATCTTACTGCGATTGTAGAATTCAACCCATCTGGTCAGAGGAGAGGCCACAGCAGAGCCTGGGACGTGATCATCCTTCAGTCATGAGCTGTGGCTCAGAAAAGTTGTGTGGGGCAGTTTCTCTGAAAAGGACCTGCATAACAAGAACATAATTGGCATATTTAATGCAATTTCAGATTTTGCTATATATGTATTCCTTTCTACTAATTTAGCAGGATTATAATTAATTTCTTATTTGTTATGATTTTCCTAGGCACTGTATATCAGGAAAGCTTTTTTTTTTTTTTTTTTTGGTGGGTACCGGGGGGTCGACCTCAGGACCTCGCACACCAACAGGCACCCGTGCCACTGAGCGATATCACCGGCCCCTTTTTCGTATGTGGGATCCGGGAGTCGAACTCGGGCCCTCGCGCTTGCAAGGCAGGCGCTTATGCCGCTGAGCCATCTCACCGGCCCAGGAAAGCTTTTTTTTAATCTTCTCATTCCATGGCTAATTTTTTTCCATAAGTACTATGTATCACAACATTTATCCAGTGAACTTGTGACTGCTTCATGTGTCCTCCTTCACATTATAAATTAATCGAGGACAGCGATTGTGTTATAGATATAACTATTATTAAATAACCAGTATATGTTTGTCAGATGAAAATTAGTATATACATATTTTTTAACCTTTTATGAGTAAAGAGGCTTAAACATATTTGAACGTGTTCATGAAGCAGCCCTCTAGGACATACGATCAATCCACAATGTAAATTTTTTTATGTTTAGAAACACAATTTATTATTGGTCACAAAGGATAGTAAAAATATTTAGCATTATCAATAGAACACAGGTCCTTTATAGTATTTACTGGATGACTATAATATAGATAGGTAATTTTGCAATTATTATTTAAAGGTAATTGGCTTTATTCAACCCTCTCCTGTACACTTTTCTATATTCAATACATTTAGTCTATTATTTGAAAACATGGAGACTTTTTATTATGTGCTGTTTCTGTTATTTCTTCTAACCAAATATTTGACAGAAAAAGTTTAAGTTGGAATATTTTTCCCAGTTCAAAATGTTCTAGTGACGTTTTAGGCTAATTTTATTTTACCAGTGGAAATTGTCTTTTTCACTGAGCAAGATTTATTGCCATGGGAGATTAACCAGGGGTATCAAGAGTAATAAAACATGTCAGACATTTTGTACTCTTTCTGTCAATGAGTCTTTCATTTACTCAGTCATTCACAAGGTTAATTCATTCTTCAGAAGCAGTAGAGTCCTAATTTGCACTTTTCATATATTTAAATGAACTAATTAGTGAAAGAACACCCAAAGAATATAGAACTCAGGTGGAAGTAATTGCAATTGTAGACACAAAACATGACAGCGCTTCTTTGTCTAGAACTGTCTAAGGCTCTTGATATAAATACCCAAGAGGCACTGGAAATATTTGTAAATATCAAAAATTTCTCTTGCTGCCAAAGGAAGATATTTGTTGTTCTGCTATACTCTGGTATTGCCACTTATGAGAACTCTCTGCTGTAGTTGAAATCTGCAACCTGATTAGAATATTTATGAAAGAGAACTCTGCTACTGTATTTTGGATTTTCAAAGCACAGACAAAAAATAAGGCCTTCCAGAAAACATAAATAATATTTTTATTTCTGTCTAAATTCTTAGGAATAATATATTTCCCTGTTGGAGCTTTTGAAATCTAGTATCTTACTGCCATTACACTAAATGTTCTTGTAATGCTTACAATCATGTCATAAATCCAGCAAACCAGTTTCCCCACAAGGATAGCTTGAACTGTAATTTCTCCTCAGAGGCAAAGCCATGCTCTGACATCATTTCTGAGGGGGGAATGGGGAAGTAGCTAGTGCACAGAAGAACAAGACATTGGTCTCCTGCATTCTGTGTGTCATTTTCTTGTTTTCATACTTTTCCAACATCTTTATGTCACAATAGTATAATTAATTGCATCAACATTTAAAAAAATATTGAAAATAGACCTATTAAAAAATAGTCTTAAAGGGGAGGCTGATTCCTCTGCTTCTCTCCTACATTTGTCAGATTTCTCCCACTAAAATTCCAGGATTTATTAGTAGGGGCTATAATGAAAATCCCATGACCTGTAATGTGCTCCTTAGGCATGATCAAAATATGTTAAGAAAAGGTATATTTTTTCTTCATAACCAGAATAATCCTAATCTTTGCTTTGAGATTAATTCTACATTAAATTGTATTTCCAGGGGATACAGAACTCCAACAAGATGCTATTCAGAAAAACCATGTTTTCTAAAAATTATAATAGATGTAAAATAAAAAGGTTTATGGCAGTAATAGTAATGATAATAACATCATTTAAAAACTTACAGTGTGCCTGCTGGTACTATTCTAAATTCTTAATATTAAACAATTGATTTCTAAGTAAATGAAATAAGTAACTTGTCTAAATAGGGTTGAGTTGAATGTGAGTCAAGTGATGCCCTGGACTGCAATGAAAAGATATCCCGACTACCTAACGACATCTCCAAATTCAATGCAATCCATATCAGATTCTAATAATATTTTTAAAAGGTAGAGAAAATAATCCTAAAACTCATATGGCAAGAAAAGACCTTACATAGCCAAAGTAATCCTGAGGAAGATAGAAAACCGAAGACGTCAGTGTGATGATTGAGCTTAACTGTGCAACTTGATTGGCTCTCAAACTTTCTGGGGGGACTAGTAAACCACACTGCTGTGTGTGGCAGGGTAGATCATTGGAGGCATGGCACTGGAGTCTTTGTATGGTCCTTTGCACCATCCTCTCTGGCATCATTCTCCTAGTCTGCATCCTGGTCACATAAAGTAAGCCTCTTAGCCATGTCCTCCTGCCATGATGTTTCTGCCTTACAGCCAGTCAGCTGTAGCGCGAATCCCCTGAAACCATGAACCAAATTAAATTCCTCCTCTTTTAAGTTACAGTGTTGTATAATTGGTCCCAGTGATGGGAAAGCTGATCATATTACCTAATTTCAAAATCTAGTACAACACTGTAACAATCTAAATTGCATGTTACCAGCAAAAAAGCAGATATATAGATCAATGGAACAGATGTGCCTAAACCAATAGAATAGAATAGGCCAGGATGCAGACTAGGAGAATGATGCAGAGTAAAACCACAGGCAAATGTTACCTTTCACCTGTTAGAAAGGCTACTATCAAAATAATATGATAACAACTTGTTGACAAAGATGTAGAGAAAAAATAATTCTATACACTCTTGGTAGGAACGTAAATTAGTGCAGCCAATATCGTAAATAGTATAGCAATACTATAATAGCCATTATAATAAATATACTATTTACTGTAGAGTAAATAGTATAGTAATGCTATAATAGCCATTAGAGTAAACATACTCTTTATTATAGAGTAAATAGTATAGTAAATTAAAAATAGGCCCACAATATGATCTGGAAATCTCACTACTGGTTTCTTGTCCAAAAGAAATTAAATTAATCTGCCAAAGAAATATGTATACTCCTATTTTCATTGAAGAATTATTAATAATAGCCAAGATTTGGATTCAACTTTAGCTTCCATCAACAGATGGATGAATAAAGAAAAGGTGGTATCTGTACTCAGTGAAATAGTATTCATCTTTAAAATATGTAGACATATTTCAGACAATATGTAATAATCTTTAGTATATTATTCTACATGAAATAAGCCAGGCAAAGAAAGAAAAATACAACACAAAATCACTTGTTTGTGGAATAAATGATTATTTTGACTTTGTGAAAAACCCAGATGTCACATGCTGACAGATCTTGTAAATAAGGTGGATGAGGACACACTGTAATGTTTTTATTTATTTTCTGTTTGACAGAAATAGCCATAAGCATTTGATCAAGATGAGGTGATCAGATCACATGGTGAATGATTAAATTAAAACTATTGTGGAAATGTCACATTGCTATTAGTCCCCCCAAATACTTAAAACACTCCTCATTTTGAACACACTTATCCCATAAGTTTTAGCAATGTATCTTTTACTGTAATAAAGTTTTAAAAATTTAACTACTCACCAAATGTTTTGATTATCCCTTGTATATCTGCATTTATATAAAAACTATATATTTTTTACATGCATCTCCTTCCATACATATATAACTTTACATATGTGCATAAATTATATCTATTCCCATATATACCTCTTTAAATCTCTCTCTCTCCCTCTTTCTCTCTCTCTCTCTGTATATATATATATATATATATATATATATATATATATATATAATTAAACCACTCCTCCTTTGAGTTGTGGTTGTCAAGTATTTTACATCCCAGCAACAAGAAAACTGACTAATAAAGTAGGATTGTGTCCAAGGTTACATAGCAAGTAATTGGCAGAGTCAAGATTTAAATGCAGAAGGTCTGGTTCAGCATTCATTTTAAATCTATAGAGTGCCTCTCTATTGGTGATAAATATGCAATGTTTTCACGAAAACATTCCAATGTCTTTTAATCTTCAAGTTAAGAAAGCATGGAATTGGCTGGCTTTTATAGAACTACTGATTATTCAGAACATCATTGTGAATGCTTATGTAGATATCCTTTGTTGAAATGAAACAGCTCTTCACTCCTTGGATCAGTATATCTCCCCAATTCAGTTTCACTACTTAACAATTTGTGAGGAAGGAAATACAATTTTTATGTAGTAAAAGAGCACTACCATCAAGACTTTTTAATATTTAACTCACGAAATCAATAATTCTCAACTATAAGTAATACAGTAATCAAATTACAGTATAATAATTTTCAAAGGAATACACTTCTATGTAATATGTGCAATATACTAATTGATTCCCATTTTTGGAATTTCCTTAAAAATAATAATTCAATATAAATACATTTAAGTAATGTGTGGATATCACAGGTATGATTAACTTACCTTGATGTGACCATTTTGTGAATTGTAAAGTAGTTGGAAAATTTGTTTATTCTAATATTACTCTCTAATTTGGAATTATTAAATATTTGAAAGTGTCTTTTTCATCCCTTTTATTTACTTTAATTGGTGAAATTTTATTGTATTAATATTTTTATTACAGATAGGCACTATTGTTAGCACAATTAGAAAATTAAATATTCCTTCACTTTAACAAGTTCATACAAATGAAATTTTTTTCTTTTCTAATTTTTTTTTTTTTTTTTTGTGGGTCCCGGGTGTCGACCTCAGGACCTCGTGCACCAGCAGCAGGCGCCCTTGCCGCTGAGCGATATCACCGGCCCTTTTTTTGTATGTGGGTACCTGGAGTCGAACTCAGGCCCTCGCGCTTGCCAGGCAGGCGCTTACGCCGCTGAGCTATCTCACCGGCCCTCTTTTCTAATTTTTAATGTGTTTTTTAATAAGTCCTCACTGGAAACTTTAAATCTGTACAAAATTGGACATATATTTACATAGGAAAAATATATAATTTTAATTTTTATTGATTAAACATGTAGTATATGTATTTTCAGTATTTTATTTTGAATTGTGAAATTCTGAAGTTTCTTTGCTTTGGTAGTTTAATTTAAACTAGGAACTGTTTTACAGTGATTTTAATAAAGGACTTAACACCTTTGCAAGCCCCTTCGCAGGTTTTGGAGAATTCAGTTAGGCATCATTATTGCTAATGCAGTACTGATGTGTGTTCTGTGGAGACTGGGGTTTAACTTAATGTCATTTCCATATGCAAAGTACCTATTGTATCTAGTAGAATAGTTCTATCTAGTAAAATCTTCAGAGAAGATTTAAAACTATTCCTCAGTTTAAAAAAGTTGAGTATTACATTTGCATTAATGTCAATAACAACACTATATACCAGTGAAAATATCATGTCCTCTCTTTCTGGATGGTAAGACATTTTCTATTATATTTAATTTTTTTTTTTTTGTGGGTACTGGGGGTCGAACTCAGGACCTTGCGCGCCAGTAGGCGCCCATGCCGCTGAGCTATCTCACCAGCCCTCTATTAGATTTAATTAGATTGCTATTTCATGTAATAATTTATGAGAAGAACCAATGTTTAAGATTGACAAACATTTTTTCTGCAAGTGGCACATACGCCACTGTCTTCATATCGTCATTTTCAAATGAGTTCTCTTGATGTAATCCTGTTTTTCTAGTTCTGATTTTACTGGATGATTGAATATGTATAGAATTGATACAATTACTCTAAAAGATCATTTTTCCCCTTTCTACATTTGCATGCATTGCTTTACTCTCTGGAGAAGTACCAGGCTATTTTCAGACCTTTCAGTCTTTATTGTTCCTTCTCATCTTTTCCCTAACTTCAAACAGAATGACAATTTTCCATAAGAGGCTTTTCCAAAGTCAAGGCTTTTCCAAACACAGTGCAATCAGCTGACCTATTTCATATGCAGGCTTCTTTCTCTTAACAACATATTCTGCACTATCATGTGAATATATTTTAATACCAAGAGAGATGTAGGCAACACCCAGTTTTTTCTTCTTGTTTTACAGAAGGCACACACTTTGCATGTTACTTAGTTACCTCATTTTTCAATTTTTCTTGCACTGTTTCCTAAAATTGAGTAGCTTGCTATTTTTCTGAATGTGCTCCATGATTCTTTCACACTTCTGTGATTTTATTTGCTCCATTTCCTTCTCCTAAATTTGAGATTTTTCTGGCATGCCTCCTACTATGTCCATTACTCATTTCCAGATCTGTTCCTTATTATTAGGTAGTTTCGGATGTTGCATTAGGTTGCCCTTTTCCTTCCCTCGACTCTGGCACTTCTTTGGCATAATCTCCATTCCATTGTGCATAAATATTCTTTCTTTATATAGTTCTCTCTTTACAAGTTATTGCTTAAGGAAAGATGCCATGCTGTCTTTGTATCCCATGTAGCACATAACACAGATTTTATTCCATGATATAACTTGCCCATATCAGGAATAAAAGATGACGACTATGTAAACTATGGAGTAAATGTCTGAGAAGGTGAATCTTGAGGCGTGGTAACTGAAAATGGATACTTCCTGAACCTAGGGATTGTGACCTGGCTGACACTGTGTAGCACATAGTTGATAAAGGCTCTGAAAATCGAAAGGGAACTTTTAAAGAACTTTAAGAAAAGCATGTTTCCTATTTTATAAATCTTATAGAACATACTGCTAGACAAATTAACACAATTTCTGTCCTTTACAATACTGGATACACAAAAGTTTTTAAGGACTAAAGAACAGAATATATATTTTACCTGTTATTTTTTAAATAAATTTAGTTTGTATATTAAAATGTTTTATTTCTTTATCTAGGTCTTCTTTGCAAGTAGACTATTAAGGTTAGGTACTTGGATGCTTAACAGTAACAAAAATGTCTGTGACTTGCCTTATTATTTCATTAAGTGGTAAAATTTCATTGAAATTGCTAAGAAGATCTTTGAAAGGAGTACGCAAAGGAGGATTTTCCAGTTATACTAGGTCAACTTTTAGAGTTGAATTACAAAATGTAACTATTCTGCTTCAGAAGAATCTATTAAAACTGCAAAATTTCATGAATAATAAGTTTAATTCATAAAACCCAATGCTTCTAGTGGGATGACTAAGGAATAAAGTTGGGCAGGCACAGTGTAAGAGCAAACTTAAATAAAATATTATAGTAAAACTAGGAGTACATATTGATGAAAAGCTAATAATATGAGGTATATTTAAGCTGAATTAACCAAGATAGAAATATATTTATCTTCCGCAATACATCACATATTACATGTGTATAACATCCTTGGAGTACAAGAAGCATTATTTAACTTTTTTTAACTTAAATGGGCTGAGTAAGTACATTTACTTAGAGAGGTTTCAGATTCTGTTCTAAACACAGGGAATACAGCTGTGAATGTTCTGTTATATTCATGGATCTATGATTCTTGTAAATGTGGTCCATTGATGATATTGTGAGAAATAAATTCCAATATGAAGAGGGATAAATAAGTCATACTGTAAGGAAATGGAACATGATATATAAAGGACATAATTTTCAAAGAAATAATAATATGGCGTTCAACAAATATAAACTTCATTCAAATAAAAAAATATTTTGGGGCAAGTAAAATTAGCACGTAAGTAAAAGTTTTTATTTGTACTTTTCTTCATTCCCATATGTAGTGAAGTATTTTTATGGTCAAATACCAAAGTAACAGCTTATTAACAATAACCATGTTTGTTCCTTTTCATTGCAATTCTATTTTAAACATGACAGAGAATCAAAGGGCACACTACCAAAGGGTAAAAATTAGTGCAAGTGAAGGATTTCAGGTCAGTGTGAAAAGCTACTTTGCATCATAAAGATTCTGCTAAATATTCAGAGAGGCAGAGGAGATTGGGAAGGGAAGCATTTTACCATTTTTCCCTGAAGAAATCTGACATTTAGCACATTTATATTAACAATGCAATCTTAATCAGCAAGAACTCTTTACAAGGTGGACAGAATGTTTGCTTAGGTTATTGAATTAAGTTTTTATAAACATCAAGCCACATGGCAATGTAGCCCTCACTCTCTGTCAATCGATGGAAATTTAATAAAATACTGCAAAGAAGTGCCCATAGTTAACATGGCTTAAAAACCACCTAAACACTTAGGGATTTCGGCATCTTCAAATCCCTCCGTCTGGCACAGCTGCCTTCTGTATAGCGGACTAAGAATTAGTCCCTGATGAGTTAAGTCAAGAATCTAAATTAGACTTAATGCTTCCAGAGACTGTAAATAAATTGTCTAGAAAAGTGAATAATGAGATAGGGGATGAAGCACTGAATAAACAACAATATATTACTAGGAAAAAGAAAATCTGCAAGATACCTTTTCCTCAACTGGGTGCAGATATCGAATCTGTGACTTAATAACAGAAACCCCATTCTGTTTCTTTTTGTTTTCATATGTAGTAAAGTACTCTGGTTCCTGAGACTGCAAATACATGTTTAAGAGCATTGATAGCGAAAGAGAAATGTAAGACCAGAAAGCATGAACATTTTTGCTATAGAGCTAGAATATTAAAGCTAAAATAGACATAACTGAGACTTCATGGATATAATCAGAGAAACAAACTGAATTTAAAACATTTTGGTCTCTGGGCATAGTGCTGCACACTCTAATCTCAGCCCTGAGAGGCTAAGGCGGAAAGATCATGAGATTGAGTCTAGTCTGGGTGATTTAGTGTTAAAAAAAAGCGAGAGAGAGAGGGAGAGAGAGAGAGAGAGAAAGAAAAAAAGGAAAAATGAAATGAAAGAAACGCTGAAGATGTAGCTGACTGAAAAGACACTGAGTTAAGTCCCCAGTACCACAAAATAAAAGTCATTGGGAGTACTCTCCGGACCAGAATCTCAAAACATTTTTCCAACAAAATTAATTAGTAGTTTCATGGTCACTTTAAATTGAACATATAAACATTAGAGAAATGTCACATCAATCTCAGCCTCTACAAGTAATACCAAATAAAATACTGTGGAACAATGTCGCAGCTATATTTTAAGATAATAATTTCAAAAAATTGAATATATATCACATTTCTAGGCCTTTTTCTAACTTGATATTGTACAAAAATATCTAAATTGATCCAAATCATTTTTGTTTTAAAACCATACAGCTTTTGTACATAGTAACTTATATATTCAAAATTTAAAAATGTATAAATGATAGTTAAATAATTATTGGAATTATAACTTAAAAGATTTTAAAAAGCAAAAGCATACACATATCTTATGGGAAGCATATTATGCTCTATTAAGCATTTGACTAAAGACTTATACATGGTATTTTGTATTTTAATATCAGCTTTAACCTTTTGAATTTCCCAGCTACATAAACCAGCCACTGTAAATTCATAAAATTAAGATTCTTAAAACTCTTAACCTAAGAAAATTGAATATAGCTTAAAAATCATAAAATAATAATCATTTCAAAACAATATTAGATACACGTATAGCAAGTGAAGTTTCAAAATAGCTGGCATATGTAATCTTATTCCAGAAATCATAAGGATGTTTTCCCATTCTGCAAATGAGAATTCTAAGGCTCATGAAGGTGGAATGGCTCTTACATAGTCAGGAAAAGGTAGCACCAGAATTTGAACTAGAGTCACCGCATCGACGCTCCATTGTACTTCGGATGATAAAGTATTGCTTTGACAGTAGGTATGCAAATATTCAGAAGCCAGCAATTTTTATAATTTGATTAGTTGAATGATTTTTATGTAAAATGTGTACAAATTAAAGAACATTTAAAAATAGAGAAGGAGAGTAAAGTTGGTAAAAACTCTCCGATTATGTTAGCAGTGACAACATGTAAACATTTCAGAGAAGTTTCACTCAAACTCATACATTCATCATAGGTCTTTTAAAACAGGTTCAAAATTCACATACTATTTTATAATCTTACTTTTCTCCTTACTAATACATCATAACCTACTTTTCGTATTATCCCATTTGTACAAAATCATTTAAAGAATATGTTACCTTTTTTGTGTCATTGTGTCTGATTGTGCCATCTCTAAACAAAGGCATCTTCTACACCCTGTGGTGAAATGTAATCTACTATGAAAAATATCTCTCCGTGTCATAAATCAAAATTTTTATTGCAGAAGACCTTAAATTCCAGGAGCCCAAGAGTGAACATACTGTTTAATTGTTTCACACAGCAGGTACAGGAGGTAAACATGATGGAAAATTTTGGAAGGAAAACTCAGTAAATTTAATGAAATTCATTTCTCAATGAGATATGATAAATGGCAGGTAAATTTGCCCGAATGCCTGCTATTCCTCTGATATCTTGTGTAGATATTGCCAGGGCTGTGTACATAGACAGAGATTAAGTGAAGAAATCTTAAAATTTTCTAGGTTACAAAGCAAAGGATTCACTAAATATTTGCATATTTTATATAAATTATGTCATTAAATAAATTATGATGTTATATGAACTATTATGTTATTTATCTAGTGATGTTCAAATGTTGTAATATATCCAAGTTATAGAATGAGATCTCTGAGAGAAGATAATCTGATACAAAAAGTGATAAATCAAATACGATTGACTAAGCAGAATTCATATGTACTGTACATTAAAATAGTATCAGTAATACTGGCAGAAATAGTTATTGTGAGTTTTTCATAACAGAAACAATATTTACTAGGATACATGTGGTCCTACTTCAAGGATAATTTAAGTCCCACCTCCTATGAGACAGAAGCCTTTTCTCTCTCTCCCTCTTTTTTCTTCCCTTTCTTTCTTTCTCTTTCTTCCTTCCTTTCTTTCTTTCTTTCTTTCTTTCTTTCTTTCTTTCTTTCTTTCTTTCTTTCTTTCTTTCTTTCTTTCTTTTTTTATTCTCTTTCTTTCTTTCTTTCTTTCTTTGTTTCCTTCTTTCTTTCTTTCTTTTCTTTCTTTCTTTCTCTTTCTTTCTTTCCTTCTTCCTTCCTCCCTTCCTCTCTCCCCCCTTTTCTTTCCTTCTTTCCTTCTTTCTTTCTTTCTTTCTTTCTTTCTTTCTTTCTTTCTTTCTTTCTTTCTTTCTTTCATCTTTTGCTTTCTTTCTTTCTTGCTTGCTTTCATGATGTGGGATGATCAGGGCTTACAACCAGATAAGCTATTGGTCTGTGCAGAAAATAATTTTTTAGAGAGTTATATACTAACAATGTACTAACAATGAACAATTGGAGTTAGATAAGAACGACACCAAAAATAAAGAAATATTTGTGTATCTATCTAACAAAACATATGCTGAATCTGTATGGTGAAAGTGTAAAACACTGAAGAAAAAAATCTAAGCTAACCCAAGAGACCGAGCATCTGTGTTCAGGAATTGAGAGACCAAATTTATTAAAATAGTACTTCTCTCTGTATTGATCTATAGATTCAATGTAAATGTGATCAAAATCTCTGAAGGATATTTAATATATGTGGAGAAGCTGGTTTTTAAAATTTAAAAGTAGTACAAATGTAAAAGAGATAAGAGAGGATGTATACCTTTGACAGTATTATTTGTATTTATTTTATTTTGATTGAATATAGAATTCAAACACAAGATTCAACAAATAAAATTAATTTCACAAATATAGTTTAATAAATAAAGTTAATACTCTTGTAACTAATATCCTGATCCATAAATTGATCCTTACCAGCACCAGAAAAATTATTTCTGTTATAGATCATTCTCATATGTGACTTGTTTTATTTCTTTTTTGTTTCTTTGACCTACTTACCTGTCCCAGTACCACAGGTCAATAACCTCTACAGTTTAATGTTGTCTCCCTATCTGGTAAAATCTTCCAACTTTGTTGTACTGTAAGAATTTTATACATTACCTTGCATCTGTTTCTGGGTGGGACACTTGTTTTAACATGCATTCAAATCAATTAACTGTGTGGGACAGTTAAGTTTACCACTGAAGTCAACACCTAGACTTCTCCTGACTCCTGGACTATTCTCAATTCTGATACCAAGTACCATGTGGCAGGACACGGGGTGCATCCCCTTTAGCTACCAAGGGCCAGGCACCAAGTGTGATGAGTGGTAGATAAGATCCGGGAGGTGGCTGGCACATAGAGTCCTTTTCCATATCCCTTTGGCTGGGCTTCTGAGGCCTCACTTTCTGTGCAGTCTGTCACAGTATCGGATGGGACAGAACGACTCTGTGAATCCTTGTGGTGTAGTGGCCATCTACAGAGTGCGCCATAACAAATCGACTTCCATTTTTCTTTTTCCTAATTTTTTCTAATATGGAAACTCATACTTAAGGATTAATACTTCAGGTTCTTCTTCAGATTCTACTTTCTTTTTTTTTAATATTACTTTTTTTTTCTTTTATTAGTACACATTTACAGTACATGCTTTTTACAGTCCTTTTGAGGAGTTGGTACATGTAGATAATACAGCTTGGGGGTTGTTTTGTCCCTTCCCTCCTCCTACCTTCCTCCCTCCTCCTCTAGTTCCCCTTTCTCCAGTTTCATTCTTGTTGATATTATTCATCAAAGTTCATGTTTATGCCATAAAATATCCACATTTATTGAGTGTATTAGGACTTTGTACATGGCATATTTTCACTCTACCTATTTCCCATCCCTCACCCTCACCCCTCACCCTTGGTCCCCTGGACCCCTTCCCATCTGCAAGAGATCTATCACCTTGTTGTCTTCTATCCTTCTTTTAATTTTCTCTTAGATTGTACTTCGCCTTACACAAATGAGAGATACCATATGATGTTCAAGTTTCTGTGTCTGATTTTTTTCACTCAACATCATATTTTCCAGGTGCATCCATTTTCCTACAAATGTCTCAGATTTGTCCCTCTATCTAGCCTAATAGTATTTCATTATATATAGATAACACATTTTCTTTATTCAATCATCGGTTGATGGGTATACAGGCTGCTTCCAGGATTTAGCTGTTATGATTTGTGCTGCTATAAACACTGGTATGCATGTATCGCTGTAGTATGATATTTTAAGCTCTTTGGGGAAGATACCTAGATGGGGATAACTGGGTTGTATGGAATTTCTAATTTAGTTCTGATATTTTAAGCTCTTTGGGGAAGATACCTAGATGGGGATAACTGGGTCGTATGGAATTTCTAATTTAGTTCTTTGAGAAATCTCCATACTGATCTCCATAATGGTTGTACTAATTTGCATTCCCACCAACAGTATAGGAGGGTTCCTTTTTCACCATAGCCATGTCATTAGAGAAATGTAAATTAAAACAACCCTAAATTCCAACTTACTCCAGAAAAATGACAATCATCAAGAAATCAACAAAAAATAACAGATAGTATTTTCTTAGAACTTGATTAAGATCATTTGCTGGGCTATTTCTGCCCTCTGGATTTTTATAAATTTTTAAATCTCCTGCATATACACACAGAAACACACTCACAGCTTATGAAGTTTTATCACAAATTTTGTTGTTATAAAGCAATTTGCAAAAAACTTACTATCAGTTAAATATCAAGTATTCTTAATTTACTGATATAGCAAACTCCATTTATTAATGTTTTCTTTCATGTCAACAAAGTTTATGCATTTTAATATAAATGTTACATAGCATTTTGACAAACTTTTTTCTAAATATATAATATTGATGAAATATATTGATACATGACAGAATAAAATATGATATAGCTTATGCAAATTTAAATGGTAATTTCCCATTTATTTTTAACTCTGAGCCAGTTAAGTTTTAGATTTTGGTTTTAAATCCTATGTCCTTAGTAAACATTGGTAAACACTGGTAAACATTGGTGAACATGGACAATTGGTAAATGATAATGTGTGTACATATATATATACACATACATACATATACACACGTAGTTTTTTGTAATACTAGCTATATAACATAAGATTTATTTGTTTCTTGCCTATCATTGTTTTCTTGGCATATTAGGTAATCAAGTTTCTCCAGTAACACATTGAACAGAAATGGTGAAAGTGGGAATCCTTGACTTATATCTAACTTTAAGAAAAATTAATGTTTTTTAGATATTTTCTAAGATTGTGACTATCTTTCATCAGGTTGAGGAATTTACATGGAATTTGTAGTTTATCAAGATACTTTATCATGAAAATATTATGAATTTCACCATATGCCTTTTCCATATCATATTTGTTACTATGGTTTGTTAAGGTAGTAAATTTTATTGATTGAATGTGGAACATACTATAACCTTGAATTCCTGTGATGAACACAATTGACTATCATGTAAAATTATTTGCATGTACTACTACATTTGCTTTGTTTATATTTTGTTTTGGGTTTAGAAAAATACTAACCTGCAATTTTTCTTTTCTTATGTGATTCTCCCCAGGTCTTGATCAAGATCAGGCTAAATTATACAATGAATTACAAAATGTTTACGGCCTGTCTATTCTTCGAAATATTTTTGCATACTTTGGAAAGTGAAAGTCAAAGAAATAAACAAACAAATAAACAAAACTCTTCACAAATGAACTTCCTCTCCACATGGTTTTATCAAATACTCAAGGAAGCCATAAGATATTTTTATTTTGGATACACAGTATCTAGTAATCTCACTTGAACAGTTGTCAAGTATTTAGGACAATGTGAAACACACCCAGAGCCTAAAAATTAAGGTAGAAAGTAGTATCTTGGATTTGTTTTCAATTAGCTTTTTCTGTATTGGGCCAACCTATCACAAACCCTAAAGCCTGAAAGTACTCAATAATCTCATTTATGGAGCACTGGAGATGCACATGGTGCCTACAGACGGTTCAAGTCCTTGTTGAATAGTTCTAGAATTATTATGGTTTTTCATTTCTGCTTTTAGTTGTGTTACTTTTAGTTGTAATTTTATTTTATATATTTTTAGTTTATCCATTGTATTTGTTTTTCCTAATTTTGACATAAAAGTGTTCATAGTATCTTTTGGTTGATGCTTAATAACTATAACACCTCTAGTAGTGCTTTATGTTTGTCTTCTGACTTCCGTTACTTGAGACTTCTTTCATAATTTTACTGCTCTTGCATGTCAGAAGTATCTTTTTTAATTAAATATCTCAGAAAATTGATTTTTAACTCCTTTTCAATATATCCTCTTATTAATATTTGTAATCTTCATGATATTCTCCATTCAGCATACTCCATGTATCCTTTGCTGTTTTCCTAAATTTTTTTTTTTAATGTGGGTACTGGGAGTTGAACTCAGGACCTCGTGCTTGCTAGCAGCCGCTTGTGCCACTGAGCAATATCACTGGCCTTTTTTTTTTCCTTTTATGTGGGTACCGGGAGTCGAACTCAGGACCTCATGCTTGCCAGGCAGGCGCTTGTGCTGCTTAGCCATATCACTGGCCCTGTTTTCCTAAATTTTGTGTGACCTCAAAGTTCACAAATTTTCACACTTTTTGTTTTCTAATATTTCTATTTAGGCATTTTAAATACATGTTTAAATTTTTATATACTATTTTTTTTTTTTTTTGTGGGTACCGGGGGGTCGACCTCAGGACCTCGCGCGCCAGCAGGCGCCTGTGCCGCTGAGCGATATCACCGGCCCCTTTTTTGTATGTGGGTTCCGGGAGTCAAACTCGGGCTCTCGCGCTTGCTGGGCAGGCGCTTAAGCTGCTGAGCCATCTCACCGGCCCCCAATATACTATTTTTAACATTCATTTAAAATTACTTAATTTTCAAAGTTACATATTTTTTCCTGTTCAGGTTGATTATATATATCCTGCTTCTCCCCATACTAATTTATTTATAAGCTACATGCTTCTATTCTTTTAAAGGTCTTTTGAATAGTTACAGCATGCATATATTCTTATACATTCCTATCCATTCTGGCCACATTATACATTAACATATATACTCTTAATTGTGTTTTGATATTTACTCAATAAACTTAGAACTATTTGCTTTAAGCTTCTCATTGTATTGAAATCTTATCTATTTTGACTCTCTGTAGAGCTCCCTCGACTTCAAGGTTCATTATTGCTTCCTCTTTGGTCTATTTTTCACTCTTCATCCCATGTGGAATATTCATCTTTAATATATACATATAGTAACACAGAGTCCTTAGTCCTCAGTTTGAAAAATGCTAGTTTCTCATAGATTGGTCTCTATAGTCAAAGTTTACTTTTTAATTCAGTTTCTTTTTTTTCCAAGTTTTACTTTTTATTAGTACATGGTTGCAGTACATAATGATTACATTACTCACGGGGAATTGGTACATGTGCATAACACATCGTAATTCTTTTTCACCTCCTCCTCCTCCTCCACCTCTCCCCTCTCTTCACTTCTTGACCCCCTTCCCTTTTGCAAAAGATCTATCTCCCTGTTTCCTGTTATCTATCTTTTATTTTGGTCTGTTTTTATATTTTGTGTTTCTCATTGAAGGAGAAGCATGTGATATTTAAACTGTGTGTCTGATTTATTTCACCTAATGTTATGGTCTCAAGGTGCATCCATTTTCCTACAAAGGATTCAAATTTATCCTTCTTTAGGGAAGAGTAGTACTCCATTGTGTATGAATACTACATATTCTTTATCCGTTTATTTGTTAATAAATGTGGCAGGATTGGCCAGAGGTATGTAAGAGGTGAATATGAAGGGGTAAGAGACTTTTGGAGCCACACACCCAAAACCTCCTGGAATGTATGATTAGAGATTAAAAGATAGCCTACAGGGACACAAGTCAAAACAGGATAAAACACATTATTTTAAGGAATGAATGCTCCAGCCCTCATCCTTCTCATATTCTGCTTTACTCCTTAGATTGGCCCTAAGGTCAGTCATGTAACAGACTACTCTTACTTTCCCATGTCCTTCCTCTGCATCCTAAATGAATTCATGTATAGATGTCCTTCCTTTGTCCTTTATCTTTGCTTCTTGGTTCTGTCAATAAAAGCCACAGAAGCTTCAGCTCAGGGCTGTCTTTATGAGACTTTCTCACACTGAGGGGGTGGCTCTCAGTTAAGGGCATCCTTTTGGGCCTTCTTAGACTTCAAATTGGACACTGACTCCAAGTAATCTCTCACCTTTTGTGCTGTGCTGCAGTTGTGAACTGTGACAAATAAAGATATAGGGTGCTTCCAAGATTTGGGTATTATGAATTGTACTGCTATAAATATGGGTGTATACATGTATCACTGTAATATGGTGTCTTGAACTCTTTTGGGAAGATACCTACAAGGAGAATAGCTAGGCTGAATGAAATTTCTATTTTTAGTTTTTTGAGTTTTTACTGATTTCCCTAATGGTCATCCTATTTTACATTTCTACCAACAGTGTAGAAGGGTTCCTTGTTCACCATCTTTAGACATTGGAGAAATTCAAATTAAAATAATACTGAGTTTCCATCTTACTTCAGGAAGAATGGCTATTAACATTCTTTCAATTTAAAGAATACATATGCTACTTAATTTGAACTTCAAATTATTTTTTTAAGTATACACCATTTTTACTTTCCTAGAAAATATGCATGAATTTAAATTACAGTGTGTTTTCATCTTTTAGATTCCTACCATGCTTAACCAATGTACTGTCATGTAAGAGGTATAGTGGAAGTGTAGAAGACATGAATGAATGAATGAATGAATGAATGAATGAATGAACCAGTTGGCGCAGGCTGATGCCACATTGTCCTTGGCTGATTGGAAACTGGCATTCAGTCAATAAGACTCTCTAAATTGCTTCCACAATAAAATGGCATGCTTCCTACTGTGGCTAGTCATTGATTGATCCTGTTAGATTGAAACGGCACCTGTTTCTCTTTTAATGTACTTCAGTGCATATCAAGCATGCTTGATAACGCAGATTGAATTGTTCTAAATTGGCTTGAGTCTCCTGAAATAATAAATGAGGCAATTATATCTTTGAAAACAATTGACTTTAATGAGAATATTTCTGTATCTGGCAATTCTCAGTCATAATTTATTTATATCAGGGCTTATGATTCATCATTATAATTTCTTTCAAATTTTGTAAGAAAACTCATCACTATGAGTGTAAGTGTCTTATTCTAGCAGCTGCTCTTCATGGGATGATATTTTCTGCAAGCCCTAAACTTAGCATTAGCAGTTTTCAGCTTGTTTTTTTCTTTTTTTGTTTACATTTGAAATATTTCTACCATATAAGAATATCATCATAAGAATGCAAGAAAGAAATATATGAAGTTTTAGGAGGGCCTGCTAGCAAACTGTAGGATTCTTTGATTTCAGGTAGGCATGTTAATAACAGAAATCTCCCTTCCCCATGGTGATGGTCTATAAAAAGAAACTGGAGCCCATTATTTTTTTTCCAAGAGGCTCATTGTGCCCAAAGGGTTTCTTTAGGGTTTGCTTTGTGAAGATTTAGCCACTTCTTGATGATTCTAGAGAATAACATTTTTTTTTTGTTGTATTTGCAAAGAATTAGAATCTCTAGTTGCTGGAGAAGAAAGAGGCAGGCATTACTGCAACACTATAGGGGTATTTTTAACCCATTTCAATCTGTTTATTGCTTTCATTCTATCTGTGTTCATCTCGTGATAGATCCACCACGGATCTGTAAGGCAATTCAGAGGATTGGGAAAACCTAGATGACAGATGACTACCTGAAACTTAAAGGCTGTATACAAATAACCTGGAGGACATTAGAAGCCCCTGCCATAAAAGAAAAAGACAGAAGAGCGTGGCTGCCTAACTTGTTTGTAATTATTCTAAAAATATTTAGTAAGCTTTTATGAGGAATATTCAGTTCATATTGATTCCAATATCAATTGTTTGAACATTTATTACTTGAATTTATTACACATTCATTTGTCCCATATATATGGAAATGAATTCATATAAATGCTAAACAGAAACATCAGAACTTTCCTTAAAATGATGTAGGGATGATATAGTATTAGAGACAGCTAAGTTAAGTAGAAATATTGTAGGCAGTCAGACAGGGCTGGGCCCTCAAAGGGTTGGTGCAGAAGACAACTGTGGCGGGAGGTGCATTCACTGAAGGCCAGGCTTCAAGAAAAAGAGGAACCACTCACCCATGTACTTCCCCTAGGGATGAACAGCAGTGATTGAGATTCTGAATAAGCATCAATCACTTTGGGTGGGGGACAAAAACCTCCTTAATCACCCCTTCCAGGCAAGTCCTTGTCCATCCCATGTGCACTTGCTCCGTGAGTTCCTTCCCCATTTGATCCCCACTTAATCCATATTACCCAAGTGACTATACTTGTTGTAATCTTATAGGCTGACTATAGTTTTATCCCACCTCACACCCATCCTGTGATTTTCTTTTGGATCAATATTACCTAAGCAACTATACTTGTAATCTTATTGATTGATTAAAGTTCTGTCCCCCCTTGAACCCACCTCACCACGTGGCTTTGCTCCATAAAACACCCTTGAAAAGCAAGGTTCGCAGGCAACACACTTTCCAGGCCCTCTTCTGCCCCTCTTAGACAGAAGCGTTCTTTCTCTCAATCAATTCTTCTCTCAGTTAATTTTAGAAAACAGGTGCTCAGCATTTTGGACATCTAGCAGGTTGGGAGTTTCTTTCCCCTATATCATTAGGACCTCCAAATAATCCAAATAATGTAAGGGAAACGTTTTCACTCCCAACCTGCTAGCCTGCTAGATGTCCAATATGCCCAGTTTGTGTTCTGTAAAATCAAAGAATGAATTCTAGGAACAATGGAGTTTAAGGGTAGAAAATATTTACTGGGGGAAAGAAAGCTATATTTTTTGGGGGAAAGAAATCTTCTGTGTAAGACAGACATAGGGGTCCCATGTGGGTTGCCAGGGACCCCACTTCTGAAGGGAGCTTTATAGAGCAAAACCATGAGGTGAAGCGGGTATAAGATGGGACAAAACTATAATCAACTAGTAAGATTAAAAGTATAGTCACTTAGGTAATATTGATCCAGTGAAAAATCACAAGATAAGTATAAGGTGGGACAAAACTATGGTCAATCAATAAGATTATAATTGCTTAGGTAATATTAACTAAATAGAGATCAAATGGGGAACAAGTAGCAAGTGTACATGGACTGAACAGGGACTTTTCCTGGAAGAGAGGTTTTTGTCCCCCACCCAAGTTGATTGATGTTTATTTAGAGTATCAATCATGCTGCTCATCCCTGGGGGAAGTCTGTAGGTGTAGTTATTCCATTTTTTGTCTTGAGGTCAGGCCTTTAAGGAATGCGCCTCCACCCACAGTTGTAATGAGTCTGTACTGACTCCTTTGAGGGCCTAGCCCTGTCTGACTGCCTACAATATTTCTGACCAATTTAGCTGTCAATAATTAGATAGGTCAAGTAGTGTCAGAGATGCTGCAGTGCATGACAATGAGGAGGACACAGAAAACTGATGTTCAGAGGAGGCTTTCCAAACTACAGATTTAGAGGTTGAGATTTCAGTCTCAGGTTAAAACAAAGCAGATACTCATGTAAATATAAGACATGAAGCATTCATGGTTTTGTGTGAGTGCCTATCTGTGCGACCATAAACAAAATGATAAACATATCTTTTCTTTTGAGACAACGTTCGTCATGGGTGGACAGTGCAGATTAGTAGAGAAAAGTGTATTTAGAGCAGAAAAGTTTCCCATTGCAGATATACTACTTACTACTATTGGTAACTCACTTTGCCCCTTTGAACGTCAATTTCCTCTTTTTAAAAATAGACTTAGCAAAATCTCATCTGTAAAGCAAATGAGATGATTACCTCAAAAGGCATATGCAAAGTATTTGACATATACAAGGCATTCCAGTAGTATTAGTCCAACCTCCCAATTATAATTATTTAGTTTCCCTTTAGAAAATATCACATATTGCTTTCATTGAGAGGTGCTTAAATGTAAGATGGTCTCATTCTCATTCTTCATTATGGCCTGTCTAGACAAATTTTAGGTTGTTATCATTACAATATTATGTTTCTTTAATACAGTAATCATTCTGAGCTGTTTTTTATCTATGTCATTTGTTTTAATGATCCACTAACTTCTCAAAACCTGACTCCATTATTTATCCTCAATTTCTTGGCTGTCTTTAAAGATCAACTTTACATTAGATTCTAACTTTTAGTCTGACGATGGTCTTTCATTTTCTCACAAGGTCCTTGATAAAGTACACCTTTTGTAATTTTTTTCCTTGAAAGACCATAAAGATCCCAGGGTTTCTTGATAACTTCAAATTAAAATACTGTACATTCCTATTTAGATTTATATATTGGTGATTACAAATGGCAAATGATGAAAATAATTCTGTTACTGATAAAGTCCTGAGATTTGATTTGATTTTTCCAAATTGTTATGTTCATCATCAGATTATTTATAATTGGAAATCCATCAGTGGGTGGGTATAGTGGGGTTGGGAGAATTAGACAGAAAATGCTTTTATGGAAATAATGTTCTAGTTTTTCAAGTAAAATTTTTATGAGGTTTTAAAACAAAATAAATATTACTGAATATAAGTAACTTGTTGCCAGTTACTGGGAAAGTAGAGTTTAACTGAGTTCTATAAGAAAAACAAACATCTACAGTTGTGAACAAGAAGTATGTCAGAAGATGGAGTAAAACGTGAGCATGACCCTGTGAATCAAACTAGAAATTTCTATTGCATTCACTAGGGAAAAGACAACTTGCCTCTCGCTGAATTTCCTCCTGAGAGTAGTTCACTTAAGGCTTAATTCTTTGAGATAATCTTTTTGACACATTTTGTTGGCAATGGATTACTTCTGTAAGTTATTAAATTTTTGGCTTAAAAATCATCAAATAAGTGTGAAAAATAGACATTGCTGCATCACTCTTTCTGAAGTGGAATTAAAGATGATATAAAAATTACTTAAGAGGTAACTGTCTTTGGTGTATAATTTTTTTTTTTTGTGGGTACCGGGGGGTCGACCTCAGGACCTCGTGCGCCAACAGGCGCCCGTGCCGCTGAGCGATATCACTGGCCCCTTTTTCGTATGTGGGATCTGGGAGTCGAACTCGGGCCCTCGCGCTTGCAAGGCAGGCGCTTACACCGCTGAGCCATCTCACCGGCCCTGTCTTTGGTATTGAAACAAATTACAGTGTTTCCTTTGTGAATTGACTTGATGCAGCATGGAGCTGGTTATATTAAATATATTTAATATATTTAATTATTATAATATTATATATTATAATTATTATATATATTATAATTATAACTAAATATTTTAATATATTTAATATATTTAAATATAAATCTAAAATATATTTACATTTATACATTAAATATAAATGTAAATATATTTAAATGTGGAAGTCAAATTTCAAGAATATTGTTTTTTTAAGATGCTATTCATTGTGTGTTTTTGGCACCCTTGTGGAAGGTCAGTTGACTATATATGCCTAAGTTTATTTGTCGGCTGTCTATTCCATTCCATTGGTTTGTGTGTTCATTTTTATGTCCATAGCATACTGTTTTAATTTATATAGCTTGTAACATATTTTGAAGTCAGGAAATGTGACACTTCCAGGTTTGTTCTTCTTTTTTGTGATTGCTTTGGATATCCAAAGTTGTTTGTAATTCCATATAGAGTTTGAGAGTTTTCTTATTTCTATAAAAAAAAATGCCAGAGGAGTTTTTATAAAGATTATATTGAATTTATAAATAGTTTTGACAGTATGGACATTTTAACAGTATTAAGTCAAGTGCATGAACACTGTAATTTATTTTTGTCTTTTAATTTTTTTCATCAAAGTTTTAAAATGTTTATTATAAATAATTTTTACCTCCTTGAATAAGTTTATTCCATAATATTTTATTCTTTCTCATAGTATCATTAATAGAGTTTTTTTTTCTTTATTTTCTTTTCAGATGGTTCTTTATTGGCCTATAGAAATGTAAAACATTTTTTATGTCTTACAACATATTGAATTTGTTAGTCTTAATTTTCTTTTAGATGAAGTCTTCAGGGTTCTCAACTTAAAGTCGTGTCATCTGAAATCAGAAAAAAATTTTACTATTTCCTTTCTTAGGTTTTTTTTTTCTTTCTTTTTTGAGCCTACTTGAGAGTTTTTATCATGGAAGTGTGTTGAATTTTGTCAAATGCCTTTTTTTCGGTATCTATTGAGATGATTTTATGATTCTTATCCTTAATTCTGTCAGTATGGTATATCACATTAATGATATGCACATGTTAGATTATATTTGTATACTGGGAATAAATCCTACTTGTTATGTGATTCATTCTTCAAGACGTAGTGTTGAGAAAATGGGATATCCACATGTAAAATAACATTGTACCATTAATTTATATCACACACAAAAATCATCTTATAATTTCTACCACTCCTGTTAAAAACTGTTAAGATCTTCTTCTATTTACTTATTTATTTATTTATTTATTTATTTATTTTTGTGGGTACCGGGGGGTCGACCTCAGGACCTCGCGCGCCAGCAGGCACCCTGCCGAAGATCTTCTTTTAATACTGTGGCCAACAGTATGTTTTTCTTGGATGATAAGAGGTCAATCTTATCAATATAAAATTATTATATGTCTTTGATTTTGTTGAGTTCTTTATATTCAAATGATCAGTTGCCTTCCCAAGGAAAGTTGGAGTACATTGGAGAATTACACCTCAGTGGAGGTATGGATGCAGTTCAGTGGCTGAACATTTACTGAGTATGCAGGAAGCCCTAGGTTCAAATCTTCATGCCACCTCACAAAATATATGCACATTGGTGTGTGAGTTTATTGTGATGAGTAAAATAAGTATACATATGGATTTAAATATCTGTTTTCATGTATATTTCAATTTTCTTAGCTTGTACTTTAGTCCATGATAGTTAGTACTTAATAATAAGTAGTGATTACTACTGCCATTTATGGTCTCTTTTGGGGAACATATATTATCATTCCTTGTCCCTGATTATAACTACAGTATTAGAGTGTTTTTTCAATTGCACTATTGACTAATGATCCCTATGTTAGACAAATGGAAAATCTGACAAAATAATCAAAACATGTAAGGTTTTGGTAAGTTTAGGTTTGATAACACAGTTCTCAGAGTCAGATAATTTAATGGTCTTATGGCGTTCACATTTCCCTGTCCATTATGAAGTTCACAGTGTGTGGGCAGCAGGGTCGTGTGGTCATACAGAACACATAGCTTGCATCAGCATCCATGTAAAGCATCTGTACTTTTGAATGTCCAATCACTGTGATCCACACAACTTTGTATTAGGAATAGATTAGAAGACATCAATGACCAAAAATCATCTGACCATAATAATCAGTCAACCCTTTAACATTACAGTAAATTATTCATCTCAGTCTTCTTACCACAGTTCTCAGTAGCACTTCTAACAAAGCAAATTCAAAATATGAGAAAGAGGAAACCTCTGTCATTTTCTCCCAAACGAAAATTTTCATTCAAACAATTGTTTAAACTATAATTATGCCAGTTTACCTATTTATCTATTCTCTGTCATTGTCATGGATAACTGAAAAATGCCAATAAAAAGAAGATTAGAGCTTGCATACAAAGTGTTTGGAGGCAGGGAAACCCATGAGACTGGAACAAAAGGAAGATGATTCTAGCATTGAACATTATTGACATAAGCATGAAAAACTTAGGCAGAAATGACTAGTGTAAGAAAGAATAATCTTTTTCACCTTTCGGGGAAACAAGGAATTCTTGGAACATTTGTGCTTCAGATGAGAGCAGGGAAATGTTCGTTAATTCATAGTGAAGCCCTACTACGTGTCAGACAGTATGTTAAGTACTGAGAATACTGTGCTATGTAATATAGGCATAGGCCTAGAAACCCACCAATTAATACCTGTCCACACTATACAGTATCTTAACACAAATGCCCTTATAATTTACTTTGAGATGAGAATATTGTACTAGATTTCAGGCCATAAAGAGAATAGAAGAAAAGGGAAATATTTTCTCCAAATAGAAACACAGGAATATTTGTAGAAAAAAATGAATTTATATAGGAATCCCATCTATAATATTTTAAATAAGCTTTGAATCTGCCTATAATAATTTGTTCATTTTATAAGGATTTATTAAAAAAGTATTTAAAAAGATTTAAGAAAGATCTGTAAAATATAACTTTATCTATAAATATCTTGTCTAATTGGTGACTGTGTGTATTTATATTTGTTTGAATGAATTCCTCAACATTGTTTTAGCACAACAACAATGATAAACATTGATGGAGGTTAATGGAGATAATTGCCCACTTCAACTACTGCTGCTGACAGATAAATCTGTAAAGAAATGATTGCAGCCAAAGGCATAATGACTTTGCCCCAGGGAACTTTAAAGTCTTAATCAAAATCATTCTTGTTAAGTCATTTTTTAAAATTACCTTTACTAAATGAATACTAGTAATAATCATCTCTTGAAGAGATATTTTATTTTTATCTCTAAACATAAGTAACTCTGTGTATGCTAAGCTCTGATTTATTTGTCAAATATTATCTCCTTTAATGTGCAAAAAATTTCATGTTTTCTTAGTCAATTCAGTCTGCTCAAAGAAAACATCATGAATTGGTAAGTTATTAATGACAGAAATGTATTTCTCAAAGTTCTGGAAGCTGAGAGGTTCAAGACGAAGATGCTGGTGGATTTGGTGCTGATTGGGAGCTGTTCTTCATAGCACCCATGTAGCTGCTGCCTCCTGTGGCAAAAGGAGCAAGGCAGCTCTCTAAGGCCTCTTCTATAAAGAAATTAATTACATGATTAAGGGCTTCTCCTTCATGACCCAATCATTTCTCAGAAGCCCCCACTCCTAATACCTTCTGCTTAAGGGTAAGATTTCAATATATGTATTATGAGGGGACACAGACTTTTAAATCTTAGTACATATGATTGATGCAGTAATTTTCCCCACTTTGTAAATTAGGACAGTGAAAACCTAGTGTGGTTAACCAATTTGTCCAAACTAATAAGTTGCTGAACCACAATATAGACTCAGGCAGTATGATAGTCTGTCCCCAAATGTTACCTGCCCCAAATCCAAGTTAAATTGTTTTATTTGTCTGCATTTTTTGTTATTATCATGTTTTAAGAAAACCATTAATTTGGACATTTTTGTGACACAAGTTTTGATAATTAGTGAGGCAATGCAGTTGATCTGTCTTAGTGTTAGGGCAGAAGAAATCACCAGCAATTTCTTTTCCAGTTAATGATAGAGTATTTTTTAGAATGGTACCTGATTGTTTTTATTGTGGTGAAATATACATGATTATTTCATGTTAACTATTTTACATACAGGGTTCAGTGATATTAAATACATTCACATTGTTGGGCATTTGAATTGTTTGCATCTTTTAACTGTTTTGAATAACACTACTATGAGCATTGGTGCACAAATATCTATTCTCATGACTTTCAATGTTGGGGAGGTATATACATGCCCTTAAATGACATTGCTGAATCATGTAATTCTATGCTTAATATTTGGAGATACTGACATACTACTTTCCACAGCAACTACACCATTTTACATTTCCACCAACAATATATACATTTTCCAATGTTTACCCTTTCCCTCGTTTTCTTCCTTCCTTCCTTCCTTCCTTGTTTCCTTGCTTTCTTTCTTTCCCTTTTTTTTTTTTTGCATAACAGTGTAAAATGTCTTTTTTCTATATTGTGTTCTACTTCATAATCCTATGGGCCTATTAAGCTCATATAAATGCTTATAGAAAATTTGTCTTCCTTTAAACATAGAAGGCACACATTAGTAGCTCAAGACTATGTAGATGAAGATCATGACTTCCTCCTTTTTAAGCATTTGCTCTTGCTTTAGCCAGAAGAGCCCTACAACTATTGAGTTATATAGAGGAGGGAGAATGACTGATGCCACGGAATCCTAGAACATGTGCAAATTGGTTCTAGAGGTATAAGCAATTCTTCCCAAAGCAAGCAAATTTGCAGAAAGGAGATAATTACATCCATGAGTAATACCTAATCACTTAGTACTTAGAAGATTCCTCTCTGCACTGGAATGAGTTAGCTACAATCTGGATTTATGTTCGTTATAATAGGTAAAAATACAGCATTTGGCTTCATTCCAAGGTGCTAACATCTACATATTTACAGAAGACTTGAAAAAATAGATACGTACACATGAAAGAGCATCCAGAGATGAAAGACATAAATCAACGAAGAGTTGTGACATAGGACCCAAGGGAAAAAAATGTTTTGAGGAGGGACAGTCAATAGTATCAAATATATTTTAGAGAGTCAATAGTATCAAATATATTTTATCTGTGAAGAAAAGACTTCAAATTGCCCAAAGGTATTAATGCAAGTTTGTTATGAATTTTTGATTTCTAATATTTTCCTTTGTTAAAAAGCTGTTTCTGTAACATTAACGAGTTTTTATAATTAGTACAAATGTAAAATTTCTCATAGAGAGGAAAATTGGGCAACCTTATTATACCTTAATTTGAATGTTTGTTTATGAGAAGAGACAATGATATGATATTAAGGCTGCTGGTGGTACTCAGTCTCTACATATAACTTTATGTTTTATGTGGGGATAATTTGAGATTATTACCATTTTCCCTAGAAGCCTCAATTTGGATATTGGTTCTGCAGAGTAGCCCTGGGGGAACACCTGCTAAGGAGAATGGGACCTCACCATGAGGCAGGGGGAAATGAGCTAAAGAGAACAGTAATGCTTAATATGTTACGCACATATTCCAGAGTAAATGTACTATGCTGCATCATCCAAAGGGTTCAGCCGGACACTGTACTGTGCTTTGTCATGCCCTCACGACTTTACAAAGCTTTATCCCTTTGCTTGATATGTTTCCTCTTCCTACATTTTATGTGGCAAAAATAACTGCATTTCCTCCATTAGGAATCTTTTCCTGATCTCATGGAGTAATTTAGGAATCTATACTCCCATAGAGCATGTGCATTATAGAATCAGACCCTATGGCTTCCAAAATTGGTTATGAATTCTTCAAAGCAGACAGTTATTCATCATTTTATTCCAGCCTACTGCCTGATAGGATATCATGCACCCCAGTAACTATTGTATAACCAAACTCACCTCTTAAAGTTTTATTAAAGTAATATCACTGCTGCAAGCAGCTTCTGAAATGTTTTCCAGTGACTCTCACATTCTCATCTTTGTAGGACTGGATGGGTTGAACTTGCCTTTAAAAAACAAAGGAAGATGAATAAGTAGTATTACACTTATAATATTAGCTTTGAAGCACTTTGAATTATAATGCTCTGATGAAGTAAGCTGTCATGTGTGCTGCCCTAGAGGATGTGCTACATGGCAAAGTGACAAGGGTAGCTTTCTGTCTTCAGTCAGTGAGGAGCTGAGGCTCTCAGTGGTCAGGGCCCAAGAGTACCTGACTCCAGTTAACATTTTCATAAATGATCCCAGGAAAGGATTCACTCCCATTCAAACCTTAAGATGACTATAGCACAGGATGATACCTTGATTGCAGCTTGGTAAGAAAGACCCATGGCCAGAGGACACACACATAATAAATGCTTTTGTTTTGTGCCACTAAGTTTTAGAGTATTTATTATACAACAATAGCTAATTTATACTATCATTAAGTCAATGGATTATTTATTTGATTAGAAAACAGTTAACAAACTCATTAACATGTTATATACAAAAGTTACAAAGTGAAATTTTCCATAAAGATTGAGATTTTGTAGGGCTCTTAAGCTATAGAAAAAGAGGAACTATTGTCCTTGTGGAAATAAAATGGTATCCCAATATTTTAGTCTGTTTGGCCTGCTGTATCGCTATAGATTGGGTACCTGAAATAGTAAACATTGATTTCTCAGAGTTCTGGAGGCTGAGAAATTCAAGATGAAGGCAGTAAAAGATTTAGTGTCTGGGAAGGACCAATTTTCTGGTTTATAGACTGTCATTTTCTCACTGAAAACTTACATGGTGTAAGTGCAGAGAAAACTCTCCGGGATCCCTTTTATAGGATACTGATCAAATTCACGCAAGTTCCTGTCTTACAACCTAATGACCTCTCAAAGCCCTACCTCCTCATACTATCACCTTAAATGTAATGCTTTTAATGTAGCATATAACTTTTTGGGATACAGAAACATTCAGCTTATAGCACTAAACATTTACACCTTTTCATCTTGAAAATTGGTTAGAGATATGCTATTAGAGTAACCATCAATTTTTCCTAAGCATAATAGAAATTGCAAATATTTAGGTAGATATGAGCCAACCTAGCACCTAAAGTTTCAGTGGAATGCCCAGTTGGAATAAGGAATTGTTTTTATTATTAACAACATCTCTTAGATATTTACCCCAATAATATTATAACTAATTGATTTGGAATAGCATAGTTTCAAGAGAAATTAAGGCAAAATGAAATGAAATAATAAAATTTAGAATTCACATTCAAAATTTACTTTTCTTCTAATATATTTAGTAATATGATCCGAGAATATTTTAGACTTAGTAATAGTACTTAACATTCCATAAATAATAAAAAATAAGTTAGTAAATTTAACATTTCAGAATCTGTTTAAAAATAAAATCAGTGTCTTTTTAAGATATAAACATTTTTCTAAGAGAGAATTATAAAAATGAAAGTCTATATTTCCTCAAATTTTAAAATTAGAAACTTTATGGAGAATAATTTTTGCATTTTATAAAATAATTTTTGCATAACCAGTATTTTACATATGTTCATACTAAAGCAAAAATTGAGATGAAAAGAAAATAGGAAATTCAAGCAACATATCAGATAATCATTTAAAAACAAATGAAATATGACTCACTAATATCCAAAGTATTTTGAATGAATATATGTGTGGATAATAAAATTTGGTTGGGGTCCCACATAGGTGTTTATTGTTTTCTCACAAATTCACAAAGAGTAGAAACATAATTTGTGTAGTATTTCCCCATATAAAACCAAAAAGAAAGTGATGTCCAAAGCTACACACAATGCTAATATGTAATATGGGTATTTTAATATTCATATAATCTTTTAAAACATCTAGACTTCTTTTAAAACTAAAATTTAAAATCAAAGTCTTGGAAGAAGTTCAGTATACTTTCATCTTGCAAAAACCTACATTAGTATTAAAAGCACATCATCATATAAAAGTTGGAAATTTAAAATATCAAAATATTATCTAATTTCAATTTTTCAAATACTCTATATTTTTCTGTGCTACCTTTTAAAAATGCATATATATGTAAATATATATATATATGAATATACATATTTGTTAATTAAATTTTAGTTCCAGACAATATCCTTTCTGCAGCAATGTAAGAACATGTACATTTTATACATTGCACGAAACTAGAAGCAAAGCACAAATGTATGTATTGCTTTCTTGGCTAACCCTGCTCAGCTTTCTTTCTATGTATCTAAAATAAAGATGGGATAAAATTACTTCAATTATTTCTATATCTTGAAACTTAACACTATGCAAATATCCTTGAACCTATTGTATTCCAGAAAAGCAGAAATTCTATTATAAGCAATGTCAGTATCTTTTTGTAATAGCAGGTACAGAAAGGAAAACAATGCATGTCTTGGTGCCTAGGTGACTCCAGCATCATTAAAATCTATGTGTGAAGCAGTAGTCTTCAGTACTTCAGTCAAATTTGAAATATTTCATTTAAATAACTCGTTAAGTGACATATAGGGTTTGAATAGTTCTGAGATTTTATGACAAAAAGCTATACTTTGAGAAATACAACAACCTCTGTAGGATTCCCAGGGTTAGGTTCTTTCTGCTCTATTGTGCTGTCCAGCACCAATTACGATTTCTCATTCTAAGAAAGTCATTGTAAATATATGCTTACACATGGAAATTACCTATAAATCATTTAACTGTGTTCCTGTGGAACTAACATTAATATCTGAGATTATCTTGCTATAGAATTAAGCGAGTAAAGACTGAACAATCAGACATGATTGTATGGATGGAGACAAAATTAGTTCTGGAGGAAATTGCTCTATTGGTTACGACACAGCTGGAATGCAACTTTGAGATTCAGCTTTTGTTATATTTCCTTGGTACAGTGTAGATAGATAGAACGAAGCTTGAAATAGAAGCAAATAGATCCCTTAAAATGGGGAAGCCACAATTGGACATGGAAAATTATGATGGCTTATCATTAAAAACATTTCATGAGAAATATGCTGGAAACACAAGAAATGTTGAGTGATCTACTTTATATTTGCTGAAGGAGGACATATACTAAGAAATGAGAGTGACTACAGAAGGTCAACATTGTGACAAAAATACCACTGAGCTTACTATATTTATTCATCTGTAGAAATACATTCTATTTTCACAAGAATCCCTTGAAGTATATCTTATTATTTCCATTTTACAGGATGAGAAAACTAAAGCCCATAAAGCTCTCATAAATTACAAAATTATCAGTGCAAAATCTAATTAAATTGTATAACTGCATGAATTCTTGGATTTTAGAGCTGGGTAACTGAGAACATTTTATTGGAGTAGTTGGGGTATGAGTTGGAATTTAAAATGCAAGATTGAGAGGAACAGCAAAAATGCTTAGAAATAAAGCATTCCAGTTTTATTTGATTTATTTATTTATTTTGGTAATTTATCAACAAGAATGTATAAGGATCACTTAGAATTGGAGAGACTTCATCCATCGGGAGTTCAATGTGCCTCTCATAGCAGATGAGTTCATTGTTTTTAAATGTTTGGTTTTGAATCAATGGAAGAGGTGAACATTAAAGAAGAAAAGGATTCTATAAACTACTGGTTCTCTGATCAAAGGCATTTCTTCTTACTTATTGCTCACAGTGGTTCATGTTATATTTTGTCCTCTTTTTTTTCAAAATCTTATTTGGATTTTTCATTTCTCTTATCCTGGCAGTGCATTTTGCTTTATTTAATCTTTCTATCAAACATATTTTGAATTTTTAACAGCATCGCCCTTCAAATTCCACTTTCTCATTGGCCTATGAACTCTAATTCAACCTGTAAGTATTTTCCTTGTTAAGGGTAAATGTAATAAGTTGAGAAAAAGACAAAGAAAGTAAATGGTCATATGTTTTCTTTCTGCTTTACTTTTCCATTTAAAAATTTTCCTAACTGTATTTCTTTTTTCAGTTCATCTCTTGTGAGTTACAGTTGGCAAGCGTCGCATTGTAAGATTAACTAAGTAAAGCCAAGATCATTAATTATGAGTAACTTCCATTCATTCTTAGTTTATACTGCTGTACACAGGGTCATGTTTTTGACTAAATGAAACTGTAAAGTACAGGGAGGCCTTCATTAGCATAGCACTCGTAAAACACTTTGATCCGTGTGGCTAGGGACTGTACAATCTAGAAAAAAAGGTATGAACTAAACTAAATTCTAAGCTATAATACATTTCAAAAATCAGGGGAAACTGGTAAATAGTTAATGTAATTCCTTATATTTCAGCTGATATTTTTTACCTTGTTACACCAAATCCCAGAGTAAGCAATATATATAAATTCTTTTTGTGAGCTTATTTTCTATTCTAATCTTTGACATGTATTACAGTAAAATAAAAAAGAAAAAGTCTCTTTGAACTAAAAAATTACATATTCACCAGTTTCATTTTTATTTCTTCATAAATGTCAACTTAAAGAACATTAATTTGTAATGAATTTAGTTTTAGCTGTTGACAATAAAATAAAATTTGTATTAGTTTCTTGAAATAATATCCCCTTTTTGATATAGTTACTTTAACTCATTTGAAAGGACTAAGTATTAAAAAATAACAAAAATATAGATGGTGATAATTTTCAAAATCCAGTATAAAATTTAAACATTTGAAAGCATAATCTAAATACCCCTGATTTAATTGGTCTTCCTTCTTCCAGAAGTGAATATGTTTAATTTTTTTTGAGAGAGGGTCTTGCTGTGTAGTTCAGGCTAGCTTTGAACTCACTATGTAGCCAGGCTGGCCTCAAACTCATGACAATCTTCCTGCTTCAGCCTCCCAAGTGCTGGAATTACAGGTGTGTGCCACCACTCCCAGCTTTGAGGTACTTTTGATACAAATAAAACAATATTTTATAAGACAGTATTTGGTGTTCTATAGACATGGATGTTTCAGTAAATATGTATGATGAAAAGTTTAAATTGTTTCATCTCAGGAAACTATTCACCATATGTCTGATTATTGCTAAGTGGAAAAAATCACTTCATAGTAACACCTAAAAACATTAACTATCACATTCTACTCATTATCTGTAGGATGACTGGACTATAGGCAGTTTTCATTTATGTCTTTCATGAGGCTGGAGTCAGATGGGAGCTGAGGCTAGGGTCATTTTTAGGCTTCTTTAATCACACATCTGATGCTTAGACTGGGAAGACACAAATAGGAAGGGCTCCTGTGGGCTTTCTCACACTCCTTTTCTCTTTTTCTCCATGTTTGGTCAAACTCTCTCCCTCCTCCCACCATGTAGCCAGACTTCTTATATGGAGGCAAAGGGAGTCAGAGTGAATACCTCAAGAGAAATTAGTTAAAGGTGCATGGCATTTTTTTTTTTTTTACCTGTTTTTGAAAGTCACATAGTCATTTTCACCACATTGCTCACTCTTTCTTTCTCTTTTCCTTTCTTCCTTTCTTTTTCTTTCTTTCTTTCTCCTTTCTTTCTTTCTTTCTTTCTTTCTTTCTTTCTTTCTTTCTTTCTTTCTTTCTTTCTTTCTTTTCTTTCTTTCTTTTTCTTTCTTTCTCTTTCTTTTTCTTCTTTTTCTTTCTTCTTTCTTTCTTTCTTTCTTTCTCTTACTTTCTTTCTTCCTTTCTTCCATTCTTCCTTTCTTCCTTCCTCCCTCCCTCCCTTCCTTCCTTCCTTTTTTTCTTCCTTTCCTTCTGTCTTCCTTTCATTCTTTTGTTCTTTCTTTTTCTGATATTGGGCCTTGGATCCAGGGCCTTTGCACTGAGCTGTATCCCCAGCCCTTCCTTTTGTATTTTTTCATTTTGAGACAAGGTCTGACTAAGTTTCTCTTTTGCCTATGCTGGCCTCAAACTTGTGATGCTCCTGCCTCAGCCTCTCAGATGGCTGGGATTATAGGTATGCAGCTCAGTGCCAATCTTAAAGTAATGATAAGCCCAAATTCAAGGAAAAGAGACATTGATTTTACCTCTTAATGGACAGAGAAATAAAAAATTTGAAATCACACTCACCATGTATGCAAACAGTTATCTAATATTTATTCTTTTTTGGGAAAAAGTATCCATTTTTATGTAATAATGACTAATTTTTCAGTTTCCAAAAACCAGTAACTCATTATATTTTATCAATTATGGTTGTTAAATGATGACTGAAAGCACTTATCCCTCCATAGGGCAAGATTTCTGCAAAACAATAGGAAGAAAAAACTAAATATGATGTTTAGCTAGCTGATGTAATTGGTTGGTAGGATCATTGATTTCCAGTGTTTGTTCAAGAAATATTTGTTCAGCACCTAATATGTACTCACTGATCATGTGGATCTACTATCAAAGAAAGAAGAGAAAATTAAAACCATACCAAAACTGTGCATTATTTAGTTCTGGGACAACAATGAAAGCTACATAAATATTAACCTAAGTTTTAACTTTTAAGATCAATTATGATTATTACACTAAAAAATTAAGGAATCTTCCAAACAAATTAGTTAAATATATTTGTATTTTAAATAAGCTAATAGAAAAAAATGCACACTGTCCAAAAAGTGTGGAAAATATACTAAAAAGACATTTGGAAAGGATGAATAAATATATTAGCTGAATATTTAAGCCTCTTAATACTGCAGGACATAACACTGGGTTACAGCAGCCTATCCCTTACTTTTCTACCATAAATTTGTACTTTAGCATAATAGTAGCCAGCTGTGTGTCCCAGTAGATGCACCTGGGAGATACAGGAAGCAATCTTTGTATTTACCTGCACACTTGGTATGAGGAATGGCAAGGTGTGTGCTTTTGTGCAAAACTATCAAACTGGGATTTTTACCCATAATACGCTCCATCTAACGGGTTTTGCATATGTTTACCCGAGCATCACAAGGGGTAAAAACACCCACACCACTCTTCTGTTGTATAAATATGTGTTTTACCATAGTGGAATGTGGTTGTGACATACAGTAGCTGCACCTGTGGAAAGTAAAATCCCATCTGTGCATGCACCCATTTGGCAGATCCAAAGTAGCAACAGGTGAGTTTTACCCATGAAATGCTCATTGCTCAATTTTTGTGCATTTAGGATTTGCTTTTAAAAAAAGTTTTATTTTGATTTTTCTGGTAGAGGTAGCCCAATTCAGCACAATGGCACATGAAAAACCAGATTTGGAAGTTTTGGAGGAGGTTGAAAGTGAATCATCAGATCATTCATGCATGGATGATGAAGATGATAATGACTTTGATCTGGGCCATGTGAACCAAAGTCCCTGTGACAGTGAAATGGGGCAAGAATGGACCAATACAGACACAGGGAATGCAGACCTCCTTGATTCAGATGATGAAGTAAGCAGCAAATAATATATATTTGACTAGTAGAAATGGTACAAAATGGTCACGCAATCAGATGGAATGATCAAATGTTAGAACTAGGTCTGAAAATATGGTGAGGATCTTGGCAGGAGTGAAGCACATTGGATGGGATGCCAACACTGCCATTCAGTGTAGGAAATTGTTTATAACAGACAAAATGCTAAAAGATGTTGTGAAATACACAAATGCTGAAATACAAATAAAATGTTCTGTATGCACCAACAGCCACACCCAAAAATATATTCATTATGACACTTCACTAGCTGAACTGAAAGCATTCATAGGTCTACTGTATTTAGCAGGGCTTTCTCATGGTAATCACCGGAATGTAATGGAAAACCGACGTGTGTGGACTTGAGATTTGCAGAATAAAGATGAGATTGAGGAGATTTGGTCTCCTTCAAAATTGCCTGAGGTTTGTTGACAAAACCACTCACCAAGAAAGAAAAAGAACTGTCTTGCTACAGATATTAGTGGAAAATCTTTTGACTTTTCTCCATTCATGGTGATTTATAGATACAATGCAATTTGTATCAATAAAATTGTGATGACATTCTTCACACAAATGGAAATAGACAATAAAAAAATTCACATAGAATCACAAAAGACTGAATTGCCAAAGCAATCTCAAACAAGAACAAAGCTGGAAGCATCACATTATGTGACTTTAAAATAGACTACAAAGCTATAGTAACCAAAACAACATGGTAATGCCATAAAAATCAGACACACAGAACAAAGGGATATAAAAGAAAATTCAGAAATCCATATATTTTCCTAACTAACTGATTTCCACAAAGTTGCCATTAACACACATGGAGAAAGGACAA
Organism: Erethizon dorsatum; assembly: GCA_028451465.1. Taxonomy (NCBI): domain Eukaryota; kingdom Metazoa; phylum Chordata; class Mammalia; order Rodentia; family Erethizontidae; genus Erethizon; species Erethizon dorsatum. Next base: position 29,243,364 of record CM051834.1, read on the forward strand.
TTTCTCCAGTAGTGTTGAGAAAACTGGGTATCTACATGCAAAATAGTGAAAGTAGATGATACATCACCATATACAAAAGTCAATTTAAGTGGTTTAAAAGATCAAACTTAAGGTCTCAGAGCTTTGAAACTTCTAGAAGAAAATTTATGGGAAAAGCTAAAACATAGTTCTACTAAGGACTTTTTTAACAAAATGTCAAACTCATGTGGAACAAAATAAAAACAGACAAATGAGAATATATCAAACTAAAATCTTCTATATAGCAAAGAAAACAATCAATAGTTTAGAGGCAACTCAGAGAATGGGAGAAAATATTTGTAAATTCTACTTTGGATAAGAGGCCAGTATTCAAAATACAAAAAGAACTCAAACTGTTCAATGATTAGAAAACAAACATCCTTTTTAAAAATTGGGGAAAGTACTTACATAGACACTTCTCAAAAACAAAACAAAACAAAACAAAATAATAAACAGGCAAAGTAGTAAAAATGACCAAAAAGCATAGGAGAAAATTCTCTATCACTAATCATGAGAGATATTCAAATTAAAACCACAATGAAATATCACATCTTATCTATTAGATTAGCTATTATTAAAGAAAAGATAAGCCATCCAAGTGCTCAGGAGGGGGTGGAGAAAGGGAACGCTTATAAACTGTTCATGATGCTGTAAATTCATACAGCCATTTCGAAAAACTGAATGGATGTTCATCAATAAACTAAAAATAGAATTACCATAAAGCTCAGCAATCCCACTGGTGGAAATATGTCCAAAGAAAATGAAATCTGTGTATTGAAGAGATATCTGTATCTCTATGTTCACTGCAGTATTATTCATTATAGCCAAGATATGGAATCATCCTAAGTGCCCATCAGTGGATGAACAGATTTTAAAAATGTGGTTCGTATTCAGCCATAAAATAGAAAGAAATCCCACCACTTGCCATACCACTGGGGAAACTGGGGGGCAATGTGCTAAGTGAAATAATCTAGGCAGAGAGTAAATTTTATATCAATTTTTCTTCTTTGAAATTATAAAATCCCTTCTCCTTTCATTCTGTCCCTGTACTATATGAAGTCCATCATTAGGTTCAATTATACTCAACTATTGACGTGGACTCAACCTTAAATCAGGCCACCCTTACATTTTCTCTGTTTCCACCACAGAGAAAATGTAATACTGACAGGTATAGAATAAATCCGTTTGACTTTAAAACACATTCATAAGCAATGCCTTGATGAGTATTTAACACTACTCTTCAGGGCTTTTGTTTCTCTAGTTTTTTCTCCAGTCTTCAGAATGCATGTCCAAATTTTCTACACTTGTATGTATTCCTTACCTAATCCTATCTCTTTCTCTTAGGGAGTGACTCTGCTATTAACAATATCAAGGAAAAAAATTTCATTATCAGAAAGAAGCTCCTTCAATAATCTTCTTTTCTAACTCTAGATGTACTGGAATAATGACAACAAAATTTAAATAATTATATAATTTTTAGGAATTTGTATGTCACTAATTCTGAGTTTCTTAACTCATTTTTTAGTTTCCTCATCTAAAAAAGAGATACAATAGTAGCTTTCCTAATTATTTCATAACTTAAGTAATTAGAAGCATATATATTAGTGCCCAGCGTGTAGTAAATACTGAATATGTTTTGTCTGTTTCATTGTTAACATCATAATTAATACGACTTTACATACACTTGCTCTAATCCTAAACTTGGGCGTCACACTTGATGTTTTTATCACTCTCTCTACATACATTTATGATCATTGTCTCTTGATTCCATATCTTAAATATATCTTGTTATTCATACAACTTCCCAAGTTTACTGTGTACGTCTGTATTATTTCTTTTTACTGTATTATTTCTTATTACTGTATTATTTCTTTTAAAAATGTCTCTCTTCCTCCTGAACATTCAAATTCTGCTATAGTGTTTACAAGGCATGAGAAAGATCTTGTAAAAATGTAAATTTGATTATTAGTTTTCTATTTAAACATAGGGGAACAGATATAAGGGGAACAGATATATGACTCCTGGTCATAATTTAAATCATTATTGTTGAAAGAGTGACAAACAGAACAGCAACACTGGCATTAGTTGCAGGCTTTTTAGATGTTAGGATCCTATCCTAGATCTACAGAATAGGAACCCAGGAATTAACAAGGCCCCACGTGATAGCTTTGTACATCAACTTTTCAGAAGCACTAATTTATATAATGTTCCACCTATCACTCCAACCTTTTCTTTTCAACCTTTTCTCTAACTCCCTCTGTTAAAGGCTTCTTTGAATTTTAGAGTGGCTTCTATTTCCCACACCAAACTAACTGATCTAGGCTAAATAGTGTCCTTTGAAAAAGTCATATTATATTTAGAGCAAGAAAATGAGGAAATGTTACAGAAGGAGATAATATATATAGCAAATGCTATAGTCTAGGTTCTAGAAGTACATCGGAAAGATTTTAATAGTTGAGGAGGATTAGGAGATGGAGTTAGATTGGAAGATGAGTAAAGCCAATGGCATTGGGAATTCAAGTGCTTATGAATGACTTTGAGTCTTGGAATTTTATAACAAGTGTGAACAGAGATAAAGATATGCTTTATTCTGACAATTTGATATGCAAACTAGTATTGTTAGAAAGTAGGTAGTACTGGAAAAAGAGGTGTGAGATTTGTCTGGACCATAACATATTTAAAAAAAAAACCAAATTGATATTTGTTTTAGTTTGTTTCAAAAGAAGCTTTTAGAAAAGTTATATTTAATAATATATTTATTGGAGTTTATCATTAAAATTAAAATATATTTTGAAAGTAATAAACATGCAAATGACTATTCAGTGGTCAAATAAAATTGGACATAAACACTAGTGTATGGTATTTGTAAGTAAATCATAAAAATATAACATAAAAGTTAAAATCTTAAAAAAGTTCTCTTAAAGTCCTAATATAGTGGCTTGCTCCTAGATCACAGCATGAAGAGGGCTGCTCATACATTTAGTGATTTTCAGACATTTGAAGAAATATTGATGGAAATGATAATTTTTCTAGCTTTCTGAGTGTAGAAAAGCAATATCAACAAAAGCAAAATATGTCATATATCCCTACAAAAATTTCTTCATTTTATTTTCCATATGTACTTCCTGATCCAATAAAATCATTCAATATTCTTTCATTCATTCAATAAAGTGATATTTAATTCTTGACAATATGTTACCATATTAAGACACTGATATTACAGAATGGAGGGGAAAATAACTCCACTTAAACATATTAGGAAAATACAATATTGAATATTTTAACAGTGCTGATAATCAAATCAGTGAAAACATGGAAGAGAATTTTTTTTTTATCTTGTCAGATGATGCTAGAGAAGGTTTCCTAAAGATGAATATTTAAGGCTTTTCATGAAGACGGAGAAGGATTTTTTTTAAAGCAGAAGGAAGAAAATGTGGAAAATTGTGATTAGCATAAGACCATTATTGTTTTCACTCATGAAAATCCCAGAAAAACTATGGCAAGAAGAAAAAAAAAATCAAAACACAAAAATGCCTGACCTAAAAGGGCTTCATATAAGATGGGGTTGTACTTTACATTTAAATATATATGAAGTTACAAATCAATAAAAATTTTTAAATAAATGGTGTTTGGGTTTTGAAAGAATTTTGCCAGCTGTGAGTCTGGAATGAGTGGGTTAAATATAGAATAAGGGAGTGGGCAAATATTTAGGGAGACCTTCTTGTTTCTTGGGGTCAGGACATTTGAAAAGATATCATTTATGGTAGGAGAAAGAAAGTGAGTCATCTGCTAGAAAACTGAACAGCTCTCGCTATGATAAGCGGCTCAGCTCATTCACCCAGCTTTCAGGAGTGCAGTGTGACAGTGGCTCACATCTTCCCGATGATGAGTTTCTCTGGTGGAAGTCTGACGTCTTGTCCCCTCACTGGGGGCAGACAGGGCAGCATACAGGCAAAAACTGGTCTATTCAGGGTGACGAAAGCACACTTTTTAATTTATTTTTTTATTTTGTCTCTCTTTAAAACAACTGTGGAAGGAGTTCCCAGCTCCTGCTATCCTTATGGGATTTTCCAAATCCTGTTACAATGCATGGTAGTCCAACCTCAGCCTCCATCTTAAACTGTTTCTCTGTTACGAGTGCTGATCTTATGAATATTCCCCAATAAATCACCTACATAAAACTGTTTCCTGTAGCACTAGACCTATGAGAATTTGTTAGATGACAAAAATACAGGAAAATAGGTTGGAGATTTATATATACATAAAATAGCTTATAAGAGCATTGTTAAAATCCAACTGATAGGCTGGGAATGTAGCCCAGTGATAGAGAATTTCACTAGCATGCACAAGGTCCTGTATCCCCAGTATGGCAAATAAATTCCAACTGGCCATTAACAAAGAAGATCTCATATTTTCCCCATTCTCTTAGAACATTTTTCATATTGTTTTATTTGTTTTATATTCACATTCTTTCATCAAGTATTTAAGTTTTTTTGTGTCCATGGGACTATGGGACTGGGACTGTGCCTGCTGGCACCAGGAACATAAATATTGAATAGCCTTTCTCCCAACAGAGATTGTGATCAATTTAAAATGGCCAAGGATAACGGAAATAAATGAGCTTATAATATAGCCTCAGTTCATGAGGGAACTTCATGTGATTAAAAAAAAAAAAAGATTTGGGTGCACTATATGAAAGACATATATGTACTGAAAAATAATCACTTTGGAAAATTTATGGAGAATATATTGGAAAAGAAGAGCGCAGAGATAGGGAACTCAAATACAAGGCAATTTTAATATGTTAGATGATTTGTGTAGGGTTGAAGTGAGATGATGCATGTAAAGATTTAGATAAGGGGTACTTTTATAATTATGAGCATGTCATTTACAAAATTTTGGACAATTTTTGAAGTGTTGGCTAATAGTGGATAAACTATGTCTCTTGATATTCTTTCTTGGCTTGTTTTTCACTGAGCAAAATAAAGGTAAAAGAAAACATAATTTAGTTGAGATAAATCTAATTGGTTCACACTTGAACAAATTATTCTTATTAAATTATGTAAGATTACAAAGGGAACAAGGATATAGCGAAAGAAAAGATGACTGAGAGAGTAGGACAAAAAAGAAGACTTGCAAATATCATTGAAAGTAGCAAGGTTGAGAACCAAATGGGGAGGGAGGAATGATAGCACAGAATCCAAAGGATGAGATGGATTCATGAAACCATAGTAAACAGTATTGAAAGCTGCGGTCAAATAAGAGGGTAGAAAAAAGTATGACTTAACAGTCAGAGCATTATAGCAAGGCTTAATTAGTGCAATTCAGCGAAATGATGAGGCAATAGCAAGAATTCAAGTATAGAATGACAAGAGGGGAGGTTGTATAAGAAAGATAATGAATTTACATATATTTTTTGCTCATTCTAGAAATGAAACAAAGACTAACAGAAAAAAATTCAAAGATAAAGTTTCCTGGAAATTCTTCTATTGCATTTTCATTTTTTTTTTTTTGAGATAAAGTTTCATTATGTTTTCCAAGCTGGCCTTGAACTCACTATGTAGCCCCAGCTAGCTTCAAATTCACAGTAATCCTCCTGCCTCAGCCTCCTGAGTGCTGTTATTACAGGTGTGCACCACCATGCCTGGCACATTTTAATTTTTAGGGTTAGAAAATCTTTGTTCATATCTATTTATAAGCAGAGGAGAAAAACAAGTAGCATAGAGAAAGAATGTCAATATTAAACAAAATGATTTATGGCTGGAGAAAATTCCCAAGATCAACAAAGTAGTAAACACAATAGTTAGAGTAGTGGTGTAATACTTCAGACAAAAATAGGTTTATTTCTTCAGAGACAAAAGGAGGAGAAGTATTGGTATACAAACATTTGCAGGTGAGATCGGGGGGAGCACCTGGTAATGGATCCCATATGTGAAGAAATTCATTTCTCATATGAAATAGAAAAAAAAAAAGAAGTTTTTGTGCTAGTGAAAAAAAAGTGGTTGGAAAGTTAGAGAGAAATGTGGGAGATTCTGAATACTGGCTCTGAGTAATGTGAAAGACCATGGCTATAAATAGATGAATTGCTAACAATTACTGAAAAAAGAGATGGGTTTCTGAGCCATGATTTTGCAGTTACTAAGATAAAGGATAAGTGATTTTGCCCAGTAATTTTATTTAAAAAAATGAAGTATACAGGCAATGAATAGAATTACTTGGAATTGGAAATGGAAATATCTGCCTTCATCTTTTTATATATGTCTTAACTATTACTTTGGACAAACTGAGGAAAAATGCCTTATGAGTATGTGTGTGTGTGTGTGTGTGTGTGTGTGTGTGTCTATGATGGTTTGAGTATACAAAAAACAAGATTCCAAATCGTAAACAGAAATCATGATCATGGCGTGAGAAAAAATCAAAAGGAATTTTGCAACCTGGCTTTAAATAATAATTCTCAAACACATCAAAACTTCTGAACATGAAGGGTCATGAACACAAAATGAACACAATCTGCATGTGACCAGTGTCTTTAAGATATGATCAGAAAAGATCAAAAGAGGACATCAGCCTTTACAACGCAAGCCATCTGATATTTTGGTAAATGACTTAGTTGCTTTCTCTTAATTTTCTAAAAACCCTTTTCCTCAAATCTCTGTCTTGTCATTTTTTGACTGCTCCTGTGTGAATGTTTCCATGCTTATAATAAAGCTCTGTCAAGGATTCAATTCAGTTCTTGTTTCTTTAACATTGAAAAGTGGGGATGCCTCTTATTACTGGAAAAATAGGGCATTTTTTCCTCCAGAGAACAAAGCAGCTCTACAGAGGTAAAGAGGATAAACTGAATCCAATTGGTTTCATAGGAAGCCAAGAGACTTAGCTGATTAGAGCGATGAAGGGTTGGTATCCACAGTATAAATGGCTATTGGTCTAACACATGTGTTACACAGCCATCCACAACCACAGCTAAGGCTTTCCATTGGAGACAGAGGTACTGGTGTCTCAGGAGAAACTCTGATTGCTCCAGGGTGTGAGTAAGACTCTTTGTAAGAAGAAAAGGGACCTCAAAAATTGGGTCAGACTTGGTGTTTTCATAGACTAATTGTCAAATTCTCATTTTTTTGACTGAAAATTCTCATTTTCTATTTTATAGAAAATATATCTGCACACCCAATGGCTTATAACTATACTTGTTTTTTCCCAATTTGTACTTCAACAGCTTCCTATGTAAAATTGTCATAGAGTTTTCAAATGCAGGACACCACAGGCATATGCTTACATAACCAGTGCAGCTTCTAAATGGTGCATCAAAAATCTGCAGGACTTCCTGTGTGCACGTAGGTTAAGACCACAGAAAAGGTCCAGCTATGTTGGAGGAGCTAAACGGCGGTTGCTGTGGCAACGGGGCTTAACTTTCAGGTTTTACACTGTGGTGCATAGAAAATTTTAAACCAACGGTGCAGTAATGTCGGCTTTTTCAGTGAATATGCAGCATCAGTTCCAGGAAATGGCATGAATGGAAGATAATTAGTTCCTAAGACTGACAACAACATCACACACACACACACGCACACACTTTTAGAAGCATAATTGCATGCCATGTTTTAATATATAATTTCATTTTCTTCTCTTTTTTTACGAACAGATTTTCAGTATCATTTTCACCCTACTGTTCATAAATGTTATTTGTAATAGGATTTTCAAGGGTTCTTTTTTTTCTGACAATAGTGGGTATAAATGATCTCTAACATTTTTCTCTATAAATCCCCAGAGTTGCTAAAACATTCTCATCTCAGCCAGTTTTGTGTGATCCCATTGATGCTGGCTTTGCCTCCTCACTTCTCAGGGGCCTTTGTCATCCCTGCAGCCATCTCCGGGAATGATGTTGGGTTGACTTCATGGAAACTTTGAAGGTGGGTGTTGCTTTTTGGTCAATCATCCTGTTAGTACAGGGCTGGCACAGTAACTATGATGAAAAGCAATTTTTTAACCATTCCATCTGTAGAGTGAATAGATATTTAATTAAACTAATGAACAAACATTTTGATTTTTTTTGTGAGTACAGAAAAACTACCTTTTGAGGGCTTCAATGTTTTAATTTAGTGTTTAATCACAATCATTTTGTGAAAATCTGCACAAATCCCACCAGGACACAAACTAAAGATAAGATAAAAAAAAGCACAGTTCACAGGGAAATACACAAAATTATCATGCTTTACCACGGACAATGGTTGTTTTCCTATATGTTTTAACTGTCTCATTTTCTTTTATTTAATTTGTTATGTATTGTGTATTACTTTAGCTAAACTTTCTAAAAGTTGTAAAATTCTCAAGTTCATTACATACACTATGGATTTTATTATTTACTTCATAATCCTCTGTCTTTTTATACAAACTTTTACAAACAGTTATATAGATCATTGGACTACCTTTGCCAAAAACTTGGGAAGTCTTTTGATCTTCTTCTTTTGAAACTTCTGTTTTTTATGCCCATATTTAATTTATCTTGATTTATTCTTCCATCTTGAATATATCCTCCCACAGTTTAAAAAAAACAGGGCATAGGAAATAAGTGTTAACAGACTTGCTTGTGTTAAAACATCATTGTGCCACCTTCACATGCAACTTGAAGTAGACTGGGTATAAATAAAAATATTTTTCACTTAGAATTCTAAAAGTTTGGCTTTTTTTTTCTTTCTTTTGGGAAACTGCTTTAGATCCAGTCTGTTGGTCCTTTGGACCCAAAAACACAATGTACTTTTGTTTTGGTCATGGGTACCATGCTGTGCAGACTTCTAATTGAGAATACTGTTCCCCTCTGCTCATGGTGATTGATTCATATATGGGCATTCAGCTCTAGCAGCTCAGATCAGAGCTTCAGGTGGAGGTCAGTGCATAGGTCCCGGAAAGAAATTTATCTTCCTTTGGAATTACAAACTATAAAGTCTACGTAAGCCTGGAGCTGCCTACAGTGTTCTCCCGTGATACACTGAGGAATATGGTTATGCATTGATGCTAACATAGGGAAACCAGAAAATTTAAGATTAGGAGAGAGAGAGAGAGAGAGAGAGAGAGAGAGAAAATAAAGGCAATATTTTCAATTCTAGAGGCAATCACCTTGAAGGAGATACTTTCCATTTTATAGAGCCATCGTGAATTACAATTTTGTTACTTACAAATTAAGGAATCTTTAATAACACTACTGTCTTTTAAGTTGATAAAACTGAAATTAAATAAACCAGTTTCCCCTCTCTGGTCATACCTGGCAGGTTTCAGTCTTCCCTCTTCTTCCAAAGCACTGGAGTTTCTTGTGTTTAATGTATCAAAACACAAACAGTGAAATTAATGAATTTATGTGCTGGGAGGCTTTGTGGCTTTTATCAATTTTGTTTCCACAAAACAAACAAAGGACAAAAACAAAACAAAAAGTGTGGTTAGTAACTATTCTGTATCATTCCCTGTGTATGGCAGTTTTCTTTTCTCTAATTGTTATGTTAAAATACAGAAAACATACATCTATATATGTAATACTTAGATATACATGCATGCACACAAATATATGTACAGTAAGTCCCCAACTTATGAACATTTGAGTTGTGAACTTTTACAGACACCAACAGACCTACATTACAGAATTTCAGCAAATCGTGGAAGCAGCTCATGTGTCTGTTGGACACTGTCACAGCTGTGCTGCTATGTGCTTACTGTATAGTGCAATAATGTACTGTATTTTTGTGTGTGTATTTGGATTTTTTATGCTTTATATTGTATATTTGTAACACAGGTGTATAAACCTTACTTTGTTGGATTTATGAATGAATCTGACTTATGAACATTCTCCTGGAACAGAACTCATTCATTAAATCCGGGAGGTTTTTATCTAGATGTTGCCCCAAATCCTCATGCGCTCATAGTGGAGCCTTTGGGAGGTGGCTGGATCACGGTGTGTGATTCTGGGTGAAAGGTGTGTGATAACTGTGTCAGTCCACTGATTGGTTTAGTGAAGTTCTGGGTGTGGGTAAGGAGAAGGCCTACCCTGGGTGTGGGTGGGGCAACTAGTAGGATTGTACCTCGAATAGAATAAAAAGGGGAAAAAAATGCTTGCTCTTGGCTGCTTCCTGCCTGCCTTGGCATGGCCATTTTCTCCTCCGCCATGCCCCTCTGTCATGCTGCCCTGCCTTGGAGCCAGCTGACTGTGAACTGAAACCTCTACACACTGTGAGCTAAAATAAACCAAATACACCCTTCCTCCTTTAACTTGTGGGTGTTGGATATTTTGTCCCACCAAGAAAGTAACTAAAACCATATCTATCTCTATCTCTATCTCTATCTCTATCTATCTCTATCTCTATCTCTATCTCTATCTCTGTATCTATATCTATCTCCAAGTTATACTGCCAGGTTAACTCAGGCTATTGCCATTTTGTGCTACTATAGTATAACGGAGCATCACAGACTGCAATTTACAGTGTGAAGAACAGAGATTTATTTCTTAAAGTTCTAGAGTTCTAGAGCCGGTGAGATGGCTCAGCGGCTTAAGCGCCTACCCGGCAAGCGCGAGGGCCCGAGTTCGACTCCCGGAACCCACATACGAGAAAGGGGCCGGTGATATCGCTCAGCGGCACGGGCACTTCCTGGTGCGCGAGGTCCTGAGGTCGACCCCCCGGTACCCACACACAAAAAAAAAAAAGTTCTAGAGGCTGGGAAGTCCACCATACAAAACCTGCATCCAGTGAGGTTTTCTTTTTGTGTCATCCTACGGCAGAAGGTGACAGGGTGAGAAAGGGCATCTGAATGCTGAACTCTTTCTATAAGGAATCCACTTTTATGATCACAAACTAAGTCCCATAATAGTGACATTATTCCATTCCAGAGAGCAAAGCCCTAATGATCTGGTCACCTCTTAAAGGTCTTATCTTTCAACACTGTTGCATAGAGGATTAGGTTTCTAAGATGTGAATGTTGGGAGACACAGCGAAACTATAGCAGTATACATAAATATATTATGTATGTAATAACTTCATAATTCGTGCTAATATATATTCAGCTCATTAGTCCTGATGCAGCATTATCCAGGGAGCATATAGCAAACTTTATACTCCGGGATTTCTGCTTGTTTCCAGTTCACCATCCTTGAGGAGGTCATGGTGCAAAGTTTTCACACCCCCACAACTTTCTTTAGCTCAGGTAGAGAAAAGTACTCTAATTATTCATCTTATTTCTATATATGTATCATAAATATAAAAATAAGTAATATATTTTATCAATTTTCCTAGACATATATCCTTAACTAAAATTTCAGTGGTCATTTTTAGAAAGTTGTATTGACATTTCTATAAAATTTTTATTTGGAAGTGTTTTTTAATATTTGTATAAATTTTCTTTACTAAAAATGACATTGGACAATTTAAAATCCTGAGCAGCAATATTTTCTACTTTCTAACACATCGAATAGTCTTTTAAGATACTTTATGATCTTGTCAAAGAGATAAAACAAAAAAGAGAGAAATTTGAAATGTAACAGAGAGGATAATTGTGGGTAATTGGGGTCACAGAAGATGTATTCTTTCACTTTGGTGGATCTTTCTACATCTTCATCAAGATTTGAATCCAAAGTTCCATCAAGTCTACATCAAAATACCTTTCTTTGAATTATTAAATGCAAAACCATAGTTTTCCATTCTTCATTTAAGATATTCTTATTAAATATTCAACAGTTTTGCTTATGAAATAATTTTATGTTCTATGGTGGAAATTCCCTTAAGAATCTTTTGTTTTATGGCTTAATAGAATGAATACTTCTAGTATCTGCAAGAACTGACCTAAATGTTAGGCAACGATATTTGGTCCATTTGAGATAAGTGTTTATTTTTAAATGGGATGATTTCTGTGTTCGGGTTATAATGAAAGAATAAATATATCACTAGACTGCAAATTTGTATAAGATTTTTGTACAATCTGCTTCTTGCTTTCCACAATAATTATCTCTATAATTCTATGAAGATAGTGAAACGGTTGACATTCCATTTCTTTCTTTCCACATAGCTGGGTCATTTGTAATGTGATACATTTACACTCCCACCACCAGTGCTCTGCAGTTATAGAGCTCCAGTATTATGCACAACCCAGGCAATAAAGAAGAGGTTTGGAAGGACAGAAATTTCTGCTTGTATATCTTCATTTCCCTGATCTGAGTTATCATAGAAGATGAGGGCTGATGTTTTCAAGGACTCAGTTGTCACAGAACAACAGATATTGAAGGAACTAATTATTGTTGCTGGTTATACCACAACTTCCTATATTGGAGGACAATTTTATACTCTTTAGGAAGAGGTGCCTTAGACTCCACTAGAAGCAACTTCCTTTGAAATCCAATTAGGTGCATTTTTACTAGCACCACTATCGTACACACACACTACTATTTGTCTGTCACTGCTTGCCATCAACTCCATGTGCTATCAATAGCTTCTCATTATTATTTGACCTTAGAGTATTGAAAATTTTAACTTGTCATCACACAACTCTGAGAGCCTCTGGGTTAAAGGAACTGCACATTTGAAATGAAAATTTCAGGGTCTCTGAAGAGTTTCATATTCCTTCCTGTTCCAAGTAGATTGGAAAGTGAGTAAATACCACTGTGGTCTATTCTATTTCTTTCATTCTTTATTCTTTTAGCGTATAATGTAATAGTAAAAAGGGGAACTCTAATGGCAGACTATTCAGATTCTTTTCCCAGCTTGGCTAGTTATTATTTGTGTGACTTTCGGAACATTATTTTAATGTGATTTATCTTCTTTATATATAAAACAAGAATTGTGACAGTATTTATCATATAATAAGTCTCTGTTATGTTGTTTTTATAATTGTAACAACAGTTCTACACTAAGTCTTATCATCCCATTTAGGTAACATTGCTGCTTTGGAAATATGAATTCTAGTTTTAAGCTCCGAGAACAGGAATCTTTGTTATCAACACACTTCGGCTGGGAGTGCTTTTAATCAATTGAATAGATTGATCAAATAAATATTTTATAAACTCATATGACTGGGCATGGCTATATCCAGGGTTCGAATGTTTGATTTCTGTCTCTGTCTCTGTCTCTGTCTCTCTCTCTCTCTCTCTCACACACACACACACAAACACACACACACAACTTTGCTATGTTTTGGGTTGATTTTATTACAGGCAGGTATGCTCTGCAAACCCTTTAAAGACTGCTCTGTCTTTTCAGTGTGACATCTTAATAAAAGGCAAAGAGACCACTCCTATTTATTTCTAGCATTTCCTAAAGCAGTCTATTTGGCCAATTTTGGTTCATGCGCCTGTCCCAAATAGTTCCAATGAGTAAGAAGTTTTCTAGTAACAAGTAACATGCCTCAGTTATTGCCCACATTCAGACTGGGGAAGGTAGGTCCATTCAATTGACGACCTTGCCAGTAATCAGTGAGATGGGAGAAAAGTATATTATGACTTATAAAATGGCATCAAGACAAATTGGCCAGGGATATAGCTCAGTGGCACAGTGCCTGCCTGGCAAGTCCTGAGTTCGATTTCTGGTCCCTCCCAAAAAAAAGACAAATAAAAATTTACTGATGTGTCATAGCCATTCTATCATCTCATTCCCTCTCCTCACTTTCCATCTCTCCTCTAGGTTGGCAGCTACCCAGAAGTCTGGAACAAATGTCAAACCCTATGCAATTGTCCCATTGAGTTGACTCTTTATCTACTGCTGACCCTTCTGCTCTATCTCTGCAAATAACCAGGATCCTGCTGGTGCTTTCTCGGGAGTCAGTACAGCTCACCACTTGCAGCAGTGGTTCTGGATTTAGGTGTTAACATTTTTGTGGTAGCAGCTATTGTGTCCCCAGTCAAACAATTTCCATTTTCAGATGCATATAAAAATAACTATATGACTGTATCAAAAGACTGTAAGCCTAGGGATGGGGGTGAAACTCAGTGATATAGTTCTTGCCTAGCAAGTATGAAGCCTGGATTTGCTGGTCACACAACACTCACACACACACACACACACACACACACACACACGATTTAGATAATCTATATGAAATCTAATTAATGGCAGATATTGATAAAATTATCACTGTCCTGAGATATTTCTATTAAATGATATTTCTTACAGCAAAGAAAATAAGAGGGAGTAAAATTTGGTGGTAGTAAAAGCAGTTGTATCAGTTAGAGCAAATGTAGCTACCTCCTCTAAGTTTCATCTTAAGAATTTCAGGATCATTTCCTTTGCTTTCCTTCTCTTTTTTTTTTTTTTTTGATCCTTGAAAACCTCTAATACTTGATGTATTCAGAACATGTAATTCTTGTTTGATTCTAGAGACTGCCAAATGAATAAATAATATGTTCATACTTCAGGCTTCATCTGGTTTTATTCAGTGTTGCTATTTTTGCTCACCTACTGTACTTTTTTGTGTCCTACTTCCTCCTGTACCTTCTTACAGATAAAACATTAGATGATTTCCTTTAATCTTAAAAGGCTTTTCATAATGATAAAAAATATAACTCTGCACTCTAAAACCAGGTGCACCTTTTAGTTCTCAATAGTAACAAAAGTGCTCTCCCCAAATGCTTTCATTATGTTGAAATACCTTCAGCAGCCATGTTCTTGCTTTGCCAAAGCTGTGGAGAGGTCATTCATGTCATTCAAATGCTATGGCTCTGTGAATTTGCAATGTGTGTCTAGAAAGATTTTAGAGCCAATAGCCTTCTACTGTCTCAGCTTAACTATGTCTTGCATAGAAGTTGTCTTAGGTTATTTTCTGTTGTTGTAGCAAAACACTAAAGGCTGGGTATTTTATAAAAGGAAGAGGTTTATTTAGCTCATGGTTCTGGGAATTCAAAAGCATTGTGCCAGCATCTAAGGGGTTCTGGTGAGAGTCATCTGTCTCACATGGGAAGATAGGAAGAGGAAGGCCTACCTACTTTCCTCTAAGACACGTCTCTCCGCATTCTCACATGAGGACCAAGCTTCTAGTACATCAGCTTTGGAGGGACACTTTTAAACTGTACACAAATTATAGAAGTGTTTTATTAAAACCCTTCCTGAGCTTTATCTTTATTATATTTTTATCCTTATTACTCATCTTCTATCTTTATCAAAGTCTCCCTTAATTTTATCTTCCGCCATGAGATGAAAAAGATTTAGAATAGTCATTTAAAAAGCTCACAGCCAAATGTGGTAAACACCTTTGAAAATGCCTTCTTTTTTACTTTTATTAAATGCTCAATTTGAACTTTGTTATGGTTTATAGCTGAAGTCCTCAAGAGTCTCTTGAGCTCATAGGTGGGGCTTTTAAAAGGTGATTGAATGCGTGGGCACTGTGGGTAAGAATGATGTTAGGAGGCAGGGCCCAGTCAGAAGTGGCAGGTAACTGGAGGGAGGGTGAACCAGAAGGGCGTATCTCCCTACCAGGCTCCTTTCTTTGCTTTCAGCCTCCTAACCCCCATGATGTGAGCAGCCTTCCTCCACAGTGGACCCTTTCTCCATGTCACTTCTGACTGGCAGCCAGCCCACTCTGGACTGAAACCTCTAAAAAATGTGAGTCAAAATAAATATTGGCTCATTTAATTTGTTGGTGTCAGGTATTGGGCCTTAGCAACCAGAAAGTGACTAAGACACTATTTTTCTTCAAGCTGTATGGCATGGGTCCCAGCACTTACATGAAAAGGAGCCATCAATCCTGATGTGGCTGGTATTTGTAATTACCTCGGAACAACAGAATTTCCTAAAGTTGTTCAGCTACCTATATACGCAAAATGAAAACCTACCGTTCAACTTTCTTTTTTGTTTTTGATATGTTTGCAATACATAGTAATTATATTCATTTTGCAATATATGTAATTTTTCAATCTCCTTTCCCCCCAATATCTCTCCTTCCCCTTTCCCCTAATCCTCTTTCCTATCTCCAAAGTCTGCCCCCTTTTCTCCTACCATCTCTCCTTTATTTTA
Source organism: Erethizon dorsatum (assembly GCA_028451465.1). Lineage (NCBI taxonomy): Eukaryota > Metazoa > Chordata > Mammalia > Rodentia > Erethizontidae > Erethizon > Erethizon dorsatum. The sequence goes on from CM051834.1 coordinate 29,259,356, forward strand.
CTATATTTATATTTTGGGTTTCTCATATAAGAAAAACCATGTGATATTTAACTTCTGCATCTAATTTATTTCACTTAACATTATCTTCTCAAGATACATCCATTTTACTACTAAGGATAGAAATTCATTCTTGTTTATGGCTCAGTAAAATTCTATTCTGCATATATAGCACATTTGCTTTATCCATTCCTCTGCTGATGGGCATCTAGGCTTTTTCTCCAGTTTAGCTATTGGATTTGTGCTGCTATAAACATGGGAATGCGTTGTGTCATTATACTATGATGGCTTTAACTTTCTTAATGACAGTATTCCACATGATCAGGTGGAGGTGTGCTCATTTTGTAAGTTGTGCAAACCAATATGCCCAGTCTATAAAAATATAGTTTTCAAATTATCAAATAAAATCTGCACTGTGTAACTATAAAACTACACACTGAGTAGTCAGTGTTCTTTACGATGTTCCTTATGATACACTTGCATTTGGGATGTTATTTTTGCTGTATTTAATCAGCTCTACATTTATATTGCATTACATTAACTCAGTCTATTTTTCTCATCTTTATTAAAGGACTTCTTTTTTAATATTTGGAGTCATATTTATAGCCTAAAACAGGGATGTTTGATAATTCTGCCTTCGGTAACTTCCAAAATTTGAGGCTGGTTTATGTAACTATGCTAATATTCTCCTTTCATAGACTGATACTGAAAGAATGTAAAGAGTTGCTTTACACAGGACTGCTACACTGATGGTACTCAAGTGTTTCTTTACTGTGGTAGCTGACAGCAGAAACCCTGGTTTTGATGAAGCTTTGCAAGGCGCTTATCTCCTGCTGGGACTGACTGTTCTAAATAGCTTGGCCATTGACTCATTATTAGACTTACATCAGGAATCAGCCCAAGCTTCTCTAGCCTACACAGAGACCCAATCTCCTTTATGGCTCATATTTTTATGTCCAGATAGAGTGGACAAAGTTCAGTCTTCTTTTTCTCCCCTATTCTATGTGGTCAAATGAATGTGTGATCATTTTTGTAATTTCTGAGTGGCTAAGTTTTGGTGATATGCTCCTGCTGTGTGAGCTACTCATGAAGCACAATGTTATTCTACTCTACGTGCTTACCACTGGATGAGGACAGCTCTCTCTCTCTCCCTCTCCTCCCTCCCTCTCTCTCTCCTTCCCTCTTTCTCTCTCTCTCCTTCCTCTCTCTCCTTTCTTTCTCTCTCTCTCTCCTGTGTGTGTGTGTGTGTGTGTGTGCATTTAGAACAGGAAAGGAGAGAAGATGAATTGAACTTATCAGAATTTTCTACTGAGGAAAAGGGAACACCAATATCCAATCACTGCGGATTGTAAAACCAGCTAACTCTATACCACTTTCAACATGCTTTCTATAGACATGATATCTTTTCCCTGTATAAAATTAAGGATTTAGCATTGCTAAAAAGCATGAACAAATAAACAAATTTTGTTTATCTGTAAGATGTATATGAGTAGATGAGTCACATGTAAGACAGGATAATGCTATTAGGTGCCAAAACAAACCTCTTCCAAATCAAAATGCTTTAAGCGTATTAATAAATCTTTTTACTCATGACACAATCTATTGTGAGTAGTATGGTTTTTGGGAAATCTCTTTGTGAGGGCTGCCTTAAGGATCCGAGCTCCTTCTGTAGAGTGACTCCACTGTCTTGAAGTCATTTCCTTCTCCTTACAGAGATGGGGAGAGACATAGAATAGAGATTGTGGGCAGAACAATAGATAGGGAGATAGTTGAAAATGTGGAATTGTAAGGTTCACCTTTGGAAGTGGATGTACATTATTTGTTTTTGCTTTTTATTGTCCAAAACTACTGATAGGACACTACCTCACTCCAAAAGATACTGGCATATATCTTAATATGTTCTATAAAAAAGACAGTCGGAACTGGTCAGTAGCTATGTAATCCCTTCTGGTTACCAATATAGTTTTCATAATTTCTCAAAAATAGAACACATTCAATCTTTTCCAAAGCTGTTGATATCCAAATTCCACCAGGCATGGCACACAGCTCAACACCTGGGACCTTTAGCTGATTTTCATACTTCCCAACTGGGGCCAGCCATGACTTCTGGCCTAAAGACCTTTGTTAAAAAGTGCAGGTTGTATGCACGGCCTTTTCCAATTGCCGCTCAATTATCTAAAGGTGAAACAGAATTTAAACAGAAAATATCATAGTTACGAATGTAAAGGATAAGTTCCTGATTTGTAATAAATCAAAATGCTGCCAGTAAGACTATGTGAAAGCCCTTCTTCAGAGGTGGGACGGTTTCTCGAGTAGAATCTTAGTCAACTATCTGGAAGGATGTCCCTTGTTCATGTTTCTCCGTATTTTTCCTTACTGGACCTCTGGAATGCTCTTCATGTTTCATTATTGTCCCTAGTCATATCTATTGTCACAAACAACAAGATTTTATTCTTCGTTATGGCAGAGTAGTATTTCATTGCATATATTTACAAGGTTTTCTTTATCTATTCATCAATTGATGGGCACTTAAATTGTTTCTATTTAGTGGCCGCTGTGAATAATGTTACAATAAACATGAGAAGGCAGATGCCTCTTGACATACTTATTTCATTTTTTAGATATATACTAATTACTGAGACTGCTGAAATGTATAATAATTCTTTTTTTAGTTTTTTGAGGCACCTCCATACTATTTTCCACAATGAGTATACTAATTTACGTACCTTCAAATGATATGCAAGTGTTTCATTATCTCCCACATCCTCACCAGGACTAGCTATCTTTTGTGGTTTTTTTTTTGGGTTTTTTTTTTTGTGGGTACTGGGGGTCGACCTCAGAACCTCGCGCACCAGCAGGCGCCCGTGCCGCTGAGCGATATCACCGGCCCCTTTTTCGTATGTGGGTTCTGGGAGTCGAACTTGGGCCCTCGCGCTTGCCAGGCAGGCGCTTACGCCACTGAGCCATCTCACCGGCCCTTGTGTTTTTGATAATAGCACTCTTACTGGAATGAAGTGATACTTCACTGTGGTTTGGGTTCTAATTTCCAAGATGATTAGTAATGAGCATTTTTCATATACCAGTTGGCCATTTGTATTTCTTTTGAAAAGTGTCTATTTAGATCTGTTGCTCATTTTAATTACATTTTTATGTTCCTTATAGATTTTTAATATAACCCTTTGTCAGATGTAGAGTTGGCAAATATTTTCTCCCATTATGTAGTTTGTCTCTTCACTCTGATTATTATTTCCTCTACAATGCACAAGCTTTATTTTTATGTAATCAAATTTGTCTTCTTCTGCTTTTGTTTCTTGTGCTTTTTGGTCTTATTAAAAATAAAATAAAATAAAATAAAACCTTGCCAATCCCAGTGTCCTAAAGTGTTTCATTCCTTTTCTCTAGTAGTTTTGTGGTTTCAAACCATTTAAGTCTTTAATTTATTTTGCATGATGTCTGTAAATGGTGAGGAGCAAGGAACTGCTTTTACTCTTCTACTCATGAATATCCAATTTTCATATCACCTTTCACTGAAAAAGATTTAAAAGTTGACTGCTGTGTTGTTAGCACATTTATCAAAAATCTGTTGGCTGTAGATATATGAGTTTACTTCAAGGCTTTCTATTCTACTGCATTGGTCTGTGTGTCTGTTTTCATGCTAATGCTATGTTGTTTGATTACCACAGCTTTGTAGTATATTTTGAAGTCAAATATTTAATGCCTCTTGTTTGCTCAAGATCATTTTGCCTATTCAGGGTTTTTTTTTGTAGTTTTTTACAGAATTTAGAGTTGTTTTTTGTAGTTCTGTGAAGAATGTTAATTGTTCTTGATCGTGATTTTACTGAATGTGTAGATTATTTAGGATAGTATGGACATGTTAATGATATTGATTTTTCCAATACATGAACACAGAATGCCTTTTGCTTTTTTGTATGTCATTTTCAGTTTCTTTTCTCATCAATTTCTTTTATCATTTTAGTTCCAATTGTTGAGATCATTCACCTTTTTAGTTAAATTTACTCCTAGGTATTTTATTAATGTTCTATATCTACTGAAAATGGAATTGCATTCTTGATGTTGATTTCAGATAATTAGCTATTGGCATATAACAATGGTATTAATTTATATGTGTTGATGTTGTATCCTGAAATTTTGCTGAATTCATGTACTAGGTCTGATATTTTCTGGGGTTAAATACATACATACATATATATATATATGTATACACATATATGTGTATATATATGTATACACATATATGTGTGTGTGTCTGTGTATATATATATATGTATTTATATATATATATATATATATGTATTTAAAACATTTAGTAGAAGTATGACTTCTTCACTTTGCATGAGTTTCATATGATAGAAATCATCCCCAACATTCTTTGTTAGGCACTATTCTCCAGTCTGTTCTATTCCCTTTTTCTATGGCCTTCTTTACTTAAACTAGCTATGGTCAAACTCTGGCACAGAAAATAATAAAAAATACTCCCATAATATGTGTAAAATATCATTAAAAATCAAGCAGATTTTTTTCAGTCCATAAATGTTGACTCTTGAATCTAATTTTATTTGCCTTATTTTTCTCTTCAAGACAAGTAAACAAGCAACAATAAATTATAAGTTTATTCCTACTTAATTTTAACACAACGTTTTATCCAATAAGTCAAGGTGAGATACAAAGTATAATTTTTATGACAAGATAAACTTAGTTTAGCCCTCATTTTTTTCTAGTCACCACTATTTACTCTCTCTTGGATTACTCAATCCCTCTAAATCTCATTTTTAAAATAAGGCTAATAATATCCTCTTTCTAATATAACTTTGAAAACTAAATGGAATAACATTTAAGTTTCTTTTTAAGCTATCTTAGTCTTCAGAATATGGTAGCTACTGTTGTCACAATTTTAATCTTTACTCTGAGTGTTACATAAAAGTTGTATCTGTTATGTATAGAACAAGCAAGCACCCAGTGTTTATTGACCTAGATATAAAGTAATAATTAAGACAGGACCTTCAAGAGCTCTATGTTTATTTAGTGATCCCTTTATAAATAATCCATAGCAACTTCAGAAGATTCAATTTTATGTTCAACATTCCTTTTATCTGATCAGTTTATCGATGTCCACAGATTAAATTAATCTTTATTTACTTGATACATAGCATTGGAATAGCAGATGGCTTTGAGTCGTATTCTTTCTTTGGGCCTTAGTGATATATTGAGCAATCATTTGCTATGTAGCGGTTGCTTCAGGAAATAGAGCAATTTATTTCAAAAGTACAGGGCAGACACATGGTACATGGTCACAATGGCATAAACAGACATGCAGATGGCAATGACATCAATACAACCACCATAAGTGCTAACAAAAGATTTTTAAGAACCAATCTGCCTTTGGGCTTCAAAATGCACTATACATATTGCCATTCTTGATTTGTTTTAAGAAGATATTAACTAAGTTTTATTTTTAACTTCTTGTTTTAGATTTACTACTCTGAATCAAGGTATTAAATAATGCATTATGATGAGCCTAATTTTTCAAGTTGTATTTTACATGATGTCTGGTCATCAGACAATTTGAGAAAGAAAAATACTTTCTAATTTGGTCATTGCTATGTGTATAAGATATTTGTTTTTTGATAATATTTTGGACATTGGATTCCAATAACAAAGTTTATTTAAAAGCTATTTCAAAGAATATACTATTTCTGGCCTCCATAAACAGATATGGTGCCCACCGTAGTACTTGTGGTTGTCAGTTGCTAAGGTTTTCATTGTTGTTTTGTTTTTCTGTGGGGTTTTTTTGGTAGATGTTACATCGCTGTTAAAATCTAACAAATCCTGCAACTTTGATGTAATAAAAGGATCCATAGATTTCCTCCTTGTCCTGTTTCCCCAGGGGGAAATAACCTCTTCCAGTTCACTGTTGTTTTCCAAATAAGGCAGAGTTCTTTTCTCTGAGTTACAGAAAATCTATGACTGTACGGTTAAGACTCAAATGTTGTCAAGATAAGAATAATATCTTTCTTTTTTCAATCATTACTTTTGTCTTTATTTTTATTGTTAGATCAAGACAATCTTCTTGCATTCTAAAAGTAAAACAAAAGCAACTCCAGCTTGAAAGTTATGTCTTGAATGATCTGTAGGTTGGAAATCACATTTTCACATTCATTTGGTATTACTATTATTACTTAATATTTAACCATTACAATTTTCCATACCTCAAAAAGAAAAAAAAGAATGAGATTGGGAGTGTTATTTAGGTATCCACAAGTTGTAGTTTTTGTAAATTAAATTTAAATCTTTCCATCCAGCATTCCAGTAGAAGACTACAGAGTTCTACAGGTTAAGATGAATTTTTAATTTATAACACAAACTTGATCTGTTCTAATATTTTCAGATTCTAATATTTTCCTAAGTCATAATTTGATCTTGTGGGACTTCTAGCATAATGATATCACCACTATCGTTTTACTAGCATGAAAAATACTATGCATTTTCTATTCACAGACTCCTCAGACTTCATTTTGCATTCACAAACTACACTCACATTGTAACAAAACTGTCTGGGAAAAAGTCTCATGTTTGACTTTTCCAGTTTCACCTCTCTCCTTAGTGCTCGCCCTTGGGTTTTCTCATACTCCACAGCGGGGAGGTGTTGTTTTAAGAGGATCGCCACTCACCTACCTCTACTCTGAAAATTGGAAATTTTCTCATTTTCTAGCTCTCAGAAGCATGCAATACAAAATGAGCTCTTTCTTCTGGAGGTATTTGCTTCTCTCAGTTTTTGAGAAGACACATTCTCTGGTTTTCTTTCTACCTAATTCTTCTTGATATTCTTTAATTATTTACCTCCTAATGTTGATGCAACCTGAAGTTTATTCCTTACCTGTCTTCTCTTTATCTATCATTGTAGTTAAAAATGCAGGTCGTAAAATCATATTGCATGAGTTGGAATTCTTGCTTCACCAATGTTTAGTTATATATGTCTTTAGTCATCCTATTTAGTGTCTTAGTGCTTCAATTTTATGAATTGCAAAATAAGGCAGAAATATTGTTTGTTTTAAGATTAGATGACCTGATTTGAATTAAGTTTAAAATAGTGTATGTCCCATACATATTATATGAATAATATATATTGTATTTATATATATGCAAATGGTATGCTAATTGTTGTGCTTTTTGTTATTGTACGTGGCACATATAGAGTTTCAACTTTTGTTTCAGTAAGTCTCCTCCTGAGTTATATACTGAGATCCACAGTTTGTAATTCCTGGACAGTTTGATACCTCCACTTTAAGTATAATAGCAGGAAGACATTTGATATGAGTTGACCGATATTCTTGATTTCTTACCACCCATAACTATTTTCCTCCTTCAGATTTCAGTCTCTTTAAATGATACTACTTTTTGTTCATTTAGTCTAGTCAGAAATTTAGGAATAATTCTTAAATCCTTATCAACTAACCATGTTAATTAATTATTCATTAAATGGCCACTGAGGAGTAACTTTCCACTTATGTCTCTGAATCCTAAGGATGTAACAATAAATGTAAGAGTAAAGTTTTCTTCTAAGCTAGAAGCTGCACTACAGCAGGAGAAGATAAATAATAAATGGATAAAATATCTGATAGCAATAAGCACGATGAGTACTATGGACATGACTTTATAAATGGGAGAGTGTGGATCTATGAGATTGTGGGGTAAGAAGGGTCCTCTTAAAAAACTGAAATTTAATCTTGGGATTCAATTATAGAAGAGGAATGATGAGAAGGAAGAAAAGTTTAGAATACAGCTTGGCTCATTTGAGGTAAATAAAGTAGCTAATTTAGCTCAGTGGTGGCTGATGATGATAGTTGACATGAGGCAAAACACATAGGAGTGAAATCATGCAGGGGTTTATAAATCAGCTTAAGGAGTTTGTAACACATTCTGAATAAAATAATAATTCTTGAAGGGTTCTAAGCAGAATGGTGATGTAGACCTTTTATATTGTAAAAATACCACCTTCCTCTATATCCTATACAAATCACCTTACTTTCTTGTTTAAAATTCCTTAATGATAATCATAATTAATAAAATACATGAGTGCTTAGCATATGGCAAATATGCAAATATGATAAATATAAAGTAATGATTAAGTTAAATAAATTTGACCCACATCAAGACTTCTAAAATTGGGCCGGTGAGATGGCTCAGCAGCGTAAGCGCCTGCCTTGCAAGCGCAAGGGACCGAGTTCAACTCCCAGAACCCACATACGAAAAGGGGGCCGGTGATATTGCTCAGCGGCACAGGTGCCTGTTGGCGCGCGAGGTCCTGAGGTCGACCCCCTGGTACCCACAAAAAAAAAAGACTTCTAAAATTAAAAACTGAATATTTTGAAATGAAACTGTTATTTGGAATTTTCTATTATACCAATATATATTTTAAATAAATTTTATTTAATTCATTTCCGTAATAGTGCATGGCATATGTCTACTTTATAAAACACTGAGAGATGTGTAAGCGTAGACTCTGCTCGCAAGGAAGTCCAAGTCTATTAAGACGCATAACGGTGAAACAGAAGGGTTTTCTTAAGGCAAAGCTAAACATGGGCTTAATATTTTCCTTCCCTCCTTCTTCCCTTCTTTATCACTCTCTTTCTTTGGGAAACTACCTTAAACCAGACATAGAGGTTGGGTGGAACAATGGCAAGAATTTTAAGCCATCAAGTGAAGTGGGACAGGTGCTGGGAATTTACAACTCTCACCTGACTTTGATCCTATTGACTTTGATCCTATTTAAAATTAATGTGTCATGAAACTTGACTACAAATTACTCTAAGCTTGTTTATAGAATTGCTCTGTATTAATCAGCCTGGGATGACATAATAAGATACCACAGGCAGGGAGGCTTAAAAATTGGACTTTTTTTGCCATTCTGGAAGCCGGAAGCCCAAGTTCAAGGTGCCAGCCGTGCTGGTTTCTGGTAAGGCTTCTTTCCTTGGCTTGCTGATGCCACCTTCTTGCAGCATCCTCACACAGTCTTTCCTTTTGTACTTTCAAGAAAAAAGAGCCCAGGTGTTTCACCTCATCTTCTAAGAACACCAGCCTTATTAGATTAGAGACCAGTCCTCATGACCTCATTTAACCTCAGTCTCTTCCTTTAAGACCTTCTTCAAATATAATGACATTCGCAGTTAGAACTTCAAAATATTATGTGGGACAATTCAGCCCATAACATGCTCTACACACTCATAATTGTTTGTTGTATAATTGACTAAATTATCCTTAATTCTAACAAATTAAAAATAACAAAACATATTATTTTAAAGTCCCAGGGTATAGGATTTGGGAAAGAAGCTTTGCTGGGTGATTCTGGCTCAGGATCTCTTATGAATTTCCATTTAAGACATAGGCAGGTGCTGTAATTACCTGAAGGCTGGACTGGTGCTGGAAGGATGGCTCGCTCACATGGATATTGGCAGAACAATCTCAGTCCATGCTGGCTCTTGGCAGGAGGGCTCCGTTCTTTGCTATGCAGACCTTTCTACAGTACTGGTATAGCTTGATTTTCTCAAAGGAGGTGACTTAAGAGACAGAAGAATAAGGAAATAAATAGCAATTTATTTCATGATATAATCTCAAAGATTCTTTACTGTCACATTTGCCTAATTTGATTCATTAGAAATGAATTCCTCTGATGATGTGCACCATCTCTGAATGGAAAAGTACCAAAGAATTTTTATATGATTTAAATCCACCACAGCCTCCTAAAATATTTCTTGGCTTTATAAATCTTTATATCATTAAATAATTGTAATTTAATTTTAGATATACAGCAATGCTTTATATCTAAAGGAAGTGAGAATTTATAAGAAATAGATGAGTTACTTTAGTTACTCTAAAATTTAGGCAACTCAACTACTGACATTGGAAATGAAGAAATGGGAGAAAAAGCATTTTATCAATATAAGCTACAAGAGTATAGTAGCTTATATTGCTACTTCATAATAGTTTCTACCATAGCAAGGTAAAAATAAATAGTAATTGATTGTACTTTGTTCCTTTACTGAAAAAATATTTCTTGAGGTATTATTGCTAAAAGGACATTGACCTTCCCTGAAGAGAGTCAAATATTAGTATAAAAAAAGATTCATCTTATGTTCTTTGGCCCATATTGTGTAATTGAGGCTGTAAATATGTGCTTTGATTTTAGCTTTGCATAGCAAGCAATGGTATATTGGTATCCTTTCATTTCAAAATAGTCAATGGAATATTTTTTTGTACATTGACCTGCTAGGCGGTTTCAGAGAGTGAGAATAAAGCAACACTAAAAGATGTGCTTCAGATGCTATCAGTAAAATGTTTCTTCAGGTGTCAACAGATATTCACAGGCCAGAAGACCTTAACCTTACAGATTGGAGGCAAGATTTATAATTACTTTTAAAATGTTACTGTAGTTGGCACTGAACTTTCACAAAGTCTAGTGTTATAATTTATGGCCTTGCTTCAGAATTGCAAGAAAAAAGTGATCTTGTAAATAAATTGTAGTGGAAAGCGCTCAGGAAGAAAAAACTAGAAATCTAGTTTCCAGAGATGTGAACAGGCCACGTAGAACTTTCTGATGTCTGTTTCTTTCACTACAAAGTAAGAACTTAAGAATCATTCTAAGGTCTCCTGGAGTTCTATAGTCTGCCATTATTACAGTATTTTGTGGAAGAAATTGGAGTATCATTAGTGTCCATGCTATGAAATATTAATGAACTATAAAAGAAGTTTATTTGCTACATACCAAGTCAATTTAACATTTATAAGAATTTTAATGAAATAAAGATACCCAGAGTGTAGTTTACATTAATATTCAAATTTCACATGATAAATTTTTACATTTAAACTAAAGGTAGCTTTACAGATAATTCTGATGGCCAAAGAAAGCATTTGCTGAAAATTTCAGGAATTATAAAACAAAAAGATGCCATTATAACATATAATATTACCATATTAGATGACACAAAAATATCATTTATATTTAACATCAGCATCATCATGTAATGATTTTCTGGTAACATGATGACAGGTAATAATTTTCTAAATGCATTATCACAAAAGAGATTAGTGTAAAAAAGGAATGAAATTTTCAGAGTCAGTTAAGCCATAGTACTAAGATATTTATATGTATCAACTCAAATTAATTCATAAAATTAAGCCTAGATGGAATATCATTAGTTTGGGTAAATGTTTATTGTAAAGAGAAAGTATGGAGATTTGACAAGGAGTATGTGCCATGTGCCTTTAAGCTGATTATCTAACCACTATATTTCATAATAGCCTTACCTTTGATATTAAGAGTTTGGAGTCGTGGCTCCTCGTACAGTTTAAAGACATGAGACTTTAAGTCAAACCTGGATTTAAGTTTCTTATTTCTGGCTTATTTATTCTGTAGTATTACCAAAGTTATTTAGACTTCCTAAGCTTTAATTTCCCTAACTTCAAAATCATGACGCATTTTTCAGGGGTTGAGGATTAAGGGTTGAATCAGACACTGCACATAAGCATGTTCCACATAGTAGGTTGTTTATATGTAGAAGCATATGTTCTCCTTGGCACCAATGTACTCTTTTAAGAATATTATTGTCTATGTTTTTCAATATTAAGACTAAGAAGGTTGGAGTAAACATGTATTTTAGAGGTGCTTTGCTCCAATTAACCTGACTGGAATCAAAAGATCTCTTTGCCAGTGCACACTGCTTACTGTAGTAACTGAATTTTATATTTACACTTTTTACGTTTGAAAGTAGAACTGTTAACATCACGTGGCTCTGTAGAAGCCTGCTTGGTAATTTGGTTAATTAAATGCCAGATAATTTTCAGTGAAATCGAAAAAGCCAACTACTGTAAGAGGATCTATTTTGTCGATGATATCTCCCTTCTCCCACCCCTTTCTAGCCTAGGACCTTAAATTTTTACTCACAGTGAAGTATGAAGTTCACTGCTGAATGGACTAAGGCCATCTCTAGACATGCTAAACATGGAATTTATGACTAGCCGTATGTTATATAAACTTGCACCGCAGGGATCAAATTTGCAAAGTGAAGTGGAAAACTGTTTGAAGTCTGATGTTCCACTTTAAACTCTGCCTAATACAGAGATAGATCTAATCTAATTCAGACAAAAAGACACTTGATAAGTAAAAAATTACAATAATTATTTTACTAATTACAAACTCAGATTACATATACTGCTAGTGTTCATCACTTGCCTTTCTTCTGTGGTAAGATGCTCTAGTTCTGAAGGATGCTGAAGTCCTTTCAAGGACCTGCAGCAAAGGCCCTTGCCAGTTTATTCTGGGCTCATTTTGTTAAGATGCCCATCTGGCTCCAAAGCTTACCTTCTGCTGACCAAACTGTTCATTTGGGCATCTGTATTAGCTCGAGCCCAGGTGTTCACTTGCTATGTTAACATTTTGATTTTAATATTATAAAACAAAACATGGAGGGCCTATTGGAAGGCTGTACTCTTCGCATCTTTCTTATGCTCATGTAATGCTATTTGGTCACAGCTAGTCATCTCAGGATGGTTATTGCATGTTGGTTTAAGTTGTGGGTACAAATTAAAAAGCATTTCTAGGGTTTGTCCTGAGAGCTGTCTACTAAAATGATATCGTGTGATATCTGCGTTAGTCTTGGCCATCCTCACATTAGTTACTCTAAAATTTAGGCAACTCAACTACTGACATTAGAAATGAAGAAATGGGAGAAAAAGCATTTTATCAATATAAGCTACAAGAGTATAGTAGCTTATACTACTACTGTGTTTTCACAGTATAAATATTGAAAATTCTCTTTTTTTAAAAATCTCCCCAGTGTTCTGGTTTGCACAGTTCACCTTATAATATCCTTTATAATGATAGTAGCACTCAAGATTCTTCTTGAGATTTTACTCTCTCCTATTTTTAAGCATTAATTTGGAGTTGGATGAATAGGCTTTTTAAAAGTGTGGCTAAAAGCTAGCTTAATGATCTTACAATGATATTTCTCAATGAGTTAGTAGATATTGTTACAGGCCAGGGCTGGTAGAAATTGACAAATAGTTAGACAAATGTAATAGTAGGGTGTTGATGCAAGTGGAAATAAAGGATTGAAGCGACAGTGTTAGGAGCTCCTATTATCAAGTAAGGAGATTTGCCAAAAGATTCCATTTAGTTATAGCATCTAGAGAGCTAAGGTAGGAGTTTAAAAGGAAGGAGAATGTAGACCTCGATGAATGAGGTTGAATAGGTGGTAAGCCCACAGGATTTGTCATATACAATAATTTGAGAATTGTTTTGATGAAAAAATTTTATTAATAATTCTTGTCAGCAACAAAAATAGAAAATATGAATTTTCAGAAAGAATTTTTAATAACATTGCTAGTTCCTCCTCAAAGGGATCTTGGGCTTCCTGTGTAGACACGGTATCTCTTTCACAGAGGTGGATGGGAATAGTACTGAAGCAACCCACTAATTTTCTTCTGTTTCCCTGTGGAAAGAAACATCATTTACATCTCAGCACAACTGAAAAATTAGCATCCCAGTAACTGTATACATGAAAAAATGTAAATTCAGTTTCTTGTCATTGTGAGGACATCTTTAAATGCAAATCACAATCGATGTGAGCCCACTCTGATGAACACATCAGTACATGACCTTCCGTATCACATCCAAAGACCACTTGTTTACGTGCTACTGAAAAGTTAGTAGATGCTCAGTACGGTGCATGTCGCAAGTTTATCTATTAAAATTCTGAAGTTTAGAAAAAAAACTACATTAAGTATTCAAAGCCATAGAGTAAATCAATTATTAAAATTCTGACGTTTGGAAAATACTACATTAGGTATTCAAAGCCATAGAGGGAATCAATAGTAACGTAGGGAAGGATTGAAATATAGGCTCTCCAAAGTAATATTTGTTGCCCAGCTTGTCCACCTATGCATTTTAAACCTGTGGTTTAAGTCACAGAAAAAAGTGTATGCTTATATCTTTTGTTAAAGTATTTAAATACACTGGTCATGATCCCAGTTTTAAAATACAGTGATTCTGTGTTGATATTTTTAAAGTTGTCAGCGCCATTAATTTGAGATTACATTATTTCCATTTGGAAATAATGACATTAAATATCTTAGGCCTATTTTAGGTAACATTTAAGTCCTCAATTTGGTTTAACAATTAAGTACATCTTTCTGCCAATTAATATTTCTTCCATCTTTGAAAACTTTTAAGGGTAATCTGATTTTTATTTTTTATTGCAAAGGTAATACATTCGTACAATATGAAATCAAAACGAATGAAAAAATGAATTAAAACTAAAACTTTCTCTTTCCTTAGCCTAAACAAAACCTAATTTTCCTACCCTAGAAGCATCCACTGTTACATTTCTTACATAGTCTTTCTAAATTTATTGTTCGAGAGTATGTGCATACACTTGCACAAGTCTTATGGTTTTAGCACAGGAAAATATTATATATTATATGTCACCTCTACATACAATAATATTCTTTTCAATATCAGTTTAAATGGAACTGTCATAGTCCTCTTAATAGTGCATATCATTCCACTGAATGTATGAACATAATTGATTTGAAGCTGCTCCAGTTCATAAATATTTCCAGTGCTACCCTGAATTTCCTTGCAATCTGTTATTTTGTTTAAATCTGAAGGAGGTAAATAACTAAGTGGAATATCTTGGTAAAAGGATACATACACTTAAAATTTTGTAAATGTTTTCAAGTTACAATAGACAGTATTTTATTTTATTTTATACCTCTTTCAAGTACATACAGGCATACAGGAAAGTGTCTCTTTCTCCCACTCTCGTTCACAGGATGTAGACCCAAACCTGCAGGTCTTTGTCCATACGATAGGGTAAAACAGTGTTTATTTGTAGTTAAAGTTTGAAGTTTCCTTAAATTTATTTTGACATCTTACTGTTTTTAACATCCTATTTCTATGAAATGCTTATGTCTCTTGCCTTGGAGAAAGAGAAAGGAGTGGTGTCAATACCTACTTTTTTACTTAATAAGGATTCTTTTTCTAATCTTTCCTGTGCGCAAATAGCCAAATTTCCATGAAGGAATGTGAGCTGAAATATGTATATAATTTTTCAGTTTTGTTAAGAATGCAGGTCCCTTCTCACTGCCACCTATACTTTTTAGTAATGATCGAAATTTCCACAGAATGGAGGGAGACAAGACAGCCATTTTAGAGCATGGAAGAAGTAACATTTTTAGGAAGGCCAAACAGCAATGTGACACCTGACCTTTTTGGATGCACACTATTGTTTGAGACATAAACCAACCAACCAACAAACCAAAATCTATCTTTAAAAGATATTTTAACTATTGTTATCTTGGCATTGTTTTAGAAGCCTCATCTGGATTTTAATATAAACATAGTATATTGGATAATTAATTTTTATTGATTTGTAGATGCTAAAAATGACTGAATGATTTATATGAAGTTTTCCACTCCAGTTTTGTATTTGTTCTTTGTCTTTATGATTCTCTCTCTCTTTTTTTTTTTGATAAACTATTTTTTTTTGCCTTTGTGTTGTCAAATTGGTCATATAAATGCTCTTCTACAGAGTCTACATTTTGAGTCATTTAAATAAGAGTCTACCTTTCAATAGAATATTTATTTCTTGTTTCAGTTGTTTTAAAAATATCTATTTTTAAAGTTATAAACAGTTACCTTACAGGTTATCCAAAGACCAATGCCAAATGGACAACAAACATAAAAACGATAGATAAAATGTAATGGCATTAAGAGAAAACACTGGAAAATAACTTTTGGCAATAAAATGTGTGCTTTTAGAAAATAATGAAAGTGCTGACTTAGAGAAAAATTAGGTATTATTAAGATAAAACATATCTATCCATCAGAAAAAGGGAGCACAGTATGCTAATACAGAACAGGAGAAGATATTTGCAAATTTTTGGAATGATACTTGTATCCTGAATGTCTAAAAAACTTTGAAAATTTAATAACAAAGACAGACAATCCAACAGATACATGAACAAAAGTCAAAATAATCAAATGTGACATAGGTATATGAAAAAGTGCTCACCATCGTTACTCATCAAGGAAGCATAAAACTACAATATCATCACTTTCTCCAATGTAGCTAATATTAATATATTGACAATATAAAAGTATTGGTGAGGATGTGAAGTGATGGAAATCCGTCTAAAGTACTTGTGATAATTTACATTTGGAAAAGTATTTGGCAAATTCTACTGCAGCCGAGCATATGGATAACTTTGATCCAATAATTCTATTCCCAAAGGAATTGTGTATATGTGTTACAAAATGTATAAGAAATATATCATACTCCAAAATGGAAATGATTTATTTTCAATAATAGTAGAATAAAACATAAATAAGTGTAATGTGTTTTCACAGTGAAATATTATAGAAAAACTAGTTTGATTATTCAACAACTACCACAAAAACTATATTAAATAGTATAGAAAAATCTCACAAAAATATTAAACCGTATACTCTTAACAGGGTTGATTTTGCCCCTGAGCAGGTAAAAACTGATTCTTGGAAGGGGAAAATATTACTCTTATGTAGATGTGGATAGACACACACATACACACACACACACACGTGTGAGGTACAAAGTTTCAGTTAGAAATGTTGAGTGAATTCGGAAGAGTTAATGTGCAGTGTGTAGATAATGATTAACAATATTTTATTTTACACTACAGATTTGCTAAGAGGATGGTTCTTAGGTGTTCACAACACATACACAGCAGCTACAAGCAAAAGGTTACTATGATGGATATGTTAATAAATTTGATTGTTGTAATCATTTCACAAATGATACAAATACATGTACAAATACTCAAATATCAAATTATACATCAAAAATATATACAATTACTACTGGTTAGTCATAGCTCAATAGAACTGTAAAAAGCACAGGTGGATATGTAGTATATAAATCAATAGAACATTACTGGCATTAACATTTCTTTGGGACTTGATTAGTGTCTTAGTCATTTTCTCCATCTCAGAGACATAAAACCTGACACTTGTAATTTAAAGAAGGAGAGGTTTATTTCGGCTCAGGTTTTTAGTCTATAATTAGCTGGCTCCAAGACACAGCAGTACCATGGAAGGGCCTGAGCAGAGGAAATATGCTTACCTCATGGTGGCCAAGAGGGAGAGGGACAGAGACTGGGACAGGACAGGGACAGGGAGAGAAGGAGAGGAGAAAGAGAAAGAGAAAGAGAAAGAGAAAGAGAAGGAGAATAAAATGAAGGAGAGGAAGAAGAAGGAGGAGGAAAGGAGGAAGGAGGAGGAGGGCAGGAGCAGGAGCCAAGGAGGGAGAAATAAACTCCTGCATCCCTCCCCCAATGACCTGCCTCTTCCAACCACCATGTCAGCTATATTGGCCCCATCATTCAATCTTCCCAAAACCCAACCTATGAACATATAAGGGTCTTGGGGGGGCGCATCTAGATATAAACCATAACATTTAGCGAATAAAAATCTAAAAGTTGTTTAGGTACAACAAAAAATGAATTTAAGAAACACTGTTTTAAGAAAAACAAAGAAACAAGCAAACTATATGCAAATGCATTCAGACTACATGATTTTATTTATATAAAATTGAAACAGATGAATGACTTTACAAGTCAATACGTGATTACTCTTGGCTGGATGGGGTGGTATGACTGGAGGGAACATGAGAAGCTTCTATAAGGCCGCTTCGGCTCTTTTTCTAGAATTAAGAACTATATATGTCTATATATTTAAGATTTGTTCACCATACACTGTATATATTAAAAGAAAGGTATAGAGCTGGGGATGTAGCTCAGTGGTATAACACCTGCCTGGCAAGTGCGAGGCCCTCAGTTAGATTCCCGGTACCCCCCCAAAAAAAAGGTAAAAAACACCTGGACCATGTGACTCCTGCCTGATTAATATACGTCCTCATAAATGTCTGTTTTTCATTCATCATTTATCATGTATTGTTTGTATTTTAAAGTAATTTTGTAACTTTACAACACTAAGATTGATTTTGTTTCTTAAAAGAGTATCTTAAACCCTCCTAGAAACAATGAAGTAATTATTATCATATGCTTTCTTCTTTCATAAACACATCTATCTAACTGTAGTGCATTATATTCTTTCTCTTGGTATTTACCTGGTCATCTTTACTTGGTACTTATGTCTCTAGTACTAGATTTATCAATTTTTAATAGCTTATTTACTTTAAGGGATATTAATAACCTTAAACTTTAAAACTGAGAATTTAAGGTATTTACTATATTTTTTTCACTTTTCATTCTTTGATTATTTTCATAGTTACAGCACTTCCACATTTTCCAAGATATAGTGTATAGTTTTTTTTCAATATTTCAGTTAGTCCTAGCTCTGTAGAGCATCCCTGAACATCACTGTCTTGCCTTTTCCTGAACGAGGGCTAGAGAACTAAAGCTGGGTTTCAGCCAGTAAAACACACCAGATGTACCAGTTTGATTTTTGTTTTTCAGTAATCCGCATCTGCCTTCATTAGTCATGGAATCTGTTTTGAATGATCGATGCTAGGCATAATTTATTTATTAAATATTTAAAAAATAATCCCAGTTAATGGCCTCATATCCCTTTTATTTTTTTTATTTTATTTTATATTTTTTATTTTTTTGTGGGTACCGGGGGGTTCCTTTTTATTACTTTAACGTAGTTCTTCATATTATTTTATGTTTTGAAATCATAGATCTCACGGTCATTGAAAATGGTGCTATGTTTCTTTTTCTCATTCTTCTTGTTTCTGATAATTATTGAAATAAAGAAAGAACTCAAAAACTTATATTCCATAATGTTCAAATTGGAATTAGTAGGTACGGTTTTATGAAACTTCTGTTTAGGTAATACAAAAATACAAATGGTTTTTCTTCCCATGTTACACATTCTATAAAAATATTGAATATACTAATTATCCTGATTTGATCATTACACAATGAATATATGTATCAAAACATCATATTATATTCCATATATTCCATATATTCCATATATTCCATATATTTGTATATTCCATATTATATTTCCATATATGTATCAAAACATCATATTATATTCCATATATTTATATTTGTATATTTGTAATATATTTGTGTATTCCACCATATTATATTTCCAATATATTCCACATATTTGTATATTCCATATATTTGTATTCCATATACAAATATATTCCATATATTTGTATCAAAACATCATATTATATTCCATATATTCCATATATCAAAACGTCATATTATATTCCATATATTTGCATATATTCCATATATTTGTATTCCATATATTTGTATGATTATTGTGTTAATTAAAAATAAAAATATTTTAAAATATCACATGAATAATGCATTAACTATGTTATTACACTATCAGGAATGAATAGAGTACTATAATTCAATACAATAATGCAGAAACTCAGGAAAATGCCTTTTTTTGAAAACTCCTAAGGTGCAAAACCTTTTAAACTTCAAAAGAGATGAAGGCTACACTCTTTATCAGTTTACCCCTTACTGTCCTTGATAGCCTCATACAAGTTAGCTTCCCTTCTGAGATCCTTTAATACTGATTTGCCTTCAACACTCATTCTTAACTTTATTTGGCCAGAAATCTATTTCCTTGCTTAAAATTTTTTTTCTTTCAAAATATTCAGGGAAAATACTTTCACTCCCATTAAGAAGTTGAGAGTTGAGTTAAGGAACTTGTCAAGCATAAGCAAATCATGGAAACACTGTTTTGCGTATGTTTCTTGCAACAGTAGGGTGAAGTAACAAGCAATTGCTTTTTTTCCAAGACTCTACTTTGTCTTAAAGTGCATCTTGTGAGGCTCCAGAGCCTGCCTTCTGCTGAATTTACTTACCATAAAGTGAAATATAGGAATGGGGGAAGGATGACCTATTCAGAGGCATCAGGGGACTATGGAGAAGTGGTAAGGGGTTGAAAAAGAAAGCATGACCGAAACTCATGTTAGGAGGATTGTTTCTCTGTGATCATATTGATGATCTGTTTGTAGGGTAATTTGCTGTTCACTAACTATAGTTACTAACTTGGACATTTCTTTGTGCCTATACAAACAGTAGAAAGCATTAAAATTTTGTTGGATTAGGACTGAGTTTTCTTCATATGTTAGCAAATAAATGAATATTTAAAATTTTCTAAATTAACATAGATGCCAATATTTAGTGGATATTACTTATTTCTAAAATTCATATAAGAATTCATTTCTTTTTTAAAGTATCATTATCATTTGTGTATGTTTATTGCAAATATTAACTAATTACTTTACATTGCTTACTATTACAGTAATTAAAATCTTCATAAAACTTGTCCAAACTATACACATTTGGAGAATGAATCCTTATCCTTACTTTATTAAACAAATTTTATTGTTCATTAGAGTCACCATCATATTCTTTACTAATACAAATGTTAGAAACTAAAAAGGTAATCTTACTAAGCCAATTGTGAGCACCTCATTTTACATACTCAATATAATATTCAGTAAATTATCCAAAAGTAGAAGGAAAATTATAAATAAAAATAAATAGGAAATTATTCATAATCATATTTAATGTCAATATTATTTACATTTTACAGCACTTAAATTTAGGATATTGAAATATTCTCTACTTCTACTATTTACCCTGCAAAAGAGAAATGATTTATTTGCTGGTAGCCAAACGTGGAGGTAGGACATCCATGTCTCAAATCTGCCTCTCAGACAATAGAGGGATTTTTTTTTAATTTATTTTTTATTAGTACATGTTTGCAATACATAGTGATCACATCCATCATGGCGGATTTGTACATGTACATAACATATCTTCTTTTTTGGGGGGGGTCCCCTGTCCCTCCTTTTCTTCCCCTCTCCATTTACAAAAGCTCTATTCCTGGGTTTTTTTTTTTTTTTTTGTGGGTACCGGGGGGTCGACCTCAGGACCTTGTGCACCAGCAGGCGCCTGTGCCGCTGAGCGATATCACCGGCCCTTTTTTCGTATGTGGGTTCCGGGAGTTGAACTCAGGCCCTCGCACTTGCCAGGCAGGTGCTTACGCCACTGAGCCATCTCACCAGCCCTATTCCTATTTTTTTAATTCAATTCTTTCTTTGTATTTAAATCCCCTTTCACTTACTTCCTTTCCCTCTCGCTCCCATCTCTTGTTCCCCTCCCCATTTGAAAAAATTCTTCCCGCCTCCTAATATCTACCCTCCACCTTGCTCCTTATTAATGTTTTGGGTTTCTCACACACAAGAAACAATGCAATATTTAAACTTGTGTGTCTTATTTATTTCACTTAAGACTATGGTCTCGACGTACAGCCATCTAAAAATGTCGCGTTTATCTTCTTTATGGCAAAGTCGTAGTTGAAGTATAGCTCCTTAAATTTTAAACCAGTAAACACCATTTTTGATGTCAATTTAACAGATATTAAATAGTTTCAGAATTTATTTTTTCTAGACAGTCTATAAATAAAAACATAGCTTGGTCAAATTTATTTATTCATTTATTTTATTTATTTATTTTTTTGTAGGTACCGGGGGTTGACCTCAGGACCTTGCGTGCCAGCAGGCGCCCGTGCCGCTGAGGTATATCACCGGCCCTTTTTTCATATGTGGGTTCCGGGAGTCGAACTCGGGCCCTTGTGCTTCCCAGGCAGGCGCTTACGCCACTGAGCCATCTCACCGGCCCCTAGTTTGGTTAAATTTAGCAAAGAAACTACTCAATTTTCTATATAATTTTATATGTAAATATTTTTAATTAGAAAGATTAAATTAATCAGCTTTCTGGTTGCTGGGACACAATACACAACACTCTCAACTTAAAGGAGGAGAGGTTTAATTTGCTCAGAGTTTCAGGGGCATGGTTGCATGGTAAGAACGTCATGGCGGAAAGGCATGGCAGAACAAAGCTGCTTAGTTCAGGGCAGCTGGGAGGCAAAGTAGGGGAACAGCCCCAGAGAGAAAGGCTCAAGGAATCAAATACAGCATCCAAGCTCAATCTCCACAATCCATGCAGACACATCCAGAAGTGTGCTTGGCCAATCCCATCTGTGGACGTCAAGGCCGGTGAAGTTGACACAGTCAAGATTTACCTTGACCATCCCAAGTAGTGTAGTTGTCTTTTTTTTCAAAAGATACCATTTTGTCTATAAAATGTTGGTCTATTCTGCTTTATATAATGAAGGATGTTAAAGTAAACCCAAACTGTCCAAAACTAGGTCACCACTAATTCAATCCTTAGAATATTTAGATGACACTAAAATTCAGGAGGACATGTATCTTTTTCATTCCTTCAATACTTTATGTGTTTGATTTTCTCCTCACATCAATTTTTTTTCCTTCAAAACGGTAGTGACATAATGAAGTTACCCCTTATCTATTGAATGTTAAAACCATTATGAAAAAAAAAATGCATCTTTCAAAAAAAGCAATTGGCAACACATTTTAGGATAACAATGAAGTTTGTTTTGTAGGTTCAATGAATTAACTATCTCTCCTCCAATAAAGGCAGTTCCCCCATTTATATATTACATATCAACCTTCTTGTTTATTCTTACAGTCATCTCTCCCTTTTCATATATCATCCATTTGTTTTTCTCTCTATTGGATAATTCTCAACAACATACATACAGATTGAATTAAATTTCTTTCTAGCTATAATCAAAAGACAAAAAAAGCTTTAACTACATATCTTCATCAAATTTTAACCCCCTTTCTCAGCCACCCTTCTCAGCAAAGATTCTCAAAAAAATTTTCAACTCATTGTCTCTGCCTGCTCAATTTCTACCTAGTAATTTCATCATTATTGTAAAATATTATTTAATAGTATAAACCATTTGAAACCCAAAAGATAGCAAAAGCTAGAGATGTGGCTCATTGGAGAGGTTAAGTAAGGCAAATTCATGAGAAGACTCAATGTTACAAACACATCAATTTTTTCCATTTTTTATATGTACAATAAAATTCCAATCAAAATCCTGATAAATTATTTACTTTTGGGAACTGATATGCTTATTCTAAAATTTATGGAGAAATACACAAAGCTAAGAACAAGCAAGGCATTTTTTAGGAAAAATAAGGTGGGAGGGTTTATTCTATAAAATTGCAGAGCTTGTTGTGAAAGATAGACAATTAGACTAATATGAAAAAAACATTCAGAAATATATTCATATGTGAACATTTGATTTAAAATAAAGCTTGCACTGTGGGATCATGGACACACACACGCTTAAATACACACACATGCATGCCTGTACATGGATACAAATGCATACAATAATGTACTATTAAAGGAAAAATACAGCTTTTCAATTATTTTATGATAATTATCTCACATTATAGATATATTTCAAAAATGACATTAACTATTTAGGAAAATATTTTTCAATTTAAAACTGCTAAAATAAAACTATTCATCAAAATCCAGTTATGCCAAGGAAAATATAGGCAGAAAAAGAATATATTTTCAAAACATAAAGAAGATGTAATATGTCCATAGGACACATTTTTTTTTTTTTAATGTGTACCGGGGCTCGAACTCAGGACCTCGTGCTTGCCAGGCAGGCGCTTATGCCACTGAAATATCTCACCGCCCATAGGATAAATTTTATAAGCAAAAGCTCAGTGGAAAAATCACTAAGAATCCTGAACCCATACTTACCCCAGAAATGTCCAAATTTCCAATAATTAGTAGTTGGTGAAATGCAAATTAAACCAACATGAGATACCGATACATATATACCATACTTAAATTAATCCAAAATTAATTTAATAGTAGAATGTCACTTGTCAAGTATTGGTGAGAGTAACACTAGCTTGCATTTACTGTTAGTGGGATTGAAGTTTTTGGTATCATTTACTTCTACTGAAGATATACATGGTCTATTATTCAAGAGAAATGCAGGAGACAACCTCAACAATGTATATAGCAGCAGCACTATTGATAGCTTTAAAGTTAAAAAATAAAAATAACCTGTAATAGAATGGATGAATAAATTGGGCAATACTTCTGTCAGAGTATTTTATGTATGCACAAAAATGAACAAATGCCAGTGACATGCAACAACATAGATGCGTCTCATATTTAATATTAACCAACATAAGTAAAAACAGTCAAACATAAAATATTATGTGCTGTATGATTAATTTATGTAAAGATTCCAATTGGTAAAACTTAATCATATTATAAAGGTACAAAGAGAAGCAAGGTAGTAATTATCATAAAGATCATAATAGCAGTAACTCTTAGAGGAAGGAAAAAATTGTTATTGTGAAATCTGGGGACTTCCAATTTTTAAACTGTGTTCTTCATTACCTGACAACATAGTTCACTTTAAAAATTATTCATTAAGTTTATTTTTGTTTTTAATTCACATTTATCGATGAGTATAACATTTCACCATAAAATGTACCTTTTGTTAAATTGTTTACCTATATAAGAAAAATACTAATATCCCAATGGGAGTTTTTCCATCTTAATGTACTAAGGTTTTTGTACATTGAGGACTTCCGACTGTAATATAAGATATAGTTATTTATAGAAAAACAGAGTTCCATTATTATAACATAAATTATTCAATTAAAATATTTATCATCCGAATACACCATCTCATTACTATCTTATTTTCTTGTAAACAAAATTTTATATTGTCTTACTAAGATGACATGTTCTTTATTGCTTCAATTGGATTTGCCATTATTTTAGTCTCTTAAAATTCATATAAAACCTTACTCATTTTTCAATTCCTTCTCTATTGAAAGAATGACCATAGAAGAGATCATTCAGGCAATAAATCATCAAGCAGTTGACTCAGCTAGTATAAGTGTGTAGAAGTGCGCTATTACTTTCTACACTTTGATTGCTAAAAGTTACTGCAAATGGAATAGATTTCTGTTGTTCATTTCTGTTGAAGAAATCCAAGTCAAACAGAGATCAAATGCTTTAATCTTTTTCCAATACAATTAATAAGTTAGCATGAGTGGCAAATGGTCCCACCTCTTATTTGACTGTTGTGAAAAAATAATGATTCTGAAAGAGTAAGTCTATACTTCAAGAAATTGTCTTGAGTCTCTAATCACTCAATAGGGTTTAATGATGGATATCAGACCACCTACCTGGAAAGAGCACACCATGTGAAGCATGTACATTGTGTCAATTGTAATGGCAGCAAATCCCCAATGAAATGGAATTGCATGTGTTTAAAAGGAGGGTTTACAGATTTGAATGCAGTGTCTTCTACCTTTATAATGTTGGAGAAGTTACCTATCCATTCCTCCCATTTCCTCTGTCATACAGTGGTAATAAGAATGACAATGATACTAATAGAACTCATGTCAAAGGAAGTTTTAAAATATAGGGCCGGTGAGATGGCTTAGTGGCGTAAGTGCCTGCCTGGCAAGTGTGAGGTCCTGAGTTCGACTCCTGGAACCCACATATGAAAAAAGGGACGGTGATATTGCTCAGCAGTACAGGCACCTGCTGGCACGTGAGGTCCTGAGGTCGACCCCCGGTACCCAAAAAAAAAAAAAAAAAAAAAAAAAATATATATATATATATATATATTGAGTGTAAATACAAAAATAATTTTAAACAGAAGACAGGATACAGTGAACTTCAATAAATATTAGTTATTAATTGATTTGAACAGTTTTTCATTAGAGACTCTCAATATATAATTCATTTTTTAAAAAAAGTATCCTTTGTTGGAAATGTGGCTCAGTGGTAGAGTGCTTGCCTAGCATACATGAGGACCTGGGTTCAATCCCCACTACTGAAAAAAAATATTAATTATAACTTCTATTATCTGATACTCAACCAAAATGAGAGTAATAAAATAAGAGAAAGTGTTATGCAAGAAAAATATAAATTCTATGAAAAAGGAAGGAGAAAGAAGAAAAGAAGCCAAATACAATACTTATAAACAATAGAATCTGTAACTACAATTCCCAAACAACAATGGGCAAAGTGATTTGGAGATCTGTAGAAGCCTGGACTCCCTGGCCTCACCTGCTGAAATCCATCTTACCTCCCATGTGATTCTGATGTAGCTGTCCTCAGATTAAACTGAGAGAAATATTTAATATTAATTAGACCAGCCTCTAACTTGACAATCATAAAAATGAATATTGGAGAAAAAGAAATGAAAGAAAAATGAATTTTAACAGTGATACCACAACAAATTAATGAAAAAGCTAAGATTTAAATCCAAATGACTTGTCTGAATCACTTGTATCTAGGAGCAGCATTTTTTTTTTTTTGCTTAACATTTTCTTAAAGAGACAAAATGTTGTGGTACAGTGTTCCAGGCTCCTAGGGAAACTAAGTATTAAACATTTTTTGGATTCTAACTGTAATTGAAATAAAACAATTAGACGCAGATTAATCATTCGCCTTTTTGCTAACACGACAGGATTGAAGAATGCTTCTCAAACATTGTCTGAAACCTGAAAACCAGTGGACCCTTTTCATCCAGGTTTCCAGTATTCTTAGTCACAGATGAAGCACTGTCCAGAAAACCTTGCTCAATGTAGCACCATGAATCGCAGAAGTGAAAAATGTGCCTACTGCCTTAGTCTGTTTTATGTTGCTGTAACAGAATTCCACGGACTGGGTAATTTACAGTGACTTTAAATTTATTTGGCTCCTAGAGTCTGGGAAGTCCGAAAGCAATGTGCCAGCATCTGACGAGGGCCTTTGTGCCCTGTGATAATTTGGCAGGCGGGCAAGAGAGCATATGCAGGACAAAGAAGGAAATTTGTCCAAATTCATTCTTTATCAGGAGCTCATGTCTATAATAGAAACATTAATCCATTCGCCTCTTAGAAGTCCAACCTTCCAATACTGTCACAAGAGCAATCAAATGTCACATAAATTTTTGAGATCATTCACACTATAGCACCTAACTACTGGCCCATAGGGCCCATGTGTGTAAATAGAAGTAAATGTCTGATAATCGGTTACAATCTTTTACTTATTGTTGAGGTTGTTTGGAGTCATATGTTGACCATTGTCCAAATTAACACATATGTACCAACTGTTGATCAATACATTTCTATGCCAGAGTCTAACACATAAGCTGCAGTCTGTATTATCTTGCCAAAATTGTTTACGAAAATATACAGACTGACGATTTGTGCCAGGTTTCTGTTATATTCGTTTCTTTCCAGGCTGTTTCAGTTAAGTAACCAAGAAGGGCACAAGATGCTTCCCTTAATGGCTTTCCAAAGACACATATTATACACGTTTTGGAAGTTCGTTACCCAGTAATAAAGCATGTTCAAAATGACCAAAGCCTACTTTGGAAGCTGAGCTTGGATGTCTCAGATTTTCATGAAGCTTTCTTGTGCAGTATCCTATTCCTCTGGTGTATCCCTTACTTTCATCAGAGAAGACTTGGGTGTGTTTTTATTTTACAACACTCACCAGGCACAATGGATACATTATCTCACCACTGAGGTGAATCACTGCTGCTACAAAAGAGAAAAACGAATGAGAGTTAAAGAAAGGAAGACTCTTTCTCCACAATCTTTCCTAAAGTCCAACTTCCTATTGTACGGATCATGTTTGAATGAAACAGAGACAATGAAAGAACAGTTCGTTCCCATGGAGTCTATCAAGTATAAGAAAGAGATTACCAGGTAAATACTTCTCCCACATTTGTGGGTTACTTTCTGAGTATTAACTACTGTTCTCTTTTGTATCTGCCTGGAAATCATGTGAACAATACATCTTTTGTTCTCTAAAGCTTCCGAGATAGTTTGGAAGAAGGCCTAGTTATACTAAATCCAATCATATAATGCACTTCTGACATAATTATCTTCCTATTTTCCCAACACAAATCATACTCAACAATATTGTCTGAAGTTTTTTAGCCCACAAAATGTTATGCAACAATCTTTCAGGCCATAGTATAACAGTACTAAACAACACAATCAAACTAGCATAAAACTTCCATAAATGTGATCCTTACATTTCTCCTTTCTAAAGAAATGATTAAATTTGCATGTTTTTTTTTTCTATTTGAAAGCCACTATTTTCATAAAACAACCTTCTCTTTACTACACAATTGAAAATATATTAGCATGTTTCTATATTTTATCCTGATCTCCTATAATAAATTAAATAATGTATTACTAATAAAGTTGGATTTTCTTTTTTATGCTCTTATTATTTGATTCCTTTATTTTCATACCCTGAGAAAATCATTACCAAGAAATTAGTATGTCTCCTTCTAGTGCATATTTTAATACTTTTGCTAAATGTGTACTTACCCATTAACAGGATATAGCAATACATTTTGTACTTTTAATTTATAAAATTTGTTTAACATGGATTATACTTTGCAGATACTTTTACTCTTTTATATCACATTAAGTTTTTTTTTTTTTTGAGACAGGGTTTTGCTATGCAGATCAGGCTGGTCTTGAACTCACTTTGTAGCCCAGGCTGGCCTCAAAGTCACTGTGATCCTCCTGCCTCAGCCTCCCCAGTGTTGGGATTAGAAACACGTGCCACAACGCCCGGCTCACATTTAGTTTTTGAGATTTATGTTGAAACATATGGATCCATTATAATTTTATTATCTTTGCATTTCCTAAAGTTCAGAATAAATCCTTTTAAGAATACTAAGATCTTTGAGGCCCAAATTCCCCACCCCTCTGTTTCTTATTATTATCAGTCTACAAAGTGTCAGTTGCTCTACATCACTTTTGTTAATGTCATTGGTGGTCATCATGGTGTATTATAATGAATTTTATACCTGTTATTTTTCCTATTCATGTTCTTTCTCTTCCACTCTCTCTCTATTTCTCTCTCTCTCTCTCTCTCTCTGAGGAGAACACTGATTTATAGCTATCATCCATGTTATAATCTCTTTCACATAGAGTAGAGCCGCTGTTACAGGGAACAGTGGGATATGAGGCCATCTGGCCATTTCTTACAATGTAAGTAGAAGTCACAGAAGTCATTTGCAGGCAACAAAACTAAGTATAAATGTGTGTTTGTTTGTTTTTTACCTGATCTACCCTCAGTTTTCAGCTGGAACCAAAAACTCAGGAGGACCTGCAGCACAGAAGCCTTGGGCCCTGAATTACTATAAGCCAAAAATTGTGTAGTGATAAGAGCCCACATTCAACAATATGTGAGTGAGAAATAAACTTTTACTGTACTAAAGCAGAGAGGTATATGGATTTGTTTGTTACAATAGCTAGCATTACCTTAAACACCATGCTTTTTTACATAAAACACCCAAGAGGATTAAGGACTTCATTTTATTTGAATGATTATTTCAACCATTTTAACATACCCCACATATTAACACAGTACCATCTACCTAAAACTATACATGACTACAGCCTACCTTATTTGACAAGCATTTCCAGAATCTCTTAGGTAAATTCAGATATTCTTCCTATATATTTTCCTAAGCATTTTTAAATGTTCCTACTTTCTTCAATTCTAGACTTGGAGGTTCTTAAGTGCTAGCAAGTACTGGATTGCTAATAAATATTCCAGAATGTCTGTGTTTCATAATTAATATTTGGATAAAATGAATAAATTTGTAGCTTTTTAAAAAGATAGTTGGTTTATAACCCTATATTATAGCATGTGGAGAAAGATAGTTTCATAGATCTTCTTAAAAACAGGATAGCATTGCTAAAAAAATAAGTGCATTGGAAATTTTGGTAGACACTAATTAGGAGCCCATTTAGCCTAATTAAAGTGAATACTACTTAATTATTTTAATGATGAAGTCAAATATTCAGATGTATTAGCCATTTGAGATCCAGACACATTCTTTCTGAGACATGGAAAGAAATACTATTTCACTAATATATGAAAAATGTCAAATTTAAGTACAGTTCTAAAGGAAATACAGCTAAAAAGAAGAAAATAGGAGTTAAAGTATTTTCCATCCTCTATTTATTATATTTACATGCACTTTAGAAATATTTGTAAACATTGGGGTTTATTATAAGTTATTAGAAATAATAAATTTTTTAAAAATCAATTGAAAGTACTCCAGTATTTGGAATGTTTTCCATTAAATCTAATTTATTCAGATTTATTCCATAACAAGTCCTAAAATCCACTTATGTAACAGATGTTTGTAGCTGTGCTTATTTTAGCTACCCCATATCTGTCAGTTATTCTACTAGCAATATCCTAGGTGAGAAAATTCCTTTCTTTCTGTATGCGTTCATCCATGGAAATGACTATCATTAACGCTTAGTCTCTGTCCCTAGGCAAGATGCAGGCATAGAATTGCAGCAAGGCCTGTTAGATTCTTATGGGGACTGTGAATTGTCAGCTGGGAAACATGGACGTGTGAGAGAAGGGTTAGAGCTCAGTGATCAAAACAGCAGCAGAACTTTCAATTTGTTCCTGTTCCCTCAAGCTCTGAGGCTGTATTAGTTCTCGCTTTGCCCCAGACATTCTTCAGCTTTTCCATTAATGAATTCTATTTTCTTTCATGCTAACCTATGTCAGGGTTTATAAATTCCAACTAAAACACCATGAAAAGATTTTTTATATAAAGTTTTGGTTTCAGCATTACTCCAACAACTTCTGATTTTTTTTTTTTTTTTTTTTTTTTTTTGTGGGTACCCGGGGTCGAACTCAGGACATCGAGCTTGCCAGGCAGGCGCTTATACCACTGAGCTATCTCACTGGCCCTCATTTTCTTAATCTAATTTGAATAACATGACCAATATTTGTCAAACTCTTAAAATACGAAGCAAGCAAACAAGCTTTGGATCTCAGATCTATAGTTCATAGATTTCATAAGTCATTCACCGTACACGGCAAATAAAATAATGACAAAAAATGCACAGTGCTTCTGGAACTTCATAATTTAAAAAAAATTATTATTATTATCTTACTTAATCCTCAAGTAGATAGCAAAAGGACTATTACTACCATTTCAAGGGAGGAAATTAAGTTTGAAAAAGAAAAAGTGTACTAGAGGAGCATGGAAAGACATTTAAAGGGAAAATCTAGAATTCAAACAAAATAAATTTGCATAGTAAGTCTGAAAGTACATTGTAAAAGTATATCTGAGGAAGTTCTTTAATGTAAGTAGGGGTGATCAAAAATATGGGGAATGTTCAAGTAAAATTATTAAAATAAAAGAGATCCATTACTATTAATTGCCCTCATAATACTCCTCTGGACTTCAAATACACTTATCCCGTCATTCTTGACAATGTCTTTTATCGTAATAAATTTTTAAAAATTTAAACACTTACTATATTTTAATAACCCCTTGAGTTCTATGAATAAGAAAACAAAAGTACAAATTGGTCTTTCAATTCACTGTTTGTTTGATTCTTTAACCTTCCGTCGCCTCAATAAATTCTATTTCTACTACCAATCTACCTAACACTTTTAATTGTATAAGACCTGGAGGAACTTCTAATTCAAATAAAGTAAAGACACATATGGTATTATTCTGAACCCAGCATGAGACTGATCATGGTCCTTTCACCTTCAGTGGACTGATGAACTTTACACTGATGAGATTGGTCACAGGAGGGAGAAATCCTTTTTGTTCTCAAGTCATTGATACATATTCAACCATCAAAAAATTAAAGAATATGACTAGAGGTTAGAAAATAATAATTTATCAGCTATCTTTAAAATTATTGGACACTACTACCATAATTTATAGCATAAATATATAAACAATATAAATATTGATATATGCATACATATCTACTTACCTACATATTTTTGTATGTATACATATATATGTGTGTGAGTGTGTGTGTGTATGTATGCCTACTTTTATTTAAGAAATAGATTTGGTCCTCATTATTAAAAAGTCTGAAAATAATATTTCATGAATAATATCAGTTAAAATGTTTCCTTTTTTATGGTTGCATTTCTTTCTGCTCTTTTCTTCTTAGAAAAAAAGAAATCAACCAGTCTATCGTTTCTAAAGTATACTTCATCTCTGAAGACTATTATTTTGGAAGGGTACCAGGAATCAAACTCAGGACCTGAGTTATGTCCTCGGCCCCTCTGAAGACTATTCTTAAATAATTCCTTGATTTTCTTTTCCCATGATAAATGATTCATTTTATTTTTATTCTTATTTTTTTTGGTACAGGCTTTGATTTTCAACCTTTAATCATCTGATTTACTCAATCCTAGTCAGTTTTAGCACACATATTAATTTGTCATTGATTTTTTTTCATTTAGGTACCAAGTGGGTGCACAGAAATCTACAAAGTGTTTTTCATCAATTTTTTTGCAATCTCACCCAAATGCAAAATTTAAACAGCACTTCATGTGCTCTATTAGAGAGCAAAATATAAAGTCTGCAAATTGTCAGCATTATAACCAGCCCCTCTGTAGGGTTTTAGGTTGAGAGGACTAGGAATTTATATAGTTTTGTTGATCATTCAAAAGTATTACCCTCTTGTCATATTACCCATTCCCACTGCATCAGTGCCCACTAAGTTCACATGAATTGTGAAATATTTTATGCACTTATATCTATTTCTTAGATATGAGTAGGTATGTACACTCTTTTTACAAGTATAAAGAAAAAATGAGAGTTGAGTCTACACTAATCAGATTACGTCTACATTAACTTGCTTCTTTTCATTACCAAGATTAAAAGATAAGCAAATAATTACTTTTGTTTTGATTGGTAACTTTTTTTTTTGTGGGTACCGGAGGTCAACCTCAGGACCTGGTGCGCCAGCAGGCGCCCATGCTGCTGAGCGATATGACTGGCCCTTTTATCGTATGTGCGTACCGGAGTCGACTCAGGACCTCGCGCCTGCTAGGCAGGCGCTTATGCAGCTGAGCTATCTCACCGGCCCAGACAACTATTTTCTAAAGACTCAACCATTTTTTGATCAAGCATTAGTCAAAATAGTTAAGTTGTGTCAGTTAGACATAGACTTGCATTTTCTTTTGTTTGAAACAAGAAATTCTAGGGTTCACATTTCAACTTCCATTATACTATTCTCTTCCTTCTATCCATTTCCTTTTTTATTCTCAACTTGAGATTGTGAGCTAGTGTTACTAAGTAACTAGCTTCTACTGAAGCCACCATCCATAACTTTCATAGAAATGAGTATTCAATGCTGTAACCACTGTACCTAATTTTGTGGTAACTATTATAGTGCTTTAATTATTTTGTGAATCCAAGTTGGGCTATTCCACAGGTTACAGGAAAATATTGTGTATAACATTCTCTGTACCTTGGCCAGAATGAATTATATTATTAAATACATATTTATATTACATAATATTTAATAAATGTTTTCAATAAAATGACACACAGCATAGTTAGGCAAGGCTAATTGCTATAAATGATAAAACTTAATACTCAGTGCCCTAAAATAATGGAAGATTATCGCATTTAAAATTTTTCAAATTTATGTGAATAAACTAAATTAACTTTATTTCTTTCAAGTAAAAATGGAAAATAAAAAAATATAAAAAAGCAAATATATTCCTTCTAACAGAGACATAACAAATCTTAGATGACTATTAATTTTTAAATTTTCTATTGGACATTTAAAAGGAAGTACTTAAGAGAAAGAAACACAAAAATAAAAAAAATTTAAAGACAAAATTTCAAATCTAATAATTAACTTTTGTACTTTGCAGCTGACTTATCTCTCTTATGCTTAATCAGTTTCATAAGAAGGTAAAATGTTAAACTACATTTTCAAAGCTTAAGGAAGTACACAAAGAACAAGAGAAAATCCTGCCATAATTTGCTTCAGATGTTAGAAAAGTGCAACATGCATTCTCTAATTGTAATCCCTCCCTTGTAGCAACATTAACTAACAAATTGCTTCTAAATTGCTTATATTCTACAAATATGCTAACACAAAATATGAAAACAACTTAAATCCTGAAATATCTTTCTTCTACCAAAGTAATCTGCTATTTAAGATAGAAAATTACGGGCGTAATTTTAGCTGTAAATTTAAGATTCAAGTTTTGCCCAATCTTTTTAAAATATAGCTTTATAAAAAAGGAATCATGTATTTTAATTTTTAGAAATTGTATGATATGCACTTAAGCAATTATAATTTGTCAAAAAATTATGAGATGAACTGTGCAAAAAGTGTATATTTATAATTTGAAAATCAGTTTAAACGGCAGGAATATAATATAATGCATGATGTCCTGGCAAATGGTAAATAAAAAATACATACGAAAGTATGTAAAATGCTCTTAGGCCCATGGTAGACATTCAACAAATATAAATTTTCCATCTTCTAGTTTAATTTCCTTCCTTCTTTCTCTCTCTTTCTTTTCTTACTCCATTCCCTTTTCTAAACTTCAGCAACTCTCAGTGACATACCGACATCAAAAAACTACAACTTTGAATACGTCTCTGGTCCTGCTATAAAGTGAATCCTGACAGTAATATTAAAGTGCGTAGAAGATAAACACACCTATCTACCTCCTTAAGGCAAATATTTTAGTATATTTTCTTATTTTGTGGTTGTGTGATTGCAAAACATTATATCAGTAGGACCAAGTAGTTGTACAAATTATGCAGGCAAAAATGGCTTTGAATACAAGTACAGATGCTAATAGATTAATGGAACATTAACATAGATTGAAAAGAATTGTTTCAGACAAAGAACAGATTCATGAATTACTAGTTGTTTAAGAAATATTCTTTTTCAAAAAATAGTCACAATTTTGTTTATTCCTTAAAGTATTTAAAATTCAACTAATTTTGCTAGTTTTTAAAAATAAAAGTATTTTAAAAAATCGAAGTTCATAATTTTATGTAATGTTTTCAAACTCTGCACTTGAAAATAATGTCAATAAGTTCTGGCTGAGCCTAAAAATTTTATTAGTGCAATAACACCTTAAATATCAAAATTAAAAGCAGCTTTTAAAAACTAATTGTTAGTATTCATTTTCATACTCAAAGTCAATGTCCTAGTTGCAGTACAACATAAAATTACTGAAATAGTCTTACGAACTCTCTGATAAGATTGTCCCCACTTAAATATTGAAACATTTTGAAATTTTGAATGATTAAGATGTGATGTGTATATGTACCAATTCCCCAAGAGGAATGTAATTAATATGTATTACATAGACTTATAAAAGTAAATAAATAAATAAATAAATAATTTATACTATCGATTTGACATGTTTTGTCTTTTTACTAAGAAGCTTTATGTATATATAGAATAACTCCTCTATGTTTCACTCTGCAATCATGATTATTTGGTTCTTTTTTAGCTTATGTCTTTAAAATGCACCTATTTGCTATAATTTTATAAAGCACATTGGTAATCTGTCTAACCATTACACATATAATTTATACACACTTGTCTTTCATTCATTATTTACTCTTATCTATTGGTTGTCTATCATATGCCTGACAATGGGCTAATTACTGTACAGTCCAGTATGATGAGTTCAATTTCAAACCTTAGGAAGTCTTATTCTATTGGGAACACTGCACTGTATACCCTTTTGTTTTTTGGTTTATTTGTGGGTACCAGGTGTCGAACTCAGGACCTCACGCGCCAGCAGGCGCCCGTGCCGCTGAGCAATATCACCGGCCCTTTTTTCCTTATTATGTGGGTACCGGGAGTCGAACTCCGGATCTCGCGCTTGCCAAGCAGGCGCTTATGCCGCTGAGCTATCTCACCGGCCCAACAATTTTAACTATAAGAAGCAATAAAAAAAAATAAGAAATTATAGTAATGAAAGCAGTATGGTGATGGGACAAAACTAGTACAAGTGAAAATACCACTAAGATATTATCAATAAATGTAAGTCGGGGCTGGTGAGATGGCTCAGTGGCATAAGCGCCTGCCTGGCAAGCGCGAGGGCCCAAGTTTGACTCCCAGAACCCACATAATAAGGAAAAAAGGGCCGGTGATATCGCTCAGCAGCACGGGTGCCTGCTGGCGCGCGAGGTCCTGAGGTCGATCCCTGGTACCCACAAAAAAAAAAAAAAAAATGTAAGTCAGCACTGAATATGCACTGTAGCGTGCATTCCTACAAAATGTAGATCATTATATAGAGAGAAATAAAATTAAATCTCTACCTAATTGGACATGAAGAATTGAACTTCATATTAAACAAAAACATAAATGTGAAATAAGAAACTATAAGAAAATCATATTAATGTGTGAGTGAACTTTGAACTGAGAGGGAAAAATAAATTAAAAATTTTCAAAAGAATAAATTATAAGAAATATTATGCATGTATAATTTTCTCTGTGTCACATTTTTGTAATTCTCTCAATATTTTGAACTTTTTCATTGCTATTGTGCCTGTCATGATGATCTTATGTTACTATTTGTTTTGGGATGCTACAAACTACATCTATATAGGACAGTTAATTAGTAAATGTTGTATGTGTTCTGACTAATTCTGGTTCTGTTTGATCTTTCTTATTTCACCTTCCCTCTTCTTGCACCTCTCCATTCCCTGAAATACAATGTTATTGAAATAAAAGCAATTAATAATTGTACAATGGTCTATAAGTTGTCAAGTGAAAGGAAGAATAACACATCTCTTCTTTAAATAAAAAAGCTAGAAATGACTTCATAGGGAAGGCATGTTCAAAGCTGACACTGGCTGAAACCGAGGCCTCTTAAACCAGTTAGCCATACTGTAAATGCAAGGAAAACCCTCTTGAGGGAACTGTAGAGTGCTGCTCTAGTGACACGTCGTAATAAAGCAAAACAGCCTCACTGTTAATGAGCAAAATGTTTTGGAGTCCAGATAGCTCAAACCACCCACCTTCCCTTAAATTAAAACCTAATTCCAAGCAAGTCCCTTTCCTCATTTCTGTGAAGACTGAGAAAGATCAGGACGATACAGAAAAAATTTTCTAAGCTATCACAGTTATTTCACGAGGCTGAAAGGAATAAGTACAAGGTGAAACAGTAAATGCTGGTGGAAGAGCTGCAACAAGTTACCTACAGACAGCTAAGATAATTGAGAAAAGTAGTTGCAGTAAACAACAACAATTTAAAAAGTAATTAAGATGTGTTATGTACATGCATCAACTTCCCACAAGGACTGCAGACATCACGTACTGCAAACATGTACTAATAAAAAAGAGACAAAAAAGCAAGTAGATTAAAAAAAAAAACAGTTTTAAAGAGGATAAATCAGCCTTATATTGGAGGAAGATGACATCTATAGCTTTCATAGCCAAAGAGAAGAATTAAATGTCTGGTCTCAAAGTTTCAAAATCCAATTCTCTTCTCAGGGGCTAATACAGCCAACGATAGTAAGTTGAAGTCTGTGCTCATTCACTATTCCAAAAATACTGGAGCCCTTAAGAATTATCTTAAATCTACTCTACCTCTGTTCTGAAGTCTTTATTATTTTTATTATTGTTTTATTATTTTATTATATTTTGCTAGACCTATAGCTAAAGACTTAGCCCAATTTATTGTTGAAGGCTCAAAGTTGTCTCTTCCATAGGTGAAACATCCCATTCTTATGTAATTTCTCTTACATACATTTTATTCCCTTTATTTTTTCCCATTCTTTATAGTTTTTGTTATTTTATTCTCAAATTAAAGCAAACACAGGATAAAAAATGCAATAATTTAACTGATATAAAAAATTGAAAGTGTCTTTTTCTGTATTTGCCCAATGCTTCATTGTGTTTGAAATCTGAACTTATATTTTCTGCAATATTATAATATTTATGATATCTGAACATGCTAGTGTTAAAATAGACAAACCCCAAATTTCTGCACCAAAATATTAAAAGATTTATTCTTCATTCAGAAGTCATTCTAACCCAATATTGGCAACTAGATTCCCTGTGTTGCTTTATGAATCTTTGCCCCTTCAATCTTATAGATTTTCAAAACGACTTTTGCATTTGGCTAAGAAATAAAGAGGAAACAAAAGGTTGTCACAGGATATTTAGGGTGCCAGATCTGGAAGTATGTATATTTCCATTAGTTAGTCACATAGCCTCATATAGATGAGAGCCAGCTGGGAAGTGTAGAGCGATTCATTGTTCCTTCTACAGCAGTTTAAACAGTCATCTACCTAGTAGTTTGTTAATTGGAAATGACAGAAACAAATAACAACTTGGAAATTTGCCTCGAACTATGCTTAAGTCTTCCACTAATAAAAAGAAATGATGTGGACCTACTGGGCTATAAAATTGTCATTTACATGGTTTCATCTTCAAGAATATAGTCATGATTTTGCACCTTCCTGAATATAATGATGTTATGAAATTACTTATAAAACGTTGTGAAAGGGAGAAATGTAGCTAAGTATTGGGGAAACTGTCAAGAGTTTCTATTTGAGCTTTTAGAGATGGCCGCTACATAAATAATAAAAACTTAGTCTAGTTTGATTTTTTAGTGATTCTGAAAGGATTAATTAGTGCTTCACTTCTTTTTGAGCTAAATGACCATTAGCTTTTCATCTTTCTTCATATCTTGAAGATTTCTTGCATTAATGATAACTGTCACTCTGGTACTAAGCACTCATTTCTGATTTCAAATTAATGAAACCCATTCTTCATTTATTATTAAATTAAGTGACTCCTTTATATTCACAACTATATTGGTACTATATACATTCAGAGCTGGCACATTCTTGTAATCCCAGCACTCAGGAGGCTGAGGCAGGAGGACTGGTGTGAGTTGAGGCCAGCCTGGGCTACATAATGAGCTCAAGACCAGCCTGAACTGCATAGTGAGACCATTCTCAAAAAAAAAAAAAAAAAAAAAAAACCAATAATACTATACAACTGTTTGTCACAGCAGTAAAGTAAGTTTTAAATATTACACTTGATTGTACTAAAGTTTCCAGTTTTCTACGAAGACGATATATGTGGTCCCCAACCATAATCTGTTATTGATTTTACCTCTATTCTTACATAAATATGATGACAACTTATAATAAATATCAAAAACCCATAATTGTTGTCTGGAATATTTATTTTTATATTATACTTAATTTGGTGGCCTTAACTGAATTTTATAAAGGATGGTCTTTGAATTATTAGACCACAGCTATGTCTTCTGAATTTTTTCTCAAAATGTCACAATATCTTCTATGATTTTATACAGTCCTCATTAGTTTTTTCAACCTTTTCATTCCTAGATCTTAAACTTTTTGATTTATGTCTAATTTTGTCATGTCCGTCCATTCCAAATCCTACCCTCTTGTGTGTTATTTCCTGTGCTTTCAAAACTTTATTCTTTAAAATTCAACATAATATAAGGATGCTGACTCGACCAGAGTTCTTCTACATTTCCCCACTTGAGCTGAGTCTTCGTTCTCTAATTTCCCAGGTACTACACATATCCTGTATTCGAATTAGTGTATGTGAATTGTTACTGTCTTCATCCCTCCTTTCCAACAGTCCATAATATTAAAAGTGTGCAGGCGATGTTAGAGTGGCTTAGAGTGAAAAATGAGTGGAACCATGGTGAAGCTTAGGAAAAAATGATTTCTGCTACTACAAATATATTTCTGTCTGTCTAGCTCTGAGCATACAGCTTTTTCTGCATTCATAAGTTATTCAAACAATAACCATTTTCCTTTCTTTGTTCTGAGCTACCATGTTCACCACTGAGTTTTAAAGGACCACAACGTGTCTGCTATGGTTAGATCAAAAAAGTCCCCCCAAATTCTCCTATGTGTAAAAAGTGGGTGCAAAGTGTGGGACTATAGCAGACTTGCTATTAGGCAGTGGGGTCTTGTTGGAGGGGGCCACTGGGAAAGTGACATGGAATGGTGTAGGTATCTCGCTCCCAGGCTCCTCCCTTCTTTTTCTGCTCCCTGGCCGCCATGATGTGAAAAGCTTTCTTTTTTTTTTTTTTTTTTTTTGTGGGTATCGGGGGGTCGACCTCAGGACCTCGCGCGCCAGCAGGCGCCCGTGCCACTGAGCGATGTCACCAGCACCTTTTTCGTATGTGGGTTCCGGGAGTCGAACTCGGGCCCTCGCGCTTGCAAGGCAGGCACTTACGCCACTGAGCCATCTCACCGGCCTGTGAAAAGCTTTCTTTCCCACCAGATCTACCATCATGCTCTTTCTGTATTCAGGGTTGACTACCATGGACTG
This sequence comes from Erethizon dorsatum, assembly GCA_028451465.1. NCBI lineage: Eukaryota > Metazoa > Chordata > Mammalia > Rodentia > Erethizontidae > Erethizon > Erethizon dorsatum. Next base: position 29,299,468 of record CM051834.1, read on the forward strand.
AAACCCATTGGCCCACTGAAACTGAGCCAAAATAAACCTCTTCTTTAAGTTTTGGGTGCTGGATATTTTGACCCAACAACAAGGAAAGTAATGAAGATAGCGTCCCTACCTTAAAGATTCACAAAATGACACTAAATGCCAGTATGACCCTTCATTGTGCAAGTCTCTACTTGAATGAAAAATTCCGTAATATCGCCATCACTTCCATGAAAAAAATGACTCTTTAGAAGGAGAAATGAGCACTATTCTACCTCAGTTTAAACACTTCCCAGGGTTATTGCTACCCTTGCTGAGAGAATCTATTAAAGTACTACTGGAGATGCCATTTGAGAAGTGATCCTTATGGTTTCAACCTTGGTACATCCATCCACATGCCCGGGAGTATGCCTTGGTTAGTATTAGGAAAACCAGACAGATAATGACCTTCAGGAAAATCAAAGATGAGAAGAACTTTAGGATTTCTATTACTGGAAATAGAAAGTAGCCAAATAGAACTAAACATGAAAAAGAAAACAAAAAACAAAAAAACCTTTCGCAATACCTAAAAGATTGTTTCACTTGGTGAAATTAGCTCTACTTCTGGAAATGGAAAATGGAGAAACAACTTTGGAAAGCAGATCAAGAGTTTATTATAAAATTAAACTTTTACCTCCTACAGGTACTGCTAGGAGGTAAGAAATCAACAAAGATTTAAATTCACAAACACCCAAAGCATTCACATTGAAATAAATAATCTGAATACGGGCTGGGGCTATAGCTTAGCAGCACAGCACCTGCCTGGTAAGCACGAGGTCCTGAGTTTGATTCCTGGTACCAAAAAAATAAAAATAACAATAATCTGAATAGTTCTATATATATTAAATTAACTGAATTTCTAAAAACTCATACAAAATTGCACTTACAATTGGCATCACCAGAAATAATGCTCTCAAATATTTAAAATATAAATAATAACAATTATCCACAAAAATCACCAAAAATTAGAGGATAGAGAATGCTTCCCTATTCATTTTATGATTTTATGGGATTAGAACTATCTTCTTACCAAACAAGACAGCCAAAAGTACAATTATGGACAAGGGATAGAATAACTCATCAGTAAACATAATTCATCAAATCAGCAGGCTGTTAAAAAGTGATATATCATGATCAAGTACATTTTTTCAAGGAATGCAAAATTGGTTAAAAAATACAAATTAATCAATGTAATTTACTATAACAACAAGCTAAAGAAGAAAAACTAGGATTTTCTCAATGAATGTAAAAAAAAAACATTAAATTTCCATATTTCTTTGTAGTAAAAATCTTAGTACAAGGAAAAATAAAAACAAGGAAACTTCTTCAAATTTATAAAATTATCTATGAAATTCCTACAATCTACATCATGCACAATGGTAACAGAATGAATGATTTTTCCTCTAGATTGGAAACAAAGAAATGGTATTCACCACAGTCACTGCCAAGTCAACATTCTACTGGAAGTGTCACTCAATCTAGTAAGACAAGAAAATGATAAAATGCAGAGATCACAGAAAGAAGGAAATATAATGTTCTCTCTTCACTCATGACATGATTAGTTATATAGAAAATGCTCAAGTATCTAAAAAATCAGTAACTAAAACTAATAAGTAGTTGGCAACATCACAACATTCAAAGTCAATTTAATTGCTTGGATTTTTTAAAATTTAAATTTAATTTCTAACTGATACAAAAACAGAATTTTACATATTGATAGGATAGCAGCAATATGTCATAGTAGCAAAAAACAATTGGAAATTAAATTGTTAAAAGGACCACTTATTATAGTATAAGCTAAATATACATTCAACATTTGTAGCTTTATACTGTAACTACTAAAAATAATCAAAACATTTATGATAGAAATTTAAAAAGCATACATAGTTGGAAAGACATACTATATTTATGAATTGGAAGACCTAATTCTATTATATTGTTAAGATATTAATTCTTCCTCTATTGATATGTAGATTTAATGTAATCCCAATATAAATCCTAGAAGGCTCCTTTTAAAATTTTTCATCTTATTTATTGATTCATTTATTTAAAGAAAAACTATTTGTAAAATTAATAGGAAATTAAGAACTTAGAATATCTTTCATCTCCCAAAAATAATCTTGAAACTTTTCAAAATCAAAAACACTTGCGAAGGTCTTATCTTCCTTGATTTCCATTATTTTTTTTTTTTTTTTTTTTTTTTTTTTTTTTTGTGGGTACCGGGGGGTCGACCTCAGGACCTCGGGTGCCTGCGCGCCCGTGCCGCTGAGCGATATCACCGGCCCCTTTTTCGTATGTGGGTTCCGGGAGTCGAACTCCGGCCTTCGCGCTTGCCGCGCAGGCGCTTAAGCCGCTGAGCCATCTCACCGGCCCGATTTCCATTATTCTTAATTATTTTTGTACCAAACTTTGTGCAAAAATAATTAAGTAGGTCAAAGGAACAGAGCAGAAGGTGCAGCAATAGACTGAATCAATAAGTTGTATTTTGTGTGAGTTTGTGATTTGGTTTTAAATGTCCCCCAAATTTTGTGTGTTGCAAGCTTAGTCTCCAGCTGCTGACACTATTGGGAGGTAGTGAAAACTTCAGGAGGTGTGGTCTAGTTGAAGGAAATGAGGTCATTGGGGGTGTGCCCTTGAAGAGGATATTGTGATTCTAACTCCTTCTTTTGCTTTCCAGCTACTATGAAGTGAGCAACTTTGCTCCACTATGTGCTCCCCACCATGATGTAGACCTTGCCACAGGCCCAAGCAAGGGGGCCAAGCAACCATGAACTAAAACCTATGAAACTGTGATCCAAGGTAAATCTTTCTTCCTTTTGCGTTATTTAACTAAGGTATTTTGTCACAGTGATGGAAAACTGCCAGACACAGATTTCCTTTATATGGCATTCTGGAAAAGGTGAAACTAAGAATTTAAAGCTGATCAGTGGTTGCCAGGTAATCAGTGGTTGAAAGGTAATGAAAAGGAATGATTTTAGAGTTAGATGTGAGCATTTTGTTGGGAAGGAAACATTCTATTTCTTAATTGTCTTCTATTTCAGTTGAACTGTGGTAATTAAAATCCTGTGAACACTTAATTGGATTCCTCATAATCATAATAATGAATGAACAACTTTTGGTTTGGGGGTGAAGGTATGGTGTAAAATTGTGATTATGTCTATTAATATGCACATTTATCTTTTAAATAGATACATCAGTATAATTATAGATGGCTCAGTGATAGAATGATTGCCTAGCATGCACATTGTCCTTGGTTCAATGGTACACTCCCTAGGAATTGCCCCCCTCAAAAAAAGAAAAGAAAAATGAAAAGGAATAATTGCAGTGTTTGGGATTTATTTATGCTTAATCTGTCATGATTACTGGGAGAAGAATTGGGCGGGTTATAGAGGAAACATATTGTTAAAAGGAAGTGGTAGAGAGGAGAGTTCACTGCACTATTCTAACTAGTATTATATTCTATTGAAAATTTCCTGACCCAAATACACAGCAGAGTCATTTGTTGAAAATTGTTAACCATTCTTCTTAAGTTTGAAAGAAGAATTTATATTTCACATTCAGGTCCCAATAAATTGTATGAAAATACTTCTTGAGGGTTTTAGTTGTGTCAAAAAGGAAGCTACAAAATCTTTTAATAGAGTATTATTTTATGAAAACATCAAGAAATTGCCGTTATTGATGATGTGGATCTGTGATCCTTCACCTAAAGTTAGTGACTTTTCATTACACTGTACTGTGATATGCCATTTGAATAAAAACAGTAATTCAAGAAGACAAAATAAAGTAACTTAGAGCAAAGCAGCAAATAAGTCACTTTGTCAGTGAAACAAATTGATATTTCACACCAGGTGCGCTATAAGATGAGCTAAGTGTCCCTGATGAGCTATACAACAGAAACGCAGCATACCCTACAGATGGTTCCAAGTAAAATCTATCGTTAAAAAGAAAGCATCTGCAGACTTTAAAGAAACATTTATAAAAGGAGAAATGTTCAGTGATTTTTACAACTCAATAATTACTTCTACTTTATTATATACACAATAATGTGGTAAGCGCATCACTGCTAGTCTTCCTTTTTTTCTGGTGTTTGTTGATTCTATGCAGTGTACTTGGAATCTGCCATAAGTTAGAACTGACAAGATTTACCACTAGCACAATACTTAAGCATCTTAAAGAACATTATGGATAAATACTATTATCTATTAAGTGAATATAGCATTATTTAAAGAAGAAAACATTTTAAATATGTAATCTAAGCACTAGAAAACATTATTTTGTAATTTGTTACTTTATATTACATCAGATTTATCAATCAAAATGGAGGACTATTTATGTGTAGAAATATAGAGAATTAATGTTATCCTGCATCTCATTAATAATTTTACTGAATCCACCCTGAGGATATCTAAATCTCTAGGATATTAGCAATAATAGTTTTTATTTTTATTATTTATTTATTTATTTATTTATTTATTTATTTATTTTTGTGGGTACCGGGGGTCGACCTCAGGACCTCACACACCAGCAGGCGCCTGTGCCGCTGAGCGATATCACTGGCCCCTTTTATTGTATGTGGGATCCGGGAGTTGAACTCAGGATCTCACGCTTGCCAGGCAGGCGCTTATGCCGCTGAGCCGTCTCACCCGCCCAATAATAGTTTTTAAATGCACTGTAGTTCTTGCAAAAGTATCTTCAAAATTTAACTGAATATTTATTATTTATAAAAGGATTAATGTTTAAATGATTGAGCTGTTATAGAAAAGTTTATTACCTGTGTATTAAGGAATGCCATATATTCACTTTCTTATTGATGACTAATACTTGGTAAGTATGTTCCCTGGCAGTGACTTCATAAGTCCACACTTCAACAAATCTCACTTTAAAATGTGTAAGTAGCAAAATTTGACTGGCTTGTATGGTGTCTCAGCCTACTTGAGCAGGTATAACAAAATATAGAGTGGGTAATTTGTAAAACAGAAATGTATTGCTCATAGTTCTGGAATATCCAAGATCAAAGTGCCAGCAGATACAGTGGCTTATGAGGGCTTTCTGTATCAAGGTAGTGTCTTGGTGCTATGTCTTCACAGGGCAAAAGGACAAAAGGGACATTTATTTATTAACATTATGTAATTTAAATGCATATCAATATTTTTGTATATAGTATACACATAATATTGTTTTTAATGTTATTTCAATACTCTTGTCATGTTTGATAATCCTATTAGAATGACAGCCAATTTAATGATTTTTAAAAATAGGAATAGCATTACACTAATGATGGTTGAAAGAATAAAGACAAATTTTCATAGTGATACATCAACTGTTTACCTAGAAAAAAATAAAATTTAAGCAAAATAACTGAGGTTGTGAAATAACCTAATAGTGTATTAGTGTGGTAAAGTTAATTTTACATCATTTGTTATATTTGGATAGCAAGAAAATATTAATAAAAATCAAAATAACAAACTGGAAAAAATTGAAGCATGCAAAAATAGAAGGACTCATATTTTTATTATTGAAAAAAGAAGTATTAGTCTATGAGGAAATAATGAACAAAATTTTCCCTAGTAAATACTTTTTACTTGTTCTAGTATCAAAATACACATTTAAATACAAATCTGAAATCAAATTATACTAGGTTTAAAATCTACTAAAAATTAAAAATGCACCAAATAAAAATATTATAATTTTATCTAAAATCATAACAAAAATAAATAGGCTATCACCTGTTATGTCTCTCTCTTTTTCTTTTTTTTTTTTGTGGGTACCAGGGGTCGACCTCAGGACCTTGTGCGCCAGCAGGCGCCTGTGCCGCTGAGCGATGTCACCGGCCCTTTTTTCGTACGTGGGTTCCAGGAGTTGAACTTGGGCCCTCGCGCTTGCCAGGCAGGCGCTTACGCTGCTGAGCCATCTCACCGGCCACCTGTTATGTCTCTTACTCTGTCTTCAGCTTTTCTCTCTCTTGCTCACTTCTTTCTTTTTTCTTTCACTCTTTCTCACTTTTGTACAGGATTTCACAAAAATTCTCAACTGTTTTTATATTATTATATGTACATACATATGGATATATGATACATTGTTTATATTTGTTACATGTGCATATACATATGGTAAATTCATAAAAATGTCTTGTAGTTGTGTATGAAATTAAATGTCATTATTAAAGTTTAGATTTCAGGCAGTCATGTGTTTGCTGCTGCAATTTTGTATTCTTAACCACGTGCTTGGAATTTGGTTAGTCATGTGTTCGGTGGTGTAACTTTAAATAGAGTCCACAGAGATTCAAAGTATAGTTGTTCTCTTATATTTCTAAAAAAGGCAAATCATTATGTTAAACCCACAACATAATTGTAATATGAATTGAAATTATATAATGCAAATTCTCTTTAAGTATGAATTATTTTATGACCATCTAAATGATATAAAAACAGTTATTTTTCCACAACATTCAAAATAATATTTAACTCACTCAAAAGTAAAGAAATACCAAGTAAAATAATAAATTCTATTCTATAAAGTTAGTAAGATTAAAAATTTTTAGATAATTGTTTTTAAAATGAGTGTAACAGAACACATGCATTCAGCATTGCTGTTAGACTCATGAATCGGTACATTGGGAGGAGGTTTTGGCAATATCTTTCAACATTTAAAATATTACGCATTTTTACTAAGACATTCTATTTTTTAAAAATTTTTTAAATGATATGGTCACCCAAGAATGCAAAGACATACATAAACATTGTTCATATTTATAAAATATTTTTAAAAATTACACGTGCCCTAATAGTACATCTTGTGTGGGGTGAATCTCCCTGGGCTGACATGAAAGGACACCATACTCTTTTGAGTGTCATGTTTTTAATATAGGAAAAGCAAGTGAAGAGCAGAATGCATTATATGATTGTATTTGTGCCTGAAAGCAAAGGTACATCCCTATTTCTTCTTCTCTCCTTTCATTCTTATGTTGGATTCCAGACATAGTGACTCAAGTGAAACAGATTTGAAACTGTAACCATGAAAAAGTATGTTAAAGATGACAGTATGAACAAATAGAAGGAGCTTCCAGCCAGTCCTGATGGTCTTAGAGTCACACTGTTAGTCCTGAGTTACTTGTTTCTGGGTTCCCTGTAAAGTGAGAAAAATACACTGCATTCCTGTTGTGTTGCGTATGGACAAACACAGTGCTAAATCATATGACACAGCCCTCAAATTTTTATGCTATGAACCACTTATCTGAGCAACCTATGCTTATGACATTCACCTAGATTCCATCAAAAGTAAGTATGTAACTAAGTGAGTCAGAGTCATATATTGTCAACAATAATTTTATTGTCTATCAGAGAAAATGGGATGAATATATGAACTTTGCAAATTACAGTATATAAAATGAATAAGGGAAGTGTTTTGTTCATTAGATCCAAGATCACTAAAATGCTTTTTATTTTGTTTTCCTACTTGGATATAAAACATCAATGATTTTTAGCACAGATTTTGAATTTCTAATGCCACTTTTTCAACTCATTGTAGTCAATATGCTGAAAGAAAAAAGGCTTTTAATTTGCCATGGTACTTGGTATAAATATTACTTATTACATAGATTCTCTATTATGTTGTGATAATTATTCCAAAAAAGGTAAAAACCCAAAAATTTACAGTGATTTAGATTATTTTTATGAGGACTATTATGAAAAAAACAACAAAAATGTAATCCAAGCAAGTTTGGATCAATTCCTGCATGGAGTCCAGAGTTCTAAGCATCTTCCAAATTAAAAAAAAAAAAAATCACTTGTTAAACAGCATATTATTATAAAAAATGTATCTTACTTGTCAGAATGTGTTCTTTCAATTTCATTTTGTACTGAATTTCAATTTCCTAAATGCCTTATCATCTCTAATCTAAATTGGAAACAATCAAATCTCATTTCTCCTTGCTAGGAGACATAGCAGAAAACAAGTTTTTAGTTTAAAATGTGAGACACAGAAAGTCCCTTCATGTTTTTGTGGAAACAGAACAATTGTTAGCAATGTTTAACTAATGTATACCCAGGTACATATGCTATTTTATATAAACTTCAGGATAGTAAGAGCTAGGACTCATTACATTTTCACTATATTTAACATTAATGCAGAAATGAATGACTGAATGATTAGAATCTTACAGACAAATATGCTTTTAAATATACATTTTTCCTATTTCTCAAACTTCCTTCAGAATTTTACTTTTGCATTTTTCTAAAAATTTAAATATCTGCCAAAGACCTATAAATTGATAATAAAATTGTGGCAAGCATACCGTGAAAAAAATGCCAACAAGAATGAAGGCTCTTGGGTTAGAGCACCTATGATTGATGCTGATGCTGACATTTACTGTTTCATATTGATCCTTTGGCTAACACTTGACGTTTACTTTCAGATGAGTCACTTAAATTTCCTAGTCATAGTGTTCTTTTTGTTTTCTTTCTGGATAAAAGAATAGTATATTATCTTTTTGGATCATTATAAGTGCATGGCATGCAGTAAGTATCCAAGTCATGTTAGAAATGATGATTTTTATTCTGTTGTATGTTATAGTACAAGTGATTTCTTGAACAAGTGGCATACTAATTTCCAGCATCAGCATCGGCTCTTGGTAGAGCTCAAGAGTCTTAGGCAAAACTGAATTATTAAGCACTTTTTGTGAATGATCTTACATTTTGCACATTTCCAGACTTTTTATACTAGTTTGAACTCTTTCTCAAGATTTAAATATCTGCTAGTGTAGAGCGTTGACCTCTAACAACTGGCTCTGAGAACATGGAGTTTCTGTACCATAAACAGCAATTCAAGTTTCACAGCTAGTAAAGAACAGGCATGCTAATGCTAACATTTTTGTAGAACCAATTTAAAATATGACTCAGACTGAAGACAGGTAATCTTTGAATCTTGTTCCACTTTCCTACAGCAAAGAATAGTAGCTAAAACCCCAGCAGCCATCTTGATTCATGAGGGAAAATGGAGGACAGAAACCTTGTACTAAGCATGGGTTAATGGAAAGTTCCTAATGATCTCGGGACTTCTGTTATGAAAGAAGTCAGTAAGTATTGTTTGAGATTTCCCTTACATGGTAAAAAGTAAAAGTACACTCAATTTATTTAATTCTGCATGTTAGAGGTATATATTGAGAAAACATGCATTAATTCAATTATAAAAAATCAATCATATAGATCAGATTTCACGAATGCTATGGCTTGTGCCTAGATGTCCCCCTAAAGCCTCATGCGGTCTTAGGTGGGGTTTTTCAGAGGTGGATGTAACTAAAGTGTGATGCTGGGATTGATTCGTGGTACAATCCTAGGGTCAAGGGACTAGGAGTAAGAGTGTGAGTGCTACCCACCCTAGCTGGGATACAATATAAAGGATAGAAAAAGCTGTGGTTGTCTTTTGCTTGCTTTTGCTGAATTCTGCTGCAGTGGACTGTGTCTCCTCTGTGATACCTCTCTGCCATGTGCCATTTTGCCTTGAAGCCAACCGATTATGGACTGAAACCGCTATGAACTGTAAGACAAGTGAACATTTCTTCCTTTAACTTTGGGTGTCGGTTAGAGAAAAGTAACTAAGACAAGGAACCATTCAAGATTAAGAAGGTAAAGTCCAGAAACCACTGTTTTGTAAATAATTCCCACATAGTAAAAGGAGTAGTAATAAAAGTGGTAATAATAATAATAAAGATATCCAATATATTTTAATTATTATATGCAGGGTCCTATGCTATAGGTTTTGTATATCTAAGCCTATTTAATCTTTACCATGTGCTTTGAAGAAATTACTATGGTAATTCTTATATTGCAAATGAGCAAACTTAGGTTCAGATAGGTTCAGCTGCATTTACCAATGACTGTTACTAAATGGCCAAGTCAGGATTTAAAGCCAGGGAACAGAGGTTGGGTGATTATGTTACCTATCAAAATACCAATGACTCATCAATACTTGAAAAGCAGCTATGTTAATTATCAGACTGCTTTACTTTGACTATTTATTTAGAAGTCTTAATGAAATTGAAATACAGGAATTCCAGGAGACAGTGAAAAGATCAGAGGGTTAAGAAATGTCTTGTTGAATAGAGTACACTGATATTTAAGATTTCAAAAGTAGGTTAAGTTCAGAGAAATTCCAGGTCCAAAGTCCATTGATAGTTTGGCTGATGCTGAGTGACCATAAACACAGTAGAGTTAAAAAAGAAAATAAAAATTTTAGGTTATTGTTCAAATATAAACTCTTTCATGAAAGGTTTTATGATCATCCAGATAATGAGAATTCCTTTTTTCTTAATAATAATGATTTTATATATCTTTAGGATCATTTTTTTGTATCCTCAGTGTTAAACATCCAGTATACTGACTATAACTGAATGTATACCTGATAAAATTATCTTGATTCCATTCTCTACCTCTGCTAAAAATTTAAGGTTATTTTTGTTTTAATAAAATGTATTTTATAAGTTGGTCTTTCTTCTCTCAAAGACTTCCAAACCTGCATTGAAATGTGTTAGTAGTAAAGATTGTAAGCTTCTATTATCTCATGCCAAAATTGTCATTACAATGACATTTTGAAGTTATCTGAGAAAAATATTGGCATACTTACATGAATCGCTGTATGCATCATCAGTTCCAGACAGCACTTCCCTCAATTAATGATAATCTACAAACATAAATAAAATAAATTATGCTAATAAGAAATTGAACCAAGAAGAAGACAAGAGTGTGATAGGTTAATTCCGAATGGATTCTTTTCAGGTTAGTAATGAATAGTCCATTCAATGGCTAATTCATGTAATAAAGAACAGGAATGTCTAGGAAAAGATAAGTTGTTTTATAATGGTTGTCACTTCTATACTGTATTTATTGACTGAATGTGTGTCTGAGATATAATAATGTGACTTCAATTGTTCCTTTTTAAAATTTGGTGCTGACAGAAATTTTTCTTTTATTTTACCCTGAAGAAAACTTATGATTGTACATGACTGACATTATTTCAACCAATCTATTTCATAATCACTTATGTACTAGAGAATAAATTGTAATGCTGAATATAGTCTTGATTTATAAATGAAAAGAATGTGGTCTTATAGTGTATATCTGTCTGTTCCTAGACAAATATGGATAATATAAACAGAATATAGATCTTAGGTAAGTTAAACACTTTAAAAGGTTTGGAAGTACCTAAAGAAGTATAAATACTAAAATATTAAACTGTTGTGCAAATTAATCAAAATATTTTGTGTAATAAACCTGAAATTTATAAGTAATTGGATTTTAAAAAAATTAAAGTGAAAAGGTAAACCTTAAAAAAGAGCTATATCTTGATTATTTTAATAATGGTAGTGTATTTTACTCACATACCCATGATTAAATTATTTAAATTATTGCATTTATTTTTAATTATTGATTGCTGAGGTGCCACTTTTTACAAAAGGATTTTCCTAATTTTCGGTTTCATTTACAACAAATTATTCACTGATGATGAATATTTTAAATTATATTATAAAATTCTGATCAAACTTTACTTTAGCCCTAGCCTCATACCAGCCACTTCTTACTACTTCCTGTTATACTTCACAATCTCTCTCTCAATATTTACAGTGCTCGTGACTCAATTACCTTTTACATTTGTTAGATCTTGCCACTGTTTAACTCCTCCTGCTTGCTCATTTATTTATTTTCCTTCTAAATTTATTCTTTTACTTCAGTCTATAAATATATCCATATGACTCTCATTTAACCCGAGAAAAATAATCTTTCATTAATATTTGAAACAGATAGATTATACTATGTAAATAGCCATTATCACTGCAGAAAAAGTGAAATGTCACATTTCACGTTTTGCTTATATGTTGTGACATAAATGTCTAGTGGAATTCAGGTCCTAGGAATGTCACAGCATTGACCACAATGTCTGTCAAAGAAAAATATTACAGTGTGTCTTCCTCCACTTGATTGACGAGATCCTGCACCACGTGCCTTCTGGCTCTTCTCCAAAGTCAAAAAGACCATAAAAAGTAAATGTTTTGAATCAGTTCAGGATATTGAGGCATCTAAAGACACAAAAGAGGACTTGCAGAAATGCTTCCAAAAGAGGTAATTATGATTGGATAAGTGTATTTAAATGAAAGGGAATATTTTAAGGGGATTAGTGGCAATCTGTCTTTTACTATAACATTTTTAATTTAAACATTTACCATATGTGTCAATCACACCCTATATTCATTGAATGTTTATATATTTAATGTTGCATATATTCAGAATTTTGGTTATAGGAGGGCAAATTATTAGTGTATTTGGTATCCTTGTGTGGTCTGTCCTCAAAGAGTGATTTGTTATTAATTACCATTAGATTCTGAAAATAATATTATGTATCATTGTATGTGAATTCTACCTCTTATTTCTGAGATTTCTCTCATTGTCTGAACCCTCCTTTGAATGCATTGTGAAGACAGAGAATATATTTCTGCCCATTTAATACTCCAGTGATTTTTCACTACAGTCAACCCAATCTGGTCCTCTCCTTCTTTAATTGGAAGTTGGTAAATGGAATAAGATTCTAACAAGTGTCTTACACTGTATACCAGTGAAACTATATTGACTATACATTTTATCCAGTCCTGTATCACAAACTGATATATCCTTTACTTAATTTTTCTCCTGTTCTATTTTTCTGGGCTATTTTTTGGAGTGAATTTCATAGTACTTGATAATTCTCTTAGATTTGTATGACACTAGGCTATGTCAGTCTTTGTGTTAGGATACAGTATTATCTTTCTTCCAAAATATGTGCTTTCCTATAAATTTACCTTCTAAGATTTCCACTCTCTTTGTACTCTCTCTTTAATATTCTCATATTCTTATTTATTTCTATAATTTCAACTGTTAAAAAATTAAATAAAGATAAAAGGACAAATCACATTGAAATTGAAGAAGCCAGAAAACTATAATTTTGCTTTGATACAAACTAGTTTGTGGCTTTGAGATTGCCATTCCATTTATTCATATCTCATTTTCCTTTTCAATTAAAAATTCTTTCATGCAACTTTATTATAAATATTACTAAGATTACCAAGAAAAACATATTATGAGATCAAAATAAGTAGTGGACAATAAATTCTCTCTTTAGAGATTCACAATGTACATTAGCAAATTAAGGCTTTGAGAAGCCCTGTGACTTAAAGAAAGTAAAAAGAAAGAAAGAAAAAAGAAATACAAAAAGTAAAGAAAATACTATAACTCATTTTTCAAAATCCATATGGATATGTAACACTGAACTAATAAATCTCTCAAATGCATCCAGTTTTCCTCAGGTTCACAGCCAACGCATCCTTGCCCATCAAAGTAGAGAGAACATTTCTAGCCATCTATTCATAAAAACCCAAAAACTTTCACTGCCCAAGTTACCTTAATCCCAGTACTCTTTCTATACAATCTGCAGTTGGCACGGGAAGTAAGATTCTAGCAGGTATCTTCTGCTGCATATCCATGAATCTTGGTAATAGAAAAAGGAAGCACAATTCACTAATTTTGGAGCACCAGGAAAAAAATCCCATTCAATATTCTATCACTTATCTCTCAGACTCTTTCTTGGATGTCCCTCTTCCTTCTATAACCAGTGAATTCCCCCTTGAGTTTTTCAAGATTCGACTTTCATATAATTTCCTCTGTAATATTTTTCACACTTTTCTAGAGAGATTTAAGGTCTCTTATACCAGAGCTCCCCCTTCAGGTCCTGCCCATAATCCTGCTACACCATGTATCACATGTGTCTATATTGAATATAGTTTCTTGGTTTCTTAATGGAAGCCTGGAATCACCACAAGATTCAGTGTTGGTCTACATTACCTGAGCAAACAGAAATCCAGCTGAAGATACCCAGATTACATTTCCAAAATGATTTTATGCCACCATTAAATTCCTGATATGAAACTCTTCATCTTCTGCCTACCATATATCAAGAATATTTGAAACATTAGGGATAATTTGTTAATAATATAAAACCTATATTCTCATGCAGCTTAGATTCTGATAATATTAAAGTATTAAACTATTTTTGTTAGATTTATATTACATGTTACCTACAAATTTGATCAGTACGACCCTGAACTGTTAACCAGGCAAGCGAAAACGTTTAACCAAAAAAGACTAGGGACAATGATTTTTTCAGAAGACAGGAATTTTTCCTTTAAATAAAGGAACAAATACTTACAAAAGTGAATCAAAGAAGGGGAAGGGTGAGAATATTCAAAAGGAAGAAAGAAAGTAAATATGGAAAAAGAGAAAGTGTGAAAATAAGATTAAAGAATAAATAAAGATTGGGGAAGGGAAGAGGAGCAAAGAATGGACAAAAAGTTGTTATGTCTATCCTTCCAAATAATTATGCTAAAAGACTTAAATTTACATTAGTATTTAAATAAACTTTGATTGGATACTGTATCTGTTGGGAGAAATAAAATGTGTAACACATTCCCAATCCAACAATTTGAAAATCTAGATTTGAGATTTTCTTCATGATTTTGACAATGTTTTCTTTGATTAATTCCTTTAAAGTATTCCTACTTAGAGTATATGTTTGACTTTTTAATTCATTTTTACAATGTTAAGATCTGTTTTTCAAAAAAAATTATTTTAAAGACGATTTTAAATGAGCCCATTGAGCCATTGTAGGACTATACTATAGAAATTGCAGTAGTCTATTTCTTAGAATGGCATGGTGAAGAATAGACTCTGGGAATCTGTTCTTTTTATGATGGATGAAACAAAATCTGTCAATGATGAATCTTAGACTCAGGAATGACGAATTCTTCTATGATTGAATATTTCCCTCTCTAATATTTAACCATATCTGTTGGTTGCCTACATAGATAGGGATTTGATGATATTTGGAATAAAAAAGTAGGGCAAACAATAATTTTATGGACGTAACACATTTATAAAACACACACACACACACATATATATTTGTATGTTTAAAAAATAGACAAGTCACAATATTGAATCCATTTTTAGTTGCGATGTCTCAAGTTTTAGAGAAAAGTGAAATAATGAGGGGGTTGGTTTTATTTTAAAATCTAAGTTATCTCTATGTCTACTGCCATTTTTGACAGCCCAGTCAGAAAGTCTGGGATAGAATAATGAGGTCTTAAGTAAGCTTTGTAACTCGCTATGGAATGTCCTCATTAAATCATAGTGTTGGCCTCTGACAATCTATGAAGTTTTACTATTCCACATAACAATGAAATAGAAAACTTCTGTTGCATAATTCTGACAGGTTATTTCTAATTAACTTTAAATGATAAACTTGACCAGACATGGAATATATATTTTTCCTTTCTGCTCTTGCAATCTCAGTTTGAGGCTCAGTACTCAGCATCCCATATACTTAGCAAACTTCCTGATATGAGTTCATTTTCATTCTTTATGTTTCCTAGTCCCTTGGAGTTTAATCAAGCTAAGCTAACTGCAATTTTTTTTAACATCAATCTCTTTAAATATGAGAGGCATACTTTAATTTATTCAAGACAATTTATAATGTCTACATAATTTGAATTTTTTACAAGGGCTCATATTTTTGTAGACTATATTAAAACTTCCACTATGTTTTAGCGATTGCTATCTTTTTTAGATGGGTAGTTTGTCAATTTGTCTTCCAAACATATAATGGTATCAACACCAAAAATTAAATGGCTAAATGATGTTTTCTTCTTACAGGAAAGCAAACCTGAATAGTATTTTAAATAACATTTTTCTAATCATAAGTAACATGATTTTGGCAGAAGAATGTGTAAAATGGAGATTTTTATTAAAAAAATAGTCATTCATAACATCTCTTAGTGTTTTAACCTTGTCAGTATTTGAAAATGCACATCTTTATTACTGAAGTAAATGTAGTAATAGATATCAGGCAATATTTCTTAATTAAAGATTACACAATTAAATTATCATAACTCATATTCATAGTAAATATTGCACATAATGATAATTGAGATAATGAAAGCCTTGAGATAACATTTTTAAATCTATACATTAAGAATTCATCAAAAAGAAATATGGGAACTCTCATTCATCTTTATGAAACAGAATGAAGCTGCAAAATATACATGAGAAACATTAAAGTTGTTATATTCTTTGATGTATATTCTCATACTTTTAAAGAATTTTGCTGAAGGAACACTTAAGAGATACATGATTATTCATTTCATCCCAACACTAGAATCAAAATCAAAAAACCAAGAGAGTAAATTTGTTGATTTCTTTATAGTTCCCAATATCCATAGCCTGGAATTAATTTGCTTATATAAATATTGAAAACACATTGCTTACTGAAATGTAATATATGCTATTGAAAGATCATTTATTGCATGTGATAACGAATGAGTTATACTTATCTCAATATGTGTGTGATTTTTTTTTCCCCTAGCAATGCTCAGCTGCTCAATGAAAGACATGTAGTTACTAGATCTTCTGTGGCTATTGTGCCAGGGAATGAAAATAATTTTTTTAAAAAGCTAGAGTTGAGAACATTTACAAGATAATAATTGTGATAATTGAACGGGGTTTCTTAGCTATATAAGCAGTGAAATAAAGGTAGGAAAATTAAGTCAGTAGAAAAAACAATGATCTGGTCAATGGGCTGAAGGACTGGGAGGAAGGAAACTGTCATTGTAACATATTGAGCGAGGAACTTGGAACTTATTTCTTTTTTTTTTTTTTTTTTTTTGTGGGTACCGGGGGGTCGACCTCAGGACCTCGCACACCAGCAGGTGCCCGTGCCGCTGAGCGATATCACCGGCCCCTTTTTCGTATGTGGGTTCCGGGAGTCGAACTCGGGCCCTCACGCTTGCCGGGCAGGCGCTTAAGCTGCTGAGCCATCTCACCGGCCCGGAACTTATTTCTATAACTAGGAGCATTAACATTTTAAGTACTGCAGATGTTTTTACAAGTTTGACATGTGCCTGTCTTTTCAGTATTTTTTATATGCAAAAGTTTTAATTTCATTATGATGTTATTTCCCTTTGTGATTGCCTTTCTGCTTAGAAAGATTTCTCTTCAAAGGAAAATGAGTTTTTTTCCCAAAACATAGGTCATATTTCACTGTTAAGCATTCATGATCGAACACTAGATGTGGATCAGTTCTACTTCCCCAGGAACCTTATCAGCTCCATCCCCTTCCTCAGAGTACACCTGAGCACTTAAGAGTGCTCTTCCCTTCCCTATTTTGGTTCCTTTTCATAAACTTACAAGTAAGCATACTTAGATAATGTCCTTTCACTTTGGATAAAATACAAGATTAACTTTTCTCTCAAATTTCATGTTTCTATGGATAGCCAAGATTCCTAAGAATTCTTAGAGTATTTAAATCATGTCCTTGGTTCTCATTTGTAGTAGGCTTCGGAAGACAAAGAAGTAGGATAAATGTACAGAAGATTCTCTATCATCCAAAAAGGATGAAAATCCTCATGAATGAAGTTTGCAGATTAACAGGTTTAAAATTATACAGAGGGTAAGATATTTATCTCAAGTATATTGAAAAATTTATTCAATGAATGAGTAAGAAAATAGAGAAAGTATTCTGTCCTGGTCTCTGGCCTTGAAGAAGCTCACAAAGCTCTGGGTTTTCATCTTGAAAGGACATTTGTGTCATAAACAGTTCAGAAACCATGCAGTTTGTGCTAGGTCCTGCTCAGATGTGGGAATACAGAATTGTGATAAAACTGAGAGGTATTATTAAATCATTATCACTGGTTTAAGTTGTCTGATTTATTCTTGTAAGGGTTTTCTGGACACAGGAGTAATAGTAAGTGGTCTAATGCATCATACTTTGGCTTCCAGACACATGATTTCCTTCCTGCTCTCTTTAGCAATGAGTCATTCCTCTTGATAGACTCAATCATTACAAGGACCAAATCTTTGCCTTTCTGCTTGTTTGGTAGCATGAGGAATCCAAAATGGCATAATAGCATTATACAGTACTTGGAATTCAATGAAAATATTGTCATGGAAACTGGTGGAATCTTTCTTTGCTTAGATACTAACATCTCTAAAAGATCTGAGTCCAGCATAGAAAAGAAATAGATATTCATCAATTAGATATAATAATGACAGATTCTAACTATCATATAAATAGCATCACAGAATTGCCATTTGTTGGGTTACATCTCAATCTCACGAGATTCTTTTTTTAACTTATAATACCATAAATTGATTTTCAGTAAACCATTTCATGTGTTCTACAGGGATAGCTGTTTGGGGTTTATGGAAAACATAGTAACCTCAAGAGTCAGAAAACTGCCTTAATTAATTTACCCTAAAAAGTGTTTTCTTTTTGAGAAGTAGTTATGTAGGATACTATAACTATGAATAAGATATTCAGAAAATCGGTGGATGGTAATTCAGGTAGAAGCTTGTCAGGGAAGAAAGGCAAATATAAGACATTGTTGAGAATATTCCAGTGGATAAAATTGCTGCCCCTTCCATCTAATAGAGAAGATTAACTTGTTAATCTTCTACCACCATGGCAGTGAACTTGGGCTCTTGGCAAACTGAGAAGTCGATGGTATTGAGCCTTTAATATACAGTGATACCTTGGTTGTTGAGCTCAATTTGTTCCAAATTCATATTCAAACACCAAAAAGTTCAAGAACTGAACATATTTTTCCCATAAGAAATAATGGGAAACCAAAAAATTGGTTTTGAGGCCCCAAAATTATACTTATATATTTCATTTTAAACAAATTTTGCAATGATTCATGTCTTTAGAATTATCATGGTTCTCACAATTCTTCTCTTAGCTTTACTGCTTGTATCACTAACTTTCTTTGGAGCCACAGTTATGATATTTTATGCAAATAAAGCACACACACAAAAACAAAATGACGAAAGTTTTAATGCACTAACACAAGCACTATGTGTTTTCTAGACGAGAGCAGCGCTTAGACTGAAGGATTGCCCTGTGTGTCTGCGGTGAAACTTGAGACATGACTCATCCCCAGGCCATACAGGTTTATTCAAGCCAGATTTTCAGTTCAACTATTGAGCAAAATTGCAGACACTGAGCAGACTTTTTTTTTTTGAAAACTGTTGTTCAAGTAATGGAAAGTTCAAGCTTGGAATCATTCGACAACAGAAGTGTCACCGTACTTCATCACTGCCACCTTTTAATTTTGTTTTAAAGGAGATAAACATTTTCATGCTGGGGAAAAATACTGACTGGAATCTCTATGGCATAAGACCTGGTAGGTCATCTAGTAAATGGCAATCTCAGAGAACAGGATGTTTTGGAAAATATTCAGACTGGCTACGCATATGTCTCACAATCAGGGCCATGTAGAGACACGTAAACATATACTTCTTTAACAAATACCTACTTTACAAATTGTCTCTCTTTTTCTTCTAGTTTTCTGCCATTGATATAAAATGCTTGTTCCTCTTGACCATCTTTTCTCTTTTCCTTCCCTTCTCAAACAATTAAGTGTACAAAAAGGTGACAGAGACTGCTAATTAATCACAAAGCCCATATTCTCTCCCTTACCAACACATATTTAGACATTATTTTTCAGCCTTCATAGAAGCCAGGTATGTGCAAGTGACTAAATAATAGACCACAGAGTGTAGATAAAACTGATACCCGCTACAGGGAAACCAATTCCATAATTGCTCATAAACCATTTTTTTAGTGCTTTTTTCTATGACACGGTGACACAGATGGTCTCATATTGAAGATTCCAAGCAACAAGATGAAAAGAATGATGGTCATTGGTTGAAGAAGAGAACTACTTGATCAGAAATCTTTTTACAAATATGTAAATGAAAAATACATTCATCAGAAATAGATTTTTAAAATACATGAATGAGAAATATATTTCTATCAAATTAAAGTCTCATATTTTGGATTTTATTTTATAGCAGCAAACCTAAATACTTCAGGTTTTTCCCATGAATTCACAAATAGGAATCAAGAGGAAGATAACAGCACAGCAAGATAACTATGAGTGAGCCACATAACTCACATGGCATTACAGGATATATTTCAACCTAAGCTTATTATTTATGAACCAAAGAATTGGGCAACATCTGTTTGAGAGATAAATTTTAACTTGTTCAGGACTGACCCTGCTGATTGGCCTCCTTGAGAGGTTGTTGGCTTTTTCTAAAACTCCTTGAAACCTGGTTAAGGCAAACTTTAGTGAACTGCCAAGTTTGGACCCAGCTCCTAGTCCCTCAAAGAAAGGGGTATAAGGGCAGGGTCTCCCCGCTTTAACAATGAACACAAAGCTGGAGGAATAGAGCTACAACTGTGATTATGCACCATCATATTGCTGTTTCATTCTGACTCCTGACTGCACCGTGGAATGGTCTCATGCTTTTCCATTCATCCTGCTTTAAGTTCCACATTCCAAAATGTGAGATTGCCTTCATGGATTTCAAAGTGTGACCATGCTAGATCTCTATGCCACACCCTAGAATAAATGAGACATTGGAGACATGCACAACTGCTACAGATCTTGATTCCGTGAGTTTTTTTGGTAAGTTTTCCTGCATTTCCTACATTTGCTACATGCTTAAGGGCATTTGTCTTTGTTTACAGAACAGAGTTTATGAAGGCGGTTCAGTATGCATAACACAAAATATTTCATGATTGAGCACTCATTCCCTATCAGGGTACGATTGCAAGTTTAAAATAAAGCTGTGAAATGTCCAAATCACATAGGACAAAATTTAAAACTTTGGCTAACAGCTTGACTGAACATTTAGTCATTAGCCAGCCTCAAGATCTAGCAACAGCTGTTGTTCTCAACATGCTGGCCTTGCCTGTCCAGCCTCTTCAAACTTTTAGTTGGTTGCTGCTCCCAGCTGGCATTTGACTTAAAAAATTCCAATAAACATTGCCCAGCTGAAGCCAGTCAATTAATAGGAATGTGTAAGTTAACACACATTTTCATCTTAAGCTACTACGTTTGGAGTTGGCATTTAAAATTGCACATAGATGGTCCAAAGAGATGCACAGAAGAAGTGACTATGGATAAAATATTTCAAGAAGATGATGCAAAGGGAAAAAATGGCACAACAGTGAGTGCCAACAACTCACTTTCTCTAGGACAAAGTGTCTATAGTCTGGAATCAATAGCTTGGAGATGAATCAAAGTGAGTGCAGGTTACCTGAGAGAACCAGGAGGGAACTAACAGAGAAGAAATTAGGATTGAGTGACACAAAAGAAATAGATCACACCGTGGTGAAGAGAGATGAACCTCTACAGACTGCACAGCACTGCTTAAAGTGACCAGGAGACAAAGTGAAACTAACAACTTTTTTGCTCATGGAGAACTGGAGAACTGCATCGGGACCCGAAAGAATCACTGGCAATTGGAATCAGCAAAGAAAACACAGGGTATTGCTTCCAGATTGGTCTTCCACAGCAGCTGGTGAGTGATCTCAGTACAGTGCTTGCAGCCGCAATCTCAGAGCTAGAGCTTGCAGGGACACCATTGTAAAGAAGGACTTAGTGTTTGAACCTGGATCCCAAAGCAGCCCCGTGGCCCTTAACCATCCTGCACATTGCCAAGTTCCCAGAGTGGGTGAGGAAAAGACAACCATGAGAGATTGCCAGCAGTTGGAAAGCAGACTGGGGGGAGTCACACCAAGGGGCTGGGGATGGTGAACAGACCTCGGTCTTGTAGTCAGAGGCCAGGTTCAGCCTGGATTACATAGGATTAGAAGCTCACATTGGTGCCCTGTTCTTACTGTAAGCCGATCTCTACACCTAGCACCATTCTGGGAGTGGACTGCCACCTTAGACTTCCAGTGTGAACAGAGAAATTTTGGAAAAGGCAAAAGTTACTGGAAAATTAACAACATACTTCTAAACAACCAATGGGTCACAGAAAAAATCAAAGAAGAAATTTGAAAATTTGTGGAAGTTAACAATGGTATAATTTGCTGAAACCTCTGGGACATTATGAAAGGAGTTCTAAGAGGAAAACACATCACAATCAATGTTCACATTAGTAAAACAGAGCAAGTTCAAATAGACAACCTTATGAGAAATCCTAAAATACTTGAGAAACAACAACAGCCAGCCCAAAATTGAAATTAAGAAGGAAAATCATAAAGATGAGAGCTGACACCAGTGAAATTGAGACTAAAAAAGGTAAAAGAAATCAATGAATTGAAGAGCTGGTTCTTTGAAAGAATGAATAAAATAGAAAAGCCCCTAGCCAGAGAAAGACAGAAAAGACTCACATTAATACTGTTAGAAATTAAAAAGGTGAAATCACAACAAAAACTGTGGAAATCCAGAAGATAGTTTGTAACTATTTGTAAATACTCCCAAAAATTTAACAAATTTTGAAGAAATGCACAGATTTCTAGACACATACAAAATACCAAAACTTATCCAAGAAGACATAAATATGCTTAACAACCCAATGACAAGCAATGAAATTGACATGGTAATAAAGAATCTACCAACTAAAAGAAGCCCAGGACCTGATGAATTCACTGCTGAATTCTATAAAATTGTAAGGATGTTATATTACCAATACTCTTCAAGTTCTTCAAAGAAATTGAAAGGGATGGAGTGCTCCCAAATTCATTTATGGAAGCCAGTATCACCCTGATCCCAAAACTGTATACAGACCCAACTGAAAAAGAAAGCTATAGGCCACTTTCCTTAATCAATATAAATGCAAAAATCCTCAACAAGATATTAGCAAATAGAATGCAGAACATTATCAAAAAGATCATACATCATGATCAAGTAGCTTTCATCCCAGAGATGCAAGGATGTTTCAATATATACAAGTCAATAAATGTAATACATCACATAAACAGAAGCAAGATCAAAAAATCATATGATCATATCAATAGATGTAGAAAAGACTTTCAGGGCCGGTGAGATAGCTCAGCGGCATAAGCGCCTGCCTGGCAAATGCGAGGTCCTGAGTTCAACTCCCGGTACCCACATAAAGAACAAAAAGGGCCGGTGATATCGCTCAGAGGCACAAGCACTTGCTGGCAAGTTTGAGGTTCTGAGGTCGACTCCTGGTACCCACAAAAAAAAAATTTAAAAAGAGACTTTCAACAAAATACAACACACCTTCATGATAAAAACACTGAGGAAAACATGTATAGAAAGACCATACCTGAATATGATAAAAGCTACTTATGACAAACCAATATCCCATCATACTAAATGGGACAAAACTAAAAGCATTCCCAGTAAAATCAGGAACAAGACAAGGATGTCCACTATCACCATTTCTGTTTAACATAGTACTTGAAACATTAGCCAGAACAATTAGGCAAAGGAAAGAAACAAAAGAGAAAGAAATGGGAAAAAAAACTCAAATTATCATTATTTGCAGGTGACATGATATTCTACATAAAAGGCCCAAAGAACTTCACCAAAAACTCTTAGAATTAATTACCAACTTCACCAATGTAGCAGGATGCAAGATTAACACACAAAAACCATCAGCATTCATGTGTACCAATAATGAACAGGATGAGAAGAAAATTATGAAAAAAATATCATTAATAGTGAATGAAAAATGATACTGCATGCTAGCTCTCATTTGAGTGAGATGTACAAAGAGAACAAAGTACAAACAAAGACAGTAATAAAGGCTGGATAGAAGGTGAGAAGGTGATGCCTCTCTTGCATTAGGGAAGAGGTGCAATGGAACAAGCATGAGGGGTGAGGAAGAAGGGAGAGGGAAATGAGCAGAATAAAGATATTCCATGTACAGGAACATAATAACCTCAATCAATGTAAACATTATATGGCATAACATGAGATAAGATTAATAATATCAGCAAGAATGAAAAAGGGCGTGGGGAAGTAGAGGAGGAGGGAGGGGAAGTGAAAGGGAAAGGTATATATAAAAAAAAAGAAACAAGCTGTGGTATATATATATGTAACCACTCCCCAAGATGTGGTAACTGCATGAACTGCAAACCTGTATAAGAAAATTAAAAAATTAAAAATTAAAAAAAGAAAGCGATGCAGTTAGCCATGTTCACAGTGAGTGATAAATGAGAACAACGAAATTGTGAGCTGAAATGATGAGAACTGTGAAGAATAAGAATCAAAGAAAAGCAAACTTTGGGACATCATAATGAGAGCATTTTATTTCATTTTTTTCTAATATGACTTTATTATGTAATTATTTTATTTTCTCTTACCTTTATTAGTCAGCTTTCCATTTCTGTGAAAAAATACCTGATATGAATAACTTTGAAGGAGAAAAGATTTATTTTGCTCACAGTTTCAGAGGTTTCAGTCCATGGTTGGCTGGTTCCATTGATGTAGGCCTGAAGTGAGGCAGAAGATCATGGCTAAATGGGGTAGCAGAGGAAAGCTGCCCACTTAGTGGCAACCAGAAAGTAGAGAAAAAGGGACATAGCCTAAGAGAAAGAAAACAGGAACAAGATTTAGCTCTCAAGATCATGACTCTGACCCACTGCCTTCCAAGAGGCTCTGCCTCCTGTTTCCATCATCTCCCAGTAATGCTACCGCATTATAACTTCATGAATGGATCAACTCACTGATGAAATTACAACCTCCTGATCTAATCACTTACAAAAAGCTCATCAGCACAGTGATGAGCCTTCAACACAATGAGTGTTTTTTTGAGGGAGGAGTGTGTACTGGATTCCAATGATGATACAGAGATACAGAGATAGGAGGAAGAGAGGAGAGATAAAGAGAAGTCAAGATCCACTAGCAGCTAGGACTAGTATAGAGATATACACGACTGTTTTGAATTAACTGAATAATAATTTAATAAATTCTTCATTCTTATATTTTATACACATGAGCAACTAATTCTAGAGTTCCTTATAATAAACAAAACATGTCAATCACTTACTACCAAAACTGAAGTAAATGTAAAAGCAATTTTTCCCTTGTCTTTTCGTACTCTGTCCTTGTATAAAATGATAAATGATCTGATATATCTAAGACCATTACTAAGTCAGAATATAGATTTAATTTAATATTAAAATAATATGGATAGCATAACCCAAACATTTTTGTAATGCCTTAGGTATTTAAATTTTAAAAATCACAATTTTGTTTAAAGACCTTGCACAACTTTTTAAGTAAAAACATGATATGTAAAGTTGATTTTGCATTTCTTTTTTTTTTTTTTTTTTTTTAGAGACAAGGTCTCACCATGTAGCTCAGGCTGGCCTCGAATTCACAGAAATCCTCCTGCCTCAGCCTCCCGAGTACTGGAATTACAGGCATGTACCACCATGCCCGGCCAAGATTTTGCATTACTTTTTTTTTGGGGGGGGTACCTGGGGTCGACCTCAGGACCTCGTGTGCCAGCAGGCGCCCGTGCCGCTGAGTGATATCACTGGCCCTTTTTTCCTTATTATGTGGGTTCCGGGAGTCGAACTCGGGCCCTTGTGCTTGCCAGGCAGGCGCTTATGCCTCTGAGCCATCTCACTGGTCCTGCATTTCTTATTACAATGAGCTACAAAGCCATTTTCAGAAATGAGTAAGATTTGGGTGTAAAAGGAAGACACTTCTAGCTTATTTTTATAATCACTAATATTATTAATATGCAAAAGAAGCAGTACATTTAAATAAAGAAATAACATTGCAAACGAGTTTATTGCTCAGTCTGCTTATTATCCAGACATCTCAAAGATGAGAAATGCTTTCTCCTTTCCAACCTATATTCACTTTCTTCCCAACTTCTATTAAATGTCCATATTTATCAAGACTTGCTTATGATGCCCCTTCACTACCCATTCTTACTATGCCTTGTTCTTCTCTTTGTTCCTAAATCTCTATTTCCCCTCCACTTCTTCTCCCTGCCTTTCCCTGTATGGATTCATGCCCATGAAAACTGATCTCTTCAACTGGTCATCCAGCCTCCCTTGGTCTTGATTTGTGGATGAATTTGGCATTGAGAAGAGACCAGAATGAGGAAAGGGAAAGAGCGTGTATTTACGCTCCATCACCACAGCTCCCTCTGTGGTGCAACACTTGGCTGGATTGAGCTCCTTCTCCTGTCTGCAGCTCTGCTTTCTTCATGGCTTTAGGTCTTTCCGGGCCCTGGCAACACAATTCCATCTATTTGTTGTTTTAGGTCTAGAGTTGATATTTATTCCATCAAACTGTGATTCATGTCTTAGCCTGTCTCATGCTATTCTAAAAGAATACTTGAGATTGAGTAATGTATGAGGAACAGAATTTTATTTCTTATAGCTCTGGAAGCTGGAAAGTCTGAGGTTAAATTGCTGGCAAATTCAGTGTCTGTGAAGTATCTGTTTCCAAGATGGCACCCAGGACACTGTGTCCTCTGGAGAGGAGGAAAGGCATGTGTCTCCACATGGCAGAAGATGGCAGGATGAAAAGCAGTGAACTCACTCCAGCCATTTTATAAGGGCCTCTGATCCCATTTGTGTGACAGAGTTGTCATGACTCAACCACTTCCCACCCCAAAGGTCACAGCTCACAGTATCATTACACTGGAATGAAGTTTCAACATGATCTGGAGAGGACAAAAAATTCAAAGCATAGCAGTTTCTATCCTATTCATTAAATTATTTTCATTTATTTCCTTTTATATGTGCCATTGTTTGTTGTTGTTGTTGTTTTGTTTTGTTTTTTACTGAAACAACAATA
Source organism: Erethizon dorsatum (assembly GCA_028451465.1). Taxonomy (NCBI): domain Eukaryota; kingdom Metazoa; phylum Chordata; class Mammalia; order Rodentia; family Erethizontidae; genus Erethizon; species Erethizon dorsatum. Next base: position 29,326,145 of record CM051834.1, read on the forward strand.
CATCCTCTCTCTCAGCTATGTGTACTATTTTCATATGTATTGTCTCTATGTTATTGCTGCCTGGAGCTAGTATGACTATGACACTCTACTTCTATTTTTCAACTAAGTCTCTGTTATGTATATTTTTATTTCTTTTAAGAAAAAACACTTCCTCTGTGACATCTTAATGCAAGCCTTGTTTTTCAGATATCTAATCTGATTTACTAATTCATGTCATTAATTATGAATAAGTTAATATGTGATTCTTCTATGTAGTCCTTACGGTTTTAATTCAAAGAGGGTAGTAAATTTCAAGTAGTTTTAATGGTTCATTGATATGGAAATATATTCACTTGCTTCTTCTATCCAAATGCTTCTTTATGACATATAGATAGTCAGTAGTGGCTGAGGTAGGTAGCAATTTTTTTTTTTTGTGAGTACCGGGGGGGTCGACCTCAGGACCTCGTGCGCCAGCAGGTGCCCGTGCCGCTGAGCGATATCACCGGCCCCTTTTTCGTATGTGGGTTCCGGGAGTCGAACTCGGGTCCTCGCGCTTGCCGGGCAGGCGCTTAAGCCGCTGAGCCATCTTACCGGCCCAGGTAGCAATTTTTAAGAACACAGACAAACCTTGATTTTATAACCTTTGTAGATTTCCATTTCTGGCTGGGTAAAATACATATACATCAGCACAACATGTAATATGCTTCAATCTTTAGGTCCTCATCTCAAAAGTCCACGAGTTTATGGTGTTTTTCTATTACTTGATTTTTGTTGGGTAGTCCTTGTTTTCTGTCTTCCTCTGATTCCTCTGTGCATTTCTTTATTTCACGAATTTCCATTTCTTTTTCAGGTCTAAGGTCAGAGAGTGACTTTTTATGAAGGTGCCCTGACTCTGGTAGAAAAAAATTATCTACTACCAGTCAAAAATGTTTAGCTCCTATAATTATCATGAAACATAGGATGTTCTATAGTTATAACTTTAGCAAGCTTGTATTTGAATAGATCCTTTGCCTTTCACGTGGACAGGCATTGCAAACTATTTCTCTCTATAGTCTCCTCTACCACTTGAACTGTTAAAATTAGAATTCAACTAACATATGCCAAATAAATAAGTTAAGTAAACAAAAATTAATAGATGAAAAGAAATAGGGACTTCTGCATTGTTACTAGCAAACAGTTATTGATGTGTTTGACTTTACAATTAAAGTTGAGCAGGATGGAAAAATGATGGAAGAAGTAAATAAATTAAAGGAAGACAAGATAATGGCAAGTTAGGGAAGGAAAGAGGTAGAAACTGTGTTCAAAGAAGAGATACTCCAAAATTAAATCTAAGAGTTGTATGTGATGTTTGAGTTCTTAGGGACTGACTCACTGAAGGCCAAAATTAAACTGAAATTAATTGAAAAAATTAGATAATTTTTTCTATAGGAAAAATAAAGGTTTTTTGGGGACAGGACCAATTCAAGTACCCTTGGACACTTCAGGCAGCTTGGAAATTAATAAAGCAGTAGGTGTGTAACACTGGTACCAAATTAGGGTTTAGACAGCGAATTGGATATAGGAAAGAAAAAACTAGTATGAGTAACTTAAAAGCATGAGGCTGTCTTCACCTATGACAAGAGAAAACTTGACAGTCTACATTTCACAAGCAAGTCCCATTTCAATTTATACTTTGTGTGTGTTTGGTCTTCTGCATTTGACTTTAGTATTATATTATAAACTTAACATACCTTACTATGTACATTAGATATCATAATAGTGTTTTTTATTGAAACTATTGCGGTTTTCTTTGCTGACCTTTGATAGATGAGATAACTGATATTTTGAGTTATCCTGGTCTATTTGTTAAATTTCAACCTAAGGGTTTTGAAGACAGGCTTAGAAATATTAATAATTTATATACTAAAATAGCTTCATAGAGGGAATGAAACACACTACACATTTTTATCATAATGAAAAGGATATCTTCTAAAAATATCATGGTGTCATGAGGATTAACAAGTGAATATGGATCAAGATTTAATATGTATATATACCAATTCTGCACTATGAATGTATTTATTATGTAGGCCAAACATTCTAAAATAAGGAAGAAAAATATGAGTGACTATGTAGAAAAATACAGTGACTGTTGAAATTCACAAAAATTATCACTGTAAAAAAGGCATTTCCCCCTCAAAATATTTCCCTTCTCTTCGAACACACTTTTATCCCATCATCCTTGCCGATTTCTGAAGTAGCTCTGGAAGTACTCTCTTGTGGATATCTTTTGCTGCACTGTCATGGTTGCCTTGATACCATGAATTGATTAAAAATGCTTACTTTCCAGCGTCATTTTGACTTTAAATTTGAAACAGAAGTTTCGCAGTGCAAGATCTGATGAGTAAGGTAGATGAGGACACATGGTGATATTTTATATCCCTGTCTTTCCACTGGATGGCACATGGCAGCAGCATTCATTGTGTATTTGATCACGCGCCCTAAAGACAGTCATGGAAAAAACTTTCAGAAAGTGGTGAGAATGATGGGATAAGTGTGTTTGAGGCAAGAGGGAGTACTGTTAGGATTAATAGTGATTTGTCTTTTTTTTTTTTTTGTGGGTACCGGGGGTCGACCTCAGGACCTCGCGTGCCAGCAGGCACCCGTGCCGCTGAGCGATATCACTGGCCCCTTTTTTTGTATGTGGGTTCCGGGAGTCGAACTCGGGCCCTCGCGCTTGCAAGGCAGGCGCTTATGCCCCTGAGCCATCTCACCGGCCCTTGTTTTTTTTGTAATACTTTTAAAAAACTTAAACACACTATATTTTTTTATCAGCCCTTTTCTGAATATTTGCAGTAATGCCTGACACTTAATAATCTGTCCATAAACATTAGTGGATGTTTTGTCTTACTGTCAATATCACTTGTTCCAGTCAAAGATACTCCCGGGAGATGGGCTATCCTATGGAAAGGAATGATTTATCTGAGTACATCTTGTTTGTTGGACAGCTTTTTCTTGTTTTGCACTCAAGTGGAGACATGTTTGAAATACAAGGAAAAAGGAGACTGTGTGTATGATGTAAGATGTTAAACTTTAGTACCTGTTTTAGAAGAATGTAACATAAAAAGAGAAAGTACTTTCCTTACTTATTGCCTGGAGCATAACATAATGGTAGCACTAAGAACTCCAGAAGGAAATCAACACCTTTGTGATCCTAGGAATTTCCCAGCCTTACTTATTGCCTGGAGCATAACATAATGGTAGCACTAAGAACTCCAGAAGGAAATCAACACCTTTGTGATCCTAGGAATTTCCCAGCCTTACTTATTGCCTGGAGCATAACATAATGGTAGCACTAAGAACTCCAGAAGGAAATCAACACCTTTGTGATCCTAGGAATTTCCCAGCCTTGATGATAGGAGTGATGTTACCTGGTATCAGGCCAGGTGATTGCAGTGACATCTATTGGGACAGCAGATGGCAATGTTGGCAGTGCAGGGAGAATGTCTAATACCTCATCGTGAACAGCTGCAGCAGTCATCTTCAAATAGGTTCCACAAAGGGACTTGGAAGAAAACCAGACGCAAAGTAGACAAAATGAAAGAAACATCAGATACAAGGTAATCTGTAGTAAAAGAGCAGTTTTCTTCCTACGTATCACACACACAAACACACACACTTACACCCCCACACACACACCCCTCATCATTTCATACATTTTCAGATAGGTGAGTCTTTCAACAAGAGGTGATTTATTATTGTTAACATCACAATTTCTACCTTGGGAATACTATGATTGACTTATAATGATTATACCCTAAATTCTGAAGCCATTTATTTATCATGAAATATCAATAAGGTCACACTGAAGTCACATTATTTTTTAATTAAATAAAATTTATTTGAAGTCTGAATTAATTTTTTGAGACAATGTCTCATTAAATTACCCAGGGTGACATAAAATCTATGATCCTCCTACCTCAGCATTGACTTAATTTCTTTTCAACACTAAAATTTCTTATATATTTGGTGGGTTAATTACCACCTACTTTATAAGGCCATGCAGATTCTTTTTCTATTCGTTGATCTATTTATAGGAAATAAAATAATATCATGAATTTGATCTGTAGTCAGCTATTTATTAAAAGTAATATCACTAAAAACTAGATCGTATGTGATATTTAATAACTCTGTAATGTTCTACAGTATAAATGTGCCAGCAGATATTCAATTAATTTTAACATTATTCTATTGTGAATAATATCACAGCAGATGTTGTCGTATGAATGTTTTTCGTATATGTACTATTATACTTTAAAAAATTAAACAGTATATTTTATAATTTAGTGCTGTTTAACAAATCACTATTCACATGTACCAATGTATATATTCATGTAAAGTTTATGGATAAAAGGTTAAGCAAATGGTTTCAAAAGTCTGTAGGAGGTTGGATGCAGGAAAAAATTAGGCTCCAATAAGATGTGGCAGAGAGAGGTGAAGTTAGGATCAACCTCTAATGACATGAGAGAATGTGAAGATTGGCGTGTGTTCTCTAAGAAAAAAAAAAAAATAGAAAAGAGCACCTTGGAAAGAGCTGGGCTCTCAGAATCTCATGCACCATCTATAGCAACAGTCATCCAGGTGTCTGACCCCCAACCTTACCATATCCTTAAAAGGCTGACGAAAAGCTAAGTATTTTTCCTATTTCTCCCTTCCTACTACCTGTGAGAGTATAATCATCATGCCTGCTGTCGGGAAGGAGCTCTCATCTCAGAATTTTTAAGTACTTCAATCAATACATTCATATTCATTGTTTAATTCAGTTGGATTGTATTTTTCCATTATTTGCATCAAATTATTTATTATAGCGCAAATCTCCTTTCTCAGCTACATCTAGAGATTAGGGGATACAAAGGTACTTGACGTCTAGAAGCTTCAGCAAACAAATCGGCTGACCTCATCAGAATTTCATGACAATTACTGATTCTGACGGAAATCATGTAAATTTTCTTTTTCTCAAAATCTTGCACTGTTTATTTTGGAAAACAACTTATCAATTCAGAAATGTCACACATCATATTTTTTCTCTTCCCTTTCCAAAATACCCGACTATATTTTCTCACTTTTGAGAACTTGGATCAGGATTTTTAACAAATGCCTAGTGATTTTTTATAATATAAAACATAAAATTCATCTACAATCCTTGAAACCAAAACCCTAAAACTTGAAAGAGAGGAGGGCAAAATTAGCTTTTCATCCTACTGGAGTCTCCTGTGGTGGTGAGGTGGAGACGCAATCAGCAGCTTGGTAAATTATCCTGTGACAAAAATTACCCAAAGCAGGGTAAGGAGGAAATTACCACCTCCTGTCATTTTGAGCCCTAATTCCTTCCCACACTGACTAACTGCTATGTCCCCTAAATATGAGTAATACTCGGCTCATTTCCAGATTCCCCCAATTGAAAACAGATAAGATTTCTCAGGGCAGTGATGAAGTGGTAGCTCCTTTGTCCCTGAACTGTACTCCAGCTTCTAATAAAAAGCAAACATCTCCCTGTGACCCCAGAGCAATGGGCTAATTTTTAGTTCAGACCTCTAGGGAAAACAGAACTTTTAGAAAATATTCCTCTAATATTTTCGAGGAAATAAGAGAAGTGCAGCCCCTTCCCTTATTATGCACTTTTATGATTGGTAGAATAATCTCCATTCCTTCAAAGTTGTTCCTTATTCTACCTTCCAGAGCTTATAGATATGTTACTTCACATAGCAAAGAGACTTTGTAGGTATGATCAGTTTAAGAATACTGAGATGGAGTGATTGTCCTGCAGTCTACAGGTGGACCCAATGCATTTATAATGATATTTTCAACAGCAAGGCAGGAAGATCGGGACCAGAGAAAAAGGTATGATAAAGAGAAGTAAAGGTTATGATAAGTCAGTGTGAGAAGGACTCAAAACATGGCTGTTGTCTTCAAAGACAGAGGGAAAAGACTGTGATAAATGCATGCAGCCTCAAGAAGCTGAAAAGGGCAAGGGAATGGAGTCTCTCCTAGAATTTCCAGAAGGGGCACAGCCATGTTAGATACTTTGGACTTCTGATTGCAAGAAATTTAAGATATAAAATCATATGATTTTAACCTACTACATTCAAAATAATTTGTTACATCAGCAGTAAATATAGCTCCTAATTGAAAGCCGCAGATTCTGGGGAAGTTTCAGTTAAAAACCCATCACAGAGGCTGCCTACAGGAACATGAGCAAGTCCCTTATGCGCTACAGAATAATTCATGGTCTAAGAAATTAAACTCATGAGCCCCTTTGCTCTCTATATTGCCAAAGTGGTAGCCCACTCACATTTATAGTTTGCCATAACATTAGGTGTTGAGTAAAAGGCTTGGGTTGATTTCCAGGGAATCTTCTTCTCTCATGATCAGTGTCAGAGGAAACTTCAGAAATGCAACACTATTCAAGATCATTGATGTCTCTGGATTTGTACAGCACTCTGGACTCTGACAGTTCAAAGCTTTGAAAAAATTTCTAGCCAAATATGTCCTCATTTGTCCTACCACTATTCAAATAATGAGGTTTTTGAATTTACAAGCCCTCCTATTTTTCTTTATATGCATGATATGGAGTAAAGCAAAGTAATCACAGTGCCAGAGTTACGGAGAATCATTCCCGTGAGTTTTCCCCTCTTCACTCCTGTCAGCCTCCTGGAGTGTGCATATCCTGTCACCACTGCCTCATCTCTTACATCTCTCTACAGATACAAGATGCCTTGGGGTCCCTGGACAGATGGTTGTGGGATCCAAGCCCAGTCACTCAGCACTTTAAAGCTGCCTCCTCTGCCTTAGTGTCAAATTTTGGAGCCTCAGATAAATAGGAACTCTAACCACCTGGGGTCATATCCTGAGTTCTCAAGTTCTAGCTTTTGCCTGTTGGTTAAGCAAGTGTCTCTGAACTTCAATTTAGGAAAGTTTAAAACAAAATCTAATTTGTGACTTAATAAACATGCTGTTAAAAGTAGAAACCAATTTTCCCAGTAGTTAGTGATGTTCTGTCAGCCTTCTTTAATTTATAAGAGCTTTCCTAGGTCCATGATATGGGTCATAGTGCAGAGTGAAGAGTGTGAAGCAGAGCCGAATGATTACTTTATGTCTTTAGGCAAATTTTTCACACAAAGGGCAAGATTTGACATGTTATCATCAGGTGTGGCTAGGATATAGCAAGGTGGGGCCTGATGAGAGCCGGGCCTTGTGTAACTGTACACATCACATACCCACAAAGCTCCTGTTCTGTGCTCTAATCCTGACTCACTGCTTACCAGTTATGTGATTTGGGGCAGATCAACATCTTCCTTGTACTTTAGATTCTTTACCTGATTCAATAAGCATACATCAAACATCTACTTCATAATATGAACGAGAGATTTAAGTGAATTGATGTATGTAAAATTCTTAGAAGAGAGTCTAGTAATATATGAGCATCTTCATTTATTAATATGATAGTAGATTACAAGTATGGCTATGACTGTAGAAAAAGAATATGGACATTTCAGCCAGAGTATTTTAAGTAAACCCTACAAACACAGAAAGATACTCTTTCTGAATAAAGAGCCTCAGTCTAAGGTTTCCACTTTCATCCATTAGTTACATTAGTATTTTTAAACTCTCATGTGTCAGGCCTCATTCAAGGGCTCTTTGTGTCCTGCATTCATGTTCTAGTGAATGAAATCTGAACAAGAATGAGAAAAGATCAGTAAACTTAAAATATTCCATAACTGATTTATTGTTAATTGGAGCCATCTAGCCAACACTTTCCAGTCATTTTTCCTCAACATCACTCCATAGATCAGAAATACACTTATGGGTAATAATAATAAAAAAGCAGGAGACTTTGGAGCTGTTTTTAAACTAGTGGCCTCAAGCAGAATAGTACTAGCTTTGATCAGGCGCTACAGTTCTTTCTCTGGTGAATGAAACTAATGGAATGTCACGTAAGTTAAAAAGTGCAAAATAATGTTAAGTAGAAACACATGGCTAGTGGAGTATAGGACTTAGCCTCCTGTTTAAAAACATGTTCTTTGTGAAAGTTATATAGTTAAAAACTTTAAAGACTCCAATGGGATACTTATTAATATTAGGCATTAAATAACCAACAGCAATGTTGAAATTCAGCCCTTCACCAAGGTGCAAGACCCAAATAGTCCATATCTGACCAAGTAAAGTTAACTCTTGATATGTTACACTTAAGATTCATATGAAGCAGGAAGTATTTACCATTGTGCAAATACTACAATGCTATGATTCCTGTTACAGGAAAAAATTAGTCTTGCCTAAATCTCTAAATTCAACAAAATATTATATAAGACTAAAATAAGTATCTCCTGGGCCAGGGACATAGCTCAGCGGCACAGTGCCTACCTGGCAAGCACGAAGTCGTGAGTTCGATTCCTAGTACCAAAAAAAAAAAACCAAAAAACAAACAAAAAAAACTTAGTCAACAAAATTTTTGCAAATTAAAACAACACTGAGATTCCATCTCACCCCAGAAAGAATGGCTATTATCAAGAAATCAACCAATAACAAATGTTGGAGAGGCTATGGGGAAAAAGGAACCCTTCTCCACTGTTGGTAGGAATGTAGACTGGCACTACTACTCTTCTACAATCTTGTTTTGAAATTCTGTACCATTGTTTTTATTGTATTTTTTTTTTCCTTTTTAAAATAAAAAGAAAATAATAAGTGTCTCCTTAGAATAAGTTGTCTCCCACCTGCAGAAACTTAAACCCTTGTTGTAATTACTTCAGTACCAACAGCTTCTTCTCTTAACATTGAAAGAGTGTGGGCTCTGAGAAGTCAATACAAAAACCTGATATTTTGAAAAGGAATCTAATAATAACAACATAGTATTTTTCTTCTTTCAGATGCCTACTTTTCATCCTTTGCCTTTACTTTTACCTTCTTTCCTTAATTGCCCCTGTAAATGTTTAATTCATCTATATTGCTTATTATGAACTAAATATTTAGGTATGGAACTACTCCTTTACTTTGCCACCTTTTAAATTTGTACAAGCAAATTATAAAGAGTATAAGACCCATATGACTACATATACACTTTAAACTTTATTAAAAACTTTTTATCACATCAACAAAAATCTATGTGAGTTTTATGACATTTGGATTTTTTATGGCTACAAAAAGACTAATAGGACCAGTGAGATGGCTCAGCGGCGTTAAGCGCCTGCCTGGCAAGCGCAAGGTCCTGAGTTTGACTCCCAGTACCCACATAAAGAAAAAAAAGGGCCAGTGATATCGCTCAGTGGCACAAGTGCCTGCTGGCAAGCGTGAGGTCCTGAGTTCAACTCCTGGTACCCACATAAAAAAATAAAATAAAATAACAAAAAGATAAATAGTGACAATTTTTATTGAGTGCTTACTATTTAGCATCAAATATAGTTCTAATATTTTAGTTTTTGAAAATCATTCAGTAATTACAATAATCTAATTTAGGTGTAGTATTTGACATATATTTATAGTGGTGGTGTATTTTAATAACATGATGACAAAAGTTAAAATGAATCTTTGTAGGTGTTTAAAGCTTGAGAATTCCAATAATATCTGTTTAGTACTTCATTTAAGCAAAATGAGATACACTGGCATGGCATAAGACATTCTAAAGAGAAAAATCTAGAAGAAATATCAAGATATCTTAAGATATTTTAGCTGATGAAATACATATCTGGCTTTCTATCAATTTGGCTGGCTTAAATGAAAAATTATATTTGTATACTGAATTGACAATAGAGAAAAATTTGTCTTGGGGACTATTGAAAAGTTTAACAAGGTTTAATTTTGTTAATGTATGATCAATGAGATTATGCGAAATTTTCGGTAACAATTTATAAAAATACAAATACACATTTGTAAAACTAGTTGTAAAAACTACTAACTTTCATACTATACTATCACTGCATGGCACTGCCCATTAGTTCAAATGCACGTGCTGAAAATATATACCCGGATCAAGATTTAAAGAAAACAGGAGATAAGCAAATAACAAGCACATATAATGATGGGAACATTAACTTAACACAGCACTTTGCTATTCCGCTAATCTTTTTTCTCACCGCTTTTTGAAAAAAGTGAATTTAGGAAAAATATATGCAGGCCAACTGTGTATAACCAAATTGTAACCTGCATAGGATTGAGCCAAAGAAGTGTGTTACACTGAAAACCAACGGGAGTCATTTTCCAACAAGTAGCTTTGAGCAGGGTTGCATTAACTCAGGAAACATCTATGCCTTTAGAAAGTCATCTTCCTATAGGTGGTTACCTTTTTCTAATTCAGCAAAGAAGGCTTATGTAATAGCAGCAGTCCTAAATACGTGAGCCGGCAAAATATTTTGCAGAGATTTTTTTCAGTCGAACTTATTTTTAACTTCTTAGATTCTTGAATTAATTTTCAATGTTGGCATTCAAATTATCTTGGGATATATATGATCTAAGTGTGTTTCCCACATTTTTTATATTGTGGATCTGTTTTGACATTGCGATAGCAGCTAAGTTTCAATCTTGGAGCATTGCACACACAGAACTTATCAACTTATATATTTATAAAATAAAAATGCACACTTGACACATACTACAGAAATGGCTAAACAATGAACACTATCAAAATTTGGCAAACATGTGGGATGCATACTTCAATAAAATGCATTTAATTATTTCCCCAGATAGAGTCAAGGGAGAAACATGTTTCTGCCTGGAGTATGAGTCTTGGAACATTAAATGGCATCGTAGAGGCAAAGTACTTAAACACTAGTATATTCCGTCTATTGTAATCCTTGATAGGAGTATAGTGATGAGTAAATTAGAAAACAACAAATAAGAAACTTTAACACTGCGTTTGTAAAAGACTTTATACTTAACATGTTATAGATAAGGATCTAGATTTAAATACAGCCTCAATGCTAAAATGAGGCATGATTTTTATAGCAATCTAGTACCTATAAGTCTGACTGTTTAGTTGTTCTACTACTAGATCACTGTAATGACTTCACTTTACTGTTTACATGATACTGATGGGATAACACTTGAATGCCATGATAATGGGATTTCTTTAATGTCTTTTTCCCTGTAGATATCTGGGGAACTACTAAATGCACAGCATTTTGGCTAAACCACAGGCTTGAGTTAAGGAAGGGGCAGTTTGCATTTATAGTCCAGTGTTTTATCATTAAATTATTCCCAGAGGTAAAACGTAACACATTTGTAGAGTACCAGTGAATGTAGAGGAAATGGGATAAGATTAAAAAGACAACCTCTGTTGAGTGAAATTAAAGGATGTTAAACATACATTAATTTGGCACTAATGATAACAGTTGTTAAAATTTTAAAAATAAATATGTCTTCTTTAATTATGATGGTGAATAAACAGCATTTCTTTAAATATTAGTATTAAGTGATATTGGTGTGGTTTTTATTTATTTTAGAATTGCATACAACTATAAGAGTTGTAAATCACAAAAACATGGAGAGGATAAGTTTTTATTATAATTGATTAATTTTGTAGGTGCCAATTTCTTTTATGAAATGGATATTCCTCCTAACTTGATATCTCAGTTGTTTTTGGTCATTTAATTCTAGTAACCTTGGAATTATCAGCTGGAAAGGAGATAGTTTAAAATGAAGTAATCCTGTCAAAATGGACAAATAAATCTGAATAAAAAATGTTTATATATTGAAAGTATTTTCTCTAAACTTGTACAAAAGTTTATGAAACCAAAGTATATGCTAAGTATAACTAATGGCATGTGTTATTGCAATATCTAAATTTAAGTCATATTCTTTATTCCCTAAAGTCAAATCAACTCAACAAATTTACTTGTAAATAGTTTAATACTTGCATAATAACATTATAAATACAGTTTTGATTAAGTAAATTGAATCACTGCTTCTGGTCAAAATAGGACAAAAATGTTGAAAAGCAAGACATTATTCTAGTAAATAAACGTTAGAGTGTATTAAGTCATCCCAAATGACATTTTTTCCATATAAGGCACATCATAGCACATGTTGTTCTAAAGAGGAAGCTCGTGTTATTGTCTGGAAGAGGCAATCTGTGAGATAGAGCCAGTGCACTGAGGACTGAGTACCCTGAGTACCCTGAGAAAAAGCGGAGGATGTCACAGGCTATCATCCCATATGCTTGCAGCCAAGATCTCCCCATTGCTTCTTTGCTGTTGACAGAATGCTCTACCTTGGTGTTTGTGAAGCTACCTTAAAATGAAGTATACACAATAACAAGTATATCAAAAGATGATCTGGGAACTTGAATAGTAGAGAAAGTGCTAATGATCCTTCTACTTGTGTCTCCATCAACTCTTGAGAGAATACTTCCAGGGTTCCAGGTAGAGAGAGGAGTGACTGTTACTAGTCAGAATCCGACAGTCATAGGTTTGTTTCTAATGTGGACTTCTCTCTCTGCTTCTCTGGGAGTTCTTCTGTTTTCTGAGGAGTTCTACACATTCTCCCCAGTGACATTCCCACATCATAAGCATAGAGCTTCCCCAATTCACTCACCTGTAAAGTCCCTGAAACTAACTGGCTTTCTTCTCTGTGCCAAAAGAGAGAAATTTTATTCAATGTGAAGACAGTGTCAGAAAAATTCCTGAAGTCAACACCACATCCACTAATCTAATTTTGCCAATAATAAAACAAATACACTTCAAAATGTCCCAACAGTACCTCCTGTCTATTCTCCATTGGTTCAGAATCTAAAAGGTTAAGCGGATGATTTAGGCATCCTTTCCAAACTCTTTAAGAATATTGACAAGTCATCAAGTGAAATTGGGAAAAATAATATATATATATATATGGTCCTATAAATTTTCTGTTCCATTTCTACCATATTCTCACACAAAGTTCAATGAAAAATATTAAGAAAGAAATATAAATTCATGTTACATTTCCCCAAAAACCTTTAATTTAAACAAAATGTGCTTTGATTCCCATGCAAACACGATAGAGTGTTTTGGCCAAAGAAAGAGTATGTTGTTAAACTGAATAAGGTTAACACAGGATGAGCATTGAAGGGAAGAAGAAGTATTGGGGTGCCTTAGGAGAAGGGTCCTTAGAAATCCATGTGCAGCAGTTGCAGTAAAAATCAACCACACAAGGCCAGAGAATGCTATAACTAAGCCAGCAAAAGTTTTGTTTGATGTGAGCTGTCTGAATAAATTTACCTGAAGTTTAAAAAAAATTGTTATAAAATAGTAAAATATTTGTATTAATATCAGGAAATGATATAATTCACCTGTATGAAATATCAAATACATTTTGTGGTGTCATGTCTGTTGTATTATACATCAGATTTAGAAATGATCACAAAGGATGTGCCGCAAGCACATATCCATTCATGTAACAAATAGAAAAGAAAATAACAAAGTAATAATGGTGCCTTGCCAGTTTTGCTTGTTACTACCCAAAACTGAGAGCCATTGTGAGGGTATTAAATCTGGTACCACACAGGAAAATTGTGACTCCTCATAGTACGGAAATAGCCTCTTGATGAATATTTAGTAAGGTCATAAAGCAAAGCAACTCCAAGAAAAATCCATTTATATTCTTTGGTAACTAAGTATTTTGGCTTGAATAAGTTTCAAAAATGCAAAGATTAGTAAACACATATGGACTCATCCACACTCATCCACAGTAAACAAAGGAATATGTAACCCAAAGAAACACAAGAGGAAGAAGATATTGCCAAAACTATTTTCTCTAGGAGATAGGAGAACTTTTTGGTAAGATTGTCGACATCAAAATTTAATAAAACACAAATTCCATGAAATGACATACAAGATGAAGTGATAAGAAATCAGATTAGATCATTTGAAAAGTCCCTGATAGGCATTCAATCTATGCTATATGAAAAATAGCAGACGAGATAGAAAAAGAGCTTACTAAAGATAAGATTACGATGAAATAATAAAAAATGCATTAGAACCAGTGATTTGACTTTGGAAAGAATCTAAGGTCTGAGTGTTTTTCCTTGTAAGCCCCTACATTTTTGTTCATTTCCTATGATAAATAGGAATCTGTATGTCAATGCTGAAAATAAAAGCAGGACCCTCTGTACTGATGGGGGTCACTGCAGGCCTGATCTCTCCTTAAAATTTTTCCTTTTTTGTCTTCAGACCAGTAGTAGAGAGATGGCTCTGCTCAAGAGAGAGGCTTAATGATCTGTCTCTTTCTTCATTCTATTATGAAGTAAATTTGCAATGCTTTAAGTTAGAAAGGGAGAAAAGTACTGTCCACATTCTCTCTGATTGTGATGGGTAAATTAGACCATCATTTCCACTGCTATGGTTTAAACCAAGAATGTCATCCAGAGGCCTCATGTGGTCATGGGGGTGGGGGTGCTTTTGGAAGGTGATTGAATCATGATGGCAGATAGCTGACTTTCTGGTGAGAGGTGGAGTCTGGTCAGAATATTAATCTCCCTCCCTGACTCTTCCCTCCTCTCTCTGCTTTCCGGCCACCACGACATTAGCAAATTTTCTTCTACTATGCCTCTCTGCCATGTCATCCCGCCTTGGAGCCAGAGGACTATGAACTGTTAACAAGAGCCTCCTTTTAAGTTGAGTGTTATGTTTTAGCAATGAGGAAAGTAGCTGAAACATTCCTCAAATTCTAAAAAGGTCTTAAGTCTTGTTTTGTATTTTTAGGGATAAGGAAAGTAAGGCAGACAGTGTAGGTTTCAGGCTCCAGAACCTGGCTCTACTTTGTTAGTTGTTTACACGGAATAAAGAAATGCTGTATTTCTCAATTTGTTAACATGTGGTAATGCACACTCCGTGGTTTTACCTTGTAATATTCAGTTTTGTAGCTCAATTTTATTTCTATCTTTGAAAAATTCTCCAATTTTATTTCTATCTTTGAAAAATGAAAAAAACGATGGCTTAGAAAAATCTATGCTGTGTATGGGAACACAGGGAAACTTTCCAAATAAGCAAAGGAATTGGAGAAAGACCAAAAAAATATGCAGAGATGATAGCTTTCATAGATAGAGGATAGCATTTACAGAAACCTCATATGTAACAGAGAAAGAAGAAAGATAAATAAAAATTTAAAATTAATAGTACAGTGGAAAAATACTCTAGAGTTGAAGGCAAATTGATAAATAAAATTGTTCACAGTTTACTATGGAAAATAAAGGGGTTCAAACCTAGACATCCAAACATTTAGAATTTCCATGCCACCTTTAAAACTTCATATCTTGGCAAAGGAAATATTAACCATGAAGGACTACAAGAAAAATTATGGTGGCCTCAGCAACATTAAATTCCAGAAGACGATAAATGAATATTTCATATAAATATCAAAAGAGGACCCATTGCTCTACCCAGGACATAGACATAGATGGGCTCACATAAATTTTCACACTGGGTATTTCATTATAAAATTTTGTAGTTTTGATTTCTTTTGAATAATAGTGAGATTTGGTAAAACTGGGAACCACAGTTCCGCAAGGTGACCATCAGCTAGAGTTGAGTCTGTCTGCATCACAATTCATTCTCTTCCATTATTATTTCCCAACACTTAGTCAAGCTCTCAGTTGTTATTTGCCCTAGGGTTTCCACTGTTGTTCTTAATTAAAAAGATATTTGATGCACTTATAGCTCTATCAAAATTGGAAAAATGAGAGATAAATGGAAATACAACACACTTTAAGAAAAATTGAGAAAGTATTTCTAGGTACAATACCTTTTTTAAAAGAAATACTCATTTCAAAAAGAAAAAGTAAAGCAAACAAAACAAAAAATATCATTAAGCTTGTTTCCTGAATTACCTAACCTCAGTGTTTTTGAGTATTTGAGGTCAGAAATGCTTTCGAGCAGGTGTCCCCAATCAATACCAGTCCCTGGGCCACTGACCAACCAGCACTGGTCTGGGGCCTGTTAGGAACCTGGTTGCATAACAAGAGGTGAGCAGTGGGTCAGCAAGTGAAGTTTCATCTGTATTTACAGATCAGCCACGACATTAAATCCTCATACAAACATGAAGCCTATTGTGAACTGTACATAAGAGGAATCCAGATTTGTGTGCTCCTTATGAAAATCTAGTGCCTGAAGATCTGAAGTGGAGGTGAGGTGGTGATGTTAGCACTGAGTGGCTGCGAAAATATATTAACATTAGCAGAGAGCTTTGACCACACTGTGATCATAATAAATCAATTGCTTGCTGACTCATATCTACACTCTTCTAGTGAGCGGTAAGTGAAAATAAGCTGCATCTGGTGGCAGGATTTACAGTGGCAAGTAAGTTGATGTACACCAATTTTACAATTGCATCTGGTGGCAATATTTAAGTCAGAATCTAACACTACTTTTAGTCTGCACAAGGCCTGCCCATTATTTTAGTTACTAGTTATGTCTCTGCCTCTTTCCTGCCCTGTGCACTTGTCTCAGTCACAGTTCTGGTAAGTTCATAAGCTAACCCTAGCCCAAATGACTAAAAAACAAATGCCAGTGGATAGCTTCTTTGAAAGGAGGGAATGACCCAGTGATGAGAGAGCAGAAAACTCTAAGACTGCTATCAAAAAAGAAAGCTGCGTTTAAAAGAAAATACCAAGAGTCCTACTTAAATTATGGGTTCAATGCAAGAGGTGATTCGCATTCTCCCAGCTTACTTTTAATAAGGGGCTATCAGCTATTCAACAAAACCATGGAACCTTCAAAATTGATTCATCACATGGTGACCAAGCAACCTGCGTTAAAAGACAAATTTTTCCAGTTTCTTTTTAAAAAATGAACAGGAAGAACAGAAGCAATTATTGAAGGCCACCACTTCATCAAATTGGTTTCCATTGACAGCATCATTCTTAATGACTAACCATATTGCAAAAGCCAAGAAGCCCTTTGCTGTGGGTGAAAATTTGGTCTGGACTGCTTCTAAGGACATTTGTTGTGAAATTTTAGGACAGGCTGCAGTTGAAAACACAGCATGAGTTCCTGTTTGCTTAGCATGATAACTAGATGAATTTACAAAATTGCAGACGTTATTGAGGTGCAATTGTTAGAGAAGATTAATGAGTCGCTCTGTTAAGTGCAGTCCAAGTTGGCGAGCCTACTGATGTTGACAAGACAACAATGCTTATTTTGTGCAATATACTGTACTTTTAGGAGGATGTGCCTGAGGAGACTACGTGCACTTTTGCTGCCCACGAACACCACAGCTGCAGAATGATTAAATCTTTGAACTATTACATATCAGGAAAACTGAACTGGTCATCTTATGTTGATGTATGCACTGATGGAAGAGCTGCTTTTGGTGGACAGTGCCTTGGTTCATTACTTGGGTAAAATAGTTTGCTTTTGAATATGAGTCAACACATTGTGTCATCCAGAGAGAGATGCTGGCCAGCTGAAAAATGTCACTGGGTCTTAACAATGTTTTGTAGGATGCAATTAAAATTATCAACCACATTGAAGTATATACCCTTAACTCACGTCTGTTTGTGCACCTCTCTGAGGAAGTAAACATCAGCACACAAGTATTCTCTTAGACACAAATGTGAGATGCTTTTCTAAAGGTAGATCACTGGCCAGAGTTTTTGAATTATAAGAGCTTCTTCAGAGATTTCTTTTAGTAAAACTGTCACTACTGGCAGTATATGTCAGTGACACAGAGTGAGTTGCAAAATGTGATTATTTGTGTGACATATTCAACCTGATGAAGAAACCCAAGCTGTCACTTCAGAGGAGAATGAAAAATATGTGTTCAATTCAGCAGATAAAGTGGCTGCATTCAAAGCTAACTGGAATTATGGTGGTGAAACGTGAACATTGGGTTTTTTACATGTTTCAAACATTAACAGAGATTTTGAAAGAAACTGAACTAGAGCATTTTTTTCTTCCACTTTGTGCATGATCACCTACCTTAGCTTCCAAAAAAGTTTAAGCATTACTTTCCAACCACAAAAGAACCCCAAACTGGGAAGGAATGGATCTCTGACCCATTTGTGATAAACCAGGTGAATCAACTTTGTCTGCACTGGAAGATCAACTGCTTGAGATTACAAACGAAATGACCAGGGCCTTAAAACTATGTTTGAGACAACTTCAAATCTCGATATATTTTAGACTAAAGTCAAGGAAGAATATCCTGAAATTGCCACAAAAACACTGAAAAACCTGCTTCTATTTTCCAATATCCTATCTTTGTGAAGTAGAGTTTGTCTGCAGTGACAGCAACCAGAATTAGATTATGAGTAGGCTGAGCCTAAGCAATGACTTCTGGTGTCATTGACTTCTGTCACTCCAGATGGGGCCATCTAGTTGCAGGAAAACCAGTTCAGGGTACCCACTGACTCTGCATTATGGTGAGCTGCATAATTATTTTATTATAAATTGCATTTTAATAATAATAGTAAGTGCACAATAAATATAATTTGCTTAAATCATCCTGAAACCTCTTCTTTACCCACCTGTGGAAAAATTGTCTTATGCAAATCAGTCTTTTTTGACAAAAATGTAGACCATTGCCTTTGACAACTTGAAGTGAAAATTTGATGCCTAATTGCTTTACTTTTTGGATAGTTATTCAATGTAACAGAGAGACTTTCTCAGATATGCCACATTTCACAAGCTACAAAGTCAATTACTGCTTCTTGGAAAAACTACTAAGGAAAGTTTTGCACTTACCAAAAAGTTAATATAAAACTTTTAGTTAAGAATATTGGATTTATCCCTGAAATCAATTTTAGGAAATAAAATATAGATTGCATAAGACAGAAAAATAGAAAACAAAAATATAATAAGGTTTCATATAAATAGAAAATACATTTATAAATATATTATTGTGGAAAATATAACTCTGTCACTCAGATTGAAAAATAGAATAAAAATGTTAGTCATTGGTAAAATTCTCCAAAGTAACCACCTGAGCCTGGAGATTTTTCCCTCAGGTATGTCTAATTATGAACTAAATTTCTTTAAAAATTAAAAAATTACTCCATTTCTACTTAGAAGTTTCCATCATTTGCAATTTATGAGAAAATTGGTTTTTTTATACAATGGAGTACTACTCAGCCATAAAGAATGATAAACTGGAATCATTTATAGCTAAATGGATAGACCTTAAGACCATACTCTTAAGTGAAATAAATCAGACACACATGAGCAAATATCACATTGTCTTTCTGGTGTGAGAAACTGAAAGTGTAAATAAGAACCAAAATGTATAATAGATATTATGAAATAGGAACAAATTGTTCCAAAGGAAAGGGCAACTGTGGGGGGGATGAGAAAAATAGGATAAAATGGAAACAAAGCTTTGTAAATAAGCAGGGGAGGAAGGGTTGAAGGGAAGGGAGAGGAATGGGAAATAAAAAGAGGAACTAAGATATATCATGTACAGGTACAAGTTCCCTATGATGAATATGATCATTATGTATATCTAAATTACACCAATAAACTTAATTTAAAAAATTAAAAAATAAAGGACATACAGAAGACATTCTATTTAACATAATTAAAAATTGATTTGATAATGTTCCTGAAGTGAAATGCAATAATGACTAGCATATAGCATTTCTTACAATGTTACTCACTTTATTTTAGGTAAACACCATAATATCAAACTTCTAGTGAGTTACAACAGTTTATCCAATAGCCCAATCATGTGAACCAACTTATATAGCTCTCATAAACCATTCTGTGATTCAAGTACTAGAAGGTAGCATGTGTTGTAGGTTAAAAACTATAAAAACAATTGTATAACCAGATGTTTTTTAATGACTGGATGAGATAATTGTTGTATGTTATATTCCTTTCAAAATATTATGTTGTCAGTATTATGCATTAAGAAGAAAATATTAAATTTAACATTTAATGATATGTGGGATTTATAGCTGAATGTATGTCTTTAGTGACTGGATATATATATATATATATATATTATACAGACATAAAAGTTTGTAATATATATATTTGGAATATATATATTACAAATTTGCAAAAGTATATAATCACAAAAATATAGACAAATTCATTTTTATGTAAGCATGTATATATGTATATATAAATTCCCTGAACCAAGTTCTAATTCCAAATAAGCATCTTACTCTTGAAATGCATGCTTTCAGAATTACTACCAATATCAATTGATATAAGTTTAAAAGAATAAAGTTAGTAAATGCCAATTAAAAAATATAAAAAGCTCTAGAATAACTGATAGATTGGGAGGAAATTATGGAGGCACAATGGTGAAATTGCAAATCAGATGAAACAATTTTACCATATTTATATATTTATTTATTTACTATATATCTTATTAAAATGTTTTTTCATGTATTCCTTTTAATTGAAGGAATTTTAATAACATTATTAAAATGATTCACCTCTGCAACTTCAGAAATAACTTTTGAGATTATGTCTAGAAATTTTAAAGACCAGTTTCAATTTTTTACTTTATATAAAACTACTCATTTATTAAGAAGAAAGCAGACATGGAAAAACAATAAATGATGAAAGAAGATATCAACTGTGAGCATTGGTCATATAATAAGCCAAATAAATGGAATAACAATATTAAATATTTATTATTTTAATGCAGCAATGGTATGAGGGCATATTGAAACTTGCTAATTTCCACTAACAAATTATTTTTATTGTGGAATTAAAGCACACAATATATTGAATAATATGAGTAAGGAGAAATGGATTTGGATTATTCAAACTGTGTCCTTGTTTTAATGTAATACAAGCTGAAGAGTCTGCTGTACAATATAGATAAAGTAAATGTTTATTCTCTTCATTATATTTATTGTTTTCATTCAAATTGAGTATTATACACATACAGTACAATGGTTATACGAACTTACAAAATAATTCTTTGAAATGTGAATTTCATGGAAAACATGCCACTTAAGAAAAACGCACCTATAAATACTGTCTTTCAGAATAAGCAAGTGAAAGAGTGCTTTTTCTTGGCTGAAATAATACATTCTAATGGAATTCTTATAGGAAAAGCAGACATTCAGAAAGAGGAAAATAAAAATTCATAATAAAAATGTATATAATTGCTGAATTGTGTTATTTCTTGGTCTACAATGACCTAGATCATTGGAAGTCTAAATATCAGAGGCAATTTTTAAAAATAAAACCTTGAAAAATATTGCACAATTATTCCAAAGAAGTACTAAAACTTTTATTGAAATCTTTTAATTTTCAAAGAATTAGAAAAAATAATCGAATATTGTCTTCACTTACCTCCCATATTAGTTATCTTTCAGTCACTGTGACAAAACTCCTGAGACAATCAACATTTAAGGTTTCGGCTCATATTTTCAGAGGGTTTAGTCTGCCGTCACTTGGTCCTGTTGCTTTGGGCCTATGGCAACTCAGTATATCCTAGTGTAAGCACAAAATAAAAGAGGCCTGTACTCCTCATCTTTGCTGGGAAGCAGAAAAGAGAAGAAGGGTCCTGAGTCCAAATAACAGCTTCAAGGGCACACATCCAATGACTTACTTCCTCCAAATTAGCACCACTTTAAAGGGTCCACCACCTTACAATAGTATCACATGCTGGGGACGAAGTCTTTAGTACATGGGTCATCGGCAGATATTTCAGATCCAAACTATGGTATCTCCTTACTCCACAGTTCTATTTCTTTCATGCAACATCTTCCTGAGATTTACTTTCTGATATTTATTCTAGAGGTATCCAATTTGTTGTTGTGCAATGTGTTTAACTGCTAGTTCTTAAAATATAATTTTTTCTTATTTGCTTTCCTGACACTTTGTTTCCAAATATAGGATAATTTAATAGGCAGAAGACTATGTTTTGAGCCAAAATTATATTATTTTTAGAAGAAAAATTTAGGCATTACTGAATTTGACTGCTGTTTTTCTTTGTCAAATATACATTACCACAAAATTGCTTTGTATTGTGTGGGCTTGAACTGTGTGACGTGCTTGAAAATTATAAAGTAACATTGTGGACTTAACTAATTAACCCCTGCCAGGGAATGAGCAATGGAATTTTATTAAGGTTTCCTTGTACACAATAACAATTGACCTCTTGAAGGCTGTGTCCTTCAAGTAGTAACCCAAGTTACTGTAGTGCAGTAACTGGTCTGGGCCACCAATAAAAATTTAAAACCTCTCTCATGTATATCTAAAGAAGATATTGGCAAAATTTTATTAGAGTTTATATCCTACTGCCTTATCTTACGTTCAATATTAAAATGATGCATTTTCTGAAAATGTAAACTGTATTTGGCAAGATGAACTGCTGAAAGTCCCTCATAATGTGTAGTAAGAACATCTGGATTCTAAATGGCCCTTGTTTTCATCCAGATATACATCAGGCTAGGACTTCTGCTTCATTGTTGGTGCTGGTGATGTGTGCCTAGAGAAAGAGGGTTGAGGACCCTGCCTTACAAAAGTTAGAAAGGACTTTGTCCAATATTATAATTATCTGCAGTAAAGATTAAAAGATCTGGAGAAAGAGAGATTAGATTTTATGAGATGTCTGGTAACCTTCAAGAAATATTCTATAGAACAAAAGAAAAAGCATTGTCAAAGGTTCTTGAGTAATAGCACAGATGGCATATTCTAGAAAGCATATAAAGTTGTAATTTCACAGTCAGAAGTTACAGAAAAGAATTTAATATTCTTTAGACAGTGGACAGCTATTCAGTTATTTTGAATTATGGTCAAATTTGATAATATTTTATGATAGTTTATAAAAGTGATAAAATGATACTTTAATCTTAGTGTAAATGTATTCCTTAAGCCAATCAGACAGTTAAGATTTATAATTTTTCAGATCTAGCAACAAACACCTGCCACTCCAAAATACCAGCCTAAATACCACTGGACAAATCTGATTTACATAGCACATTGGTATTACTCTTTTTAGGAAACTGGAAGAAAGTTTACTTGAAATCAAACTAATTGTTTTATAATAAAATATTTCAAGTGAAAAAGTGACAGTGCATTTCTCAAGGAAAAGTTATTACAAAATTTTGGGACCCTTCTATCCAGAGGATATTATACTATATTAGATGTACGTACAAACAAAACTATATAAAAGTAATGATTCTCATCAAGAATTATTGAAGTTGAAACCTCAAGGTATTAGGTAAAAAGAACAACTATTGTAGTGAAGTACTTAAAAATATAAGACAGCACATGTACCATAAAAAATCAAATTTAATATCTATCATGTGTGTTTATTCAACCAGCATTTTTTTTCCTTTGATGTCTAGCATAATGAATTGCTCTACATTCCTGAGCCACATCAGAAATTTTAAAAGAAAAAACCTTGCCCTTTTGGCACTTAAATTTTAGCATGGAATATAATGATAATAAAAAAGTAAACTATACAGTATATTAAAGGCATCGTGTAAAAATATTGATAGGATGAGACATAGAAAGAAATGGGAAGGTCTGGAGATGTAGCTCAGCCTAGCGTGCATGGAACCTTGGGTTTAAACCTTAGTATGAAGAAAAACACAAGCAGGATGCAAAAATACCTGTACAATATGATCTCAATGATATAAGTATGTCCAAGAACAGAAAAAAGTTGGGAGAAAACAGGGAAAAAGACTGCAGTTTTATGTAGGTTGCTCAGAGATTACTTCACTGAAAAATGATATTTCCTTAGAGAACGAAGGAGTTGATGGAGGTAGTCTTAAAGATCTTTTGGAGAAAGACTTTCCGGACAAAGGGAGTATCAGTACAAAGATACTAAATTAGGAGTGCACTATTGAAAAATGGAAAGGCTGTGGTAACCACTTTGTCTCTAGTAAGGAAGACTAGCAATTGGTATGGCCAGTGAGGCAACTGAGATGGAAGCAACAGATTGTGCAAAACCCGAGTGCCTGTTGGGAAGACTATGGCTGTTATTTTCAGTAAAACAAGGAATCAGTGAAAGGTCTCTTGGTGTTTTTGTTTGTTTTGTTTTGTTTTTGTTTAAAGAGCATGAAATATCTTGTTTTTAAAAGATTTTTCTTGCTATTGTGCTGAGAATAGTCTGGGGGTAGGAGGTAAAAGAAAAAATCCAGGATGCACTTTCTGTGCTCTTGTAGTAATCCAAATGAGAAATAATGGTTGATAGCGGTATAGGGATGCTGAGAAGTGGGATTTTTTATTTTTTTTATGTGGGTACCGCAAGTCAACCTCAGCAAGCGCTTGTGCCGCTGAGTGATATTACCGGCCATTTTTTTCCTTCATGTGGGTTCTGGGAGTTGAACTCAGGACCTCACGCTTGCAGGGCAGGCTCTTATGCTGCTGAACCATCTCACCAGCCAGAGAAGTGGGATTTTAAAGGAATAACTAAGGGAACCACATGATATATTACACCTAAGATTTAAGAGAAAGCAAGAAGTCGGGGTGACTCTAAAGCATGTGGCCTGTGCAACTACATGTGACGTTGTCTTTAGCTGAAATGAAGAAGACTGAGTGGAGGCAGACTACAGAGGAGGAAGATTTTTTCTGACTACATGAGATGTCTTTTGTGCTTCCGAGAAGAGCCAATAAGTTGCTATCAGTAAAAATTAAGAAAACAGATTTGAGCAAGATATCAGAAATCTAAGATAACAGTATCACTTGAAGTGGTCCAGGTTTAATATTCAAAACTGAATATAATGAATGCATGTACAATGAAGTTTTCAAATGTATTTCAATCTATATTTATTGCTATAAACATAATTCATAAATTATATCTGCCATTACTTACTCCTGCAAATTTCCTCTTTAAAATAAACCTTTTAGTTTTACTACCCTGCCATTGAGTAACAGAAGTAAAAATATAATTTAGCAATAATGAAAAGAATACACTATGAGCTCCCTCTGCTGTCACTGAATACTCAGTTATTTTTAAAAATTTGGAAATACTTTTATATCTTCTTTCAGAATTTAGAAACAGGTATATAACTTTTATTTTGAAAATAAAATCAGTTGCAAATCCATCCAATAAAACCATTAAGAAATGGTGAGGCTCAAAATAAAATATCTGTAATTTTTAAAAGAAAAATTTAACATCTTGCCTTTGAAATAAAAAACAGTATGGTATGTTTCAAATTTAATTACTTGGTATCCAACAAATAAAAGATACTGTAGCTACCTAGAAGCTTCCAATTTACAAAGTGGACTTAATTATAATCAAGAAAAATAGGTAGAGATTTCCTGTGTCGGCGATAAGGCATAAAGTGTTCGGAGAAAATTTATATCCCATTCCATATACACTAAAACTCAGGATTACAGTTTAGATATTGAGATAAGAGAATGAAAATATGTGAATTCAAATATAAGTGATATTATGCAGGATGCAATAATATTTAAAAAATGGCATCTAAAGTCATTTATGCTGACTCTGAACCTTTCTTTCTAGATTATATTTTCTGCTAGTTCTCGCTTTAGAGCCTTAGTAAAACAGTACTATTTCTCCAAGTGCATCATATACTTCATTTTTTAATACAAGTGATCAAAAATATAGTGAATGTTTAAATTTAAAAAATCTTATTACAGTAAAAACAGGTGCCAAGAACAATAGGATAAGTTTGAAGCGGGGGGGGTTACATTGAGTCTTTTCAGGTGGATTAATGGCAATGTATCTTTTATTGTAACAAATTATTTTATTTAAACCTTCAATGTATTTTGTGACCACACCTAATTATCCATTATTTATTACAATTTCTGTCAAATAAAAACATTACAACGTATCCTCCTCCACCTATTCACCAGATCTGGTATCCTGTGAATTCTGGCCCTTCCTCAAAGTCAAAATGGCCATGAAAAGCAAATATTTTGAATCAGTTCAGAACATTAAGGCAGCCATGACAGCACAACTAAAGATACTCATGAAAGACTTCCAGAACATCTTCAGAAAGTGGCAAGAATGATAGGATAAATGTGTATGAAGCAAGGGGAAGTATGTTGAGGGGCACTAATGTCAATATGGTTTTTACTATAAAATTTTTTAATTTAAACATTCACCTCATTTTTTAATCACATCTCATATGAGTATTTATCTGATTGTTTTCAAGGCATACCTGAATAGACACCTTGGTTAGTTTAGATGCCTTTCTTTGGAAATATAAAACACATAGGCCCAAAATCAAATTGAACTGGCATTTTATCATGGCTTTCCTACATCATGCTTGTAGGTCTTTGAGAAAAAATAACCTTTCTCAGGCTTCATTTTTCCTTATCATTGGAAATAACAAGAAATACATATGATTCTTAAGGATAACAAATGAAATAATACATACAGAACAGTTGAGGACACAAAAGAAGCACTCCATATATTGTAGCTATTATTTTTCTATAACTACTGTACTATCTTCACAAATATATTGTGTTATAGCTGAATTTTTGTAACCTCACTACTAGATTTCAATTTCTTTAAGGGTAATGAATGTCATTTTTGTGTTATTTTTAGGACCTAGATAAATATGTGGTATAATGGACATAAACAGTAGACACTGTCAAAAATTAATGCAGGAAGATTAATTAAAATTGGAACATTAAAGCAAGAAAATTGCTAGAAAGCAGTATGACATTAGTTTCTAATTCGGTGAATTAGTATTTTAATAGAAATAATCAATTAGACATAATACCAAAAAAGTAAGTCTTTTGTCATTAGATAAAATATTGTGTTTTTTGTTGCTTCCGTTCTCATTGTTCTCGAGTTGTTCCGTGTAGCAGTAGACAGAAGGGCCAGGTAATCATGTAGGATAATAGTTGTAACTAAGGCAACCATGTCATTTCTTTCTGTTTTGCTTTCCTTTTTCCTTCAATCAATTAAAGCTCTCAAGTGAAATGGAACATAGTGTTTATGCTAATTTTCCTTTCTGCTTGATTTTCTCCAGGCTAGTTTTCGCAGTATATGCGGCAACTATTCTAATTTTGAGGTTCTCTTTTCAAACATTTAAAGTATCACTTTACTATAGTATCTCAAAGTTGATGTGTAAAGGTGAATGCAAGTCATCTTCCAGTGAAATGCCATATACGTCAGCAACACCCAATTCCATCTTGTGAATTTTTGATATTTTGTAGTTTGCCAAAATATGAAAAAAGTTAGTAGACGGTTCCATGTGGAGATATGAGCTGCTTATAAAAATATCAGCCCAGGGCTGGTGAGATGGATCACTGGCATAAGCGCCTGCCTGGCAAGCATAAGGTCCTGAGTTCAACTCCCAGAACCCACATACGAAAAAAGGGCCGGTGATATCGCTCAGTGGCACAGGCGCCTGTTGGCGTGCGAGGTCCTGAGGTTGACCCCCGGTATCCACGAAAAAAAAAAAAAAATCAGCCTAAAAGGGCAACTACGTCATCTAAAAATTAGTTTTATACATAAAGAATGTAAAAGAGCACACTACTGCATGTTAATGATTTATAATTGTTTAATAAGGAAATAACATTTCCTCTTATTACAATTACTTGAGCTACTTTTAGTAAAATTCCACCGTTAGCCCAGTTATCATGTGAAGCAGCTTTTTTCTTTCATAGACGTAAAGAAATTGACATTCTAGTTCAGTAATTTTGCAATGTGTTTAGCTGTTATCCAGCATATGTATACAGCGGAGATAAGTGAGTGTAAAGTACACATCAAATTCCAGAGGTATATAAAACCAAAATGCGGAAGCAAAACTTCTGATAAGAATATAGAATTCATATGTGGGAATATTCCCCTGGGGAAAGGGACAGGAGTTGATTCCTTGTTTTTTTAGGAGAATTAGGTGGATCACAAAGTGTAGTTCTAAGTTTGGATTTGGACTAGTAACTAACGGAGGAAAATTTAACTTCTTTGCTAATGGCTATATTTTTACACATTACACGGTACCTACAGCACTGTGGACATACAATACATTCTTTGGAAATATTTTTCTGAATGTGAGTTGCTATTTGAATACTACAGCATTGGTCTTGGAGCAAGGTGAAAAATACAATGGGAAAACACAGAACTGTCAAGAGAGATTAGAAGAATTTTGAAATAACTGAGAATAATGGGTGGAAATCTTCATCTAATAGCCCTGCAGTGAGTTTGAAGAAACATGTGAAAAATGCAAATGACATCTGGCAAACAGATGGACTAGAAGATAGGAGATCACAAAATTACTAATATGGGGAATCTCATGGATAGTGTTTACCAAGAATTAAAAAAGAAGGAAGAGATATAAAAAGAGAGGCGGTAGGTAGAAAATATTAAATAGAAACTGTTTCGAATCATTGGACAATTTCACATGAAAATGATTACTTATTACTGGACTCCCAAAATCAGAAGATTGGTCAGCTTCCAATTTGATTGAGAATATAAGAAAAGGATACAAAAATATAAAGCCACCATTGTAAGGTATTTTTTTTTCCTTTGTGTGGGTACCAGGAACCGAACTCAGGACTCTTGCTTGCCAGGCAGGTGCTTATGCCGCTTAGCTATATCACTGGCCTGTAAAGTACTTTTAACAGTATTTATTTCTTCTATTCAAAGCTTTAACAAATATGATAATTTATAGTAAGTTACTAAATAGATACTTTAAAGAATAAATACAAAAAAATTATAAGCATAGACACCACTCTCAGTGCTATTATGAGGACTTCATAGAGAAAATATGATTTTAGTTTTGATCTTTATATCAAATAATTTTTACTTAACTACTTTCTGTATCTTTTGGGATAAGTTTATTTCTACTTTTTAAAAATTAATGATAGTTTCACTTTATATAATCCTTCTGTTTTCAAAGCAGGGCCAGAATGAAATAGGCCTGGATTTGATTCCAAACTCTATTCAGTAGTCCTTCAGTGCTAGGTAAATTTCTTAGCCCTGGTATGTCTTTGCTTCTTTTATTCTTAAGCTAGTGATTAAGTTCAATGACAGTAAGTTTCACCTGCTGAAATAGGGAGTCAAGAAAAAAACTATTGGTTTCTAAAGCTGCAGTGTTCACTATAGTAGCAATTAGCCAAATGAAGCTCTTTAAATTTAAATTCAATTTAAACTAAAAAAAATTTTAAATCCATTTTTTCAATTGCACTGCCACATTTCAGGTTCTCAATATCTCCATGGGGCTTGTGGCAATCATATTTGATAGTGAATATATAGAACACTTCTGTCACCTCTGAAAGTTCTGTCAGTGTCATTCTTAAAGCATTTAAATTATAGAAACAATACACATATGAAATAGAATTTACTAGAATAAAGGCTATTCTTACCAATTTTGATCTTCTTTTGGGATTCCCAAGTTATCTTCTTCCAAATTTAAACTAAATTCTTAAATATGATACAAAATTATTAACACTAAGAAGAAATTTCTAAATTGTATTCCATTTATTTAAGAAACAACTGAGTTTAACAAAAGACACCATTAAAAAAGTGAAAAGGTAAGCTATAGGATAGGTTTGTAGTATAACTTATATCCAGACTAGAGAATTCCACACATCAACAAGAGTAAAAGTGAACCTATAACTGGACTTGAACAGGCATTTCAAAAAAAAGATGGCACATATACAATCAATTAACATTTGAAAAAGTGTCCATTACCGTTAGGTATTAAGGAGTTGCAAAATAAACAAGATACTGCTTCTCACACCCTAGAATAGATACAGTTTTAAAGGTAAAGCTGAGAATAACACATACAAATTTGGCAAGCATCTAAAGTAATTAGGATTTGTATGCTGCTATTGGGATACACCTTTTTTACAAGCACTCTGGGGAACAACCTTGCAAGTACACACTAAAGTTGAATATGTACAACTCTATGCACCAGTAATTGCACTTCTAGAAATACATACTTTGTTCATCAAAATTCTGATAGCCTTTTTCAGGTAGAAATATTAAAATAGAACTTCCAATTAATATGAAATTGTAAGTAGCCTCAACCAACCAAAACAATCTGGAAAAAGAGCGTATTTGGACACTAATAATTCCTTACAAAACTATAGTCATCAAAATGTTATGGTATCGGTATAAGGATGGGCATACCAAATGAATAGAACTAGAAGCCCAGACACAAACTCAAAAATCCTTTTACTGTAAAAGAAAAGTCTTTTCAAGCATGATGTTGGAAGAAATGATTTCCACATGTACAAAATGAAGCATAGATAAAAATTGAATGGTGTCTGAGAGAGCATCTGAGAAGAACTATACATTCACAGAATTTTAGTTTTTAATCAATAAAAACAGTAATGGTATAATAAAAATTATACAGTATTTAATAATTATATCTTAGTGAATACTATAAATGGTATTAATTAATGAGATATCTGTCTTGTTTTTATGGCCTATAATTCCACTAAGTAAGAAAGGATATGCAGTCTATAACTTCAACTCAAGGGAGAGTAAAATAAATGCCATAATAAAATTAATATTAGCATTGTTTCACCTGAGGAGGACTGTTTTTGGTAATATACAAGTTAATGATAGAGGATGAATAATACACAAGTTAATGATAGAAGTGAATAATATACAAGTTAAAGATAGAGGTGAATAATACACAAGTTAATGATAGAGGATGAAACAGATAAGTCTAAGATACTAATATATTAAATATGAAAAACCCTTCAAAGCAGAGAATAGATAAAAATGAGTAAAGATGGAGATGTAGTAAAAATAAATCCTTTTTATGGCTAATAAACCATATAATTTATTTCCTTATGCATATTTGGTAGAAGAGTTGAATATGGAGTAGAAATGTAGGGATAGATTGTGAATGGTCTTGAGTATTAAAGAACTGAGTTTCTATTTTACTTGTTCACAGTGAAGATATTATGGTTTAGATCGAGACTGTCTACCAAAAGCCTCACGTGTTCAGAGATAGGGCTTTTGATAGATGATTGGGTCATGGATATAACATACCCATTAGTGGATAAATCCACGGAGAGGTGCGGTCTGGTCAGGAGAAGCAGGTCACTGGGAGCGTGACCAGTCAGGTTGTTGTCTCCCACTCAGGCTCCTCTCTTTTTTTCCTGCATCCTAATCCCCATGATGTGAGCAGCTTTCCTCTGCCAGACCCCTCCACGATGCCTTTCCTGCTTAGGAGCAACTGACCCTAGACTGAATCCTCTAAATCCATGAGGCAAAACAAACCTCTCCCCTTTTCAGCTATGGGTGTCAGATATTTTGTCCCAGTGACAAAAAAGTGACTAAGACAGAGGAGATATTTATATTGACAATTCTGATATTATTTCAGCAGATTAATTTGATCTGCATCAAATTAATCTGGCAATAATATATAGGATAAATTTGACAAGACAAAGAAAAAAGCTATGACTCTTTCTTTCCAATATCCCCAATGATGGTATAAGCACAAAGGAAAAAGAACCACAAAAGAAAAGGAGAGTACAGAGCAACATAGTCAAATTTAAGGTTTCTGGTGCTCATGGAGACAGAGAAGCATCCTGTCAAGGAAAGGATGCCCCGAAGTTTCCACCTGCGAAGGACAACCAGGGAAGCAATGGCTCAGAGTGGAGCCATGACACCACAGAAGCACCGACAGGCTGGGTGATCATTGGTAAGTAGAGAACTCAAGTGAAACGAAATTTCTCCTCCCACATATTCTCAGTCTATTGTAAGGACAACTACCACTTGAAGAATGTGCCTTTGAGGCTCTGCCACTTAGAAGGTTTTATATAACTAAAAGACATATAGTAGGATTTTAGTAAATGTGGATGTACGAAGAAATGGCTCCTGAGGTTAACAAATCTCAGTTCTTCGATGACTTTTTTCTTACACTATTTTTGTATTGCCTTTTTCTATGTAAAAATTCTACTGGTATGCTCTTTTATTTATTTATTTATTTTTTGTGGGTACCGGGGGGTCGACCTCAGGACCTCGCACACCAACAGGCACCCGTGCCGCTGAGCGATATCACCGGCCCCTTTTTCGTATGTGGGTTCTGGGAGTCAAACTCGGGCCCTCGCGCTTGCCGGGTAGGCGCTTACGCCGCTGAGCCATCTCACCGGCCCTGGTATGCTCTTTTAAACTAGAGATACATGTTTTATTATCACCACAGCCTTTTGCAAAGTTACATCTGTGTATCAAGAAGAATGTTAAAATAGTTTCTCACAGTTTTCTCTTTTTTTTTTACAATAGATTCTATTGGTTGAGAAAATAAGTACTAAGGAAGTATCAACATTTGTTCACATTAAAGTAGTCCTTCCTCAGACAGTTCTAAGCAGGTTTCATTTATTTAATATTGGTATTTTTAAAATGTCCTTATAATATTCTCACGTAGTTAATCCTCACATTAAATGTTCACGGTTATATTCTATTTTTTATGTCACTATATTTTTAGGTATTATCAAGGTATTAATTGTCATTTCAGTACCAACTAAACAATTTTTGATATATTTAAATGTTAATATTCCTTGTATTTTATGAATATTTAAATTACTTATAACTTTAAATCAAAAGGTTATAATATTGACAATTATAATATAAGTGATAGTTCTTTCTCTTAAATATAGTTACCGTCCCTAAAGTCCATCCATGTTGCAATTTTATACATTTTCTTTTCTTTCTTTCTTTTTTTTTTTTGTGTGTACCAGGGGTCGACCTCAGGACCTCGCGCACCAGCAGGAGCCCATGCCGCTGAATGATATCACCGGCCCTTTTTTCGTGTGTGGGTTCCGGGAGTCGAACTTCGGCCCTTGCACTTGCCAGACAGGCGCTTACGCTGCTGAACCATTTCACCGGCCCCACTTTTTCATGCTAGTATATCCTACTTGTTGTGACATGTAAAGATATGCTATAAATTACTAAATTTTGAAAAATTGTTGCTCAATGCTTTGGGCTTTATTTTTGTTGCATTAATATTTTGTTGAACTTATTATTCATAAACATAACTTTTAAATATGTTCTCAGAGATATAAATCTAAATTCTTTCTTACTCTCTTCTGTAAGGCAATTTGACCATACTCTCTTTAGAAAGATTTTAAATGGATTTAATACCTGTTCTGTTTATCAAAATATCAAGAATAACATTGTATTTAAAAGGCTTAAAGTTATCTCATAACAATTCCTTCATTGTGCAAAATAAAATAATTTTGGTTCTTACTTTAAATTGATGTATTTGAACTATTTAATTTTTCCTTACACAAAACATTTACCAGTAATATTTTAATAACCTTATTTCTATTAACCTTGCTTATTTTACATATCATAAAATCACTTCATTTTAAGTGTATAATTCAGTGATTTTGGTAAAGAATTGTGCACCCATCACCACAAACTAACTTCAGAATATTTCCACTGCCTTTGTGAGATCCCTGTACTAATTGCAGAGTTCCTTACTTCCCCCACTTTTGACTTCAGTCAAACACCACTTTCTGTCTTTAGATTTGCCTTTTCTACACATTTCATTTGAATAATGTACACAATTGTATGTTTTTTTAATCTGGCATCTTTCATTTCTTACACTTTGCACATTTAGTACATATACACGACACACCTTAATTCTTACTTACATCCCTTCTCCTCTCCTTTTCCCCTCCCTTCATCTCTTGGTCCCTTTCCCATTTGCATATATCTATCTCCCAGTTTCCTTTAATTCATCTCATATTTTGCTCTTTATGGCCTATATGTCCATCAACAGATGAATGGATACAAAAAATAAAAAATTAAAATTAAAAAACAGATGAATGGATAAAGAAAATGTGGTATTTATACATAATGGAGTACTACTCTGCTATAAAGGCAAGATAAATTTGAGTCACTTGTAGAATAGTAGGTGGACTTTGAAAAAATAATGTAAATGAAATAAATCAGACACACAAGTTTAAATACTGTATAGTTTCTTTCATATGAGAAATCCAAATGTATACATAGGTATCCCATATTTTAAAAATTTATTCACTAGTCAATGGACATTTAATTTTTCCATAACTTTGTTATGAATGGTTCTATGAACACTCATGTATACATCTGTGTGTGGAAATACATTTTCATTTTCTTGGATGTTTACCTACAAGTAGAATTACTAGATAGTATGTTAAATTTACATTTAACTAAACAAACTGCCAACTACTTTCCAAAATAGTTGCAATATATCATATTTCTGTCAGCAGTGTATGAAGTTCCACTCATTTCAAATTCTCACAAAATTTTGTAATTGTATTTTTAGTAGTCATTTTTCAGGGCTTTGCATGATATTTCATCATGATTTTAGTTTCATTATACATCATAATTTTTATTATTACAGAATTGCAAGGTCCAAGAATATTAATTATTTAGCATAATGTAGCAAATTCAACTCCCTTATAAGGAGGTTATACTTGCAGGATACAAGTTTGCTTTTCTCTAAACTAAAATTTAACAAACACAGATATCTATAGTGTACATGTGCAGTCTCAGTGTTATGAACTGTCTTAGAAGAAACCTCTGAAAGTTAGGGAAAAGATACATGGTTTAAGCAACATAACCTGGGATTTAAATGTATTGCAAATCTCAAAATACCTATATGAGAGGACTTTAAATGTACTCATCATAGAGAAATGGTAAAAATTTAGGGAGGCAGACATGCTAGTTACTCAGATTTGATTATTACCCAATACATATACATGAATTTTATAATATCACACTTTGCCACATGACTATGCACAATATATATGTGTCAATCAAAATTAGAATTAAAATTGCAAAAGAGCCTAGATGCTAGGGATAGATGGCCTGAATTCAGATCCTGATTACACCAATTATAAGTTGTGTGACCAATGGAAAGTATTCAGTTCTCTGTGATCTTATTTACTTACCTGTAAAATGAACTTAGTTAACTATATTAGTTTATGTGTGAAGAGTCAATGAGTCTGTATATGTTTATCATTCTTTGTCCAGGCAAAAAAATAGAAACTATCCTAGGTATTAAAGTAAACTGGAAATCAACACTAGGAAATTCTCGTAAATATAGTGGAAACATTGGAGGGACAATAGTGGCATGACCCAGATATTAACTTCAGGAAGCTGCCGTTATCCATAAGTGTTCCACAAACTCATCCCTTACTTTTCTACTGTAAATTTTTACTTTAGTGTAATAGTAGCTGGCTACGCATCTCAGTACTTTCCCTGAGGGATACAGGAAGCAATCTTTGTGTTTACCCACTTGGTATGTTGAAAAGCAAGGTGTGTGCATATGTGCAAAAGCATCAAACCAGGATTTACACCCATGTGATGCTCCGTGGAAGTTCTTGTGTATCTTTACCTGAGCATCACAGAGGATATAATACACCTGTACCACTCTAAGTTTTGTTTCTAAAAAAGGTTCGTTAGATTTTTCTAGTAGAAGTAGCCCAGTTCAGTACAATGACATGAAAAAACAGATTTGCAAGCTTTGGAGGGGGTCAAAAGTAAGTCATCAGATTACTCATGCATGCATGATGAAGATGATCCATTATGGTAAAATGCATGTTTTCACAGAGAAGAGTGGTGTGGGTGGATGATGATGATAATGATGATGACTTTGATGTCAGCCATGTGAGCCAAAGTTCCTGTGACAGTCAAGTGGAGGAAGAATCGACTGATACAGACATAGGGAATGTAGACCTCCTTTTTTCAGATGATGAAGAAAACAGCAATGTGAGTACATATTTGACAATCAAAATATTGAAAAATTGTCACATAACCAAAAGGAATGATCCAATATTAAAACTAGATCCTAAAATATAATGAGGGTCTTGTCAGAGGTGAAATGTGTTGGACAGAATGCCAACACTACCATTCAATGTTGGAAATTGTAATGGATGAAATTTTACAAGATGCTGTGAAATACACAGAGGCTGAGATACAAGTAAAACATTCTGTTTGCACAATAGGAATATTAAAAAATGTATTTATTATGACACTTCACTAGCTGAACTGGAAGCATTCATAAGTCTGCTGTACTTTGCAGGGATTTCTCATGGTAATCACAGAAATGTGAAAGACTTATGGGTCAAAATATGGTTTAAAATGTATACACTTATAAACACGAAGAGTTAATATGCTTTGAATTTAGAAAGTTATGCTGGAACTCAGCCATCAGGTCTTTATTCCTATAGTAATATACTGAATGATGCTGTGAACACACTTATTGCTTCCATCTCCCAAACTAATCAGAATGTGGCCTTCTACAATTGGTTTCCAAGTTTCCAAGTGATGTTACAGTTGCTAACAGAGCACAGGTTGCCCAGCACAGGAATTGTATGCAGGAACAAAGCAAAAATTCCAAATGAAATGTTGCAATTTCAAAACAGAGAATTGTATAGTA
Source organism: Erethizon dorsatum (assembly GCA_028451465.1). Taxonomy (NCBI): domain Eukaryota; kingdom Metazoa; phylum Chordata; class Mammalia; order Rodentia; family Erethizontidae; genus Erethizon; species Erethizon dorsatum. The sequence continues at coordinate 29,362,347 of CM051834.1, forward strand.
CAATTTTTGGATTTCAGACAGATTTACATTGGCCTCATTTATGGCAAAGAAAAACAAACTGGTACTGCTGATGTCAACATTGCACCATGATGGAAATATTGATAGGGAAACCTTGGCACTTTGGAATCCTGAGATGGAAACTTTCTACTGCATAACCAAAGGAAGAGTAGATGTTGATGAGTTATGCAACAACTATGATGTCACTTGAAACACAAAGCATTGGCCAGTGGTTGTGTTTTACTCAATCCTTAACATGTGTGGCATAAATAGTTTGATAGTTTACAGAGAAAATAACAAGTGCATAAAAGAAACTTTCTTAGAGGATTGGGACTGGAACTCATAAATGGTCATTCATAGCAGAGGAAAAACAAAATATTTCTGCCCAAGGAACTACACAAAATAATTGTGGAGCATTGGTGAGCTGACAGGTGCACAGGCAGGGGCAGTATCCCAAAGTCCTACTATGACAAAAAGAAAATAAAGAAGATCTCAACTGTGCCCTACAAGAAAGGACAGGAAAACAAAATGTACATGCTATCAGTGTGATACTTGTATATGGAACATGTAATTTTCATGTGTGAAAACTGCCTTGAGTGTGAGAGTTGAAGAAAAGATTATTTTTGTTGTAGAGTTCTATTGGTATTTTCATTATAGTTCACATAGGTTTTTATTTCTGATGTTATCTCTTAGGTTTGGTAAGCAAGTGAAAAGCTGATGTGAAAATGTTGATGTCTATTCAAAGCACTCATTACGCATTTGATATGTTATTTTATTGATATAGTATTTCCCTGCTAAGTGCACATTATTCAACATAGTAGGAAGCTTCTGACAAAACAGGAAGAGAAGAAAGGTGACAAGAATGGCCCGCCACATAGGAAAGGAAAGCTAAGCACATGTGCTCTCAGTAAAAGCGAAACATGTGCCTGGAACACGCAGTTGTCATGTGTGAAGACTGCCTTGCGTGTGACAGTTAAAGCAAAGATTATTTCTGTGGTAGACTTTCGCTTGTGTTTACATTGTGGCTCACATAGGTTTTTATTTCTGATGTTATCTATTAGGTTTTTTAAGCAAGAACACTGCGGATGTGAAAATGTTGACGTCTATTCTAAACACTTGTTACACATTTGATATTTTATTATATTGACATCTTATTTTCTTATTATTTAGCTTTGATAATTGAAGTAAAGATTTGTTATAGACTGCTATTGGTATTTTCATTGTAGTTCATATAGGAATTTATTTCTGATGTTATGTTTTAGATTTTGTAAGCAAGTATACAGCTGATGTGAAAAAGTTATTTATTCTAAATGTGCAATACATGTAAAGAATTTAATACTTTATTTTATTGATATTTTATGTTCCTGTTAACTAAGCATTTCATAATATAATAAGAACCTCCTGACAAAACAGCAAGACCAGCCACATGTCAAGCATGCCCTACAAAAAGACCAGGAAAGCATAATACATGTGTTGTCGGTGTAAGCGATATGTGTATATGGAACATAATGTTGTCATGTAAGAAGACTGCCTCAGGTGAGATAACTGAAATAAAGATTATTATTTTTGTAAAGTTCTATTGGTATTTTCACTGTAGTTCATATAGGAATTTATTTCTGTTTTGCTATTTTAGACTTTTTACACCAAAAATCAGTTTATATTGAAAATTTTGATTTTTTTATAAATAAATATTAAAAATGCAATACTTCATTTTTTGTGATATTTTTTCTGTTAAGCACTCATTGTTTAATATAATAAAACTCATAAAATTAAAATTAATAATTCATCAATAGAAATATTCTAAAGAATAAACGTGGGTTTGACTTTATGACAAAAAATGTGTCATGCTCCATTAACAATGGAAGGGGGAGGGGTCCACATCCTCCCATGATGCCACTGTAGTGTAGCTGCTGCAACTGGCACTGTTTGAACTGCTACTCTTACCACTGTAAAGCAACCAGAAAGCAAGTAGAAAGAACAGATTTGTACTCTTTTTTTTTTTTTTTAACTTTTTTAATGTGGGGTTGCCGGTGATATGGCTCAGCGGCATAAGTGCCTGCCTGGCAAGCTCAAGGTCCTGAGTTCGACTCCCTGAACCCACATACGAGAAAAGGGCCAGTGATATCGCTCAGGGGCACGGGTGCCTGCTGGCGCATGAGGTCTTGAGGTCGACCCCCGGTACCCACCAAAAAAAAAAAATTTAATGTGGGTACTGGGAGTCAACCTCAGGACCTCGCGCTTGCCAGCAGGCACTTGTGCCACTGAACGATATCACCGGCCCTTTTTCTTCCTTTATATGGGTACCGGGACTCATATAACTCAGGACCTCGCACTTGCCAGGCAGGCGCTTATGCCGCTGAGCTATCTCACTGTTCCCAGAATTGTACTCTTGATACAAGGGCTGAAAATGAAAGTATACTGTAGGAGATTAGACTTACCTACCATTGCCAGAGACAGAAGTATCTTCATTCCCCCACATCTTTCCCTATTCTAATCTTAGACGAGAACCTCTCATTAGTGACTCAGCTGGCAAAGGAGTTTGTAAACTTTGTTCTGTAGCTCTGCAGTACAGAAGATGACAAAAGAAGAAGAAACTGGGACTGGCAAACAACAGAAAGTGTCTGGAATAACAGATAAAGCCCAAAAAACAGGTCCAGGTGCAGAGTAATTGCCATTATTATTAGGTCTATATTTACTTTTAAATAGGCTTAAAGAAAGACTTGATGATGACTGAGCAGAGAATGGATATTGATTTTGTTTAAATTTTATAGTAACATGTAACTTCTTTCTTATTTTTAATAGAATGTAATCTCTTACACAAGATGTGTTCAGAGACCCTTATAGATATATCATTTTATCTAAGAATTTAACCTGGTACTTGCAATAGATTGGGTCTTAAATGCTTCTCCAAACGTCCCTGAGTTAAAAGGTTTGGTCAATTACCAAGGTTGCACTAGTAGTAGGTGGTAGAAGCTTTAAAAGGTAAAACTTAGTGGGAGATATAATTTGGTCATTGGAGGCATTTCTTAAAGGAAATAGTGGGACCCAAGTCTTAACAAGTTCTTCTCTTTTACTTTCCAGTCATGAAGTGAGTGATTTCCTTTGATCTCATGCTCCTGCTATGATGTGTTGCTTTGCCACAGGCTCAAAAACAATGGGGCTAACTGATCATAGACTGGAAACTCCATAAATGTGGGCCAAAATAAGGCTTTTCTCTTTACAAGTTAATTATCTCAGGTATCTGACTAAAACATTGCTTTAAAATTTTTCAATTTCCATTCCAATTTGAATTTCAACCAATGCAAAATTACAGATATATTTTTGTGACCCAAATCTTTCTACCTTTAGATTTTGAAGTTCAATTTTTCAGAGTTGTGTTTTTTTTTTTGGCCTGGTAACAGCTTCCTATGTAAATCACAGTCCTGATATCAAATATAAGAACTGTTTAGCTATAGACTTTTCCAGATTCTAGATTAAGGAAGTGTTTTTGTGACAATTAGTCACATCTGGTGATGCCACTTACATCACTATACAAGTTTAGAGTGATAAGTAGCTTGAAATATCAGCAAAAGAATTTTGCCTTCTGGTCACATTGTAAATGAATGCATTTCTAAACAAGTAAAATATATTTTAGATCTGTGTTCATAATGTCTGATTTGGTATAAAATAAATTCTTAACATTATCCATCTGCTTTTGCAATCAAGAATTAGAAAAATGTATCCAGTGAACAAGATAGAAATATCATCTAAATATATTCTGTAACTGGCACTGTCAGGGTCACCTTGAACTATATTGCATAGAAATGTGCATTTTCTTCATATTTTAAATTTCTCTATCTTTGTCATTCAGCAAACAATCTGAAATTAACAATATTAGTATATTGAATAACCTTAATTCCTCCTGTATGTTTCCACATATATACAGATTAAGCTTGATTGTGTTGACTTGATTGGCTTTGGAGCTACCCTCAGGCTTGGTGAAACACACTTCTGAGTGTGTCTGGGTAAGTTATGAAGACACAACTTTGATAGTCTATCTGGTCCCTGGCCCCTTCCTCTGTGGTACTGTTCCCCTGCTCTGCTCCCCTACCATCACAAACTAAGTATTTTGCTTCTCCACACTTTTCCATGATGTTCTGGCCTTGGAGCCTGCATAGCATGTACTGAATCCCCTGAAACTGTGAGCTAAATTAAACCTCCCCTCCTTTAATTTGTGGGTATGGGGTATTGTGTCCTGCAACAAGAAAGCTGACTAATAAATAGTTGAAAAAATCTTTCAACTAAATATTACATTATTTTTATTGCATAAATTGAAATTCTTTTTTATATCTTTTAGAAATTTTGTAGTGTAAAACATAGGAAGAAGACACAGAAAATATTATCCAAATCAGTGATATTTTGACCTAGAAAAATGAGAAAGTAAGATTGAGGTACAATTTTCAAAAATTTTATTTATCCATTCAGTATATATTCATTAAGTATTTATAACATGCCACACACTACTAAAAATACATTGAAACATAAGAAGGTACATTTCATTACATCCTTAAATTACTATCTAATATAAAGAATTAATTAAAATAAAGTATAAATTGGTTTTATTGAATAAGAAGTACATAGTGTGATAGGAGTACTAAGAACTTCAGGAAGTTCAAGGTCGTGTAGGAAATAAGATAAAAGCTCAGATTTACCCAGTCTAAGATATACAGAGAGGAAGATATGTTTCAGTGCAGTATTTGGTGGTAGTTACAGTGGTGGCTATTTGAAGCCAAAGATATACATTGTTCAGAGATTAAGTATGAATTAAATGGTAGAGTAGCCTTAAAATTTTTATATAGTTCATTCTATTCAAAAGTTTATGTATACATACATATGACATAATATATTTCTACATCATACCAATTTATTATGATTGTATTCTATCCCATTAAGAAATTTAGAATGAGCTACTAACAATATTATTACTTATTAGGCAGTCGCCATTCAGGGTGTATAATGTAGTGCGTAGAGTCTTAGGAAAATTAAAGTAGCCCTGTTGATGAAACAGAGTGCGTTATTTTTGAATAGTGATAGAGGATATGAGAAATGAATAAAAAGATCAATGTATAGGAACTGATAAATACACTAAGTAGGTTTGTTTGTTGTTGTTGTTGTTAAGAAAAGCAGATCCCTGCAAAGGTATAAATAGAGGAATGTCCTACTCCAGTGTGGGTTTTAGGAAGATGTTATTGGGCTGCTTGGTGGAGACTAACTTGGAGAAATGCAGGTTGGGAAACAGAGCAAAGGGAAGAGGTTGTTACACTGCTCAAGATGACAGAAGACAGTAGCTTGAGTTAGAGCTGTAAAATGCAAAATTGGAGGTATTCATCAAATACGGCAAATAGATCAATTTTGCCTGGATGTGAGTAGGTGAAGAATCCAAAATAACTTCCAAGTTTTTGGCTTGAGCACCTAGGTCATGGTGACATCTTTCACCAGGATTTTGGATAGCAGAGAATGAACACATTTTAGGCAAAATAATGAGCTCTGTTTTGCATGTGGTAGGATTGAGATTACTGTGGAATATGATTTAGAGATATCCACTATATAGTTGTGGTTCTGGAACTGACAAGTAATAGCTAGGTTAGATTTATTATTTGTTTCAGTATTGTTTTTTTTAGCTCTTTTTTGTGTTATAGTGAACTCAAAGCTGTGATAAACTGCAGAATTTTGATTATATCAAAGATCTCCTTCAACTCTACCAATTTTCCAGTATTAAAATCCATAACAATAGGCTTTGAAAAACCAATATTTTTGGTGGTTTTTTAAATTCATAAAATAAACACGGATCTCAGATATCATGACATATGCTAGCCATTTGTAGCTCAGCTAATGTATATGATCAACAACCTGAAAATAGGGATGACACTTTGGAGGCTGAATTGATCCAACCATATCCATAGTTTCATTGCAGAATGAAAGAACTAGTTAAGAACAGAGCACTTATTACTTTTACACAGAGCTGATACCTTTTTCCCATATCACCTATTATATGGATTTGCTTAATCATGGATTTTTACTTCTGTTTTAAACTCCCTGAGTACGAAACCATTGTCTGCACACTTTTCCTCCTAATAATTAACTAGAATGCTGAGCATTCAGTATTGTTTAGGTAGTACATCACTGTTTATTCTTTGACTAAAGGTAGAAAGAGATTATTTTCAATATATAATCTAGTTGATACCTAACAAGATTGAATAGGTGAATGAAAGCGCTTAACAATACAGAATTACATACTTATTTCTACAGGGAAAGGTGAATGAATTTGTGTTTAAGTAATGTTTGGACAATTGAATGCTAATATCTGGTACTCTGAATAACTAACTTAAAGATAGCAATACGTAATGTATTAACCATTGTTACCCTCCTATTATGTTGTTTTGAAATTTTGTTCTTTTTTGATTTGTTTTGTTTTTTTCTTCTCTTTAAAATAAAAAAAGAAATAACAAATAATTAAAGATCATAATATAGTTTGTAAATATAGAGTAGAAGTATCAGTGAACATGTTCTTTTTTTGTTTGTTTGTTTCAGGGAATTGAACTCAGGACCTCTTGCTTGCTAGGTAGACACTGCACCACTGAGCTATATCCTTGGCCTTCTTATTTCTTAACATTAGCATATTGGTAAATTCTTAACATTTACCATATCGGTAAATAAAGGGGAAAAAGAGAAAAGCGGCCCATTATGTAATTTGGGGGTGGATGGGTAGAAGAGATATAAGAAATTCATTGAGGATTTTAAATATAGCCAGAGTTTAGGAATAGAAGTACATCTACTAATTTTCCATTGCTGACAAGTTAAACACATTTTATCTTAACAGCTACTTTTGCAAGATTGTCATCTTTATTCTTGTTTTTAGCTAAAATGACTGTCAAGTAGAATCTTTCTAGCGGTGAGACACTAAACAGTAAATAAGCTAGTTAGCAAGCTTCCTTACAAGATCACAGGATCTGCATGGTGCAATCTACTAATGATAAAAAGTAGGTGCTTTTATCAAAATAGCCAGGAAGAAGGAAAGCAAGAGGTCATAATGTGTGGTCTACATCCTGAAAGTTCCCATTTTTCTGGCAGTCATTAGGTCACATTATTCCAGGTCACAGCTAGTGCTCTTCTCACGAGGGAAGGGTAAGGAGTGTACATGACTGTGCTCACCAGTCAGAAGTTTAAACTCAAATGTTCTCTCGCTGATAGCATAGGCTTGAGTTAAAAACTTATGAGCAAGTAAAGTTTATCTCAGGCCCAAGCTTTGTCCTTTCTCATGCTGTATGAGAAGAGTGTCTTTCTGCCTTGTCTTCTTTGCCCTTACATTCAGCAAAACGTTAGATGTCCAGAAAACTGATTTGTGAATGCCAGATTTTCCAAATGTAGCTCTATTCAAAATTTCCATCTGAAGGAAGTTATCAGTCAACTAATTAGTCGTGTTTCACTAAGACCTCTCTAAGCATGGCTGTCATTGCAGGTTACTCTACCAGAGTACTCTCACAAAATGTCTGTAAAGTTTTCAGACTAAATCTTTGAGGATTTTATTTATTTATTTATTTATTTATTTATTTATTTATTTATTTTGTCTTTTTGAGACAGGGTCTCACTATGCAGTTCAGACCGGTCTTGAATTCACTTTGTAGCCCAGGCTGGCCTCAAACTCACAGCGATCCTCCTGTCACAGCTTCCCAAGTTGTGGAATTACAGGCCTGCACCACCACACCTAACTGAAGATTTTTAAATTCCCTTATTTTTACCAAATTTACTGTAGGCTTCCACACACAAAAAAAGCTCTTGTAAGCAGAGAAAATATTGCAGCCCCCAGTCTAATTCATATTAATTCATAGGAAGAGGAAATTTTGTTGATTCATATTGTTTAATCATAGTGAGAGTTTAAATACACTTTGATGACTTCCATTGTGTTTTTCCACGCACGTATATATATATGATCAATTTTTTTATGATAGAACAATCAATCACACTATGAATGCTCTGATGAACATTTATTTTGATTATTATTGCTGTTTTCATTATTCTGGAAAATGTTATCTCTGTTAAAAGAACTTTCACTGTAGAGTTATATCTTTAGAACTATGGTTGCATGTAGAATAAAGGGTCATTTCTTAGTTATGAACCATAGAAAAATACTTATAGGTCTAGGGTGAAGCTAATAAAGAGTACTTTTAAGAAATAAAAACAAAATCTATATATATATATATATATATATATATATATATGCTAAAGTTCAAGCTCCATGAACTCAGGAAAATTGCCTAGTAGTTTGCTCGTCTGTGTACAGCAGCTATTTTATGTCTGACATATACAGGTCCCTGGTTAAAGCGTGTGAAAGAGTGAACTGTAGAATGGTAGTGATGAAAGAGCACTGTATTGTGTTTTCAACCATGGAAACTGATGTGTAATGCACTATTAAGATCTGAGTATTACTTAAAGATTAATGGAAACTAAAATTGTCATAACAGACTAGTGACTTTCTTGGCACTTGCGGTGACATAAAATATAAAATTGAAAGTAAGAACTTGTAAATCTTCAAGCACCTATGATCAAGAAATGGATGTACTCATTTGTTCAAAAGAATTACTCTAGAGAGACAACGCATTAGACGGCAACAGATTGGGGAGCACATGTTTTGGGACCGTGCAACCTTCCAAAGTGAAACATGGTCCTTAAACTGAACCCCTGAGCTAACTGCTTTCTTGTTTCTGTGGCTATGCTGAGAATCAATCAGAGCAAGGGTAAATAATTTCATAGCATAAACTCTCGCTGTTTTTATTTTCTCAAAAGATATTAAAACATCTAAGGACTTGTATACTCAGACTTCTTGTCCACAGAGAAAAATGGGTGGCCTGATCTCTCAGCTGGTCAGTGATGTCTCACTGAGTTGGAAATGAACTTCCCCAGTCCGTTTTCCCTGCAGCATTTCCACTAACTCAACTGACTCCTCTGTGAGGGGAGAAGTGTAGTCAGCTTTGCTTACCACTGTCTCTTCATCACCTGTAAGTGTAGGTCTGCTGATTAGAGTTCATTTTATTATTTCTTGCATAAAATATCATTTGTAACTTAGTTTTAATTTTTTCTATTAGTACACGTTTGCATTATGTATTGATTACATTCATCATGGAGGGGTACATGTGCATAACACATTTTAATTCTCTTTTACTTCCTCTCCCTACCAGTTCCTCTCCTCCCCCTCCTCACTTCCTCCATCTCTTGAATTGTTTCATGTGACAATAATTTAAATATTCTTGTGCCATAAATTTAATGAACATTTCTACTTCTTTGAAAGTGTTTTTCTCCCATCTTTTGTGGTTTCATATTCCTATTTAGTTTAACTCAAAGATTTTGACATGTCTTTGCCAAGCATTTCCAAAGCATCAAAATTGTCTTGCAGAAAAGGCCTTTTTCACTGTTATTTTATCTTATCAATTTACATGATAATTACATTATGTATTTGCAAAAGTAAAGTACAATGAGCATAAAAAGGTTAGGAAAACAACAGAGACTGATTGAAGCATCTAGGGAAATTAAATAGGCAGAATTGTTGGGGCACAAAAGGCAGGAGGCTATCTGACAGGAGTGTTTGAAAATGCCATGGGAGGTATTAGGATGTTGGAAGGGGGAATGAGAATTACTGTCTAATGCAGTGAGTTTTTAAATGGAAATCAATTAAAACAGCTTCTATTTAACTTCCTGATGGCTGCCCAATTACAGATACCTTGAGATGTCTCCTTTGTACTTATTGCTTTGCAGTTCAAAAAATTACCTGAACTCCTTAAAAATATATTTCCTTAGTTGTTTATTTGGACTCAATTGGATTTATCAATTGTATCTAAAAAAGACATTGATAAGCACTGTGCCAGGTCCAAAGTTAAATTAGCATAGAAGTTCTCTAAAGTTTTCTATTCAAAATACTTAGATCAATATAAATTTCATTTATATCTGGCTATTTATTCTATTATATAAATGATGCTTGGTGTTTTATACAGTAATCACTACAAAAAGAGTAGATTTTTTCAGGCCAAGCATTGGAACAATTTCCAAGATAAATTATTTAAGTCATTTAATATGCAATGTAAGAAAAATTTTGCAGAGTTGGAATTGGAACTGTATTGTATCCTGAAAAGGTTGTTAACATCAAAAGTACTTTTTGGTTTTCATAAATGATTTATTGTGTTCTTGCACATAAAACTTCAAGTTCTTGATTCTGACTCTTGTCTTTTCATCCTCTGGAGTTCTTTATGCTATGTCTCAGTTCAAAAAGATAATTCTGAATGTACAGAATGTTTTTGTTTCTCCTTTAAGAAATATTCTTTTTGTATTATTTTCATTCAATATAATTAAGGATGAATGATCAACGCGACACTGATGTCAAATACATTTAGTTTTATAATCCACTAAAGAATACTTGCTTCTCTCATTATGCCACAGAATAGATTCCACTTCATTATAAAATGTTTCTGGCTGTCATCCAACTATGTGGAAAATTAACTGCTTTTCCCCCATGTAGTCTACTTTTATTGGAGTTAAATTTGGGTAACTTCCAAGTCCTGTATCCTTGTCTTACATTAAGACTAGAAGTTTGGACCTCAAGATGGCGGATGAGTAAGAAGCAGGCAGCGAAACTCTCTCTAAAAGTTACCATTGGAACACGGGAATATAGCGACCCGGAAAGCGCAGGAGGGGGGGAGATGCCTCCCCGAAACCCAGAGAAGTTCTGAAGCGCAATCTGGGACCCCCGGCACCAGTGACGGGTGACTTCCAACAAAGAAGAAGGAAAGAAGGAGCAGACCGCGCACGCGCACCTTCTACTATCCCGGGAGTTGCAGCGCCGCGGAGGCTCAATTCTACGGACACACGGTGGCAGCTGGTGCCCAGGGAGCCCCCACGGAGGATCGTGAGACAGCAGCAGGGCAGGGGAGTGGCGGAGAACGGCGCTGACCGGCGGTGAGTGTCTCTCAGCCACAGCTGCCCCGCGCCAGAGAGCGACCGGCCGGGCGCCATTGTGGGGGGTGTGGCGAAACTCAGAGTGGCTCGAAAACTGCTCTGGGAACTTGTGCTCCGGACAGGGCAGCACGGGGCCTCTCAGGCCCACGAAAGAGTGCTGAGGTCAGCAGGCGAACGAGACTGGACTCTCAGCCACACCTGTCCCGCGCCAGAGAACGACTGGCCCGGCGCCATTGTGGGGGGCGTGGCGAAAAACCAGAGCGGCGGGAACCAGTGCAGGGAACCCACGCTCCAGACAGCGCGCTGAGCCTCTCAGGCCCAGGGATAGTGAAAGGGCGCTGAGAGCGGAGGCGAGCTAGACTGGTCTCTGCCTGAAAGTACGCGCCTCTGCTCACCGCCCGCCAGAGGGCGCTCCTGGCTTACTGGGACGGACCTGCACAGAACAGGACTCTCTCACCACAGGGTAACTGCCTACAGCAGAGTCAACACCTGGAACTGATTCTTTTTATTTTTTTATTTTTATTTTTATTTTTATTTTTTATTATTATTATTTTTTTTCTCACTGATTTGTTTTTTGTTCTGGCGAAGGGTTTTTTTGTTTTTGTTTTGTTTTGTTTTGTTTTTTGGTGGGGTTTTATTTTTGATCTGTCTGTTTTATTGTTTTTATCTTTGTTTTTGTTTCTGTATGTGTATTTGCTCTTTCCTTCATTATTCTCTCTGGTTTTTTATATGAGTGTAAACAGCGCCTCTAACTTCTTTCTGATTGTGATTGTGATCTGTTCTTCCTTTTATCCCTTCCTTCTCTTTCTACCACCTGTCCTCTGCACTAGCGTCCCAATTTTAGTGGGATCCCTCTTGGTCCTCTAACCTTACATCTAATTACTTCCTCTTCTCCCAATACTCTATTTCCTCCTTAACTCATTTTAAATTTAAACTCCTCAAGGAAAAATTGACATACACAGGACTTGTATACTGCATATAATTTTTCTGGTGTGTTTTAGATTTTGTTATATAACCGCAACTCTATACAGCTAAAAGTGGTAAATAACTGGTTAGCTCAGTCTGTCATTTTCTAGGCTGTGTTTGATGCTTTAGTTAACATTATAGCCAAATGTGAAATAATTGTTCTAAACATCTTTCCTTCCTGATATTTCATGATTGAGATTGACTAAGGGACACAGAAAATACAGTGGCACAGTACCAAAGAATCAAGGACTGGGCCAAACAGGTAGCAACTTCGCATACCCAACGAATTGAAGAGGTAGGATCTGGCAGAAAGCTCAAAACCTAAAAGCAAGCTCCACTTGGAAGATACTGCAGAGAAGTAGTCATCTTCTAAAGATCTTAAACACTAGCAATAAAGTAACCTACTATAGGTAATTTGCAAACATCACCCCAGGAATTAAAGAAAAAAAATGAGACGACACTTAAACAAGATGCAACCCCACACATCCAATTCACCAAAGGCAAACCTAGGGAGCAACGAGGTGGGACAATCCGAAAGCCACCCACCTGGCCTATCTGAAGTGGTAACAACAAAGCAACTGAATGAGGTTCTGGAAAAAATTAAAACAGAAATAATCTCACAGATAACTGCAGAGATAATGTCTACAATGAAGACCATGCTTAAGGACACTATAGCTGATACAGACAAAAAAATAGATGAACTTAAGAAAACTATAGAAACCATGAATGCTCAGCATAGGAAAGAAATGGAATCCATAAGGCAGATTCAAGCAGATACCCAAGAGATAAAAAATTCCATTGAAAGTATTTGTAGCAGAATAAGCCAATGCGAGGACAGGATCTCAGATATAGAAGACAGGCTTGCAATTAGTGATCATGAAATGGAAAAATTCTTAAAAATAGCAAGGGACCATGAAAAATCAATTCAGCAGCTGCTAGATGACTCAAAGATAAACAACTTAAGAATAATTGGAATAAATGAAAAAGCAGGAGATAGCATCAAAAACATTAAAACCTTGTTCAAAGACATAATGAGGGAGAACTTTCCTGGAAGAGAAAAGGAATTTGACACCCCTATAAGTGAAGCTTTTAGAACACCAACTAGACATGATCAAAAAAAAACTTCAGCCAGACATATTATAGTCAAGATCCCAGAAATTCAACAGAAGGGCAGAACCTTAAAAGCTGTTAGGGAGAAGAGACAAATCACCTATGAAGGAAAACCCATCAGAATCACAGCTGACTTTTCAGCACAAACTCTCAATTCAAGAAGAGCTTGGAATGATGTATTGCAAGCTCTAAAGGAAAATAATTTTCGGCCCAGATTGATATACCCTGCAAAACTATCTTTCAAAATTGATGGAGAAATAAAATACTTTCATGACAAAGAACATCTGAGAAAATTTATGACCACCAAACCAGCACTCCAAAACGTTCTGAAGGACATTCTAGAAAGAGATAGGAACCCCAACAGAAGGAATCCACCAGGCAGGGCAAATAATTAAATAGCCGGAAAGCGGAAAAACAAAGAGTGGGAACCAACAACAGGAAAATATCATGACAAGTCAATACATATCAGTTTTAACCATCAATGTTAACGTTCTCAATTCACCAATCAAAAGGCACAGACTGGTGAAATGGATCAAGAAGCAAGATCCAACAATATGCTGTATACAAGAAACACATTTAATTCAGAAAGAAATTCATAGACTGAAAGTCAAAGGATGGAAAACAATACTCCATGCCACAGGAACCCAGAAAAAAGCAGGGGTAGCTATTCTTTCTGCAGACAAAGTGAACTTCAAGCCAAGAAGGATTCAGAGAGATAAAGATGGTCATTACATCCTTGTAAAGGGAACAATCCAAGAGGAAGAGATAACGATCATAAATATATATGCATCAAATACCAATGCACCCAGCTATATAAAACAAGTACTAAAGGACATGAAAAATCAAATAAGCACTAATACAATTATATTGGGAGATCTCAATACTCCACTGTCACAAAAAGATAGATCAACTGGACAGAAAATCAATAATAGTAGCACTGAACCAAACTTTTGAACAAATGGACTTAGTAGATGTCTACAGAGTGTTCCACCCCACAACATCAGAATACACATTTTTCTCAGCTGCACATGGGACGTTCTCCAAAATAGACCACATACTAGCTCATAAAACCTGCTTAAGTAAATGCAAAGGAATTGAAATTATCCCATGCATATTATCAGACCATAGTGCAATGAAATTGGAAATCAATGGCAAAAGATCCCACAAAAACTCCCTAAACACATGGAAATTAAACAGCATCCTCCTGAACAACCAATGGGGCACAGATGAAATTAAAGAAGAAATTAGTCACTTTCTACAACTGAATGATAATGACAGTACAACATACCGGAACTTATGGGATACAATGAAAGCAGTCCTAAGAGGGAAATTTATAGCATTAAATACTTATATCAGGAAAATAGAGCAAGCACAAATAAACAACTTAAGGGTGAACCTCGAGCTTCTAGAAAAAGAAGAGCAGGTTAAGCCAAAAGCCCGTACAAGGGAGGAAATTATAAAGATCAGAGCAGAAATTAACGTATTGGAGAATAAAAAAACAATACAAAGAATCAATGAAGCAAAAAGTTGGTTCTTTGAAAGAATAAATAAGATTGACAAACCCTTATCCAACCTTATTAAAAAAAGAAAAGAAAAGACTCAAATCCATGCAATTGAAAATGAAAAGGGTGATATCACGACGGACCCTGCAGAAATCCAGAAGATCATCTATACCTATTTTGAAAATTTATATTCTACTAAGATGGAAAATGCAGAAGAAATGGACAGATTCCTAGATTCGTATGAATTACCAAAGCTAAATCAAGAAGATTTAAAAATCCTAAATAAACCAATATCAACCAATGAAATTGAAGATGTAATTAAAAACCTCCCAACAAAAAAAGTCCAGGCCCTGATGGATTCACTGCCGAATTCTACAAGAAATTTAGAGAAGACCTAACGCCCCTACTTCTCAAACTTTTCAATGAAATTGAAAGGGAAGCAATACTCCCAAATTCATTCCTGGAAGCAAGCATTACCCTGATACCAAAACCAGAGAAGGACCCAACTAAGAAAGAGAACTACAGGCCAATCTCCCTAATGAACATAGATGCAAAAATCCTTAATAAGATACTGGCAAACAGAATCCAACAAATCATCAAGAAGATTATACACCATGACCAAGTTGGATTCATCCCAGGGATGCAGGGATGGTTCAACATACGTAAATCAATAAATGTAATACAGCATATTAACAGAACCAAAGACAAAAATCACATGATCATCTCAATAGATGCAGAAAAAGCTTTTGACAAAGTCCAGCACCTTTTCATGATAAAAACCCTACAGAAAATTGGAATAGAGGGTCTTTATCTCAATCTGGTAAAAGCTATCTATGACAAACCAACAGCCAATATTATACTAAATGGCCAAAAACTGAAAGCCTTCCCTCTAAAATCAGGAACAAGACAAGGATGTCCACTGTCCCCACTCTTATTCAACATAGTTCTGGAAACTTTAGCCAGAGCGATTAGACAAGAGAAAGAAATAAAAGGAATAATGATTGGAAAGGAAGAAGTTAAATTATCATTATTTGCAGATGACATGATGCTTTACACAGAAGATCCCAAAAACTCCACTAAAAAACTGCTAGATTTAATAAGCAAATTCAGTAGTGTAGCTGGATACAAAGTCAATACTCAAAAGTCAATAGCCTTCCTGTACACAAATAACAAACTTACTGAAAGAGAAATTAGGGAAACAATACCTTTCACAATAACATCCAAAAAAATGAAATACCTAGGAATCAACCTCACGAAGGATGTAAAAGACCTCTATACTGAAAACTACAGTACTCTGAAAAAGGAGATTGAAGAGGATATCAGAAAATGGAAAGATATCCCTTGCTCCTGGATAGGAAGAACCAATATAGTGAAAATGGCCATACTTCCAAAATTGTTATACAGATTTAATGCAATTCCAATCAAAATTCCAACAGCATATCTCACAGAATTAGAGAAAACAATCCTAAAATTCATTTGGAATCAGAAGAGACCTAGAATAGCAAAGGCAATTCTGGGCAACAAAGGCAAGGCAGGGGGCATCACAATCCCTGACTTGAAATTATACTATAAAGCTACTGTGATAAAAACAGTGTGGTACTGGCAAAAAAACAGACCTGAAGATCAATGGAACAGATTAGAAGATGCTGAAACAACCCCAGACATACTAAGCCACCTTATCTTTGACAAAGGTGCCAAACACATTCGCTGGAAGAAAGATAGCCTCTTTAATAAATGGTGCTGGAAAAACTGGCTCTACACATGCCGAAGATTAAAACTAGATCCATATCTTTCACCATGCACTAAACTAAATTCAAAATGGATCAGAGATCTAAATATTAAAACAGAAACATTAAATCTGCTGGAAGGTAGGATAGGTAAAACCCTTGGAGACATTGGTGTAGGCAAAGACTTTATGAATAAAAACTCAACCGCACGGGAACTATCCCAAAGAATCAATAACTGGGATCTCATCTTATTAAAAAGCTTTTGCACAGCAAGAGAAACCACCAACAGAGTGAAGAGACAACCCACAATGTGGGAAAAAATGTTTGCCAGCTGTTCCTCAGACAAAGGATTACTATCGAGAACATATAAAGAACTCAAAAAAATCAGACCTCCCAAATTTAAAGACCCACTCCAAAAATGGGCATCTGAGATGAATACACATTTCTCAGATGAAGAAATACTAATGGCAAACAAATATACAAAAAAATGTGCAACATCACTAGTCATTCGAGAGATGCAAATTAAAACAACACTGAGATAACATCTCACCCCAGAAAGAATGGCTACTATTAAGAAATCAACTAATAACAAATGCTGGAGGGGCTGTGGGGAAAAAGGAACCCTTCTTCACTGTTGGTGGGAGTGTCGACTGGTACAGCCACTGTGGAAGTCAGTGTGGAGATTCCTCAGAAAACTAGGGTTGGAGGTCCCATTTGACCCAGCTATTCCCCTTCTGGGCATCTTCCCAGAAGAATTAAAAACATCGTACCACAGCGATATATGTGCACCCATGTTTATAGCAGCACAATTTGTAATAGCCAGATCTTGGAAATAACCCAAATGCCCATCAACTGAGGAATGGATAAGAAAGATGTGGTATTTTTATACAATGGAGTACTATTCAGCCATAAAGAAGGATAAACTGGAGACTTTTATAGGTAAATGGATGCAACTCGAGAAAATACTCATAAGTGAAATAAACCAGAAGCACATGTGTAAGCATCATATTATCTCTCTAGTATGAGAAACTGAAAGAGTAAATAAGATCCAAAATGTACAATAGATATGGTGAATCAAAAAGAAACTGGTCAAAAGGAAAGAGAGACTGGAATAGGGAAAAGAAAGAAGGGAAAGGGAAAAAATTGTATATATATATATAAGATGGTTAAGATAGATACACTACCATTTTTACTTAGTTCATTGAAGAGTAAGGTTTGTGCCAATAATGTTTGGACAATTGAATGCTAATGTCTGGTGTCCTGAATAACTAACTTAAAGATAGTAATACGTAATGTATTAACCATTGTTACCCTCCTATTATGTTGTTTTGAAAATTTGTTCTTCTTTTGAAAAAAAAAAAAAAGACTAGAAATAAGTTCTCCCTATTTCTGAAATGCGTAAGACTCACATCAAAGAGAAAATGCACAAATGAAAAGATGATTTAAGTAATTAAAAGAAAATTTTAATCAACATTTTAAGGTAAATAACAAAACAGATCCTTTAATCTTATCTGGTCTTTAATTCCATGGTATTTCTAAGGGTGTGAACAGGTTTAACATTATATATCAGTCTAGATCGTTTCTACTATTTTTCCACAATCATTTCTTATATTTCCTTATAGAGAAAATTCAGTTTAGAATATGCAAGCATCCTTCTAAAACAATTAAAAATTTTAAAATTACTTAATTTTTATAAAATGAAAACTCAGGCTTATGAATAAATGTAACTTATAACCACTTTTTTTTTCATGAATTCTTGCTGAATTTTATTTTTATTTTTATTTATTTATTTTTTTGTGTGGGTACCGGGGGTCGACCTCAGGACCTCGTGCTTGCCAGGCAGGCGCTTATGCCGCTGAGCTATCTCACTGGCCCCTCTTGCTGAATTTTAGATCCTTAGACTTACTACCAGAAGGTGAAATAATAATATGTGAAGGCATCTCATTCAGACTAATTTTAAGTAGGATTTTAATCTTTGGATCACATATACTTCTCTTAGTAATTTTATCCCACTTTTTTCATTAGAGTTTGTGACCTTTAATCAGGTTTGTCTACTTCATTGGATTGAAAGACACCTAGCAGATTAATAAAGAACACTTCCAGACGTGTTTGTGGAGGTTTGAGATGATTGGCATATAGACCAGCAAATGAGAGAGGAAGACTCATCCTGATGGTGGGTAACATTATCCAGTAGGCTTGGAGCCTGGATGAAATGAAAAGGGAAGCAGAGAAAGTTCGCCCACATTTGAAAAGCTCTACTTTTCTTTAGCACGTCCATCTTTTGCTCTTGCTATTATCAGTGGACATCAGACTCAGGTTTCTTCGGGCTTTCAGTGTGAGTGGACTCATCCAATTACTTTCCAGGGAGTTTCCAGGCCTTGAGTCTCAGATTAGGAATGCAGCCTTGAGCCCACTTGTTCTGTGGCTTCTAGATTTTTGGACTGAGCAGCTACTGGCTCTCTGGCTCTCTGGAGCATGTCTGCCTATCTAATAAATTCCCTTGCATAAATGCAGATATCTATTGATTTTGTCCCTCTGAAGAACTCTAACCAAATATGAAAATATAAATCTATATTTTTTCAACCACAGCAAGTTCAGATATATGGCCATATTCACATGTTCCAAGAATATCCCACACATTCTTTGCACCATTTTTATCTGATAGGATTTTCAGTTCATCACAATTGTGACATATCTCTAACTCAATTTTTTTATTATCTTTATTGAATTATAATGTCCATAATATTATAAACACTATCATGCAATGACTTTTTCCCCCAGGACAGTACCTGAGGTGAAATGCTAATTCATAATTTCAATAATTCCAATTTTCATACTGACTTCCATAATATGGCCAATGCTTCAATAGGTTTCTGTTATTTATTCTAAAGGAAAGACAAGGGTAGAAGAGACAATTCTTCATTGTTTAATATGTTATTAATAATTTTACAGACTTGAAGCAACTTTTCAGATTTTATTTGAGAGCATTTCATTCAATAGCTTCATATATTTAATAGGACAAAATTAGTTTGTTCATAAGTATTTGCAGAGAAGTACTGAAAGTCTGATGCTCTTGTTCAATAATTTTACTTTGGTAACTGGTACAGTTTATTTATTTATGTTTGGTCCCCAAAGGTTTGTGTGATGGCTGGGAAACCTGTATGAAGTAGGGTCTAGTGCAAGGTAATTAGGTAATTGGTGCCACCATCATGGATGGATTGCTGTCTCAAAGTGAGTCGTGTCCCATGAGACTGGGTTAGCTTTCATAGAAACGGGTTGTTATAAAGCAAGTTTGGCCATCACAATTGGCACTTTTGTACATTTATCCCTACTGCAGTTGATTCTCTTCTCTTTCTCCACTATCTTGAGATACAGCCAGGTGGCACTGACGAGGATAACAATACCATTCTGGTCCCCAGAACCATGAGCCAAATAAACCTGTGTACTTTATAAATTATTCACCCATGGGTATAGTGTTATAGTAGCATGTAACAGATTAAGTCAGTGGTTTATATTGTCTCTTAATATTTTATAAATTATAATATGGGATTTGAATCATTAGTAAGAAGTGCAGCTAAGGTTCATTAGTTTTCTTTATCTTTTCAAAATAGTAACTCATAGTTTTGGTGATTTTTAATTGATTTTCACATATATATGATTCTTATCATTTGTTTCCTTCTCCTAACATTGAACTTAGCTTATTTTTTTCTATTTCCTTCAGGTGTGACATTAAGCTTTTCTGTTTGCGATCTTTCTTCTTTTCTGATATAGGAATTTATTGCTATGCAACTTTTCTCTTCACCTCTACTCCTGGATAGGCAGAAACAATAAAGTGAAAATGACCATATTTCCAAACTGTTATACAGATTTAATGCAATCCTAATCAAAATGCCTGCAGCATTCCTCACAGAACTAGAGGAAACAATCCTAAAATTCATATGGAACCAGCAGAGACCTAGAATAGCAAAAGCAATTCTGGGCAACAGGGGTAAAATAGGCAGCATTGCAATCCTGGACTTCAAGTTATACTACAAAGCTACAGTGAAAATAACAACATGGTAGTGGCAAAAAGACAGACTTGTGGATCAATGGAAAAGAATAGATGATGCAGAAACAAATCCAGGCATACTTACCTACCTCTTTGACAAAGGAGCCAAACACCTTTACCGAGGAAAGATAGCCTCTTTAACAAATAATGCTGGGAAAACTGGCTTTCCGTGTTCCTAAGATTAAACCTGGAACCATATCTCTTACCATGCATTAAACTAAAACCGAAATGGATCAAAGATCTAAATATTAATAGAAACACTTAATCTGCTGAAAGATAGAATAGGTAAAACTCTTGAAAATATAGATTTAGGGACAGACTTTATGAATCACACTCCTGTTGCACAAGAAACATTACAAAGAATAAACCCATGGGATCACATCAAATTGAAAAGCTTCTGCACAGCAAAGGAAACCAACAGAGTGAAGAGACAACCTACAGAATGGGGAAAAAATTTTGCCAGCTACTCCTCAGACAGAAGAATATCAAGAATACATAAATAACTCAAAAAAGCTAGACCCTTCAAATTTAAAGACCAAATCCAAAGATGGGCATCTGAAATGAATAGATACTTCTCATATGAAGAATTACAAATGGACAATAAATACATGAAAAAAATGCTCAACATTGTTGACTATTCAAGAAATGTAAATTAAAACAACACTGAGATTCCATCTCACTCCAAAATAGAATTAAGAAATCAACCAATAACAAATGCTGGTATGGCTGTGGGGAAAAAGGAACTTTATTGTTGGTGGGAGTGTAAATTGGTACAACCACTATGGAAATCAGTATGGAGATTCCTCAAAACCTAAAACTAGAGGTTCCATTTGACCCAGCTATTCTCTTTCTAAGTATCATCCCAAAAGAGTTAAAGACATTACAGTGATACTGCACATACCTACTAATGTTTATAGCAGCACATTCATAATAGCTAAATCTTGGCAGTAGCCTATATTCCCATCAACAGATGAATGGATAACGAAAATGTGGTATTTATTTATAATGGAGTACTACCTGCCAGAAAGATGGATTCAAATGGAGATATTTTTAGGTAAATGGATACTCCTCAAGATCATATTCTTAAGTGAAATAAATCAGGCCCACAAGTTTAAAATATCACATTGCTTCACTTGAGTTAAAAACCCGAAGTATAAGAATTGAATTGGGGAGAGATATTACAAAGTAGGAAGAGCTTATTCAAGTGGGAAAGGGAACAAGAGATGGAAGGAGGGAGGGAGGGGAAAGGGATTTAAAGAAAAAAATAATTGAAATATAAGAATGGAAATGGAGCTTTTGTAAATGTGAAGGGGAAGAAGGGTTGGAGGAATGGCAGGGGACAAAAATAGAATTAAGATGTGTTACGTACATGTGCACATCTGCCATGATGAATGGGATCATTATATACTGCAAACATGTACTAATGTAAGTTAAAATATGAAAAAAAATTATAACAAACAAGAAACCTTCTTCTTCACATCATATTACAGTCATTCATGTGTACGCATGTCTATAGCAACACAGAGTGGCTTCCTAGCTTTGGGAAAGCACTAAACCCTAGGTTCCATCTGCTTATGGGTGTATATCAATACTAAGCTAACTCAGTTGTCCTCAAATATGGAGTGAGCGTGGAGTGAGTGCTTTGTATGGTTTCAGAGTTCAGGGCTTGGTCCAGTGACATGCAACAGTTTGCCCCATTGGACTTGCTGTGTAATTCTGCCATATCCCATATCCAGTTGAGAGGCCAACTTCTCTCGAGATGTCAGGACTACAGAAGGGCAGTGAAAATGATAAGGCTCCAACCCAGATGCAAAATAAATTTGGCCAATATTTCTAATTCTCAATGACAATTTATGGAAACTTGCTGTTTGTTCATTTGATATTTGTTACAGAGACACAAATTTTTTGCAGTTGCCTGGCTCTGCTTCCAGTATAACTGCTATCACAATACAGGGAAAAGTAAACTTTGTTTTTTTTCTAGGGGGCAGGAGTAAAATTCAGGTCTGGTGTTGCCTTCAGTAACAGGTAGTAGTCACTCATGATGGTCTGGCTAGAGGGATGCTGGATTCCTTTACTGAAGTCCTGATTTGTGTTTCGTTTTCAAACATGATTGTGAATCTGCATTCACTTGTTCAGCAGCCATAGAATAATATTTTCTGATTATTGCTGATATTTTATAGATTTTTTTCCTCAGGAAATACTCAGCAGTACCAGTATAGTACAGCTGTAAACTGCCAGTTTTCAAAGCCAGAGTCCTTTTCTATTTCTTTTCCTTCCTCTCTTCCTTCTCCTCCCCCTCCTCTTCCTCAGTCTTTTTTTCCTTCACCTCCATGTCCTGCTGTTTCTTTATTCCTTTTCTTAGCTTTAACTTTAAACTTATCCAGTGTTTTCCATTTTCCACCTACTACTTTTCATTGATTTCCCTGAGGGAGTGAAGCAGTTGTAGTTAATATATCTTATATGTAGTAGATTGTTAATACTTTATATATAATCAATAGAAAACATAAATTAAGAGATGTTGCTATTGATATGTGTTTTATGTGCTGCTATATTTTATTCACTGCTAGGGAATTTCACATTTGCCCATCTTGGTTAATTGTTTCTCAATATCTGTTATGTGTCTTCATACTTTTTCTCTATAATTTATTATATTTTGTATGTTCGTTTTCTGATCTTATA
Organism: Erethizon dorsatum; assembly: GCA_028451465.1. Lineage (NCBI taxonomy): Eukaryota > Metazoa > Chordata > Mammalia > Rodentia > Erethizontidae > Erethizon > Erethizon dorsatum. The sequence continues at coordinate 29,385,359 of CM051834.1, forward strand.
CCTAATTTAAATTATATACCCACAAAAAAATAGTCACATCCTAAGTTGCTGTTATTCCTTGATTAAAAATCACTGGTTTTTAGTTTTCCACATATGAAGAACAAAATATATGAATATGCACAGAAATGGATCTTCTTTTCATCTTAATATTGACTACATTCTCAAGTGTGCTTAATTATTCTTGTAGTTTAGGTAATTTAGACCTAAATGTGCTTTTGATTAAATGATTACATCAGCAAATATTCTTCATAGTAAATGAGAATTTTAAAATGTTCAATATTTTAGTCATGTAAAAAAGTATTAGAGTTGATAACTGATATATCAGATATAAATATAGACTCTGTAAAACTAATGAAATAAAAATGCATCTTCCCATCTTGTCTGGCACAATGCAATCTTAAACATAGCCAGCTGATGAAATAAGTTCAATTATACAACTTAATTAGAATAAAATATAAGAAATGATACCAATTTCTAGGTTGTCAATTATAATTTGTTTCTTATCTGCATAATGGAAGAAACCATGGCAACCACTGGAAAATGTTCTTCAGCTTCATCTGCAACAATCAGTATTGCAAACATGTCGCTTGTTCATGCAGAATCTATACTTTGGCAAGCCTAATGTTCACAAATATTTTCTTGGAATATAAATTCCAAACTGTTTTCTTAGGAAAAGCTTCAAAATTCAGGAAAGCCTTATCTACTGCCTAAGTACTTAGTGCACTGTTTTATACAACATGGTTTTATGATGAGTTTTATAACTTGTCAAAGCTGTTTATATTGCTAAATTGAAGGATAGAACAGTTGGTCAGTTTCTTAGGAAAACTAATTTAAAGATCAGTAATGAATGTATAAAGACAAAAGGGTGAAAAATTATTTTACAGCAATTCACTCAAGGAGAATGTTTTAAAAAGTGAATAACAGGTCTCAGGAGGTACGGGATTAAGCAGTGAGTCACAGATGGTTGCTGTATTGCTTTCTAAAGAGGCTAAATCCAGTTAATTGGAGGCATTTTAAAAAAATTACTGGCAAATGCAGTGTAACTAGAAATTCTACTCTGCCCTTCCCACAAGTATATCTAAACTTATTTTCCAAACAAATGTCAAAAATTTTTTTAAATGTTCTCTATTAGAGGTACCACATAATAACTATTTCTTTCAAGTAATTTTCCCCATACTGTATAATGGCATTGAGTTTGTAATAGTGTTTTAAAAATTATTAAATGATACCTGTTAAAATTGAGACAGACTTTATTTGAGACATCTTGATAGATATAGGAACCACTGGTATGGGATTTTGCAGAGGAGAGAGAGACTGAACTCAATTTTTCATTTCCTATATAACATGATGGGCAAGCCAAGGAATGAGGTAAGTGTTAGTGGATGGAAAATAACTAGGAAGAAGTTTAGGGGTATGGCAGGATTCTAGCTAAACTGACCTAACCGCATTCTTGCTGAAGACAGCCAGATGAGGAGGAGAAACCTGATGAGATACCGAAGGGGATCAGAAATCATGTGGGGGATTCTTATTAAACTGACTTACCAGGGTTCCTGTTAAACTCCATTTTACAAAGAAGCACACAGGCTAAAGAAATGGTTCAGGGGCGTGACCAAAGCTTTATCAACCAAGAGAAAAAGAGTTATAAAAATTGTGCTTCACAGACATTTCTCCCCATTTTCACATAGTTTTGTGTTTGTGATTTAAGCCTTTTTTGAGCAATTTAAGTTTATAGCCAAACCGAACAGAAAGTACAACTTCCACATACTCCACTCTTTCTGCCACACATACAGTCTCTCCCACTACATCCCACACAAGCCTTATGCCAACCTGCCATATATTCCTTTTGGTAGTGGGAAAATATACCTCCCAACCTGCTAGATGTCAGATAAGCCAAGTTTGTGTCCCCTGAAATTGAAGAATGAATTCTAAGGAACAATGGAGGTTAAGAATAGGAAAACTTTATGGAAAGATAGCTTCTGAGAGACAGGAGGGGATCTGAAAGTGGGTTGCCACAGAAGCCGCTTCTGTAAGAATGTTTTATAGAGCAAAATCACAAGGTGAGTGCAAAATCATGAGGTGAGTACAACGTGGGTCAAACTACATTCAACCAATGAGATTACAAGTATACCACTTAGGTAATATTGATCCAATAGGAAAGCAGGTTACATAGCAAGCGTACATGGAAAGAACAAAGGCATTTTTGGGAAGGGTTGGTTCTAGATTCTCTGGTCACCCACTTGGGTGACTGATGTCTATCTGGACTTTACTGAACCAGGTGACAACAATTCTAGTATAAGCTCAAGTTACTGCTTATCCCCGGGGCAGGCACGTAGGCCTGGTCATTCCATGTTTATCTTGAGGCCTCATCCTTGACAGATGCACCTCCAGCCGCAGTTGTGATGTGTTCTCATCTTATGCACCTGCTCTCTTGAAGGCCAACTCTGTCTGACTACCTATAATATTTATACCTAACCCGGCTCCCTATAATACCTTTACCTTTGAAAAAATTATCAGCAACGTAGTTCTAGAAATGATTTTTATTTGTGAGGTGATTTACTCCCTTTTGATAAGAATAAAAGTTTATTTCTTGATTAATACTTCTTATCTGATTGACCTATTCTCAGACACACACACATACACACACACACACCTTCTTCTAACCCCTGACTTTTCAATTAAAGTTCTCAATGAAAGTTTAAAATAACTTAAATTTACCTGTTGCATTCAGTGTGCATGTCTATATAAACACATATACACACCTATCCAAGTGCCTCGAGCCTCTGTGCATTACTTGTATGATTGAATTGTTTTGTTTTGTTTTGTTTTTATTTATTTTTTTGTGGGTACCGGGGTTCGACCTCAGGACCTCGCGCACCAGCAGGCGCCCATGCCGCTGAGCGATATCACCGGCCCCTTTTTTCGTATGTGGGTTCCGGGAGTCGAACTCAGGCCCTCGCACTTGCCAGGCAGGCGCTTATGCCACTGAGCCATCTCACCGGCCCTGTTTTGTTTGTTTTTGCTTCTGAAGACAATCATGTACATCTTAAATTTCACGTGCATTACATGCACTAAAATTTGAAACCTAATGCCTGATTTTTAACGTTGTATGAATAGGATTATGCTATATGAATAGGATTACCTGCTTTTTTTCTATTAACAGCTGTTTGAGCCATTAATCTATTGTTGCATGTACCTTTAGTTCTGTCTTTTTAAATATTATATTCTATTTACTGGTGCCATGGATTATTGGGAAAGATGTCAAAGTCTAACAGTAATTTTCAATTTACCTACTTTTCTGCTCACTTTTGTCATGCTTTACTGCATGTTTGAATCTCTTATTGCTATTGTTATTGTCATTTTTGTTCTTGCTTGTGCTACTGAGAATTGAGCCCAGAGTCTTGCACATGCTAGGCATGCATGGACTCTACCACCGAGCTAAAGCCTCATACCACTTATTTTTTTAAGCAGTTTCCCTAATTGCCCAAGCTGGACTTAAACCTGTGATCCTCCTGTCTTAGCCTCCTGAATAGAATAGTTGGGATTTTAGACTCATATTACTGCACTTGGCCCTCTGCTTTTAGTTGCTTATACATTTATTTGGATCCTTATATCTGCAGGTAAACTTCTTTTATGGTTATGCACTGCCCCTCTTTATCATTAGTAACTTTCATTATTCTGATATCCACATTGTGTGATATTAATATAGTCACCCCAGCTTTTTAAAATAAGGTTTTGTCTAGTTTATTCCTTCTTTTTACTCTTAAACTACTGACGTTATTATATGTAATTTCACATACAGAACATACATAGAATCATGCTTTAACCTATTATAAAAATCTCTCTTCATCGCTCTGTTTATGCTACTAATATTTAATATAATTTTTGGTGTATTCATGTATTGGTTTGCAACATTCTAACTTGTCTGAGGTTCATTTCATTTTTAATACTTCGTTTTCCTTTCTTTCATTCTAATGAGTTATTTATACATTTTTCAGCATTTCACTTTAGTATGTTTATTGGCTTCTTGATATATTTTCCTTTGTACATTTTTTTTTCTTTTTCTTTGTGGATGGTCTAAGAATTGCAGTGTACCTGCTTGTATTAGATTGTTAGAGTGGGCCCAACAAAATACCACGGACTGTATGGCTTTGACAATAAAATTTATAGTCGCTGTTTTGGATCAAGGACTCAACAAGTTTGTTTTTTTCTTTAATGTTACAGAAGTCTTAAATCTACATAAAAGGAAAACCCCATCAGTTAGTGATAAATTTTTACTTTCAACCTTCAATCATATTTGAAAGAAATCAAGAACTAAAAATAATCTATTTCATTTACACAGATATTTACTGTTATTATTCCTTTGTTTCTGATGATCAAAGTTTTCTTGTGTTAGTATATTTCTTCTATTTGACAAATTTGGTTTAGCAATTATTCTATGGTAAGTCTGCTGTCAATAAATATTTTAAAATTTCCTTTATTTAAAGATTTCCTGATTTTAGCCAAGCATAGTGGCACATGCTTGGAATCCCAGCACTCCGGGAGAATTGCAAGTTCCAGGTCAGCCTGGGCAATTGAGCACATCTGGAAGACCCTGATTCAAAATAAAAAAATAAACAAAAGGGCTAGGGATATATGAAGGGCTCAGTATGAATGTTCTGGAGTTCAATTCAATCTCATATACAAAGAAAAAATAGTCCTTATTTACCTTAATTATTATAGAACATTTTTGCTTGATACAGAATTCTTAATCAATAGTGTTTTCCTTTGTCCATGTAAAAATATTGTTCCATTTCTTACCAGTCTCTGTGGTTCTTAATAAAAAAACTGTAGTCATATTTAGCCCCTAAAATGTAGGAATAATGATATGTTCCCAAAAGCATCATAAATATAAGTAAAATGAATATTTTGCTCAGCAATTGTAGCAAAAATATTGATCAGAAATCAAAAGCTAATTGTTAAATGGATGAATTTGACACATTGCTCATCACAACCAATTAACAGAAAAGTCTGTGTCTAAATTTCATTCTCAAAAAATAAACCTCCAGATTAATTAAGAGAAATCATTGTTTTAAATACCATTTTTTGTGACTGTCATGGTTTAATTAGTATTTTATAGAGCAAAAATTGTTTTCCATTATTCTAATTTGGTCAGGAATATTTGTAATATTGAATAAGCAATTTTAAGTGTTATTTTCAGCAAATAAAATTGAGGCCTTAAATTTTACTAAGTGCTTTTTACTTCACGAATTTCTCCAACAAAAAAAGATATTTACTGTAAAGACTAAGTCCTAATTATGTGAAAACCACAACATACATGGAATTTTTAATTCCAAATCTAGTATTTCTCCCAGTGCTATAGGGACAAATCTGTTTTCTAAGTGTGGCTTATTATTAAATTACCTGAAACTCTTTGAAATTTTTTGTACCATATCACATAGTTATAAAGTCATAATCTCCAGTCCAGAAGCCTGGAAAAAGCTGCTCAGTCCCCAGAAAATTTGATGATGAAAACATTTTGGGAACCACTGGAATAAAGGATCTCAAATCCTCTTCCAGTTTCTGATTTCTCACAATCCATTTTAGGAAAGAAAGTTAATTTCAATATATCACATTTGTTTAAGCTAAGTGAAATTTTATGGCAATTAAATAATCAAACTTGTGCAAATTTAAAAAATCCATGAGGTAGCATGAATAGAAGCAAAAGTCTCAATTTAGTTATAATGACTGATCATGCATTTTGGTGCAGCAATCAAAGAAAAATGTGGTGACTTTTGTTTGTTTTTTGCCTTTGAGGCTGGTCTATATATCTTTGAAAGATCTGACTGCAAATTTGAGTACACTTTGAATGATAATTTGCTCTTTGAGTATTTTTCAGTTTTTCACCTTGTGGAAAATGGGGTATATGTGAGACAATAAAAGATGCATTATTACTTAGTTTACAGCTTACTTAATATTGCTTCCATTGAAATTTGACTTGACAGGCTTATCCTATTCAAATCTGTCAAAATTACATTAGGTTACTAGTGGAATTAATTCAGAATAATTTTAGCATCCTACATTTTAACTTTTTGTTAGTTTATATCCAAAACTCAATGTTATTTTATGTTAATACATTTAGATTATGATATATGAAATTTAAATGGATATCACTTCTATATTTTCACTGGCTAGCTCTCTTTTAGTTTAAGAAATATTATCCATTTCATCCACATTCTCCAGACAAAATAGATCCTTAATATTTTCACTGACTTTTTACTAAGACTTCTTATTTAATTTGTTCTTATTTAATTTAATTTAGAAATAACCTCTAAGTCATGTTTATTTCTTAATCCTCAATAATAAACATAATCAAATAACTGAATTCAAAGTTGGGGAAATTTGTATATCTTAAAACTTGCATTTAGCTGCAACTGAAATAATCAGCAATCAAATACTAATCTTTTCATTTTCCTTCTTGACATTTCATAAGGTGTTCGAGACAAAAATATTTCCTCTTTTACTAATGAAAATACAGGACATGGAATAATCGTTGTCACAGCTGAAAATGTCGTCCTCCATAGCTTAATTGTTAGACCTAGAACTATGACTGACCTCTACGCCCATCAATATTTTATTATTTTTCCAAGATCCTTGTCCTCAAAAATATGTCTATCAACCAATAAATGTAAATAACTTCATCCCAAGCTTCCAACATTAGGTTATTTACCCAGCCCCTTCTCAAAAATAATTTTCTCATCAGATTGACTGCTTCCTTTTCAGGATAACTAGATAAAACTGTTTCTTCGTCAAATAATGGTTCACTTACCAAAAGTGTCTCAAAGATTCCTGACTTGGTGTGTCCACCAATCTTGAAGTAGTATATCAAGAATCTTAACCTATAAGAAAATAATATATAAGTTTTTGTTTGGGTTTTGTTGCTTAGGCAATGTGCAAAACTATTAAATTTATGGTTCATCCTTTTAATATTATGAAGTCATATAATTATGATTTACATTAATAAATCAAAAGAAAACCCTTTTTGATTCTCAATAGATATAAAAATATGTGATAAATATTAGAGTTACTGTATTTTTTTTTGAGGCAAGGTCTCACTATTAGTTCAGGATGGCCTTGAACTTGCAGTGATCCTCCTGCCTCAGTCTCCCAATTGCTGGGATTACAGGCATGCACCAGCACACTCAGCAAAATTACTCTATTTTAAAATATCCTTTTGTATTATTGTATTTAACATAGACCAACACAATAGTGAACATTTTGATTAATTTTAAAAATAAAGCAAAATCTAGAAGTTTTGAATTGTCAGATTTTAAATAAACTTTCTGTCTGGTAATTCTCTATAGTTAACTAATTTCTTAATTTTTTAAAAGTTTAATTATATTATCACAAAAGCCGGGTATTTAGAATGATCTCATTTCTATAAAATATGGTTAGAAATATTCTAAATTGATTGAAGTGAAGCTATAGTTAATTTATATTTCATATTTTATCATATACTTTCAATTAATTAAATATAAAGAAACTTTTAGAAAAAGATAAACATTTAAAATAAATACATTTAAAATATACGATCAGACCTAATACAATGATAGTTGAGATGTTATAAATCCTGAAAAATTAATTTAGGTAATAAATAGCAACATGATTAAAACTTTAATAAAAGATGCATTTATAAATGGATGTTTGTAATTATTTCTCTGTGTGGTCTTTTCAATAACACTTTATTACAAATTTTTGCAATCTATAATAGAGTATTTAAAAACTGAATATACATACTGACAAATGAACATAGTAACTTAGTTGTAATGTTAATGAAATTATTAAATACAGGAGGAGTTCATTTAAATTATTCATAATATATTACTTTGAAAATACATATTAGTATATTAGTAAGTGATTCTATTATAATAGGGACAAGTTTCTGAATATTTAGGAACACTCGGTTTCTGTAATAAAATATTTCATTAAAAAGTTATCATTATCTTTTTATATGTATTAAAATATAAATATTTACACAGCACACCGTTCATTTAGTTAACATCGCTTAATAACTCTTATATGTAGTGTTCTAGGTACTTAAAATATATCAATCTCAGATCCCAGACCTCATGGATGATGTGGCAGTGGAGGAAAAATGAGCTTTTATATAGTCTTATACAGTATTTTCCACGTACCAGGCACCGTCTAAGAGTCTTGCGGTTATTAGTCCTCATCACTTACAAGATAGGTACTCTCCATCCATGCATTAGGGATGAGGAAACTGAAACAGATGTGCAGAAAGGGTAAAGTTCTAAGATGCACCTGAAGTCATGCAGCCAGCAAGAGACAAGATTTAAACTCAGACATAGTGCTTCAAAGGCTTTGGTCTTTGACATTGCTAAATTGTTCCATTTTTCCTAGAAAATAAATGGTTGGTAACCTCTCAAGTTATTTTCCAAGTTAAATATCATTCTTAGCCCTAAATTATTTTAATGTTTATTCTCTAAATTGCCACTTTACTCTATTGAATCAAAAGAAATTAAATGCAAAGACTTACGGAAATGGAGAATTTTATTGTACAGAATCAAGACATTTTTTTCAATGCTTTTATTTGTAAATAATATGCGTTTTAAAAAGACTAAGAAAATTGCATATAATTTCCCTTGTGCATTCAAATCATTTTGTTTTTAAGTAAAGTACACATTAAGAAGAGCAGAGAATTATCAGACTTTTATTAATAAATATTAAAATAATCCTATAAATGTTATAGGAGAGATTTAATTGTTGTACTTGATGATGTACTGGCATAAATTTCTAATTTAAAAGGCCAATCAATAATCATCAAGTATATATTTGAAAATAGTAAATCAAGAAAAATATTTAACCCATGTAAACTTACATATTTATTGAAATATCTCACATTACTCTTCTTGGACAAATATGGTTAATTTCTTGTACATGTATTGCTTATAATGCATCTAAGAAGTTCTAATAAGACAGAATTCTGAAGAAAATCGAAATCACTGTCATTCTCAACTATTTGCCTTCTGGAAGAATTCAACACGCAAATTCATTGGTATAACATGTGTACTAGACCTTCTGATTTCTCTGAGGAAGACAGCACAGGGATTTTGTTGTCACTGCCGTCTGAAGCGACTCTAAAAATTGACCTGAAGTTTTGCAGCAGCTAGAGCAGCCTTGGTTGGGGATGCTTTTGCAACCTGAAATATGTGTATTGCCAAGTCAAGATATTGTTTTGTAACTTGTTGAATATCCTCTGTGATTCTCCTAGCCCAAGAGAGGAACTGCGGACTTGCAATATATTACTTTTAGATTACGAATACCTCCATTTTATGTCTTATCGTATCTCTATTTTTAAAAATCATTACAGTACATGTCCTTCTAGGAAACAAAGTTCATTATTTTTCCATATTGATTACAGTGTTATCACTGAAAAAAAATTCATAAATCTGACTTGCACATTTGCTAATGAACTCAAATACACACAACACCTATGAGTAGGTTAAAAGATTATTATCTTTTTAAGGAGATTTATTAACTTATAGGGAGAAATCCAATATAGCAAAGTAAAACAATGATGAGTACTCTGGACAAATGAAAAGAAGATTAGAGGACTAGCAATAAGGCTGAAACAGAAAATACATCTGGAAATTTTTTTTACATCTTATGATTTCAAACTGAAAAGACAACAATGACTACTGGAAACTTATCTAAGTAAAAAATAAATATTTTTGAGTTCAGAGGGAATTACAAAGAAATAAATAGTTGAAATGGAAACAGACTTGAAGGATAATTATAGTAGTTTATGGTTTTGTTTAATCTAAACAGATGATATTATTATTGAACACTTTAATCCCAGGACCAAGTATAGATTATTAAAGAAAAAGTGCAGTATACAATTATAGAAATAGCCCAGGGTTCAAAAAGTCTGAACTATTCATGCAAATCTCTATTCTTTTCCAGGAACAGACAACAATGTGGTGTTGTAAGTGTTGCGATGGGATACTCCTATACTGGTAGTTTATATAAATACTGGGATTAATACTTATATACAGGGATATTATACAGGAATAATAGAGGGATAAATACTTATCCCTGTATTGTTTTGAATAGCTTAGCTCAATATGACTGGAAACAAAAAAAATCTATTTTTTTAAATTGCCTAAGAAATGCATTTATGTAATTTTACATTTTTAGCCTTTTAATACTAATTTGACTTGTTTTATTTTAATTCCTTAAACCTGCATTGTAAGCCTGCCATATTTGCAGCACTTTGTTAATTTGGAGTAGCCCTGATAGATAAATGATGGATAGCCCCTTCCATCAAAAACTTACTATGCGGTCAGAGCAGTAAGATGCTCAGTGTAAAGTAAAACACAGTCATAGATACACAAATTAGTTTATACTTTTAAAGAGAGAAAACTTTCTAGATTTAAAAGGAACAGTACAATTTTAGCATGTAGGGAAGAAGGAATATTAGAATGAGCATTCAGGAGGAAGGACCAGAATAAGGAAGGGGATATGGACTGGTGGATTTATATTATAATGAATAAACAGCTCGGATTTGTTATTTCTTGCCAGTGCCGTGAACTTTGTGCAGTCTTATCTGGGCCACTACAACACTGACATTTTTTTTTTTTTTTTTGTGGGTACCGGGGGGTCGACCTCAGGACCTCGCGCGCCAACAGGCGCCCGTGCCGCTGAGCGATATCACCGGCCCCTTTTTCGTATGTGGGATCTGGGAGTTGAACTCGGGCCCTCGCGCTTGCAAGGCAGGCACTTATACCGCTGAGCCATCTCACCGGCCCAGCACTGACATTTTAACTTCTCTGATCTATTCTTGTCCCATCAATCACACATCTGTCAGAGTGATTTTAAAAGTGCAATTCTGACTCGCCATCTCATAAAAACACTTCAATAAAAACAAATTAATTTAAATTCCTTATTGTGTACATGGCATTCTGTAATTTGGGCCTTGATTTATTTTCCAGATTCACCTGGACTAACTTTCTGCTTAATTTGTGCTCCATAAGTGCTCAAGTTTTTTTTTTTTCTGTACTTTTTATAATATAAATTTTTTCTGTACTTTTTCTAGTATAATATAAATGAGAAGTACTTTTCTTCTTTTTAGATCAACTCAGCCATCACTTCTTCGAAGGAAGTTGTTCTAATTATATTAATATATTCTAAAATATCTGCAAGCACAGTAGCTCAAATTTACAGTTGCTACATTTCCCCACAATTCTGATCATAGCTGACTGCAGACGAATGCCTTGCTCTCATTGCTGTCGCCTGTGTAGGCTGCCTTCACCTGGCAGGCCTGCTAAGAAAGGGCTCTATTCAATGGTATCATTGAATGGTTATAACTCTGCTTCTCTGGTGAGTCTTCAGGACTCTTCTACTCCACCTATTCACTCCACATAGTCTTTTTAGTGGTGTGGCCAGACTCCTTTTATGGTGTTTCAAGGCTCTCAAGAGCAAAATGGTGGACACAGCCGAGCATTGTATTACTTAGGTATGGAGTTAACACACTGTTCCCCCCATCCCCCCTTAGTGAATTATTTTATTTAAAATGAGTCACAGAGCCAACCCAAACTGCAGTGGAGGATCTGCAAACAGATGTACATGAGTCATGATTCACTGGAGGCCACCAATTTAACAAACTATCACATAAGCTTTCCCTATTGTCCTTCAGATCAGATTAGGTATGCCTGCTCAGTGCTTTTCTGATCTCCTTAAATAAGTTTTATTGTACTTGCTATTTTGAATTATAATTATCTGCAATATAAAATAAGTTATGTATTCTTCTTTGCTCATAGTAACTAGGTAATCGATAGATTTTTGTTCAGTGAAAGAATTAATGAACTATTGAGTAGAAGAAAAGTAAACATATGGGATATTTTGTAAAGACCATAAAATTAGGTTAATGCAATGCTCAGTAATTTTATGAATACCTACCTAGTATGTAAATAATGAAAGAATAATGTTAATTTATCAATGACACTATTTGAAATCAATACAGATCATTGTACTGCTGTTCTTATTTTGTCCTTAATACATCAATTCTCTATCCTTTGATGTATTATTTGACCTGTGAAGCCCCCCCTATGTATCTCATCCCCTGGGCTTTTTATAATCTCACTTCCCAAATAGTTTGAATTGGAGAGCCTGGGAGACAGCAACATATGAGAGCAAAAGGAGAGGGATCAAACTACTTTTCCCTATCTTGCAACTGTATTAGTAGATACCGTCCCTTTCCACACCTCAGTAGGGAAGAGATGACTCATGCCTATCTTTTCAAGGACATATTTCTCCCCAGCTCCAATAACATCTTTCCTTCTCTTGAACTTCAACATTAGGGTGAAATTAGTTTCCCACTGTTAATCCTTACATACCCCAGCTCTCTTGTTTCTTCCCATAACCCCTCCTTCAAAAGAATGTTTCTTTGCTAAAAATGTCTTCTTAATCTTACGTGAATGGGTCATTTGTTTGTGATGGAAACTTGACACATACAATTATTGGATTAAAAGTAAGTAGATGATTATTGAGCATTTATTTTACATTGGGATTAATATTGTTGAGTTGAAGATAGAAAGTTATAGTTACAAATACTTTGATTTGTCTTGGCTTAACATCATAGTTTACATTGCAATGAGAAACAATGAGAACCAGAGAAAAGTGTTGACACAAGTGCATCTGAGAATGTAAAAGACAGAGGTGGACATGTTTGTCTTCCCTCCACCAAAGAAGTTTGAAAAATATTTGCAGATCAGAGACACAAGGACATGAGTAAATAGGTTAGCTGGGGCACTGGCAGTGATGAAGGCACTGTTTAAAACAGAAATATGCATTTTCTTTTGCACATGGTAAAATTGAGCTCTTGGCATCTCATAAATCATAAAAGATAAGTGCACAGGATCACTGAAGTCAAATGGAATTGGTAAAATACCATACGACCAACTAGTTTTGAGATTTTTAAATATTAGTCAATTGTTTTTTAGGTCTCAGTTTTGTCACCCATAAAGCAAAGGCACTTAACACTTATTTTTATGAAAAGGAGCCATGTCATTGGGATTGTTAATTGTAATATTTCAATTCGACTTGAGTAAAGACCACCTAGCCAATTAGCAAAGCTCTTGGTCTATCTGTGGATGACATGTCTGAGGAGGAAGACCCACCAAGATGTGGCAGCATCAGCCAATAAGTTCCTAGCCTAGATGGAATAAAAAGGGAAAGAAGAAGGAAGTCTTCTTTTTGTTTTTTTTTTTTCCTTTAGATAAACTCGGGTCTTGGTCATTACCTTTGGATGTTCCTCTCCAGTGCCTTCAGTCTTCCTGTGAGAGTCTTCAGCCTTCCAACCTAGGCCCTTTGTCTTTCCAAAACAGACTCGCATTGGAGTCTGCTGTGAGCTCCAGGCCTTTGACCTTCAACTGAGTCCAGCATACACGGTCATTTTGAATTCTTCCACCTCTGAGCTGGCAGAGGGCCACTGGGACTCTTTGCTTCAGATCCTATAAGCCTACTTAGTAAATCCTTTGTATGATCGTAAATATATTTTATATTACATATATAACTCTAGTGAACCCTAATACAGGATCAGTGATGTATGAAGACTACTAAATAATAAATTATCTAGAAGAGAAATTGTCCAAAGCAAATCTTACAGTAAAGATTCCTGTTACTTTCATTTGCTGAAAATGTGAAAAGTTCTATGTAGGCTTCTTTAAATTAACAGTTTACCCCCAGTATCACTCAGACGGTACATTTATTTATGCACTAACTGTCCCTAGCTTCGCTCAGGCAGGTGTCATTTCATCCAGTTGATTCTTGTATTGAATAAACTTGATAAAATTGTCATTTTTATATTTCCTGTTATATTACCTTATAAAAATTAATGAAAAATATGCAATTATTGGTAATCTTTTTTTTTTTTTTTTTTTTTTTGTGTGTGTGTGTGTGGGTACCGGGGGTTCGACCTCAGGAACTCGCGCACCAGCAGGCGCCCGTGCCGCTGAGCGATATCACCGGCCCCTTTTTCGTATGTGGGATCCGGGAGTCGAACTCGGGCCCTCGCGCTTGCAAGGCAGGCGCTTATGCCGCTGAGCCATCTCACCGGCCCAATTATTGGTAATCTTGTATTTAAATAATTGGACTGGTAAGTGGTTAACTACCAAAAATAAATCCTTTGGAATTATACCTTATCCTAGAGATTCATTTCTTACATGGTTGTTTCAAGGAATTGTATCGAGCCAGGTGTGGTGGCTCACGCCTATAATCCCAGCATTTGGGAGGTTGAGGCAGGAGGATCGCTGTGAGTTTGAGGCCAGCCTGGGCAAATAGCTGAAGCTGAAGGCAGCCTGAACTAAATAGTGAGACCCTGTCTCAAAAAAAAAAAAAAATCCAGGATTTGTATCATATTCTTCCTATATGTGCTATACTAAAGTATGATTGATAATTTATTTTTGCTGATTAATATCTTTTCAGTACTCATGCATCCCTCCTTCAGCAGAATTCCTTAAATAAGATCCAAAAGACTGGTAAAATTAAGTTAAAATATATCCATAAAACATGAATATGTGAGAGTAGAGACGCTATTTATAACACGTTTATTAAATAGTTAATGTGTAGAATATTAAAATAATAGAATTGTCAATTCATAACAAAAAAGAAAAAATGCCACTAGAAAATTTATCACATGTATGAGCAGGCATTTCACAAGGGTGGAGATGTAAAGGACAAGCAGAGAGCTGGAAATTTGTTCCACTTCATTAGTAATAAGGTATATTCACACGGAGATGGTAAGGAAGTAACATATCTAGCAAATTAAAAGAATTAACAACTTTCAAAATATTGTGTTGGTAAGTGTTGGAAGCGGTGAAAACCCTTCTGTGTTGCTGCCATGACTGTGAATTGTACAAATGCTTTAGAAATTTTGCAACACCTAGTAAAGTTTAGATGCCTTAACTCAATATTAAGCAAAAGTTCATGGAATTAATATCATATACATTTTGTATAAATTTCAAAAACTTGCAAAACTAACAATATAAGTTGCAAGTTGTATGATAATGTAATATCATACGTTAAATTTTTTAAAATGTAATATGATACCCCAGAATTATGAATGTGGGATGTTTCTTGGGTATTTCTTGTGTATTTGAGTTTTTGAATTAAAGCCCCTACCTCTACCACTTGTGTTTTGAGCTTTGAGCTCACAAAGTCATTGTGATAAACAGTCTCCTTCCCTCCCCTCCACCAGCACAATGTGCATGTTTATTTTCTGGAAAAGTTGGATAGGAAGATCCTGTATTTGGGGAGAGAACTTGGCAACAAATACAGGGATTTCTCAGAAATGCGTGCTTAACCTTGAGACTCTGACTAAAAATAACTAAGAATTCATCATTCCCCCATTTCCTTCCTTCTCACCCCAACTCCTGACAAGCAGAAGGCAAGAAGTTTCATTTTCAAGCAACAGTGAACAGTATAAGACTGTACCTATTGATGAAGAGACTTGAAATAAAATGGCCTGTTCGGATGGCCCTACAAGAAAAGCCACTAACTGGC
This sequence comes from Erethizon dorsatum, assembly GCA_028451465.1. Taxonomy (NCBI): domain Eukaryota; kingdom Metazoa; phylum Chordata; class Mammalia; order Rodentia; family Erethizontidae; genus Erethizon; species Erethizon dorsatum. The sequence goes on from CM051834.1 coordinate 29,400,917, forward strand.
CAGCCACTTACGCACATGGAGATCACACTAGCGCCTTACTGGTAAGCATGAGAGAGCAGCCAAGTTGTTAAACAGTTGAAGAAATTCTCTAAGCATTAACAAGTCAGGTAAAAATGTCAAAAAGGAAAAAAAAAAAAAAAAGAAAGAAAGAAATGCAAGAGAATTAAAAAAGCAGGAATGTGTGAAGATTAGCAGGTTGACTTTTGATCTATGTTCATTTTTTATTATCATGTCAATAAGTATACATATACTCTTAGTAGAAACATAATATTTATATGAAGTTCTTGAGTAAAAGTGTTAGAAATGTTTCTAACTCTTTTATTAAGGGGCTGCATAACATAAAATGACTCTGGCATTTAAAGAGTAATTAACATCCTGACATGGTGGCACACGCCTGTAATCCCAGCACTCAGGAGGCAGAGGCAGGAGAATCGTGAGTTTGAGGCCAGCCTGGGCTACTTAGTGAGTTCAAGGCCACCCTGAACTGCATAGCGAGACTCTGTCTCAAAAAACGAAAAATAAATAAATAAATAATTAACTAATTTTATTACCCATAATTTTAGTTGTTATGCATTCTACTGATGAAGTATGTTATAGTACAGAATAATGCCTTTATATACTATTTAAATTAGATCTTATTTTTGGTTATTTCATATATTCCTAGATCTTTGCCATCCTTCCTTTCAGAACAATTTTTCACATTTCAAACAGGTATCTATTATTTTTGAAGAATTCCTACTCCTATGTCACAGAGGTCTTATCTTCTGACATCACCATAGTACACTTTTTGTAAATTTTCTTTAATTTCCTATGTAAATCATTTTCAGGACTTGCATATTCCCTAAATTTTGATGATAGTGTTGTTTTACTTTTGCCTCGCAGAAATTCTTTGTAGGCCTATGTTTATGTTCTTAAAAATCCCCAGTGGCGCAGAAAACCTGCTAAACTCAGTATTTACTGTCCGTCAGATTGTAGGAGGTTTTCATTTTTAGTGGAAGGTGTTTTGCCTCACAGTAGCCCTGTTTCCTCTCGCTAAGCCTTGCAGCTGGACAGCACACTGATGCTCACCTGTGACCAAGAAAGCCTCCGTTCTCTCCTCGGCTTGATTAACCTCACTGAAGCCCCCAACTTCCCTGTTCTTAGGGCTTTTACTTTGGAAAACCTTTAATTTTAAATTTCTTCCTTCCTCTTTGAGATGTAAAGTTTTAAAACCGACTTCTAACCAGTTTTACAACCTGAGAACCTCTTTCTTAAGGACCCCGGCAGGATCTTTTTGAAATGTGATCACCGAGGCAGAGAGTACCTGAATCACTCAGCTTCCATGGAAAAGCAGAGGCCTGAATTTGGAAGTGAGCCATGAAAGTACTTGATGTCATGAAAACAAGAGAAAGTTTGCTTTTCCTTAAAATAAAGCCAATTAACAAAGACAAAGAGGGGCTAAAATTCCCCCCTTTTTGCTCCTAAATTTCCTCTACTCTTTTGCTTGAAGGGAGTTAACTTCCGCCTGAGTTCTGGGCTTTCTTTTCTATAGCAGTCATCTTGAATAAACCATTGTAGGCTTTCCTTGACATGTGTTACAGCTCCATAATGCTAAGCTTTCTTTTAAATTATTATACAGACTTCAGATAAAATGGGCATTGAGAATATCATATGCTAATTCATGGCAACAACCTGTGTTTCAAGTAGGTGCAAATAAAGCAACTCTGTATATATATTGTTGGCAAATTTTATTGTATTTTTTTGTTTTGGTTTTGTTTTTCTGTTTTATTCTAGCCTGCATAACTCCCAGTGTGCAATGCAAGAACCATTCCCTTGTCATGGTAAAGGTACAGTCTCTTACACATGGAGGTGTCTGTGTGTCACTGGACTGGGTGTGAGGAGGTCCCAGGAACTGAGATAAGAAATCTAACCCACTGTGAACATTCCCTTTATTTTAGGATCAGGTCCTTGCTCTTTACTTTCTCAATTATGCCAATGTATGAACTTTCAGTATTCCGGAGGAATTTGGGGTGTGATGGGTCTGGAAGGGAATAAGCCTAAATTTAAACAAAGGAACCCTGATATAGATTACCTTGGGTAATTGCTGCCTGGGTCTTGGAATATGCAGTTTCGAAGGGGATTTAAAATAAAGAAGCAAACTATGTTATGTACATTACCTACTCCCCAAGATTAATGTACGTTTCAGGTACTGCAAACATGTATGAATACAATAAAAATTAAGCCAACCCAAAAGTACAATTTCTAGTTATGATTTCCTTGGCTCCTTTCTATCTTTTATATCTGTCCTACGTTACCGGTAGAGAAAGAACAGTTCTTTCTCTACCTTTTTCCTAGAGCTTCAGCCATGCAGGAAAGGATGAAAACAGCTGGATTATTTTTGCTTCTTTCTTCTTTTTCAGTTTGCATTTGTAGTGCCATGAAGATGAAGACTTGCACATTCTTATTACAAAAGACATTCAAATGTTGAGCTAGACATGCTTTGTTTTTATTCCATGTGATTGTAAACCTGTAGGTCATTTCTTACAAAATTTAGTATATGTCCAGCCAAAGCGAGCGCATTTCTTACAAAATTTAAGAAGTAAAAATAATGTGTCCTTGAGAAGTATGGCTGATTTATAATCATTTTTAAAGCAAAACGAAAAGGAATATTTCAAATAGTGAAGTGGTAGAAAAGTGAAGCTCCCTTGCTAAGAACAGTAGATCATCTCAGACCCTGTTACAGTCACATGGGGGGGATAATAAAGGTTTTCAATAAAGATTTGAAATTGCAGATGAATAAAATGAGATGGATTCAAGAGGCTTTTGGGGATAGATTTGGCATATACCTCTGATTAAGTTTGATGGGTAAGGGAGAAGGGAATAATTATGTCTAAAATTTCTAGCTTGGGTCATAAACAAAACAAGACAGAGTGCGTGATATATTAGATAATTTGTTTCTAATCCAGGCTTTGCCTCAAAAAATGATATGACCTTATCAAAGTCTATTAAAATCCAGAACGTGTGTTTTCTCATCCAGTTTAGTTTACTCCACCCCCAGTCCTGGGGATTGAATTCTGGATCTTTTCACTGAGTACACCCCCAGCTCTTTGCTTTTCTTCTTTTCTTTTTTCTCTTTCTTTCTTTCTTTCTTTCTTTCTTTCTTTCTTTCTTTCTTTCTTTCTTTCTTTCTTTCTTTCTCTCTCTCTCTCTCTTTCTTCCTTCCTTCCTTTCTTTCTCTTTCTTTCTTTCTCTCTCTCTCTCTCTCTCTCTCTCTCTCTATCCTCTCTCTTTATTTTATTTTAAGACAGGGTCTTGCAAAGTCCCTAACTGCCCAGGCTGGGCTTTAAATTATGATCTATCCTCCTGCCTCAGTCTCCCAGAGTGCTGGAATTGCAACCATACACTGCCATGCCCAGCTTCTCATAAGCTTATTTTGATATTCTTTTTTTCAGCAACGAAGAGAAATAAGTCACCTCTAGAGTGAATTATCTCTTTGAAATCATGACTATATATATATATCCAGTATCTATTGATTGGTCATTGTAGTCTGAGAATTAAGATGAGAATTAAAGATAACACATTTATAAAGATAGTGGAAGGATACTATTTGCCTACCTGATACAGCCACAAAATATTAAAGCTAGCATTACTGAAATTCAACATTTATGCTATAAGTAGTGGATAATACACAAATTTAATCATTGTAGCACAAATGAATAAAGTATTCATCTTTTACATAAAAATTTTTAAAAATACTGCATAAAGGCTCCAATCGTGAACAGATTACTTAAAAGAACAAGTACAACATATTTTAACTAAGCTTACTGAGTGCTAATGAGAAAAGCCAGACATAGCACCAGATTCCAAATCTTATGTCCTTTATAGTTTACACCTTTTTTGGTGTTAGCATTAAATAACTTACCTCATTGTCCTTAAAACAGTTATTGGTTTCCTACTTAGAACAAAACAAATATATTAGCCCAAACATCAAGATTATGTGCAATTATATGTAACTAACATTTCATACCAATTAATATATCATTTCAAGATAGTTTTTGTTACTAAAGTTTTGGAAACTAATCCCAGTCATAAGGAAAAAAAAAAAGATGTATTTTAGAATTGATTCTATGCTGCCATCTTGTGGTTATTTTGTTGCTGATATTGTATTTCTCAAGAATTAAACAAAAATCCAGTAAATTAAAAATCTTAGTGTGTGCAAAATGTAGGCTAACCAAACTATAAAATATTCATACATAAATTTGTATCATGAAGTACATAAAATTTATATTAAAGAAATTAAAAGTTAAAATAAAAGAAAGATATTAATAAAAACTTCATTTATCTTTATTTTAAGAGTAGAGTCTACATCTTTTACATAAAATGGTAAAAAATCCTTTAAATAGCAGTTTTACATCTTTCATTTTAGATATTCTAGGTTCTTTGTTCTACTATTTTAAGTAAATATTCTTGTTAATTTACATCTGGTCTGTTTAGACAGAATGTATTTTAGGGAAAGTATCATTTTTACATAGCCTGGAAAGTGAGAATAAGAATTAAGGACAATTCAAAGAAACAAAGAGGTGTTCTTGTGAAAGTACCAGGTAAAGGAGGAATCAGAAAGGAGAGCAAAGAACAATTTGCTGGGGAAACTTTAAAAGGAAGAATTTAATGGTGCACAGTATTAGGAACCCTTTCCATGGTGCTAGTTATCAGGGACCCCTGTAGTGAGTCCCCAGTCTCCTGCCTGGAGTTATGACATACTGAGGGAAGAAAGAAAGCAAGAGACCAAGTAGGGATGTAGATGGGGATCTGGGATGACAGGTTGTTCTCCAGGAACAAAAGGCCACTAGGAACCCAGAATCTGGTATTTATTCACTACATCTGAGTCAAGGACAATGGGTGAATGGCAGTGGGTATTTCGAAGAACAGTATGGTGACTACAGTGGAATAGTAAGAAGAACAAAGCATTCTTGCAAGGACAAGGACAAGGATGAGACAGGGGAGCTATAAGAAAACTGTAGTTTCCTCAGATGTCTTATCATCTCCAGCAGGTCTTATCTTGCTCTGTGAGCCCCACAGCAGTCATAAGCCATGGGGCTTCCAGCTGTGAAGAGCAGGGGGCTTCCAAGTTCCAATCTGGCTCAAGGGCAGGACAAGAACAAGTGTGGACGTCCCTTATAATTTGTGGTCCCCAACAACACAGTAGCAGGAGTCTCAAGACACTATAGTTTGGCATATTGTGCAAAATAAATATGAAGGATTTTAATTCCAGACAACCATGTTGGAATCACAAACTTCTCTATGATAATGATTCTGGTTTTCCAGGTGGCTCTTACGTGAAGATAGAGATCAATAGTCTTAAAAGCTGCAACATAATAAATTAAATAGTGCTAATAACGAAAGTAGGGGGAGAGAGGGAGGGAGAGAAGGAAGGAGCAAGAGAAGAAGGGAAGCAGAGAGAGAGAAATACTTGTTTAGGGCATTGAAATCACTAATTCATAGTAGCTGAATTAATGTGAAAATCCAAAAATTTCTGGTAGTTGTGGGGTATCAGAATTGTAATACAATTACAATCTTCAGGTTTAAAATTTTGCTTCAAGTTAACTAGTCTAAGTTAAAATGTTACTCTCTCACTTAGTTCAATGTTCCTTTCACAAGATCATCCTACACGGCTACCAAGAAAAAGTTCAGCTTAATATTCAGGGATACTTGCAGGGAGTGTTTGCTAAGGCCTGATTTTAGCTAATTTTGTACTGAAATTGTACAGTGATACATAGAAAAAATTTTAAATTAACCTCCTTCAACTAACTCTACATAACCAATGTTGAAAGAAGACAAAAGTAAAAGGGAACATTTGGAAAACACAACAGCAGGGTTGGCCATCTTTCTATTGTCTATGCCTTTCGGGGGTACAGAACAATAGCCACAAACCTCATGGGACTTCTGATCCCTGGAGTGTGGCTAGTCCAAATTCAGATGGCATGTGAAGGTAAACTACATACTGGAGTCTGAAGATGCATATAACCTGAAATAATACATTACTTCAAATATGTTAACATACTAATATATTATTTCAAATATATTAAAATAAAATTTTACTAAGTTAGTTTTACCTGCATATTTTTACTTTTATTAAGACGCTTACTAGAAAATACAGAATTATATATTTTTAGTAATATTTATTTATGTTCACACTTTTTATGACTTTTTAATTTTAAAAGTGCATAGGATAACATTTGATACAATATATACTGTGTGTGGTGATCAAGTAAGTGTAGCTAACATTTGTATCTCTTCAAATATTTTTTAAAATTTTATTAACAAAGAATAATTACACTTATTTGAGGTGTACAGTATGCTATTTTAATATGTGTATATAATATGCACTGATCAAATTAGGGCAATTAACATTTCCATCCCTCTATCATTACTTTGTGTTTTGACCCTCTGACCTTTTGTAGTTATTCATAAAGCATATACTAGGTTTCTGTGAACTGTAGTTACTTCATTGTGCTATATAACTCTGGTAGATTTACCTAGACTTTATTGTGTTGAAATATAGTGCTTCTATACCTAGTTTGTTCAGAGTTTTAATCACGGAAGTATGTTGAATTTTTTCTGCATCTATTGAGAAAATCATACAAATGACTTTTTTTGTTGGCTTTGTAGTTGAGATGTATCATATTTATTGATTTGTATATATTGAACAATTCTTGCATTCATGGAATAAATCCCACTTGATCATGACAACTGATTTTTTTTTTTTATTGTGGGTAGTGGGAGTCAAACTCAGGACCTCGCGTTTGCCAGGCAGGTGCTTATGCTGCTGAGCTATCTCACCGGCCCAACAAGTGATATTTTTATATGCTGTTGGATTCAGTTTGCTAGTATATTGTTGAGTATTTTTGCATCTATGTTTATTTGAGGTATTTGTCATAGTTTTCTTTTTCTTATTGTGTTTTTGTTTGGTTTTAACATGAATCAGTGTAATGTTGGCCTCACAGAATATTTGAAAGAATTTCCTCTCTTTCATTGTTTTTGGAATAGTTTGAGAAGAATTACTATTACCAATTTTTTAAAAGTTTAAAGCCATTTGGTCATGGACTTTTCTTTGTCAGACAGTCTTTTAGAATCAATGATTCAAGCTCATTTCTGTACATTCGTGTGTTTAGATTTTCTATTCCTTTATAGTTCAGTATAGTTTAGTACATTGTATGTGTCTAGATATTCCTCAGTTTCTTCTAGGTTTTCCAAATTATTTGTATATATTTGTTTATAGTAACATTGAATGATCCTTTGTATTTGTATGGAACCAGTTATAATGTCTCCACATTCATTTCTAATTTTATTTATTTATTTATTTATTTATTTATTTATTTATTTATTTTTTTGTGGGTACTGGGGGGTTGACCTCAGGACCTCACGCACCAACAGGCACCCATGCCGCTGAGCGATATCACCGGCCCCCTTTTTCGTATGTGGGTTCTGGGAGTCGAACTCGGGCCCTCGCGCTTGCAAGGCAGGCGCTTACGCCGCTGAGCCATCTCACCGGCCCTCATTTCTAATTTTATATATTTGGTTCTGCTCTTCTGTTCTTGGCATAAAATTTTTTCATTTTTATCTTTTCAAAAAATCAACTCATTGATATTTTGGATTGTTTAGTTTCTATTTCATATTTTTTTGCTCTGATCTATGTTATTTCTTTTCTTTTACTGAATTTGGGTTTGGATTGCTGTTTTAGATCTTTGGGATGCACCATTAGGTTATTCATTTGAAAATCTATTTTTTGCAAGTTTTAATTCACATAAAGTTTAATCAGTCAAGTTAATGAAAGTATGAAAATGTTTGAGTTAGTGTATGGCAGTGGAAATTTAACTTCTGTTGTCAACAACACAGTATTTAGTGTTTCCATTGATAATCTGCAGTACAGAAATAGCAATTGCATTAAATCTTAATTCATCAGGGTCACGTTTCATAAACTTCTTGAAAACTTCTATGGCGTCCTCTAGTAAAGTCTCATCACTAGTTTTCCCATGGTTAACTGGAAATGGTTTCTGCCCATCTAATTCATAGAGATGCGCATCTACATGAACTAATGCAATAAAATGAAGGTCTACTTTTTCATCTATATTTGGTACCTCAGGCTGACTTTCGTGGACACTGGCCTCATGAGTAACTCAAATAGTTTCATAGTTCTTCAAGTATCTGGCTTGTTCTTCAGGGCTCATTGACACAGACTTCTCCAGGAATTTTTTCAAGGATGATCTCGATTCAAAGTACGTTTTGTTTTTATTGTTCACAATAGCACAGATCAGTCTAGTTGTTCCACAGGCACTGCTGATGGTTTGCTTCATGAAATACACTGATGATGTAACATCTTGTCCCTGAGATTTTATTTTTTCCTCCTCTTCTGTTCTGAATACTTCATATTTTTCTGTAGTAGGGAAGAGAAGTAACACTGAACAGCCTGGTCTTGGTACCATGATAGAGAATTCAGGATCCATTCCATATACATCAACAAATTACCAGGTAGAATGTAGACTTACACCAAATTGTTTAAGTAACTGGTCGGTAACCTCAGGGTTACCATCGGCAATAAGCGCTGACCCTCCACAGCTGCTGCACCTGGCCCCTTTCCAACTCTAGCAGTTGCTTTATTTCTTTGTGGATGAGGAGGAGGGAAGTTCTGGGCAGCTTTATTCAGCCTTCTTTTTGTCTTTATGAATTGTTTCTTTGTTCCTTGGCCTAGGAATTTCTTTTAATATCTGTAGTTTTGTACCTGAGTGTGGTGGTATACTCAGGAAGGTGAGGCAGGAAGATTGCCATGAGTTCTAGGTTAGCCTCAGTAGGCCAGCCTGGGTTATGTAGTGAATTCAAGGCCAGCCTGAACTGCATAGAAAGGGCCCTCTCAGACCAAAAAAAAAAAAAAAAAAATCTACATGATAATTTGTTTTCAATCCAAGTTGTACAGTTAGCTACATCTTTTTTTTTTTTTTTTTTTTTTTTCTTAAAGAGAAGAAAAAACAAAACAAATCAAAAGAAGAACAAATTTTCAAATGAACATAATAGGAGGGTAACAATGGTTAATACATTACGTATTACTATCTTTAAGTTAGTTATTCAGGACACCAGACATTAGCATTCAATTGTCCAAACATTATTGGCACAAACCTTACTCTTCAATGAACTAAGTAAAAATGGTAGTGTATCTATCTTAACCATCTTATATATATATATATACAATTTTTTTCCCTTTCCCTTCTTTCTTTTCCCTATTCCAGTCTCTCTTTCCTTTTGACCAGTTTCTTTTTGATTCACCATGTCTATTGTACATTTTGGATCTTATTTACTCTTTCAGTTTCTCATACTAGAGAGATAATACGATGCTTACACATGTGCTTCTGGTTTATTTCACTTATGAGTATTTTCTCGAGTTGCATCCATTTACCTATAAAAGTCTCCAGTTTATCCTTCTTTATGGCTGAATAGTACTCCATTGTATAAAAATACCACATCTTTCTTATCCATTCCTCAGTTGATGGGCATTTGGGTTGTTTCCAAGATCTGGCTATTACAAATTGTGCTGCTATAAACATGGGTGCACATATATCGCTGTGGTACGATGTTTTTAATTCTTCTGGGAAGATGCCCAGAAGGGGAATAGCTGGGTCAAATGGGACCTCCAACCCTAGTTTTCTGAGGAATCTCCACACTGACTTCCACAGTGGCTGTACCAGTCGACACTCCCACCAACAGTGAAGAAGGGTTCCTTTTTCCCCACAGCCCCTCCAGCATTTGTTATTAGTTGATTTCTTAATAGTAGCCATTCTTTCTGGGGTGAGATGGTATCTCAGTGTTGTTTTAATTTGCATCTCTCGAATGACTAGTGATGTTGCACATTTTTTTGTATATTTATTTGCCATTAGTATTTCTTCATCTGAGAAATGTGTATTCATCTCAGATGCCCATTTTTGGAGTGGGTCTTTAAATTTGGGAGGTCTGATTTTTTTGAGTTCTTTATATGTTCTCGATAGTAATCCTTTGTCTGAGGAACAGCTGGCAAACAATTTTTCCCACATTGTGGGTTGTCTCTTCACTCTGTTGGTGGTTTCTCTTGCTGTGCAAAAGCTTTTTAATAAGATGAGATCCCAGTTATTGATTCTTTGGGATAGTTCCCGTGCGGTTGAGTTTTTATTCATAAAGTCTTTGCCTACACCAATGTCTCCAAGGGTTTTACCTATCCTACCTTCCAGCAGATTTAATGTTTCTGTTTTAATATTTAGATCTCTGATCCATTTTGAATTTAGTTTAGTGCATGGTGAAAGATATGGATCTAGTTTTAATCTTCGGCATGTGTAGAGCCAGTTTTTCCAGCACCATTTATTAAAGAGGCTATCTTTCTTCCAGCGAATGTGTTTGGCACCTTTGTCAAAGATAAGGTGGCTTAGTATGTCTGGGGTTGTTTCAGCATCTTCTAATCTGTTCCATTGATCTTCAGGTCTGTTTTTTTGCCAGTACCACACTGTTTTTATCACAGTAGCTTTATAGTATAATTTCAAGTCGGGGATAGTGATGCCCCCTGCCTTGCCTTTGTTGCCCAGAATTGCCTTTGCTATTCTAGGTCTCTTCTGATTCCAAATGAATTTTAGGATTGTTTTCTCTAATTCTGTGAGATATGCTGTTGGAATTTTGATTGGAATTGCATTAAATCTGTATAACAATTTTGGAAGTATGGCCATTTTCACTATATTGGTTCTTCCTATCCAGGAGCAAGGGATATCTTTCCATTTTCTGATATCCTCTTCAATCTCCTTTTTCAGAGTACTGTAGTTTTCAGTATAGAGGTCTTTTACATCCTTCGTGAGGTTGATTCCTAGGTATTTCATTTTTTTGGATGTTATTGTGAAAGGTATTGTTTCCCTAATTTCTCTTTCAGTAAGTTTGTTATTTGTGTACAGGAAGGCTATTGACTTTTGAGTATTGACTTTGTATCCAGCTACACTACTGAATTTGCTTATTAAATCTAGCAGTTTTTTAGTGGAGTTTTTGGGGTCTTCTGTGTAGAGTATCACGTCATCTGCAAATAATGATAATTTAACTTCTTCCTTTCCAATCATTATTCCTTTTATTTCTTTCTCTTGTCTAATCGCTCTGGCTAAAGTTTCCAGAACTATGTTGAATAAGAGTGGGGACAGTGGACATCCTTGTCTTGTTCCTGATTTTAGAGGGAAGGCTTTCAGTTTTTGGCCATTTAGTATAATATTGGCTGTTGGTTTGTCATAGATAGCTTTTACCAGATTGAGATAAAGACCCTCTATTCCAATTTTCTGTAGGGTTTTTATCATGAAAAGGTGCTGGACTTTGTCAAAAGCTTTTTCTGCATCTATTGAGATGATCATGTGATTTTTGTCTTTGGTTCTGTTAATATGCTGTATTACATTTATTGATTTACGTATGTTGAACCATCCCTGCATCCCTGGGATGAATCCAACTTGGTCATGGTGTATAATCTTCTTGATGATTTGTTGGATTCTGTTTGCCAGTATCTTATTAAGGATTTTTGCATCTATGTTCATTAGGGAGATTGGCCTGTAGTTCTCTTTCTTAGTTGGGTCCTTCTCTGGTTTTGGTATCAGGGTAATGCTTGCTTCCAGGAATGAATTTGGGAGTATTGCTTCCCTTTCAATTTCATTGAAAAGTTTGAGAAGTAGGGGCGTTAGGTCTTCTCTAAATTTCTTGTAGAATTCGGCAGTGAATCCATCAGGGCCTGGGCTTTTCTTTGCTGGGAGGTTTTTAATTACATCTTCAATTTCATTGGCTGATATTGGTTTATTTAGGATTTTTAAATCTTCTTGATTCAGCTTTGGTAATTCATACGAATCTAGGAATCTGTCCATTTCTTCTGCATTTTCCATCTTAGTAGAATATAAATTTTCAAAATAGGTATAGATGATCTTCTGGATTTCTGCAGGGTCTGTCGTGATATCACCCTTTTCATTTTCAATTGCATGGATTTGAGTCTTTTCTTTTCTTTTTTTAATAAGGTTGGATAAGGGTTTGTCAATCTTATTTATTCTTTCAAAGAACCAACTTTTTGCTTCATTGATTCTTTGTATTGTTTTTTTATTCTCCAATACGTTAATTTCTGCTCTGATCTTTATAATTTCCTCCCTTGTACGGGCTTTTGGCTTAACCTGCTCTTCTTTTTCTAGAAGCTCGAGGTTCACCCTTAAGTTGTTTATTTGCGCTTGCTCTATTTTCCTGATATAAGTGTTTAATGCTATAAATTTCCCTCTTAGGACTGCTTTCATTGTATCCCATAGGTTCCGGTATGTTGTACTGTCATTATCATTCAGTTGTAGAAAGTGACTAATTTCTTCTTTAATTTCATCTGTGCCCCATTGGTTGTTCAGGAGGATGCTGTTTAATTTCCATGTGTTTAGGGAGTTTTTGTGGGATCTTTTGCCATTGATTTCCAATTTCATTGCACTATGGTCTGATAATATGCATGGGATAATTTCAATTCCTTTGCATTTACTTAAGCAGGTTTTATGAGCTAGTATGTGGTCTATTTTGGAGAACGTCCCATGTGCAGCTGAGAAAAATGTGTATTCTGATGTTGTGGGATGGAACACTCTGTAGACATCTATTAAGTCCATTTGTTCAAAAGTTTGGTTCAGTTCTACTATTTCATTATTGATTTTCTGTCCAGTTGATCTATCTTTTTGTGACAGTGGAGTATTGAGATCTCCCAATATAATTGTATTAGTGCTTCTTTGATTTTTCATGTCCTTTAGTACTTGTTTTATATAGCTGGGTGCATTGGTATTTGATGCATATATATTTATGATCGTTATCTCTTCCTCTTGGATTGTTCCCTTTACAAGGATGTAATGACCATCTTTATCTCTCTGAATCCTTCTTGGCTTGAAGTTCACTTTGTCTGCAAAAAGAATAGCTACCCCTGCTTTTTTCTGGGTTCCTGTGGCAAAGAGTATTGTTTTCCATCCTTTGACTTTCAGTCTATGAATTTCTTTCTGAATTAAATGTGTTTCTTGTATACAGCATATTGTTGGATCTTGCTTCTTGATCCATTTTGCCAGTCTGTGCCTTTTGATTGGTGAATTGAGACCGTTAACATTGATGGTTAAAACTGATATGTATTGACTTGTCATGATATTTTCCTGTTGTTGGTTCCCACTCTTTGTTTTTCCGCTTTCTGGCTATTTAATTATTTGCCCTGCCTGGTGGATTCCTTCTGTTGGGGTTCCTATCTCTTTCTAGAATGTCCTTCAGAACGTTTTGGAGTGCTGGTTTGGTGGTCATAAATTTTCTCAGATGTTCTTTGTCATGAAAGTATTTTATTTCTCCATCAATTTTGAAAGATAGTTTTGCAGGGTACATCAATCTGGGCTGAAAATTATTTTCCTTTAGAGCTTGCAATACATCATTCCAAGCTCTTCTTGAATTGAGGGTTTGTGCTGAAAAGTCAGCTGTGATTCTGATGGGTTTTCCTTCATAGGTGATTTGTCTCTTCTCCCTAACAGCTTTTAAGATTCTGCCCTTCTGTTGAATTTCTGGGATCTTGACTATAATATGTCTGGCTGAAGTTTTTTTTGATCATGTCTAGTTGGTGTTCTAAAAGCTTCACTTATAGGGGTGTCAAATTCCTTTTCTCTTCCAGGAAAGTTCTCCCTGATTATGTCTTTGAACAAGGTTTTAATGTCGTTGATGCTATCTCCTGCTTTTTCATTTATTCCAATTATTCTTAAGTTGTTTATCTTTGAGTCATCTAGCAGCTGCTGAATTGATTTTTCATGGTCCCTTGCTATTTTTAAGAATTTTTCCATTTCATGATCACTAATTGCAAGCCTGTCTTCTATATCTGAGATCCTGTCCTCGCATTGGCTTATTCTGCTACAAATACTTTCAATGGAATTTTTTATCTCTTGGATATCTGCTTGAATCTGCCTTATAGATTCCATTTCTTTCCTATGCTGAGCATTCATGGTTTCTATAGTTTTCTTAAGTTCATCTATTTTTTTGTCTGTATCAGCTATAGTGTCCTTAAGCATGGTCTTCATTGTAGACATTATCTCTGCAGTTATCTGTGAGATTATTTCTGTTTTAATTTTTTCCAGAACCTCATTCAGTTGCTTTGTTGTTACCACTTCAGATAGGCCAGGTGGGTGGCTTTCGGATTGTCCCACCTCGTTGCTCCCTAGGTTTGCCTTTGGTGAATTGGATGTGTGTGGTTGCATCTTGTTTAAGTGTCGTCTCATTTTTTCTTTCTTTAATTCCTGGGGTGATGTTTGCAAATTACCTATAGTAGGTTACTTTATTGCTAGTGTTTAAGATCTTTAGAAGATGACTACTTCTCTGCAGTATCTTCCAAGTGGAGCTTGCTTTTAGGTTTTGAGCTTTCTGCCAGATCCTACCTCTTCAATTCGTTGGGTATGCGAAGTTGCTACCTGTTTGGCCCAGTCCTTGATTCTTTGGTACTGTGCCACTGTATTTTCTGTGTCCCTTAGTCAATCTCAATCATGAAATATCAGGAAGGAAAGATGTTTAGAACAATTATTTCACATTTGGCTATAATGTTAACTAAAGCATCAAACACAGCCTAAAAAATGACAGACTGAGCTAACCAGTTATTTACCACTTTTAGCTGTATAGAGTTGCGGTTATATAACAAAATCTAAAACACACCAGAAAAATTATATGCAGTATACAAGTCCTATGTATGTCAATTTTTCCTTGAGGAGTTTAAATTTAAGATGAGTTAAGGAGGAAATAGAGTATTGGGAGAAGAGGAAGGAATTAGATGTAAGGTTAGAGGACCAAGAGGGATCCCACTAAAATTGGGACACTAGTGCAGAGGACAGGTGGTAAAAAGAGAAGGAAGGGATAAAAGGAAGAACAGATCACAACCACAATCAGAAAGAAGTTAGAGGCGCTGTTTACACTCATATAAAAAACCAGAGAGAATAATGAAGGAAAGAGCAAATACACATACAGAAACAAAAACAAAGATAAAAACAATAAAACAGACAGATCAAAAATAAAACCCCACCAAAAAACAAAACAAAACAAAACAAAAACAAAAAAACCCTTCGCCAGAACAAAAAAACAAATCAGTGAGAAAAAAAATAAAAATAAAAATAAAAAATAAAAATAAAAATAAAAAATATAAAAAGAATCAGTTCCAGGTGTTGACTCTGTTGTAGGCAGGTACCTTGTGACAAAGTCCTGTTCTGTGCAGGTCCGTCCCAGTAAGCCAGGAGCGCCCTCTGGCGGGTGGTGAGCAGAGGCGCGTACTTTCAGGCAGAGACCAGTCTAGCTCGCCTCCGCTCTCAGGGCCCTTTCACGATCCCTGGGCCTGAGAGGCTCAGCATGCTGTCCGGAGTGCGGGTTCCCTGCACTGGTTCCCGCCGCTCTGGTTTTTCTCCATGCCCCCCACAATGGCGCCGGGCCAGTCGCTCTCTGGCGCGGGACAGGTGTGGCTGAGAGTCCAGTCTCGTTCGCCTGCTGACCTCAGCACACTTTCGTGGGCTCAATTGAGAGGCCCTGTGCTGCCCTGTCCGGAGCACAAGTTCCCAGAGCAGTTTCCGAGCCGCTCTGAGTTTCGCCACACCCCCCACAATGGCGCCCGGCCGGTCGCTCTCTGGCGCGGGGCAGCTGTGGCTGAGAGACACTCACCGCCGGTCAGCGCCGTTCTCCGCCGCTCCCCTGCCCCGCCGCTGTCTCAGGATCCTCCGTGGGGGCTCCCTGGGCGCCAGCTGCCACCGTGTGTCCGTAGAATTGAGCCTCCGCCGGCGCTCCAACTCCCGGGATATTAGAAGGTGCACGCACGCGGTCTGCTCCTTCTTTCCTTCTTCTTTGTTGGAAGTCACCCGTCACTGGTGCCGGGGGTCCCAGATTGCGCTTCAGAACTTTTCTGGGTTTCGGGGAGGCATCTCCCCCCCTCCTGCGCTTTCTGGGTCGCTATATTCCCGTGTTCCAATGGTAACTTTTAGAGAGAGTTTTGCTGCCTGCTTCTTACTCATCCGCCATCTTGAGGTCTCTAGTTAGCTACATCTTGCAACATGTAATTTGACCTCAATTTCTAAAGAAAAGTCCCTTCCCCACAGAAAAAACAACTGATAATATTTATTCTTCAATATCTTTAATTTCTGCTTTTTGAAAAATAGATCACAGGCGATTCAGGAAACTGTTGTCTTTACTTTTATGTGGAAGAATTCCCCATTAACTCTGATTACCTACCTGAGACTGGTGGCATGGAAGGTTTAGATTCTCTGGCATTAAATATGTGAAATCTGATCACCTTATATATGTTTACTATCATACATGTATTTTCCCATTATAATTCCTAGCAATGTTTTTGCTTGCAAATAATAGTAATTTAAATCTATCTCTTTGAAGTTAAAAATAATTGGATTGGAATGAGATTCAGATCATATGAAAAAACAAAGTTGTGTAAAATGCAGACGTGCAGATAAACCCTCAGGAAGAATTACAAACAGGACTGGGAAAATTCACTGAAAGTCAATCTAAATTCCTTGCACTTAATTCTCCCCCTCATCTATTTATTTTTTTCTCTCTAACTTTTGTTTGACTTTCTTAAAGGGCAGAAAACATGACTGCTGAGTCTCAGGGGTAAATTAATAAACAAACAAAATCTTTTTATACTCTAACTCGATAGAAGTCACTATTCTGTAGTACAATGCAGGTCCAAGCTTTATAGTTGTTTTTAAATGTCCTTATTCATTGCCTTTGCACATAACAAGGCTAAATCTTTACTCTCAGAGCTCCCTTTTGCTTTCCAGTATAACTATCAACATCCTGATTCAAGGACATCATACTTCACCCCTGATTTCTCGTTTTGATTTCTACTTGTACACTTTTTCTTCTTCCACTGTATTGGTTCAAATTAAAAATACTAAAAATCTTTCAATGATAATTATCTTGGTAATTGAGTTCATTTGAGAATTCTTTGCATCATTGGATAAAGTTAATACTGTATTAAGAGATGTAATCATTGAAAGAAAAAATATTGAATTTTGAAAAAGAAAAATAAGAAATAATAGTTTATCTTTGAGTTACATGACTTTTATTATAAATGAAGTTATTTATCTACAGAATTTAGCATAATCAGAAGAAAAATATTGTATTTAAAGTCAACTGATTTCAGATGTAGGGGCCGGGGATATAGCTCAGCTGCACAAGTACCTGCCTGGCAAATGCAAGGCCCTGAGTTTGATTCCTGATACCAAAAAATTATTTCAGAATGAAGTTTCCTTGAGAATAATGGAGCCAAATTATTATTAACCCATGGGCAAGCTTTTTTTTATAAATATGTATTCTCATATGATTTTCATCTGATTCAGTTACATTTTAGGGGAGTAGTTTGATGACAGATATCTGTGTTTGGAAAGCTAGTGAAAAAATAATATTTGAAAAGCTACTAAAATGAATAGACACAGGAGTATAGAAACAATTATTTACATTCTATAAAGGTTAAAATAGCAACACAGAAATAATTACAAGTTTGGTGAATATTGTTAATATTTTCGTCTATGCTACCATGCATGATTTATCCTCACTATTTTCTTTCAACAGGTGAATTCCCTTGCCAATGAAGGGCCATTAAGTAACAGTTGCTTCAGTTTTCATAAACTATAACTCTAATAATTAGAATTAATGTGCTTGCTGAATATAATCAATATAAGCAGACATTTTTAGCTAAAAATGAAAGTAACTTTTTTAGTATACATGCCCTTTATCTATTGCTAATGTCAAGAACATATGCTTACAATATAAAATGGGTTCCTTTAGGAGTTGGATTTAGGTTTAGAGGAGGAGAAATACATTTTCTTTTATCTCCCAGAAGGTGTGTTGGCTGAACAGATATTTGCCCTGTGAAGAAAATTTATTAAAGTTAATTGGTTTGAGTCAGGGACCACGTTGGTGTTGGGCAAGGTGACAAATTTTTTTTGAATTTGATTTAAGAAGAATAGAGTTTTAAACAGAAGGGACCACTTGTCTTTCAGATATATTTATGTTGATGTAAATTAACGTAATCTCTGCATGACTAGGTAGAGTGAATCTGTGGCATAACTAACAGTCATTGTCATTCCTGGAGAAAGGATATGAGAGAAAAAGAGAAGTTTTGTATGAATTATTATTATGATTATTTTTATCGAGAGATTATTAGACAATGTAGCTTTTTGGTTTGTTTTTATATCCTTATATTTTTTGAAACTGTAATTTGAAATATTGACATGAAATCTCCTTCCTTAAATTTATACACGTACATCACAATATTGACTATAGGCAAATGTTGTACTGCTGATCTCTAGAACTTAGAATTTATTCATCTGGAATAACCAAAATTTTATAACCGTTGTATGGCAACTACCTGTTTTCTTCTCCCTCCAGGGCCTAGCATCCACCATTTTACTTCATTTACACCATTTTAGTTTTGAGAGTTGGACTTTTGCTTGTCTCATGTAAGTGGAATTATGCAATATTTGTCGTCAGTAACTGAATTAGTTTACTTGGCAAAATGTTCTTCAGGCTTTCCCATATTGTTGCATGTGACAGGATTTCCCTTTTTTTTTTAATACTGAATAATATTCCCTCATATGTACATAGCACATTTTTCTTTATCCATTCATTTGCCAATGTACACTTGTAAATAATTCTGCAATGATCACGTGAGATAGGATAACTTTGTAAGATCCCACATAACACTTTGTGATTTCCATCTTTTTCAAATTTATGGCTACCTAGACTTTTAATCTCTGACCATGATAGGGGAGGGGAATACAGTCCTATAAAAAAGAAAAATGCTGACTGTTCATGATCCCAGCCCCTCCCACAGCTGTCTGTGAATCAGTAGCTTGGAAACAAGCATCTTTTTCTTTGCTGTTTGGGGTAGTAGTAAATTATGAAAATACAAGTATCTAGTGGCAAAGGCATATTCTTCAACATGTCAATTCTGTAGTATAATTTTGTGGATTATTTCTGGAAATTAATTCAAAACTTGTGTCAATGACTCATTTAATGAATTCATTTTCTGATAGAGGCAGATTATGCTAATGGAACAAAAAATCTAATCAGTTATAATGACATACTTATACTGTTAATGATTTTTTCTTCCTTTGGAATTTGTGAGGAATATAGTCTAGTGAGTCCCCAACATTCAAACCTATACTCTAATATGTTTTTATATTCTTCCATTTCATCATTAAACTGATCATAGAGACCTTATGTTATATTTTTTGTATCATCTATAATATTTAGCAAAATGCTATCTTAATATGAAAGAGTGAATATCTGATTACATCAAAAAATATAGGCTTACAAATACTTAAAGCACATATCCTGCTAAAACTTTCACATAAACCATAGACTCTGTGGGTCACAGATTTTTCACATATAAAATGAAATGATGAGATAAATTTTAGGAAACTAGAATTTTGCATTATTATTCTTAGCCTATTATTTTTTGTCAAACTTGAAGTTAAAGTCCTTTAATATAATATTCATTTATAACAATTTAGGAACAGATGTACCTAAAATGAATGTACAGCCCACATTTCTTTCATGTCTGCTTGTTTATTGTTTTTCCTGTCCATAATGTGAGGATTAATTAAATATATGCCAAAGTGACTTCTACTCAGGGGAAAACTTAGCTGTTTCTGATCTAAGTACTGCTCCCGTTGTCCCCTTCCTTTGTTACCTCAGTTCCTCCTGAGATGGGCAGTTGAGCATGCAGCATCTTAGTGTCCTCCAGATCTTATTTTCCTACAACTATTCATCTGTCTCCAATCCCCAGCTGTCACTCCTTGAGCACTCTCTATCCTGGTCTTTGTCTGGGGATGAAACAATAATTGGCAGGCATATCCCAACTCCCCCTCTGCATCTCAGCAGACATCACTAATGAATCATGTCGCTCTTTCTTGCTGAGCCTGCATATGCTCACCTCATCCTCAGCCCGCCACTCCAGGAAGTCGATACCAATCAAGGCTGGCACAGTTTGCTGCAGACACTTCATATTAACTCACTCGCTATTCATTTCAACTCCTTTTTTGGCTTACATTCTTAAATAATAGAGGCTGGCAACACACCAGTTGCATTTTTCAAGTATCCTTGCAATTAGTGTGTAGCCATAGGATTTAGATTCTGCCAAACAAATGCACCTGCAAAAAAACAGCTGAAGAAATTAAGATGAAGTAGCCATTTCAGGTGGGTCTTCTGGGCAGCTGTGGTGGAATTTCCAGCTTCTAGCTTCTATTAGCCAAGCAATTTCTTGATATGTAAAGCAGAATGGGGAGTTTTAATTGTCTGTAATTCAGATCCACAAAGTAAACAAAGTGAAAATATCTTGGTTATCATAACTCTGTAATAGAAAACTCTGAAGATCAGTGTTGTAAGCATAGGCCTTATTTTTCACGTCATCATCATAGATATAAATCAGAAGCTATTTTTAGCATGTGATTTTTAAAACTTCATTATTAGGAGATGGCTCTTTCATTGTTACTTTGTCTGCACACTGGGCAGAAGGGAAAGGGTGGACCAAAAGCTTTCTCCTAACATTGCTTACGTGAGAAGGGCTGCTACTTTCAGAGACTACTGTTGACATCTCATTCTTTAGAAGTGCATCTCACGTCCTTCCTGAGCCACGGAGGTTGGTATTTCACTCTTCCGTTTTTATAATAAAGTACAGAGAATAGAAATTATTTTAAAAAGTATTGTTGAAGGAGCTATCCTACAGCATTTTTCACACACCCACACTGCCTTAGGAGCTGTTGGCACACAGAGTTTCTCTGATATGTTCCTACCAAATTTACTCACATATTTATATTAAATATTTCGTTATTAACCTGATGGAACTCAAGCACACCAAAAGAACCATCTGTTCAGCAGTAACTCTCTCAAAATCTTTCCAATGAATGTGCATTTTCTACTTGTAGATTCACATATTTGGGTTAAGATATTTGACATCCAGAACATATGCTAGGGGCCGGTGAGATAGCTCAGCAGCATAAGCGCCTGCCTGGCAAGTGTGAGGTCCTGAGTTCGACTCCCGGTACCCGCATATATAAAAACAAAAACAGAACATATGCTAAACTGAATATGTATCACTCAGTGGTGGCAACTTGATAGCTCATCACTACTCATTATCTTGTTATTGTAGAGAAAATTATTAAATAAATACATATATTTTTTTCACAGAGAATGGAGTAGAATAAAAACTTTGTCCAAGGAAAGGAGGCCTGGATAGACATTTGGGCAACGTGTGCAACTGAAGAAATTATGAAGTGAACTAAAGGGGAAAACAAGTAAACATTAAGTTTCTCCTCATTTGCACTTTGAATGGGCCAGCTTTTACTGGAAATACATATTCAATGTTTACTTTATATATATTAGAGTCCTACAAAGTCAATTCATAGTACCTTTCTCTGTTTGAGGTTGGATTTGAGAAATGGACAAGTAGATTTAAAACACATCAAATTTTTACTTATAATGATGTCCCCATGACATGCTCAATTCTTTGTCCCCCAAATGCTTATAATACTTGATATCTGAATTCTACTTTTTAACTTAACTACTCACTGGAACTACTGGATAACTCTAGGCTTTACAGATGTGTGAACACACACACACAAACACAAAAATGTGCAGCTCATGTTTTTGAAAGCAGGCAAAATTGAAGAACAGCAAGTGTTGACTGAGTCACACATAACCAATCCATATTTCCAACTATAAGGTAAATAAATGACTCTGATGCTGAGAAAAGAAAAGGGGGTGGGGGAGGAGGAAAAAGAACTGAAATATATTATGTACATGTATCAGTTCCCTATAGTGAATGCAATCATGATGTACGGCAAACATGTCTTAAGAAAAGTAAAAACAAACAAATGAAACAGAACAAAAAAAAAAACACAAAAAAAGACGTCCCATTTTCTTTCAGCTGATGAATGAGGAAGAGAAAGGTCAACAGAGCAGGAATGTCACTCTGGAGGAATGCTCTCACAGAAATGCCGAGAAAGGGGAAAAGCCCTCTCCACTGATAATTGTTAGTAGTTAAGTCAGACAGCTAGTACAGTTGGTGACAAAAAATTACAAGCAACAATGCTGTCACACTATGTCATCAAGCTAAATTATTTTTGAAAGGCTAATGATAATTTATATTGTGCTATTGTTATCTTCTCATAATATTTTCAGAAAGAATATTTTTAAAAGCAGAAAATATATCATGTGGTCATGTATCTATCCAAAGTATTTTCATTTTATTTGTGAAGTAGAATAAGAGATTTAAAAACATTAAAAAATGGCTCATCTATGCCTCTCTGATCTCCACTTTCTAATTTTCTAAATTTACTTATATGCTAGCAAAAATAATTTATCGATAATGATTATGACATATTTCCAACTATTCTTGTGCTTTCACTATTTTGTCTCCCTGAAATGCTTTCATACTCCTTTTATTTAGCATCAAATATCCTTCAAATCTCAGTTCAAGTGTTATTTATTCCACTAGAATGGCTTTCCTGAATCTCCTGGATGCAATAAATAGCAGTCTTCATGATAGCACCTTTCACAGTATTTAAGATTGCGTGGCATATATTTGTTAGGTCCCCAGTAATAGAAGTGGCTCAGGTTGACTATCATTATTGTTTATTAATATTTGTATCTTTATAACAGCACAGAGTTCACTCTAAAATAGCACTTAATAAAGGCTTTTTAAGCTAGAGAGGGAAAGACAATGGAGTTATTAGGACAGAAAGGATTTTTAGAGAAGGGCAAATTGTGCATGAAGACACCTTTAGTCAAGATATATTTTAGAAGCTGGGGAATGGCATAGTTCTTTATATAGATCCTTAGCTTTTGAAATAGTATATTAAGCTTTAAAAGCGTTAAAAGCATAATGTTTTGATATTTAAAAAGAAAGACCTTTGGATAACACTGAACTCTCTTAAAAACACTTTGAAAAGAATAAGAAAAAAGAAACACTATTTCAGAAGACTTGTTAAATCAGGATGCCTGGATCCGTGTTCTTATCATTTCGTATCATTTCATATTGTAATCGCTACGAGATATTTCATAAACTATAATCACTCAGCACTGCAAATTGGAATGTGTCAATGTAGAGTACAATAATGTGGATATTTTTAGTTCAATTCTGATTATAACAGTATATAAGTAAGTCAATGACCTGCTTCTTAGGATTTTTAAAATATACTGTGGATTATAGGGGGATAAACTGTAGTTAAAAATCATGTTTTTCAAATTATATCTATTCAGGCTAATTTGATATAATATTGCCAGCCAGTAAGGAAGGTAGACTTGGTTTTTTTACATTAAATTTATGAATGTATTTTCTCCTTCACAGATCAGGTATCTTTATATTGAATTCTTCTGTTTGAAACCCATAGAGGTAGCATTATATTTCCATATAACCATATTTATACAAAAACAATTATTGGCTTTGTTAGGTAAGGAGAACTGAAGTCCTACATCCTCAGCCTTTTGATGTGTTTATTAATATGTGGAGTTCTGTCTTGAGTTTAGGTTGAGTATTCCAATTCCATATTTGTAGGATGTTTTTACTACTTATTTTAAAATATTTAAAAATTTTGGCCCCAAAATCTCTATATGAAATTCCTATAGAAATTTTGTTTTGACTTCCATAAAATATTAACATTTATTACAGAAATCTGATTTTAATTTTTTTCTTTTAAGATTTATAATTTACTGGCTGGTGAGATGGCTCAGCGGCTTAAGCGCCTGCCTGGCAAGTGCGAGGGCCCGAGTTCGACTCCCGGAACCCACATACGAAAAAGGGGCCGGTGATATCGCTCAGCGGCACGGGCGCCTGCTGGCGCGCAAGGTCCTGAGGTCGACCCCCCGGTACCCACAAAAAAAAAAAAAAAAAAAAAAAAGATTTATAATTTACTTAGACCAAATTGGATACTTTGTAGTTGAATTCATATCAACCAGACTGTACTAGTATTGCCAAATAAATGATAAAAATTGATATCTGCCTACTTAATTACTGCTAAAACCAATCATTTTCTTCGAATTAGTGTTTTTTCAAACACTTATACACAAGTAATCTTGTAAAAGCTTCTCTGTCCTAGGGAGGTTTGACAAATGTTGCACTTATAAAAACTATTTTTCAAGTGCATTTTTCTGCACTTCTTATTTTTTTAAATAGTTAAGCATATTTATACAAAAATAGAAAAAAAACAAGCTATTAATTTCATTTTAATGGGATCTAAATTTCTTGAAACTGTTGTAATTTGACAAAATGTAAAGTAGCATTAGCTTGTATGACTTGAAGAGAAAAGTCATCCAAATACCTTTGATTTAAGTTAGTCTCTGCAAGCACAAAATACAAGCGTTTGATTTCATGAAGGTTAAAGTGATCTTCAAGTAGATTTAGGCCATTCAATACTTGTACTTTTGCATTGTCTAAAGTCATTTTCAGATTAATTATAAATATTGCAAAAAATACTTACCAGAAGACATCTTAAAATCACATAATCAAAATAATTTTACACCTTTCAAATTTTTTATTCCTTCCTGTAATTTTTCTTTAAATTTTCATCTAACAGCCTTTAACACATCATAAGAATCTCTGGACAATGCATATTTACTCTTGCTAAATTGGCTGACATTCCATCTCTTTATCCTTTTTACTGTGGCAAGTTTTCAAGCTAATATAGACTTAAATTGTTTACTCTCAAAGTGGACTTATGAAAAGAGTTAATATTTTTCCTCTTTTATTATCATTCTGACTAAAATAGATACAAATATTTTTGTAACAATAGCTGATTAACTTTAACAATTGCCTAATTTATTAAATTTGAGCAAATTAAACTTAAGCAGATTGCTTCATTTTAATAAGAAACGAATGTTTATGTACTGCTTTCTCCATCAACAGCATTAGTAATTCAGTGCTACAATCATCTCTACACTGGGTAGTACAAGATACTGTCACTTTTTTTGTTGTTTTCGGTACTGAAAATTGAACCCTAGGGCTTTGTGCATTCTAGACAAGTACTCTACCACTGTGCTACATCCTCAACCCCCCTTTTAATTTTTTTTTTTAATTTTGAAACAGGATATTGCTAAATTGCCTGGGGTGGCCTCAAATTTGTAATCATACTGCCTCCAGCTACTCCTGAGTAGCTGGGATTATACATGTGTCCCAATAGCTCTTTCAGTGATTTTTAAAACCTCCAATCTCTTCCCTTTAGTAGAAATTGCACAAAATTTACAAAATCATCTGGAAACAAATTTTAAAAATAATTTTTCTCATTTTGCCAGCTGTTCTTCAAAGGATTACTATCTAGAATATATAAAGAACTAAAAAAAATCAGACCCCAAATTAAAAGACCCAATCCAAAAATGGGCATCTGAGATGAATACAGACTTCTCAGATGAAGAAATATAAATAACAAATAAATATATGAAAAATGTTCAACATTACTGGTCATTTGAGAGGTGCAAATTAAAACAATGCTGAGATTCCATCTCACTCCAGAAAGAATGGCTATCATCAAGAAATCAACCAGTAACAGATTCTAGTGGGGCTGTGGGGTAAAAAGGAGCCCTTCTCCACTGTTGGTGGGAGTGTAGAATGGTACAACTATGGTGGAAATCAGTTGGAGATACCTCAGAAAACTAGGATTAGAGGTCCCATTTGATCCAGCTATTCCCTTCCTTGGTATCTTCCCAAAAGAATTAGAAGCATCATACCTCAGCAATATATGCACACCCATGTTTATAGCAGCACAGTTTGTAAGAGCTAAATCTTGGAAATAGCCCAAATGCCCATGAACCGATGAATGGATAAAGATGTGTTTTTTTTTATACAGTGGAGTACTACTCAACAATAAAGAAGGATACACTTGAGATATTTATAGGGAAATGGGTGCACCTTGAGACCATACTCTTAAGTGAAATAAATCAGACACACATGTGTAAATATCGCATTGTTTCACTGGTGCGAGAAACCAAAAGTTTAAATAAGGACCAAAATGTACAATAGATAATGTGAAATAGGAAGAAAATGTTCAAATGAGAAAGGGAACTGGGGAGGAGGGAGGGGAGAAAAGAAAATGAAAAGAAAAAAATGACATAAGGGGGAAAAAATGGAAACAATGCCTTTGTAAATAAGAAGAGGAAGGGAGGTTAATTAAAAAATTTCACTCTTCTTATCCACATGTATAATGATCCTATGTCCTGCCACATCTATCATAGAAGTTTCCCAGGATGGAAACTTAACTATATTATAGCTCAATGCAAGTTCACAGGACCTGCAATATCATTGTTGTTAAAAAAATTAATAAGTGAGTTAAATCACTCAACAGAATAACATCTGCTAACAATCTCTCTTATGCCTTATCTCCTGGTTCTCTGCGAACATTTTTCCTACCTTAAGATCTGATCAAGATAGTGCTAGTGATCCCTTAATTTCCTTTTTCTCCATATCTACTTTTTATATTTAGTTTTTCAACATCAGAAGTATTTTATTACAGAGTTATCTTGATTCTGAAACTATTTTTTCTGTCTACCCTCTTTTCATTCCTCTCACATATAAACATTTCTCCATTTCTTTCTAGCTTTGGGAAGTGAACCTCTGCCTTTTGGTTGAAACTTTATTGGAAAACTCTGCAGGCACTTGATTCTGGAAAGGGAGAGTGTTACAGGGAGCCTGAATAAAGTGAGAAATGGTAAAAAGAGAAATGGAGTGTATTAACATTTAGCTCAGTCACACTGGATAACTTTAAAACTAACACAGTTTATGTAGTCTCTTCTCACTGTAGATGCTTATATTGATACCGAGTCCTGTGTTGTCTTCCCAGTGATACCTCAGGGACCATGCATTATCTCTACTGATATAAAAGTAACAAAATCTGTGCATTAGTAGAGTGTTAGCTTAGCTATTTTTTACCTAAATTTTACTTAAATTACTGGCCAGATATATAAAGACAGGGATTACAATGTAAGTATAAGTATAACTGAAAAATCAGTCAATCAAGATTAAAGCCAACATCTGGTGACTCAATATTTTACATTCCTTCTGCTTACTAGTTATAATTATGCACACCAATGAAGCACATTTATATAGTTTCTTCCACATTACTTCGATTTGGCCAACTTTTCAAAAAAGTGGA
This sequence comes from Erethizon dorsatum, assembly GCA_028451465.1. Lineage (NCBI taxonomy): Eukaryota > Metazoa > Chordata > Mammalia > Rodentia > Erethizontidae > Erethizon > Erethizon dorsatum. The sequence continues at coordinate 29,428,090 of CM051834.1, forward strand.
GTGTGAATATTCTGTGTGGGTAATTAAAACTATTTCACACACACTTCTTATATTTGAAAATTTGAAGGGTGAGAGAAAGGCTATTGTGCAATCATTTTTGGGTGTAACTTAATGTCTGAATGAGGAAATATATCATCCAGGCCCTTCGTTGGTGAATGTGGTTGTATAATATTCCTCATAGCCTCATATCAAATGTGTGCATAGCCCATAGAACGGTACTTGTACAGGGATGTGCTATATATGAAGTTAGCTATTTTATCACCTTCAGCAGTAGCATAAGAGGGCTTCTATTTCCTTGTACTTTATGATGACTCTATACCATTTGAAGAAAATGATACTGTATTATCTTCCCCTGCCTTGCTGATTAGGGAAGTGCCCGCGGATGTGAAGGTGGGGCAATGTGCATCGGAAGGAGAACCACATTGGAGAATCTCCTAGATATGCAAAACAAAACATTCTTTTCTAACACAACTCAGATTTTCAAGTTATTCTTACCATAACTGACTATACTTATTGTAGATCTATGAAGAACCTGGTCTCTTCCTAGGACCAGGGAGGGCATCACTGAGGCCGAGAAGACAACATAGATTTGGTGCAAATACTACCTGACAAAACAGCACAGTATAAAGTATAACATGACTGTACTAGCCATACTCACCGACTATTCATACTATAAATTAACTGTAACAGCATTTCTGACTAATAAATGACTATTGGCAGTGCGATATAGTACGTTAAGAACTGACCACAGTCTTCACCAGTTTCTAGCTTTCAGAGTAGTAATTTCTTCACTCTCTATTTTCTTATGTATAAAAAATAAGTGAGGCTATCATTTATTACAAAGGATTAATATGACAGTGGGTAACGTAAACATGTCAGAGTGTTTCACATGTATTATTTCTCAATAGTTATTACTAGTTTTAATATTAAATTTGTTATTTTTGTATGAACTAAATATATCAGAGAGCCTTTTGATAGCCAACAAAATCAGTGGAAAATTTAGTTTAAACTTTTTTGGAAGTCCTTATCTGTAGGTGGTAGAGTTGATGGTGTCTAAATCAGAATAATTTCTATGGAGGAAACTTTTACAATAGATTTCAAAATTAAAAATAACTGTGCCTACTAACCCAGCTTTCAGCTTCTAGTAATTTATTCTGCATGTATACATGGACCTATATGAAAATATCAATGTTTATACATACCCATGAAGTGTTATTTATAATAGCAAAGAAAGACAAACAAGTGAATTTAAGTAGCTATCAACAGAGAATTATTTAAAGAATGATAAATTCATCCTAACACACTAGCAGACCATTTTTAAAATGAGGTTTTCTGTACATATTGATGTAGTGATGAGTAAAGAGTGTTAGATGTGAAATAAATATAATATAGAGTTACTTGCTATTCGTATAAAGAAAAAATATATGCACAAAATGTCTTTGGAGGATGGAGGAAGCAAAAATAACTGAGAACACTGCCTTTGGTAGAGGGAGTTTGGGAAGAAATCATTGAATGAGGGATGTGTTTTTCATTATATTTCCTAAGGTAGATCTATTTATTTTTATTTTTTACCATGTAAGCATATTACTTATTAGCATAAAATAGATAAAAGTAAATATGATGTTTTAGACATAGTTTTATGATTATAGTGTCAATAAAGGGCATTTATGGCTAAATAGAGTGGTTGACATTGACACGAGATTTTCGATACATTTATAAATGAGTCTTACATAGATAAAAAATTATTCAAAATAATTTTATGTCTTTAACTCTTTTGGGAGGATAGCTGGAAAGGGAATTTTCAAATTTTAATTTTTTGAGGAATTTCCTTACTGATTTCCATAATGGTTGTACTAGTTTACTTTCCCACCAACAATGTAGAAAGGTTCCTTATTCTTCCCAGAGCCTTATCAGAATTTGTTATTATTTGACTTCTTGATGATAGCCATTCTTTCTGGAGCATGATGGAATCTCAGTGTTGTTTTAATTGGTATTACTCTCATGGTCAGACATGCTGAACATTTTTTAATGCATGTACTATTTTAAAAAATTGAAAAATATTTGATGTGGACAATAAAATATATTTAGTGTCAAAACTAAATATATTAAAGTTGCTGAAATTAGAAAAATATAATTGTTTTGTGCCTGCAACTTATTCCTCAAATTTTTATTCTGCTGATAAATAATAAGTTTATTGGATTTTAATAATTATTTAACTATGTTTGCTCACATTTTCAAACTTAATTATGCATCTTTAAACTTTATACAATAAGGGCCAGGGAGATAGCTCAGTGGCATAAGCGCCTGCCCGGCAAGCACGAGGTCCTGAGTTCGACTCCCGGAACCCACATAAAGGAAAAAAAGGGTCGGTGATATCGCTCAGTGGCACAAGTGCTTGCTGGCAAGTGCAAGGTCCTGAGGTCGACTCCTGGTACCCACATAAAAAATAAATAAATAAATTTTACACAATGAAGTTATAATATATTGTTTTATATATTTTAAAACACTTCAATTCTCTAGACTAACAATTAAAAACTAAATTGCTGAAATTCTAATAGATCAAATTTATATCACCAGTTAAAATTTTATTTAGGCTTTAACTTAAAATGTATTACTTAAATCAGCTACTTAATTATATTTTTATTTTTTCCCCCCAGGGATTTACCCCCCGAACCAGTGCATACTAAAAACATGCTCTACTATTGAATTATACCAAACATTCCTCCACAATTTTTAAATCTCCTTTAAAAGATGATCACTCTAGCAGTCAAACTACCTTAAGCAATGTATGTGCAAGAATAACATGATGATATCACACAGAATCTTGGACAAATTAGGTGTTTATTTTCCTTTGCAGGGAGACTAAGTGACTTGATGAAGTTCATTTAACTAGATAATAATAGAATTAGATGCAGGTTTTTCTAATGTAGCTCTTATAACCTCTACACTGTGCCAACAATTTTACTACATAATACCAGCCACTGGTAAAAAGGTCTTTTATTAATTTATATATTTAAAATTTAATGAGTAGAGGGCTAACTTCAAATGCAGTTGGATACTGGGCTCAAACGATATCATTAGTTTCCTGTTTCAGACTCAGTCTCTTTTTTTATATTTTGGAAAAAATAAAACAAAATTTCAAAACAATAGGAGAATAACAATAGTTAAAACATTGTGTATTGTTATCTTCAAAGTAGTTAATCAGAGTAGAAGATATGGGCATAAAAAATTCTCCAAACAATATTAGTGCAAACCTTGCTTTTAAGTGAACTAAGAGGAAGTAATAGTATAAATCTCTTGTATTTTTTTTCCTTTTCCCTTCCCACCTTTCCCCTTTAAACAATCCAAATATCCATCAACCAAGGAATGGATAAAAAAGATGTGGTCTTTTTGTACAGTGGAGTACTACTCAGCCATAAAGAAGGATAAACTTAAGACTTTTATAGATAAATGGATGCAACTTGAGACCATACTCATAAGTGAAATAAATCTGACTCACATGTATAAACATCATGTCTCTCTGGGTGAGAAACTGAAAGAGTAAATAAGGTCCACACTCACTCTCTTGCATCTCTACTTCCTTAGTATTTGCTCCTTTTTTTCTGCTGATAAAAGCCTTGTGTCTACCTAGTATCTAATTAAATGCATACTTTTTTTCCCCTGGTACTCTTCAGCAAAGCCTCATCACATCAGCTTGGTTTTTACCAATATCCATATATCTGAAAAATAACCAGGGACATTAAATATACTGATTCACATACAGAAGTCAAGGTTATACTTTGGAATGAGCAGCTATAATTTACTAAATCATGTGAATTGAGAGTGCAAATAGGTACGTGTACAAAGGAAATGTTAGGTTTGTGGAGGTCGAAATAGGGAGAAGAAATCCTTCTTGTGATTTAAACAATTCACAAAGTGTGAATGTTTATGTTAATGTGTTCTTCTTCAAGGTGCCCTTTTTAAACATAAAGGGCATAAAGGGCATTATGTGTGTAGACAAACATAAATCAACTAAGTAATATTGATATTAAGTAGTCAATTTTTATAACTTTACAAATTTTGGTAGGTAGCATTAGTACATGATAACTGTGGGTCATATACAAGTTGGTTTAGTTTAAAAATTAATTTAGGTCCTTGATCCACTGTTGATTATATTAAAGGTGATTCTATTTTTTAAAAAAAATTTGGCCAAAATTATAGATAGAGCCACCCTAGAGCATCACTTAGTGGCATAAGTTAAGTACATGGTTCAAGAGAAAAAAACCCAAAATGATGCGGAGCTGTCAAAAGGACACAAAAGTCAACTTGAAAGAGCTTCTTTAGCCAAAGACAGAGCAATTTGAATAACAAAATATAGTATTATAAAATTATAAACCAAAGTATAAAATAAATTTCTGTAAGTCCATTCTGGTATAACAACTGCAGAATAGGCAAGTCTGCTGTGAAGTCATTACTCAGATACTAAGTCCCCAGAGAATTGCATAACTCACTGCTCCTTAAGTGGGAGCTGAAGAATACAGCTTGGAAAGTGGGAAAAGAAATGCTTTATAGTGAAGACAGCTGGCACACTCTTCCTTAGCCAGGTGACTAAAGGTAACATCAAGAGTGCTAAGTCATATCCTTAGTATGTGCACTTGGTATGCTGTGATAAGGACTGCACTTCATCATTACCGCTTTCCTCCCCTAAACATGTAATGTTAGACTAATCAAGAAAAAATTGGATCTCAAGTTAATTAATAATGTCTTTTCATTTGCTTATCAATTGTGAATAATACACCTCACTGATATGAATCACTGGCAAAACTGGGTGGTGTGGGAGTAAATAGAAATCCTGTATCATCCTTGAAATTTTTCAGTTAAATCTAAAAATAAACTAAAATGTTTATTTTCTTCTCAAAAAGAAGAGAGGCTACTTCTAACGGAAAAACACTGACTTAAAAAGTAGCAAGTCCTGCCAAGATAGGCTGATCACTGTGCAAACCACATTACTTTTGTTTTCTTTTTCAGATTACGTTTTGAACCTAACTCTTAAATTTGACCCTCATTTTAGTATTGAAAATTTAAGTGATATAATTTGATTCTTATAGTAATCAACTTTAAAGGAAGTAGTTCACCTTTAGTGCCTAAAGTGTAACTTGCTTTTTCTGTTTGTTTGTTTTGGGTTTTGTTTGTTTGTTTATTTTTGTTTTTGTTTTTGAGACAGGGTCTTGCTTTGTAGTGCAAGCTAGCCTTGAACTCAGTATGTGGCCCAGATGGGCCTTGAACTCACAGCAATCCTCCTGCCTCAGCCTCCCCAGTGCTGGTATTACAGGCATGAGTCACCATGCTGTTTACCTTGCTTTTTCATGAAAAAATTTAAAGGGAAAAATGCAAAAATAACTATTAAAATTTTTCTAAATATATGCAATTAACCTGAAAAATGGATAGAAAACCTTGAGGAACATTTTTTTTTAATTGACTTTTTCTAAGGCATTAGCAAATGACTTTCTGCTAGCATTCTCACATATTTACATAACTATGAATTGCAATATTTTCTTCCTCATATGTTCCTAGCTTACTCTGCTAAGAGGTCCAAGATATTTTATTAGCAATAATGCATGGAATCCTTGAAAACTTAAGGACATAAGAAAACTTAAAGGCACAACTACTTTATTCTTACACTTTTCTCTTTCCTATAACATTATCTTGAACATAGTTTTTTCTTGTTTTTATAATTGTTTTTAAAATAAATTTTATTATAAAATTTTAGATTAGCAGAAATTATAGATTTTAGACATATCCTGTCCCTGGTTTGTGATATTATCAATATCTTACATTATTATGCAACATTTGTGACAACTAATGAGCCAATGTAGGTACACTGTTAGAAACTAAACTCCATACATGATTCAGATTTTGTTAGATTTATCTCTTTCATTTTCTCTTCCACATTCCCATTCAAGGTACTTGGCATTTCTTCGTATTTCCTTAGGCCCCTCTTGCTGTGAAAATTTCTTAGACTTTCCTTATTTTTATGACCCCAACGGTTTTTAAAACAGCTTTATTGAAGTATAATTGATTAATATAAACTGCACATATTTATTGTATATAATACGGTGAGTTTGTATATATGCATACACTTGTAAAATCATTGCAATCAATATAATAAATGTACCTGTCACTTCCAAAAGTTTCCTCATTTTCCCATTGTGTGTGTGTGTGTTTGTGTGTGTGTTAAGAACACTTAACATGACATCAACAGCCTTAATTATTATTATTATTTTTTTTGCCTTTTTCAGACAGAGTTTCACTGCAGTTCAGCCTGGCCTTGAACTCACTTTGCAGCCCAGGGTGGCTTCGAACTCACAGCAATCCTCCTACCTCTGCCTCCTGAGTGCTGTGATTACAGGCATGCACCACCATACCTGGCAACAGTCTTAATTTTTTAAGGTGTACAAGCCAATCCAACATCAACACATCTTTAGAGCTTATTCATTGAGAGAAAAAGAAAGTTTTGAACCACTGAATAACAACTCCCCATTGTCCTCCAGTCCCTGGAAGCCTCCATTTTATTCTGTACATATGAACTTTTAATTATTTTATTTTGCACTTTTTGTTTTGTTCTATTTATTTTCTTCATAAGAGAGGGGTTTTTTGTTTTGTTTTGTTTTTTAGTTTCTGCTTCAAAGAGTTTTCCCAATGTGCATTGATTCATTTACATTATAGGTCATCACGGTTGAAAATTGTTCTGCTTTTATGAAAGTTTAGATTCAAAGTAATGATTAAAATCTATGTTTTTCTGAAATCCAGCATAATCTTTTGAACATATGTATGTCCCTTTTGTTCTTTTTCTGAAATGAAAATAACTGGCATTTTAGCTTTAAGAACAAATGAAAAGAAATCTCAAATCTAATTTGTCTTTGATTTGGGTCTTGGCTAATTACTAAGGTACCTTTCAACAATAATGGCTTCAAATATTTAAATACCTTGTGAAAGTGCACTTAATTAAGGGGCTGCTGCTTCTAAGAACTATGCAATTATTAAGGAATAAGGGAAGAATTATATGTCTGGATGCCAAGCTCAGAGAAAAATATCAATAATTTCCTCATTTTTCCGGTACATATAAATCAAATACAGAAAGGGTATAAGAATCATATGAATGTTAACTAAAAAATGCATACAAAATTTGAAAGGTTTTCATTGCATTTCACACTTAATTTGAATCCAACAAAATCCTCCTAAAAATAGTCACTTAAGGCGAAGTCTAGTTATATTGCTGTTATCCAGAACTTTGAGGAGCAAAAGAATTTCTATAAACTTCCTGGTTTAAAATTAATCATTATTTTTTATGTGGGTACCGACAGTTGAACTCAGCACCTTGCACTTGCCAGCAAGCACTTGTGCCGCTGAGCGATATCACCGGCCCTTTTTTCGTATGTGGGTACCGGGAGTTGAACTCAGGACCTCACGCTTGCCAGGCAGGCAATTATGCCGCTGAGCTATCTCACTGGCCCCAATCATTTGTTTTAAAACATGTTATTTTTTCATTTAAATTTCTATACTATGCCTTGAAATTTTAACCCAAAAGTAAAATCATATAGAAAGCCAGAAACTTCATAATACTTTGAGATAGATATTTTAATTTGGGTCTCTCGAATGATAAATGATATTGAACATTTTTTCATATATTTATTTGCCATTTGTATTTCTTCATCTGAGAAGTGTGTATTCATCTCAGATGCCCATTTTTTGATTGGGTCTTTGAATTTGAGGGGTCTGATTTTCTTCATTTCTTTATATTTTCCAGATACAAGTCCTTTGTCTGAGAGACAGTTGGCTAAAATTTTTTTCCCACTCTGTAGGTTGTCTTTTCACTCTGTTGGTGATTTCTTTTGATGTGCAAAAGCTTTTTAATAAGATGAGATCCCAATTATTGATTCTTTGAAGTATTTCCCATGCAGTTAAAAAATGTTCAACATCATTGGTCACTTGCAAGATGCAAATTGAAACAACTCTGAGATTCCATCTCACCCCAGAAAGAATGGCTATCATCAAGAAATCAACTAATAACAGATGCTGGTAGGGCTGTGGTGAAAAAGGAACCCTTCTGAGTGTTTGTGGGAGTGTAAACTGGTACAACCACTGTGGAGATCAGTGTGGAAATTCCTCAAAAAACTAGGACTAGAGGTCCCATTTGAGCAAGATATTCCCCTTCTGGATATCTTCCTGGAAGAATTAAAAACATCATACCACAGCGATATATGTGCACCCGTGTTTATAGCAGCACAATTTGTAATGGCTAAATCTTGGAAGCAACCCAAATGCCCATCAACTGAGGAATGGATAAAAAAGATGTGGTATTTTTATTCAATGGAATACTACTCAGCAATAAAGAAGAATAAACTTGAGACTTTTATAGGTAAATAGATGCAACTTGAGACCATACTTATAAGTGAAATAAATCAGACTCATCATCTTCCTGGTGTGAGAAATTGAAAGAGTTTATAAGGTCTAAAATGTACAATAGATATTTTGAAATGGGGAGAAATTGTTCAAAAGGTAAAAGGAACTAGGATGGGTGAAAGGAAAGGACGGAAGGGAAAAGGGAAAAATTGCAAGTCAGTTATACTATTAGTGTCTCTTAGTTAATTGAAAGGGAAGGTTTATGCTAATATCAATTGGAGAAATTTTTATGCCCATATCTTGTTTTCTGAGCAACTACTTTAAAGATAACAATATGCAATGTATTAACTATTGTTATTCTCCTACTTTTGTTATGAAATTATGTTTTACCTTTTTTCATAAAGTAAAAATATGAAAAAAAGATAGATATTTACTTGTAGATTTTTTATCCAAATCTTCCTGCCATACAACACACAGTTGCCCTTTCTATATACACAGCCCTAGCAGTACTAAGAGTCTGATGGTTGAAGTGAACATTTAGAAACTCTACAAAGTAGAAAACTTATTCCATATAGATTGAACAACAATCCTCTTTTTTCTCCTCATCTTCTTCCTCCACTTCGTCTCCTTCTCCTGTAAGTACTGTGATTTCAATATTTAACAGACACAAAAGCTTATGCTTTGAAGGCTTGGGCACCAGCCTGTGGTGTGACTGGCAGATAGCGAAACCTTCAGGAGGTGGGGTCTACTGGAAGGAAGTTAGGTCATAGAGAACATGTACATTACTTAGAGGGGATTTGGGGATCCAGAACCCCTCCTGGTCCTTATTCCTTTCCTCTTGGCCACCACCATGTGAACAGTCTTCCTTTGGCACATTCTCCACCATAATGTACCTGTGCTCCCACAAACCCAAAATGGTAGGACTGAGTGACCACAGACTAAACCCTCTGAAACTGTGATCCAGAAGGAATCTCTCCTCCTTATAAGTTGATTATTGCAGGTATTTTGGCATAGTAAAACAAAGCTGACTAACATAGACAGCCAAAGCTTTATTTTGGCTTAGCTTTTTTTCTACTACTTCCTATGGTATTCCTTTTACTTTCTTTCCATGCATCACTTAAATTTCAGTAATAACAGTACCACATTTCATTTCACATTTTCTGCACACCATCCTTCCATATGAAGATAATGAAGATCCTCAACTACAGAAGCAGTAGCTTGGAATCACTGAGTTTGACAATTTTAGACATTTAATGTAAGTGGGATCATTTCCTTCAATAATTGGCTCTTACATTTAAAATTACATCCTTCACTTTCACCCATGTCATGGTATATGGCAGAATTCCCTTTTTTAAGGCTGAAAAAATCCTACTGTATGCATATACCACATTTATTTACCTATCATATGTTGAGGTACATTAAGATTGCTTCCATTTTTTGAGTAGAGCAGTTATAAAGTGATATCTCATGTGGTTTTGATTTGGATTTCCTCAATAATTAGTATATTGAACACCTTTTCACGAACCTGGTGGCCATTTTATATGTAATATAATTATTGTATGTAGAAAATCATAAAGATTCCACAAAAAACTGTTAGAACTAATAAATAAATTCAGTTCCTTTGTAGGATACGAAATCAATATACACAAATCAATTGCATTTCTACACAGTCACAACAAGCCATCTGAAAAGAAATTAAGAAAATGTTCTTACATTAAAATCAAAGTAATAAATACTTAAAGATAAACATAATCAAACAGTGAAAGATTTGTACACTAAAAAGTACAACAAATTAAAAGAAATGAAAGAAGACACAAATAAATAGAAAGATAACTGTACTTATGAAATAGGAGAATCAATATGGTTAAAATGCCAATTCTACCCAAAGTGATTTGGATATTCAATGCTAGATCCATCAAAATTTCAATGGCACCTTTTTACATAAATAAAAATGATCCTCAATTTCCTATGGAGTCACAAAAGCCCCTGAGTGGCAAAAAACAAACAACCTTGCTTCATGGTTCACATTAGAAGATAAATATTTTTTTGTTTTGAAGACTATTGCCCCAAAAACGCTCCTACCTCCTCTCCATATTCCTGACAGTTTTGATGGGGAATGATAGACATTAATTGATGATTTTTGATTGAGTGAGATTAACCTAGAAATTGTTCTAAGTGGGAGAAATTTAGAACCTCATCCTTTTTAAAAATTTCTGCTCTGATCCAATGTGCAACAGCTGAACAGTGGTGTACTAGTCAGTTTTCCCTTTTCTGGACACAATACAGACACCTACTAGTTAAAGGAGAGGCTTAAATGTCTCATGGTTTCAGGGGATTCAGTCTATGGTCAGTTCGCTCCAAGACAGAAACATCATGGTTAATGGGCATGGAGGAGCAAAGTTACTTACAGCAACTAGGAAGCAGAATAGAGAAACAGTGTCATACATATAGGGACCTCATATAGTACCCAAAGTCACACCTCAATGACCCATCCAGACCCAACAAGGAGTGTGCTTTGCTAGACGTTTCTTAATCCAATAAAGTCAACATATCAGGTTCAATGATCACAAATGGCTACAAGGCATTTGCTGTTTGGCAAAATGTTCCTTGGGAATCACCATTTTTCTTTTCTCTATATTAAGACTTTGCTAAAAGAATAACCATCAGCATATGTTATAGAAGTTAAAGATTCTGCTTTCTCAATCCTGGGAAAATAAGTTTTCCCACATTTGTATACTCTCTAGAACATATAGGGTGAACAAACTCATCTACAAATTTATTATATTCAAGCAGGAAGTGAGCAGTACCATGTGGGGTTTGTGTTATGACTGTCACACTAGTGACAATAAAAATATAGTTTTTTTTTAGTGGCACTGAAGTTATTTTGCTATCCTTTCACCCTATATTTTAATACTTAATTGGTCCAGAACATAGATAAGAAAACAGAGAAATCTAAGGTCTATGAAATAACCTCACCATCTTATAAAGCCAAACAAAATAATTTATGGTATGATAAATCATACCATAATCATCCCAACTCATACCAAAATCATTTCAAGTATGGTAGCTTGAAAAGAAAGGAAAATTATCATATGATTGTAACTTATTATCACAACAAAATCAAAGTTTTTGAAATAACAGCCAGATGTATTCTACATATATACAAATATTATTTCATTATTATGAGTTCTGGTACCATGCAAAATACTAATGAAATTCTCAACTTGTTTAAAGTTTGTAACAAGCTTACCTAGCTTTTCAGAGTGGACTCTGATGCCAATTATTTTCCTTCTCTTTCTTCCCAGTATATGTTCAATATAAAACTATGCTTTTAATTAACTTCTGCTCAGTAAATAGATATTCAGATGCACATTTTGTGCATCAGAATCACAATTAATGCTGTAGGGTTAGTTTTTGCAACGTTATTCTAATTAAAATACTTTCAGCTGTATTTGGCATGCATTAAAATGTCAAGTAATTGACAGCCCATAAGTGAAAAATTGATCCAATTATCAAGCCAGCTAGAACTTTTTTTTTTCTTTTTTCAACTGCTAAGATTTATTATGGCCATTAGAATTACTGATGTTTATATGTTTGCTTCTAGTAATTGAAATTCATTTAACTTTGCCATGCCTTCTGTGGGATAGACAATTACTCAATCTTTGAAATGCACATTTAGAAAGGCCTCCCAAATCTCTCTTCACATGGAGTAGATAAGCATGCTTTCATCGGAGTTTAGGGAATAGATTTTTCTTTTCATGTCTCCAGATGGTCCTTCTGGTAATGAGTCACAGAGGAACACAGCTTGTCCTAAGATATGGCTTTTACGCAATGTGTTCTTTTAAATTAATAATATAAATCTTTAGTAAATTAAGTAACTTAAGTCATGCAAATAAAGTAAAACAGAAGAATATGTAATAAATATTACCTTCTAATTCTATCCCTTTAATTCCTCTCTCTTAAAATGTAATAAAAATGTTTAATACTCTCAATAAATGTCAGCCAAGTAAAACCCCAAATATCAATTCAATAGATGCTTGAGAGGAAACTAATGTAGAACTATGACTAATAAAATAAAAAATAAGAAAAATTGGAGGATTCATGTCTGCTGAATTATTCATATTGAACTTTTTGATCTTTACTATAGAAGAATTAATACATATTGTTTATAAAAATCTTTTTCAATAATATCACTAATTAAAAAGTCATGCTGGGTTGTAGGTTTTAGATATTAAATTTATATGGATTAGTGTATAATAACTATAGCTGGAATAAATATAAAACTCACTTGTTATAAATATCATAGACATAGTATTCCAATGATTGCATTTTATATAGATTTAACAAACATATCCAAAACCCACAGAAGTTTTGCCTTATCCAAGGCCTCAGAGTAACATTTATGTCTTAAGTCAAGGTCCTCAGCTTAGTACCCAGTGCCTTCTACCTCTGCCTTTCCACTTATCCCACCACTTTCCTGAGAACCCAGCATCTCAGCCTTTCATTGACATCTTTATCAATCCCATATGTTTACTTTTCCCTCCTATTTTCTCATTCTCCAGTAATCTTTACTTTGTTCAAAATTCCAAGAAGATCAGGCTCAAAATTTGCTTTGACTAAAACATTCCGGTTTGAAGCCATATCAGCAACTGCAAGTATATATTTTAAATTTCACAGAGTGCTCCACTTATGAGAGAGTATTCACAGTAATTATGTTCTATTAAGTCACAGTAAACACTAAGTTGAAAAGTATTGAATTATTGTTTCTTGATAATATAAAGATTAATATTTCCTGGGAACCTCTATTACAACATTTTCCTCAACAAATCAACAGGCTTGTTTCATGAATGTTTCTGTTTCGAGTCATCTTGTATTTAAGGATTTAGGGCATCTCTGCAGAGCGGACTTGGTGGGATCTTTTAAAGAGCAAAATCACCAAGCAAAAACACAGTAAGGAGAAAAACATGACTTTAAATAAATAGAAAGTAAAAGAAATTTTTCTGTGGCATGAGAGCTGGAATAAGACGGTAGAGTAATGAATGCCTTATTCAGCCTCATCTAGAACCGTGTGCATTAACCAATTCCAAATGTTCTGGGTGCTCCCTGAGTGCACAAAAACCCTAGAATGAAAAAGCCTTGAATAATGATATTGGTTGACAAATTTTGCCAAGTAGAAAAATTCACAAAAATTCACTCTATAAATAATGATCAACTATATATTTCTTAGTTGCTTCAATTGTTTTGTTTTGTCTCCATAACCACATCTTGCCCCAATACTAAGGATAGTTAATTGTAATACTTTCAATACATATTTGCTGAATGTGAACTTACATTAAATCTCACTTTGACACAACCTATCATAATTGTGAATATCTCTATCAAACTATTTTGATTAGAGGATATCTTGCCTTCTGGAAACAGGGATTTAAAGACCTCAGAGTAAAATTTATTTAGAATTTAAAATTAAAATACGAAGTATAAGTCTAATTATATCAGTGATAACTTTAGAGAAAAATATGACTAAAATTATTAAACAGTTGGTAGTATAATTCTGGAATAAGTCACTGGACAGAGTCTATAGAGGGAAATACAGCAATATGAAAACTATAATTATCTCCATATGAGATGAGGTGGTAGAGATAGGAATTAGGACAGCAATACAAAAGGAGCTATCAGAGAAATATTTTTCAAGATTCCATTTGAAACTTACTCATCTTGCAACTGTTTTGAGATTATCAATCCCAAATAAAATATTTTGTACTTGGTCTAACATTTGGCTTATAAAATTTAAAGGAAGTAGAAGAAAAGACTATTCTGTAAATATAAGAAATCAATGAAGCTAGACAATAAAAGAGAATACTAACAACAATGAAGATATGTATTCCTGGAGAAAAATCATAGTAATATATAATGGATAAGATTTCTATTTTTAAAAATATAGAAAATTGAAATTTGCTTAAAAGAGAATGAATTATATTCAAAATGGTTTTTAAGCATTTTGCTGAATTTCTTGAACTTCTACTTTAAACTATTTCCTTGGGGAGTATAAATGGAACTAACAGATGTTAGTAAAAATGACTGTGACTTAATAAGCTTCTCAAACAAAGCTAAGAAAGTTCCTAAGTCCACAATAATTGCTTATTTGTGTGAAAAAGGGTCTGAAAATCACACCTATCTCTCTCTCATCTTTCTCACTAAAATGACCCTTCATAGATTGCTAAACATTCACCAGGCTACCAAAGTATAAAGGAAGTGATTTTTGCTTTAGTTTTCTCATGATTTGTGGGTTTTGTTTTTGTCCATCACTGAATGCATTGGACAGTTTTCATGAACTTGATCTTCCTGTAAAAAAACTGAACTATATCACATTCAAATTCAATTATGAAACACTGCCTTGTTTCCTGTTTAATTAATATCTATGTTCAAATTGTTCTCAAAGATGACTCCTGTGTTGTTTCCTTTAGGTAATTAATATACAGTACAATCTGCTGACTCTTATGGAATATTCCAAACCTTGTGGATTGTTAATATTAGCGAAAGCTGATTTATTTTATAACAGGCATAAAAATTAAACTGACCATTTTTCAATTGTTTATCTGTCCATTGGGAGGAGCCGTTGCCCTTCAGGAAGAGAAAAAAAATGGGTGCTGAAAAATTGTCTCTTTTATTTTGATCCTGTATGAGGCTTTTATGGCTCTGGACCAAAATTCATTGTAGGAAACATAGGTGTGTTAGCAATGTCTGCGTTATAACTAACTCTATCACAAAGCAGTTCCTTTCAGTGAGGCAAGCTCTGTTACTAACAGGTCACACTATGCAATATTAAACTATTTATTTCAAAAACAAAAAAGCTAAGTTGAATTACATGGTTGTTTGTTTATAGATTGCACAAAATATGAAAATATTAAATTTAATTAGCAATATTGAAGTAGCATAGGATTAGAAATTGAGCATTGACAGGCTTACTTAGAAAATTATCTTTTAATTTTTTTCCTGGAAAACAATTTTTATTTCAAAAGTGGTGCAAAAGAGTAGGTATTGGTACATAAAGCATGGACAATAAAGTTAATAGAGAATAAAGCTTATGAACAATAAAATCCTCATGTCCAAGTTCTCCAAGGAATATCCAAGTTTAATAACTCATTGAAAGAGCAAACTTCTATTGGTTATCTGCAGCACTCCTTAACAAAACAAAATGTATCATAAATGATCTGTCTTATAGTCCTCATCATTGCAGATTAAAAAACACTGTAAAAGATCAATTTAAAAATTTGTCCTTGGCCGGTGAGATGGCTCAGTGGCTTAAGCGCCTGCCCGGCAAGCGCGAGGACCTGAGTTCGACTCCCGGAACCCACATACGAAAAAGGGGCCAGTGATATCGCTCAGCGGCACGGGCGCCTGCTGGCGCACGAGGTCCTGAGGTCGACCCCCGTTACCCACAAAAAAAAATAAAAAAAGAGGGAGTACATAATGACAAAGGAGTTGTTTCTCCAAGAAGATATAATAATTCTTACTGTGTATATACCAAACAGCAGATTGTCAAAATATATCATGCAGAAAATGGATAGAATTACAAGTAGATTAATCCACTATTAGAGTTGGCGGCTTAAACTTTCCTTTTTAAAATTTTATTTTATGTCATAGTACTTGTTAGCAATTCATGCAGTTTACAGTCATTGTGAGGATTGGTTACACGTACATATTACAGTTTTTTTTAATCCTCTTTCCCTTCTCTCCTTCCCCCCTCAGGCTCCCTATCCCCTTTTGCATATTTGTTGCTATTATTTGTCTTAGCTCATGTTATGGCATATAGTGTTTACATTAATTGAGGTTATTAGGTTCCTGAATATGGCACATCTTTATTCCTGTCAATTCCCTTTCCCCTCCTCCTCACCCCTTGCCTTTGTTCCCTGGGGCCCCTTCCCTATTGCAAGAGATCCATCTCCCCTGGTTCCTTTCTATCCCTCCCTTATTGTCTTAGTTTGCACTTTGCCTCACTCAAATGAGATATGCCATATGGTATTTAAGCTTGTGTGTCTTGTTTATTTCACTCAACATTATATTTTCCAGGTGCATACATTTTCCTATAAATGTATCAAATGTGTCATTCTTTATAGCTGAGTAATATTCCATTGTATATAAATACTACATTTTTTTTATCCAGTTACCTGTTGGTGAGTATATAGGCTGCTTCTAGGATTTAGCGATTATGAATTGTGCTGCTATAAACATTGGTATGCATGTATTGCTCTACTATGATGACGTAAGCTCTTTGGGGAAGATACTGAGTAGAGGGATAGCTGGGTCATACGGAATTTCTAATTTCAGTTCTTTGAAAAGTCTCCATACTGATTTCCATAATTGTTGTATTAGTTTGCATTCCTATCAACAATACAGGAGGGTTCCTTTTTCACCACACCCACCCCAGCATTTGTTATTGTTTGATTTCCCAATGATTGCCATTCTTTCCAGAGTGAGATAGAATCTTAGCATTGTTTTAAATTTCATTTGTCTAATGGCCAGAGATGTTGAACATTTTTTCATATATTTGTTGACTATTTGTATTTCTTCCTCTTAAACTTTCATTTTAATAATTGACAGATACAACATGTAGAAAATATATAATGAAATACTTGAACCAATGAGCACAGCAATCAACTGTATTTAATTTACATTTATTGAACAATTTCAAAAAAAACAACAGAATACATATTCTTCTCATAGGAAACATTTACCAACAAAGACTAATATGGGCCATAAAATAGATCTTAAAATACTTAAAATAATAAATATGAAACAAAATGATCTCTCAGATCACAATAAAATATGCTCTCAGTCCAATATCTGTATAATACAGAACTCTTAAAAAATTTAAATATTTGAACTAAGTGAAAATAGAAATAAAACTCAAAATTTGATAAATGTGACAAAAGGATAATACTTGAGGGAAATTTATAGCTTCAAATCCATATAGAGAAGAAAAAATTCTGAAACAGATAACATAAATTTCCATGTAGAAGGAAAAAGAGGAGCCAACTAATTATGAAGTAAACCCCAAAGATAATTTTTATTGGAGAAATCAATAAAACTGAAAACAGAAAATTGATAAAGAAAATCAAGAAAAAGAAATGCTAGTACTTTTAAAAGGTAACTAAAATATTATAAACTTGTAGCCAAATTAAGGAAAAAGATAGTAATCAATATCTTAAACAAAAGCAGGTCCATCACTACTGATCCTTTGAACATTAAAAAGAATAATTAATTAATTATGAACAACTCTATGCCCTCATATTTGATAATCTAGATGAAAATGACTGATTCCATATAGACACACATTACGAAAATAGGTGTGAATGGATGATCTCAAAAGACCTGTATCTATCAAGGACATTTACTCAATAATGAATAACCTTCTGAAACAGAAAGCAACAGGCTCAGATGGGTTTACTTATGAATTTTATCAAACATAGGATTGCTGTGAAAAAAGAAAAGTTAACATTTTAAAAGAGAAGAAATAGAAACTTTTTAAAAATGAACAATGCATTTTATTTAATGTAGATTTGAAGAAATCACTCAAAAACATATTACGAAGACAACATAGTATGAGAAATAATACAGTAAGAATGGTAGAATAGTTCGATAAATAGATACTGGGGAAATGGGAAGAGAGTGAATATAAAGAAAAAGGCAGAGAACTTTCCAGACTGTAAGATTATCATGAATATTAGTATTTCAAAAAGCACATAAAATATCAAGCAGGATAAATTTTAAAAATCTAATAATGTAACAACATAATAAAACAAGAAAACTTTTAAAACAACTGCACAGAAAGATTATCTATTTATTAATCAGATTTACAGATTTCTCATCAACAACTCTGGATGTTAAGGAAACAATTACTGCAATGAAGCGAGTGAAAAAATATTATAAAAAACACTTTTATGTTAGAATTTCACATACTCAGTGAAGCTATTCGTTTAAGAAAAAGTTGAAATAAAGTCATTTTCATTCCAATAAAAACAAGGAGAGTTTACTCTTAATATACTCTGAAAAAACTCAAAAGATTTTTCAGGCTGTGTTAAACTATAGGTGTGTTTTCACGGATCTGTCTGGAAATCTGTTGATTTCATTCAGGAAATCTTCCTAGACAGTGTTCTTCAAGTACACCTTTTCTTATCATCATTTTTAACGTTAGGTGAATGTCAGTGACATCTTACATGCTTAGCAGGTTCTTATGCCCTATTCTACAAATGAGTCTTTTTCTAAATGATATAACTTAAATTTATCATTTACATATTTCTCTCTTGTTTCTCATGTAAATTTTATTATAGTTTTGAATTGTGAGTTATTTTTTCATTTTAGTTTTTTCATTTTATTTATGCCTCTTTGCACTTTGTCATATTAAGCTGTTTACAACAATCTTTTATGTCAGAATATTCTTCCTTTAATAACAATTCTTTATGTCAGAATAGCGTTATCAATTTAAATGTTCATCTTCAGTTTTTAAATTTGCACTTCATTATATTGGTCCTTTTCAGGGTTTTTTTTTTTTGTGGGTACTGGGGGTCGACCTCAGGACCTTGCGCACCAGCAGGCGCCCGTACCACTGAGCGATATCACTGGCCCTTTTTTCATATGTGGGATCCAGGAGTCACACTTGGGCCCTCGCGCTTGCCAGGCAGGCACTTACACCGCTGAGCTATCTCACCGGCCCTCCTTTACAGTTTTTAAAAATGCTTTTAGTACTTTATTCCAACTCCAGAAAGAAAATATATACTTGTCAATTTGGTAAATTTAGGAAAATGGTGCAGGATTTCCAAATACAAGGTAGAGACGATGCATAAATTTGAAAATTTTCATGATTGACCAAGTTAAGGATTATTCATTTTTAACTCTTTGTTTATTGCTTATACTGATCAATGGTTTTGATTTTGTCAGATATGTACATGCACATATTTTGGTCATTTTCACCCATCAACCCTTTCCTTTCCACTTTTTAATAATAAATCTGAAACAGACCATAGGACAATCACTTTATTCATATCCAAACCAGGATTCTGCAATTTCTCATTATTTTACTGATACTTTCTAGTCTTTCCAAATTGCCTTTGCAACTTTTACAAAGAAACTTGATCATGTGACTATGTTGTTAGACATTTACAGTGTTTTGGAAAATTAGTATATGGTTTATTAGCATATATTTGCAGTACATAGGATACATTTCTTGTGAGGAATTGGTATATGTACCCAATACATCTTCAAACCTGTTTTCACCCATTTTTCTTTCTCTTACTGCCCCACTCCATCCATCTGTTGATCCCCTTTCCATTTTTTGTACTTATTTGCAGTATATGTTTACATTCCTTGTGTGGAGTTGGTGGATTTACATAACAGATCTTAATTCCTTTTTTCATCCACTTTGCCCCCCTCCTTCATCTCTTGATCCCCTTCCCTTGTGAAAGATACATACACCAACTTCCTATTATCTTTATTTGCTCTTTATTTATACTTTGGGTTTCTCATATAAGAGAAACCATGTGGCATTCAAGCTTGTATGTCTATGTATATGCATATACATACTTCCGAAGAGACCATTAAGGCTATTTATATAAAATATGATGCATTGAACTTAATGTAACACTTCTATCAAATAATATTTAATAGATACAATGTTAATCATTCTTTCCAAAGCATTAATATATCGAATAAAACATGATAATGAAGAGATACTTTGGGATACTTGTTTTAAAATAAGTCAATGAAACAAAATGTTAATTTTTAAAAATATAAATGCTAAAGTGAACATGCCTTAAGATACCAGACAGAAAAAATGACATATATTTTGAAAGATAAAAATATTAATTTATTATTTCAAAAGTATGCATATGCAGAATATGGGGGTGGCCTTATGTGACTTAATTGACTATTTTTTTATAATGTTTCATGAATAGTAAAGGAAAGGCCTCCAGACCTTAATCATGAAGAACACTGATATATTAGTCTTCCATGACCTATAAAAACAATTGCAAGTGAAATTTACGGACAATGTGTATTAGTACTCATAATATAATATTTATAATTTTATCTTGTGAGCAGAATAAAACAAAATGAACTTTTTCCTATTTATCAGTTTGTGCTCATGCATTCTTTCCCCTCCATGCATAATTGAATTATCATCACACTATCATCAGGCTGAACTCTGTTATATGACTGTAATATTATATCACAATTGACCTGTTGATCTGATTTTCAGTTCTCCATTTGCCCTTGCCAACCTGTACTCATAATTTTTCATTTACAAATTGTATTTTGCACTCTTTTAATCTAATGTGTGTGTGTGAGAGAGGAAAGAGAGACCGAGGGAGAGAGAGAGAGAGAGAGAAAAGGAGAAAGCATGCAAGAGAGACAGCATGAGGTATATTGTAAAAGATTCATGAAAGATCCCTCACTACTACAAAGAAATATAAATTACTTTTAATCAGTGTTGGCTTTAGCCTAGTCAAAATTGACACAACAAATTAACAATCTAAATCTACCACTGGTCAACTTGGCTCATATATACATATCCTTAAACCATATTCCATCTTCAAATAAGTATAATAACAAGGTCATATTTCAGATAACATGATACCCATCTTGCATTCACCTACAAATATACTAAGCCATTCCCTAGAGGAGGTAGTAAAGTCCTTTAATGATGTTTAACCTTCTCCTGCTATCCCACAAATACTATTAACACTACTTAATACTGATAGTTACTACATTTTAAGTTACCCATTAAGGGAATAAGAGAAAAAAGAAAATAAAGAGTATATATTTCATATATACACCCAGGAACACATGCATATACACAAATGCATTCATAATAAAATAAGGAGGAAATACTGGTGAGACTTTAGTCCTTGTATCTGAGACAGGTCACATTACTCATAGACGGTATTTATATGTCAATTACCTATTCTACATTCTTCTTCAATTACCTATTCTACATTCCTTTTACTTTCAGCAAACACTCCAGAAATAAAATATAGACTAAAAATGCAAGTTCAATGAAGAGCTATTTTTAAGACAAAAAATTTGAAAAATATTTAGCTAGATTAAATGAAAAGAGAAAAATCTCAAATAAAGATAAATGACAAAAGCAGGAAACATCAAAGCAATTAAGGGTCATTAGAGACCCTTATATACAACTATACACCAAAAAATACAAAATGTGGAATAAATTAAATTTCTGGACATATACATCTTCCCAAGATTGAGCATGAAGAAATAGAAAACATAAGCAATTAATAAATATTTAGACTGAATCAGGAAATTTAAAAGCCTCTCATTAAAAAAAGACAAGGAACAAATGGCTTCATTGCTGAATTCTAGATTCAAAAAAGAACTAATACCAGTTTTTCTTAAATTATTTTGAAAAAATAAAAAGGCAGAAATTCTTCCAAATTCACTTTAGAAAGCCAGCATTACCCTGATATGAAAACCAGTCAAGGACAAAACAAAAAGGGAAAGCTCCAGGGCTGTATGATCAACAGTTACAAAAGCGCTCCACACAGTACTAGCGAACCAAATGCAACAGCACATGAAACCCGTTACATATTCAGGTTTTTTCAGAGAGTTGTAGCATTTTCCTGCTTCAGCAGTGCTTAGGGGAGCTTGACACTGGGCCTTCCACTCAGTCACCTTTTTTAGTACAGTGCCATTAGACTACCTAGGGCTCTTCTGCCACTCCAGCACCTTAAGGCCACAGCAGGGTCCCCCATACAGAAGCTCCAGAGCCACCCCACGTTACAGAGACTGTCATCAACTATCATACCACCTGGACTTCTCCATTGCTTACATCTACTTCTCTGTATCTTACTGCTTTAACCCTGATGAAGTGGCTTTAAAGAAATTTTCCAAATACTTTCTTTACTAATCTTAGAAGAGAGGGGATATGCTGAGAAAATGATGAAGTTGCAGATCCAGTGAAGTGGCTGGATCTTCCTTCAGGATATCAAGAAATCAGATTGTGATGAGTGAGAAAGTTGGATGAATGCAATGGAGCGTGCAAAGCCTTTGAAAACAACCATGAATTAGTCAGTAATGAAACTGTACAAACGGAGCACTGGGGAAAAATGACTTCCGCTTGTGTGATTTCACTGCAATTCGCAACCTTGATTGAGTAGGTAAAATTCAACAGAGCTGATGACCAGGTTATATGCTTGGGCAAGATGGGATCCAAAACTGGCATGGTAGCGTAGCTCTTTGACAGACAAGTACTGAGAGAGAGTGATAATGAGAACTAAGCCTTAGGTTAACTTTCCCATAGTCACCAAGGCAGTACCTAGATGTTGGGGTTAATTTTACCTTTTCTATAAATTGTATCAAAACATCCACACAACTTAATTTCCACCATTCCTTTAAGTAAAGAGAGTTGGTATTCCCCTTTCCTACCCTCAAAAACAGAGATTATTCACCATGATCAAGTGGAACTGATCTCAGGGATGCTGGGACTGTTCAACATACACAAATCAATAATGTGATACTCCACCAAAAGAATGAATCATAAAAGCCTAGGATCATCTCCATAGATGCAGAAAAAGAATTTGATAAAATTTAGCATCCTTTCATGATTAAAAACTTTAAACAAATTAGATATAGAGGAAACATATGTCAATGTAATAAAAGTAACTGAAGCATGATGTGAAGTTATTTCCAGAGATGGAGGATGAGTTATGTGGGTTTTACTAATTTTTAATTGGATTATCTAGAATCAGCTTGCTGCTGAAATTAACCTGGGCATTAAAAGGGGGATTGGTTAGTGTGGAAAGCTTGGGATTTAACATTAGACAAATGTGATCCAAATTCTTAGATATATCATTTGCCAGCTATGTAATCTAGAGAAAATTATTTAACTTTGTTCTTTAGTCTTATCAGTTCCAGGATGGAAATAATAATGCTTACCACAGATTAATGTCTACATTAAATGAGAGAGAATGTATTGAATAATTCCTAAGCTTTTGGGCATTGTGGGAATATATTATGTACTTGAAAGTCATAGTGACTTTATTATTATTACATGGAAATTTTTTCTTAGAAAGTGAATGGTTCTAATCTGTATAGGAAAGGATTTATGAAAATGATTGCAAATAACAGAATTCTTACAGTGGTTTTACCAAATCACTAATTTTGAGCAGCATGCAACACTTTATTCGCTTTATTAAAAGTACAGAAAAATATAATTTCTATCTATTAGTTTGAGAGCACAAGAAGATTAAATTATGAAAGAAAACTACTCTGAACATGTCTCTATCTGTTACTTACATTATGCTATACATACAATTGTTCTTAATTTTATCGACTATCTTTTTTCCTTCTTGGTAGCTCCATAGAGTAATGTGTTTATGTGTGGCTGTGTTACAAAAAAATCTTTTCACAAAAAATGTAGGCTTCAGGTGGTCCTTGTCCAATGACCTAAAGTGAGAGAACATGGAACATACAATGAGGATCTAGAAAGCTGACTGATGAATTAATAGCACATTAGAAAGAATTCTGACGAGCACGGGGCCACTTGAAAATGCATTTTGGTATAACAAAGAAGCAAACCTGTGTCTTTTACTATCAACTTAGCAAGGCTATAAATCAATTTTAACATAATCTTATTCTTTTTTATTTTACAAATATACAGCTAATAGGAATCATAGTCTTGCAATTCAGTACGAATGGTGTGTTTGTTTTATAAACACTTCATTGGGAAACTGTATTAGCAATATTGCATTTCCCCATTCCTTTTGCTGTGTGCTTGATCTTTTTCACCTGGGAAGTGTCTCAAATTGAAAAATAAACTAATAAGCAACTTCACAAAGTCCCTGAAATGAAGTTTCGTGAAGGCTAGTGAGATGAAAGAGTATTTGACTTATTCATTTCAATTCTGAGTATAACATGAGCAAATAAATTCTTTCTCAACAAATGGAGAATGCATATCACAGTTCCTATATTTATAGTTCTAAATTTGGAAAAGCAATTATTTTTCATAACTTTTCTGAAAATGGATAGAATTTGACTTGTATTTCCATTTATTTTGAGGGCACCTCTTTGTGTAATGTGTTGCATAATATGCTTTATTGGATTTTGTTATGTGACATTATATGGAAATTTGAGAGCAACTAGAAAAGATCTAAATGTAAGTGAGAAATTTTCACTTATTTCCTTTATTATAGGACATGTGACAGCAGAAATAAAAGGAATTTTAGAAAATTCATTAATATATCTATTTCCCAGTTTCTACTTCTTTTGAAAATCAGGAAGATTCACTCAACTTTAAATTTCAGTCTCTGTTAGGAGAATAAATTGTTTTTACTGTCTGTTTTTACAAATTCTCTTTAAGCCTACTATAAAAGTAATTTAATTATATTAATGAAAGCTACAAAGGCATTTTACCCTTCTCAACTCAGTTTTATTTGGATATGAATAAACTTATACCAAAGTCTCACTCAGCTAAAGTGTACACTTTGGGGAACAGAGCAGTAGAGAATAAACATGAACATTTGAAACTAGTCCAAATTTTACTACTATTAGGCATGGGTATTTTTTTTCAGTAAAATTGGCACACAATCTTTGTAACCATCTATAATAATTAAGTAATATAAATCACATAATATTTTTAAATGTTTGTAATTGTAAAATATAGTTCAAATAAAATATTTTTAACAAATTTAAAATATAATTCAAGCTTTGTGCACATGTAAGCAAATATTTCACTCATTTTATACAAATCTGGTTTTCATATCTCTAGAAATGGAAAAGAAATTTGTGGTATAGTCTTGGTGATTCATGTCATATAACATCAAACTAATTTTTTAATTGATTGTTTATTGGTACATTTTAGATATACATAATGATCACATTCATCATAGGGGATTTGTACCTGTACACCATATATCTTAATTCTTCTTTTTTCCCATTGTCCTGTCCTCCCTTCAACTCCTCTTCCCCTCCTTATTTACAAAAGCTTTGTTTTCATTTTTTCCTTCTTTTCTTGTTTTTTTTTCCTTCTTCCCTCCTCCCTAGTTCCCATTCCCATTTGAACATTTTCTCCCTTTTCCCAATATTTATTATACATTTTGGTCCTTATTTATATTTTTGGTTTCTCACACCAAAGAAACAAGAGCAAACTAATGTTTTGACTTGTGTTTATAATCCACTTCTTAAATAATCGTGGGTATATTTTACATTTACTTTCTAAACCAAAGCTTTAATAATGCAAATATTGACTTTAAGAATAATGATGTTTATTAAGATAACAAGCCAAAGAAAATAGGAAATATATAATAATGTAAAATGTGAATACAAAATGGTTAAAATTATAGGAAAAATATATACCAAATATAGAAAGATTTAAAGGAAGATGTCACAAGCTAAAGTGTCTAAAGAAATTTTCCTAGGCCAAGCTTGTTTTCCTGTATGTAGAATTATAAAATTAGCCAAGGGAAAATCATTTTATGATGAGAAAGCAATGAGAAATAGTTCAAAATTTATTTTCTGACAGAGATCAGAATGACTTATGGAAAAACACCTGGAAAGAAAAGTTGAGTAAAGTTCTGGGAAAGAGAGGAACTATGAAGTTAAAGAAGCCTTGAACCTAGAGGAAATATCACTGTAATGTTCAATAATGATAGGGTAGTTAAGTCATCTAATGACAAGTTTAAAAATTTGCCCAGGAAATAGTTTTAACACCTGACAAATCAGACTTCACATTACAAACAGGAATTAGTGAAATAATGTTTCCCATTTATTCACCATTATGTAATCTACAATTGATTTTCTTCATGGTAAAAATAATCCACAATACTGTCACAGTTACTTTCTCGTTGCTGGGACAAAATATCCAACACTCACAAGTTAAAGGAGGAAAGGTTTATTTTAACTCATGGCTTGTAGAGGTTTCAGTCCATAATTGGCTGGCTCCAAGATAGAGTGGCGCAACCGAAGGACATATCAGAGGAGAAACAGCCTATGACAGGGCAGGCAGAAAGTAACAAGTTACTGCAGCAGGAAGCCTCCCTTTCCCTTTTATCCCACCAAGGCCACAAGCCCTTTGGGTGATGCCATCCACAACCAGGGCGGGCCTGCACATTATCCATACCCAGAACTATGCTAAATCAATCAGTAGACTAACTTAGTTATAACACCATTAATCCATATTCACACACTGTTAATCCATATTCACATACCATACTTCCAGACACCTCTGGAAGTCCCATCTCTGAGTCCATGAGAATTTGTGGGGACTTCTAGATACAAGCCATAATACTGACTAAACATAGATTAGCTTCAAGAAACTGGTGGCATATTGAAGGAAGAAAAATGATTGAGTTCCATCTGAAGGCTTTACTTTTTTAGACTAGGGTTTTTCATTTTGTTTTTCTGAAATTCCTGTCACCTACTCCTATTCATGGTGATAATGCACCTGGAAATTCTCAAGGATCTTTTCAGATGTTATTGTGAACCAGTACAATATTATCATCATAATAGTTTTATTTTTTTAATTTACATAGAAAATTTACTTTATTTAAAAAGCATGTATAACATGTCCATGACATAAAATGCTAGGCATAGATTTTAAAAATAGCACAATGGAAAATATAAATACCTATTTTCTTTTGCTATTTATGTCTTTTGTGCATTTATTATCTT
This sequence comes from Erethizon dorsatum, assembly GCA_028451465.1. NCBI lineage: Eukaryota > Metazoa > Chordata > Mammalia > Rodentia > Erethizontidae > Erethizon > Erethizon dorsatum. The sequence continues at coordinate 29,455,150 of CM051834.1, forward strand.
TTCCCAGGTGGCATTTTTCTTTGTTTTATAATTTGATTCATACTTATAAGAAAAAGTTTAAATATTATGAAAAGGTATAAAGCAAAATGTAAGAGATTAAAAAAAGCAAAAAATAACAGTTCCCTTCTCTCCATTGCCTTCTCCGATACTGGATCTCCTTCCAAACTTTTCACCATTGTTTCACACTACATATAACTTCCTTAAATGGCTTTTCACTGAAATCGTCATGGAAATTTTTCATGCTGGTATAGTTAAAACTATTTCATTCTATTTAATGATTTTGCTTGATGCCTTGATTTACCAGTGTGTATTTAGCCAGTTCCCTAATGATAGTTACTTACGATGTTTCTGTGTTAATGCAGGAACAAACATGCTGACAGTTTATTTAGACAAATATAGTTCTTATATTTACTTGTATATCCTTACAGTCCTCCCTGCTTTTAAAGTTCAGATTTTTAAATGAAAATTGCCGTATTACAAATGGCTAATAGACAATGTGGGAAGTGTGTGAATTGAAAGAGTAAAGAATTGGGGTTTTAGTAATCCCATTTTTACTTGGTTATATTCAAGCCAGAATAACAAACCAGAATACCATATAAAACTAATTCTTTTAAAACACTGGGGTCAAATTGGTGAGATGGAGGATTATATTCTAGACTAAGGCTGCTGACTCCCTACAGAATTTCTTGTGAGGCTCCTCTTTATTTTTTGAGCACATTCTTCCTGTTCCACGCCCTTGAAGCTGCGTGAATTGTCTCGACTTGCTTTTAAGTACTAGGACTCTTTGGAAGCAGATGATAGCAACTGGAAAAATTTAAGATGCTGCTAACAGATACTATCAGCCTTCAGTACCTTGTGTGTGGCAGGCAGAATGAAGAAACCAAAGTTCTTTCCATAATTCCAGTTTTGACAAACTCAACTCTGGACAATATATGTAAGATGCAGGTTCCTCAGAGTATGGAATCAGGATGGCATGCCCTTTCTTTTATACTTGTACACTTTTGGCTTTGAACAATTGATGGGCATTCAGATTTGTTTTAGATACTTGGCTTTGATTATACTGTTCTGAAAATCCGTTTTGCTTTTGTCCACTAAAAGAAAGCCTGTGTTCTTATTTCTCTTCAGAAAGAATGGAGATATATTTAGTTTGCTATATAAAACACGCAAATGAAAAATATTTATAATAGTCCTAACACCTTAGGGTTGAATGCTGAACTGCAAATGTTTCGTGGAATCAGAGGATTGGTCCTTTGAGTAACTACCTTGTGTTTTCTTCAGTAAAACTTTGCCTGGAAGAAAAGAAATAAGAAATAATGTTTTTGTTTTTAGCCTAAAATTATTTTACACTGTTATACTGTTTTTCAGAGTAAATACATATTTCATTTATGGGAGTAAATATTTCTACAATAGTAGTGGGACTAGCTCTAGTTTTTAGAGCATATTCTGTAACAAACTAAATCTTGGATTGACAGTACTACAAGGAGTGTGTAATGAATTTCTGGGCTATAAGTATTAAGTTTTGACCTTGTCCTAAAAGGCAGAGGCAATTTCCAAAGTCTTTATCTTAGCAATGAAACTCACTGAAATAGATGAGAAGTGGAGTGAAGCATGAGTACTTGCTTCTGTTGTCAGATTATTAGTAAATACCAGGATATCAGGATTCTTGAAGCTTATTGTAGAGGTTTTCAAGAATAATTTTTTTATATTTTAAAACAAAGACCTCCACTTGACTGCTGTTATCCTTTATCCAGTCAATATATAGAAAATGAAAGATGCCCATAAAATGCTTTTACATACACAAATATGTATGTGTATGTTCCTGTTGGATATACAACCCAGATGGACTGGGAATTACCCGTTTAAGGCACAATTTCTCCTTAATTTGTTGTTGTTGTTGTCGTTTTGAGACGGGGTCTCACTATGTGTTTCAGGCTGGTGTTGAACTTACTGTGTAGCCCAGGCTGTCCTCAAACTTATAGTGATCTTCCTGCTTCAGCCTCTTGAGTGCTGAGATTACAAGTGTGCACCACCACGACTTACTTTTTATCTCAAAAATTAGCTAATAATACATGAGCAGTGCTTTACAAAAGTAGTTCATCTATAGTCTTCATGGTACCTTTAACAAGAGTTATGCTCTTATTCCTTAACTATTCTTATCAGACTTTCCAAGAGGAACTTGCCATTATTCAATGCCAAAAGCAGTTTGGAAGAGAGGTTATGCAGTGAGGAGGAAACAAAACAAAAAGTTTTCTCTTCGTTATTGGAAAAAGAGAGAAAGTAAACCAGGCATAGAAATAGCTAATGAACATGTCAACAGGGTGATTTGTATTTTAGCAAGCCTCTATCTGTAATATAGATATATGATATATATCTGCAATATATGACCTGCAAATATTCTTTTTAGAGAGATTTTGATGCTGATAATAGCAGTTTTTACTTAAAAGAAATTAATATCCAAAGATATTTGGTAATGCTTGCTCAAATATTGCTATATACAGCCGTATTATACAGAGCCACCAAGAGAACTAGTCCTGCATTTTCTTTGGAGCTTAGCATCTATTTTAAGTCTTCCCTCAGAGATGTAGCTGCATACACAGGAGTGTGAGTCTGGGCTGCATTAAAGCTCTTCCTTCAGAGGCCTTTTCTTGTGACACCAGCAAATGGATATGTTGTTATCTGGCTGAGGAACAAGTTCCACTCCATCACGTATCTCAGGTTTGCTGGACTGGTGCTTGGCACATCGCTGTAGGGCTCTGTAATAGCAGCAATATGTGTGGCTGTAAGGGGTCTCTAGCAGTCAATTGTTCTGTTTTGCAATCTTCTTGGGCTTCTTCATCATTTTCTTTCACCCATTTAACTTTCTCTAGTAAGTCACTATGATTTCTTTTCATTGGGATATAATGTTTCCAAGGCCTTAGTGTCATGTAGAAATGTTCATAACATGGAGAATTCTGCTTCAGAGCTAGGCTGTCCCCCATATTATATACATGGGGGACATATAATGTAATATATGGCTATATATACTGAAACCTCTAAGTGGCCACAATCCCAACCACATTCATCTGGTACTTGTACTTAAAGAAATTTTAAAAAGCCCATTGACTTGGCTTTTCCAAGCTCCTTTCCTTTCTCTTGGAAAAAGAAATGTCCTGTGATTCCTGCATCTAGTAGCTGTGGGTTTTCTTTGGACAGCTATACCAACTGCAGCCTCTCCTCCCCACTATCTCTATCTCTGAAGCAAGCTTTCTCTTTTTATTGATCCAGGAGGCCCTATATTTCCCTCCATACAGAGGATCACTCATAACACCCCTCATTGCTTCAAGTGTGCAGTGGGTGATATCATGCTTTGGAAGAATAACATCTCTTAAATCCAGAAAGCCACAGCAGGAAATGATAGACATAGGGCAAAGGATTTCACTGACATTTTGATGCTCCAAGGGCCAATCTTTAAGATTAATATAAAATTCTAAATCTGGAAGATGAACTGTTCTTGTCAGTGACAGCAAAATCTCATCACAGAACATTTAGTCTGTGTACTTCCCTAAAGATCTCCCGTAAATGTGGTTATTGAGAATCGCGAAATGAACAAAAACATCCCTCTTGTCCTCAAATCTTTTGGGAACTTCATTCTGATGGAGACTGATGCTGGAGACTGATGGTAGGGAAGAAGCAAAATCTTCTTCAATCTGTGGCTTCTTAGTTGGACTAGAGTTTTCTGCCAGGACTGAGGATCCTCCTCTGGACACACACAGTACTTGTGGTACACAGGTCCTTTCAAATTATAGGGAGACTGTGCCACATGTTCATCACCATAAAGGACCTCTATCTTCAGCCCTTCTTAACAGTGCCACGTATTCAATAGTGCACCAAAAATATCCCATCATTCTTGCCCAAAGGTTTAGAGACATGAATCCAGACTACCTCTTTAGGCGAAAGAGATTTGACTACCACTTTGAATAGTGTTTGACCTGGCGGGGGAGGGGGTGAGGTTCTGGCCCTGCACATTGACTGCCTGCAGGTAGAAATAGCAGACCAGCAGGAAGATGGCCGCCGGCAGCCCGGACCCCCACAGCAGGCTGCATGTTATTATATGCACACCAATGTTTACAGCAGCACAGTTTATAATAGCTAACTCTTGGAAACACCACAAGTGCCTATCAACAGATGAATGGAAAAAGACATGGAGACATATAAATAGATAGATATAGATATAGATATAGATATAGATATAGATATGATGGAGTACTACTCAGCCATAAAGAAGGATAGACTTGAGACATTTCTAGGTAAATGGATGCACCTAGAGACCATACTCTTAAGTGAAATAAATTTAACACACATGTAAATATAAATGGGAAAGGCAAAAAGGGATGGGAGAGAAGGAAAGGAAGGAAGGGAAAAGAAAAAAAGAGTAGAAGGAAGAAAATGGAAACAAAGCTTTTGTAAATAAAGAGGGGAAGAGGGGATGAAGGAAGGAGAGGGAATTGGGGAAAAAAGAAGAACCAAAATATATTATGTACAGGTACAAATTCCCTCTGATGAATGTGATCATTATGTATATATAAAATGTACCCAAAATTTAATCAAATTTTTTAAAAAATTAAATAAATAAATATCACATTCTCTGGTGTGAGTAACTTAAAGTATAAATAAGGACTAAATTGTATAACAGATATTGTGACATAGGAAGAAAATGTTCAAGTGGGAAGGGGATCTAGGGAGGGTGGAGGGAGAAAGGAGGGAAAGGAAAAGAAAAAAATGAGCAAAGAAGGGAAAATGGAAACAAACATTTGTAAATAAGGAGAAGAGTGATTGAAGTGAGGGTGGGGAAAGGAGAAAAAAGTAATTAAGCTATATCATGTACAGGTACAAATTCCCTATGATGAATGTGATCATTACGAATACCTAAAATGTACCAAAAAATGAATTAATTAAAAAAAATTAACAGATTTCCAAAATAGAAAAAAATTAAGATTTTGTTGACATTAAGACATGGACGGAATTTATAAAGGAATAAGGAAGAGCAGGATTGGACTTCATGAGCACAAATGAAGCCACAGCGCTCATCATTTTTAAACTTCCCAGGGTGGTTGTTTTCCATTTAAGACTCATGAAGATCATTGCATTGACATTGTGATAGCTCCCATAGCTACATAGTTACTAGCTGCATAGTTACTGGCTACATAGTTACTAGACAATAGAAAAATGCCATTGAGCTTTTGTAAGTGCTAGATACCTTTGTAAGTTCCTTATGCAAAAGGCAATGTACCGTAACCATTGTTCACTGTCACGAGAGAATGTACTAGGTTACTTACCAAAGATGGACAAAACTTAACTGTGCTGTATGTTTATGTTTGAGATTGCTATGAACTTTTGTGTAAGTTTATTATTCTCTAGCCAACCAGGTACTTTTGTATAAGCTTCCTGTTCCTATGTAACAGTAGCCAAAACAGTTACTTTCTGTTGCAATCAGGATGTGATTTTTGCTTTAAATTCTGTGTGCTGTAGAGGCTCGGGGCTGATCTGTGGTCTCCCTGCATGGACTGAACAGATCAGTCAGCTGGCCAGCTTAATAAAAGGCTCATCAAAATTCTAGATTGGCTGCCTGGCTTTCTATTATGAGTCTGAACCCATAACAGACATAATATACATATGAAGTGTCAAACAGAACGCTGAAAATCCTGAACCTCAAGGGTTCTACTATGAATGTAACCATAGTTTGGTGTGTCTTCTCCATATAGATTAATTCCTTTATAAAAAAAATTTTTATACATCTAGCTTTCAATGAGTGATAAAACAGAGACACAGTTTTGTGTCTGCTATCGCTGGAAAGGAAGTTATAAAAATTCAAAGCTGTTGGAGATCATTTTTTACTACAGAAACAAAGATAATCCTTTAAATGTTAACATTAATCAGTTAAGGTTGAAATATGGTTGATTCTATAACTTTATCCCATATTACACAAAGGAAATTATGTACATCTGTACATTAAAATAAACCATAGGTAAGTACACTCATCCAAATGCATTTGTTACCTTTTGGTTATGAGTGTGAGAAGAGAATTTTCACTGTTTACTTTTACACTTCTATAGATATTGCTTAAATTTTTAATAAATTTAAAATAAAATGTGTATTATTTTAGAAATTTAAAGTGAAAATAGATTTGGGCTGAAGTTAATTTTATCTGGAACATCGGCAACCTAGTTTTAAAATGCTGAATCCTAATTCTACCTCACTATCTTTGCCCTATAATCTTTACCTACATAATCAGCATCTTGTAGGATGAGCACCTACATTTCTATTTTTAACAAGATTTTCCTATGCTTTTGAAGAATACTAAATTTTAAAAAAATCATTACTTTACATGTTAGTTTTAATACAAATCTAGGATCAAATATCAAATAGCAGTAGTGAAAGGGATATATAAAAGTTGCATCTATTGGAGCAGAAAGAAAAATGCTCAGTGGAGAAATTTAGAGGGGAAGGTGAAATGGATAGAAAATTGTTATTATGCTATTAACTAAGTTGCATTTAAGTACTTTCCCTTAATTAAGAAATTAAACTTTATTAGAAAGTCCTATCCCTTGACTCACGAGTGAAAATGACATTTCTTTAAACTTTGATTTTCTGTAACTGGTGAAATGAGTCTGAAGTAACAAATCAAAGGAGTAACAGTTTCAGATATACTACAGTGCAAAAATTAGACAATATTTTCTTTTATCTGTCGATTATATTTCTCTAAAGACATATTTTTTTCTTTTTTCATCATACATATAATATCCTTAAAGCTTTTCCTACATGTGATGGAAAATATATTTCATCCCTGTTAGCTTACCAGAATCTGATATTTTTTTCTTTTCAATGTATGTAGGAATTCATTTCATTTAATAAGTCAGAGCTCTGCTGATTTTCTCTGGACAGCTGGCATTCATGTTTACAGCCTTCAAGGGAACATGCTAACATCTGCGTTTGATGAATGACTGTATGTGTATAGTACTTTCTTCAACAGACATTGTTCAGAGTTTCAGAAAGCTAGCAATAAATAATTAATGAATGCTGAAGCAATAGTCCTAGTTTATTGCCAGAGCTGGAGAAAACACACAGCACAAGCTGTAAAGCAGGCTTTCTTTCTCTTTTGTCTTCTCTTTGACTAGACATTCAGTTGATTGCAGACTCTGCCACTCAGAAAACCCCCAGGCTTTATAACATGTCTTCGGTTTATCTTGTCTTTAATTCATTTTGTCAACCGTCATGAATATTGAAAGCTTCTGTCCTTCAAATGCCGCTGAGACATGACTTCCAGAGAAAATAGCTTGATGTGGATGTGGTGGGTATAAGCATATCTACTTTTTACTTTTCTACTTCAGGAATATTTTGGTTTTGTGAAGCTTTTTGTGACAGAAACTGATTTACAGCAGAAACTGAAAAATTGAAAGTATAACAATTAATAGAAGAGTTCTATGTAACTTCTATAAAAATCTTGGAAACAAGATGTGAAAATAACTAGCAACACAATGATCCCATTGAAGGAGGTGTACAGTTCAAAAACTTAGCTCAAATTTAGAATTATTTTATATATAAAATAGCTGAAATTTAATATTAGGCATTATAGATATAGTAATACATGAGTGGCAGTGATAATTTATTTTATTTTATTTATTTATTTTGTGTGTGTGTGTGTGGGTACCGGGGGTCAACCTCAGGACCTCACACGCCAGCAAGCGCCCATGCCGCTAAGTGATATCACCAGTCTTTTTTTTGTATGTGGGTTCTAGGAGTTGAACTCGGGTGCTCGGGCTTGCCAGGCAGGTGCTTATGCCACTGAGCCATCTCACTGGCCCAATTTTTTTATTTTAAAGAGAAAAAAATTCAAAACATGATAATAGGAGGGTAACAATGGTTAATATATTGTGTGTTGTTATCTTTAAATTAGTTATTTGGAGTACAAGATATAGGCGTTTAATTGTCCAAACAATATTAGCACAAACCTTTCTTTTCAATTAACTAAGAGAAATTAGTAGTATAACTATGTTAACTATCATATATATATATATATATATATATATTTGCTTTTCCCCTCATTCTTTTCTCCATTCCCCTATCCCAGTTTCTCTTTCCTTTTGAAGTTAATTCCCATTTTATAATATCTATTGCACATTTTGAATCTTATTTACTCTTTCAGCTTCTCACACTATGGAGAAAATACAGTGTTTACACATGTGTGTCTGGTTTATTTCACTTATGAGTATGGTCTCAAGTTGCATCCATTTACCTACAAAGGTCTCCAGTTTATCCTTCTTTATGGCTGAGTAGTACTCCATTGTATAAAAAGACCACATCACTTTTATGCATTCCTTGGTTGATGGGCCTTTGGGTTGTTTCCAAGATCTAGCTGTTACAAATTGTGCTGCTACATGTTTACATTTGTTACACATATATGGCTGTGGTATGAGGTTTTTAATTCTTCTGGGAAGATACATAGAAGGGGAATAGCTGCGTGAAATGGGACCTTCAATCCTAGTTTTTTGAGGAATCTTTGCACCCATTTCCACAGTGGTTGCACCAGTCTACACTCCCACGAACAGTAGAGAAGTGTTCTTTTTTCCCCACAGCCCCTCCAGCATTTGTTATTGATTTCTTGATGATAGCCATTCTTTCTGGGGTGAGATGTACTCTCACTGTTTTTTTAATTTGCATCTCTCAAATGACCAGTGATGTTGAACATTTTTCCATGTATTTATTTGCTCTTTGTATTTCTTCATCTGAGAAGTTTGTATTTATCTCAGATGCCCATTTTTGGTTTGGATCTTTAAATTTGGGAGGTCTGATTTTTTTGAGTTCTTTGTATGCTCTTGACAGTAATCTTTTGTCTGAGGAACAGCTGGCAAACATTTTTCCTACCTTGTTGATTGCCTTTTCACTCTGTTGGTGGTTTCTTTTGCTGTGCAAAACCTTTTTAGTAAGATGAGATCCTAGTTGTTGATTCTTTGTGATAATTCCTGTGTGACTGGGTTTTTTTTTCATAGAGTCGTTGCCTATACCAATGTCTTCAAGAGTTTTACCTATTCTATCTTCCAGCAGATTTAATGTTTCTGTTTTAATATTTAGATCTTTGATCCATTTCAAATTTAGTTTAATGCACAGTGAAAGGTATGGGTCCAATTTTAATCTTTGGCATGTGAAAAGCCAGTTTTTCCAGCACCATTTATTAAAGAGGCTATCCTTCTTCCAGTGAATGTGTTTGGCACCTTTGTCAAAGATAAAGTGGCTGAGTATATCTGGAGTTGTTTCTGCATCTTCTAATCTGTTCCACTGATCTTCAGATCTTTTTTTTTTTTGCCAGTACCATGCTGCTTTTATTACAGAAGCTTTATAGTATAATTTCAAATCAGGAATAGTGATACCCCCTGCCCTGCCTTTGTTGCCCAGTATTGCCTTTTGCTATTCTAAGTCTCTTCTGGTTCCAAATGAATTTTAGAATTATTTTCTCTAATTCTGTGAGATATGCTGTTGGGATTTTGATCAGAATTGCATTAAATCTGTATAACAGTTTTGGAAGTATGGCCATTTTCACTATATTGGTTCTTCCTACTCAAGAGCAAGGGATATCTTTCCATTTTGTGATATCCTCTTCAATCTCCTTTTTTAGGGTACTGTAATATTCAATGTAGAGTTCTTTTACACCCTTTATTAAATTGATTCCTATGTATTTCATTTTTTTGGATGCTATTGTGAAAGGTGTTGTTTTCCTAATTTCCCTCTCAGTGAGTTTGTTATTCATGTACAGGAAGGCTATCGATTTTTGAGTGTCAACTTTGTATCCAGATACACTACTGAATTTGCTTATTAAATCTAGCAGTTCTTTAGTGGAGTTTTTGGGGTCTTCTTTGTAGAGTATCATGTCATCTACAAATAATGATAATTTAACTTCTTCCTTTCCTATTCATATTCCTTTTATTTCTCTCTCTTGTCTAATTGCTCTGGCTAATGTTTCCAGAACTTTATTGAATAGGAGTGGTGATAGTGGACATTCTTTTCCTATTCCTGATTTTAAATAGAAAGCTTTCAGTTTTTGTTCATTTAGTATGATGTTGGCTATTGGTTTGTCATAGATGGCTTTTATCAGATTGAGGTAAAGACCATCTATTCTGAGTTTCTGTAGGGTTTTTATCATGAATGGGTACTGGACTTTGTCAAAAGCTTTTTGGGCATCTATTGAGATAATCATAAGGTTTTTGTCCTTGGCTCTGTTAATATGGTGTATTACATTTATTGATTTATGTATGTTGAACCATCCCTGTATACCTGGGATAGATCCTACTTGGTCATGGTGTATAATCTTCTTGATGATTTTCTGCATTCTGTTTGCCAGTATCTTATTGAGGATTTTTGCATCTATGTTCATTAAGGAGATTGGCCTGTAATTCTCTTTCTTGGTTGGGTCCTTCTCTGGTTTTGGTATCAGGGTAATGCTTGCTTCCAGGAATGAATTTGAAAGTACTGTTTCTCTTTCAATTTCATTAAATAGTTTGAGAAGTAGTGGTGTTAGTTTTTCTCTAAATTTCCTGTAGAATTCAACAGTGAATCCATCAGGGCCTGGGCTTTTCCTTATTGATAGGTTTTTAATTACATCTTCAATTTCATTGATTAATATTGGTTTATTTAGGATTTTATATCTTCTTGATTCAGCCTTGGTAATTCATATGTTTCTAGGAATCTGTGCATTTCTTCTGCATTTTCCGTATTGTTAGAATACAAGTTTTCAAAGTAGGTATAGATGATCTGGATTTCTGCAGGGTCTGTTGTGATTTCACCCTTTTCATTCTTAATTTCATGGATTTGAGTCTATTCTTTCCTTTTTTTGATAAGGTTGGGTAAGGATTTTTCAATTTTATTTAATCTTCCAAAGAACCAACTCTTCAATTCATTGAGTCTGTATTTTTCTTTTAGTCTCCAATGCATTAATTTCTGTTCTGATTTTTATAATTTCCTCCCCTGTATAAGCTTTTGGCTTAGCCTGCTCTTCTTTTTCTAGACATTTTGAGGTTCACCATTAAGTGGTTTTTGTTCATTTGCACTTCTTCTGTTTTCCTGATATGGGTATTCACTGATGTAAATTTCTGTCTTAGGACTGCTTTCATTGTGTCCCATAATTTCTGGTATGTTGTATTGTCATCATCATTTAATTGTAGAAACTGTCTAATTTCTTCTTTAATTTCATTTGTGACCCATTGGTTGTTCAGGAGGGTGCTATTTAATTTCCATGTGTTTATGAAGTTCTTGTGGTTTCTTTTGCCATTGATTTCCAATTTCATTGCACTATATTCCGATAATATGCATGGGATAATTGCAGTTCCTTTGCATTTACTTAAGCAGGTTCTATGAGCTAGTATGTGGTCTATTTTGCAGAATGTCCAATGTGCAGTTGAGAAGAATGTGTATGCTGCTGTTGTGGGGTGTAACACTCTGTAGACAACTACTAAGCCCATTTGTTCAAAAGTTAGATTCATTTCTAATATTTCATTGTTGACTTTTTGTCTAGTCAATCTGTCTTTTTGTGACAGTGGGGTATTGACACTGTAATACAATTGTATTAGTGCTCATTTGATTTTTCATGTCCATTAATATTTGTTTTATATAGTTGGGTTCACTGGTTTTGTTTTTGTTTTTTTTGGGTACCAGGGGTCGACTGCAGGACCTCACGCTCCAGCAGGCACCTGTGCCTCTGAGCGATATCACCGGCCCTTTTCTCGTATATGGGTTCTAGGAGTCGAACTCAGGCCCTCATGCTTGCCAGGCAAGTGCTTATGCTGCTGAGCCATCTCACTGGCCTTCACTGGTATTTTTTGCATATATATTTATGATTATTATCTCTTTCTCTTGGATTGCTCCCTTTGCAAGGATGTAGTGACCTTCTTTATCTCTCTTCATCAATCTTGGCTTGAAATTCACTTTGTCTGCAAATAGGATAGCTACCCCTACTTTCTTCTGGGATCCTGTCATATGGAGCATTATTTTCCATCTTTTGACTTTCATTTTATTAATTTTTTTTGAATTAAGTGTGTTTCTTGGATACAGCATATTGTGAATCTTGCTTATTGATTCATTCTGCCAGTCTGTGTCTTTTCATTGGTTAATTGAGACCATTAACATTGATGGTTCTAAATGATATGTATTGACTCATCCTTGTCATGTTATTTTCCTGTAGTTGGCTCCCCCCCCTTTTTTCCCTTCCTCTGTTTAATTGTTTTGGTTTTAATTATTTTGTCTTGCCTGGTGGATGCCTTCTATTGTGGTTCAGGGATTTGTAGTCCTTGTTATCTCTTTCTAGAATGTCCTTCAAAATATTTTGGAGTGCTGGTTTGGTGATCATAAGTTTCTTTGGATGTTCTGTGTCATGGAAATATCTTATTTCTCCATCAGATTTTAATGATAGTTTTGCAGGGTACATCAATATGGGTTGAAGGTTGTTCTCCTTTAGAACTTGAAATACTTCACTCCAAGGTCTTCTTGACTTGAGAGTTTGTAACTGAGAAGTCAGCTGTGATTCTGATGGGCTTTCCTTTATAGGTGATTTGTTTCTTTTCTTTAACAGCTTTTAAGATTCTTTTCTTCTGTTGACTTTCTGGAATCTCGGCTATGATATGCCTGGCTGTAGATGTTTTTAATAATGGCTAATTGGAGTTCTACATGTCTCACTTATCTGTATCTCAAATTCTTTTTCTCTGACAGGGAAGTTTTCTGCCATGACATCTGTGTACAATTTTTATATCATTTGTGCTATCTCCTGCTTTTTCATTGACTCCAATCAATCTTAAGTTATTCTTCTTTGCCTCATCTAGCTGCCACTGGATTGATTTCTCATGGTCCCTTGCTATTTTAAAGAAATCTTTCTTTTCATGATCATTGACTGCAAGCCTGTCTTCCATATCTGAGATCCTGTCCTCATATTGTCTTAATCTTCTGTGGGTGCTTTCAGTGGAATTTTTATTCTCCTGGATATCTGCTTGAATCTGCCTTATGGATTCCATTTTTTTTCTATGCTGAGCATTCATGGCCTCCATAATTTTCTTAAGCTCCTCTATTTTTTGTCTGTGTACTCTAGAGTCACAAAGCATGGTTTTCATTGTGGATTCCATCTCTGCAGTTATCTGAGAAATTATTTCTGATTTTTTTTTTCTAGAGCCTCATTCAATTGCTTTGTTGTTACCACTTCAGAGAGTCCAGGTGGGTGGCTTTTGGATTGTCCCACCACATTACCCCCAGCATTGCCTTTGGTGAACTGGATGTCTAGGGTTGCATCTTGTTTAAGTGTCTCCTCATTTTCTTTTCTTCTTTTAGTTTAACTCCTGGGGTGGTGCTTGTAAATTGCCTATGGTGGGTTGCTTTATTGTTGGTATTTAGAACCTTTAGGAACTGACTACTTCTCCTAGGTATCTTCCAGGTGTAGCTTGTTTTTAGGTTTTGAGTCTGTTGTAAGATCTTACCTCTTGAATTTGTTGAGGATGAGAAGTTGCTACCTGTTTGGCCTAGCTCTGGTTCTTTGGCACCGTGCCACAGTATTTTCTGTGACCCTTAGTCAATCTCAGTCTTGGAATACCAGGAAGAACAGCTGTTTGGAACAGTTATGTCACTTTTGGCTATAGTGGTACAATCAGCAATGACAAAAGTATCAAACACAGCCTAGAAAATGACAAACTGAGCTAACCATTAATTTGCCACCTTTAACCATATGAACTAGATTTGTAGTTATATAACAAAATCTAAAACAAACCAGAAAATTATGTGCAGTATACAAGTCCTTAATATGTTAATTTTGCCCTCAGGGGTTAAAATTTTAAATGGGTTAGGCAGAAAATAGAGAATTAGAAGAAGAAGAGATTAGAAGTAAGGCTGGAGGATAAAGGGGGGTCATGCTAACCTTGGGGAACCCGCAGAAGACTGGCGGGAAAGAGAGAAGGAAGAGGTAAACAGAACAGAATCACAAACACAAAGTGGCTAGAAACCATGTTCAAACTCATATAAAAATGAGATCGAACAATGAAGGAGAAAAAACAAAAACAAAAAACAAAAAAACGAAAACAAAACCACCACCACAACAAAAAACAAATGAGAGAGAGAAAAAAAAAGAGAAAAGAAAAAAGTCCACTTCCAGGTTTGTCTCTGCTTTCACTGGTAGACAACATGTGAAGACAGATTCCTGATCCATGTTGATTTATCCCAGCAAGCCAGCAGTATCTTTTTGTTGGTGTAGTGGGTAATCTCAGCAAGCCTGCACCTTCTGGCTGAGACCAGACTCATTCAGCCTGCAGCCATCAGCGTACCTTCTGTGGGCCTGAGTCCAACTATGAGCCGCTAGGTGGAGCCAGCATCCACTCTGAGTTCTGAGCTTGGCCCAGCCCCCTCCAAGATGGTTCCTGGCCAATTGCTCTCTCACGTGGGACAACTGAGCCCTCAGCACTCACTGCCAGGCAGTGCAGTCCTTCACATCCCCTGCTCCCCTCCATTGCTGTGTCCTTCTGTGGAGGCTGCTGGGGTGGCCGGCAGTCACCGTGTGTCCACAGGTTTGAACCACTCCTCTTGCACTGTGAGTCCCATCTCAGGGAGAAGGCACCACTGGCTCCTCCTTTTTCTTCATTGAAGTTTCTCTCTTCACTCTCTCCATGGGCTTCAATTCATGCTTCAGATCCTTCCTGGGTCCAGGAGGCCCACTTCCCTCCTTCTTGTCTTCCTCACATTACTATATTCCAGCATCTGCACTGCAACTCTCAGAGAGGCTCTTTCTCTGCTGCTTATCATTTCACCATCTTACTGGTCCCCCTTGATAATTTTTTAAAAGATGAAATCTGTTAAAGCACTCTATGTCTTAACAAATTTAATAAATATAATCCAGAAATAATTTTCTATGACATAATATAAGGCATTACTAATTAAAAATAAATTTTCATATTATTTATGTTTTTATAACTTATCCTATTATAAAATTTAATGTCAGTATATCCCCCAAGAATGACAGCAATGGAGACAGTAAAAATTATGGTCAAGGAAAATAAAGCATATGTATCTTCATACCAGGAACAGTATATTACAAATATTATCTTATTTACACACCCAACCCACAATTACCAATATAATACTTGTCTGTTTTATAGAAGGCTCTAACACTAAGAAATCATATCATTTTCTCCCAGTTTTATGGCTCATGAGTTTCATAACCAGGATTCATATCTAGAATTGTCTTCCTGTAAAGTTCGTGTTTATTCCGTTGTCTTCTCTTGTAAAATACATGATTTTACTCTGTATAATATCAATACCTTATACTTTATGATGGAAGGCTGTTTGCAGGCATCAAGTATTCTAAAATGTATTATCAATCTTTTGCTGAGATTGAGATAAAAAATTCTGTTAAAAACTTCAAGATAGGGCCAGTGAGATGGCTCAGCGGCGTAAGTGCCTGCCTTGCAAGCGCGAGGGCCCGAGTTCGACTCCCGGATCCCACATACGAAAAAGGGGCCGGTGATATCGCTCAGTGGCATGGGTGCCTGTTGGCGCGCGAGGTCCTGAGGTCAACCCCCCGGTACCCACAAAAAAAAAAAAAAAAAACTTCAAGATAATTTCTAATGCTTTTCATATTTAGCCCAGTGGCTTTAATTCTTCTATATTTTGTTTTTAAGTGTTATTTATGAATTTCCACTAAACTACAAATAAAAATTATATATACTTATTACACAATATGCTTTGAGATATAAACATTGTGGAAGGGCTCTATTGAGCTAATTACCTCACAGACTTATCAGTTGTTTGTGATAAGAATCAATGTCTTAGGAATTTCCAACAATATATTGTTATTAACTCTAGTTACCATTTTATATTTATTCATACTGTCTAATGGAAATTTTGATCTTTTATTTTTATAGTCTATCATAAATCTATCACCCATCTCTCTCTATTATCCTTCTATCCACCTATCTCAAGTATTTGTATACTTTACTATCTTCCTAATCATTATTGAGTTTATGTATAATGAGAGCAAGGATCATATTGTATTCATTTTTGTTTCTTCTTCAATGACTAGCACAATGGCATTAAAATTTGCTCAGTGGAAGAGACTGTAATCTTTTAGTTATGACAGCATTACACTGGAAGACAGACTGAGGTCCAAAACTATTGTAAATTAGCAAAATAGCAAGGGAGCCAAGGATTAAAAGGAATTTACTGGTTCAATTTCTAATTTAATGACACTTGTACTTATAAACAGTGAATATATGTGGAATAAAACATACCTGGCAGAGATGAAATCATGATCATGAGTTTATGTTTCTGATGAAATTGCCTAAAGATAATTCTTAACATTCTCTAACATCTCACAAGCAGAGAAGTCAATGTCATCTGACCTTAATCAAATTTTATACTTTACTATGTTATTTTAAAATAACACAGATGAGGGCCGGTGAGATGGCTCAGCAGCATAAGCGCCTGCCTGGCAAGCACGAGGGCCCGAGTTCGACTCCTGGATCCCACATATGAAAAAAGAGCCGGTGATATCGCTCAACAGCATGGGCGCCTGCTGGCACGCGAGGTCCTGAGGTGGACCCCTGGTACCCACAAAAAAAAAAAAAAAAATAACACAGATGAGCAATCTGATTTATGAACCTCTCCAGAGTTTGGAAGTTGTTTTATTACTTCACACTATTTGATTTTTAAAAATTTTTGTTATTAAAACCAAAATTGTTTTGTTATTGCATTAAGAATTTTTCCCATCTCTGAATGTTTCCTTTGCAAAGGAACACAAAATAAGCATAAGCATTATTGAACATGAAATATTTAAGTATTTGAGGATTAGTATTTCATAATTTTTATCTTTTCACAAATTTTTTTTTCTTAAAGTTTCATCCCATGTTTAGTCAGTGGGGTTTAATTTGTTATAAATATGAGTTACTTTGCTATTGTAATAACTTGTGTCAATCTGAGTTTGCCACTTCACCTTAACTTGAATTTTGATTTTGCTCAACAGAGAGAACAGGTCTCTCACTTGTCATGTTTATAAATCATCTTTTCATAGTGAAGTCTAAGAAAGCCTTCTTGAACTTGTGACAGTGTTTCTATACTCTTTACACTTATTACCTCACAAACTATAAATAACAGTTCTATATTTGTTTCCCATAAAGTTAAACCATATCTCCTTATTTTGTACTTGTCAATTCATTTTCATACTAATTTCAGGGCTTCCATACTTACTTATATTAAATTTCTTAATTTTACTTTATCATTCAAGCTTTATATGTTCATTTTATGTTTTCTGTTCTTTCATAAATAAGTCTTGTAAATAATTTAGATTGTTTTAATACTTTAGATATGTAATCACACATAATGTATTTGCTTAGCATAGACATTGTTCAGTAATATGTTCCACACAGTATTACATTCGTTATGATTTCTCTTAACTTTTTTTCAAATTAAAATTTCATTATGCTTACATAATATTTTGCTAGACAGTGATAAAATTCTTGATGAAATACAAGTTATAATTGGAGAATACTAAATTTGTATGCTTAGTTGGAATTCATGACAGAATTTAGGATCTGGCTCTTGAAAATATATGAATTTGAGACCACTACATTATTCCTCCGATCTAACAATTTTAATCCATACAAATCTCAGCAATTTATGAGTTCAGCCTGTATAAGTTACGTCCATATCCCCATATCACACATGACCATTAGAAAATTAACTCTTAAAATTTTTCTCCTTCAAAATTAATTCCAATAGTCTTGAATATAACTTTTCTTTCTTTCTGAAAGATGTGACTCTACTTTTTCTTCTGTAGTCTTCATATTCCTCTTGATTATGAAATTATTGTAACTTCCCACTCAAATGTTTTCAGTGCCTTGAAATTTAATTTCTTCAGCATGAAAACATCTTAAATTTAGAATATCTATGGTAACACCTAAAATCCTGTATGTTGGGAATCATTTTTCACTAAGTCTTGTTTCCTCAGATTGAAAATGCCAACATGCATTATTCATGAGAGATCAAAATGTAGAAAGCAGGAATTAAGAACCACAGCTCTGGGCCGGTGAGATGGCTCAGTGGCTTAAGCGCCTGCCCGGCAAGCGCGAGGGCCCGAGTTCGACTCCCAGATCCCACATACGAAAAAGGGGCCGGTGATATCGCTCAGTGACACGGGCGCCTGCTGGCGTGCGAGGTCCTGAGGTCGTCCCCCCGGTACCCACAAAAAAAAAAAAAAAATAGAACCACAGCTCTAGTTACCATTAGTTCAAAATGGCCTTAACTTTCCCATTAGGTTGACTAAATTTTATACAGATTTCTTCCTAAAACAAATGTTTTAAACTCTTTTTTCCTGTTTAGTTTAGAAAATTTGGAATCGTAAGTTTTTTATTAGCCCATTCAAGATGTAAGTATTTTCCCAAACTCTTGTCAGTTTTTTTTTTTTTTTTTTTTTTTTTTGTGGGTACCAGGGGGACGACCTCAGGACCTCGCGCGCCAACAGGCACCCGTGCCACTGAGCGATATCACCGGCCCCTTTTTCGTATGTGGGATCCGGGAGTCGAACTAGGGCCCTCGCGCTTGCAAGGCAGGCGCTTACGCCGCTGAGCCATCTCACCGGCCCCCTCTTGTCAGTTTTATAACCCAGGAATGTCTTTCTCAAAGGTTCTAGAAATCTTTCATTTGAAATCATCAAGAAATGGAAAACATTTATGTTACAATCTCTTATAGGAACCATAGGAACCTAATTCAGTAAGAGTTAATTACCAAACACAGATGGCCTAATCACCCTAACCAAGCTCTTTAATAGTGTTTTCTAGTACATTTTTACTTAAACACTCTCCCTTCCTTTGTTTTAGGGAAGTTGAATGAAATTTCTTTACCCTGTTGCAGTGATCACAAATAGACATCATATTCTTTTTCTTTCTTTTTTAAAAAATTTCTGTTACTAACTGGGCTACAAGGTCCATTTTTTTTCCTTTTTAATTAGGCCTGGGTACAGATTCATTTGTTTCCCATATCGAAAAAGTTAATTATGTACAAACCTACCTCGTAGTCTTACAAAATCAAAGAATGAAATCGCAAACCAAATAAAGAAAGTTAGGAGACTATTTATTGGAAAGAAGTAAAACATCTCCTAGATTTCCAGGAGGGGTCTAAGTGGGTGGCCATGTGGCCCCTTGATCCACAGCTACTTATGGATAAGAACATGAAAATTACTCCATTATTTAGTGGGTACTTATCAAGATGGGTCTGTGAATTTAACATAACCAATCAGAACTTAGGCTCTATAATCCAGTTATTCATCATGTAGGGATTTTTAAAAATTGGTTTAAAAAAGAATCAGTTATTTTGGATTTTAAATTCCTCAAAACTCAGAATTTAGCAGACAAGGGCTGCAACTCCCTTTAGAAGGGAGGGGCTGCATTCACTGCTTAAAGAATTCCATTCTTGGTCCAAAGTCCTGGTTCACTGCCTGTTGGTACTCTAATTGTTATGGATACAGATGATCACCCTGCATTACCTCAGGCCCTTTTCTTAGCTAGGTGCCTTATTTCTAAGCTAATTAAATAAACTATTTTTTGTAATTTCTCTTCATGATAATGCCAAAGTAAAGTTGTGGTATGGTTCCTAATTTTCAGATCCCAAACAGCTCAGAAAAGTTTGCTAACTCATTTTTGGTTATGTAGCAAAGGACAAAGCTAAGATGCCAATGCAGGAAGTCAACTCCACAATTCAAGGTTTTTTATTATCAGACTAATCTACTTAGATTTAAACAATGTTGTAAGCCTATGTTTTTCAATTGGGCTTTTCTTTTTTCTAAAATAATATTTACTTTCTAATTTACTTATTTGTACTTATCTTTTTAAACAATGCTTTAAATCTATTCCCAGCAGAGCAATCAATCTCTCCTTAGCTACTCAAATCCCAGTGGTTTGACATTTATTTTTATTTTCTCAGTCAATGTCCTTTTTGGTCTCAACTTTGGTATTCCATCTTTCTCAAGTTTGAGGTACATTTATTACATGCCCAGCATTTCCCCTTCCAGCTATCTCAAATTTCAAATGACATAGTCCCTTTCTCCAAAGGTTAAACAGGATGTGTTCATTTTTCCAAATAAAGTAATGAGGCATAAAAGGTAAATTGCAGTAGCAGTAGCAACAAAATCAGTTAGCTGATAGGGGAAGTTTTTAGTAGTGATATTGATGGCACTGCCTTTTGAATTTATTCTTTGTCGGAAATGACAAAGGGAATAGCCTCATAGCAATCCACTAGACCATCTCAAATATCCATAGTGTGTAAGCTGATCATCACTACTGTTGTAACCTGACTAGGCTAATGCCATCTTATGAACAAACCGCCATTTCGCCTGTTCAGCTCCTGCTTCCCGCCAAATACCCTTAGATAAGCTTCGCCTTTGTTTAGGCTAGATGAATTCCCCCCTAGTGACGAAATGCACCTTCCCGCCCTCTAGCAACCCATAATAAGATGTTCCTTTTGCCCAATGAAATAATGCCAAAATACCCCGCGCCTAAAAGCCTAACCAATAAGTTTGTAAAATTACTTTATTAACCGTCACTATTGGCTTCTGTACAACTGCTTGCTACTATAAAAACTGCTCTCTATCTGCCCCCGGGGCTCCTCTTTGTTCTGGCATAGAGGACACTGCTGGGTACCAGCTAAAATAAAGAGCTCTGTTTTTGGACACCCTCCCTTGTTGTCTCATTAATTGGTTACAACAACTACCTTTGGGCATTCAGGGAACATTCAATTTTTTTTTTTTTGCATGTGTTTTTTTTTTAACCTTGTTTAACACTTTCACTCTTTAAATCAGAATGTTTCTTCTGAAACTGTTTCTTAAATTCAAATGACAGTTTAGAAATTAATTTAATGATATTTTAATTTATTTGTTATTCATTTAAGCTGCTTTAAATATTATTGTTTTATTTGTTTTGTGAGGAAAAGCTGAATACTTTTGTTCATTCTCACAAATATCTATCAAATTACATAGGTAATTTGTATCGTATTTGGGGTTGTAACTTAGTGATAAATAGTTGTATAGCCATAGGCAAATATCAGTTAGTTTATAAAGACAGGCAAACATGCAGACCCCTTCCCACATACACACTTTACTATGCATGCTCTGCTATCTTCCTGGCAGCTCATCATTACCAGAGAAGTAAGCTGACCATTAATATGTACTGTTTTATGTTCAATATTTTGATGTCTATAAGGATATCTCAAGGAAAGAGTAAAAAATAATTGAGGTAGTAGAAAAAAAGCAAAATAAACAAGTTTTGATAGAAAAACTTCAACATAACTATAACTTAAAAATCTTTTTTATGGGCCGGTGAGATGGCTCAGCGGCGTAAGCGCCTGCCTTGCAAGCATGAGGGCCCGAGTTCGACTCCCGGATCCCACATATGGAAAAGGGGCCGGTGATATCACTCAGCGGCACGGGTGCCTGTTGGCGCGCGAGGTCCTGAGGTCGACACCCCGGTACCCACAAAAAAAAAATCTTTTTTATAGAAGCATGAAACCTCACTTGCTGACAGGAAATTTCTTTTTTGAAAATGCAAGATAGGTTTTCTTCTGTGGCATTTAATAAGCTGATATAAATCAGTATCTTAGTATTACACCTAGAAGTGGAAAAGAAAATTATCTTTCTGACCAAAATAGTGACACATAATTACTCATTCTCAAAAGAAATCATTAACACTACAGCATTTTCTAATGCACATTTGCTAAGACGTGATATTTATCTTGAAGAGTGTAATTTAATGAACAATATTCTTTCATCCTCAGGAATTTAACTGCATGTGAAGTAGCCAAAAACCATGCTCTGAGTAGAGAGTAAGTACATTTACTTATAATAATGTCATACAAATATTTGAGATGGAAATCACTGAATTACAGGGAATAATACTCTAACCCACATACTTCCCATTTAAAAAATTAAAAATTAGTTGAATTACTAATTCCATGCATTTCACCCATACTTCTATTGACTTCACTTACCTAGGCAATGCCTTATTACAAACAAAGAAAACATCTCATTGACCTAAATAGAAAATATTTGGAGAAGAAATATGAATGAGAATAGATCAAAGCTTATATGGGATAATGTTTTGAATCATTTATCACTGAGGTTATGAAGTTTTCTTTGCTATGATTAAAAGAGAAAAATACTTGATAGTGTGACCCACGATCACTCTACAACATTGCTTGCTTGTTTAAGCCATGTTTGCATCATTCTCAACTGGAGACAAGGATGCAGCAGACTGTAGGGGAAAGGGGTCTGCAGGCAGGGAAATATTAGAATAAGGGCCTCATTAGGCTTTCTGGAAAATCCTGACTAGAAAGAGTTAAAACTTTACTGGGGAGAACAATTAACAAGACAAAGAGGGAGAGTTGATAAGCAGAACAGGATGAAAGCCAGGTGTCCTCAGCCAGATAGCCACCCTCTCCACCTTCAGTAAAATGCAAAGGAGACAGAAGGGAACGGGGTACATGGTCAGATACATATATGAATATGTATATATATATATATATATATATATATATATGAATATATATATTCACTCTAGGGTCACTATATTACTGCACTAGATATACAGGCATCTCCTAACTTAATCACTAACTCCATGTCTGTAAGCGTCTTAACCAACCTATAAATCCTGGGGATAAGACCCTGATAAAGACAAATGGGTAGGAAAATGTCAACCAAAGCCTACCTAGGAATGTGCGCATAGGTAGGCAGTGGTGCCAGAGTTAAGGTCTTGTGGTCTGGGATCTAAAACAGCCCAGGGATCAATCAGATTGTGACAAGTTCCAGGGGGAAAGGGTCCCCCAAACCTGATAAAAGGGCCCAGAAACAAAGGACCTGTGGGAATCCATCTTTCCAGAGCCCGATGCTCTGCTGTGGGGCAGCTTTCAATCTTCTGCTTTTTCCTCTTTACAAATAAAATATCTTCCCTCATTTTAAACTCTGTCCCTTTATTTCATTACTGGTGCTGAGTTTAAGATCCTGTTCGGTTGCTCATTCCAGCAGAGCAGCTGTGTGCACTCCCAGATGCAACAAGACCATGTACTGTGACTGCGGCCTTACTTGAGATAACATATTATTCCAAATAATAGTGCTCTATCTTAGTGTTAATATTAATTAAACAAAAATTAATTCAGATAAATAAAAATCTTGATTATTCAAGTTGTAGTCTCATAATAATTTCATTATTATTTTATTTATTTTATTTATTATTTTATATGGATACAGGCCATAAATTTATGTTTCTCAGTTTTAAAGCTTATTATAAGTCTAATTCTTCATAATTCAACTCCAGTAGGAAGTCTTAATTCTTCCATGAATGCTATAATTCTCACCAATGTGTAGGTGTATGAAGTAGAAAGGGAGATTTATAGAAAGTCTCTATAGAGAAATGCACAATTAAAAAAGAAGAAGAAAACTTGAGTGTAACTTAAATGATCACAACACTTAAGATATGAGTGAAGAAAACAATTCAGAACAGCCAATTTATACCTGATAGGGAAAGGATTTGTCTTTCTCCAAGTTTATATAGTATTAATTTGCATTACTTATTAATATTCAATGTTTCATGGACAGTCTCTTTTTTCATCTTCTTGTTTTTTCATTCATTTTTTATTACCCATGTTGATAGTGAGAACTAAACAATTAGGCAAAACCTCAAATTCACAGGTTTTTAAAGGAGCTAAAGAAATGTCAGTGCACTTCATTGGCAGAAATTCCACAAATGCTTTCCCTAAATGGTATGATGTTTTGGCAGAGTGCTGGAAGGTGGAATTGAAGTTAGTACTGGTAGCATAATGGGGGCTGAGTGGAGGGGGGAACGACTCCCCTCCACCCACTTGAGTTTGGGCAGCATCTTAGGGCCAATCCTCCTTCCATTGTTTTAAGAAAGGTAGAAAATAAAATAGCAAAGACTCAAGAAATCTCTGAAGCCCTAGGCAAGAGCACGTGTGTGTTAAATCTCCTGGCTTGACCTTCAGTAACATTTTCCCCTCTCAAACCTTATTACGAATTCATAAATATACACTGCATGTCGTACATGTAATTAAATCAGAATGAACTCGGGAAAGTCCTGTGCACTAGAAAGCCCTTAAGTGACTCAACACCCTGTTAATCATTCCTGTCAATCTTATCTAGAGACCCAGTGAGTGGCACCTAAACTGGGGTACACATCTTCTAAAATCTGAAAGCCTGACATATTGATGTGTACTGCTCTTTATTTCTTGTCATCCTGGCACTGTTTTTTTGATTGTGCCACATTTTTTGTTGGCACAGACTTTCACTGAGTATATTTTCCCACAATCTTCAGTAAATGAAGCTGCTTTTGTTTTACCATTGGATGTACACTATGTGATTCTTTTGCTTGTTGTACACAAGATCCTAGAATCTATCTGTTGGATCCATTGCCTTATCATTTGGCAAGCCCACCCAGGAGACACCAGACACCGCCAGATAGCAGCAGCCAAAAGCCCAGCCAAAAAGGAAGGTGACTCCACACCGAAGGAGACCCTCTCTATGTCCCCCTTTGTTGGGTGCATAGGACAGATTCCCTGAGTGAACAGCTGATCTGATCACCATGTGGAGATGACCAGACTCTGGCACAAGTCTACTGCCTTTGCAGGGGGTGAGAAGGCCCCAGCTGATCAGCTGGGGTTGTATTTAGCTGACGGTCCCCATAGCATGCAGATCTGCCCTCAGCAGCCTTGGTTCCCCATGCCCCTACAGAGATGTAGCTGAGCCAAGACAGCCCTGGAGATCTGGTGTTGGGACACCCTGGCACGGACAGAGTCCTTCAGGTGTCCTCCCTGATGTTTCTCAGGGGACATGTCTGCCTGATGTTATTGGGCCCAGTCCTCCTGATGTTATTGCTTCTGTTTGGGGTGTAGAGTTGGCAACATGCCCTGGAGTATGTAGGTTTGAGTGACCACTTGACAGCACCAAGGCTGTTTGTGAGGCACACTGAGTGGGTGCATCCTGAGATTTGGTTTCCTTCCCTCTCTCTGCCTTGAGAGAATTCTGGTTCCCTTCTTGTCTCTGCCCCCAACTGCCAAGCTTTTTTTTTTTTTTCTTTTTTTTGTGGGTACTGGGTCGACCTCAGGACCTCACGTGCCAGCAGGCGCCCGTGCCACTGAGCGATATCACCGGCCCTTTTTTCGTATGTGGGTTTCGGGAGTCAAACTCGGGCCCTCGCGCTTGCCAGGCAGGCGCTTACGCCGCTGAGCCATCTCACCGGCCCCTTGCCAAGCTTTTTTCCATCAACAAACTCTAATTCCTTGGCTTTTCTGGTGCGGGTCAACTGAGGGGAGACAGAGAGTTGAAAGGTACAGTACTTGTCCAGTGCTTCTTTGTGCAAGGAATAAAAGAAAATTTGTACATTTTAAAAAGTGCAGTTCTCATGCTGGCAGCGGCTATAGCAGTGGCTGCAAGAAGCAGCTGAGGCCAGATGACTATATTTCTTCTAGGTCTAAAACTGATGTATAGCTGTCTCTTCCAGGCATTACTTCTCTAATGCTAGTTCTCTGTCTGCATTCTAACTCGGTTTTGCTTTTGTTGTAACTGTGGACTTGAGTTTATGTCTCCATCTTAAAGGATGTATAACCTGTGTTTGCGGACTAAATTTTCACTGTGCTTGATTTTTCATTGTGAAGTTTTGTCACCAGATGCATATCCTTTTGTGGCTTGATCTAATAAAAATTTAAGAAAATTGTTTGGGTTGAGTACAGTATCTACTGCTACTCTTTGACAGGCATACTATGATGTTAGGTGGTTTTATAATTGACTAAGAGGCATCCAGCCAGTGGAGTGCCCCAGCTCCAGACTCTTTGTCTGGAAAATGGGTTCTGGTCATGGGGAGATCCAAAGGTTCAAAAGAAAGTGATGCCAGTGCCCACATTAGGCCAGATACTTCTGCCCCCTAAAGGAGTTCAGTTTTATCAGATACTCTGAGCTGGGCAGGGAATTCAGTCCTACCAGATTATGGCCTTGGGGCTGAAAGGCTTGAGAACTACCAGGAAA
Organism: Erethizon dorsatum; assembly: GCA_028451465.1. Classification (NCBI taxonomy): domain Eukaryota; kingdom Metazoa; phylum Chordata; class Mammalia; order Rodentia; family Erethizontidae; genus Erethizon; species Erethizon dorsatum. Next base: position 29,481,218 of record CM051834.1, read on the forward strand.
GACCCTGTAATGTTCCCTTGAACTGGTCGAGGATTAACCCAGGAATAGGCGTCTTAGGTTTCCCACAAGTCCTCCTGTGCACAAAGCCCATTTTGGGGTACATCACATCCATTCTACCTGACTCCCTGTTTAAATGCCTTCTCAACAATTCTCATAATAAGTTATGAATATTCAACAGTACAAAAAGTGGATAGATTTTCTGAGGACTTTTAAAAGCTTGCAGGTAGTTTCCATACCCTAACAGTGGCTTTTGATCTGACCTGGCAGGACATCTAGTTCATCCTGGTTTCTTGATGCACAGCAGTAGAATAAGCTCAGGTTTATCAGTCAAGGCTCTGGCAAAAATCCAGCTGCTTTCCAAACTCTGGCTCAGAAAGACACCCCATAAGTATACTAATTTAGACTCGAAGTCTAGAAAAGGTCAGATTATCTTAGGACAGTGTATATAGTCAGCTCCAGATATTAGGAGAAAACTCCAGAAACTCGAGCAGGGCTCACCAACAGGGATATGTTATTTGGTCAGTGTGGCTTATTTGATCTTTAATAATTGTGACAATGTGAAAGACAAACAATAGTTGAGGGAAAAAAAAAAAAAAAACCTAATGGATGTAAAGCCCACAGCACTAAGGGAAACCAAGGTTATCCAAAGAGTAATAAGAACAAATTAGTGTGTGACTGGAGCACTGGGCAAAGAAACGCTCTCTAAAGCTGCCCAACCCTTGTCGGGCCTGTCAAAGCACAAAAGATCCTTGGCATTAGAAGATGAACTGCCCTCATTTCCAGAGAAGGAAGAGGTCTTCCCCCACTGTGGTGGCCAAGGTAAAATGCTCAGACAGTAATGATGGTGTATGAAGAGGCCTGAGCGCCCCCAAAGATATCCTTATAACCTTGCAGGTGACTAGTGGGCAAGCCTGTGTGACTTTGAGGCATCTTTATTCTAATTTCTTACTGAGATGAGCTTTCATCCTGTTACAAATTTGTTGTGAGACTTGAAGGAGTTAACTGGTCAGCTTTAATGCCCACTCTGAACTTCTGATTAGAAGATTTCCTTTGCCAATCTGCCTTTAAGGTGATAACAGAATGCCCCATACCAGTACTTACAACAGATGTACTCTTCCTGCTCAGGGCCACTCTGTTATTCAAACCTCTGGCAACCCATAGCCTTGTTGCTAGAGACCCAGCCTGCCTGACCCCATGCGGCTTGTTATTGCTTGTATCGAGATGCCCCCCCCACACCTCATGCAGCCATAGATGGGGCTTTTTGGAGGTGGCTGGATCTAGGGTGTGTGATGCTGGGATTAAGAGATTGAATATAAAGGACAGAAAGAAGGCTTGCTGCGGCTGTTGCTTATTCTGCTGCTGTTGCTTGCTATTTTCTGCCTTCTTCCTCCCATCATGCTATGAACTGTTTCTCCCCTGTGATGCCCCTCTGTCATTCCACCCTGCTTTGCATCCAACTGATTATGGACTGAAAACTCTATGAACTGGTAGCTATGATAATCCTTTCCTTCTTTAATTTTGGGTGTTGGGTATTTTGTTCCAGTGGTGAGAAAAGTAACTAAGACAGGGCTTGATTTCTCTGGCAGGAGTAGATCCCTAAACATGGTATGACAGCAGCCCAGGGAGGGCTGTCAAGTAGTCATTCAGCTGAAGACGTTAATCCACCCTCACAGCAGATAGTGTTACCTTAAGAGGGAAGCTAGGCAGGGGCTAAATCTCATTACTGATAAATTTTTGGCTAAAAGGTTGCTGGTACCATGCCAGTCCCTGTGCAATATAACTACTTTACTAATAGTCAAATCATCAGAAAGATATCACCTAGTACAAGTCCTGCTCACTAGAAAGCCCTTATATGATTTAGCACCCTGTCAGTCATTCCTGTCATTTTTGTCTTATGTTATTCCCTACAGTGACTTTTGAAGAATATTCCACAGTCCTTTATGGCCTCCCTCCAAACTTTCATTTATTTTTCTCAACAGTGACAATATTTTTGCTTTGTAGACTGAGGAAATCACCATTTATGAGCTTTATTTTTTTGTTACTCTCCTTAACTGCTCTGTTAATACTTTAGTTTCCTTAATTCTAAATTATAAAGAAGTTGTAACATGTCTCACATGTTTCTTGAGAGGTTTAAAAATGTAGAACATGTGAATGTTAGGAGCAGTCCCTGGGGAATGGTAAAGGACAGTGTGTTATAGTGTTATTGCTATTTCCTCATCTCCATTCTCACATTCCTTGGCCATCTCAAACATTCTTCCAAATTTCATCCATTTTTTTTTCAATATTTATGTCTTGGAGAAAGAACACTCTCTTTGTCTATCCAATATCACTTTTACATTAATATATTTTAGAAGTCCTGATGGTTTGATGGCCCAGAGCAAAGCATCCAGTGGTGGTTCTTCTCCAGGAATATGTGAAATTACTTAAGCTACCATCCACCATTTTAATTTACTTTTTCTGCCCAAATTTTGTACTTACCAATCTTTCTGTAATAGGCTGTTTTTTACTTTTCTAATTCGGTGCCATTTCTTTTTCATTTCTATGGACTGCTCTATTCTTGTATACCAAAAAATATCTTCCTTAATCCAACATTTGACAAACATTCATAGGGTATTATGTGGCAGATATAATTACTAATTATAAATAACAATGTATTCCTCCACATTTCCTAGCATTTTTGTTTTCTGGCAGATCTGTGACTTCTCCTAGTGAAAAGGATTTTGGAGAAACACATATTAGATGGTTTTAATTTCCATACACACTTCATTTTAGTATGGAGACTATAAATATCTCAGGTTCTAAATGACGCAAATACAAGGTGTTGCAGTTTCCATTAGCTTGAGACTGGGATTAGTGGTGAGTAGAAAACCTCCCACCAACCCATACTGGACTCGTATGATAAGCAAGGGATAAATTCTGCAATGTTAAAACACTGATGCAACATTAGTGTTTATTACCACAGCAGAATCAAAACTGTCTTATCACGGGGGCCAGACGTAAAGAAATGAAGGACAAAAATGCTATTCTAAGTTACTTGTAGGTGAATCTCGCCATATAATATGATAGTCACAAAAACATTTTTAAATGAAATCAGTTAATATCAAAATTTGAACTTTGGTTCCTCTGTCACACCAATCATATTTCGAGTGTTTATTTGCTGTATGTGTCTAATGGCTCTCATATTAGTTGATCTATTAGTATTTCTATTTTTAGAGAGTACTCTTGTATATCATTTCTCTAGAAGAATAGATTTGAAAAGGACATAAGCTGTTTCAATACAGTTTCACAAGTGGCAACCAACCCATAGGTACAGAATATTAGAAGAAAAAAATCATTGGTGGGAAATATAAATTCTCAAAAACTATTATTTTTAAGGTATTTTAGAAAAACAGGAGGAGACGACATAGCATATTTTAATGTTTAAAATGTGTAAAATCAAATTGAATTTTAAGACTTAATTCATATATTAGGAGAGATATGAAATGATGAATATAGAATTTTTGAATGCAGCAGTACAGCTTTAATAATAGGTACGTTAGAGCAAAGGAGATAATTACATGCTTTTTCATTTGGGCCTGGAAATTTAAATAAGTTTTGATATATCTACAAAAGGATATTATGTAGTTTTCAACATAAACGGTGTCAGGGTGTACTCATCTCTGGGCTCTACATAGCGAATTCATCACCACTACCACAAAACATGTCAGGTAGGGAGCTATGTACTAAGTCTAAATTATTTGGAATGCTCTAGATCCTGTAGTTCAAATTTCTCCACCAGAGAAATTCTAAGGAGGACTAATTAGTTCTTCTCTTTCTAAAAGGGTGGCCCATTCCCAAAGATCAATGACATATAGGTTTGTCCCCATAATCATTTCCCACAAAAGTAGGAATGTGTGGGAGGGCCTTGTACAGAGATATGATGCTGGAAAATGTAACAGTTATACTCTTGGGGTTTAAATTCCCATTAAATGGAATGTGGACATGCAATCCTGACTTTCCCACTGGATAAAACTGTAAGTTTTGGTCAATCTGTGAGAAACAGTGACATGTTGACCATGCTAAGTAAATGTCACCAAATGGACTGGGGAGCTCAAAGTGCCAGCTGATGGTGAGTTTCCTGTTTTTGTCCTCTCTTCTTTTATTCTGTTATCACCAAGCTCGGAATCAAAGATAGCCTGAAACCTAGAATTGCTTAGAGTTGCAGACAGAAATGGTTTCTAATCAAATGAGCAAGAAATGGAGGCCTTATGGAGCACAGAGCAGAAGAATTTCCTGTTTTTATTTGTTATGTTTTCTCTTTCTTTCTGCCTTGGCCCCCAGGCAGTTGCAGCTATTTGTCTACTGCACGGAATAGTTTATGAGTTTTAAGAGGGCAAGAGATTTCTTGCTTCTGCTGTGTGCTTATGATCTATAACCATGCTTAGATACATAAAATATTCAATAAATATTTCTACAAAGAAGGTAAAACATAATGTTGTGAAAACAAGTAGAAGAGGCTTCACCCACAGGAACATGGAATAATCAGAGACAACTTTCAGGATATTTCAACTGAGAGAGAAAATTATGCAGAACTAGCAAACAGGGTCAATAGAACAAGCCATTTAATGTCATATATTTGACAAGAGAAGTACAAAAAAACCCAAAAATGATTTATTGTTTAGACACAGGAGGAAGTTCTAGTGAATGCTTGTATTTGATATAATAACAATAATAATAAATTTAATCTCTTTAAATTATATGTGTGTGTGTGTATTGCCCAAGATTGAAACAAACTTTGCTTTTTATATTCTATGAAGGAATCACTAACTGCCAGCAAACATTCACTCCAAACCACACACTTTTATTACATATCACTCTGGGTACGTTTTCGTGAACTGAGTTTAATTTACTAAGTTAAGGAAAGATTTTTCTAATATTCGGCCTTGGTCACCTTTTCCAGTAGTCACTGTGCACTAAGCACTGCATGAAACAGGAGTTCTCAGTGAAGAAAAGTCACAACCCTCTCTTGTGGGTCAGGACTTTTCCTTTGTGATTTGCTTTCAGGGGTTTTCTTCATACGTTTCTACCTCATTTTCCCCCAATATCTGTGGTTTCAGGGGTTAAGCAGTGCAATAAATTATTTTGTATATTCTCTACTGGACATATTCCAAGCAAAACACCCCCATTCTGCTATTTTATACAATCTATGTAGCATCTCATGATTTTATTGGATATGTCAATAGTGCACAGTATTTGATTGTGTATGGGCAAATATGAGCACACAATTTCTCCAGTTTATCTTCTGTGTAATGTATCCTTTAAGCAATCTCATAAATAAACCCAGCCATTTCCCAGCTTACCCTCCCTTTACAGACACAGGCAGAGAGGAAAATGTGCAAATTCTTCTTTACACAAGATCCCCTGACCCTGAGGACTGGACAGTCAATTATTTCCTCCTTCAAATTCTTTTTGTGCTGCCTTCTGTTCAGGTTAATTTTTATGAATTCTCTTCATTACCTTCTCTTTATGTCCATGAGTTAAACCCAAGATCTTGAGGAAGCCACACCACCCTAAATGATCTGACCTTGCCTAGAATCTCTGTGGTTCCAATTTCATGGGTCCTTTAATGGCACTTATTATATTCATCTTGCAAAATCTTGGCTACATGCTACATGTAGGAAACAAATCATTATGATTAACTGAATTTTCCGAAAGCTTGAAAATATTCATTCTAAACAAAACTCTTAAAATTAATTTTGAGTATACTATGCTTTTCTTATTCCTGATTATAAAATGTGAAACTTGGAGAAATATTTGGACGTAAGAACATCATTTCTAACATCATTATCAGGAGCACAATTTTGTTTTATTTTTCTTTCAAAATTGGAATATCTGGGTAAAGTCATTTTAAGGTTTAACAAAATTAAGATTTCTGGGCTTTGCTGTAGATATATTAATTCAGACATTTTCAAAAACAAATTGACTATGTGTAATGAGATGAGGCAAGAAGGAGGACAGAGAGGTTTGTCTTAATACAAAATGGTGACTACTGATCTGCTTTTACAGTTTTTAAAGTGGATTTTTATATCCTTTCTGGCTTCCCCTTGCTTTTGAGACTGGCAGCTGTTGCTATTCACTGTCGCCAGTATTTAAGTTAGGAACAGTCATTCTCCTGCTGTCTAATGCAGTTGTATGCTAGAAAAAGATAAATATTACAAAAATGATCAACTTCTCTGCAAAATCAGAGCAAATATTCTGTAATTATAAGCCCAAGAGTCTCTCATGCATATGTAACCAATTTGTATAATGGGCTAGACTATGGAAACAGCTTTACATTTTTTAAAATTCCTTATACGATAGATTTCTATTGAAATTCCCTTTCTGTCTTTGGATGGTATTTTAAGAATATACTATAATTTGAGGTCACTTTTAGACATAAAAATGTCCAATTTAATTTAAATCAAATCTTTAATCTGGCATTCAGTTTGAAGCTTTCACCTCACCATAACTCATACCTGAGCATACGCTCTAGACCCAGCAGACCGGAAGGGATGAGGTGAAGGACAAAACATGTTCTGTGATTATACTCATTGTTTCAAACACCTCTTCTCCCATTTTTGTACCAATAATTTCCAATGTATGGTTCTCACTTAATTTTGAAGGGTGTCTATATTTGATATATTTCCTGTAATGTATTCCTGATTCTTTGGAGACAATCAACACTACATCTTTTGGTGGGTGATTTGATTTGTTTTCTAGGAGTTCTCTCAACATCAACCTTATAAGTTTCTGCCCTCATTTTAAGCTGAGATTCTCTTACCTCGAGAGGTAGCCTTTTAAAGCATCTGCCTTTGAGGAAACTTCCAGGTAGATGTGCTCCTACTCTTACCCTTCCACCTTCTCTCCTCACTTTCGATGTCAAGTTCATTCAGCCACCTTTGGACTTGGGACTATTTCTTGAGAAGCTCAGGTAGTTGTTCTTTTTTTACTTCTGACTTCCAGGAACTCATAACAAGTGTTTTTGCACAAACTGTTATTTTTTTTCTGTAAGTTTCTACAGCTAGGCTGTGTCTCTTCTACTGCACACAACTTCAAGCTCTATGAGTAGTCCTCTTGGGGGCTCCTCAATTTTGAGGTACAAAGGAGGAATCCTCCTTTGCATCTTTGTAGGAATGAATGGGAAGATGAGAAATGCCATAGTAATCTCAATCTCAACTGAGACACTCAAACTATTTTTTATTATTATTTGGAAACTGAGAATGAGCACTGATAGTGACCAGCTTGGCCAGATCCTTAGTAAGCCCTCTGATATGTGTAAGAACCTTTCTTTAGAAATCAAATATGACCTTTTTACCTTTACTTTTTCCTATGCTTTGTGGGCTCAATTAATCCTCAAATCAGACAACAGGAATAGTCAGATACACAAGTATATTGCGTGAACTGAAAAATGGTATTTGTAATATCTGTTTTAGCAGTTCAGGAATATTTTCATTTTGTTTCATTCCAAACCTTGGTATAGTTTAACTTGGTAACATACATTAATGATATAATTCTAGTTTTTGATAACTGTAATGGAGTAGGTTACCCTGTATCATTTTTTAAAAAGTTTTAGATTTATGTGTCACATCTCCTCATGCTAATTACAAGGCACTGCCCAAAGTCTTAAATTTATCAAATATTAATCAAATAAGTTTATATAAAGTCTCTAGCATTACATAAAGACATAAAAAAGGCACTATGCATTATTTCTTCATTATTACACATATGTTTTCTATGTAAAATTTCTACCATTTGACACAGAAACATTTCAAGAACAATGGTTTGGAGTTATGTGTGTTAAAAAGAAAAGATTAAAATTTGAGTGATAAATTCAACTTCTGCAGGCTGTTCGCCATATATGAGTTTTTAGGAAAGTTTCTTAACTTCTGTTATCCCAGCACTCGGGAGGCTGAGGCAGGAGGATCATTGCATGTTGGAGGCCAGCCTGGGCTACAAAGTGAGTTCAACACCAGCCTGAACTGCATAGTGAGACCCTGTCTCACAAAGACAAAAAAAAAAATAAATAAATAAGAAAAAAATAAATAAAAGAATATGTTTTGCATGTTTATGAGAATTAAATGGTCACTGCACCTATATAGCTTCTGGAACACAGTAGGGGATTCACAGGTTAGTATCTGTTACTTACCCTTCAATTTTTCTGTATTTGAGGTATTCCAATGACAGTACTTTTTTCAATTTGTGATGGTGATTTATTACAGTTGGAATAGTTAATCTTTCAGAATCTGTATAGCAAAACTTTCAAATATATTACATTAGCTGCTCTTACTTTGTCTGTATTATATTATATAGAAAGTCCTTAGAGAATTTAAGATACGCGTTTTCTGGGGGCAATCTTGCTGCTTTTTCTAATTCCTCTTGAATTCAATGATGTAATTAATCTGAGCTTGTGTTCTGTCAACTTCGATAATCCTGATGACCTTATTATACTCGCCAGTGGAGAGATAAGTATTACGTGAGTATCTGAGGGAATTAGATTCTACTGTCATCATTACCAGCCCATGTTTTTAGAAACCATTTCACTCCTTTGTGTATACAAGAAATTGTATATTAAACTGAGAATGAATAGAACTGCTGTGTTTGACAACTCATTTTTATAACTGGGGGCAGGGTGGAGGAGGAGAGCTAGTAAAGATTCTAATAAGGAAGAAGAAATTAAATTGCTTTTGTGTAGGTAAAACTGAGAGTCTGTTTTCATTATTAAAGCTGTTTGTCACTGCAACAACCACTAGTTGTTGTCTTAGGGAAGTATTATACAAGCCTGCAGGTTTAGGGAAAAAAAATCTTTCAATTTTGTTTTGCTGCTTTTGACTTGATTGCTGGGAAGTCAGTGTGATTGGATACCTGAATAATAATAAATTTTGGCAAAGAGATTCAAATAATGAAGGGAAAGATGAGGAAAATAATAGTGGTGGCTTAAACCCAGGCTAAATCTATGCAGAAGTGTGGTTAACCAAATGATGAACAGATGCAACTGAGTATTTTCATCATTTTTGTTAAATACCCTGCAAATGATTCTGGCTAGTTATACAGGAAAATTGCATCGAAATGAAAAGTGTACATGAGTAAAATATTAATGACTCAGCTCCATTCAATGGGCTACAGATAATGCAGCTGTTTTTAGCCTCTGGCTGTAAAAAATATAACTTACTTTTTCTGGGGGAGAATCAGCCTTCTTATTTTTTCTTATTTCAATTTAATTTCCCATTTATACACTTTCATTTTCTTAGTTTTCTGCCACTTCTGCTTTTGAGAGGTATCTTTCCTAACCATAGTCTTTCCTTATTCATGGGAATCAGAGTCGTCTTTGTAACCTTTCCGTAGATTTTGTTGTATGTCACTCACAAGTGGTGGATGCTTTGGAGACTAGCTCACTGGAGTCTCAATGCCTGAAGTACTCTTTATGGTGGGAGGCCATGTGTGTTGGTCCTGCTAACCACAACAGGCCTGCAGTGTGTGGAGGAAATAAAAACTGGCTATACTTTCTGTAAAATCATATCCACATATGGAAGATAGTGAGTGAATCAAGATCTATTTTAGAGAAATGAATAAAGGGATATATATACTAACACAGGATGAAAGGAAGCAGAAGTTTAAAAATGTACAGAGAATGTATTAAGTAGTAACCATGAAGTTGAGGTGGATGTAACTGAACAGAAAACACATGCAAAGCAAAGCAAAGGCTGATGTGAATTTCTGATCATATTAATAACATTAGCATCATTAGCCAGACACTACGAAAAGATTACTTCATACACATCTCATTTTATGATCACAAAAACCCTACAAGTATTATAGGATGTTTAGAAATACTACAGATATAGGAAACCGCAATATAAAGAGATTAAGAAACTTGTCCACGATCATACAATTATTTGAACTCTGCTTGGCGCGAGTCCATATTCTTAAGCATTATATTACTTTATTGCCTTTGGTAACACTTGCAGTAATGGAAGGAGAGTTGGAAAGTAATTAAGCCATAATATAGTAGAAATGGAGAGTAAGAAGTGGCTACTTCAGCTGAGATAATTTTATTTCACAATTTTATTTAAACAGTCAACCTATATTCCAGGCCTTTAAATTGAAATTAAGAAACTCATCCTTCTCTCTTATGTGATCTTCCATATGGTCCTCAGGCCTCTAGCATCTGTACTTATTAGAGTATTAAAAATAATATAGGAGACACTTGAAACATGAAACGTGTAAAGAAATGAGTACAGAGTGTTGCAGGCAGATGTGTCAATAAGTATAAATGCCCTGAATGCCTTGACAAAGGAATGAGGCTGGCACATTCTAGTCTAAGCAGGAAGATCAGTCTAGTTTTATTCTAATAGAGATTCTGTCTGTACTATTTAAATTCTCTTAAAACTTAGAGTTATTTATTCTTAGAAAGAGCATGATAATCACAATATTGGATCAATAAATGAACAAAAAGGCATGAATAAAAGCTGAAAAACGTGAACATTGTGACAGATGACCATGATTGTTTCTCATGAAAACATACATTCTCATAGAAAATTCTGTGCTTTGAGAAGAGCTGTGCAGTGGAAATTGTCCTTGCATTTAAGAAGTGTTGTACTTTGCTTATCCTGCATGTTAATAGGAAGGACCACAGTGATATGTGTAGAGGATTTGAGATGCTGGAGAGGGTGTGTAGGAGTGATGATTCAAAAGTCTCCAAATACCTGGCCAACAAATGTGCTCAAATAAATGCCCCAAAGATTGGAGCTATCATTCTGTTATTCATATCATACATGTTAGTAATAGGTTTTCACCATAAATGGAAATAAAATCATTAACCAAGATCCCTAAACATCAGATGATAACTTGCTTTGATGAAAGTAGCCCTGAGGCTACCCTCCCATACATAACATATTTCTCTAAACATGAACTAGATAACCTAGAGAACAATATGATTACACACATAGGGCTTTTGGGAGATTATTTATTTGAAATCTAGAGTATATTGTCACAACTCTGTATCCAAGACTCATCTGATTGGTTATCCTCCCTGAAGACCAGAAAAGAGAACAAACAGGAGGTGACATCTTTGGGAACTCCACAATCAACCTTACAGTAGCTTAGCTTAGTGTATTTTTAGTTTAGTGTGTTTAGGAGTCAAGCAGAGTTTGAAAGTAGGTATGGGGAGCAGGTATCTAAAATGCCTTCTAAATTTTCCAGGCTCTCTTATACATGTCTGTGTGAGTAATCCTTTGAATGTGGGGTGGGGACAGAGGAAAGACAGTGTGATAATGATTATAACTCAGGTTTTCCTACTTCGAGTTCAGCAAAAGGTAGATTACCATAAATGGGCATGAACCCTTATGTGAGAGAGATGAGAGCACCAGAGAGACATTTTCCTGTTGGCTGTAAGCTTCTATATTGTGAAAGGAGGTAGTTTGATGACAAAGACTGAACAGCAGTCTCTAGGAGTTGAGAGTAGTCCGTAGTTGACAGCTAGCAGAAAAGCACCATTCTCAAGCCTATAGTCACAAGGGAAAGAATTCTGGCAGCAACCTATCAACTCAAAAGAGAAGCTCCGTATGGGACAGCAGCTCTGGCTGACACTTTGATTTCTGTCCGGCAAGATCCCAAGTAGAAGACTTAATTAATATATATCTGGACACTTGACTCACTGAAACCATGAGGTCTAATTTTGTGGTTTAAATTTGCTAAATTTAAGATGATTTGTTGCATAACAATAGAAAACATGTGATTTAATAGATAAATCAAATCTACGGGACCATGTGTATAAACCTTAATCTTTCTGTGCTTCAGTTCCCTTTTTGTAAAGTGAAATAGCTACCTCACAGAAATACGGTTTCAACTTCCACGTGTGGGATAGTATTTATTCTCCCCGAGAACATATGCTTAATACTCAAAATAATATAAAATTTGACCTCATGAAATTTTAAACTTTAATCATGTTCCATTTACATCATATAGAGATATACATAATTTTTCAAATGTCTATATATGAAATATAGCCTAACATTTTTTTAAACAATTACACACTTCTATGACAGGCCCATGGAAAATATTTACTAACTTCTGCATTCAGAGTTACTTTGGTGAGAAGAACTGTAAAATATGTAAAGAATTCAGCAATGTAGTAGAATATTGCTTCTTTATGAATATGTGTTAAACCATGTATAATGATTATCAACCTTTTAGGAAAAATAATTTTATGTTATTTCTTAACAGTCTGCTGATTACCAAAACGTTTGCTGATTATATACATGTATATTTGTATACTGTTTATCATTGTTACAAGGCATTAAAAAATCCCTGAATTGTAGGGCCCAGATTATCATAAGGTGTGTAACTGGATTGTTCAGTTACAAAATAAATTAGAATTGATCATATAAGAAGATTGTTAACTGTTCTTTTTCTTTATCTTGAACAGAGGAAATCAGTGTGAAATGGATACAGAGAAAGCTTCTGGGGTTGAAATGGGCTGGTGGTTATCAGACAAGGCCCCATCACACATGCGTAAGGAGGTACAGAATTTACATAAAATTGAAAACCTTTAAATATATTGTCTGAATTTGGTCCCCCTCTTTTTGGAACTGGGGATCAAGTGACAGAAAAGCTGATATCTGCCAGGGAAGACCCGATTTTCAATTTACATAACATTTTGTTCATAACATTCCATTTCCTTTGTTCTACATTTTTAGTTATCCATAGCGCATTTAGTTACCCACAGTGCATTTTTAGTTATCAAGACACAGCGCAGTCCTGTGAAGACAGAAAATTCTATTGAATAACACATTAATTAATTATATTTTAGGTATAACACTAGCAAATAACTTTTGAGGCTTTGGGCATTATTTTCACTTAAGAGCCATGAGTAGCCATAAACAGAGTATAGTAATTCATTCTGAATTACTCCTCCCATCCCTCTGTTCAGTGATGCTGGCTGCTAACATTTTTGTGTGTTACCTGTTACATACCATTGTCCATGACTATCACCTCATCATGGAAGATCTGGTCTCATATTGTAAATTGCCCCAGGTTTTGTTACCTAGTCACATAGGTAAAGTTGAGGATTCGGCAATTTGTTGTCACTCACATGTATGGCAAATGTAGCTCCCAGAGTGCACAATAATTATTCACTGTTTCATTGTCCTAGTTTATACTTTGTTCTTTCTTACTCCAACTCAAATAAAGCATGGAAGGTACAGCTTAGATAAATTCACCCCTTCTATTTCCTATATGATTTTAATTATTTTTATTCCATCAACAAATTAAGTGTCTTTTTGACTGTATATCAATACAAATCATAAGTTTTATTTCTAAAATCTAATAAATTGCATATTATCAAAATGTGTTGAATGTAAATTTAACACATCTTAAAGATTTGATCTCACAACTTCCTTCAAAATTTGGCCTTAACTAAAATAAAATAAAAACTTCAGTTCTTCTGTAAGTCATAATGAGAGTATCAATATAATTTATTACCCCAAACCCAAAGCTTTTGAAAGGACATGGAGGCACTATGGATGATACACCTGCATAATAGCTGTAAATCAAGGCTGGCACAGGAATGTAAGTGTGTAGTCTAGCAATAATCTTTTAGAGTCTGTTAAGGCAAGAGATTTGTAAATGTTTGCACATATCCATGGATAAAGTAATCTAATTATTTTCTTTCTTCTGAACCCTATAAATGTATATAACATACCACTTTTGGGACCTTCAAGATCCTTTTAGGTATATCTTTATATTTCTTAATAATAGAATAATAATGGTTATAGTTCAGTTATCATTACTTTCATTGGGAATTTTATATTATACTCTATTCTTTTCCCCAATAATAAGTAATATTCTATAATTAAAGTAGATAGACCAATTTAAGAATTTACTCTTTTACATATGCTTTAGTAGTAGAATATTATTTGAATAGAGATTATATCACAATATTATTTGAATAGAGATTATATCATAAATTTTTTAATGCAGTTGCTACAACCACATTCATTTTGAGGCCTGATAAAGCTATTTGAAATCTACTCTTATCCCAGCAACTTTACATTAAACTTATCCTCCTAATGTGGTTGTTCATGATACTGTATAGCCTGCTCGCTCTATATCCCACTTAATCAAAATTCTACATTCACAGCTGCTGACCACATTAAAATCTAATGGCTAACATCAGAGTTAGGTGGATACACCCATCCCTTTGTGCGTGTTTTCCTTTAATTAGCAAATCCCCTTTGGGAAAAGCTAGTGGGCATACCTATGGGCCTTAATAAAGGCATCTTCTCACAGGTTCTGTATGTCTGTTTCTCTTTATTTCACTCTTCTTCCGCTGATGGAGTACCCCCCCTACCACTTCTAGACTTCTTATTAGCTTCCCTTTAGCACACTTAACTTTCTGGAACCTGTGAGCAATAAACATTTTTTTGTTTCATGAATTTTAGTTTCCTATGTTCACTGTATCTCACTGGACAGACCTATCTAAAACTAACTTTTTTCCAGTCAGGGTTCTCCTACAGACTGGCTATCGGGGTTTATGACCACTCTCAAGAAAGTGACTTCAAGACCAAAGTACAGAAACAAACAAACAAACAAACAAACACCATAAAAGGTGGTTCTGTTAATCTATTGCTCTTGTGGTCAACTGCTATTGTCAAGAAGAAAAGTTAATATGATTATGACAATGATAAGTTGATGTTGAGAAAGAACAAAGTCTTTTAAAATTTTATGAATAGTCATTAGCTCTATTGGAGGTATAGTGTAATGCTCTTTATTTAAAATTTTATCTGAATGAATGTGGGGGAAAATATTGATATTAAGAGATGAAAAAGACTGAGAGATACAGCATCTGTGAGAAGTCAGAAAATATTTTAGTTGTTACACTGCAAATACAACTGATTAGTTCATTATAGATATTAATTCTAAAATGGTGAGGTGACACACTGAACTACTTTTTTTATACATATTTTTTATGTATTACTTCATATTGTCATTTTTGTCCAGACTGTAGAGGCTTTTCAAATGAACACTTAATTCCTAAAGCAAAGAAAACAACTTAACATTTGATTCAAAGATAAACACACAAAAAATGAGGCTTTCTGCTGAAGTATATATTGCTTTTAACTCTAAAGGGAATAGTGTATAGTTCATATTATTCCAGATGTGAGGAATCTCAGAAACATAATTTGAGGAGTAATTCTTCTGAAATTTCAAGCTTTTTAAAGGAATTACAATATGTCTGACATGTCATGTCTTTAAATCCTAAAGTATAAGATTGCCTTTAATTTATTAAACATCTCATTTTATAAACACAAATAACTTTCAGAAAATGTTTACCATCTTCAGTTCATCCATATTCAGTGTTTAAAACTATTTGTAAAAATCTTTAAGATACTCAGAATTATGGTAGTATAAAGAGATTATGAAATACTTTTATTTTTAAAATATATTATCATTTTGTCAATAAATACGTTAAATAATGCAATAAGATATGATTATGATGGAATAACATTCCAATTATTTTTATTGCATTTTGCTCACAATTGTAACCTTGCTTGTGCTCTAAGTAAGAAGTCCCAGATAGAAGAGCAAAAGTGGGAAGTAATCACACAGGGGAAACAATTCTTGTTGTATATGCAAGCTAAACAGCCTCAGTTAGTAAAAGGTAAAAATTACACTCGTCAGTGTATCTTTTCTATGTTTAAAGGTATCTACTCTGTAAAATAAATAAGAGATTTATGAGGAAAATATATAGGATTATCTCAGGCTTTTTTTAAAATTAATTAAGTTTATTGGTACATTTTAGGTACACAGTTGTCACATTCATCATAGGGAATTTGTATCTGTACATGATATATCTTGATTCTATTTTTCCCCATCCCCCTTCCCTCCCTTCAATCCCTCTTCCCCTCCTTACTCACAAAAACTTTGTTTCCATTTTTTCCTTCTCTTCTGGTTTTTTCTTTTCTCTTCCTTCCTTTCTCCTTCTCCCCACCCTAGTTCCTCTTCCCATTTGAACTTTTTCATCTTAATTGTCTCAGGCTTTTATAATTGAAAATTTAAGAAAAACTGTTATATTTTAACTTATATTTGGATAATTCTTTAAAGAAAGACTTGTAAAATGAGAATCAACTTATATAATAACATAATTAATCCTTATGAATATAAAATGCCATACAATTGATTAAAATGTTTGAGACCTTTAAAATGCAATGTATTTGCATGAAATAATCAGGTAAAAGACAATACATTCTCAGTTGAGGCAAAGGCCATTATCCCTAGAATTTAATAAGAAAAGAGAACATCAAATAAAATAACCCCTTTTCAAATGAAAAAGCACATGCCATGTATAGAGTATTATATAGAAAACTCTACACATACATTCTATCAATTACAATCTTACTCATCTCATTCAACTAAAAATGTGAAAAGAAGGTAGTTACTTCAATAAACATATTTTAACTATTAAGGTAACCTGTGTACTGAATGTTAAACAAGTGAATACATACCAAATAAAGTATCTTCAAAGATTTCAAAATTTATATTATGTTCATAGACATAGAAGAAATTTAAGCTCTTCATACTTACTGAAAATATTTTCTAAAATGTACTAATAAAATCTGGTTAAAAGAAAGAAAATATTACTTATATATTAGATATTTTATATTGAAGTGAGATAGACATTTTATATTGAAGTGAGATTGACTTATAAACACTTTTTTTCTAAAAATATCTAAACTGTCTTTATCATGCAAATGTTCAGCTAATACATTTCCTTTTTCACCTTTATTCCTCCAGAGTATTTCTTCAATATTAATACAGAATAAGAAAGCACTTTCATGTATTTAAATGTAATTTGTTCTAGGTGTAACAAATGGTAAAAAATAATGTGTACAAATACAAACATGCAGAAATACATTGATAAAGAGCTAAATAAATCATTACATATGGAATTAATTATGAAGCAATAAAATACTATAAATTTAACACTTCATGGAAATATGACCATTTGGTATATTCCTAACACCAAAAATTTCTTTTTATCAGACCTATTTAAATACTTTCTATTTCATATAAAATTATCACTATTTCTGAAAGTATATTCAAGAAGTGGTGAAAAATACTTGTGCTCAAATTGATTATATAGTAATTTAATAATTGCAAAACCAAGGAAAATATTTTTACCTTCCATGTTTAGTTATTTTGCTTTTACTATATTCAACATTTTAGTGAAAAAGAAAGTGGTGCAGTCATATGCGAACACGAAGAATTTATTCTTTTGTGGGCAGGGATGGGCTACAGAGTAAGGAAGAAAACAAGGGCTCTGGTCTGATGGAGATTTATTAATAAACTTATTTTTGAAAGACTAATTCTGCCCCATGACTGCTTCAAACTAAAACAATTTGCTATGATACAGGATTTCCAAAGCCACTTGCTAGAAAACAGGGTGAATTACATAAATTCTCCGAAATAATACTTTGCCTTCTATTAATTGCTTCACCTTGTAAAAACCTCACCATATGAGCTACACATTATATAATATTGCTGAAAATTAGAAATCCAAAATCTCTTATCCTAATTCTATAATGCAACAGAAAAATAGGAAAATTAATTACATAATACGCATCATTTATTCTTCAACTGATTGCTTTTAGAACCTAGCGTACAAAGGAGGGTCCATAATTTATTTTTCAGTGTTCATGATATTTGTCAAAATGTACTTTACATGTTTATTTGAAATAAAGTATGAGATCAGACTTTATGATAAAGGTAAAGGTAACTTAATTGCTTGGTTTAATGAGGCCTGGCTTTGCCACACAATTTTCATCACAGATTTCCTTCAGAAGTTGATCAAGTTTATCCTGCATATCCACTGTTATATATAATGAACATTTTAATAAACTTTAACTTCCTGTGTTGTATTCTTGGCCTCAGAGTGTTTGATGGAGCCTCCTGCCGATGAGTGGAGGAGATATAGTCACACTTCAAATGATTTGAAAACTGAAACTTCTACCTGACCATTTCCTCTATAAGAGTAAAATCATACTAGAGATGCAGGAGGGTAAAAGAAATTAGTAGGATTTCAAAGCTGTAGAATATTGAGGAGGGAGGAGTTTTGAGTGAAAACATGAAAATCGTCATATGGTTGATGCGTGAGTAACTGGCATAGAGTCTAGCATATATGAACATTAGAATTAAGAAAGTGGAGGAACTCAAATTCAGTTATAAGATTAGTAACTTTAAATTCCAACTTGCCAAAGAAAAAGGGCAAGAAATGAGGATGTCTGGCTCTATGTCAGGTAGTGAAAACATTAAGTAAGTGTGTGTGTGTGTGTGTGTGTGTGTGGTGTGTGTCCTGGTAGTAAAGGAAAGAAAGTAATGGTTAGGAATAGACTTGAGGTAAATAAGATGAATGATGAATTTTGAAAATATTAGATTTTGGTATGATAGAAATCAAGTTATGGAGAGTTTTATCTATTTATTTATTTATTTTTTTGTGGGTACTGGGGGTCGAACTCAGGACCTTGTGCGCCGGCAGGCACCCGTGCTGCTGAGTGATATCACCGGCCCTTTTTTCGTATGTGGGTACCAGGAGTCAAACTCAGGACCTCGCACTTGCCAGGCAGGCGCTTATGCCGCTAAGCCATCTCACCGGCCCCGATGGAGAGTTTTAAATGTAAACTTCAAATATTTGGACTTTGTTATTTAGGAAATAGTAAAAGTAGGTGTCTGATTTGAGCAATAGGTAAAGAAACAGAATGAATAGGAAGAAGTAGATATTTGTAATTCAGCTTAGGTTCTTATGCTGGCACAGGGTAATGCTAGATGAGAGAAAAGAATAGATACACAGGAGATATATTGAGGAAATACCTATGATTTAGTGATTGAATGTACAGACGATAGTACCTTAATTAGTGCAGCTGGAAATTTAGGATTAATGATTAAATAATATATTTTTGTGTGTAAAACACTGATTTGGCTTTGAAGACATTCCAGAAAATGATAGTACACTTGTAATGTATATACTATTTTACCTTCAGTGTGCCCTATGTACCAACCAAAAAGCAAAATTTAAAATTTTTCTCTAAGTAAACAATGTGACTTCAATGGCATTTCTATCATAAGCCACAGACAGATAGGTAGATTTTTAGGCTTCAGCACTTTACTGGAAGTGGGACTTTGGTGGGGCCAATTCATCAAAAGAGGTTTCTACATCATCAACATAATAAATCCATTATGTAATACAATGAACAAGTGTTAAAGGCACATGGAAGAATGTGCCTTTAATACAGACTACTAAGTGCAAAAGATTATATGTGACTGAACCTGTTTATCTTATCAAAGTGAAATTCACATAAAACACAGTTTTTTTAAATCACATAATTCAGTGCTATTCGGTATATTCACAATCTTGTTTCACTAGGTCTGTCTTGTTTCAAAATCCCTTCATCATCCCTCAAAACACTCTATATCCATTAAGTGCAATTTTTCCTTTTTTTGCTACTTCCTATTCCTTGGTAACCTCTGAACTGCTTGTATCCCTAAATTGGTCTATTATGGAGATAGCACAAAATAATCTTATAAATGTGGACTTTATATCTGACTTATTTCACAAAAAATAATGCTTTCAATTTTTGTCCAAGTGCAGCATGTACAGTATTCCTTTTTTTTTATGGCTAGATAATTCTTTTGTGTATACATTACATTTTTTTATCCTTTCATCCATTTTAATGGCCATTTGAGTTATTTTCACCTTTTAACTATTATGAATAATGCTGTTATAAATATTTGCATTTGAGTTTTATGTGGTCGTACATTTTTATTTATTTTGGGTAGACATGTATGGGTTGAATCTCTGGGTTAAATTCAATGTTCAACTTTTTTTTTTTTTTTTGGGTACCGGGGCTCAACCTCAGGACCTCGCATGCCAGCAGGCACCCGTGCCGCTGAGCGATATCACTGGCCCTTTTTTCGTATGTGGGTTCCAGGAGTCGAACTTGGGCCCTCGCGCTTGCCAGGCAGGCGCCTATGCCCCTGAGCCATCTCACCGGTCCAATGTTCAACTTTTTGAGGGAGCAATAAACTATTCACCACAGTGCCTCTGTCATTTTATATGCCCATCAGCATGTGCCATGGATTTTAAATATCCACATGGTTTCTAGCACTTGTTATTTTCTAGTTTGCCATAAAACTATTCTAATGAGTAGAGAGTGGTAGCTCACTATGATTCACCCATTTTAATGACCAGTTAGGTCGAGCATCTTTTCTTGTGGTGGCTGGCCTTTTGTTATTTTTTTCAGAAACATGATTTCTCAAGTCCTATGCCTGTTTTAATTGTTATATGCCTTTTGGTCATTGAATTGTAACAGATTTTATAATGCTCTGTGTATTAAACTCTTATCAGATATAGGATTTACAAATATTTAATTTCATTCTCTAGGATGACTTTTCTCATTATTATTAATGTCTTTTTGGTTTTTTTTTTTTTTTTTTTGGTACTGGGAATCGAACTCAGGACCTTGCCCTTGCCAGGCAGGCACTTGTGCTGCTGAGCTATATCCCTGGCCGTTGATAATGTCTTTTGATGCACATGTTTTAAATTTTAAGTCCAGTTTATCTATTTTTGTTTTGTTACTTGTGCATTGATGTCAAATCTAAGAATCACTGCTAATTTGAGATCATGAAGATTTACTCACATATTTTCTTCTTAGAATTTGTTGTATTAGTTCTTATATGTAGGTTGTTGATTCAATTGGAGTTAGATTTTATATGTAGTATGATCTAGGAGTCCAACTTTATCTTTTTGTCTCAGTATCACTTCTTTAATACTCTCTTCTCAGGGATATATTGATTTAGTATAATCCTGATCAAAATTCCAATGGCCTTTTTGCTGAAATGTACACAGAAATCTTCATATTCATATGGAACTACAATGGCTCCCTAATTGCCAAATCAATATATAAAACATACTAGGACTCACTTCTTGATTTCAAATCATACTATAAAATCGCAGAAGTAAAAATAGCATTGTATGGCATAAGTATAGGTATAGACTCATATAAGTGAATTGGGAATTCAAAAATTACCCAAATACTTATAGTCAATTGATTTTTGACAAGGATTTAAGAGAAAGTAAGATAGTACAAGATGAGGATACTAAACACACACACACACACACACACACAGTGTTTCTGAAGTACACAGTGTACAGCTCATGACAGAAGAACTGTGGTTATATGGAATGAGAAAGAAACTAGTATCTAGGAGATAAAAATAGAAAGATACAGCTTTTGTATGTGGTGATTCAGTAGTATCCTTAGTCTGTTACAGTGGGGCCCAACTCTGGACCCACACAACAGGGCATCCCTGGTGCTCTGGAGTGCCTTTGTCAGAATTTTCTAAGGCCCCTCCAATACCCGGGAATACTGTCTTAGGCTTGCCTCCTTCAGGGACTCTTGTGTCAGTCAGGTTGTCTAGAACAATAGAACTACTAGGATATATATATAAATATGTAGAATATTTATTATGGGAATTGGCTCATATGATTGTAGGGACAAAAATATCCCACAACATGCTGTCTGCAAGTTGAAGACATAGGAAAGTTGATATTGTAATTCAGTCTAAGTCTGAAGGCCTGAGAACCAGGGGGACAGGTGTTGTAATTCCTGGGCTGAAGCTAAAGGTCTGAGAACTCAGACCTGGTGAAAGTTTTAAAGTCAAAATGACCCAGAACCAGGGGTTTTGATATCCCAAGGAAGAAGTTGTAACTCAAGAAAAGAAAGAAAAATTCATTATTTCCCTTCATTTCTGTTCTTTTTTGTTCCTCAACTGTTTAGACAATGCTTGCCAACATCAGTGAGGGTGAAGCTCCTTTATTCCTCTACTGAGTCAAATGCTAATCTCTTCAAAATATATCCTCACAGACACACCTGGAAATAATGTTTTACCAAGCATTGTTTAGCCCAGTCAAACTGACATATGAAACAAACCACTGCAAACCTCTTACACTGGGCATGAGCTCTACTATGTGTCCCAAAATGGTTGGTCATTGTGTTCTGACCGCAGTTCCAGGAGGGCTAACTAGAGTGGATAAATTTTACTATCCACTATAGATTTTTTAGATGGGACTTGACTTTACGTGTTCAGCCAGGAAGGTGCTAACATACTGATTTAGTACAACTATCACTCATGTACACAGGACGAGTTCAAGGCTTAGCATACAACTGTCCAAGGCAACACTTGGAACTTGAACCAGGAGTATGAATTCACATACTGGCACTTACCCATTTGGGTGTGTCTTTCAACTGTGGGCTACTTTCTTCACCACCAAAGAGTGGCAGAAGTAATAGCAGGAGAAATTTACCCTATGTAACCTTTTTTGCTCATCTTGCTGGCAACCAGACTGTTTACCTCAAACTCCTCTGTGTTCCATTAACACGTGAGGCAGTTTTCCAGGAGTGACTGTATGTATCTTTTCTTTCTTTTTTTTTTTTTGTGGGTACCACGGGTAGACCTCAGGACCTCGCGCACCAGCAGGCGCCCGTGCCACTGAGCGATATCACTCCTTTTTTTCGTATGTGGGTTCCGGGAGTCGAACTTGGGCCCTCGCGCTTGCCAGGCAGGCGCATACACCACTGAGCCATCTCAATGGCCCATGTATCTTTTCTAAGGGCTTTTAAGATAGGTACTCAACAACAACGGTGCTTCTCATAGATGTCTTTTCTTGCCTCCAATTAAGGTGGTGACATCAAGTTCCCTTGGCATAATATTAAGGCTTACAGTACATGGACATTGCTTGTGTGAATGAAACTACTAGTTTGTCTTTGCTAAGATCCCTCGGTCTATCTACCCCAGTTATGGATTTGTGCAGGACACAAGGTCTGTGAAAGCATACTGACAGATCACATTTTATAAATACAGTGAATATGTCTGAAGAGTTTGAGATGTCTCTCAGCTCCAATGGAAGATGTGCTTTTCTATATTTGCATGAATTATCTATTGATAGGTTTAATACAAATGTACAACTATTCGACACCTTTTTCTGTATATTGTGGGTATGACATTGGTGATCGTGATCAATGAAACATGTTAACAACCTTTGAAAAAATCATTGAGATACCATATTTGTACAGGTAAAGTAGATGACACCAAATCATAAATAATGTAATAAGCATTACATAGAAAGTATTTGGGAAGTCTAGAGGCAAAAGATACAAATACAAACACAATTCCAAAGTGCCATGCTCTTGTAAGTAAAAATAGCATGGCTACATTTTCTTGCAGTGAGAGATGTGAAATTAGCCAGAAATAGCACATTCGACAAGAATAGTGCCATGTGAGGTGTTGTGTATGCAGACCATGTGCTATGGGTAGTAAAAGAATATATCAATAGCCATGGAATATAGAAAAGTTAAGAATTTATAGATACACTGCAAAAGGCTAGTGGGTGAGTTCCAAGAGAGGAACGTGCTGCCTAAGAGAAAGTAGGGACCTTTATATGTATGTGATTTTAATGTGAGGAGGGCATCTGGAAATGTTATCCCAAGGACACTTCCACTGGGTCATGGTGTCTATTCATGTCATTTCTAAGGATAGCCAGGCATTGTCTGATAACTGACATAATGTCTTTATTTGACAGGGTCTGTACCTTTGGTATTGTTAGAAACAGTCCTTCGAGGTAAAGTTGATGAATAAATATGTAAAGATTAACTAAGATTAATGGTCAAGGGGATCAGGATAATTTATCATCTATCTATCTATTCACCCATCCACTCATCTGTCCTTCCATTGATTTATGTTTATATATGAAAGGGACTCTTGGTGTTATATTGGAATAGGTGAAGAAATTTTATTCTTTAAGACAAGTCAAATAGTTAGAATATCTAGTGATATATATGTAGTTTTGTGCATAGGTGACAATGTGAAAAATTAATATACCACAGGCTCACCACCAAGCTGCTATGTGACCTTAAAGGAATGATGGTAAAACAATCATGACTCCCCATAAACTGGAAGCAATGATTACCTGACCAAAGAGGAAACAGTAGTACTTGGATAGCATGAAATCTTCATGTGTACTAATTGGGCAATAAACAAATACCTCATTTCAATGTACCATTGTAAATATATCAACATATTCTTTCTAAAGTATGTCATTAACTTTTTAATATACATATATAAAAAAAATATATATATATATATATATATATATATATATATATTCCATTTTCCAGGGTCACAAACATGGTAGGGATGTCCTAGTGAGGACTAATAGAATCAAGGTAGCTATTTTCTGCTTTTTCTGTAGGGCTGAGGGTCTCAAAGTTTAGAATGCATAAATTTTACTGGGGTATGTATTGAAAATGCAGCTTCCTGGGCTTCAGTTTTGCATAAGAGAAGATGTGAAGTTCCTGTGAAACATAGTTGGAAATACCTAGAATGATCTTGCATGTAAATCTGAAACAGAGATAGGATCATTGCTTAGAAAGACATGTTCCTAACCCAAGAAATAGTGAGATGTCCAGGGCAAAGCACTAGGACCGCTATGAAGATAGCAATATGCAATGTATTAAATATTGTAACTTTCCTACTAACCTGTCTTGAAATTCTGTTTTATTATTTTTATTTTTTTCTCTTAAAAAAAAAACCAGAAAGCAACAAAAGAATACAATAGAAACCATAGTCACTGCCAAAGTCTCTGTTTTTAGATGGTAAAGTGTTTTGGGGAATAAGTTTGATGGCGATCTTTCAACTGTTTACTTCATGCCATCATAAAATGTTACACATAAAACATAATCAAGAATAGCTTCATCCAAGGTTATTAATTTATCAACAAATAAACTTGCTCCAGAGAGACGAAGTGATATGATTAAGGTCACATAGCTTGCTGTAGAGTCAAGATGGAGCTTAACATTATTTCCTCTGCTACATAAACTCTATAAATCATTATCTCATTGCTGAATCCAATACCAGGCAGAAATGACACAAGCAGTTTTAATTCAGAAAGAAAATTTAGCTGTAAGGGAAATAATTAAGAGGCCAACACTAATCTACCTTCAAAGTGCAAAAGTGGCTGGTGTGCAAGGCCTTGAACAATAATTCACATAGTCATAAGAAGAAAAAATCATGTTAGCTAACTTTATTGTAAACTGAGTGCCTTGGTTTAAAGTTATAACTGCTGTGTGGGTACATGTATGCATGTATATGTCTGAAAACTCAGGGAGCTGGGAGAGTGAGAAACATGCAGTGGGAGAAGAGTAAGTTAGAAAATAAAAGTACATCAAGAGCGGAGGGGTCATGTGTATATAAGATAGACTTTCATTTTGCAGATTGAAGGTTAAACTTGCAGATATTAGGTGTTATATTGATAAGAAAATATTTTCTTAAGAGTTCTGTGGAATAAAATTCCTAGCTATGATTTATTTTATTCAACTGGCGATATCCTAGGTGTGGTGGATTAACTAATGGTCAATTTGTAACATACAGCTGAACTGAGTCAGCGTGGTGCTGGGTGTGGAAGGCCTACCTGAGGATTTTTGCTAACAGCTTAAAAAGAGAACTGAGCGGGAAGATGGTGTGCTGTTGGTTCTCCTGGAGAAGACTGTCATGCTGGTTTTCCTGATATGAACTCATTTGTTCTCATAGTCCGAGGAACTTGGGTCCTCACTGTTGCTGAGGATGGCTGCGGTTCTCTTTGGGGGAGCTCTGATCATTACCTTGAGCATGGCTTCCTAGCTCCAATGCAGAATCCTCAGCCCACTGGCACAGATCCTTCATTCCTCTGGCACACACTTTCTAGCTTCCACCACTGACTGCACTGGGTCTTCCCAGTGCAGATTCTCGATCGAGACTTGCATGAGACATTGCCACGGGCTCTAGGCCTCCAGCTGGACTCATGCAGGACATTGACATGGGATCCAGGCCCTCAGCTGGATTCTTTGGGTCTCTAATGTGTGGACAGATCTCCCGCACACTTCCACATTTGACTCTTTGGGTGAATATTATAAAATAATCCTATAAATTATGTGTCCTGTATTAAAGCTTTTCCCTTGTAAACCCTGACTACAACACTAGTAAAGGACTTATGCCAAAAGTAAAAACTATTGTCTAATGACATTTCCTATAAATACAATCCTGAAACTTTCTGATCGGAATGGAAAAGATATACTTTTGTGTTAAAAATGGTTTTCTTTCTGTCCTCAAGGTCACAAAATTCTGACTTTACTAGAACTTTAAAATTGTTATTTGAGTGGTTATTTTTCTCTAACACACCAGCTCAAACTCCTTTCCTTATCTTCATACCTCTCTCATAACACACTCCTAGTTAACTCTCCATCCACTCTGACACATTCATCTTTGAAAACTCATCCTTCAGTTTTAGTTTAAATATCATCTTTTCAGGAAAGCTACTTTACCCATTTCTCTAACTAGTTTAAAACTTAAGGGCCAGGGATATAGGTCAGTAGCACAGTGCCTGCCTAGTAAGCGCAATGTCCCGTGTTTGATTCCCGGTACCCCCGGCAAAAAAAAAAAAAAACTTAGATTTTTAAAATTCTGTTAAGTATATTGCTACCTCCATTGTTATAATCAGAAAGTCAAAGTTCATAAAGAATAAATTTTTCCTAACTCACTCTACTAGTAAATGGGACAGTGACAATTAGGGAACACATTTTGGGTGTAACACCTATGAATATTTCCCTCTTAAACTTGGTTCTTTCTTCTTATGCAATTCATTCAGAGATTTTTGATCTTGTTAATGCAGACATTATCTCCTCTCCTTAATTCTTGGTTAGTTTTTACTTTATCCAATCTGTATTATTCTTTCCCTCCTTTTGCTAGCAACTGCTTTCCTTATTTTTCTTCTTCTATCATCAGTTTCCGTAAAGAGTTGTCCAGGGGGCCTGTATCATTTTATGTTTCAGGTGAAACCTTCTAAGTTACCTATATACCTGTCTTTTCACATAAATCTTAGAATTTATCAAGCTCAATGAAAACATTTAATTACATTTTAATCAAGATTATTTTCAATCCATGTATTTGGAACAAGGATATTGCATTTTCTGTACAAGAATATCCTCTCTCTCCAGATTTCAGATATTTCCATCTATCAGAAGAAAATTTTATTATTTTTGCATAAAACCTTATTTGTTTCTTTTTCATTATTTCACATGACCATTATAGTTAGCTGTATTTATTTGAAATGTAACATTAAATGTTAGAAATCTGATTTTGGATATTGATCTTATATCCAGCAGCCTTATTGCATTCTCTCAGTATTTCCAATGGTACTATTTGCACACTCTATAAAAGTACACATGTAAATATGATCTGTGCACAACAGAATTTTATTTCATCTCTTCTTGCTTTTAAAAGGAATGCTTCCAAGAATTTATCACAGAATTAAGAATTTACCTAAGTGCTGTAGAATTTTTATACATATACTTTATTAGTGTATAGAAGTTCTTTAACCTTTGTTTCTATATCTTTCCACAAATCCCTATGTTTGAAAAAATCTTTTTTATTGGCTTATGTTTGTGATGCATAATTACATAATAGTTACATTTATTTTGAGTAATCAGTACATATGCAAATGTTACCTTGATAATTTTCTATCCTGTTTCCTCCCTTCCCTACCCTCTTTTTCTTTTATCCCCTTCCCATTCCCCATTTCCAGAAAGTTTATCTTCTGGTTTCCTACCATTTCTCCTTTATTTTACTATTTAACTTTGGGTTTCATTTCATGTAAGAGAAACCATGTGATATTTAATTTTCTGTGTCTGATTTAATTCACTTAACATTTTGGTCTCAAGATCCATTTTCCTGCAAATGACATGAATTCATTCTTCTTTATGACTGAATAAAATTCCATTATGTATATATACATTTGCTTTATCCATTGTCTTAAATCAATAATAGGTATTGGATTTTAGCAGACTATTTTTTGTATTTAGTGGAATTTCCACAATTTTTCTCTAACAGTGATACTCTTCTCATCTTTCTCTCTTGACATTGACCTGGTTTGCCTATTATGTTTACTTTTTATATTTTACAAGAGTTGATTTGCTAATAATGTTAGTTTTTTTCATTGATCTTCTATTTGGCCTCTATAGGTCTTCTGATAGTTGTTTGCCATACTGTCTGTGAAATTCTTGTGTTTTTATGTATTGGGGTAGAAATCGGATGGTTTTCTTAATGTTATAGATGTGTCCATTTAAAACATCTGAAATTCCATCATTTTTAAAACAAATCTTTTGTTTGCAAATTCATTGCCTTAAAGCTTTTTTCTAATAGGTTTTTCATTCTATTTTAATTGTAGTTTTATTTTCATTTATTAAATTAAAATTTGTATTGTCTCAATAAAGAGCACTACCCTAGAAGTTCCTACACCAATATTCTACTTTTGCTTCTATCACGTCTAGATTTTTGGTTTTTCAGCTATGGGCGACTCTGCTGCTGAATGAGTTTTCTTCATTTTTAAAATCAACATATTTCTTTCTCTGCTTACATATTTCCAATAAAGCTCAAAAATAGGTGTGAAAATGCTTTCAGAAAGGGGAAAAAAAAAAAAAAAAAGCAGGGACTAGGTATGATCTACTATACTTGTAGTCCCAGCTATTCAGGAAGCTGAGGCAGGACCAGGAAGATGGCAAATTCAGGGGCAGCCTGGGTAACTTAGTGATACTTCATCTCAAAAAAATAAAAACAAAAATTTAAAAAGGATTGGGAGTTTAGTTCTGCAGTCCCTGGTCTCAATCCTCAGTAATCCAAAAATAAGTAAACACTAAGAAAACAAAAACAAACAAGGATTTGTGGGTTTATCTGCAGTTCTTTTTGTACAAGCACATCATCTTAATATTTTCCTCCAAAGTGTCAAAAAGGGCATCTTTCGGAACATGAAGATGAAAAAGCTTATATCCTTCACAGCACAGTAAAACTTGTGAAGTCTAATGTTATCTCAAGTTGTTTTGAGAACTGATATGTTGTTCATCAGTTATTTTGAACACTACTGTGAAAATATATTTAATAAATATTGTGCTTTAAGCACAGTGATAGATTCTCATTTCATAAAACACCATTTTAAAACAAATTATAAAAACCTTTAGAACTCAGGGAGTTTCTAATGCAAGTCAATGTACTATCAATATACAAAGCAAGTTCTTCCTGACTCCTTAACTACTTCAAGACATTTTATTTTTTAACTTTGTGAACATCAAAAAACCCTTTATTAGGTTCCTGATCTGATGCTACAGGCTAAGCATATTTAAGGTACTAAATTTAGGAAGTTGAATATTCACTTAGAAGTTATGTGATGAGATTTTTAGAGATATTAGTTAGAAAATATAAAAGAATGTTTTAAGTATTAAAACATAGTATTACCTATTTTTAAGTATTCAATAAAGCATTGAGATCTTACAAATACCTCATTTTAGAAAATGAACTAATTTTAGAAAATGAACTAAGCGCTAAACATAATTCAAATATAAACCTACAAAACAGGATCCAAAATTCTTTGCTTCAGCAATATTTGAATGCTAGTTGATAGCAGATCCCAATAGTGAATTTCAAGACAAGCAATGAAAATCTGATTTAAGGTAAAGTATTAGCAGTGAAATCTCATTTTAAGAAATTTTCTGGGGCCGTTGAGATGGATCAGCAGCATAAGCGCCTGCCTGGCAAGCACGAAGCCCTGAGTTCAACTCCCAGAATCCACATAAAGGAAAAAAAGGGCCGGTGATATTGCTCAGCAGCACAAGCGCCTGCTGGCAAGCAAAAGGTCCTGAGTTCGACCCCCGGTACCCACATTAAAAAAAAAAAAAAAAAAAAGAAGTTTTCTGCTATGGTTGCATTATGTCCTTTTTTGAAGGTTAAAGTTTTACATTTTCTGAACTTCAGTCACCAATAGCTTGGTCTTATCATGTTTAAAACAGACAATGACATTTACACCTAAGGCTTTTGGAAGGGAAAGATGACTCTACCAGGGCACTTATCTGTAAGGCTCCCGAGATAATCCACTGAGTCAAGTTTTTTCTCTGGCCCATTTCCATGAAAATATTACTGATGTAAAAATTACATTCATTCTGGAACTACTGATTAGGACATTTAGCAAAAAAACTTTTTGTTCAGTACTAATGAGAATTACGTACAATTTCTAGAGTAGACAGACTCTGGACTATGAACTTAAAAAAGGAAAGGCTTTAGAATTACTCTTAAAATGAGAAACCTAATGCATTAGGGTACTTTCAAAATTAAGGGGAAAATGTTATCTTCAGAAAGGCAGAATAATTTTCTGATAGGTATCATTTGTCTTTTGATAGCAAGATTAGCTTGAAATGATAGTCTGGATTGCATTTATTTTACCACCTTCCTGCCTCATAAACGGAAGATTAATATCATTCATTTCTTTTACACATAGCTAAATTCACAGGACAACATTGAGAAATAAGGCTGGACAGTTTCTCTACTATTCTGATACAACTCGAATTCAGGAGAAAGTACTAAGTTTCAACAGTGACTCAATATTTATTTTATTATGTCACTGTCTGTAAAACATGTACAATTAAAAAATGAATAGTACAAAAAAAGTCATTTTTAAAATTTTATTATTACTGTTTAGCAATAAGAAGATGCAGTTTATTTACACCAGCAGCCATAAGGGTAAGGGGAACACATACAGTTAATCAGCTATCTGTATGGGATGGATTACTTATGCAAAAATAAGAATCTCCAAAATAAAGGACAGTGGTAAATTTCACACTACCCTCCCCCAATAATCCCAGCATGCGATAATGCCAGGCAGTGGCCCCTGGGCATGCGGCATTAGGAACTAATTATGGGGAAAAAAGCCACAAAGCACAAAAATTTTGAAGAACCCCTTTCCCCATACACACATACACACTCAGATACATAACAGGATTACAGAGTGATCAATACAATTAATTGAAGAGGAAAAGATAGGAATTCTGAGGTTACAGGGAAGGCAGATACAGAAAGGGAGAGTTCCTAACCACTGTCAACTATACTGGAGGGAACGTTATCTCCTTTAAAAAGTAGTGTATCCCCTCAGGGCACCTGCTGGATTGAGCCCACTTTACACCTTTCTAGAGCAGGGTGCTATTGCCCTATGGTGGTGGTGTTGGGGAAAAACAAAATAAAATATAACAAAGAACAGGAGGGAAGTAATGTGAACCAACCTTTACTCAAAATTACTTCCCTCACCTTCCTCCTATATCCAGAAGTATAGGCTGGAAAGGAAACACATAAACAGTAAACTCATGATCTGAGTGTCCTATATAAAAGAGTGAGTGGACCATTGCCCTTTATTCATCTTGTTTCCAAAACATTGTTTGGAAGTAGGCCAAAGTCTCAAACCTTCCTTTCCTTCTGGATTCTCTTAGGAGATGTCATTAAAGTCAAGGCAAAGAGAATTCCAAATTATTCCTGCCAAGGTTTTTTTGAAAAGTTCCCACAACTCTTGGATTGAAGGTCAATCCGTAATGAGGGCTCAATCCTGATCAGGACAACTCTAGGGGGAGAAGGCAATATAGTCTCAAGGCCCAATCACTCTGGTTTCCTTAACTCTCTAAAATATGTAATCCAAATCAGTCCATAGAGTCCAACTAGTTCCTTCTGGTATAAAGAAGATACATACACAGAAAAGGTAAGAGAAATTGGATCAAGGACCAACTCCATCCCTGTATGTGTCAATCTTCACTGTTTTACTTAGCTCCCAAGAGGCAGTATCCAAAAGGAGGTGGGATAAAACTCATGAGAACAAAGCAGGAGGGCACACTAACAAGGCAGTCCTATAGAGAAATGCTTAGGCATGACGCTGCCTTGAAAATACAAAAGTTTCTAAGTTCTTCCCATTCTAATCCAAACAAGGGAACCATAAGACAGATTCTCCTCTGAGTTTTCCACAAAAATAGGAAAAAAGGAACATACAAATTTAACAGAAGCCAAGGAAGAGAAATTGGGCAGACTTCAGAGGCATTAAGCAAAATCAACTGAAACTGGTCAAGGTGAAAGTTCGAGTGGCAAGAAGCACCTGAAGTCATGAGCTGCACCTGATAGGCAGTGGAGCAGTGGACAGGAACATGGGGCCAAGCCAGTGATGAGGCTGGGCCCCTTACTGGGGCACAGAATGAGGTAAGAAAACATTTCAAATAAAGCAGCACCGTTCTGTTCACCTCAGAACTCCTACACTTTATAAACTCTTGCTCAGGGAGTAGAGGGCAGTTTTGATATTCAACTCTAAATTTCCATCCTCCTGTATCCCATTCCCTAAAGCCAGGGGATTTTCGAGGTCTCTTCCTTACTTCCAAAAACAAAAAAAAAGACAGCTCTTGCTGTCAATATGGTCCAAAGGGGACCAAGTGGAAAGGATTGCTCCATATGAGGGGCAAAGAAAGTGGTGGAGAGTCTAGATGTTCACCATAGCAGAGCCCTGACTGTTCAACCGAAACAACAGTGGCATGTAACAGGATTCTGCAACCAGCTAATAGATGACCCAGTTCGGCCCCTTGGTTCCTAGCACTAACCCATTCACATTATTAAGGGCAGCTGGAAGAGGTCCCCTCCAAGCTGTTTTCAAACAATTCCGTCCTGCACAGCTATCATATCTTCTATAGTTCAGTCCTGTCCCTGGAGTAGTGACCTGACATAATGACCAAGTTGGACCCATGGACTGGCTAAGTAACCAGTAACTCAGAGTAGGAAAGAAATGCCCCTACTAAGCTTATGTCCATGGCACAGTATGTCCAGATACGAATCTTCCAGTTTGAGATGGTGCATACCATAGTTGCAGAGGTCCCTACTACCTCTCCAGAGAATCACAACTGAATCCTCAGCCTGTCTGTACAACCAAGTTGTTCTTTGCCAAGCCTATATCGCTGAATGGGAGGAAAAAGATGTCTCTGCTCAACCAAAGTTTAGGCCTTGTCCTCAAATCTGCTGGACCTTTGGAAAACAGGTGATTTTGAACTTTTCTTCTTGCAGTCAAAGGAACAGAGGTTCCCTACCAAATTCAACAGGGAATTTTTTCTTGGTTGTTCTAAATTGATACCAGTAGTACCCAGATCTCATACCTGATTTCTATTTGTATCAGAGAATCCCAAATAAGAGGCTTAGAGATCATAGGAGCAGTCCCACTGATGGCCTAATCATCAGTAATGTCCACACCGTCAAGGAAACCCTTGACATCACGCAGACAGTCCGAAGAACAAAAGGACTTCATATGCTGGGCACTCAACTGCTCACATGTGCACTGAGGGCAGTATAGGGATCTTGCGTATATTCAGCTGTGTTTAAGCGATCCCCAGGTTGTACACTTTCTCCTGCCCAGGGTATCAGAGCCGGTCCTAGATACATTTTTAAAAAAGCATCCGAAATTCAAAGTTCTCCACTTTAGATTTTTTAAATGCTAGGATCTTCAAGGGGAAATTGGGGCTTTTGTCTGATTTTCTTTCTTTTTTTCTCTTTTCTATTTACCTTACTCCTTCAAGCCGCAGGACCAGTCTGTATTATTGTCCTGGTCACTCCCAGGCTCTCTCATATTGCACCTACTGGAATTCTGGAGGTGAGCGCTGCAGCTGCTGATCAGGCCCATTCCCTGGTTCTCCAGGAAGGGAGCAGAGCGGGAGGCGGCATGCTCCTTTGTCTTCCACTGGCTGAATGCCAAAATCCTTCACGCTACCAGTTTCTGCGAATTCCAGGTAGAAGTAGCCGCATTTGACTGCCCGGTGCACCTCAAAGCAGAATCCCAGACAAGAATCCTCTATCAGGTCTACGTATATCTCCTGAGCGATGGCCTCCAGCTTGTTAGTATCCAGGTTAGCCAATGAAATCTCCTCCATTTTAATTTGTAAACGACTGTGCAGAGGGCGTTCGTTTTACTCACGGCAGCTACACGTCGGGGTCTACCGGCCGCGCCTAGGCCTAGAGGCCTCTCAGGGCCGCGTCCTCCGGCGGCGGCGGGGACAGTGGAGTCTCAGGCGGCGGAAGCAGCGGCAGCGGCGACGGCTCGGGAGCCCCACGTCTTTCGGTTTGCTCTGACGTTCTCGAGAGTTGGGGGATTTGAGCAGCGCCTGAGGTGGGAGTCACTGGCCGACCGCCTCTGCGCCTCACACAGCGGCCAAGGCCTCGCTCGCTCGCTGGTCGCGCCCGGCCCCGCCCCCCCCGCTTCCGCTCGCAGCGCGCCTGCGCACTGACTCGGCGCAGACGCGCGCAGACGCTCCTATCGCTTGGCGTCCCGGGAAGCGTTTCTAGTTAGGAGAAGGAACGGGAGGGACTGAAGTGTTCCTCGCTCTCGTCATCGCCCTTTGTAAAAAGACTGGAAGGGTGCTGTTTCATAGTTCCTTATGTATAGCTTTAAACATTCGCTTAATGAACTGCGCTCCTGTGTTTTAATGATTCCTTTCGGAAACTGGGAAAAACAACGTGAACTATTGTGAAAGCTGAACTATTTTAGGGACAGTTCACATACATTTGAAAATTTGATTTATATGATTGATTTGTAAGTATTTGTACCACTGCCGCAGTTGTCATTTAAATCCACTAGATGGTGCAAGGAAACAAATTACAGTATAGTTTAACTTTGAGTCTTTTTTATGAAAAATGAAGAAAGTAGGCACTAGCGGTATAATTCCTATACATTGATCAAATAAACCCGAGGCATTTATCTTACTTATAATACCATTAAGTCAGTGCGACTATAGAGAGAGGATTATATGCATCTCTGGAAGAGTTCAAAGATAAAATTATGTGTGTGTTCTATCTTGAGATCGAGAAAATCTGACAGAAAGCTTTTCCTGAAGTTATGCAGCATGAATTGTGACAACTGGAGCCAGCCTAGCCAGGTTTAACTCCTGCGCCCAGCACTTAACAATTTTGTTTCCTCTTTCAAATGAAGCTGGTCCTTATTTACTGGTGGGATTATATTGTTAAGCATCCTTTCGTAACAGTGTCTTACATGTAAGTAAGGGTTCAGTAAATGTCAGCTCTTTTTAGTCATGTTACATGCAAACTCTAACATAAGTATATATTAGAATATAATACATTATATACATAATACAATATAATACATTCTCATATATATATGAGATATATATGAGAAATATATATATATGTATATATTTATACAAGAAGAGAGAGAGAGACAGAGAGAGAGAGAGAGAGAGAGAGAGAGAGAGAGAGAGAGAGGGTCTTAGTTTGGTATTGAACTCTCACGGCCTTCACACTGAGCTACTATATCCTCAGCGTATTTGTAAAAATTTTCAGGGCCGGCAAGATAGCTGGGCCGGCGAGATGGCTCAGCGGCATAAGCGGCTGACTGGCAAGCCTGAGGTCCTGAGTTCGACTCCCGCTACCCATATACGAAAAAAGGGCCAGTGATATCGCTCAGCGGCAGGCATGCCTGCTGGCGCGCGAGGTCCTGAGGTCGACCCCCAGTACCTACAAAAAAAAAGAAATTTTTTTCATTGTTGTTATTAATATAAGGTCCCGCTAAATTGCCTAGGCTGGGTTCAAATTTGTGATTCTCCTGCATCAGCCTCGCAGACTGCTATAATTACAGGCTTGCACCACTGTGTGGTTTATTTTTTTTTTTTTATCAACAATCTCTCATTAGACTGTTGTTTAGGTCACAAATAAACTATGGAGTTTTATGTGTGCCGTAACTCAACTGTAAATACTAGCACATTGTTCTAGGAATAGCTGGCTTATATGCTAAAATTCTATGTTTAGGATTTACATTAAAATAAAAAGAGATTGTCATGGGTTTGCATGAGATACAGAGGTGCCACGCAATGAAATTCGGGTGTCATGCTAAAATTTTAATGTCTGAGATAAATGTATGATTTAAATCTGTCCTGCTAATCAATGAAGTCAAGGCAATATCTGGAAATTTGGTATGTATGAGAAATCTGAATGATGATCTCCTAAAAAGAAAGACATAATAATTCTAAACTAAGAGTAGCTGGTAAGTAGAATATTACACAAAGTGAAAATAACAATTTTAGTACAGTAGTTAACATAGTATTTTTAAAAGTTGGTCTTTCCTTACATCAATTCTTCTGAACAAGTTGAATCTATAAAAGACCTTCAGAGGATTTATTTTCATACATTTCATATGTACTAGCTTATGGTTTTAAACTATTTTTAAAGTGTTTGTAGCACTGCCCCTGAAGATTATAAAATATTCTTAAACAAAAATAGAATGATTGGGCCGGTGAGATGGCTCAGCGGCGTAAGCGCCTGCCTTGCAAGCGCGAGGGCCCGAGTTCGACTCCCGGATCCCACATACGAAAAAGGGGCCGGTGATATCGCTCAGCGGCACGGGTGCCTGCTGGCACGCGAGGTCCTGAGGTCGTCCCCCCGGTACCCACAAAAAAAAAAAAAAAAAAAAAAAATAGAATGATTATTGACGACCCTTTCTTGTGTGGGAAAATCTACTAAGTAGTACAGAAATGGTTATCTGTTTGTCATCTATGTGAACATAATGTTACATAGGTGCTGTAAACATAAATTTGAACACTGAAATAATTTATGATTAGGTAATATGGATATGGTAACAATTAACAGAGACTGTTAAAAACCCATACCTCAAGGGAATTTCAAATTTATAATAAAGTATAATAATAAAGCTGAGTGTGGTGTCACACCCCTGTAATCACAGCACTTGGGTGGTTGAGGCAGAATTGCCACGAGGCCAGTCTGGCTACATGTTGAATTTCAGGCCTGCCTAAACTATATAGTAAGACTCTGTCAAAAAAGTGAAATAATATTGCAAATAATATCTATATACCTATTTTCACCCAAATTTACTTATCCTACGACATTTGCATTCTCCCTATTTTTTCCCCAATGGTTTCCTTATTACAAAAATGAGTTTTGGCGGTAATGGAAATTGAACCCAGAATTTTTTGTGCTGAACTACATCCTTAGCCCTTTTTTAAAGTTTTTATGTTGAGACATGGTCTTACTAAATCACTTAAATGCCCAGGCTGGGCTCAAACTTGTGATCCTCCTGCCTCAGTGTCCCAGAATGTTGGTATTACAGGCAGGAACTACTGTGCTTGGCTACAAATCCAAACTACTGCTTTATCTTGAGTCATTTGATAGTAAATTGAGGACAGCATGCCCCATTATGGCTATATTATTTCAGTGTGTATGTGCCTTAACATTCCTATGTAACGACAATACAATGATCACACTTAGTCACTTGGCTACTTCAGATGTTGACCAATATTATGTTTTAAAGTTAAATTCATATTCAAATATTGCCAATTATCCTAATAATGTCTTAAATAATAATATTATATGTAATAATAATAGCATTTTTCCTACATCCAATCCAGAATTGTATTCAACTGTTGTGTCTGTTCAGTCTGTTTTAATCTGGGACAATTTCATGGCAGAGAAATTTTGAAGCTAAAAAGTGATAAATATGAGGTCAAAGACATTAAGTTTTGATATAATATGGAAAAATAATTTAAAAACATTCAATTTCCCTAATTAAAGTCTGTAGTAAATATTTATCTTCGTAGGTTAAGATATTGTACAAAGTTGCTTGAAAACAAAGATGATTGTGAAGAAAACTCACCTATTAGAGTAGCTTTACAAGGCTAACAAATAAGGATTCCTTTAGACATAGATGCCCTCTAGAATTTATATTACAACAGTTTTTAAATATATTTAATAACAGTATATTGATTCCTTTCTGTCTCTTGCTAACCAATGTCCTTTAAGAAATCTTGATCTTACTAACTTTAGTTTTACTAAGCACAATACTTTTGGGAAATATATTGCTGAAGCTCAGTGAAGAATTTATATAATGACAAAAACTTGTGCTTGAGTCTGTCTTTATTAGCGAAACATACTATTAGGTGCTAATACCTATCAGAGTAAAGAAATACTAAGGGAAGTCTGAATAGAAGACTCACTGAGAAATGTTCATGGCATATTTTTAGATTCATTCATTGTAACAGAAAAAGGAAGAAGCTAAAATAATATCTTCATTGCTGATTAAGAAAAAAAAAAAACCTAACGCCAAGGTTGTTAAGTGAATTATCCAACTAGTTAGTGGCAAAGTTAGAAGTAAATGTCAAGGCTTCTGATACCTAATCTAATTTTCTTTCTGTTAACCTATAGTTTTTCCAATATTCACTGTTTTATTGCAAAGTTTTTAGTAATGACTACTATCTGTAATGCATTTCAAAAAACTTTATAGTGAGCATTAGTATATAATACATCAAAAGGAAGCTACTGTCCTGTACCAGTGATAGAAGACATGAAATACAACTTATGCACATTTTGCTTAATGTACTGTTATTTTTTATTCTAGAGGGTCAAAAGAAGTGTTTTTCAAATTCACAAAGTGTCCGTTCTGAGAAAGTATCACACACCTATTTGAAAAATGTCTTTGGAATTTAAAGAATCAAAACTTCATACAAAGTTTCTTGCTGACCAAAAGTGGTAAAATTTTTATAACTTTTTCATTGAATTGGTTTTTTATTGTTTGGCTTAAAGTTGAGTTTCTTTCTTTCTTTTGCCATAGTTCTTTGCCTTCAAGTTGAAGAACACTTTATCTAATTGATTAAACATACTTTTTTCTAATTTGACTAAAGCCCATTAGGTTTGTTTTTGTTTGTCTTCTCTCATCAAGAGCTGTCTCATATTTTCTTAAGTCAAGCTGTTAAACTGGTGGGTGGGATGCTTTTACTTCTTATATTTTACAGATAGGCATCTGGCAAATGCCAACAAGTAAAAGATTAATTTTCTTGCAAAAATCTTGGTAAATGTGAAATATAGATCACGTTTAGTTACAAACGTGAGTATCTCAGAATCTCACAGAGATTAATTATTGATACTTTTTATTAAAGTAATTCTGTTTCTCTTTTTGGATATAACCTCACATGATTTTTCTTGTTGTTTTAATTCATGTTGAACATCACAAAAACTCTTTTCAATTCTCAAAGAATTTATAGAAACTTGTTTTGTCTCCATGTTCAGAAATCATTACTTGCCTTCTACCTTCCCTTTTTATATATTTTCTAATAGGCTATCGTCTTCTGAGTTATCTTAGCCAAATTTTATCAAAAACATCTTTTTTTAGTTATCTTACCCTAATTGTATCAATCCTAAGTCTTTATTAATATTATAGTCTACTTTTACTATTCATTTCTTAGGTAGTCCCCATTACTGTTAAATATTTATTTGAGTCAACTATGAGTGAAGCCCTAATATATTTACCCTCAGGCATTTTTGTATCACTTTCTGACTTAAATGACTCTCACTGATTTCAGGTGCACAGGACTTGTATTTTATGGGAAAACATACAAACATGGATTATTTGTATGATCAGTGATCCTAAACACGATGCCGTGTACATAAGATATACTTAATGCCTGATGTTCTTCAGTATCCATTGCAATTATTTTAGATACAAATTTTATCATTTAGTGTCTCCAATTTGTAATAAATGTGATACGTCAAAATGTGTTTCTTAGTATTCATCCAAAGAACAAATTGCAATGTGATTATTTTAAAATAAAATAAAACTCTTTCAGATTCATTAAATGGATCTTTAAATCTAAGCAAAATTATCAGACCTTGGTGATTTTATTTTTTTCTACATGCTGAAATATTTTTCTATTTCATCACAGGAGCTGTTTCATCATTAGTTATCAATTTTATAATTATATTAAAAAAAGAACAAAACAATAACAAAATCCTATGAGAACAAAGGAATCATCTGCATCCACAGGTGTGGGGACTGAGGGGCAAATTTGCTTATTGTTGTTAAATTTTAATTAGATTTTGTTATTCCGCTATCATGTAACGTGTTGATTTTATATCATAATGTTTAAGTTATGAGATATCCATCACTCAAAGACTTTACTTCTGGGAAGGGGTTAATGCATTTTAGACAAATGTATACTTAGATAAGATATAATATATGAAATATATAATATACATATACATATATGATGATATATAATATGTATGATTTGTAATCCCAATATTGAAATATATAGTATTATAATACGATATTATAATATATATTATATATATTCCCAATATCTATTTCCCAATAAAGTGTATGTGTGGCTCTATCTCTGTGGAGAATGCTAATCCAGAATTTGATAGTTTTTTTTGTTATCACATTTATTTATTTATTTATTTATTTATTTATTTATTTATTTTTTTTTTGTGGGTACCGGGGGGACGACCTCAGGACCTCGCGCGCCAGCAGGCGCCCGTGCCACTGAGCGATATCACCGGCCCCTTTTTCGTATGTGGGTTCCGGGAGTCGAACTCGGGCCTTCGCGCTTGCAAGGCAGGCGCTTAAGCCGCTGAGCCGTCTCACCGGCCCCCTATCACATTTATTTTTACATTGACAATAGCTGCTTTTGCTCCAATCACAGAGTTGAGTAGTTGCAACTGAGAACATGTGTCCCATAAGCATAAAAATATTATATGGCCCTTTAAGAAAAAAATTTACTTGTACTGTGGTTAATTTAAAAGAATAACATAATGGTGAAAGGACTGTTATCTTCAGTTTTCTTATTCTGTTGCTCAGCAAATTGTATTCCCTTTGAAAAAGTATAAAAGAAGCTTGGAGACACCATGTCTATAGTCTGCTTTTAGCTTTCATTGAACACAATTGCAAATTCAGAAATTTTTTTCTTCTTTAATGGCATGGAGAAGAAAACTGACTGAGAAGATGTTTTATAATTATAAATGAATCAGAAGATGAATTCAAAGAGACAGATAATAATGTTCTAATAATGATGGTTAAAAGGATCATGTAAATGAAATCTCAGACAATGAGACAAGAAGTCTTCGGATGACAATATTTGGCTGAATTTTCTGAAATTAAAGTATATATAAGTAAACAATATATTTCCATGGACAAAGGGAAATATGATAGTTTTATTCAGTTAGTCATGAAATGAGAAAGACCTTTTCAGGCAAAGTTTTACAGGAAAAGACATGTACTATGTATACTGTTTTGCTAAAAGGAGATGCGACAGTATAGTTTGCTCTTCATGACGTTCATGTTTCAAAATTTACTTGTTACAGAAAAGTTTGTGAAGGTTAAATTTACTTTAAAATTTGTAATATACTCATGATTGTTTCCCAATATTTCTTCTTGTTTCTACTGATTATTTATTAAAAGAAAATTATTTTTAAAACCTCATTGGACCCAGTTGACAAATGATAGTGATGAGTTTTTGATGTATTTAAAGGTTAAATATTAATAAGAGTAAAAATGGAGAAGCAATTAGAAG
The DNA here is from genome assembly GCA_028451465.1 of Erethizon dorsatum. NCBI lineage: Eukaryota > Metazoa > Chordata > Mammalia > Rodentia > Erethizontidae > Erethizon > Erethizon dorsatum. Next base: position 29,522,518 of record CM051834.1, read on the forward strand.
GAATAAACTTAGAAAGGTAGAATTATTGGTTTTAGTTCATAGATTTTTGAAATTAGTATAATGTTTCTATATTTTATATTAAATCTTTGTTTTTCTTTGGAAGGTGAACCTGTCTGCAGCCCATACAAAACTAATTAGATTTTTAGAGAGCTTCCTTTAGAAACAAACAATTCAAATATGTCTTTGAAACAGTTCTGTACAGTGAAATTGTCTTTCAGTTAAACACAGATGCTCATATTATCGTTCTCTAAATCAAATGTCAACTTCCTTGGGTTATTTTTTCCTTTGTAATTTTTTTCTCATGTGCCTGCCTTTTTCCTTTGTTTTAATTCAGAAATATATTTTTCACAGGTCTGTTTTAGTATGCTTACTTCTGCTTCTTTGATAATTTTTTTCTTAGCAGTTTTAAGAAAATAACAAAGTAGGTTTTTTGGAGAGTAGAATGGGGAGCTTTCTCTCTAGCAGCAAAAGTACTTAACCTCATAAACTCTACCTGCATAAACAAGGTACAGCAAAGAATACCAGAAATAAATGTTAAGAGGAACAAAGATAAAAGTCAGTATGGTTTGTAAAATTTCCTTTCTTAGATTTGAATTCATAAAATCAATCTTTTGGTCTGTGACACACAGTACATTTGGACACTTGGTGGCAGGCAGAGACAAGTTAGATTAATGGTTTCAGGCTTAAATTCGGCAGGTTGTAAAGGGCCTAAGATGTTCCTTATTTTAATCTACGTTTCTTTCGCACAGAGTTCATTCCTACTCTATACAAATCTCACTGAATAACGCAGATTTTTCTTTGGGGACAGCACCGTGGAAGAAGATAAGAAAAGGGAGAAAGGTAGGCAAAATCCTGTTATTTTTTTATTTGATACCAATAGCCTTCTTACATTAAGCTGGCAAAAGAATAAATTCCTTACATGTAGTATTATTTTATTCATCCTTCTTCCATCACCACTTTTTTTTTTTTGTGGGTACCGGGGGGTCGACCTCAGGACCTCGCCCACCAGCAGGCGCCCGTGCCACTGAGCGATATCATTGGCCCCTTTTTCGTATGTGGGTTCCGGGAGTCGAACTTGGGCCCTCGCGCTTGCCGGGCAGGCGCTTAAGCCACTGAGCCATCTCACCGGCCCCCATCCATCATCACTTTTAATAAAGCATAATATGCAGTTAAAAACATGGGTATTGAAGTTAGAGCTGGATCGCATACTATTTGTATGACCCTGAGCAATTTTGGTAATAGCTTAGATTTGGTTACATCATCTATAAAATGGATTTTAAAACTGCTTTACTTATAAGGTATCGTGATATAAAATAAAATGTAAATTGCTTAAAAGAATATTGAGATTTAAGCAAGTATTCAGTAAGCATAGCGTATTTAATTTCTTACAAGTGTCAGAGAATTTTTAGCCTTCAAGTGTAAACAATCCTGCCAGGTGTGATGGTGCATGCCTGTAATCCCAGCATTTGGGAGGCTGAGGCAGGAGGATTGCCATGAATAAAGGCCAGCCTGGGGTACCTAGTGGGTTCAAGGCCAGCATGAACTAAATAGCAAAATCCTGTCTAAAAAATTTAAAACATGTACACAATCCTAATTTTCAACCAATTGTTCTTGTATTCATAAACTGAGGTTTATGTAAGTGTGTGTTTGGAGTTAGATGTACAATGATAAAGGGGTCCAGTATCTTTTCAAATAGCTGCTTAGAAGGAGCAGCATAAAGTCATTAAATTAAAAATTATGAATGCTGTTTTTTAAAGTGTGCATAAAGTGCTTAGTTCCATATGCATGGAAGGGAAAATATTATAGAAAGGACTCTGTCAGATTTGGAAGAGGAATATTGCTTGCCCATAGATACAAGACAGGATAGCATGATTACGAATATAGAGGAATGAAGTAGCACACCATGCTCACTAATTGTAAGTTAATACACTAGTCCAAATGGAGGAAAAATCTTTAGAACCTGGGCATGAGATGTAGAAGAGGCTGGAAAAGAAAAGCTTACAGTCATTGAAATCCTTACAGGTTTTGTTTTAGAAAGATTCTCTGATATCAGTGTGGAGGATGAAATGGAATGTTATGAAATGACAGGCAGAAGAATAACTCCTAGAATATTATTGTAGACTAGGGAGTGATCATAAATTCATGAATTAACAAAAGAACATTAAAGATGGAGGAAAGAAAATAATTATAGTCAATAAAGTAAAATTACTGTAACTTGAATCAATAATAAAAGTCATGCAGAATAACAGAGAAAATGAAATGACAAGTAAAATTGCTTTATAAGAAATACAGTTCTATGTGATTTTCAGTTGTTATACACTCTAGGGAATGTATTATCAGTGCCTTTAAAGACACAATTAATGTGTTCTCCCATAACATGTAAGCTTTGTCTGCTCATAGTTCAATATTGTAAGATTTTATATTTTATTTGTTAATACGATTTTTACGATTATGTCTGGGAACTGTCCCAATAATCCTAGTATTCTGGGGTGTCACATGCCACAGTGATAGATGTGTTTCCATGAAATTCAGGTTTCTTACGCACAATTATCCTCCTTACCTACAGTCACTTTCTATAGCTTCACTGAGCCTCAGTAAGCTGTGGTCTGAAAATATTGAATGGTATATTCCATGATTCATAAGTTTCAAAAACCTTTAATACAGTACTATATATTATTATAATTATTCCATTTCATTATTAGTTATGTTCATTAATCTTTGTTGTGCCTAATTTATGAATTAAATTTTAGCATGCATATTTGTGTGTAAGGAGAAACTGAGCATACTTAGGGTTCTGTAGCATCTGAGGTTTCAAGCATCTATTGGAGGTCTTAAAACATACCTCCTGTGGTTAAGGGGAACTATGATACTTACAGCATCAGGTCTGAACAAATGTTTAAATAAATATTTACATTTTACTAGAAGACTCAACATTTACATATGCAGACACACACACACCCACCTCCTGCCAATGTATACACTGAGGTCACACATAAGGGAATTATTGTGATAGCAGAGTTGAAACAGATTTTATATTGTCTTAGCTATTATGAAAAATGTTACCTTATATAATAAATTTTAAATAAAGAATAAAATTGGAGACATAATTCAAATGGACTTTCATGGTATGCATTTTTGAATTGAAGCTCAATTTGTTCTTCATATGCATGGGTGCCTGTGAAGCAGCAAATTAATTTTTAAGTGATAATCATTCTTTTCCAGAGTCAGCTAAGATCTTGGTGGTCATAGTCCTATAAACCTTGACAAATGATTGCCCTACATGTACCCTAGGTCTTTCATTCATTTATTGTTGGAGGAATCCAGCCATGCCTGGCATGAGTTTAAAAACATCTAGAGATCTCGTTCTCATATTCTACATTTTGGGGCCATTTATCCATTGACATTAGGTCTGCCACATCTGTTCATGCATTTAAATGAAAGTTAAAGACCTTCCTTTTTGATCAAGTTTTAGTGTTGTCATAATTTATATGCACCACAGTATTCTAGAAGAGTTTGTTCCGAGCAATTTTCTGTGTTTTATCTGTCATTGGTATTTTTATGCCCCTTATTTCCCAGCTTCTAAAATGTGATGTGAATAAAAACAGCTTTCTAAATAAAGATTGATTCTTTGGTAATAGTTACCCAATAAACCATTGTCTTTATATGAGACTAAAAAAGCACTCTACATGCTGGTTTAAATGATGGGATCTAAATTTATTGGGGACATAACAGAAAACAATATTCTCATATGTATTTTAAAATTAAATTGAGAGTTTTTGAGAAAAAATATTCTGACAAGTGCCTTCGTCAAATGAATGTAAACATCTGTATACAATGTTGTCTTAATACGGGTATTGGAGCCACCATTTTTCCCACATGGAGTTTGCTTTTGTCCTACTGAATAGAATATCTCTTGCTATGATTGAATGACTCATTTCCAATCATCTCCACAAGTCACACATCTTTTTTTTTTTTTTTTTTTTTTTTTTTTCTTTATGTGGCTACCGGGAACCAAACTCAGGACCTTGCGCTTGCCAGGCAGGCTCTTATGCTGCTGAGCTATATCATCGGCCCTCAAATATCTTTCTTAATTAAATTCTCTTCTTTCTTAATCTATAACAGTGTTTCTAACATCTTTTCAACCTATTGGGTAAGGTAGAATGTTTAGAAGAAAAGCTACTAGTCTTTCCTATATAAATAGGGTTGTTGGATTTGTATTTACATTATCAAAGGAGCTAGATATTTTTACTGATCCTTAATGGAGAAATGAACTAATGTTCACAAAATAACAACATAAAAATATCTTCTAAAATTTGTGGCAAGTCATGATGCTAGTTAGAAGTATAAGGAAGCACAATATTAAAATAACTTGAATTTATTGGAAAAGGATTTTATTTAATCACCATCAGAAGAAATAAAATGTTTCTTAGAGATGCTAAGATGAAATACTTCCTGCTATTTAGTAAATACATACACACATGTATACTTATTCTGAAATGCTGTTCTAGAATTTAACCAAAAAATTTTTTTTCGCATAAGAGAGTTCCATAAAGGAGTTGCATTTTCCACCTCACTGCTGTTTTACATTTCTTTTTTTTTTTTTTTTTTTTTTGTGGGTACCGGGGGGTCGACCTCAGGACCTCGCGCGCCAGCAGGCGCCCGTGCCACTGAGCGATATCACCGGCCCCTTTTTTGTATGTGGGTTCCGGGAGTCGAACTCGGGCCCTCGCGCTTGCAAGGCAGGCGCTTAAACCGCTGAGCCATCTCACCGGCCCCTGTTTTACATTTCTGATGCTTCATATCAGCAGATTATTGTCTCAAATTATATTCGTAGGTATATTTAATTTTGTTTCTCTGATTCACTTTAATGTGTTTATCCATTTACAGCAATGATATGGTGTATCTCTTGCTAAACCTGTGTTTTCCTTACAATTAAGTACAGATCTTTACTGAATCCCCAGGGTAAGTTAACTCTCAGTGTTTCAATTCTATAATACCTACCATTTTACCTGTTTTTGTGCCCCCTCAACAATTTTTCTATTAATATTTCTTAGGAATGTACACACTTGCAAATATATGACTTATCACAAAATCTAAAATTAGCATTTTTAATCAGCTATAGTTGAATTAAACACTTTTTAAAATTTTCATTTGGCACATAGTAGTCATACATGTTTGTGGGGTAGAGTATGATAATTCAGTACCTACATACATTGTGCAAGCTAAATATATTTCCACTTCATCAACATTTATCATTTCTATTTGCTGGGAAATTTTGGACCCTTCTAGTTATTTTGAAAAATTGATAAATTGCAGACTATATTTATTACATTGTGCTATAAACCACTAGAACTAATTATCTAGTTTATAGTGACCACTTTTTACTCTCTATTTCTATGAGATTAACATTTTTAGTTGCCACAAATGAGTGAGAAAATGGAGTATTTAATTTTCATTTGCAATAACATGGATAGTACTTGAGGATATCAAGTGAAATAAATCAGGCACAGGAAGACAGAGACCGTATGTAAATAGTTTTGAAATCCCCATTTAGTTATTGAAATCATAGTCTTGCTACACAACACAAACTTCTTCCAGTTTAAAATGCTAACTCCTAAGTATATATTTTTATTAAGATGAATTAATTGTGTGTATAATCGGATTCTTTGTGATATTTAAACACCGGCATACAGCATGCATTGATCGAATCAGGGGAATTAACATTCCCTCTCCTTATAATTTCTTTGTGTTTGGAGTCTTCAAGTTTCTTTATTCTAGATCTTCAAAGAATATACAATAGGCTTAAAGTATTGTGTTTTAATATGTGTTTTATTCTGCACCTAATTGTAGTATGGGTGTGGGAGGTGATCTTAAGGGAGGGACACCGGTTTTGTGAGTCAGTTTCTGTTCTCATTAATTTCAGCCATTGTGTAGGTTTTTTTGGTTGTACTATGTTGTCAGTAGTTACCACTCAAGCTCTGGCTGCATATATATTTTACTTCCACATTTAAAAAGTTTGAAAAACATTAAAATTTTGATTTTTAAGTTTCAGATTTGTATGAAATTTGCAAATACAGTAGTGAGAGTTCCCATAGACCCTACACCCAGTTTCCCATGTCATTTACGTCTTACATTAGTATAGTACCTTTGTTATAACTATGAACCAAAATTGACACATTATTACCAACTACATACTCTCCAAGCTTTTTTTCAGATGTCATTAGTTTACCTTCCAATAATCATTTTTCTGGTACAAGATCTTATCTAGAACACCACTTTGCATTTACTCATCCATCGTAACTTCTCTGGTGCCTCTGCACATTGACAGTTTTTCAGACTTTTCTTGTTTTTGATGACCTTGACAGTTTTGAGAAATACTCATGAGGCATTGTCACAGTTGCGTTTGTCTGATGTCTTTTTTATGGCTAAAAGGGTTTTTGGGCAGGAGAACATAGCATATCATATAAAAGACAGATGCTATCAACACACTTTACCATGAACTATATGAATATTGACCACCCAAATAAAGTAATATTTGCCACATTTCTCTACTGTAAAATCTCCCTGCTAGAAATACACTTTTCATAATTTGCTCTTTGGGACTAAGTCACTAAGTCCACACAATAAGTGGGGAGTCATAAATTACCTTCTTGAGAAGGTCACATTTATATTAATTATTTGGACTTCTTCCATGTAGATTTGTCTCTACTTATTTATTTATTGTGATACTGACTTATGTATATTACTGTGCTATTTCTTTTGTTCAAATTGTTCCATCTTTGGCTGTTAGGAGCTTTTTCAGTACCCCTTTAACTTGACCCTATCATTTTATCTTTTAGGCACTTTATTTCTGGCACTGCAAGATACTTCAGCTCACTTTGAATAATCCCACAGGTCTAGACTCAGCTCTGTTTTCTAGTACCATCTTTTAACAGTTGCGTAAAAATCAAATTCTGGGTTCTCTGTGTTCACATTACTGTTGAGGTGTCACTGGGTTAGGCCCAGTCTGTGAACAGAGCTGGGACACATATGTTGTATACCAACCCATGTATAAAGTGATTTCCATACTTTATTTCTGTATCTATCCTCCAGCACTTGTGTTAACTTAAATATGAGTTTATACAAATTCTTCTGGCTATACTCCAGAGCACCCACTTTTTAACTTTCCCCCCATCTATAACTTCCCATTCCAGTAGTTAAAATTTAGGCTTCCACCCCCCATCATCCATTTACTTGTTTGTTCAATTTTAATATACATGTATAGTGATTTCAAAAATTTTAACCTGTGCCATTAGAAACAACTTTACCAACCAAGCCAGTGCTCATGTGTATTTTATTTTGTTTTTAGTCCTAATGTCTAGTTATTGCCAAGTTTGTATCAGTCAGTACTTTTTTATTTTAAAAGTTAGTTTATATCATTCATTTAAAAATCTTCAGATTCTTTTTATCAGAGTCGCCATTCAATTCCATCTGAAAGGTTGATATGAGGAGACAAGTGTGGCAAGCACTTGCTGATGTCATTTTGGTTGGGCTGAAAAACAAACAAACAAACACACAAACAGACAAAAAAAACCCAGAGCTTCCCACTTTCTGTAACTCAGCCCAGCCAAAAAGCCAGGGTGAACCTTTGCTGACTTCTTGGGGTTCCTCTCTTTAATTTTCTCCTTTCTAAGAATCTGCCCTAAATATTCCATCTACTTCAGAAATACAGAATTCTGATCTTTGCTTCTAAAGCTCAGCAAAGCACTGAATTGCTTGTGCTCTATTTTCCTAAAACAAGTACATAAAATACTACTCAGAACACTGTTATATTCCTTGTGTCAAAGATTACAGTCCTGTTCTCTTATTGTTCTGTGCATAAACAATCACATTATGCATTTTGTCCAAATTTATATTTATTCACAGTTGAAAGGTGAGTCAAGTACAAGGTATTGTTGATGGTTGGAAACTGAATTACACATAAAGTGATTTTATTATTACTATTTCTATACTGGGAAATTTTGAATGGTTGAAAGTTAATTTAACCGCTGTTAATTTATCACTTTGAAAATTTATAGCCATCAATATTTCTTGACATTTACGATCCATTCTTGGGATATTATTGTGGTGTTGTAATTTTTTAAAAACTCTGGTTATAGTATAAGATTTATGCTCTAATTTGTTGAAAAGTTGTTCTTGATACTCTAAGTCAAACTTTTGGTATCCCAAACAACTATTAAGTGTTGCAAGTAGCTAATCCTAGAAAGAAAAAATTATCACTCCATACTGCATGAAAGTCTGGGAAAATGAATATGTTTCTCAAGACTTTTGGAACATATACCCAAGGAATCAACATTATTTTAAAATATTTTTGGTATACCCTTTCACTGGATAGTAAGTACCATTTCAATGTCTAGTTTAAATACAAAAAGGAACACACAGCCAAAAGTATGATGGAGAAAGAAAATGTGTAAGAGAATAAATCAAAATATGATCCATTAAGTCAATCCCTTCCCTAGTCTCAGCATTACATGGGCAGTGAACATCATTATTATTTTTTTTAAGTAGGAAAATTTATCAGCGAAAAGGAATGGGGAGTAGGAATGGGAATGGGGTAGCTCCTGAGAGACAGGCGGGGTCCTGAATGAGTTGCCAGTGAACATTATTTCATGTACTCATTTTATGAACATAATACACATGAAAGTTATGTTAATTCATCTTGAATTCTGTATATATTGCAAAAATACACTATTCTGTGCATTGTTTGCTTTAAAAAGAAAAAAGCGAGAATGAGAAGGCAAATTAACTACCTCTGTCACACAAATTTTCATCTCCATATCTTTCCACTTAAGAGAATTTTAGCATAAAAATATGTAATGATTTTGTTAATACAGCAACAGCAAAAAACTTCAGAAAAAAATAAAAATTTTTAAGTATTACATTTTTGAAACCAGGTGTGTGGTACACACTTGTAATCGCCACAGTCAGGAGGCTGAGGCAGGAGGATTGTGAGCTTGAGAACAGCAAGGTTCATGTTGTAGCAAAGACTGTGCTACATGAGCTGTAAAGCAAAGCACTGTGGTAATAGTGATGCATTTCCTTGCACTAATTCAGTTTGTGAATGTGTGAAAAATGTTTGATTCTAGAAAGACTTTTTCCCCTGATAAATACATTTCAGGATGAATTTTGTGTTGATTTCCTTTTCTAAATATGATTTTCTAGTACAAAATTTAAGAATAAATCATTATAAAATCACACAATGAAAGGAGATAAAATGCCTAATGCTGACAGACTGCACATCTGAAATAACATGCCATAAATTATTATATAAATGGTATATTACCTTCATATGTTTTGATCATTTTTTATACAAGTATAAAAGGAGTCTGATTTCCCAGTAGGACATTGGCAGTCTCTCTGCTGTAATTCATGTCATTAAGGTTTTGAGAAGATATAAAGCTCATCTAAATCTTTAAATGAAGTAGGCTTTGTTTGTTTATTATCACATGGCTACTTCAAAGAATAACTAACATGCAGCATATTAACAATCAAGAACAGCTTTACAACTGAGATTCTACAAGTCAGTACAGTTCATTGCATTTTCAAATGAACTTAATCATTGATTATTATATATGCCCTTATAATAACATGTTTATTAATACTTTATAGCTAGCATTTGGTAGTAAATTAGACAAGCAAGTAAATTTATGAAAATAAGGCTGCTATTGTGTGTTAAGAATGTGAGGAGAAAATTAATTTAACAAATGGACTATCCAGTTTAATTATGAAGTAAGAGAAAGTAGGAGCATTTTATAAATGTTGAACTTCATAGGATTCTAGTTACATATTGATGGAAACCTACTACATCTTTGGGCATACATAAACTTGTATTAGAAAGTATGCATTCATCTTCAGCAAGAAGTCAGGGTTGGACAGTCCTGGGACTCTATGGTAGTTCAGCAGTCACAGTGAGGCTCAGTATCTTTTCACAATCTTACTACCATTGTTTATGTGCAGTTCCCATCTGCATAGGATCGGAGTTGATACAGTTCAGACAGTGCATTTGCTTTTCATGCAGGAAGAAGAGTAAAAGTGCTGATGGTGAATGTGCACTCCATCCCACCACGAATTTTCCCAGAAAAGCCTCCAACCAAGTACAAAATTATGTTTCCATTGCACAGCTAAAAAATGGGTACTGTAGCTGATTTTAACTGCAGGAATGACTGGGAAGTATTAACATTTTTCTCCAAAATAGAACATGGCAAGAGAGAAAGGAGTTGTTTCTAGTGTTGGAGTAGTAAGCTCACACTATCTCTTATCATTGCTTTGAGCAAACCACGGTATTATAATTTCCTAAGTTTAAGCCACCTATTGTCAGTGATAAAAAGTTAGAAACAGTTTATACATTTAACATCTGATGGGGTAAAATCTCTTATAGAGAAATTGGCTTTGATGAAAGGGCATCATTTTTGGAAAAGGTAAGCCTATTTGCAGATTGGTAATTTATACCTGGGTGTCAAGGAAGAGGGACAGGAAGCTATTCTGGATGAGAAAAAGTTTTTAATTTTTTAGAGAAGTGGTTCAGGGAACAAATTTGTAAAAAGTGTTTCCAAGATCTGGCTATTACAAATTGTGCTGCTATAAACATGGGTGCACATATATCGCTGTGGTACGATGTTTTTAATTCTTCTGGGAAGATGCCCAGAAGGGGAATAGCTGGGTCAAATGGGACCTCCAACCCTAGTTTTCTGAGGAATCTCCACACTGACTTCCACAGTGGCTGTACCAGTCGACACTCCCACCAACAGTGAAGAAGGGTTCCTTTTTCCCCACAGCCCCTCCAGCATTTGTTATTAGTTGATTTCTTAATAGTAGCCATTCTTTCTGGGGTGAGATGGTATCTCAGTGTTTTAATTTGCATCTCTCGAATGACTAGTGATGTTGCACATTTTTTTGTATATTTGTTTGCCATTAGTATTTCTTCATCTGAGAAATGTGTATTCATCTCAGATGCCCATTTTTGGAGTGGGTCTTTAAATTTGGGAGGTCTGATTTTTTTGAGTTCTTTATATGTTCTCGATAGTAATCCTTTGTCTGAGGAACAGCTGGCAAACATTTTTTTCCCACATTGTGGGTTGTCTCTTCACTCTGTTGGTGGTTTCTCTTGCTGTGCAAAAGCTTTTTATAAGAAAGATGTGGTATTTTTATACAATGGAGTACTATTCAGCCATAAAGAAGGATAAACTGGAGACTTTTATAGGTAAATGGATGCAACTCGAGAAAATACTCATAAGTGAAATAAACCAGAAGCACATGTGTAAGCATCGTATTATCTCTCTAGTATGAGAAACTGAAAGAGTAAATAAGATCCAAAATGTACAATAGACATGGTGAATCAAAAAGAAACTGGTCAAAAGGAAAGAGAGACGAATAGGGAAAAGAAAGAAGGGAAAGGGAAAAAAAATTGTGTATATATATATATATATATATATATGATGGTTAAGATAGATACACTACCATTTTTACTTAGTTCATTGAAGAGTAAGGTTTGTGCCAATAATGTTTGGACAATTGAATGCTAATGTCTGGTGTCCTGAATAACTAACTTAAAGATAGTAATACGTAATGTATTAACCATTGTTACCCTCCTATTATGTTGGTTTGAAAATTTGTTCTTCTTTTGATTTGTTTTGTTTTTTCTTCTCTTTAAAATAAAAAAAAAAAGTGACTTCTTTGCATACACTTTAAAACGTGAATAAACTTACTAAATTCTAAAAATCCTCGTTGCAACTTAATTTTTTGAAACTGAAGAGGTGCTTCATGTTGGATTCTGCTTGATGTTAAAGAAAAACAGGAGACACATGTAAAAGGAGCCATAGAAAAGCTGCTGGAGGAAACTACATTGCAACATTTTATTTTTATTAGAGAGGAATTTGGACAGTCTCCAAGACATGAAGAGTTTCCTGCAAGCTTATATAGAAATTTAAGGGAAGGGAAAACCCTGCTGCCATACAGTCTAAAATCAAACCAAACCAAAACAGTAAATAACTAGCAAATCAGAATCTTGGCAGAAATTAAAGCATATCTAACTATGTATTAAATAAATAACGAGTGTGTGTGCATCTGTACATGGGTACACCATGAATATCATGCTGAAATTTTTTCAAGTTATCACTGTTGTAAAAAGTTAAAAGGTAGAGTTGGCTAGAGGGGATATTGTCTATTATTGCATTGTTATCTGATGAGTCAAACTGAAATTAAACTTTTCATTAATTACAGTATTAAAAGCTTTCTTTTAAAACAGTAGAATTGTGAATTCCTACATAGGCACTATTTAAAGTAGTTGCATAGTATCTGATGATGTTTATATCATAATTTATTCTGTCCATTCTGTGTTCATAGACATTAGATATTTTCTAATATTTTGTGATAATAAACTATACTATAGTGGCATACACTATTGTCCTTATGAGATTATTGTCTTTAGGAATATATTCCTTGGACAAGGGAACAGGACAAAAGAAAATGCTTAGAGTTTAAAGTTTTGTTTTTTTTTTTTTTTTATGTGGGTACTGGGAGTCAACCTCAGGACCTCGCGCTTGCCGCTGAGCAATATCTACTTTGTTATTTGTGTTTTAGTTTTATTTATTACATTTATTGTAGCAGTCAGTCTTTCAATTTTAAATTATCGAATAATCCAGCATTTTACTAGATTATTTCTGGTTCCATTTTAGATTTTTTTGCAATCTGTTGATAAAAACATGTTCACCAACACTTTTTTCTGATATTTTGAGAGTAGTATTTTCATTTCTTATAAATACAAAATATATTTTGAACTAAAGAATAAACTGGGAGTCTAGCTTTTATTTTTAAAATGACTAGCCCATAACCTTGATAAGTGGTATGAAAGAATAAATGTAGTCCATCAAGAGTTCAAATATATCTCCATTGTATATAAGATATTGTAAACTTCTGTTGATTTTTGATCTCTCTATTCTGTTCATTTAATATGTGTAATGGGTGGCTCAAGTAATTTTCCTTGTTAGCAGAAGAAGTGGCTGTGTATGAAGAACAATTAAAGTGTATTATACAGTATATGTTCAATTATACAATTAAATGAATTATTTTGTAAAAAGTTTATAGTTCAAACAAAAGAAACATGTCTTCATTCCATCATAATCCTGGTAAGGCATTGAGTTAGTATTTAGGATTCTTTGATTAGGAGATAAGCCATGGAGGACTTATTGAAATAGTTCTCCTATAAGGGACTTACTTAATGAAGAAGATCAGGGAGTTAAAACATATCTTTTATGAATCTCATTTGCATCCTTGAAACAAGTCTATTGCATTGAGATTCTTGCTCCAATTTCAAAACACATGACCCTGTTTTTCTACGTTGTATGTTCTCCAAAGTCATTACACCATAACTGGGGATGTTCTTTATTATTCAACATTTTAAAAATCTTTCTTATTATATCAAAATATAACAAAGTTTAAGACTTGTATAATTTGGATTAATCAATGTTCATAATTTCTCCTACATGTATATTCATGTTTGATCCTCTAAAACGGTCTATTAGAACAAAGCAGTCCCAAGAGAACTTTTTTAGACCTTGCTCGTATAATCTTCTTGTGTATTTATATTTTGATCCACACAATTTATAGTAGTGTTATTTACAGAACTAGACATCTTTTTGAGAAGTTTTGTATTGTTGATCATTTATTCTTCTCACAGAATTAAAAAATACATTCTTCCAAGAAATACAAAAAGTCCTTTCTGTACTTCAGGTAAGTTGGTTTGATTTTATTGTTTAATTTTACTGTTCAATCCTTACAAGGCTGAATCTTCCTCTTCAGGAAAGAGCCATATTTTCCTACTAAAAATCAGTTTTTTTAATGTTAGGAAAGTGGTACAGTTGTTTACCCATATAAGCTCTACTTAAGTCTTATTGTTTTTATAAATAAAAATTTTATTTTTGCACCGTTTTTGAATGGATATTTTATTTACATCTATTTCCATTAAAATTATTATGGAAATACATTAAATTTTAATTTTTTTAGCTTTTTAAATTTTGGTTAATTTTTTGAAGTTTTTAATGTGAATATATTATCTACAAATAATGACTGTTTACTTTTTTCTATCCCATAATGGTATTTTTTTGGGTTTTTTTGCTTTAATAGCTTTATTCAGCAACTCCGATTTGTGGTGTAATTTAGTCGTGACAACAGTAAGGATCTTGCTTTATCACCAGCTTCTAGTACTTTACTGTTAAAAATAAGGTGGTTTATATTTATAGCTTTATATACATAAACTTTTGTTATTTGAAAATATTTTGGTAAATAGTATTTGATTTTAATAATTGCCATTGAAAAATCTATTGGCTTGGTCATGATTTTTTCTTCATTTTACATAAAAATAATAACTGCAGTATCTGCTATAATTGCTACTATTAATAGCAATAGCTAATAATTACTGAACACTTAGGGATAAGCATCAACAAAGTGCATTTTATTCATTGTTTCTTTGATCTTCAAATAGCCTCCTGAAATAGGTAACATTATGTATATTTTTATGGAAGAAGAAACTGGGTATCATAGGATAAAATTAACTTGCAAGTTTAATTCAATATTACATGAATAAACTGTGGTGAAACCTTGTCTGGTCAGAAAAAAAATATTATGTTATAGGGTTGGGTAGTCTCTCCAAGAAAAAAAAATACGTTGTAGCCCTGGCTTTTGGTCCTCTATGATGTGTTATTAGAAATGGGATCTTTATACCTGTAACTAACTAAATTTAGGTGAAGTCACATTGCAGTGGAATGGGCCCTCGAGGCCGTATGACTCATGTTCTTTTCAGAAGGTTATGTGAAGGGAGATGGGGATTCTCTCATGCGACAGATGAGATTGCAGTAATGCAGCTGCCAGCCAAGCAGTGCCAAGCACTGATGGACATTAGCAGAGTCCAGGAAGAAGTATGGCGTGCTTCTCCCTCACAGGTGTCAGAGGAAGCAAGTCTTTGAAACAACTTGGTTTTGAATTCTACCCTCCACAATTATGAGACAATATGTACCCATTTTTTAAGCCACCCAATTCGCTGTACACTGTTATGGTAAAACTTAGAAACTAATGTTCAAACTTTAGTTTGAACACGTTTTATCTATTTGAAAAAAATGTGTTTTCAATTTTTAAAAAGTATTAATTTCTCTTTTCATTTCATAAAAACTGTCTTCAAAGTTGTAAAGCATTCTTCCACAAAATCATGTATATTTGTCCAGTTTTTCAATGTTGTACATTCTAAAAAATATTTTCCTGTGTTCTGTTTCATCTCAAAAATTTTTTTTATCAGTGTGTGTTATTCTACAAAATTACCCATTTTAAATTCATTAAGTTCATTAAATATCTTTTCATTTTTGCTTTATTTCTCCATTCCTAAATAGGCAGCTATATATTATTTACTTTTAAGGAAAACTAGATATTTTGTTTTAAATTTTATTATCCACATTACTTGATATGAATCTCTTTTCAGGAGGTTGTCATACTCTGTTTCTGACAAGACCAGTGACTTCCTTTTCCCTGAGAGAAAGGTGTGTGACTTTGCAGAGGCTACGAGCTCACCAAAGCGCTAGTTAAATAGTTTTTCCTCTCCACTCTGCTAAATGTGGTTCACTAAGTCCAGACAGGCTGTTACTAAAATAATTTGATATATCTCTCTGCTTAGGCACTTACATTTGAGCTAAGAACAGAGACCTCCCGTCAGGTGAGATCTTAGCAATAGCTTGGCAACTTTTTTTGGAAATGTGTATCTGTTGTTTTCTTACTACACCTGATATTGCAACATTTTTTTTCTTAATCTACATTTCAATTCATACCATTTTTACACACTGTGGAATTTAACAGATATTTCTTTAAGCCATCCCATAACTTATAAAATTGTTGAGTCTTATTATTTTCAGAGGAGTCTTTTATTTACAACATATACTTGGGCTTTTGTTTCCTAATCAAGGCAAATCATTTTTGCCTAATTAATTACCTTTTTATTTATTTCATAACAAATCAGTTTGACAGACTATTGTATTTTGTGTAGTGTTTTATTGTTTAAAAGGATTCCTAATTTTTAAGAAATTTTAGTTAATTTATTTATTTACTGCTATATGATCTTTGGACACATGTCTACCTTCTGCTTTCACCAGGACTATCTCTGACACCTATACAATTTGAAAATATAATTTTTCACCTAGTTTTGTTTGGAGAACTATAAAAACACTATAGTCTGGGCAACTCTGTAAACTAAAAATTTTACTTCTCATAGTTCTGGAGGCTAAGAAACCTACAATACAAGCATCAGCAGATTAAATGTCTGGTGAAGGTCTACTTTCTTTGTCCTCATATAGTGAAAGGAATGAAGCAACTCTCTAGGGTCTCTTTTTAAAAGGCATAAATCCATATTTATGACAGTTTTGTCCTTATGACATAATCACCACCCCCATATTCTGCTTCCCAATACCTTCAGATTGGAAGTTAGGATTAAAATATTTTGGAAGAGCACAGACATTTGGTTTACAGTCTTCCTAACTAGGAAGTTTAGTTGGTGCTTTGAATACATCACTCAGCTGCCTTCTGACCTTTCTCATTTCTGATAAATCCTCTTCTAGTCAACCTTTTCTTGATGGTTTCATGTTTTTCTATAGTCTTGGTTTTCAACAATTTATACAAACTCTTTGAATTTATCTTAGAGTACTCTTATCTTTCTGGATTTCTTGATGTTTCATGGAGTTTGGAAATATTCAGCCATTCTTCTACTCCTTTGGGGACTGTTTTTCTCTCTTTTCTTTTTAAGACTCATGTTGCATTTAGTTTATTAGTATTTTGATATTTTTCTCAAAGGTTTCTGATGTGAAAAACTATATTTCTCTTACACTACTTGGAGATGCTTAATTCTGTCTGTTTTATAAAATATTTTGTCAATTTGATTTAAAATGTTAAATAAAAATCCCATGCAGCTTGCTAATTCAATTTCTATAAATCTGTTGAAAAGAAATTAGAGGACATGCCATAGAACTATGAATGTGAATATTGATAGAAATAAATAGATACAAATTACAAGTAATCCGTCTATCCGTTAGAAAATGGGTAACAAAAAGTTGTGTATGCATAAAATGAAATATTATTCAACAATGAAAAGAAACAAATAATTATTCATGTTAGAACATGAAAGAATCTGAAAAACAGCATGTTTAGTGAAAGTAATCATATGTCAAATACTGCATATTATATAATTACCACTCATATGAAATTTCCAGAAAACACACTCGTCTCTGCCTGAAGCTTGCTGTGGGAGTGGGCTTGACTAGAAATAAATGCAAAGCTTTTTTTTGGGTGGGGATATGAATCTTCAGAAATTGTCTTGTTCTGACATTTGCACAACTATAAATTCACCAAAACTAAACTATATTTAAATTTACTGTAGTGACATTTTATAGTATTTGAATTACATGTCAAAAAACTTCTCAAGAAAAAGAAGAAAAGATAGGAAAAGAAAAAAATGCTATGATGAAATACTAGATGCACATGTCATTCTACATATTTTAAAATGTATTTCAAGTATAATTTCCTGGAAGTAGAATTACAGGACAAAAATTATATGCATATGTATTTTTTAGGTAGTACCAAATTCCTCTATATAGTGACCATAGCATATTCCACTCTCATCAGTAAAACATGAATCTTATTTCCTCTTGATCATGCGTGATAGTGTCACACTTAGATTGTTAATATTCTGGTACTTCAAATATTGCCATATTTATGAGCTAAAAAATTGCCATGTTTATGAACTTTGATTTTGCATTTACCTTACTATAAACAAGGATGAATATCTTTTCGTATATTTAAAAATTTTGTGATTCACTTTCTATTCACATTCTGTTGCACTTCTTATTTTCATATTCTTTTATCTTGCACTGATTTGAAAACTTTTAAGAATTAGAAACCTTTGCCTACACTTCAGTTGCAAATACTTCTACTTTAACATATGTTTTTGACACGTTAAAATGTCTTTCATTAAGTGTTCCACTGTTTCTTTAACACTTGTCTTTTAAGTATAGAAACAAAAGTTCTTCAGGTCCTTTGCAATCTGCAGTTATCAGATAAGTTGTCAATTTTTTGGAGATTGCAAAGTGGATTTCATTTATTTTCACTATTATGCTATTTTTCTGTAGAATTTTTGGTATCATTTACGTAATGATTTTGTGTTTATTCATTTTTGTATGGGGACACACATCTGCCAATACCTTTGCTTCCACCTAATGTAGATGTAGTTCCTCAATACCCTCTCTTATATCTATTTGGTTTCCTGTACACCTTGCTTCAATGAAGCTTAATTATTTACTTTTATTTTAATTTTGGTGGCTTATCTCAAGTAGTCCAGGAGAAAATTTGACTTTTTCTGTGCTATACTCTTCAGAGTTTTTCTTCTCAATTTCTTCCTTATATTCTTGAATTTTCATTATTTGTCTTGTTACTTCAGGGTTTGTCCTCTTAAATAAAAAAGTGTTTCTGTGCTACTGGTTAATTCCAGATTAGGAGATAATAGATTCTTTTTTGAGAATATAAGTTAAAGTTTGGCTCTCAGTTCAGATTTATATTTTCCAATTATTTTTTGTCTGGAGTTGAACAATTTTTGTAACCTTACCTTTTCTGTAAAGAACACTAGGTACAGGAAAAAATGATGCTAGATAATAAAATCATATTATTCAACTATTGCTACCCCTTCCCATCAGAATTACTATAACTTCCTATAAACTATGAAATTTCCCTCGTACCCATCACTACTTCAGGATATCTATGTTACTTGCTACTGTGTACTGTGCCTGAGAGGCAGAATGTTTTGTATTAACTCCTGAAGGTCCTTTTAATTTGATCAATAGTGTATTATTTTTGTCTGATACTGCATTATTTTTTGAGATAACCTCTCCCCCGCCATTTCTGCTTTCACCTTGGTGGAACAACCCAGTAGTTACCCTCAGGAAAATGTGTCACTTTACTAGAAAGGGCTTTGACTTCCAAATAGGTTTCAAGAATGACAAAACCTCCAAGAAATAAACTCTCAGGGTACTAGTGTATTTCATCGCATTAAAACATTTTTGAATGCAACTACAGAGCCAGGATGAAAAGGACATTAAAATACAGAAAAAAGTGTCCATTATTGATAGATCAACAGTTTTTTGTAAAATTAGAAGACGAATTATTTGTACCTTTAAGCCATTACTCCCTACTAAATATGCATTGTAAGAGTACTATGAGATGCTCTGACTTATCTTATTTGCCAATTGTTAACTTGGATATGTCTGCAGTTGCAGATAAGTCTGGAAGAGAAGAAATTTTGTGGAATCAAATCGTATTCGCTCCCTGACCTCCTGGAATACAGCCAACATTAGGAAATGACATTAAATTGAAGACATGTTAAATTTATTATCTTCTATCTTTTCCTACTTATGAGGTTTCCTCCACCCCACATTTTTTTTATCTTAATACTATAAGGAGCATTATTTAATTCATTAACTCATGTAACTAACTTTACTCATCAATTTAATGCAATCATTTATTATTGTTACTGTCGTTGTAAACTAGGCTTTTAGGTCCTGCAATAACTGAGGTTTTGCCACCCTTGTATCTGAAGGTTCTAGTATTTCTCACTATGGGCCTGCAATAAACATTTATTGAATGAAGAAAAGAGTATAGAATTGCCTCCTCTACTCTTGTAAACCCAGAAAGAAATGCCCAAGTTATAGCTGAATAAATGTGAGAGTAAATATTTTTCAGTGGGTATTTGTCATTTTCACTACCTCTGGAGTACACTGCTCTCTTTCCAATGACACTGGATTTCCCTTATGGGGATTTCTTCCCCCTTCTATGTGTGACCTGGGAGAGGCTGTCAGTGAAGATCACCTGCCCTCACATAAAGAGGGAGGGAGGTACAGAAATAAAGACAAAATGCAGGTAAGTACACAGAAAAAGTCAATTCGTTCCAGCCAACTGTGAATGTGAGGCTGACTGTCTTTCTGAACATAGTTCATAAACTGTTTGATTGTGTGCACCAGGCCCATATCCTTCCGATAATTTTTTTTTTTATCTAAGTTAGACAAAGTCAATTTCTATTGCTTACAACAATAGTATGTCAATTTACATCAATGGAGGAGATGTGGATAGTCAATGAAACACAAGGAAAAGTTATTCCATTTGTTAATAGCTCAACTAAAAAGCCGGAGAGGAATTTAAGAGGGGAAAAAAGAGAAAAAAATGTGAGTTAGTCTTCAGTGTCATCAGAGTTACGTATTCATGTAGTTCCAAATATCAAATTATACTTTCAGTTGTAAATGTTAAGATGTAGTTTCTTCCTTAAAGGGTCAATTACTTTTACTTAAATTAAAAACAACAAAATTACCTATTTAGTAGATTTGTTGGGAGGATTATAAGAGATCATATAAAACACATAAACTGGTGAGCTATTTTTGTAAGGGGAGGTAACATTTCCTGCTCTATTCTTTATATATCACTATGCATTTCCTCCCTTTTACCTTACTAGCTTCTGCATTCACCAAGTGTTGCTACTTCATAGATCAGAGCATTAACTGGACCTATAGTTTCTCTGAAGAGACATAACATTAAATCTTGATGTGCGTCAGAGGCTTTCACTGTCTACTTTCTCTACCTCCGTGTACTGGCAGAGGCTAAGTCAACATCTACTGGCAGAGGCTAAGTCAGCAGAAGAGACAATTTGCTGACTTTGTCATATTAGAAAATAAGATACAACTGGGAAGTGGGGAGGCTTGTTTAAACCCAATGGTCTCAGCCTGTAGTTCAGAGAATCCTCTGGAGAGTTTGTTAGAATACAAATAGCTGAGCCTTTTCTCTAGGTTTTCAGATTCAGTGTATTTTAGTTGGAGTTAGGAATATGTACTGCAGAGTTACTAGGGAATGATTATCCTCTTTAAGATCACTGGGCCTGTAAGAATTATTGATGCCTTGTATTAGAAAACTGCACTGGAAGTTAGGTATTCAACATATAAGGAAATTGACATTTCCATATTTATCTATTAGTATGTGTAATTATTCTCTGTGAGGACACGGAGAGGAGTTAGAGTGAATGAAATGACTACAGAATAATAAAATGATAAGTTAAAAAATACATATGATAATGTGCCACCATATTTTACTGCATTTAAGGTACCATGAATGGAAAACACGTCACTATTTTAAATATCATGAGTGAGAAATGAACTCTGCCCATTAACCTTTTTCATCTCTTAAAGTTTTTTTATTACTCTTATTAAAATAATGGGGTTTGACTTAAACATATTTTTATCATGTATTGTTCTCATTCAAACATAAAAAACAAAAAAAATGAACTAATTTAAGGTGTTCTTAATAATTTTCACATTTGGAGTTTGAGATTCAGTTCACTTTTCTACCCATAGATTCTAAAGTCTAAATTTTTTCCACACAGTGTCACACAGTGCATTTAAGAGCACTGCTCCTCACCCCAAACAATAAGGGCAGCAGGAATGATGTAGCCTTTCTTTCTTTCTTTCTCTTTTTCTTCCTTTCTTTCTTTCTTTCTTTCTTTCTTTCTTTCTTTCTTTCTTTCTTTCTTTCTCTTTCTTTCTTTCTTTCTTTCTTTCTTTCTTTCTTTCTTTCTTTCTTTCTTTCTTTTTCTTTCTCTTTCTTTCTTTCTTTCTTTTTCTTTCTTTCTCTTTCTTTCTTTATCTGAGACAAGGTCTCATGATATAGTTCAGGCTGGCCTTGAACTCAATTATGTAGCCCAGGCTGGCCTTGAACTCATGGTAATTCTCCTGCCTCAGCCTCCCAAGTGCTGAGATTACAGGCATGTGCCACCATGCACAGCTCTGATGTAACCTTTATTAAGAGAGTTATTTATTATTTTCTGGAAGATTTTATGACTGGGTTTTGAAACCCATCCTGACAACATGCTGTTGAGGCTGTCTTAATATTACAATAAAGCATTCATTTGCTTTCTAACAACAATCAGGAGTCACATTCCTTTTTCAAAAGGTACATGTATTAGCTTTCCTTTCACTGGGACACAACGCCTAATGAAATTTAAAGGAGGAGAGGTTTAATTTAGCTCACCTGTTAAGGAGTCCTGCAGCAGGACTCCATGGTCAGCAAGCTTTGAGGCAGAAATACTGTGGAGGAAGGTTGTAGTGGATCAAAGCTGCTCAGTTCATACCTCTAGACACAGATTAGGGGAACAGTGCCAGAGAGAAAAGAGAATGGGGCCATGTATAGTACCTAAGGTCATGCCTCCATGACCCACAAAGACATATCTAGGAGCATTCTTTATTAATTTACTGTTTATTAATCCAGATGAAGTTTGGAGCCAAGCTATTCAGTTCATAGCAGTTGGAAGCAGAGCAGTGAAACAGTGCCAGAGAAGAACAGGGGAAGGGCCATGCAAAGATTCCAAAACCATGCCTCCGTGACCCACACTAGACACACTATGAAAGGTGATTTTCTAATTGTTAGGCATTTCTTAATCCAATGAGGTTTCCATATCAGGATTAATGATTATAGTACATAAATGTTTTGTTGACTGGACCATGAAGAGATTGCAGTGATCTCTTCACACCATTTTGAAGAACCAAGTTCCATCTGAAATAACATTAAAAATGAGGTCAGGGGCCGGTGATATGGCTCAGCGGCATAAGCACCTGCCTGGCAAGCGTGAGGTACTGAGTTCAACTCCGGGTTCCCACATAAAAAAAAAGTCAGAAATACTGCCTAATATTGATTTTAAGGTGCCATAAATTGTGTGACAAATCCCAATTTTATAGATGTTAAAATGTGAAAAACAAATTATATGTCTTACTACTGATGAAGTAATAGTTCCCCTAATTTTCAGCATTTTGACAAATTAATAGGCTATCTCCACGCATTTCTCCTCCTTTTTGGAGTCATCTACAAGTTCTGGGACATCTCTTTCAATTCTTTAGGATTTTAGCACAAGTTCTACTATAACACCATTCATTTAATGTCTCACTTTATTTCCTATTATTCTCTTCATTTCCTCTTCTACAATGATCTTATACTGTAACAGACATCTTACACTACCTCCCAAGTTAATACAAATAACTGCATCCACTCCTAAATCTTAACACTAAGCATTTCTTGCCTCAGGCTTCACCTCCTATCTTTACAATTCATGCTTTAAGATACTTACCTCTAGCAATTCTTCGATGAATTATTAAATGGCCAATCATTTTTTCCACAACATGCTTCATCATTGATTCTATAATGCCCTTCAGAAACAATCACCATTCCCTCCTAACCCAGCTTGGTTTCCATGTATATCATCCTCCCTTGCATAAAAGGGCGATTTATATTCCCCATTATCTCTTAGTTTTGCTTAGTTTGCATGCTAACTGTGATGAATGTACAAACTTTGCCTACTCTGAGCCTGTGTCTCTATAGCTAAAAATGGCTGGAGGAAAATATGCAACTCTGCTGACTGATTTCATGTTAATTTCATAGCTACCTCAAGTTAGTTGCTGCTAGACTTATGTTCTCATTTTTTTTCTCCCTTATTCTCCTCCCTATCTGTTTTGTGTGTGTGTGTGTGTGTGCGTGTGTGTGTGATATTCTTATTGGCAGAAAAACTGCTACAATTCTTCCTGTGCAATAAATAACCTGCCTTGATGTAAATCCTGTAGAGTTATTGTCCCATTTCTCTATTCTCTTTTATTACTGTACTCCTAAAACAGATGCTAATAATAGTTTCTCCCTCTTCAAATGCAAATGATATATTTTCATCTTATCACCTAGTTATGTAGTTAATCCTTGCTTCTCTTTAAATACTTTTCTTTACTGGATTCTTCCAAGACAGAATTCTCTCATGATTTTCCTCCTGCAACTCATTCCTTATTTCTAAAGACACTTTACTGATTTCTTCCATATTTCTGACCTTTAAACATGGAACATTGCAGTGCTGTATCTTATGTCTTTACCTACATTTATTGTTAAAAATTTTGCTTCTTTTCCAATAATTTCCAAATTTATGTGTCCGGCCCAGACTTCTCTCCTGAACTCCAGAGATACACACTCCGCATTCTACTCGAATTTTACTATTGCGTATATTTAAATCATAACTCCGTATTAGCACAACTAAAGTAACTTTCTGCTGTCCTGCTTCCCTAAAACTGTTTCTCAGACTTTGTGTCTCAGGTAATGGTAAATTTGTTCTTCCTATTATCAGGTCCAAAACCTTACAGCTATTGACTTCACAAACTTCATCATATTCTATTCAGTATACTAGCAATTACCTGCAGAGTCAACAATTCAGAAAATACAGATTCCAACCATTCCTACTGTTTTATTTCTAACGCTGTGGTGTAAATTTGCTGTCATTTTTCTCAGAGGTTTTTGCAAAGTTCTAACTAGTAATGACATTGGACCCAGAAGGTTTTGCCCTGGTGACAACAGAAATGAAAACCACAACAAATACTAATGAGTATATAGACAATATGTTATTTGGGGAAGGAGGCTTTTACCTCAAAATAAGGGAAGTAGAGATGATGGAAAAATCAATTTGACTCATTGATCAAAAAATGAGGCAAGCTTTTTTATCAGGTTGCTGGGAAGGACTAGGTTATTTTAGTCACTGTCTTACTTTTGGTTCTGCAGAGTGATCCCTGAGGAGGTCTTCTCACTTGAGGGGAGAATGAGGTTTCCCTGTAATGATTGCTTTTGCTTAGGGGTGGTGCTCTCATTATGGGGTGATCTGTTTACAAGGATCTGCTATTCCTAGGCTCCAAGTTGCCCATAACTTTAGGGCAATGATTGGAGACTTTTAGGCACTGCTCCAGCTATGTGGAATAGGAAGTTGTAAAAGCAGGCAATTGAATGTTCCTGAATTTCTTGAACATTCCTTGGTTACTCTTATTTTGGTGTCCTCAGTCTTGAAGGAGAATGAGACAGTTTAGGTAAATTTAGGGTGAATACACCCATGTTTAGAAATACTCCTTAAGTGATTAGCATCCCTAAATGGAGAACAGGGCAGAAATCTGACCCAAAATTTAAGGTAATAAAAGACACAGATATAAAATGAAGGAAGACGTGCCAAGCTTTCTGCTACTTTAAACTACCCATTAGGGATGTGTAGGTCTGAGTAAAGAGTCAGTGGTTTTTGTTTTGTTTTGTTTTGTTTTTTTAAACAAAGACAGCCTCTAAGTCCCCGATATAGTAGTTCTGCTTTCACTTTTGCTCTTATATAAATTTATTATTTATACTAACGTAAGACTTTAAAATTAAAGATTTATCATGCTACCCCTACTCCTTTAAAGGTTTACTATCTCATTTGAAATTTAAAAAAATTTATGAACATCTGCAAGAATTTAATATCTTTCTACTTAACTCCTATTCTATATTAGCCAGTATTTTTCTCTCTCCTGCTCACTTAGCTCTGGAAAAATTATTTATTGATACATGTGTCTTTAAAACTATCCCTACTTCTATAATATTTGCCCTTAAAATAATTTTTTCACCTTCATGCACTGCAGTTAATGGCAGAATTAATAAAGCAAGTATGATTTGAGAAACCTCAAAATTTTAGATTGATCTCAGGTTGGTAGTCCCTTGAGATACCTGAAAGAAGGAATGCAAATACAGTACTGTACTTCTCTGAAGAAAGTAATATTCAAAACTGGTCTCAAAGATTTTTTTCAGATAAAATACCATTGAAGAATAGATAAAAAATCATCACCAGAAAAAGTCACTGTTAACAAAGAACCAACAGAAACGATAGACAACAAAACCTTGCCTGTGAAATTTTGGGATATTGAAATTATTAGATTCAGAATATAAAATCTGCATATAAACAGAGAAAAGAGGAATATATGAGTAATACCAGAAAAATGACCACATACTTTTGAATAAGGAAAAAGATAGCTCTTAGAACAAAATAATAAAACTAGAGAGAACCATGGACACTAGAGTTTAGGATAGGAGCAATGGGAATAAAGAGAGAATGTATATCAAGTACCAAAATAAATTTATTTAGGAAAAGTAGGCTCTAATGCTCTATAGTACAGTAGGGTGACTATAACTCATAATAATTTATTATGCTTTATGAAGAACTAGAATAAATGAGTTTGAAGGTTTCAAACACAAAGAAAAGAATGGTGTAAGGAGATGGAATGCTCTTTAATTTGACAATTATACATTTTATCCATGTATTGAATTATTATATTGCACATATATACAATTATTACATCAATGAAATATCAAAATGAAAAAACCTAAAACACTGAAAAAATAGGGAAAAATAAATGACAGTGAGAAAAATATCCCTCAAATTAATGAAATATCAAACTATATATAACCAAAAAGCAGTTTATAAATTGGAAGATAGATTTGAAAAAGCACTGGAGAAAATATAACATTAAGAAACAAAACATTAAATATATGAAAGAAAAATAAAAATACATAGAGACATAAGTTCTACCTCTCATCTAACTGAAAGTCTCAAAGTAGATGATAGAATTTGGAGAAGGAATATTTCAAAATATTATTTTTATTACTAAAGTAAATTATCAGTTAATGAAAACAATATATTTCTAGAAAGGAGAACATTTTTAAAAACACTGTCAAATACATTTCATGTAAAAGAGTTAATCTTTGAGGTAGGCAAAATGAAATACATATTACATTGAAGCATGTCAAAATACCCTTTTCTGCAGGTTGAAAATGGTCAAATAGCTCTAATTCCACATGTTCAATCTATTGCAATGAAACAATAGCACAGCAGTTGGGAATTTGGTAGGCAAAACTAAGGATCTTTGACATGAGTAAAAAAATAATCTGATGCTGTGTAATTTCAAAGCACCCAATCTGAGTATGTCTGAATTTACAACACAGAAGTCTGGAGAAACTTCAGGTTCAAAGGCCTTTGTTCCTCTTAGTATGCAATTTATTAAATATAATGTAAATATTTATTCAAATTGCTAGACAAAAGCCTGTCAACCTAAAAGTATAAGGATGATAAAATGAAGGCTGAAATTAAAGATATTTTCTAGTAAGTACCACCAAAAAATAATCTACATTGAGATGTCCCCCAACATTGTGGAAGTTTTAATGCATTTCTCTCAGCAAATGTCAATATCAAAATAAGTCTAAAATATTAGAGTAAAAAAAATATTAATCTTGATCTAATTTACGCATGTGAAATAAAGCATCTGAAACACAGAAAATCATTTTCTTTTAAAACATGTAAGATGTTTTCAAAGATAATTATAGTCATAAATCATTTTTGCTTTCAAGTTTTAATAAAAACATTTAAACATGAATTAGAGAGGAAAATAATTACTCAAAAGGACTAAGTTAGCAAGAAGAATAAGAGTTATAAACAGATACTTTATTTAAAAAGGAATTTAAATGACCAATAAGTATTTTTTAAGTTTAGATCCACTCATATATAAGAAAAAATAATCACAATGAAATATAATTTAACATATGAGATTGACAATGAATAATACATTTAAAAGATACTAAGTTCTAACTTGAGTAAAGAGCAAGAGGTATTTAAAATATTTGTAGGATCCTAAATTATTATAATCTTGTGATAGAATATTTGGAATGTATTTGGTAGAAATATCATATCTTTTTACCTTAAAGTTCAACTGCCAGGAAGGACATTTAAAGAAAGGATTTTGTACTATTTTGACAGTAAAAACAAAGAAAGAAAAACAAAACAAAACAAAACTTGTGAAAAATCTAGCTGACTTTAGTTTTTCTGATGACTTTGTAGATATAACACCAAAAGAGAATGATTTATAAAGGAAAAAAATGGTAAATTTGCATATTGCTTGCTGGGTCTGCCTAAACAAGGATCCAAGGACTGGATGGTTTAAATATCAGAAATTGATTTTTTTCAGTTCTGGAATCTAAATTTACAGCATCTACATTAGTACTTTCTGAGTGTCACAAGAGAAGGACCTATTCCAGGCCTTTCTTCCTGGCATGCAATTAGTGGCTTTATACCAGTCTCTTCATACAGTCTTCCCTCCGTATGTATTTCTGTCCAAATTTTCACTTAATATAAGGACCTACTCTAATGATTTCATTTTAAGTTAGTTATCTCTGTAAAGACCTTGTCTCCAAACCCTATCATATTTTAAGTATTGGCTGTTAGGATTTCAAGTTATGAAGGGTAAAGAGTGGAGAATAGAATTAGACTAACAGTTGGACTTCCTTCAATGTAAAAGCTTCTGTACTATGACAGATACTGTTCAGAGAATGAGAATACAAATCATAGACTAGAAGGCAACACTCAAAACATATATGCAACAAATGATTGTATACTCTCTATTCTTTATGTAAATTTAAAACTTTCCAGAAAAATAACCAAAGAGTGGAAATAAGTAAAAAATCCTACTTTATAAATGTGTATATCACATAATGAAATATATATAGTTATTAAAAAGAATGGAAGCCAGGTGTGGTGGTGCATGCTTGTAATCCCAGTACTTGGGAGGCTGAGGCAGGAAGATCACCATGAGTTCAAGGTCATCCTGAGCTACATAGTGAGTTTAAGACCAACCTGCAGTACATAGTGAGACCCTGTCTCGAAAAAAAAAAAAAAAAAAAAAAGGAGAAAAAAAAAAGAATGGAAATCAGAAATCAGAATACACAAATATGAAAACTGTTATAGTTAGTGTCTGGATTCCCCCCAAAGCCTTATGCAGTCATAGGAGGTGGGCTTTTCAGAGGTAGCTGACTCTAGAGTTTGTGATTGGTTCATTGTCTAGTGCTGGGATTGGAGGTGTGAGTGCCACACCTGCCCTAGGGCAGGTAGCCTGCATACAATGTAAGGGAGGAAAAGAGGCTTGCTCTCTCTCCTCCTCACTTTTGCTCTTGTTGCTTTTGCTGTCTCCTGCCACCATGAATGGTTGCCCCACTCTGCTTGGAGCCAGTTGATTACGGATTAAAACCTCCACAAACTGTGAGCTAAATAAATCTTTCCTTCCTTAACTTTGGGTGTTAGGTATTTTGTCTCAGCAATGAGGGAAAAGTAACCAAAACAAAGACATATAAGAAAAAATAAGAGGGCCAGGGATATAGCTCAGCAGCATGGTGCTTGCCTGGCAGGTGTGAGGTCCTGAGTTCAATTCCCGGTTCCACAAAAAAAAAAAAAGAAAAAAGAAGCTATAAAGCAGTTTTTATATGATCATATTTATATAAATAACTTTTGATTATATATATATGTGTATATATATGTTCATATATATATTTATATTTATATATGTATATATGTACATATATAGTATGACATCTTTTTTTCTGTGAAAAAGGATGTGAAAAAATGTTTATAGCGATTTTGCAGAAAGAATTTGGCAACATAATAAAAGAGATGGTGGATGAGAGACTACGTCATCCTATTATAGCCCTTTTCTAAGTTGCTATATGTTTGTAATATAGAATTTACATTCATTTGGAGCATTATTTGTGAGAATGTAAACTAGTACAACCACTATGGAAATTAGTATGGAAATTCTTCAGAAAACTAAAAATTGAAATTCCATTTGAGCTAAAGTCCTGTATTACAGTGATCCGTTCATACCCCTATTTATATCAGCACAACTCAGAAGAGTTAAGTCACAAAAGTGGCCTATAAGCCCATCAATAAATAGATTAAGAAAATGTGCTATATATATGCATATTGGAGTACTACTCAGTCATAAAGAAGGATAAATTTGAGTCATGGGTAGGAAAATGGGTGGATCTAGAGATCACAATACTAAGAAAAATAAGTCAGTCACAAAATGATAAATATTACCTACTTTCTCTAATATTAGAGATCCAAAATATAAATAATGTAAAGATGAAAATCAAAAAATCATGTTAAAAAACAGGGATGTAGACTTAATAGAGATAGGAAGGGAGAGAGAGGAGAATGTAATCACTATGTATTTAAAAATATAGTAATAAATCTTTTTTAAAAAACAGATATCCCTTAATCCAGTTAAACTCCCCTTGGGTACTTCTTGAAAGAGTTAAAGTCATCATTCTGTAGTGATATATGTATACTCAGTATAAAATTAACAGTATAAAATTATAGCAGCCCAATCCCCTTTACTTTTACTGTTTTTCTTACACTATATTCTAACATTTTAAAGTTTAAAATACTCTCTATACATTTTCCCAAATTTAATGTAGAATAAGTGCAATATATCCTAGACACAAATATTAATACGTATTGAGAAGCTTTTCTTTGCTACCAACTTAAATGGATGATTTGATAGTTAATGGCTAATCTGTTACTTATTTGACAGTTTTAAAGGTTTGAAATATGAAATCTGTAGGTACGTGACAAATCTGATTTGGAGTAGGAATACGGGTCAAGGAGGAAGCTTTGAATTGAATTGGATACAAGAGTGAAATTTAAACTGGCCTGAATATTTTGAAATCGTAAGTGTATAAGTAGATTATTCCTTTAGACATTATCAAGCTGGAAAAAGGACAGGGGTGGGAAACAAGAAAACCCCCTCTCTAGTCTGTCTAATATGCCATAAGGGGAAAAAACCTAACACTTTTCACAAAACATATTTGAAAGCAGTAGCTGGAAAAACAGTCATTTGCTTGTTTATACCCGTTTTGGATTTTAATTGTTAAATATCATTCTGTTAAGAAACATTAACAGTATAAATTCCAAATGTCTGTAGCAAAAGTTCAATCCAACAAATGGTTGATTACTGTGTATCACATAACATGATCTTCCATGAAAGATAAATTAAAAAATAACAGATTTTTCTCTGTTGTCTCAGAGGGATCTTTTGTGACCTCAGACATATGTTAAATTTCTTTCATGGTATAATGAGGAAGATGAATTAGCTTGTATGATGCATCACTGTAATCTCTGCTAATGGTTATAAAGGGGGGGAGAAGGAGGGTTATTTTAGGTCAGAGCATAAAAGTGATACTAGCAGCAAATAATTTAAGTTTTAGATATTCTTAATTTGCTTGGATAAATTGATAGATCTTTTTAAACGTGTTTGTCTGGAATCGTGTTTGTTGTTTCCTTACTGGTACAAATTGGAGCTATTTACTAGGCTTTCTCTATAGCTACATTTCCAAGTTTGAAGAAAAAGCAAAATGGGAAAATTTCTTCATATATATTTCCAAGCAGCTGCTGATCTGCCATCAGGAACCAGCAGGGACCAGCAGGGATGCTTGTGCCTAGCTAAATGTGAGCATTTCGAGTTTGTGCTACTTCCCTGGGGATGGATGGAAGAAGAAATTTGACCTTTTTTCCTGCAATGATAATGGCATCAGGAATCCCAGCTTAGCATCAAAGTCAACTTGAGAGTAATGTATGCAAGTAATAACACTTTAATTTGTGGCTCTGGTGAACCCTGAAATAATGAACAAGAAAATGATACTGCCTAAGAGAAGAGCGCATTACAAAACTAGTTTGGACAAGTTGTCCCAAGTTCTTGTCTCTGGCCCTGTTTCTGAGATTTTATGTGTCTATAATTGAATGACCTGTTATAGCCTTCTCTAGACACGTTTAGCTCTTAAAATTTTTCAGTAAATGTAGCAACCTGTATATTATGTCCTGTAGATAGTACATAATTGCTCAAGCTCTTTGCCTTACTGATTATTTTCTGGTACACCTGCAGGACTTCTTAACCTCTAGTTCTGACAAGTCAGAAGTTGGTGCCTATGATGGAGAGCTTGGAGCCCCACCATCTCCTGTTATAAATCACTAGAGTGAGATAAGGAGTGCTCATGAGACTGGCTTAAAATCAGGACGTGTAATCATGCACTGGACTCAAAAGGATTGTGTGACTTATTGAAACTGTGGTAAGAAATTAAATGGGCAGAATAAAAGTCCTTCATTTCTTCCCCATTGTAGATTAGTTTTCGCAATCTAAGCCGACATAACTGAAAGCAAAATGGCACTATTCACTAACTTAGTCGACCAGCCCGTCAAATACTGCTGTCTGTTGCCATGCAGTGCATTGAGGAGATGACACACATTTAGCTTTTGAAGAAAAGGCATAGAATTTCATCAGTGTGCCATGAAATTCATTTAAATTTGGCAATGTACTGCAATGCTTTGTTAGCAATTATAAATTCACAGTGGTAGTTGATAAAAACAGAGTCATAGGGCCGGTGAGATGGCTCAGTGGCATAGGCGCCTGCCTGGCAAGCGCGAGGGCCCGAGTTCAACTCCCGGAACCCACAAATGAAAAAAGGGCTGGTGATATCGCTCAGCAGCATGGGTGCCTACTGGCGCATGAGGTCCTGAGGTCGACCCCCGGTACCCACAAAAATACCAAACAAAACAAAACAAAAACCAGAGTCATAAATGGAATGTCAGGAAGAATGAGGATCGCTTGCTGGCAACTATGTATTCAGTTGCCAAAAATTAAGCAGAGTTTCATTGTGGTATTAGTGCTACTGCTTAGAAACTAAAACTAGCAGTTAATTTTCATACCCCCTGCCATCCCCACCACAGTTCTCCTGAAGCAAACAGACTTGGATTCCACTGCATAGAGAGAGGACTTCATGAAAAACACTTTCTCTAAAGGAAGGTGTATAAAAAGAAACTACATCTTTCTTAGATCATAGCACTTTAAACCACACCAGTGGTGACTAAAATAGAGTGTTAGTATTTACCTAGGTAGAACTGTCCAATATATTAAAAAATAACATCTTTGTGTTTTAAAATTACACACAGTGATTCAGTCAAACTGCGTATATCCAAACATAGATCATTGTGCTCTCCTGACATGGACAAATCTCCCGATTGCTACCCAGTTGGGTAGTATTAAGTGAGTTTAATAGGTGGAGCAACCACTTTATGTAAATCTCCCAAATGGACTTTAAAGCTCTGCTATTTTATTTTTAAATAAGATGCATAGCTCAAAGCTTATGGAATACCAAAGGCAAGTTTTTTTTTATAGTAAGAGAAAAAACAATAAAAACAATGATCCAATTTCAAAACAAGACAGTAGGAAAATAACAATGATTTTACATTGCTTATTGTTATCTTCAAAATAGTTGCTCAGATTACAAGATATAGGCATGAAAAATCGATCAAATGATATAAGCACAAATCTTACTTTTTAATGGATTTATAGAAATTAGTAGTATAGCTCTCTTAAATATCTTGTATACATACATATATATTTACTTTTCCTTTTCCCTTCCTTCTTCTATTTTTGAGAATACATGAAAATTAAATTAGGTACTTTGGTACAGTGAAATTGTATTTCACATTGTACACCTGCAAGACTAAAGTTGTTCATTGAACTTACCTATAAACATTCTTCAGTAGAATTTTTAGTAATCTCAATGGCAATTCATGATGATGAATGAATGCTCATGGTGAATTGAGAAGCAGGATGAGCTCATTAATCAATTCAATGCAGTACCTGTCACAAGTAACTTTAGAGTTATCTATTTCCTCCTCATATCTGAAAAGGCTTAGTTGCCAGATGAGTATTGATAAAATGTCATAGTGAAAAAAAAATCTGAAATTGAAGTATACCTGCTTTCATATAATGTTCTTGAATATAAAAGAAGAACAATGTTTGGTATTACACTGACTCTTTTAGATATCAATAATGGACAAGTATTTTACATAAAATTAGAACAAAGATATGAAAGGAACTAGATATTAATAATTTTTTTTTACTTAATACAGCATAGGCACCAAATTCATATACTGATAAGTCCCGAATATAAATATTAGGCCTGGGTTCTGTTACTAAATCTGTATTTTAAGTCATCAGCTTTCATCAGAATTTCAGCTGCACAGTCTAATGATATCACTGTCAACCCTATAGTTTTAACCAAAAATCACCAGTTTAACCTTGATTGTACCCTTTTACTTTCATCTCATTGCTAACCTATGAGCAAGTAATATAGATCCACCTCCAGTGTATTTCCATGTATGTCTTACCATTCCGACCACTATTCCATAATTCTAGTTCCCTTGATTTCTTGGTAAGATAATGATGATAGTCATTTTACTAATTGTCTTTCTTCCCATTTTGCCTTCTATTTACATTACCAGTAGCATGGCATGGGCAGTGACCTAAATAATGCCTAAAAATAAAATCAAACCATGTCAACACACTAAAAACAAAACAAAACATTAATGTTTCTTCACTTTGATTGTCAAAATCTTTTGAATCAATGTATATACTAGGTTTTGTTAAACAGACATTCAATCCTCAACTTAAACACCATTACTTATTATATTCCAAAATTATTGCAGTACTTTTGGTTCTTAAAAAACGGGAAGTGTATTCCCCTCTTCAGGTCTTTACACAACTATTCCCTGCCTGGAATCTACTTCCGCTTTGCTTTCACAAGACAGATCCTCTTGCCATTCATGTCTCTATTGACTGTTGTTTTCAGCATCAGGCTATTTCCCTGACATCTCAAACTCAGCTAGTGACCCTGGCAATCTCTGTCTCATTACTCTGTTTTAATTTCCTACCTAACACCTATTGCTATCTGGCATTTTTCTTAAGTATTTATTTATTTTATTTCTATTGATTTTCACCCCCTAAGCTTCATTAGAGCATGAAATTTAGTT
This sequence comes from Erethizon dorsatum, assembly GCA_028451465.1. Lineage (NCBI taxonomy): Eukaryota > Metazoa > Chordata > Mammalia > Rodentia > Erethizontidae > Erethizon > Erethizon dorsatum. The sequence continues at coordinate 29,557,118 of CM051834.1, forward strand.
GTCTTTTTCCTCCTGCTATCCTCAAGGTATGTACTCATAATTGGTACAGATGGGCATTCTAGAAGTACTTATCAAATGGATTAATGAATGATATATTTGCAGCTGCTTAAATACAACAACTCTGGTAAGTATGAACTAGTCAGAAAATAATTTGAAAAAATAGTAAAAAGGTTGAATGTACATGCCAGCATAGTGTTGCAGAAATTAAAATCATTCTGTATTTTATGTTTGGATTGTGTTGGAATATTTATAGGTTTACTTTGCCCTTTTAGACTGTAAAAATTTAAAAATTTAAAAATATCATTAATAGATGTATCCATATTGTATATTTAAAGTTTTTATATTCCACACAATGATTTAGTTGTTTTACATATATTAACTGACTTAATTTATAATATCCTATTTAAAGTTTATTTTATAGATGTAGAGCCCAATTTCTGAAATATTACACAAATATCATACATTTCCATGACTAATAAGTAACACATCTGGGTATCAAGCTGAGACACTGTGGATTGCTTGTGCTCATAATATATAAATTACTTTACCTCTTAAGTTTAAAACACATCTTATGTCATTCTAAGAACATTCAGCAAACATATTTTGAAAGCTCACTGTCTAAGGAAAAGTGGATTGAAAGGCAAAAATTACACACTTATATTCCAGAGACAGATGTTTTTCTTAATGGGCTAGCAGGAAAATTAACAATCAGTGAAATGCTGATTATAATAAGCACAAAAAATGTTAGATAAACAGAAGTTTTGGGGGCTAAGTGAACACATAAAAACACATACAAGCACTCCTGGAATATGTGGTGGAAGGACATTTATCAGTCACAGGAACCCAGAAGAGCTTATGCTTAAGCTAAATTCAGGAGACGCAGTTAGGATAAGAACAGGCATGCTCGAGGCAGAGCAGTACAACAGGTAGGTAGTAAACTCGAGGTCCATTTGGCCTATATTTTGGGTTACAGGAATACACTGAGGAACACATATTCTTAATATGACATATTCTTGTTGGCTATCGGTATCACACATTCTAATGTGAACCAGTCTTCTAATTCCTATATTCAGTGGCTTTCTAGTCCTAATAATAACAAAGCCAACCACAGGTAAATTCAAGAGCAAGATATGAAAAATATTTAAATAAGGAATCTTAAATCTTTGCTAAAAACTTTTAAAGCACTAACATAATAGATTTATCTTGAAGAATCTTACTAAATGGAAAAAATATTACCTTTAAAAACCTTTCTTACATTTAACAGTTAAATTTAACATAAGGAAATTTAAAAGGTCAATTTTAGTAATTTAATACCCCCCATAAAACTTAAATTATTTTCTTAAAGAAAATAATAACAGATATTATAAGAATAAATATCAAAATATCACAATCAGCTTTGTTTTTAAACATTTAGTCTGTGGTATCTCTGCACTATAATTTGTAACATAATTTCTAGAAAAAGTAATCCTTGTCTTTTTTTTTTTTTTGTGGGTGCCAGGGGTCGACCTCAGGACCTCGTGTTCCAGCTGGCACCCGTGCCGCTGAGGGATATCACTGGCCCTTTCTTCGTATTTGCGTTCCAGGAGTCGAACTTGGGCCCTCGCACTTGCCAGGCAGGTGCTTATGCCGCTGAGCCATCTCACCGGCCCATAATCCTTGTCTTAAATTGGCTTTGTGTGCAGTTGCATGTAGATGTGTATGTGTGTACATTATTTTATTTCCCCATGTTGAACACTTTTAAAATTAGAACAGAGACAGACTATAAACAGACCATGGACTGTACTTTCATTTATTGCCCTATCACCACAGAGGAACTCTTGGTGCTATACTAATCAAATAAGAGAAAAAATGAAGATAATATTGAAATAAGTTCTATGCAACAGATTTCAAGAAATCATTAGAATGGTAGAACCTAGTGTAACAAAAACCTTTAGAAGAATTAATTTTCTTTTTTGTGTTAGTTTATGAAGGAACAAAATGGAGCAGTTCAACTCTTTACTACTTATTGGTTCATTTATTTTCAAGAGATGAGGGTCTATCTCATGATTAATCACCCAACTTTCAGCAGCTGTGGTTGATGCTAAAGAACATCCCATCTGATTGTTGAAAAAAATTTAAAGACATTTATCAAAGTTCCCATTTTGAGTCTAGAGAGACAATAAAGTAGATATTGACTTCTCTTGAGGAATCGATCATGATTTATTGATCCAAAGGGAGAAGCAATATTTACCTTTAGTGAAAATAGTTCTTTATGGTTAACGAAATGAAAAATTTCATACATTAGCTGTAAGCAGAGATCTTTTGAAATCTATTAAAAGATGACACTTTAATAAATTGCATTTTATGTTTTCAGTTTATAAATATATTTATGTATTTTAAGAAATTTAGTAATACATAGAGCATTACAAGTGAAAAAGGTGCCAATAATTTCCCACTGAAGGGAAAATATCTGCTACTATTTTGCTTTTTCATATCAGTAAATTTTCTTATAAAAATAATTGAGTATGTTTGTATACGTGAATTCTGATTTAAAGCTTGGTAAAAATAAACTATGTAGTTTGGATTAACATTCCCAAATATACATTTGTGCTTCCTATACAGGAATTATACATCTATTGACATGTGACCTACCATATCTCATACATAATGAGTGTTCATTTATGTCCCACTGGCATTGTGATTATCCCTGAAACTTGGTTTGGCAAATGGCATGAGGAATACATGTATCTACCACAATCTGTAAGGTGTTTAAGAAACAAATGTGTATCATTCTAAGCCAGGGAGCTATAAAGATGTTGGGCCTTAGTTACTATTTCAAGGTGATTAATACCCTCAAATATATTAACAAATTGTTCTAAAATTGTTCTATCAGAAACTGTAAGATGAGATTTTACCCCATTTCTAAACTAACAGGTTATCCTGATTATATATATATATATATAAAACAGACAGAGAGAGAGGGAGAGGAACGAAGAAAGGAAGAGAGGGAGAGAGAGAGAATGTTTCTCCACTTGGGTGTTTATTACAACTGGAGCCAGAATAACATCTTTAGTTTCTCAGGTTCCATTCTCTACAAGATGATGTAATAATAGCCAGATGATACCTGTGCATGCAGAAAGATGCATTTCAACAGAGGTACATTCAATTTAGGAAATTTTGATCTATCGTAGGGCTACTGGAGATCCACTGTACCTCTGCTTCCTAGAGAGTCACTTCACTTTTATTCTGAATTAAAAGTAATTATTTTGATGGTAGAAGAATAAGACTGTACAGTCATGGAAGATCAGTGAGGTATAGGGCTTACTCTAACTTTATTACATTAGCCAAGAAGTGAATCTGCCCTCCAATGTAGTGGAGAATAGTACATCTGGAAAGATTGTCAATTCCCTTGGCTCTGAGTACTGACTATGCAGAAATAAAAGATATTTTGAGTACATATATATGCATGAGTACATATATACACATGTAGAAATATTTCATATGAGTATGTGTATTTGGATCTATATATTCTATATGATACTCTAATTATTTTTATTTTTATATTTTTGCGGGTACCAGGGGTCGATCTCAGGACCTTGTGCACCAACAGGTGCTCGTGCTGCTGAGTAATATCACCGGCCCTTTTTTCGTATATGGGTTCCGGTAGTCGAACTCGGGCCCTGGCCCTTGCCAGGCAGGCGCTTATTCCGCTGAGCCATCTCACTGGCCCCCTGATACTCTAATTTTTACAAAATTAAAATTACACTGTTAACTTTGCTCATGATCACACTTTGTTACCAAGTAAGAGATAATGTATCCCTTACATACATGCATGTTTTCTTTGAAAATAAAAGTATTAATAATTATCATGTGCCAAAATCATAAAATAAAGTTGCTACTTTCCTACTATTGTATATGTAGATAGCTTGTCAATATTTAATGATTTATAATGCTGTATAAACCTATATTTCATGCCATAGGACCTTACAGTCTATTGATCTTGGAAGTTTGATTTAAGATTGGAAATCAGACAGGTTTTTCCTCAAATTCATGTTGCTGTAACATTTTCTTCCTCTGTTCACATGATAAATATATTTCTTGTAAGTATACAGTTAATTAGTGATAAATTATTTTGTTTACCAAAATCAACTAAACAGTGTTTGGATTTCTATTTCACCAAATTTTACCATCTAGCACATATGTTCCTTCAACTAATGATGATTATTGTCTCACTTCTGATTAGGACCTAGTAGGCTATAAGTCAGTGAAAGATAAGTTTCCCATATTTTATATAGATAATGGCATTGAAAACAGACCAGCGATAAATTATCCTTGCTGCTAGGAGGAGAATAGTGATAGAAATGTCTACATCTGAGTCATAGTTTAAAATGTTTATTGCATACATCAATCTTTCTCAAATATCTAGAAACTCATAAAAGCTTAGCAGCAATCAAGTCTTACCAGCCACACGTGTCTTGAGTGGGACAGTCAGATAAATACAGGGCATCTGATGAAATTAAGTTTCACAGAAAAATTTTTTAAAATCTAAGTATACTGAAATATGGCATGGGACATCCTTATACTAATAAAATATTTAATGTTTATCTGGAACTCAAAATTAACTACACCATCTTAATTTTTGCTTGAGAGATAGCACAACATTAATAATGAACAAGAAAGCTCAGATACTGAAAACCAACCATAAATGGCTCAAAAATAGAAGATTTTAGAAGATTGTATGATTAGGATTTTTAAATTTACAAAAGTAAAATAGCTACTTTTCCTCTCTGTGATTTTGATCAGTTGATAGATTTTTTTTGCAGTGGAATAGGTCAAAATGTATCTTGTTTGCAGTGAGTCTGACTCATTAGCCATTTCCTTAATTATTTTAAAGAATCAGCTTTTTGTTTCGGAGACTTTTCTCTGTTGCTTTTCTATTCTCCCTTTCACTGATTTCCACTTTGATCTTAATAATTTTCTTCCTTGTACTTATCTCCTTTGCTTTTTTTCCTAGTATTTTAAGTGAAAACTGAATTTTTAAAAATCTATCTAAAGTCTTTATTCTTTTCTGATATAGACAATAAATACAGGAAACAAAATAACTATTACTCAAATATTTCTTTAATGGAAGCTCACAAGTTCCTAATCTAGTAATGTTGTGTTTATATTTTCATTCCGTTAAAAATAGTTTCTAATTTATCTTTTAATTTTTTATTTAACCCATAAGTTAATTAAATATTTTTTGTTTAGATTCTTGGGATTTTCACATCTTTCTCATTATTTTCTGTTTTTAATTCTATTGAAAATCAAAGACTATATTTTTCTGAATTTAATTATTTTAATTTTATCAAGAATATCTTATACCTGAATTATCATCTCTCTTAGTAAATATTATATGAGTACATAATTAAAAATCAATGTTTAATTTCCAATTATTAGAATGTTCTGTATTAACTAAATAAATTCTAAACATTTCAGATTATACATAAATTTAAATTTACATAAAGATGAATTGAAAAGGCAAATAATATAGAAAAATGGACAAAATGTATGAGTGGTTATTTTACCAAACAAAACATCAAATAACAAAGCTATGAAAAGACACCAAAATTCCTTAGTAATGGAGAAATGCAATGGACAACCACAATCAAATGCAGATTTGCTCTCTACTGGCAGAGCCTAAAGCTGAAGTTAAGCATGTTAAACTGCATATAACTCAATGAGGCCACTTAATGCTTACTCTTTATATTCTAATGTAAAATATTTACTCCTTTGCTTGCTAATAAGTGACTATTTTCCATTTACAGTAAATATTTGTATCAGTTTCTTAACAATTTCCAGGGACATTTTGCAATACAAAAGTAAATCTTAAACTCATTGTCATTGCAAACAATAGCCATATTGTTGCTTTTTATTTAAGTATAGGAATTTGTAAAGCTCAAATTCTTGTATTTAACTTTTTCCACTAAATATAGCTGGGTCTGATTGATTTTTAGTTCTTTAAGAAATCTCCATACTGATTTCCATAATGATTGTACTGGTTCACATTCTCACCAATAATATAGAAGGGTTCCTTTTCACCACAGCCATGGCAGCATTTGATATTCTTTGATTTCTTAATGACTGCCATTCTTTTCTGTGGGAGATGAAATCTTAACATTGTTTTAATTTGCATTTCTCGAATGGCCAGAAATGTTGAACATTTTTTCATATGGTTGTTGGCCATTTGTAATTCTTCTGGGAAGTTTCTGTTCATTTCATGTGACCATTTCTTGAGTGAGTCGTTTATTTTGGGTGGCCTAATTTCTTTTTTTTTTTTTTTGTGGGTACCAGGGGGTCAACCTCAGGACCTCATGCGCCAGCAGGCGCCCCTGCCGCTGAGCGATATCACCGGCCCCTTTTTCGTATGTGGGTTCCGGGAGTCGAACTCGGGCCCTCACGCTTGCCAGGCAGGCGCTTAAGCCGCTGAACCATCTCACTGGTGGGTGGCCTAATTTCTTTGGGTTCTTTATATACTCTAGGTATTAGTCCTCTGAGGAATACAGGCAAAATATTTTCCCATTTGTAAGTTTTCGCTTCACTCTTCCAATTGTTTCATTTGCTACACAGAAGCTTTTCACTTTGATATAATCTCTTTTATTGATTCTTGCTGTTATTTCTTGTGCAATTGCACTTCTGTTCAGAAAGTCCTTGACTACACCAGTGACTTCAAGTGTTTTACCTATTTTATTTTCAGGAAGTTCATTGTTACTATTTTAATGTTTAGTTCTTCCATCTATTTTGATTTTAGTTTTCTTATTGAATGCCCCAATAAGGTATTTAACTCTTTACTAAGTAACTATTTTACTTAAATAAGGAAGATGCTCCATATGTGCCCTTTTGTCTTCACAGGTTTTAAAATAGTATCAATATTCAACAAGTACAATATTTATCATTTGGGTATCTTAGGGAACAGCCACACACACACACACACACACACACAATGTTGTAGCTCAGTGTCGATACAATGTAAATTTGAAATCTAAACTTGTATAACCTGATAGTAGTATTTTTGTAGATTTACTGAGAGAACTTGAATTCTCAGGCTGCCCTTGTATAAGAAATAAGAAATTGCATCATTGCATGAGAGATTTTAAAGGCTCAAAACTGGAATATGTACCAAAATAGCTGTGAGCAGAGTCACCATTCATGATACTGACCGGATATTCTTGTAAAAAGGGAACCAGGCCTTTTCACATTCTTTGGAAATGCCTATGTATTAAAAGATTAGCATTTGAATCAGTGCATTAGGAAAGATTCACCCTCAAAGTGGACAAAGACCATCCAGTCAGCAGACAGCCCCAATACAACAAAAAGCAGATGAATTTTTAGTGTCTTCTGGAGCTGCTACTCTTCTCCTCCTCCTCCCTCATCAGAATTCCAGGTTCTCCAGCTTTTGGACTCTTGGATTTGTACCAGTGGCTCCCAGATTTTCAAGAGTTCCATCTTCTGCTTCCCTAGTTCTGCACAGAGACTTGGATTCAGCCGTGCTACGTGTTTTTCTGGTTCTCCAGCTTGAAGGCCTATCATGGGACTTCTTAGCTGTATGGGCCAATTGCCTAATAAACCCCTCTTCTTGTCTCTGTCTCTGTATCTGTCTCTGTCTTATGTCTATCTCTATCTCTATCTAATCTGTATCTATATTTTATGTCTATGTCTACATCTATATTTACATCTATCTATAACAATATTTGAATCTAGATCCTGTAGACTCTGTGTCTCTGGAGATACCTGATAAATACATAGATAAAACGCTCCACTAGGAGCCGGGTATAGTGGTGCACACCTACAATCCCCAAACTCGGCAGGCTGAGGCAGGAGGGTCACGTGAGTTTGAGGCTGGCCTGGGACACATAGCAAGTTCAAGGCTCACCTGAACTGCATAGTGAGCCCTTGTATAAAACAAAAACAAAAACAAACAAACAAACAAAAAACAAAACCTCCACTCATCTCTAAAAAGAAATTCATTTCAGGAGGGAGAATAATAAACCGGCTCCTTAGAGGATGTACGGTGTGCTGACCTCTTATAATTTACGGCACTTTATGAACAGTCTTTGGTTTTCAACTTATTCCATGACTTAAAATAGGAGACATGATTAAAATGATTCTCAGCATTTTCATTAGTTTCATCATTGACTCAAACTCTTACTTTTAAAGCATATGTCATGTGTTTTCATTAAACAAAAGCACTTTCTCTAGGATTCGATTTCGATTCTTTTATTTCACAAGCGGTCACACGTCCTGATGTTTGAATTTTGAAGCATGGGCCGATCCTTCTAAAAGATCTACTTTAGAAAATACGAAGTGTAATTTAGGAAGGGACACACGTAAGGAGTATGATTCATTTCAGAAACATTAATTTTTCTTTTCTCCATTTTGGCTCAAAGTTTCAGAGGGACTAGTTTTATTTTTATTCTGGAGCTTTATTTTTCTAGGGGAGTTCGTAAATGAGTTGGCAAAGAGCTAGGTATTTTTATGGGCAGCCTGCATACATACTTTTTCCTCCTTTCTTTACAAGTCTGTCTCAACATCAGAGGGGCTAAAGACAAGGAAATAGTTTCCTTATGTTCACGTGCCATTGCTGCTTTGGATGCCATTCATCTTCTGCCAAAGACTGATATGCACACAGTATTTGGAAAGTGAAAATGAATCAGAGGGTATTCTAGCAACAGCAATGCATAATGCTACTTCAGTCTTCAGCTGACCAAGATTTTCACAATGGCTAACCAGACACTCATCTTGATTTTTACTCACCAACAGCGAAGCTGCTGTTTAACTATGACTTTGACAGTGAATTCTTGAATATTTTTGAATTCAAATTATTTATAAATATGTTTTATAATTACGCTAAGAAATATCTTTATTCAAATTATTTCTTTATTCTATGGTATGGCTCAATGATTTTCAAATTAATCTTTTCATAATAAAGCACTTAGCTGAAGGAACTTTTCATGTAATTTATTGTTTGGTTTCTAAATGTCATAGCCAAGAATCAGTGATTTCTAGAATGTGATTCCTAAAGTGGACTAGACAGCTAAAACACACTTCATATGGACTTGTGAAGGCACCAGGAAAATTACCATTGGTGATGTCACATGTTGCCAGTGGGTACATTAGTGGCATGGTTGTATTATTTTCTATTTCTCTGAAGTGCTTCAGATATATTAATTTATAAAGAAAAGGTCTATAAGTACATAGATCTATGCTGTAATGGATTCTTAAATTAAATAATAGAAAATAATCTTATGATTACTGAGGTACATTAGAAACAATGTAGCTTTCACATCTGCCAAGACTTTTCAGTCAGATTTACCATTTTACAGATGAAATTATCCCTATACATAATCTATTAGTAAAGCTACTAGGCAATGCTTATTCTTATAAAGAATATTGCACTCTATAGATAAGTGACATTAATATTGTTAACAAAAACTGAAGCTTCAATATGCTCTTGGAAACAATTAGGATTCTGTCACATAACTACTACACTGTGTCTATTTAAGCTGGTTTTCTGTATCATGGGAAGTAAAAGGGTAATTACCAAAATGGATGTAAATGAAACATGCAGTTTAGAAAGTAGTTGAACTAATTACTCTCTCAGAATAGATAAGGGCTAGAAAGTCTTAGTCAATTTGCTCATCCACTCAAACTTTATTTCCAAAATGAGCAATAATCATTGTATAAATATGTATTTATTAAATATATGAAATGTGACTAGTTCAACCTACAAAAGAATATTTGAGAGAAAAATCATTTAGCAACCCATAGAAGATTCTTCTTAAGAGATCTTCCTGCACTAGAAACTCACTTTGCAACTATATCTAGTGATATGAGATACCATTATGACAGCACAGACCACAAAGTATATTAAATCTTGTGTCTTTTTTCCAATAAAATATGCTAAATGTAATTACTGACTCTAGTCACAGAGTATTGGAAAAAAAATTACTGAATTCTCTGAAGAAAGGCAAATGTATGCAAGTTTTTATTTTTTAAATAAGTACATTGCATATCTACTTAATCGGTTTCATGATTTTTTATATTTGACTTTTAGAACCCTCCTTTATATTTTCAATTCAGTACCAAATTAAAAACAAGACCACTTCCCCTTCTGATTTTCCCCACCATGGCCACCTGGATGAACCCTTGACTCTATTCCTCCACGTCTTCTCACAAAGCTTGCAGGTCACGTGATTCCTGGTCAACAAACAAAAGGAAAGTCATCCCATCTTCCACTGGATTTGGATGAAAGCTGGTGGTAAAATTAGGTGTAACTCCATGAGCAGACACTGGAAGAGAAGTAAGTTGGTCTCTCAAGAATTTTACAAGTTTGCATAGATATTTATGCTATGTAAAGATCACTATCTTCTTACCATATCAAGCTGAGAATGTCACCACTGTCTGGACAGTTGTGTATGTTAATTTGGAATCTGATATTTCTTTATCTATGGTCTGTAATAATGAGTTTTTTAATAAATATAGAAAAGCTTTTTAAAAAAAGAAAACGTTTCTTCTTGCAGGAGTAATAGGAAGGAAATGTATTGTCTTTTCCTTTTCTCTGCCTTCTCTAATTTTCCCCTTTTAAAACTTCATTACGTTAACCATCATTATTATTATCGATACAAACTAAAACATAAAATGTGAATGGGAGATGGAACATTAAAATGAAGTAAAAGGAAAAATAAGTATAAAAGGTAATACTGCTGTGCATTATGTTCTCAAAAGATCCGAGTCTTTTGGGTAGAGTTTATTATTCCTATTTCTATGGAAAAGTGAATGAATTGAATGTTAAAGGGTTTGTGTAACTGATTCATAGTTAGAAATTAGAGCTGGAGTATTTAAACACAATATTTGATAGTCAAGGGATATGGATTCAAATCCCAGTTCTGCTAAATCCTTAAATACTGATAGGTTGGTAAGTTGTTTAACCTCTAAGGTATAGAAATGTACTCTACCAATTTAAGTGATTTAAAGCCTAAGCATTGCACTGCTTTAGAGATTTGCCTTCAATTAAATAATATGTGCCTTAGGCTCTTGGAAATATTTGTGTGGGAGCAGAGTAATAGGAAGAAATAAATGTGGGTCAACAATAACTGTTATTTTACACATGACCCCATGTTAAATCATTTCTACAGTTCTGCACATTCTTTTCTAAGTGATGGATATTTCTTATGACAGCTCTACTATCAGTGATTTCTCTTAAAGCATGATTGAACTGTGCTGGGTGACAGGATAGCATGGTGATTAACGGGCTGCGCTGTACATTCACACCTCCTAGATTTAGAGCCTGGGTGTATCACTACTGCATATGTAACCTTGAATAACTACTCAATCTATCTGCATCTTAATTTTTCATCCCTAAAATGACTCTAGTAATGGTACTACGTGAATATTAAATTATTAGATATATAAAGATACTAAAAATGCTTGGCACATAGTAAGTACTACATACATGTAATCAAATCTCGTTATTGCCAAATCAGGGCTTATCATTGTTTCTTGCCTATTTAGTATATATTAAGATATATAGGGGGCCAGTGAGATGGCTCAGCGGCTTAAGCGCCTGCCTTGCAAGCGCGAGGGCCCAAGTTCGACTCCCAGAACCCACATACGAAAAAGGGACCGGTGATATCACTCAGCGGCACGGGCGCCTGCTGGTGCGCGAGGTCCTGAGGTCGATCCCCCGGTACCCACAAAAAAAAAAAAAAAGATATATAAACACATCATGAATTTTGTTCAACTACCAATTCCTGATATTTCCAATTTAAATTTAGTTCTAGCAGACATTTGCTTAACCTCATTAATGTTATGTCTGTTACTGTGTATGTCCACATAGAAATCCCAGTTCCCAAAATCATTACCCACGGGCAGTAGTTTATAATGCTCTCAACTGTCTCATGGCCTTAACAACCCTATCACTCATAAAAGATTATTACAAGCAGAAAATATTGTTTTAATACTTTTTATTTGTATGGTATATCTATTAATGATACACAGAAAATTACTTTATTAAAAAATTATCCCAGATTTAAATGTAGAAGCAAGCTATATTCAGAACAGCCTGTCAGTTAATGTGCATTACTCTTCCAATTTTCACCTTTAGGGTTTTTGCTTTTATCAGCATTGTTATTTTAAAATAAATACTACTATAGTATAGTTCCTACACTTTTCTCCCCTTCCATCTTTCAGTTGACGATGTATCTAAATCACTTCATAACAGGATATAGATATATGTGTCATTTCTTTTTCAAAAGGAATTTCAAATTTCAAAACTAAAGTACTTAGTTTTATGAATGTCTGGATATGACCAAATATAAATAAAGCTAAGTTCAATAGACTTGTAAATAGTAAATAAGTCTTTCTGGAAATTTTTTCTTGTTTTGTGGGAATTTTTGTTGGTGGTGGTGCTTTTGGCAGTGTGTCTTTGGGATATATTCTTAAAAATGAGATTGCCAAACTAAAGGGCACACACTCATGTAATTTTGCTGAATATAAAGTTTTGCTCAAATTCTTCATTCTCACAAGTGATGTATGAGTGTTTATGTTTCCACTGGCATTTCAAAGATGTGTTTTCAAAAATTTTAAATACTTGCCATGCTAATAGGTGAACAATGGTATTTCAGTGTAGTTTTGATTTACAGTTTTTTTAAATTATAAATGAGAGTGAGACTTAGTAGCTTATCCATAGAGTTTTGTCTCTTTTTGGTAAAATATTTGCTCACGTATCCAGCTCACTCAGCACAGTGAAACACTCAGCACATTTTTAATGTCTGGTACATTTTAGGATGCCAAGTATTTTCATGCAATTGATGTTTTTATCCATGTGCCTCCTCTAGTATGTCGTATAACTCTCTGGTAGCTATCCACTTCTCACACATTTCTCTTAAGGGGTTGTATCATGACATAAACAGCCTGGAAACTTGGAAAGAGAAATTAGCCATGTAGAACTGGCTTCTACTTTCTACTCTTTCTCTGAACAAGCCTGAAGGGTATATGCAGTATTTAGAGAGCTTTACCCTAGTTTAAGCATAAGATTAGAGACCTTTTCTCATAGTCTGTAAGGAGGCATGGGCATTTATCCATTTCTGGTGCTCAGTATCTAACATCTCAGTTGTTGCTTACAAATATAAGTAGGACATCCTTATTCTTGGGAGACAAATACATGCTAAGGCATTTAGTAGTGAGGAGCTACGATGTGTTCAATATTCTCTAATGGTTTAATGAAACAAACATCCCACAATAATAGCACCTACCTTTATATTTGTATTTACTATTCCAGGGAGAAAAAGAGCCTATTAAATTAACAGGAAGGGAGATCTACGTGGACAGATCTAGGTGAAGAATGTGGAAACTGCACCATCCTTGCAACTGTTCTGTAAATATGAATATTTTCAGAAACTAAAAAACACGAACATTAAGTTGAAGATAAAGTAAAATTAAAAAAATAAAAGAGGAAAGTAGCAGTGACTAAGATAATAGAGGACATAGGAAAGACAAACAAGAAGCTGATGAGTTTTACATAAGGGAATACTGCCAATACCACACTGGATAAATCCTGGAATGAAATGATATTCAGGCATGAAAAGTTTAACAAAGGTTATCAACAAAATTATATTTATTTTCCTATAATTAATAAATTTAGAATTTATAACTATGTGATAAGATTAAAATTCAGAGCAGCAAAACATGTTTTTAAGGAATTATTTTATTTTCTACGGATGATAATGTTAGTTTCTCGGTTATCGACCTGTGATATTTCTTTCATTTTGTTTAGATATCTCTTAAAGACAAGCAAGGAAAACAAATAATTTTTCTTCCCTGATTGAGCTTTGTGTATATATCCTTATCATTACTTTCAAAGAGATGGGTGTTTGACCTCATCATTTCTAACCTAAATGATTATCATTTGATGATATCCAAATACAATTTTAGTTTTAGAGGCACCAATGTGTGGATTCCCTCTAATATTTAATAAAAGTATTAGAACAGACCAAGTAAGCATAATGTGTCTTCTTTTATTTATCTGATATAAATTATCATCTTGGATGATTCTCTAATTGCCAAACACTAAACTGTCACAAGTAAAGAAGTGAGTATATAACAAATGTTCATAAATATTGTTCTATAAACAAGATATTTTAAAAATTTTGTTTTCTCTTTTTTTTTTTTTTTTTATTTTATTTTAAAGAGAAGAAAAAACAAAACAAATCAAAAGAAGAACAAATTTTCAAAACAACATAATAGGAGGGTAACAATGGTTAATACATTGCGTATTACTATCTTTAAGTTAGTTATTCAGGACACCAGACATTAGCATTCAATTATGCAAACATTATTGGCACAAACCTTACTCTTCAATGAACTAAGTGAAAATCGTAGTGTATCTATCTTAACCATCTTATATATATATATACAATTTTTTTCCCTTTCCCTTCTTTCTTTTCCTTATTCCAGTCTCTCTTTCCTTTTGACCAGTTTCTTTTTGATTCACCATGTCTATTGTACATTTTGGATCTTATTTACTCTTTCAGTTTCTCATACTAGAGAGACAATACGATGCTTACACATGTGCTTCTGGTTTATTTCACTTATGAGTATTTTCTCGAGTTGCATCCATTTACCTATAAAAGTCTCCAGTTTATCCTTCTTAATGGCTGAATAGTACTCCATTGTATAAAAATACCACATCTTTCTTATCCATTCCTCAGTTGATGGGCATTTGGGTTGTTTCCAAGATCTGGCTATTACAAATTGTGCTGCTATAAACATGGGTGCACATATATCGCTGTGGTATGATGTTTTTAATTCTTCTGGGAAGATGCCCAGAAGGGGAATAGCTGGGTCAAATGGGACCTCCAACCCTAGCTTTTTGAGGAATCTCCACACTGACTTCCACAGTGGCTGTACCAGTCGACACTCCCACCAACAGTGGAGAAGGGTTCCTTTTTCCCCACAGCCCCTCCAGCATTTGTTATTAGTTGATTTCTTTATAGTAGCCATTCTTTCTGGGGTGAGATGGTATCTCAGTGTTGTTTTAATTTGCATCTCTCAAATGACTAGTGATGTTGCACATTTTTTTGTATATTTATTTGCCATTAGTATTTCTTCATCTGAGAAATGTGTATTCATCTCAGATGCCCATTTTTGGAGTGGGTCTTTAAATTTGGGAGGTCTAATTTTTTTGAGTTCTTTATATGTTCTCGATAGTAATCCTTTGTCTGAGGAACAGCTGGCAAACATTTTTTCCCACATTGTGGGTTGTCTCTTCACTCTGTTGGTGGTTTCTCTTGCTGTGCAAAAGCTTTTTAATAAGATGAGATCCCAGTTATTGATTCTTTGGGATAGTTCCCGTGCGGTTGAGTTTTTATTCATAAAGTCTTTGCCTACACCAATGTCTCCAAGGGTTTTACCTATCCTACCTTCCAGCAGATTTAATGTTTCTGTTTTAATATTTAGATCTCTGATCCATTTTGAATTTAGTTTAGTGCATGGTGAAAGATATGGGTCTAGTTTTAATCTTCGGCATGTGTAGAGCCAGTTTTTCCAGCACCATTTATTAAAGAGGCTATCTTTTTTCCAGCGAATGTGTTTGGCACCTTTGTCAAAGATAAGGTGGCTTAGTATGTCTGGGGTTGTTTCAGCATCTTCTAATCTGTTCCATTGATCTTCAGGTCTGTTTTTTTGCCAGTACCACACTGTTTTTATCACAGTAGCTTTATAGTATAATTTCAAGTCGGGGATTGTGATGCCCCCTGCCTTGCCTTTGTTGCCCAGAATTGCCTTTGCTATTCTAGGTCTCTTCTGATTCCAAATGAATTTTAGGATTGTTTTCTCTAATTCTGTGAGATATGCTGTTGGAATTTTGATTGGAATTGCATTAAATCTGTATAACAATTTTGGAAGTATGGCCATTTTCACTATATTGGTTCTTCCTATCCAGGAGCAAGGGATATCTTTCCATTTTCTGATATCCTCTTCAATCTCCTTTTTCAGAGTACTGTAGTTTTCAGTATAGAGGTCCTTTACATCCTTCGTGAGGTTGATTCCTAGGTATTTCATTTTTTTGGATGTTATTGTGAAAGGTATTGTTTCCCTAATTTCTCTTTCAGTAAGTTTGTTATTTGTGTACAGGAAGGCTATTGACTTTTGAGTATTGACTTTGTATCCAGCTACACTACTGAATTTGCTTATCAAATCTACCAGTTTTTTAGTGGAGTTTTTGGGGTCTTCTGTGTAGAGTATCATGTCATCTGCAAATAATGATAATTTAACTTCTTCCTTTCCAATCATTATTCCTTTTATTTCTTTCTCTTGTCTAATCGCTCTGGCTAAAGTTTCCAGAACTATGTTGAATAAGAGTGGGGACAGTGGACATCCTTGTCTTGTTCCTGATTTTAGAGGGAAGGCTTTCAGTTTTTGGCCATTTAGTATGATATTGGCTGTTGGTTTGTCATAGATAGCTTTTACCAGATTGAGATAAAGACCCTCTATTCCAATTTTCTGTAGGGTTTTTATCATGAAAAGGTGCTGGACTTTGTCAAAAGCTTTTTCTGCATCTATTGAGATGATCATGTGATTTTTGTCTTTGGTTCTGTTAATATGCTGTATTACATTTATTGATTTACGTATGTTGAACCATCCCTGCATCCCTGGGATGAATCCAACTTGGTCATGGTGTATAATCTTCTTGATGATTTGTTGGATTCTGTTTGCCAGTATCTTATTAAGGATTTTTGCATCTATGTTCATTAGGGAGATTGGCCTGTAGTTCTCTTTCTTAGTTGGGTCCTTCTCTGGTTTTGGTATCAGGGTAATGCTTGCTTCCAGGAATGAATTTGGGAGTATTGCTTCCCTTTCAATTTCATTGAAAAGTTTGAGAAGTAGGGGCGTTAGGTCTTCTCTAAATTTCTTGTAGAATTCGGCAGTGAATCCATCAGGGCCTGGGCTTTTCTTTGTTGGGAGGTTTTTAATTACATCTTCAATTTCACTGGCTGATATTGGTTTATTTAGGATTTTTAAATCTTCTTGATTCAGCTTTGGTAATTCATACGAATCTAGGAATCTGTCCATTTCTTCTGCATTTTCCATCTTAGTAGAATATAAATTTTCAAAATAGGTATAGATGATCTTCTGGATTTCTGCAGGGTCCGTCGTGATATCACCCTTTTCATTTTCAATTGCATGGATTTGAGTCTTTTCTTTTCTTTTTTTAATAAGGTTGGATAAGGGTTTGTCAATCTTATTTATTCTTTCAAAGAACCAACTTTTTGCTTCATTGATTCTTTGTATTGTTTTTTTATTCTCCAATACGTTAATTTCTGCTCTGATCTTTATAATTTCCTCCCTTGTACGGGCTTTTGGCTTAACCTGCTCTTCTTTTTCTAGAAGCTCGAGGTTCAGCCTTAAGTTGTTTCTTTGCACTTGCTCTATTTTCCTGATATAAGTGTTTAATGCTATAAATTTCCCTCTTAGGACTGCTTTCATTGTATCCCATAAGTTCCGGTATGTTGTACTGTCATTATCATTCAGTTGTAGAAAGTGACTAATTTCTTCTTTAATTTCATCTGTGACCCATTGGTTGTTCAGGAGGATGCTGTTTAATTTCCATGTGTTTAGGGAGTTTTTGTGGGATCTTTTGCCATTGATTTCCAATTTCATTGCACTATGGTCTGATAATATGCATGGGATAATTTCAATTCCTTTGCATTTACTTAAGCAGGTTTTATGAGCTAGTATGTGGTCTATTTTGGAGAACGTCCCATGTGCAGCTGAGAAAAATGTGTATTCTGATGTTGTGGGATGGAACACTCTGTAGACATCTACTAAGTCCATTTGTTCAAAAGTTTGGTTCAGTTCTACTATTTCATTATTGATTTTCTGTCCAGTTGATCTATCTTTTTGTGACAGTGGAGTATTGAGATCTCCCAATATAATTGTATTAGTGCTTATTTGATTTTTCATGTCCTTTAGTACTTGTTTTATATGGCTGGGTGCATTGGTATTTGACGCATATATATTTATGATCGTTATCTCTTCCTCTTGGATTGTTCCCTTTACAAGGATGTAATGACCGTCTTTATCTCTCTGAATCCTTCTTGGCTTGAAGTTCACTTTGTCTGCAAAAAGAATAGCTACCCCTGCTTTTTTCTGGGTTCCTGTGGCATGGAGTATTGTTTTCCATCCTTTGACTTTCAGTCTATGAATTTCTTTCTGAATTAAATGTGTTTCTTGTATACAGCATATTGTTGGATCTTGCTTCTTGATCCATTTCGCCAGTCTGTGCCTTTTGATTGGTGAATTGAGACCGTTAACATTGATGGTTAAAACTGATATGTATTGACTTGTCATGATATTTTCCTGTTGTTGGTTCCCACTCTTTGTTTTTCCGCTTTCCGGCTATTTAATTATTTGCCCTGCCTGGTGGATTCCTTCTGTTGGGGTTCCTATCTCTTTCTAGAATGTCCTTCAGAACGTTTTGGAGTGCTGGTTTGGTGGTCATAAATTTTCTCAGATGTTCTTTGTCATGAAAGTATTTTATTTCTCCATCAATTTTGAAAGATAGTTTTGCAGGGTACATCAATCTGGGCTGAAAATTATTTTCCTTTAGAGCTTGCAATACATCATTCCAAGCTCTTCTTGAATTGAGGGTTTGTGCTGAAAAGTCAGCTGTGATTCTGATGGGTTTTCCTTCATAGGTGATTTGTCTCTTCTCCCTAACAGCTTTTAAGATTCTGCCCTTCTGTTGAATTTCTGGGATCTTGACTATAATATGTCTGGCTGAAGTTTTTTTTTGATCATGTCTAGTTGGTGTTCTGAAAGCTTCACTTATAGAGGTGTCAAATTCCTTTTCTCTTCCAGGAAAGTTCTCCCTGATTATGTCTTTGAACAAGGTTTTAATGTCGTTGATGTTATCTCCTGCTTTTTCATTTATTCCAATTATTCTTAAGTTGTTTATCTTTGAGTCATCTAGCAGCTGCTGAATTGATTTTTCATGGTCCCTTGCTATTTTTAAGAATTTTTCCATTTCATGATCACTAATTGCAAGCCTATCTTCTATATCTGAGATCCTGTCCTCGCATTGGCTTATTCTGCTACAAATACTTTCAATGGAATTTTTTATCTCTTGGATATCTGTTTGAATCTGCCTTATGGATTCCATTTCTTTCCTATGCTGAGCATTCATGGTTTCTATAGTTTTCTTAAGTTCATCTATTTTTTTGTCTGTATCAGCTATAGTGTCCTTAAGCATGGTCTTCGTTGTAGACATTATCTCTGCAGTTATCTGTGAGATTATTTCTGTTTTAATTTTTTCCAGAACCTCATTCAGTTGCTTTGTTGTTACCACTTCAGATAGGCCAGGTGGGTGGCTTTCGGGTTGTCCCACCTCGTTGCTCCCTAGGTTTGCCTTTGGTGAATTGGATGTGTGGGGTTGCATCTTGTTTAAGTGACGTCTCATGTTTTCTTTCTTTAATTCCTGGGGTGATGTTTGCAAATTACCTATAGTAGGTTACTTTATTGCTAGTGTTTAAGATCTTTAGAAGATGACTACTTCTCTGCAGTATCTTCCAAGTGGAGCTTGCTTTTGTGTTTTGAGCTTTCTGCCAGATCCTACCTCTTCAATTCGTTGGGTATGCGAAGTTGCTACCTGTTTGGCCCAGTCCTTGATTCTTTGGTACTGTGCCACTGTATTTTCTGTGTCCCTTAGTCAATCTCAATCATGGAATATCAGGAAGGAAAGATGTTTAGAACAATTATTTCACATTTGGCTATAATGTTAACTAAAGCATCAAACACAGCCTAGAAAATGACAGACTGAGCTAACCAGTTATTTACCACTTTTAGCTGTATAGAGTTGCGGTTATATAACAAAATCTAAAACACACCAGAAAAATTATATGCAGTATACAAGTCCTATGTATGTCAATTTTTCCCTAAGGAGTTTAAATTTAAAATGAGTTAAGGAGGAAATAGAGTATTGGGAGAAGAGGAAGGAATTAGATATAAGGTTAGAGGACCAAGAGGGATCCCACTAAAATTGGGACACTAGTGCAGAGAACAGGTGGTAAAAAGAGAAGGAAGTGATAAAAGGAAGAACAGATCACGACCACAATCACAAAGAAGTTAGAGGCGCTGTTTACACTCATATAAAAAACCAGAGAGAATAATGAAGGAAAGAGCAAATACACATACAGAAACAATAACGAAGATAAAAGCAATAAAACAGACAGATCAAAAATAAAACCCCACCAAAAAACAAAACTAAACAAAACAAAAACAAAAAAAAAACCCTTCGCCAGAACAAAAAACAAATCAGTGAGAAGAAAAAAAAAAATAATAATAATAATAAAAAAAAATAAAAATAAGAAAAAAAAAAATTAAAAAGAATCAGTTCCAGGTGTTGACTTTGTTTTAGGCAGCTACCTGTTCTGTGCAGGTCCGTCCCAGTAAGCCAGGAGCGCCCTCTGGCGGGCGATGAGCAGAGGCGCGTACTTTCAGGCAGAGACCAGTCTAGCTCGCCTCCGCTCTCAGCGCCCTTTCACCGTCCCTGGGCCTGAGAGGCTCAGCGCACTGTCCGAGCGCGGATTCCCTGCACTGGTTCCCACCGCTCTGGTTTTTTGCCACGCCCCCCACAATGGCGCCCGGCCAGTCGCTCTCTGGCGCGGGACAGGTGTGGCTGTGAGTCCAGTCTCGTTCGCCTGCTGACCTCAGCACACTTTCGTGGGCTCAATTGAGAGGCCCTGTGCTGCCCTGTCCAGAGCACAAGTTCCCAGAGCAGTTTCTGAGCCGCTCTGAGTTTCACCACGCCCCCCACAATGGCGCCCGGCCGGTCGCTCTCTGGCGCGGGACAGGTGTGGCTGAGAGTCCAGTCTCGTTCACCTGCTGACCTCAGCACACTTTCGTGGGCTCAATTGAGAGGCCCTGTGCTGCCCTGTCCGGAGCACAAGTTCCCAGAGCAGTTTCCGAGCCGCTCTGAGTTTCGCCACACCCCCCACAATGGCGCCCGTCCGGTCGCTCTCTGGCGCGGGGCAGCTGTGGCTGAGAGTCCAGTCTCGTTCACCTGCTGACCTCAGCACACTTTCGTGGGCTCAATTGAGAGGCCCTGTGCTGCCCTGTCCAGAGCACAAGTTCCCAGAGCAGTTTCCGAGCCGCTCTGAGTTTCGCCACACCCCCCACAATGGCGCCCGGCCGGTCACTCTCTGGCGCGGGGCAGCTGTGGCTGAGAGACACTCACCGCCGGTCAGCGCCGTTCTCCGCCGCTCCCCTGCCCCGCCGCTGTCTCAGGATCCTCCGTGGGGGCTCCCTGGGCGCCAGCTGCCACCGTGTGTCCGTAGAATTGAGCCTCCGCCAGCGCTCCAACTCCCGGGATATTAGAAGGTGCGCGCGCGCGGTCTGCTCCTTCTTTCCGTCTTCTTTGTTAGAAGTCACCCGTCACTGGTGCCGGGGGTCCCAGATTGCGCTTCAGAACTTCTCTGGGTTTCGGGGAGGCATCCCCCCCCCTCCTGCGCTTTCCGGGTCGCTATATTCTCGTGTTCCAATGGTAACTTTTAGAGAGAGTTTCGTTGCCTGCTTCTTACTCATCCGCCATCTTGAGGCTCTCTCTGTTTTCTCTTTAATAATAATTTTTTCCAAAACATTTTATCATTCTTCCACTACTAAATGAATTTGGAATTATTAATA
The DNA here is from genome assembly GCA_028451465.1 of Erethizon dorsatum. Taxonomy (NCBI): domain Eukaryota; kingdom Metazoa; phylum Chordata; class Mammalia; order Rodentia; family Erethizontidae; genus Erethizon; species Erethizon dorsatum. Next base: position 29,578,814 of record CM051834.1, read on the forward strand.
GTAAAGTAGATTTTCCAACATTTAATTTAATAACAATCCAAAAATTTAGACCCCATGCTAGCTCCAATAAACCGAGTTACTCTGTTTTTAACATTTGCCTCTTGGTCTGTTTCTTTAAAACAATCTTGAGTTGGCTCCCTGCCTCAGACCTGTACCAGGGCTCCTTGAAGCAAGCATTTTTGTGTAGCTTTGCTGGAGATGCCGTGCTTCCCAGAGCAGCCCTCTCTACTTTGCACTCAGGTCAAGTCAGCTTCAGCTACAGTCCTGGATTCTGACACCCAGTTGTGAGTCACTTATAGGTTTGTGTATTCCATAGCCTTTAGAAGACTCCTGCTAAGGTCTCCATTTTTATTTGTTTGTTTTTGTTTTTGTTTTGGAGCTGAAGATTGAGCCCAGTGCATCACAAACACTAAGCACATGCTTTACCCCCAGCACTGCTGAGGTCGCTGAATGGTCTCTTCTCATTCTTTTTAGATGGGGGGCACTTCCCCAGCATGGGCAAATTATATGCCACTCTGTCAGCTAACTCCAAAGAAATCCTACCTAGGGTTCCTTCTACATTATTTTTCCAGCCTAGAATAGCTGCTGAGGCTGAGTGTACAAACTGTACTTCTCTTACCATGTCTGGCATAGGTGACCCGGCACCTCAGGAAATGTGTCTATTTGGCTTCTGCTGTACTGTTCTTGACCTCTGTGTGTGGTGCCAAAACACTGATCAGAGTCCAGCATAAGATCCTGCTTCCTTTACTCAAACTAACCAAGTCAATTTCTATTGTTTATCCTTGAAAGTACTTTAATTAATATAAGCAACCGCAGAGAGTACAATTTTACTATACACCCAAGAGGTGCTTTTGTGGTATAGAGATATGAAACATTGATCTTTCAGTGAGAATACGATCTGAAGAGAAACAGTTAATAATTTTTTTTGAGACAGGGTCTCACTATTAAGTCCAGGGTGACCTTGAACTCACTATGTAGCCCAGGCTGACCTTGAACTTACAGTGTTTCTTCTGTTTCAGAGTCCTGAGGGCTGGGATTACAGGCATTCACCATGACACCAGGCCTGTCATTGTTTCTGTAGGATCTAAAACATAAGGTAACGTAAGGTAAAAATATAAATAAGCAAGCCCAAAATTTTAAAACACACTGGGACTAAAGGCTAAAGAAAGGAGTATGTAAGAATAACCAACTAGAAAATATTTTTATGGTTTTAATGAATTTCAATTAGTATCATTAGTGTCAATTGTTCATGAGCGCCAGGATGTCCCCTAAACACAAATATATCTAGGTAACAGGAATGTTTAACCCTATTAGTCATAGTTGCAATAAAATATTCAGGTAATTTTTAAGAAATTTTGGAAAAATCTCTGATGGACTCTGTTCCAGAAGTCAGGTAGGTGATATTTTAATTGCTAATTACATTTTGTTCTTCAGGATGTTTGTGCTATTAGAAAACACTTATAGAAGAAAACATTAATATTTGTACTTTTGGTGGGAAATGGGGATGGGAGAATGTATTTTGTTCTAAATGGAACAAAGGGAGAAGAATAGCACTAAAAATAACTTCTCGTTTGTTTGTGTTATTCCAGGTGGCTTTTAAAATATTGTTTCTTTGAAAAGATTTTCAGCTGGATAATAAATATAAAATCTTACCCCTCCCATCACCATCTCCTCTGTGCAACCTAGGTGAACAGTGTGGGCCCCTCCCAGTGCCATCTCAGCTGTGCAACCCAGGTGAATGGTGTGGGCCCCTCCCATGATCACCTCAGCTGCGACTCAGGTGAACCACACCCGGAGGCCCAGAGAACAGCCCTTCCTCTTGCTGCTGCCATGACTGAGGTGAACCACTCCAGAAGACCCAGAGAACAGAGGGAATGCCAGCGACACGGTAGGGTCCCAAGTAGGGCACACAAGATGGACAGGAAGGACTAGTGTTGTGAAAAGTCTGAAGCAACAATAACAATGAGACAACAGGTGGTAAGTTAGGTGAACGAGCATTGTGCTTGGGGGCAAAGACACACAGAATAGAGGCAGGTTGGTGGGGCCATCTTTGTTCTCTTTTTTGTTGTTGTTTTGTTTTGTTTACTTTCTTTTTTTCTTTCTCTTTTTCTTTTCTCTTTTCTTTTTCTCTCTTTTCTAACCATCTTGGGAGAACTCTAGCCACAGAAAACTAATCCCATCCCACAAACCCAGAGACCAAGTTCAGATAATCCCTTGCTTACGCTCTCATTCTTTCTCTTCAGCGCTCTCCTCTAGTTTCCCAAAGTTTGCATGATCATCCTTTGTCCTCCAGCCTAACTTCTACATTCTTTTCAGTTATCTTTGTTTTATCCACTATCCTTCTTAAATCTCCCCAACACAGGGTAAAACCACTCTACCAAGGAGAATCACTTTGAATACAATCTCCCAATTTACAATCAGTTCTCTTATATAATTGTAGATTTTGCTGCTATGGTTTAATGTACAAAATTAATAGCTACCACAGTTTGTTAAGTTTCTAATCTGTGCTTGATGCTATTGTTTTGCTAATTATACTACTTGGGCTAGTATGTCATACCTGTTGTAATCAGTTGTTCTCCCTTCTGTAACAATACTGGGAAGCCCTGGGTAATAACCTCACCAAAGCCCAGCACCAAAGAACTGGGGACTGAGGCAAACAGATACCAAGTTCTCACTCTTAATTAACTGGGAAGGTAGGATCTTGAAACAGACACAAGCCAAGAACCTCCTACACACAGAAGACATCCCTGAGGAAAAGACTTTTCCTAGAGAGGATTTTATACTAGTGATATAGCTACCTACTACAAAAACTTACAAGGATCAACATAGAAAACAAAATAAAAACTTTTGAAATAGAAAATGACAAGATGCAGAAACAAAATGCAACCTCAGACCTCCAGCCCAACCAGAACAAGTCCAGAAGACAATGAGATAGAAGAAAATGGAAGACACACACCAGACATTTCTGAAATAATAGCAACCAAAGTAAAGAAACAAATCCATGAGGCTACAGAGGAAATCAGATCATAAATAATCTCTCAGGTAAAAAAAGAAATGTCAACATTTGTAAAGGAATTTCTCAGCAAATCTAGAGTAGAGATAGATAAAAAAATAGGTGATGATAGGAAAAGGATGGAAACCATGAATGATCAATATAGGAAAGAAATAGAATGGATGCAACAGATTCAAACACATATACAGGAAAACAAAAATTCCATTGAAAGCTGGCTAAACCACTTGAATGAAACTGAAGACAGACATTCAGACCTTAAAGACAGGACCTCAGCTAATGATCATGAAAGGAAAGACCTCTTGAAAATAACAAAAGATTAGGAAATAACAGTTCAACACCTGCAAGATGATGCAAAGAAAAATAATATAAGAATGATTGGTGTCAGTGAAAACAGGAGTCAACACAAATGACACAGGAAAACTATTTGCAGAAAATATACCAAGCATGGGAAAAGAATCTGACATACAGGTAAGTGAGGAATATCAACTCCAATTAGCCATAACCAAATTAAATCAACATCTAGACACATAATCAAGATTCCAGAAATTCAGCATAAGAAGAGAATATTAAAAGCTGTTAGAGAAAAGAAACAGGTCACCTATAAAGAAAACACATCAGAAACATGACAGACTTCTCTATACAAACCCTCAAGTCAAGAAGAGCAAGGAGTGAAATATTTAAAGTCCTGAAAGAAAACAACTTGCTACCCAGATTAATGTACCCTGAAAAGCTATCTTTCAAAATTAATGGAGAAATAAGACACTTCCATGACAAAGAACAACTGAAGAAATTCATGACCACCAAACCAACCCTACAAAGAGTACTAAAAGATATTCTAGACAGAGATAAAATTGACCACAATTCCAAGAACAACAGCAGAAAGAAACCACCAGCAGGGCAAGCAGTTAAAGAGAAGGGAAAAGCAGGGAACCAACAGCAGGAAAATATCATGACAAAAATAAGTCAATACATATCAGTTACAACAATCAATGTAAGTGACCTCAATTCACCCATCAACAGAAACAGATTGGCAAACTGATTCAAGATATGAGATCCAACAATATGCTGTACACAAGAAACATATTTAACTCAAAAAGAAACTCATAGACTGAAACTCAAGATAGAATATAATCTTCCACACAATAGGAACACAGAAAAAGCAGGGAGTAGCTATCCTGTTCACATACAATGTGTACTTCAAACCAAGAATGATCAAAAGAGATAAAGAAGGTCTCTACATATTTGTTAGGGGAAAAATTCAAAAGGAAGAGATAACAATCATAAATATGCACCAAATGCAGGAGCACACAACTGTATAAGACAAATATTAATAGACATGAAAAATCAAATAAGCAATAACACGATTTTAACAGGGGACCTTAATACATCATTGTCACAAAGAGATAGATCAACAAGGCAAAAATCTGCAAAGAAATGTCAGAACTGAACCAAACCTGTGAACAAATGGACTTAGTGTATGTTTTCAGAGTGTTCCACCCAATGCCATCAGAATACACAGGACTGTCTCTAAAATAGGGCATATACTAGCAAATAAAACATGCTTAAGTAAATGTAAAGGAACTGAACTTATCCCATGAATATTAGCTGACCATAGTGCAATGAAATTGGAAATTAATGGCAAAAGAAACCACAAAAACTCCATAAACACATGGAAATTAAATAACACCCTCCTGAACAACCAGTGGGTCACAGATGAAATTAAAGAAGGAATTAAACAATATCCACAATCAAACAAAAATGCACATACACTTACTGGAACCTGTGGGATGTAATGAAAGCAGTCCTAAGAGGGAAATTTATAGCAGTGAATTCTCACATCAGGAAAACAGAACAAGTGCAAGTAAACAACTTAATGCTGCACCTCAAGCTTCTAGAAAAGGAAGAGCAAGTCAAGCCGAAAGCCCATACAAGGAGGAAATTATAAAGATCAGAGCATAAATTAATGCAATAGAGACTAGGAAAAATTATAAAGATTAATGAATTGAAGAGTTGGTTCTTTGAAAGAATAAATAAAATTGATAAACCCTTAGCCAACCTTATAAAAAAATAAAGGAAAGAAAAGACTCAAATTCATGCATTGAGCAATGAAAAGTGTGAAATCACTACAGATATTGTGGAAATTCAGAAGGTCATCAGTACCTACTTCTCAAATCTTTACTCTCATAGGATGGAAAACACAGAAGAAATGGACAGATTCCTAGATATGTATGAATTACCAAAGCTGAATCAAGAAGATATAAAAATTCTGAATAACACAATATCAGTTGAAATTGAAAATGTAATTTAAAACTTAACAACAAAGAAAATCCCAGGTACTGATGGATACACAGCTGAATTCTACAAAAAATTGAGATATTTAAAGCCAATACTCCTCAAACTCTTTAATGAAATTGAAAGGGAAGCAAGTCTCCCTAACTCATTCCTGGACACAAGCATGACCATACAAAACCAGAGAAGGACCCAACCAAAAAAAAAAAAAAAAAAAAAAAAAAAAAAACCCAAGGACAATCTCTTTAGTGGACATAAAAAAATCTTCAATGAAATACAAGCAAACAGAATATAACAAATCACCATGAAGATTAAACACCATGACCAACTGAGATTCATCCCAGGAGGGCAGGAATGATTCACAACATATGCAAATCAGTAAATATAATACCTCATATCAACAGAGGCAAAGACTAAAATCACATGATCATATCAACAAATACAAAAAGAGCTTTTGACAAAGTCCAGCACTCATTCATGATAAAAATCCTACAGAAAATTGTAATAGATGGTTTTTATTTCAATATGATAAAAGCCATCTATGACAAACCAACAACCAACATTGTACTAAATGTACAAAAATGCAAAGCTTTCACCCTAAAATCAGGAACAAGACAAGGATGTCCACTATCACTACTCCTATTCAAAATAGTTCTGGAAACATTAGCTAGAGAAATGAGACAAGAGAGAGAAATAAAAGGAATAAGGATAGGAAAGGAAGAAGTTAAATTATCATTATTCACAGATGACATGATACTTTACATAGAAGACCCCAAAAGATGCCTCCAAAAAACTTCTATATTTAATAAGCAAATTCAGTAGCATAGTTGGATACACAGTCAACACTAAAAAATCAGTAGCATTCCTGTACACAAACAACAAACTCACTGAGAGAAAAATTAGGGAAACCACACCCTTCACAATAGAATCCGAAAAAATTGAAATACTTAGGAATCAATCTAACAAAGGAAGTAAAAGATCTTACTTTGAAAATTACTGTACTCTGATAAAGGAGACTGAAGAGGATATCAGAAAATGGGAAGGTATCCCTAACTCATGTATAAGAAGAACCAACATTGTGAAAATGGCCATACTTCCAAAACTTGTACAGATTTAATGCAGTCCTGATCAAAATAGCATTAGCATACCTTACAGATCTAGAGAAAATATTGCTCAAATTCATTTGGAACCAGAAGATACCTAAAATAGCTAAAGCAATCCTGGGGAACAAATGCAAGGCAGGAGGCATCACAATCCCTGACTTGAAATTATACTACAAAGCTACTCTGATAAAATCATCATGGTACTTGCAGAGACACAACCCCAAATATCAGTGGAACAGCTTAGAAGATGCAGACACAACTGCAAACACACACAACCACCTTATCTTTGACAAAGTGTCCAAACATGTTCACTGGAACAAAGATAGCCTCTTTAGTAGGGTGGTGCTGGAAAAACTGGCTTTCCACATGCCAAAGACTAATACTAGGCCCATGTCTATCACAGTGCACTAAGCTAAAGTCAAAATGGATCAATGATCTAAATATTAACACAGAAAGACTGGATCTACTGGAAGAGAAAGTAGGTAGAAATCTTGAACACATAGGTATAGGCAGAGACCTCATGAACGAAACCCAAACTGCATGGGAAGTACTTGAAAGAATCAACAACTGGGATTTCTTCTTATTAATAAGATTTTGCACATCAAGGAAAATCACCAACAGAGTGAAAAGAAAATCCACAGAATGGGAAAAAAGTTTAGCCTACAATCCCTCAGACAAAGGACTACTACATAGAACATATAAAGAATTGAAAAAAAATCAGACCCCCAAATTTAAAGATTCAACCCAAAAATGGGCATCTGAGATGAACACACACTGCTCAGATGAAGAAATACAAATGGCAACAAAATATACGAAAAAATGTTCAACATCATTGGTCATTTGAGAGATGCAAATTAAAACAACACAGAGATTCCATCTCACCCCAGAAAGAATGGCTATCATCAAGAAAGCAACCAATAACAAATCCTGGAGGAGCTGTGGACACAAAGGGACCCTTCTCCACTGTTGGTGGGAGTGTAGACTTGTGCAACCACTGTGGAAGTCAATGTCGAGATTCCTCAAAAAAGTATGATTGGAGGTTCCTTTTGACCCAGGTATTCCCCTTCTGGGTATTTTCCCAGTAGAATTAAAAACATCATATCACAGTGATATATGTGCATCCATGTTTATAGCAGCACAATTTATAATCACTAAATCTTGGAAACAACCCTAATGCCCATCAACTGAGGAATGGATAAAAAGTTGTAGTATTTTTATACAACTGAGTAGTATTCAGCTATAAAGAAAGATAATCTCGAGGATTTTATAGATAAATTGATGCAACTTGAGATCACACTCACAGGTGAAATAAATCAGACTCGCATATGTAAACATTGTATGGTCTCCCTAGTGTAAGAAACTGAAAGAGTAAATAACATCTAAAATGCACAATAGATTTGAAAGGGAAAGAAACTACTAGAAAGAACACTGGGATGTGGGAAAGGAGAAAATAAAGAAGTGAAAAGAATAGACAAGGTAGCTAAGAAAATCATACTACCAGTTTCTATTAGTTCATTGAAAATAATGGTTTGTGCTTTTTCATTTGGTCAATTTTTCATGCCTGTATCGTAATCTGAACCACGATTTTGAAGATAACTCTATGCAATATGTTAACTATTGTTAACCTCCTATTATCTTGTTTTGAAATTCTCTATCATTTTTATTGTTTTTCTTTTTAAAATAAAAATACAAAATTTTTCATTTAAGATAATATTTTGCCTCATTTTGATGGAAACTATTATAATCTATCAAATATATAATGTATCATGTAAATATAATCTATCAAATAAAGTAATGAAGTTTATTGTTAAATAATTGTTAAATAGTTTTATCTGTTTGTAGACAGAGTAACTTAAAATACAATAAGATTTAATGTCTTTTATTGAATGATATTTAATGATTGTGGAATAAAAATAAACACTATACATCTGAACCAAGCAGAGTTTTCTTCTATAGGTAACCTCTGTTATATTGAAATTATTTTCAGTATATGTCCACAAAACACAGAAAATTTAAGTATTTATTAATCTTAGAATAATATGATGATACATGCATTTTGTTACATGAAAATGAAATTCTAATAAAACATTATATTTCACATATATCTGCTCATCCTATGTTAAAATTCCTCGTTTTGACATAATAGTGTGACTTACAAAAATTCACACAAACTTGAAGAACTGATTTTCTGTTACAATTATCCTATTTTTGTGCATTTTAACTACATTTGGTAGTGATAAATTTTCTAGTTAGAAGGAAAATATTTTTCATTTTAAAAGTAGAGCATAATCATTGCTTTTATCACATGACTCTTGTAGAACCTTAAAATCTTGGAATTATTTAACCACATTTGTATGTGTATCTGAATAAAAAGATTTTGTAAACTTTGTACCACAGTTAAAATACTCATATAAATACTGGGCAAATAATAAATTCAGATAAGGGGGAAAGTCTATTGAATCTGGACAGTGCTTTGCTATGTGAGAACAATACATAAGTCAAGATGCTTTGCAGACATCCTCTTAATCTTAATGTGTCTGGATTAAAATACCAGCAATTTATTTCACCATTTCATTACTTGTGAAGTTTTCAACATTAGGATTTAATCATTTTAAAGGCATAATTATTATCCTTTGCTCCATGCTTTCTCAGAGGTACTCTGAAGGACAGTAAAGTATTGCAATCATTATTTTTCTTCCTATTTTTTTCTTAGCTATTCACACTGATAAAATATACTAGGAATGCAATATGTTAAATTTCATGAGAGGTGATGGATGAAATCAATTCTGTTCATGAATATATAGAATGAATGCTTCTATTTTAGTTATGTATGCAATTAAATTCAAGTTATCCTTGCATCTTCTTTTTTTTTGTGAGTACCGGGGTTTGACCTCAGGACCTTGTGTGGCAGCAGGCACCCATGCCGCTGAGCGATATCACTGGCCCTTTTTTCCTATGTGCGTTCTGGGAGTTGAACTCAGGCCCTTGTGCTTGCCAGGCAGGCGCTTACACCACTGAGCCATCTCACTGGCCCCTTTCCTTGCATCTTCTTTGTAGATTTATAACCTTTTCTGGTTGTGTCTTGAAGCAATTTTGAAAAAAAAAAATATATATATATAAAGTGTTTATTTTGTGCCATTGAGTGTTGAAAGTGTTTAACTTTCTTTTCATTTGTACAGTGGCTCACAGCTAAGAGTTTGCCTTAAAACTCAGAGGAGATTTTGGACTTGGACTTTTCTTAATAATATCATAATAATATTTCATCCAGTATTATATAATATAATATATATAAAGCACTTATCTATACATATATATGTGTATATATAAGTGCTAACTACTCCTTTTTTACTCAGTTACAATCCTAGTACCAGCTTATAAAATATTGGAAAAGATCAACCTCTTAGAACATTCTATATTTATGTTTGAGATGGATACACTGCTAAATCATTGAATAACATTAAATACTTAGTTTAAGAGTAGTCTTGATATATTGGTTTAATATACTTATGAGAGCATAAATATTGCTCACCTATACGCTACCTTAAATATTTATATCTACTTTACCTGGGAGCCAGTAATATAGTCCATATAAATCTTCAGACCTAGGGAAAAACTCTTAAGGTTTTCATTCTGGATTATTAAATTGATGCCATGATATCAACTGATTTTATCACTTGTAATAAATATGTTTCTACTAAAATTAGCAGATTAAGAAATTCTGAAAATATTTTGAAAGAGTACATTTTAGTTTATGGCTTATCTAATGTGTTCTATATTTTTTCTTTCTGTATAGGCTAAAGCTTCATAATGTATTCTTAAGATTGTTCCATTTGCTATTTTCCCCAACTAGTAAGGGAAATTAATTAATTAATTAATTAAATTTCATATGATTTGGAGGAAATATCATACTTCCATTTCCATAGGAAAAGAAGAAAACTGTAGAAATAATCAAATGACTCAACTTAATGTGCAATAAATTTATAACATAATGAATTAGATAAATTCTGATATAGGGTAGAAGCCTTCAGCTCACCTTTTGTTTCTATACTCCAAAAGTCACCAATGAATAATTCCTTTCCTGGGCTGGTGAGATGGCTCAGCCGCGTAAACACCTGCCTGGCAAGCACAAAGTCCTGAGTTCGACTTCCGGAAAGCACATATGAAAAAAGGGGCCTTTGATATTGCTCAGCGGCACAGGCACCTGCTGGCGCATGAGATCCTGAGGTTGACTCCTGGTACCCACAAAAAAAAAATACTTTTCCCAAAAGTCAATGTCTACAATCTGTTCTTTTGTGTTTTTTTTTTGTTTTTTGTTTGTTTTTAGTGTAATTTCTCTAACATTAAAGGAAAAGAGAAAATTTAAAGTTTTTCTTCTACATCTGCCTTTAAAAGTATGTACCTAAGGGTTGAAAAAGAAAAAAGACAAAAATATGACTCAAGCATTTGTTATAATAACATCTATACTTCAGAGAAGCCAAGTAATGGGGCCACAAGACCATGGACTGAACAGTCCTGTGTTAGTTAAATTTCTCATTGCTGAGACAAAATACCTGATGTCCAAAGTTTTTGTTGTTGTTGTTGTTAGTACTGGGGGTTGACCTCAGGACCTCATGCTCCAGCAGGTGACTGTGCTGCTGAGCAATATCACCGGCCCTTTTTTCATATGTGGGTACTGGGAGTTGAGCTCAGGACCTCCCACTTGCCAGGCAGGTGCTTATGCTGCTGCGCCATCTCACTGGCCCCCTGATGTCCAAAGTTAAGGGAGAAAGGTTTTATTTAGCTCACAGTTTGTACATGTTGCAGTCTATAATCAGCTGGATCCAAGGCAGAGTGGCACATTGCAGAGAGGCAACAGTCCACGGTGGCAGAAGACAGCAAAAGCCATGAGAGAGAGACAAGCCTCTTTCTGTCCCTTATATTGTATCCAGTCTACCAGAATTAGGGAAGTGACAGTCCAATCAGTGGACTGATCCAGCAATCATACACCCTTACTGCAAGCACTGAACTATGAATCAGTCACACACTCTAGATTCATCTCCTCCAAAAAAAGCTAAGACCACATGAGGCTTTAGGGGGACATCTAAACACAAGCCATAATATTCCACCCCTTGCTGCCCAAAGACTCATGCACATCCTTTTATGAAAAAGGCATTTAGTCCATCTCCCAGTGTTGCCAAAGTCCGAAAAATTTCAGCACTGATGAAAAGTCCAAGTCCAAAATCTCCTCTGAGATTTAAGGCAAACTCTTAGCTGTGAGCCCCTGTACAAATGAAAAGAAACTTAAATGCTTGCAATATTCAATGGCACAAGATAAACATTTCCATTTCAAAAGTTACAAACAAGAAGATACAAAGGAATGGGACCAAAGCAAGTCCAAAATCCAGCAGGACAAACATTAAGTCCTGTAGTTCCATGTGCAGCACCTGAAGAATCTGTCAAGTGTGAACTCCAAAGGGCTTGGGTGGCTTTGCACCTACAGGATTTGCAGTGGTTGTATTTTCCATGGCTTCTCTCTTGGGCCCACTCTGCTCCCTCCTTGCAGTTTTACTCAGACGATCCACTTTCCTGACTTTAAACTTCTAGGGTCTCCACTCACCTTCAGCTTCACACTCACAGCTTCATATATTACCCTCTCAGGGGCACACAGCCTGGCCTCCCAGGCCTCCTTCTGAAATCTGGGTGGAAGTCTTCCTGCCCCCACAACTCTTGTATTCTCCACGCACCTAAAACAAGTGCCATGTGGATGATCTCAAGGTATGCTGCCAGCTAGAGCAGTAGCTAGGCTTCCCTCTCTCTTAACAGTAAGGGTCGTGTGCCTGTATAACTGAGCACTCTGAATCCAATTCCAGGGAACAATTCTCTAGTTTGCTGCCATTCTGGAACATGGCACAACCTCTGCCATTCTGGATCATGGTACTCTGGGGCCTTATTCTCAAAGCAGTCTTTCACTTTTGCAATTTTGAGGCTGCAAAGGGTGAAGTCCTGCTGCTACTTCTGATACCTTCAGGGCATCTTATCTATTTTCCTTTTCCTTCTCAGCAGTCAGTATCTCCTCTGCTCTATCTTTCAGTCCACAGCTTTATTGGTGCTTCCTTTCTGGACAAACTCACAATCTTTTAAATTATTCTCCTTGGCTCTTTGCTCTAGATTCTTAACATAGGTCTGGCTAAATGCCCTCAAAAATAGCCATGCCACCATCTTAACATTTGACTGCCTTGAAATTTCTTCTACAAGACTAGTTAGCCTGCTGATCTTAATCTTAGTCTCAGGCAAATTCTCTGGACACAATTAAAATGCAAACTTTCTGCCAAGTCATAACATACGTCATCTGGAATCCAACAGCTAATGCAGTCCTTCACATCAGAAACCTCCCAAACCTGATTATTACCAGCAGGATTTCTATCAGCCTTCTGGTATTCTGTGCTCTAACCAGAATCTCCCATACAGTACGGCCTATGACATTCCAGCTGTACTTTCTCAGCTGGCATCTCAGAACCTTTCCTAACTCTTCCCTCTCCATTAAGTCAGGTCCAAATGCTCTTGAGTCACATGGCCAGGTAATATCACAGCAGCAACCCCACTCCTGGTACCAAATTCTATGTTAGTTACTTTTCTCATTGCTGAGACAAAACACCCAATGCACAAGGTTAAGTGTTTATTTAGTTCACAGTTTGTAGAGGTTTCAGTCCATAATTGGCTGGCTCCAAGGCAGACTGGCACATGGCAGAGGGGCAATAATTCATTGTGGTAAGACAGGAAAAGTAACAGTAGAGAAAGACAAGCCTCTTTCTGTCCCTTATTATTCTATCCAGTCTACCAGGATTAGGGTGATGCCAATCCAATCAGTGGACTTATCCAGCAATCATCCACCCTTATCCCAGTACTACACTAGAAATTAATCACACAATCTAGATTCAGCCACTTCCAAGAAAACTCCATGACCACATGAGGCATTGGGGGGATGTCTAGATACAAATCACAACAGTCCAAAACTGTGATTCAAAATAAACCTATTCTCTTTGTAAGTTTATACCTCAGGTATGGTATCACAGTAACAAGGGCCAGGGATATAGCTCAGCAGCACAGCACCTGCCTGGCAAACACAAGATCCTGAGTTCAATTCCTCGTACAAAAATAAGTGCACTAACAGAAAACTCCCTAATACACATCATTACTTGACTACTGAGATGACAGCATACTTCATAAATGTAATATATAAACATATTCTTGGTTTTATTTTATTTTATTATTCTTCCAAGAGTGTTTTCAAAGTGAGTCTTTGCATGGCAAATTTTCTGTGCTGTCATGTTCACTACTTAAATTAAATTAAATTTGATTATGATTCTAGATGCAAAGTTATTTTCCATTAACTATTTTGAAAATATTGTGTTGAAAAATGCAGTGCCACCCTTGAGTCTTACTGCTTTCTAGACTATCTATTACTCTTGGCAACTTTTCTTTCATTTTGATTTTATAAGCATATATCAGAGTTTTTTTAAATATAAAATGCTTTGCACTCTGTGAATAATTTCAAACTAGATCTTAAACTTTATTTATTGTTATTTTATTAAATATCTTATGTGTGTCAGGAAACAAGTATATATGACTATATTTGTTTATTTTCTCTCTGTATGAAAATCACATTGGTTGTATATTGCCCTCTATATCTATATTAATCCTGCATCTCTTTCAAGGTTAATTTTTTTTAATATTTACTTTTCACTTCTTTCTCACATTTTGTTGGAAAACTTATCATCTTGCTCATTGATTTTTCTTCTGTCATATTCTATATCCTTGATTTATCAATCATAATACACATACACATGTTTATTCATTTAATGTGAATTCGTTTAACATGAATATCCTTTGTATTTCAAATTTTTCTCTGATCTCAGTGACAGTACACTTTTGTTTTACTTAACCTAATATATTCTCAAATTGAGTTTTTTCCCCCTCAGGTCAAAAAGATTTCCATACCAAATAGGTTTTCATTACCTTGATTTACCAAAGATATGAACTCCATGAACCATAGCTATGGGCTCATAACAGATATGATTCCATAAGAATAGTAATCCTTAGGAATCCCAGAAGTCCATAAAGTGGGGAGCATCATAAGGTCAATTTGTGACACAGTAAATCATACTGCATCAATGGAATAAAAATTAAACTTTCCAAATGTTTTTCTTTTAATTACTTATTTCCTCATTTTTCATGCATTCATTGAACATAAGTTTAGAAATCTTCTATGTCTCAGAAAATATTATCAGTGCTAGGAATGCCATGGCAAAAAAACAGAAATCTTCCTGGTTCCTACTGATCTCTAATTCTAGCAGAGGTGAGTCATGGTGAGACTGCCATTAGAAGTTTTGTAAGCACTCCCCAAATGGAAATTGGCATTAAAAAAGGAACATTTGCCAGATGTAATGATGACTAAATAATCTACCTGCTTCAGTCACTTCCATTTAGGGCTGATGCATTTATCCCTTCAGTTTCCTGGAGTATTGTAGACTGAATGCCCCCTGGTAAGTCTCTCTTATGACTGTCTAAAGTTACAGGTGATGTTATGCCAAAGATCACATCTTCTCCCAGAGGTTGATCCTGCTCAATTTATATTCTCTATATTTATATTGTCTCAATGTAGATTGCAAAGACTACACCAAATTCCTTGTATCTGTTCTGGACAATTCTAACAGTGTCCACAACTTTAGAGTCCTCAGTGGACCTCTTAGGTGCCTGAAGACCTTTGCTGTGACTGCAAAGGATCAACTTTTGCCTCTGGCCAGCAGCAAAATGGCCAAATGCCCTCATATCTGCCTAGGCAGTGGGTCTGAGCATACCCTCCTGTGAACTGCCTGTACACAGCTCTTGATAATGAGGAAGTCTCCTCTCTGAGGAATCCAGTGGAAAATGCCAGGGTAATTTATTAATGTTGAAATAATGAGATTCTGGGTTAATGAGAATATTGACATAATTTGCCTTCAGAGAATGTGGGCTTTAGAGACATTTCAGAGTTTCAGGTACAAGAAATTCTATAAGAAAAAAATATGCAAAAACAGCAATAATTTGTAAAAATAATCTCCTAGTGAAAATCAAATTTTGATAGAGGATTTAAGTGTTTGTTTTGGTAAAACACACATTGCAAGTAAAAATAACAGGATTTGATAATAGCTAGTGTTGAATCATGAACATTGTTGTACTCAAGGTTTGCAAGGCAAAAGTTATAATACAGGAAACATAATTTATAGGATTATTTTATAATAGCCACCCAAGAGTCAAATACAAAAAGAGTGCAGGAAATCTGTCCACACACTAAAGACCCAAAGAATCCAGCTGAGGGCCTGGATTCCACAGCAATGTCTTGCAAGAGTCCAGCTAAAGACCTACAGCCCATGGCAATGCCCCCCCATGAGTCCAGATGGAGGCCCAGAGCCCATGATAATGTCTCATACAAATCTGTTTCACGGATATGCACTGGGAAGGCCCAAAGGTCCATGGTGGATGCTAGAAAGTCTGTGCCAATGGGATGAATGATCTGTGCCAGCAGGCTGAGGGATCTGCACTGGAGCCAAGAAGCAACACTCAAACTAAGGACCAGAGCTCCCCTGAAAAGTACCACAGCCATCCTCAGTAACAACGAGGTCCCAAGCTCCTCTGACGATGAGAACAGCCAAGTTACTATCAGGAAAGCCAGCACAACAAGCTCCTCCAGGAGAACCAACAGCACCACCTCTTCCTCTCCAGTTCTCCTTTTATGCTGTTGGCAACAGTCTTCAGGTGGGCCCTCCACACCAGGCACCACGCTGATTCAGTTCAGCTGGGTGTTACAAGTTGACCACCAGTTGTCAATCCACCACAAACACTTAGGATATTTTGATTAGCATTTTATAAATCAAATTAAGTATAACTGAAGAACTTTCAATCTCTAGTAAGTGGGAAGATTTTTAGTATAATTGCTTCATGCTGCACAAAAATCTTAATGAGGAAAATTTAGATTATTTATTCTTCATCCTGTATAAGTTTGGGTGTTACATGAAACTGTCAGCTTGTTACAGATATTATTTTGATTCTTTAAAGAGAATGCTTCTAAAATGTTTGATATTTCTAGCTGAATGTCAGACAAGGTTTAAAATGCAAGATTGAGTTTGGGAAATCATAATAGCTTTTGATGAAAAAGGATTACACCAATCTGTAGAAAACTTGTTCCTCTGCTTTTCCCATTATAGTTAGCATTTCACTAAGGGAGGCTGTAAATGTCCCTATAGGATAAAGCTGTGAGAGTAAAAACACCATTATTGTATGAAGGGAGTTGAGGTTTTAATCCCTTGAGAAAGTTTTGATTGTGCATATGTACATTGCAGAAGCAGGCATGCAAGAAAAAAAAAAGGTGAATCTAGGACAATGAAATACACAAGTGCTTCACACCCAACACACACATGTACACACATGCACATACACACACAGAATCACAACAGAACACATCACACCATGCACACTCCTTCTCTATCTCATCTCTTTCTTTCCTCAAGTGCAATAGATATTGTTCAGTTCTGCCCATGCTCCAGCTGTTAGAATATAAGTAGCTATAGCTGTGCCCCTTCCTAGCATTGTGATCAGTTTCATTCACATATCCTCCCTGGAGGCATCATATATAAACTGATTAGTCTCTGCTGGAATAAAAAGTTTCTTCCCATTTCCCTCAAATCCTGACCTCTCTGTACAGTATGCTTCCAGGTTCAGGGCAACTAGGAATTACTTGATTTTTTATCTCAGTTGCATCAGCAGTTCAATACTCTGTTCTGTATTTCTCTCTTTTACTGGTAGCATCTTGAGATCATACAGAAGTAAATTCATGCTTTGGATCTCCATCTCATCGCAGTCCGTTTTAGGAAAATCTGCTCTATAACACAGGGTGATAATTTCCCACTGAAGTCATTGGTTTTGTCATTGGGAGTCTCAGTCTTCCTTTTGGGGAAATAGTATTCGTTAGACTTCATAACTTTGTGTGGTACTGAAAATTTATCAAAATTTTCTAATAGCATGAATAATCTGTTATAAAGGAAGAGAGAGCAGATATTTAAATATTTTCACGGTTCTCCTCTTCTGATATTTATATTTGTTACATACTATTATGTCTACATTTCACCTCAAATACAAACTTTTTTTTGAGATTTGGGAGCTTTTGACTTCAAAAAATTCAGTGGTTACATGGAAAACTATGTCCAATAGTGAGGCATTGAAATGCTACATGTTGAGATTCTCTCTCGCTCTCAGAAAAAATAACTTAGATCATTTTCTCTTCTTGATGGAATATGTTAGAGATTTCTGAGCCATCTGGTAGATGAGTTTCCAAATCCTACTCTACACTTCTTATTTATTGGTGAAGTGTTGTCTGACTCTGATTGTGTTTTTGAAATAAGTGCAGCTATTTATTTGGTCTAGACCCATACCAAAATGTGATTAGCAAGTTGATTTGAATAGAATATCTAGGTGTTTGTGAAAAGCTTGGTGAACTAGATCAGAAGTTCCTCCTGTGTTCCTCTGTCCCTTGGTTTGGAGTTATCTGGTTAAACCCAAACAGAGGAGAGTGCATCAGAATCTGAAGAAGGCATCTATGACTAGATTCTCTTCTTAGTCACTCAATTTAATATTTTTGTATGGCTTTTTAACATTTTTCCTACCAAGGCCCTACAACTCTTATATTTGATAGAAATACGCTAGGGTGAGATATTAAGAGTGATGATTAAAATTCATCTTTACATTTATTAACCAAGTAGAAAAAAGGAAGGAAAAATTGAAGTATGGTATAGAACTGTGGAAAACCACCTGTTTGAAAAACACAATTGCATCCAATTTTTGTTTTATAATATACATTTGCATATGGACTGATATCTTAGAGAAAGTTATGATAGAAAAAATTAGTTACCTGTATTTTCTTGACTCCTGACTTCACCTCAAAATTATTTGTTTTCACTTATAAAGGGGAATAAATGAACAAAGCCTCCATGACTCTTCTATCAGCAGATTTATGTATGCCTCTCTTGGAATAGACTTAAATTGTCTTTTTTCCCAAATTCTCTTTTACTGATAAAGACACCTCAAAGTTTTTAATTTAGTGTCTGATATCACTTCACTTTTAATGTACATATTTCAGATATGGCTGGCTAGATTTGGTTAATCAGACTCAGGCTTGTTCTTAACTGATTCAATAGACAGGAGGGCAACTCAAGCCAAGGACAATTAGCCTCAGAAGTTTTGTCTATACTGTCAGGAAAGAAACAAGTTCTTTCTCTACGAGTTAGTAAACCATAAAATGCAAGTCTCCATCTTCTGTTAGATATCTTTGACACTTTGCAGGAGGAAAGCTTTCTCAGATTAAACACCTGTGAAGTGAGATCATTTCTTGAAGACTCAATCTTTCAAGCTTGATAGAGCCAAGTATGAAGTTCATCTTGTTATGGGCCTTCTAATATATGAAAATTCCCTTTTATAAATAAACCATATGGAGATATATCTCAATTTTCTGGACTCCAAAGAGTTTTGATTCATAAACTTACTTTCCTTTCAAAGCTACCAACTGCCTCACATCCATCCACTCTTGCATTAGAATATACTTGGCTTTTTGGGTCTTCACTATTTGTTTTAGTTCCATTAAATATTTTTCTTCAGTACTCATCTGTCTGTTTTCATTACTGGCTGGTGTTTACATAAACACAGACCTGCAACTATAAGTAGAAATTTCTGTCACCATACAAAACTCAGGTCATTTACAATGTTTTCAGGGCTGGGGATATAGCTCAGTGGTGCACACCTGCCTGGCAAACATGAGGTCCTGAGTTCAACTCCTGGTACAAAAAAAATTAAAATAATGCTTTCTTCTCAGATATTGTTATATGAAGATGCAAAATTGAGGAAATGGTAATTAAGATAATAAATTATGAAGGCATAAACAAAGACATGGTCATGAGAGCTATTTAAGAGACTACTTAGCATTACAAATGAAGTACAGGGCAAAATTTATGACTTTTTCTTTGGTCCCCAAAAGAATAATGGCAACATTAGAAGCAAAGTTTTTAGAAAGAAAATATGAATATATGTATCTCCATCTTAACTGTCCCCAAACTAGTTTAAATTACTTTTCCATGTTTATATCACATCACACAAATAATATTTTATTACTGGTCTCCCCAAATCTACTCTTGTTATATGCTTCTTATTAGCCAAAGAACAAGTTCAAATTCCAACCATAAATATTTGGCTTAGAACAACTTAAGAATTTTCAACTTTTCCTAGGATTAGAAAACAAATTCTAATTTTGCAGAGAACTAATATTGCAAAGGCACAACAGAATTTTCCACCATCAGAGAAATATTTGATTATAATAAATATACATGTAAATAGCAACTGATTGCAAGATTTGGTGCCTCCCTGCCTGTGAGCCTCAGTCAGCCCCACCTTCGCTCCCTCTATCACCTTATTCCACACTGGCACTACCAGCATAACCAGCTCCTTTCAGTCTCTGGTCTTTTGCTTATGCCTTTCACACTGCTAAAGAGATTAAGCCTTCCACATCCACTTCTCAACTTAATTTTTACTCAGTAATTTGATATCCCTCACTAGAGAAAATACCTCGACTAAATTTACTTTTTCATATTTACCAAATCAGTATTAAGCCTATTTATGTGATTATTTGATTATCTAATCACCCTCTCAGTAGACTCTGTGCTCCATAAGATTGAAAGTCAAAATTTTTTATACTATTATATTCATAGTGTCTCGTGAGTGCCCAGCTCACTTTAAACCTCCAATGTATATTTATTTATTAAAGGAATGAATATTTTTGAAAGAGTGCACATATTTGTTCGGAAATATTTTTCTTTTCTTACCATTGCGTGCTTGTGTCCATAAGAAGCAGAGTTTTCACAGAAATCTTCCCCCTCTTATAGTAATGCCTCAGTTTCATTTTTATATATCACTAAGATGAGACTCCTTATTTTCTCTTTTGACAATAAATGTTTGCACCAAATATTAGTAGGATTTCAAGTCTTAAACATAATATATAATGCTTATGTGTAGCTCCATGGATAGCTCTGCTGTCAATTTATGCAGGGTTACTGATAACATTCCTTTGATAGAGGAAGTTAATTTTTCTTGTCATAATTTATTTACCCTGGAAATATCAGAAAACTCACTATTCAGAGGTTTCTTAATCTCTTCCCATTTAAAATGACAGTTTACGGGGTAGGAATAGTGGCACAAGGGAATGTCATTTATTTCCACAAGGCTTATGTAATGGAGAGACAGCAGATAAAGCTGAATATTTGTGCCTGGGATAGAGCATATTTTAATTGCAAATTCACCAGAAGAGAAATTCTTGTCACTACCTTAGAGGAGAATAAATAGATGATATCCCTCTTCTTATTGCATGCATACTTATGAATTTTATCAAAGAATCAGGCGAGATATAACTGTGCTCTATTTCTCTGCTTTCTACCACTGCGAGTGTTTTGGCTAACTCATTATATCTTTTTGAGGGAAGGAGATTTTGCTACTGATTACATCTTTGTCAGATCCAAATGCTCAGTTTGCCCTACTGAAAAGTGATTTGCACAGAGGAAATAAACTTTGAGTGTCATGAGTGTAACAACAAAACCACAATTGTCAGTTTTTTCCTGTGCTAATTGAGAGTGGGTAATCTAAAATTTTCATTTACCAGATTACTGTGGCTATAATGTTTTAGACACTATTCTAAGTATTTGACAAAAAATAATTTTTAAATATCAATGGCAAATTATAAGATGCTATTATAATCTGTGAGAGGAGTAACCTGCACCACATATGAATGGTGTCTGAAACCATGTGGCCAGTGAATATTAGTGCAAGGACTATAACTCAGCCATCTGTTGTCCGAATTCATGCCCTACCACTACTTGGCAAGCCCTATCCATTTCGATATAAACTCATTTGTTTTGTTTTAAAATGATCACTTACACTCAACCTAGCTTCAAAACAAACAAACAAACACCTTAAAAAAGTAAGATCCAGTAGCAAACTAGTTGCTTCTTTCACCTTCCTAGTAAATGGAGCACAGTGTATTTTCCAGGGTGATTGCAATATTGTCTCCCTTCTCACATGCTTTTCTTTCGCTATGACTATGTGACTTCCTTTATGATAAGTGGGAATGAGGTTGCCTCCCTTTAAATCTTCGTGGACATCTGTCCACAGGGGCAGTGATCCACCAAAGGTTCTTAAAGATGACACAACTTCCACCTGGACATCTTGAGGTGCTTTGTCTTAGAATCCAATCATCATGCAGTGATGAAAGCCAGACCACAAGGAGAGGGTACATTTATGTTTTGACCATCAGCACAGCTGATATCACAGCCAACACACAACGTCTGCCCCAGTCCTGAACATAGAGGCTTCTCTGGATGATCCTGATCCTCAGGGCTGTAGTATTTCCAGCTGATGCCTTGGACATTGCATATGGAGGCAATCCATTCCTTCCAAACGCTGTCTAAATTCCTGACTCATGAATTCCATAGCATAATAATATTGTACGTTTATGCAACTAAGAATTGGGACAGTCTTGTTACTCAGCAATAGATTACTGGGTAATAATACATTTTAAGTTATTAAGGTTATTAATAGATATATATTTTATAATAGGTATAGATTTTCAAATCAGTAGCATAATTTGAGTTATTAATTATAGTTTAATCTTAGAAAATCACTTTGGATCAAAGACATCTCATTTTTTAAAAGTCATAGTAGGAATTTGAATTTGAATTTTAATGAGGAATTTTCCACTTTTGTTGTTCTCAATTGCAAAGGCAATTTTTGTTCTCTCTTCTCAAAAGCTTGTGTCTTATTTCTCTTTCAAATCCTAAATTGCTAACATCATGATGCTATTATTATTATTACAAAATTTTGTAGAGAATATTTGTGTGCCAAAAGTTTAATCATGTAACTGATATGTCTATCAAATTTTTGTTTGGAGAAATAGATTTGAGGTTATTAGCAAATGAGGTTTATTTTATTTCAAATGATATAACTGGAAGTTGTACCTCAAAAAGTACTTTTTCAGGAATGGTGAAAATTCAATAGTCATTCTCTTATGATATGGGATAGAAGTATCAGAGGAAATTCTCTGGGTAATTTTCATTTTAAAAAAGCAAAAAATCATGACTGTGTGTGTGCGTGTGTGTGTGTGTGTGTGTGTGTATGTGTACTGAGGTCTCATCTCCAAGTATCTTAAAGTAAGATTGTCTATAACTTACAGATAGTGCAATAATTCAAGATTATAGTACCTGAATTTTAGTGCAACTTGTAAAAGTTTATGTTACATTAAGCATGTGATTAAAGACATATGGAGCATTTTATTTTGATATATAAAAAATAATTACCACTCAAGTACTTCAGATTTTTAATGTGTTGACAATTTTATGTGATAAATTCATATAGTTTTAAGCCCTTGCACATATAACTTGATAATTTAAAAACTGTCAGAATTAAAAGAAAACAATAACAAATATATTTCAATAGCTACTATATTTTTCAGGTAATCATTATAAAATGATACACATTCTATCATAAAAAAAAGCAAGCAAGAGACAGTAAAGTAGAAGTGAGAGATCTCAATTATAAAGTACAAGAAACAGCTCCATTAGCTCTATTAGTTAATATCCTCAGGTAGGTCTCAAAGTAAGTCAAGGGGGCAATAATAGCATAATAACTAATAACAATATAAAATAAGCTGTAGTAGTTTTAACAGAATTAGAAAATAGTTGGGTTTTTTCAAGGACTTCAGTTAAAGGTACCGAGCACTGACTAGAACCAATATATGATTGGGATAAGCTTTGAGGGATTTAAAAAATAGTGTCTCAAAACTACACTTGGTCTTAAATAATTTTTGCTGGTTAAAGGTAAAAAAATCTTCAGCAGGAATGTAATGGTAGAAAAGTGACAAATAACTCAATATATAGACTTAGAAGCCCCAGAGACCTCACAATGGAAATGGAGTCAGTGACCTTGGAGGATGTGGTTGTGAACTTCACCTGGGAGAAGTGGGCTTTACGGTGTCTTTCCCAGAAGAATCGCTACAGAGCTGTGATATAGGAAACCTTCAGGAACCAGGTCTCTGTAGAAGTCAGATTGTGGGGAGTGAATATAAAGAGAAAGGTGGTAGAAAAATCTTCCAATCTCTGGATCTTCAGTCTCCAGATCAGACTTTAAATACGAAAACTGGACTACATCCACGTGGAAGCCATGTGTGTAAGAAGTCCTCATTGTCCATTCATCCCAAATATGCCCCTCAATATATAGACTTGTTTTATTATTAGTCTAGTCTTCACAGGAAAACTAATACAGTAGTTTAAATAGGAGTTGTTAGGGAAGAGGTTAGAAATATCTACTTTAAATCTGACATGTAAAATAAATATATTGTAATCATGATTTTAGAGAACTATCATGCTTTAATGTATGAATATCACAAATAAGCCAACTACAGATAATAACATTTTGCTCCTCATGGAAATATTAAGCATAAAGTATAAAATTTGAGGAAGCAGGACACTCATCAAGGCCCACCACTGAGCCCTACAAGGTGAGAAATTCTATTATCAAATGTTCACTCTTCTAGTCAGCTTTTTATTTCAAAGAAAATACTTGTTACAAGAATGAACTTTTATGATGTTGACTTATAGATGTGAAAACCAGAGGGAAAAAAGTTGCTAATGAAAGGAGGCAGTACCCTAAAAATGTTACCCAAATTAAACTTTCTTAAAGAAACTCTTCATCTTTATACCATTTTGCATATATGACATTTTAGTCATACATCAAACGTATATGCTATAAAATATAGGACTGTGTACTCCATTAATTCTTATCAATAATCAGTCATGTTATGTCCTTTATGTTTTAGTCTTTAGATTCTATTCATAACCAAAGTGAGTTGTTAAATTTTTGACAATTAAAATGTAATTTTAATTATTTATTTACAGAAATATAAACATTGAATTATTCAGGATAAGGTTAATAAATTCAGTTTAATTTGAATCACCTTAATTTGGGTCTTTGGTATTTTACTGTGAAATGATGATATTAACATTTTCTCTAAATTATTCAGTGTAATAATGTACATGGAATGTACATGGTTTTACATTATTTTAACCGATACGTGGCAAGCACATTAATACATTAACATAGCATATTATCTAGATTCTCTATAATAGTTTATTGTTTCTCTATCAGTGAGTTTTTGTCTTTTTTGCTGACATGATAGCAGAGGCACAGCTTTCTTGCATACAATTACCAAGGAAAAGCTTCATGACTATAAGCATATACTTAGCTAAAATTATGCTGCTAAGATCCCCATATAGCAGCATATTTTTTTTTGTGTTGTGGCACACTTCAATATGTCCAGGGTTTTTATAGGTTGCAAATTTGCAAGTTATCTCTACCATAATTGATTTATAAGAGATGCATGTGTTCACTGAAGCAAAGGATCCTTTTGAGTACTGCATGTATAGTTCCAGTATTGTCTAACTCATATTAAACCTTATGGTTATCAGTTAATATTTGATATACCAAGATAATACACCTTTTCCAATTAGTAACTGGATAATAGTGTTTGTACTTTGATGTAAAACTGCACCATGTGATGTGGTATACTGATGAAAAAGACCTCGGTCCCAGCAGTGACATTTAATAGGCATACGATCGGTTCAAGATATTCGGGCTCTCCGGACCACTGTTTCCTCATCTTTAAAATTGGGATAATGCCTATTTGATGTTGTTTTAAGATTTAATGAGAAAATGTACATAAAATGCTTAGCACATCTCCTGACATGAAGTTAGCTCTCAGTAAATATTAATTCTCTCCTGACTCATCATTTTCCAGAAACTGAATTATATGCACACATTCTAGGCAAAGCAATTAATAGCTGGTGCTGCTAACATCTTAAAGTGTTAGTTACATGAATAGCTTATATCCTATAAATGCTAGGGAATAACAACAACATCTTTAAGGCAATTGTGTTAAAAAAACTTGTGATAGCAATCTTACTACTTGGCAATAAATTATAATAGTAATTTCCCTATGAAATTGGAAAACTTTTCATAAAACAGTGATTTTTTAATGTTTAACTTCATAAATCATAGTATACAACGTGCTTTCAACTTGAAAATAAAGATGTTCTTGGTAGATGTTGAAATTGTAGTGTTATTTCAGCACTAGAAAGAATGCCACTTGAAAGAGATATGATAACATTTTTTTTCAGTAGGACTGAGAAGTTTTTTTCTATGTAAAAGAGAATTATAGAAATTTTGTGATTAAATCTCTCTAGTATTTGATTATTGAGGAACTACTTGACCTCAACTTGTGTCTGATAATGTCAATGATGTTTTATTGTTTGTCCATTGCATGTTTCTAAAGAAACAGATAGGCCACATGCTGTTTTTCTTATGCCATTATTTTAAGTAACTGGATCCATATGTACCACTAGGTCCAGAAGCTTTGTTTGCTTGAAAGCAAAATGTGCCATTGCATTTTGCAGATTTAAAGAACTTTTAATTCTGCATGGGCTTTTGATAGACTTCTAGTAATAATCAGAAGAATTTTTGAATGATGATTTAGGAAAATACAAATTGAACATATTTAATTTTTTTTCCTATTTCCCATTTCTTGGATAGTTTGAGAATACTATTTGCCTATAAAATATATGAATGACTGTATTCTTGTTTGGCAGTAATCATCTTTCTATTTAAATTGTTCCTATGCTTTTTGCATTTCTATCATATGTGTTTTTAGAAATATCACTATTAAAACATGACTCTAATAAAACATGACCCAGCAACAGTTATGGTTATGCTGTTTAAACACAATTTATATTGTATGATCTATTTTTTTCTGATTTTAAATCCAAGCTATTTAATCAGCCTTTCAACCAACTTAGTAATATATGATTTTTTTTTCTCAAAAAATGGGTGTTGGAAAATTGGGAAAATTGTACTTATAAATTGAATTTCAAATTCAGTTTAACTCTATTTCCTCCAAACAAAATATATTTTGTGAATATAAAAAAAGAAGTTGTGGTGGCCTGGAAGTATGTCATTCAGGTGTTATTCAAGGAAATCTGATGTGGTGACCAAGGAGAAAGGACAACCACTTGCTTCTCCTCAGGTTCTCTACAGCATTTGCAGTGAAGCCTGCTTAGTGCATGCTTTAGATTGCTCAACCAAACCTATGCATTGCCAAGGGATTAAATCATGCTCACTTCCAATCTAGAATCCATTTAATACGTAAGTTTTTCTTAGTGACCTTGATTGAGTTTTTTATAAGTATAATATGGGGCCATTTTTATAAGTACAACAGAGGTATTTTTATAGTTCATTTCATTTTTTTCCTTGCATTTCTCAGACCTGAATCATGTTCTAAATTTTCTTTCTTTCCAGTTCTTTATTCTTCTTATTTTTCTCAATAATTTTTTTTTTCTGTCTCACCATCTGCTTTTCAGGGAACCCAAACACAACACATGGGGCCAGGATTTGACAAAGAAAATAAGCAATAATATGAGTTTTTGGGAATGGTAAGAGGGAGGAGATTCTTGAGTGGATTGTGGGGGAACAAATAATCCCTAGAACAAGATAGTAGACAAATTGTTAAAGATTAACCAGTGGTGGGCTTGGATTTCCAGTAGAGCAGAAAAACTAGTTAGTATAATAATTTAGGCCTTTGAAAAATATGAAATGTGAATTGGTTAGTTATGGCTACCTTCTATTGCCCCTATAAAGAGAGAAAACGAAAAACCAAGTGCTACTAAAATGATTGAAGTTTAAAAGATGGCAGGAAATTAATTTTCATTTATAGTAGCTACCAAAACCATTACTAAATAACAATACAAATTTAAACAAGGAAGAAAAGGATTTCTACACTTAAAACTGCTGATCAATGATGAAAGTAGTGAACAAAAAATGTAAATAAATGGAAAGGTACCTCATGTTTATGGATTGGAAAATTAATATTGTTAAAAAGGCCATGCTACCCAAGGTGATCTAATAGCCATCTAAATTCCAATAAAATCCTTCCCCAAAATAGGAAAAATAATCCCAAAATTTGTATAGAATCACAATATAATTGAATAGCAAAAATAATCTTGAACAAAAGAGCAAAACTGAAGCCACCACAATATTTGATTTCAAAATATACTGAAAAGCTATTGTAATCCAAACAGCTTTGGATGGTTTGAAAACAGACACAAAGAACAGTGGGACAAAATAGATAGCCAACAAATATATCCGTGAATTCATGATCAACTGATTTTTGACCAATGAGTCAGAATACATTACGAGGAAAGAACAGATTCTTTAATAAATGGCATCAAGACAACTGATATCCTTGTTGTAATTCATTGTAACATGTATTATGATGAAATTAGAACTATCTCACGCTGTACGCAAAAATCAACTCAAAATGGATTTATTGTTGTATATGTGGGGGCTGAAACAGTAAACATTCTAGAGAAAAGCATTAGTAAAAAAAATCTCTATGATATGAGCCTGAGAAATAATTGTTGTTTATGAGCTGTAAAAGCACAGTGACAAAAGCAAAAATAGACATTTGGGATTACAGAAAACTAAAATGTTTCTGCATAGTAAAGGCAACAATCAACAGGGTGAAGAGGCAATCTATAAAATATGAGAAAATATTTGCAAGGCCAACATATAATGAGGGGTTAATATCCAAAATTATTTAATTATTTATTTAATTTATTTATGTTTTGTCTTTTTGAGACAGGGTTTCACTATGCAGTTCAGGATGGCCTTGAGCTCACTTTGTAGCCCAGGCTAAACTCAAACTCAAACACCCCTGCCTCAGCCTACTGAGTGTTGGGGTTACAGGTGTGTGCCACCATGCCTGGCAATATCCAAAATATTTAAGAAACACAGACAACTCAATATTAAGAAAACAACTCAATTAAAATGTGGACAAAGAATGGATCTTTCTTCAAAATGATCAGCAGGTATAATTCTAAATTGATGAATGACACTAATCCACAGGGAAATGAAAGTTAAAACCACAGTGAGAATCACCACACACCTGTTAGGATGGCTATTATCAAAAAGGGGAAGGATTGCAAATATTGAAGAGAATGTATAAAAATAAGAACTCTTATACAGTTGGTAAAAATGCTAAATCAGTACAAACAGCATGGAAAACAGTAGATAGTTTGCTTAAAATTTTTTTAAAAGCACTCAACTGAACAAAGAAATTATACACCAGGGAAAGTACAAGAGTTACTTATCATGGACCAGAAGCCAGGAGAGTTCTCCTAAGATTGATGTTTTTAGAAAAATAGGCTATTTCTCTTTTTTATTGGCAATATGACTTTTAAAATATTCTTTCCTATATTAACACTCAAATTATTTTGTGAGTAAAATGAAATCACACATTTAGTATTAGTTGAGTCCAAAATATCACCACAAACCAGAATTTACTAACTGGAAACTAAATTTTGGTGTTTTTTTTTTTTTTTGTTTTTTTGTTTTTCTGACAGGGAACAAGTCACAAAGAAGTGGCATAGCAGAAATGGAAGATTACATTTTGAGGCTACTTGGTTAGAATCAAAGTTTGAATAAGCAGAAGATCATTCAATTGTAAGCATTTTCTTGGGACAGAAGATTTAATAATATGTTAAGGACCCCAGGAATTGGGAGCAGCTTATTTTAGGGTATGGATGATGGTCCATGAGGAGTAGAGTTGGGAACAGATGAATTGCCCTGGCATGTGGTGGAAGGAAGGAAGGAAAGAATGAAGAAAGGAAGGAGGGAGGAAAGGAGGAAAAGGAAAAGAATTTTCTGGGGTAGGTACACTAAGGGCAGAAAATGTACCTAAGGATTATGTTTGAATGGATGCCTCAGGTGACACATTCTCCAAGGCCTTCAGGAATCTGCTGTTTACATGGTCAAATGCAGCACTAAGCAATTCAGTAGCATCTTTCCTCTGTGGGCCAGGGCTGACAGCAGTATAAGATGTCACAGAGTGAAAAAGATTTCCTAATATCCTTAAAGACAATAGATCCCAGGGCATGAGGCCAGGTGACAGTACTTAAATCACAGTGAACAAAGAAATGTCAATTACTCAGCATCAGCAAGGGCAAAGGAACACTCACAGGGGTTTCATCAACAAAGTGTTGTGTTGACTGTTAGTAGAGACCTGCAGCCATAAGAGCACAATAGGCAGGCAGTGAACGGTGGTGCTGTGTAAATTATAAGGATGGAGGAACAGGAACCTGTTGATTATCTCAATAAAAGATGACAACAACTTGTTTTGTTCCTCAACCTGAGTCACTTTTTAGATCTATACTCTGATAAGAGAAGGACCCTGAAAACTTGCAATAAACTGTAATTATTCCCCACTTCTCCGTGAAAAAATCTTTAGATATTTACTCAGGTGTTTTTCACAGGCAATGGGAGATATCCCAACAATTTAAGGATTAGCAGAAGGAAGATGTGGACTGATGTTTATACATGGAAATTCAGAGGATTACATATTATGGTCCTCTATTAGAGTCAGAGCTTACAAAGCTAATCAATAGTATCCTGCCTCAGCTTTGTGTATGTCCATGAGATATGTGGCCTCACTCAGTGAACATTCCTCCAACCCCAGAGTGTATCATTGGGATTATACACTTGATAGTCACATTAACTTCTCTTTGAGCCCTTGACTGGTAAGGAAAGAGTTTCAAAGTGGGGAATCCCAGAAAGAAATATTTGTAATTCTTCCTTCACCATTCTGATTAAGATAGTAACTTGAAGATACATAGGTCTCAGGTTTGGGTTTATAATATAATTCTCTAATAAAACAAAAAAGAACTCCTTGAAGAAATGGCTCATTTTAGGGCTAGAATAATGAATATATAAGATGAACCTAGAGCATCTTATAACATATTGAAGTGTCAAAAAAAATTGAGCAGTATGACATAACATAGTAGAAAACTAAAAGAACTCATAGTTGAAAATACTGGAAAATTTTAGAAACACCCAAAAAAACACATCTTTTATTAAATTTTTTTCTTTTCCCTTCCTCCTCCCCCATCCCCAATTCCCTTTCCCAATTGGGCATTTTTCTTCCTATTTTATAACATCTATTATAAATTCTGGTCCTTCTTTACACTTTCAGTTTGTCACACCACAGAAATAATGAGATATTTACACATGTGTGTTTGATTTATTTCACTTAAAGATTATGGTCTCAAGGTGTGCCCATTTATCAAGAAATGTCTCAAATTTATCTTTCTTTATGGCAGAGTAGTACTCCATTGTATAAAAAACCCCATATCTTCTTTATCCATACATTGGTTGATGAGCACTGGGCTGTTTCCAAGATTTAGCTGTTACAAACTGTGCTGCTAAAAACATGGGTGTGCATATATCACTCTGTATGATGTTTTTAATTCTTTCAGGAAGATACCAAGAAGGGGAATAGCTGGGTCAAATGGAATTTTTAGTTTTAGTTTTTTGAGGAATCTCCACACTGATTTCCACAGGGATTGCACCAGTCTACACTCCCAACAGTGGAGAAGGGTTCCTTTTTCCCCACAGCCCCACCGGCATTTGTTATTGGTTGATTTCTTGATAATAGCTATTCTTTCTGGAGTGAGATGGAATCTCAGCATTGTTTTAATTTGCATCTCCTGAATGACTGGTGATGTTGTGAATTATAATCCAAAGTATAAAATAAAGTTCATTTATGTAAGAAATCATTTAATAAATAAATACAGGGTAAAGAAGAAACAAATCTCCTACTTGGAAGAATTCCAAATTATGGAGATTCTCCACCTTCAGTGATTATCCCACTTGTCTTACTTGTGGGCTGCACATATTAATTTTCTTCCAATGAATACATTATGCAGAGGGATAGGGAGTAACTTTACAGTGAAAAACAAGGTGTCAAGGTGTCAGCCAGGTGTCAAGGTTAACACCAACAGCAATGAATTATGTTGCCAGCATGTATCTTTGATAAGATGTGATAAGAATTATTTTTCTCTGCAGCACTCACAATACCAGCCTAATCATGAGAAAAGCACCAAGTAGATCCCAATTGAGAAATACTCTACAAAACACCTAATACTCCTCAATATTGTGAGAGTCATCAAAAACAGGGAAAGTTTGACAAACTGTCATAACCAAGGAAAGCTTAAGAAGACATCATCACTTAATGTGTTGTACTGGAATAGAAAAAGGGTATAAGGTCAAAACTAAAGAAATAGGAATAAAGCACAGGTTTAACTAATAATAATGTTTCAGTAGTGGAGCATGAATTGATAAAAATATAATGTTATTAATTGGTCAAACTTTGCATAGATTTTATGGAAACTCCCACAGTATCCTTGAAACATTTTTATAAATATAAATATACTGTAAAATTTTAAAAGTTTGTTAAAAATCAAAACAAACCAATGTCACATTCTTAATTATGGCTGGGAAATGTTATTATTTCCACCCTTATGTACCTACACATTATAATACTTAAGATATGTCTCTTTAATTCTTATGTCTGGCCCCGTCAGAAATGAATCTTCAAGAACGAATGTATGGAACCACAAATTCAACAGAACATTAGTTCTACTGAAGCTGCTATGCCATATGTGGTTGGTTTAACCACACTATGGAAACAAATAATAAGTATTCATTCATGATTTGGCAAATGTATTCTTTTGTATTCTAACCAAAAGAGGATTAGAAGTAGTTCAGTGTCACATAGAATAGACAATGATATCTATTTCTAGTTTTGACCACGATTATGTTTACAGTCCCGTTCTTTGTAATAACTTATGTGATTATCTATGGACTAACTGGGAATCCCAAGATATCTCCATAACCCTTTCACTGAGGATATACTAACTGGACAGTATAAGTGAGAAATGGCCAGTATATTGGAGATTTTATCATTCATTCCCTATGCTCCCCACCACCAAAACTCTGAACTCTGTAGGGGGGAAATCTTGATTCCCAAAGGGAGCACACAGCAAGAAGGGAAATGGTAAGAAATCATTGAATTATAAATAAGGGCACTCTAGGCTCTTTGTGCCCAGCAAAATGAAGTCAGCATGAGGACAGTATGAGGAAATAGGATTATTTCCACTCAGTGAGGGCAAGAAAGAATACTTACAGGAGCCAGGTGGTCCACTTGGATATTTCCACTTGCCTCACTTAATAAAAGGCACATTTAGCAACATGGACTGAGAAAGGTATTATTTTAAACACTCAAGAGCCCTTAGGAATGAAAGACCATCAGGACAAGCTGCAGGGATAGCTCAGAGTGCAGCTGAGTATTAATTGCATTGCCAAGGACAATTACAGTGACAGAGACTTTAGTTCATCTCCCTAATATCTGTATTGTATGCTTTCTCTGCAGAAGAGAGGCCAATGAGAACTAGCTTTCGAACCTAAAAGAAGAAAGATGATCTCTACAGAGATGCCATTCAGATTTCTCAGAAGCTGCAAATGGAGGAAAAGCTCAACTCCTGTTCTTTGTCCTTTTACCCATCATTGTGTTAACACTAAGGCAACATTTTTTATGTGCTGCTATCAGCTAGGGATGACTCGTTGCATTGTACTAGTGCCATGTGAGAGGTTTTCTCTTGTCTGGGAGATATTTCTCTGATAAACTTTTGCTTTGAGATTCCTCATCAAGTGGCCAAGACTGTCTTAGAAATTTGCTGCCCTCTGTGCCCCTTTTTGCCGAATCATTACTTTCCTTTACCATTTTACAAAGGCAGGCCTGCACGGTAACCTGAAGTCTCCCCTGCCTACTCGAGTTTTATTTATATTTGATAAATGGTTCTCCAAATAAACTACTTGTACATCAAATCCATCTTACCCTCTGATTCTTGGAGAACTCAAAGTGATGCAAAGGTCCCCAGCCCATCCTATGTGCTACTATTGTTTATTCTAATTTTACATTTCCTAAAGTACATTAAACTGTATTTGTTCACATGTCTGCTTCCCTAGTAAGGGAAGAGCTCTTAGCCTGCCTGGTAAAATGAAAATGAGCCCCATGCACAATCAAATATCACTAGATGTGTTTGTTGAAGAAAATTTTATTAAATTTGTATTATCTTAATATGATGTACATATACCAAATTTAGCATTATCATATTGCATTATAACTATTGATGGACTTTTTCTCTCTAATGACTACTACTAAGCTCTGAGTTATTTAGAATTATCATTATTCCCATTCCTCTTTGTGTTTCTGGCATGTAGTGTCACCAAGTAGCACCTACTACATGCTAAAAATGTTGATTTTTATTTATTACAAATATTATTAGCTCATATTAAATAATAGAGGATGTGTATCATAAGTTAATGATAGTCATTATTCCATGAGTCATTCTACTGAAGTATTCCAAACATAAAAAGTAACAGTTTTAGAACTATTGATGTTACATCCACTGACATTTTAAGAAAAATTCATAAGGAAATAAAAGTATCTCTAATTGATTGAAATAAGAATGAAAGTACAATGGTAGTTCTTAAAATGTGGCCTATGGTCACTGGATGATATAGAAGGTTGCCTTATGCAAGGTAAATCATTTCTTTATTGATTGAGTTCATGCATCTATTCCATACTGAGCATCTCCTAAATATGAACCACTCTATTGGAAACCATAATATTTTCTTACATTAGAACATAAATGTTTCAAATAGACCACATTTAAAGATTTATTTCCTTATTGATATTTCTTAATTTATTATACATTACTTATCGACACTGCTTAGTAATTCAGTATTAATATCTATTTAAATAGACATAATCTCATAGATATTAAAATATATAACCGTACATATTGATTATTATTCTCTCTTTCCACTAATTTCTCTTTCCACACTGAAAGAAAAAAAAAAGCAACAAGAACAAAACAAACGAAATATATTTTCTTTATGTAAAAAATTCAAAATAACTCCTCTGATTCTTTTCAACAAATAATTGTTTTTAAAGTCACAATTAAAGACTGTGTCTTATTGGCCTTAACTTCTCATATTTCCTTTCTGATGATTTATGGATTGGACAACCATTATTCTACTAAAACTATTCTTCAAAAGATCAGATATTTTTGCTGTTATGGTTTGGGTTTAGATGTGCCCTGAAAGCCTCATGCAGTCATGGGGGCAGGCTTCTAGAATTTGTGATTGATTCATGGTCCAATGATTGGATTATGGGTGTGAGTGCTACACCCACGCTGAGGCTGGTAGCCTACATGCAGTATAAGAGAGGGAGAGGTTTGCTCTTTCCCTCCCCCTATTTTGTTCTTGTTGCTTTTGCTGTTTTCCACCATCATGAACTGTTGCCCCCTGCCATGTACACTCTGCCTTGGAGCCAGCTGAGGATGGACTGAAACCTCCACAAACTGTTAGCTAAATAAACTTTTCCTTCCTTAATTTTGAGCATTGGGTATTTTGTCTCAGCAACAAGAGAAAAGTAACCAAGACAAAATTTGGTACCAGAAAAGTGGGGTCATTGCTGTGACTACACCTGACCATGTGGTTCAAGACCCTTTGGGAATGGCTTGTGGGAAGAGTTTGGAAAGGTGTGGAGATGCTGCCTGAAACAGTAGAGCTGGAATGCCTTAGGCTGTTCTGTATGGGAGATTCTGGTCAGAGCTTGGAGGACCAGAAGGCTGACAGATATCCTGCAGGTTAATACCGGACTTGGGAGGTTTCTGCTGGAAAGAAGGACTGCATTGGCTGTTGGACTCCAGATGATGTATGTTATGGCTTGGCAAAAGTTTGTCTGCATTTTGCTGGTGTCCAGAGACTTTGCCTGAGACTAAGATTAAGGGCGGTGGACTAAATAATCTGGCAGAAGAAATTTCAAGGCAGTTGAATGTTGAGGCGGTGGCATGGCTATTGTTGGAGGTTTTTTAGCCAGATTTATGTTGAGAATAAAGAGCAAAGAGCCCAGCAGAATGATTTAAAATGTTGTGAGTTTGGCCAGAATGGAAGCTCCAGTAAGGCTGTGGAGTGCAAAGATAGAGCTGAGGAGAGCACCATTGCAGAGAGGGAACAGAAGAATACAAAAGATGGCCTTAGGACATCACAAGAACCAGCAAGCCTCCACCCATTGCAGCCTCCAAATTGCAAAAGTGAAAGACTTTCTTTGCTTTGAGGAGAAAGCCACAGAACACCATGTTCCAGAATGGCAGCGGGCACACTATGTTCCAGAATGGCAGTGGCCACACTAGGTTCCAAAATGGTGGTGGTCACACCAGGTTCCAGAATGGTGGCAGCATAGAGAATTTGTTCCTCAGAATCAGGTTCAGAGTGCTCAGAAATCCAGGCACTCAACCCCTACAACCAAGAGAGAAGAAAGCCTGGCCACTGCTCCAGCTGGCAGTGGACCTTGGCATTGTCCATATGGCACTGGTTTTAGGTGCATGCAGATTGCAAGAGTTCTGAGGTTAAAAAGGCTTCCACCCGGATTTCAAAAGATGGCACGGGAGGCCAGGCAGTGCGCCCCTGAGAGGGCATGTGTGAAGCTGTGAGGGTGAAACCAAAGGTGCAGTGGAGACCCCAGAAGTTTAGAAAAGCCAGAAATGTAGATCACCTGAGGAAACCTGCAAGAAGGGAGCAAAGCCAGCCCAAAAGAGAAGCCATGGAGGCTACAATCACCAGAAGTGCAATAGGGGTGGAGCCACCCAAGAATTTTGGAGCTCACAATTTGCCAAAGGTTGCATTGGATGCTGCACACAAAACTACAGGACTTAATATTTGCCCCGCTGGATTGTGAATTTGTCTTGGTCCCAATCCTTTGTATCCTCCTGTTTATACCTTTTGGAATGGTAATGTCTATCTTGTGCAATCGAATGTTGGAATTGTTTAACTTTCTTTTCATTTGTACAGAGGGTCACAGCTGGGAGTGTGCCTTATATCTCAGAGGAGACTTGGGCCTTGGACTCTTCAGCAGTGCTGAAACTGTTAGGACTCTGGCAACTCTCAGAGCTGGACTAAATGCCTTTTGCATAAAGGGATATGCATGATTCTTTGAGGGGTAAGGGGTGGAATGTTATGGTTTGTGTCTGGATGTCCCCTCAAAGCCTCATGCAGTCATGGGGGCAGGATTGTAGAGTTCATGATTGATTCACGGTCCAATGCTGGGCTTGTGGGTATGAGTGCTACACCCACCCTGGGGCGGGTAGTCTGCATGCAGTATAAGGGAGGGAAAGAGGCTTGCTCTCTTGCTCCTACCTTTTTGCTATTGTTAATTTTGCTGTTTTCCACCACCATGAACTGTTGCCCCCTGCCATGTGCCACTCTGCCTTGGAGCCAGCTGAGTATGGACTGAAACCTCCACAAATTGTAAACTAAGTAAACCTTTCCTCACTTAATTTTGGGCATCAGGTTTTTTGTCTCAGTAACAAGAAAAAAGTAACCAAGACAGTTGCCAATAACATTTCCAAAGGGAGTAAAAAATCTTGTATCATGGGAATCTGTGTGCTAGTCAGCTTTTTGCCTGTGACAAAGTGCCTGAAGAGGGCAGCTTTAAGGAGGAAAGATTTATCTTGGTTCATTTTTCAAAAGTTTAAAAGTATGGTTAGGTTTTTGCATTGCTGTGGATATAGGGTGAAGCAAAACGTCAAGATGGAAGGGTGTGGCAACACAAAGCTGCTTACCTCATGACAGCAAGGAGCAGATAGGGGATAGAGACCAAAAGAAAGTGGTTGAGGACCAAATATAGTCCCCATGGTCCCACCCCCATGATCCACTCCCTACAAATAGGCCCTACTTCTTGTTTCTATCATTTCCCAATATTCTCATCAAATTATGATTTCATCAATGGATTAATTGACTGATGAAGTTTGAGCCCTCATGATTCAATCACTTTCCAAGAGCCTTCAGCGATCAAGCCTTTAACAAGATAAGCTTTTTGGAGGATATATCATAACCAATCTAGAACAATCTGTGACACAGGAGCATGTTATCTGTAAAATGGGAAGTAGGAATAACAATTGAGTGGAGAACATCCTAAAGTGAAGTAAACTAATGATTCAGGTTAAAGGAAGTAGTAAACGATTAAATTAGAAATGGTAACAGTAAAAACTGGGCTCAAATATCATTGTATCAAGATTAACCCTGTTCCTATTAGCCATCAGTCTAAATAATAAAGAAAAAGGAAAAAAAATTACAGAGCAGGGTATTGTCAGGGACCCCTGCAGTGAGTCCCCAGATTCCTGCAAGGTATTATGGTGCACAGCAAAAAGGAAGAGTGAGAGACAAATAGCAATGCAATGGGGATCTGGGATGGCCAGTATTCATGGGGAACAAAAGGCCAGCAGACAGCTAGAACCTCAGTATTTATTGATCACATTTACA
The DNA here is from genome assembly GCA_028451465.1 of Erethizon dorsatum. Lineage (NCBI taxonomy): Eukaryota > Metazoa > Chordata > Mammalia > Rodentia > Erethizontidae > Erethizon > Erethizon dorsatum. Next base: position 29,616,593 of record CM051834.1, read on the forward strand.
CTGAGGAAAATGATAAGGGATTATCAGATGATTCAGAGGGTGGTAGTGGTTTTATGCTGAGAAGAATCTCATGTATGAGGATCACTTCAGATGACTCAGAGGGCTGCAGTGATCTTAAACTAATGAAGGTCTTATGTTGATGAGGACTGGGAGAGGGGGAATGGCAGGTTAATAAGAAGTTTGTCCTTTCCCTCAGATGAAACCTTTTCATTATTACTACTTGTTCTCTAGGAACCAGTGTCTTCAGCTGACGTAGTCATGCCCTGGGTTGTCACAACATCACAGGACCATTGCAGCCTTAACTGTGACCAGAGGCACATGGAGTTATGTTTCTGCATACCACAGCCAGCTTGAATGGCAAGATATTAGGCCTCGGACAAGCCCTAATCACAATTTAATTATGAAATGATTTTTCCCAAAACTTATATAGAATGACCCTCAACAGGATATGTTTAGTAGTAGAATATAGAAACTGGAAACATCAGAATCTATCTGACTACTACCTCTACATGACTTTAGATTGAAAAATTTCTCTGCTCTGCCTCTCTTGTCACCACCCCAGCTTAAATTTTACACCTCCTCTTTGTTAGACATAATTCATTACCTTCCTAACCAGCCTCTTTGCTTCCTGGTTTTTCCTCATCCAAAACATTTTCAACAATTTCATGCAAGCTGACTTTCTAAATATGATTATGTCACCCTTTCTTTCAAAAAACATTGTGTCACCCCTCTTTAGGAGTAAAAATATCCAATTCCCTTAATTTGATATTCAAAGATTTGTAATTCATTTTAAACCTGCATTTTTGTCTTAATCTCAAGATTTATCCTTCGATATCTTGACATGCTGAGCTTGCAGATTCTCTCCAAATTCTCATTTATTCCTTCTCATCTTTTCCTAATCTTTTCCATCTATCTGAATTGTCCTTCTGTTTCTCTGATGGATGAATTATACATCACCTATCCCTCACTAACTGCTACCATACAGATCCTCAGGGAAGACTATCTAGAAGAAATGCCACCGAATACATAAAACTAATTCTAGTAGTACAGTAATACAGTCTGAAGAATATTTTCTAGTGATTTTATTGGAATCCCATTGTCTAGTTATGTGCCTGACAAATCAACAAATATATTTAAAAGATTTTTGAATTAGTGAGAGCTTTCTGTCACATTGTGTATAGCCATTAGCATTTGAGCACAGGATTAGTAGATGCACAATCACTGTTGTGAAACTCAAGCTGCATATGGGGTTAGATCCACTTAGAGAGCCCAGATGTTTCTGAGAGGCAGGTTAAAATGTGAATGGGGTCTCTTGGACTGGTTCTGCCAGAGGAGAGGTCAGGAAAAGTCAGGTTAGATTCTGGAAGGCTTTTAAAGGATTCTGTTTCTCCATTTGTACAAACATACCACAAAGTGTCCACAGATATAGAAACTTTGGGGATTATAAGGAGACAACTATATCACAGTTACATAGTGATTTCATAAACCCCACCAAGGGGGGGACATCATTTGGAATCTCAAAATGAGACACTGCAGGTAATAGAACCTAAAATTGAGAATTTTGGCCAAGAATGATGGTTGAAATAAAGTGGAAGTCTGTGTATAAGAAAACAAAAGCATTTTTTCCTGCAAATTAGACAGATTCCAGTCAGAAAAAAAGTGCTTTAACTCCATCTGTCCTGTGTGTCCCTAGGCTTTCTCTGCCTTGGTGCATGTTGGAATTTCTTCAGGGAGTCATGATTAATTTTAATGATTAATACAAAATAAAAGGAAAGAATCTAGGTGTGCTGGCACATAACTGTAATCCCAGTATTCTGGGAGGCTGAGGCAGGAGGTTGCCAAGTCCCAGCCCAGTCTGGGCAATTTAATAATCCTTGTAAGACCCTATCTCAAAATAAAAAATTTAAAATAGGTCTGGGGATGTAGCTCAATCTTCTATACTGAAGAAAAAAATACACATATTTGAAATAAAAGCTTCTTTCATTTCTCCTTACCAGAGAAAACCTTTAAAAGATCTAAAATCATTAAAATATTTTGTGAATAATTTTTATTTTCTTCAAAACATAAGAGTATTTTACATTCAAGAAGAAAATGTCAATGAACAGAGTAAGCTTGGAATTTTAGAACAGAGAGTAAATATTGAAAATTAATTTAAACCTCTTATTTTACAGATGATAATTTTGCTAGATAGGAAAAATATTTTCCTTAGGCAGCTAGAGATATCAGAGAAGGATCTTGAACCTATGACTCTTGTCCTTTTACATAACATAATTTCATCGAGAATTGTTTAATTCATTGTAGTAGGGTTTTACAAATTATGGCCCATCAGCCAAATGAAGCTTGCTGTCTGTTTTGATGATGTTTATTGGAACACAGCTTTGTTCATTTATTTGCAATTTTTCCAGGGGGGCTTTTATGTGACAATGACAGAGATAAGTAATATAACAGAGACCATATAGCCCTGGGAGCCAAAAATATTTCCTGTCTGAATCTTAACAAAAATGTTTGCCATTCTCCTATCTGAACCATCACACACTCTTGTAACAAATAACCTTGTGCACATTCCTCAGTCTGCTTCCATTTTATTTTCCTTGAAAATATCACTTTTGTGCACCACTCAAAGTTTCCTGATAGAACATGTACCATCAGAAATGTCCTCACATTGCAGCAAATATCTTCCTGCATTATGTGACATTATTCATTTTTTATTTAAAAATAAATTTTCTAAAGGAAATTGTTTTGAAGCCTTTATCAGGAGCCACAACATATATTGTAAGTTGGAAAACAACTGAACATTGTAGACTTCATTACTATTGAGTCTTGTTTACACAGCTGCCCCAAGAATAATTCAGGGTGTATTGCACAGGCTGACTTCAAAATTTTGCAAAGATGCTGCAAGCAAAGGCAAACATCTTTAGTGTTTTATAACTTTGCATTTATGTCTGATTAGCTTTGTGGTCATATTTCACAAAAACAAGTTTTATCTTTGTGATGAAAATTTTGTCTGAGGGTCCTCTGCTAACGATTTCTTCATTTTATAAGTTGATAAAACTGAGCACATTGTCTAGTCCATCAAAATGATGCTGTCATAGAAAACAAAAAAATTAGAAATAAGACCTAACTAGATACTTTCAAAGAGTAGAAAAACAATCATACTTAACTGGTTAGCTTTCATTTGGAGAAAAAATGAGAGCATGAAATTAATGATAATGATCAGATAGCAGGAAATGTTGGAATTAAGAAACAAAATCATCTTCTCAGACTGTAGAGATAAACATGAGGACAAGCAAAATACTGTGGAAAATATTAAGCAGAATGATGTTACAGGAGAAACTGAAAAAGATTGTGTCTGTGAACTTCACACCCAGGTGACATTAGACTAGAAGAAAATGGCAAACTAAACTGTAGCCTCACAAGAGTGGGAAGAATACTTGATGTTCAGAACTATATTGAGGAGTCAGCGGTCATTGAAAATACTATTGTTAGTCTCTGTTGGATCTGCTTTGAAATTACTGAGGATAAAAGCAGAAGAACAACCTAAATGTATACATGTAGCAACAAGAAAATTCTTCCTGGAAAATGCAACTTTGAGCATGACACGATAGGCATTGGCGGCTCCTCTTTTATGAAAAATGTTTCAGCAGAGCATGGCTAGCAAAATCATTCACAGAAATAGGATCAAGAAGTAATGACAGGCCGGTGAGATGGCTCAGCGGCGTAAGCGCCTGCCTTGCAAGCGCGAGGGCCCGAGTTCGACTCCCGGAACCCACATACGAAAAAGGGGCCGGTGATATCGCTCAGTGGCACGGGTGCCTGTTGGCGCGCGAGGTCCTGAGGTCGTCCCCCTGGTACCCACAAAAAAAAAAAAAAAAAAAAAGAAGTAATGACAATAAATTTTATCAAATATGTCCGTATTTTATCTCTGGAGCTGGTAACCTAGGCAGATTCCACCAACTGATGACACCCGATGAGGTGCAACTCAGAGTCACATACTGGAGAGACTGCCTGGTCACAAAAGCATCCTGTAACAGAGGCCTAGGAAATTCTTACCATCGGTCATGTCTGAAAGTAATTAAACATGAGGTTACATCAATAAAAGATTCCTGGGCCGGTGAGATGGCTCAGCGGTGTAAGCGCCTGCCTGCCAAGTGTGAGGTCATGAGGTCGACCCCCAGTACCCACAAAAAAAAAAAAAATGATTCCTTGGTTTAGAGCTGTGAAATAATCTGTAATTGGTCTAGGATGTCCAAAACCTTTCTTTATTATTCCATTATATATTATAATTAAAAATTTCTTCGAATATACTTGGAAATTATCTCTTTGTTAGTACCTCTGTCAGTGTTCCTGAGGCTTGGTTTGGGCCCCTGACTACTTTGGAGTAAAGTTTCGCCTTTCCTCTTCACACACTGGGCTACAGCACATCTTGATTGCTTCATCTTTTATGAAAGCATTAATTTCCTTTTTACTCAAACTTACAGATACTTTCCCAGCTCCTTGTAGTTATTTGGTTTCCTATTGCTGAATACAATACAAGACATTCACACGTTAAAGGAAGACAGGTTTACTCTGGATTATATATAAGGGGATTCAATCCAAGTTCAGCTGACTCCAAGGCAGGAACATCATGGTAGAAAGTAATGTTGAAGAATAGCTGTTCAGTTCATGGCAGCCAGTAAGCAGGGCAGAAGAGTGTCAGAGACGAAAAGAAAAAGGATCGGATAGCTCTCAGAGCTATACGTCCATGACCCACCCAAAAACACCCAGAAGTGTGCACTATCAATCTTCTGGACAGATCTAAAATCCAATCAAGTTGATATTCCACCCTAACTGCCATATTCCACCCCTTTTCAACTTGATAAAAACACATCTCCTTAAATCATACTCAATCTCCAAATAAAGAGAATAACAAGTTTATAATTCTGCCTAACACAATACAACTATCCTTTGTGCAACCCAAAATGTAACAATCCCTTTCCCAAAGTCTCAAAAGTTTCAGCATTTTTCAAAAGTGCAAGTGAAAATATCTTCTGAGATGGAATGCAAACTCTTAGCAGTGAACCCATGTAAAACTTAAAAACAAGTTACTTAATCCCAAAGTACAGCAGCACAGGGTAAACATACCAGAAAAAGAAATGGAATTATAAAAAAGAAATGGAGCAAAGGAAAACTGAAACCTAGCAGGGCAAACATTATATCCTGTAGTTCCATAACCAGAGTCTGGGGCACATGGCTGTGATGTGAGTTTCAGGGGGCTTTGGTGACCTTGTTGGTTGCATCATTCATGGCTTTTCTCTTCCGCTTCCATTGCTTACAGCCTGCATCTTTCCTCAGCAAATGTACTTTTTAGGCATCTCTGACTTCCTGGGTTCTCCTTTGCACCTTTAGCTTTATTCCAATAGCTTCATACATCAGCCTTTCTGGGACTCCTTGCCTGGCCTTCCCAGGAGGCTTTCCTTTTATATCTGGGCAAAAGCCTCTTTAAAGCCCATAACTCTTGTGTTCTGCATTCTGGTAAAAGCATTATCACTTGGATGATGCCCTGGTCAGTTCTCTGTACAAGCAGTAGTAGCCATGTCCCCTAGGACCATTGCTGTTTCAGCCTCTGGTTGGCTGAGCAGAGTGATATGAATCCAGAGAATAAATTCCCTAGAGGATCTTTCTCCAGTAGGAGGAACAGAGGCTTCTTTTTCAAATGAAAGCTTCACAATTTTGGACCCTTGAGCCTACAATGGGTGTTGATTTCTGAGATGCTAATCTTTTTAGCAACAAGCCCTCTTTTGCTATCAACTTTACACATGGTACCATTTAGGCAAATATTTAAGTTTTTCAGTTTTTTCTGCTTTGCTTTTTGCCCCAAGTTCTCACTATGAATCTGGCTTAAAGTAGCCATCAGCACTGGTGCTACAACATGAATGATTGTTCTTGAAATTTCCTCTACCAGATTACTTCATCCACTGCCCTTAATCTAAATTTCCTGCAAAGTCTCAGGACATTGGCAAAGTTAAGACAAATTTTCTGCCAGAATGTAACATATACAGTGTCTAGTCCATCTGACAATTCAGCCCTTATGTCCAAATAAGACCTCTTGAGCCTGACCTTTACTGACTGAATTCCCATCACCATTCTGGTTTTCTGAGCTCTTAATATACCCACAAATCAGGTTCTTCTTACAGTATTCCAGGGCCTGTCTACCCAGCATCTCCCAACCTTTCTAAATTCCTCACTCCACCTAGTTCCAAAGGAGTTTATATCATATGAGCATGTACATTCACAGAAATAATCCCAGTCCTTTGGTACCAGTTTTCTTATTTGGGAGCTTTCTCATTGCTGGATCAGATAACCAACAACAACAAATTTAAGGAGAAGAACTTTAATTTAGCTTGGTTTTTATGGAAGATTCAGTCCATGCTCAGTTGGCTCCAAGGCAGAAACATCGTGACAAATTGTGTAGTAGAACAAAGCTCCTCAGTTCATATTGGCTAGAAAAGAGAACAGAGGAATGGTGTCAGAGAGGAAGGGTGAACTAACAATAGAATCCAAGGCTACTCCTTCATAACCTTCCTAGACACACTCAGAAATGTGCTTCACCAATCCCCCAGGTGGATCCCAAGGCCAAGCATGTCGCCACACTAACCTAATTGACACACTCCTTATCATACCTTAATTTGATTGACAGAAGTCTCCAGCCATCAAGCTGATGTTGCTCAAAGATACTTTTCATAAGTAGTTATCCCTTGCCTTAGTCTTTCTGTTTAGTTCTTGTATTAGGACAAGTGTTACGATTTTATTTTATATTATTTTTGATAGAATATTTTTTATTTATTTAAGAATGAATTTAAAAATGGCTTACTCCATCTTTATCTAAAAATTTGATTTCCTTTTAACTCTGGACAAATTGTAGACAAAAAGTATAAAATAGCATTAGTAATTTTTAGGTGGTAACTTCTAATTTCCAAAATTAATTCTGGAAAGTTTTATTTTAAACCACAAAAGTAGCCAGGTGTGGTGGCACATGCCTATAATCCCAGCACTTGGGAAGCTGAGAGAGGACTTCCATGAGCTCAGTGCCAGCCTGGGCTACATGATGAGTTCAAGGCCATTAGCAAGATCCTGTCTGAAGAACAAGCCAAACCAAAAAACAAACAAACCAACCCACCAACAAAGCACAAAAGTTTGGTTTGTTAACTTTATAGTATTGATGGCTTTTGATTTAGTCTTTTGCTTTACTCCACCCCCTCTGCATCATAGCTTTGTTAAAACAGGTGAAAAACGATCTTTCAAAAGATCATTTTACTATGATAAAGTCAAATTTTAAAAAATGACATTTAAAAATTGTACACTTATTTTCTTAAAATAAAATGAAACAAAAAAATAAAGATTGTGATCTATAGTTCATTTCTCTTTTTTTTTTTTTTTTTTTTTTGTGGGTACCGGGGGGTCGACCTCAGGACCTCGTGCGCCAATAGGCGCCCGTGTCGCTGAGCGATATCACCGGCCCCTTTTCCGTATGTGGGATCCGGGAGTCAAACTCGGGCCCTCGCGCTTGCAAGGCAGGTGCTTATGCCACTGAGCCATCTCACCGGCCCTATAGTTCATTTCTCTAACAGGTTTGATTCCATATCTAGAATCTCTAGGTGTCCTCATGGCTGAGTCAGTAGTGTCATAACAAGGCCTTGTGTACATATACCTTTCCTCATAGCTTTAGTTGTCCATGAGGAAAATCATGTATGAATATATATATTTCAGCATTATCTATGTGATCCCTATTTAGATGCTTTCTTAAGTTCCCATCACTAGGAGAATGGGTAGGTAAAATGTGTGGATTGAATACCATGAAGCCAAGTCAAGATTTAGAAGTAGCTGGGCCAGTAAGATGGCTCAGCGGTGTAAGTGCCTACCTGGCAAGCGTGAGGGCCCGAGTTTGACTCCCGGAACCCACATATGAAAAAAGGGCCATTGATATCACTCAGCGGCACGGGCGCCTGCTGGCACACGAGGTCCTGAGGTCGACCCCCAGTACCTACAAAAAAAAAAAAAAGAGAATTAGAAGTAGCTAAGTAGATTTACAATTTTAAAATGAAATCAGTATCTTTTCTTCTAGCCACATTTGAAAAATTTATTAGCTTATATATAATTTAGAATGAAGAATCAAAAAATAAATGACAAAACAGAAACAGTAAAAAAGAGTAATATAGGAATTAAATAATCTTTTTTGAATGTCTGAAATACCCCTGCAATTTGCTAAAAAAAAAAGAAAAACCCTCTTAATATTGCCAAAGGGAAATGAATCTTGCATTTTCAGTAACATACAATGTGAAAAATTATAGCACAACCAGTGTTATAACAAAATTTCATATATAATCTCCAGATTTTTATTTGCACAAAGAAATACTTTTTTTTTTTTTTTGGTCCTGGGAATTGAACTCAGGATCTTCTGCTTGCCAGGTAGGTGCTTGTGCAGCAGAGCTATATTCCCAGTCCCTGAAATACTTTTTTGTTAATTAAATTCAAATTCTACTTATTCTCTGTACAATGTAGGCTTTTGGCAGTTGCAACATGTGATGTAGTGAGCCTTGAGTTCCGTAAGGTGGTATCAATCTCCCAGAATGAGTAGGACACTACTAATATTTCAGATGACCTTGGACCTTAACAGTTCGCTTATTCCTTCAGTTGTTTTATGCAAAGGAGGAATTCAAAGATACTTTTAAAAGTTCCTTCAGATCTAATATCTACTGACTTACAAAAGGAAAATCTCAACCAAATCCAAATCTGTGTTCTTCTAAAGATCCTAAAGTTCAACAGACAAGTGAAGCTTGTCTTAATCTCTAGTCTCCCTCCAAGTGCAAACTTGAGCTTGAAGTCGTGCAGAAAACTCTTGTGTTTCTGGGATTTTTGAAATTTCAATTTTTAAGTTATAGTCAATCATGTCAGGTGGATAGTCATTTTCTTATTTTTTTTATACAATGAGGAAAGGGGGGATGGAGAAGCACATGAGATAGCAAATATTTGACTTTTTCTGTTTACATGTTAAATCTTACTCAAAAACAAATATAATGAAGACAAAATAATGCTCTTTAAATTGTTTCTGCATGAATATCGAAATCTTTTAGAATGCATGATTAAAAAATGAAATAATAAGGTTGAATATATATTTCTTGTATGAGAAACCCAATATAGAAAGAGCAAAATAACAAGAAGTAAAGAAATAAGTCTTTCTCAAAGGAGAAGGGAGATGAACAGATGGGGATAATGAAAAAAGGAATTAAAATATTTTACGTACATGCAACAAAACCACACAAGGAAAGGAAACTGTACTACAGACATATTTTTTTCTTTTTTTTTTTTTTTTTTGAGACAGAGTTTCACTATGTAATTCAGGCAGGCCATGAACTCCCTTTGTAGCCCAGGCTGGCCTCAAACCTGCAGTGATCCTCCTGCCTCAGCCTCCCAAGTGCTGGGATTATGGACATGTGCAACACACCTGGCTCAAACATGTTCAAATAAAGAAAAGTATCTGAAAAAATGAAATAATAAAATAACATGTTGAACTGTTTAATTCTCATAGGATGAAGAGGGTAATTAAATTAATTTCTTAATACTAAATAAAGGGGACAAATGAAAAAATAAACTCAATTTAACATCTACTTATTAATGATTCTTAAATTTACCCACTTGATAATAAATGTCAACTAGGTTATATAATTAGAAAAACAAAAGTGATTTTATTCTATATATCATTAGAACAACATGCACTATGTACTACCAATATAAATGCTTGTATATTCCCAACTATTATTTCAAAAGGCCATTTTACAGAACACTGTTACAATTAAATATGAAGAAACCTGCTCAGTTTTCAACTTCTAGTACTAGTTATCTCTGAAGGGGTTCTTGTAATATGAGAAATAATGACCCAATATTCCAATAAAGGCAAGCCTTAAGCAATTTCTTTAGCTCTGCTTTTCACTGGCTTGGTGACAGAGTTAAGTCATTTAATATCCTTACATGTAGAATGGAAATTTACTCCCTATTCTTACTTTAGAGAAATGTTAGGAGGATTAATTGGATAATGAATCTCAAGGCTCCTAGGCTCAGTAAAGAAAGACACAATACAATGCATTATTTGCCAGTGAAAGAAGACAATGAAAAAGCTCTTTCTCTACTAATCAAAATTATTCCTACCAAGAAAGTGAGTGCTAGCAAGTAAATTAAGATTGTTTTTGATAGAGTTTCTAGTCTCACATATCCTAGGGCAGCAAACAAGAAAATAAACACAGTATTCAGACAATTTGAATGTATTCCTCCCATTAAGAAAATGGGACCACCTCAAAGCCATAATGGAAACAATTTCATAAAGTCATCAAAACAAAAACTTTGTGATAGTTAGACCAAACCTAAATGAGACACACATTCAATAAAAAAATAGTAGTAATTGAGATGAGGTTTCATTCTTGCATTACATTTCCACTATTGTCTTAGAAAAAAAACACTATGACAAAAGATTTCAAAAATAATGCAATGAAGACTATCCCGTGTGGTAGTAGGTATAAAATATATTTCCCAAAATTCATGAAACATGCAAAACCTATGAATGTCCATAAAAATGATGGGAACATGGGATTGTTGAAGTAGAAATATATTGAGAGTAAGATCACCTGAGGTTGCCTTAATCTTTTAAATTCTCTCTTTAGGGATTTTGTTTTAAATCTAATAATAAATATTTGTTTTACCTCTAATAGTAATAGTAACTATTATTATTATTATTTGCAGTAAGAGGTCTAGATTATAACCAAGCTGTTTGCAGTTAAATTATAGTATGCTTCTAATTTGCATCTGAAATTTGGAAATTCAACTATAGGCATTCTCCTGTCCAACAGAAAATGAAAGTAACTCTACCTCTGGTCCAACTATGAAATTTCCCAAGTGTGACAGGTTGATTTTTGAGACTCAAGTGGGTGAGGAAGGTTCAGGGACTTTCTAATTCAGAATTGTGGTCCATTCAGACTTAAATTGACTTTAAAGACTTTGTATGTGAGATCAAGTTTGAAGCAAGATTTCTGAAACTGTCCTATAAAACCAGCTACAAACTCTCATCTTGACAATCTTTACAAGTAGTCACTGAAAATATTTAATTAATACATTAAAAATTACAGTTTTATAACCCAATATTGTCTAACTTTATCTTCAAGAAAGTAATTTGGTTTATGAATGTGAAGCATTATCGATCATTTCCCAACCTCCTTGTTGGTAGTAACTGCTAGCACTGTGGTTAGTCAAGGTTCCTCTTTCATTCTGTTATTACATTGTAGCAATTATCTTAGCCTTTCAATTATAAATGGTAATAAAATTATCTTATTTCTTCAGCTTTTTCTTAGACAAGTAATTAATTTAGTTTTTGACACTGTTATGGTTTAGTTGTGAAATGTCTCCCTAAAATCTTATGTGTTCTCAAACAAGAATTTTGGAAGGTGATTGGATCATGGGAGCACCATATTCATTAGTGGATTAATCCATTGATAAATTCATGGCTGAATGTGCTGTTTGTAGGTGTGGCCTGTTAGGAAGAGGCGGCCTCTGGGAGTATTATTTTCTGGCTCCCATGGGTTGAGTAGCTTCCTTCCACCATGTCCTTCCATGAAGCCATTTCTGCTGTGTAGTCAGCTGGCCTTGAACTGAACCCACTAAAACCATGAGCTAAAACAAACCTCTGTTCTTTAAATTGTGGGTGTTGGGTAAGAAGTGATGGGAAAACGAATAATATGGAAAAGTCACATATTAAATATATTCTCACAGACCAAAAATAACATAAATATTTAATAAAATCCTATTATTTATCAATGCTTAATATATATTTTAATTGAAATACAAGTTCATGAACTAGTCAGCATCAAATAATTATTATTATTTTTTTTTGTGGGTACCGGGGGTCGACCTCAGGACCTCACACGCCAGCAAGTGCCCGTGCCGCTGAGCGATATCGCCAGCACTTTTTTCATATGTGGGTTCCGGGAGTCGAACTAGGGCCCTTGCACTTGCCAGGCAGGCGCTTATGCTGCTGAGCCATCTCACCGGCCCATCATCAAATAATTATAATACGTATTTTTAAAGGTTGATTGTCCATGGTAACTTTTCTTATATTATGTGTAATTTCTTATTTATATTTGTTAAGCAACTAAATGTCATTTAAAAATTTTCAGAGTGTAACTGATGAAACAGAGAAAGGTTTTGAATTAATTTGGTAATATCAGTTTTATTTTATATGGATTGAGGTAAAATTTTCCTGTTTTCTCAATTAATATTTCAAACTACTTGAAAAAATAATGAAGAGGGAGACACTTAGTGTAAATGCTGATTTTAAGTTAAGGATTATTTTTAAAGACATTAGTGGGTCTTATTTTAAAATTATCTACTATTTCCAAATAAACTGATATCTTTTTAATTGTCTTTTTAATATTCCTGGAAATGTGTGCGTCTTCCAGAGACTAAATTTTGTTGCTTTGAAAAATCTGCCACAAGGTGGCAGTCAAGAAAAGTCTTTTAAATTTATTCTTGAAACCTTAACTGCTGAAGGCTCCAAGTCAGGTTTCTTGAAGCGTTACCACACAGTTGACATGTCAGTGGCCAAATCAGTACATAATAATTGACGTCTTCCCTAATTAAAAATCATAATTACTCATATAGGGAAAGGAGCAGGCTATGAAACCAAATGCTCTGGAACTAAGTCAGAACTCTTAGATGGATATCTTGACTCAAAAAATGTAACCTAACTATATTAACATCTTGTCAATCACATTAACTCTTCGTGTCAAGACATTTTTTTTTCCTCATACCAACCTAGCAATGAATTTCATCTAGTGATGAAAAATAGCTATCTATCTCCAGCTGCCTCCAGGATTCTACAAATAAGTAATGCTGAAAAAAAAGCTTTTGGCTTAAATCAAGTCGATTCCACTTACCTCATCTAAACTTCTATCCCAGTGATCAACCAGATAAGAGCACCGTGTTGAACACAGTGGACTATACACATATAAGCAGAAAAGTCCTTGGTCTTAAGGAAACAAACAAAGCAGGACACAATGGATTTTTTTCACGAATAAAAATGAAAATGTTGGGCTGGTGATACAGCTCAGGGGCACAAGCGCCTGCCTGGCAAGCGCGAGGTCCTGAGTTTGGTTCCCGGTACCCATTTATAAAAAAAAAAAAAAAAAAAAAAAGTTCATGTTTGGTAATACATAGAATATCTAAATTTGTCAGATTAATGAGAAATAACCTTCATAATTTATATGTATTATTGCTAAAATAATGCCTAGTTAGTTTAGGAATGACTGATTAAGAAGTACATACATTCTCTGTTCCATGTTTATCATACATCTCCTCATTCAATGAAATTACGACTATTTTTATATTTTGAGAGTAAGATTCTTTAACAGTAAAATTGGTATATATTAATATTACTTACATACAGAAAACTAATTATACATTTATTAGTCCTAGCAAAATGCCTACTAGTAGGTGTCACCATATGAATAACTAGTATTAAAGAATATTTGCTGAGTTTCTGGTACATAATCTCATTTGATCATCTATTATCTCTATTCTTCTTATTAGAAAATTGAGACTGAAAGTGTATTTGATTTTCCTAATGCCATAGAATTTACAAAAGATAGGGATAGGGTTCCAGCCTAAGCCTACTTGACCCCAGTCTAGAGTCTTAGCTATTTCATAAAAATGCTTTTTACGTGACTTTGTCCAACTCTTTTCTTCTTTTCTTTTTGCTAAAGCAAACTATTCTTGAGACAAGCTAAGCCCTTTTAACTTTAATATAAGAGATCTCATGTAATTAGGTTTTATAATTCACATTTCTTTTTTGAATGAGAAACTAAATTCGGGTCCTGAAACTATTAGTGGACAATATTTATCTGAAAATGGAAACCATGTTTTCCTTCTAATTTTTTCGTAGGTATGTATGCCTTGCAAATAGTGGGCATGTGCTCAGGGTTTGTTTACATATTTGTGTATTCTAAAGATATTTAGTAATGCAAATCAATGATTGGGTAAGTAATAAATATCTTCAAGGGTATGTGTTTTTATATTATAGCCTATTTTCTTTACTAATTTAAAGTCTCACTGTACTTTCTAAAGAAATAACTTTTAAGCATACAGTTGAAATTCTAATTTACAAATAAAATGAAAGGCTAGAAATAACAAGTGTCAAATTTTTATATCAAATTATCAACTAAGAACTTCTCTGAATAATTGTTTTGTTTTAAGGATGCCAGGAAAAACTATAATACATGAATGTCAATATTTACCCAGACAACATCTGCTATAATTGATAAATTCTTTTTTATGTGTAATCATTTTATTCTTTTTCATTTCTTTTCTTTTCCATTTAACATTTATAGAAATGGCTTCTATTAGTATTATTTTGAAAGCAGTTTTTCTAATAATGCAGACATTCTTAGCTATGGACTGGTAAGGTTATCCTAAGAAGTCCTCAACCAGAGGTGATTTAGGTCATGAAGGGGATATATGACAGTGTCTAGACACACTTTCGATTGTCATGGTAGGGGAAGGTAAAGCTCCTGGCACCTAGCAGAAAGAGGTCAGCTATACTGCTAAATGACCTCCAGCTCACAAGGTAGCCTCTCTTCATAAAGAATGCCCAGAGCACTGAGGCTGAGAAGCCATTGCTATTTTCAATCTTTATATTCAAATATAGAAATGCACATCCTTCAGAAATGCAGTGCATGGATTTCTTTATATTCTTAAAGGTTCCTTGATATCAAAAAAGAAAACATTCATGATTTACTATCAATTCACATTTTATTTAATTTAGTTTATTTGCACCAAAGAGTTAATAAATAATTAGGGAAATATTATAAACAAAATTGCTATTAAAATAGAGCAAGATATTAATGATAGAGGAACTGTGTCCAGGGTCAGAGGACATATGAGCACTCTCTACTTTCTGCTCGATTTTCCTGTAAACTGAAAACTTCTCCAAAAATAAATTCTATTAATTTTTAAAATGTAGTATGCTATATGCAATAACAGCAATGAGACAAGCATGGGCCAGACAGGAGGTGTTGTCTTAGTACTTGAGCAGCACCATAGGAAGGAGACATATTTTCAGGCAGAGAGAAAAGCCCAGTGACATGCTCTTCTATATGAATAATGCCTTTGAAATTGAACATTTTCTGGGGAATTTTCACTGATGTAATTAACAAGAACTTTAAAGCAGGGGATTCTTGGCACCAGAGCAATCTGCTTTTTTTCTAATTTCTGAGCTAGATTGATCTTATATTCTTTTTCCAGTGCACATTTAAAATTCACATGTTCTCTTACCCATATCTCTTTTTTTATAACTACTATGCATATTATTTTTCTATTTTTATTATTCTAAATGCAAGACTTTCTATTTTTGTTTCTATTTTTTTTCCTTTGCTTTTCTTTGCTTTCTCCATTTATAACACTGCTTCGTAATTGTCTTTTTGTATCTGTAGGCTTTTTTCGTAGGACCCCACACAAATACCAAAGTCTACAGATGCTCAAATCACTTATATAAAATGATGTGGTATTTGAATATAACTGTGTACATCCTCTTGTTTACTTTAAATCATCTTTAAAAAATAATCTAATACTTAATGCAATGTAAATGCTATGTCAATAGTTATTAACTACATTGTTTAGGTAATAATAACAAGAAATATACCTACACATATTCATTATAGACACAGGATTTTTTTGAGTATGTTTAACCTATGATTGGTTGAATGAAGGGAGGTAGAGCCTATGGAAGCAAAATATAGATGTTCAGAGGATGGATTGGTCTCCAATTCCAGAAGTAGGTGTAATAAATTTTAAAGATTCTAAAACTTCCCACATACTCTCTTATTTATCTTCAATAAATGAAAAAGTCTTCTTAGAATCCATCTTTGGAGGATCTTCCCACCCTGTATTACCAAAGAAAAACCTAGGACAAGTAATTCAAATCTGCTGGATTTAGCTTCTACTGACTTCACCTTCATGGACTGGCAGATCCTTCCATGGCCGTTGGTGTGTTTGGGACTGAGATTTTTATCACTGGAGTGAGAGCGTTCATAATTCATAGATTGGACTAACAAAGCAGGCTTTCAGGCAGTGTTGGTTCCAGCCCATCCAGCCACTTTCATAGGGAAAAGTTGTCCTATTTACATCCTAAACTTATCCCTTGAAGCTCAACACAGGAGTTTGGGACAAGTTCCAAATAGTGATACAGCCTCCCACCCTTGCCTTAAATTACTTAATTCAGGTGTTTTGGGGAAGTATATTTGATAACAAAAATTCAGCCCAATCCAGAAAACCTCTCCATAAGATTAGAAAAGTAATAGAATTTTTTAGTGAATAAGCTTTAAAGCAGAATGTGATATATATCACAATCTGCTAAAGAGATAACTAAGAAAGAGGCAGAGAAAAAGTTTCAAATTTTCTAAAATAAATGTTCTAAAATATTCTGTGTGTGTGTGTGTTTGTGTGTGTGTGAGTGATGGGGGAAACCTTTCCATTTTTGCATTTCTGTGCCAGGAAAAGTTAATTGCTTTTTATTTCAATTTATTTTATTTTACAGCATAAAATTCATGTATAATTTGAAAATGTGTATAATGCTTTTGAGAGATTATTTCCTTAGTTCAAAAGTTATTTCAATAGATACACTTTTTTATTTATAATTATTAATCACATGCAAATTTGGCAAATCTTTAGCCTATTTGTAAAGATTTCTATCAGCTATATCATGTTCCTTTCTTCATTTAATCTAAGGAGTCATTACAAAAGTATTTAGAACAAAGCTTATATTAAACACTTTAGATGGAAAAGAAAACAATATTTAAATGTATTTTTAAACCTGAAAAAAGAAGGAAGAAGTCAAATAGTTTTAAAAGAAATGTAGACTCTGTCCCTATACGTATACTGCTCTTAAAATGTTTTTGTTATTGTTGCTTTTTGATTAAATGTTCCTCCATGAAAGCAGTCTTTAAGTGCTTATTCCTCAGAATATGGTCCATGGAGATACGAAATTGATATTACCTAGAATACTTATATTAGAAATAAATATCTAAGTACCTCCTAGTCTACTGAATCTGAATATAATGTAAGAGACTTTCTCATACTTAAAAGTACCCCCAAATAATTACAAAATCATGACTCTTTCCTGAATAATACATCTAATTTTATACACCAATTAAATCTTTTCCCTGTCATCCAATATAAACTCTTAAAGTGCCATTAGTGCCTGCTTTAATTTCTGAGTGACATTTCTTTTCTAGTTTAGTCACACTTTCATCCTAATATTCTATAAGCTATATAAATTAGATTTTAACATTACTGTCTCCTTCTGTAAAATAAGAAAGGAAGAAAGGAGGCAAGTTAAGTGGTTTTTAAATAGACAAGAAAGAGGGAGATAGAGTGAGAGAGAGTGAGAGAGAAAGGCAAATATTAAGTAGCCCCTTTTCACAATCAGAAGTCTGTGGATCTATTCTTACCCCACTTATTTTTACTAACCCTTCCATGCCCCCCCCTTTTAAAATAAAAGACAATTTATTTGAAGGTGGGGAAAGCAGGAAAAGAGAGATGACATACATTTACTCTGGGCAGTAGTGAGAATTCAAAAGTGAATTGCTTTTTTTTTTTTTCCATGTTCCCTTTTTTCTCAGTCGGCATCTCAACAGGATTCTGTTGTTTATTTGGTGGAATGATTCACTTTCACTCCTGGGAATTCTAACTCCTCCATAATCCTGATGTTGCATGTATATATTTCCTGTAGTGTTTGATTAAATTTATCAGTGGATGTGACAATATTAGGAAACGCTGCAGAAGATCTTCGTTTGATACAGAAGAACACCCGTCTGCCTCCATTGTGTAGCAACCCTATTTCCTCTGGGTAATCCGGGTGATTCACCATAATCATTTTGCTTCTGGTAAAGTAGCATAAGAGGTCTGTAGTGACCAGGTGCCAATTCAAATTCTTATTCAGTGATTGATATTTGCATCCTTTTATAGAAAATTTCTTCTTAGCAAATAAAGATCTCCAAACCAGTAGAACCCAAAGGAACAGAAAAGGAACACTAGATTATTTTCAAGCAGGTAATTTATTTCCTAACCCAATATACATAAGAGAAATAGCATAAATTGAGCATTGTAATATTATGTAATATATGTTTTAAGTAAACATTTTAACGTCATGAAGTATCATCTGCCAGATAGTACCATAGCCAAGCCTTCATTAAACCATTTCAACATTGCTCCTAGACCAAGAGTTACAAGTTAAGAGCACAGAATCCCATGGATGTCAGTGTATTGCTTCATTGGTTTTTGTATAAATTCTATTTTTTGATAAGTGATGTTGAATAAAATAAAGAATGATAAATAAACAATAACAAAATATTTGATTCTGACAGAAGCATTGTAGTCAAGAATAACAAAATGAAATCACTCTTCCAAATTACTGCTCACTCCCTGGTGAAATGAGACCATTTTAATCAACCAACCGACATATGGCTGCAAGACTTCCCAGTTCTGGTGCCATGTGAGAGTGTCAGCACTGATACTCACGATGGGCACAGTAGGTATTCAACACTGACTAGATCCAGGTTATCCTTGGAGAAGTGAAGTTTAGCTTCTTAAGAGTTTTGTTAATATCTTCCCACATACACTTTGCTTCTTTCCTTGAATCATACTACGTGTCTTATACAAGCAACTTTTGACTTCAGATTTTATTCACAGCTCATTTCCCTTCAAAATGGTAATGAATTGCTGCTACACATTGCTCAGCTTATGTCTTGGAAAATCAATTAACACTTGATTCATGGGAAGTAGCTGAGGTCTCATGGTGGTGTGGTGTCCCATTGAAAGATATTCAGTTCCTAATGGGACATAGTAACACACTGGTGGGTTATTCTGAAGAGGAGAGAAATTCATTTTAATGGTAGATATGGAGTCAGTCTAAAATCCTACAAGTATGCTTTGTGATTCTCTTAGTGTGACATCACAGGCAGAAGAATATGACGAGACAGTAAAGTGAAACAAAGAATTCTTTTTAACCCATTAATCACTGCTGAAGATATTTAGTCAATGACAAGTGCCTGTAAGGACATGTACCCTAACAAAACTTCCTCTATGCTCGATACCCTCCTCTTGCAAATCCCTGCTTTTATCACTATCAAAGAATTTACTTTGTCAGAATGTATTTTCTTATATGCAACACTATACTGGCGGGGCAAAAATTATACACTTATATTAAATCATTAGTGTCCAACTGAGTGGTAGGCAGATAGAATGCCATGGATAATTAAATTAATGAGTAATATCTCACCCTATACCCAAGAAGGAACAGTAGGGGGTAAAAAACAAGGAATTGAAGTAATCCTTGCAGGAGTTTGATCCTGTGATTCAGGGCTATTTTCCCACTCCTGGAATTCACCTGTTTAATTTAACCCTAGAAAAAAGGCAAAAAAAATCTTTGATGAATTTTAAACAAATTTTATTTTCTAACCTTACATGGATTTTTATATCACCATGTTTAGGTCATCTGAGGAAAATAATAATGTCCCAATTTGTGTGAAGTTTTAGAATCCCAGGTTTCAGCCACTTGTCAAGTTTCTTGGATGTTTGGAGATTTGAGTATCAATTCTGACAGTCAAATCTGCAAAGTTTTGAGTTTTCTTTCAAAGGTCTAAAAACAGGTAGTCGTATGAGATTAGGAACTATTATAATTTTCAAGAAAGAGAAAGTGCTTCTTTTTTAACTGATAACTGCAACTAAAAGTTTTATCTCAGAATCAAAAGCAATAGGTAAGAAATCAAATATAAATTACATGATGTTGGACCTAAAAGAAATAAAGGTCTATTGAATATGATACTTAAGTATTTTCAATGTCTTATGTTTATATTTCTAGTAAACTGTTTATATCATGATGATCTATTAAAATAATTGAGATAGAATAACAAATGTTTTTACTTTACAGTTTTTAAAACATTTTCAAGATGCCTCACCAAAAGTTTCAATGTGATGTAAAAATGCAATCTCAATAAGCATGGAGTATAAGATCACAGAAATTCTAGAATTACAACTGATAAGTGTCCAGATGCCAACATGGTACAATTAAAACCAGTGGATGACTGCATTTGGGCTATGCTGGATAGCCTATATTTTTGGACAGTCCTTTCTGCAAGTAAGTGAGGATAAAAGCACTTATTTCATATTAAAATAGTTTAAATAATTGGATGATGGGAGGGAGACAATGAATATAATTTTCGTGGACGTGCATAAACCTCACAAATTTACAT
This sequence comes from Erethizon dorsatum, assembly GCA_028451465.1. Classification (NCBI taxonomy): domain Eukaryota; kingdom Metazoa; phylum Chordata; class Mammalia; order Rodentia; family Erethizontidae; genus Erethizon; species Erethizon dorsatum. The sequence continues at coordinate 29,636,917 of CM051834.1, forward strand.
GTGTTTTTAACCATGTTAGCACTGCTTATTGGACTTATTCTCAGTGTTTCTACATATTTAATGAGGGAAAATAGACATACTTATGACTGTATATAAAACATTAGAATACAGACTAGATGTATAGCTTGAGGATCTATTGTGTGGTCTTATGTCTATTTTAACTTCTGGTATAAATTTAAGTTTTAGAATCCAGTTAAGTTTAAGAATTCTGAAATTCTCTTTTTGTAGTGAAAAATTCCCTATTATGCATCACTTCTCTATGGATTATAATTTGTGTAATTGGCCCTAACTTTTCTGTCCTCCTCCGCATGTCTTTTGTCATGCTATTTTGTATTTCTTTTCAGGAAAGAGGCAGAGTATATTTTCTGCTGTTTGACTTGAGTTTCAGACATGTGATCTGCATTGGCTAAAAAAATAAAATAGGAGTGAAAGTGCCAAATAAGAAATTATTCTTTCTGTGTACTTCCATTTGCTTCTTTACATTTCTAGCTTCACCCTGTATAAAGTGCTTTTTTTAGAATCTGCTGTTTCCTTAGACTTATATTGAGAATAATCCTGACACCACAACTCATTGGGAGAGTAGCTGGAGTCACATTCATAGCTTGCAGAAAAGCTATCCCCTGGTTGAATATCAGCAACTTTGGCTTGCTCCTACCAGTGAATTCGTTGAATGTTTATCATTGTATACTACTGAAATGTGGTGGTCATTTTATATGCAACTTCCTCCTCTACTACAGATGGATATTATCTTGTTCATCATCTGAAACTATGCATATCTCTGTCATCCGGACGAGACCTGTGTAATTTATGACTCATCAATTAAATCAGAAAATCATTTTATATACATATATATAATATACATATATATTAATTGCCATATACAAACTTGACAGTGTCTCCTTTTCAGTCTGAATTGATATCCATGTTTATAGCGACACAATTCATAATAACTAAATGTTAGAAGCAGCCTATATGTCCATCAACAGATAAGTGGATAAAGTCAATGTTGCATTCATACATAATGGAATACTACTCTGTCACGATGAAGGATAAACTTCAGTCATTTGTAGGAAAATAGATGTACCTTGAGAGCATGATATTAAGTGAAATAAATCAGAAACACGATGCTATCACATGGCTTCTCTTATATAAGAAACCCAAAATATAAATAAAGAGCAAAATAAAAGGTAGATAATAGGACATAAGAAGAAAGATCTTTCTCAGATGGGAGGAAGATCAAGAGATGGAGGAAAGGGGTAGAAAGAGGCAGGGTAGGAGATAAAACAAAACCATTAGGATGTTATGTACATGTACCAAATCTCACAAGGATTGTAAACATTATGTACTGCGAACATGCACTAATACAAAATTTAGATTTTAATGGAAAGGAAGTCTTTTGTCAAATAACCATCAAAGTAGACATGTACCCAGGCTCTAAGCAAGGCATAACTATAGAGGTTAAGGCATGAAGGAGCTGTAAATGATTAATCACCTATTACTTGAAAGAGAAATTATGACAACTGCAAAATGAGTGTTTATATTTTATTTCAGTATGTAATTCTCTCTAAAATGTAAAACTGAGTTCAGAATGACTCAAAAGTTAAAGTAATGTGTGTGGGTGTTTATGTGTGGGGGTGGGGTGGGGTGGGGTGTGTGTGTGTGTGTGTCTTGTTGAGGAATAGAAAAACAATAAAAAACTAGGAAATAGTTTCTCCCTTTAATACTGTACCTATAAAATATATGAACATAGAATACATATACATATTATTAGTTCTTACTTTATCATTGCTGGGACAAAATACCCAACACCCAGAAGTTAGAGGAAGGAAAGGTTTATTTTGGCTCACAGTTCATAGCAGTTTCAGTACATAGGCAGGGTGGCATGGCAGAGGGTCACAGCAAAGGAGAAACAATACATGATTTGTAGGTAAGAACCAGCAAGCCATCGAGGGAGAAGGAGGAATATATTACATATACATCTTCCGGGGCACACCCACAGTGACCCACTCCTTCCCACCAGGCTTCACCTCCCAGCATCAAACCCCGCTATAAACCTATCAGTGTATCACACACCCATGATCCAATATCACACACCTATGTTCCAGTCACCTCCCATAAGCCCCACCAGTTAGCACATGAGCCTTTGGGGGTCCTCTAGATATAAGCTATAACTCAGCAGCATTGTGTTCCCCAGAACTCATTGCTGAAACCCCAGCCCCCAGTACTTTAGAATGTAAGTCTGTTTGAAGACTAGAGGTAAATTAAAATGAAGTAAGTGGGCCCTAATTCAATCTTGAGTCTTATTTGAAAAAGAGAAACTACAAAGAAAAAAGACCTGGTAGGGGCAGAGAGAGAAACAGCATCTGCAAATCAAGAACAATCTCAGAAGAAAACAAAATTTGTAACAGCTTGACATTGGACTTTTAGCCCCAGAAGTGTAAGAAAATGAATTCCTATTGTTTAAGCCATTTTGTGTATTTTTTAATGATAGCCCTATAAACTAATATATATATGTATATATATATTAGTGTGTATTTATTAAATTTATACATGTATATATTAAACATTATATATGTATATAAATTATGCATATGCATACATTAATTTGTTAAATATTATATTAATAGTACATACATACACATGGAGAACATAACTTGATTTAATATCATGCATTATCACACTTATAGATAGTAGGTTTAACTTAATTGAATCATTATTATTCAATTGGTTATGATTTTGGTTTGGGGAGCTTTTCCACTGGCTAGTAAATTATCACCTTTTAATCCTTTCATAAGTGAATATGGTGAGGAATACACATTTTTAATAAAGAAACAGAACTAATTATGTTGCACATTTCTTCAGCTGCATATTTTAATCAATTCTAGAGTAACACAGAAAATGAGGTTGACAGAGGCTGAGTAGGCAAAAATTCTGTACAATATAAAGAATATTGTTTCAAAGGAATTTGTGGGAGTTTTGTGTTCACTCCTTTTTCTTTTCTAAGAAAGAATTACATTTATGAATTGAGAAACTTTGTCTCTAGAAAAGAACACTGTCCTAAAATGCTCATAGAAATTTCAGGAAAAAACAAATTCTAACACTTCAAAAATTAAATACCCACTTTTGGATATTCTTCCACAAATTAATTCAATTATTTAAATAAAAAATGCAAGTGCTATCTACCTCAGCTAAGATTTACGTAAATCTAAGGCATATTGAGAACATTCCAATATATTACTAGTTGAATAAAAACATTATTGTTTACACAAATCTTAAAGGATAATAATTTATACAATATTATGTGTTTCCAAACTTACCAGATTTATTATATGACATATATGAGAATTAATTTGTTTTTTGCTCTATAGTAACAATTTTCATGCAATTAAGCATTCTGTGATTTCTCTACCTTTTAAAGACCATTTATTAAAAATAGAATACAAATCTTGTGAGATAACATGAATGGCAACATTTTACTATTAGGATAGCAATGTAATGAGTTAATATGTTTTGTAAATGTTTGAAGTTTAAATGAAAATATTAAACTTGATGAAAATATTAAGCTTTATCTGTGTAAGAAAGTCCCAACAGCATTTTTTCCTTTGAAATTTTATATTATCTATTTTAAAAATTAGGTTCAGAAATAGGACATTAGTTCAAGAGTTATGAGAAATTTGCTAGGAACATTCTAGAACTCTATTATTGACCCTATCTATGCTATTTTATTACCTCCCAAAACCAAGACCTTTGTCTGCTCTGTGACTTTCATGATTGGAGCATACTGTCTAATGCAACAGAATGACTAGAATAAAATTCTGACACAAAAAGACCGTGGCCTGAAATGGCCACAGTTAAATACATATTTATAAAGGAGATATCAAATGAAAGGTGTTTAGAAGATGCTAGAACAAAGAGACGAGAAGGAGGGTAAATAGCAGAAAAGCACTGCAGCAGTGGAGCATTTTGGCTCATGTGGAAAGAGAAGTCCTATAGTGTCTTCAGTGTCCTAGCCATGAAGCTATTAGCTCCACTTTCCTCTTCCTTTTTTTTTCTTTTCTTTTCTTGATTGATAAGTACAAATGTATAGAGGCTTCAAGGTGTGTTGTTGGATGATCCACAACTCTATTCAGCAAAATTCATTCCTCCAGCGAAGAAAGGTGTGTTTTAGCTTTTCTGTTTATTTTATTTTTCCTTCTCAGTTGCCTGGTCTTTTGTGTCTGCATAATGCTATAAATGGAGCCACCAGTCCTGAATACTATGCAGTCAATTTTTAAAAATTTGTGCCAAAGTGAGAGAAAAAAAAAATCAATGTAAAATTGCCATTCCGTTCCAATGCCTTTGAAATACCGTGTGCTTTCCCTTTAGGTAATTGTGACTAATTTCAAAGTTCTCTTAACTTAATGTAGGTTGGTGAGATACATACGAGTTGGAAATTTCACAGATTTTCATGTAAAGAGTATTGGACTTTTAAGTCAAAAGGAAAATATTTGTATATAAAACCAAAATACTTCTCCTTTTTTCACACGTCAGGGACCTAAATAACAATGGTGTCTAACTGAAACAATGAGGAGTGAGGAAGTATTATGGGTTGTGAAGAATTAGTGTTCAAGAAATATTAAAAATTCTTCTATGTTGTTTGAGAAATAAATTATGTATATGGAGTCTATGTTATACTATGAGAAAAATAAAACAATACGTATATAGAAGGAAACAGATGCATCAGTTTATTGAGAAAATCTGATGTAGTTTCCTTAAGAGAGAAATAACGAAATAAGATGGAGCTGTTTAAGAGTTGTAAAGACTTTATTTATCAAGGAGTGAGGTTGGAGAAAGTAAAAATGAATGAATTAAACAAAAACATGTTATTGATAATTTACCTCCAATTTACAAAAGAACTCCACATTTCACCTAGGGACAAAATAGTGATTAGTAAAATGGTCAATTCATTAATGTATTCAGATCATTCTAATTACATGGCTTGGCTCTGATCTTTATGTAGGGTACAAGGTATTGAGTAATGCTATTTTTAAGTAATGAATTCATTAGTAAATAATGGAAGGATTTTATTTTTCGCCCTTTTGTATTTTTTCTGTAGTGAATAAAACATCAGGCCAAGCATTCTAGAACATAGTAGGTATTGCTGTCTTCATTTGATAGTGAGTTAAATAACTTTCATAAAATGACCTTCGGTAAGTGATACAGCAAAATTAAGGATTATGTAACATGAGAACAGTTTTCTTGCTATTCTACAATGGTCGTCTAGAACTTGGTCAGGGAGGAGAGCTATGCTTTAAATATTAGTATTACACTTGTATTACTTGTGATTGTGCCACATTTATCACATTCTTTTAATGAACATGAGGAAGTGAAGTAGTCAGATTATGCTTAAGTCTATTAGGAGAAGCATCTCTGAGAAAGGGATTCGTTTGTAAACCAAATATTGCCTAGTGTAAAGACAGTGAAGAAGAGATCATTCATATCAGAGAGAAGAAATAGAAATGCCCTGGGGTGGAAACTTACATGTTTTATTCAGCTACTTGCAAGGAGGCCAATGTGGCTGGAGCTCAGTTATCAAGTAGGAGATGTGTTTAGAGAAGTTGCTAGCCATGCATTATGCAGTGCATTGTAGAACAAAGTAATAGTGACAGGAAGTCATTGGAGAATTTGGAACATAAGGTAAGTTGGGCAGAATTGTTCTCCAAGGTTTTATTTTTTTTTTTTTTTTTTTTTTTTTTGGTGGGTACCGGGGGGACGACCTCAGGACCTCGCGCGCCAACAGGCACCCGTGCCGCTGAGCGATATCACCGGCCCCTTTTTCGTATGTGGGTTCCGGGAGTCGAACTCGGGCCTTCGCGCTTGCAAGGCAGGCGCTTAAGCCGCTGAGCCGTCTCACCGGCCCCCCAAGGTTTTATTTTGACTGCAGTGTGTGGAAAATATTTGGAAATGTCAGGAAGGGGAAATATAAGAATACGTAAGTAAATTACTGCAATTGTCTAGTAGCAACAAAATAGTGGAAATGGTGAGGATTGACCAAATACAAGATATTTTTGAGACAGCACCACTAGATATTGCTGAAGTACTGAAGGTGAAATTTACTGAAGAGAAATATTTAGACTTTTTGCTTGAGCAACTGGAAAAAGTAAGAGGGTACTGATACAAGAGTTCAGTTTGTGACATACTAACTCTGCAATGCCTGTTCAAAAACCAAGTGACATTAGTATTTAAAGAAGGTTGGGGCTTTAAAAAATGTAAAACATCAATATATTAATGACACTGAAATCTACAGAGCTGAATTAGATCACTAATGGAGTGACAGTAGTTGAAAAATAAGGAAGTTCAAAGACTGGGTTTTGAAACACAACCAAATTTTAAGTAAAAAATATTAGTAGGAATGACAGAAAGAGGCTGACGGGGAAAGTGCAAAGAAGCAAAAAATTAGCACTTCTTGTTACCCCATAGGCCAAGTCAAAGAAATATTTCACAAAAGAGTAACCTGCTCTGTTAAATTTTGGTGATAAATAGTGCATAGCTATTGACCATGACATTTGATGATGCTGAATTTACAAGGGATACAATGAAATTTTGATAGAGTAGTGTAGACAATATCCACTTAGGTTGGGGTTAGGAGAAAAAAAAGAGATAATAATAATATAGAGCAAAGGTTAAGTCTTTTTAGGAGCTTTGTTTCAAAAGAGGGTAGGAAAAAATGGTGAAAATTTTTGAAAATGACTTAGAAATAGGCTTGGTTGCAGACACATTTTATAGGAATAATAAAGCCTATAGATTTCTATATGGAACTGGAGACATTTCATATTGTTAATGTAAGAAGTGTATTTATGATCTTGTGAGGGACTCTTTAATAATACCATTATCTATGGTAGATGCCCACAGACATTGACTCATTCTGAATTAGTTAGCACGATTAGTCATAGAATTTCACAGCATGTCTGAAGGTTTGCTTTTGTCCTCAATTTTACTGAAGTACAAGGAGGTTAAGTGACTTGCCAATGATCATCAGACATGTTGGTGAGGAAGCCAAGAATAAATCCTTAAGATTCTGACTCCAAGTTATTTATGTCACTGTATTTATTGACTTTACCTTCTGCTTGGTCATTTGTTGGGCACATTTACGATAAATACAATGAAAAGCGACACTCCAATGCTTTAAACAGAGAATTTGCTTTTACACCCGTGGCAGGATAGAAACCGAATATGTCTGCAAGGCACATGCAGCAGATTTCTTACCAAAGTCTTTCAGAGTCTCAGTTTCTACATCTGCAAAATTAATGCAAAATCTTCTTAAGTACCTTTTAAATATATTATATTTTTCTAGGAGCTAAATGAGGATTGGGTCAATTTAACCTCATTTATGAGGTATGACTTTACTATCTGGGAACCCGATCGAATAGTCTCCCTCAACTGTGATAAGGAATCCTAAGTACAGATTCTTAGTACTCTGCGATCACAAGGCTCCACCAGGAAGTCAAAATATTTCTCATTACACCTCATACCATTACAAATCCCAATCCCTAGAACTTATTTCCTTCATTTTTATTTTTTTAAGTTCCTTTAACCATTACCACTAAAATTCTAATTAAAATGCATGAATCTTTATTATTGCTCTCTTCAGTCTCTACATTTTGAAAGCCTAAAAAATAGATTATCCTCCCCTAGGTTGTTCATCTCTATACTTCCTGAATTTTTGCTTCTTATGTTAGTAAAATTCCAATTTCTTCTCATACTTTTCTCTAGTCTTAGATCTCTAGTTCTTGTTATTCTAAGGCTAAATAGATTTTTCTTTATCTTTTCTCCATAAAATGAAGAAATCAGCACACAATATTCCTTTTGTTAATTGTCCTAGTTCTCTACTGAACTATGATTTCTAAGTCATTCTATAATGTCAGGATATGCTGGTTTTATGTTGTGATTCAATTCCATTTCCATCCTTATGAATGTTTTTATTGAAATAAAATTCTGCTTACATTCTGCAATAAGGGCCATTAAAGTAAAGGGGAATAGATAGGATGGATTTTTCTGGTTTTGGTGATCAACAGACTATATCTTTTCTGAACTTTTAACATCTGTGTTTTTATAATTAAAGTTTATTTTCCTTTTTGACAGGGTATATTGCTTTTTATGCTGTTGACAATTTTGTTCTCTACAGTATTTAATCCTCACATAAACTAAATTGTTGATAGGATTGAGATTCAATCTACCACCTCTTTATTTAGTTCGGTTTTACTTCATGTGTATTCGTTCCTTTCTGGGAACATTAACAAATTTTTTGGAATTCCATTTCACCTTCTCTGTTGGATTTTCAGCTACTTTCTTTCCTTTTTTTTTTTTTTGCAATTTTAATGGTTGCACTAGGATTTACAACACACCTCTCTAAACTTTTATTTAGATGGTTTTTATTTCACATGTATTTTTTCCTCTGAGAACATTAATGATATTTTTTGGAATTCCATTCTATCTTCCCTGTTGGATTTTTATCCACTTTTATCTTTTTTCAGTTTAATTGGTTGCTCTAAGATTTACAATAAATCACTTTAAATTTGCAATTTATCTTCCAACAATTTTATAATACTTTCTACAATGTAGAACTTTACAATTGCACACTTTTAGTTCCCCTTCCAGTATTGCATGCTATTGTTGAAATATATTTCACTCCTGCACATGTAATTAACATGAAAGTATTGTTAATTTTTATCAGGAATGTAAATTGAATTCTGTTCTATTTTTCTTCCATATCATTTCAGATGGTTATAGGGTTTTCCTTTTCAATTGTATTAATATAATGTATTACATTTATTTTTGAATATTACATCACTTTGCATTCATGAAATAAACCTGAATGGTCATCATGAATTATCCTTTGTATATATTACTGTATTTGACTTAATAAATTTTTGTTAAGAATTTTGTGAGGGAATTTTTGCTTATGAAGGAATTTTTTGTATTGACTTTATCATGTTGTAGAATCAGAATCATACAAACATCATAAAATGAATCTTATAATTTCTGAAATCTCTTGTGTAGAACTGGTATAATTTCTGCCCTGAGGTTTTGTTAAAATATGCTGTAAAAAAGTATCAAAATATAGATTTTAATTTTTGTGACTGTTTCAAAGTAATACATTAATTTTGTAAATGTATATGATACTATTTATAATTTCTGTATTTTTAGGTGATTTTTGGTAGCTTATGTCTTTTAAGAAATTTGTTAATTTTACACAAGTTGTTGAATTTCTTGTTATAAAGTTATTTGTAATAGGCCTTTCACCTGATTGCAAGATCTGTATTATGTCTTACTAGTTGAAGGATATTTTATTTTATTCAAGATATTGTTAATATTTTTCCTGATCAGTCTCTCATGTGTTTTATCAATATTACCTATTTTCAAAAATGTTTCTTTTTATTTTATTCATCCTTATTATTGATTGTTGCTTTTGTTTATCATTTTTGTCTTCTATTTAATTTGATTTTAATATTTTCTTCCATCCTAAGTTTCTTTGTGTGAAACTTAAATCATAGATTTGAGGTCTTTATTTGTTTTACTTATATAGCATTATATGAATACATTTTTCTCAAAGCACCTATTTAAGCTGTTTCTTAAAATGTTGATTGTTTTTGTGCTTTCAATTTCATTTAATTCAAATATTTTATACTTCAAATTGTAAATTCTTTTTTGATCTGCACTTCATTGAGGATATGTTGTTTAATTTCTCTATATTTGAGGATTCTCAAATAACTTTAGGTATTGAATTCTAGTTTCATACTGTAGTCAAATAATATACATTTTACACTTTTTAAAAAAATTGAGCTCTGGAAAACATTATAAACTGTGCTCAGCTACTGATAAGTAACATGTTGTCTAAAAATCAATTAGGTCAATTGTTTTCTAAATGTCCTTTAAATTCCCTATCTTTTTATTTACTTTATGTCTGCTTGTTAAATTTAAAACCAAGAATTGTTGAAAATTTAAACTGCAACTTTCTCCTCTTCTTTCCTTCTGACATTCCAAGTACACATATTTTCGACCGCTTGATACTGTTATAGTAGTTGTATCTCTGTTCATTTTGTTCAGTCTTTTATCCACTGTGCTTCATTGTGAGTGTGTTCTATTTCTGTATTTTCATATATAGTGAGCTTCCATTTTGCCTCATGTAATTTGCTGCCAAGTCTGGCCAGTGAATTTTTACTTCAGATATGATAATTTTCACCTCTAAGAAAATCCACTCACATCTTTTTCATAATTTTATTTTCTGTTCTCAGTATGTTTATGTTTTTCTTTGAATGCATTTATAGAGTGATAATAGATATATCAGTGCACATGTCTGTCAATTTATTTTTCCTCTCCTTTCTAGGACTGTTTGTATTAACAAATTTCTCCTTGTCACATCTTCTTGCTTCTTACTAGGGCTACAATTCTTTTAAATTGTATGCTGTGCATTATGACTCTGGGTCTGAACTCATCTTCCCTTAAAAAATGTTGAGCTTTGAACTGACAGCAGGTTAGTTATTAGTGACTGTTTGCTGCTTTTGAGACTTGGTTGTGGTACTCACTTGGTGGATCTGAGGGAGCCGGTATTACACGAAGTTAGTTCCTGTACTAATGTGCAGGCGTTCGTTGACTCCCACTAAGTACCCCAATGATCACTAGGGACACACAGTTCTGCTTGATTGGCATTTAAGAGCTTGACAGCATGGGCTGCTGTGGTTCAGCTCATAGATCATAGCTCCCTGTTTGTTCACCTTGTGCAGTTTCATGTACATTTTAGTAGTTGTGATGTTAATTTTATGTGTCAAGTTAATTAGGCTGTAGTACCCAGTTATTTAATCAAATGCTAATTGAAGTGTTGCTATGAGGGTTTTTTTTTTACATATACTTTTTAGATCTGGTGAATGTCTATAATCGAGTAACTTCAGGAAGATTACTTTGGTAATTTAAATGGGACTTGTCCAATCAAATTTAATTCTTTAAGAGCAAAAATTGAAATTTTTCCAAAAAGAAGAAAATTTTATCCTAAGAATATAGGATCAAGCCCTGCTTAAGGTTTTAGCTGCCAGCCAACTCTAAAATTTATCTATATCTATCATCTATCTAGTTCTGTTTCTCTAGAAAACTACTGACTGGTAGAGTAATCAGTAAAGAGTCAAAGAAGTTGAGCTTGACAATTTCTGGAATTGCTTCTCTGTGCAGTTCCCTTCTTTCTGCCTGGCAATTTTGAGTGCCTCATTATCTATGAAGTCCAATCTCTGGCTCCTCCATTAAACAAGAATCTCTATGTCTAACTGTTGGTTTATAACAAGAGTGCAGGCATAGTTTTGGGAAATCACACCGTTCACTTTGCTTCTCTTGTTGGGTATTGCCAGTTGTTGGCTGACTGACAGCAGATGTTTCTTATATTTTATTCAGTTTGTCCAGGTCTTGACAATAGATTGAATCGAGTCCTTATTCAATTGTGACCAGAAATGTGTCTCTTGATCTTCAACATTAGTAAGGTAAAAAAGTAATCATGAATTACGAATCTTCATTTTAAAATTATATTTTAAGAAGTTTTATTTCAAAACAAATATTCAATGTTATGTTTATGGTAGACTAGGAATAGAAAAATTTCATATATATGAATTCTCGTATGTTTACATTGCAATCATTTCATACTTAGCCTTTCATTTTGATCTCAGCGAGTCTGTAATCAGTCTCATCGCTCTTTGTAGAAGGTCTTGATGCTGAGTCTGAGTAAATCATGGATCCACCAAAAGGTCACAATCTGTTACTGGTTTAATGTATCGTTTCATATTTGCTCGGAAACAGGATCTTTGGGCATTCTTGAAAAATGTCAGTAATAAAACTTTCATCCCTGCCTGGTGACTAGGACCGGTCAGCTACATCTTTTATTGATTTCTTTTATTGGTTTCAGGCATCAACTTGCTATCAAGTTGAAAAAATTTCACTCTCTGAACCTGATGGCATAATGCGCATTCCCTTCAATCCTTACCACTTTTCTGGGCTAATGAGTTTATTCAGAACTTTTCCTGTTATGTTCATATACTGCTGCTCCTTTTCTTCTTTTATTGATTCAGTTCAGGTCTAGTATAACTGGAAAATTACTCCTTTCACAGCATTAGGTTTTTGTATTAGTTTTTTCCATTTCAGTAAGTATATGACGAATTTAAGACTAAGTTTCTTTTCTTATGTAATAATGATTGAGTTGCATAAAATGGACAAATAGAAAATGTTTTATGTAAAATGACCTAATAGAAACACTTTTCCTTGTTTAAAAAACACAGTATATTCCATTTTTATGTCTATTTGATGGTATTTCTCAACTCTCAATTTAGCTCTCCCCGGTGGGAGTCATCATTACTTGCTCTTGGCAAGCAGAAAAATTGCAACATGGTCATTTAGTTTCTCCCATTTCCTTTATCCCATATTTTTAAAGTCACCTCTGTAATGAGACTGCAAAGCTATTTTGTTTGCATTCTCCAGTTCCATTCTTTTTCTCTTTCTGAAGCATTTTGTACCTTGTATTCTAATTGAATCCTGGGTTAAACTATATATGTGTTAGCTGTGTTTTTTCCCTCAGTTATAAGAAGAGCAGCTATGTTTTGACCAACATATGAATCACGAAGAATGTGATTATTTTTGTTTTTGACTCTGATTTGTGTCATACTAATAATTATAATGATTTGCAAAATAACAAAATCTGTGGATTGTATTTCATAATTATTTAATACATGGTTTACTTCTAATTTGTGGTTATCTTACCAGAAAAATCAAATATATTCAGGACTATCAAGAGCATTACTTGAAATATGACTACTTCATTTTGTTCCCTCAGCTCCTATGACAGAGAGAGATAGTGGCTGTTCAAGTAGTATTTGGCTACAGTCAGTGGGGTCATTTACAGTGTTTTTAATAATATGCAGGGTTCACTCCCTTGTGACTTTAACATATCATCATAGTAAGTAATAAATCATTCATTTTTACAGTTATACCCTTTCCATATTTCTTCATCACACAGCACTTACTTTTGCTGACTTTTTCCAGTGTTAACTAAGAACCAATGCACACATTGTAGATAAGGGCTGTACCATTGAGCTATACCCCAGGTTCACAAATTCTTTTAAAACAAAATCTGGAACACTTTCTCTGAAACTCTATCAACATTAAATTCAGAACTTTTTGCATGTATTGCTTAAAATAAATATCTCTCTTTTTAGGTAATTTCATCTGTGTGGTACTTTTCTTAATATACAGGAGCCAAATAGCAGTTCATGTTTTAAATAATAAGATTATTGTGGTCAAGTAAAAAGCTATAAATTAATAAAGATAAATATTATCGTTTTTAGTATAAAGTAAACATTTTAGCTAATTTAAAATATAACTATCCCTTCTGTAAAACATATCAATCTCTACTCCTTTGTACTTCCAAATCTATTATGAGATTTTGATCCTTTTGGTTTAAATTTGCAATTATCATTGTTTTAAGAGTCGAAATGTTTTTGTTCTTAATGATGGCTTTTATAAAAGCTTATACCACTTTTTCTTCATGATAAAAGAACTTTTTTTTTAACAGCCTCTTCCTGTTTTCCAAAGATGACAATAGCACAGGTGGATAAAGAAATTTAATTTTAAAATATGAAATAGCTAAGGAAATGTTGTTTTATTCAAAATTTTAACAGAAATTCACCTGCCATGTTATTTAACTGCCTTTAAGTGTACAGAAATCAGAAGCCTCCAATTAGCCCTTGACATTCTATGATTAGTCCTCACCCTACTGTCTCACCTTTGACTACTATAATCTATTATAGATCATACTTACTAAATATTAATAGCAAATGCAGGCACCTATGTACTTTTAACTTTTATTCAAGTGTTTCTTTAATTTTTTTGTGTGTCTATTTTTAAAATTAGATGCATACAGTCAATATCTCCTTGACCACACTTATTTTTTCACACTTTCTGACCCACCTTTCTCTCACGGTATCCAGTGGTGGGAATATTGATCTTGTTTTAAAGAGTTTGATAATTCAGTACTGCAGTGTACTGCATGTCCAAATTTTCTGATAATGTTATTTGTGGAGATATTTATCTTATTATAGATAGTACATTTTTTATTTGGAGGCAAGGTATATGTACTTATTAAATAATTTTTTCACATGTTAAATTATTTGAGATTGAAGCACGATACATACAATAAGCAAATTAATTTATTGTGCTTCTCTTTTTGTGAATATAAGTACATTTAAATATCCCAGGCCTCTTTCATTAATACAATTAATTCATGCATGTTATTGCTTCTAAGATTTTTAGCTTTGAATTTTTTTGAGATACTTTTTTTTTTTTTTATGGGTACCGGGGGCCGACCTCAGTGCCCGTGCCGCTGAGCAATATCCCCAGCCCTTTTTTCATACGTGGGTTCCGGGAGTTGACTCGGGCCTTCGCGCTTGCCAGGCAGGCGCTTACGCCAGTGAGCCATCTCACCGGCCCAAGATACTTGTTTTTATCAAACTCAGTAGAAATTGCAAATAAGTAATTTTGTGAGATAAGAAAGGATTCAATTAAGCTAGTCAGATAGTCACTGGCAGAGTGATAAAAAGGAGTTAGTTTCCACATGGCATCATTGTCATTATACAGAGCAGTTGTGATTATACTTCATCATCTACCAGAAGTGTGTCCATCTTATGTCATGTGGAACACATTACTAAGCAAGCTGGCTTTTTATGGTCTTTGGAAAGTTCTACTCTGATAGATAGCCTTGATTTCATCAACTTTCTGTCTATCCATAATCACACTTTAACTTACAATCTTTGGTACTACTTTACCCTCAAAAGCATAACGAACATTCCACTTCTACAGTGCAATCTCCAGTGTTTTCATTTTCCTTAGTTACCTGTATAACACTGGTTTTTTGTACATTCTATTTCTAACCACATTAGTGTGTGTGTCACTTAACACTAGGGATACATTCACACATTCTGCAAAATGCATCATTAGATGATTTTCTTATCGTGTAGACATCATAGATTGTACTCACACAAATCTAGATGGCATAGTCTACCAAGGCCCTAGTCTATGGTGTGGCTTAGTACAATAATACTATAAACCTGTACACCATGTTAGTGTACTGAATACTGTAGGCAAAAAGAACACAATGGTATTTGTATCTCTAAACATATGTTAACATAGAAAATGTACAGTAATAATATAAGAGAAAAAAATGCTACATTTGTATAGGACACTTGCCTCTAATGGAGTCTACAAGAGTGCTATGGGTGAGCCAGTGATGAAACAACATGAAAGCTTGGGACATTACACTACTGCAGATTTTGTGAACACTCTACTTGGGTCATGCTAAATTTATAAAACTGTTTTTCTTCAATAATTAATTAATATTGGATTGTTATTTTAAAATTGCTTAATTTTTTAGAGGTTTTGATTATTTTGTAGTAATATTAACTTAAGACACACATTGTACAGCTGTGCAAAATATTTTCTTTTTTATATCTTATTCTATAAGCTTTTCTTTTTACCTTTTAATCTTTTTGTTAATAACTAAGATACACACACATATTAGCTGAGTCCCACATGGAGTCAGAATCATCTGTACCAGTGACTTTCACCTCTACATTTTGTCCTCCTAGAAAGTATCCATGGGCAATTTCATGTGGAGAACTGCCATCTTCTCTGATAATGATAGCCATTGTGCACATTAACCATAAGTCAATTTGACTGGATTTAGAAATGCCTGGCCAAATAGTAAGCACAGTTCTGGGTGTGTCTGTGAGGATGATTTGCATGTAGGCCAGCAAACTGAGGGAGGAGTACCCATCCTGGTAGTCTATGATACTAAGCAGTAAACTTGTGGGCTGGGTGGAAAAAAAAGGAAATAAGAAAGTTCACCCATTTTTGAAGACCTCCAGTCTTTAGTCAATTATGTCCTTTACTGACATTGCTTTTAGACATCTGTCTCCAGTTTCTTCAACTTTCCAAAACAGACTCACACCAGACAGTCTCCAGTGAGCAGCCAGACCTTCACCTCTGAGTGGTGCTGCATCCTTGGTCTTGTTCGTCTTGTGGCTTCCATCTTCTTAGGTTGAGAAGTCTGGATTCTCCAGCTCTCTGCTGTATAAATATCCACTGTGGATTCTCCCACCTGATCCTGTTAGCCTACCTAATAAATCCCTCTGTGTAAGTATACATAGTATTTCTAGTGATTCTCTTCCTCTAGAGAATCCTAATACAGACTTCTGTAATATTCCCTGAAGGACCTACATGAGGCTGCTTTACATTTAACTTTAAAAAAATATATAATTGGAAGATGTACACTCCAAAATAATGATTTGAAAAAGTGGCATAGTAAATACATAAACAAGTGAGAGAGTTGCCTACTAGCATTATCAAGTATTATGTACTGTACACAATTGTATGTGCTGTTTTTTATATGACTGGCTATGCAGTAAAGTTGTTTACATTAGCATCACCACAAACATATAAACAATGCATTGTACTATGTTAGATGTGGAACATTTACCCCATCTCTAAATGATGGAAAATCTTCAGCACTATTATATCTAATGAGACCACTGTCACACAAAGAATGTGCTGTTGACTGAAGCATAGTGATGTGATATAAGATTGTATCTTGTTGTGAATATCCTTACTCCCATCAGTATGCCTAAATTCTCCACTAACAGCCATAGTTTGCAAGAATATAGCATTGCCATTTTTTGTGCCTGCATAGATAGCTGAACCTTGGAGAATAAGCATTCCAGTATAAAGTAGATCAGTACAAATATTCATTTATGATCATGAACATCAGTGACCCTTTGATCATCTGTGAAATCAATGACTTAAAATAACTTTTTCACTTTGTAGAACTCCCCATTTCTTTCATCACACTATGCGTTCTCAGTAGAAACTCAAATATTCCCTTCAGACATAAAATAAAATTAGAAAGGAGTTACCTCAAGCTCCTATTACAAGTCTACCAGACAGTACAAGTTTTACCATTTCTAACATTTCTTTTCTTTCACAAAGTTTGAGCTGTCACTCTTCCTTTCTAAAACCTACCTTTAAATTTTCCATTGGATCATGTAATTCCCTTTCTGTCCAGTATTTTCAGTTTTTTAATTGGACTGTCCCTGTTCAGGTGTATTTATACATGTCAAAATAATGTTAAAGTGACCCAAAAAGGACCCTGCTTGAAGATCCCAACTGCAGTTACAACTCTATTTCCTTCTTTTTGCAGTCTAATTGTCTTAATAAGTTTCTAAAATCTTTGTTTCTATTCATTATTTCTCTTCTGCACAACTACTATTCACTTACAACCACCCTGCCCAATTGCACAATCAGTTCTAGGTCACTCAAAGACAGTTGTTACTTACTGGTCTTCTTGCTTAACCTCTCACTACAGAGGTAATATTCTCATCGACACAGTGTATTTTCTTCAAACTTGATTCTACTTTCTCTAAGGGTTTTTTTTTTCTACTTTTTCATTTCTTCCAATAAGATATAGCACCATCAGATTTCCTCATGCCTTCTTTTTTTTTTTTTTTTTTTGTGGGTACCGGGGGTCGACCTCAGGACCTCGCGCGCCAGCAGGTGCCCGTGCCGCTGAGCGATATCACCGGCCCCTTTTTCGTATGTGGGTTCCGGGAGTCGAACTCGGGCCCTCGCGCTTGCCGGACAGGCGCTTAAGCCTCTGAGCCATCTCACCGGCCCTCCTCATGCCTTCTTCTGCAACTCTATTTCAATTTTCTGTTTCTATCATACCAAAGGATATATTTCTAGGACTCTTTTGATCTTCAATTTTATCTATCCATCGCTCTTATCTATCCATCACTCTTTATCAATCTATATCTATTATCTATCTATCTATCTAATCTATCATCATTTATCTATCCATCCACACAATTTAAACTTAAAAAGCAAAATCTGTAAAGATGGAGCTGTTACAACTCTTGTATGTAAGAAATCCTTCTAGATCAGAACTTTTGTCCTCCTTCTAACCTCACTTTTCCATAAAATGAAAGAATTATCTGATATGTGATCCAGAACATATTCAGCTTAGTTCTTCCTTTACTTTTACTGGATTGATTCTTCTAGTATGCCTTCTTCCTCATAGTATACTCATTCACTTCAAACAGAAATAAAAATTGTGTTTTACTTTTCCCTCACTCCCTTCATCCCCACATATACAACTAACCTTCCTCTTCATCAAACTTTGCCATCCTCCTATTTCTGCTTTCTTATACCATCATATCTGGCACTTATCCATCACTTCTTGCATTCTACATAGTTTCAAATCATCTGCATAGCTGATTATGTCACTGTATCACTTAAGAAAAATTTCAATGCTTATAGTTTCTGCAAGAAACAGTCCAAATTTTTAAATCTGGTTTAAAGTTCGAATATGATTGAGTTCCTAGAATTATCTCCTTTCCTGGCCACCTACCAACATGTTCTTTAGGAGATAGTAATAAAAGCCTTCCCTTAATTCCTCAATGTGTTATGTATTTTTAGTAACTCAGGATTTTTGTGCTTCCAGTTCCTTCTTTCTGGAATAAGCTTCATTTTTTCCATTAGTACCTATTCATCTTGAGAATGTTCACCATCATTTTGTTTTTCAGATTTCAGTTCTCATATTAACAATGAATTCTTCCAGAATCCTTTATTGATCACTAAAATAGGTTAAATATCTGCTGTACATTTTGTTGTCTCCTATATTTGTATACCCTATACAATAGTAATCAGAACACTAAGTAACTTGTTGATAATGGTGTGCAGTATTTATTTTTCTTACTATGCTGTAAGTTCATGAGGGCAAAACTTATCTTTTTCTCAATGCTAGATTATATTCATCAACATGTTGAGATGTTGAGCAAGTATTTGCTTACTGAATAAGCAGCCAACAAATAAATTAAAAATTTACTGAAAACAATATTATGAGGATAGAGAATATGGATATAAATATTGTTATTTTACATATGGTAGAATATAAGACAGTGATTATGAACATCAATAGGGTTTAAATGAAATACAATTTTCTTTTGTGACTACTTCTATGTTTATATGATGTAGAAAAGTCATTACTTTTTTCAGACTATTGAAATTGTAAAATTCAGTATGGCAATAATATGCCATCCTATCACAGGATAAAATCACACTACCAGAAGGGCATTGAATGGAATGATTATGTATATTATATAAAGGTAAATATTTGTATTTAGTCTGAAAGATACCTGAGATCTGAAAAGAACAAAATGCAAATTAGAATGCCACATCGTATTATTTACACTTGAAGCATTTGTAACATAAGTATCATTTTCTAAGTTACTATCTTTTGTCCACATATAGAAGTAGTGACGTATATCACTGTTCTGAAAGGCAACAGTGGAGATGACTTGTACTTTGTTAACTCATTGAGGCAGAATATCTCAAAATAAAACAGATTAAAATACATTTTGGCCATCTTCCCTACATCATTTTACTTTTCTTTGTTTTTCCTTGTGCTTTCCTAAAACTTCCTTTACTTATGGACAAGTTACACTACTGTGACTGCTACTACTCTTGCTACTATTACTAATAATATACATTATTTGGCATTTATTATATCCCAGTGCTTTGTACTGAAACACTACAAGGTGGGTAATAATACTCTAATTACTTACCATTTTACATCTAAGGGAAGTGCAGCACAGAGGAGCACAGTAAAATGGATGCGGTCTGTGTTCTTTAGTACTATTCATAATCCTTAAACAGCTACAATCATGTGGCCAAATTAAAATTTTATCTTTCCAATTTTGGTATAACCATCTATGCTTGTCTTTTTACATGGTTCTTACTACTTTGCTTTTTGGTTCTTACTATTTTGTTCTTACCTGTTACACAGCCTTTGTTCATTAAATCATTTTTTAAATTATAATTGAATCTTTAAACTTCACCTACTTGCTAAGGATGCTGAATTGCTCTTTAGTTTGTGTGTATGTATGGTCGCCAGTTTTAAATAGGTGGGGTTTTCTCAGAAAAGTTTTTATTTTATTTCTAACTTGTATATAGCACTGACAAAATGCAATGCACCATTATTCTCCCTTTACATAATTAAAGTATTTGAGTGCCACATAAGTTTTCTGAAACTTCCATTTAACTGGCTTGCCTACTGCTAAGTCTGAAATGTGGTGAGAAGCAGGATGCGTCCTTTTCAGTTTATTCTTAGATCTTTGTGGTTGCTCCAGAAGAGGTCTCTTGTGTGGAGAAATGCAATTTTCTAGGAGGGAACTGTGTATTCCTCTGCATATATTCTAGATATTAGCTCCTTATCACATATGTGCTTCCAAATTTCCCAGTCTGGAGCCTTTTTTTTTTTTTTCCCTATCCTTTTGATAAGGTCTTTAGAGAGGAAAAGCTTTTCATTTTTAGGAAGTTAAATTTATCACTTTTTCCTCTCATGACATGTGTTGTTAATGTCAAGTGTACTGACTCTTTGCCTAGCCTTAGATCCCAGAAATCTTTCAAGTTTTCTATTCTGTTCCACTGACATATGTGTTTATCTCTTTGCCATACTGTGCTGCCTTGGTTACTTTAGCTACATAGAAAACCTTAATATTGGCTGCTGAGTAATTCTTCCCACTTTATTTTTCTTTGTCAAAATTGTTCGCAGTCTTTTTAAAGTTATGAAAGTAGTGTATAAACCATACTTGCAAAATTTTTCAAATGATAGCAGATTCATGTCTTTCTTGGGAGTATTTTTTTGTTGTTGTTAACATTTAGAGCAAAAAGAAAACTTCCTTTCCAATTATGGAAGAGGATATATATTGGTTTCCCAAATGTGCATTCTCCCTCATGGGTTTAAGACTAATACTTGTAGCTAACAATAATGGCTCAAAAGTTTAATGCTTTACATCTTTTAGCTGAAAAGGCTTGAAGCAAAATGTGGCTCTGGGTGGAGTGCTTCTCATACTGCGGTGGTACATATCCACAGACTCCTGCTGCTTTCCTCCAACACAGCAGCTCAAGATGGCTGAGGCCTAATCTCTTCTTTGCTGTGAAGAAAAGCTTAGAGAAACATTGAGAAAGCAGCCTTTTGTGTAGAGTTACTCCCAGTTAGATAAAACATTATCCTTATTCCACATGTTTATTTTCACTGGTATCAGGAAAGCTCATGTTAAGCTGATGTCTACACATATTTGGAGATAAAGTGATTAAGCAGAAATGCCTCTGAGCTATTATTTCCATGACTATATGAAATATTCTACTTAGAAAATTCCTGGTGCTGGAAATAAGCATCTGTCTTCAGCTGATTCCAAGCTGGAAGGATTTCTTACAGCCTAAGGGGTTGTAAACTGATCCACTACTGATCACATTCAAAACTGTTTGTTAAGGAAATTGCTTCATTAAGGAATCCCAAATTCTAGAGTGAGGCAGTATTTTGCACAGTGGATGTTCCAGAAAAACAGCACCTTCTGTGATAGTAATTTTGTAAGATTTCACAGAAAAATAAATTGTTCTAATTAATTTGAAATACACTCCTGTTGCCTCATTATTTGAATTGACAAACGGCATTTGAAAACATAGGGGGACACACATAAGATCAGAAAATGATGGTAATATGACATCAAGAAGTTTCAATCTTAATTATTTCTGCTAAATTACTTGTGGATAGTAAGATGCTTGAGGAAGTATCAGTTTGACCCACATTGCCCAAAATGGAATATTAGTGAAATATATATCAATGGAATAGAATGTCACTCTGTTTTAATTGTTCAGCCATGCAGAATCTTCCCTCCCTCATTTTTCTTAGGGTGATAACTTCAGCTTTGACACAAACATGGTGTCTGGTGATGACTGTCAATCACAGCAGACTTTCTAGTTTACTGTAGCAGTGATCATGCAACCCAGTTAGGAAAAACAAACTTTTATCCACTAATCATTGCAAGTGCATCTAGTATGGCCTCATGTACGAAGCTGAGCTAATCAGAATCACTCTCTAAGATTTCTATCTGGGACTGAGAGTTAAGTATCTGAATATTTAATACTGCTTTAGTTTGTATGCTAGAATATTAGAGATAATAAACATTAGAAAATGATAGAACAGAGGCAAGATTCTTTAGACACAATTAAGCCTTACCCTACTTTTCTTTAGATAGAGTTGATTATATTTTTCAAATATTCTAAGTTTCTTGTGGACTTTTGCCTTATTAATCATTGAGAGAGAAGTATTGAATTCTCTACACAAATTGTGTATTTGCCTATTTGTCCTTTCATTCGGTCATTTGCTTTCAAGTATTTAGCAGGTTTGCATTAGGTTCATATATTTGTCAAGTTGTTATATCTTCTGGTAAATTGGTTTTTGTGCCATAAGGTAGTACTCATCTTTTTTTATCGTTACTTCTTCTTGTTCTAAAGTCTTATTTTTTTCTATTTATATTTACTTTCTTCCTTCACTCCTCCCCTCCCTTCCTTCCTTTCTTTCTCTCTCCTTCCTTCCTTTCTCCTTCATTTCTCCCTCCTTCCTTTTTCTTCTTTATTTCTTCTTTCTTCTTTCTTTCTTTAATTGACGTTTTATGATTTTACTTATTTATAGGGTAAAATTTGATGTTTTGACAATGATCAAATTAGAATAGTTACTATATACATTGCCTTTTGTATTTATCATTTATTTGTAGTAAGAACATTCAAAGACCTCTCCCCTAGGTATTTTGAAATATATAATCCTACCCTGTAATAGAACACTAGAACTTCTTTCTCTTATCTAATTGCACCTTTGTACATATTGCCTGTCTTCTTCCTATCCTCCCTCTCCAAACTTCCTCTCTAGTCTTTAGTACCACCACTCTACTTTCTTCTATGAGAGCAGCTGTTTTTAGATTCCACATGAATGAGAACATGTGGTTTGCCTTCCTGTGTCTATCTTTTTTCACTTAACATGGTGTCCCCACATTCATACTGGTTATCTCAAATTACAGGATTTTAGCCTGGGGCGGTGGTGGACATTAATCCCAGCTACTCAGAAGATAGAGACAATAGAATTGCAAGTCGAGACCAACTTGGGCAACTTAAAGAGAAGCTATTATAAAATAGAATTTTAAAAATATCTGGAAATACAGTTCAGTGGTACACAGTATAGCAAGTTCTGGTAAGAGCCATTATTTACTAAAAGAATGAAATAAAAGGCATAAATTGGAAAATTAGCCATATTTTTGCAGATGATATGATGCTACATGTAGAAAACTCTAAAGGGTACACACACATACACACACACAAGCACACACACATGCCATTAAGACTAATCAATTCAATAAATTTAGGATACAAAATAAACATACAAAGCCAGGAGCATTTCTATATGCTCATAGTAAACTATCTGATAAACTAAGAAGACATTTCCTTTTATAGAAGAAACAAAAATAGTAAGATTCCTAGGATGGGCCAGTGAGATAGCTCAGCGGCATAAGCATCTACCTGGCAAGTGCGAGGTCCTGAGGTCGACTCTCGGTACCCACATAAAAGAAAAAAAAAAAAAAAAGATTCCTAGGAACAAAGTTTTTTGAGGAAATGAAAGCTATCTACATCAAAAAAACTATAAAATATTGACGATGAAATTTGAAGACTACACAAATGTATGGAAATATATCCTATAGTCTTAGATTAGAATTATTAATAGGGTTAGGTTGCCTATACTACACATTATCTACATATTTAATGGAATCTATTGAAATACCAATGACTTTCTTCACAGAAATAGAAAAAAATGTCTAAAATTTATATGGAATGAAAGAAGACCTTGAACAGAGAAAATAATTCTGAGTAAAATGAACAAAGTTGGAGATATCAGACTAATTAATTTAAAATATATTTAAAAGCTATAGTAAGCAAAACAGTATTGTAATAAAAGCATATAGGCTAATGGAAGAGACTAGAGAACAGGAAATAAATTCATACACCTACAACCAACTAATTTTCAACAAAGAGGCCACAAACACATTGGGAAAAGGACAGTAACTTTAATAAATGGTGCTGGGGAAGTTTATATCTGCATGCTGAAGAATGAGACTAGATTATGACCTCCAGCCAAATACAAAAATCAACTCAAAATGCATTAAAAACTTATATGTAAGACTTGAAACTGAAGAACTACTGGAACAAATTAGAAGGGAAATACCTAAGTACATGGGGCTGGCAAATATTTTTAGATAAGACTTCAAAAACATAGGCCACCTGCTCCCAAATAGACACATGGGATTGTACCAAACTGAAAAGCTTCTGTACAACAACAGAAAAAAAAATCAGCAGAATTAAGGTACAACCTACAGAATGGCAAAAGATTTTGCCAACTACAAATATCAGCTTTTAAAATTAGTTTTTGCATGACATATCTTTCCTTTTGATTTTAATCTATCCCATCCGTATGCTTAAAAAAGCATTCATGGTGACAGAACATAATTGAATCATATTTTTTAAGCCATTGTTAAAATTTTTGTCTTTTAATCTGTACACGTCAATCATTTCTGTTAACATAACGATACATTTGGAGTTAGGCCTGCCATATTATCATTTTCTATTTGTTGCTTTGGACTTAGTTTTCTCTTTTTTTCCTTTACTTCTTTATTGTTAATTAATGAAAATTTTAATTAATAACTGTCTCCCCAAAAGAGTCCATGTCTCTCATATGAGCAGGAAAATGCAAAATCAAGGAACTATAGCCCAGGAATCTAAGCCATTCATTCCACATCAAAATTCATGAAATTATTATAAAAAGGAAATGTGGAGACTTCTGATTTTTTTCCTCAACTCAGTCATCCCTCATTGAAATTCGTGTACCATATCATCCCTATTCTTTATTTCTGATTCTTTCCTAGTAGACAGATGTTGATCTTCTGAATTTTTTCACCATAGCCCAAATTTTATAATTTTCTTTCCTTATTATTAAGCACTATATTTGATATAATTCCTACATTGTATGTTATAGGCATTATTTTGCTACTCAGAAGTGTCAATACAGAAATAAATCTGATCTATTTAAGTTTTTTATTGTGAATTATTATCATTACTACTATTATTATTACTAACATTGGGGTTTTGTTTTGAACTGTCAAGCAACTGAATTCTATATCTGTCTTTACTACTTATAGGTACATTACAATCTATTATGTTTTTGAAAATATCAGTAATGTTTAGTCCTTGTATTGGCTTTCTCAAAATTTTTAATTATTTCTGTATGAATACTTTAATTGCTTCCTCCAGTAATGATATTTCAAAGGACTTGTCAATCTTCACAAAGTAGACTTAATGACTTTATTTAAAGGTAATGATGTAGTAGAGCAAAAGAAATAAAATGCAGGTAGGTGTTGGAAATCAAAGGGACATTCCCCAAGACTCCCTTCTTTTTATACATTCATGGACCATGCTGTGAACGTCTAGGCCTTTGTCCTTTTGACTGGTGGTGCATCCATGACCCCTCTTGTTCTGTAGCTTCCATTCTCGTGGGCTGAGTGACTACCAGATCCTCCAGGTTTCCACAACAAAGTTGACCTTTGTAGACTCCTCTAATCCCGTTTAGCAACATAATAAATGCCCTTGTGTAATTATACACATATTCTCTATTGATTTTGTTCCGTTAGGGAACCCTTATACATGCACATTTTGCGTGTTCTCTAAGAAGTTGTACATTTTATATTTAGCTTTATTTTATTTTAAATTTAGCTTAGTACTATTTGTCAGTTAATTTATTGTGAAAGATATAAGGATGTTAATAGCAATTTTTGGCATATGGGCATCCAGTTGTTGCAGCACCATTTGTTGTAAGGACTGTAATTTTACCCCTTTGAATTGCTTGTCTTTCCTTTTCAACGATAGCTGACTGTATTTGTTTGCATGATTTTCTGGACTAGCACCTGTTTTCTTAATGCATATATGCCTATGCTATGGTCATATTGTCATGATTTTATAGCCTCATGTGCAGTCTTGAAGTTAGGTACTATCAGTGCTTTACCCTTTTTTTAAACTATTGTATTGCATATTTCAGTATTCTAGATCTTGTGTCTTTGCATATAGAGCAGTGATGGCAAACCTTTTAGAAGTTTCAATGATAACAAACAGCCGGCTGTGGCACGTGTGCCATAGGTTTCCCCACCACTGATATAAGTAAAGAATCAGCTTATTGATATTCACAAAATAATTTACTGAGACTTTGATTCAAATTTCTTTGAATATATAGATCGAACTGAGGAAATAAATCACATTTGAAACATATTAAGGCTTCCAATCCATTAACATGAGTTTTTCTCTACCCTTAATTAGATCTTTGATTTTTTATGTCTTTTATAGTTTTCTATATAAACGCCCTGTATATATTTTGTCAAGTTTCTCAGTACATCACTTAACGCTACATGTTATGTTATATTTTTGTTTAAAATTCAAATTCCAATTGTTAGTTGTTGCTATATAGATTTGACCTTTGACATTTGTTTAACCCTAACAGCCACCTTGCTATAATTGCATACTAATTATAGGATTTTGTTATTGATATGATTTTCTACATATATCATCATGACATCTGTGACTAGAGATGTATTTTTTAAATATTCTGGGATGTATATTTTAAATATTCTCATATTATTGCAGTAGTTAAGACTTCCGGTAAAATGGTACAAGGATTGGGAGAGGAAATCTTTGCCTTATTGCTGCACTTAGGGAGAAAGCATCCAGGTTCTCATCATTACCTATGATATTAATAGGTTTTTTATAGATACTATCAAGTTGAGGAAGCTTGCCTCTATACATTTCAGCCAGTTTTTAAAAAGCATTTTTTTTATCATAAGTGAGGTTTGGATTTTGTCAAATCCATTAAAATGACTGTACCAGTTTTTCTTCTTTAGCGTATTGGTGAGGTGGATGTCAACTCTTAGTTTTCTGTTGTTGAACCAGACTTGCATGACTGAATTAAATCCAACTTGAACATGAAGTATTATTATTTCTATACATAATTCAATTTAATTAACTAATATTTTTGAAGATTTTAACGTTTGTTTTAATGAAATATGTTGTTCTATAATATACTAGTAATGTCTTTACCTGCCACTTATGTTAATGTAATGGGGGACTTAAAAAAAATAATTTTTCCTCTACTTCTATTTTCTGGAGAAATTGTGGAGAAACATGTAATTTCTGTTTTAGATGCCTGCCACAATTAGGTATTTAACACACCTGGTCCTCGTAGTCTATTTTTTTTAAAGTTTATTAAATACTGACAATTTTTTTAATATAGTATTTTAGAGTCTTTGGGTTCTCCTTGTTTCTTTTCAGTCATCAATTTCATCTAAATTATCACATGGGAAACATAGTATTCCTTTGTCCACAAAATCATTCATGATAAACACTACAATTCTAACATTTGTATTTAGTATTTTTCTATTTTAACCTTAGGCACATTGCTTAGAGACTTACTAATTTTTGTAAAATTTTCAAGTAGCTAGCATTTTATTTCATTGATTTTTCTCTATTTTTTTTCAATTAATTGATTTGTACTCTACTCTTTGTTGTTTCTTTGCTCCTACTTATTCTAAGCAGAAATTGTTCTTCTTCCTATGGTTCCCTTAAGATATTTAATTTAGATGTCTCTTAAATATATATATATACATAAATATATTTAAATATATATAAATATGTATTTAATATATATTAATATATAAATATATATTATAAATATATATTAAATATCTATAAATATATATTTAATATATAAATATATATATATATTCTGCATACACATTTCACTCAGAGTAATGCTTCTGCATCCCACAATATTTGTCTTTTGTGTTTTTTTTTTTTAATGTGGGTACCGGGAGTTGAACTCAGGACCTTGTGCTTGCCAGCAGGCACCGGCCCCTTTTTTTCCTTTATGTGGGTACCGGGAGTCAAACTCAGGACCTCACGCCTGCCAGGCAGGTGCTTACACCACTGAGCCATTCATTGGCCCATGTTTTTATTTTTCTTTAGTTTACAATAATTTTATTTATACTGATAATTCTTTTACTCAACTATTAATGTTTGTTACTTTCAAATATTTAGGATTTTCCTACTGTCTTATTCTTTATTTTAGTTTAATTGTTGTCTAAAAACATACTCTGTATGATTTGTACAGCTTTAAATTTGATGACATATTTTATGGCCACCATGCAGTCCATATTAAAGAACACTTCATGTGTGTTGAGAACAGTGTGAATTCTGATGTTTTTGGATGAAGTATTCCAAAAATGTCAATTAAGTAGGTTAAAAGATAATGCTATTTAGTTTATCTAGACACAATTAATATTTTTACCTTCTACTGGAGTATATGTACTTTCCCAATGTGTAGTACCCCTCTACAACCCCTGATAATTTTTCTTGTCAAAAAATTTAATTTTCTGGAAATTATTACAACTACTCAGCTTTCTTTTGATTCGTGTGAGCATCATTTATCTTTTCACATTCCTTTACTCTTTACCTATATGTGTCTTTATGTTGAAAATGGCATATAGTAAACAATTTATGTTGCAATCGCTTATTAATCCACTCTGACAAGCTCTGTATTTTAGTTTGTACATTTAGACCTTTCATATTTAAAGAAATTATTAATATAGCTGAAATAATATCTACCGTGTTTCTGGCTATTATCTATTCTATGCACTTGTTTTTTTATTTTTATTTATTTATTTTTTTTTGTGGGTACCGGGGGGTCGACCTCAGGACCTCGCGCGCCAGCAGGCGCCCGTGCCACTGAGCGATATCACCGGCCCCTTTTTCGTATGTGGGATCCGGGAGTCGAACTCGGGCCCTCGCGCTTGCAAGGCAGGCGCTTATGCCGCTGAGCCATCTCACCGGCCCGCACTTGTTTTTTTTAACCTGTTAACCTTCATTTCTTTTTCTGCTTTCTATGATTTTAACTCACTGTTTTATGTGAGTCCATTTTCCCTTTTTGGTTAGAATAGCAATCATACTTTTCCTTTCAAAAAATTTTAGCAGTAGTCCAAGAATTTTCAATGTACATTAAAAACTGGGTTAGTCCCATCTCAAGGAAATGTAATGTTTCAAGCATAATTCAGTTAACTTGTACCAGAGTATTCCCAATCTGACTTCTCCTCTATTATAAATTTTCTATCATTCATTTTACTTATCTACATGCTGTAACAATCCAACACATTTTTTCGACTATGGCTTTAAACAGACAGTTACATTTTGCATCAAATAAGAATAAGAAGAATAAAAAATTTGATTTTACCTACATTTATTCCTTCTCTGGTACTCTTTATATAGATCCACATTTTTGATCTATATCATTTTCCTTCTCCCTGAAGGATTTCTAATATTTCTTGCATGGTAGGTCTGATCACAATGAATTCCCACAGCTAATTTTTGTCTGAGAAAGACTTTAATTATCTTTTACTCTGAAAGCACAGTTTTGGTGGCTTTTGAATTCTAGTTTTTTTTTTTTTTTTTTTTTTAACACTTTAGTGTTCATTTTCTTCCTGTTTGCATAATTTCTTATTAGACTGTAATTCTAATGCTTATTCCTAAGTAAGATTTTTTTCCTTTGACTTCCAGGATATTCTCTTTGTCTGTGCTTATACATGAGGTGACTGTGTTTGCTTTTCTTTTTACATTTTATTTTTATAATTTTCCTGGTTGGTCTTCTTGCGCTTTCCTTAATCTGTTGGTTAGTGCCTGCTATGAAAAGGAAAACTGCCAACCATTAGTGCTTTGAATGCTTTTTTCCAGTGTTTCTTCTTCAGATATTTTAATTATGTTACTATACCTTTTATAATTGTTCCATAGACCTTGGATGTTCTGTTCTGCTTTTTCATAATTTTGGGATATTTCTATTGACATATATTAAAGTTTAGTGATTTTTTTCCTCTGTGTGTCCAGTCTATTAATGAGCCCATTGAAAGTATTCTTAATGTAGTTACAATGATTTTCATTTCTACCACTTCCTTTTGATTCTTAGAGGTTTCACAATTTGACTTACATTACTAACTGCTTTTTTTTTTTTTGTGGGTACCGGGGTGTCGACCTCAGGACCTTGCGCGCCAAAAGGCACCCGTGCCGCTGAGGGATATCACCGGCCCCTTTTTCTTATGTGGGATCCGGGAGTCGAACTCGGGCCCTCGTGCTTGCAAGGCAGGCGCTTATGCTGCTGAGCCATCTCACTGGCCCCCCTAACTGCTTTTTAAAGTTATCTATTTTTCATTGGAAACCTTAGCATATTAATCATAGTTGAAGAATTGTTTTAAATTTCCTGCCTGAAGATGCCTACATTTGTGATACCAACTGAGTTTGGTTCTTTCTCTCTCTCTCTGTCTTTCTCTCTGTCTCTGTCTCTCTCTCTCTGTCTCCCTCTCCTTCTTCTTTCCTCCTTCTCTCTCTCTCTCATATTTCTTCTACTTTTTGCCTTGCCATTTGTTTTCTTAAAAGCTTGGTATATTTTTCAGATAATAAAAATCAGGTAAATAGGTCTTTAGTGTCAGATTTTATGTTCGTATGAGATATTCTGTTTAATTTTTTATAGCTATATATGGTATAGGCTTTAAGTTTCTTTTTTTTATGTGGGTACCGGGAGTTGAACTCAGGACTTCATGCTTGCCAGCAGGTGCTTGTGTCGCTGAGTGATATCACCGGCCCTTTTTTTCCTTTATGTGGGTATCAGGAGTCGAACTCAGGACCTCGCACTTGCCAGGCAGGCACTTATGCCACTGAGCTATCACACCAGCCCTAAATTTCTTTATTTTTCATGACTCTATTTCCCTTTTGATTTTGAGTTCTTATAAGTATTTTTCTACTCCATAGGAAGATTCTGATTCTTGCAGTTCTTTCAGCTGTAATTCGCTGTTTTTATAATGGAGCTGTGATGGAAAAAGTGTGGGGAGGGAAAGTATTCTATAATCTTGTGGCTAAATCTCTATACTTTTTTAAGGTTGTGTCTCTGGGTTGTGATCTTCCTAAGTGTTTCTCTAGCAATATAGTTTTTTTTAGAAAATGACTTTTGAATGACATAGGAAAGTTGGGGTACTAGAGTCTGAATAATAGGCTTCTTTCTCCCAACTGGATAAGTATCTGGTTCCCCACTACTACCACCAGAGAATAGGCATTACTCATGTATGACATTCTAGGAATATTTCACAGTTATTATATTTCTTCTTCCCCATTTAAAGCCACAGAAGTTCTTTCCATGACATTTACCTTGAAAATAACAAGTTTGCAAAGTAAACGGCTCTTCCTAAGACCAAGGACCCAGAATTTTCTTATTGTCATAGTCGTCCACATTCAGTATCTACCAAATCATCTAAATTACCATTTAGGTAACTCTACGCAGTTTTAGTCCCAAGTCTTCTGCTCCAAGTAAACAGTGCTTTGTATTTGATTTGCTTGTCTCTCCAGAGTTCAGGGTGGTAATTTGCCCTGTAATCTCAGTTCTCTGTTAAGTTCAATAAAAGTCATTGATTTTCTTTTGTTCTCCATTTTCTTGTTGTAAGGATTGGAGTGACCACACTGAAGTTTGTCTTCGCATGTGGCAGTAGCAATCAGAGTAATCAGTAATTGCATTTTTTAACCTCTAAACAGTTTTAAGGATTTAAAATTTATATTGCTATTCTCCATATTTCTATTTTATCAATATATCAATGATATTTCTTTTAAAGTTTTGTCTGATAACTGTGATATCTATTTCATTTATTTGTCTTTGTTTTTACTCATTTGCTTTTGCTAGAGCATATTTTGTATTTTTTAATTTAATGCCAGATATTGCATATAAAAAGATTAATGATTTTGTGTCCCATGAAGGGTGCACTCTTTACTAGAAAGCAAATAAAATAAATGTGGATTCTTTTGATCCCATACCAGGTTAGTTTTAGAATTCCTTTCACATCAGTTTTAATTTTTTTTTTCAATTTTGGCCTTTTTTCCACTTCATATCCCTTTAACCTTATTCTGTGCCCCTTTGAGGTGTTAACTACAATCTAGGAATCATTTGCTAGTACTGTATCCCTTATCCTGGAAAATGTTTACCTCTAGCCTCCACCACCACAATATCACCTTACTTCTAAACTATTTGGTTATGTCTTTGGCTTCCATCTGCTTCTTTTTACATATTGTTATCGTATCTTATGAGCATGTTTATCTTAAAGGCCTTGTTAGTACCACTTTACTATAATGAAATACCTGGGATAACTAATCTATAAAAGGAAAGGCTTATTTTTGCTCCAAGTTATGGAGGTTCCAGTTCAGGTTTGTGCTGACCCATTGCTTTGGGACTGTGAAGGTCACGTTGAATGGCAATGGCCAGAAATACGTGTCAGAACTAACTCCTGACCTCATGTGCAGGAAGCAGAAAAGAGAATGAAGAAGGTCCGGGATCCTACAATTGCTTGCCAGGGAATAGTCCCCAGTTGTCTGTAAGACACCACCTCCAAGAAGTTTTGCCTCTTCCCAGTAGTGCCACTCTGGGGACCAAGCTTTTAGCTTGCAGAGCTTTGGGCGACATTCAAGATCCAAACTATATAGAAGTTAAAAAATAATTGGAGAAATTACACACTTAATTTTTTATTTTTGCATGATTCCCTTGTTTTTTTGTTTTGTTTGTAATTTAAATCACTTTAAAATTTACAATATCCACTCTCTGAGTTATCAGCAATATCATTGTATTAACTAGAGTTTAAAATGTTCCCATTATTTTAAATTTCCCTGAGCTAGATCAATATATATATATATATATATATATATATATATATATATTATATTTGAAAATACTGTATATCCAACCAACTTGAGTAGTAGTTTAAAGTCTTGGAAAAATATCACATTGAAACTATTCAAAGTCAAAATTAGTCTACACAATTGAAATCAAAGGAGAATTGCTGGCTAGTTCTAGCTTTTTTATTTTTAAAATATCTTAAAATAAATAGATCTATTAATATTTAAAGATAAATTCAAATGCCTGGGGCTTTAATTCTGATCTACTTAAATCTTATTTCTGTTTTTATCATTCAATTTTTAAAAATATGTAGCTAATAAACTAAGAAATAGTTATGAAAATGCTATAATTATTTATAAGTAGAGAATTTTCAAATTTTTGCTTTGCTTTACTTTATCAGTTTTTTGTAAGATTATGTACCTAAGTGTGATGAAATGACATATTGTATGTAAATAGCCAAGTGAGGGACAATACCATTGCAACACTACCACTAAATGTCTAGCGGTTTACACATTAAGTACATTTTCTTTCATTAATTCCCTCAGGGGAAAAAAAAAAGAACAGAATACCTGAAAATATTTGCTTTGTATTTGGCTAATATTACATATTAAATATCACTTAGAATCCATTTTAGGTTGTACATATTTCTTGTAATAGGCAAATTTATTTGAGAAAGAGTATACTTACTGTAGTAAAATATATGTACATATGTGTGTAGAAGTAGATTTATACAAAACACTGATTTTACAAAATTGGTTATACTTAAATTCTCAGATCATGAGAATTTAATCCCCTAGAAACTAGCAATTGGTGTCTGATTAATTTTTCCCTATTTACAAGATGTGTCTCTGGAAGGTATATTATTGTTTATCTATGTTATATTACCATGAAAGATAAAGAAAATAACTTACTTAAAACATTGACCCTATAGTTACAAAAGAGTTATTTAAATATTCACATGGTCTGAGTCCTAGTATTTATTTTAAATAAATATCTATATAAATAAATATCTGTATCATTATCATTTTATAGCCTTATATTGATTAGCCATTCAAAAACCACTATTATTTATTGTTCCATATTGTTTAGAGAGGTAGATGTGAACTATTGCTTTTTTATAACTGGTAAATTTATTGAAACAAAGAAGGCTGACATTTTTCCCTACATAGACTTTGTAAAAAGAAATATTCAATTTTGTCAATTTTAGCAGGCATGATTTTTTTTCTTTTGAAATGGTTCATTGGAGTTAATTGAAGGAGGCAAAGAAATGTCCTTGGTGAGTATTAGCTGGATCACTGCTTGATGGGAATGAAGGCACTCTAGGCCAACTTGAAACCTGAAAAAGAACAATGACAATTAAAAGAAATTCTTTTGAAAGTTCGAAATGGAAACTCAAATGTCTAGATATTAACATCCTCTGTTTATGTGTTTCAGAAAATAGTTCTCATTCACTTTGATAATAAATTTAAAAAGAGGGCCAATGAAGGACTTATCAGAGCTATTACCTCTTTTTCACTATTGTAATTAGTTTTCCTCCTTTTAAGAACGAATTTAAAATTTAAAAAATTAGGAATAGAAAACAGACTTAAGAATGGAAGTATAGGGGCCAGTGTGATGGCTCAGTGGCATAAGCACCTGCCTGGCAAGCGGAAGGGCCCGAGTTCGACTCCTGGTACCCACATACGAAAAAAGGGCCGGTGATATGGCTCAGCAGCACAGGCTCCTGCTGGCACGCAAGGTCCTGAGTTCAACCCCCGCTACCCACAAAAAAAAAAGAACGGAGGTATAAAGATTTTCATCTACACACACACACACACACACACACACACACACACACACACACACTCACAAATTCAATAAGTATCTTTCTGCTCACCAAGCAAAATCAACAATTTTAACATTGTTACATTTGGTTCTTGGAAGGTTTTCTTTTCTTTTTTTTTATTTTAAAGAGAAGAAAAAACAAAACAAATAAAAAAAAGAACAAATTTTCAAAACAGCATAATATGAGGGTAACAACGGTCAATGCATTACGTATTATTATCTTTAAGTTAGTTATTCAGGATACCAGACATTAGCATTCAATTGTCCAAACATTATTGGCTCAAACCTTACTCTTCAATTAACTAAGTAAAACTGGTAGTGTATCTATCTTAACCATCTTATATACATATACAATTTTTTTCCCTTTCCCTTCTTTCTTTTCCCCATTCCAGTCTCTCTTTCTTATTGACCAGTTTCTTTTTGATTCACCATGTCTATTGTACATTTTGGATCTTATTTACTCTTTCAGTTTCCTATACGAGAAAGACAATACGATGCTTACACATGTGCATCTGGTTTATTTCACTTATGAGTATTTTCTCGAGTTGCATTCATTTACCTATAAAAGTCTCCAGTTTATCCTTCTTTATGGCTGAATAGTACTCCATTGTATAAAAATACCACATCTTTCTTATCCATTCCTCAGTTGATGGGCATTTGGGTTGTTTCCAAGATCTGGCTATTACAAATTGTGCTGCTATAAACATGGGTGCACATATATCACTGTGGTACGATGTTTTTAATTCTTCTGGGAAGATGCCCAGAAGGGGAATAGCTGGGTCAAATGGGACCTCCAACCCTAGTTTTTTGAGGAATCTCCACACTGACTTCCACAGTGGCTGTACCAGTCGACACTCCCACCAACAGTGAAGAAGGGTTCCTTTTTCCCCACAGCCCCTCCAGCATTTGTTATTAGTTGATTTCTTTATAGTAGCCATTCTTTCTGGAGTGAGATGGTATCTCAGTGTTGTTTTAATTTGCATCTCTCGAATGACTAGTGATGTTGCACATTTTTTGTATATTTATTTGCCATTAGTATTTCTTCGTCTGAGAAATGTGTATTCATCTCAGATGCCCATTTTTGGAGTGGGTCTTTAAATTTGGGAGGTCTGATTTTTTTGAGTTCTTTATATGTTCTCAATAGTAATCCTTTGTCTGAGGAACAGCTGGCAAACATTTTTTCCCACGTTGTGGGTTGTCTTTTCACTCTGTTGGTGGTTTCTCTTGCTGTGCAAAAGCTTTTTAATAAGATGAGATCCCAGTTATTGATTCTTTGGGATAGTTCCCGTGTGGTTGAGTTTTTATTCATAAAGTCTTTGCCTACACCAATGTCTTCAAGGGATTTACCTATCCTACCTTCCAGCAGATTTAATGTTTCTGTTTTAATATTTAGATCTCTGATCCATTTTGAATTTAGTTTAGTGCATGGTGAAAGATATGGGTCTAGTTTTAATCTTTGGCATGTGTAGAGCCAGTTTTTCCAGCACCATTTATTAAAAAGGCTATCTTTCTTCCACTGAATGTGTTTGGCACCTTTGTCAAAGATAAGGTGGCTTAGTATGTCTGGGGTTGTTTCAGCTTCTTCTAATCTGTTCCATTGATCTTCAGGTCTGTTTTTTTGCCAGTACCACACTGTTTTTATCACAGTAGCTTTATACTATAATTTCAAGTCGGGGATTGTGATGCCCCCTGCCTTGCCTTTGTTGCCCAGAATTGCCTTTGCTATTCTAGGTCTCTTTTGATTCCAAATGAATTTTAGGATTATTTTCTCTAATTCTGTGAGATATGCTGTTGGAATTTTGATTGGAATTGCATTAAATCTGTATAACAATTTTGGAAGTATGGCCATTTTCACTATATTGGTTCTTCCTATCCAGGAGCAAGGGATATCTTTCCATTTTCTGATATCCTCTTCAATCTCCTTTTTCAGAGTACTGTAGTTTTCAGTGTATAGGTCTTTTACATCCTTGGTGAGGTTGATTCCTAGGTATTTCATTTTTTGGATGTTATTGTGAAAGGTATTGTTTCCCTAATTTCTCTTTCAATAAGTTTGTTATTTGTGTACAGGAAGGCTATTGACTTTTGAGTATTGACTTTGTATCCAGCTACACTACTGAATTTGCTTATTAAATCTAGCAGTTTTTTAGTGGAGTTTTTGGGGTCTTCTGTGTAGAGTATCATGTCATCTGCAAATAATGATAATTTAAGTTCTTCCTTTCCAATCATTATTCCCTTTATTTCTTTCTCTTGTCTAATTGCTCTGGCTAAAGTTTCCAGAACTATGTTGAATAAGAGTGGGGACAGTGGACATCCTTGTCTTGTTCCTGATTTTAGAGGGAAGGCTTTCAGTTTTTGGCCATTTAGTATAATATTGGCTGTTGGTTTGTCATAGATAGCTTTTACCAGGTTGAGAAAAAGACCCTCTATTCCAATTTTCTGTAGGGTTTTTATCATGAAAAGGTGCTGGACTTTGTCAAAAGCTTTTTCTGCATCTATTGAGATGATCATGTGATTTTTGTCTTTGGTTCTGTTAATATGGTGTATTACATTTATTGATTTACGTATGTTGAACCATCCCTGCATCCCAGGGATGAATCCAACTTGGTCATGGTGTGTAATCTTCTTGATGATTTGTTGGATTCTGTTTGCCAGTATCTTATTAAGGATTTTTGCATCTATGTTCATTAGGGAGATTGGCCTGTAGTTCTCTTTCTTAGTTGGGTCCTTCTCTGGTTTTGGTATCAGGGTAATGCTTGCTTCCAGGAATGAATTTGGGAGTATTGCTTCCCTTTCAATTTCATTAAAAAGTTTGAGAAGTAGTGGCGTTAGGTCTTCTCTAAATTTCTTGTAGAATTCGGCAGTGAATCCATCAGGGCCTGGGCTTTTCTTTGTTGGGAGGTTTTTAATTATATCTTCAATTTCATTGGTTGATGTTGGTTTATTTAGGATTTTTAAATCTTCTTGATTCAGCTTTGGTAATTCATACGAATCTAGGAATCTGTCCATTTCTTCTGCATTTTCCATCTTAGTAGAATATAGATTTTTAAAATAGGTATAGATGATCTTCTGGATTTCTGCAGGGTCCATCATGGTATCACCCTTTCTATTTTCAATTGCTTGGATTTGAGTCTTTTCTTTTCTTTTTTTAATAAGGTTGGATAAGGGTTTGTCAATCTTATTTATTCTTTCAAAGAACCAACATTTTGCTTCATTGATTCTTTGTATTATTTTTTTAGTCTCCAATACATTAATTTCTGCTCTGATCTTTGTAATTTCCTCCCTTGTACGGGCTTTTGGCTTAACCTGCTCTTCTTTTTCTAGAAGTTTGAGGTTCACCATTATAAGTTGTTTATTTGCGCTTGCTCTATTTTCCTAACATAAGTATTTAATGCTATAAATTTCCCTCTTAGGACTGCTTTCATTGTATCCCATAAGTTCCGGTATGTTGTACTGTCATTATCATTCAGTTGTAGAAATTGTCTAATTTCTTCTTTAATTTCATCTGTGACCCATTGGTTGTTCAGGAGGGTGCTGTTTAATTTCCATGTGTTTAGGGAGTTTTTGTGATTTCTTTTGCCATTGATTTCCAATTTCATTGCACTATGGTCTGATAATATGTATGGGATAATTTCAATTCCTTTGCATTTACTTAAACAGGTTTTATGAGCTAGTATGTGGTCTATTTTGGAGAACGTCCCATGTGCAGCTGAGAAGAATGTGTATTCTGATGTTGTGGGGTGGAACACTCTGCAGACATCTACTAAGTCCATTTGTTCCAAAGTTTGGTTCAGTTCTATTATTTCATTATTGATTTTCTGTCTAGTTGATCTGTCTTTTTGTGACAGTGGAGTATTGAGATCTCCCAATATAATTGTATTAGTGCTTATTTGATTTTTCATGTCCTCTAGTACTTGTTTTATATAGTTGGGTGCATTGGTATTTGACGCATATATATTTATGATCGTTATCTCTTCCTCTTGGATTGTTCCCTTTACAAGGATGTAATGACCATCTTTATCTCTCTGAATCATTCTTGGCTTGAAATTCACTTTGTCTGCAAAAAGAATAGCTACCCCTGCTTTTTTCTGGGTTCCTGTTGCATGGAGTATTGTTTTCCATCCTTTGACTTTCAGTCTATGAATTTCTTTCTGAATTAAATGTGTTTCTTGTATACAGCATATTGTTGGATCTTGCTTCTTGATCCATTTTGCCAGTCTCTGCCTTTTGATTGGTGAATTGAGACCGTTAACATTGATGGTTAAAACTGATATGTATTGACTTATACTTGTCATGATATTTTCCTGTTGTTGGTTCCCACTCTTTGTTTTTCCCCTTTCCTGCTATTTAATTATCTGCCCTGCCTGGTGGATTCCTTCTGTTGGGGTTCCTATCTCTTTCTAGAATGTCCTTCAGAACATTTTGGAGTGCTGGTTTGGTGGTCATAAATTTTCTTAGATGTTCTTTGTCATGAAAGTATTTTATTTCTCCATCAATTTTGAAAGATAGTTTTGCGGGGTACATCAATCTGGGTTGAAAATTATTTTCCTTTAGAGCTTGAAATACATCATTCCAAGCTCTTCTTGACTTGAGGGTTTGTGCTGAAAAGTCAGCTGTGATTCTGATGGGTT
This sequence comes from Erethizon dorsatum, assembly GCA_028451465.1. Classification (NCBI taxonomy): domain Eukaryota; kingdom Metazoa; phylum Chordata; class Mammalia; order Rodentia; family Erethizontidae; genus Erethizon; species Erethizon dorsatum. The sequence continues at coordinate 29,676,103 of CM051834.1, forward strand.
TTCCTTTATAGGTGATTTGTCTCTTCTCCCTAACAGCTTTTAAGATTCTGCCCTTCTGTTGAATTTCTGGGATCTTGACTATGATATGTCTGGCTGAAGTTTTTTTTTGATCAGGTTTAGTTGGTGTTCTAAAAGCTTCACTTATTGGGGGGTCAAATTCTTTTTCTCTTCCAGGAAAGTTCTCCCTGATAATGTCTTTGAACAAGGTTTTAATGTCATTTATGCTGTCTCCTGCTTTTTCATTTATTCCAATTATTCTTAAGTTGTTTATCTTTGAGTCATCTAGCAGCTGCTGAATTGATTTTTCATGGTCCCTTGCTATTTTTTTTTTTTTTGTGGGTACCGGGGGGACGACCTCAGGACCTCGCGCGCCAACAGGCACCCGTGCCGCTGAGCGATATCACCGGCCCCTTTTTGGTATGTGGGATCCGGGAGTCGAACTCGGGCCTTCGCGCTTGCAAGGCAGGCGCTTACGCCGCTGAGCCATTTCACCGGCCCTCCCTTGCTGTTTTTAAGAATTCTTTCTTTTCATGATCACTAATTGCAAGCCTGTCTTCTATGTCTGATATCCTGTCCTCACATTGGCTTAATCTGCTACAAATACTTTCAATGGAATTTTTGTTCTCTTGGATATCTGCTTGAATCTGCTTTATGGATTCCATTTCTTTCCTGTGCTGAGCATTCATTGTTTCTATAGTTTTCTTAAGCTCATCTATTTTTTTTTTGTCTGTATCAGCTATAGTGTCCTTAAGCATAGTCTTCATTGTGGACATTATCTCTGCAGTTATCTGTGAAATTATTTCTGTTTTAATTTTTTCCAGAGCCTCATTCAATTGTTTTGTTGTTACCCCTTCAGATATGCCAGGTGGGTGGCTTTCAGATTGTCCCACCTCGTTGCCCCCTAGGTTTGCCTTTGGTGAATTGGATGTGTGGGGTTGCATCTTGTTTAAGTGTTGTCTCATTTTTTCTTTCTTTAGTTCCTGGGGTGATGTTTGTAAATTACCTATGATAGGTTACTTTATTGCTAGTGTTCAAGATCCTTAGAAGATGACTACTTCTCTGCAGTATCTTCCAAGTGGAGCTTGCTTTTGGGTTTTGAGCTTTCTGCCAGATCCTACCTCTTCAATTCGTTGGATGTGAGAAGTTGCTACCTGTTTGGCCCAGTCCTTGATTCTTTGGTACTGTGCCACTGTATTTTCTGTGTCCCTTAGTCAATCTCAATCATGAAATATCAGGAAGGAAAGCTGTTTAGAACAATTATTTTACATTTGGCTATAATGGTAACTGAACACAGCCTAGAAAATGACAGACTGAGTTAACCAGTTATTTACCACTTTTAGCCGTATAAAGTAGAGTTGCGGTTATATAACAAAATCTAAAACACACCAGAAAACTTATATGCAGTATACAAGTCCTTAGTATGTCAATTTTTCCCCTCAGGAGTTTCAATTTAAAATGAGTTAAGGAGGAAATAGAGTATTGTGAGAAGAGGAAGGAATTAGATGTAAGGTTAGAGGACCAAGAGGGATCCCACTAACATTGGGACACTGGTGCAGAGGACTGGTGGGAAAAAGAGAACGAAAGGATAAGAGGAAGAACAGATCACAACCACAGTCACAAAGAGGTTAGAGGCACTGTTTACACTCGTATAAAAGCCAGAGAGAATAATGAAGGAAAGAGCAAATAGACAAACAGAAACAAAAATGAAGACAAAAACAACAAAGCAAACAGATAAAACAGAAATAAAACCCCACAAAGGAAAAAAATAAAATAAAATAAAATAAAAACCCTTCACCAGAACAAAAAACTAATGAGAGAGAAAAAAATAAAAAATAAAATAAAAAAAATATAAAGAGAATCAGTTCCAGGTGTTGACTCTGCTGTAGGCAGGCACCGTGTGATGACAGAGTCTTGTTCCGTGCAGGTCCGTCCCAGCGAGCCAGGAGCGGCCCTCTAGCGGGCGGTGAGCAGAGCATGGACTTTCAGGCGGAGCCTGGTCTCCTTCGCCTGCCGCTGTCAGCGCACTGCTTTCGTGCTGCTCTGATTTTCACCACGCCCCCCACAATGGCGCCGGGCCAGTCACTCTCTGGCGCAGGACAGGTGTGGCTGAGAGACCAGTCTCGTTCACCCGCCGCCCTCAGCACACTTTCGTGGGGCTGAGAGGCACAGTGCTGCCCCGTCCAGAGCACAAGTTCCCAGAGCTGTTTTCGAGCCGCTCTGATTTTCGCCACACCCCCCACAATGGCACCCGGCCAGTTGCTCTCTGGTACGGGGCAGCTGTGGCTGAGAGACACTCACCGCCGCCAGCGCAGTTCTCTGCCGCTCCCCTGCCACGCCGCTGTCTCACGATCCTCCGTGGGGGCTCCCTGGGCGCCAGCTGTCACCGTGTGTCCGCAGCTTTGAGCTTCTGTCGCGCCGTGATTCCTGGGATGGTAGAAGGTGCACGCGCGCAGGGTCTGCTCCTTCTTTGTTGGAAATCACCCTTCACTGGTGCGGGGGGTCCCAAGCTGCGCTTCAGAACTTTTCTGGGTCCCGGGGAGGCATCTGCTCCCCTCCTGTGCTCTCCCGGTCACTATATTCCCGTAGTCCAATGGCAACTTTTAGAGAGTTTCTCTGCGTCCTTCTTACTCATCTGCCATCTTTTTTCCTCTGGAAGGTTTTCTATTGTTTAAAAATATCTGATATTGTCTACAAGTAACTCTATTTGAAAAATATATCCTTTGAAGTAATGTTAAGTCTTCTCCAGCTTTTTGCTACCTTAAAAACAACCAGGGCCGGTGAGATGGCTCAGCGGCTTAAGCGCCTGCCCGGCAAGCGCAAGGGCCCGAGTTCGACTCCTGGAACCCACATACAAAAAAGGGGCCGGTGATATCGCTCAGTGGCACGGGCGCCTCCTGGTGCGCGAGGTCCTGAGGTTGACCCCCCCGGTACCCACAAAAAAAAAAAAAAAACAACAAAAAAAACAACCAAGATCTGCATTTTAGTGTTCATGTTTTTAATCTACTTTTGTTATTACTTTATACTTGCATTTAACATACATATATATGAAAGCATGTATCATTTCTCAACCTGCCATTTTACTAAATAATATTTTTGATAACCATCATTTTTTGATGTAGAAAAGAGATTATCTGATTCATTATCTTTTTTTGATTATAGTTCCATTTCAATCTGTATATATAACCTAATTAAAAATATAGTTAGAATTTATAATTTAACAGATGATGCTGTGAATTTATTTAATATTTATTTGTTTATCTATTTATTTGTTTATTTATTTATTTATGTATTTAGAGACAGAATCTTGCTATGTACTTCAGGCTGGCTTGGAACTCACTTTGCAGCCCAGATTGGCCTCAAACTTGCACCAATTCTCCTGCCTCAGCCTGCTGAGTGTTAGGATTATATGTGTGAACCACCACACCTCGCTGAATTTATTCAGTTTCTATAGTTAGTTCTATTTTTGTTTTTTTTTTTAACTTATTTATTCTGATCTTCTCATGATGTATTGATTTCATTTTCTTTATTGTTATTTATTATATTGATAAAATATTCTTTATTCCACTTTAATTTCTAACAGGTAATACTTAATTTATCCTACACTTTATAAATTAAGTGCCTATGATGAAATATTTAATGTGTGTCATATATGTATGTGTGCATGCTTATGAATAATTATTTTACCTCTTTGTGGACAATTTAAGTAATTTAGTATAGTTTAAACTTCCTGAAATTTTTTCTACATTTTCAAGTGACATGTTATCCTTCTCTTTTAGTTTCATGATGAAAAAAAGTAGTTATCTTCTATAATCCTCTGGCTAAAGTAATTACCTGTTTCTTTGCTCACTGCAATTTGAATCTCAATATTTTCCTTGAATACCTTTTCATTTTTCTTCCTGTGGCATTTGACTTTCCTCCATACTTAAATTACTTTTTGCTTGGTTTAGAAATGTTGACTGACAATTTTTATTTGTTTTTGAAAATACTAGTCTTTTTGGTTCATAACATTTTTATGATAGAGAATCTGGTATAATTTTATTGATGTGCTTTTGGAGACATTCAAGTTTTTAATCTGATAGTTCTAACTTTTTCTTAAAATTGAGGTTGCATAGTTTTACAGATGTTTTTGATCTAAGAATATAAGCATTTCTTAAATTTAGTAATTTTTATTTATGGTGTCATTAAATATTACCTATTCTCATTCCCCCAGTTCATTTTCTACTGTTGATCCATCTACCATTCTTCAAACCCAAACAAATCTATACTTGATGTGGTAAATCTACCATGCTATTTACCTTATCTTAATTGATCAAATCTATAGTGTAAGTCATCTATTTTAGTTTATTATAATTTGGAAATATGTTGTAATTCTTTTCCTACATTTGGCTCTCTTCAGATCTTCCTTTTTTGTTTCAAAATCTTGATACCTTCTGGATTGTCTATCTGATTGGATCTGTGAACATTTAGAGTATATACTCAATTTAAGTTTCCCTCTATGTAAGTTCCATTCTCTTTAGTTCATTCGCTAACAATTCTTGCACTGGGGATCTGCCAACAAGCTTCCATTAGACTTCACTGCGAGTCACAACTGAAGTTTTTAGTCTACCTCAATGTCATAAATCTAAAGACTTTCAAGCGCTAAGAATTAGGGAAACTAATCTGCAAAACATTTTATATACTGCTGTCATATCCGTATATAATTATTAGTTTTGAACAGTTTGATTAGTTCAAATGTTCAATGTTTTCACCCTTCACAACTAGTGAATGTAGCATCAAAACTACCTTGTGCAATTTCAGATATTTGCTGTAAGTATTTCTTACCAGAGTTTGGTGCAGAGAGCTTACATTTTGTTGTATCCGCAAATAAGTAGATAAATAAGTGTTATCAATTATTAATATCAGTGATTTTAGGTCTATATGAAAGGTCTAAAGACTTTGGCTTTGATTTTCAAATTTTGTAGGCAGCTCATGTACTAGGTACATTTCCTTCACACCAACTCCAAATTCTTCTATCAACAATCCCATGATTTATATGGTTCCACCATCTTTTCGCCATCAAAACTATGAATTATTTTTTAATTTAGTAATTGAGTGCATATGACAACTAGGAAGAAGGATCATTCTTCACTTCAGTTTGCCAACTAGACAGAAATAAGGTTCATGAAAATTTATTTTTTACCTTTACACTTGAATTAAATCCTTGCATTCAGATAATTACTTAGAGATGTCTTAATTCACAATTAACATATAATTTTTATTTCATAAATTAGTTTAACAAAAAAATGATATTTCATGCATGAAGTCCACATAGTATTAAAAATATGAAATGGGTTTGAATATGAGGTCGTATATTTAATTCTCAATTTTTTCATACTAAATTATAACTTCGCCATCTTAGATTTACCTCTAGAGTCGATATGATAATCTTAATATTGTTAGTTAGGTCTTGATTAATGGGCCTTTTTAATCAACAAAGTCTCTTTTTGTTTCACAGTCAGCAGATGCATCATCTATATATCAAGCCAAAAGAAATATTTCTCTTTTTATAGTAGTTATGATGGAAGGGATCATAGTAAGTTTATGCACCAATAAATGGAGGACAAACCAGAGAAATATTTAGTATAAATAGCCAGTTAGGGGCCGGTGAGATGGCTCAGCGGCGTAAGCGCCTGCCTTGCAAGCGCGAGGGCCCGAGTTCAACTCCCGGAACCCACATACGAAAAAGGGGCCGGTGATATCGCTCAGTGGCACGGGTGCCTGTTGGCGCGCGAGGTCCTGAGGTCGTCCCCCCGGTACCCACACACACAAAAAAAAAATAAATAAAAAAATAAATAAATAAATAGCCAGTTAATTTAGTTAATTTGAAACTTGCAAAAGAATATATTATATCATGTGTATATCCCATTTTCTAATATAACGAATTAATAGATTAATTAGGTAGAATGGTTAATTAGGTCTTTTAAAGTCATATTAAAAAGAGGATATGGAATATAGCTTTATGATTAAACATCTCACTTTAAGCAGAGCTTTATATGTTTTCAAATTTCAATTTGATTAATTTGATTCATAGTAATAACTATAAGGCATTAGTTCTGAAGTGAATTGCATATCAGTTCTCTTTTGTAACACTTGAGTAATTAGAATGGCTTGAAAAATAATCACTAGATACAATACACAGTGTAAGAATATAGAAAAAGAGCACATTAACTATATTTAAAACTTTTAAGATGTAGCACCTTCAAAAATGAATAGTTCTGGGGCTGGTAAGATGGCTCAACAGCGTGGGTGCCTGCTGGCGCGCGAGGTCCTGAGGTCGACCCCCGGTACCCACATACACACACAAAAAAAATAGTTTTATACTAAGTAAACTTCATGATTTTTAGACTTTATATTTCCGAAGTCGCAGTTAAGTAATGAGATGCAAATTATATATTATTCTGAATTGTGCCGCATATTTAAGAAGTTAAACTAAAATGGCTAAAGCAATCAGTAGAATCAAGAAATATTTTTGAACACTGGATATGTGAGGTATCTGGCATTAACTGAACATAATTCTTACTCTCAAGGAAATTAAATCTACTGGAAGAGAACTTTGAAAGGTATTAACTTATAAATATTTATTGCGAAGTAAATAATTGAATAATTAATTACTAGTGTAAAAGGAAGATGTAAATAAATTTATAATGAATGATATGGGAAAATGAGAAATTTGTAAGGCATGGATTAAAAAGGAAGAAAGAAAAGGAAAATATTTTATATTTAAGAAAATGGTAAATTAATTAAGTTAATGAGAAAAGTGACAAAGGAAATATGAGTTAAAAATAATGAAAATTCATAAAATGTGCATATTATGAAAATATTCCTTATGTAAAGCAGAACAAATAAATTTAAACCATGTCAACAATAAAGTATAGTTTTAATTTTTCTTGTAAAAATTATTAGTCAAATTTTTTTCCTTGAAAAATAGTGTAGAATAATTATTTCAAATCTTTCATGGAGGAAAACTTTGGAAATGAACAAAATAATTTTTATAAAGCTCTTAAGATATGCAGTTATCATAGAGATTACAAAATGCTTTCTAATAAAGAAGCATAAAAGTTTCTGAAGATTTTCTTTAATGCAATATAGAACAAATAATGCAACAAATAAGTGAAGCCTAGGATAGAAAAACCTGTAGAGAATTCAAAAATATATAAATAATGACTTAATTTTTATATTTATCAACTACAAATGCAAACACACAGCAATTTCACTATAACCATGGAGACTTTTTTAAAGCATAAAAGTTTTAGAGGGAAATAAGAATCTTTAAAATGTGGTATAGTGACACAAGAATCTTTAAAATGTGACCCAAGAGCCAAAGAAAAATTCTTTCAAAAATCTGTAATTTAATGCATAGAAGCAGCAAAAAGATGATACTAGTAAACAGTTTTGAAAGCAGTTTTATACCTATGAGCAGGTTAGACATCCCTGGAGAACGAACCAGCCAACTGGAAAATAGATCTGAAGAAGCACTGAAAATACAGTATTGACAGATAAGCAGACTCAAAGTAGAGAAAAGAGGATAAAAGAAATAGCTAATATAGTGAGAAATTCTAAAGTCCATATCATTGGAGTCTCCAAACAAGTGGATGGAAGAAATAATTTTATAGTATTTGAAGATAAAATGGCAAGGAATTCCCCAGAATTAATTAAATCAAGAGTGCACAGAGTAAAGAAGTACAGTAAATCATTACCATGGAAAATAAGGTAAAAAATTCCTGAGAAAACACCTTAGAAGGATTTTCTCCAGTTGCTCATAAGCATACTCTAAGGCTTACTGATTTTATTTGTAGGTTTATACCACAAAAGCAAATGCATGCTAGCATCAAAAAATATGCATAAGAATTCTCCTAAAATCTCTATGCACAATAGCCTTAAACCAAACACAACTCAAACATCTATTTCATTACAAGGCAAACATTATTTATTTTCCAATAAAATAAAAAAATAGAGAATTAAATAACATTGAAAAAGTATATACTACTACATGTATGGATATATCTCTGAAATATAATGCTGTGCAAAAGAAGAAGGCCATAAGGACATATGTACTGCATGATTCCATTATTTGCATTTTGAAAACATACAAAACCATAAAAACGTTAAAAGTCAGAATAGGGCCGGTGAGATGGCTCAGCGGCTTAAGCGCCTGCCCGGCAAGCGCGAGGGCCCGAGTTCGACTCCCGGATCCCACATACGAAAAAAGGGGCTGGTGATATCGCTCAGCGGCACGGGCGCCTGCTGGTGCGCGAGGTCCTGAGGTCGACCCCCCGGTACCCACAAAAAAAAAAAAAAAAAAAAAAGTCAGAATAACATATAGGAAGGTATTAATTTCAAAGGAGGATGAAAGACATTTTAGTGTGTTTTTTATATCCTATATTTTGAACTAAGTGGTGATTATATAAACTTATTTGAATGAATTTTAAATTATTTTCTTAATATTTATGCATCTATTACATGCATACTATATTTCAATAAATGAAGCCTTACTATTGAAAGTGTTAAAGGTATTTTTGACAAAAATAATGTTTAACATTTTATTCAATAATGTGGGTAGGGAAATTTTTCTTTTTTTTTTTTTTTTGTGGGTACCAGTGGTCGAATTCAGGACCTTGTGTGCCAGCAGGCACCCGTGCCACTGAGCGATATCACTGGCACTTTTTTCATATGTGGGTACTGGGAGTCGAACTCAGGACCTCGCGCTTGCCAGGCAGGCGCTTATGCCACTGAGCTATTGCACCGGCCAAGGAAATTTTTCTTAAAACCTGTACTAGACTTAATTGATGAATTTACCTATATCAAAATTAAGTGCTTCTCTTCATTCAAAGAAAATACAAACTGTATGATAAGATACTGTCAACATACGTAATTAATGAGCAATTCATATCTAGAAGATATACAGTACTTTTATCAAGAAAAAATCTACTTTGAAAAATTATCAAAACATTTGCACAAGAATTTCAAAACAGATCAAAAAATTAAAGCAACGAGGCCGGTGAGATGGCTCAGCGGCATAAGCACCTGCCTGGCAAGCGCGAGGGCCCGAGTTCGACTCCTGGAACCCACATATGAAAAAAGGGCCAGTGATATAGCTCAGCAGCACGGGCGCCTGATGGCGTGCGAGGTCCTGAGGTCAACCCCCGGTACCCACACAAAAAAAAAAAAAATTAAAACAACAGCATCATAGGAAAAGTTGCTAAAACCTTTAACAATCATTTAGAAAAACTGATAATTCTGCATTTTGAAAAATTTGTGAATCAATAAAGATCTTCATGAATATCTAGTTTGTGTACACATCTTTATGAACATTTTGAATATTCTTTGGCATTATGTGCTGAAATTGAAAATATGCATATCATAAAAAAATTCACTCATGATTGAAGTGCAAGTAAATGCACACCAGAATTTATGAATGGAAATATTTATAGGAATATTGGTTTTATCTGTTTCAAACAGGAAATGACTGAATATTCATCTATATTAGAATGGAAAAAATAAATTTTGTTATAAAATGAATGACACTACAATAAAGAAGCTAAACAAACTAAAATTATATTAATGTTAGTACATCCTGAAAACATATATACATTTCATTCTGATATTTTCCTTAAATTATTTACAGTAGTCTCCAGCCCTTATTTGTGGAGGACACATTGCAAGACACAAAGTAACAAATCTTATATAGTCTGTTTTAACATGCAGGTAGCTTATTATAATAATGTTTAATATATAAATTAGAATGAGAGATTGACAACTGTATCTATTACAAATTGAATAAGTCTAATAGTTAATGAGTGTAGTTAAATATTAGTTTCTTAACTTTTGTTAGTGTCTATTTAGTGTTATTTTTGTTTTTTGTTTTTTGGTACTGCCGTTGAACTCAGGACCTTGTACTTGCCAGGCAAGCGCTGTGCTGCTGAGCTATATCCCTGGCCCCTTTACTTAGTATTTTAAGACCAATATTAGACTCATATCTAAAACCATGGAGAGTGAAACTGGATAAGAGGAACTAATGAAATTCTTTATTTTAAACTCTGTTTCTAATTTTTTAATTATCTTAAGATTATTGCATTAATTGTATTAAAAAGTAGAACACTGTACCTAGCAGGTACATGAAAAATAGTTTCAGAAATGCTTTATTTTAAAATTTCAAACATCAGTATTTATTTTGCTTAAATTTATAAAATGACTCATTTTTGTATGGTAAAAATTTAGCTGATTTAGAAAACTTCCAAAGAGTTTATCTAAAAATTACTGTGTAATAGAAATTAAAATTATGTAACCAAGACTAAACAATAGTAGTATTTCTTAGAATATTACCTCACATGAGATACTTTAACATTATACTGTGTTAAATGATTCTAATTCCACTATAGTGTGCTCTATAAATAAGGAAAAATTTCGAGAAATTTCTCTTTTGAAAAATAAGATACATATTGGGGATAACAATGTCAAGTTCTGAAGTAGCTATATTTAACTTTGTGTATTTTAAATTTTATTTATTTATTTATTTATTTATTTATTTATTTATTTATTTGTGGGTACCAGGGGTCAACCTCAGGACCTTGCGTGCCAGCAGGCGCCCGTGCCGCTGAACAATATCACCGGCCCTTTTTTTGTATGTGGGTTCCGGGAGTCGAACTCAGACCCTCGCGCTTGCCAGGCAGGCGCTTATGCTACTGAGCCATCTCACCGGCCCCAAATTATCTTTTTTTAAAAAAGTAAAATCTAAACAGGATAGATGCACTGAGGGTAAAATTAATTGTTACTATTGCTGTTATCACTAAACTACATGTTATGACTAATTTACTACCACTTCAGCTACTACTATACTCACTAATATATGAATAAAGAAATTTCTTTTTTATGTTAAAGTAACTAGAGTTCCTTTTGAGAATCTTGTTAAGATTTTATTTGCCAGTCTGGATGATTTATGTTGTACGTTATAAAACTAACTTCTACACAGTTAGGCTAGTTTGAGAGCTGATATCACTGTCTCTCTAAACAATCCTGAAGCTCTTTTCATGCTAGTGAATAGCTCATCTGGGGTGAGAGAATTGCAAGCAGGGAAGTGTCAAGGTTGTTACGTGCTCAACCACATTTCACATAGGTGTTTAGATTATTATAGCTCTTGTTAGTCTGTGCTATGTTTTAATTTAGAGACGGAAATGCTGGACAGAGTTTTGTGCTTAATTGAATAGTGTCAAGGGATGATTGCAAAATATTGATTCATAGCTGGGTATGCTATATGCAAAGCCACAAGTCCAAGGAGCTAAGTTATATTTTCAGTTCCATTTTGATTATAGTCTATTATCAGGACAATGTATATAAATTGCTATCTTTTGATTTGAGAGTCATGACACATAGCAATTTGCTGGATGTGATTTTCTTCCTTTCATTCCATTAAGCTACAAGTTTGGATAAACAAGTACACTTAATTTTAGTGTTATATATTTTCTGATGCCACTTTTGAGAATGAAGTGACAGTTTTTATAAGACAATAGACATAAAATCAATTTTTGCATATTTTCCCTATAAAGTTGACACACTTAACTAGAAAATAAACTCTGTTATTTTCTTAAGACAATGATGTTCCTTTCTTCCCTTCAATCATCATTGCCACTTCCTATCTTCTACAAACCCCTTTAGAAGTAATGAAACCTACTTTCCAATCTATCTCCACATTTTTTCTTTTGTGTAAATCACCATGTGGCTCCTAAATATATTTTTATGCTTTTTATATATTATTAGAGAGTTCAGCATCAGCATGAATCTTTTCACTTTGTATTTCATGTACAAACTCAAATGGAGTATATGTCAGTTTTACATCTCTTTTTCCTTATTGAAGCATTAATCATATACTTTTGTAAATTTTGTGATTTGAATAAAATATTACCAAACATTTAGGACCAAAATAAGCCAAGTACGAAAAAATATTGACTCATTACCTCTGCCACATAGATAAGTAAGATTTTCAAATTTAACACATAGTTCCCAAAATGATTGAACCAAAAGAATGCCAAACTTACTTTTGGTTGAGGAGCAGAATAAAGTGGTGGGCTAGTTCTTCACCTAGTCCCATCCAGGGTTGTTTCACAGAATTAGCTGAAAGAATTTTCTGTGTGGTTCATAAATCAGACACAACCTCCCTGTACCTTCAACAGTGTTCCACTCAAACTCCTTTTCCTCTCTTTACTTGCTTTCTCTCTCACATCCTATCAAATCCCTCCCTTGTTTTCCACTGCTTTTGAATGACACTGATACTATCAGCATAATGTATGTTACTTTAATTTATCTTTCTTTTGTCTTTCTCAGAACATATATGTGAGGTGATCATATATTTGAAATGGTGAATAAAAATGTAACTACTGCTTTAGCTTATTTATATAGTGTCTTTCATAGTCATGTCAGGTTAACCCTTGCTAAAAATCATGTATGAAGGATTCAAACACAAGATTAGTAAAACCATAATAATTGCATCTGATTCTCTCACATCTTCCTGCAATCCTTGATTATATTTCCCTCTTTCTTTTTCTATTTCCTGCCCTGCAAATAACCTCTCATACCCCCTATGCTTGTCCCTTTAGCCAAATATAAAAGTAATATTGCCAAAGTCCTCTTTTTTCCTTCTTTTCATTAGCTGCTGTCTCTTTTTTCCCTTCTTTCTGAAGTATTTCTTTCATTACTTCTTCCTATTTCCTTGCTTTATATTTTACATCCCAGCTACTTCTCATCAGTACTATTTCATTGTCTTCCTGGGTTATGGAAAAAAGCGTGAAACATTACAAACAAATGTTCATGTAACAAATGTTACATGATTGGTATATGATCACTTCTGTAGATGCTGATACAATCAGTAGTTGCTTTCTCCTTGCAACACAGTGGCCAGGACCATTCCTACTATGTCAAACAGGTTGAATAAGTGCATGAACATTAAAACATAACCAAAGCCAAGTGCACATCACAGGGAGACATCCACAAACGAAAGAGATCTCCACAGTAGTGAAAGAGTTGTGTACTCTTACTGATATTCTATTCTCAGTACAAAAACAATAAAACCATGAGAAAGTAAGGCAACAGAATACTTCCAAATACACTGAATTGGGGGAATTATCAGGGTATTCAAAAAGTAAATGGTTTAAATGTGTGAAGAAAAGAAACAAGTAAATGCATAAGATTTTTAAGGAGCTCAAAGAAGATGTAAATAAACAAATAAGGAATTTGATCAATAAGATGTACATTAACTTTACAAAAGACACAAAGTATTTCTTGAAGTAGAAGACAATGCAGGATGTAAGTGATAACTTTAGTAAGAAATTAGAGATTATGAAAAGAAACCAAACAGAAATCCTGGTAATGAAAAGTTCATGCCAGCAATAATGGATGTCCTCAAGGATTCAAAAAGAAACAAATGCAGGGAAGGATGTGGCAAAAAAAGCACGACCTTTACATTGTTAGCAGAAATATAAACTAGTACACTATTGTGGAAATTAGTATGGAGATTCCTCAAAAAACTATAATTAGAAATCCATTTAGCTCAGCTATACCTCTTCTGGATATCTTCTTGAAACAGTTAAATTCATCATAATACACTGATACATGCACACCCATATTTATAGCTGCATAATTCACAATAGCTAAATTATGGAAGTGGTCTATATACCCATCAACAGAAGAATACTGGTAGATAAAAAAAAAAAAAGTCTGTTATTTATGCCCAGGGGAGTACTACCAAACCATAAAGAAGAATAAATTTGATTCATTTATAGGTAAATGGATATTGAAAACAATGCTAAGTGAAATAAATCAGACACAGTAGGGTAAATATTGCATAGTTTCTTTTTATGAGAAACCCAAAATATAAAGAGAAAATAAAGGAGAGCTTGTAAGATAAATAGAGATAGATTTTTTGGAGATGGAAAGGGGCTCATAGGAAGAAGAGAGAGAAAAGGGTAAAGGAAAGGGGAATAAAAAGGGTCAAGATGCAATATGTGTATGTACCAATTTCCCCAAAACCTGTGTAATTATTATCCAATTTCCCCAAAATCTATGTAATTATTATATGCTGCAAACATATTCTAATTTTTTTTTAAACCTAACTTCAAAATAGAGGAAAAATGGAGTCACATTACTACAGTTCATATACATTAACCCAAGTGGACTCATCAGAAGAAAAACAAGGAAGTTAAATTTTAAATAGCAAAGTTACTTTCTCCCATTTCATTCAGTGGGCATATGCTGTGGGATAAATTTGAGATGAGATAAATAACTAGGCTCTTTCTTCAATCAGTTTAATTTTTTGTCAGCCTTTTAGGGTATGAACACATTGATAAGGTTCTGTTTAACACAAGTATTTTTAACAATCATGGCCTTTTAGTAGTTGTTTAAATTTCTTTGTGTTTTTAATTGTGTTCCTCCCCAAATACATGTTCAAGCCTCAGTCTTTGAATATGATATTTGGCAATTAAGTTTTTTTTTTTTTTGTACTGGGAACGGAACTCACAACCTCCAGCTTGCCAGGCAGGTGCTGTGCCCCTGAGCTACATTCCTGGCCAGCAATTAAATTTTTGGAGATATACTTAGGTTAAAATGAGGTAATACTGAATTAGGGATGGACCTAGATGATGACAATTTTCCTTATAAGGTAAAGGAAGATGAAAGTTTGGATTATTTTCCCTATAAGAGAACGGAAGTTGAAAATTTGGACAGAAATATGTTACTCAGGGAGAATAGCATCTAATGACTGATGTAGAATATGGAGTTAGGATGCCACGGCCAAGGAATCAGAGTTGATAGCATCTACCAGAGGATAGGAGAGAAATTGGAACAGATTTTCCCTCTAAGCTCTTGAAAAAGGATCTGGAGAATCAGCACTTTATTTTTGTTTATTTGGACTCCTGTGCTGCAAAAGAATTGACTTATTTGAAGTCAACTACATGGTGGTGGTGGGTTATGGGGACCTTAGAAAAACAAACCAAACCCCAAATAAGCAAAACAACAAAAGCCTGGCTCTAAATACTTCCTGAGAGACAGTCTCAATGCAGGTCTATCCTAAGGGGTTTTAACATAATATATTTTGGCAATGTGTTTATCCAGGGCTTCCTTGAAGTTATCGTTTAACTCATGCTACTGGTCATATTTCCTGTTGCTGGGAAAAGTTCCTTGACTCCCACAACATAAAGGAGGAAAAGTTTAAGGAGGCTGTGGTTTCAGTCTGTGGTCTACTGGCTCCAAGGCAGAAACATGGCAGATGACCTGATGGAACATTGTTGTTCGCTTCTTTGAAGTTGGGAAGCACAGCAAGGGAAGAGCACCAGGGAGGAAGGGGCCAGGGCTCAGATACAGTCCCCGGGGTCACACCTCCATGATTCACCCAGACGCAGCCAGAAGTGTGCATTACTAACTCCCTAGGGCAGCATTTCTTAAGCTAATCCAGTTGACCATCAGGATTAACTTTCACAATCATCTTGATTACTAGGGCCTGTTCCCTGTTCATTGAAATCTATCTCATGGTAATAATAGTAATCATCTAACATATATAGTAAATGAGTAATATTTTATAGTATTATTATATAGGCAATAGAGAATAGTGGTTAAATGCTAGGGTTTCTAAGTTGAGTAAGACCCAAGAATTTACACCCAGTTCCTGTACCTACTATGTGTGTGGCCAATGATAGTTTCTAAGATAGTCTAGACATCTGTTTCTCATTTTTTTTCATAAAATGAAGCCAGAACTAAGAACTAGTTAATATGCTGTTCTAAGGTTTAACTAAGATAATTTTCACTTAAAGGTAAGGTACATGTGGGTGGAGCCTTTTGTCTTTTATTCAGTACTGGAACCACATAAGAAAGGATTCTATAAACATATGTTGAGTGGATATATGAGTGAAAGAATACTATCTGGCAGAAAATGTCACATGGTAAATGCTTGGAAAATTGGATACCAAAGTTTTTCTGAAAAAATTATCAGATCTGTACATTTTGGACTTTTCTAAAGCCGTGCACTTTTTTCTCTTTCTGAAACATGTTTTCTTTCATTATTTACAATTTGCTTTTAGTATACACCATTACTCAATTTTGTACAATTTTCAGTACAAAATAAGGACATTCATATATCATTTGATGGATTTGATGTTACATGAATAAATTAGTGGGCAGAAACATGAAACTTTTGAAATGCACTTATAGTATCAATTTAGTAAATTATTAAAGGATAACTTAATGACCAATGATATACTAATTTTCAAGAAAGGGTCCATCTCAACTGCTCTATTGACTAAAGGTAGTGTCTGTCACTTTAAGGTCTGCCTTTGTCCACCTAGTGACTCTCATAAAAAAGCAAATGGCTCAGAGTGAATCACCTCCTCCCTTCAAAATACAGTTTTTTTTTTTTTTTTTTTGTGGGTACCGGGGGTCGACCTCAGGACCTCGCGCGCCCGCAGGCGCCTGTGCCGCTAAGCGATATCACCGGCCCCTTTTTCGTATGTGGGTTCCGGGAGTCGAACTCGGGCCCTTGCGCTTGCCAGGCAGGCTCTTAAGCCGCTGAGCCATCTCACCGGCCCCCCAAAATACAGTTTTGAGCAAGCATCATACTTTTTATGGATGAATCGTTAGCATTGCATTCGATGTAAACTGTGGCAAAACGGAGTCCACATACAAACCTTTTGGCTTCAGAAAAATTCCCTGAAAATAAGGGCTCCAAAGTTGTTTGATGTTAATTTTTTCTGCCAATTTTTTTTATCATTTTCACTTTTCCCATTTATTTTTTGTACACACAGATTTACCAGCAGATAAATCTATCAAGTCATTTAATTTCCTGAAACAAATATTTATACGATTTACAGTTAAAAGCAAGAAAATAATTACAATAAGGTTTCTAACTTTATGATTAACAACTGAAGTTTTTAGTCATTAAAAGTGAAAGAGCCAAATAAAAAAGGAAAGAAAGCATACTCTTTTGATATATAAATACTGGAAATACATACAGGAGGCATGAAACTGGAGGCAAAAAGAATAATTAGTACGCTATTGGAATGAGACCAGAAAGAACTAAATTGTCCTAGAACTGAGAAGTAAAAAATGTAAAAAAATAAAAATAAAAAATCAACTAGGGGAAAAAAGGCCACATGACTGAATGCTCAAATAAAAAAGAGGAAAGTAGAGTGTAAAGTATAGAAATATGTAGATATAGAAGTAACAGGAAAAGAATCACCTGAATGTAGCTTTAATTCTAGGTATTTAGGGAGGTAGAAAGAGTATTAAACAGGCGGAAAGGCAATTGCATACTCCTCTTTGAAAATGAGGGATCAGTGTGATGCTTGATCTTGATTGTTAACTGGACTGGATCAGTAAAAACCTAGGATATTAGTAAAGCATAATTCTCACTGTGTCTCTAAGGGTGTTTCCAGAGAGCATCAGCATGTTGGACAGCAAACTGAAATGGAAAATCTGCCTGAATGTGAGCAGCACTGTCTAATAGAGCAGGGACCCGGATGGAACAAAATAGCACAGGCTATTTCCTTTTCTGTCTGCTTCCAGGTTGCCATGAAGTGAGCAGCTTTCTTCTACTGCACCCTCCTTCCATGATAGGTTGCCTCACCACAGGTACAGAAACAAAGGAACCAACTGACCATAGACTGGAACTTCTGAAATCATGAGCCAAAATAAACATTTCCTTTTCAAAATTGTTTTTCTCTGGTATTTTGTCACAGTAACAAAAAGCTGACTAGTACAAGCAGTGTAGGAAAGACACACTGACTTGCATGTACGCAGCACAAATGGGTGAGAATTCAAGCCAGAAAAGTACACTGAGTGATAGAGGAAAAATTTAATGATGAAATCATGGAGAATGGAAACTGATGATCTATTATTTAAAAAAATATTACAAAACCCTTTAAAAGAACCGTACATTACATTCACATTTTTTGAGAAGTGGTCACACAGGATTCTCTTTGGATGTCATTTCTTAAATGTAACAGTGGCAATCTTCTCCAGTTCCTAACTGAACATTAACCAATCTGCTCCATTTCCTAAATAAGAAATATTTTCTTGTCTTAAGAATTAATAATAAACACAGATTCTAAAATCTTGTAAGAATGCCTAGGAACCCATACTAAAGTATTAAACAGAACTGGATTTACATTTTGTTTAAACCCAATATTTGTTCATATCTTCAAGTGAAATTGTAACAAGCTGAAAGAAATGGGAAAAGTGGGAAAGTGGTTGGTTTCTATTCTGTCTGTAATGGGTCTAGTGAATTTGTCTTTGTTTTTAGTCTTCAGCAGTTAACTGCTTACCTTTCTGGGACTTTAATTGCTAATATTCAAACATTTTCTTATACTCACACTTTTAAAGAATTTCTGTTATTTTCTATTCTATTTACATGCTTAGGTTTGCCTATTTCTACTGATTTGTTTTCTTGTTCATCAATCCTGTCTTTTGGGCCTAGGTCTCTTTAACTAATAGTTTGATGTTTTAATGTGATTTAGTCTATTATCTACACATTGAATTTCCTTATTTTTATAAATTCAATGATTTGCTGATTATTATTATTCTTTCATGAGTAGTTTGGTATCTTTCCTTTCTTTAATAAACAATTCTTTTCTACTAATTCAATTCCATTACCTTCTGTGATCTGTTTTTATTGCCTCTTTTTTTTTCTTGTATTTGTATCATACTTCGTTGTGAATGTCAGTCATAGTTTATAAAAATTATAAAGTCTAAATAATAGCTTCTTAAGAGGTTCGTGTTTTCCTCTGCAAGAAAGGTAAAATATGGGTTACTTTTCTTAACTGAGTGGATAATATTTGACTAAAGAATTGGTAAGGATTCTTCTACCCCTAATTTATCCCTAGATCGCACAGTCTTCCTGAGCCTGTCAACTGAGAGTAAGAGAAGTGGAGGTTCACTCTCATTCTTTGCTCTAGGTGGTCCATTCAGCTCTAGAATACTGCTGAGAATCCTGCTTTTGTTTTCACAGGACTTAAACTCAGTCTTTTAGTATCCTGCCTTAAGAATTATCACATTTCAGCCAGTATTTCAGTTTAGCATGAATTTTAGGCTTCTCGTGTTTCCAATTTTATCTCTCATTGGTCTTATTTTAGAGAAAAACATACCTGCTTCATCCTCACCCTTAAAACTTTTAATTTATTTAGAAAACAATAACATCTCCATTCTCTGTTAGTTTTCATTCTTTGGTGTATTAAGCCATTTAGTCCTATGGATTTCAGTAGGTTTTTGGTGCCTTTAAAGAGAGATTTTTTCCTTAGCCTAGATTTTCTCATTGTTATCAAGAGTGCTTTGTCCATCAGTAAAAGTCTCAAGAGGTAATTTTGTGGGAATTTTATTGGCTCCTCTTACTGCAGTTCTTTGGTCTAAAGTAATGCATCTTTATGTCTGAAAACTACTTACAAAACTAAGTCATTTTTTACTCAGGTGTCATTCTCATTGTAGATGCTTCTCCAATCTGTCTGTCATCCTTGTATGATGGAACCTGAGATTTCACTGTAATAAATTTCCTTGCTTCATAGCTTTCATATGTCTCGCAGGAAATACTAGGCATTACTGGCCCCGATTGCATCTTGTAGGAAGGTTTAATCCAGCATGGCCACCTTTATGCTCCCAGTAGAGTTCATGTTTAGAATTTTCAGGTATCAGCCAAACTCCAGTATTTTTTGTCTGAAAACTGCAAAGAACACATTTAAATATCTCTGACTGAACTTACAAAAGACCCCTTATAAGAGCAAGGGTTGAAGAGATAGCATCCCTCAGCCTCTACGTTGATGGCATTGGTGGTGCACAGCATGAAGCACAGCAGTGGTGCTCAATCTTAAACGTTTCTGAAGAGCCAGAAGTTTTTGTTAACTCATCATTTATCAATATTTACTCTAGCTCAAATTAAAACATTCACCAATTCATTTAAAACGTTAGCACTAAGCCTACTAAAGGACAGCACGAATAACATTTTTCATAAAAATAACCACATTTCTAAAAGGAAAAGCATTGTTTTGCACTTTTATAAATCCCTTTAGTATCTCACTTCACAGAGAACAAATGGACCCCTGTATCTTATGCCTCGATAATCACTTGCAGCATCAAGGTTTTCCTCACTGTACTGTACGCTTTCCTGTAGCTCCCGGCTGTGCACACAGAGTCTTGACTCTGGACTTTCCGAAGTAATCATGCGGAAACTCTGAAATTCTCAAACCACATTTTGAAAACCACTACACCACAGAAATTGGGTTCTTTAAATCAGAGTCTTCATTTTTATTTATGTTCTTGAAGTGAAACAGAGGATTCAAATATGAGAAAAATTCTTGGAATGATGGGAATATTCTAAATCTGTCACTAGATTATATTAATAGTGCCACCATTGTGAATTTATCAAATTTTACTCAATTACAAATTTACATTTGGTAAATGTTACCATACATAAATTTTGCCTCCAGAAATCGGTAAAAAATTGTAGGATATATTACCACCTTTTTGTAAAATCATCATGTGATGATTTTCATTTGCAATCTCATAAATTTTGTAAGTGTCTCATTTAAAGCTTCAATTTGAGGAGAAACAAGATGTGTAGGGTTTAGAAATAACACTTGATCTCACATTTCTGGATTTAATCCTAGACTTCTAGAAATGCTTCAGAAAGCGGCAGGAATGATGGAACAAGTGTGCTTCAAGTGAGGGGGAATATTTTGAGGGGAGATTAATGGCAATATGTCTTTGCTGTATAATTTTTCTGCAAATAACACTATTTTTTGAGTACCTCTTGTATGCTTAAAGACTCAGTGAAATGTTAAAATTGAAGGTCAATATGTAAAATAATAAAACTGATAGAGAAAAATACGAGACAGAAAAAGTAATGGGGTTAATCTTAATGTAAATAAACATACCTTATCTCTAGGTAAAATATCAATAAACAATGACTAATATTAGTTTGGGTATATTTATAGGTGGTGAAACTGTAGGGGTGGAGTCTCCAGAGGAGAAAATAGAATTAGGGGCCTCATTAGATCGTCTAGCTAATCCTGACTAGAAGGAGTTAAAAACAAACTTCACTAAAGAAAATTCTCTGAGAAGGAGGTCAAGTACAGGCATAGGAAAAGAGAAAAAAATCAGATAAATAAAGATACCAAATGGCCTTGGGACTTGCACCATGAGACCAGAGAGGGAAAGAGATGTCAGGCAGAGTGCAGAGAAAGCCAAGTGCACAATGATAAGCCATCTCCACCTCCAATAAAATGCAGGGGAAACAAAGGAGAGTGGGAACACTGCTTAACTTTGGGAAGGCTTTTATTCAGTGTATACAAACATACACCTATTCACTAACATATACGTATGTATATATACACATGTGCATTCAGTCTAGAATCACTATATTATTCAGTTTAGAATCATTGTGAAGTTCACTAGATATCCTCACAGTCTCTTACTAACTCTAAGCTAAGCATGAGTAAGTTACTTCCTTGGCAACCCACTGCCTACTCAGAGATAAGGCCTTAAAATATAGGTCAAGGACCAGTAAACAGACAGAAAGAAGATGCACATAAACCACCGAAAGAGATGATGTTAGGCAGAGGTGCTTGGAAGCTAAACCAGTTATGGCAAGTTCCCAGTTCGGGGGGAAGATTCCCTGACTCCCTATAAAAGCAGCCAGAATCAAAGGCCCATGGGTCCTCCATCTTTCTGGAGATGTCTAACCCTATTCTTTCTTACTAGGGTAGCTATCTATCTTCTCTCCCCACCTCCTAGCTTTCCTCTTTACAAATAAGGTGTCTTCTGTTCATTAAACTTTGTTCTTTTAATTTTTTACAATCCTGGTGGGCTGCTCTAACAACAGAGCCCTGGTGCTTCCTCCCAGACATGACAAAACAATGAATGATGGTGTGAGTAATTAAGAAGATGAAAGAAATTCAATTATTTTACCTATTTCTACTACTGTTTCATATTTTATAAAATTAATTAAGGCAATAACCCAGAATGACAAGGGTTAGAGAGTTAAGGAGATTCCTTAGGACATAGTTACAGTTGTTAGCAATAGGAAATGATGCTAAATAGAATTACATAAGTTGATAGGCGGAAATTAGAAGTCCAGCTAAACTTGCTGGTCTCAATACTAATATTTTTTTTGACAATTTTCATATACCTAAAAACCATTCTAAAACCATTTTACTAAGACTGATCCTCATGTCATTAAAACTACTTTAAATAGTGTATAGTAGCCCTTAAGATTGAGTTATGATAAAATATTCCTATGAAATAGTCTCAGTGAATCATTATAATCCTGCTTCAACTTTTCTACTGCTTAGGTTGAAGATGAACCAGTTTAACAAACCTGGACCCGTGATCTACAACTCAGAATTTGCTTTGGACTTATGATTGAGTTCAGCCTTTTGTATTGGATCGGAACAAAGAAGCTTTTCTGCTCAGTTTCTGCTGGCAAACATTTTATAGTCATAAGAGCATGGCCTACACAAAATGTAATTTTCAGTGGCAGAGCAGAGATAGAAGTAACCTCAGCTCTTCACAAAACATTTAGAAACCAAAGCAAGCTTCCCAGGAGCCTGGCCTAAAACTTTACTGCTTATTGTGTGAGTTCCTATATTTTCTTACGTTTAAATACAATTTAACTAAGCTTTCCCCTATTTACAGATAAAATAATTTAATCTAATACAGAACATAGATATGGAAATATTCCTCAGGCACTCATTACAAAATATAAAGAATGATACAAATAAAAAATAATTTGAGGCTGTGGATATAGCTCAGTGGCACAACTGCCTGCCTGGCAAGCGCGAGGTCCTGAGTTCAATTCCCGGTACCAAAATAATAATAATAATAATAATAAAATAATAATTTAAAGGATATTTTATTAATGAAGATATATTGGGCCGGTGAGATGGCTCAGCGGCATAAGCGCCTGCCTGGCAAGCGTGAGGCAAGCGTTCGACTCCCGGTACCCACATAAAGGAAAAAAACGGCCGGTGATATCGCTCAGTGGCACAAGCGCTTGCTGGCAAGCACAAGGTCCTGAGGTCGACTCCCGGTACCTGCATAAAAAAAAAAGATATATTAATATGAAATTGTATATGTTATTTACATTTTCATGCAATCATCATTATTTACTCATCTTATCCAGAAATTATGGTGTCCTTTCAAACAGACAAGCCCAATGGAGCTACCAGGATTACTAGATCCATGATTGTTAAAAAATCTGAGAATAAAATGACAAAAAAATCTATTGTACAAATTCACATTTAACAAAAAATATTTGTTATTACATATATATGTGTTGGTGGAAGTGAACCAATCTGACAAATTAGAGATTTAAAAACTCAGAAAATGCATCTCATAATATAGTAAGAGGTATACATTTGTTTCTTCTGTACAGTAGAAATTCACCAGACAAAGCATTTGCTCTGACTATATTGATTTGAGTCATTGGAATGACTCTGAATAATAACTGGGTTACAACGGGAGAGGGTTTGCATTCTTCTCGCTATATTTAAGTTTGATCTCTTTTGACTTAGGAGCAATGTTCGTACTGTATAGCATTGTTTTACTCTCAGAGTACATTAATCTCATCACCCTTAAAAATCAACACCTGCCAGACTTCTCACACTGGTTGTACTGAAACAACTGTTCTGAAATTGTCCCTTTAAACATTTTTTATTCCTGAGCCTAATTGTAAGACAGAAAAAAAAATAGTTACATTCATTCAGTTTCTGTATTTTACTACAATAGTAAACAATGCATAATAAAATTATACTACAGCATGTCATTTAGAAGACAAACCCTTCATTTTTCTCTATGTGCATAAGCTAGAAACACATTAATTAATTTCAGAACTCATCACAATGTTTATTGTGAATGGTAAGGTGAAGTCTCACAGTAGCAGAATTTTATTAGTCCAAAAAGAAAAAAAAAATCAGCATTAAGTGCCATAACTCCCAAAATTCACATGAAGCTTTTATATTCTAGAAAATAATTCAGGCTTGACTGCAAGAAAATACTTTTAAATTGGAAAATACTTCTTTTCAAAGTTTTTTTCCAGTTTTTATGTCTCATTTACATTTTGAGGTCACTGATGTTCCACTCAAATACACAATTCAAAATTTTGTGCAACACTCCTCATTTGCTTATTTCCCACTTGAATACTACTTAGAAGGAATTCTCCACCTACTTCTGTTTTAAAAATAATTATTTATCTCTAATAGATGTAAATTTTTAGATTTAGCTACACAAAATTGTCAAATTTCAGCTGCATTAATATATAAAATAACTTTTTCAAATGGTTCAAACTAATATTACCAAAGAGTTGAAAATTTTTTCATAGAAGAAACAGTTACTCTATACAATCAATGATAAAATTTAATGTGATTCTTGACTTTTGATGTTTCTCAGATTTTAACTTCTCTGGGTTTAGATTTATCTGCTACATAGTATAATTATTCATTTATTTCACCTAGTATTATTTGCCCCTTCAGTTATTTCAAGAACAATTTTATTCAGAGGTTAGGTAGGAAAATAGTTAGACAGGAATAAGAAATCTTAATGTAAGGATTTGAGTTTCTAAGTTACTGAAAGAAAGTGAGAGAGTGAAAATTTGATGGACACAGGGACACAACTACTACAGTGTCCATCATTCTATTTCTTTGGCTTACGGGTTTATAGTCTCTCAAGTTCTTCCTAATGAGAACCTCATACTAATACAAAGAGGGGATTCTGAGGAAAATATATCCCAGCCTTGGAAGAACGCGCTAGTAAGTCCAAGTTTACTCTCACTCCTATTTTGAAATGACTTTATCATAGGCATGATGGCCTGAAGTTCACTTAAATGACAAAGATTTTCATCTGCAAGGAACAACTGCTTTTTCTAGAAAAAAATAATGATGTAAGCCTAACATTGAGTTTTACTGCACCCACAATCACACACACACACATAATCACAAAGAAGAAACTAAACAGAAATGGTCTTCTTGAATCTTTGGAATACACTGATTCTTTTTGGACAACAACCATAGTTAGTGAGATAATTGGTAAAAGTGTATTATAAATCTGGTCAAATACAGAACATTCTTCTCACACTTTGAAAGAAAGTCTCCTCAATCAGCTGTAAGATGGGTCATAAATGTCACATCTGAATAACCACTTATAATGTTCCATTCCTATGACAAGATGAGTTAAGCACTCAGGCATTAAAGCACTCTCTGCTGGATTTGCAACTCATTCAATAATCACTGATAAAAGTAAATACAAACGACTGTGGAACTTGAGAAAAAATCCTATTTTTCATAGAAAAGCTATTTCTAAAAGGGCAAGCTTGCCAGGCATGGTGGAGCATGCCCTTAATCCCAGGATTTGGGAGGGTGAGGCAGGAGGATCGCTGTGAGTTTAAGGCCAGCCTGGGCTACCTTGTTTCCAAACTGTTGAGTCATAATTATTATTTCAGTCTTGCCATTTGGATAAAGCAATATTTTGGAAATACATAAGAAATGTATTTTAAAAATTACGTTCTCTAATTTATGATTGTATTTTAAATTATTTGATAGATTACTTCTTTATAATTTTGTTTAAAAATAAATGTTTGTAATTAATTGCTATGCAAAAAGTATCATTTTCCTAGAGTATATATTTATTTTCTCATTTCATACTTTCAGAAATTTATCTTACTGTATCAAAATTAGAGTATGACCATGAAACTTGTGTGTGAATCATACCATATAAAAAATAGGAAAACAAACCAAAAACTGGGGAAACTAATACAGATGGTCCCAGATTTATAATAGTTTGGAAAGAATTTCAACTTTATAATGGTTGAAAACAATATATATTCAGTAGAAACGGTCATTTGAATTTTGATTTTTTGCCAGACTAACAGTATGTGATAGGATACACTCTAAAAATACTGTGTAGTGGCAACAAACAATTTATTGTGTCCGTGAATGTAGCACTTGTTTTGAAATTTTTATGATTTTACATGAGTTGGAGAACATGAGAAACTGAGGATAAGAAAAAGAGAAAGTAATTATTAATAGCCCAGGACAACTGAGAGCCATATTCTGAAAGACAATGCATGTGGAACAGATACAATGTGGTTCCAGGTAAATTACCAATGAAAGAAAGATTTTTTCAGGTTGGAAAGTTAGCATGTGTCCTAGCTAATTAAGAATGAAGTCAGTGATGTCTTTGAAGAACAGAATCAAGGTAAAATAAAATCCTTATATTTGCAACTTTACCTCTAAAGACTTTTTCATGTATTTTTCTTGGGTTTGCTAATTATTGGCAAACCAGATATTCAGTATTTTGACCATTTTATCTTCACCATGTCAGAAAACTTGATGATTTCCTTAAAATTTAATTATTTATTTTACTAAATGATTAATTTTAATGTTATAACTGGCATCACTCATAAGTTTCCTTATTTAATGGAATTTGATTATTTCTTAATGTGAGAATATAAGATTGCTATTTTTGTAAAATATAGCCTTATTATAAAAAAGATGACTGGATTTAAAAGCAGATGTCTTCTGTCAATATTAAAGTAGAAATTTAATTAGCTTCTACTCTGCTAATTAAAATTAGGAAGATCTACACATGAGTAATTTTAGAAAAGCTCCTCCTTATCTGTGTGATCCGGATAAGAACCCCTCAAAAAATTCTTTCAGAATTTGTGAGTCATCATTTGTAAATCTGTGTCGTGGTCTTCCTCTTCCATTTACTCTTTCCTTGCTCTGCACCTCTTTCTTCATTATGATGATCTTTCAAGGAAGAGCCTGGCAAATGTGGAAAGAGAAAGGAAAGCAGTAGTGAATAATAGTTGCATCCACAGAAAGTAATGGCCATTTGTTGACTAACCACTCATAAATTAAGGGATAAAATTCAAAAAACTTCTGCAATTAATAAAGGCAGCGATATAGCAGGATATGAAATCAACACACAAAAATCAATAGTATAACTGTATATTGAACTCACTCAAAAAGAAATTAGAAAACAATATCATTCATAATAGCTTCAAAAGTTCAATATTTGGAAATTAGCAAAGGAAGTGAAAGACCTCGACAATGATAACTACAGTACTCTAACAGGGAAGATCAGTAGGGCATCAAAATATGGAAAGATATCAGCTGTTCCTGGATAGGTAATACCAATATGATCAAAATGGCCATATTTCCAAAACTGATACACAAATTTATGCAATAACAGTCAAAGTATCAACAGCTTTCTTCACAGAACTGGAGTACGGAACCAGAAGAGGACCAGAATATCAAAAGCAGTCCTGAACAAAAAGAACAAAGTGGAAAGTATCACAATCCTGGACTTGAAATTATATTACAAAGCTATAGTCATCAAAACTTCATGTTACTGGCACAAAAACAAACATAAGGATCAATGGAACAGAATAAAGCATGCAGAAATAACCCCAAGCACATCCATTTCATCTTTAACAAAAGGTGTCAAAAACATACACTGGAAGAATATAAAAGTAGCATCTGTGTGCTGAAGATATCCAGTCAAAAGATGAAGGCTTGAAATCTCACTGCAGAGTCCTTCATGAGTTCCTATTGGGAAGATAAAGAGTCCATGTTGGAAAGCTGAAGAGTCTATGCTCATAGATATTGTATCATAGATAACCCTCAAGAACATTGTGTTTATACTAGGAAAAATAAGCCAGATGCAGAACAAATACCACATGCTCCTAGCTATATGATGAACCTAAGTTTGCCAAACCTATAAAAACAGAGTAGAGGGCCGGTGAGATAGTTCAGCGGCATAAGCGCCTGCCTGGCAAGCGTGAGGTCCTGAGTTCGACTCCCAGTACCCACATACGAAAAAAGGGCCGGTGATATCGCTCAGCAGCATGGGAGCCTGCTGGCGTGTGAGGTCCTGATGTCGACCCCCGGTACCCACAAAACAAACAAACAAACAAACAAAAACAGAGTAGAATGGTGTTAGTCTAAGGCTGAGGGAGAAAGAAATACAGGGATATTAGTCAAAATGTTGAAACACGTTTTTAAATAAGATGAGCAAGTCCTAGAAATCTATTCTACACTACAGTGTCTATAGTAAATGATATTGCATTCTATATTTAAGACTTGGTAAAACAGTAGATGTTATGACAAAAGATCCTATAAAAGGGAATAAAAATAAGAAGGTAGAAGAAAACTTCAAGTTAATGCATAGGTTTATGGATTAGTTTTTGAAGATATGAAGAGCTTTTTGCATGCCAAACATTCCTCAATAAAGTGATTTAAAAAAAATCACATAGAAGTGACTATAGCCTAGGAAACAAAGCTATATTTGTAAAGGAAGGAATGGTCAACTTAAACAAACATGTACATATGTCATATCAAAATACAGAGACTGAAGGACAAAATTTCAAAGCTCTTTGTAAGCTCAACTCACGAAAATACTTATATTTTACATTGTGCCTCAGAAGATACAAACACATAGAAAGCTAGAAAAAAGCAGATCATCTACTTTATTTTTTTAAAAAGAACTGTAATCCACTAAACCCACTTTACAATCCACTAATATTCTGTGACTTGTGACTTTGGTAGATAGGTCTAAATTAGTGTGCATCATAGAGGAAACCAAATAGAATCCTTCCTCTCTTACATAGTTTGGAAAATATTTGAATAATCTCAAAGATAGAAGGAGAAACTGAGCCAAAACTTTGAGAGAGAAGATATAATGTGTATTATTATAATGTCTCCTAAAAATTTATTTACATCAGGTAGAAAATGTGTAGTAAATCATTAGTAAAGAGGGGAATAAAAACCAGGCATCTGTCCTCTGCAGTCATCACATAGAGCCTAGAAATACTTGATTTAGCAGTAAATTGCATTTTTTTTAATGCTTCTTGTTACACAGGTTTGCTTTATAGTATAAAAGACAAATTGAGTGCAGGGAATTCAAAGCTAGGTACAAATGATTCTGCTTCTCAATTTCATTTCTCTATTGAATATGAAAAAAGATGTTAAGTATCATGTAAAAATGTCCTATATGTTAAGTGGCTTGAACTACAGAAGTCCCCACAGCACATTCACACACTTGAATTGAAGGGCAATATTACAAAGATCATTTCAAAATGGTGGTAAAAAATGAAGAATCCTTCATCCTCAGTTCCATTTAGAAACATCATTCAAAAGGGTGCTTTCTGCTTAGTTTTCCTGCTTTGAAGAAGTGGGCACATATCTAGGGAGTAGCTCCAAATAGGGAAAGCATGGAAGAGATGTATCAATTGACTAGATTGTCGTCTACGCAAGTGAAAAATTCTAATAGGCATTTGGAATATTTTATGAATTAAGTTCTTTTTTAGAAGCCAAAGCAGTAGCTCATTAGTAACATTTTTTTTATTGCCAGAATAGTGATGTGACTGTAGTTTCCAGTACCAAATGTAGTTCTCCAGGCTATTTGATACACATTGTAGATTATATTTGCCTGGAAAGAAAACAGAAAAATCTGGAGGCCAGGAAATACAACATGTTGCTCATAATCAACACTTCTGCTAGCCAAGAGTGATCAGTTTGTTGATGGGTCCTTGATTAGCTATTGCAGATATAATGTCCTGTTGCAGTGCATATGTGTGGAAGAAGCAAGAAGATTTGAAGTTAAACACAGAACTAAATGGGCACAAGTGACTTTTGCTCCTGATAGGTAAATTCTACAATGATTTATTTTGCCTAAAATGAAGATTAAAAACTGATTACAGTCATTTCAAGCCTCTAAATAATTGAGCGTTACTTATAGGAATATAAAATGGCTCTAACATCCTAATCAGCAACTTGTTTCTTAAGCTTTGCTTAATTTTTAAATAGTTCTTTGTTTTCCTCACTATATTTTCCTATTTTAATATACATGTTAGTAATTTCATTTGTGACTCAGTGCCCCTTCTAATAATTTTTCAATTTCTTAAAATATCCCTTGGTGGCACTTTTTGAACAGTAAAACAAATTTTATAAAATACAGTTAGAACTAGAACCATTAAATGAACATAAAACAGAAAACAAAAGGAAATTTTGATAAGGCAACAGAGTATTCTGACCCAAAACTAACATTGTGCTGCAGTCAATGATTTATGATCTTGATTTAATTAACTCATAATGAACGCATGAAATTGCAATACAAAACTTCAGGCAAATATATAATTGTATATTTTAATGGAGAAAAGATATGTAGTTTTCAGAACATTTTAAAACAATCTCAAGTGGAACTGTGATTAAAAGTAAGCAAATCTTTGCTCTTTCTGAAGACACGAGGTTGACATATCTTTCCAAACTGTCAAAAAACTAGAAAATATTTCTTTTACATGAATTGAATCATAAAATTAAAATGCAAGTAATAACCAACTTGTTTAGGGTACCGGTTTTTACTTGCTATTAAACCAGATAAAAATAGCATTGAAGTACAATCACAGGGTAATAATTCTTTGGATTCACAGATCTAAATTGAAAGATTTTCATATAGAATTAAACAATGAATAATTCAATGTAACACTAGCAGCTATAATAGAAAAAACATCCTATTTCAGAGGCTTAACATGAAAGAGATTCATTTTATTGATCTGATAAAGGTAGTGGTCTGGGTGGCAGGTCCAGGTTCTCTGCAATGCAGTCACTTAAGGGACTCGGTTTCCTTCAAGGTCATGGTGGTTTTGTTTCCCAGTGAAAAGGCAGAAAATAAAATGTTAATTCAATGGGAAAAGAACACTTGTTCAATGAATGATGCTGCAACAATTATGTATTAATATCAAAAATGAAATTTTTCCCTTTGTATGGCCTACAGCAAAATCAAGTGCTATGAGAATATCAAAATAAATTTAAATGAAACCTCAGTTTCTAAAAGCCTAGTAACGAACACAGAATCACTTCCATTGTATTCAATTTGCCAAATGATCACGAGGTCCAAATTCAAGAGGTAAAATCATGGATCACAATGGTGGATGAGAGGAATGGCAAAGATCTAGTGGCCATAGTTAAAAACTACCATAGGTACCTGCTGTATTTCTGAGAAAATGTCACTGTTCACAAGGATGAAGAGTGTTTAACTAAAAAAGGAATAGAAGAAAGCAAACTAAGTCTAAAGGAAAAGGTGTATAGATTTTTAGAAAACAACATTGTATAGGCATAAAAACAGACATGAGGACAAATGGAGTGGAATTTTGGATGCAGAAACAACCCCAAGGAAACGCAACTATTTGATCTTTAATAAAGAGGCCAAAAACATACAGTGGAAGAAAGACAGCCTTTTTAATAAATGGTGCAAGGAAAACTGGCTTGTAATATGCAGAAGATTGAATCTAGACCCATATCTCTCACCTTGTACTAACCTAAAATCAGAATGGATCTAAGTAAATGTTAAACCAGAAACAACTTACCTGATAGAAGACAAACAGGTAAAGCTCTTGATGTCATAGGCATAGGCATAGACAAGGTCTTGCTGAAAAGAACCTCCAGTTGCATGGAAAATAGATCAAGAATCAACAAATGGGGTCACATCAAAGCTTCTGCATAGCAAAAGAAACAACCAAACAGAGTAAAAAGACAACCCATAGGATGGGAAATGTTCTTGCCAGCTATTCCTTAGAGAAGAACTAATATCTAGAATATATAAAGAAAAAATTAGTCTCCCAAAATAGAAGACCCAATAAAAATATTGGCAAGTGAAATGCATAGACACTTCACAAAAGGAGAACAAATTGTCAATAAATACATGAATAAATGTTCAACATCACTGGTCATTAGAGAAATGTAAATTAAAACAGGACTGAGATTTCATCTTACCCCAGAAATAATGACCATCATTAAGAAATCAAATAATAACAAATGCTGGTGAGGCTGTGAGAAAAAGGAAAACTTGGGTTGGTGAGATGTCAGGGGCATAAGCGCCTGCCTGGCAAGTGCGAGGGCTTGAGTTGGACTCCCAGAATCCACATGCGCAAAAAGGGCCGGTGATATCGCTCAGCAGCAAGGGCACCTGCTGGCGCACGAGGTCCTGAGGTCGACCCCTGTAAAGGAAAACATATATTATTGGTGGGAATGGAAACTAGTAAAACCACTATGAAAATCAGTATGGAGATTCCTCAGAAAACTAAGACTAGATATTCCACTAGACCCAGCTATTCTCCCTCTAGGTACTTTCCCAAAAGAGTTAAAGATATCATATTACAATGGTACATGCATACTTATATTCATATCAGCTCAATTTATAATAGCCATTTTTTTTTTTAATGTGGGTACCAGGAGTTGACCTCAGGACCTCACTCTTGCCATACAGGTGCTCATGCCACTGAGCCATCTCACCAGCCCTAATAGCCAATTCTTGGAAGCAGCCTGTATGTCTATCAACAGATAAATAAATAAAGAAAATGTGGTACACAACCAAGTACTACTCTCCTCAAAAGAAGGATAAACTTGAGACATTTTTAAGAAAATCCATGGACCTTGAGACCATAATATTAAGTGAAATAGCTCAAATACACAAGCTTAAATATCACATGGTTTCTTTTGTATGAGAAACCCAAAATATAAATAAAGAGAAAAAAAAAGATAAATAAAAGAAAGTAGAAAGATAGATCTTTTTCAGATGGGAAGGGGAAAAAGAAAGAGAGAAAGGGGATATAGGGGAAGAGAAGCAAATAAAAAATAAAGTAATTAAGATGTATTATGTACACATACCCACTTCCTACAAAAAAGTAAACACTATGCACTGCAAACATTTACTAATTTAAAAACGAAAAGTAAAATAAAAACTGCAAGCTTCATAATAAATTCTATCTTTATTAAAATATTTTTGACATCAAAATACTTCCATATTTCAAAATTGAGAAATATCTGACATCCAATACTATGCAATCTTTAAAACATTAGTCCAGTGTAATTTGATAAAATAAATACTTATATCTGTTTGTCATGAATTTTGTCACTTTAGGAAAAATTTCAGCAATATAAACAAATGAAAATATTTCTTATCAGTATAAATTAGAGTAGCAAGTAACAGAAATAACTCGCATTACAAATATAAAGAATACAATACTCAGAAAATATATATATTTTTTACTCTAGCTGAGTTTATGGTCCTTGCCCCTTGTCAGACGTTATTCCTAGCAGCATCCCATATGCAGCAGTCAATATTTTTGGTCAGACTCTATTCCTAATAGTCAACCATTGCAATGCCTGATCAAGGCATCTGTTAAGTCATTTCCCGGCAAGAGGAGGGGCTTATGTCCTGAACCATGATAGCATACATGGTCACCATTTTGGCCACACTCACATACATCTCACCACAGGTCGGTACCCCACAAGGGACAGTGCCCTATCTGTCACTCTGCCCAAGCTGGCATCCTGAGTGTCAGCCTCCTAAAGACAGCCCAACTGTCGTGCACACATGTAGGGTATCTCCTTCATGCATCAAAAGCAATCACACTGCCTGCAACTCTGCCCATTGACTTGACCTGCCTGTCCCAGTTTCAAACCAGAGTACTTCCATACTGGGCTGGACAGCGACTGCTGTCCATTGTGGGTTTGGGTCACAGCTGGACCCACCAGTATATCATGTCAGCCAGAGGTCCCTCTTTCCCTTTTGTGTAGGGACTAGGGTTCATGTCCTGTAGTCTGTCCCCCCAGACAGGTTCCTGGGCTGTATACATCCTGGGTCCCAGGTTGTTTTCTTATATTTACATTCTTACATAGTGCCATAACCAGTGCATGCATGCTTACCTGTGCTAAGACATGGTTACATAACTGTATCCCACTGTTTGGTTGTACTAGACAGCAGGGTCACATTCTCAGGTGTCCTTAGATGCCCCTGAGCTTTAAAGCAGTCTTAGTGATTTCCCACAAACTCCATTATAAGTCGAAAAACACCTGTGTACAACTTTTATATTACATTTTATGTATTAATGTATTTAGTTTTTTATACATTTTTTAATTTTTTATTTAAATTTATTAGTACATTTTAGGTACACATAGTGATTATATTCATAATAGGGAATTTTTACCTGTACATGATATATCTTGATTCTTCTTTTTTCACCCATCCTCCTCCCCTCCCTTTAACACCTCTTCCCCTGCTTATTTACAAAAACTTTGTTTCCATTTTTTCATTCTTTTCTCATTTTTTCTTTTGCCTTCCTTCCTTTCCCCTTCCCCCTCCTTAGTTCCCCTTCCCATTTGAACATTTTCTTCCTATTTCACAATATCTATTATACATATTGGTCCTTATTTACACTTCTGGTTTCTCGTACCAGAGGGATGATGTGATATTTACACATGTGTGTTTTGTTTATTTCACTCAAGAATATGGTCTCAAGGTGCATCCATCTACCTAAAAATGTCTCAGTTTATCCTTCTTTATGGCTGAATAGTGCTTCATTGCATAAAAAACCCACATCTTTATCCATTCATTGGTTGATGAGCATCTGGGCTGTTTCCAAGATTTAGCTATTACAGGCTGTCCTGCTATAAACATGGGTGTGCATATATCACTGTGGCATGATGCTTTTAATTCTTTCAGGAAGATACCAAGAAGGAATAGCTGGAACATCTATCTATGTTCTAATGGAACATCTAATCGTAGTTTTTGAAGAATCTTCACACTGATTTCCACAGTGGTTGTACCAGTCTACACTCCGCCCAACAGTGGAGAAGGGTTCCTTTTTCCTTACAGACCCACCAGCATTTGTTATTGGTTGATGTTTTGTTAATAGCCATTTTTTCTGCAGTGAGAATCTTAGCATTGTTTTAATTTCCATCTCTCCAGTGACAAGTGATTTTGAACATTTATTCATGTATTTATTTGACATTTAGTTTTTTTATAGCACTAGCTCAGAATATATTGTGCCAGTTTTAATAATTTTTTATAATTTCTAACTAAAGATTAGTGTAAATATATTCATATTTCTGAAAAAATTATAATATGAAATTTTCTGCTTTTCTGTTATCAGGCCAACAAAGTAGTGAGTACTGAGGATTTTCTGTATTCATAATTGAAATAATTATTAAATTTTACTGTGAGGTTTTAGTAAAAAAGTATACTTTATTTTCCCCACATAGGTGCTATATAGCTCTGCATCCCACAGACTTTGGGTTATGAATCCCTACTGTAGTTTGATTTGTGTTTGCCTCCAACTGCTTTCATGTTGTTGAGAGATTCATGTTTTATTCACCCTCTTTCTTCCCTTTCTTTGACTAGTACAACTATAACCTTCCACAAAGTATATCATTGCCCCGTAGCTACGATCTACATTTTCATCTAAACTATGCTCATGGTCTTGAAAGTAGTCAGAAAGATGTCCTTGCCAATGGTATTTGATCAAGGAATTTTCTGAGAGATTAAAGAAAGTAATCTTCAGGTAGAGAAGATAGCCAATCCAAATTTAGCTAAATAACAAATCGTGATCAAAGTGTTCTTGATCACTATCTTTGATTTCATTTAATGACCAACTGATTTAACCTGTTGGCTCAGTTTAGATTCCTAGAAACTATTATTGATTCTTTGCTTTTATTCACCCCATACTCTACTTGCTCACCAAATTCTCCATGGTTTAATTCCAAAATATTTGTCATTCTATTTTCTTGTATATTAACTGTTGTAACTTTGTGTCACCAGTTATCTTGGAAATACAAATTATATTTTGTGTTTTTTCTTTTTCACATTCTTTGAAGACCCTTTATTATAGTAAGGCTGATATTTAAATTAAATATATGATGTCATTTGTAGCATTCTCAAAGACATTGCCCTTTCTGCTTCTCAGACTTATGGATGCATCAATCTCAGATTCCTTGACTCTATGAACAGTGATTAACATCTCACACCCCAACCACCCCTGCACTGTGCTTTCTTAACCTTGGCTTTTGCAAAGCCTACTTCTTTCCCTTAAACTGTCTCCTTCCTTTTTAAAAAATTTGGTCAAAATATACTTTCTTGAGATCAAATACTTGTGTTTACTAGTTTACTACATTAGTACTAACAATACTAGATAACAATTTAACAATTAGAAAGTCACATTTACGTAGGTAAATATGCTTTATTATGTAACATTACTATTTTAAATAGCTGTGGACATGGACTAATTTACAAGATGCAATCAAATAGATGCTCATATTAAAAGTGGATTTTCTTTTTTTTTTTTTTTTTTTTGTGGGTACCGGGGGGTCGACCTCAGGACCTTGTGCGCCAACAGGCACCCGTGCCGCTGAGCGATATCACCAGCCCCTTTTTCATATGTGGGTTCTGGGAGTTGAACTCGGGCCCTCGTGCTTGCAAGGCAGGCGCTTAAGCCGCTGAGCCATCTCACCGGCCCGGATTTTCTTATACTACTTCAAAAATATATGTGCTGATTTTTATATTATATTTCAATATTCCTCAATATTTGAGCATTTTAATTGTTAATAACATGTTGTATTAACTAACCTAAGTATATGTACAGGTTAATAAATTCACACTACCTTCAAGGATTGCACTAATTTATATCTGTTCCAAAGAACAATTTATATGCCTATATGCCATCCAACATAATAACATTTTTAAAGGTGATATATTCTTTTTTAAAAAATCAATTTATTCATTACAACAATCTTGGACTTTTTGCAATGTTTCATGCCCTCTTTAATTTTCTGTTACATAAATTACATGAAAAATACTTTATGCACTTTCCTACTGGGATGTTCTATCCATACTGAATTATTAGAATGATTTATATTTTAAAAATTTGTATTCTTTGTTATGCATATTGAAAGTATTTTTCCAATTTGTTTGTCTTTTATTATATGGTCTTATTTTTTTGAGAATTTGCTGAGTAAGCTTTTAACATAAAGAAATTACTGAATCCTGTAAATACTGTCTGTTCCACTTTGTGTTTCTAGTATAATGTTTTTCCCTTTAGAATTGTGTATGTATTCACAATATTGATGTTTAGGAATTTTATGATTTCCTAGTTAAGGTGCCTTCTGTATTCTGAACAGTTTTTTTAGTGTCACATCCATGGCTTGAATTTTCTGGTATTTTCTTTTTCTATTATTTTGCACTGTAGTAGAAAAATCCCCACTTCATTTTTATTTTAGGTATTTTTCCTCTTGAATCCCTGAAAACAAAATTTCTGACTTTATGTGTATTGGATTTATTTCAGTAATAAAAGTATGATAGACAATATCCATTTTGAAATTCTATATTAATTGCTTTCACGTCACCATGTCAATTATTTTGAATATTTCTTATCACAACTGTTTGGGACCAGAAGGATTTTAGATTTAGAATTTTTTCAGATCTTTAAAAATTTCTAGGGCCAGTGAGATGGCTCAGTGGCTTAAGCGCCTGCCCGGCAAGCGTGAGGGCCCAAGTTCGACTCCGGGAGCCCACATACGAAAAAGGGGCCGGTGATATCGCTCAGTGGCACGGGCGCCTGCTGGCGCACGAGGTCCTGAGGTCGACCCCCCGGTACCCACAAAAAAAAAAAAATTTCTATGTGCGTAATGAAGTATCTTAGGGATGCAACTGGTCTCTACATGAAATAAATTTATGTTTCATATATAATTTATATGTGTAGGCTGAACATAATTTTATACAAAATTATCAGTGTGCACATGTTTTGACTTCAATCTGTCATGTGAGGTCAGTTGTGAAATTCTCTACTTGTGACATCCTGTCTGCACTTACAAAATTTTGGATTTTATAGCATTTCAGATTTTGAATTTTCAGATTAGTGATGCTCACACTGTACCACTACATCATTTTATTGCTCTACAGTGGGCTTCATGATTTTATTAGCTTTTATTGCATATATTTAAAATAGTTACATAATTAATGTTTCTACTTCCTGTATATATTATTCTGAATTCATAAGCTGAGGTCCTATGATGATTTCTAAAATTCTTTAGGCATTATATTTTCTCCTTGTAAATTTTTTTTTTTGTGTGTGTGTGGGTACCAGCGGTCAAACTCAGGACCTCGTGCTTGGGAGCAGGCGCTTGTGCGGCTGAGCGATATCACCGGCCCTTTTTTCCCTTTATGTGGGTTCCAGGAGTTGAACTCAGGACCTCGCGCTTGCCAGGCAGGCACTTATGCCACTGAGCTATTTCACCGGCCCCTCCTTGTAAATTTTTATCTTCCTCTATAATCTGTCATAAAATTCCTAAAGAGATGTCTGAAACTCTTTTGATGGGGACTGTCTCATTTGTTTGGAGTACACTGAAACTTTTTTTTTACCATGTGACTGTACCTACATGTGGATCGATTTTCACTAATTTTTTTAAAATATATGCAGTCTTTTCAGACGAGGGAAACTGTTCCAATATAGCTTTTGGTAACTGCTTCTTTTCATTTAATCTTGTCATTTTAAAGGAATACATACTAACATTTCAATTTTTCTATTATCTTCGTTGAATTTTCTCTTGTTATTTGCATCAGTTTTTTCCTTCTTCATTTTTGAAAATTCTCAAGATTGTCCTGTATTTTAGTTTGTATTTTCACAATTTAAAGCTTAAGTTCTATTTTGAATAAACTTTAATTTTTATTCAATTCTTGCATTTGCTGTTTTTGAAATAATTTATTTCTTTGTGTTTCTGTCCATTTCTAAAATTCTGCTATCTTTTAATGATTTCTTATGGATATCAGATTACAGAAGCAGTACATTTTCTTTCTGCTTTTTTTCCATAAGATCCCAAAGACTTCCTAAAATATCTCTTCAGTACATGGTGAGTCAATTTTAACTTCATTTTAAAGGCAAGTCCTCAGCTTCAATTTTCTGGTATTCTCCTTAGATTAATTTGAAAACTATTTTAAAAATCTCCAATTTTTTTCTTTTAGTTGTTTTTTCCTTTTTTCACTTGCAAATGAGGTAAGACCTGCTCACAAGTTGTTATTACATTAATATTGACAAGGGCCTATGATCAATTCACTGTGACATTTTCTCTCATGTGCAGTTATAGAATAGATGTTCACAAATCCTAGTCACTTCCTGTTTTTTGTAACAAATTTGGTAGCTTTGCTTCTTTGAGTTAGCAATATATATATATCTATATATATAGATATATATATCTCCAGGCTTTTTTATCCATATCTCTATTTGGTTGGGGGGATGTACCTCTACTGAAAGAATTTAGAAGACTATAGATGGAAAGAAAATGCTTTGTAACATAAATGTGGACAGAAGAGGAATACACTTTTCTGATTTGTTTCAGTCCCACATTTCAGAGTCATAGGCAGACAGACAAACAGGAAGGACTGGAATAAATATATCTCTCTTTAAAGACTTAAATATTAAAATATTGTGTTTAATTTGGGGTAGGTTTACCCTAGTCTATTTTTATACTTTGTATTCAGATATTTCCTCAATATCTGCTTGGAACAGTCCTTGTGCCTTAATTTTTATTGTGTTGTACAGCGTGTTAAAGAGGTATTCATTTTGCTATTGTTGTTTGTTTAAATTTTCCATAGTTGGATAAACCTCCCTTTTAGCTGTTGTCCAAATACCATTTTAAGACAGAGTCTATGATTTCTTTCCCACTAAATGCAATTTGGGTTACCAGCCAAGATATGGTACCCAGAGAATATATGACAAAAGACAGAAGCAGGTTAGTGATTGGTGTCAGGGACTTTCCAAGAGGAGTATCAGAAAATCACTGATTGTCAGGCCCATGGAGCATGGCAAGGAACAATTTAGGAGCTGTCACTGTTGAGAGACCAACACAGGTAAGCCAAAAAGAAAAAAACAAAACAAAACAACTGCATGGAGTAGAAGAGTGGCAGACATTAGGAGATTAATTGCAATCTTTAGAATGGTGAGAGTAGGAAGATTGACCAGAAAGTAAAGCAGGGGCTAAGTCTGACTGACTGGACTGGAGAAGTTGTCAAGAAACTTCAGCAGGTACCTCAGCACAGGGGCCAGTGAGAGCCTGCAGCTGCAGCCCTGTTCCCAGGAACAACACAGAAGCATGTTTAGTTTATCTGGCCTGCATTGCTGGAGACTGATTGGTAAAAATGATAACTTGTTGCTGACCATCCAGCTGTGAATTACATCCTTGCTCGTATGAAATAATTTGGGGTCTGGAAGGAATGGCAGAGCTGAACTTAATGTTAAGAAGTCTGGCACATGGGAAGTAGCCAGACCCTGATATTCTAGACACTTTGCCTACTTCTTAAAAAGTATATAAATTCACACTACATTTCTGCCTTTTATTACATCCTTTAATTAGAAATACTATAGCTTTCTAGTCGTGGGTATTCCTCTTATGGTTGAGGAGAACATACATAGACACAAAATATTTTGTGTTCTTTATTAAATGTTATTAACAGTAAATTAAATCTGCAATAAGATTGACTTCTCAGAGATTATGATGTTTAGATTATAGAGAGATACCTGTTAGAATGTTTATCTCAGCCATTTCAAAGTGTGAGTCATGTCTAAAATAAAAATATACAGAATATCTTTAAAATTAAAATTTTTTTTTATTTTAAAGAGAAGAAAAAACAAAACAAATCAAAAAAAGAACAAATTTTCAAAACAACATAATATGAGGGTAACAATGGTTAATGCATTACGTATTACTATCTTTAAGTTAGTTATTCAGGATACCAGACATTAGCATTCAATTGTCCAAACATTATTGGTACAAACCTTACTTTTCAATGAACTAAGTAAAATTGGTAGTGTATCTATCTTAACCATCTTATATATATATATATACAATTTCTTTTCCCTTTCCCTTCTTTCTTTTCCCTATTCCAGTCTCTCTTTCCTTTTGACCAGTTTCTTTTTGATTCATCATGTCTATTGTACATTTTAGATCTTATTTACTCTTTCAGTTTCTCATACTAGAGAGACAATACGATGCTTACAC
Source organism: Erethizon dorsatum (assembly GCA_028451465.1). Lineage (NCBI taxonomy): Eukaryota > Metazoa > Chordata > Mammalia > Rodentia > Erethizontidae > Erethizon > Erethizon dorsatum. The sequence goes on from CM051834.1 coordinate 29,716,986, forward strand.
ATGTGCTTCCAGTTTATTTCACTTATGAGTATAAAATTAAAATATTATCTGGTTACACAAATGTTACACTTGAAGCATTCTTTTCAAAAACACCTATCAAAATTTGGTAAGTAGTATTTTCAATAAATGCCATAATTTTCCATTCTTTTGCAGAAAGCATATTGTTCAATCAGTCAGCAATCACACATTTTTTACTTATTTTCACTGCCTATTCTCCAATTGTCACAGATGCTGACATCAACACTTTCTGATACAAAATCATTTCCTAAAAATATTATACATCATTTCATAAACACTAATTTTAAACTATAGTGCCCACTTTTGCTTTTTGTAATCTAAAGTGCTGATTAAAATGTTGGATTGGGTGTAGTGATGATTAGAATATCGCTTTTATTTCTGCTCCTCAATGCTCCTATTGTAAGATGCTGCTTTTCCCTTTTAGTTTTGTACCAGCCTGTTGACTTTGCAACCCGAAAGCTTGAGATCTTTAACGATCTGTAGCACATCTGTGTGCATGATAATGTCACCCAAACTCCACAACAATATGCAAGCATTAAGCATGTGTCAAGGAGCTCTTTTAATACATTTTCCATGCAACAGTGCTTTGCTAAAATGCAACCCATTTTTGCATAAAAAATAAGATTTTACTGTGTGGGGATAATCACGTAGTTATGCTGAACTAATAATGAGCTTTTCTCTTTCTGACAGTCATCTGAAACTGTCACTGGGGACTTAGTCATTCCTTACATCCAGGAATGATGAGTTCTGTACTTTGGGTTATCATAAAATTTTCCTTACACTGGAATAATCTGTCCACGCAAATTCATCAACAAAACAATACTCCAATTCATTGATTACATTATATGAAATACTAGACTATCTGTTCATTTGCATAAAACCATTTATTAAAACTGAGCTACTTTGGATATAATGTAAATTGATCGTGCTCCCTTGTTAACTGTTATTTTTATTGTAGAAACAATCTGAAAACATGCGTTCTTTTTCTTAATACATAAAGCAAAATGAAACATTTTTAAAATGGTCACAGGGAAGTGACAATGTAGTATGTAAGACAGCTTCATTTCATTTCTTTAGAGGAAATATTTTTCCTAATTTGGAACCATGTTTTAAGTATTCTATTGTCACAATTTCAGATATTCTACCTCTCTTGCTGTTTGTCACAGATCCGGATTATTTCTCAGAATTTCTTCTTGAAGCTCCGTATCATACAAATGCCCTTTCTACACCCTGTAGGGAATACTGCATACAAACAGGGAGAGGAAGGGCTTGAGGAATTCAATTAGGCTAGTGTAGCATACCTATTAACACAAAATGAGAATATCCTTATTTTGAAAAAAATGTTTTATTTTTCCCCCAATATGACAAGATATTGAGGAAGTGGCAAATCTTTCACCTTTGTCTATTTTTCTTTAAATCTCTGGTATGCTTCTTGTTGTGGAAATAGCCATGAGTTTCCTATTTCTTTCTCTGATGCTCATTTCTTTTCATAGTTCTCTGTACTCATGAATCAAGTAATGAAAACTTTTTTCCTGAAGTGAAAATGGATTCCTGCACGGACTCAGTATCAGAATGCAAGTAAACAACTACATTATAGAGTAAGCATAAGTCTAACCACTTACTTTAAATCTGTTTAGAGATTTAACAAAACATTTTGTTAGTTTTTAGTATTTCTGATTCTAAGACAAACAGAGCTGACAAAACATTGTGTTTTGTTCCTATTCGCTCCATTTTCTGGCTTATTTGATAGTACCCATAAAATAAGACAAAGCTCATAAAAAGCCCCCCAAAGGTATGATTAAGGCAAAACAAAACATGAACAAAATCAGCTGCTTGATTAGCAATGGATAACGAAATAAAAACAACAACATGAGAGATGAAAGGAAAAAGGAAAAAGGAAGGAAGGAAGGAAGGCAAGTAAAACTGAAATGTGCTTTCTGTAAGCTGAGTGAGTGAAATGGAGACTTCTTGTGGAGTCTGCTGCATTCTCTCTTAGGACTGAAACGTTAAATTAACCCTAGGAGATTGTCAGCCAATTAGGTCTTTACATTTTAGTTAAGTCTTTAGCAAAGAGATTTGGGTGGTCACAGGGTGTTTTCTTGCAGCATAAATTTTAATATACTGTATAGCACATCACTGAAAATGTGCCAAGACTGACATGGACTTGGCAGACACTTTTGGGAACTCCTGTTGCAGATGAGATGTCTTTCCTAGGCGAAAACAAATTAGAACAAAAATTCTTACCAGCTTGCTGAGATAAAGGGTTCCTGGGAATTGCTGGATGTTAGATTGCAATCCTAAAACCCTTCATTTTGTACTGTTGTTCAAAGTTGTGTTTTTGTTGCAATTGGCTCCCTGCCTAGTAACTCGCTGTGCTGTGCTGAGTTAACCATGATAGGCAGGTAATGTGGGGGCCCCGGGTTGATTTGACAGTCACTCCGTGGCAGGTAGGATTACATGTACCAGAAGAGGGTGACATAAATCTTTGAAAGACAAAGGTGATGTTTTGATACAGGCTCCCATTCTCCTTTTAACTTGATCTCTTTGCTGATCTTCTTAGTCTTGTACTTCTTGCTCTTCTCTAGAAATTCATGTAACTGTCACTCTGCAAATTTACACTAAAGTGATTATTTAGTCACCTTCAAAAGCATTAAAAAACATATGGGGGTGGAGGAAGTATTCAACTGAATTAAAATCTACATATATTGGTACTTTGGCAAACATTTAAAAAAATCTCCTTAAAACCCGCAGATAATACTATTAGATGTTTTGTTAGCATTCAATGGTTTTGTAATATATGAAAAAGGGATTAGGTAAAGGTGACTATTCATTTAAAAATATTTATGTCACTGAAAATTGCAAGAGTACTGTTCACTTGTAAGTATTTAATTGAGGAATTTTTTATTGAATCATCACTAGAAGCCAAGCACTAAGGGTATTAGACTAGAGAGTCAAAGCTGTGCTCTCATGAAAATTACACAAGAATGGAAAGAAATAGAAAGTGAATTTACCTGTTACTATATGTCATGTGGTGATAAATAACTGTTAAGAGAGCATGTAAATTGGGTTATGGAGACATACAGGATAAAAGGTGATACTATTTAGATGAAGTGTTTATTTAAATCTCCTCTAAGTCAGAGGTGAGTATATATAAATCAAGTGGTATTTATCTAATTATGCAACATTATTTACTTTCTAGTATGTATAAAGTAGACCAGATGCTTTATTTAATATCTAACCTATACTATTTACATTCTCTGCATATTAATTGTTGAAACCCTGGCATTATCTAGGGATTAGCATCTTAGGTTTGATATGAAACATTTGTGCTTACATTTTGCTTTGGTGTCATCTTGGATACTTACAGTTATTTGTCTCAGTTTTGTGATATGTTAAATAACACCTGCTGCATAGATTTCTTACCTACATAACATAACAAGTGGAAAATGCATAATATAATGCTTGAAACACAATTTTCACTTCTTGAATGTCAGTTATTGGCACTGCTAAAATCAGTGAGTAGCTATATTTTTATAGTTTGAATATGAAATATCCCCAATAGCCCATGTGATAAACAAATGATCCCCAGCCAGTGGTGTTATTAGGAGGTTATGGAACCTATAAGTGGGGCATGGTGGGTGACTGGGACCATGCCCTTGAAAGGAATACTGGGATGCTGGCCTTTTCCTATCTTATTCTTTTTGTTTTCTGGATGCAATGAAGTGAGCAGTCCTTCTCTGGCATGCAGTCCTGCTATAATGTACTGCCACATGCCCAAAGCAACAGGACCAAAAGACATCATGTGGAAAATTCTGAAACTTTGAACCAAAATAAACTTTTTCCCTTTTAAATATGTGTCACAGTTGTGGAAAGCCGCCTAAGAGACATATATGTTTCAAGTTAAAAACATTAATGATATAATCATGAGAACCCTTTTTGTCACTAAAATCTTTCACATAATTTGATGGTGGCTCATTTAAAGTGAGTAATTATGGACTGGGATCAAATACATAGTTGCCATTACTTTTATATAAATGAAAACCCATAAGACTTCATTTTAGAAACATTTCTAGTTTAAAGTAACTCAATTACTATGAGAATCTTCTCTCTAGAACCTTCTTTTCAGGAGACCTACATTTAGAAGCGGATGTAGAATGCTACAGATTGTCTTGCCATAAAGAAAAGGAGGGATGTCTGTACTTGGTTCGGAAACACAGATGCATTCTGCCAGTCTTTAATCACAAAGACCCTCAGACAGTGTCTTCCTCCTCTGAGTTTTAGGACCTTTCAATATTTCTCTCCCTATTTGCAGGTACTCAGAAACACTCTTCTACTTTTTCCGTACTATCCAGAATTCTGAAGCTGCTGCTAGCTCCAATTTCATGCCATACAGAACACAGGCAAAGGTTTATTTTCATCCTGTTCTCCATGCTTAAAAGGGAAACAAAGACAATCCCCAGGGATTCTTCTCAGGGTGTTTGCATTGAGACTCTCTGGGCTCCTTAGAGTTGAGCCTTCCAGGTGGGGAAGCATGAAGACTTCTTTTCAAACAACTACCTTTAAACCATTGCTATCAAATCTTTTAAAGTAGTGTTTCTCAAGCATTACTGTTTATCAGATTAATCTGTAGAGTTTCTTAAATCATCAAGTGTAGAGTACACCCCCATATTTCTAATTCGGTATGCCCCACGTGAAATTTGAAAATTTGGATTTCTAACAATTCTTCAGGTGATTATTGAGGCTGTTAGTTCACAGACTGGTGCCCCAAATGAATGTTTATCTTCTGTTGGATTGCAAAAGGAAGATTATCATGCTGCTTTCTTTCTTCTTTTTATTTTATAATACAAGCCTTATTTTTCATTCTTTAAAAAAAATGGCTCTTAGCATTCAAACTAATTTTGGGGATTCCAGAAAAATCTTACTCTTGTAACAAAACAATTCTTAAAAATCCAAGATTTTTGCCATTCAGATCAGTATTTTTTTTTCTTTTTTCTTACTATGCTTTACATCTAACTAAGCTAAATGAAGTGTGAGGAGATGTATAGTTTTGTAATAATTTCAAATATTTCTCACTTTGGACAAAATTAAATTTGCATGTATTTGAAAAGAATCTATTGTTTAAGGACTTTCTGTTTTACCCTCCTGATTGCTAAATCTGACTTAGACACACAGCAGTCTTCCAAACTCTGGAGGTAGAATACTATTTTGCAGTTATATTCTATTAAATAATACTTAGACAGATTACAAGTACTTAGCTAAATTAATGTGAGCAACCATGTACAATCTGTTATAGTATTTTGCTTCTGACCATTTTTAAGGGTTTATGCTGGATGCGCAAATAAGGTAGCTGAACCTGGTAAATGAGAATACCTGAAGTTTATCTTTTTTCTCTTACTGGATTTAAATTAGATTGTAAAGCTACTCTTTGATACCATGCTCTTAAAACTCTGAATCACACCTTGACCAGCAGGACAATATTCTACACAAATGCATGCAGACACATACACATATCCATGCACTACTTTGGTAAACTGTGATGAGAAAATACCATATGCAACAAATAAACACAAGAGCTTGAATAGAATTTATGTGACTAAAAGTATCCAAATTTTCAATTTTTCTGGCTTCAAGCAGTCTAAACTATGTATTACACTTTTTAAGTATTTTAAAGTTTAACTTGGACTTAATTGTAAGATCTCAACTTTGATTATTGAGGTTTGAACATGAAATTTTGGCCACTAGTCTTGATGAGTTAGTTGGTTGTTTTTGAGAGAGTCACCACATTGCATAAATCCATGGAGTGATTTTCCACATGGATTACTCCTTGATCTGCCAATAGCCTTTTTTTTCAGTTTTTATTTTTTATTAGTACATGTTTGCATTGTATAATGATTACATTCCTTGTGGAGAATTGGTACATGTACATAACATCTCAATTCTTTCTTTTCATCCCTTTCTTATACCTATAATGTATACAAAATTACCATGCTTTAACATTTGATAGTGGGGGATGAGGCTGAAAAGACCAATACATATTCTGAGGCAGAGTTATTGGAAACTGCCCTTCTGCCTAGCTTATGAGATTTCTACTTTTCAGCAATGCCTTTGCATTCGAAGCCCTACCTCTTATATATTAGTCATAGTAAGATAGTTCAATGGAGATGTTTTTCTCAAAATTGTTTCAGTGCATCTCTGATTCCTCCCTGCCAGCTGCACGCTGTTATTTCTGTTTATTCTGAGTAATCAACTACACTTGCACATTTCTACAGGCTCTGTTTCTGTGGCCTAGACTTTCATTTGACTAGAAAATATCCTGGCTTCACTAGAGAGCTGGTTTAGGCATAGCTCTAATACCAAGTGATGCATTTGGATCCAGGATCTTGATAATTTGAACTCCATTTTGCTAATTGAAGACAAAATTCGCAAAGTGCTTGCCAATAAATTCTGTCTAAAATTGAGCACAGGGTCATTAGCATTTAAGGACCTCTAAGTATGGCATACATTATTATTCTTTGAGTCTGTGTTAATATTCGTTTCTTCCTGTGGTCACCATTTACACCGAGGACTTACTGATGCCTACTTAGGAACCATTTATTTTATCTGGTAGAATCGCCTTGAGATTTTAGGATGATGACTCAATTTTAATCCATGTGATTTGAGGTAAATGTGTTCAGCTTTGAGCTTTAGCACTTCATGTGACTAATATGACCCTTTCATGGCACATCAGTCTTTTCATTAAACTCATTACCTCATTAAAATCTTTAATATTAATTTTATCAGAACTCTGTGGAAAAAATAAAGTGTTTCGTTTGTTTCCAAAAGGATGTTTAAATTGATACAATGTCATCTCAGTATCACTAGTTGTAACTCAACGCTAGTTATGGTTGAAGGTGGCTGCCTGAAAATAAAGTCACCAAAGACAAAGCCAAATTAATGCGAAGAGTTGCCTTCAGGGAAATATTCTTGAATATCTCATTAGAACACACATATCATAGCACTCATGACACTGTTTCTGCTCTGAGATTTCTCTGTCACACAAAATACTCCAGTTTTGCTTGAATTAGTCTGAGTTGGGTTTCTGATAACCACAACTAAAGTGCATTATAAAGTATATTAATTAATATAGCCTATCTAGTTTATAACAACTGGCACTAATAATTACAAAAACCGAAGCATGACAGAACCACAAACCACAGGGTAAAGCAAATACCTTACCACATGATTAAATTAGTAACACAAGATAAATTAATAAACATCATTTTACTGATGTAAGCACCTATGGTCTCACTTGGAGGGCCACTAGGAAACTGTTAAGATATATATTTGCATGCAAAATTAAGAATTAACTTTCTCTTCCTCTCAGTTCTTTTCTGTTTAGTTTCTCATGGGTTTATCCAGTTTCTCATGGGTTTATGAAGTTATTTCCATTTCACAATATTTAGTGATATTTGCTCTTTTATTATTAGTGATATTTGCCCCCTCTTCAAGAGGGAGCTGGTGTATAAATATAACACAGCATAGTGGAGACCGAGAATGAACTATGATGGTAACATTGTACAATGACAGCTCTGAACCTTGTAGGTCAGGAGAGAGTTGCTGCCTAGAACAGGGTTTGCCCAGAAAGACCTTGGTTTTCAGGATGATTGTCATTTCATTGTATTACGCTGAACCTTTAAACAATCCATAATTTATTGCATGTCTTCCTGAATGCGTGTTTCCAGGGCAGAGTCAGCAATGTACCGACTTTCCCAAATAACTTTATCAAGGTCTTCAGTGTATGCCTGTGAACCCCGGGAGCAGAAGAGCTTCCCAGACTGTCAGAAGTCTAGCTGTTAGGCTTTCTGTTTCGTAGCTGATCAGCATGGAATATGAGGGCTGGCAAGAGTCACATTTACCTCCATGCCTTTTGCTTCATGAATACACTTAGCGATGAACATTTTCGCTGTCTGGAATATTTTCCTATTACATAGAGGTAGTTTTTTTAAGATCTTGGACTTCTTTGAATTGTGGTAGATATGTATTCTAACCTGACCTCTCCTACTTACAATTTGAGAGTCCCTGGGACTTAGCTTCCTCCCTTGGAAGCTGGGAAAATACATATGGACTATTGAATAGGGTAGTATTTGTTATTGAGATAATCCTGATTAGTCCTCAAGCTGAGATTTATTAGTACAGATATATTTTAGTCAAAAGTGTATATATGCCCCTAAAACTGGTTCTACTCTCAGGCAAAAATTTAAATACAATTTCTAAAATATATGATTTATTAAAATAATGTCTAAGCCATACATTCTTTATTATGAAATTATTTGACTGAGGTTGTCCCTTGATTTATATGTTTTACCTGACCTCGCCCATCCTTTTTCCTATGTGAAATATCATAAGCATATTATTGAGCATACGTTTCTTCTTGTCCTCAATGCCCGGAGAGTGCACATACATGAAATGGCTCCCGTGAGAGAGGAGAAACAAAGACCCTTGGGATGACTGAATCTCTCAGAACAAAGAGAAGATGCTTTTCACCATAGTCATGGAATCAGAGCACATAAGAAGTGATCTATCAGTACAGCCTCAAGGTCACAATTTCCAATTCAGAGAATCACCCAAGAGAGGATTTCAGAATTAGTAACTACAGCTGGGAATACAGCAGAAAGCAGTGCAGGAAGAAACACCATTTATAAAAGTGAAGAAGCTACGATGAATACTAAATTTTTTTCTCCTTTCTGAAGAAATGACAGAAGAGGCAAGCACCCAACACTCTATCTGGAAGTATATAAAATAAGAAATCAAGTAAATCTGACTCTGGTGATTTTTAAATTCATTACCATTGCTGATGATGTTGAACAGTTATGGTATTTGGACAGAAAGAATAGTAACACAAAACAAAAAATCTAAAAGAACATAAAAAAAAGAAACTAGGACAATAGTTTCTAGAAATAAAGAAAAAAAGGAAAGAGGAGAACAATTAGTGATACTCTGATATGGACAGAAACCTTGTGTCCACCCACAAGGAGTGGAAGGATTAAGCTCCAATGTTGATGGTGGTACCTTGGCTGGTAATTAGTTTTATGATGGGATAAGAGTGATGCAAGTGGATCCCAATGAGATTATTTTCCTACTCCAAGAGGAAGAATCTAGAGCATTAGCGCATATGTGGATATATTCATATGTTCTCTCCCCCCTCCCATCTTCCTTCTCCCTCTTTCCTCTCTCCTCTCTCCCTTTTCTGGCATGTGAATATATATTGAGAAGGTAGAGGTTTACAGGAAAAAAAAGGACCCTTACCTCCACAATTTAACCATGCTGGCACACTTCTCTTGAGCTTCCTAATCTTAAGAACCATGAGAAATAAATGTCTGTTGCTGCTTACATTACCCGTTCTATGGGGATTTTACTGTTGCTATGTGAACTGTAATAATCATTTTTCTTGTTATTGGGACAAAATATCTGACACACACAACATCATGGAGGAGAGGTTTATTCTGACTCACAGTTTGCAGAGGTTCCAGTCCACAGTCAGCTGGTTCCAAGGCAGGCTGGCATGGCCCAGGGGAAATGGTAGACAGAAAGCAGAGAAAGAAGGTAGATGGGATAGTGAGATGGCTCAGTGGCATAAGCGCCTCCCTGGCAAGCGCAAGGTCCTGAGGTCGACCCCCGGTACCCACAAAAAAAAAAAAAAAAAAAAAAAAAGAAAAGAAGGTAGAGGGGAGCTGGTAAAGAGATAAAATCTTCTAGGCCAGGCCCCCAATAAGGTTTGTCAATACCATAATGCAAGTTCAGAATTAAATCAAGAATTTATATTTTCTAAATGTTCAAACAAGGCTTCTCCCATCATATTATACTGTTCTAAATGTTTTCCCATAATTCCATACATCTTTCCCATGACTGGGACAAAGTACATGATGCCTACAGCTTAAAGGAGGAGAGGTTTATTTGGCTCACAGTTTCAGAGGATTCAGTCTGTGTTAGGCTGATACTAAGGCACAAATAGCATGGTAGAGGTATCTGGGGCAGGAAAGCTGATCAACCTATTGCAGCCAGGAAACAAAGTGAGAGAAGGTAAAGAGCCAATAACAAGAATAGACCCTTCCAGGTCTGGAGGTCACATCCCCAGTGACTCACCTTGTCCAACCAGGCCCCACTTCTAACTGCACATTTAGCTATGAACTCATCAATGGATAAGTACAGTCATGAGTATAGTGTTCTCGTAATCCGGTCACCTTCCAAAAGCACCACCTCTGAACATATGAGATTTTGGGGGACACTTTAGATCTGAACCATACATGATAAGAATTTAGGATGAGCCTATCATATCGGTAAGGCTTATTTTTAAATATAGCTCTATCAATTTCTGAAATTCAGAGTATTTCCTGGGAAATCAACTAATAATTTTACTGGTCAATATTTTGCTCCCTTGGAACAAATGGGTATTGAATATGTCCTACCAGTAGTTTCCTGTTGTTCTTAGCAATGCAAAATGTTATACAGTTGGAAATATCCTGGCTTAATTTATGGGTAGAGTATATAATACTCAGGGATTACTATTCTGTTTTATTTACTCAAATCAGTCATCAGCTTTAGTTTGATAAGTTTCACTACATCTTGAGAGTAGGAGAAGAGTTTCATAGTGCTTTGAAGCTGAAACTTAAATGTCACAAGAGTGTAATTAGGTAGAAAAGTTTGATACAGAGAAGCTTGAGATTAATCTACAAGATTGAGTATATATTAGATAATACAATGTTTTGAAAACAAAATTATTTGAATGGCTATCTCTCTCTTAGTATAAATTGCCAGCTTTTATTACAATTGCTACTTTGCTCTGAAATTGTCTAACTTTATAAAACAACCATTAAGCTTATAGACAAAATTTTATTCTCTAGCTAAGTGGTATTATAATTTTTCTTTTCTTTTCCAGTTGTTCAACTTAGGGATAATATAACACAATTACCTTTCATTGTCATAGTACAGAAATTTGAGAGAGTTTTTTTTTCAGTTTACAGCAAATACACTAAAATAGTGTTCTCCATAATTACTTCATATGCATCTTATTAGTTTATATTTCTATGTTGTGTATTATTATTTTTCTTCACATTCATCATCTTACTATTCTTTCCACTAAAACTCATCTATTTCTCATCTAAATAATTTCCCCAGCTGTCCAGATCCATCTGTACTTTTGATGAAGCTGATTTATTATCTCTCACTTCTAATATTTTTTTATTACAGATTTGGACATGTTCTCATTTACATTTTCCACTGACTGCTTAACGAATATGTTAAATAATACCAAAGCACATTCTGATCCCCAGGGACCTTCCTTGATACGTCTGTCTTCCAATGAGCCATAAAATAATTGTAGCTTTCCATTTGTTGAGCTAATTTGTATATTCTTATGGTACTATTACTTGTAAGCAATAAAAGTGTATGTAATGAAATCTTCATTTACTAGAGTTTTTCAACACAACTTTTAGAAAAAAACAATAATGACAAAAGAAGAGCTAGCATTATTGAATCTAAAAAGTACCATTTTGCAGAATCCTATCACAATTTTTTTGAGCTCAATCTTCTTGACCTTTCACAGCTACAATAACAACTAAAATTTTAAATATTAAGATGGGTACAACAGTATCCTCTGGCATTATGCTAAAAAACTATGCCATAGATGTTATACTAAATGCAAAAGCATTGGAAGTGCTAATTTTATAGAAAGGATTCTACCTTAGGTAATAATTCCATTCCACCCCTTATTCCAAAGACAAGAAAATCTTTTAGAAAAGCAAAAACTGTGGAAACCTATATCTCCTCTCCTCACAATCAGATAAAGTGAGCTTCTTTGTGTAACTTAAAATAGGCTGACTCATCTATTTCATATGATATGAGTTTTTCTGTAGATTTAGACTGATACATAAAACACCAAGGGATGCATCTTTTTCCCCTTATATTTATATCAGGTTCTGATTCAGACAATTCCGTGGTAACTCCATGGGTGTGTATATTCTAAGGCAGAGTAATTAGCAGCTAAAAGTGAGTCTTTTCCTATCATGGCCATACTTAGCATTATACTTGAATCTGACAATCACAATCTTGAACACTTCGCTTTTTTTCCAACCTCCAGTATAGTGGCTGTTATTTCCTATGCAGCATTTAGTCCCCTAAGAAAACATTATAATTACAGTATATGATTTTTTGTCTTTATTTTTACTGCTTTTTCCTATCCAACTTTTAAATCCCAGCTAAGAGTAAGAAATGTGATCAGTCAGCTCCTGAAAGGACTTTACCAACTGGGACATTTTAGAAAGAATTTGTAATCATTTCAAGTTAAGGAAGATATCTAAAACCCAAAATAAAACAGCAGGTGTGATTTGCATTTCAATAAGCATAAACATGGGGTAGCATAAAATAATAAAGGAAGCATGAATGATGATAAAATATCACTAGAAATAAAAGGGAAATGAAACTACAACATGTTGGCTAATATATATGGAATTTAGAAGTTAGAATAAAGCTGGGTATGTTGGCACATGCCTGTAATTTCAGCTATTCAGGAGGCTGAAGCAAGAGGATCAAAGATTAATGCCAGCCTGGGTAAAATAGTGGGATTCTGTCTCAAAATAAAAAATTTAAAAAGTTCTAGGGTGTAATTCAGTGGTGAAGCACTTGCCTAGCATGTGAGAAGCCCTGGGTGTGATACCTAGTACTGAAACAAAACAAAACAAAACAAAACAAAACAAAAGCACTCTACCACATCTCAGTTACATTTAATAATCAAATCTTTTGTTACATGTGGAGAACCGCCACGTTGATTCCCCCCAAACCCAGCTGTGATTTTTTTTAGTCATGAGCAGTGCAGGCCGTATAGAGGTGATTTCCCTAAACTGGCTTTTAGTTTTAATAAAGGAGTCTGCATACCATGTTTATAGCGGCACAACTCACAAAAGCTAAATCCTGGAAATGCCCTATATGTCCATCCACAGATGAACAGATAAAGAAAATATGGTATTTACACACAATGGAGTACTACTCTGCCATAAAGAAGGATAAACTTGAGTCATTTGTAGGAAAATGGATGCACCTGAGGAGTCTGGCAGGACCTTTGCATGTGCCTCATGACAGCACTCAGATGGTACATGGGCTAGTATTGGCCCCCTGCCAACAGCCACAGTTGATCCCAGAGAGGCAGGCTGTGAAATTGTGGGGCTAAGATATGAGATAACATCTCTGCTGAGTCCTGTGTGAATCCAGAGAAAATTCCTTCCCAGAATTGACTATCAAACAGATTACTTGTTAACCACAACCTGAATCTGACTACTCTGTTCCTTTTGCAAGAATGCTTCGTTCTCTCTTTTACAAGCCTTGCCTGCCTAGCCACTTATCTAGCACATCCAGCCATAATCCCCTCACCATTTTCCTCAATGTAAATGTGACCAATAAACACCTAGGTTCTGGCTGCCTCATGGCCTTTTGTTCCCCATGAACACTGGCCATCCCAGATCCCCTTTGCATTACTATTTGTCTCTTGTATTTTTTTGCCATGCACTTTAACATCTTGCAGGAAATTGGGGACTCATTGCAGGGGTCCTTGATAGTTACATAATTTTTAAACTTTTGTTCAAAATCCTTAATAGTTCTTGACATTTAACATTTTGAAAAGTATATATAAACTGGGTATGGTGGTGCACACCTGTGATCCTACAGCTTCGGGAATTTGAGACAGAAGGGTCACAAGTTCAAGCCCAGTCTGAGCAACATAGTAAGACAGTGTTTCAAAATCAAAAAAAAAAAAAAAAAATGGGCTGGGGATGTAGCTCAATGCAAAGGGACTGGGTTCAATCCCCAGTACCATAAAAAAACTGTATCAACCAAAATGTTTGGTTGATAATAGATAAGTGACCATAAATCTTACTTAAGCTTTTCCTTCTGTTGTGGAGCAGTATTTAGCATGAATTTCTCCATCTATTTAGGTGAATAAATTAAAATACAATATGACAAAGCATGCTGAGGTGACAGATATATCTCCTCCATCTGGAGAGATTTAGGGACAAAGAGCTAAGAAGACAATCGTAAGCCTACCGTTTCCAGAGAAGAAATGTTTTGTATGGTAATTTGGAGGTCAATAAACCTTGTATTAGTGCAAGAGAAACATGGCAAAAGATATCCAATTAAACCATTTTCCAGACATAGTATAACACTAGCCAATTTTACATTCCTATTTGATTATCTAGCTTCTGTGTATTTAAGAAGAAGTTTTATTTATCCACATATATATATTTATATTTATGGTTTTTAATTTTTAATATCTTAAGATTGTCATAGTTCAACAAATAGAAGTTATTTCTGGGGTAGGTGGGAACCATGGCTTTTAATCCTTGTGATCAAATAGGAGAGGCAAAATTTTATAACTATCCTCTCAAATTTTTGGCTGGGAATGAAAATTAAATAAGCAAAACGTGAATTAACAGGAGAAAAGCATAAAAATGTATTTAATGTAAGTTTTAGGAGATGCATGAGATCTTATAAAGAAATGAAGATGCAAGGAAGTAGCAAAAGCCTAAATGTTTTTATGAAGTTCATTAAAGATAAGCAATTGTGGAAACATAACTGTATGGGTGGATAAAAATCTTCTCAGTCTCAGATTCTGGGATTCCTCCCTTAATAACAAGAAAGTTACTGTCCTTTAGAATGCAGGATGTCATCTTCCATATGGAGATTGCATCACCTTTTAGAGAGTAAAAAGGGGAGAGTCAGAGTGTACTTCTTGTACCTACTGTATTTTTAAGTTTTGTTAGGCCTAAATAGTCTTTTCACAAAAGTGGGCAATTTGGGGGTGGCATGTTCCACTATGTTTTAACAGGCATAGTCCTTCCCTTTGAAAATCAGCAGGATATTTAAGAGCCACTTGAGAAAAATTACAATTTCTCATTGTTGTCCAAAGATATTCAATAAAATCATCTAGAAACTTCAAAAGTAACAAAATCAAATCCATAGAATGAAAATATTTGACAGGGAAAATAGGTTGAAGACAAGTGTAGAAGACTCTTTAAAGGAATTCTAAATTATTTTATGAGCAATACTCTTGATGTCACAAGGAAGGTATCCCAAGGTAAAACAATGAGATAGGCAATTCTGGGATTAAGATGAGCCAGATGGAATGGAAACTGTTTGATGAATACCTTAACTCAATTATTTATCACATTTTTCATGTATATGTAGAATGATAAATAGAAAAATAAAAGTTTAAATTTCCATGAAAAATGGAAAAGATATCTTCTCACAGTATAAAATAAAAAAATTGAGTTTTTTTTTTTTTTGTGGGTACCGGGGGGTCGACCTCAGGACCTCACGTGCCAGCAGGCGCCCATGCCGCTGAGCGATATCACCGGCCCCTTTTTTGTATGTGGGTTTCGGGAGTCGAACTCGGGCCCTCGCGCTTGCCGGGCAGGTGCTTAAGCCGCTGAGCCATCTCACCGGCCCAAAAATTGAGTTTTGATTGTCAGCTTGATTGGACTGAGTGACAACTAGGAAATTAGTAAAGTATCTGCTTGAATATGTCTGTGTGATATTTGCAGAGACACCTGTCATGTAGACCAGCTAACTGAGAGAGGAAGATCTTCCCTGACTGTGGGAGGCACTATCCAATAATCTTGTATCCTGGATGAACCAAATAGGGACAAGGACAAAGTCAGCATGAACTTACAAACTCTGTTCTGCTTTATCAGGTGTGTCTTTTGCTACTGCAATCACCTGTGCACATCAGACTCTAGCTTTCTCAGCCTTGCAATGAGGACTCATACTATCATCAACAATTAGGGAATTTCCAAGTTTTTAGCCTCAGTTTGAGATGGAATAGCTACTGGGTGGAATAGCTCTCACACTTTACCATGCAGATGGCCATTGTGGACTGGATTATCTAGGCTCTGATCCTATAAATCAGTCTAATGAATCATCTTTTATAATTTAAATAGATACGATATATATCCTATCACTTCTATTTCTCTTGATAACCCTAATACACTGTATGTTGGATTTAATGAAATATGGTAGTTGCTCATGTGCTGTAAAATCATGACTGAGCTGTATCCTAAAATAAGTATTGTCACAGATGTTTCAGAGTTTTTCCTTATTTTCTCCTCACTAGTTCAGACAGAGCAACCCATAGAGTGCCACTGGGGATGCCACCCAAAGTTATAAGTGTTATTAGAAGTGTTATATTGTTGTACATGGTAACACTGAAGAAAGACTAGAGACTACATTTGAGAACATTTAAGAGGAATATGAAGGGGCCCAACCCTTAAAATAAATGAAGAGTAGTTGTGTGATTATAGTAGACCTCTTGCTATTAGATTTTTGATGTTCTATGGCCACATCTCATAAAGTTTTCTATTCTCTGGAATGCATGGCTGGTTTAGTGTCATTATATTTATGCAAACAATAAGGTACAAGGTTATTTATTCACTTTGTATTTTGATAAAATGAGAAGTCTACCTAAGCAGTGAATATTTTTTAATTCTAAAAATGTAATATAGCATTCTCAAGTTTCAGAACTTTTAAAGTAACATTTAAAAAGTCTACTAGGCAAATAGAAAAAGTTGAAAATAATTTATATTGGACCAAGCATATAGATGATACGAAAACACAGAATTACTTAAGTCCAAATTTGTTCAATTTTTCCCTCCATGTTGCACCTGCAGTGTGTGGGCACAATTTAAATGAGATAACATCTGGCATATTGTAAGTGGAGTAATCAACAATTGCAGAAGCTTTTAAATTTTGACTGCACTTATGGGGAAAAAAGAGAAAATGTAATTAAGAAGCTGTGAGTCTAAGATTAAACTCAAAATTTCTGCATAACTCTTTCTTTGACTTGAGAGACTAAAGTCAAAGGTAAAGAAAATCTAACAGGGAATCGGAAGATGTACAGATAAAAGTACTGTAGTTCTGTAATGGAGTGATAGAGAGTGGGCTTTGGACATGATTAGATCTGGTTATACAACCCAGTTACACCACTTCCTAGGAGTGGGATGGTTAACTCATTATTTAAACTCTGCATCAGATGTTTTCAGCTATAAAATGAAAATAATAAAAACCTTGTGAATTTATACTGGGAAGTATTGTAGAATGTCATGATTTAGGAGGCATAATGAATGGGTATATCCTTTGTCACAATTCTTTTTGCTTTTTTAGATTTATGTAACTATATTTTATATAATAATGATATTTTATGTATTTAAGTTGACTCTATATATGCAAACTTGACTTATAAATTTGCAGGGGATTTGGAAATTATCCATTCTAAGCTATGTATAAAAAGCTTCTGATGTTCAAATTAATATGCTAGATGCTGCAACTACAACTGTTGTGAGAATAAAAATATAGTCTTTTTATTCATAAAAGCTGTTAGGTGAGATATATTTTAGTCAAGTGTACATAAGAAGTAAAGTGACAAGGTAAATGTAATAGACTTCTGGATAAGAGATACACATTTGTAATATGAAAGGCTGGAGAAGTCAGAGAATTATTCAGTGAACCAAAGGAGAAAGGGAGACTAGATAGGCAAATTAAATCTTAAATATTACAAAAACATGAATAAGATTTTTTTTGTTTTGGATTTGTTTATTAGAAAGTTGCAGTGTGTATGAAATCAAAATAGTATATTTGCATTCCAATTGATGATGTAAGTGAATCATAAGATATTTGAAAAATATCAAATGTTGAAGAATTAATAGTTTTCTCTGTAAGTTTCACATTTGATATTTAAGAATTTATAACAAAAAATAAAAAAAGAATTTATAACAAAGTATTCATTGAAATTCAACTTGTGCTAATAAAGAACATTTCAATTGTCACTTGGATAAATTTAATTCACAATAACATTTCTTTGAAGTCCAAGGTATAATTTTTGGAGAGATGTAAAATACAAATTAATTGGGCTCACTACAATTTGTCATGACAGATATTCACACACACCCTTTCTGCTTCTGATCATCCCTTCCTTTTTCTGCATTTTCTATATTTAGTTCTTTTGGTGTCAGAAAGAGAAGAGAAGAATTCCAGTTCTAAACTGGACAGACCTTTTCCTTCTGAGATACCTTGGATAAATACAGTAATAAAATCTATCTATCTATCTATCTATCGATCTATCTATCTATCTATCTATCATCTATGTATCTATCTATGTATCTATCATCTATCTATCTATCCATCTATCATCTATCATTTTCCTATTTCAAGGCTCCAAATCCTCTGGGAAACATAATACTGCTTTGTAGCTTAAACCTCTGTGATGGATATCATGGACTAGAAAAATGATAGTTATTTTATTAAATTAAAATATTTTTGTGAATTTTTTCTATCAGTCTGAACATATTCTACTTGCTTAACAGTAAAGTCTACACTATTGTCAGTAACGTGAATACTGTCTAGAAAGAAAAGACAATTATTTAGCCACATTAGTAAGAAAAAAAACCTAATAATTTTATAAATTTATTTGTGTTTTTGCAATTAACATTTGAATTTAGTGGGGTGAATATTATTATTTTCCTATTATAAATGAATATCCAATATTAATACCTGTATCTCCAGAACTTCGTAACATAAAATATTGAAAATACAGCCAAGTGATAATAGAAAACGTAAATAGAAGCTAGAGAAAAATTTTGTTTCATTTAATCATTAGTTTATATATTTATCTATTTCCTCATCTGTTCATTCTGTGTCATCTGCTGTACATTTGTGAAAAAGCATTTTACCTCTGAGGAATTTCATATGGTATAAATATGCATCAGTATACAAGTCAATCACATCTTCAGTTTTCACAGTGTTCATTTGGGAATGAAGACAATTGTACAAGCTACTAGAACACAGTAAATACAAGGAAAGTAAAGAACACAAGGGGATACAAGAGTAAATCACAGTAATTTTAAGTTGAGGAGGAAGACTGTGAGAAAAAATTCTCAGAATTGTGTAAGCCAAGCATTACCTTGTGAATGGGAAATAGTCAAGTAATGGCAGAAAAAATTTGGAAAACCAATTAGACACTATTGCATATATGCAAAGGAATAGCCTGTAGGGTGGAAGCCTGTAGTCTAGAAAAAGAGTTCCTTATGGATGGGACATAGAGTACAAGGAAGAATGAAAAAATGTGAGGATAAAGAGAAGTTTAAAAAGATGGAGAACCCAAATAAAAAGAGTCATATACCATACTGAGACTTTGGATATATCCTCAAAGTCACAGTTTATTTGGAGGGCAGGAGTAGTTAAGTAGGGTAGCATCTTCCTGAGAGTTGCAAATTTGATTATTTCATAAGTCCTTTCACAGAGACTTTATATGGAAAGAAATTTAAAAGAAACTTCATACAACCTACAGGTATCAATTTGTTTTAGTGATATTTGAGAAATTAAATTATTAGATGATATGTTTAAAACAGTAACTATAAGGCATCCTAATTGATTTAGAATGAGGTCTTGGAATTTCTAATTTTGAATCTCAGAATTACACAGACCATCCTTGTTCCTGGAAACTATTGAAGATTGGCTCAATCAGCATCTTTTCCTTTAAATGAGGGAGTAGAAAGGAAAAACCCCACATATCACATTCCTATAGTTAAGTTTTCACAAGTGACAAACATCCAGTGAGCAGGCTCTCATATAAGACTTGGAAGCTGATTTAATAATTACAAGGCAAAAGGCCTTGTGACTTCTCTGACAAGGAAAATCAGAAGATTGCTTTTTTCTTTTTTTCTTGTGTGTGTATATGCATGTGTGTGTGTGTGCACGCGTGTGTGCGTGGGTGTTTAGCCTCTATATAAGAATTTCTGTTGTCCAGTCTCAGGAATCCTGTATGTTTAGAGACAGAAAGCTGTTATTGCTGCTTTTGCAGAATTTCAAATGAAATCTTTCTGTGGTGCAGTTGGATCATTTTTCTGTTTGCATTGCCTCTGGAAATTCAGCATATAATAAACTTAATAACAAAGTAATATTCTTACATGAATTTTTGTTTGTTTGTTTGTTTCATTCTTGCTAGAATGTGTTTTATTGTCAGCCATTTAAAATTCTCTCTTAATTGGAACTAACAAGATTTTGCTATAGTCATTACTGGCTCTATAATTTGCAGGGCCTATTGCAAAATGACAATGTGAGACCTTTTGTTAAAAAATATCAAGAACTTCAAGATGGGAAGAGCAGAGCATTAAATCATACACTGGGAGCTTATAAGCTCAGTGCCCCGTGTACCTGCACAAATCACATTCTCAGTGCTGGCTGGGTTATAAAATAACTGTATGAGTTGATGTAGTTTGGGGCTAGTTCTGGAGCCAGGAATTTTCATGTTCCATTGTCTTGTAACTGTACCATCTGGTAAAGCTTCCAGTTGCTGGGTCAGCAAAAGAGATACAGGATAATCTCTCATGTATTTATTATTGCCTTGTCTGGAAGTGTCAGATATTTGAACCATGTTAGCTCAGGCTCTCTCCTAACTGAAAGAGTCTGGGAAATATGAGGAAATAATTTTAGTGGCTCTGAGTTTTGTAGCACTTGCTACTGTTCCTAGTGGATGCCCTTAACAAGTCACCAAAAGTCTTTGCAATCCTCATGCATCCTAACATAAAGTTTATTAAGGACGGGCACTCTACAGTCTGAAAAATATAAATCCAGAGAACAAGGGGGAAGGGGCTAGGTTAGGCATACCTAGCTACTCTTCCTTAACTTGAAAATCTGATAATCTGTCTTTTAAGGGAACTAGATATAGACCTACAGTATTTTCTAGGAAACTGACCAACATGGAAACTAAAGATCATTGGAAATAAGATCATCTGTTAACAATGTTTAATCCTCCATGATCCTTCTTTTAACACTTGTCATGAAGATATCAAGGGCAATATGACTGATAAAGATATTAAACAATTTTAAAACAATAACAGTAACTGCAGGTAAACTCTCATTGTCCAATTATCTTCAGTAAACACCTATGTATCCAGAACTTGAACATTCCAAACAGGAAGAAAGGTGTATTGCTTAATGAGTAGATGTCCCAATGCTTTGGTACACCAAATACATTTCAAATCTTTCCACACGAAGTCTTGAAAAACTGTGACCAAATTCCTATAAAGATTTGCTAAAGGAGAGGAGTCTGGGAATTAACAATCATTGTCAATTTTTTTTTTTTGTGGGTACCGGGGGTCGACCTCAGGACTTCTCGTGCCAGCAGGCGCCCATGCCACTGAGCAATATCACCGGCCCTTTTTTCATATGTGGGTTTGGGGAGTCGAACTCAGGCCCCCACGCTTGCCAGGCAGGCGCTTACGCTGCTGAGCCATCTCACTGGCCCATTGTCAATCTTAATTCTATGGATATTTTAAATTTTGCTTGTGTAATATAAACTCATTCCAAGTGTAATTAAAATAAGGCTTGATAACAGAAGCATGTATTTAAAAAAATACAGAAATTCCTTGTTTAGCAAAACCAAAGAAAAGTAACTTACCAATTGTTGGATGTTTTAGAATATCTACATCATTCTTTTCATTTCTGTAATGCATTTAAATACTAAAAATGTTCTTTTATAAAGGCACAAGTGCCAGAATTTGATGTACTTGAACATCGGAGTGGAAGGTAAGGTTGGCAATATAGCACTTGACATGATTTCAGAAGAATCAATTTATTTATTTTATTCTTAATGTTTAATCTTGGAAAGTCACAAAATATCTCATCAAAATTTCCTAATACTTTATATAAGGTTAGTTCATTCTTGTGTTCTATGATTCTTAGGTAGTTGATTACTGCAGAGCATATTATTGATTTCTAAAGATCAAAAGGAATTCATCTTTCTTTTTTTACTCCTGTAGTCACAGCAAACATCTTGAAAAGTTTGGGATTTCCTAATACTACTTTTTATTAATATGCAAGTTTTAAAATTATAAAATAAATTCTTGTGTATTTGATCACCCATCATACATTTAAGTTCATAAAATATTTAACATATTCATTTAGGTCTAATTTTATCTTATTTTATTTTATTTTTATTTTTTTATTTTTTGTGGGTACTGGGGGGTCGACCTCAGGACCTCACGTGCCAACAGGCACCCGTGCCGCTGAGCGATATCACTGGCCCCTTTTTCGTATGTGGGATCCGGGAGTCAAATTCGGGCCCTTGCGCTTGCAAGGCAGGCGCTTATGCTGCTGAGCCATCTCACTGGCCCTTAGGTCTAATTTTAAAGGACATTTATGTAAATATATTTTCAAGGAGAGAGAAGGAAAGCAGGTGTAAAAGAAATTTAACACAATGAACAGACAAATAGCACCATGTAAGATTCAGTTGCAACTGGAACAGACTAAAGCATTTCACTTATATTAAACCATTAATTAGTAACTTTTCTTTCAATGTAACTGTGTTCTTTTAAAAAAGATTAAATTTTCTGAAATTTACAAATATAATATATAATTGGGCCGGTGAGATGGCTCAGCGGCTTAAGCGCCTGCCCAGCAAGTGCGAGGGCCCGAGTTCGACTCCCAAAACCCACATACGAAAAAGGGGCCGGTGATATCACTCAGCGGCACGGGCGCCTGCTGGCGCTCGAGGTCCTGAGGTCGACCCCCCAGTACCCACAAAAAAAAATATATATATATATAATTATCTCTGTGACAGTCTTTAACTGCTAGAATTTCCTTCATTTTAAAATTAATGATAAAAATCTATACAAGGCAAGATTTCAGTTCCACATCACAGAAAAAATAAAAGTTACAATGGCACTATTTGCCACTGATAGTGCTACTTACATTGTCTTTTTTGATGAAATATTAATATTGTTCATGTTTAATGGTTAAAAGTTTCTGTAATTTTGCTTTTAAAATTTTACTAAAAACTGATTTTCTAATTGAAACCTATTTTTTTTCTTTTAAGTATTTTTTTAAGAAACAGTAAATTATTCCAGTTTTCTCCTTTGTACCAATCTGCAGACATTTCAGATGAGATTGGTCATGATTGGTGGATATGACCATACAACAAATTTGCAGACATTTCAGAAGTGCCCTTGTAGATACTTTTATCCAGAATGAGATCAGCTAACTAATATATAACAGAGATCAGGTAAGATAACTTAAAATCATAAACTAAATGCTCCACATACATTGAAAATTAAGTTGATAAGAATCATGTAGCCATTTTCTTTGTGTGACATTACAAAAATGTCCCATAAAGATGATTACTTCAACAGATCCAAATAAAAGAATACTTTTATTAAGGTATTTAGAGTACTTCAATAAACACTTGTTGAATAAATCCTATTCATATGTGATTATATCCTCACTCAGATCTTTATCATTTTAACAAATGAGCAGGGGAAGAATGAGACCTAATCACAAAGGTCTATGATTAAAAAGCCCTAATGGACAACCTTGTTATGCTGATAAGAGCAAGGAATATACAATTTTAATCTGAGAATCCTACAGGCAGGAATCCATAGGCCAAACTGACACCTTCAACTCTGCAAATGCTAGATGATTCTTTATCAAATATAGAGAAGCACTGTGCAAATCAAGAATGAAGAAAAATATACAAATGTCTAAGGCAATTTTATCTACTTTATAGGGATTGATTAATCTACAAATGCTTATATTTCTAATAGTTGCCAACACATGATTAAAATCCTGATTATTGAAGTGGTGTGCAACAGTAGTCACTCTTCTCAGCTACTCGGGTGGCTGAAGCAGATGGTCACTTGAGTCCTGGAATTCAAGCCCAGCCGGGATGACGTAGGAGCCTGCCTCTGAAAACTAATAAAAATTAAAAATAAAATAAAATTCTGACTCCTGAAATATCAGAATGTGTAGAAAGGCCATATAATTCTATTTTCCCAATCTGTTGCAGCAGCAAATAGCTTTTTCTATATATCTTGCTTCCTAGAAATATTGGTAACAAAAATCCAAATTTATTAGTTTTATTTTTTCACTTAAAGGTATCCTATAAATTAATTGGCTGATTCTGCACAATGTATGATAATCTAACATTAAGATATAAAAACTTTGCCATGTGGCAACTTTAGATGTACGTTATTCCAAACTATGATGAAAACTTTGCTGATTTTTTAAAGCTATAAGATATTTGCTTATAACTTTAAAACTACTACATTAACAATGAATTATAAAAGTTAAATTCTCATTCCTTAAGACAAAATATTTTCAGGTTTTGTCAATATTTGCCAGTTTTAAAAGTTAACTTATTTTGATTGAATTTCTTGTGATAATATTTATTTATAATTCTTTTTTTTTTTTTTTTGTGGGTACCGGGGGTTAAACTCAGGACCTCACGTGCCAGCAGGTGCCCATGCCACTGAGCAATATCACTGGCCCTTTTTTCATATGTGGGTACTGGGAGTCGAACTCAGGACCTTGCGCTTGCCAGGCAGGCACTTATGCTGCTGAGCTATCTCACCGACACTATAATTCTTGCTCTACAAGGTGCTTGCAATATGTATAGTTATCAAGCAGATCACATGACATTTTAAGCTTACAAAACACATTCGGGGCATGAACAAGAAGATATATGTTTAGATTGGTTGAGGTGACATATCTGAAAACTGAAGATGACAAATCTGAAAATCAAGGTAATTTGTAACAGTAGTGAACACCTACTCAATACCTAAACTCTCTCTTCTATATTTATATGATACATTTTAAGGTGGGAGATGGGAAACTACTTTTAACATACAATGTACAAACCCTTTAAACTTGATGCTTTTATAAGATGATTTCTTTCCTTACTTATAACTGAACTCTAAATTGGATGAACTTTCAGAATTAACCAAACATGGTATGGTCCTTTAAATTACGCACACTTTATTGTATATTGCCATCCTCGGAACCAGTAACTTAAAAGTCTGTTACAACAAACTGCTCAGCCATTTGATTAAAGACCAGATTGTGATCTATCTCAATGTGATCTATCCCATTGCTTATAATCACACGCCCTTCCCTTTTTTGTTTTAAGAGTATAAAGAAAAAGAAAGAAAGAAAGAAAGAAAGAAAGAAAGAAAGAGAAAGTAAAAACAGAAAGAGGAAAGAAAGAAAGAAAAAGAAAGAAAGAAAGAAAGAAAGAAAGAGAAAGAAATGAAAGAAGAAAGAAAAGCATGCCAACTTCCCAAATAAATGCCCCAGAGGAAGGGAAAGATTACAAATCCTTAGCAGAGTCCTTGTTAAATTCCCTGAAACATTTTGGAAAAGGACTTACTGAAATTTGTTTACTCTCTTTTCTGTCCTTCAACATTTTTATTCCAATCGTACAATATAGGTCAATTGTACAGCTTCTGGAAAGGAGCCTTTCATCTTAAAAAACAGAATTTTTCACATAATTAAAGGAGAAATTTGTTTGTGGCTGTTTGTATGATGTTATGGTTTATATCTAAATGTCCCCCCAAAAGCCTATTGCACTCATAGGTGGGGCTTTTGGGAAGTGACTGGATCATGTGAGTGTGATACTGGATTAGTCCCCTGCTGCATTTATAGCTGAGTGTGATGTTAGGAAGTGAAGCCTGGTGGGAGGAGGTGGGCCAGTGAACAATATATATGCCTCCAATTGCCTTGATTCTGCTGCTTCTTATGTACCATGCCCCTCTGCCAGGCTGCCCTGCCTTGGAGAGAGCCAACTACAGGCCAAAACCTCTTCACACTGTGAGCCAAAATAAACATTTTCTCCTTTAAACTGTGGGTGTCAGGTATTGTGTCTCAGTAATGAGAAAGTAACTAAGACATATGGGTATAATGCTAAAAATATTTTATTTTTATCTATGTTATCTTTAACAGACAAAAGAATAAAAAGGATAGCTGAGTCAGATGCTGTCTAATAGCATTTGCACCTTCTCATACTTAAGATCTCTTTGGGGCTTAACCTTTCCACCATTTCAGAAATTTTGATTTGGTATCTTTAGAACTGATGTAGATAAACAGGCAGGGTAATCAGTGGTTTGCTTTGTTTCTACAATGCATTTTGAAATTTCAGTGTGGGTGGTGACTATCAAGAATGTAGCCACTCTTTAATCATTCTTAGCTACCTTCAAGCAGTGGCCATTACCACCACTTCCATATTGATTCTGGAACATGCACTATCAACTACAGTGGTCAATACTTTTCCAGAGTTCAAAAAACCAAAGGAGAGTGTATAAATAGCAGAGTTTTGACACACTTAATAAAGTATCTTCTTTGTAGTGTTAACATTATAAGTGATAGGAATATCAATGATAATAACATATGGTATTTATCCTAATAGAATGATTTTTAAGTGTGTTGTTTCAAGAAAGAGTAAACTGTAATTATGAATAAATTTGGTCATGGTAAAAATTTGCATAACAGTTTTCTTATATTCATTCATTATTTTGTCTAAATATATGAGTTTTATTCTTTGCAGATTTTTGTGTAGCAGGGAATAATGACATCAATATAGAAAATATTTGTGTAGGTTTTATGACATCAATATAGAAAATATTTGTGTAGTTGAAGAGTACCTACTATGTTTTCTGAAACTTTCAACAACTATTTAGTTGTGATTATTGGTCTCACTTTAGACATATGAAAACTCAAAGAGAGAGATGGAAAAGCCATTGATTGTCAAAAAAGAACCCAGAATTAAGCTCCCGTCCAGTTTATTCCAAGTCCCACACACAAACAACAGGAAGACTTGAAACTTCTCCACTGGGTAATGATGGGGGTGGTGGTGAGTAGTGTCTTCAAATCTCTAATGCTTTCTCTATTTGTTCTCAGTATTTTTATGAGAAGATTTACTCATGACTCCCCAGCAAATTTAATGAAAGCCCAAATGGTTTGAAAAATTTCATCTCAGTACGAAATAACAATAGTCCTAAAAAAGAATGTTGAAATCCATATTGATCTAGTCATGGAATCATTATGTTTACAGACTGACAGCATCTAAAACTAAGTATATTTTATAACTAGCAATAGTTTTTACCAGTCACATAAAATTAATCATTGGATGTTAAGCTGACTTATGATAGAACTCATCCGAATTTCTGTTACGTAAAAAAGAAAGAAGCCACAAATCAAAGGAAAATTGGAGTGGAGGTTGAAACAAGCTTATCTTGAAATTGTCTAATTTTGGTGAGTTATGTCTTCTACCATACTTTCTAGCAATATAACTTTTTGAAGTAAATTTCCTTTCTGGCCAGAAAGAAATAAATGAGTAGATGAATAAAGGAAAAATGAGGTACTGGAGAAGAATGAAGACTTTCTAATATATCATCCATCTACCAGGTACAGCAAAGGCACTTATATAGTTAACTATTCTCCTAATCCTTAAAGTCATATCAAGATTTATTGTTTAATACTAAAGATGAAATAACACTCAAAGTTGCACACAATGTCATCTACTTCAAGTATCATAGTTACTGTCATTTAAATAAGTGATAAACCAACCTTCTTATACCAAGACAGAGCTTTAGATGCTGTGAGTCACTTGGATCTTCCTGCTCTTTCATTGAATCTTTATTGTCTTTTATATTATAAGAACTTTCATATGAATCTTCTCCAAAGTAATGAAGAACAAGGAAATCACTGCTGCAGAAAAGAATCATTTGGGATTTTCTCACAGGCAGGATCTTTCTATTTTTCTTCTTCACAATGATTCCTTATGGCAGGAGTCACCAAACTTTTCTTTCAGGTCTAGATAGTGAATATGTTAAAATTTTGAGGGCTGCATGGTCTCTGTCACAAATACTAAACTCTCCTGTTGCAGCAGAAAAGCAGCTATAGACAAAATGGAAACAAATGGCATGGCTGGGATGCAATAAAATTTTATTTACAAAAACAAGCCAGAATTGGCCCACTGATTCTAGTTTGCTGACTGTTGCCATACAACATAACTTCATTATACACCTTCCATTTGGCCAGAATACCCCCTTAGAGGTTTTGTTTCACTATTTCCAAATATATTAACTCTCAGGAAGCTGCCTGGGTCTCTACTTTCCTTTTAGGAAAGATATTCATATTAAAATCTTAGCATTTTTCAATTCCCATGTCAACTCCCCCTCATCACGGAACTTCAATAAGTGTGACGTTTTATGCATATTTGATTTATATAATTTCATCTATTATGACATCTTTTATCTTGCTGACTTGTAATAGTGCAATAGTACTTATTTTTTCTCTGCACATAGAATATTTTTTAATTAAAGGAACTATAAATATTATGTAGTGTTATCCTGTTACGGGAAGCATAATAACTAGAGAGGCTAAATACAAATACAGTAAAAGGCAATAGAAATCCCAGCTGTCTTGAGTCCTACTTTAAAAATTTTTATTAAGGAATAACAATACACTACAAAGGAATTCCTAGGAGCAGGTAGTTCAATATCTCATAAAATACAAGAAACTCTTCTATCAGCTCACTAGCAATTTTCCATTTTTAATATTTCTAATTATAGGAAAACAACTACTGATATTCCTCTACTCACAAGTAGTTTAATTTCTATTTTCCCTACTTTTTATTTTTAAATTTTTATTAGTACATGTCAGTAGTATATAATGATTACATTCATTGTGCAGAGTTGGTTCATGTACATAATACATTTTAATTCTCTTTACTTATCCTTACTCCCCCCATCTCTTGGTCCCTAAATAGTTTGTTATTCTAAAAGTACATGTTCTAAAAGTACATTTGATTCAATTTTCCTTTTTTTTTCTTCCTTTTTTTTTTTGTGGGTACCGGGGGTCGACCTCAGGACCTTGCATGCCAGCAGGTACCCATGCTGCTGAGCGATATCACCGGCCCTTTTTTCGTATGTGGGTACTGGGAGTCGAACTCAGGACCTCGTGCTTGCCAGGCAGGCGCTTATGCCACTGAGCTATCTCACTGGCCCTGATTCAATTTTCTATTGAATCCAAAAGATACTATGATATTCTTTGCTAACATATCCAGAGTTGGTGAAATGGTGACTCAGTGAGAGTCTTTCTTTCTCAAAATAAATCTGTGAGAAGAAAGTAAAATGAGAACCTTCATTACCACCTATAGAGATACATTCATCATTGGACAGGTCTAAACTCTAATAGTGAACAAAAACTATCTTCAGTGAAATATTTACTCACTTTTTCACTACAGATTTACTTTCATGGTGTTTTGTCTCACTTTCTTGTGATTAATTTTCACTTGTACTTATTTAAGAAAAAGTTGTTATGGATCTTTTCAATTCTTTTTCCCAGATTCTACCATGTTAGTACTATTATTATTTTGCCATAGTGTATGATTTCAAGAATATTTTTATAATTCACATATGTATATCTTTTAAAATATGATGGTTCCCATAGTAGCAAATAGTCTATCTAGCAGAGTACAATGACAATTGTTTCCTTTCAATCTTTATTAACTAAAACTTTAATACAGATTCATTTCATTAATGATAGACACTCTTAACTAAATTTGTTAGTAGTTCATACGTATACTTTGCCTTTTTCAGTGAGTTAAGAGTAGAAATAACTCTTATGTTTCAACAAATTCCCACATAAAGTATTTTCTTATTTCCTGGTCAGTAGAGCATTCAATAGATGCTTGAATTCATGCTATCTGTGGAATTCTAAATTGTATGATTTAACCTCATATGTTGTCAATGGTAATGTTACATAGTTAGAAGCCTTGGTTTAATTTCTTAATTCAGTGAACTTCTATTTAATAAATGAAAGATTCTTTTATGAGTAGTAAAGTCCCTGGAAAAGAACATTTGAAGACAAATATTCTTTTCAAAGGCTCAGTCTTAATGGCATAGATGTAACAAGGCACAGTACATTTGGATCTGTATTTTATGTGCTTTTACTAGAGTAAGTACTCTTACAATCCTGAAAGTTGAAAGTGCTGCCAGATTGTTTTTATACAGTCACTGGATCTCACCATTTGTGATATAAAGTTCTGAAAATGGATTGTACAGAGCTAGGGATCAGCAGTGAAGGACAGTTCAAATGATCAATGCCTTATAATTTTTCAGTATATTAAATAGACAGTGAAACAGTCTAAAGTTATTGATATGACATGCCATTTAATTTCTTCCACATAAAGTCAGCGTTTTACTGGTTTTATTTAAATATTTTGAATCTATTTTTACTAGATTCCTCTTTATACATATTATTTTAAAAACACTTACTTAAGAGAAAAAAAGAGGAAAATTATATGTGATGGGTAGCTGTTTTGGCAAAATCAAACCAAACACAAAAACAAAAGCAGAAGCAAAGGACATGGGAAATATAACTGGTTTTGTCAGTGACACAAGACTTGATTGTGAAGCTATTTAGGTCATGATCTGGAAATGGGCACAGCTTTCTGAGCCTTCTAAGTCAGTGCGATACAGCTAGCACTGTAAGCAAACTAAACTCACTTGCAAGTGTCAACTCGTCCTGCTGTTCACATCTTGAGTGTCTCTTTGACTTGTATTGAGGAGTGTGATATCAATGTATCAATTACTTGATTAAAGGCTTTCAGTATGAACTTAGATTTCAAAATGGATGTGACTGCAGCAGTATTATTTTTGTACAGCACCAATTCTGTAGAATTTGATGACATCCAAGTTACACTTTATTTACCAACCTCTTTATATCAGATTGTAGATTGGCCTATGGACACTGTAATGTGTAAATCTGATGTACGTAGACAGCGATCATTCATGAGAAGGGGCAGAAGGTAGTAATGGGAGGGATATATTGTTCTTGGCTTGAGAAAGTGCTCCAACTTTGTATTTGGGAAGACAAAAGTTTATACACTATTACATAAATGTTGTTGTTAGAGGTATTTTATACTTATTTCTGATAATAATTATTTGAATTGTATAAAGACATTAGTAATAGATGATATAAATACACACTCTCCAGAAATTATAAAATTACAGATAGACTAATAAATAAAAATTTCAAGAAATATTCACATACATGCTTGCCTCGGAAGACTTCCATGATGCTGTGATGAAATCCATGCCAACACAGAGTCATCTCTTGATATCCAGGAATCACTGGTCCCCTACCCTTTGTGGACACCAAAATCCATGTATGCTCAAGTTTCTCCATCTACTTTTCCAGATTACTTATAATATACAATAAAATGTAAATGCTATGTAAATATGGTATTAGTGTTGTACTATTTACTGTTTAGGAAATGATGACAAGAATAAAACACCTATAACTGTTCAGTACAGACACAAATGTTTTTCCAAGTGATGTTTGATCTGTGGTTGGTTGAATCTACAAATGTAGAACCTGAAGATACAGCTGAACTACTGGAGTTCTGTCCCAGCCCACAGCAACAGATAAGGTCCACAAGATCGACATCATGATTTACCAGATGTGACAGAAGACGCCTCTGGCTGACTCCAGACCCACCACCCATTAACTGCCATTGCATGAGAAATCCACAGTTAAAGCCTCCCACCAAAGCATAAGCAACTACTAAATTTTGAAAAGTAATAATAAATAGTGTTATTTCAGTACTATCTGATATATCTATTTATGCAGGAATAGTCATCAATTGGAAACTGGTTTTGAGGTAGGATAGAAGAAATAAAGACAGGTAAAAAGGGGGCAAGAAAAACCACAATTTTAAAATTGCGCTTGTAATAAAAACTGCAGGGGCATAACACAAACTCAGTCAAAAAGAATTTAAGCTAAAATAAGACATCTCCCTTTACCTACAGATGGACTTTTGTCTTTTCTTTTTACTTTCAATGGGCTTCAGCTATTCTTTTTTATTTACAAAATGGGCTTTTTCCCCATCACTTGCCATGGCTGTTACCTATGAATGGGCCATCACTCTATTTCTTTGAGTGCATACTTTGAGAAGTCTGCCTAATAAGGCCTTTTCTGCATCTCACTGATGCATCTTGACTATTCTTTATCTGTGATGGATGTCAGTGAACCTGTAATTTGCCATGGGTGGTGTGAGTCAAGGTTCTGGATTTTCCCTTTAGGGACCTTCTTGGACCCTCTCCAGTTAGAACAGTTAGAAACAATAGAGCTTCCATCCATTTTAATTTTACACAGCACCCTAGGGCCATTCCTTCTTCCATTGTCCTAAGAGAGTTAGAAAATCATGTAAGGGTAATTCAGAAGATCTCTGATGCTCTAAACAAAAGACTCTATGTGTTGAATCTACTATCCTGACCCTCAGTCACTTCACCCTACTCATACCTCATTATAAGTTCATAAATATGTACTACATGTCATACATTAATTAAGATCAGAGAGAATTCTAGGACAAGCATGCATGTTAGGAGCCCTTGAGATGGGACAGCACTCTGTCAATTATTCCTGTCTATCACACCTAGAGATTCAAGGGAGGCACCTTGGCTGAGGTGCATACCCTTTAAATTCTGAAAGCCTGACTTGTTGTGGGCTGTTGCTGCTTGTGTGTGCTTTTGATACAGGAGAAATATAACTCCCAAGCTGCAAGATGTCAGATGTGCCAAGTTTGTGTCCCCCAAAGTTGAAGAACGAATTCCAAAGGACAAAGGAGGTTAAGAGTAGGAAAGGGTTATTGAGAGATAGTTTCTGAGAGACAGGAGAGGTTCTGAGCAGACTGCCACCAAGGCTCTTTGTTAGGAGTAATTTATACAGCAAAGTTACAATATGGGTACAACATTAGTCAAACTATAATCAACCAGTAAGATTACAAGTATAGTTGCTTAGCTAATACTGATCCAATGGAGAAGTGGGGCATGTAGCAAAGGTACATGACTGACGTCATTAACCTTGGTTATTTATGACTTCTAAAACAGTAACAACTTGGGGAAGGGATGGGTCCAGTTGTTCTGGTCAGCCATCTGGGTATCTGATGCATATCTGGATTTAATGAACTGGGTGGAGCCAATTATAGTATAATCTCAAATTTCCATTCATCCCTTAGGGAAGTACGCAAGCCTGGCCATTGTGACTTTAATCTTGAGGCCTTGCCTTCTTCAGATGTGCCTCGAGCCACAGTTTTGATGTGTTCTCATCTTCTGCACTGACTTCCTCAAGGGCCTGTCTCTGTCTGACTGGCTATTAATTTCTATCTAACTTAGCTGCCTATAATACTGTGACCTGTGAGCGCTGGTCCTTCTTTTGAAGTTGCTTCCTGGCTCCAGTACAGGTCCTTCATCTCGCTGGCACAGACTTCCTAGCTTCCACCACTGACGTTTGGTCCTCCCCAGTGCAGATCGTTGACACAGACTCACATGAGACATCACTGTGGGCTCCAGGTCCTCAGCTGGATTCTTGGGGTCTCTAGTGTGTGGAAAGATCTGCACTCTTGCATTTGATTCTTTGGGTGAATATTATAAAATATTCTTATAAATTATGTGTCCTGTATAAATCTTTTCCCTTAAACCCTAACTACAACATATTTAATTGTTAAATATTGTTCTGTTCAGGGTCAGGCATTGGTCTTTAACTTATCTGTATTTAAACAGGAAAGCACAAAAGCCAGGTTTTTATGGGCCCCTGAAGGCTCTTGGAGTGGCGGAGGCACTCTGTTTTGGCCAAAAGCCCTGGGCATTTTTAAACAGACAAGTTTTAGTTTCTTACATTTTCATTTCTCCCCCCAGCCATGGCGAGATGGTTATGCTCTGCCTGGATGGGAGCAGACCTCTGGAGTTGCCCATAGACCTGCATCTGCCCAGCCATATGCACCTGCATTTGCCCAGGGCCACAGCCAGTGGTCCTCTGGTTGTAGCTTTGCCCCTCATAAATTTTGCACCAGCAAAGGCTGCATGAATTCTTAAAGGGATGGTAAGGAATTTTTCCTTCCTTGGGGGTGGGGAAGAAAAGTGTTCTTCTCTCTGGTTTTCCATACACACATATGTTGTTTAAAATCAGAGGCTTAGCTCATAAGACCAGTTATTTTTGTTTATTTGTTTCTTTCTTTTTGAGACAGGGTCTCCCTATGTAGTTCAGGCTGTCCTGGATTCACTATGTAGCCCAGGCTGGCCTTGAACTCACAGTGATCCTCCTGCCTCAGTATACAAAGTGCTGGGATTACAGGTGTGCACCCCCAAGCCCAGCTCAGTTAATTTAAAAAAAGGGGAAATAAAGGAAATTAAAAAAGATGGCAGTGGCCAGTGACACACATCCATGTGAAAGTTACACATAGTAATGCCACAAGACAGAATGGTGGCTGGCCACGTGGCAAGGTAGTATGGCTGCTGGCCATATGGCAAGGTAACATCATGGCACCTCTGACCAAAACACAAATGGAGAAAAAGCCACTTACAAGCTAGGGTATGCAGAGACCAGGTTAATTTAGCAAAATAAACAGCAAAAAAATGGGAAAAACAAGGCATAGCCCCGGAGTGAATGCAAGTGACTAGAAAGAAAAACAAAAGTCTACATTCCCTTCCTCCAACCCAATGGCCAGGCCAGGAAACCTCTCCCTGATGCTTTGAGAAGAATTCCCAAATTATCAGGTAGGGGGAAGAGTGAGGGAAAGAAGGAGAGAAGAAAAAAAAAAAAAAAAAAACCTCATGAAGAGAAACAAAAATTGTGTCCAGGATGGGACTTAACTTGGTCTCTATTACCTGAGATTTTCTCCTGGCTGGCTATGTCAAAATGTTATCTAGTAGCTCCTTCTAAAAGTGGCTTTCCAATTAAATGTTACTTGGTTCTGAGTTGCTCACCTCTCCCTCTGGAGTTAGATTCCAGGTTCTTCCTGTCTTGAGCTAAAAATTGGATGAAAAGAGCAAAAATCAGGGACAAAGTATTCAAAAAAGTTTATTTGAAAAAATATATGTGAGAAGAGAGGGAGAAACCGGCTCTGCAGAGTGAGGCTGGGCTGAGTAAAAGGACAAAAAGCAATATAAAAGGATACCCTGGAGGAAACAGTGTGGGCTACCATGAGGAAAGTTACGATAGCAGGCTTCTCATGGTGTCTGTATCCTTATATGTAGTCCAAATCTTGAGGATAACTGAAAGAACTTTTATACGGATTTTCAGAGGTGGTGCTGGGATCCCATGCCTCAGGCTGACATTAGGCTTAGGCCAATGATTGAAAACATGCTCCAGTTTTCACATGAACCCCACATTCAGGCCTTTGGGAACTGTTGTGTGCACGTGTTCTGGGATATTTGAAATTAACAGCTCTTGTCTACTTCTCCAGCCAGCTTTGCCATGCCCTAATCTATCTCAGCAGTAGGAAGCTTATGTAACAAATGTTTTATTTCTCACAGTTGTGGCAACTACAGAGTCCAAAATTAAGGAATCAGTATGTTTGGTATCTGGGAAGGATCTCTTTCCTAGTTCACTGATGGCCATTTCTCACTTCGTCTTCATATGGCAGAAAAGAGGAGGGGAAACTTACCTTTATAAGCACACTAATTGCAGGGATGAGGGCCCAGTCTTCATAATCTATCACTTCCCAAGGGCCCCACCTCCTAATAATTTACATTTGGGTTTTGGATTTCAAGGCATGGATTTGAAGGAGAACACACATTCAATCCCTACCATGCAGTCTCATTCATGTCTCTGTTCACTGACCTCTTTTTTGATTTTAAACCCAGACGTGAAATATATTCCCTTTACTTGGGCTTTTGTCATAGCCATACCTGGTTTAAGGAAGTCTGTTGGCCACTTTACTTTTCGGCCTCTTTCACTGCCCACCTTCTTTTGAGTCTGCCCTCCGGGTATTTAGCTCAACTCCAGATTGTCTCCCAGACTCTACTGGTCTATCCATGTTTTTCTACATTTCTGGATACTCCTTACCTTTGACATTCCAGTATGCCTATTTTCCTCACTTTACATTTCATAATAGGTAGGATAGGAGAAAATGATGGGTAGAGAGGAGACAAAGAAAATCAGATTTCTTAAATTGTACTTCCAAAATAATGCAGCTCCTGGGAACTAAAATTAGTCAAGTCTTTTTTGCTCCCAGGAAGCCCAGCTCCTCCCACCCCAAATCCTAAATGTCTTAAATACACAACAAGCCTATAAATTGAGCTTTATATCTGTGTTTTTTACCGATAAATTACACATTTTCCCACAGACCTCCATCCTCAAGGAAGAAGCAATATTAGTGGATAGCATGTCTAAACTCCAAATACATGTACATGGTTTGAATTCTAATAGAACCTGCCAGATGGATAACCTGACAGACAGTAAAAATACACACCCTAAATCACCCATCTTGAAGACACTCCCAAGCCTTCATACATATACCCACATCCAGATCATAAGTACCTGTTCTTCTTGAGGGCCCACATTCTATTTTTTTGAGTGTGTACATCTTCAGGTTTCTTCTTTATTAAGAAATTCAAGAGATGCCCAGCATGAATTTGTACATTTTGTTTGTGATCATTGACTCTAAAGGAACACACGGTTGCAGAAACAGAAACCGGTTCTATGAGTTTTGCTCCCACACCATAGATAAATGCTTCACAGTAGACCATGAGGAATTTAATGTATTCTTCACTGATAACTCTGGTGTTTCCTTGAGCTCCAACTGACTGTATGTAAACACTGCATTTTTCTGGAGAGGTTGTCTTTTGGTAGGGATCACTGAATTGCCTCAGGGTGGGAAGCGAGCCAATTTTACTACGAATGCAAGGTAATGGGTCCAAAGAGATCACTGGCTGGTTGGAAGAATTAGTTCATTAAGCACAATCCTCCTGCATCTAATTTTTCATACTGTGACACAAGCACTAGTTTCTTCAAGATGAGATTTCTTTTGAGTGTCTGTTCAGAGTGCAGTACTGTTTGCATCATCATAAGGGACCAGCACGTCCAGAAAAAGTGTTGTGGAGAGTAGGCCTCCATACCTCCCTCCTGATGCCTGTGGCCTCCTTTCACAAGCACATTTATTCTGGTAGATATTAAATATGAGCTTAAAAAGAATGTGCATTTTGCTATTGTTGGATAAAATATCCTATGAACGTTATTTAGATCCAGTTGACTAATTTCACTGTTTAGTTCAAAAATGTTCTTACTGGTTTTCTACGTACTGAATTTTTTTTTTTTCATACTGAATCTTATCAGTTACTAACAGATGTGATGTGACACACATCCATGTGAAAGTTACACATAGTAATGCCACAAGACAGAATGGTGGCTGGCCACATGGCAAGGTAGTATGGCTGCTGGCCAAATGGCAAGGTAACATCATGGCACCTCTGACCAAAACACAAATGGAGGGCCGGTGAGATGGCTCAGTGGCATAGGTGCCTGCCTGGCAAGCGCGAGGGCCCAAGTTCGACTCCCGGAACCCACGTACGACAAAAGGGACCGGTGATATCACTCAGCGATAACTAACAGGGCATGTTGCCCTCCTCAACTTTAACTTTTTTGTTAAACTTAAGAATTGGACTATTTTAATATTTACCACAGTTTGCAGTTTTGAGAGTCTCAGTTGATCAAGATTTAGCCTCCATGTTTTTAATCTCTCCTGTTTTCTTTGGATTTTCCTAAGAACTTCTTAAATTGAGTCCCTGTTTTTCAATAACTTGAGCCATCACTGTCACTTACTTCCATTGTGGTGGAAAGGTGCTGGTACAGGGAATATTCTGCAATCTTACTATAAATTATCAGTCTTTTAGTGGCCCGTGTCTCAACAAATGTTTCTTAGCCTTCCTTTTTCTCCACTTAGATAAGACAGGAAGGTTAGAAGGGACCACAGTAGAATAACTCTTCTTTCCCCAGGTGAGATCAGGCTCTGGTAAAATATTTTTTCCTTTGAAGAGTTAGCCTCTGTTACGGAGGAGGTTCCAGACTCATCTCTCAATCATTGCTTTTCTTCTGCCCTGCCTCAGCCACAGGGACCTTTATTGTCCCTCTACTGTGAGAAAAATAGTGGGGATCCTGAGGCAAAAGTGCACAAAGGTGTAGAGACACTCCTAAAACTACAGCTCTGGGAGAAGTCACATTTTTGCTACCCTATACTCCTCCTCCAGCAAAAGTCACAATTGCCATTGGAATGTCACCACTAGTTTATGGATCCACTCCAAGTAAACAGAATGCTGTGATTCTCTGCATTTACTGTCTTTTTAAATTTCAATACAGTTTGCCCTGTGACTTCAACTCTCTGATGGGTCCAAGAAAAGTATTTTATTTTGTTGGTTCAGTTTTTCAATCTTGTAAGGATGAAAATGACTTGCAAGTTATTTCCATAACAAAAGTGAAACTGGAAGTTTATAAGTTCTAAATTCATCTGGATCTAGGAGGAAATATGGTGGAACAGAGTTTAGGAAAATAGGGCTAAACTGTGTGCAGGGAAACATGACCACTAAAATACTATGTGTAGATTTATTTTATTACCATTTAAGATTATATGTTAAAATAGGATAACAATGTAATCAAGTTACACTTATGCATGTATTTTTTATAAGTATCATCATTGAAGTTCCATTATTATACGAGTTTATGTTTGAGTCATTTGTAGGAAAATGGATGATCTTGACACCATCACGCTAAGTAAACTAAACAAGTCATGGACATTTATATATGACATGGTTTCTCTTATATGAGAAGCCCAAAATAGAAGTCATTTAAAGAGCAAAATAAAAGAGAGCTAAGAAACAAGAAGGTAGATTTATGGAAAAGAGAAGAAGATTGGAGACAGTGGAGAGGGGAAAACAGGAGAAGAGTAAGTAGGAATGTTTCAGATGTACCAATTCTCCAAAATTACTGTAATTATTATATATCACAAACACACACACACATACATAGAGAGAGAGAGAGAGACAGAGAGAGAATTTCAGAAAAAAAGAGATTATGTATTTAAGTATTTGATTATACATATGCTGGGAAAATTTGTTTCTTGCTATCTCTGCCTAGGCTTTGCACTGCCCTTAGGACATGAAAAGGAAATGTGAGACAGGTTATCAGTGCACATTTGGAACTTTTGCAGGGTACTCTGAATCTTCTTAGCATCAGATAACAGGCTGAGTGCCTGGCATGAACACTAAGGGACTGACCCAGACCCTCAATTTGTGCCCCTGCTTCTATTCTTACCGACATAAGAAAAAGGATTATAAACTGGTAAATGACAAAGAAGAGCCATTGCAACAGTAGCTAACTTTCATTATATGGTATATAGATTTTTCTTTTTCTTTTCTTTTTTTTTCTTTGACTGAAGGCCTTTCCTTCCTTCTTTTACACATTGCTGTGTGGCCTAAAAGGTAGCTGAATTGCTTTGGGCCCCTGTTTGAAAGTTTGAGCTAGAATAGAATGAACCTTTTCTTAACAGGAACAATAAAAGTTTTCTTTCTCAAACAACTCTACAAGCAAGATGGCTGAAAAATTGGCATGCTGTGACCTACTTCCTGTTGGTTTCATAACAATATTCACTATAATAATGCAGTCATCAAACTCAGCATGCGGAGCAGCTAGAAACTACTTCTAGAATCTTCTACAGCCCTATCCATTTCAGGGAAATGTCCATTGGGTACTCAAAAAGTTTCAGTATTCTTAAGTTTTATTCTACTTTTTTTCTTAATTGACTTCTTATGAAGTGGCATTTTTTTTTTTTTTTGTGGGTACCGGGGGGTCGACCTCAGGACCTCGCGCGCCAACAGGCACCCATGCCGCTGAGCGATATCACTGGCCCCTTTGTCGTATGTGGGATCCAGGATTCGAACTCGGGCCCTTGCGCTTGCAAGGCAGGCGCTTATGCCGCTGAGCCATCTCACCAGCCCTGAAGTGGCATTTTTAATATTAAATTTGCCATAAAATTCAGTTTTATTAATTAAGAATGTATTTTTATACTAGATTCTGCTAAAGTTTTAAGAGAGATAAGATCAATATATTTTCAAAGTATTCTCAACTTATCAATTAGTATAAAATTTAGTGGATTTCTAAACAGTGGACAACTCTAGAAGATACTTTCCTGAGAGTCAAAGAATGCATACTATAAGCTCACTATTACACACGTTTTTTTTTTACCAAAAAATATATGTTAGTATTTTTTTTTAACTTGATTTAAAAAAATGAACCAGGTATGGTGGCACACTCCCATAATCCCAGCATTCTGGGAAGCTGAGATAAGAGGATCTCAAGTTCAAACCCAGCATGGGTAAATTAGCGATTCAGGGAGAAACTGTCTAAATGTAAAAAACAAAGAAGGGTTGGGGAGGTAGCTCAGTGTGAAGGCCCTGGGTTAAATCCTAGCAAGTGAATGAACTAATTAATAAAAAAGATTCAAGCTCTATTAGCATAAGATACTAAAATTAGAGCACTATACACAACTTTCCAATAGCATTGTTTCTACATTCTAAAATTTCAACAGTATTATCTTCTTTATGCTGTATATACTTTCTGTACACACATATGCGTATCATACACATGCATATAACTTCATTCACGTGGCTTTGTTTTTTCAATTCTCTAATATCAAAATGAGCTACTCACCTAACTAGATACAAAGGTGTCTTTGAGTTTTCCACATGAGAAAGTTCTAATACATTAGAACTTTCAAGCTAATGTATTAATAATGCAGAGCTTTCAAGCTCAAGTTGCTATGGACTGAATGCTTTATGATGTGAAGCCCCAGGATGAACAATACTCCTCTGAACTGTGGAGTTGATAATGTCACCCCAGAGGGTCTGAAAAACAGAAAAATAAGCCAAAGAGGTTTGCTTTTGAGCCTTTAAATCTCATAGACTTTGCGTGTCTAGCTTTTGAAATTGTTTTGGAACTGTTAATGCTCTTTTTGCCTTTTCTTTCCATTTCTTCCTATTTATACCTTTTAGTATGGAAATGTTAATATTGTGCCTTTCCCTATATTATATTGTTAAAAACACAAACTGTTTTTCTGCTGCTGGAAAAGAAATTTACCTCAACAAGGATCATGTCTCAAGTCTCATCCATAACTGATTTAGATGGCAGATCAAACATCAGATTTTAGAGTTGATGCTGGAATAATTTAAAACTTTTAGGTTTGCTCAGATAAAATATATGTATTTGGCATGTGAGGACATGAGTTTCAGGGAGTTACAGGAAGAAAGTTATAGATTAAATATTTACCACCCTCAAAATTTGTATATTGAAATCCTAAACCCGATGCCATCATATTTGGAGATGAGGCTTTTGGGAGGTAGTTAGGTGACAAGAATGGAGTCTAGTAGTAGGATTAGTGCCCTTATTA
Source organism: Erethizon dorsatum (assembly GCA_028451465.1). Classification (NCBI taxonomy): domain Eukaryota; kingdom Metazoa; phylum Chordata; class Mammalia; order Rodentia; family Erethizontidae; genus Erethizon; species Erethizon dorsatum. The sequence continues at coordinate 29,758,072 of CM051834.1, forward strand.
AAAAAAAAAAAGGAGACTTTTCTTCCTTTACTCTGCTCTCTGAGATGTGGGGGTACAATGAGATGGGAGACATCTGCATACTAGGAAGAAGGTCCTCCTCAGACTTTACATCTGTCAGTGACCTGATCTTTCATTTTCCAGCCTCTAGAATTTCAAGAAATAAATCTTTGTAGTTTAAGCCTCCCAGCCTATGGAAATTTATCATAGCAACCTAAGTTAAGACAGAAATCATGATTTTGTTAGGTTATTTAACAAATGAAATGACATATTTGAGAAATTCATCAGTGCTAATATAGGCATCATGCAACAAAGAACTACCTTGAAACTCAGTAATAAATACCGAATGCTGGTCATTCTAGGAAACATAGTAGTTAGCAAGCTTAAAGGATGATTAAGAAAAGTGATTGTTGGGCTGGTGAGATGGCTCAGCAGCGCAAGTTCCTGCCTGGCAAGCATGAGGGCCTGAGTTCGACTCCCGTAACCCACATACGAAAAAAGGGCTGGTGATATTGCTCAGCGGCATGGGAGCCTGCTGGCGTGTGAGGTCCTGAGGTTGACCCCCGGTACCCACAAAAAAAAAAAAAAAAAAGAAAAGTGATGGTTATTTTAACAAATATATTGGAAAATGTCATTATGTGGATCTTGATTTATTTCAAGAATATAATATAAATTTTATTTAGAAAGAAATCCCATAAATAAAAGAAGTATTAGAATGTTACTTTTGAAGCTCTGTTTAGAAAGGTGAGTTTGGTGTCATGAAATATCCTAAACTTTCTTGGAGAAAACTTGGGATAATATGAACAGCTGTGGGAAGAAGCTAACAGTAATAGCATTTGAAATATTAAAAAATATTAATTATATGGCATAGTTTTAAAGGAATTAAAAATGATAATTCATATGTTTGGCTTCATAATCATTTTAGTAGTTTAATCTGTATTTGGGAAATGTGGCAGTTAGGAAGGAATGTCAAACTGATTACCTTAGGGATCTGCCCAGGGGATTGATGGAGCATTCAACTAGATATATCTGGATTGGACATAGAGGCATGGCCTATGTCTGGACCCTCATTCCTTTCTTTCTGGCAATATTTCCCTGCTCTACTCAGGTAGGGGTGGAGTCATCATGGACTTCCATCATAAGGATTCTGCCATGGAGCCAGTTAACCATGGAATGAATCTCCTGAAACCATGAGCCAAATCAAACTTCTCTTTTAAATCCTGGGTGTTGAGTATTGTGTGTCAGTGACAGGCAATCTGTCTAATACAGGGGACTAGCTCATACTTAAAAAAGCAATTATTTGATTTTACTTTACATATTAAATAGTTAAACAACCCAAAATGATAACTGAATTATCACATAATACATGATTTTTCTTTCACTTATTACTCTGTCTCTTTAAATCCAGCTTCAAATTTTCCACATCTAAATTCAAGCACAAATATATATATATACATATATATGTATATATATACATATATATACATATATATACATATATATGTACATATATATACATATATATACATATATACATATATATATGTATATATATATGTTGTATATATATGTATATATATGGATGAATAAAAATGTTGCAACTTAATACATGATAAAATGCCCATCTATTGGGCTGGGGATGTGGCTTAGTGGTACAGTGCCTGCCTCGCAAGCATGAGGTCCTGAGTTAGATTCCTGGTACCAAAAAAAAAAAAAAAAAAAAAAAGCCAATCTATCATCATACAGCAAAACCAAATTTTTGGAAACACAGAAAAATATTTACATAAAATATAAAAATTCAAGCTATTATATCTCAAAATTTTTAAAAGACTTCTATTTACTAAAATTTAGCTCTTGGTCAATCTGGTTAAGATTTTGTTAGCCATGATATTTTCCCTGCTTTATATAAAACCAAAATTTAGACTTATGCCTGATGTACACAGTAAATAAACATGAATTTGTAATAGACTTAGAAATATCTGATACTCTCAGTATCTTTAATCTGACACAAACATGCCATTAGTGAATATTGTGATCGACGTAAAGTGAAATTTTTTCACAGCAGGGAAAAATGATAAGAATTAAAATGATGTAATGCAAGCTGGTCTAATTTTCCAGTCTGTGTCACACATTGATGGCTTTCATAATTCATACCTGGGGGATAGCACAAGCAAGGAAGAAGTCTGAAACTAGGTAAGCCTTACTGTATTAGTGAAAGTGCTGATTAAGGAACTATCAACAAAAAATCATGAGTGCGTTAGTGCATAGTTGAGAAGGAAAAGTATTTGGCTTAAGAGGATTAAAAATCCCTAGTTCCTAGTGAAAACTAATTCAGCCACAGAGCCAAATAAATTCAATAATATTTGAGGTTCGTGAATAAAGATAGAAAAGGAGAAATGTCAATGTGATGATACATGCAAAATTTTGTTCTCAGAGCTTCTAAAAAATAATCTATGTTTCCAAAGGGTATCATGGAGGGGAGAAAAACAAATCCTGTTAAATCCTGGTGGCTAAAACTTTGTTTTGCATTGATTTTTTTATATCTTCCTTTTTCTTAAGAATTCCACATCATTCATTAAAATTGTGACATAATGATAGTTGATAACAGCTAATATATACTAAAAATAAATTGTACAAAATTTGTTATTCACTTATCTTTGATTTTATTGGTTTTGTGGGGGCCATTTATGCATCAGTGTTTAATACAGTTTCATTTACTATAATCCCATGTGTTATATACAAAGTCTATTAATGTTTCACCAGTTGACAGCCAATCAATAATGACCAAAAAAGATAAAAGAAGAAATTTTATCATTCTTTCCTCCCCTCGATGATGTAGATTTTCCCAATTTTGCCCATACAAAAATAGAAATAATGATTTATTTCTACCTCAAAATTGTTCTGAATTTTGGATAATTTAAAAATAACTCATGAAAGTACATGAGCATTATAAAGCATTTTGCTGGAAATATTTGCTGGACATATCCAGTAAGTTTTAATTAATATAACTATTATGAGTTGGCATGCCTCATTTTGCACATGTAAATAAGAAATAGGCCAGTTATTGAAGAAATAGTGGGAAAAGGCTGAAGCAAATAAACAGAACGTGCCCTCTACCTTAAGTTCAAAAATACACTCACATCACATATATCCAGGATCTTCTCTACTTAAATAATCTCATTTTAACTATTACTTTTTAAAATGAGACATGATCATGATAATGGAAATTTTGTTTCTTCTTTTTTACTGTGTAAATTTATGTGAATTCTGTCTTGATTTGATACAAAGTTGGAGGTGTTAGGAATGCTTCTCTATTTCCTCAACAGAATCATAAGTCAACCACTTCTACTAGAGTTCAAAGTATTTTTGTAATAATCAAGAAAATTATAATTAAGGCTTAGAAGAAAAGAGGGGATAAGATAAAGTGGAAATAGGAAGCTATGTGTAAAAACAAGATGGTCCTACCCTAGATTCGGATGTTTCTAGGATATTGCACTTGAAAAAGTCTTGCTAATCTTGAAATATATAACTTTTGAGATGTACAGCATGAACTTGACCAGGAAGTTTGAATTCTGAGGGTACCTAGGTATGAATAAAAACAAAAAATGATATTAAAGTTCACACTGCTTGAGTTTAGGATTAAGAAAGATGGAGCCTGCCCTGTTGCTAACCACTTGGCACACGCTTCTAATTCCGTGAGAAGTAAAATGGGAATAGGAGCTTATTTGGCAGCCTGATCCTCACCTTACTACCTGCCCTGTAATCTAGAAAGAAGAGGGTCCAGTATTTCAGTTTTCTCTGCCTTTATTACCATTGCAGGTAGCTTTTTCTGGGGCAAGAAGATTATGGTGACGATTGTGGAGTATCACAGCCTCATAGAGGGACATGAGGCTCCATATGTAAACACAAGCATGTATTGACTTTTAAAATCATAAACAATAGCGGAAATAGATACAGCAGGAGGAGGGTTGTGAGAAACAGTAAATGAATATATATCCTGATCACCAGTTCCTATGGAAGAGCAGAGGTGGAATACAAGGAGTAGTATATTATTCTGTCAACAGAGGAGAATGAATTTCATAGACTATATAGAATTTTGGTTCATTATATATGATAATTCATTTTAATAGTTTCATATTTTTGAAGAAAATATTTCTTTGTATTCAGTAGATAAATAATTGAGAATTTACAGTGTGATTCTTATATCCCTTTGGAGTAATCTACAGAATGACCTGCCATAAGAAATTCAACATATACTGCTCATCATATTCTTGCATAATTTTACAATTGAAATTTATGAATAGTGAATTTATATCACATAAATTAAATGTTACAAAAGTTATAAAATTTTATAGGAAATAAAAACTACTTCTTGATCCTGAAAGTAGATGACTTAATATTCCATATTAATTCACAAAATTTGACTAAATAATGAAGTAATTATGAATTTACTATTCTATTAAATATAAATTTTCAGGCTAGAAAGTTAATTATCATTTAATATCTTCTTTTTCAGAGAGAGCATAACATTTCAATGTATGGAATTAGTACACATATTAGAAAAATAGTGATCATTAAGATTTAATTTAAATATCAAGTCACATCACATAATAGACAAAATATTTGTAGACTAATTAGTTTCATATTATTTTCAAAGCATTTTGTATATCCTTCAGAATGACATAGGACATATTGAAAGTGGGCTCTGAAATGGAGTATAAACTTATAGAAGTAAAAATCACCAGGTAAGTTTTCGTCAACCAATGGATATATTTGAAGCAGTCAATGTAATATAGGTTTTTAAAAAAGCTTTCACTTATCAGCTCCTTTAAGAATAAAATTAAAGCCTTCATTGCCTTCATTACTTTTCTTTCCCCAAATCTTACGAATTTGCTTTCAATATCATCTATCAGTATCATCTGTGGAGGAAGGTCACAATTCTAATTCTTCATTCAGGCACAGAGGACATTAATATCTAATATACAATGTGAAATATCGTATATAATAATTAGGATGTAATTACATTCATATATTTCCTCATAGATGTCTTCAGGCACTAGCTGATCTAACACTTCAGGAAATCACAGTGGATGCGGTTCCTATGGTTACTAAGAGGGGTTCATTTATGGAGATAGCTCAAAATTATAAAAGAATGAACTAAGCCACAATTGCTGGCTTGTCTGATAAAGTCACTCTGCCCATCAATATTTCTCAGTTATCCTGATGCTAACTAGAAACAAAGCAATTAAGAAATATTTTACATGAATAAATCAGTTTAACTTTCTGTTTAATCCTATTGCTGCAACTCTAGATTCCTGATAAAATTTATATATATAAAAGGATTTTGCAAGAGAAAAGAAGTCTCTTATTTTAAATGGGATGACATTTTGAAAGATCTCTTCCCTCAAACATTGCTAAATTGATAATGAAATGGTATAGGTAAACTCAACTTGTGTTTAAAATAACACTCCAGTGGGATACTGTACAACCATGTTATCTGCACAATTAAATTTTTATTTAACTGAATATGGGCATAATCATTTTTAATTTTAGTGTTTTGTTTTTATAGTGACTTACTTAAAATAAAACCTCTATTTTTACAAAAACATCTGCCAAAAGAGAGAGAAAGAAATTATAGCATCATTTGTTATAAAATGAAGTCAAATAAAATTAGTGGATGAAATAAAGTTTATAGAAAGTTATTAATATCACTTGGAAGAAAACTCTAATTTTTGTTGAGATACCTCGAATCTTTCAGTTTTCCTGTTTACTAATTTGCGTGACAAAAATGTTTGTTTAGTGCACTAAAATATTCCTTATTTTGATATAGAAAGCAGCAATATTCAGTATATAAATTGCAATATTCAATAATAAATCTTGCAGATGTTTACATATATTTTTATTTATAAAAGCTTACCATCGTATTTACTTTTCTAACTAAAAGTAAGTTATTCAATCATTTTTATCTAGCTCATTTTTTTTTTTGTTTCTAAAATCGGTATTGAAGCTTATAGGAAATGCCAAAGTTTTTCCAATTCATATATTATTGTATGCTTCTGACATTAAATATCTTAGAGAAACTCTTGTTTTCTTTAGTTCAGAAAGCTTGGCTTCCTGATTCCCAGGGCTGAGAGACAGAAAAACAAAATGTATTTTATGTGAATTTTCTAATTAAGCAAAGGGAATCACAAGATATTCACTTGAACCCTCTATCATATATTCTGACATGTTTTTCAACTGAGTAAGGCATAATTATTTGTGTATGTCAGCAAATACCCAGTGGCATATCTGAGAGGAACATCTATTAAAGAGCAAACTCCTCCATTTTCCTTGGAAGATTCTAAAATAATTAAGTTAGTAAATCATCACCGAGTCAGGACATTGGGCTCCCACAGTTACTCTCCTTGATCTTTACCTTAATTACGATATGTCTTGATCTCTGACTATAAAGTGTAATGACATGCACGTGTCTTTGCTGTAGTTGGAGATAACATACACACTATTCATGATGTGATGTTTTTATTTTAACTCTCCACGCTTCTTTGACATATATATCCAGAGAGAGACATGTGTCATAGCCTACAGCATCCTGGGGTAAGCTACTTACCTTAATTTCTGATTGTTCAGTAGCTATTAGAGCAGCATTTGCCATCGCATGGTTAATCAATGCTTATTGTCATGATGAGCATGATTAAAATACATGCATATTTTGGTTTAAGTATAGATATGCAAAGCAGATTTAATACCATTTCTTTTAAATGTAATAGACACACGATCATACATGCAAGTACATGATAAGAACTACATTTAATAACATATTTTACACTACCTTTGTGGACTCCCTGACCACAATTATATTTTGAATAATAAATTAAAAAGAATATAATATTTAAATTAGTACCTCCAACAAAGACCAGTGTAATACTTTCAATTACCTACTACAGTGATACAGTGGCAATGCTTTCAAAGCCGTAGACACAGCAGGCACTGAGGGATTCTGCCCATGGACAGTTCTAATGCAGGTACTAGCATATTATCAGACCACCAGATCCACAACAAGATTTTATGCTGACAAACTCCTCCAGCAGGGGAGAAAGGCTACACTATGATTGGGAGCACACCCAGGCTAAGTATGCTGTTTAGAAAAGCAAATTTATAGAAGCCGCTCTCGCCGTCATTCATTCAGAGCTGCGTCTTCCCCTGAGGTGAAGGGTCTCTGATAAGCATCCTTAGTGCGCTCCTGCCTCCCCTGGATATCATCACGTTATATCTTACATGTTCGAAGGCCATGCTCTGTGAGCTCAGTTGCATTTTTTCCTTAGGATAAGATAAGCAAAAACTTTATCCACTAACTACAAATGGTCAAAATTGTTACTATCTTTAAGATTTTTATTCCTTCGTTAATCTAAAAATGAGCGGCAGGGCAGGGGCTGAGAAACCACTTTGGGCTACTTGACAATATGAAAGGAAAAATGATTCCAGGCTTTTAACATGGAAAAATAAATGTACTAATAAAAATACAATATTAAGAGACAAAATTTACAGTGGAAGTAAGGCCATAACTTTTATTTTGCAATATTACAAGTCGTACTATAGTTTCTATCATTTAAAATCATTATATATATTTGCTTAACTCATAATCAATCAGTGAATTACCTAGGGTAATATTATTTTCTTCATTTTATACAAGAGACAACTGATCTTGAGTAGAGAAGTGATTTACCAGATCTCACATCTATGTAAGCAAAAATTTAAGGCAGGAAGCCTTAATAAAACTTAATAAACTAAATAAAACTTAATATTTATATATTTCAACTTTCAGGTTTATTGATGAAATATTTATAAATAAAATTTTAGCAACTTTAGTGTTCAGATGGTAAATACCTGTGTAGATATGAATAAAATGTACCATGCAGTGTTTGGTAGATACAAGGTTAGTTAAAAACATTCTGTTACTTCCTTTTTTATTTGTTATAACTGAGTTACAAAGCTGTCCATAAAGTTTTTAAAGAAGGCTGAGTAATAATATTATAGATTTATTGTTTCAGGCAACTAATCTGTTTTCAACCTAAAGCATCCCATCTCTAATGGAATACAACTAAAGCTATAAAAACAACAACAACAAAATGACTAAAAAAAGATGTGCAGGTCAGTAGTTTAAAGCACGCAGTGGTCAGTACCATTTACTGAGATAGAAAACACTGGATCCAGACCCAAAACTTGGGCACATCAGAAGGAAAGGAGTCAATGGTTCTATTTTTCACACATTATATTTGATAATGAAACTCAACCTGAAGGTACAAATACCAACAGATTGGTCAACTAGTCTGGACTTCAAGGGATCTAGTAGAAGCTACAAATATAGTAGTTATAAACATACATAACTGAATCCATCTACATGTAAAATAGACACAAATGAGAATTTGGACTTAAAACACTGCAACAACTTTAAATAGTGAGAAAGAGCAGCCAGCACGTGGACAGAAAGCAGAGGTGTTAATTGAAAATCCTGAGTGGGACTAAAAACATGGGAAGAAATTATTTCAAACACCCTGAATTCTGACACTAAATGATTGAAATAAGTGATACTTGAAAATGTTTCATAACCATGGTAGAAAAAAATTATTTGGGGAAGGATTTATATCAGCCAAGGTTTGATCAGAGAAATAAGACACCTAGGGTAAATATATAGTTTATTTTAGGGATTTGACCTTAAAAACATTTGTTTATGATGTTTACCAGGACTAGAGCTGCTAGTAGAAGTCAGGAGATCGGTCAGTTGGTAAGGGAAGATGGACATCAAGGTGGAGAATCCAGGGAGAAACTGAAATCTATAAGGATGGATGAAAAAATACCATGAGTGTGGAGTGATATGAACCAACACTGGTCTCTCCTCACTTCCCAACCTCGAAGGTTGATGATGGGTGTACTGTGGGAACAACTGATAATTTTGTTTCTGTGTTTTTTTTTTTTTGTCGATAACTGAGCGTAATTTTCTAGCTTAAAAATGTACGTGACTGAGAAGTCCAAGATCTTTAAGTCTTAAATGCTCTAGAGTGGCTGTGGGTCTGGACAGTGCCCACACTGAACAGGTGAACGAGTGATGAACAAAACCTTCACGGGCTGCAGCAACACTTCATCCCCTGCTCTTTCCTTCCTAGACTAAAGTGAACACCACTTTATTTCTACTGTGTGAGTCTCAGGTAGAGAACGAATTCCTGTTTAGCTAACTTGACACAGTGCAAAATCTTGTGTTTAAGAGTGAGTGGGAAATGAATAGTCATATACTGCTCTTTCAAGAATTTTGCTGAAAAAGACAGAATTTAAATGTAAATGTTTAGTTTTTGTTTGTTTTTTGATATATTTTAGTTTTCTAAGACAATAGATTATTAAACAATATCATTCTACATGCCATGGTAGATACTGAGTAATAAATCATCAGAAATGAAGAGATTCATTGTAAAGAAGAGAAAGGATAAGGCCCAAACCCTTAAAGCCCTTGAGAGGGTGAGATGAATAAATGCTGTTAACACTCCAGGTCTAGGATATTTCTTCTCAGTCTTTTTCTTGTTGTTGTTATGTATTTCTAATGTAATTTAGTGGTTCACAGCAGAGATTCTAGAGGTTGTCTGGCTACAAATCTTGACCTTATATTTAATAGTTGTACGGCAGAAAGCAAGAATATGTCTATCGCACATACTTCTTTTTAAAATGACAATGATGATATTGTAAGCAAGTGATAGGGCCACTGTGAGGAAAAATAATAATGATACCCAACCATGGGTTATCATAAATATTAACTAAGTTAATATTTAGAAGTCACATAGAACATTATGGACACTTAGTAAATGCCCTGCTACTTTTTAAACATATGAGTTCTTAAAAATATATTTGTATGCTTTTTAACATTTTAACATTAGCATTTCTACTTATTATTTAATCTCTTTACAAATAATTGTTTGAATATTTCAAAAGATTCTAATATACAGTATACACAAATATGTACTTAACCTTTTATTTTTCCCCATCATGGGCACTCAGGAAGATCAATAAATTGAGAAAGCTTCAAATTAAACAAAACCAGTTTTTGTTTGTTTGCTTTTACATAATTCTGTGGCAAATATCTTTTAAAGAAGTTATATTCATTTAAATTATTTCTGTAGAATAAATGACTAGGGCCGGTGAGATGGCTCAGCGGCTTAAGCGCCTGCCTGGCAAGCGCGAGGGCCCAAGTTCGACTCCTGGAACCCACATACGAAAAAGGGGCCGGTGATATCGCTCAGCGGCACGGGCGCCAGCCCTGCTGGCACGCGAGGTCCTGAGGTTGAACCCCTGGTACCCACAAAAAAAAAAAAAAGAGAATAAATGACTAGAAGTGGAATTAATGATTCTCAGTATTCTTAATATTCTTTCTTCTAAGTCATAAAGAAATAGATCTAAGATTAAATTTTAAATCTTTTAAAATATTTTTCTTATGAGTTGATAAACGTTCAAAAGTTGTTTTATTAAATTACTACATGGTACAATGCAAAAATTCTTTAGCAATATATGTGTATCATTTATTTATAAACTCATGTTCAGCACTTTCAAATATTAGAAAACCATCATTCTTTTTAGCTGAATCTCTGTTAAAATGAACATTAATCTCTGCAGAAAAAGGACTTCCATAGACATTTAAATTATAATAATTACCATAATCTTTCTTGTAATCTTAATATTTGACATTCTTTTGTATGTGATTTTTGCAATTATTCATTTTATAATGAAATTTAACATGCACTAAGGTGAGCTAATATGCGTAGTTCTGTACTGTACCAATTGTCAATTATCATTTTGAATATGTCACTTGTAACATTTCACAATTAAAACCTATAGATAATTTCTTTGTACAGCAATTGCATTTGCTATCATAATAACTAGTGGCAAACCTGCCAAGATAATATTCCCTCCTGTCTCCAGAAATGTAAGAACTTTTTTGCATTACTAATTTGATTAAAGTTGATCTCATGTCATGTAATTCATCTACTGTTGGTATACTTGTTAATAATTATATGTCTTTACTTCAAGTGTTAATTATGATTTTGTAATGTACATTTATGACAAATGTCCTTAAACATTTTCTGGATGAATGCCCACAAGTTACAAATGTCCACTTAGTTCTTAAAAAATCACATTGTGAATAGTATAGAAAAGTATATATCTTCACAAGGGAAGAAAGAATTTTATCCTATGTAAGAAAGCCCACTAATAATGCTATAATCATAGTTATTAGACATTGCTCCGTTTTCTTTGCAATCATGTCTTTGGAGTGGAAAGATGGACTGTTCCTGAGACACAGAGGCTAAATGAAATATATTCAATTTTTTCTATCTTCAGTCTGTTATTCACATCTATAAGAAGTATGAAAATACTTTTTCAAAAGTATTCTTTTGTGGTTTCCTTGACATTCCACTTTCCTCATGCCTCTCTAAACTTTTCTTCTCTTTCTCTTTATATTATTAGACACTTATAATTTTAGAATATCTTATTAATACCCCAAATGCATATTCTCTAGTTCTCTAAATAACACTGTTGGGTATTTCATTACAGAAGGAGAACTAACTTCCCCTGATTATGATTTGGATCTAAAATATCCCCCCACATCATCTCTTCTCAGTCTGCTTTCTGGCAAGCATAACCTGAGCAGCTTTCCTCTGTCAGGCACTTCCACCATGCCACTTTTTCCTTGGAGCTAGGAAACCATGGACCTAACCCACAGAAATTCTGAGCCAAATTCATCCTCTCCTCCTTTAAGTTGCAGGTGTAAGGTATTTTGTCCCAGTTATGAGAAAATGACTAATACATTCCTCACAGCAATAACATTAATAAGAGGCAAAAATACAAATTACATCCAAGGTGTAAACATTACCAATTTTTCTTTTTCTTTTATTATCATCAGCTCCTTCTCATCCACATAATAACTCAAGTTCTGGTAAGACCAAAGTTTCTGTCCTTAGTCATTTACACTTCTCACTCTGCACATTCTCCTTCAGTGATTTCCTTCTGATAACTTCAGATTCTACTGAGACTTGGAGGCTTTTCACAAAGCTTTCTCATAAACCTAGATTCTGCTTCTTAATTTTATCTGCTTGGTGAACATTGGCACCAGTATCTGTCACAAGAACCTCAGTGTCGTTGTATAGATTACAGTTATATAACTTGTTGTGCTCTGTTATTTCTAGGCCACTGACCTCTATTTTGAATTTCCTACCTCTATGATTCCTTCATCACTTGTGAGATTAAGTCCTTAAGAAGTTCCCATCCTCTTTTCCACTACATAATTCTGTCATTCACAAAGACCTAATCATCCCACTTCCTATAAATTTGAACTTATCTTCATTCACTATCACCACCACTACTTCCGTATTATTTATATTCATTATTTTCTCTATAGCTGAATAATCTGTCTTTCCTTCATCTCAAATCTATTAGTCAGGTAAGCTCAGAGTGGGCTTCCCAAATATTTACTAGAACTTCATTATATTCAAGAGAAAATTCAAATTTCTTAACTGGAGAACCAAGAAAATCAGTGGTACAGTTCAATCTGAGTTCAAATTCTGAGAACTGGGGTCATCAGTGATATAAGTCTCAGTGTCTAACTGTTCAAAACTGGGACTTCTGATGTCCAAAGGTGGAGTAAGAAGAATGTCAAACCTTAACAAGAGATAATTCACCTTTCCTCCATTCCTATGTTCTGTTCATGCCCTCTATGGATTAGACGATGTCTGCTTACATTGGTGAGGGAAGCTCATCTTTACTCAGTCTACTGATTCAGATCCTAATCTTTTCTGGAAAAGTCCATAAAGATTTTTGTGGTTTAGATCTAAAATGTCCTTCATATGTCTCATGTGCTAATATGTGGGTCTTTGGGAAGGTGATTGGATTATGGTGGTGCTATTCTAAATTTGCATTAATACATTGAAGGGTTCATAGATGAATGTATTGTTAGGCTTTGGTTGAAAGAAGGAGAGTGACCTGGAAGAGTATATTCTTGCCTTTGACCCCCTTCTATCTCTCTGCTTCATTTGTGTGTTGAGCAGTTTTCTTCCACAAAGCCATTCCATGGTGGTCTTTCTAGCTTGTAGCGAGCTAGCCATGTGGTGAGCCCTTTGAAACTGTGAGCTAAGGTAAACCTCTCCTCCTTAAATTGCATATGTTGCATATTTTGTCACAGCAGTGAGAAAGTGACTAATATATGGAAACACCCTGGAATTATATTTTCCCAGGTTGCTGGCATCCTTAGCCCACTCAAATTGACAAATAAACTTAAATATCACAAGTCCATCTCCTGTCAACTTGACGCATATATGCACATCCTTAAATCTACTTCATAGGTAACTAAAGAAAATAATATGATCAAAATTCTTCCTATATGATACAACTATCCTGAATAAAACTAAAAACCCACTAGTCCCTTCCTTAGAATAGCTACTCTTCTAAATATACCCTAAGATACTATCAGGTTGTAAAAATTATCAAACTTAAATACTGACATAAAGTCTATACATCTCGTGTTATATAATACGAGAGTAAAAAGAAATATGACAGATTTTTGATTAATATAGTTTTTTAGTAACTATTTAAAGAGGACTGGTTCCAAGACTACTGTATACCACAAGATCAAACCTTATATAAAATGGCATATAATTTGCATGTAACCTGAGCAACCCTCTCATATTATTTCAATAATCTGTAGATTACTTGCAATATTTAAAACCATGTAAGTGCTGTGTAAGCTACTAATATACTTTATTCCTTAGGGAATAATGACAATAAAAATCTGTATGTGACCAGTAAATACTTGTTTTTTCTAATTTTTTCCAATATTTTGTATCCACAGACGCAAGACTTATAGATACAAAGGGCCAACTGTATATGTATATAAACACACAGATTTACTCATAACAAAATTAAGAGAAAATATTTATGACAATTAAATCCTAGCTTCTGTAACTGCTTACATAGTCATAGTTGCTATTTAAAACTACCCTCTTCTGCTAACCATTCTGTTTTCCCTTTGCCTTCAGCAAAAACCTCAGCTGATTTTTGTTCCGGACCTGGTGTGGTATTCCAAACCTTTATTCTTGGGCCACTTATGCCTTTGTCTGCATTAAGTATTGTAATTTTTCATTGACTTTAATCACAGTATATATTAATAATAAGTTAAGCCCTATGGGATCTCCTGTATTTCCTAGTCTCTTCTGCCTTCATTATGAGATAGTAGTCCACTTTTGCCTTGGTAGTCAGATCAATCACCGTGGCTAATACTGTTACTTCCTTCTTGGCCTGTTGACTCATAGGCATGAGAGCTTGGTGTGGGCCATAGCTTCTCATTCAATGAAGTCATTTCTGAGACTCTTTTGGAAGCATTTCTCCCTCTGGAACAAAGGTCTGTAAGTCAGTAGAGCATAAGCAGCATTAACAGCAAGAAAAATTGTTGTTAGTAGATGAATAGGGTAATGATGAGTGGTGATACTCCCATTTTTGCCCCTTGATTCCTGGATACATGAATCACAACTATCAGAGAAACAGTTCTATATATTAGACACTGGTTTATAATATATACAGCAGTCTAGAAAATCTTATGCAAACCCTGCAAGTTATTGCCACTTACATAGCATGTAACTGAGTCCTCAAAAAACCTTTCTACTATTCAGGACTATGGGGACCATAATTAAGACAAATGAATTCCATAAACATGGGCCCACTGCTTCACTTTTTTGTCTACCAACTTAGTTAATTTGTCAGAATCAATGCTGTGGAGACTATTATGTTGGATAGAATGTTCTGTAAGTCCATGTTTTTAGTTTAAATCCATATCCAAAGTAAGTATTTATCCAAAAAAGGAAAAAATGCTGCCCTTCCATGATAGAAATAGCCCAGTATAATCAAACTGTCCCCAAGTAGTTGGCTGATCACCCTGGAAAGTGTGTCATATTGAAGACTCAATGCTAATTTCTGCTTCTCTTAGATTGAACATTCAGAGGTGTAACCAAGCTGACTTCTATGACTATAAGTCCACATTACTGACCCCATGCATATCCTCAATCTCTTTCATTATGACTACCTTGTCCACGATACTGTTGGGTAATGACAAGGGTGGCTGGGAATAAGGCTAACTGGTATCCACAGAAAGCGTCAGCTTATCCATTTGGCTATCAATATCTGCTTCTGTTGAGGTCTCCCTTTGGTAAGCATTGACATGAAACACGAATATCTTCAAGTTCTTTATCCATATACATCTTGCCCAGTTTTCAATGTATGTTTCTTCTAAGACTCTGACCACCCAGCCAATCCATTGACTAAAGCATGTGAATCTGTATATAATGGCATGTGTGATTATTTTTCCTTTCATGCGAAGTGCAAACCAGATGCAATTTGCAGAGTCCTGCCACTGGGAAAACTTCCCTTGGTTGAAATCATTTATAGATGCCCCAGAAAAGGGTTGCAGTGCTTTAGTTCTACACTTTCTGGTAGTGTCTGCATACAATGCAGACATAACTGAAAAGCAGGTCTCAGTCTTCTCATCCTCTGTAAACTGATTGTGAAAAATGCCTCAAAATTTTATAAGAGCAGAATGGGAGAGAGAAGACAGACTAGCAAAAATGAAGACTATAAATGTTTAAACAACTTATTGTAACTTGTGACTTCAGGGCCTGCTCAGTCCAGTCACATTTATACTACTTTTATTTGAAGTTGGAGTGCTGCTGTGCATGTACAAATTTAAGATTGGTAGGTCAGATAGCACATAGTCAATGATTAGTAGCTGAGCTCTCATAGTAATTGTTGACATATAGTCAAGCATTTGATTTTTACTGAAGTCAAGTAGCAAATCAATATCTGTCTATTTAAAGGAAGATAGCTATCTGCAGGTGATCTCAGGTCCTTGCATCGAAATCCTAAAGACTTGTACTGCAGTTTGCATATGCAGACCTGAAAAAGGCTCTGCATAGCATCCGTGTCCTTCAGTAACACTTTAAGAAACATCATTTCAAGCACAGTTGGATCTACTGAACCACATTGACTAAGTGGAAAAGCAGCCTGAACAGAATCCTAGACTTGTCGCAGAGTATTCTCTTGTTCTAGCACACACTAAAAACCAGCAACATTTTTAAGTCCTTTTTAAATGAGCCATGAAAATATACATAAATGGGAATATGTGTCCAAAGTCCAAATACACTCAATGACACTGTGATTCTATGCTTGATTGTACCAGGGGACAAATACAAGAACTTGTCCTATACCTTAGAAGAGATATTTCAACATGCCTCATACTGCTGAACCCGTAGAAATTTCAATACAATAGAAAGCTCTTGAATTTTGCGAGATCATTTCTCATGTGATGCAAAAGTGCCTTCCAAATAGATCTAGAGTGGTTCCTACTTTTCATTTACTAGGTCCAGTCAACATAATGTCTCTGATATAATGGACCCGTTCTTGTGATTCAAATTATAATACAGAGCCAAAAAGCTGATATACCTCTGAGGTAGGATAAGGAAATTGTGTTTATGCCCTGGCTAGTCGAAATGAAACATGTTCTGGTGGACTTTAGAAACATTATGGAGTAAAAGGCATTTACCAGATCAGTAGCTGCTTAACAGGTACCAGGGGATATGTTAATTTGTTCAAGCAATGGAAACACATCTGGTATAACAGCTGCAGTTGGAGTTACCACTTGGTTAAGCTTACTAATAATCCACTATCATTCTACAAATTCATCTGTTTTCTTCACAGGCCAAATAAGAGGGTTGAATAGAGATGTGGTGGGAATAATCACTGCTACATTTTTGAACTCCTTTATGATGGCATTCATATTTACAATCCCTCCTAGACTTTGGCATTGTTTTTGACTTATTATTTCACTGGGTTGGTGCAGTCTAATGGCTTTCACTTGGCCTCTTCCATTATAACAATCCACATTCCACTAGTCAGAGAATCAGTGTGGGAATTCTGTTAGATGCTAAATACCCCTATTTTAATGATTCCTTTTGGCATTAGAGAAATGGCCACAGAACAGGTTTAGGTACACACTGGACCCACTGTCAGAGGGAACTGTGTTAAAACATCATCAATCATATTTTCTGAAGCCTGTGCTCTGTCTACAGTCACTTTGATCTTTTGATTCTACTGGAATTAATGTCAATTCATAGTCAAAGTCTACTAATATCTTTTCTAGGGTACAGTTATCTTGGTAAAAAGCCTGTAGATTTCTCTGAAAATGACAAAGATTAGTAGCATAAAATTTCAGTGGTGTAACAGTCAGTGTCTTTCCTTAATTTCACCTCTACTTGTTTTCAAGACATTCTGTGTCTTTAAAAGGGCTCAAGTCTGAGAATTGATCAAAAGGCTGTGAATTTCAATTCTTATAGTTCAAGATAAAATTATTCCATTAATCTGGAACTTACCTGCTTAAGTACACAAAATAATGATTTAGTAGGCTTTCTATGTACTTCACTTCTAGAAACCACATGATTAACTTGCTAACGCCATAGTTCCGTATGGGTCAGACTATTCTGACTGAAGCATTGACTCCTATCACTGTTGTAACTTTACCTTTGGCATGTGGGGGCTGCCAATTGGCTCCCACCATCTTGGCATCCAATTACCTGCATAACATTTTGGTTTTCAAATTAAGGGCTGTGGTACCCACTGTTAGGACTGGGCTAGACTACAGAAAAAAATGGATCAATGAGCCCTTCAAAGACTGAGGGGCTCCATTCCCAAATTTATGTCAAAATACTGAAGAAAGGTATGTTTTCTGGGCCTTCCCAAGGTGGGTGATTAGGCTTTTTTTTTTTAAGTATCTGCAATGTTATCACTAAATTGGTAATATTTATTTTTTATTTCTATTAGTACATGTTTGTAGTACATAATGTTTACATTTCTGGTTGGTACATGTATATAACACATCTTAATTACTTTTTGCATCCTCATTCTCCCCCCTCCTACCCCTTCTCTTCATCTCTTGATCCCCTTACAATTGAAAAGCTTCTATCTCCCTAGTTCCTATTATATACTTTTTAATTTTACTCTTTATTTATATTTTGGTTGATTAGATTTTAAATGACAAATCTATTCAATCATTCTAATCTCTCTAAGGCTTTGAATCTTTTCTTCTACATTTTACCAAGGAAGACTAGCCATTTCAAGTTTCTCATGGTAGCATATCTTTGATCCATAGTCAACAAAACAAACAAACTTTTAAAGTCCTCTAATTCCCCAAGTTGTAAAACAAAAACAAAAACAAAAATTCTGATTAAAAAGCTTGTAGCAATAAATACACAGGCATTACTCTATGTTTCTTCAAGTATTTTCCCATGTCCTGATTATCCCTTCTTACACATGTTCCCTGGATTTCTACTTTTATACATTAGAACTTAAGTAGTTATTTTGGAGTGTGGTGCATGTCCTCATGGTCCACATTTTGTATTTCACTTGTAGGGATTGCTGTGACTTGAAACTAATTATAGTTTTAGAAATCAAAAGGGATGGAGTGGAATCAGAGGAGAATCAACATCTTGCATGGCAATTACCTCAGGGAAGTGTTTGACAGTTTTCTTAGGAAATGCAGGGTTCGTCCTCTCAAATATTATTGGAAATTCTAATACCACTGTGGCTAAAGGGGCCACAAACACTAGGAGTGGCTATAATTGTATGACAAAGGGTGGAAAGGCCACTTCTACTGGAAGGAGTGGCCAGTTTCACTGGGTTAGGGAGACTCACTTTGCTGAGAGTAGGAAGATTCTTGTAATGAGAAAGGAGAATCAGAAAACAAGCACTCTATATCCCCAGCTTCATCAGGCTCTTCCCATACATCCCCATCTCAATTTTCAGGACCCCATTCCTTACCAACCTCATGCCCTCACTTTAACAGTAGTCATCTCGTCCAACTTGCATTGTAATTCAGCAATTTGCATGAAGAAGTCTTGCTTTAAAATTTCAACAAATTCAGACCTGTAGATCCAGGTGATAAGACTCTGCTAAGGGCACACTTAGAAGCTTTATTCATTTTTATGTCTCTTAGCCTGGTAATTTGAATTCCTGAGCTTACCCTTTCCCTTCACCACTTTGTGCAGCAATATTAAATTAACCAATGTCATTTTCTTAGTTTTCCAAAAATGTTTGAAAGTATAATATACTGAGTTACTTAGGTCCATGTTTCTAACAAGTTATTGATTAAGAGTATACAATGTACATATTTTGCATATCTCCATAAATTGTTCACATTATGAACTATCATTTTCACTTCACCCATCAAAAAACAAAACCCAAGTTTTCAAAATCTGATAAGATTATTTTCAAGTTCTAATAAGATTAAATAGCTAATTCCAGAACTTGCAAAGTCCATTTAGAAATAATACTTTAAATTTTTATTCTTCTAAAATGCCTTTCAGATTGTACCCCAGGACAGTGAGGAGAGTGTAAGTCCCCACTCCGCACTTCCTGCATTGCCCTGGGAAGGCGGCATCTGCAGGAGTGTGAGGACGCACCCTTTGGCAGGTGAACTGACCAGAACCCCCAGACCCAGGATAACAGCCAGGCCAGGGCACACACACTCCTTTGGAGGGCAGAGTAATGAGGGAGACCAGCAACATGGAAGGGTCTGAAGTAGTAGCAACAAGCCAGCAGTTGGAGTGTAGAAAACTCCATCAACAGAAGACCAGCTCCAGCCACCACATCCAGAGGCCAAGATCGGCTCCATACCCAGGACGTATCTGGGATTAAACATGGAGACTATCACAGAACTGTAAACACCAGAGGTATTTTACTACTTTTATTCTCCCTTGTTTATCTGATTGGCTATTCCTTTCCTGTCTGGTTGGATGTCATCTTGTTTTGTTTTGTATTCTGTGGTTATTTTTATATTGGTTTTTTTTCTCTCTCTCCTCTCTTTCTCCGGGCTTTTCTCTCTTCTCTTCTTTTTCATTCTCTTTCTCTTTCTTCCATCTTTTTTCACGTTTGGGTTTCTTAAATTTCTCTTTCATTTTCTTCTGTTGATCCTCTCCTCTCTTTCCTCAACTACTTCTTGAATTTAAACTTTCAAGTGATGGGGCCAGTGAGATGGCTCAGCGGCGCAAGCACCTGCCAGGCAAGCACTAGGGCCTGAGTTCGACTCCCAGAACCCACATATGAAAAAAGGGCCAGTGATATCGCTCAGCGGCACGGGCACCTGCTGGCACGCGAGGTCCTGAGGTCGACCCCCGGGACCCACACACACACACAAAAAACTTTCAAGTGAGTAAACATTGTCTCTGTCCTTTCTGAATACTCTTTCATATTCTATTTCATTCTTTCCCCCTGTGTCCTCTAGTTTCCCATAACTCGGGTGATCATCCTTTCACCTCCAGCCTTGACTCCACTATGTATGACATCATTCATCACTTTAGCTTGTCCCCTACCCATCTTAAACTCCCCCTGCCCCCCCACACAGAAAGGTAAGATCAATCCACTAAGGGGGAAATCACTGCATACAAGTGCAAAGTATATGTTTGATTTTGTTAAACAACTTTAGAGTTTGCTCCTGTGGTTGGAGATAACAGGTTAATGGTTACCATAGTTTGTCAATAGTTAAGCTGTGCTTGAAACTATTGTTATTCTAACTGTACTACTTTAGTCAGGATGTCATACATGTTATAAACAGTTTTTCTCCCCTGTATAATAACATCATTATTGTGTGGGTTCATAATCATTCCCACAGCCCAGTACCAAAGGATTGGGAGCTCAGCCAAATAGTAATTTTGCATCTTTTACAAATTGGGAAGGTAGGTTCTTGGGATAGCTTATAAAGAACCACCTACATCTAGAGGACTTTCCTGAAGAACACACATCTCCTAGAGGAGACTCAATGCTAGTGATAAAGCTATATATCACAAGAAATTGGCAAGCAATAACATAGAAATAAAAATAAAAAAGAGAAAATAGAAAATGACAAGATGCAGAAGCAAAATGCAACCCCAGACCCCCAGCCCACACAGGACAAGTATGCAACTCAATGAGATAGATAAAATTGGAAGTCAAACACTGGAACTTTCTGAAATGATAGCAACAGAAGTGAAAAAACAAGTGGAAAAGGCTGTAGAGAAAATAATCTCTCAGGTACAAAAAGAAATGATGCTTAAAATGAAAGATATTAGAGAAGAAACAGATAAAAGAATAGATGAGCTTAGAAAAATGCTGGAATCAAAAAATGCTCAACATAGAAAAGAAATGGAATCCATGAGACAGATCCAAACAGAAATCCAAGAGATTAAAACCTCCTTTGAAAGTATAAGCAACAGATTGAACAAGGATAGAATTTCAGATCTTGAAGACAGAGTTGCAGCTAGTGATCATGAAAAGAAATCTGTCTTAAAAATAGCAAGAGACCATGAAAAATCAACCCAACAGCTACGAGTTGAAGCAAAGAAGAATAGCAAGATTTATTGGGGTCAATGAGAAAGTTGGAGACCACACAAATGCCATAAAAAAAAAACTCTTCAGAGAAATAATGGCAGAAAAATTACCAATCGTGGATAAAGAATTTAACATACAAATAAATGAAGCATATAGAACTCCAAACGGTCATGACCAAAATAAATTACATGTGACATATAAGAAGAAAGATAGCCTCATTAAAAAATGGTGCTGGAAAAACTGGCTTTCCAAATGCCTAAGACTAAAACTAGGCCCATGTCTATCTCTGTGCACTAAACTAAAGTCGAAATGGACCAAGGATATAAATATTAAAACAGAAACACTAAATCTACTGGAAGACGAAGTAGGTAGAGATCTTGAAGGCATAGGTGTATTCAGAGACTTCATGAACAAAACCCAAACTGCACAGGAAGTACTACAAAGAATCAATGACTTTGATTCAACAAAGAATCAAGAAGATTTTGCATATCAACAGAAATCACCAACAGAGTGAAAAGCCAACTCACAGAGTAGGAAAAAATCTTAGCCAAGAGTTCCTCAGACAAAGGAATTCTACCCAGAACATATAAAGAATTGAAAAAAATCAGACCCCGCAAATTCAAAGACCCAATGCAAAAATGGGCATCTGAGATGAACACACACTTCTCAGATAAAGAAATACAAATAGCAAATAAATACATGAAAAAATGTTCAACATCATCAGTCATTCGACAGATGCAAATTAAAACAACACCGAGATTCCATCTCATCCCAGGAAGAATGGCTATTATCAAGAAATCAACCAATAACAAATGCTGGCATGGCTGTGGGGAAAAGGAACACTTCTCCACTGTTGGTGGGATTGTAGACTGGTGCAACCACCGTGGAAATCCGTATGGAGATTCCTCAAAAAATAAGGATTAGAGATTCCATTTGACCCAGCTATTCCCCATCTGGGTATTTTCCCAGAAGAATTAAAAACATCATAACACAGTGATATATGTGCACCCATGTTTATAGCAGCACAATTTGCAATCGCTAAATCTTGGAAACAACCCAAATGCCCATCAACCAAGGAATGGATAAAAAGATGTGGTATTTTTATACAATGGAGTAATACTCCAGTATAAAGATGGATGAACTTGAGACACTTATAGGGAAATGGATGCAACTTGAGACCATACTCATAAGTGAAATAAATGAGACTCACATGTGTAAACATCATATTGTCTCCCTAGTGTAAGAAGCTGCAAGAGTAAATAAGATCCAAAATGTATATTACATTTTGTGAAATGGGAAGAAACTGTTCAAAAGGAAAGAGAAACTGCGATGGGGGAAGAGAGAAAAGGAGGAAGGGAAAAGTAAGAAAAAAGAAAAAAATTGTATATACAAGATAGTTAAGATAGTTATACTACTAATTGCTATTAGTTCATTGAAAAGAAAGGTTTGTGCCTATATTGTTTGATCAATTTTTCATGCCTCTATCTTGTAATATGAGCAACTACTTTGAAGATAACAATAGGCAATGTACTAACGATTGTTACTCTCCTACGATCTTCTTTTGAAATTTTGTACCACTGTTTTTATTGTATTTTTCTTTAAAATTAAAAATAAATACATAAATACATAAATAAATACATAAAATATCTTTCAGTATCAAAAAACCTATTTAGAGTTCTTTCTTCACATAAACAATGGGATATATATCATGTGACCACTATTCTATTTTTTAGTCCTTTGAAATCAAAATTTTTACTCATATATAATCAAGAGAATGTGAAGTTTGTCTTATTTTGGCTTATTTTGTTTAACATAGTGTCCATCAGTTCCATCTATGTTTCCATAAATTGCATGATAAAAGATACTTTACCAGCCTTTTAGACATCCTCTTGCTCACTCTAGTTGACATGTACAATTAGCCAGTATTTGTAACCACATTATTTGCTTCCCTTCCTCCATAATTTTCTTTATGCAGTAAGATTTCTTACGGTTTCCTGCTTTTAAATTTATGCTGTTTTCTATGCATTCAATGGATATAAAAAAAGGAAAAACTACTACAGTCTTTCAAGATGATTCTTAATTTTCTCCTTCACTATGAAATACTTACTTTATCATATAATTAAATATAAAATAAAAACGCTCAACTGATAAATGTACTGGTTAAGTGTTATTTTAAGAAATTTTTGTGTTGTTAAATTTATTGCTTTTTCTATCTTATTGATTACTTTTGCTAATCCTATAGTCATATGCTCAAGCCTTCAAATTATGCAGTAGATTTTAGTTTTATCGAAATTTAAAGATCTTTTAAAGTGACAATCATAAGCCTATTAACTTTTACTGCTATAAAAAGTGCACATTTTTCTCATCCTCATCAACCCAGAGCTGTTACCCTTGAGAAATATTACCTCATTTTGTTTTAATTTGCACTTTGACAGAAAATAATGGTAAACATATTTTCACAAATGAATATTTTAATTTTTTCCAAAGCAGTCTACATCATTTAATTATTTTTTCCAATGAAGCATTACTTTAAATACACTATTTAGTGAAAGTAGTTACTTAGATATAAAATATTAGTTTTCATGCATTGCAAATACATTTTCATTCTGCTTTCTTAAAATAAGCTTTTTTTTTCCACCTGCATTTCCTCCCATTTCTATGAGTAAATATTTTTCAATCTTTCCTGTATGGGTTATACGTTCTATATATTCATCCTATTCTGGCCAAGACTTAAAAGAAAAAAATATGTTCACTTAATACTTTTTCTGGAATTTCTTTTATATGTATAAATCAGATTCACGCAGAGTAAAACTTTGGTAAGATATGTAGTACGAATCTAGATTTATTCAAATGCCTTCATAATTTCTCCACCATCATTTATCTAACTATGCACATTTTCCCTATTGATTTTTATACATTAAATCAACTTACATCTAGAAGTGTCCTTTCTAGATTCTCTATTCAGCTCCGTTGTTCTATTAGCCTTCTCACGCACCAATATCTTATTTTATTTACTAGAGATTTACTTCAATATCTAAGAGCACTATTTCATTTGCTACCATTTTAAGCCTCCTTGTCAGAAAATTTCCATTTACTAGTGGGCATTTTATTTTCATACAACTTTAGAACATTTTCTTTAGTTGAAAAAAGTAAGCCACATAATTAAAATATTATTCTGGGAAATTAATATTTGAATATTTAATTTTTCTATCAAGAACAGAACTTTTTCATTTTTTAAGGTATCATCACATTTTATGAGAAGTTTTAATTTTGGTAAAGTTCAGAAATTGGAGCATTTATATATTTACATTACTAAACTTGAGTGTAATATTTTAATGATTTTTCATCACAATTTATTACTACTATATAAGGAGTTAATATATATTTGTTCAAGCTGTGTATAATCAAAACAAATTACTGACTTTACTTATAATACTTAATAATTTTTAAGATCTATTTCCTGCCTGTTATTTTCTAAATATATAATCAAAATATATGGAAGAAAATGGAATATATGGAAGAAAATGGAATATATGGAAAAAACTTCTTTTTTTTCCTAGATGTGCCCCAGTTATTTAATCATATTTTCTAAATCTATAGATTAATGTACAGACATATTTTTCAGGCATCTAGAATTATATGCTCCAGTCTTATCATTCTTCCTTCCTTATTATTTGTTGAGCTTTTCCTACTCTTTGACAATAAATGAATAAAAAATAAGAGCATGAAGATAAAGCAATGCAATCTGATTCACTTTGGTTTGTTAGAGCCACTGTGTTATCCTTGATGACATTTCTACCTGCAAAATCATGGGTCCTCAAAAATGTACAGAACAGTAAAAAGAATAAATGGATAATATCCAGATGTGTTTTCATATCAAGGATCATAGAAAGGAAGTTAGTTTGTTAATATATGTCTTTCTGCACATTGATATTCTATCCAGAGTGACAGGAATATATCCATTATGATTTTGAGAAAATTCTTCTGAGTAGAACAGAACATTACACTGTTAAACACATCCATTTGCTTAGAAATCATCTATGATATAAACTGCTTATTCATTATTTTAATCACATAATCATTCAAGAACTACATGCACTCCTGGTTGCAGGCAGTAGAGATATATAGCAAAATGAAACAATTAAAACAAAATATGACTGCTCATAGAAGTTTCATTATAATGCAGTTATGTCTGACAGGCTACATGTAACCCCATAAGATTGTAAACTTTTAATATTATTATGTGATTTTTAGAGATATGTTTCATGACTTCATTGTGCAGTCCTTGAGCACAGGCTGTACAGGTGACAAGGGAAGACAGTGTAGAGGAGAGCCCAGTGCCATGCTTCCTCCGCTCCACACCTGCTACACACAGTCAGTGAGGTGGAAACGCACACGTCTCAGGCATGATTGTAATCAATGCAGCGGTGCGACTTGGTGACTATTACAGACATAATATTTCAGCCTAGCTACATGTGTGTGCCTCTGAAGACAAGTATTTATTGGTAATAAGTACACATCTAAGTTTTCTTAGGTAATTACTAAGTTTGAGCTGGTTGTGCTATTTTAGAAAAGAATTTCATAAAATGAAATAGCTTTATTAGAAGCTGTGGTATAGGGCCGGTGAGATGGCTCAGTGGCGTACGTGCTTGCCTGGCAAGTGCGAGGGCCCAAGTTCAACACTGGGAACCCACATACAAAAAAAGGGCCAGTGATATCGCTCAGCAGCATGGGCGCCTGCTAGTGTGCAAGGTCCTGAGGTCGACCCCCAGTGCCCATAAAAAAAAAAAGAAGCTGTTGTATAGAAAGTAAAAAAGATTTCAGGTAGTTTTTTTTTTTTTTTTAATGTTGTTATAGGGGCTGGTGATATCGCTCAGCGGCATAAGTGCCTGACTGGCAAGCGTGAGGTCCTGAGTTTGACTCCCAGAACCCACATAAAGAAAAAAATGTTGTTATATTAAATAGAGAATATTGATAATACCAGAAAAATAAATGGTTGCTTATTTATCATATTTTTAAATTTCATCATGGCTTCAACATAATATCTAAAGAAAAGAGAATGCTGAAAAGAAAAATTGTTGATGAAGGAAAAATGCTCAATGTAAAATGGGCAAACAAGAAGTTTTCGTTATGATACATGATAAGGCACTATGTTTAATTTGTAGGAAAAGTCAGGTAAGCTCTCAGAGATTACACTTGGAAAGATATTTATGCAAAAAAAAATGTTACCAAATTTTATGCATATCCAGGAATGTTTCCTAAAGAAAAAAGGGCTGGTGATATTGCTCAGCGGCACAAGCACTTGCTGCCAAGGGCAAGGTCCTGAGGTCGACTCCTGGTACCCACATTAAAAAAAAAAATAAACAATATATTAAAAGTATAGCAGATATAATTTGTCTTGATAAATATAAATATTTCTAAAATCAGTTTGTCTCAGCAGATTGAAGCCAGGTGAATTAAAGAAACAGTAAAATCTATCAAAAGAGATGTGGAAAGTAAATCTGCAAATTTCAAATTTTATGCTTTGGCAAGAAATGAAAACATTAATGGCACAGATATAGTTGCATTTGTCATTTTTTTAGAATACTGATAAAAATATAATTTTACTGAAAAAATGGGTTCTTTCATGCCATTGAAAGATATAACTAAATCTCTCGATTTGCATGATGTTGTAGAAGTTGCATTAAATTATTTTATTTAATCTTTGTCAATATATATTGTATAGCTACTGAGTGCAACTGGTGATGGTTTGCAAATAAAGAGGGACTTATAAGATCAGTAGAAGATGATGTAATTGCTACTGGCCACTCAAAGTTAATGAAATATCACTGTATTGTACATTAAGAAAATTTATGCTTGGAAGTTTTAAAAAATGGATAATGTCATGTAAATCATCATCAAACCGGTGAATTTCATATGGTCCAAGTGATTGAATCATTCTAATTTCATACATTCCTGAGAAGGGTAGAAGCTGATTATGGGGACTTATCTGAAGTAAAGTGGCTAAGCTGGAGTAAAATATTGAAATTATTTTATTATTTGTGAAATGAAATCAAGTCATTTATGAAATTAAAAAGAAAACTTGTGCTAGAACTGGAGATGAAAAATGGCTCAGAGATTCAGCATTTTTTGGCGAATTTATTTGTTCATTTAAATGAATTAAGCTTGTGTCTTCAAGGTGAAAATCCACTTATTTGTGGTATCTAACCATAACAGCATTCGATATGAGACTTAAATTATGGCAAGATCGTGTTATGACAAATAATTTAATGCATTTTGATATACTAGGTAAACACAGTCCTGGAAGCAGAAAAAAATTGCAGTCATGCTTTCCATTTTGATATAGGAATTTAAGAATACATTTCAAGGTTTCTGAAGAAAGATCATCAATTTTTTGGTATATATATATGAATCCATTTTCAGCCAACATAAATACATTAACTGTAAATTTTCAAATGGAATGTATAGAGTTGCAATCATACACCTAACTCAAAAAATATTTGATTGTGTCCCTTCACTAAAATTTTATAAGACATATCTTCCTATAGAAAAATATTTCTAGCTTCACAATCATGCCTTATTGGTGTATGTCATTGTTTTTTGGTGTTATTTATGTTTATAAGCAATTGTTTTCAAAAATGAAGTGCAGGGGCCGGTGAGATAGCTCAGCAGCATAAGCGCCTGCCTGGCAAGCGCGAGGTCCTGAGATCGACTTCTGGTACCCACATATTAAAAAAAAAAAAAGAAGCACAGGAAGAGTAAGTTAGATCACAAATTCCAGAAAACACACCAAGAATGAAGTAAGACTTGGAAACACTTGCATGAAACAAAGAATTGTGCAATAGTTTCACAAAGATGAAGTCAAATATCCCACAAGTGTTATGTTTATTTTGTCCTTTAAAAATATATACAGTAAAAATATAAAAAGGAGGTTTTGCTACTTATGTACATTAGCTAATTATATATTTTATATGCAGCCCAAGACAATTGTTTACTCAAAGCAGTCCAGACACACCTGGAAATTTGGGTACTCATGCCATCAAGGAAGAGAAAAATGTCTTTTTTGGAATTAGAAAATATTTAACTGATACTCAAAATCATGGAATTAAATAAGTTTAGGATATTCGATGCAGATCCTGATTTGCAAGGATTTGGAAAAGTAAAAAATAGACAGTGGTAGCCAGTCTCTGTAAATTTGGTATTCCAAAGAAAGAGAAAGAAACTACAGTGATGAAAAAGTAAACAAGAAACATAGTTCTCAAAATAAAACAGTACCGACGTAAGTACCTTGTAAAAATTACAATATCTTAGACAAAATCAATGCACAGGGAATTTTATAAAAACAAAAAATAAAACCAAAAATTTATGAGAAAGAAAAACTTTTAAGAACATTTGACTGAAAAAAATTATAAAGGAAGAAAAATTAGGTTTGCCTTATTTTCCTTTGCAGGGCCAGAACTGGAAGACAACTCCTGACGATTTAACCAGAGATTCTAAAGCAGAAATCTATCCTGTGATAGCTCTGTGCTTCATCCACTGTAACCAATGTCTACTATCCCTGTCTCCTATCTCTTTTACATTGAGAAGGCAAAGTAAAAAAAAAAAAATACTAATTTGTTTTTTCAAAGGAATTTGTCCTACAATACACAAAAACCTACCATTAGATACTACAATGCTTATTGTTCCCTACAGGTTTCATTTGTGATCTCAGTAGATGAAAATAGGCCAGATTTAAGGCTCACTCTTCTACTTCTCTATGAAGTTCATCTTTTTTATTTCATCATAGCATCTTTTCTCCGAGATGTTTTAAAGAACTTTAAGTTTAATTAAACTTTGAAACTTTGAAAGATATGTAGCGCTCATTTCAGAGCAACTGTTGAACCTAGATGAATATATAAACTGCCTCAATAAATGCATAAACACGATATAATAAAACTACTTGTAAAATCAATGTTTATATTTACAGCTTAATTTTCTTTAGTTGCTGTGTTACTTACATTGAAAATTTCATGAAATATTATCAAGAACAATTCTTGAATTTTTTTTTCACTTATACTAACATACTCAGAACTGAATACACAGTGAACTAGTTAGTCCTCATTTTGATCTGGACTGATTCCACATCTGTTTCCCATATTCTCCTTACTTCACAATAAGGGACCTGACTATATCAAGGATAAAGTACTTTCAAGTATTCTTTATTTACCTTGCTTCTGTGACCTCATCCTAAAATGTCTTTGATTAATTGCCGCACCTTTCTTCCCGTTAAGGATAGCATTACAACTTTCTTATTCTTAAAATCTACCCTAACACACTAAAAAAGATTGTGAAGGCTTAATTGGGTATTCAGAAATTTCCAATTGACTTCATAGAAGTACTTGTGTAACCTTTAAAGACTCCTACTGTGTAATTTATATTATTCACACTTATATGTATAATAATTTAAGAACATTTTGTTGAGTCATCCATCACAAACTTATTAGGAAAATATGCTAAATTAATCCTGAGCGTTTTGGAAATAACAATGTCAGTTTAATACAACTAGTATTTACTTAAAAAAGGAAAGTTATGAACTACTCTATTAAACTAGTGATGTAACTCCTGACTACATTACACACTATAACAAAATCACAAAGTATGATAAAAATAAGAATGTGAATTGTTTTATTTTATTTTATGTTTTGTGGTATTATGGATCAAACCCAGGGTAAGTCAATATTCTTAATCTTTAATTTATATCAAGGTTTATACCTGAAAATATAGGTATTTTTTACTTCTTTCTTTGCTTGCTAACAAATATACATGTTGTGGTTTTCCTTTTTTTTTTTAATTCTATAACAAAGGTAACTAAATCTTATACTGATTATATTTCTTGCCCAAGCCCCAGGTGTTGGAACTGAAGTGTAAACTCAAGGGTCTGATACTATGATTCAACTTATAACTATTGAGAAAAATGTTTGTTACACACAAAGTAACAAATTACATAAAAATAAGGTCCAATATTCCTGTGGAATTTTTGTGATATTTGAAACTTCTCATACTTCTTCCTGGTGACATTCGTGAAGCATAAGCCTTTAAAGGCAAGATCCACACCTAAGTGTATGATGATGACTATTTATATCAGCAGATTTTATGAACTGTATTAATAAATTATCTGGGATGCACAACATATTAATAGCTATTCACCATGAGTCACTATTATGCATCTTCATATCAATGCTGAAAAATATGTGTTTCAATTTACAGCAGCATCAGCTATGTGAACTTCCATTAGGTGAATACGTGAATGCAAGAGAGAGAGAGAGACTGGGAGAGAGAGAGACACAGAGACAGAGAGAGACAGAGAGACAGAGAAATTAAAGGAAGGAAGGAAGGAGGGAAGGAAAAGGGAAAAGAGCAACAAGAGAGGGAGGAAGATTGAGAGAGAGAAAGGAAGGAAGGAAGGAAGAAATTCTAGATATACAGAAAAAGTAAAATGTGTATTAATTTAACACGGTGTAGGGTCTGTATCTTTTATGAATTTTTGATTGTCAGAAGATGTCAGGAGCTGTTTACTCTTCTATCTCATTTGACATCTTTAATGGTCGCATATATTTTGAAGAACTTACAACAATGTTTACTAACATGATATAAAATCATTCACTTTGACTTTGAGTGGAAATGTTGAAAGATGGATCTTCAAATTCTACTAACTGATGCTTTAATGAATACCCCTAGCTTACTTGTGATTTTCTTGAATGGCATCAGTGATTTTGAAAACCTTTGGAATTTACAATTCCGTTTTTGCTTTTCTGATCTTAGAATAGACAATCTCTCAAAATGTGATGAGTTCACAAAATCCCACTTACAGTTAAAATAAAGCAAAGTGGGGGGAAATAAAACATCAACAGCTGTTCGTTTTGACAAATGCCTTTGCCAATTACCACCTTTATTTGCCAGTGACTTCAAGACAAAAAGCTAAAGAACACATCATTAAAATGTATGGGGAATACATCTGTTATGATGGAAGCCAGTTAATTAACTATGAGTTGTTATTCAAATTTCTATTTCATGCCACGTTTCATTAGAACATGGGGAAATTTATGCAATGGAAACATTGTAATAATGTCATATTAATAGCATGGATTCAATAAATTATATTTCCAAGAATCTGTTTGCAATATTATTGATATTCTATTAGAAATTTCTTTGCTTCCTTCATATATTACAGTCTATACCTGAATATTTGTGGAGACAGAAAAAAACCTTGGAGTTTAGAAAAATGTACATTTCATTGGATTTACTATGTGAATAATCAAAATAAAGCATGTCTTTTAATTTTTGAAGGAAATATGTAATGTTTCCTGTAATGGCTGAATTAAATTACATACCCACAGGTCATGAACAGATCAGTGAAAAGAATGATCTTTTTTCTTTTTGATAAGAGGCATTCTAAACAAGTGTGAGATGATATCTCATTGTGTTTATAATTTAGATTTCCTTGATTTTTAGTGTTTTGCGGAATTTTATCCATTAGCAATTTCTATGTCTTTTTAAAAATGTCTGTTTAGGTCATTATCTCATTTTTAATTGCATTGTTTCCTTGCTTTTGAGTTGAATCTCTTATATATTTTTTAATATTAACATCTCATCAGACATATTGCTTGGAAATATCTCTCCTGTTTCATAAATTATCTTTTAATTTTGTTGATTGTTTTCTTTGAAGAAATATTTATGAAGAAATATTTATTTATTTATTTATTATTTATTTATTTATTTATTTTTGAGGCAGGGTCTCACTATGTAGTGCGGACTGGCATTGAACTTTCTTATGTAGCCCAGGGCAGTCTTGATAGAAGAAACTTTTATTTTGATATAATTCCTTTGTCTGTTTTTGCTTTCATTACCTGGGCTTCTAGAGTCATATGCAAAAATTCTTTGCAAAAGACTATAATCAAGAAAAATTTTCCCAATAATTTTCTTCTAGTAGTTTAATAGTTTCAGGCTTTATGTTTATATTTTAAAACCATTGTGAGATTTTGTGTATGATGTCAGGAGAAATGATCCAACAATCTCACCTCTGGGTATATATCCTAAGGAGATGAAATTAGCTTATCGAAGAGATATTATATGTCCTGTGTATATTGAATCACTATTCACAATAGCCAGGAAATGAAACCAAACTAAATATCCTTCAATGGTGAATCAATAAAGAAAATATGGTCTACATACATAACAATTTTCTTCAACCTAGAAAAAGGAAATCTTTTCATTTGCAAAAAAAAAAAATAAATAAAAAAGAAAGAAACAAAGAAAAAAAAAAACTACATGATATTATCCTAAATGAAATAAGCCAGGCATAGACAGGTAAATACTGCATAATCTCACTTGAATGTGGAATTTAAAACAATTCAAGCTCACAAAAGCAGAAAGAAAGATGGTAGCTGCCAGAAGCAGGGGTAGAGGGTAATCAAAGGTTATAATCTTTTAGTTTGCCATACTCAGTAACTTCTAGAGATTTACTCTATATCATGGTGACTTCTTGTTAATGATGTATTGCATACTTCAATGGCAAGAAGAGAGAGGAACTTAAATATTTTCGCCTTAAAACAGTTAGTAATGCAATGGATATGTTAATTAGCTTGATTTAATCTTTTCAGAGTGTATATATCATTGTAGCAATACATTTGTTATACAATTTTATGTGTCAGTTATTATATACCCTAGCAAAGCTTAAAAAGGAAAATTCTTTCCAATTTTACATGTATAGTACAAAGAAGAAATAAATGTAATATATGTTATCTCTATAAGCCTTAATATTTATATATATACATGTATGAAATATAAACCTAACTTTTACTTTCATCAAAAAATCAAAAACTTCAAAACTAGAAAAAGGTTTAAAGTCAGGTACCCACTTTTCCAGTTAAAACTCCAAACATGAACTGTCTCTTTTGTCTCCTTTTATGATAATTAGAGTGAAATTCACACATTTTAAACTATTAAAATGGTGAACAAATTAATGAAAAACTGGTCAACATTATTAGGCATCATGCAAATGCAAGTGAAAGTCCCAAAGTGCCATTCATCTCACCACAAATTATGAGAAAGACAAAAAATAACAAATGGTAATGAAGAGGTGGAGAAAAGGGAACTCTATTAGTGGGAGTGTAAATTAGTACATCTACTAGGGTGAAAGTGTATATAAATTCCTCAAAAAGCTAAAAAAATCTACTGTATGACTCAGTTATCCCATTGCTGGATATATTTCTAAAGGAAATGAATCAGCATGTCAATGAGAAACCAACCCTCCTCTATCTACTGCAGCCTTATTCATGGTAGCTAAGGTATACAATAAAACCATGTGTCCACCAACAGATGTATAGACAAAGAAAATGTGATATATATGTATATATATGTATATATACATATATATGTATGTATATATATGTAAGTATATATATATATATACATAAATGAATTTATTCAGCCATGAAAAATACCAAAACCATGCCATTAGTAGCAGAGTGGATGAAACTGGAGGACATTATACTAAGGGAAATAATTTAGTTCCTAAAAGACAAATACTACATATGCTCTTTCGTGGACAAAGGCTAAAATGGTCGATTTGAATGTAGAATAGTGATAACTAGAGACTAAGAAAGGAGAGAAGAGGAATTAAGATAGGTTGAATAACAGGTACTAAAGCATAGGGAGAAGTTAAGTTCTGGAATTCTATAGCACAGTAGGGTGAGTACAGTTAATGATAATTATTATATATTTCACGAATAACTGGAAGAAAGCAGATATATTGTATAAATGTATTGAAATACTACACTACCCAACATAAACATATTTATAATTAATACCAAATATAATTATTATGGTTTAATCAAAAATTTTAAAAAATACTTAAGGAGATGAAAATGTAGACTCCCATTATTGATGATTAGACATTGTTTTCTACACTGTGCCACATATATTTAAACAATAAAAGTAAGGTTAAAACCATTGTAATTCATATTAACTATTTTTATGTGATCATATTAGTAAATACAAAATCCTGATAATGAAATTCAAGACATATTTCTGATAAAAACTCCCAAGCGAGTATTATAAGGAAACTTTCTCCACCTGTTTCACCATTGATGAAAAGCTCCAGTTATCATCACACTGAATGCCTTTGTTAAAGCTTCGGAACAAAAGGAATATCTGATGTCAGTGTGCACTGAATATCGCACTAAATGTGTCTAGGACACTGATATAAGGGGAGGAAAAAAAATAAAAGGCATATAGATCTGAAAGAAAGAGTTAAAACTGCATTAATTTGTGGATTATATGATTATTTGAATTTCTAGTCTAATATAAAACAAAAAGTAAGGTTCCAGAAAAACAAAAAAAATCAACACAGAAGTCAATTCTAGTAATCCACATGAATAATAAACAATTGAACACTTAAATTGAAAAATACAAATACGTTATACTGTATTTACCTTTCCATTTATATATTAATTCACCTCATATAATGAAATAAATACTTAGAGACTAAACTAATAATAAAAGTAAAAGAACAATTCACTTAAAACTACAAAACAGATATGAGAAAAATTAAAATGCCCACGATTGAGGTACATTTATTTTGTTCACAGGTCAGAAGATTAAATATTTCTAGGCTATAAAAATAACTACCAAGTTGACCTGTGGATTAAATAAAATTACTATGAAAATTGTGGAAGGATGTTTCAAATAACTGACAAAATATTTAAATAGTTTACATGGAA
The DNA here is from genome assembly GCA_028451465.1 of Erethizon dorsatum. Taxonomy (NCBI): domain Eukaryota; kingdom Metazoa; phylum Chordata; class Mammalia; order Rodentia; family Erethizontidae; genus Erethizon; species Erethizon dorsatum. The sequence continues at coordinate 29,793,261 of CM051834.1, forward strand.
ATGCCAAATACCTAGAGTAGCTAAAACAGGTGAAAAAAACAGAGCAAAGTTACAAGGATAACATCTTTTTTCAAGACCTATGAAATTAATTGAGACAGTGCAGTATGGACACTAAAGTAGACAAATGATTTTCAAAATGATTAAAAAGAAGTATTATGAAGGAATCAATGGTGAAAGCAGAATAGTTGAAAACAAATTTTAATGCTCGAATAATAAATAAAATACACAAGGCCAAACAGTGATTGTGTAGAAAGACAACATTTATAATCTCCTAGCTAGACTGATAAATAAAAAGTAGAATTTTCTGAGACAAAAACTGAAAACTCACATCACCAATATTGGGAATGATGAAAATATCTCTACACAACCCACACACATTACAAAGATTACAGGAAAATATTTTAAACAATATTTCGTGAGCAAATTGATAACTTAGATGAAATTTCCACTCCTATCAAAAATATGTTCCAGTTCTATTTAGTGTTAAATCTAAGAATCATTTTAAAAGGAACGTATTCTTAAATATTATTGAGTTTTCTAACCCAGAGCCATGCTATCTCTCTCCAATAACCAAGGTCTTTTCTAGTTTTGATCATCAATGTTTTATTATTTAGTGGGCAGATATTACACATATTTATATATTTTAATAGTATCTATAATTCATATTTCTGAAACTTCATATTTTAGAGGCAGTTTAATGCAAAAATTATTTAAAATATAATGAAAGTATTACTAAAATATAAAGGTAGTCTAGGATTTAAGAGATTGCCCAAGCAAACATAAACTTGGAAGGAAAGCCACCCTCCCCCCGTTGAGGTGAAAGGTGGGTTCAGCTCTGAAGATGAGGTGTATTTGCAGCTCACTGGAAGGAAGAGAGAGTTGCTGATATGCCAGGCCATAGGTGGTTCAGAATCCCTAGGTAAGCAGGTAGCTAGGAATGAAGGTGAACTACATCTGGTGGCCACCAATGCTGCTATGTAGAGAAAATGGCAGGCCTGGATCATAGGATATCACAGTGTCAGTATGACCTGACCACCACTACTTAGTAAAAGCTTACACAACAAATAAATTATAATAAATTTACATTCTTCAACTCATTCCATAAATATCTAAGGACAACATCATATATTATAGACACTTAGCTTAGTGTTGGGCTGCAATGCTAGTGAACAAAGTGGAAAATACTTATCAGTGCAGCTTAGGTATCCATTATGGAAAAAGGCCAAACACAAGTAAGTACACTAAGTACACCAAATAATAATAATAGGATGTAAAAATTGCTATATCAAATAGGGTAGTGTGAGAGTCCTCACTAAAATGTAGATATTTTAATGACAATCTGAAAATAAGGAGAAAACATTCATGTGTCTGAGGAAAGATAGCTCCAGGATGAGTGCACGGTGGATGTACACTTGGGGCCCTAGCCAGCGTGTTCAAATATTAGCAAAGAGGCCACAGTTGCTGGGTCATTGAGTACAAGATAATGAGAGTCCAGGTGGGAGACAAACAGGAAGGAGTGACGCATAAACATGGTGGGGCATTGTAAATTACTTAGATTTTACTCAGAATGAGGTAGAAGTCCACCAGAAAACTTCAGACAGAAAAATGATGAACTATTATTTATATTTTAGCAGGATCAGTGTGTTAATGTTGATTCCTTGTGGTTTGGGATCAAAGACAAAGGAAAGGAACCATTTGGCTGGCTAATACAATGATGCAAAAACAAAACAAAACAAAAAAAACAAAACACTATGAGGATAGAAAACAGGACAGAGGCAATAGTGAAACGGTCCAGCTTCTAGGTCGATTTGAATGTAAAGGCAATGAGGTTTACTGTTATATTCAATGTGGGGGTATGAGAAAAAGAAGGGACTTAAGAATACTTCAAAATTTTGGCTGAGGTAATGAAAAAATGATGATGTAATTTACTGAAATTGAGAAGAGTAGGAGAGTTAAATTAATATAGAAATGATGAGTAGATTTTATTTTCTTCAGCTACAGTTAAATAATTCATAGATAATCACATAATATTCAAATATATATTTTAACTTTCTGCTATGTTGTAAAAATAAATATTCCTTCACACTTATAATAGAATTTTCTCTTTTAAAGCTTTCCTTTTACATGTTTGATTATGTTTTTACAATCTGTATACTTATACATTATGTATTATTTTTCCTAAACTATACTTTGTATGCAAATTTGGACTTTTATCCCTTGGTAATGCTGTCAGAGAGCCCAAAGCTCACTACTGCAGTGTCATCATCTTAATCTAGATGGCAGTGTTTGTGATTTATGCAATTAATTGGTTACTTTATTGAATTTGCCTTTATTTATATGTTACAGGAAAATTGAAAAATAAAAGTGCTGATAGTAGTCATAAAAGGATAAGAATCATAAACATAATGCAATTGTGACAAAGATGGAATTAATTAAGGAAAGTGAATGAAGCAACTCTTTATCTTCAGCTCTATCATCATTATGCTTAACCTGTCTCTGTGTGAATGGTTAAGGGGATACATGAAAACTAAGAACACATATGGGATACTGCAGTGTACTGTCAGATGTAAGTTTCTACAACAAATCCCATTGAGGCAATGATGAAATTGACACAATGTCTATTGTTCCTTTTAAAATATTTAGCTTCCATAGTTATTTTCATGACCATTTAATGTATAAAAAGAGGGGAACTGTTTGTAACAATATATAAGTTGAGTGTTTTATGTTAAATACACATAATTTTTTTGTAGTACTTCCAAGATTATGCTTTCTGAAATATCCAGATTTCAAATGAATGTAACCAGCATATAGATAGATTATATCTGTACCAAAAATGTGTTCATTTAAGAAGCTGGTCTGATAATAGTCAATTGAAAATATAGTAACCAGTTGTTGGGAGTGTTGGTGGATAAAATTATTATGGTGAAATTGCATATATATGTTTTCTTTAATTAAAATGCAAAATTATACCAATAACCATACCATCAGTTAATTAACATGAGACAGTTATTAATATCATAGAATAAAAATCACTTTATGTCCTAAAATGTCTCATGAAGGACTTCTTTTATCTTATAATCAATAAGCTTTTATCAATAAGGGCTTTATATGTCACTGTTAATATCTAAATATTTCTTCATCTTGATTCAAATTTGAGTTTTGAAACAACTCAAATTTGGGAGAGGTTTAAATTTTGTTTCAATAATTTTTTCCATTTCACTACATGCAAGAAAATAAATTTCAAATTTATTTTTATATTCAATTATTGAAAAAAATTAAAATATAAGAAAAAACACAATATATAATAAAAGATCCATATGGGACTATGCTTGGAAACAATGACTGAGAGAGGAAAAGCAATTAAAAGGACAACAACTTGGAAATTCTACAAAGGCGATAAAGGATTTATATAGTAGCTATATAAGGAATATTTAAAACTGGGCAAGATATAAATTAAGTGCTTAAAAGAAAGATAGGTAACATAAAAATATAAAGAAAATGGAATATAACCCTAAGAATAAAGCATCATCCTAATTATCAAATAGCTTGAAGAAACCATTTTAACCCATCAGATATCAAGGATTTGCATGAGTTATAATGTTCTATCATGATCAGGGTTCACAAATGTGGTTTAATGATTCTTCTCAAACTGGATCTTTAAATTTTAAAAGGTTTCCTTTGTTTTCATTACTTTATCAGTGAGACTATATTAAATATGTAAATAAGTAAATAATCATACTTTTTAAAAAACATTTTAAAGGTTTTAAACAGAAATAGGAAAGACCACAAATTATAAGTTGACACTAAAATTATGGGGAAACGGTTTAGCAATGCATACCAAATCCTTATTTTTTCACTTATTTTAGCTTGATAATTACTTGTAGAGAAATGTTTTGTAAGTTTTAGCTATTTTCATAATAGCACAGTTTTCAGTACATATTTTAAAAATTACTAAACTGTATTAGTAGTGAACCCATTTAATTATAATATATACATGTAATAGACCAATACAATATGTATAGTCTCTTTTGATATATAATTATTGGTACAAAATTCTTTGATATAATATTTAAATAAAAATACTACACATTTATTTAAAACATTATAGAAATGGAAATACTTCCATAAATTGAAAGCCCAGAAAATGTATTTTCCTACTCTCAATCATTATGCTTAAAAAGTATGTCTTTTATGCAGTCATTTCCATATGAAACTTTTCTTTATTTGCATCCCTAGACATCATTGTTTAGTATCACCTATTTCTTAAAATTTAGTATGTCTTTTAAGACTTTTATTTGCAAATTCAAATTCTATCCTTTACAATTTCTTACCATTTAGCCAGTTGGAAAATACATTTAAATTGTACATTTCCTCCCTTTCTATTTTGTTAATTATATGCTCATTTTGTAATTTATTTGCTTTTACTGTCTCCTTCCAACTAGTTTCTAAAATTTGGAAGGAATTAGAATTAGACATAATTTTGATTGCTCTGGCATGATCACACATGATTTTGATATTGTAACTTGTCTCTCTTTTTATGTTAGGAGCTAGTGATGCTTAATGCTTAGATCCATTAATTAATCGAGAATTGAATTCAATCATTCATTTTTTAATATTAAGTTGGATAATTTTATAAGGTTTTACATTCCCATCTATTAATTGGTGTTAATCACCAATCTATAAATAGTATTTGCTAATTATTGTATTAAAATATTATCTCATTTTATTTCATTATTATTTAGGTAAGAAAGTCATAATAAAATTAACACTCTCTAGACAAAAAACAGAATGATTAAGATTAAATTTCATGTTACTGTCATTATTATCCCAGAATCCTATCATCTTATTTTGAAACCAATTTATTATGATTGAAGAATGTTTCCCTAAATAAAAACAATTGGCCTTTCATAGTCAATGTTTTACTTAAAGATACTGAAAGTACTCTAATCATATTCTGTGCATAAACTGGAGCACATTTTGGCAGAATGTATGCCGGCCAATTAAATTAAAGAAAAAGCATAAAGCAAAGTTGAACAGAGTATATCAGAAATGACTGACACCTTGAAAGTATCTTTTGACTCCATAAAAATCTTCACTGTAAACAAACTGCAATAAAGTATACTGACAGTATTAAAGTATACTGACAGAATTAATCCATTTAACTTCATCTGAAAAATTAAAGACTGGGAATTCCATCAAGAAAAGTAGTTGAAACAGTCAAATCCATTGTGTTTAATGCAGTTTTATTGCAATTATTTTCTAAAAGAGATGCATATTAGCTGATTGAATGAATGTTATCTGTTTGTAACTATTCCTGTCATCCACCCCTTTTGGCTTCAATGCAATTATTAGAGAATTTTGTCTTTGGGGGTATAAGCATATGGTATATTTGCACAATTGTATTCCAATGCTAATACAATCATATTATAGTAGACTATAGTTATATTTATTTAGTACTGGATTATTGCATGAAAAGATTAACTCATATATAAATTTGTGTTAATTATAATTTTATGTTAATAATCAGTTGGAACAATATGTTAAGAGAAGTTAGCTTTTTTATAAAATAGTGGGGGAAAAGTATTGTACTCTTAGTTTGAAAATTGTACTGTATTGTACTGTTTAGTTTGAAAATTTCAATTTTTAAGCCAATTGTAAACAGTAAAGGAGTACAGTAAATACTATTCTTGGAGAAGATTTGTTGTTTTCTAGGAAATTCTGATTAAAATGACTGAAAGTCCCATCATTTTTCACCCAGTCCTAAAATTTCATCATTTTATTGGATATAATTATTCAAACATTATTGATTTAAAGTACTGCACAAGACAACACACAGGCCATGGGCATGGCAGACCTAAGTCCCAGTAGTGCCTTGGCTATATACTAGGTGCACAGCCTTGAAGAATTATTTATCTTGTCTTTGCCTCACGTTCTTCCTTTGAAAAAATGAAAATAGTAATAATCTTAATAAGACTGTTATGAGAATTGAACCAGCTATTCCATTAAGGGATATGTATGTCTTAAGCATATGAAATCAGTATGTTAAAGTGATATGTAGACTCATGTTCATTGTGGTATCAAACACAGTAGCCAAGATATAGAATCAACCTAAGTGTCCATCAGTGGCTGAATGGGTTAAGAAAATGTGGTATATATGCACAATAAAATACTTCTGCCTGTTTGGCCAGTATTCTATTGCTGGAACAAAGTATATGATCTACACAATTTAAAGGAAGAAGGGATTCTTTTAACTCACAGTTTCAGAGGTCTCAGCCCATGGTTGGCTCCAAAACACAAACATGATTAAGGTATGGTGAAAGAAAGCTAATGACCTCATGTTATGTCAGCTGAGAAGCAGATAGTGAAGGGCCAGAGGAAGAGGCCAGAAACCACTTACTGTCTCCAAGGACAGGCACCCAGGATCCACCCAGATACAGGCAAAAACGTGTCTACTAGGCATCTCTTAAGCCAATCAAGTTGAGAATCAAGATTAATAAAAGAAGGAAATCATGTCACTAGTTACAACATAGATGAACTTGAAAGATTATGTTAAGTGAAATAGGCAGGTATAAAAACACAAGTATTACACGATCTCATTCATGTGTAGAATCTAAAAAAAGTTGAAGTCACAGAAGATGAAAATAGACTGGTAGTTGACAGAGATTGGAGGTGGGTGGTTGCAGAGTTATTAGTCACAAAGGACAATATTTGACATGGGGAAGAAGTTCAAGAGAATTATTGTACATCCTACTGACTACAGCTAATAATATCACATACTTGAAAATTGCTAAGAGAGTAGATTTCAAATATTGTCACCAAAAAAAAAAAAACCACAAAAAACAATATGTAGACAGGTAATATGTTAAATAGCTTAATTTTTCCCTTCCACAATGTGTATACATATGAAAAATATCATTTTGAACATTTGGTAGTTCCATTTTAATATTTAAACAACTTCCCTACTGTTTTCTAAAATGACTTTACTGATTTACATTCCTACTAGGAGTTCACAAGTGTTCCTTTTCTCCATATCCTCATCAACACTTATTATACATCTCAGGCTCAGAGTTCAAAAATTGTAAACATTTAATTTGAGAACAGCGACCCTGACTCCCATGTGCAAGAAGGACCACCTAGGGAAGTGGTTTCCTGGGATGCTTTTCATTGTGCTTAGCCATCAAGGCTCAGAAAGTTGGCTGTGATGATACGAGGTGGTCTGGTTCACTGCTCCCCTTGGCAGCAGACTTTGGCATTGTCCATGTGATGCTAGTTTTCTAGCATGCAGAATAGAAGAGTTGTGTAGCCATGGATGCTTCCTTTCAAATATCAAGGAAGGCCTGAGAGGCCAGGCAAGGAGCCCCTGAGAGAACAATAGGTAAAACTGTGAAACTGTGAGGAAGCCAAAAGTATTGTGGAGTACCCAAGAAGTTGGAGATGCCAGAAACATGGAAAATCTGAGAAAAACTACAGGCTGTAAATGGATCCAACCCAAGAGAGAGGACGTGTGGATTTCAACCAACAAAACCATAGGGGTAGAGTCCCCCAGGCCCTTTGGAACTCACATCTCACCCACCATATGGCCCAGATGCCAGATATGGAGCTACAGGACTTAATATTTACCCTGTTGTGCTTTCATTTTGCTTTTGTTTGATTGTTTTCTATCATCACATTTCTCCTCTTTTGAATGGGAATTGTTACCCTGTGCATTGTGCTACGGGATTATATAACTTGTTTATTCATTTTTACAGAGATTCACATGTAAAACTAGGGAGAGATAATGTAAACTAGGGTAAAGGAAATGATGTAGGGGAAGTAATGAAAGTATATTATATATATGTACAAATCTGCCAAAATGAAAACCATAAATCTGCATAAATAATATGCACTAATAAAATATGGAAAAAGAGTTTGCCTTGAGTCTTAGAAAAGACTTTGACTCAGATTTTTTTTTTTTTTGTGGGTACCGGGGGTCAACCTCAGGACCTCACGCGCCAGCAGGCGCCCATGTCGCTGAACGATATCATCGGCCCTTTTTTTGTATGTGGGTTCCGGGAGTCGAACTCGGGCCCTTGCACTTGCCAGGCAGGCGCTTATGCCGCTGAGCCATCTCACTGGCCCCTTGACTCAGATTTTTAAAAAGTGCTGGAACTGTTACTTCAGGAAATGGATTACTGTGTTTTTGGTTGTACACAGGGAAGATATGTTAAGCAGAATTATGAATTTGTTATTGCCTTTATTTGGAGATTAATTGTAGTACTAGGAGATATTTTTGGGTGTCAGTTGGACAATGGTTGGAATTTAGTAGTAAAGGTTATTTGTGTCAAGTTAATTTGCCTGGGAGGCACCTGGAAGATTATTTAAGCCCACTTCTGCATGTGTCTGGGTGGGTCCTGGAGGCATGACCTTTGGTGTTCCATATACGGTCTCCCACCCTTTTCTGTCACTGTTCCCTGCTGTATATTTTTGCTTTTGTGTATGTGCAGGTATGTGTGAAGGCTAATATGTCCTACCTCAGCATCTTGGTGATACTGTTATAATTAAATTTTTATATCAGAAAAGTATTTTGAGTTTTGGCAATAATATAAGATAGTTTTATAAAATAATATAAATTACCAAAATTAACATGAAAATTAACTATAATAAACCATAACATACAGTTGTGAAACATACATCCTTTTTATCAGATAATGCTAAATGAAGAAAAAATTATTTTTGATTCACAATTCTTTCACAATTTCATCATGTGGCTTCTCCTCATCTTCTAGAACTCTATACAGTAAACAGAATTTTCTCATATTTTAAAATTCACACTTAGTTTTTTCACTAAGCTAGTTTAAAATGTCATTCTTTAAATAATATTTATAATTTGATGACTTCAGCTCCACATTTTCCTTTATGGTTTGGGATCATATATTTATCTTCCTAGTGATATCTCCATATGGATATATAAAGAATTGCACAATGCATATGTCTAAAGTGTAATATATTTGTATTAGTTACTTTCTTATTGCTAGGACAAAACACTGCATTACCCATAGGTTAAAGAAGACAGATTTAATTGGTTCCTGCTTTCAGATGGTTCTTTTAAAGATTGGTTGGTGCCAGGACAGAAATTGCCTGGTGAAAGATCATGGCAGAGGAAAACTGTTGACCCCCTCTACCCTCCAGCAACCAGGAAGCAGAGAAAGAAGAGAGGGAAAGAAGAGAGAGTAAGAGAGGAAACAGAGCAAGAATATTCCATTTGATATCATACCACCAGTGACCCATTTCTTCTGATCAGGCTCCACCTCCAAGTGGCACATAAATCTACATTATGGACATACAACTGGGTCAATCCACTGATGAATATTGTGTTCCTATAATCCAATCACCCTATCTCTGAACACATGAGATTTTTGGGGGTATTTTAGATCTATACTATTGTATTCTGACTCCCAAAAGGCTTATATCCATCTTATTATGCAAAATGCATTTAGTTCATCTCCAAGAGTAGCTAACTTCTTAACAATTCCAGCATTACTCAAATGTCCATGTCCAAAGTTCCTCTGAGACTCAAAGCAGACTCAGCTTGAGACTCTGTAAAACTAAAAAAGAAAGTTCAATATTTTCAACATTGGACACAAGGTAAACCTTCTCATTCCAAAAGAACAAAGGGGTAGAAAGGAATTGATGGAAATCAAACCTGAAGACAAGCAGGGCAAACATTAAATTCTGTAACTCTATGTCCAGCACATGGTGAGATGTGAGATACAAAGCACTTGGGCTGCTCCACCCCTATGGTCATGCTGGCTGCAACCCACATGGCATCTCTCCTGGACTGGCTCTGCTCATTGATTGTGGCTTTTCTCAGAAAAGGTTCTAATGTTCCTGACATTTCCAACATCCTGGGATCTCCACTCCACCTTTGGCTTCACAATTATGGCTTCATCATCACCCTCTCTTGTGCTCCTGGCAGGAACTGTAACCCTGTCCCACCCTAATTTTGCCTGGCCTGCTAGGATTTCTTCTGAAATTTGTGTGGAAACCTCCATGATATCATAACTCTTGCACTCTGCATGCGTAAAAAAGCAGCACAATATGGATGATGCAAAGATCTATCCAACTGAAGCCGTTGCCAGGCCTTTTTGGAACATGGCTCAGTGGCCTCTGAGTTTCAGGCCTGATCTTAAGGAAGTGCTTCCATATGTGGCCACTAATAAGGATGGCATCCTGGGGTTATCTTCTCAATGTAAAGTCTTTCAAAGGAGTTTACCCTTTTTCACCCTTGAGCCTATGATGGGGTTCTGGCCATTTCCCAGGGACTCTCAAGTCATCTTTCTTATTGGTGGGATGCACATTACTTGGCTTCTTTTCAATGGCATTAATCTCTTCAACAACCACACTCTGCTTCTTCTTGGCCCCAGCTTTGGAGGATTCTTCACATCTTTGGTCCTATATTTTACTTCTGATTCTCACTATAAGTCTAGCAAAAAGCAGCCAGCTGTACAATGCCACAGACTGCAATCTGGGCTTCATTTAAGTTTCTTTTACTAGATTAATTAGATTAATTTAATTTAGACTTACACAACATCTTAGGTTATGAGAAAAATGTAGATAAATTCTTTGCCAAATGAAAAATACATGGCCTTTAGGCCAGTTTCCAGTACAGACCTCCTTTCTACCTGAAACGTCATGAGCCTGGAATTTAAAGTCTGTAATCCTATCAGCATTCTGGTTTTCTGAGCTCCAATGAGTGTTGCCCATCAAGCACTGCTTATGACATTTTGCAACTTCTTTAGTCAGGCTTCCAAACTCTTCCCATAAATCAGTTCCAAAGGCTTCTGAACCACATAGGCAGGTATAGTCACAGGAATGACCTCCATATTGTGGTATGATTTTCTGTGTTATCGCTTTCCCATTGTCTTCCATAGCCTCACCTCTGAATCCATAAAACTTTTGAGGGACATTTTAGATCTAAACCATGAGAATATTTTCCTCATCCAACATCCTTCCCACTGGTTTTTAAAGGAATCATTCTTTTTCTTCCTTCATATCTTTTTCAAAAATGCTAATGAATATGTTAAGAATGCAGCATATATATCAGTGGTGCTACAGTAGGCTAAACTCATTCATTAATACCCTGTACAAGTTGGATTAACTGTGTCAAGAAAGATTAGGTGCTAAATAAGTACTGATTTCAATACTGGAATATTTTATTAGAGTATATATCATTAATTATTACTTATATCAGTAAAATAATTGAAAATGCCTAAACGTCTATGATGTGTGAAATTTCTAAAGTACAAAGCTTCTATATGTCACTAATGCAAGAGTTACAAAAATATCATGAGAAAACAGGCAAAAACCAATTTGAAAATATATTTTATAAAAATATTTCTTTCTGTGTACTGTTATATATTTTTCCATCTGAATAATAATTTAACTCTAAATTTAAAAAAAAAACTGTCAATCTTCTTTTCCATTTCTTAAAAAAGCTTATATTTTTAGAACACTTTAAATTTCACAACAAAATTGATACAAAGATGTAGAGAATTCCATGTACCCACATGTCCACACATATATTGTGTTGCCTTTACCAACGTCCTGCACTGCAATAGTACATTTGTTATAAATGGTGAACTTACAATGAATCAGCATTTTCATCCAAACTCCATAATTTTTATTAGGATTCACTCTTGGTGATGTACATTTTACAAGTTTGGGCAAAGTACAATGACATGCGTCTATCACTATCATCATACAGAATATTTTCATTTCTCTAGATAATCCTCTGTGGTCCAACTATCATCCCTCTCTCCATGCTAGCTCCTTAAAATCTTTCTACTGTATTCATAGTTTTGCCTTTTCCAGAATAGCATGCAGTTGAAATCATGCAGCATGTAACCTTTTCAGATTGGCTTTTTTCATTTTGTAATATACATTTAACCTCCTTCCATATCTCTTCACAGCTTGATAACTCATTTCTTTTTAGAACTGAATAAAATTTGTCAACTGGATGTAACACAGTTCAGTTATCTACACAACCATTGAAGGATATTTTTGTTGCTATGATTGCTAATTTTATATGTTAACCTAAATTGGGCAAGAACCACCTAGTAATGGGCAAATTCTGGGTATATCTGTGGATGATTGACATGTGGATCAGCAACTCAGTGAGGAAGACCCACGTTGATGTGGGTGGGACCAACCAACAGGTTTGTGGACCGGATAGCATAAAAGGGAAAGAAAAAGGAAGTGTTTCCCTCTCTTTTGGAAGAGTTCTTTTGCCATTGCCCTTGAAAATTGGTCTCCAGTTTCTGCAGCCTTTCAACACAGACTTTCACTGGTGTCTCCACAGTGAGCTTCCAAGCCCTTGACCCTCAACTGTCAATGGATTTTCCCATTCTCTAGTGTGCAGACAATCATCCTGGGTCCATCTATCTCTAATCCCACAGGTGGCCAATGTGTTTTATCTACCTCTGGTTCTATAAGTCTACCCAACCAAAGCCTTCATATAATTATACATATATTTTATACTGATTCTATTGCTCTAGAGAATGAATACAGTTGTTTTCATGTTGTGGCAAGTATGAATAAAGCTGGTGTACACATTCATGCATTTTTGTGTGTTTTTTTTGATGTGGACATAAGTTTTACTTATGCCCAACTTCTACTCAATTTTTTAAAATTAAAATAAAATTTTTACTGTAAAGGACATATTGCCTTTAATCCCCCTCAGAATACTCCACCTCACTTTGAACACACTTATCCTGTCATCTGTGCCCCTTTCTGAAGCAGTTCTGGAAATTCTTTATTGTGAGCTTTGAGCTCATGAATATATCCAGGGATATATTTATATGTCATGCCTTTATAAAATAATCACTTTTAAAATTTGACAGTGTGCAAGTAAAAAAAAGGTCTTTGAATGCAATGATTAATTGATTATAAAAATTTTGCTAAATAAAATATACGAATAACTAGATACCATTACCTTTTTTTATGTTCCCCTTGTCATATGTGATGTGAAACAAAAAATGTTATTAGATATTCAAGGACTTTGAAGAAAATACACAACTTCCTTCTTAAAATTTAATTAATATGTCCTTTAAGTGTCCAGGATATGGGTCACAATAAATCCAGATTTGAAAACCATGCTATAATAGAACTGACAGTGAAAAATGAAGACATGAAGTTAGGAGCAATGGGACATGAACATAAATAACTAAAATGAAATGTAGGAAGTGATAAATGTCCCTTGAAATATGATGTGCAAATAAAGTTCAAATCTATTAAGGGAAATGGAGATCCAGTCCATAAAAAAAAAAAAAAACCCTACGGAAATCTGAGGAAAGAAGTGACAATGGAACTGGGCCCTTTGGGTAAGGCAGAGTTAAACACGGGTGCATGGTGAAAATGGTGAAAATCCACCATGGTGAAAAAGTGATTAGGTGATTCAACTTTTCATGGTGAAAAGTGATTAGGTAATTCAACGAAGCCCAACATGAGTGGGTGCACAGGCTGGAAGAGATGAGATATTTGTATTTCGTATAGGTCTTGAGACAGCAGTCAGTGTATGAAGGGAAGTAGTAGATAACTCAGGAAGAAAGCTAGAGCAGACCAGCTTGGGTGAGCATTCAAATTTATATATCGTGTCACTATTTTCCATCAAATTATTTGGTCATTCTTTGCAAGTACAAGCTAATCCCTTAAAATTATCATGAGAAATAAACAAATTATTGCTTGAGTTAAAAGTAAAGTATTAATCTTAAAGGATTTATTTAGCACTAGATCAGTTGCTCATAAAACACCTTATAAGGAAAGGTATAGACAGGTAGTAAAATTAACAGATTATTAAGTATATTGATGGTTTCAACATGTAATTTTTCTCCATGTAATGAGAATGTCCATTTGAAATATACTTATAAGACATGAACTGCAAGTCATCATTAATTAGCCAAAAGAAGTTCTATTTAACACAGGAAAATTCTGAAAATATTTCTGCACCAAAAGGATACAAAATTTTCCAAAGCTGCTTTAGTTTTGTTTCAAAAGTATACTTTTAATGATCTGATTAATTTCTAGAAGTATTATTTTCAAGGAAAAGTTTTATTAACAAATTAGAAGGCATGACATTTTTCTTCAGATAGTATTTGCAGATTGAAGTATGCTACATCTGAACTTAGCATATTTTTATAGATATTTTATTTATTTCAGGCTTATGCTTACAGGAATAATAATATTAAATTTCTAAATACTTGAAACATGCCAAACAATTCACTACATATTTAATGAGTTAAATTGTCTATTTTAATCCATCATACATTTTAAATTTTGTTTTAACTCATTTTTCATGAGTCTTTTATGTTTCAGTGTTGTCAAATACTTTCTGTCCTTTTCCTATCCTCTTGCATGATTGAGAATGATAATCTAATCTAGGGAAATTATTGAAATCTCATCACCAGATACCCACTGGAAATTTAAATGAGCTAGAGATTCAAGCTTAAATAAAGATCGAAACAAAAAAATGCATATAGGGATTGTTTTATTATTTTCTCATCACTAGATCTGCTATAATCTTTTTCTACTTTTTATTCTTTGAAACTGAATTCAAATGATATTTTCTCCATACTGTGTATTTTTTCCATTCTCCTGCAATTTGAGATAGAATGAGGTTATACACATGAATTATGGCATTAGATAAACATCATTTGTATATAAGCCTTTACTTTGCAAACTGTAGCATATTTGAACACTTGAAGTTAGTATTCTTCCCTATTCTATAAGAATTTAAGGAGCTGAATATGTATATATATATATGAATTATCTGTTCTACCATAATATTTCCATGTTGTTTTCTGCAAATCCTTGGCTCTCCCAACTTTATCCTTTGCGTGTTTTGTAAACCCAGGCATCATGTTTTCCTCACACACACAACAGTGAAAATATCCTTGTGAAAGCCACCAAGGACCATGATGCTACTAACTCTGACATTATTTTTCAATTCTCATGTTATGGCAACTCTGAGACAACTGATCACTTCCTCCCCATGAGAGTATTTCACTGTCTTGTTTCTTGCTTGGAGTTTACTCCAAGCACTCTTGCTTTTCCAATCACTGGCCACTCATTTTTAGACCTGTCTGTGATTTCTCCTCCTCCCATTTACCTCTCAAGGATACAGAGTCTCAAGGTCCATGTTTATTCTAATTCCACAATAATCTTATATAGGTTATATGCATAAAGTATATTCACAACTTTGAATGCAAAAATCAAATGTACAATTGCCTACTTAACATATCTATCTGAATATGTCTCAAATTTAACAACTCTCCCTAATTCCTCCACCCAATCTGCTCTGGTACAGTCTTTCACACACTTCAGGTGACCACAACTCTATCCTAGCTGCATAGTCCAATAGTCATGTGTCTTCTCATCCTTTTCTCTTCCTCTCACATAGCATGGTAAATGCATCCCTTGACAAATATATTTATATATTCCCTCACTCTTCCACTATTTATCTCTTGTACAAGGCCAAAGAATAGCAGAAACCTTTTAAAAGAGCTCCTTGAGTCCACATTTTTTACTCTAGAGCATTTTCTTCACATATAAGCTAACATGATCATTAGTAAAATTATTTAGATTATATTCCCTTCTAAGACATTGAGAATGTTTCTCCATATCATTAACAAAAAGTATGCAATATTTACAAAGGCCTGAGACTTTCCAATATCTATTCTTTACTTCTTATATGTTCAACCTCTAATGAATTATCTTATATGTCCTTTTCCCCCACACTGGTTTTCTTGCTGAATTTTGACCTTTGTGCTAGATTGTTACATCTGAGCCATTGCACTTGCTTTCCTCTCTGTCCCTGATGCTTCCCTTCCTCATATCCTCATCTACAGGCTACCTCTCTCATTCACCTTAAGCCTTTGTTCAAACATGATTTTCTAAATAAGGAGGCCACTCATGGCTATTTTATTTTAAGCAGCAAAACTCCTTATCCTCCATTCCTGATTTAGTTTTCCCTTTATCACACATATTTTATTTTACTTATACTCCACTTACTGAATTCAAATTCAGTTACTATGAGGGCAGTGAATTTTGTGTATTATCACTCTTATGGAAATATCTCAATAGCATGTATGTGGCATAGGGTACACTTACAATCAATATTTGATTAACTGCAATGAATAGGACTGAATACCTTCTTTGCATGTTCTCTTAGTCTGTTGTCATCACAAAATACGATAGACCATTTAAACAACAAAAATTATTTTCTCATGGTTGCAGAGACTAGAAGTCCAAGATAAAATTTACATTCTATTCCGTGTCTTGTGAGAGCTGTGTTCTGGCTTGTAGATGTTCATTATACCCACACATGACCTGTTCTTGATTTGTGCATATGAGGATAGGATGCGGTGGGGAGAGTACCCTGGAGTATCTTACAAAGGCATTCGCTGTCATCACATATTGCTCCACCACTTAAGTTCCTATTTACTTAGTTCCTTAGGGTGGCCATTTCAAATACAGCCACACTGGGGAGTGAGTAGAGCTTCATTGTATGAACACTGAGGCGGAAAATGAACATTCAGCCCATAAAAGATATCAACCTTCCAACTGGGTTGTAAACTTGTAGATTCAGGAATCAGTGTTGTCTGTTTCGGTCTCTAGTAAGCAAACTACTGAAGTATTCAGTTTACCTAAAGATTAGGTGAAAAGTGTTGACAAAATCCACCTAAAAATCCATGCAACATTTAATATTTTATCAGAAAAAGAAAAAAATTTATTTACTGCTGTTGCATTAAAAATACATAACCATTCTTATTAAGTATGGAATTGTTGGGGAAAGATATTAAAATTATATAGTGCAAGGCAGTATTTATAGCTGTGTTATAATTAAATGAGTCTACATATTATTTCCAATATGATTAAAAATACACAGTAATAACAATTATTAATATGATTTGATATTAAACAAATTATTCTCCCAATTTAAGTTCCCTTCATTAATTTGTCTATATTCAATACTATTTTTTATACAAAATAAAAAAATTCTTTTTAGTTTTATGATAAAATCTGTTTTATTATTTTTCCTGTAACCACCCTGAGGTTACTATCCAGTTTGCTGCTTTATTATTTTATAAAAAAAATCCCACTGGGCTAGCCTTCTTAACTAATATGTGTTTAAATTAACAACAAACTAACAACAAACTAACATTTGTTTAAATATAAATAGAATTTCAAACA
Source organism: Erethizon dorsatum (assembly GCA_028451465.1). NCBI lineage: Eukaryota > Metazoa > Chordata > Mammalia > Rodentia > Erethizontidae > Erethizon > Erethizon dorsatum. The sequence continues at coordinate 29,810,487 of CM051834.1, forward strand.
ATGCCAGGCAATGTAGATTGTTTTGGTACGTTCAGGTACGATTTGGTACATTTATATTAATTAATACTTATAAAGCCTTAGTTAGTATTACCAATAAAATTAAATTTATGTGATAATGTATACCAAAATCATTTTTACAATTACTGGTTTATAAAATGATATAAAATGAGCCGGTGAGATAGCTCAGTGGTATAAGCACCTGCCTGGCAAGCGTGAGGTCCTGAGTTCAACTCCTGGAACCCACATAAAAGAAAAAAAGGGCCGGTGATATCGTTCAGTGGCACAAGCTCTTGCTGGCAAGCATGAGGTCCTGAGGTTGACTCCCAGTACCCACATTAAAAAAAAATAGATATAAAATGGTACCAAATGATATAAAGCTATAAAAACTGAGTAGAAAAATGTTCAGGTAGAGAATTGAAAAATGGTTTGATTCATTCAGATTCTATAGAAAATAACTCAAAGATAATAGATTTCAATTTTTATTCCTTTTTTTTTGTGGGTACCGGGGGGTCGACCTCAGGACCTTGCGCGCCAGCAGGCACCCGTGCCGCTGAGCGATATCACCGGCCCCTTTTTTATATGTGGGTCTGGGAGTCGAACTCGGGCCCTCGCGCTTGCCAGGCAGGCGCTTAAGCCGCTGAGCCATCTCACTGGCCCTCAATTTTTATTCTTATTGTGGGTGTTCTAACAGCAATAAATTCAAAATTAATTTTATACATATACCTTGTTTTGGAGTTATATCAATAAGTAAAAATTTAAGCTCCTTTGATAGAAATTCCAGGTACGTATATTTTCTCTTAATTTTGTCAGCAAATATATTTTCACGGTATACATCAGAAATAGATATTTCCCCCTGGGGTATACAGATTTAGTCACTTCTCTCCATATTTTTTTAAATAAAGCAAAAATATTCATCTAGGTAATGAATATTCAGACTCTTTGAGTTAACTAATATTTTGATCTTTTTTATTGCTTTTCAAGAATAAACTTTAAATAATTTATTAAACATTGGTACCAAATTTAAAATTTTCTTCTAGGAAGTATACTTTCGTATAGTTTAGCTCAATGAATTCTAAAAATAAAACTGTCAAGAGTTAGTAAATATAAATTGAGTTACTCCTAAACGATACTTTAGAACACAACAAGGTTTATAGTTCTTAAGAATGTATGAATTATTTCCTACAGACATCGGAGATCCACCGTACCCATGATATTATTAGTTACACCAGGAAATCTTGTCAACGTGCATACTGCTGAACCTGAAAATGCACTGAAATGTCACAGACAAAATCTCCATTGCAATATAGAATATACAGAGACCTGTAAAGATATTTTGGGTTGGATTAGCATTTCTACTTCCTTTAAAATTTTATCTTTTAAGAAATAATAGTCTCCAAGTCTATGGTTAGCTTTTTCCTAAGCCATATAACTGCTATTAGTAATATTCTTATATCAATAGTGAAAATTGTGTATAATTCAAAGAGTCAGTGTGCTAAAGTTGAAGGCAGGGCATTGAACTATGTAGGCATTGAATAAATTAAAGAAAAAGGCTCCATATATTTTATGACGTTTTAAACATTCATGGATTCTACATATTAACTAAAAACATTTCTATGATAAAATAAGGTGTTTAATTTGATGATAATGAAAGCTGAACTGAAATGTTAAACTGCAGAAATATTAAAATAAATGCTAAGAAACAAAATTTGCACATTTAGCAGAATTTCTAGTATGGTAATATATAAATTAATACACATGTAATTAAGTAGAAAATTAGAGCCATGCTTTAAGAACTAAAATTTTGGGCTGGTGAGATGGCTCAGCGGCTTAAGCACCTGCCCAGCAAGCGCGAGGGCCCGAGTTCGACTCCCGGAACCCACATACGAAAAAGGGGCCGGTGATATCGCTCAGCGGCAGGGGTGCCTGCTGGCGCACGAGGTCCTGAGGTCGACCCCCGGTACCCAAAAAAAAAAAAAAGAACTAGAATTTTAAAATAAATTATATAGCAAATAACCTAAGTAGCTAAATATTTTATTTTTTTAAATTTATTTTTTTTTTGTGGGTACCGGGGGTCGACCTCAGGACCTCGTGCGCCAGCAGGCGCCCGTGCAACTGAGCGATATCACCGGCCCTTTTTTCGTATGTGGGTTCCGGGAGTTGAACTCGGGCCCTCGCACTTTCCAGGCAGGCACTTATGCCACTGAGCCATCTCACAGGCCCGCTAAATTTTTTTAAAACCCTCTATTATTCTAAATTTTTAATAATTTTGAACAATAATAATTTTTGATATTTGCATAAGTTCTTGACAGTTGCATAAGTTCTTCAATAAATATGTGAAATAAAAGTTTTAAATCACTGACTTAATGGTTGACATGTTTTTACAAGAATAGTATCAACTTTATTTTATTAAAAAACTGATTTTATTTGAAAACATTATTCAAGTGCTATACAAATGAACTGAAAATTAAATCATTTAGACTTTTAAAAGTGTTAGAGATATCCCAGTTTTTTTTTAAATTTTGGGGTCTTAGAATTCACACTGGGTTCTAAAACAATTCCCTGGGAAGCTCAGCACCCCAATAAGATATTTTTGGAAAGAACAAAAGAATGCTAATACCTGTTGGTTGGCATTCCTTCTTGGCTGGCATCAGAATGTTGCTTTTCTCTTAGGATATATTGGTAAAATCTTTGGCAATTGCTTTCCTTAGGATGTATATATTATACAACCAGTGTCCTGACATGACAATACCTGCTTCTATCTCCCTCTCATCTTGCCTTATTAGTCTTGGTTCAAAGAAGAAACTATGAGTCTCAAAATTCCTCAGAAAGAAAACAGGCACCAAGCTCTAAGTAAGCACATCTCCTCAAAAATTGAAAGCATATGTCAATTCCTCAAGAATATTCTTACCATTATCCCTCCAGTTCTGAATCTGAGTTAGCCACAGCTTTTGAAACATCCAACCAGCAGTGATCATTGTCACTTCCATCCTTTGATAAACATCCTCAGTCTCTCTGAGTTTGAGCACCCTTCAATTTTTCCAATTTTTTTTAAACATTAAGAATCTTGTCTTCTGACTCCCAAACTCTGGATTTTCTGCTTCTATGGTTAGCTTGGTGGAAATGAATATTTAAACCCTGATTTGACTACTCTCCTCTGGGAGTCTAGGGTAACTATTGGGCAATGACTTGGAAGTTCCATAATTGTTTTACAATGTGGTCAGAATTGTCTATTGGGTGAGCAGAAGGGGAATGGGGAAGGGAGTGAGAAAGGTGAAAGGAAACTGAAGGAGGGAAAAGGAAATGAAAGGAAAAGAAAGGAAGGGAAGGGAAGGGAAGGAAAGGAAAGGAAAGGAAAGGAAAGGAAAGGAAAAATCCATTTTGCATACAGTGCTATGTCTCAGCTCTTCCATTTGTTTAGCTAGAACTTTCCATAATATGTGATAAGCAAGGGCTAGGGTTTGTGCAGAGTGAACAATACAAATATTATAAGCAAAGAAAGTATTTTTCTTATACATACATTTTTTTATTTTATAAAGCTGTAACCATAAATTGGAGTGTTAATATAAATATAAAATTAGGGGTCTTCTTTATGGTTATGCGACTAAACACTAGTCTTTCATGGTCATTGGTCATCATAATAGTGTAGAATAAATACAGCTCTAAAATTCTCAGAAATATACTTTTATGAAGTGATCTCACTTCACTTATTCTGTGATACATGTGGGGATATCTATTGATATACATATTTCAATAAAGAAAACAGTCTTAGCCTTCCATTTTTTTTTTACTTTAATCAAGCACAAACTTTAAGTGCATTCAGTGGAGAGTTAAAGCAAAAACTATTACATGATGTGCCAAAGTGATTTATTAAGAATTTAATATGGCAGAATAACCTATTGAAAATTAACTGTCCAAGTTTTCTTTTACCATAGCACAAAAAATGTATAAAATGTTATTCTCTTTCACCCTCCATTTGAATAAACGTAACTGATCTTTTGTCTTTCATTTCTGGAATTTCTTATTTCTTGGGTAAGGAGGCAAGAGAGAAAGTGGTTTTTGTTTTGTTTGATTTGGTTTGGCTTTTGTGTTTATTGTTTTGCTTTGTTTTTTCTTGTTTTGGGAGGGCAAGGAAGACTTGTCAGACAGAATAGACAAATAGTTACTAACTATTAAAAAGGAAAATCCCTAATGTCTCCTCTGTACATTCCTGTCTTTTGAATTTACTGAATTCACTTCGATGATAGGCACCTGAACCATCTTCTTGTTTTAAAACTTAAAGGACTATATTCTCTGAGAAATTGTTTGACTCTCAAATCTCCCTGGGACTCTAGTTAAGTTTGAAAAATTTTAAATGTGTAGATACTCACAAAACTTTACTCTGGCTAGCACACCCTGAATATTTCTAGATATATTGTTGAGGACTAGTTCTTTTAGAAGAAATTGAGAAAAAAATAGGTATGAGCTCTTTTCTTTATTATTACATTCTTTTGCTTTTATATAATTACAGAAAATATTCTGTACAGCCCAACATGGTAGTCACAAGCCATATGTCACTATTGAGAACATAAGTGTGCTTTGTGAAAATGGAGAGCTAAATTTTAACTTTATATATATATATATATATATTTACTTTTATTAGCAGATGTTTGCACAACATAATGATTACATTCATTGTGCATCCATTTTCCTACAAATGACTCAAATTTACCTTTTTGTGTGGCAGAGTAGTACTACTGTGTGAGACCGTGATGTTTAGTAAAGTAACATAGGCACATGAGCTTAAACCTCTCAAGGTTTCTCTTATATGAAAAATTCAATATAAATATTGAATTTGGAACATGTTCATAACACATTCCAATTCCCTCCATTTTCCCCCTCCCACCACCCCTCTTTAATTTTTCCAGCATCAGATTCATTTATTTATCTTATAATACCTTATAAAGTTAATTATCATATATATAGATAGAAAACCAGACTAATAGGCCAAAGAACACATAAAACATGAAAGATAATTGGACTAAGCTAAGTCCAGGTACACTTTAAATACTTTGGCTGCACTGGATTACAGTACCTTTTTTTTTTTTCTTTTTCTTTTCTTCCTATTATCTGTCTTTTATTTCATACTGTATGTAGACATTGAGTTTTTTATACAAAGGAAACCATGCAATAGTTATCCTTTAATTTTAATTAAACCTAGTTACTTAATGCAACTTATGAATATTATCTGGCTAGTGCCATTCTAAATGAAAAACAAGTTTTAATTTATGAAGCATTACTGTAAAAAATCTTATAGAAATAAAGGTAAACACATTTTCAAGGAAGTTAGAAAGAAGTGGAAAATTCTGCTTTGATTTATAAGCCTATAAGAACAAGTCAAAAATCAAAAGTTGACTGTTTAAGTCCAAAGCTAAATGTTAAAGTCATGCATTGATTACTTAGTCAATTACAAATAGCTACAAAATTCCCTGAAGCAAGGATGACAAAAGATGGTAATAGATTTCATAAACTGTAGATGATTAATGATTTTACAATATCAGTATATTTAGAGATGTTACAAAACACTATTAAGGAAATTATAACTTGTAATCTGAAAATTCACAAGACACAAGTTGATGAAAGGCAGAATTTTGAATTACTTAAAGCATATGAGGCAGCCTTTCTTCTACTTGAGTTGCCTATGTAAATGCTGCTTATTTTATAAGTTGAGTATAAAGAATGAATCATGAAAAAATAGTGTTTTTCCATTAATGCATAAATCTGAGGCTAATATTCAGGATTCAATACTGTACTTTTGTTGAAATTACAGTTTTAGTTCAACATCATAAATTTAGCACAACCTTATGGTAATAATAATGAAATAATGTATAGCTATTAAATTATTCCATTTACTTTATGAATTTTGAAAACATTGAAATGCATAGAATTTCTTAATCATGCTGACATGTCGATAGACAACTTAGAAAGTTTCTACGTATCTTCCAGAGTAGTGTCCTTTTAAAACATAGATATAGGGCTGGTGAGATGGCTCAGTGGCATACGTGCCTGCCTGGCAAGCGTGAGGGCCCGAGTTCAACTCCCAGAACCCACGTACGAAAAAGGGGCTGGTGATATCGCTCAGCAGCACGGGCACCTGCTGGTGCGCGAGGTCCTGTGGTGGACCCCTGGTACCCACAAAAAAAAAAAATAAATATATTTATAACTTATTTTTGCTTTAGTCCACATTTAAATAATTACCAATGAGATAGTTTCAAACTCTGAGTGTTTTATATTTAGAATGGACACAAACATCCAAATTTGAGCAGTTTGCAAACCCAGAACCCCCGGAGTGAAGGGGAGGCCAGTTCCCCTTGGGGAAGGATTCTGATGCAACAAAAATTTATACAGTTAACCTTTCTCCCATCCTTCTCCAAATGGACCTGATGCCTTTTGCCCGAGTGGACTTCCACAGCCAACTCTGTGGTCGGCCATCATAAGCCAATCTGTAAATTCTTATATATTTGTATACCTTGTATTATATCCGCTTCTCTAGTAAACACCGATTGATACATGTGCCAATGAGGCCCTAATGACAGCTTGAATTTAATTCCAGTTCAGTTCTCTGAGAATCTTGTGACTTGAAAGTGACAGTTTAAGAATGTAGATGTGAATACTCTCAGGGGTAGGAACAACAATATCAGATAGAGTGTGAGCAGTGGCTTTGTACATATTGAAGTCCACTAGCTCCTTAGCCAGCAAATTCACCTTTGTGGTATCTCTACTATTGCTTCCTCAATTTTTTCCTTTGCCACCTTGGGTTCTGTGACAGCATCTTCGTATTCTTCATGTCCTTTTCATGGCTGTAATTGAAATTTGAGAGCTTCTTTCTCCTTGGCCAGGTTAGACTGTCGGTGAAGAATCACAGGGATAGGTTATTTACAGCACACAATTTTATATCACCATTCACAGTCCACCATCTCACAAATCTTTGGCAGTCAAAATAAACAGGATTTGTGACTGATTGTGCCAGAGCACATTCTATTCCCATCCAAACATACCACATCTTGCTCCAATGTCTATATAAAATCAGACATGCTTGTCTTGACCCTTTCACAACCTTCCTAAAATTTCAATAATTTACATTTATCCCAACCTCCCTGTTACCACTTTCCTTTTATAAAGAAATTGACATAAAGTAGCTTATTATCATAGATTGTTTCCATGTGTAATATTTATAGTATAAAATTAAAGATACTTTAGGAGATTCAGATATATATTTTATACATATTTACACACAAAATATAGTATTAAATACTATAATTAATTAATTATTAGTTATGTAAAACATAAGCACAGATTTCTTTTTTGTATTCTATGATTCTCTAGTGTTTTACTACATAGGTATATGATAATGAAAAATATTTTGACAATGGGGTATTCTGGTCAGATTGTCACTTGTAATACAGATGCCATCATTTTGTCTTTTTTTTTTTTTTTGGTACATGTTTATTTTTTAAAAGAGAAGTGCCTGAAAAAGATTTGAAAATTTTATTACCATCCATAATTATATGATATTTTTAGTATGTTATTCACCATTTACTTCTTCCACATTTTTGCTGAAATAGTCAATATTGTTTCCTCTATCACTTTCCTCCATCCTTTTGCTTTTGAGAAACCAAAGTAAATAACTATTTTGTATATAAAATGTATTCCAAGTTAATTCAGAAACAAAATAAATATGCATATTAAAGATGAGTTTTTATATGACTCTAAATAATACTAGCTATGTTACATAATATAAAGATAACGTAAAATAAAATAGTTACGGCAATGGCATTGTGTGAATTTTAAAGCAATGGAAGAAATTCCAAAATAATGTCAAGAAAGACATTAAATAACGGGACACATTTGGGTTATTAAATGTTATTAAATGTATTAAATGTTATTTAAACATTTATCAGCATAAAATTTCCCAATTTATTTATTTATTTATTTATTTATTTATTTATTTATTTTGTGGGTACCGGGGGTCGAACTCAGGACCTTGTGCACCAGTAGGTGCCCATGCTGCTGAGCAATATCACTGGCCCTTTTTTGTATGTGGGTACCAGGAGTTGAACTGAGGACCTCGTGCCTGCCAGGCAGGCGCTTATGTCCCTGAGCTATCTCATAGGCCCAAATTTCACAATTTAGAAATGTGAGAAATTAAAAGACAAATATTTATGATCCAAGTCTTAAACTCTATATTATTAAAGTTTAAATGGCTTGGATAAATGAATAAGAAAATATTAATAGGATAATAAATAAAATACAGTGTAGACTGGCAAATCTTAAAGGGAGAAAATGCTGCTATTAGATGCGTATGTTAAAAATACATCTGAATATAAAATGACAAATTTAATTTTTGGCAACTTATTTTTGCTTTAATACAGTAATACAATCTTGTAGGAATGATACATACCACAGGGTTCAAAACATCTGTGTACATTTTTGTGGTTAAGTTTCTGTAGCTCTTTAAAAATTTAGACTCTACGATATAACAAAATCTAACTTTTTCTCTACCATGTATTCTCATTGCCCATTGTGGACTTTTTATGGTGTACTTCTCAGTGGCCTCCTTAAGAAGGACTTTTACTGAGATTTCAGTGTAACTTTACCATTTCAGCAAACAATTAATATTTCTTTCCCTGAACTGGTTACACATTTCATGTGAATGTTTGTCTTTCTTTGCTCTATGAAATTTAAGAGAGGAATTGAAGCTCCTTCATCAAAAGGGCAGAAAACTTTTTACAGTCAAGTCTTTGGTTAGTGGTTTCTGAGTGATCAGGTTGAGTCCATAATTGTGTTCATATGTCACCACAGACTGCTCTTGGGGGTCTGCCCTCAACTCCTTACTCCCTTACAGAATCTTAAATATCATTTCTAGTCCCTTAACTATTTAATCTTTTGATTAAACATCTTCAAGGCACAATTCTCAAGGCCAACAGGAGAAAAGGTAGATTAAAAATTAGGGTTTTTGAGTATAAATATCCAGAAAACTAATAATCAAACAGTAGACATTTCCCTGTTCCTTCCTAACACATTCTGGAAGAAGAGAAATGTGAGGAATGTAACTATCATAAGCACAGAGAGCCATATCTATGTAAATGTTACAAAGTTTAGCTACTATTTTTCAAAGTGTCAACCATATGGCAGTTGATTTTTCAGTACATGCTAAGAAAAGCTTACAGCACTATTACCCTTTGTCTAAAACCTACTGTAATGTTCTGGTTAATTTTTTTTAAATAGCAATCATGTTGCTTACATAGAGGCAATTCTTAAAAGTTAAATATATCTGTGAAGAGATACAGGTCTTCTAAGTATAATTTGGTTGACAGAGGTGAAAGATGATTCAATGTGACTTTAGGTAAATTTAACTATATTGTAGAATTATATTTAGAGCACTTGCACTTGCTGGGAAGAATAACTAACCCAATGACCAGGCAAACCTGACATTATGAAATCTGTAAGGTAATTTTGTTAGAAGCAGTTTCTATGTCAGTTACACAGTGCAAAACACAGGAGTTATGTTCTGACTGCAGTGGAAAGCAGGACACTGGGTGAGAGAATTAGGCTTTCCAAGACTGAGAGGCAATACAGGTCACCATTCATTCTGAGACATTCTGGGGCATCAGGTATCACAACTGTAACTCTAACTTTGAGCATGGATTACTGCCAGCTGTGTATTATTACAAGAGGCACTACAGGCAGTACCCAATATCCTCAGAGGCAAAGGAGTGTGGCCCCACAACATTCATGGAAAGATTTGACTATTACAGAAAAATGTGTCACGAGAAGCTGAGGAATACTTTAACTCTCACTGAACATTCTCTATGGAGTTAATCGACTTGGCCTGATTCATTTTGAAAGGTCTTTCGATTAGAGTCCCTGAAGCTGAAATTTTCTTAAAAAACAAACTAACAAACAAAAAACAAATAAAAAAAACAAGGCAATTCCCACTACCTGCTTTTCCCACCTCTCAGAAAAAGAAGATTCATGGTAGTTCACCAAAAATACACTTTGTAGTGAAGTTTTGTTGTTATTATTGTTGTTTTACACATCAGGCAAGTCTCCCTTTGAAAAGCAGACTAAGAATCCGCATTCCAATCCTGTCTCTGTCACCTCAGACCCCTGAATGACAATCCTAGGACTGACTGAAAAGAAGGCTGGAAGAAGGATATCAAAGGCGATGGAGTAAACTGATATACACGTAGTTTCTTACCCGGGGGGTTCTACCAGTTTTATTTTGAGCTTCTGTTTTATAGATTTTTTTTTCAGATATAGAATTCTGTTCTTCAAAATGCTCTCTTGCCATGCAGTTCTTCATGCATTTAGCTTCAACTAGTTAGGAAGTCAGGGTAAAGATGACCATAAATTTAAATAATTAAAAAAAAAAAAAAGAATCAAGGGTTAGTGTCTGGTTTAGTAGATTGTTTCAATTGAAAAGAGAAACTTATTTGGGAAGGACTGAGTTGTAGATTGTGTATGTTTCAGCTAAAATGAGCAATCAACAATGTATCATCTCATTAGCTATAACCATTCTCTTTCAAAGCAATCAGAGCCACCTTCTAGATTATAGCTGAATATTTGCTGAAAAAAGGAAATAATAAAATGTTCATACTTTTAAGTTGCATGAAGAAAAGAGATCTAAGGGTCTCTATTTTTATATATGTGAACACATGTATATACACACGATTCTACAGAATGTGTAAAGGATCCAAATGGGTCCTGTTATTTAAACAACATCTAGTTCTAGCTGAGTATGGAGGTGCATGCTTGTAACCACAACACTCTGGGAGGCTAAGGCACAAAGATTGAAAAGTTCTAATCCAGAACTGGCAATTTAGCAATATCCTAATGCAAAATAAAAATAAATAAATAAATAAAAGAGGACTGCAAAACCCAGAAGTTATGTTCAAGCTGCAGTAGAAAGCAAAACATTGGGTGGGAAAATTAGGCTTTCCAAGACTGAGACGGAGTACAGATCACCATTCATTCTGAGACATTCTGGGGCATCAGGTATTACAACTGTAACTCTATACTTGCTTAATATGAAAACCCTGCATTCAATGCCTACTAACACAAACAAAACAAAACAAAAATCTAGTTCAAACACCATCAAGGTAAAAAAAAAAAGAGAGAGAGAGAAAGAAAAAAACTCATGTTTATGACATCAAACTAAATTCCTTGCCCAATGTCTCCAGTACATAAAATGTGTATCTTTCTCAGAGCACAGACTACACACCACATTTTACCAGATCATTTACTCTATGTTGTGCAATTAGGACATAGTTCAACAGTTCGTAACAGCTTGGTTCATCATTGACATATTTCTTAATTCTCTACTGAGAACATTTATTTTCAATTATGATAACATCAACCAAATATAATAACATTATATTTGCTATTAATTATTGTACTTTGATTTAGCACAAAATCAAATCAAATGGTTTGACAAATTGGTATTATCAATAACTTAAATCTAATGATATTAAAATGCATTGTCTGACAAGGATTAAATTTAATGTTATTTTTGTCAAAATGAATTTTTCTTTCAACACCATTATGAATACTTTATTTAGACTCTTATTGCATTAAGATTTTTAAATTTGGTTGCATTATATGTCTCTAAACATAATAATGAAGTTTTTTTTAAACTATCTTAAATAGTTCAAATACCAAAAATTACTTGTTTGAAGCTATTCTCTTGAGAGCTCACAGTAAGATAATTTCAGTTTATTATATTTTTAATAATTGTTTAAAATTTCCAATTACTTATCAGCTCAAACTTTCCCCTTCTTGTTCAGTAAACTTTATTAAATAAAAGTTTCTTTGAAAGTTGACTGCTTCATTTAGACTTTCAAGTACAATGATTTAATGTTTTACATTATGCTTTGCATATGCAAATGAAAAATCATAAAAATATGGTAGTCTTATTATATCTTTCATTATAAATCTGGGTACACACTCAGCAACTCAAATCTGTAATTATTAATATTTAATTTAATGAATCTGAAGTTTCATTCATTTCCTCCGTCAAAAAAGATGACCGGTAAATTTAATTTATTATCTAACTATATATGTGTTTGTACAAAAATGTTGTTATGGTGTATGTCTAGATGTCCCCTCAAAGCCTCATGCAGTCATGGGGAGCAGGCTCTTCAGAGGTGGCTGAATCTAGAGTTTGTGATTGATTTATTTCCAGTGCTGGGACTGAGGGTGTGAGTGCTACACCTGCCCTAGGGTGAGTAGCCTGTATACAGTATAAGGGACAGAAAGAGGCTTGTTGCTTTTTCTGTCTTCCACTGCCATGACCTGTGGCCCTTCTGCCATGTGCCACATTGCCTTGGAGCCAGCCAATTATGGATTATGGACTGAAACCTTTACCAACTGTGAGCTAAATAAACCTTTCCTCCTTTAACTTTGGGTGTCAAATATTTTGTTTCAGCAATGAGAAAAGTAACGAAAACAAATGTGAATGTGTTTTGTATACTTGTGCTCCTGAGTAGACATATTTTCCTTATACTGTACTTCTGGCTAAGTACAATTGAGTAAAGTACTAGACATCATATATAAAACATGTCCTGGCATGTAGGGAGGTCCGCAGGCAGGACCTCAGAAACTGAGGATGACAGAGGGATGAGTTTTCTGTGTCACCTTTTCATCCCATATGTACAAAACCTGTAGCTCAAGAACACAGTATGCTGAAAAGAGTGCACTCACAGCCTTTTCAAAAGTCTGACTCAAATGCTTACATTTTCTAACAACCAAAAATTGGCAGAAACTTCTACATAGTAGGAAGAAAAACACCATATATGAGACCATGGCACCACCTCCATGCAACCAGCAACTGCAGTGTGAACTTTTGATTTCCACTGTCTCCATGCTATAGCAACCTTCACACTTCTTTCTTGTAGTGTTAGGGAAGATTGAATTAGGACCCAAGAAGTCCATTGCCTGCAAGTCATATCAAGGACCCCACAGGATATTAATAGATACCATATGGACTCACTAGTCTATATTTTTCCTTCCAAATGGTAGTGAGGAAGCTGTGCTCCTCCCTCTCTCCTGGAAAAGTATTAAAGGAGATCTCCTGGAGATAAGGCTTTATCATCAGTGATAATTGCGGGGCCATCTTGGTGTGAGTGGAGGCCATATGAGGAAGAGAAACATCTCCTGCTCCTACTAGACAGGGAGATATTAGTAGAGGCCTACAGGGGAGCCAGATCTACCATCTCATAGCTGAGTGGTGAACCTGCATGTATACCTCTATGGTTGTAACAGTATACTGCCCCAGCCATCCCCTCTCCACAGTGGTGACAAAACAAGTTGGCTAAAGCAGCTTGAAATAAGAGCTACATTTTTATGATACACAAAATTCCTCCATATCAATATGAAGCTATTCATCTTACTAAGAATCAAAAAAATTAAAAAAACATTAGGGACCAGCACTTTCATAACAGAATTAACTATCAAATATATTAAAGAAGCCAACATCAAAGTGTTTGAATAAGCAATCATAAAAATGCATGAAATAAACAAAAAAGGATACAGCAAAGAAACAGAAAGACACACCAAATAAGTTGAAGATAAACAAGAAATTAAATGACATTTATAGAATTGAAAAATAAAATAACTGAAGTAAGTAATTAAGTGAATAGTCTCAACAGTGGACTTGATGAGACAGAAGAAATAATCAGTGAACTTGAAGATACCACAGAAATTAGCTAATAATAGCAAAGAGAAAATAGACTTGGAGGTGAGAAGAAGATGGGTGGGTATGGAGAGAAAGGAGAGAGGGCAGGAGGGAAGAGAAAAGGATCAAGATGTGATAAGTGTATGTACCAATACCTCACAATGAATATATTCATTATGTATTGCAAACATATACTAATAAAACTTTGTCTAAATATAAAATACAAATTAAATCTGACAACCAAAAAAATAACTGCAAGAACTTGTGGGATTAAAATAATACAAAATCTTATATTCATGATATTAACGTTAAGAAAATAAACAAAAGAGAAGGTTGTGCTGTTAAAGACTCAAAGGAAAAATGTTTGAAAACTTTTCCAATTTGGCAATATACAGAAGCTCATGTTAAGCAAGCTGAGCAAAACCCAAACAGGAGAAATTTGACAATATCAACACCAAGTAATCTCATAGTCAAACTTTTGAAAACTTAGGACAAAGAAAAAATTTTTGAAAGTTATGAATGAGAAATAATACTTTATCTAAGAGGCAGAAAAAATTCTCATAGGCAGTAGCTTTCTTATCAGAAACTATAACATCCATAAAGAAAAGTCAACCCAGAATTCTATATCCATGGTAATATCCTTCAAGAATGAAGAGAAAATTGAGACATTTTCATATGGAAGAAACTAAAATAAACAGAAATTTATAAAATACAGTACAATATTCAAATACCTAACAAGCATATGAAACCTATTCAATTCCTGACTTGTCACTGGAGAACCCTAATTAATTCCTCTGTGGTATAAGACATTTTCACCAACCAGAATAGCTAAAACTAAATAGATCTATAATATTATTTACTTGCAAAGATATGGAGGAACTAAAACTCTCATTTACTTTTTTTTTTTGTGGGTACCGGGGGTCGACCTCAGGACCTTGTGCACCAGCAGGCACCCATGCTGCTGAGCGATATCACTGGCCCTTTTTTCATATGTGGGTTCTGGGAGTCTAACTTGGGCCCTCGCGCTTGCCGGGTAGGCACTTACACCGCTGAGCCATCTCACCGGCCCTCTCATTTACTTTTGATATTGAAAACCTATGCACACATCACCACTCAGAAAATCCCCTTTTAGTTTATACTTGAGAGTTGTTGCTTATAAGTGATAATATTCACAAGAGGTTTATTCATAGTTTCCAAACAGAGACAACCCAAAATGAATCCACAGGAAAATGGAGGAATGGTGGTTTATTCAAACAGGAATACTATATACCTATGAAAAGCATGAAATCCTGATATGCAGATTACACAGATAAATTTCATTACTACTATGATGTAGAACAAAATAAATTGGGCACAATTAAAAATCTCTTTACATAGATTTCAGGAACCAATAATCTAATTAATAATAATAGACATCAGAGTAATTAGGAAATCTGAGAGTGACAATTATCAGTAAATGAGCGAAACAATTGAAGTCTTGAAAGTTATTCTACATCTGAAGTTGGGTGTAATATGGTAAATTATCATTGAACTATACACTTCAAATTTTTTCCATAGGTGGATTTAATTACTACTTGCTTAGTTATGTTTTCTAACACTGAAAGTCTCTTAGTATTTTTCAAATTTCAGAGTTCATTGTAATCATCATCATGTCCTATTGCCCTCCTAAAATAAATACTGCCACCTAGATCTAGTTCTACAAGTAAGTATCATTGAACGACAGAAGGTAATTTATTCAGATTAATAATACTAAAGAAATCATAGTAATTTAGAGGCAAAAATACATGATTTATCAAAAATTCTTCATAACATATCACTTCAAATAGGAGATAATTTATGATTCAAAAATTGGAATTTCCCATCCACATTAAATAACAGGTAAAACAACAGGACTTTTGTTACATTAATTGTTTTTCCACTCAATAGTAATAGTGATGAACTATTTGAAAAGAAGGTGCTCACTTTTTCTATAAATATTTAAATTATTCGGATATGTTGAAACTTTGTGCTTTTTATAATTCAACATAATGAAAAGCTAAATATTACATTTAGGGAAATAGTATGCTTAAATAACATATGATATTGAAATCATGTATTTAGATATAACATTCTTTGCTGATCTCTTCATTAAGTTGCTGTCAGTAGATATTTTTACAGGGTATTGTTTATCTTGGTAATCTAAATCTCTCTCCCATGTCTTGTTATGTCCTACAAGCTGAAAATTAGCAATTTTGTATCTTTGGCTAGACCTCTCTTTTATCTTCCCTATCTCCTTTGCTGTCTGGATATTTAATAGATGCTTCCAGAATAAAAAGTCCTGCAATAAGTTCACCCTTCTCTCCTTTCAACATGTTTATCAGTTCTCAGAATTATATTGCAGGATCACAGTTGGCCTTGGCCTACTCACTCAGCTAACAATATCAGGGTATATTTGATGTCTTCAAAATTAAAATTGCCTATTTCTAAACTCTTTATGCTTTTTGTTATATGTATATATAGTTCCCTGAGTATAACATGTTATCATTTCTTGTCTTTTTCTTTATTCCAAATTTTAAGACATTTTAAAGAAACAGCTCAAATGTCTATAATCCATATCCTTTCTTCTCCTCTGGGCATATGTGTATCTGTTTCCATTTACCCAACTATATCACAGTTTTGTAGTTAAGTTGTCAATTTTTTCTATTAGTTGGAGCTGCATCTAGTCCCTTACATCAAGACTATCCCATACATGGAGATTTCTCATGGAACAAGATGGTATAAAAAGATGTTTACTACTATGTATTGCACACCGATATTAGTGACCCCTTTCTGAGAAAAGACCATGGACCTGAATTAAGAGTAAATAGCCCACATCTACAAAAATAGAAGTTTTTCTGTTTGAAAATCATGCTAGCTTGCTTTTCTCATTTTTATAAAAAAAGTGAGGAAACTCCTTTTTATTCTACATTAGATCTGACATTCATGACCAAAGGTCACAAGAAGTCCAAAATTTCTTCTCTGAAAAAATATTAAGGGTGTCAAAACACTTTTCCACACTGTTGGCAAGGTTGGCAAGGTTAACTCATTGGACTCACAGATATTTGGCTTTAGTGGTTGAAAACTTTCTGTTACATTCTCAAACTGAGCTGTGCATCCTTGTCTTCATCACAAGTGGGATAACTGAAAAAGGTAGAAACAGTGAGTTATTGCTCTACCTATTTGGCAGTATATATACTTAGTGGAAGAAACAAAAATGTTGTCTTTTGGTGTCTTGCACTTATTTTTAAAATTTCAATCTAAAGAAGGAAAGCATTGTCTAGGCAACAGAGTGACAAGTGCTCAGTGTGACTGATGGGAACTAACAAACAGTTTTTTTATCTTTAATTTTTAAATGAATGAATATATGCAGAAGAAAATAAAATGCTTATTTAAAAATATAGCCTTGTAAATGTTCATTTTGAAAGGGAGTAACCAATATTCAACTGTCTAAACCAAATGATTTCCTCAAAATATAATTTGAAAAACACAGATTTCAGCAGCTGCTTAATAGGAATTAAAAGAAAGACTTCAATAATCAAATGATACATTTCAGTCTCACATAGCTAAACAAAATATTTATTCTTATGAACTAATTAATTGGATGCAAAATTGTACCTCAGAAATGATTGGCATATGAAGATTTTCCATACTTACTGAATATGACACTTTTAAAATAGATTAGCTTAAGATAAAATATTTTATAAAATTATAAAAATATAAAAATTATAAAAATATAAAATTTTATAAAATTAATGGTACATGAGAATAGTTTGCAAAACACTTCTACAAGCTAACCATATTTATCTATTTCTTCTCAATATTTCGAACTCTTGATCAAAGTGTTCCATTTCGTTTTATTTTTCTTGTTTGTTTAGTGTTCTGACCTTATTAAGCACCTACTGAGCATGGCTTAGCAGGAAGTAGAAGCTATTTATTGTGGTGACAAAGTAAGTAACCTTAGGGCATAAGAAGAGATAAAATCATGCCATTCTAAAAAAAAAAGAATCAAAATTTTCTTCTGGTCCATTAGTTACTTTGTAGATCCACTTCATTATAATATAAATGACTACACAGAATGTCAGTCTGAAGTACATCTTGGCCCCAAAGCCATTTTGGGCAGGGATATAAGCTATTCAGGGATTTCATAAACCTCTGAATTGTCATAATCCACATACTAGCATTTAGGTACTTGAGTTTTAGTAAAAAATATCAAAAAATTCAAAAGAAGTTAAAAGTGACATAACACTTCACAATAGGTAATCATAAATGAATTCTTTCTCATCAAAACCATTGCTGCTCCTCCTGTTGAGTGATTATTATGTTGAATTATTAATTTACCTGTTATATCTTTAGTTAGCTTCCTTTCATGCTAAGAAAGTTCACCAGTAAATCTTAATGGATATTATCCTGAGATGATTTGTTTAAATATTCAGGTTGATATTCCATATGACTAATTTATTTTCATAGATTTAATAAGTGGCATTTTTGAGATTTAGTGCTGATAATAAATGAGATTGTTCTGGTATGAAACAATCTCCTCTATGTAGGTTAATTGTTTGAACTAAAGCATAGTAGCCCACGATGACCTTTTCCTCTAAACTTCTTGACTATAAATCAGGTTAAATCATTCTATGGTGTATATTATATACACCTTCAGAGAAACAGTAGGATCCTTAATCCATAACCACTCTTCTCATTTAACTAATTTCATATAGCTGATATGCAAATAATACAGTATAAAAAATTGGAACCGTGTTTTGGCCTTAAACTCCAATGCAGAATATATAGCTCCTGAGATTTGGACGGAATTACATTTGAGGTGAAATTTATTCCTTTGATAGTTATGGCCAATAGCCTTCACTAAAATAATTTTTAAAAAATCACTCAACGCTGTCTTTTTTATTCCTGTCTTTCTATGTATCTTTTAATGTTTTTTCTTTCTTCCTTAAAAAACTAATGTATTTCTTTAAATTTAACTATTTTATTCTTTCATTTTTTGGGAGAAGTTTTACTCCTTTGTTTCATTATGATTGTAGTAGATAATAACTTTATTCTTGTCTAAATATATTATTTATTTATTTATTTTTTGGAACCGGGAATCGAACTCAGGAACTCATGTTTGCCAGGCAGGCGCCATGCCACTGAGCTATATCCCTGACCCTATGTTACATTTTTAAAACTAATAAAATATAAATTTATGTGTGTAAATATATTTTAAAAGTAACAAGTATTTTATATAAATTTTAGGCCGGTGAGATGGCTCAGCGGCGTAAGCGCCTGCCTTGCAAGTGCGAGGGCCCGAGTTCGACTCCCGGAACCCACATACGAAAAAGGGGCCGGTGATATCGCTCAGTGGCACGGGTGCCTGTTGGCGCGCGAGGTCCTGAGGTCGTCCCCCTGGTACCCACAAAAAAAAAAAAATTTAATAACTTTTTTGAAAAATCATATTTTCTTATTTCTTTATTAATGCATATTTTTACAAAACAAGAAATTAACTTATGACAGGTTTAGTGTGACATCTCTAGTACACTTCATACATAAGAAATCCATTACCATTATTTTATGGATTAAGTAACTGGAACCTGAAAATAGTTAAATATGTTTTTTAATGATGAGTACTTTAGTAATGAAAAGATAAAATTATGTGAAAAGTAGTCTAATGTTAGTGGTACAGTTGAATGGTGACATATTTAAGGCAAATTTATGTTCCTCCACTTCCAGGAGTATGTCAAATCCTGTCATCACTAAAAAAAAAAAAAATTATTTCTTTTTGTTTGTTTAGGTTTTAAATCTCCTGTTGATTTGTTATTCAACTATAAATTCTGTATCTATACAGGAGTTTTAAAACAGTTCCATAACAGCTTATAAGTAGCTTTCTGGTCTGGACCAATCAGATTCCAAAAAAGCAATATCTATGAATTAAGATATCTTTTACTTTGGAATCAAATTTGTCTGGTATACTCATATATGGCAGATGGCTATGCAGAAAACTAGGACATTTCTTAGTCTTTGGGTTATGAGAGAATGTTTCTGTCAATAACCTGATTTCAGAAATAAAAGCTTTAATAAAATTTAATTTTAAGTTTTTTCTCTGGTACTTAAGCTATCAGTTTGCATAGGTTCCAAAGTTACAGAAGTGATCTTTGTTAAATCAGACAAACGATGTAGTTTTCTTTTTATGCTGTGCTCAATTTTCTGTCAATGTGTTCACAGTACTAAACTAGTGAAAATGAAATGCCTCTAGATCAAAGAAAACATGACTGAATTCCTGGTAAATGCTTGATGATGAACATTAGAAATGCATAGAAAGAACTGAGAGAGTAGAGCACATTATTTCTTGAAATTAAATTGTCTATAATAATAGACATCATTGTATAACAGTACTTTCAGTGGTTTTATATTAACAATTCTAACATATGTTCTTAAGCTTCATCCATATGCTATTCATATTTATTTCTCTGTCTTAGTCACTTTCTCATAGGTGGGACAAAATGCCTGACACCTATGATTTAAAGCAAATTTCATTTTGGTTCATGGATTCAGTCCATGGTCAGCTTACCTCAGGAATTGAACTCAGGACCTTGCGCTTGCCAGCAGGTGCTGGTGCCACTGACTGATATCACTGGCCCTTTTTTTCCTTTATGAGGGTACCAGGAGTCGAACTCAGGACCTTGCGCTTGCCAGGCAGGTGCTTATGCTGCTGAGCCATATCACCGGCCCTTGGCTTCTCTTTAATGCTAATCTTTTCGGTAACTATTCTGTCCTTCATCCAAACTTTGCAATTGTTTGCTTTCTGGCAAATCTGAAAACATTTCAAATTATACACTTTTTCCATGTGCTTCTGATTTTCACTATAAATGTGGCTAAAAGCACCCAGAAGTACCCATGCCACAACCTAAATATTGGACCACTTTGAAATTTTCTCCAACAAATTAATCTTACACCCTTAATCTTTGTCTCCTACAAAGTCTCCAAACATGGGCACAATGAAGACAAATGTTTTGCCAGGGTGTAACATGCATGGCCCCTAGTCAATCTGCCAATACAGTCCTTGTTGCCAGTGAAAAACTTCTTGTGCCTGACTTTTACTGTCTGTCTTCTATCATCATTCTGGCTTGTGCTCTAAGCAGAATATCTCATCAAGCTCAGCTTGCAAAGTTTTAGGGCTTCTTTAGCTGACATCTCTAAACCTTTCCAAAATTCCACAAACCAGTTCCAAAAGTTTCTAAGCAACATTATTAGGTAACTTTTTCTTTGGTAAATCAAATATGTGATAGCCACATCTTACAAGAAGAGAGGTTTATGTGGACTCACAGTTTAAATCCATGGCTAGCTGTCTCCACATAAGAAATACCGTGGTGAAAAGGCATGGTAGAAGAGAGCAGTTCAACCCATGGCAGCCAGGAAGCAGAGAGTAAAGGGAGGAGCCAGGGAGAGTGTCGTACCATTTTGTCATGCTCAGTGATCCACATTTTTTGACCAAACCCCACCTCCAGAAGCACCTCAGCTATGAATACATCAGTAGATTTATTCACCGATATATATAGTACCTCCCAGATTCAGTTATCTTCCAAAACACATCAGAACATTGGGGAACATTTTAGATTTAAACCGTAACATTCTGTTAACTATAGGATATATTATTTCTCAATGAACATAAAACTATTGGTTAGCTATAAAATTTGTGTCTATTTCCAAATCTCTTTATATCAAAGCACTAATTTTATTTTCCCATTCATGTTTCACAGAACGACCTATTAATTTCTAAATACTTTACATGAATCAAAGTTTGATAATTTCTTATTCTCTACCTATTCAGACAGCAATACTCAAAATGTACTTATCATTTTAGAGATTAATGTGGTGGACATAGTAAAGAGAAATTAAATATAGTAAAGACTTCCTTTTATGCTTTGAATTTGATTTTTCATGAGAAATATTATTCTATGATAGTCATTTAAATAAATTCATGAATTATATTTGTATAATTTTCAAAAATTTTAAATTTGTCTTTTTTACTGATTATTTCTTAGTGTCACAAAGACCAAAGAAATACACAGCAGATACATACTCTCATTTTACATATAGTTAGCAATTTTATACCAGATATTTAATTTGTCCTGCTTAGTATGTTTTTATTACATACTTATTCAAATTTCACTATATATATGAATTTATGTCTTCCTTATAAAATTCTATGAAGAAACATTATTATAACCTCCATTTTACATTTGATGAGGAAATTTAGGCATAAATAGGAAGTAATATCTCCATATCTTATAGTAAGAATACAGTCCAGGAAACCTACATATCAATTGTTACTTAAGTGTCCATTATAACCTTTATATAGTATTGTCCCTCACATGACAAATAAGGAAGCTAGAGTTTCACTGAAGGATAAATTTTCTCACATTTTTATATAAGCACTAAAAATAGAGCTGGGATGTAGCTCAGTGGTAGAGTCCTTGCCTTGCATGCACAAGGCCCTGGGTTCAATCCTTACCACCACACAAAAAAGAAATTACTCACTAAAAATAAATAGATTCTTGAACTCTTGTTTTCTGACTTTAATTGTGGAAATATTACAAAGCTAAATAAGCATGTAGTAGAGTTCTGAATAAAAATTTGCTCAGTATTTACTTAAATCCAGTGAAATTCTTTAATTTCTAAGTGGTATCATTCTTTTGACCAGGAAAATGTCAAGCAGATCATTGGTATCAAACAGCAAATTTTTGCAATGGTAAATGATACATTTAAGAATACATGATATGTATAAGTGAAACCAGAAATACTAAATCCTAGTTAAATAGATTGAATTGATTTATTTATCCAACAAATATTTACTGAGCTCCTGCCAATGTCAAACACTTGTCTGGAAAATTAATACTATATTCCAGTGAACAAAGCAGATTCTGACTATTATGTGATTTGTAGATAAACAACTGGAAAGAAACACACAAAGAACCAAATAAACACACAAAACAAATGCAAAGAAAGAAGAAAAAAAAGAAAACAAAGCCTAATAGATAGATAAATTTTAGAGGGGAGGAATTATTGAAAAGAAGAAAATGCAAACCATCATAAGGAATCTGAAATTCTAAGTGGCTAATGGTAATAAAATGGATAGATTGGGCCTGAAATTGAGGAAAAAAAAAAGCTGAAGAACTAAGAAAAGTAGTCCTAAGTTTTTCTGAAAGAACTTCACTCCAGGAAATGGAACTACTAATACAAAGATAAGATGAGGAATGATTGGTATATTCAAGGTATAGGAAATGGTCAGAACAAATTTTGCAACTTTCATATAATAAAAATGTTAAACATATTAAATATTTAAAGTGGTGATATCAGAGAATTAAACAACAACAACAACAACAAAAAAGGACTTTTTTGGTACTAGGTATAGGTTGCATGCCTATGAATTTGGCCCAGGAAGCAGAATAAATTAGTGAGAGGTGTAAATAGACATGAGAATGAGGTGGGGAGGTTGGATCTTTTGGTAAAATTGGGGCCAACTTAACTCTGAGTGAAATTGAAACTACTGAAAGGTTGTGGATAAAGAACAATATGTTTTGACTGCTGCTTTTTTGAGAATAAAAGGTAGGTCAGCAAAAATAGAAGAAAGGTTGCATTAATAACCAATAATCATTTGATTAGGATATTAATATTTTTAAAAATCTAGTATATTTGCCATGACTTAAATATGTCTACCTTACATGGGTAAGTATGAATGTATATGATATGGTATGAGTATGTATTAAAAAAATAAGTTCAAATTAAAAGCACTATTTGGTTTCATTTAAATTTATTCTAAGATAAGTTAATAAATTATAACATAAATTTAGTTTAAAAAACAAGGCCTGTACACCAATGAATGCATTATAGTCAGTGTACATTTTCAGATAATGGAATTTCCATCTATTATAGATTTGAGTTGTGTCATAGGATGTACATTTCAAAACCCTTAATGAAAGAAAGGATATGAGTTGCCATTGAAACCAATTACAAACCTCAGATAAACATGTGTGAGAAAGTTTTTGGAGATATCACTTGCAGGAAGGTGGAATCAGAAGTAAAAGGAAAGAAATCAGAAGAAAACAACTGGGTCCGACTGGCTCTGGACCTGAGAAACTCTTAAGTAATCCAACATATTCCCTGCCAGGTATTCCAGTTCAAACAGGGAAGAGTATCTAAAACTGATTAGGAGTTTCAGTTATATAGAAATGAATGATTGCAAGGAGACTAATAAAAGGGAAGAGGCAATAAAAGCCCTGTGAAATCTAAAACCTCAGAAGCAAAACTGACAACCAGGGTAATTTTCTCTGTTGTGGCTTGTCTCTGGATGTCCCTCCAGAGCCTCATGTCATGAGGGGCAGGCTTTTCAGAGGTGGCTGAATCAAGAGTTGGTGAGTGATTCATGGTCCAATGCTGGGATTAAGGATGTGAGTTCTATGCCTACCCTAGAGAGGGTACCTGCATACTATATAAGGGACAGAAAGAGGCTTGTCCTCCCCTTTTTGCTTTTGTTGCTTTTTCTGTCTTCTGCTGCCATGAACTGTTACCCCTCTCCCAGGTGCCACCCTGCATTGGAGCCAGCTAATTATGAATTATGGACTGAAACCTCACAAACTCTGAGCTAAATAAGCCTTTCCACTTTTAACTTTGGGTGTTGGGTATTTCATCTCAGCAACAAGAGAAGTAACTAAGACATCCTCCATTGAGAAGGAAGTCTCGGAAAAATTAATATAAGCGGAACAAAGACTCAGGCATGGAGAAAAAAATGTAGAGGAAAAATGTCTCACAAGGCATCTCAACATGTGTTTGATTATTGTACAAAAATAATAGAAAAAACAACTTAGAGTGGAAGAATTAGCAAAGAATGTGACCCATACTTGTCTTCAAAAACTCATTACTCTCGTGTTTTGACTAATTATACTTGAATTCCATAAAACACTATAAAAGAAGAATAATACTTACTGCTATTGGAAAATAGGATAACATATTTAAAATGTTCAAGAAAATTAAGACAATATTTCATATTTAGTCATATTGGCCTAAGATATCTCTTAGTGCTGCACAAAATCTCAGAAAGACTTTTTCCTATAAGTTTACCTTTAGGATTATGAAATGTGAAAATTCCTTACAGTTAATGATGAAGTTACTCATATATTTTAATATATGTTAGTTTTATGAAGTTCTCAGATTATTATTTTTTAATAAAATAAACATTGCTTCAAAGACAGATCTAATACATCATTTTCAACTAATTTGTTTTTTAAAAGTTTTATTAGTATGTGTCTGCAGTACATAATGCTTACAATTCCTGTGTGGAGTTGGTACACATAGATAATGTATCTTATTATCTTTTCCATCTCCTTTCCTTCCACTGCCTCAACCCTCCCTCACCTCCTGATCCCCTTTCCCATTTGAGAAGATAGATCTCCCTACCTTCTATTATCTATCATTTATTTTGCTTTTTACTTATAATTTGCATTTCTTCCATAAGAGAAACCACTTGATATTTAAGTTAACATTAACATTAATATTATGGTCTCAAGATGCAACCATTTTCTTACAAATGATTCAAGTTTTAACAAAAAAAATAGATGTGTCCTTAAAACATGTAAAAGAATAGATATTTCTACAGCAATTATTTAAGGCTCTGTGAACTACATTTTTTAAAAACCAGTATTCTGATAACCTGTTACAGTAGTAGATTACATAAATTATTACTATGATTTATATAAAAGAGAGGTGATGAACGTCAGGCTGTTGCAATTGCCTGGGAAGAGGACAATGATGGTCAAGTTCCTAAAACCACTGAGACATGGAGAAGGATCAAATTTAAATTTATTTTAAAGAAATAATTAACAGGTTTCAGTTATATAGAGAACACAAAAGATTAAAAAGAGAGGTGTCTTGTGAGATTCCAAGTTTTATAGACAAGCATCTAGACAGTCATCCGGAAAAACCTCATTGACAGAACTGGGTTAGCTGGAAAGCAAATGCACTTTGGAGGATGATGTGGAGGAGTTAAATTTTGCATATACTGAGTCTGAGGAAACAAGCCTGTAAATGGCACATTCTTTTACATATGAAAGTTGTAAATCAGTAGTTAGAACTACAGATCTATAAATTTGCAGGTATTGTTAAATAAATAAAGGACTAATGATGAGCTTAAAGAGGAAGAAAATACAGCAGATTTCTAAGATTAAGTATCTTCCGGTAACAGTCTTTTTATATCTGGTAACAGTCTTTTTCTAGGAGTGAGGATTTTCTGAAAGGTGAGTTGATGTTAGAGGATATGGACTCAATGTATCTTTCTTTCAGATTGTTAAGTGTCTAAGTAAGTCATTCTTAACAAATGAAATTTTCATGAAGGTTGCTGCAGGCACTTTATATGAGGACCTAGTTCTCAATTATTTTTTATCCACACAGTTAAAACAAAATTATCATGACCTAGAATGTAGGTGTGTGTGTATGTTTGGGAGGAACAAAATTCATCCAAGTGTGTAAAGTAATTTATCATTGTACACAGAACTAAAATAACAGCTATATTCTTCTTTTGCACACTTGTTTCTATTTTATAAGAAAAAATAAGAAAACAGCCAAGCTATGTCAACCCTATGTCAAAACAAATTGATAAATTTGGTATGAAAACAGTAAAGTTGAATACTTATTTTAAATAAACTTAGTATTTTCTTTCATTCTTAGAGAGATTTCTGAGTCAAAATACATAGTTAATAGCATGAGGCTGTTAATTTGTATGTAGATGTCAAACATTGCATTATGGAAATACTGTGGTGGGTGGGTTCTATGCTTAAGTTTTTTGATTATTTGAAATAGTCAGACAGTCATATTATATGACAACCTATTTTCTCAATCCATAAACAACTAACTTTTAGTTATGACATCATCAGTTAAAATGTTAAAATGTTTCTATCTTGAAAAACTATAGATCATATTGCTTGAAGGACTAACCAGGAAAAATTGCATAACACTGAAAATAAAAGTAGTCCATGTAGTCTTCTAGTTGCACAGATAACTATGTAGTCTCTAAAATCTCCCCTTCTTTGGGAAAGTGAAAGATAACTTTAATTATTGAATTCTGTCATGATTATTTGTAAATGATATTGTGTCAAGTCAACTTGTTGTGACAAGGTACTAGAAATAAGCTATGCATATTGATGATATTTAATCTATTTTCAGATACCACCTGTTCACTTTATCATTTGCTACATGAAAAATAAGTCAAGATATCAAAAGGACATAAGGTAGCATTTAGTTTAATAATTGACACTTAGAGAAAAATGAATTATTAACTACCTTCCAAATAATGTGATATAACCTGGCTAGTTTATCTGTCTGTGTGCCTATCTATTTGTTGACTTACTGATCATCGATATATGCATCTACTATTTTTCAAAATTTTAAAATGTTCTGAAAATACACATGCAAAGTGCTTTACTTTTTTTTCTTAAAATTATTATTTTTAGTAAGATTGTATTTTATTTTGAAATAAAAAGCCTCAAATATTACTTAATATTTGCCAGAAGTAAAATATTGCTACCATAGCCCCACATAACATGCTTTACATAAGAATGCATACAGATTTATAATTTTCATTATGGATCTATTGCCTCCAATGAATTTCATTGCCCATGAACTAGGGTTTATACATCAAGAAAACAAGATTTTGGAGAGGGTAGAGGGCGATGAGCAGTATTTTACTGGTTTAAGCAGGGGATGGATTGAGGAGCAGTTGGGACCTGGAACCTTTTATGGATAGAAATTTCTCGAAATACACATAGTTTTGTTATGGTTTGCGTTTAGATGTCCCACCAAGGCCTCATGCAGTCATAGGTGGGGCTTTTTCAGAGGTGGCTGAATCTAGTGTGTGTGAGATTGATTCCTGATGCAATGCTAGGATTAAGTGTGCTAGGATTAAGGGTGGGTGATTACTAGTCAGTCAGTCCACTGATTGGTATGGTACCACCCTAATCCTGGTAGCCTGGGTACCATACAAGGGACAGAAAGAGGCGTTTCTTGCCCTCTTGCTTGCTTTGCTACCTTCTGCCACCGTGAACTGTTCTCTTCTACCAAGCTACCCTCCCTTGGATCCAGCCAATTATGGACTGAACCTTCTGTAAACTGTGAGCTAAACAAATCTTTCCCCCTTTAACTTTGGATGTTGAGCACTTTGTCTGAGCCACAAGAGAAAAGTAACTAAGACAGTTTTCTAAACAATCCTACAGTTATTTTTTCATTTACTCTCTTTTTGTTTTTTCTCATTGACCAGAATGAATGCACATTTTCGTTTTTCAGAATGTCAAAATAAAATGGTTTCAGAGGCCTATAGTTAACATAAAACTATTTTTATTAATTATGAGATATACAGAGATAATGTATAGAATTTTTGATTTCAAGATTCAGTTAACGTTATATATAAAAATATAATGTTAAGATTTTAAGGTCTGAATAGAAATAAGTCTTCATTTCTAAATAAAACGAGCAAATTTTAAACAGTAAATTTGTAAAGTTAAGAAAATACAAGAAAAATAGTATAACGAAGGAATAGCAAAATTAATATATGAATTATTCTTCATTGTTACCTGTATTAAAACTTCTATTTACCATTTTGTTAGGTTTTTCTTGTATTTTGAAGGAAGCTCTTTTGAACTAGAAATTTTTATTGTTATATACCAAGGGAAGTGGAAATATAACTTGAGTTATTTTCCCTTTTTTGATCATGATAGTTTAAATAATACTGGGCCAGCACTCCTAAGGTTAAAGTTTATAATTTTCTTATTATAGATATTAGTAGTTAACATTGGAAGAACTTGTAAACTCCATGGTCATTCATGGCACCACATGAAACCTGAAGTACCTAGTGAAAAAACCTGGTGAAACTTATGTAGACTGTAAATTTATTAACATTCACATGAATTCTGATATTATGTAAAGCCACATGATAATTTATGTTATTGGTATAGTATGCTCACAACACTTGTAGAATGAGAAATTTTGGAGGACTAGAGTTTCAGGAGAGAATTCATTAAATTCACAAGGTTTTCCTATGGGAACTTGACTAGATTCTCATAAATATGATACAAGAAAGACCCCTTGTTACTTCAGGCACAGGGAGAGGTAATCTATGAAATAAATCCAGAGTGGTTTCCACAGTAAGGCCTATATAGGAAAAAAAGGTTTGCCAGAGCCTTCGGGCTAGTGTCTGGGGGATGACAATTCCCCTTATTCCAACCCCTCAACCTTGGAGGTCCTTGATCTGTACCAAGCCACCAGTCCATTGATCGCACCAAAGGGGATAAAACATAATCAACAGCTGTGAGAACTTTAAGAAATGGACTGTACTGTGTCCAATAAGTGATAGGACTGAAGATATGATTGGGAAAGTCAAAGTTCAGACACAGGAAATGGAAAAGATGGAGCCTTTATCAGAAGATTCTGGAAAGAACTCTTACACCTCCTTACCATCACCACAGCAGGGCTCCAGTAGAAAAACAGTGAATTATCAATATAGAAACAGAAAGCCATGCACTCTCAGATGAAGACTACTGGAGGAAGGCCAAGGATAAGAGGAGAGACATAAATAAGGAAAACAAAGTAATTTGGAACTTTGACACTGAGTATAACAAATCTAACATATTAATATAAATTACTACATAAAAAATCTTTTCATCTCAGTTCCCTTTAATCTATACATGTCTACTTTTAAACAAAAAAATTAAATGGTATATTAAACATAAGGATAAGGAAGACCATCAATCTGAAGTTATAAAGCAATTATTGGAATCACAACCAAATATAACATAGATTTTGGAAACATTACCTACAGAATTTGAAATAACTACAATTGTTAAGAATTTGAATAGAAAAAATAAAGGACATGTAAGAAGAGATAAGAAAAAGTAAGCAGAGAGGAAAAATAAAAGGAGAATAAAAATATGATACTAGAAATAAAAAGTAATCTATCAAAATAAGAAATGGCTATAATGTTCTTCTTCATAAACTTAGCAAGGCAGAGTAAAGAGTCAGTACACCGGTAAGCAAGTCAGAGGAAACTATTCAAACTGAAGTATAGAGAAAAAGCACAATTAAAAAAATAAAATATCAAAGAATTTTCAGTTTCACACTGTGTAACATACATATTTGCATTACCAGAAAGAGAAGAGAGAAAACAGTAGAAAAAAAATTTGGAGAAATAATGGTCAAGATCATTCCAAAATTAATGATTCATTATACCACAGATTTAGGAAACTCAGAGAGTACTGAGTAGAGTAAAGTCCCCCCAAAAAAACCCCATGTCTTGGCATATCATATTCAATTTGGAGAAAAGCAAAGATAAATACAAAATCCTGAACAAAGCCAGAGGTAGAAGAAATCTTGTGTACAAAGAGTGAAAGATAAAAATTTTAGTTACTTTGTCAAAAATCAGACAAGTAAGAAAAAGGGGAAATACAAGAAGCATAGAAAGCCCCCAAAAAAAAGGAATGACCTATAAGACTTAAAGCAAATGAGAATAAATATAAATGATGGAAGGGTCTGGGAAAAATATGGAATTTTCTTGTTTTTTGTCTTTTGAAGCTTAAAATGATATCCAAGAGTTTAAAACTAAATCAAAATAATGAGTACAGCCATATTTCCTATTTGTACTATTCTGATTAGGTAATGAGGAACATACAAATCTATTTGCATTCAGTTTCCTATTAAGGAATAGGAAAACTTGTGCCCGCTAAATAGTAATTAATGCCCTGTAAAGTCACAGTGGAAGTGAGAAGAACATTTGATAGAATCATGACAAAGCAGAAAAGAAATTTACATTGGGAGTTTTCTAATAACTGACTTTATCTTTTCCTTAGACTTAACTCTATAAACATCAGAACAACCTTTCATTTTACCCCAAATGAAAGGCATAATTCCTTTAAATTCAGATACTTTTCTCCTGAACAAGGGAGGGAGGAGAAAAATGCAGTGTTAGTGAAGGATATGGTACTATTTCTTTGACTACTAGGTGACTCAGAATAATAGGGAACATTACTAAAGATTAAAATTTCTTAGTTGAGCAAACAGTGTTAATATGTTCATGTTCACCAAGGGATAAGAGATTAATTTACCTAGTCCATAAATATATAGTAAAGCTAATTAAAGTGAAATATAACTTGTATCACCATATTTATTTGGGATAACTCTTTCTGTAAATAGTCAAAAATCCAAAGAATAAGATTTTTCAGACAAAAATAAGACATAAGAGTGAATATTCTAAAAGTTTTGCATGAGAGAAACTTTCATAAGTGACAATTTGTATTTTCAGCTCATTTTGTAACTGTTTATATAATCATGAAACCTGTTGGTGTGAGCCAAAGGAACAGTTTATTCATGCAATATAAATTACCTCTGATCTCCTCCATGCTTCTTTCTCCACTATTCCTATTAGAGATAATTGATGTAATTCATGTATTACCAGGAATCCTACGAGCCTACAAACTACACTGCAATTATCACCTCAATTTTCAAAAAAAAAAATCAGCTTTGTCACATCTGACAGCCTCCTATAATTCTGTATTTTGTTCCAACTACTGTATAAGTTGATTGTTTTTATCATGATCTCTAAAGAAGAGAACACAATTAAAGGGATGGGATAAACCATTGATTACCAGTATTTTTCTCATGTTAATTTTTTTACATACATAATCAGGAAGTGTATTATGTATATTAGAGATACTGCCATTAGAGGTGGTGCATGATTGTAATCCCAGCACTCAGGAGGCTGAGGCAGGAGGATCGGGATGAGTTTGAGGCCACCCTGGGCTACATAAGTGAGTTCAAGGTCAGCCTGCACTACGTAGTGAGACCCTATATCAAAACAAACAAACAAGGAATATTAGAGATGTTAAATATCTGAGCAGATATCAGAAATGCTCCTTATAAAGAAAACTTTTTGCTCTTTGTTTATAAAACATAGTTACTTTATGCATTATGTTAATTATATAGATATTTTTTAATTGTTATGAATATATTTTTTCCTAAGAAATCTCTGTATTGTTTTGCCAACTTTAGTGGAAAAGCAGCCATTTTTATTGAATCTTATATTTCCAGCATTTAGCACAATGTCTGGCACTATGCCTTGTGGATAAAGTAATGGAAGGAGGGACAAGAGACTTAGGAAGGAGGAAAGGAAATTGGTTGACTAGAAGGTTAGGCCTTCTGAGGACAGCTAAACTATATCTTATTTTTATGGTAGTATTTTGCAGGGAAATAGCATAAATATTCCCAGGAATACTTAGTAAGTAGGCTCCTTCAATTCGGGGTAAAAACAGCCAAGTGATCTTGAGGCTTCGTCTTAGTAAGTGGAAGAAAAACTCCTTTGTTTTCATGTTTAATATTGATTTAGAGACAGCATGTATGACATGAATGATCCAGAAAATGCAAAAATTCTAGAGGAAGAGGGGCTCACACTTCTTTCTTTTGCAGAATGTTCTTGGCTGTTTTCAGGAGGATGTAACATATACAGTTTGCATTTGAGAAGCACCTCACCTGCACCTGTTCCCAGATACTTAGCACTGTGTGATAAGCTTTGATGTCCTTGTTTCAGCATGAGTAAAACTTAATAAATCTACATTCACTTTCAAATCATCATTAGATTGTTAAACATTATGAAGTGCTCTCTAACCTGTTTGGGGTGAAAGGATGTCTCTTTCAAATGTGTTTTTTTACTTACTTGAAGTCAATTAACTAAAATTTCATTCATTATTTTCATTTATATTTCATCTTTTACAGAGCGCTCATTGAGCTCTTTTTTCTCTTTATCATCTAGGGCTTTTTTTCTTCATTTTGATTTTAATTACTTGCTCTTTCTTTTTTGGTTTAAGAGTTGATCAATTAGTTCAATTATGTATTTTCAAAATTTGTTTTTTTCTGTTAAATATAAATCTGCATTATTTTTAGAGTACCATTATTATAAATATTTTGTCACTTGAGCAGTAAACAGTTCATAATTTTCATAATAATATTTAATTTTTTTTATTTCTGAGTCAAAGTCTTGATATGAATTCCAGGCTGACTTTGAACTTGCTATGTAGGCTGGGATAGCCCTGGACTTGTTGTCCCTTTGCCTAACCCTCCCAAATGCTGGAATTATATGCATGTGTCACCACACCTGGCATGATTTCTTTAATAACCTATATAATATTAAGAAAGTTTGAAAATATTTATAAACAAAGACATTTAAATTGTTTTACCCACTTAAGTTGAAATTCTCTTATGATCAGAATGTATGGTTTTCGTAATACAATGGTGCTGGTCTGTGGCCTTTTGGGAAAGGGACTCCACAGCCGAAGGTGATGGGGGGGTGAGCAAGCTAAGTTTCATCTGTATTTTCAGCCAATCCTATTGTTTGCAGTACCATCTGAGCTCTGCCTCTTGAGAGAGCAGCCATGACATTAGATTCTCATAAGAGCACAAACCTTACTGTGAACTGTGCATGAAAGGGATCTAGGTTTCAGCTCTTTATGGGAATTGAATGCCTCATGACCAGAGGTGGAGCTGAGGGGGTAATGCTCATGCGGGGGAGCAACTGTACATGCAGATTAACATTAGCAGTAAGGTTTGATTGCACATAGACCACAATAAATCAATTGCTTGCAGACTCATATCAGAACCCTACAAGTGAGTGGCAAGGAAAAATTAAGAGGCATCTGGGGCTGACTTCACAAAGGCAAGAGAGCTGCATCTGATGGTTGGCCTTAAATCAGAATCTGACACTTATTTTAGTCTGAATTTGGCCCACCCATTGTTTTATTTACCGCATCTATCTTCAACTCTTTCGTATACTGTGCACTTGCCTCAGTCACAGTTTTGGTAAGCCCACAAGCTACACCTAGTAAAAATGAGTAAAAAGCAAATTTCACAGGAGAGCTTCTTTGAAAAGGGGGAATGACCCAGTGATAAGAAAGGAAAGTACTGAGGCTGAAAACAGAAAAGAAAGCTGAATTGAATTTTACTTTATTTTATTTTATTTTTTATATGCGGGTACTGGGAGTCAAACTCAGGAACTCACGCTTGCCAGGCAGCCACTTATGCCACTGAGCTATATATAACACTGGCCCAGAAAGCTGAATTTTAAAAACCACCAAGAGTCCTACATAAATTGCAGATTCATTCCAAGAAATGATTCACGTTCTTCAGGCTGTTTTGTATAATATATGGGGACTGGCTGGCCAATGAAACCATGACACTTTTGAAACTGCTTCACCACATGGAGACTAAGCACCCTGCATTAAAAGACAACACTTTGGAGTTTTTCAGAGGGAAAAAAAACAAACACAAAGAACGAAAGCAATTATTGAAGGCCACTACCTCATCAAATGTGTCTGCACCGAGGACATCAGGCTCACTTGCTAATCACATTGCTAAAGCTAAGAAACCCTTTATTACTGGTAAAGAGCTGATCCTGCCTACTGCTAAGGATACTTGTTGTAAACTTTTAGGAGAGGATGCAGTACAAAAAGTGGCACACCTTCTTATTTTGTCTAGCACCATGACTAGATAATTTGATAAGATAGCTTATGATATCGAGGCAAATGTGTTAGAGAGGATTAATGAGTTCCTGTGGTTTTTGTGCAATCAGGTTAACAAGCCTGCTGTTTAGAAGAAGACAACAATGTTTGTTTTTGTGAAATATATTTTCAGGAAAATATGCAGCAGGTTATATTATGTGCATTTTTGTGGACAACCAAAAGCACAGCTGTGCAACCATTCAAAACTGTGAAAGATTATGTATCAGGAACATTGAA
The DNA here is from genome assembly GCA_028451465.1 of Erethizon dorsatum. Lineage (NCBI taxonomy): Eukaryota > Metazoa > Chordata > Mammalia > Rodentia > Erethizontidae > Erethizon > Erethizon dorsatum. The sequence continues at coordinate 29,845,026 of CM051834.1, forward strand.
TCTGTCATTTTCCGTCAGTATTTTTGTGAATGGAACAGCTGCCATGACTGATCCGCTTCATGGTTTTACTACTTGAGTCAAAGAGGCCACTTCTAAATGTGAGTCTGCATACAATGTCGTGCGCAACACCACGCTGTCTCACTGAAAAAAAAGTCACCCAAACATAACTATGGTTTTTAGAAAAAAAGCATAACTAAAAATTATCCACCACATTAAAATACAGGCCCTTGACTCACATCTCTTCATGCAGCTCTGTGAGGAGATGGAGAAAGAACACACAAATCTTCTCTAATACTCAGAAGTGAGATGGCTTTGTAAAGGTAGATTGGTGATCAGAGTTTTTGAGTTAAATGAACCACTCCAGAAATTTCCCTTTGAAGGATAGTCATAAGGGGCAGCACATCTTAGTCACAAATAATGGGTCACAAAACTTGTTTATTTGTGTGACATACTCAGTCTGCTCAATGAACTCAATCTATCATTTCTGGGAAGAATAACAGTTGTGATCATGTCAGTAGATAAAGTGGTTGCATTTAAAGCTAAACTGGAATTATAGAGGCAACGAGTGAACATTTCTGACATGTTTTCAACATGAACAAAGATTTTGAAAGTGACTGAGCCAGGACTTTCTTTTTCCCAGGTGGTTCATGATTACCCATTTCCACTTTTAAAATAGTTTGAGCATTATTTCAAACACTAGAGAACCCTGGGCTGGACAGGAATGGATCTATGACCCATTAGTGAATAAAACAGATAAATTGACTTTTTTAGTGTTATCTCAACTACTCGAGATTACAAACAATGGTGACCATAAAAATGTTTGACACAAAATCTCCATATGTTATGGATTAAAGTCAGTTGGAAATATACAAAGATTGTTACAAAAGCACTGAAAATCCTTCTTCCTTTTCCAACATCCTATCTTTTTGAAGCAGAATTTTCTGCAGTGACAGCAACCAAAGTGAGATATGGGGAAGCCTAGTAATAAGCAACATACATTTGCTGTGACTGCCAACAATCCCAGGAGTTGTATAATTATTTCATTGTATATTACAATGTAACAATGGAAATAAAGTACATAATAAATATACTGTGCATGGATGGTTCTGAAATCATTCTTCCACCACTCACTATCAATGGAAAAACTGTCTTCCATGAAATTTGGCCCTGGTGCCAAACAGGTGAGAACGCTGATACAATATGCACTCTGAGGTATCCATAAACATTTTTTTATTAGTTAGCACAAATGCTCCAGATGTTTGTGAAAATACTGCGTTTTCTGTACTTCCGGGTGCAGTTTTTTTTTTTTTTTGTTTTTGCTTTTAAGTGAAATTTGTTAATTATGTACTTTAAATCTTCATACTATTGTTTCAGTTTTACATCTATGATTGACTAATTTATGACGAATTTTAAGACTGAGATTTTAGCACACTAGATTATTTCTATCTAATCATAGATTTTTCTTGCCTCCTTGTATTTTCTCTTTTCTTTTTGTTTATAGACTGTTGAAATATATTGATTCTTTTTCTAATGATCCTCTTTGTACTATTAATGGTTTGATCAAAAATCTAATTTGCTAAAATATTAAACTTGCCTCTTTTTAGCTATTGCTTAGTGTAAAATTTCTATCTCTGAATTATAAATGTTGTCATTTTATTTTGTAGCTCTCTGAAAGCAAAAATCATTTCATTTTACAATTAATAATAATGTGAATAGATATATACAACTTATTTACATTTATTTGATAGCTAATACATTTGAACTAAAGTCTGTGATATTTTCTGTGTGTTTACCTTTTCCTTGCCTATCTTTCATGATCATCATTGACCTATTTTACATTTATTAAAACATTTTTTCCTCCCTTCTGTTTTCCTTCTCTTTCCACTGGTATAAAATTTGCATCATGGATTTATTTATGGATTTTTTCATTAATTTGTTAAAATGTATATTTACTAACTGGTATATATATATATATATATATATATATATATTTTTTTTTTTTTTTTTTTTTTTTTTAATGCAGGTACCAGGAGTCAAACTGAGGACCTCACGCTTGCCAGGCAGGCCCTTATGCCACTGAGCTATATCACTGGCCATAACTGGTATATTTTTGAAGTAACAGTCCTCCTTCTTGTAGGTTCTTCCAACGGAGGCTGGGCATGAGTAGTGACTTGCTTTGTCTTAATGTACTTACTTGGCTTGCTTGCTTTCAGTTGCTTGGGCTACCTAGGATTACATGAAACTCCTTGGAGACTTGAAAAATACTTGTTTACTAGGAATCACCTCCCTTCCTGCTGAGAAACATTTTTGGCTTCATGTTAATGAGCCAAGGGTAGCCTCTTGTTTTAGTTACTTTCTTGTTGCAGAGATGCAATACTTGACCCTCACAACTCTGAGGAAAGTTTTATTTATTTATTTACTTATTTATTTTTGTTGACATTTGGAATTTTGTTTTAGGTTTTATATTTTTATTAATTAAGTTTATTGGTACATTTTAGGTATGCATAATCATCACATTAGTCATAGGAAATTTGTACCTGTACATGATATAACTCGATTCTTTTTATTTTTCCCATTCCTCTACCCTCCCTTCAACCCCATTCCCTTCCTTATTTATTTATTTTTTTATGTGGGTATTGGGAGTCAACCTCAGGACCTCACACTTGCCAGTAAGCACTTATGCTGCAGAGCTATATCACTGGCCCTTTTCTTCCTTTATGTGCATTCCAGGAGTCAAACTCAGGACCTTGCACTTGCTGGGCAGGTGCTTATGCCACTGAGCTATCTCACTGGCCCTCCCCTCCTTATTTACAAAAGTTTTGTTTCCATTTTTTACTTCTTTTCTCATTTTTGTTCTTTTCCCTTCCTTCCTTCCTTTATCCATCCCTAGTTCCTTTAGCTCCCCTTCCCATTTAAATATTTTCTTACTATTTCACAATATCTGTTATACATTTTGCTCCTTATTTACACTTTTAGTTTCTCACACCAGAAAAACAATGTGGTACTTATACACATATGTCCAATTTGTTTCACCTTAGACCATGGTCTCAAGGTGCATCCATTTAGCTAGAAATGTCTCAAGTGTATCCTTCTTTGTGGCAGAGTAGTACTCCATTGTAAAAAAATAAAACATATTCTTTATCTAGTCATCAGATGATGGGCATTTAGACCGTTTCCAAGATTTAGGTATTACAAAGTGCTGCTGTAAACATGGGTGAGCATATATCACTGATAATGCTTTAAATCCTTTCAGGAAGATAACAAGAATGGGAATAGCTGGCTCAAATGGAACTTCTAGTACTAGTTTTTTGAGGAATCTCCACACCGATTTCCAGTGGTTGCACCAGTCTAAACTCCCATCAATGCTGGAAAAGTGTTCCTTTTTCCCAACAGCTCTGCCCACATTTGTTACTGGTTAACTTCTTGATAATAGCACTAATACAATTGTAATGGGTAACCTTAATACCACATTGCCACAAATAGACAAATCAACTAGACAAAAAATCAACAAAGAAATATCAGAGCTGAACTAAACCTGTGAACAAATGGATTTAGTAGATGTCTACAGAGTGTTCCACACCACAACATCAGAATACACATTCTTCTCATTAGCACATGGGACATTCTCCAAAATAGGCCACATACTAGCCTGCAGAACATGCTTAAGTAAATCCAAAATCACTGAAATTATCCCATATATTACAGAACCATAGTGCAATTAAATTGGAAATCAATGGCAAAAGACACCACAAAAACCCCATAAACACATGGAAAATAAATAACACCCTTCTGAACAAACAATGGGTCACAGATGAAACTAAAGAAGAAATTAGACACTTTCTACAATTAAATGATAATGCTAATGCAACATGCTAGAACTTATGGGATGCAATGAAAGTCCTAAGAAGAAAACTAATAGCGGTGAACTCTCATATCAGGAAAACAGAACAAGCTCTAATAAACAAATTAAGGTAAAACCTCAAACTTCTAGAAAAAGAAGAACAAATCTAGAACAAAGCTCATACATCAGAGGAAATCATAAAGATCATAAAAATAATAAAGAAATTAATGCAATGGAGACTAAGGGAATAATATAGAAAATAAATGAATCAAAGAGCTGGTTCTTTGAAAGATTAAATAAAATTGACAAACTCTTAGTCAACCTTATCCAAAAAAAGGAAAGAAAAGATTCAAATTCATGCAATTAGGAATGAAAAAGCTGAAATCACAATGGACCCTGTGGAAATCCAGAAAATCATCAATACCTATGTTGAGAACCTTTAATCTAATAAGTTAAGAAAACACAGAAGAAATTGATAGATTCCTAGATACATATGAATTACCAAAGTTGAATCAAGAAGATATAAAAATTCTAAATAAACCAATATCAGTCAATGAAATTGAAAATGTAATTATAACTTAGCAACAAAGAAAAGCCCAGGTTCTGATGGATTCACTGCTGATATCTACAAGAAGTTAAGGAAAGATTTAATGCCACTACCTGTAAACTCTTTATGAAATTGAAAGGGAAACAATACTCTCAAAGTCATTAAGCAAGTATTATAGTGATACCAAAACCAGAGAAGGATCCAACCATAAAAGAGAACTACAGGCCAATCTCTATAATGAACATAGATGAAAAATCCTCAACAAGATACTGGCAAACAGAATGCAGCAAATTATCAAGAAGATCATACACCCTGATCAAGCAGGATTCATCTCAGGAATGCAGAGATGGTTCAAAATACACAAATCAATAATGTAATACACTACATTAACAAAACCAAGGACAAAAATAATATGACCATCTCAATAAATGCAGAAAAAGCATTTTGTAAAGTCCAACACCAATTCATGATAAAACCCTACAAAAATTGGAATATATGTTTTTATCTCAATCTGATAAAAGACATCTATGACAAACCAATAGCCAATATCATACTAAATGGTCAAAAACTGAAAGTTTTCTCTCTAGAAACAGGAACAAAATAAAGAAGTCCACTATTACCACTCCTATTCAATATAGTTCAGGAAACATTAGCTAGAGCAACTAGACAAGAGAAAGAAACAAAAGGAATAAAGATAGAAAAGGAGAAAGTTAAATTATCCTTATTTGCAGATGGCATGATATTCTACATAAAAGACCCAAAAAATTCCACCAGAAGACTTCTAGATTTAATTACTAGATTCAGTCACATAGCTGGATACAAAATCAACACTCAAAAATCAGTAGCATTCTTGTACACAAAAAACAAATCACTAAGAGAGAAATTAGAGAAATCAAAACCTATCAAAATATCTTTGAAAAAAAATGAAGTACTTAGGAATCAATCTAACAAAGGAAGTAAAATATCTCTACTTTGAAAACTACAATACTCTAAAGAAGGATATCAAAGAGGATATTAGGAAATGTAAAGATATCACTTGCTCATGGATAGGAAGAACCAACATAGTAAAAATGGCCATAATCCCAAAATTGTTATACAGATTTAATACAACCCCAATCAAAGTACCACTAGCACACCTCACAGAACAAGAGAAAACATTTCTAAAATTCATTTGGGACCAGAAGAAACCTAGAATAGCAAAAACATTTCTGGGTAACAAAGGTAAAGCAGGGGACATCAAAATCCCTGACTTGAAATTATACCACAGAGATAAAAAATACTATGGTACTGGCCAAAAACAAACAAACAAACAAACAAAAAGCAAACAAAAAAAACAAAAACAAAAAACCCCTGAGGATCAGTGCAACAGATAAGAAGAGGCAGGAACAACCCCAAACACACTCAACAATCTTATCTTTGACAAAAGAGTTAAACATGATCACTATAAGAAAGAAAGACTATAGTAAATAGTTCTGGAAAAACTGACTTTCCACATGCCCAAAACTAAAACTAGACCCATGTTTATCACCATGCACTAAACTAAAATCAAAATAGATCAAAGATCTAAATATTAAAACAGAAACACTAAATCTACTAGAAGAGAGAATAAGTAGAAATCTTGAATACATAGGTATAGGCAAAGACTTCATAAACGAAACCTTGAATGCATGGGTAATACTACGAAGAATCACCACTGGAATCTCATCTTATTAAAAATCTTTTGCACAGAAAAAGAAATCACCAACACAGTGAGAAGACAACCCACAGAGTGGAAAAAAATTTAGCCAGTTGTTTTTAAGACACAGGATTAATATCTAGAACACATTAAGAATTGAAGAAAATCAGACCCCCTCAAATTTAAAGACCCAATCAAAAAATGGGCATCTGAAATGGATAGGTCCCTCTCAGAAGAAGTACAAATGACAAATAAATACAGGAAAAAATTTTCAACATCACTGATTGATCAAGAGATACAAATTAAAACAAAGCTGAAATTCTATCTCACTCCAGAAAGAATGCCTTTTATCAAGAAATCAACAAATAACAAATGCTGGTGGGGCTGTGGGAAAAAAGGAACCATTTTCCACTCTTGGTGGGAGTGTAGACTGGTGCAAGCACTGTGCAAATCAGTGTGGAGATTCCTCAAAAACCTAGGATTAGAAGTTCCATTTGACCCAGCTCTTCCTCTTCTCAGTATCTTCCCAAAAGAAAAGCATCATACCACAGCAATATATGCACACCCATATTTATAACTGCACAGTTTGTAATAACTAAGTCTTGGAAACAACCCAAATGCTCATGACCACAGGAATGGATAAAAAAGGTATGTTTTTTTATACAATTGACTACTACTCAGCCATAAAGTAGGATAAATTTGATACATTTATACCTAAATGTATCAGCCTTGAAACCATATCCTTCAGTGTAAGAAATCTGACACATGCGTAAATATCAGTTTGTCTCTCTGGTGTGAGAAACTGAAAATGTAAATAAGAACTAAAATATATAATAGATATCGTGAAATAGGAAATAACTGTTCAAAGGGAAAGGGGGATAGGGGATGGAAAGGAAAAGAAAAAACCAAGGAAAAAAGGATAAAATAGAAAAAAACTGTAAATAAGGAGTGGAAGTGGGGTTAAAAAGGGGAAGGAAATGGGAAGAAAAAGAGGAACTAAGATATATCATGTACAGGTACATATTCCCTATGATGAATGCCATCATTATACATATCTAAAATGCACCAATAAACTTAATTATAAAAAAATGAAAAAGAATAGTAATTTTGGCTTAGTGTTTTATGTTATGTTATTTAAGCTATTTTATAGTCAATTTCCCATATGACTTATTTTCCATATTTATATGTTATAAACTCAATTTTATTTTATACATGAAATTCATTGCTTTAAAATATAAAGGTTGTATATCTAAATTTATGTATCATTTTCAAAAATAAATTCTCTTTCCAGTCCTTTCCATAATCACATAACCCATAATCACAGAGCTTTTCACCTGTCATTTTATTATACCTACTATTTTATACCTATTGAAGAGTTTCATACATGTTTCTGTTTAATAAATTTCCCTGTAAGTAAATGTACATGCTCAAATCATGATAAAAATGAGACTTGTGTCTCTCATCTCAGCATCTTTGCCCTGTCATTTATTTTCGCTCTTTAATAATGAAGTGGTCATCTTACAACTTGATGCATTTTTCTCTTTGAAGATAAATGGTCTCTTTATAAATTATTCTTTCAGTAGGATAAATGTATATACATATATCTATTTGTGTTTCTCACTCTTTGATCATAATCTTTGAGAGAGGAAAAACAGTATTTCAAAATGGTGTTATATTGCAAATGATATTTAAAAATTAGACTATTTTTCTCTTAAACAGAATACATTTTTTTCTCTGCTTTTGATATCTGGGAACTGCGTAGCTGATTTCTTTCATTGCTGCAGATTCTATTTTGTCTGTAATTTCAGTATGTGGCAGATGAAATTGGAAAATGGAAAATGCCAACCTTAAAAATATGTAGACAGCTGGACATTGTGCCATGTGCCTATAAACCCAGCACTCTATGTGGCTGAGGAAGAAGGGTCCCAAATTTAAGATAAGCCTGGGAAATTTAAAAACTAGGTAAGACCTTGTCTCGAAGTAAAAAAGGGACAGAGGAGCTAGCACAGTGTGCTGGCTCTGGGTTCATTCTGTATTACATCCCCTCAAAATGGCTAGGCATCCCAAAGAGTCAAATACACTATGACTATTTTAAATGATACAAAGATGAGCTGGTATAAAAATAACAAATTATAAAATTTAATACTACAATAAGTTTTTGGGGCAGAAATTGTTGACTATACTAATAGAAGGTATATAATTTTAAAATGGAAAGCTAGTTGCATTTGGAAACAAACATGGGACAGACAGGAAAACTCAAGTCATTACCATGCATTTAAATGTATTTTCTATTTTTTATATTTGACTTCCAAAATATTCAAGATTATTTGTGGAGTTCATGGCAAGCATTTATGTCATAAGGCATAGATAACAATGGTGAAATAGATGACATATAGTAAAAATAACTTTTATACTGAAAATTTTTCTAAATTTACAATTTAATTTTAGGGCAATGATCATATTCTATTCTTAATTGACAAATACTAAACCTCAAAAAATTTCCTATGAAATTAATAAGGTATAAGTTCTTAGATTGTTTTTATGTTTAATTAAAAAGTATTCACTCTTTAATTTCTTCCAATTCAACAGTTAATCCAAGCTATTGAAAATCTCATGTTAAGTGTAGTTGATTCAGATTTAAACAAATTCATCACAATCCATATTGAGCATTGTTTGAACAAAGATTACTTTTCTTGTGATTGAAACATAAGTGATATGAGTTAACAACTCACTACTAACCTCTGAAGAGTGTTCTATTTTTTGTGTCCTGGAGAGGAAAGAAAGATTTGTGGAGGAATAGTTCTTATTTTTCAAATGATATGTCATGTTAATATTCAGGATTTTTTATTTTCCAACAGTTTTCAGTATACCTTCATGAACATTTAATTAACTGCCTCATAGACACAAAATATATTCTAGATGTTGAGGAGAACAAATGAGCAAAATTTAATCCATATCCACAAGGAACTATGAAACTGGTAGTGGAGAATGAATAATCATAAAGCTACTGAACAGACCCTGAAAGATTATGAAAGTATATTGGGGATGTCAAAAACAGTGGTCAAAATTATCTTAATATACTCGAAATTAACCTAAAAAAGATAGTTCAAGGGATTTTTACAGAATACAGTAATGCTTATAGCACAGTATGTAAAGTATAGCTTTTGGTTTGGGAGACTTGACTTAAAATAAGGCTAGAAAGATATAAGATGATCTCTTGGTTCTTTCATTTCATTTGATCTCATGGGTTCTGTTCTTAGTGCCTTTAGGGATATGCAAATTATGCTAACAGTTACACAAGACATAAAAACAGTGCATAAAAAGTATCCCTTATCTTTTATTTCCCACAGTGAAACTATTCTGTATGTGACATGCAAATATTTGGAATATGTGTTATCAATAAAACATTGCTTAAAAGAGAAAGACTGATTACTAATTCATTAGTTACACTTTGCTTTCCTGTTCATACATACAGGAAGTTCAGCATGAACAAGACAAAGTTAGTTTATTTCTAATGTGTACACTCTACCTTTGATTATATATATAACAATATAAAAGGGTTAGATGATGCACACTTACCAAGAATATTTGATTAGTAAGACAACAAGGATAGATTGTCATCATATATACTGTTTTTTCCTAGCTAGAATAATTAAATTTTAAAAACAATATCTTAAACTGAGTACATTATAAATTTAATGCTGATTCACCAAATAATATTTATTTGTGAATTGATTTTCTATAAATCAATTGCAGTAATAGATATATTTTGGATAACAACTATATTTCCTTGTGTACATATATTTTCATAAGTACAGTGCATATTAATATCATGATATTCTATTTACACAACCAAGAAAAATAAAAGCCACAGTAAATTTCAGGTATACAAGGTAGGATATTAATCTACATCTGACTTTTTCAAACTAAGTGAATAAAAGTTAATGTAATGGAAATTCTGTGAAATTCTTTTTTGATTACAAACTGTTGTCTTTTATCTAATAAATGCTTCTAAACTAAAAAAAATTTTCCATAAGAAACTTTATTTATTCAGTCATTCTTCCCTATTGTTGTAGGCCATTTTCTGCTACTATAAAAAATACCACATGGGGGTGATTTGCAATGAGCAGAAATTTATTTTGCTCACAGTTCTGGATGTTGAGAAGTCTGAGAGTATGGCACTGGCCTCTGGCAAGGGCCCAAAGGTTGCACGCTACCACAGCAGATGACAGAAGAATGAGTCTGTGACAGTAAGAGGAGGCTGAACTAGATTATATAACTACCTGCTAACTAAACCACTCTTCATAAAACAGCTTGAATACAATCATGAGGGTTCAATGACCCGCCTGTGTCTGTGACTTAGGAATGAATACTGGGGACACCACATTTCAATAAAAAGCCTGCTAAAAGAGAAGAACTGATTAGTTGCAATTTGCTTTCTTAAACATTTTTACAGAAAGTTCAGCACAAACACAACAAAGTTTATTTCCAATGTGTAAACTCTGTCCTTGGTTGTACATATAGCAGGAGTGCCATTGCACACTCAGAGGTTTTGTCTTCATTAAATAACTACCACTTATGCTGCACATTCCATAGCTGTTGTCACTAGGGCTCAAGTTTTCAACACATGAACTTCGGGGGACACATGCAAATCATAGCATGAATAATTTGGGTATTAGGCAAATGGAGATCTGTGTTGATTTGAATTTTGAGTGACAGTGAGAACTTGGGTCAATGATGATGGAAGGGATTAATTGCAATAATGTAGCAGAAATGCCATGGATTCAAGAATGTGGGAGGTATTTGTTGGACCATATATTTGCCATCTGCATGCTGAACAGATGATGTAAATCTTGAGTTCCCCCAACAGTTAAGGTAGTCTCATGGTTTTAGCAAGACACTTGAGGACTTTTTTCCTGTAGGCATGTTTACCAATTAGCTCTAAGACACTTGAAGAAGGCAGTAGAAATTACAAATATCTTCAAATGCATGGCTCACTTGTACTATCTGTATGAAAGCAAACATTAAACTCTGCTATTCAAATGACAGATGAAATTTGTCAGATAAACACTATATATTGCTTATTTCTTTTCTCATATTAAACTATGTTTAACTGGTACTATTTTGAAAAAGTTAAAATTTAAATGGAAAGTGCTTTTGAGTTCTATCTTCATAATTATGCTGCCTCTTTGTCACTTACCAAGGTCAATATATGCTAGTAATTCTTACACTTTATTGTACATGATAATTACCCGGGGAGTTGTTATAAGTGCCTGATTCGTGTTCCCCAATCATTGATAGTAATCGGAATTACAAAGGTGCAGTCTAATAATCCACCTTGTATAAAGTTCTGTAAAAATTCTTATTCAAATTATTAAGATCATCCCAATTTGTGCTTTTAGTTGGAATCCACTTTTTAGAAGTCTCATGAGTCACACAAAGAAAAAAAAATCTTCAGCATGAATCATGTACCTCAATTTAAAGAGTTTAAATTTAAATCTTTGTCCTGCCTTATTGTGATCCCAGTAAGCAATAGACATTTCTATCCATCTATTTTCTTGCTAACATCTGTGTGAAAACCTTCTTCCCACACTAACAGTCTGTGTGCCAGCCAATCACAGAAGGACCGAGTTTGTAATGCTATTCTTATATAATTACTCCTGTGGAAGATGGTACTGCTGTGCATGATGCTAGTCTATGAGTTATGAGCCAGAGTGGAGCTTGAGGATTAAAGCAAGAAACATCTCACTTCTTTCAGTTCAGCTCTTTTGCTGCTCTAAGGAGGAAGTTGATTCCAATCACAGGATCAGGTGAGAACACCCACCCAGGGCACATTCACTGATTAGCAGCAAGTCATCTCCTATTCTTCCTGCACCTCAGCTCCATGGGACTGCCAGCTGCACAGTAAATGCAGTGCAGCCCCCTTGCCTAGAAAAGCTGATTTCTACCTAGCGAGATATTGATGAAGATTGTATGATTCCAGTCAATTTCACTCACAATGGGTAAGAAGTGCCAGTGTACAAGCTGGTGTGGCACTTTCAGAGCAGCTGCAGCCATTTACATGAACCTAGACAAGATGCAGAGAAAAAATGAAGCAAATAAGAAGCTGGGATGCAAATGTGCAAGTCTATCTTATTTCCTATATTTTTACAACAAAAATTTACTTTTCTTTTTTTCCTCAATTACTGACAAATTCACTTGTGCTCAAAGTTTTATCTAAGGAAGTATAATTCCCAAATGGTTCATACAAATGGTTCATATTGTTATTTCAAACAATAGAGAATTTATTTTTAGTGAACTACACAAGAGCACGCAGTTTTCTTGTTTTGGTCTTCTGTCTGTTTGGTTTTATTTTAAATTTGTTTTTAGAACAGAAGGCCGCTAAGCAACCATTACCTTTTCTAAAAATTATACATCAACATTTAATGAAATCCAAGCATTTTTATCAAATATTTTGCAAAGCTAAATGGCTAGCTTAGAAATTTTACCTCAAATTTAGGAAGATAAAGAAAAAAAATCATGAAGGATAATCTCTGCAATTCTCTGTTCACCTTCCACACCAAACCCAATTTACATACTTATATGCACACAGAGCAAATCAATTAGCTAAGTTCTCAAAAGCAAAATGTTCCTACATCCCTCCCCTTTTTATATCTCTTCTGTATCTGGATCCCTAAATTTGATTCTACTCTTTTGCTCTATGACACATGTTCAAGTCTTTCTGGTAACAATGTACACACACATCCTCCTAGATTTTCTTCTCTATTCAGATCTCTTTTCTCCCTTTCTTTTTCTGTGTGTATGTTTCTTTCCAAAACTATCTTCAGAGTCTACTATTAAAGGAATCCCTTCATAATTTTAAATATATTTATTAATATACTAGCATCTGAATATTTCTACCAGCTTCCACAAAGTATTCTTTGGAAAAGGATACCGGTAAATTCTGTATTTGCAATTTCACAATTTGTCTCCAACTCACTGTATTCAGCTTTACTGACCATATTTTCTTCCTAAATATAATTTATCCACTTGGAGTCTGTGATATTATTTATCCAACTTCCACATCCAATTTGACATTACTATTCTTTCTTTTCCCTCAGATCTGCTTTTTCTATTAACTTTCTGATCTATTTTTTTTTTTTGTGGGTACCGGGGGTTGAACTCAGGACCTCGTGTGCCAGCAGGTGCCCATGCCACTGAGCAATATCACCAGCCCTTTTTTCATATGTGGGTACTGGGAGTCGAACTCAAGACCTCACGCTTGCCAGGCAGGTGCTTATGCCGCTGAGCTATCTCACCGGCCCCTTTTTGATCTATTATATTGGTTGCCTTTCCCATTCCTGGGACAAATACTTTACCACTACAATTTTAAAAGGGTAGATTTTTTTTCATGGTTTCAAATGAGTTAGTCTGTGGTTGGCTGACTCTAAAGCAGAAACATCATTGAAGGGCATGGTGGAGTAAAAATGCTCAATTCATGGTGTCTGGGAAACAGAGCACAAGGGAAGAACATCAGAGAGGAAAGGGCTAAGGACCAGATATAGATTACAAGGTCACATCTCCATGAACCACTCACACACATGCAGAAGAGTGAATTGCTTGTCTGTTAGGTAATTCCCAAATCAAGGAAGTTGACAATTGAGCTTATCCATGACATCCCACCCCTTGTTAACTTGAGGCCCAAACACACCACCTTAAACCGTACATAATCTGAAAGAGAGTAAGAAATTCATAATTCTGCCTGCCATGATACAGCTACCATGCATTTAACCACAAACTCAAGAATGCCTTCCTCAAAGTCTCAAAAATTCAACATTGCTCAAAAGTCCAACCCCAAATTCTCTTTTAAACCAAGGCAAACTCTTAGTTGTGAATTCTTACCACAATCAAAAAGCAGTTACAGGGCCGGTGAGATGGCTCAGTGGCGTAAGTGCCTGCCTTGCAAGCGCGAGGGCCCGAGTTCGACTCCCGGATCCCACATACGGAAAAGGGGCCGGTGATATCGCTCAGTGGCACGGGCGCCTGTTGGCGCACGAGGTCCTGAGGTTGACCCCCCGGTACCCACAAAAAAAAAAAAAAGCAGTTACATTATGCCAAAATACATTGGCACTAGGTAAATATTCTCATTTTAAAAGAGAGCAATAGTGAAATAAAAACAAAAACAAAAACAAAGACCAAATCAAGATAAGCCTAGCAAAGTACATGTTACTTGTTGTTACTGCATATCAGACATTCAGGACACACAGTCATAAAATGTGAGTTCCAAAGGGCCTAGGGCTTAAGTAGTTCCACTACTATGTCCTTGTCAGTTGCAGCCCAAAATGCCTGTCTCTTAGGCTAGCTCCATTCATTGGGTGTGGAAAATCCTACGTAGATATTCTATATTCCTGGGTCTCTGAATTCCTGAGGTCTCAATGGCACTTCTAGGTTTATTTCTATAACTTTAGTTACTGCCCCTTTCAGGTTCCTTGCCTAGCCTCCTAGAACTCTTTTTGAAATTTGGGTGTAAACTCTACATGACCCCACAACTGTTGTAGTCTTTATGCATGAAAACCCAGCATTACATGAACAATGCCAAGATCTACCCCCAGCTTGTGCCTCCTTGAACCATTACGGAAGTGGCCATTGAGTGCTTGGATGATTGAATATGGTAAAAGCAATCTTCCACAACAAATTTCTTAGGTGGTCTTCCTCAAGCAAGGAATCTAAAAGCTCTTTTCTTGATGCAAAGAATTACACTTTGACATTCTTGAGCCTATTATGCTGGGATCTTACCAGTTCCTGATATGCCTTAAAGATATCTTTTTTCTGTCCTGGATCAAAGTACTTTGTTTCATTTTAATATCACTAATCTCTTCAGTTACTACAACTCTTCTGACTCCAAATTTGCATGTGTTTCCTTTTCGGCCAAAATTTAAATTTTCAAATCATTATGCTCTGATTTTTGCTCCTGATTGTCACTAATTTGGCTAAAAGCAGATAGCAGTATTCATGTCATAGCTCAAATTCTAGGCTGCCTTTGATTTTCTTTGGCAAACTAATTAATCTGCCACCTTTAAATTGAGTCTCAAACAAAGTCTTAGGTCATGGAAAAATGTACACTTTTTTTTTTTTTGCCAAAATGTAACATGCATGGGCTTTAATCTAATTCCCAATAGAATGTTCATTCCCAATTGAAACACTTTGGGCCTATTTTAGTGTCTGTAGTCATATTAGCATTCTCTTTTTCTAAGGTTTGATCAGAATCACCTATTCAAGTTCTATTTACAGCATTCTTGGGCTTCTCTAGCCTGCATCTCCAAACCATTCCAAATTCCTCTTATATACCATTTCCAAAAGTTTATATATCACCTGATCATGTAAAATCACAGCAAGGGCCCCATTTCTTGGTATCAATTTTCTGTGTACTTCAGCTTTCCCACTCCTTGGACAAATACCTAACATTCACAATTTAAAAAAAAATTTTGATTTTGTTTTGGACAAATACCTAACATTCACAATTTAAAAAAAATTTTGATTTTGTTTTAGCTCCATGTTTCAAAGAATTTAGTGTATGATCAGCTAGCTCCAAATCAGAAACATCATGGAAAGAGGGTGTTGTAGTCAGGGTTTGCAAGGGAAACAATACAGGACATATAATTTATAGGATTATTTTATAGTAGTCACCCAAAAAGTCAAATACAAAAAGAGTGCAGGAAATGTGTCCACACACTAAAGACCCAAATAATCCAGCTGAGGACCTGGATTCCACATCAATGTCCTGCATGAGTCCAGCTGAAGACTTAGAGCCCATGGCAATGACACCACAAGTCCAACTGGAGATCCAGAGCCTACAACAATATCTCACACAAGTCTATTTGGATCTGTGCTGGGAAGGCCCAAAGGTCAGTGGTGGAAGCTAGAAAGTCTGTGCCAGCGGGATGAAGGATCTGTACCAGCAGGCTGAGGGATCTGTACCAGAGCCAGGAAGCAATGCTCAAAGTAAGGAGGAGAGCTCCCCTGAAAAGTACCACAGCCATCCTCAGCCACAACGGGGTCCTGAGCTCCTCTGTTGATAAGAACAGCAAAGTTCCTATCAGGAAACCCAGTGTGACAAGCTCTTCAAGGAGAACCAACATCAATTACCCTTCCTTTCCAGTTTTCCTTTTTATGTGGTTGGCAATAGTCCTCAGGTGGGCCCTCCACACCCAGCACCATGCTGATTCAGTTCGAGTTGACCACCAGTTGTCAACCCACCACGGAGGATATGATAGAACAAAATTCTTACTTCATTATGGCAGGAAAACAGAGCATAGAAGGGAAAAAATGGAAAGGGCCAGGAGCCAGGAACCAGATAAAGACTCCAAGGTCACACCTCCATGAGTCACTCATACAGACACAGATGTGTGCTTTAATAATCCCCAGAGATTTCTTAAGCCAACCATGTTGACTGTCAATCTCAACCACCACATATAACTTAGGGTCTTCACCTTAGCCATTTTTTGTTTAAAATAACTCTCCCAGATACAAGTATTATGTTGTCAACTCTCGATATACAGTATCATAAGTACCAAATTCTCCACTCATAAAATACTACACTGGGTCTGTACTTGTTCATTTTTATGCCATTTCAAATGATTCCTCTCAGCTTTCATTCATTCAAGTTGTTATAACAAAGAACCATAGAGTGTACCACTTAAAGTAAAAAGAATCAAGATATGATGTTTTAAGTACATTTCCATATAACAAATATATTTATTATGTATCACAAATACATACTAATTTTAAAAAATGGAAAAAGACAGTAATTTATTTCCCATAGTTCTTAAAGTTTTGACATTCAAGATAAAGTCACTGGCAGCATCCATCTGGGGAGGGCCTATTTTCTCATAGACAATACCCTCTCACTGTATTTTGACAGGGTGAAAATGGCAAATAAGCTCTGTAGAGTTTATAATAAAGACACTAATCCCACTCATGAGAGTTCTACTCAAATGACCTAATCAACTTCCCTCCTAATGCCATCATTTTGGGGGTTAATGTTTGAATATTTGAATTTTAGGAAGGTAAAAGCAGTCAGTGTATTTTACCCACCTAGATTTTCTTATTATCATCTGACAATATAAGCATGATTTATTTAATTGCCAAACCTAAAAATCTAAAACTGCAACATAGATGTCTAATGCTCTTTTAACTTGTACATCTAAAAATAATACCAAGTGAATGTGCTTTTTTTGTTTGTTTGTTTTACTCTTTTACACTTTTTTCCTCCTTTTACTACTGTCCTTTTATTTGTCTCATCAACTTTGGAAACAGTTACATTTAACCTATAAAAATAAGTCCAATTTCATTACAATTTATTCTATGGCTTTCACAATAGATCCATGAATTCATTCCTCTCTGTCAGCTTCTTTATACTCTCATAAGCAGAAACATCTTGTTTTTCTCTTGAAACAACGTGCTGTCCTTTGCTTCACTGATAAATATTTTTTCCTTCTCTGGCAGTTAACTATTTTTCCCTAGAATCAGAGTATTATTTTCCAATCTTAGTAAGCTTTTCTTTCCCCAACTTTGTTCATCTATTGATTATGAGGAAAATATCTTAAATCCTAAGTAAAATTGAGTATTGCTTCATAAATAATCTAAAATAGCACAGATAATATTATGAATGATTTTGAGAAACTCAAGGTGTTTTATTATTTACAAAAATAATTATACCAATGAATAAATATGCCTGCAGCCGAGAAGCAAACACCATCATTGGCATCTAAAAAATGTAGTTATAAGATATGCCTTTTTCTCACTAGTCCTAAAGTAAAATGATATGAATAAAAATGTTTGTAAGACTTTTCTAGAAAAAGTGGCCATTTCTCTTTCTCCTTAAAATGTAAGAGAGCCATTAATTTTTATATGATATAGGAAAGTCATGAAACACTCAACTCTGTCCATATTCTGTAGGCAGGAAAAGGACTGTGGATCTGAAAAAAAGAAAATATGTATAATGAATAAATTATCATCAACATGTGGAGTTGGCACATATGCATACTGGATCTTAATCCTTTTTTCTTCCCTTTCACTTCTCTCTCCCCTCTCCCTTTACCCCTAGATCACTTTCCCATCTCCAAAAGTTTTGTTTCCTGTTATCTATTATCCTTTATTTTGCTTTTTCAAAAAGGACTCAATCAATCATCAATTAAAAGTTTCCAAAGATAGATTTTTATTCAGTTTGAAAGGTTTTAAAAAACCTTAAATACATTTTAGCTGATGGGCGTACCTACCATACATGTGCCACTTGCTTAACCTGAAGAATTGTTTTCCTTGCCAGAATTTCACAGGCCTTTGAGTTTGCCATGGCTATTTTGCAGCAATACTATCCCCAGGGAAGGAAGTGCATCATTAAACAATTACATTCTCCAACACCCCTCATAATGATTCTGTTTCTTGAGTTATTTCCCAATGCCTATGTGTAAGAAGAGTAAATACTGATCAAGTACATTTACAGTATTTGTGACACTGAATCATTCCTAATTATGTTCTTGGTTTCCCTATGTAGGTCTGTTAAGGTGCACAGAATTTCTTGATACACTACACTTCAGAATCCATAAACTAGAAAATATGCAATCTTTCAGAGTTATATTATTGGAAATGAATATTTATGCTCTCTGATTTTTTTTTTTTCATTTCTGTGAGTCATCCTTTTAGAGCCTAACCTTTCTGGACAAAGTATTTCTTCAGCTAAGTCTTCAAAACAGAAAACCATATTTGTATGATCTTTAGCCTTTTAGGTGTTACTACTATGTACTTACTAAATTTATGAACAAGTCATTCCTTCTGTTCTTGCTTTATTTTGTTAAATTACACATTCACATTGACAAAGCTTAAGAGTATAGAATGGATGAATATGGAAACATCATATTGAAATGATCTGCAGAGCTGAGACATACACGGAATAAGATTCTGTCCCTCCCACCCCTGTGTCAGGGCCTTACACATGCAGTGCATTCACTCTACCACTGAGCTATATGTTTCCTCAATAGAATCTTCTACAGACTCTTACTACTTCTTTGAAACACATATTTTTATTTATTTATTTATTTTTTTGTGGGTACCGGGGGGTCGACCTCAGGACCTCGCACGCCAACAGGCACCCGTGCCGCTGAGCGATATCACTGGCCCCTTTTTCATATGTGGGTTCCGGGAGTCGAACTCGGGCCCTCGCACTTGCTGGGCAGGCGCTTACGCCGCTGAGCCATCTCAACGGCCTGAAACACATATTAATTCATCAAAAACTGATCTTTTCAAAAAATCATATTTTTATTTTATATTTCTCAAGATTAATGACTAAATAATAGAAATTGCCCATCAGGTTTAGATAATGTGCTATTATAAAGTGTACAGTATATAGACAAAAAGAGTATGATTATAAATACAAGTCTGAAGCAAAGTGAAATGCTTTTTCTCCTAACAGTTTCTTTAGTAGTAGCCCTTCTATTTTCTTGTGTATTTATATAGTTAAACAAAATTTGGAAATCCATGCCTTTGATAAATTGTATTTCAATCACAAGAAATTTCAGTGACAGAATCTGAATAAGAACATCAGTTGTGGTTGCTTTACCTAAAAATCTGTCACAATGAAATCTTCAGTCCAGGCTTATATCAGAATTCTCACTAGTAAAAATCACTAATGTTAAGTGAAATTACACCACATTATAGATTCAAGCGTTGATTCTTTTATCTAAATTTTTCCATGCAAGGAAAACTGAATATGACATAATAGACAGCTAATATTGATATTACTGACTACTTATAAATTCTTAGGAAAGTATTTTGAATTCTAGTTAACATTTCTCCAGTAGTGCTCATAATTTTGTTCACAAAAATGGGTTGTATTCATAAAGAAGCATGAAGAAAAATGTCTCACATGTATTTCCAATTAAAATTAAATTATTAAATAAAGTATCACATAAAATGAGTATATTTTTCACTTTTTCCATGAAAATTCTTGAAAATAATTTAAAAGCTCTGAGCTTCTCCAATTTTGAAAATATAATACTATTTAGTAACATTATAAACATGTCCAAAGACATTATATCACATTTCTTTACAAAGATATTTTTCTGTAACTAAGAACATACACATTTTATTAAGGGAGATAACCAGAGGAATAATTTAGTAGCCCAAATATATAGTACAATAATTATTATGGCTTCTGTTGGTAAAAGAAAATAAGTATTGCAGTATATTTATTCTTTTAAATAGTCAGTACTTGAATGTATTTAATGGAAATACTGCATACAACCAGTGAGTTGTGTTATTTAATGTTGTCAATAAGTGTTTGGCTCACAATCTTTTATTAAAAATTTATGTAGTTTATATTTTAGGTGAAAAAGTCATATTATATTAAGGTTATAAATGAAAATTAGACTATTCTTAGAAATACTATATTTTATTTATAAGATTTTGATAGCCAGAATTAATAAATACTATGATGTATGCTCTGCAAATTAAGGAAATGAATCTAGGGAAAATGTACTGAATTGAAAAAGAAGACAAAAAGAAAGATACTAGTATGTATTTACAGAAAAAAATATTATGCTAATATGTTAAATAAGTTTTCTGCCATCAAAATATATAAGAAATAAGACAAAAATTACTACTGTTTTAGCTAAGAGTTGGAGATAGAAAACAGTGGCAAAATATAAGGTCAGGAGAAAAGTAAACTTTTGGTTTCAGTTCCTGAAAAATAAAAGGTTGGAAGTCATCCCAACAATCTTTACTAAAATAAAATACAGAATAATCTAAACATCAATAACTTTTCCTAAACCCATCAGAAGATGAAATCGCAGGGAAAACCAGCATTCTGAAATCTAAAGAGACTTGTGGATTTAGAAAACCACAGTTGAGATAAGATTACTTAGAAAAGTAACTGGTGGAACCTTATGCTGGTATGAGTGAGAAAAGGGTAATTTTGACAAAATTCTGATAATTTAAATGAAATGGAGAAATTTTTTTAAACAAAACTACCAAAACATAGATGAGAGACAAACAGATAAATGAATAAGCACATATCTTTAGAAAAATAAAGTGCCAAATTTCATTGGTGATATTGATTTTATTGGTGAATTTCACCAAACATATAAAGAAAAAATTGATACCAGTTACTTACAACTTGTTATAGAATATGCAAGCAGTGCAGACATTTCATAACTTTTCATATAAGGTCAACATTGTCCTAATATCAAAACCATATAAAATAAATAAAAATTAAAAGAGTAGGATAGTATCTTCCATACACACATATATGAATTTGACAAAATGAAGTTTAACAATGTATAAAAAAATCAGAAACTACAATCATTTTTGGTATGTAAGGCTGGCAGAACATTTAAAAATTAATTAATATAATCTACCACATCAACAAACAGAAAGAGAGAGAGAGGTTCATATCAATTAATATAAAAAAGCAATAAAACTCAACAAAAATTCTAAATAAAGACAATCAGCAAACTACGTATAAGAAGAAAATTTTCAATTTAAAGAATATATACAGGGCCAGTGAGATAGCTCAGCGGCATAAGCACCTGCCTGGCAGGCATGAGGTCTTGAGTTCAACTCCCAGAACCCACATAAAGGAAAAAAAAGGGCCAGTGATATCACTCAGCAGCACAAGTGCTTGCTGGCAAGTGCGAGGTCCTGAGGTCGAATCCCAGTACCCACATAAAAAAATAAATAAAAATAAAATAAAGAACGTGTACAAAATATGTAGCACTAACATCACACTTAATGGTCAGGAATAAACTCAGAAACAAAATGATGAGGTACTTTCACTCTACTCCTATTCATTATCCTACTAAGCAACCTCATGGTTGTAAAAAGACAAGAAAAGTAAATGTAAGTGTATGTGAATATGTATTTGCATGTATATGTATATAAGAATATAAATATTCATGCATATATCTATATGTAAATGTTGTGCATATTTGGGTATGTGGGTACATATCTTTACTCTGTCAGGCCTCAAATAAATCACATTTCAGTAGTAACAAACACAGTACACAAACGTTTTTTTCACACCATTTTTCATTAAAAGGGACCAGAACTTCTTGTACAAATGGCTGGTTTTAGAACTGTAGCAGAAAATGTATGAGATTGTAGTATCAGAAAGGAACTATCCAGGGGGAAAGAAATCAAATGAAACAAACTTAAACAGACATTATTGATGAAAGTATATAAAAGGAGTATACCAACCAATCAAAACTGGTTCCAATAGCTGAATCTGGAATAATTTGAGGAATAAAACAAAGAAATAAATGGACCCTTCCCTATGCACAGGTCAAACATAACTTATGTCCCTCCTCTACAAAAAAAATTGTATTTATTACAGAAAAAAGTGTTGGGATGCAGAGTCACCATCAACATTCAAAAATCATGTTAATTGCATGTAATCTTACTATGATGTGATAAAAATAGCACTTCGTTTTTCTAACCTTCCTTCTTAAAACTCATTACTTCAGGCTAATTATGAGAAAAACATTACAGAAAATCAAGTATCAGAACACCCTACAAAATGTATAATCAGTAGTCAAAACTGTCAGGAGCATTATAAACAGAGAAAATATAAAAGAAGCTATCACAGACCAAGGGGAACCATTAACTCTTCCATGACACAGTACCACAAACTGATCTACAACAGAATTGCATTGTCTCTAGTTCCAGTGGCTTTAAGTCTCAGATGAGGGCATCGCTAAGGTTGGTTCTTTCAAGGGCTACAAAAATATCTATTACATTTGCCCCCAGCTCTGGAGGTTTTTCTCTCCATCTTTGGTGTCCTTCGGGTTGTAGAAACATAACCTTGATCTCTGCTTCCATCTCCAAAAGATGTTATCATTGTGTACTGGCCTCCACATATCCTCTTTTTATGAAAACACCAGGAATACATAAGTCCCAAACTTATGAATACTTGAGTTGTTAACTTTCACAGATACTAATGGACCTCACATTACTAACATTCATAGATTTGAACAAATCGCAGAAGTAGCTCACGTGTCAGCCAGACATTGTCACAATTTCTGATGCTGTGTGCTTACTGTGCAGTGTGATAGTGTTTGGTAGTACATTACAGTCAGGGACTTACTATATATTTTTGTGTTTTTTAATGCTTTACATTGTATATTTGTGTCAAAGATGTATAAGATTTACTTTGTTGGACTTATGAACAAATCTGATTTATGAATGTTCTCCCAGAATGGAACTCTCTCATAAGTATTGGATTAGAATTTACCCTAATCATTTCACTTTGACCTGATTACCTCTGCAAATATTTTATTTCTAAATAAATCACATTCCAAGGTACTGGGATTTAGATGGAGCTCCAACATGTACTTTTTTTTTTTTCAGGAAACAAAAGTCGATGTCTTTCAGAAAACTAAGGATACATAAAAAATTATAATTAAGGACATATGTTAAATGATATTAAGGATATACTTAATTAAGGATAGATATTAAGGATATAATTAAGGATACATATTAAATAAATAATTATTCTAGGTTTGATCTCAGAATATAAAATTAACATTAGGAAAAAACTAGAGATATCTACAATGTGTAGACTTTAGTTACTCAGAGTGTAACAATGCTGGTCAGTTAGCTCTAACAAGCATACTACACTAATGTAAAATATTGATTGTAGAGAAAGCTGTGAGATATATATAAACTCTCTACTCTTTTCAGCCATTCTCTGAGCCTAATTCTTTCCTAAAAAATAACGTATAAAGTTGTCCCTAGGTATACATAGTCTGTAGGGGATTCATTCTTCCTCACCTCAGTGAACAAGAAGTATGAAGATGTTCAAATCTTTCATATAAAATAGAACAGTATATAAAGAATTGAAAAAATTCAGACTCCCCCAAATTCAAAGACCCAATCCAAATATGGGCATCTGAGATGAATATACACTTCTCAGATGAAGCAATAAAAATGGCAAATAAATATATGAAATAATGTTCAACTTCATTGGTCATTCAAGAGATACAAATAAAAACAACACTGAGATTCCATCTCTCCCCAGAAAGAATGGCTGTCATCAAGAAGTCAATCAATAACAAATGCTGGAGGGGCTATGGGGAAGAAGAAACACTTCTCTACTGTTGGTGGGAGTGTAGACTGGTACAACCACTGTGGAAATCAGTATGGAGATTCCTCAAAAAGTTAGGATTAGATGTCCCATTTGACCCAGCTATTCCCCTTTTGGGTATTTCTCCAGAAGAATTAAAAACATCATGCCACAGTGATATATGCACACCCATGTTTATAGCAGCACAATTTGTAATAGCTAAATCTTGGAAACAACCCAAATTCCCATCAACCAAGGAATGTATTAAAAAGATGTGGTATTTTTATACAGTGGAATACTACTCAGCCACAAAGAAGGATAAACTTGAGACTTTTATAGGTAAATAGATGCAACTTGAGACCATACTAGTAAGTGAAATAAATCAGACTCACATATTTAAACATCCTATTTTCTCCCTGGTGTGAGAAATTGAGAGTACCTAAGGTATAGAATATACAATAGGTACTGTGAAATGAGAAGTAATGTTTAAAAGGAAAAATGAACTAGAAGGGGGGAAAGGGGAAAAAAAGTAAGGGAAAAGGGGGATAACTGCAAGGTAGCTATACTATTACTGTCTCTTATTTCATAGAAAAGGAAGGTTCATGCTAATATCAATTGAAGAAATTTTATGCCCATATCTTCTTCTCTGAGTAAAATCTTTGAAGATGGCAATATGCAATGTGTTAACTATTGCTATTCTCCTATTATTTTGTTATGAAATTCTGTTTTACCTTTTTTTTTTTTTCTTTTTTTTTTTTTTTTTATTTTAAAGAGAAGAAAAAACAAAACAAATCAAAAGAAGAACAAATTTTCAAACAAACATAATAGGAGGGTAACAATGGTTAATACATTACGTATTACTATCTTTAAGTTAGTTATTCAGGACACCAGACATTAGCATTCAATTGTCCAAACATTATTGGCACAAACCTTACTCTTCAATGAACTAAGTAAAAATGGTAGTGTATCTATCTTAACCATCTTATATATATATATATACAATTTTTTTCCCTTTCCCTTCTTTCTTTTCCCTATTCCAGTCTCTCTTTCCTTTTGACCAGTTTCTTTTTGATTCACCATGTCTATTGTACATTTTGGATCTTATTTACTCTTTCAGTTTCTCATACTAGAGAGATAATACGATGCTTACACATGTGCTTCTGGTTTATTTCACTTATGAGTATTTTCTCGAGTTGCATCCATTTACCTATAAAAGTCTCCAGTTTATCCTTCTTTATGGCTGAATAGTACTCCATTGTATAAAAATACCACATCTTTCTTATCCATTCCTCAGTTGATGGGCATTTGGGTTGTTTCCAAGATCTGGCTATTACAAATTGTGCTGCTATAAACATGGGTGCACATATATCGCTGTGGTACGATGTTTTTAATTCTTCTGGGAAGATGCCCAGAAGGGGAGTAGCTGGGTCAAATGGGACCTCCAACCCTAGTTTTTTGAGGAATCTCCACACTGACTTCCACAGTGGCTGTACCAGTCGACACTCCCACCAACAGTGAAGAAGGGTTCCTTTTTCCCTACAGCCCCTCCAGCATTTGTTATTAGTTGATTTCTTAATAGTAGCCATTCTTTCTGGGGTGAGATGGTATCTCAGTGTTGTTTTAATTTGCATCTCTCGAATGACTAGTGATGTTGCACATTTTTTTGTATATTTATTTGCCATTAGTATTTCTTCATCTGAGAAATGTGTATTCATCTCAGATGCCCATTTTTGGAGTGGGTCTTTAAATTTGGGAGGTCTGATTTTTTTGAGTTCTTTATATGTTCTCGATAGTAATCCTTTGTCTGAGGAACAGCTGGCAAACATTTTTTCCCACATTGTGGGTTGTCTCTTCACTCTGTTGGTGGTTTCTCTTGCTGTGCAAAAGCTTTTTAATAAGATGAGATCCCAGTTATTGATTCTTTGGGATAGTTCCCGTGCGGTTGAGTTTTTATTCATAAAGTCTTTGCCTACACCAATGTCTCCAAGGGTTTTACCTATCCTACCTTCCAGCAGATTTAATGTTTCTGTTTTAATATTTAGATCTCTGATCCATTTTGAATTTAGTTTAGTGCATGGTGAAAGATATGGATCTAGTTTTAATCTTCGGCATGTGTAGAGCCAGTTTTTCCAGCACCATTTATTAAAGAGGCTATCTTTCTTCCAGCGAATGTGTTTGGCACCTTTGTCAAAGATAAGGTGGCTTAGTATGTCTGGGGTTGTTTCAGCATCTTCTAATCTGTTCCATTGATCTTCAGGTCTGTTTTTTTGCCAGTACCACACTGTTTTTATCACAGTAGCTTTATAGTATAATTTCAAGTCGGGGATAGTGATGCCCCCTGCCTTGCCTTTGTTGCCCAGAATTGCCTTTGCTATTCTAGGTCTCTTCTGATTCCAAATGAATTTTAGGATTGTTTTCTCTAATTCTGTGAGATATGCTGTTGGAATTTTGATTGGAATTGCATTAAATCTGTATAACAATTTTGGAAGTATGGCCATTTTCACTATATTGGTTCTTCCTATCCAGGAGCAAGGGATATCTTTCCATTTTCTGATATCCTCTTCAATCTCCTTTTTCAGAGTACTGTAGTTTTCAGTATAGAGGTCTTTTACATCCTTCGTGAGGTTGATTCCTAGGTATTTCATTTTTTTGGATGTTATTGTGAAAGGTATTGTTTCCCTAATTTCTCTTTCAGTAAGTTTGTTATTTGTGTACAGGAAGGCTATTGACTTTTGAGTATTGACTTTGTATCCAGCTACACTACTGAATTTGCTTATTAAATCTAGCAGTTTTTTAGTGGAGTTTTTGGGGTCTTCTGTGTAGAGTATCATGTCATCTGCAAATAATGATAATTTAACTTCTTCCTTTCCAATCATTATTCCTTTTATTTCTTTCTCTTGTCTAATCGCTCTGGCTAAAGTTTCCAGAACTATGTTGAATAAGAGTGGGGACAGTGGACATCCTTGTCTTGTTCCTGATTTTAGAGGGAAGGCTTTCAGTTTTTGGCCATTTAGTATGATATTGGCTGTTGGTTTGTCATAGATAGCTTTTACCAGATTGAGATAAAGACCCTCTATTCCAATTTTCTGTAGGGTTTTTATCATGAAAAGGTGCTGGACTTTGTCAAAAGCTTTTTCTGCATCTATTGAGATGATCATGTGATTTTTGTCTTTGGTTCTGTTAATATGCTGTATTACATTTATTGATTTACGTATGTTGAACCATCCCTGCATCCCTGGGATGAATCCAACTTGGTCATGGTGTATAATCTTCTTGATGATTTGTTGGATTCTGTTTGCCAGTATCTTATTAAGGATTTTTGCATCTATGTTCATTAGGGAGATTGGCCTGTAGTTCTCTTTCTTAGTTGGGTCCTTCTCTGGTTTTGGTATCAGGGTAATGCTTGCTTCCAGGAATGAATTTGGGAGTATTGCTTCCCTTTCAATTTCATTGAAAAGTTTGAGAAGTAGGGGCGTTAGGTCTTCTCTAAATTTCTTGTAGAATTCGGCAGTGAATCCATCAGGGCCTGGGCTTTTCTTTGTTGGGAGGTTTTTAATTACATCTTCAATTTCATTGGTTGATATTGGTTTATTTAGGATTTTTAAATCTTCTTGATTCAGCTTTGGTAATTCATACGAATCTAGGCATCTGTCCATTTCTTCTGCATTTTCCATCTTAGTAGAATATAAATTTTCAAAATAGGTATAGATGATCTTCTGGATTTCTGCAGGGTCTGTCGTGATATCACCCTTTTCATTTTCAATTGCATGGATTTGAGTCTTTTCTTTTCTTTTTTTAATAAGGTTGGATAAGGGTTTGTCAATCTTATTTATTCTTTCAAAGAACCAACTTTTTGCTTCATTGATTCTTTGTATTGTTTTTTTATTCTCCAATACGTTAATTTCTGCTCTGATCTTTATAATTTCCTCCCTTGTACGGGCTTTTGGCTTAACCTGCTCTTCTTTTTCTAGAAGCTCGAGGTTCACCCTTAAGTTGTTTATTTGCGCTTGCTCTATTTTCCTGATATAAGTGTTTAATGCTATAAATTTCCCTCTTAGGACTGCTTTCATTGTATCCCATAAGTTCCGGTATGTTGTACTGTCATTATCATTCAGTTGTAGAAAGTGACTAATTTCTTCTTTAATTTCATCTGTGACCCATTGGTTGTTCAGGAGGATGCTGTTTAATTTCCATGTGTTTAGGGAGTTTTTGTGGGATCTTTTGCCATTGATTTCCAATTTCATTGCACTATGGTCTGATAATATGCATGGGATAATTTCAATTCCTTTGCATTTACTTAAGCAGGTTTTATGAGCTAGTATGTGGTCTATTTTGGAGAACGTCCCATGTGCAGCTGAGAAAAATGTGTATTCTGATGTTGTGGGATGGAACACTCTGTAGACATCTACTAAGTCCATTTGTTCAAAAGTTTGGTTCAGTTCTACTATTTCATTATTGATTTTCTGTCCAGTTGATCTATCTTTTTGTGACAGTGGAGTATTGAGATCTCCCAATATAATTGTATTAGTGCTTATTTGATTTTTCATGTCCTTTAGTACTTGTTTTATATAGCTGGGTGCATTGGTATTTGATGCATATATATTTATGATCGTTATCTCTTCCTCTTGGATTGTTCCCTTTACAAGGATGTAATGACCGTCTTTATCTCTCTGAATCCTTCTTGGCTTGAAGTTCACTTTGTCTGCAAAAAGAATAGCTACCCCTGCTTTTTTCTGGGTTCCTGTGGCATGGAGTATTGTTTTCCATCCTTTGACTTTCAGTCTATGAATTTCTTTCTGAATTAAATGTGTTTCTTGTATACAGCATATTGTTGGATCTTGCTTCTTGATCCATTTCGCCAGTCTGTGCCTTTTGATTGGTGAATTGAGACCGTTAACATTGATGGTTAAAACTGATATGTATTGACTTGTCATGATATTTTCCTGTTGTTGGTTCCCACTCTTTGTTTTTCCACTTTCCGGCTATTTAATTATTTGCCCTGCCTGGTGGATTCCTTCTGTTGGGGTTCCTATCTCTTTCTAGAATGTCCTTCAGAACGTTTTGGAGTGCTGGTTTGGTGGTCATAAATTTTCTCAGATGTTCTTTGTCATGAAAGTATTTTATTTCTCCATCAATTTTGAAAGATAGTTTTGCAGGGTACATCAATCTGGGCTGAAAATTATTTTCCTTTAGAGCTTGCAATACATCATTCCAAGCTCTTCTTGAATTGAGGGTTTGTGCTGAAAAGTCAGCTGTGATTCTGATGGGTTTTCCTTCATAGGTGATTTGTCTCTTCTCCCTAACAGCTTTTAAGATTCTGCCCTTCTGTTGAATTTCTGGGATCTTGACTATAATATGTCTGGCTGAAGTTTTTTTTTGATCATGTCTAGTTGGTGTTCTAAAAGCTTCACTTATAGGGGTGTCAAATTCCTTTTCTCTTCCAGGAAAGTTCTCCCTGATTATGTCTTTGAACAAGGTTTTAATGTCGTTGATGCTATCTCCTGCTTTTTCATTTATTCCAATTATTCTTAAGTTGTTTATCTTTGAGTCATCTAGCAGCTGCTGAATTGATTTTTCATGGTCCCTTGCTATTTTTAAGAATTTTTCCATTTCATGATCACTAATTGCAAGCCTGTCTTCTATATCTGAGATCCTGTCCTCGCATTGGCTTATTCTGCTACAAATACTTTCAATGGAATTTTTTATCTCTTGGATATCTGCTTGAATCTGCCTTATAGATTCCATTTCTTTCCTATGCTGAGCATTCATGGTTTCTATAGTTTTCTTAAGTTCATCTATTTTTTTGTCTGTATCAGCTATAGTGTCCTTAAGCATGGTCTTCATTGTAGACATTATCTCTGCAGTTATCTGTGAGATTATTTCTGTTTTAATTTTTTCCAGAACCTCATTCAGTTGCTTTGTTGTTACCACTTCAGATAGGCCAGGTGGGTGGCTTTCGGATTGTCCCACCTCGTTGCTCCCTAGGTTTGCCTTTGGTGAATTGGATGTGTGTGGTTGCATCTTGTTTAAGTGTCGTCTCATTTTTTCTTTCTTTAATTCCTGGGGTGATGTTTGCAAATTACCTATAGTAGGTTACTTTATTGCTAGTGTTTAAGATCTTTAGAAGATGACTACTTCTCTGCAGTATCTTCCAAGTGGAGCTTGCTTTTAGGTTTTGAGCTTTCTGCCAGATCCTACCTCTTCAATTCATTGGGTATGCGAAGTTGCTACCTGTTTGGCCCAGTCCTTGATTCTTTGGTACTGTGCCACTGTATTTTCTGTGTCCCTTAGTCAATCTCAATCATGAAATATCAGGAAGGAAAGATGTTTAGAACAATTATTTCACATTTGGCTATAATGTTAACTAAAGCATCAAACACAGCCTAAAAAATGACAGACTGAGCTAACCAGTTATTTACCACTTTTAGCTGTATAGAGTTGCGGTTATATAACAAAATCTAAAACACACCAGAAAAATTATATGCAGTATACAAGTCCTATGTATGTCAATTTTTCCTTCAGGAGTTTAAATTTAAGATGAGTTAAGGAGGAAATAGAGTATTGGGAGAAGAGGAAGGAATTAGATGTAAGGTTAGAGGACCAAGAGGGATCCCACTAAAATTGGGACACTAGTGCAGAGGACAGGTGGTAAAAAGAGAAGGAAGGGATAAAAGGAAGAACAGATCACAACCACAATCACAAAGAAGTTAGAGGCGCTGTTTACACTCATATAAAAAACCAGAGAGAATAATGAAGGAAAGAGCAAATACACATACAGAAACAAAAACAAAGATAAAAACAATAAAACAGACAGATCAAAAATAAAACCCCACCAAAAAACAAAACAAAACAAAACAAAAACAAAAAAACCCTTCGCCAGAACAAAAAAACAAATCAGTGAGAAAAAAAATAAAAATAAAAATAAAAAATAAAAATAAAAATAAAAAATATAAAAAGAATCAGTTCCAGGTGTTGACTCTGTTGTAGGCAGGTACCTTGTGACAAAGTCCTGTTCTGTGCAGGTCCGTCCCAGTAAGCCAGGAGCGCCCTCTGGTGGGTGGTGAGCAGAGGCGCGTACTTTCAGGCAGAGACCAGTCTAGCTCGCCTCCGCTCTCAGCGCCCTTTCACGATCCCTGGGCCTGAGAGGCTCAGCGCACTGTCCGGAGCACGGGTTCCCTGCACTGGTTCCCGCTGCTCTGGTTTTTCGCCACGCCCCCCACAATGGCGCCGGGCCAGTCGCTCTCCGGCGCGGGACAGGTGTGGCTGAGAGTCCAGTCTCGTTCGCCTGCTGACCTCAGCACACTTTCGTGGGCTCAATTGAGAGGCCCTGTGCTGCCCTGTCCGGAGCACAAGTTCCCAGAGCAGTTTCCGAGCCGCTCTGAGTTTCGCCACACCCCCCACAATGGCGCCCGGCCGGTCGCTCTCTGGCGCGGGGCAGCTGTGGCTGAGAGACACTCACCGCCGGTCAGCGCCGTTCTCCGCCGCTCCCCTGCCCCGCCGCTGTCTCAGGATCCTCCGTGGGGGCTCCCTGGGCGCCAGCTGCCACCGTGTGTCCGTAGAATTGAGCCTCCGCCGGCGCTCCAACTCCCGGGATATTAGAAGGTGCACGCGCGCGGTCTGCTCCTTCTTTCCTTCTTCTTTGTTGGAAGTCACCCGTCACTGGTGCCGGGGGTCCCAGATTGCGCTTCAGAACTTTTCTGGGTTTCGGGGAGGCATCTCCCCCCCTCCTGCGCTTTCTGGGTCGCTATATTCCCGTGTTCCAATGGTAACTTTTAGAGAGAGTTTTGCTGCCTGCTTCTTACTCATCCGCCATCTTGAGGTCTCCTGTTTTACCTTTTTTCAATAAAATTAAATTAAATTAAAATAGAACAGTGTTTATATTTAATTAGTGAACATTTGTTTATGTTTCAAATTATCTCTAGATTACTTTACTACACAATACTATACAGTGTAAGTGCTATGTAAATCTACTGCCTAGGAAACAATGACAAGAAAAATACTCTCTATATGTACAGTACTAATGTATTTTTTCTAATATTTTAGAATTGCTATTTGATCAATCCATAACTATGGAGGCCAACTACATAAAAAAACATGTAAAATAGACATACAATATTGAATGAACTCAGCTTTTCTCATCTCAAATATCACAGATCAAGTTGATATTAGGTATCAATGCAGAAATTATAAACAAACCACATTTTCCCATGTTCAGTAGGGTTGACTAAGTATTCACTTAAAATTCCTGGCTTTAATTATTCATGGCTAAAATAATACCCAAGTGTTTAACTGAGGTTACTCTAAATTTTTAGAAATTCATTTTACACTTCTCAGTTAGTGGTGCTATAAAAATGTGGCAGAGTTCTAATTAGAAGAGAGTTTCTCTACAGTTACCAATCATTTAAGAGATATATCATCAGAAACCATAATTTGGATGTTAAAGACGATATTTATTGTACTTGATGCACTGAAAGTAATGTTTACAACTTCTCAAGAGAGCCATTAATTATTACTTAGGAGAGCTAACTCCAATATTATTTTTAAAAAAAAATTGGAGAAGTGCATCAATATTACTGAAATTTGAAAGGTTTTAATAAGGATAAAAGTCATATATAAACTCTTTTATGTAGAAAATGAATTCAATAAAGATTAGATACAATAATGAGATAGGTGTAATTCTCATTTTCTGAATGAGAAAACTGAAACAGTTTCTAAATTGCTCAGGAATTTTAATATGAATCTGTTTAGCTTTAATATTTGAATGCTGATGAAGCTATGGCTTTCAATAATTCCTCATAAACAAAAAGCATATGTCAAGTGGTGAGGAAATACTCATCTACACAAAATTTTTATATTAAAAGATAAAATAATTAAAAACATAAAACTGAACATTTCATGTAAATGATACAAGATTTTTAGTAGCTGCTCTATTAACAAATTATGCTGGGGCAAAAGATAATTTTTAACATTATGCTTAAAATTGACTAAGAATTTGGGAAAGAAAACATCTTTTGACTCATGTAATAATAGCTAAGTTGTGGACTTTTCCTGTTGAATAAAAGTATTTTCATAGAAGACCAATGTCAATGGAATGATCATGGTTACTGACAGACCAAAAAAAAAAAAAAATCATCATTCCATAACCTTGTTTGAGGACATTTAAAACAGAACATGTCTGAACAGCCAAAAAGATGCGGTATCACCCTGTCCCGTGTAACACAATTTACTGAAATTTTCTATTGCTTCTTTCATTTAAAGAAATATGCTCCTTTTCATTTCTCTTACTTCTACCTAAAAATTTATTAGAAACAGATTTTAAACAGTGTTTGAACCCTAGGTACAACTAGTAAGAAGTATCTTGTATCTTGATGTCCCCTCAAAGACACATGTGCTCATATGTGGGGCTTTTTGGATGCAGCTGGATCTAGGACGTGTGATGCTGGGATTAAGCATATAATGCTGAGATTAATAGTGCAGTGTTAGTATTAAGGATAGAATATAAGAGACTGAAAGAGGGCTGCTGCCATTGCTTGCTGTTTGCTGCTTTGCTATTACACTGCTTTGCTGCCTTCTGCTTGCCCTGCTTTGCCATGGACTGTTCCTGCTCTTCAATGCCCCTCTTCCATGCCACCTTGCCTTGAAGCCAGCTAAATATGGACTGTAACCTCTACAACTGTGAACCCAAATAAACCTTTCCTCCTTTAACTTTGGGTTTTGGGTAATTTGTCTCAGCAATGAAAAAAGTAATTAGGGATCCAAGATAAAATTTTCTCGAATAATGTCCCTAAGTATCCATCTGCCTAAGTATCCACAATTGATGAATGGATAAAGAAAAAAGAAGATTTTATATATATATATATATATATATATATATATATATATATATATATATACATATATATATATATATATCTTTAAATAGATAGATGACAGGTGATAGATAGATATAGATAGAAAGATGATAGATATAGATAGATAGATAGATAGATAGATAGATAGGTACCAAACTTAAAAAAAGGAAATCCTGTCACACAACATGCATAAACCTGAAGGATATTATATTAGGTGATATAATCCAGGCAAGAAAGACAAATATTGACTGTCCTCACTTGTGTATGGAATCTAAGGAATGTCAGAGTTATAGAAGGATAGACAAGAATAGTAATTACCAGGGCTAAAGAGTTAGGGTGGTAATGGGAAGATGTTGGTTACAGGGCAAAATGTTTCAGTTAGACAAGAAGAATAAGTTTTAGAGATCTTTTGGAGAAGAGCAAGATGACTAAACATATTAATGTTTAGTGTAATTGAAAATTTCTGGAAGTAGATTATAAATGTTTTAAACACACAAGAAATACAACAATGTGAAAGGATGGATATTAATTAGCTTGGTTTAACCACCTCATAATATGTGCTTATCAAACATTAGACCACGCCGCATATATGCATGTAGTTATTATTCATTGAGAAATGTTAAAAATAATTTGCTTCTCAGGCCCTTGCTTGTCTCTATCATAGATTCTTCCAACATCCAGGACCAACGCTTTTACAATTATTCCAATAACTTACATCCCCTTTTTCATTTTTCATTAGAAGTTAATCTTCTGTGAATCATTTCCATGCAGATGAATTCAAGTATTTTTGTCCCCCATAAGTAGGAAGGAGCTAAGTTTGAGCCATTCTATAAATCATGCTTAAACTTTAGAACACAGTATACTTTAAAGGCATCCAAAGATGTATTGGAAAATGATAAAGTGAAATTGTGTGGGTGGCCTGGGGCAGCATTCCTCCACCTGTAAATATCTTCATAGTGTTAAGATCCATTGCATTTACATATTGTTGTTGCAAGTCATTAACATGAGTATCAGTATATTTTTGTAGGTTTTGGTGAAGTTATAAATTTTGATTTCACATAGGATATACATATAAGTCTTTCCTATCTTACAAAATAATACATTCATTTAAGGAATCATCTTAGATACTCATTCATAAGAGAAATAATTCAGGTACTATGTTCTTTACCTCAAGCAACTGACAACAATTAGAAACAAAATAGTGTCTAGAAGATGTAAACTATTCAGCTAAAAATAAATTCTGTAAGTAAATGGATTATTAAACATCTTACAACAAATTGAGAGATTTAGTTTTTTGGGGTGTGTGTGTGTGCTTCTGTGTGATACTTGGCTCAAACCCAAAGCCTCAAGAATACTAGATACTAGATTATACTGTGCCATGAAGTGTATTTCAGGGTAGAGATATACATTTAAAAATATACTTGAACAAAATTTCTAAATGACTAATAAAATTAGATGATTTGATTTTGTGAGGATGTTTCATGTTTATCAAACATCAACAAATTTATTTAATTTTTTGGTCACTTTGATGATAATAATTTAATTATAATGATGTACCATAACAGAAAGACATTATTCTCTCATGTGATATTAGGTGATATATACTAAATAAATAGATGATAATCTGTGAAGGATGTAATGATATTTTGCTCAAGTACTCCCAAATTGCTAATTTCAGCCAAATTTGTCAAATTATGGAAGTGTATTTTAATAATTTGAAGTGTTTCAAATTTCTACACTGGTATTTATTTGTTTATTGTGTTAATGAATAGGAAATTGAAAATTTTTGTTTTTTTATTCAACAACAAACAGCACAACTGTTAGGCAGGCATTAGACAGTGGTAGGCCTGAGGTACAAAGAGGGGTCTAAAATAGCACGATCAGCTACTTAAAACTAAAAGAAAAAATCTTCATTTTATTACATATTCATAACTAAATGAAGAGACCTCAGCATGTAAAACATTTATAAACATTTGTTAGTTCTCAGACCCTAAGCAATTGCACATGACATTATAAGGATACATGTTGTGCACATTATCTTCCAATAGAATATCTAGCCACCTTGCCCACTATTTCAGGAATAAGTCACACAGTATTCTGGCATGCCTTGGCCTACATACAATGATATCAGAATGGAGAACATTCTTTAAAGACCCTCCTCCCTTGAGCTAAGAACTGATTTGTTTTAGAACCTTTTCTTTCCTTCGTAAGTTTCTTACATAATTAAGGTCTCTGATCATCTGAAAATAATAAGGAAGACACTTAAATACTGCATCAGCTTTTGGAAGGGACCTCAAAGTAATACATTAATAAGTGTCATAACCACCACAGTTCCTTAAACACCAGGTGTAACTCTTTTTTTGTGTGTGGGTACTGGGGGTCAACCTCAGGATCTCGCACACCAGCAGGCACCCATGCCACTGAGAAATATCACAGGCCCTTTTTTCTTATGTGGGTTCTGGGAGTCAAACTCAGAAACTCGCGCTTGCCAGGCAGGCGCTTATGCCGCTGAGCTGTCTCACCAGCCCCAACCAGGTGTAATTCTTGTGTAGATAAGAAGGCAACCAAACTCTCAGTGCAGATGTCTTTTTTGACCTGCCCACTTTCCTGCTTCTAGGTGTAAATTTCTCTTTGTCTGCTTTACAATAAACTCTACCTATACTTCTGCATGACTGCTTATGTCTTCACTGAAATCTTTTATCAAGGCACAAAGAACTGAAGATCAAGAGGAAGAGGCCAGTTTTTTGTGACATCAGGACTCAGCTTCTCAGTGATAGCAGTCATGTATATGTGCTTTAACACCTACTATGTGCCAGCAGATACAAAATAAAATATAACATAATATTGTACTAATGGAGCTTATATTACTTCAAATAACAGCAAAAAAGAAAATATTAATATGAATGTATAACATTTAATAAAGTAACAATTACTATGAGGATAGTTAAGGTAGGATAATGATGCAGAGTGGTGGATGGCAATAGAGAATATTTTACGTAGTGTATTATATTAGATTATTTAGGCTAATTTATGGTATGATAGCAAATAAGCCCAAAATTTTTATTGTCATTTTACTTCCAGAGAAAAAAATTTGAGCAAGGGAATGTCCCATATATTGTGAATACATCATAATTAGAATATGAACTACAAATAACTAGAAATTGTACATCTGATTTGCAATTTTGACAATTGAGATTTGAAAACAACATATTCACAAAGTACTCTAAATTCTAGTGTATATTATACTTCTAGTAAAGTGATAAAAGCATTGTGAGAAGACATATTAGGCAGTATAATATTTCAATAGGTAAATTACATTATTTAGAGTGATGAAATCGGTAACTTCAATGTTAGGTAAATAGAGGCAGGAGATGCCTAGGTATTGAGCTAAACATTATTATGTTTTTAGCTAAACATTATTTTTGAACATGTCCAAGAGAATATTCCTGAATGAAATTAACATTTGAGTCAGGAGACAGACTGACATTTCCCTCACCAATATATTTATTTAGCATTCAATCCACTGAGGGTCTAAATGCAAAATGACAAGGCAGGGAGAATTCCCTGTCTGCCTGTTTGAGTTGGAATATGATCAGAATTCATAAAGGGACTTACACTATTGGTTTTTCTGGTTCTCAAGGCTTTGGATTCAGACAGCAACTATATCAGCGTCTTTCTGTGTATCCAGGAAGCAGATCATAGGTTGTGGGACTTCTCACCTTCCAGAATCATGTAAGCTATAAGAAAGTGGCCACCAGGAGGCAACTGTATAAGGCAGATTCTTCAAATAGATGCCAAAGAAGTATACAATTAGAATTCACTACAATTACAATGCTACAGTAATCCAGATAGTATGGATTACTGACACAGAAGGAAGGAAGAGATTCAAGGGCTCAGAAATAAATCCATACATATACTATTAACTGATGTTTGACAACAGTGTGAAGAATGAATAATATAAAAAGAGCAGTCTCTTCAATAAATAGTATTTGGCAAACTAGTAGATATATGCAAAACTGAATAAAAATTACAAAGATTTTGGGTGATTATCTTACACTAAATACAAAATCAACTCAAAACAGATTAAATAATTAGAAATAAGGTCTGAAACTGTAAAATTCTTGGAGAAAATATAGGAGAAATCTTCATGATTTTCATCATTATGATCTGAAAATTGCACAGAAAAACAAAACATTAGCAAATGGGTTTATATCAAGCTAAAAAGTTCTGCAAGGCAAAGAAAAGAATGCACAGGGTGAAAGATTTTACAGAAAGAATCGGAAATATTTGCATACCATATATCTAAAAAAAGGTTTATACTAGAAAATGTAAGTTATTCAATATAAGTCGGTAGTACAATAAATGGCCTGATTTTAAAAGGGGACTAACAGCTTAAATATAAATTTCTCCAAAAAACAAAGATGGCAACTAGATATATGCAAAAATCTTTAAACTCACTAATGAAAAGAGACATTTCAATCAGAATTACAATGTGATATTGTCTCAGATCTGTCAGGATGGCTGTTGTACATATATCTGTATGTATATGTATATTTTGAAGACAAGTATTGGTGAAGAACCAGAGAAAATGAAACCCTGAAAGTGTGTTGGCATGAATTTAAAATAGTATAATTATAACAAAAATTTAATGTATTCCCTCCAATTGAAATGATAACTACTGTATGGTCTAGTAATCCCATTGCTTGTTTTTTATCCAAAATTATTAAAATAAAATCTTGAAGAGATATGAGTAGTCCAATATCATCATAGTACTCTTCAATATAGCCAAGATATGCAATAACTTAAATGTCCATAAATAAAGAAGTGACTAAAGAAAATAAGGACATACATGCAAAGAATACTTTCCAATCTGTGCAAGGAAGGAGATGCTGTAATATGTAACAAGATGGGTGAACTATGAGGTCACTATGCACAATGAAATATTCATGCACCTATAACAGAAATACAAAAACAACATAATTCCAGGTATATGATGAATGTTAAACAGTCAATATTATAGAACCAAACAGTGAAATTGTGGTTGTCAATGCTTTACAAATTTTTCCAAAAATTTGGAGGGAAAGGAGAGATTTAAACTTACTTTATGACTTTAGCATTAGCATAGTATCAAAGCAAGACATGGGTTTTAGAAGAAAATAAAAATAGTGGCCAATGTCCTTGATGCCCATAACTACAAAGATCCTCAAAAACAAAGTAGCATATCAAATTCAATAACATGTTTAAATCATAATACACTAAGAATGAATGGGACTTATCCTTGGAAAGCAAGGGTGGTTTAATCTATACAAAACAATCAACTTGATATATTAAAAGAATAAAGGAAAAATCATTTGTTTACAGTAATAGCTCACAAACACTTTTATTCATGAAAAATTCAGTTCACAAACAGAAGCATTCAATGAATTTTTGCTTTCATTTGCAAACTCTACATCAGATGATGAACACAACCATGGCCATTTTCCTCAGACAAACATGAACGTGGCCATCTTTGCCACTCTGACATGAGGGCATGGCTTCCTCTAGTCAATACTGCAGGTTTAAAAGGACCTATGCAGACATGCTGTGAAACTTTTTTTGTGTAATTTTAGCACATACAGCACTGTACAGTTTTATTCCATCCAGCATGGCTCCAAAGAAAGTGCAAAGTTAAAATAAACATGACAAAAAATGTTCAGAGAACTAATGGAGGTAATCAGAATGTGCAGAGTAGTAATGAAGGTAACCAGAATGTGTAGCAAGAATGGTAAGAAGAAGTTTTGAGGAAAATAACCATTAAATTGAAGAAGGAAATTGTAGAAAATCATGAGCGTGGTATTCTTGTGAGTGATCTGATCTCAGAGTACAAGATAGTGTATTAGAGAATCTTAACTATTTTAAAGAATAAA
Organism: Erethizon dorsatum; assembly: GCA_028451465.1. Taxonomy (NCBI): domain Eukaryota; kingdom Metazoa; phylum Chordata; class Mammalia; order Rodentia; family Erethizontidae; genus Erethizon; species Erethizon dorsatum. The sequence goes on from CM051834.1 coordinate 29,884,937, forward strand.
GATGCCATCAAAGGAGCTGACGTGGCAAAAGCATTAATGATGTTAACCAAGCAGAGGATACAAGTCCTGGAAGAGGTGGAAAAACTTTTGTTTTGTGGTTAACATTAATTTTGTTAATGTGGTTAAATGAGGAATAGGTGGCACATGATAGCATTAGTGAAGTTATGATCTGTGAAAAAGTTAGGAAATTGCACAGTGATTTATTGCAAGAAAACCACTCTACAAGTACAATAAGTGATGAATTTAAAGCCAGTAGAGGTTGATTTGATCAATTCCACAAGAGAAGAGGCATCCACAGTATGATAAAACATGGTGAGGTTTCCAGTACTGACAAGACCGTGGCAGAAACCTATAAGAAAGAACTTGTGGGATTGATGAAGTCAGAAGGATACATTGGTCAACATGTGTTCAACTGCTATGAAACAGGCCTCTTCTGGAAGAAGATGCTGAACGAAGTCTATATCACACAGAAGGAAAAGGCATTTCCAGGACACAAGCCCATGAAGGACAGATTGACCCTTTTGCTCTGTGTGAAAGCAACCATTGATCAGAAGATTAAGCCATGAATAGTGTACAAATAACAGACCCCATGTGCACTAAAGGGACAAAATGTAAACAAGCTCAGATGGCCTGTCACATTGTGGGCCAATGCAAAAAACTTGAGTCACAAGGCAATTGTACTGGAATGGCTGCATGAAGTGTCCACACCCCACCATTAAGAAATATCTTTCTGATTACCAACTGCCTGAAAAGTGCCTTCTTCTGATGGACAAGGCCCAGCACACCCTCCAGTATTTGTGGATGATAGGGACATTGAGTATGACTTCATAAATGTCAAGTTCCCCTGGCCCCCCGCACATCTCTTCTGTGCCCCATGGACCAGCAAGTGATTTGAACTTCAAGAAGCTATACAAAAAGGTGCTCTTTGGTGGGTGTTTTATTGTCACTGAATATATGTCCTTGACTCTAGCAGAGTTCTGGAAGAAACATTTCAATATCCTCCACTGCATCAACCTCATTGACAAAGCCTCAGAAGATGTCATGTACCAGATCTTATGCTCAGCCTGGAGAAAACTGGTCAGAATGTGTCACTGAACATGATTTTGAAGGGTCTGATGCACAGGTAGTGAAGGAGTTTATGTCCATGGACAAGATTTTGGGTCTGGACATCAATGGTGTAAACATACAGGAGCTTGCTGAGGACCATAAGGAGGAGCTGATGATGGAAGAACTTGCTGAATCCCAGAGTAAGCAGCAGAAGGCACCTGTTAAGGAGCATTCCACTGAGGAAGAGGAAGACAGGGAGGATATTAGCACTGATGTAATAAAATGCATGATGAAGAAATGAAATGAGTGCCAGTGTTTCTTTGAGAGGCACCACCCCAAAATAACTGTAATGAACAGAGTGTTGAATCTGATGAACAATAACATGGTCTCTCATTTGCAGAGGGTTATGCGGTGCAGGAAAAAAAATGTGACTTACACAAAAATTATTTTTTGTCAAAATTGCCCCTGCAGCTAAAAGACAAAGAAGAGAGAAAGCCTCTAAAAGAAATTTCCCCATGTCTTTATGGAGGGGGACTTTCCCTCCAAACAACCGCCTCCTCTCCAGTCACCTTCCTGTCATCCATGCCAAAACTTGTCACAAGCAAGGTTATTGTTCTCTCTGTTTATAGTGTACTATACTGTACTTTGTTTCATACATTTATACTTAAAAAATACAGTGTTACCTCAGTTCACCAACTTAATTTAATTTATGATTCTGGCCACAAACCAAATTGGTCACAACTGAATCAAATTTCCCCCAATGGTTTTATGTAAAATAAGGTTAATTCTGAACCAGGTGTACAATATCTAGAAAGTCCTCAATACTTTATTCACCACAAGACCTTTAGAACTAATAATTACAGTAAAGTTGATAAAAATGTAAACATCTCCAGAGGGTTATGCAGTGCAGGAAAAAAATGACAAATAGACAGATTTTTAAATAAAAATTGGCCCTACCAAAAAGACAGCAATCCACTGTTTTCCTTTACACAATTCCTTATGCACAATGAAATCAACAAATGAATCTTGTTTTTTATGAAATCAAAAACAATAAAATATTTAGAAATAAGTATAACCAAGAAAGTGAAAGATATCACTAAAACATAAAACATTGATGAAAGAAACTAATGCAGATGCAACTATTCCCAAAATTGTGTACTAAGTGATGTTTTCAAAATGTACTTATTACCCAAAATCATTTATAGATTCAGTACAGTGCCTCTCAAAATTCCAATGGCATTAGTTACAGAAATAGAAAAAATTTCTAAAATTTATATGGACTCATGAAGGACCTTGAATAACTAAAACAAGCTTAAGAAGAAGAAAAGTATAGACATCACATTCTCTGGTTTCAAATTATAATATAATGCTATATTAATGAAAATAGCATGATATAGTCCCAAAACAGACACATTACCAATGGAACAGAATAGAAAGCTGAAAAATAGACATATGTATACATGGCCAACTCATCTTAACAAAGGCAAGCATAAAAGAAGCTCAGTGACTTTGGTCTTGGCAATGATTTTCTAGATGTGACACTAAAAGCATAGCATATAAAAGCAAAAATAAACAGTAAGGAGTAGAACAAAGTAAAAAGTTTCCACACAGAAATGGATATAATAAAAAATGAATGGAAACCTATGGACTAGGAAAGCATATTTGCCAAGCATGTAACCAGTAAGGAATTAATATCCAATGTACATAAATAACTCACATAACTCAATAGCAAATAATAATAATAATATTCTGACAAATGGGTGAAGATCCTAAATAGTTTTCCAAAGCAGAATAATGATGAGATGCTATTCCATAAATTTTAGGATAACTATTTTTTTTCCAAAAAGATAATATATAACAAGTGCTGATGAGAATGTGAAGAAAAAAATTCTATATACTCTGTGGGTACAAATGTAAATAATTTTAGTCATTATAGAAAATGGTTGTAGTTACCTCAAAAATTAAAACTAGAATTGTCATATGAGCAAGAAAAACTGCCTCTGAATATATATCCAAAATGAAATAAAATAACTACTAAGAAGATATATCTATAAATTTATTGAAGTATTCACAAAGTGAAGATGTGAAAACAAGTATTAATGAATGCAAAGACAAAAAATATTGCATATGTATATAGTGTTATTATATAGTCTTTGAAATGACAGAAATTTTGTGATTTCCAACAACAGGGTTGAACTTATAGGGTACTCAGTGAAATACGCCAGACACAGAGAGACAAACTGCATAATTTTATTTATATACACATAAATAAGAACAGCACATTGTACACTTTAAATCTATACCGTTTGTATTTGTTAATTATACTGCATTAAAGCTGGAAATAATGACTACAAAGGACAAAGAGAAAGTATATGCATTTTCCTAAAGACAACAGAAAAATAAGAAAAAGAATATGTTAGTGTATAAATACATCAAATATCACATGTTTCAGTAACAGTATTATATAACAAACAATTTTCATTTATCAATGACATAAACAAATATTTTTATTTCATTCACAGGGCAAGATGCTACTTCAAATCATCCTAACATATTTAAAGTTCCCATTCTCCCTGGTCTACAAATGTTTCAGTATATGACTATACAATATATCCATTAATGTTCATTTGGATTAATTCTGTATTTTTTGGTGTTATTGAATAAAGCTGATCTATACATGGATTTAGTCCATATAAGTACTCCACGGTATAGAAGAAATTTTCTTTTATCATCTGAAAAACTCTATCAAATGTAGCTATAGTTTGCAGCCCCCCCCCACACACAAACACACACACCTAAATACCACACACAATCCTGGAGTTTGGAAACTTTTTTAAAGTGCAGAGAAGTAAGATATAACACAAAGCAGCATACATTGATGTAAATACAAAACAGATGTTGATAGGTCAGAATTTGATCTCCTCACAAGCCATTTCAATCAGCTTTGTTGTAGCACTGCATTCTTATTCTTATTCAAGAAATATATATATATATAGTTCCAAACTGGGCTTAGACATTCAGTTGTTCAAGTCCACATTATATCAGTGAGCTAATGTAGGATCTGCCACCTGTCTACAACCAAGCAGCTTTGAAAGATTAAATTAATGTTCCTCAGATAGTGGGTAAAACTAAAACAAAAATATAATCTTTCTGCTTCAATTAATAGATGGAAGTAAAGAATTTTATATGAGTGAAATATCCTAGAGTCTAAAAAACCTATTTATGTAGTACTGACAAGTTAGTAAAATGTCATTTTCTTTCTCATTATATAAAAAATATACATAAAAGTAAGTCATGGTACACACACCTATAATCCCAGCACTCTGAATGGCTGAGGCAGGTGGATGACAAATTTCAGCCTAGCATGGGTAACTTAGTGACTTAGAAAAACCTATCTCAAAACTTAAAAACAAACAAATAAATAAATAAAGTCTGTGGATGTAGCTCAGTGTGAAGACCCTGGATTCAACACACAGTATCACAAATAAAAGGTAGGTAGATGATAGATAGATAGATAGATAGATAGATAGATAGATAGATAGATAATAGATGATAATATATATCTTGTAATGAAAGGAAATTAAAAAAAATAAAGATAATTATATTTATTGCATTTTACAAATATCTTTACTCTAAAACTAAAATATTTCTTTCTGTATTTACTTATTGGGAAGTTATGTTTTATTTGTAGTTATTTGTAGTTATTGTATTATTATTTGAACAGGGTTATCAGTCACCTTAGTTTTCATTATTCTATTTTCCCTATCATGATAAAAGAATTGCTTTACTAAGCTCCAAATTGTCTTTAATTTTTTGACATCAATCACTGATCAAAACTATAGATATTTCACTTTAAATAGAAAAAATAGCAAGAATGTTTGGAAAGTATATGAAATTTATAATGCACTGTTTATATTTTATAACCTTTAAATCTTTTTAAAATTAGAAAACATTTGGATGGAGGAAATATTCAGGAGCTTGTTTGGGTCAGCTATGTATGACATGTTGACTTTCCAAATCAGTTCATGCATTTTAAGGTCAGAAGTTTATTTTTATATTATAAGTACATGAGTGAATCTATTTCAATGATTCTATGTAATTTGAAAATATTTGACATAATTCAATAGATTTTCCATTATATATGTTAGTCTATCCTTTTCCATTTTCCAAAACAAAATAAGCAAAAATTATAGTAAGCTTTAATCAAAGATTATCATCTTTCTAGTATATAAATAAACCACTGAATCTCTAACACAGTGTTTATAAAAAAATGTAAAACTCATGTACATGAGATTGCCATGAGGCTTTTTAATTAAATATTGAAGTTATAAAGAACCTCAATATAAAATACAATAGGTATACCAGACCTATGGCCTTAAGAGGATCTAATACTTATATCTTTTACAATCAAAATCAATAGGTGATTTAGGGGGATAAGAAGCTGAACTCCTGAGTTTTCCCAGGGATATGGGCTATCTACATTGTTCAGTTCAAGTCTGCTCAAAACAATCAACTTAAAGTTACAGCCCTTGTGAATTTGGGAAGGCAATTGCTAAGGGTAATCAAGCTGCTTTAAAAGATGTTACTTAGAAATTGCATAATCACTTTCTTATTAGATAGATTTTAGTCATCTGTTCATAGGTTTCAAAAGAGTGTGGAGTATGTGTCCACTAACTGTGCTACGAGGAATCTAAAACACAAAAATTCTGTCAGTAAAATGATGACAACATATTTGCAGACAATTAACAATCCTTGTCACATATGAACTTTTTGATGTTGTTAAACATAATCTGACTTTTCACTTTGTTGATTCATAACGAACCTTAGAACATTCTTCTTCATGCTTATTAGTTTTCATTGCATATTATATTAAAATTGAACTTTCTATCCCTTTAGTTCCAAGAAAATTATGTACATGTATGTGTATATTGATATGTATATGCATATATGCATACATACTTTATAGGTTTTGATAGAAGGATGGGAAACCCTCCTTTCAAATATGCTAATGTTTCTCATAAACTTTCCATCCCTGTAAATCCAACCTTTAAGACCATGGGCTAGTTTCAGTAAAATATAGTGAAATCAGCTTTGATACACTATAGTATTATCCATCATCACAAATATCTAAGTCTCTAGTGCTAATGAATTAAGCTTACACTACATTTACTTTAAATTTGCAATATCTAATCAAAAGGTAGACTGGAATAAATTTCAAAATAATTAATGCAAGTTATTAGTACTGATTTTATATAACCTTAAACCAACAGTGAATTGTATCTCACAAATCAATACCTGCTTACATTATTTGGTAGGCTTAATTTATACTGCCTCGTATAGCTACTCAGTAACACTGGAGGGTAAAGTACTCTCTAGACTATACTTGTAACATGGCGATGTATAATGCTCTCAAGTCTGATAAAATTAGTGATCTATATATTCGCTGAGCCTAGATCCAAGATGGACTGCTAATGCAGTGAGTCCTTTTGCTAAACTTCTGTTCCTTTCTGCAGTCATAGTAGCCTCTGATCAGCCATCAGAACAGAACAATTTGACTCAATTCTGTCCTCTTGCCTCTGTTCCAAGAGATATAGTGCAGAGCAAATTAGGGAGGCAGTATACTAATCTGGCATAGGTGTTTCGATCACAAACTTTCATTTTAAACAAATAATAAGCTAAAATATTCTGCATCTTATTTATTTCTAGAGAAGATTCTGTTACGCTGACGTTGTTTAGCTTACAGTATTTGCTTATAAAGAAATTATGACTAATTTCACCTTTATCCTTTTCATTTATGGGGAAAAATCACATAATACAGCAGACTTTATGAAGCTGTTTATTGCTGTGTCAAAGATGTAAATAAGCCTGTGTTTCGCTTTAGTGATAGGAAGTTAAGTAAGCATATCATGTCCCGATAGATAGTCAATATCAAAATAAAAATATGTTTTTTTCAAGTTAGAAAGTTTCAAACTTCAATTTTATTCCCAGTTTCTAACAATTACAAGGAAATTTGAAAAGCATGGAACTGAAAAAAATTATAGACCGACTTTTATCTTTTTGATATATGAAATGCACAGGACTCATTTCTACACCAACTATCACTTTAATACCATATCTTTTACTCTTTCAAACAGGTTATTGATTTTTCATGGTTTCATCTCTCAATCAAAGCTTAACATGAAAACATGTTTGTTGACTTGAGCCTTGATGTAAAATTTAGTTTAACTCTTTTTCTAGTAATATGTTTGTCAGTGGAATAGCAATTTTCCTGTCACTGAAACTAGTGGATCTCCTAAATGCTTTGCTCATCAGAGTATAAAATTATTGTTTTCTTCATTTTGATTGTTCGAGCCAACAAATGCTAATTTAAAAAAGGAAAAAAAACTGTATCCAGCAAATGCATTACATTCCACTGAGTTAAAACTAATTCTTCTGCTATGGTAGTTCTTACACAATTTTTGAAACTAAGACTATAAAGCAGTTACATCCCTAAGCTGCTTTAAGTATTGGTGCTAAAATCCTGAAGTGATATCCTGGAAGGTTATGCATTTATCAGTATTTTTATGCATCTAATAGAGATACTACAGTGAAGTCTGGGATTGGGTGGGAAGGAATATTTTTTATCTAGGAGTTTCTAAAATATATAGTCCTTACCACCTTAATTGTACCTCAGTGTCTGTACCTTGGACGACACTGTTAAGGGAAAGAGAAACTTGAGATGAAGCAAATCAGTTCCTGAAATAGCTCAACAAGCCCAGATTAATTCACCAAACTCCAGGGAACTCTATAAGTATGATTATTTTATTTAATGACAATTCATAAGATACAGTATTTTGTTTATACTTTTAAAGTGTTTAAGTGGATGCTTTTTTAATTTTAAAATAATATAGTTATTAAAATGGGAAGTTTCATTTAATACTTTTAATATTTTTTCTTATATTTCTTTTTTTATTTTCAAGTTCCACTATAGAAACATGAAAATTAACAATTATCTCCTAAAAATATAGAAAAAGAAAACCCTGCTTCCTCATTCAGTTTTAGTTTTCTCAGTTTTATGTACTATGGTAAAATGAAGTGAAGCTTTCTTACACCACACCTGTTATTTTGCTTTTCCAAACAACATTTTGATACTATATATTTCCCCATAGTCTTGTTTTCTTCCCATTTTCACTTTATTTCCAAAATCTTAGTTGTAGGAAAGAATTTTCTTTCATACTTGGAATTCTAATAGTAGTTCTGTTTAGACTTCTACTACCACATTTTTGATTGGGCTACCAAAATTTAACAGTTGGTAACCCCACTCATTTCTAGCCAGAAGGAGCCATTAGCTGTAATGAGGCAGCCATCCTCACAAACTTCAGATTGACAATCAGCTTTTTCGTAATTGGATTACTAGAATACTGAGTTTCAAATTTCTTTGTCAATTTACATATTCATACAATTTATCCCTCCCTTTGATTTATAGCTCTTTTATGCATATTTACATGACAGTCTTTCAATTTACAAGTGTATGGCCATCCAAAATCATTTGATTGATTTGAGCTAGCTTATATTTATATGAATGTTTAAGATTTCTAGTTTAAGGAGATTGATTGATATGATTCTTATTTTCATACATTTATGAAAATAAGGTATGTTTCATATGTAAATAAAACTCATATATACCTATATATATAAATCAGATTATTCTGCTGCAGTCTAATTTCTCAAATATGTATATATTCTATAAATAACGTTTTCATATATTGCCCTCAAATTTAAAAAGCAGCTTCTAGAATTTTCTATAATAAAAATAATTTTCTATAATCATTTTCTATAATAAAGTAAATTATTTACTCAATAATTTATTGAGTAAAAAGTGTCTGTAATCCACTAATTAAAATTAGAAGTGTCCTCAATATTGTTGGACATGCCTCAACTCTCTTTCATTCTTCAACTTTCTGAACTTTTTTGAAGTAGTAATTTCTTTTAATAGCTGCTAGGAGATCCAACTATGAAAGTAAAAGCACTCTAGAATGTGCACCACTTTACTTCTATAAGTTTTAAATTCTTCCTCAAAAACAGAGAAATGATCAATTTCCATAGATTAGTGGGTTATTAAATGTATTTATATTTGTAACTGTGTAATCTTTTATGGGTAATATATTTGGTATATATATTGCTTCCTAACAAATTCTCCTCAAACTTAGTGGCTGAAAACAAACAAAAAATCTCGCATAACTTTTTACAATCAGGAACATCCCTGAAGTCTTGTTTAGAATCTGTTCTGAGGCTGCAGTGAAGATGTCAACTGAATCTGTTGTCACCTAAAAGTTTAACTAGGATGAAGAATCTATGCCCAGCTCATTTATATTGCTGTTGGTCTAGTATATCACTCTATGGGTTTATACAGGGATATGCCCAGAATATGGCAATTAGCTTATCCTACAGTGAGTGATCTAAGAAAGAACAACTGCAAGGGCAATAAAAAACCTTACACCTTAGGACTTAGTCTTCCAGTCACATTATCACTTCAACTTTGTTCTATTATTTAGAAGCTGGAATCAAAGGATAGCCAATTTAGTGAAAGAAGTTTACACAAGTAAGTGAATATTAGGAGGCAAGATCACTGGGAATCATAATGGAGGCTGAATATCATTACTACTCCCTCTATTTAATACACTTGCAGAGTACTTCAGTGTACTGTACTTATAGAAGAAGAAAGAATAAATTAAATACACATAATTACATATTAGTTATAAAATTAATAGATATGGGGCTACATATCAAAATAATTATAATAAACAAATGCAAATATATGTTAAATTTTGTACATAAAATAAATATTATATTAAATTTATATGTGGCATTGTTAAATATAAAATCATATCTATGTTAAAATTAAGTTAAATATTTTAATTACTTTTCTATGAATAATTAATTAAGTATGAGTAACTGGCATACTTTGGTATTATTCTGGTAAATATTATGTATATTGTATTCTTTATCACTGTATGTATATTGTAATTACATACTAAACACAACACTTGGGGCCATTGAATTAGTAACTAAATAATTCAAATGAATCATGTATTAAACATTCAGTACCTGAAGGGGAATTTTCCTGTCTTGTTCTAACATTTTAAATACTCAATAATAAGAAAAAAACATATTTTTTGACAGCAATATACATGATACTCAAGACACAATTGTATCATTAAGGTTTGTAATGAAACTTTAATAAAACCATATAAATCTCTTCTCACAGCTATTTAACTATTATTGTAATAAAATTATTCAAAAATTGACATTTTAACTCTATTTTCATATCATAAAATATATTTTTAGTTTGATTTTTTAATCATTTATTTTAGTTACTTTCCTCATTGCTGGGACAAAATTCCCACAAACACAAATTGTAGACGGAGAGGTTTATTTTAGCTCAAATTTCCAGACAATGGTTGGCTGTTTCCAAAGGAATGGCAAGGCAGTGAGGTATGGGGGAGGAAAGCTGCTCATGTCATGGTGGCTAGGAAGCAGAAACAGAGGAAGGTAGCCAGGGAGGGAGAAAACACCCATTCAGATTAGCTTCTATGACCCACTGCCTACCTTCCCTGACAAGGCTGCTCCTCCTAACGGCAAGCCAGCTATAGTTGCCCTATGGCCAGCCCTCTTCCAAAAGCCCTGGCTATGATGAGTACATGAGGCTCTTCTGGGACATCCAGATCTATAAATCACAACATCATCTAAAAAGGTAAAAATATTTTTACCTCTGAAACAAACTACATATTAAACTGCAATCCAAGTACAGACAATAGTTCAACTAATAATGGATTAATATTCAATAAAAATTAGATCTATACTGACCATGCACACTTTTTCTTGTCACTTTTCCCAAATTAATATTGTATGACATTTTCTTATATAGCAATAACATTTCGTGTGCTATCATAAGTAATCTAGAGATGATTTAAAGTAAACAGGAAGGTGTGCATAAGTAATATGCAAATAGTAATTTACTTTAAAGAATTTGAGCATCCTTAGCCTTTGGTATCCATGAATGTCCTACAACAAAACCCCTGTGCATATGGAGTGATGACTATATATAATCACAAATGGCTGAAATGAAGAACAAAGCAAAACAATAACAACAAAAAACAAAAAATGTTTGAAGATTTGTAGCAGCTATAAAAACCACTTGTGGTTGTCAGACAGACAAGAAGCAATTGATCCTCTGCATTTACCCAGGCTGGCTGGAAGGTGGCACAGATTGGCCAATGTCTGCCATGACTCTTCTCTTGGCCTTCCTTTGCTCCTATTCACCCTCCATCTGGTACAATATGCATTGGTTTTCTCCTTCATTATTTAGCAAGTTCTTTCCTCCAGGACATTCTCACAGGAGGTGCAGCTTGGCTATCAGCTGTGCTACCCCTCCCCAGTTCCTACCATTCTAGATACTGCTGCTGCCTCTTTGCATGGGGGGGGTGGTTTGGCCACTTCTAACATCACGAACCTTCCCAACCTCAGTAAACAGTGATGAACACAACTAGCCCTCCCAAGGATTCCCTGGCTTTGGCCCCACCATTCTTCATGGTGACAGGATAACTGTCAATCAAACCACTAGTGTCTGCTGGCATTTCCATGAATTGCCACGAGGATCACTACAGCTGGCCTGTAGAACCTCATCCACTTGCACTAATAATCAGGCTTTCTCTTGGGCCAATCTCAGGCTTGCAGCTGTTGTAGAAACAGTACTCCCTTCACACTTCTTCAGTTAGTCTGGAAGGGTTCCCTCTGTGTTCTTTTCTTAAATTTAATTAACTTTATAGGTACAATTTAGGTACATACAATGATCACATTCATCATAAGGAATTTGTACCTGTACATGATATACCTCTGGTGTTCTGACAGACTATTCTGCTGCACATATCCTGTTAATATACAGCTTCACTCTGATGGTATAGTAAATTAGCTCAGGATTTATTTCTTCGATAGCATTGCAGCAGAATACTTCAGCCAGTATACTTCAGTTTGTTAGTTGCCCAGGTAATAGTTTCAGTTACAGTTCCTGTTACTTTTGTTTCTTAGAAACAGCTGGTCACTGTCATGCATATTATAAGAACCATTGCCCAGTTGTCAAGCCATTCTGCTTCTGTACTTTCTGCTTGCTTATCCCATACAAGCCCTGGACCACCAGTGATCAGGGCCTGATATTTCAGGAATGATCACAATCAATGCATGTCAACTTAAAATAAATCTGTCTCCAAATCCTGGGTATCATTTTGGTGTTTCTGCTTGCTGTTGCATCTGGTGTGTTGGACAAGAAGACCAACTGGTGACCATTTTGGTCACTGGTCATGGCCCTTGCAGATGGAGCAAGGACACCTCCAGGTCCCAATGGGAAGGTGACCCCTTGAGATTTCCCAAGTCCCCTGGACTGGAGGAGGATTACTGGCTACCCACTTGAGTAGTTCACATTGGACCCCAAAGGGAGGAGGATGCAATCTGTCTGTCTGTCTGTCTTTCCGTTTGTCTGCCTGAATGCCTGATTCCAGTAAGACCCCTGGGGGCACCCCAGTTAGTCCATCTGTCAGTCCTGCTCACCTCAAGCAGAAGGAGAGATTGATCATGTCTTGTTAGTCAGGGGCACCCATGAGGGAAGGGGGGTTGGAATGTTTAACCTCTGAGTGCCTATTCAATGAATGCGGGAATGAATGGAATGGACAGTGTAGGCAATGGGCTGCTCCATCTGTGCACTAAGACAGGGAAGCACTGGTAGCAGTGCTGATTGGACCTTCACCTGCAGTTCCTTGGTGATCGACATATGGCATAATGGAGGCCTTGTACCCTCCTTAGATAAGTCATGCCTAAGTCCCCACGAGGGGCATGGCCAGGTGAGCATCTGAATGGTCTCTCTTTCTGAAGGGCACCTACCCTTTGTCTGTTACACTATCATTGAAGGGTATACAACACACATATAGGAAGTCAGAGATGGAAATTAACTAGTCAAAACCCACAGTCTCTGAATGAGGGAAAAAAGGTTTTTATGGAGTTAAAAATGAAACCAAACCATTCCCGGCATCTCAAAGAAAAAACAAAAAAAGGGAAAAAGAGGCCCATTCTTCCTGAGAATTCCACCTTCACACCCTACCAGCCACTGCAGTTGCTGCCAACACCTATAGTATCATTCTCTGCTTCTGACTCATCAACTTCCAGCCAATTGAACTGGTTCCAGCTAACCATTGCCTGCATTTGGCCACAGAGCCACCCCCCACCGAGATGCACACATCCTGGTCAGATGGCATCGTCTAATGCCCACACAAGATGACTGTCAACAATTCCTTTTGAGTTCCACATTTTGACCAAGAAAAAATTGGACTGTGAGCCTTGATGAATGAGTTGTCATGGCCTTTCCCAAAGGTCACCTCACCTAGGAACAACCCAGTTGAACACCTCTCAAAGACATCAAAAAGGGGAACAAAAAGCCCATCAACCACTGTTTCCCAGAAACCTGATAGAAGAAAAACACCTGATGTCTACAAGAAAATTCAGTCTTATAGAAGACCATACTCTCTTGCTACGAGTTATAAGGGCTATGGATACACACACAAAAATGCCCCCTCATCTGTGAGACACAAAGAAATCTGACTATTCAGGTCTACATCAATCTGAACCTCTCCTCACTCTGTTGGGCCTGGATGGATAGGACAGACTGAGCTCTGTCAAATTGGTCCCCAGAGAGCCCATGGTCATTGCAAAAGTTGGGAGCAAACCTGTGACTTTCCTGGTAGATAACGGAACAGAACTCTCCACCTTCAAAAGACCCCTCTGTCAAAAAGTTACCATCACTGGGGCAACTGGGACTTTTTCCTCTCACCACTTCTGTCAGTCATGAACTTGCAGAGTGGAATGGAATCTCACCAAACATAAATTCCTGTCACCAAGTCAGTCAGCCCCCCTCTATTTTAACCCTTTACTTTCCCTGAGAGGAAGATGATGCCTGCATCAGCCTGAGAAAGATAACTGCAATCCTGAAATTCTAAAAATTCTCCTTCCAGAGGTATGAGCCAAGACTCACCTCTGGGCTGGGCCATCAACCATGAGATCTCACTGCAACTCCCCATTTCTGTCAGATATCATGGAAAGCACAAACAGGCATCCAGCCACACATCAGCCTGATAGGCTGTTAATCACCTTGGGCAAGATCTTCATGCCATCAGTAATGCAGCCATCACCTTACATTCTGCAGTTCCCAAACCATACACACTTTTTGGACGGTTACTCAATTGCCACAAGAGTTTGGGAACTCTCCTACTCTTTTCAGGGAGGCCCTAGCAACAGATTTGGCCAAGTTACCAGCACCATCTCTCTGGGACATCCTGTTTCTCTGTCTTTTCCAGCTCCATCATGGTCCCCCTGGGGGGGAGGATGAAGCTTCCAAACCACAAAATGTTTATAAACTGTCAAACTGCTGAAATACACCTCCAATTGACTGAAACATCAACTCTAGCCAGGAGAACTTTATCCAGTACTCCCAGAAGATCCATCTCAATCAGAGCCAGACCTGCCTGCACTATACTGCAGTCTCAAGCCACAGTGCTGGCACCCATACCCCTGCAGTCAGCTCAGGCTTCAGCATCTGTGTCACCAACTCTGACCTCCACTCAGTATGACTGCACCTACTCAGCCTGGCCAGGAAAATAGAAGTTCAACTCTGACCTCCACTCAGTATGACTGCACCTACTCAGCCTGGCCAGGAAAATAGAAGTTCATAGGGCCCTGCTATGAAAATCATCCCTAGATATGGGCTACTCTTGACCATTGGCAGTGACAATGGGCCTGCATTTGTAACAAAGATAATTAAATAGAAACTACATACAGCATACAGGCCACAAGCTCTAAAAAAGTTTAAAAAATAAAATATAACGCTACAGAAATAGCTTGTAAATAGTTCCACAAAAGTTTATCTAAAAGATCAGTTATACCTATAGGCACTCCTGCACACATATATAACCCAGGTACATATTAACTACCTCTACAAGTTTCAGAAATCCAGCCTTAGAACCACTGAAGAATTTACCTGGATCAGACAGCTCACTTTGAAGACACAGTGTACTTGAAGCCTTGCTCTGGTTACTCTGGATGCTGACCAGTCCATGCATAGCTGAAGCATGAGGACACTGTTCACAGGATTGCTTATACTGCAGTGCATTACTCTCATTGATTTTTGTGCCTCTTCAGGCTGCTTACTCCAGTCCTTGCTTTGCCTTAGCTCTATGGATGATTGCCTGAAGAAAATAAAAAATAACAAGTAAGGCCCTTACAAATGATAAAGATTTGAGCAATGTCCAAGGCACATTGGACACTGTCCTCGATCAGATTAACTCCTTCACTCCCTTGCAAGAGTAGTGTTACAGAACTGCTTCTAGTGGGCCTTGTCTCAGAAGATCACATGCAAGATTCCCAACAAAGGTCTGCCAGGGAAACTAAAATGGGGGAAATGTAACAGAAGATGCTCCCTCCTGAGGTAGTATACTTCAATTTGTTAGTTGCCCAGGTAATAGCTCTGGTTACAGTTCCTATTACTTTTGTTTCTTAGAAATGACTGGTCATTGTGATGCATAGCTGGTCACTATGGTGCATATAGTAAGAACCAATCCCCAATTGACAAGACATTCTACCTCTGTTCTTCCTGCTTGCTTTTCCCATGTAAGCCCTAGACCACCAAGATCAGGGCACGAGATTTTGGGAAAGATCCCAGTCAGTGCCCATAGATGTAAAATATATATGCCTCCAAATCTTGGGTATTGTTTTAGTGTTTCTGCTTGCTGTTGCAGTAAGGGCATGGGACATACTGTAAACTTTATCCTGATTACTCTAGACAGAGTGGCCACTTTAAAAATAAATGAATGAATGCATAAATAAATAAATAAGTAAATGCACTAGAGGCTGTTAGTCCTGAAGAGCTCTAGAGATCCCAGCTGATGAAGATCAACAATTGAGACCAGCACATGTCAGAGTCAACTGGCAGCATTTGAATCAAGCAGGTGCTACAGAATTGCAGTGGCCAGCAACAGCAGAGACCAGCAACAAGCAGAGTCTCCTGACTGCATCTGGCCCTAGTCAGCGACAAATGGTGGTAGCCAGCAGGTGGCAGAGACTAGAGGCCAGCAGCGTCAACTATTGGCACCTAGCATTAACTGATGTCAACTGGTGACATCGGGGCTGCCAGAAAAGCTGCACTTTGCCAATCATGTTTTCTATTTGAATCAACAAAAGAACCCTTAACTGATTGGCAACATCAGAACCATGGTTTCATTTAGGGAATGGGGTAATGAACAAAAAAGAGCACAAAGAAGCCTTCTGAGAAGCCAATATGTACCAGTGAAACCCAAAGTAGAAGAAATAAACACAAATGATCTGTTTTCTTTAAAGGAAATTTTAAGTCTAGTTATTAATGACATGTCAGTAGTGAAAGAAGGAAGTTTAGGGGGTTTTTACTTGGCTGGTTAGATTCCTAAGGAGAGATGAAGAACAATTCTTTTTAATTATCTGAAAAGAATGAAATGTATTTTCTTCTTGAAATGTTGAATTTGAGGGATTTAGGTGGTTGTTGGTACAAATGTCCAGAAGGCAACTGTATACATCTTCTATGGCAAATGCAGGAGTAATTCTAAAGTGGACACAAACTTTATCTGTCATTAGCATAGAGTCTACTGTCTGCACATTGACAAAATAATTCAAGAAGAGTAAGACTGAGAAGAACAACAAGGGTAGAGCTTTATTGACAATAAGATGTTATGAGAGATATATGTTTTGGTGAGAGTAATTTATTATATTACCTGAGCTTAAGTGAATCAATGCATTAATTGATATGATACAAAAATTGAATTTTCTGAAGAAAAATAATTTTAATTTAAAATAACTATAGTGAAGAACCACATTTATAAATGCTTCATTCAAAATTACAAGTGTATTTATTTCTCATTTCTAGAAAACTGAGTTAATACTTAAAATAGTATTTATTAAAATTTGATAGTATAATATTCTTGTAAATATTGCTGAATAAAAATAAGACACACATAATATTACTAACATTTAAATTACATTCTATACCTAAGCTGAGATAGTGATATAAGAGGAATTTGTGGAGGGAAAAATTATGCTTTATATGGTTAGAATCATTTTGAAGGAAATGAGCCATCATGCAATGATAATAATCTTTACCAAAAATCTAGGATGCTGTTTTTCAAATTCAACCCCTCTTTGTTTTACAAGTATACTCCTATACCTCAGTATTCAGGTGGAAGAATCAATTACCAATAATTCCTAAAGAAGATGCACATAATGTTGCTAGCATTTAAGTTGGATTCTACACCTAAGCAGGAACAGTGATATAAGATGAACTTGTAGAAAATTTTCTATGCTTCATATAGTTGGAATCATTTTGAAGGACATGATCCATCAGACAATAAAAATAATCTTTATCAAATATCTAGAATGTTGTTTTTCAAATTTATCCCCTCCTTATTTTACCAGTACACTCAGTGCCTCAGGATTCAGGTAGAATATTCAATTATCAATTATTTCTAAAGATGTGTACAGCCCCAAATAACTCACTACCTGACAATATACTTTTGTAATTTTTAGTACCAGTTTGTGTTGATCAGTATTTACCCAGAACAGTAGCTGTGTCAACTAAATGATGGTCAAACAAATTACTTGAATGCAAGTTAATTCTATTAAAAGAAAGTAATTTAGAAATATAGTTTATTTCTATAAATTTTAATAAAGAGCAGTTTGTAAAAATTGTCAGAAGAAAAAATCAAACAATACCTTGATTTTTGGTGTGTCTAAAGTAGTGATTCTCAGAAAATCAGCTTTAACTGAAAGTTTGTTATAATCTGAATTTGTAGGCTCCACCCAATACACAAATATTGGTATGTTTTAACAGTCCTTTTATTTTTATTTATTTATTTATTTTTGTGAATACCGGGGTCGGCCTCAGGACCTTGCATGCCAGCAGGTGCCTGTGCCTCTGAGCAATATCACTGGCCCTTTTTGTATATGTGGGTTCCAGGAGTTGAACTTGGGCCCTTGTGCTTGCCAGGCAGGCGCTTACACCACTGAGCCATCTCACTAGCTATGACAGTCCTTTTAGATGATTTTTATACATGTTAAAGTTGGAAAACAATAGAATTCAATATGGAATTTTATGATTCAAAACAATTTGATGGAGGATAGAACTCAGATGGGTTATCAACAATGTATTCAATTAAATTCTTTAAATGCTTATCCCTGACTAATTAATCATAATCTCTGTCATTCCCCATGTAATAGTTTACTCATCAAATACTTGAATTGCACAGAAAAAGACACATATCACACATTTAATATATTTTAGGTGGTGGCAACACCAAATAGTATCTGTATCAATTATTTGGTGTCTAATATTTTATACTAGAGTTATATTCATACACCTAGGAAAGACTAAAGACTTCAGCTTATATTATTTGCCCAATAAATGATATTAACAAAGAAAATGATTACAGTTCAAAAGAGAAACAGTCTGTTAGGTGTACAATAAAGCTTAAAGTAGACCTAGGATTGAAGTGATGATAATAAGAAGGATGAAGATATAGAGAAGGAGGAGGATGAAGAAGAGCAGGAAGAGAAAACAACTATTGTATACTATCATTTGCAATGTGCCCAATGTTTTAGAATGGGTTGATTCACACTGTGGTGTTCCGTTTCGCAAACTAGGGGAGAATATCTCCTAAATATTGAGGAAATTGTTCAGGCTCACATATTCAATATTTGTGAGAACTGAAATTTAATATAAAAAATTAACTGACATGCAATTTATTTCTAATGATTACACTACACTACATTTCAAACTGGGGAGAACTCTTGAAGAATAAAATTGAAGGAATGTGTACCATACACGTGACAGTGGAACCACTGAAGAACATTTATGTGATTACCTGCCTAGTGGTTGGAAGTGGTACAGGAAGAAAAGAATGAAGTTGTGTATGTGGCAGGTTCACTGAATCTATGAGAATATGGCTGGTGCAGGCACAATTTTTGAAATAGGTATTGGATTACAATATAGAAAAAATAATGCTTGAGACAATATCAGCTTGACAGAAATAGCAATGGAACATATACACAAAAAAGACAAGACAATTTATCTACTTCCCTTTCCCACCAGCCATTTTTCTTCTTTTTCCCATTTTCAGAAATCTGCAGTTTTTTAAATGTATGACCTTTTCCAAGTAAATCTAAGAATGCTTTACCTGCATTATTTAAACTAAACAACATTTATGAAAATCAAAATATTTTACACTTTGTAGAGGAATAACATGACCTTAGAATTTAATTTGCTTCTCCAAGTGAATTGCATGAATATTGGTATTCACAATTCTATCATTTGATAGACTTCACTAAAAGTGTGCATATTTCATTTTTTTTTTTTTTTGTGGGTACCGGGGGGTCGACCTCAGGACCTCGTGCGCCAACAGGCACCCATGCCTCTGAGCGATATCACCGGCCTCTTTTTCGTATGTGGGTTCCGGGAGTTGAAATCAGGCCCTCACGCCTGCAAGGCAGGCGCTTACGCCACTGAGCCATCTCACCGGCCCCTGCATATTTCAAAAGCAATTTCAAATTTGTCATTTATTGACCTGTAGAATAGATTCTAACATATAAGTTTCCTATACATGTGTTTATAAACCAAGTATATTAAAAGTTCTCTGTTCTCTGTGCATCTTTAAAATTTAATTTATATGCATAATATTGTATCCACAAGTTTTATTTCTACATAATCCATGGATAATGAACAATAACTCACATTTTATGTGGAAATTGGAAAAGAGGCAGGTTAAATAATATGACGTTATTAAAATATATTAAAACCAAAATAACTGAACGATGCTATACAAATTGAGGTTTCAATACAATTTTAGCACTCAGATTAGTGGGAAGTACATTCAGAATTTTATGAAAGTTTTGATCTACAATATTAAGAAAAAGTATCCACAAAACAAATACATGTTATGTGACATTAAATTTTTAAACATACTTTGATTCTCCTTATTTAAGATCTAAATATTTACAGGTGCTTCTCCCAGAAATACTTTTACATAACAAGTGATGAAAACTTTTATGAAGTAATTTTTATTACTTTTTAAAATAAAAAAATACTCAATTAATTAACTTATTTATAGTATTCAGAAAAAACAGAAAATCAAAGACGAATTTAACCTGGAAGAAACAGTTTAAAATAAAAACAAGAAAATTTATCCAAAGTAATAACTTCGGTCATTTGTTTGTTAGTTTGTTGATTTATTGTTATTCCTCCTCCAATAAATAGAAATGTAGACTTTGGATCAGTGTTGGTGATCCTTTTAGTGAGAAGGGCCCAAAGTGCAACATAAAACCCACTTATTTATCTCAAAGTGCCAACACTACAATTTCACCTGACTACTGAGGCTTTAGTTTACAAAGAACAACTCATTAACATATTTTGTCTCAAAAGAAAAACACACGTGTGCCATAAGTTTGCCATTACTGCTGCTGATGTTATAGATAAGTCAAGGTGTCTAATTTTACTCATCTGAATAACATATTATAAATGTTAAATCCCTACTAAAATAATAATTTAAAGAATTTTAAGAAAAAATAGTATACACGGGACATGATAGGATCAATAATGGCAGAAATTCTTCTCAAACGAGGTGAGCTTGGATATCTTTATCACAGAGCGTGCATTTCAAGTGGTTTTCAAGGAATTTGGTTGAATGGTTGAATAGGTAAAGAAGATATTTCAGTCGAGAAAAGTTCCTGAGGAAAAACCTGTAACTGAATTGATTGACAGAGATGAAAAGCACCAGAACCTGTGATATGTATTTAAATCCATGTTGAGTTGATTTCGATGTTGAGGTGAGGTGTTTTTGACACTGGGTTTGGATTTATGTAGTGACACTTAAAACTCAAGCATTCAATTTTCTTCTACCAGCTTTGAATGGTCATACTTTGTGTCTATATATACCTAAAATTTCTCTGCAAAAGTGTTAACTTGACTTTTTGTAAAAGATGAGTGCATATTCTCTAATCTCCAATCTGTATGGAATGTAGTGTTCTCATCAATTTGAAATATTATTAAAATCTGTTATAAATTTCTAATTTGTCTTTGCTAAAATTAAATGATTTTTTTCTTGTTTCTTTTTATCTTATTTATGTATTTCATTTTATATTTTTAAAATTCTTCTGTGGGTTTGAAATTTTTCCAATACCATTCCTGAAACAAGACATGAAGAAACATTTATCAATATTGTAAGACTTGACAGTGTCTTTACAATTTTAAAGGGTGTATTTTTAGACTTTTAGATATTCTAATTGGCCTAAGCAAATTATCTATTTATAAGTGAAAATATTCAAATGTGAGTAAATACTGGGCTTGATACTCTAGACAGATAAAATTATTAACAATGAAACAAGTGTTTAGGGATACATGCTTAATTTAGATTACATAGTTTTTTTTGTGGGTACTGGGGGTCGACCTCAGGACCTCACGTGCCAGCGGGCGCCTGTGCTGCTGAGCGATATCACTGGCCCTTTTTTCGTATGTGGGATCCGGGAGTCGAACTCGGGCCCTCGCACTTGCCAGGCAGGCGTGTATGCCGCTGAGCCATCTCACTGGCCCCATAGATCTTTTTTGACTTCTGGTCTCTATGGTATTGGATTGGAGAAATCCATTGACATCTTTGGGGTTTTCCTTTTCTCATCTGCAAAATTATGTTTTTCAATTTTTTCCAATAGTTGTGGGAATTAATAATTTTATGCCAAGCCTCCTAGCTCATATACAAAATAGCACAGTAATAGTATTTTTTACTACTCTTCAACCTTCTGTGTCATGAAAAAGTTCATGAATATGGAAAAAATTTAAGAGTTATAGCAATAGCACAGCTGTTCCCTTGGATAAATCTTAGAGGTGGGGAATAAGAATGGTATTGCTTCAGTCATTTTCTTTTCCTTTCCCACAGCAGATATTTTTAATTTTGATAAACTCTGACTTACCAATTTTTCTTTTTACAGTAAAGTTTTTTTATTAGTACATATTTGCCATACATAATGATCACATTCATCACAGGGAAAGTGTAACTGTACATAATATATGTTAATTCTTTTTTTCTCATTCCCCATCCCTCCCTTCAACCGTTCTCCTCCCCATTTACAAAAGCTTCGCTTCTGTTTTTCCTTCCATCCTTTTTTTCCCTTCCTTCCCTTTCCTTTCCCCATTTTTTCTTTCCAATTTGAACTACTTCCAATTTCATCCTACTTCCAAATATCAATCCTCCATTTTGCTCCATATTTATGCTTTGGTTTTCTCACACAAGAAAAACAATGTGATATTTAAATGTGTGTCTGATGTAATTCACTTAAAATTATGGTCTTGAGATGATTCCATTTACCTAAAAATGACTTATTTATCCTTCTTTATGACAGAGTATATAAAGTGTATATAAAACCACATTTTCTATATCAACTCATCTATTGATGGGAATGGGCTGTTTCCAAGATTTAGCTATTATAAATTGTGCTGCTATAAACATGTGTATGAATATATCACTCTGGTATGATTCCTTAAAAAAAAAAAGCTCTTTTGAGAAGATACCTAGAAGGGGAACAGCTGGGTCAAATGGAACCTCTACTTTTAGTATTTTGAGGAATTTCCACACTGATTTCCACAGTGGTTGCACCAAGTTACACTCCTACCAAAAATGGAGAAGGGTTCTTTTTTTCCCTGGCCTCACCAGAATTTGTTATTGGCTTATTTCTTGATGGTAACCATTCTTTTTGAAGTGAGATGGAATCTCATTGTTGTTTTAATTTGCATTTCTCAAATGACTAGTGATGATGAAGACTTTTTCATGTATTTATATGTTGTTTGTATTTCTTCATCTGAGAAATGTGTATTCATTTACAGATGGCTATTTTTGGATTGAGTCGTTGAATTTTGGAGTGTCTAAAGTTTTTAGTTCTTTATATATATATATTCTAAATGTTAGTCATTTCCCTGAGGAGTAGCTGTTAAAGATTTTCCCCATTCTGTCAGTTTCTTTTCACTCTTTTGGTGGTTTCATTTGCTGTGCAAAAGCTTTTTAATTTGATGTGATCCCAATTATTTATTTCTTGTAATATTTCCTGTGCAATCATAAAGTCTTTGTCTTTTGCTTTTATATTGAGATATTTGATCCATTTCAATTTTAATTTAGTGCATGATGAAGGATATGGGTCTAGGATAAATCTTCAGCATGTGGCAAGCCAGTTTTCCCAGCACCATTTATGAAAGAGGCTGTCTTTGTTCCAGTGAAAATGTTTGGTCCCTTTGTCAAAGATAAGGTAGCTGAGTGTCCCTGGAAGTGTTTCTGGGTCTTGTATTTTGTTCCATTGATCCTTGGGTCTGTCTGTTTTCTAGTACCATGCTGGTTTTATCACAGTAACTTTGTAATATAACTTCAAATTGGGAATTGTGATTACCCCTGCCTTATCCTTGTTGCCCAGAATTGCTTTTGCTATTCTAGGTCTTCTCAGGTATCATATGAATTTTAGGATTATTTTCTCTGTTTCTGTGAGGTATGCTATTGGTACTGATTTGAATTGCATTGAATCCATATAACAGTTTTGGAAGTATGGCCATTTTCACTATATTGGTTCTTTCTATCCAAGAAGAGGGGATATCTTTCTGATATCCTTTTCAATCTGCCTTTTCAGAGTAATGTAGTTTTTTGTGTATAGGTCTTTCACTTCCTTTGTTAGATTGATTCCTAAGTATTTAATTTTTCTTGATGTTACTGTGCAAGCTGTTGTTTCCCTAGTTTCTCTTTCAGTGAGTTTGTTATTCATGTACAGGAATGCTATTGACTTTTAAGTGTTGCCTTTAAATCCTGCTATGCTTCCAAGTTTGCTTATTAATTTTATGAATCTTTTGGTGGTGTCAGTGGGGTCTTCTATGTAGAGTATCATGACATTAGGAAATAATGATAATTTAACTTCTTCCTTTCTTGCCCATATTCACTTTAATTCTTTCTCTTGTCTAATGCCTCTGGCTAATGTTTCCAGAGCTATATTGTACAGGAGTGGTGATAGTATGCATCTTTGTCTTGTTCCTGATTCTTGAGTGAAAGCTTTCAGTTTTTGACCATGTACCATGATGTTGGCTGTTGTTTGGTCCTAGATAGCTTTTATTAGGTTGAAGTAAAGACTTTCTATTCCAAGTTTCTTTAGAGCTTTTATCATGAATTGGTCTTGGACTTTGTCAAATGCTTTTGGTGGGTCTATTGAGATGATTGTATGGTTTTTTGTCCTTGGTTCTGCTAATTTTCCATTAGAAAAATTGAGCTTCTGGGAAAATGGCAGAGTGGTAAGCAGCAACAAATCAACCTCTCCAAGATTTGGAATCCAGACACTGAAAATTAAGAACATGGGGAAGAAAAGAAGGATGGATGTGGATCCCTGGGAACCAGGAAGGATCTGAAGGGAAAATTGAAGAGACAGACCTTAACACAGGAAAAGGAAGGGGCTATCTACACTTTCTTCCAGGCTCCTGGCATGAGAAAGAGAGATTGAATCTACAGAGGCACAGTGAAAGTGGAAAAATCCAGAAGATTTCAGGGAAAAACACACCAGTCGAATGGAGCATTGGATGCTGTGTACTACAACAGCTGGTGAGTGACTCCAGTCCAAGTAACTGCCATACCTCTGAGAGAGAGAGAGATTGGTGAGAGGCCATTTTATGAAGGAGACAACTGAGTCCAGGACTCAGAGCAGCCATGTGTGGACTTCATCTCAGGGCTTCCAGTGTTAAACTCCTACAGTGACTAGGTGAGGAACAACCATGGGAGACACCCAGAGTCAGGGAGCCATGATCAGGCTGTCAAGAGACACCCAGAGTGTTATAAACCTAATGGCTCAGTGTTATAATCTTAATGTTATAGACTAAATGGCTCAGGTCCCAACCCCACAACCAGAGGCCAGGATCAGCCTCAACTTCCATGGATTTTAAAGTACCAGAACCAGCACATCACCGTAATCCTACTGCCAGGTTTCTGGTGATTTTCCAGCAGGGATCTGGGCTATGAGTGTCTCTTTTTTCTACCATTGTGAGCAGAGTAATCCCCTGACTTGGACACTGATACAAAACTATAGACCCCAGAAATTAACCATGGGCTGGAAATCACAAAGAAATTCCTTCTTATTTTCTTCTCTTTGCTTTTTAAAATTTCTGTTTGTTTATTTTTTGATTGTTTGTTTTTGTTTTTTCATAAGATTGAACATTGTTTTCAGGGGTTTTTTTTAGTTTAGTTTTGTTCTTGTTTTTCTTTTTTCCTTCTTTCTTTCCCTCTTGTCTTTTTCACCAGTCTCCTGAGGTTGGGTAATCTTCCCTGTGCTTCAGCCTTGTTTCTAATCCCTTTTTCTTCATTTATGTCTTTATTTTATTCTCTTGCCAGTTTTAAATTTTCTCCCTTTAAAGTAAAATTACTCTATTGAGTGGATATTTACTGTACATAATTTTCTGATTTGTCTTAGGTTTTGTTATATACCTATAGATTTTGTACCTATGGCTAAAGGGGAGTGGCAAATTATAAATTATTACAGATTGTCATTTTCTAGTCTGTGCTTGATGCTGTTGTTATTATTCATTATACTACTTAAGCCAAGGTGATATAATTGTTGTGATCAATTGACCTTCCTTTTATGTCAATATCTAGATTGTCTGGGAGTCATAAGCTATATTACAGTCGAGTGTTAAAAACTTAGTTCCAGGCCAAATGGGCTGCAACATTTATTCAAAAGCCAAAAGCCAGGTATGCCTAGAAGTCATCTCTGAAAAGTAGTCATTTTCTAAAGAGATCTCAGTACTAGTAATAAAACTACTTCCCATAAACATTTTACTAACCTCAATCCAGACAACAAATAAAAGAAGTAGAAAATGTGAAAACACAGAAGCAAGATGGAACACATAATCCCCAAATCACCTAAGGAAAGTCCAGGAGGCATTGAGGTGGAAGAAATCTAAATCTATCAGCCAAAGTAACAAAACAGATGAATATGTCTCTTGAGAAAACCAAAACAGAAATAATTACATAGATAATAAAAAGATGAGGATCATAATGAAGGAAATATTCAGTGAATCTAGAGTAGATACAAATAAAAACACAGGAACTTAGGAAAGGCATGTAAACCATAATTGACCAACATAGAAAAGAACTGGATTCCATCAAACAGACTTAAATACAAATCCAGGAGGTTAAAAAGAACATACGGCTGAGTCAACCAATGTGAAGATAGAATATTGGATCCAGAAGACAGGATTGTGGTTGGTGATCATCAAATGAAAGGCTCTTAAAAATAGCCACAGACCATGAAAAATCAATCCAAAACCTTCTAGACAATTCAAAGAAGACAAATATAAGATTAACTGGAATCAAGGAAAAATCAGAAAATAACACAAACAGAATAAAATATCTGTTCACATAAGCAGTAGCAGAAAGCTTTCCAACCATGGAAAGAGAATTTTACATATAGATAAGTGAGGCGTATAGAAATACAAATAACCATGACCAGAAAGAAATTACAATAAGACATATAATAGCCAAGATTCCAAAAATTCAACACAAAAACAAAATATTCAAAGCTGTCAGAAAAAAAGAAACAAATCACAAAACTCATTAGGATCACAGCAGACTTCTTTACACAAACCCTTAAATCAAGAAAAGCTTGGAATGGGCCGGTGAGATGGCTCAGTGGCAAAAGCGCCTGCCCGGCAAGCACGAGGTCCTGAGTTTGGGTCCTGGAACCCACATACAAAAAAAGGGCCAGTGATATCACTCAGCAGCACGGGCGCCTGCTGGCACGTGAGGTCCTGAGGTCGACCCCCGGTACCCACAAAAAAAAAAAAAAAAAAAAAGAAAAGCTTGGATTGAAGTATTTCAAGCCCTGAGAGAAAACAATCGCCAACCCTGATTAATGTACCATGTAAAATTATCTTTCAACATTGATGAAGAAATAAAATACTTCCATGAAAAAGAACATCTGAAGAAATTCATGACACCAAAAGAGTAATCCAAAAACTTTTGAGGATATTCTAGAAAAAGACAATGAAGACAACATTTCCAAGAATCCCAGTAGAATGAATCTACCAGGCAAGGCAAGCAATTAAATAGAGGGAAAGAAAGGGAACTAACAATGGGAAAATAATATAATGACAAGGATAAGTCAATACCTACCATTTGTAACTATCAATGTGTGTGATCTCAATTCACCAATGAAAAGAAACAGATTGGCAGAATGGATGAAGAAATAAGACCCCAAGTTATGCTCCATACAAGGAACACATTTAACTCAAAAATAAATTCATAGACTGAAAGTCAAAGTATGGGAAGCAATACTCCATGGGACAGGGACCCAGAACAAAATCAGGGATAGCTGTTCTATTTGCAGAATAGCTATGTGGATTTCAAGCCAAAACTGATCAGAAGAAACAAAGAAGGTCACTATATACTTGTTAAGGGAACGATCTAAGAGGAAGAGATAACAATCATAAATATATATGTACCAAATACCAGTGCACCCAACTATATAAAACAAACACTAGTGGATATGAAAAATCAAATGAGCACTAATGCAATTATAATGGGGGGCCTCAATACCCCACTATCACAAAGAGACAGAACAACTATGCAAGAAAATCAAAAAAGAAATATCAGAGTCAATGAAATTGAAGAAGTAATGTAAAAAAAGAACTAACAAAAGAGAAGCCCAGGTCCTGACAGATTCACTGCTTAATTCTACAAGAACTTTGGAGAAGATCTAATGCTACTACTCCTCAAACTCTTCAATAAAATGGAAAGGGAAGCAATACTCTCAAAATCATTCCTGGAACAACCATTACTCTTGTACCATAACCAGAGAAGAACCCAACCAAAAAGGAGAAATACAGGTCAATCTTCTTAATGAACATAGATATAAAAATCCTCAAGAAGACATTGGCAAACAGAATACAATGAATCATCAAAAGGGTTATACACCATGACCAAGTAGGATTCATCCCAGGGATGAAGGGATGGTTCGACATACACAAATCAATAAATATAATATACTACATTGTTTCAATCTTGTATTAGCTTCTCATAATTTTGACTATGTGTTTCTAAAATATTTTGGAATTCATTTTTCCTTTAAATTGTAAAGTAAGCTATCAGAGCTGTGGAAGATAGCAAAGGGAAAGAAAAGAAAAGAGAAGAAAAGAAAAGAAAAGAAAGAAAAGAAAAAGAGAACTAGAATAATTGTTACATTTCAAAATTTAAAAATTTTCAAAGCTAATCAGTCAGTACTAATCTGGAGAATGAATAAGTACCTTCTGATATGAAATAGTAAGAGATGGTGAAAGTCCCACCATTTTAGTTGGAAACACAGATGTTTAGATGTTTCCAACTAAAATGGTGGGACTTTCACCATCTGTGTTTCCAACTGTGCAGTAACTCTGTGGCTTTCTGTATGTATGTCTTTTTGTTTTTATCTTAGATACTTTTCTAGTTTGGAGTTTGATAAGACAATAACTAACATTTGCTAATGTGTTTTTGGTAAATATTAGTAAAACTCAGAAACAATAGTCTGTACATATTTCTTTAACTGAACATCAGATATATATAACATGAATATTATAAATTATTAATATATACTATATATATTAACTAATTAATAACAAACTGATTCCCGAGCCAGATTTAAATACTGTTTATTTTCAAATGATTAAACAGTTAAATGCTGCCTTGAATGAGGGATTTTTTTAAACTACCAGCTGTGATTGAAAACTACATTGAATTTTTAAATTTTAAAAAGTTCACTATATGAAAGATGCATTGCCATTAGTCACCCTCAAAACACTCCCCTCTTGCTTTGAACACATCCCATCGATCTTGCAAATTTCTAAAGCAGTTCTAGGAGTCTACTTTCATGTCTTTAGTTGCTCTTTCAAGGCTGCTTTGACATCCTTAATCTACTCAAAACATTTACATCTTATGGTCTTTTTCACTTTGAGGAAGGGCAGGAAGTCTAATACTCACAGATAATGTGAATAAGGTAGATGAGGACACATTACAGTTTTTATACAAGCCTACCTCTCAGTTGGATGGTACCGGGCAGCAGTATTCATTGTAGTTTTGATTCCAGTTTATAATGACAGTCATGGAAAAGGGCTTCCAGAATTGCTTCAGAAAGTGCCAAGAACAATGTCATAAATGTGTTCCAAATGAGGATGAGTATTTTGAGGGTAACTAGTGGCAATCAATCAGTCTTTTACTGAAATACTTTTAAAAAAATTGAAACATTCATCATATATTTCAATCACCCTTTGTGTTGGGTGACTACAACTTAAAGTAAAACATACAAATAAAAGGTAAAATGGAAATTTATGTGAACTTACAAGAGAGAGAGAGCTAGATTGACAACTTGGAAGAATTAGATTAAAAATCTTACAATTACTGACTATTCAATTTAGGACAAATTCACAAATTTTGTTCTATGAACATCCATTCTACTAAAATCAAATTAGCAGTAGTTGCCATAAAATGAGAGATAGGAGAATAAATTGAAACGTTTTTAAAACTATGTTATATAGTAGAAGATGCATTAGAAACATGGGTCACTAAAATTATCATAAATTTAAAAGATAATATAATCATGCCATGGTATTTTATTTCTTTCTATGTCTTTCATGCAGTTAAAGGAGGAAAGACATCAAATGCACTACTAGCAGTTTTATTCACTACATGTAAAATAGGAAGTCAAAACTTGTTGTCTTAAGGGGATGAGTTACAGTACATTTCATAAATCTCCATAATCTCACAGTTGCTGATTCTTTGGAACCTGAAAATGATTACCTGAGTTTTTATTTGGAAAAATCTGCCAGTCTCAGTGTAGAATGAAAGCCTAGGAAATGGAACTATTACCCCTTGCTATTTTTACTAATTAAGTTTGTGATGGATTAATACTCACCTGTGGGTGAGGAAGGAAATAGGAGTACTGTATTGATTTTGCATGAATTGTGGTGATGATCATGCTTTCCCCACTGAAGAGGACATAGGGTGCATGATTCACATGTGTTATTTTTATTTATTCATGTATGCTAAGGAGAAAACAATTATTACATAAATATGCATACATTCTGACTATATAACATATACCCAATGCAAAACAGAAGACTGGTTTATTTAACAACTAACGCAAAATTATCTCATGAAAATAATGCAGAATTTAGTTTCTTGAATGTCTAATTAAAACTCTGAATTCTTCCAGGATTCACCTTGACTATAGCAGATCATGATAGTATCTGTACATTTTCAATCAGTTGGTTGGAATCACACTGTTAGATGTTTCCTTATAGAATTTAAATGCCATCCTTAAATTTGTCTTATTGAAAAACAATTTATTTCCGTCTGCCCTGGCAGACTAATATGGGAGATATTATACAAGATGAGCATAGGTTTGTGCTATTTAATTAGTTGAGCATAGATAATAATCCCTAACTCTTGGCCGTCATCTACTTTTTATCTAGTTTGCCCCATTTGCTTTTTTCAATGGGATGCACACATGGTATGATCAAGGTAGAAAATTAAGCAGCATGACACTGAAGAAAACACATTATAAGCATTATCTAGTTACTAATTAGACTCTTGCAGAATCTAATGTAATGATTAATGTGCTCTTAACCAAAGAAAAATATGAGTCATCCTGTATATGAAAGAGATTTGGTTAACACTGCAATTAATCTTTCGATTTATGGACAAAAATTGTTTACTGAAAATTTTAGTTCACAAATATAGATGAATTATTCCATGTGCCAGTCAAAATTTTTTAAGCTATGGTCCCTGGTGTTTCAGTATTTATTAATAGGATTTAATATATTCTTGTTATGCAGGCTTCTTTAGGCTCAGCTTTAGGCTTCTTTAGACCACAAATAGTTGGAGCCTTATCACTGATTTTAATAAAAAAAATCCAACCTGTATTTACTACTTGTTCTAACATTTAAATTTTTGTTATATGCACTTTTAAAGACACAATAAGTTTATAGTTACAATAGAAAAAAGTCTGAAATAAATATATCATGAATCTAAAACAAAAGGAATGAATGATGATGCTGAATGGTGAAGACATACAATAATCAATAAAGTTAAGTAGCTGACCTTCTCACTATCATGTCATTCATGTAATTTATGATTCAGTAATACATTTTGCAACATGAATAATAATATTGTAGAGATAAAAAAGTTCTATTGGAACTATTTATGAAAAGAAACTCTGCGTGGATCATAATTAGTAAGTGGTTTGTAAGGGGTTCTTTTTATTTTATTTATTTATTTTTGTTTTTTCTATTGTAAGGGGTTCTTTTAACTCAATAATAGCACTTACCAATATTAGTGAAGAATACTCTCAAATGATATACAACCTGGCACGTAGTATCAGTTTCAAATATCTGTCAGTAGAAAGGAGCTTTTTTTTTTTTTTTTTTTTTTTTTTTTTTTTGTGGGTACCGGGGGGTCGACCTCAGGACCTTGCGCGCCAGCAGGCGCCCGTGCCGCTGAGCGATATCACTGGCCCCTTTTTCGTATGTGGGTTCCGGGAGTCGAACTCGGGCCCTCGCGCTTGCCGGGCAGGCGCTTAAGCCGCTGAGCCATCTCACCGGCCCATAGAAAGGAGCTTTTAAGCAGTGATTACTGTATATATTGCATTGAGGTATGAATATTTCCCAATGTGTTCACTACACATTAGTTATGTATAAAGTAATATATAGAAATTAACAGCACTAGGAAAAATGCCCCTTAAAGAGATAGTCTCTGGATTGCACTATAATACTGTTTCAGAACTATTGAGCTACCTCAAAGGCAATTATTTGTTTATCATTTATAACATGATAAATTCTTTGTCCCATAATAATAGATACTAACGCTGGTGATCTGACTTTTTGTTAGTAATATAAAAAAGATATACATTTGATTTATATTTTTATTTTCTCAAATTATTTTTATCATGTATTCACTTATATGATTTTATCTTATGAGGAGAAATCTTAGTTACAATGAAAAGAATGAGCAAAGGGAAACACTAAATCATGGCAGGTCCAGAAGTTATATTTTATGTTGCATGCTTCTCTACTTGGTGCTTTGTTCATTTACCTATTCATTTACTTTGTTTTTCAGGTATTCACTCAACATTTATTACATAAGTTCTTTATTCCTTTTACATTTAGAAACTGGGAATATGAACATAAATATCATAAAAAAGGCTTCACACAGACTTCACTTTCTAGCTAAAATATTTTGATGCTTAATTTTATGTCAACTAAATTGAACCATGAAGTACCCAGATATTGATGAAATATTATTCTTTGATTTCTCTCAGATAATATTTTGGATGAGATTAACATTTAAAATGGTAGATTGAATAAAACATTACTTTCCCTGATATAGATGGGCCTCATAAAAAACAGATAAACTCTAATTAGAACAAAAAGCTGAGAATTCCTTCCGACTGATGGCTTTTTGGCTGAAGCTATAACACCAGCTCCTTCGATTCTCCTAAAGTAAAACATGAGCTCTCCTGACTGTAGTTTGCCCAGTCATCCTGCAGATCTTGGGACCTGTCAGTTTTTTTAAATCATGTCAGATAATTCATATATATATATATATATATATATATATATATATATAATGTATGTATAATATATAATGTATATATAATATATAAAAATAGTATATATATGCATTATATATATTATATATATATATATATATATATATATATATATATATATATACACGAAGTATATGTAGTTGGAAAGGTTGGAAGTTGGAGAGAGTGTGTTGACATTAGTCAAGCAATCCAAGCATCAACATCTTTGACCACTTTTCTTTAAGAAATTATCAGCGGGCCGGTGAGATGGGTCAGTGGCATAAGCACCTGCCTGGCAAGCACAAGGGCTGGAGTTTGACTCCTGGAACCCACATACAAAAAAAGGGCCGGTGATATCACTCAGCGGCACGGGCGCCTGCTGGCGCACGAGGTCCTGAGGTCGACACCTGGTACCTGCAAAAAAAAAAAAATTATCAGGAGTTTAACAACCCTGGCATTCTTATTTTGGGGAGTATGTCTGAAGAAAAAACTTGGAGGGTCATATGTCTAATGTCATCCCCACAATGTTGAGAATTCAACAGTTCTTTGTTCTTAGATTTTTACACTACTGGAATATATATTTCCTACAACAATGTAGTACAAACTGTTTTGTTATAAATACTGTAACATTAACAAAAAACTCTACATTCAATGATGCCATCATTTGTCTATCATCTATGTATCTATATCTATCTCTATCAGGTATCTATCTATATATCTATCTATTATCTATCTATATCTATCTATCTATCATCTATCTACACTGTATCTCAGTTCATGAATACTTTTGTTTGTGAACAATGTGGTTTGCAAACAGAACCATTTGGCAAATCTTGTTGGCAAACTCTACATAGGTTGAAAAACATGACCATGGCCATCTTTCCCACATGAACAGGAATGTGGTCATCTTTTCCAGAATTGTGAAATGAATTAACTTTGTGAACTGAGGTACCACTGTATATGATTATAATTTCACTGGAAAATTTCTATCACCTCTTGATGTCTAGCCATAAAATAATCACAGCTTATTTACATTATTTGAAATAACAAAAACAAAAGAAAGAAGCAAATTTTAGCAGAAAACTAAACTCATCTGCAGATTCCATGTTTATAAGCCCACAGGCTTCCACATGCCAGTATATCTTCTGCTTTTCAGGACTAGCGTTACTCATGCAGCCAAGTGACAAGTATTCATATTTTTTTGCTGTTGTAGTAAGGCTTATGGGTGCCTAGGTGAGTGATTGTTTCAAGTTGACACAGGAAAAGTTGTAAGTTCCTGTACATAGAAGATAGATATAATTCACTAAACACAAACCTCTACTCGAGCAAGTTATATATCTACATTCTCAGGCTGAAATGAGTGTTCTAACCTCTAAGAGCTCAAAGAGGAGGTTGCCACATTTTCCACCAACTGAGAGGGTGAAGGTGCATATGCATGGTGGTAAGGATTCTAGCAGACCTTGAGAAGATCTGTGTCATTTTCACATCTACTTTCATTCTTCTCTAGAACTTTCCTGGAGTCTAGGATTTTGGGCATACCTGCCCAGTAGTTCCCATTGGAAGAAGGAAATTTCATTTTTCATAAGTACTTTTTCCATAAAGGGTCCAAAC
Organism: Erethizon dorsatum; assembly: GCA_028451465.1. Lineage (NCBI taxonomy): Eukaryota > Metazoa > Chordata > Mammalia > Rodentia > Erethizontidae > Erethizon > Erethizon dorsatum. The sequence continues at coordinate 29,919,308 of CM051834.1, forward strand.
TTTGGATCAGATTGATGTCTATTCCTGTGATCACCTGCTCCCATATTTCATGTTCTTATAACAGCTATGCAGGCTTGTCTTTTTATCATTCCCTGAACATTTTTTTCTATTGTTAGCAGGAAACAAAACCTATCTTCTTCAGCATCACCATAGTAAGCCCTTTAACCAAAGGTGTCAGAATATTTTACCAAATAATATAAAGTATTGCATTTTCATTTACCAATTTAACAATTTCTGTTCCTTCTTACAACAGACTCACAACATATTTGTTAAAGTAAAAAATTAAAGCACACCTTGATTTATTTATTTAGGTATGTTAGAAATCCAGGATCAACTTAGTGCAGCAATTACAAAATGTTACTCTACTTAGAACTACCCGAGGAACTTATAAAAACCCTGAGGCCCAGGTTGCCTTTGCAGCAATAAAAGCAGAAAGTCTAGAATTGAGAACCAGGCATCAAACAAATGTACAGAAACATTTAAAATAACAAATATAAAGTCTTTACCAAGTTTCTTCATCAAAACTCTAATTCCGAATAAAATAAAATAAATATTCTTTGAAAGGTTTTGTTGAGCTCACCACAAATTAAGGCAAATCATAGAAGAGGAGAACCACAAAGCAAAAACCATATAAAAAAGCTCAAACTCATAAGTAATCAAGAAAATGCAAATAAAATAATTATCTACAATTTCACACCCATTAAATTAAAAAAAAAAACTTTTTAAGATGGCAATAACTAAAGCCAAGATATGTGACAAGAGGAACTCGAATTCACTACTAGCGGTTTTGTGAATTGGCACAGCACCTTCGGAGAGCAATTTCACACCATCTAGTGAAGAGGAAGACATGCATATATTATAAATTACACTTCACCTGGAAATAGCCACATGTGCCTGGGGAAACTTGTACTGGAATGTACATTATAATTTTGTTTGTAATATTGAAAAATTGAAAATGTCCTGAATTTCCACTCAGGAAAATAAATGTATTACTTACATAGTAGAGCAATGTATAGTCACTAAAATGATGGAACAAGGAGTTCTTAGATGGGTGTGGATAATTATCTTTAAAAGTGATTTAAAAAGAAAATTCCACATGATGATGAAAATATATCTTTAATTTTGATATATGCAAAATAAATTACATTATGTTTGGTGATAACATATAAAATAACTAAAATATATGGAGAATTATGATAACAGTTTATCTCTGAGTTTGTACAATGGAAATAAGATCTGAGGGAGTAAATCAGAGTCTTCAATCATATTTTATTTCTAAATCTTAGTAGTGGATACATTATATCTTGAATATATTTTGTGTCAGAATAATTTAATAAGAAATAATTTCTTATTGTCACTTTAAGCACAGAACAGTTTATGTCTCAAAACTGTACTTTTATTTTTCAAATTGAATATCTCTTAGACTAATAGATAATAAATTTTAAGACATTGTCTTTTAATATTACTTTTAACCTCTATTGATAATTGCCTAAATCAGAAGTATCAGTGTGCAAATTTTGGATCAGTGTTGCTGACAGCTAAATAATTTAAAGTATAATTGTCTTTTAAAGTAAGTGAACATGAATATTAGTCTTTTCTTACAATAATTCTATTTGTGTACTACATCAAAAAGTCTACAGTTCCTGTTTCTCTGACCACTTCTAAAGACAAATACACCTGTCCAAGAACTAAACAACTTCTCAGCTCTACTCAGTCATACAATGGTGGAATAAAATTGATACAACTTCTGCCTGAAAATATTCTGACTGTCACTGTAGGGCCCTCAGGCCCTCTACTGTACTTAAAGTGTTATCACGCCAGGTAATTGTACCTCAAGTGCTCTAATTCAGGGTTTCAGTTCTAGTTTACCTTATCCATGAATCTAATTGTTTTCTGCTTTTGGCTACAGTTTTATTTATTCCCTCCTAGTTTAGCAAATATTGAAAATTGCAGTGTTTTAAATGGATCCCTTTTATGCAGTGCTCCCTGTACAGGATAGATGTCACCTGGTTTACTCCACTGGCTGAGTAAAATCCTTTTTCCATTGTGAATCCCCCCAACATTTAAAGCAATGTACCAAGGGTTCACTGGACCAAAAGTCCTGCTAATCTAGCATAATATTGCTTCTTTTCAGTATTTTGATATCACCATAATAACCATGTGAAGTATTAGGTAGATTAATGTCTGTTATCACTGTGGACACATGCTAAAGGTGTTTGAAAGAATGATACCTAAGGGAAAGAGAAACATCCAGGGCCCTGTAATATTGCTGTAGAGAAAAGGTTACAAGTACTGAAAGACACAAAAGCAATCCTAAATGAGAAAGCAGTCAAACACATTTGTAACCTGCTACTAGTGACATTAGTCAAGTTATTACTTAACAATGGACACATCTTCTGAGAAATGTGTGGTTAGGTGATTTTGGCATTGTACAAAAATCATACAGTGTACTAACATAATCTAGATGGCATTGCTCACTGCGCACCTAGGTTATGTGTTACATCTGTATAATTATCTATGTAATATATATATATATGATCCTAGGGACATAACAAGCAAAGCAGCACAAAATTAAGTCAAGACCCCCAGGAGAAAATGATGTGACACAGAGACATATACTAGCAATTCAGCGATTTGTTTATTATCAGCGTCATGACAAATGTGATAATGTGTTGTGCTGTGATATTATGGTAGGAATTTTCCAGCAAAATCCCAATCTTATGATATAAGTGGTCAACAGTGAAGTAAGATATTTTTTTCATTAGTGTTATTTGTCACAAAACTGCTCATACTATAGTTATGGGAAATATATATTCCAATAAAGAGAAATTTATAACAAAAAAGATTGACAATTGATTTCCCAACATAGAGTGGAATGACAGTAGGCACTTGACCCTCTGAGGTTTTTCTTTCAACATAAATACTAAATATAAGTATTATGGAGTGGTTCAGCTCCTGACAATTTCTTAAGTAAAGGTGATCAAAGAGATTGATGTCTCGAGTGCTTGATGAATATTAGCATGCTCTCTTCAACATCCAACCTTTCCAACTATATACATATACTACGTACATACACATTTAATACCAATTGCCCATAAGAATTCTAAAAGAAAACTTATTCAATAATTTTATATTATTCAACAACAAATATTTTAAAGTATAATACAATAAATCTATATTATTTTAAGCTTTTTAAAAAATTGAGGTGGTTATAAACTTACAGAAAAATTGCAACAATAGTACAAAGAGTTCTTTTGTATTCCTCACATTTCTCTTATTGTTAACAACTCATACCACCATAGAAAATAAGAACAGAAAATTAACATTGCTCTAGTTATTAAATAAATTGAAGACTTTATTAGATACCACTTCTATGGTGCCAGTTATTAGGAACCCCTGCAGAGGACCCCAATCTCTTGCCAGGTGTTACGGGTGCATAGTGAGAGAAAGAAAAGAGACAGAATGTGAAGTAATGGGGATCCCGGGTGTCCAGTTGTTCTTAGGGAACAAAAGGCCATGAGGCAGCTAGAACCTTCGTATTTATTGATCATATTTGCATTGAGGAAAAAGGCAGCTGGATGCACTAGACAAGTAGCTAGGCAGGCATGGCTCGTAACAGAGGGAACAAAGCATTCTTACAAAAGGGATGGAACAGCCAGATTTAGATTATGGTTAACTAGTAATCTGCTTTGTAGCCTATTCTGGGAAGGAATTTTCCTCTGGAGTCATGCAGGCCTCAGCATAGACATTATCTCATATCTTAGCCCCATGGTATCACAGCTCTTCTATCTGAGCTCAGCCATGGCCATTGGTGATGAACAATACTAGTCCTCACACCAGCCACCTGCTTTCATGAAGATACCTACGCAGACTCCCCCAGACTCACTAATTAAAGTGAAAGCCAATTCAGGAAAGTCACCTCTAAACAGCCTGCACTGCTCACAAGTAAGAACAATCACAAATTACTTCAGGTAGAATAGCTATCTTCAAGAAATTAAATAATATCCAATGCCAGCAAGACTGTAGATAAAAAGGAACTCTCCTACATAGTTGGTGGGAATGTAAACTCATATAATCACCACATAAATCAGTATGGAGTTTCCTCAAAAATTATTAATTCTATTAAATTAAAAAATAAAAATGCTGGTGGTTTTAATCACAAAATAACCCCAAGCACTGGCTGAAAATAAAAAATATATATGGTATATATTTGCAATATTACTCTGTGCAAAATTGTATTGTGAAACTTTTTTCTTTTAAGAGGTTTTAGTACCTTTTTAGGAGCTGTGAAGTCACATTTGTCATTTTGCCTGTCCTCTCTTTGTTCCTAATGTCAGCATGTGCCAGCAGTAACGCTCGTAAAATGATTTGACAAACATTTTTGCAGAACCCAATAAATGCAAAGGAATTTATATGCAAAAGTGATAAACTGACACATAGTACATAAAAGAGTTCTGACACAAAAACTGAAAAGAATTCAAGGAAAATTCGCTTTATTTTTTAAATAGAATTTATATTTTGATATGTAAAGGGATAATTTCATAGCAACATTATTTATAAACATTTGTAATGTGAGGATTAAAGTACATTTAATGATAGAGATAATAAGATTTCTCTATTTTTAGTTGGGTTATTAAGGAATATTAAAATATGCAACCTTATTTTTTAAAAATTTTGAGATAATATAGTAAGATTTAAGCCAATAATTGCTATTGTATCATTTATTGGAACTCAATATTCTACATATTTTACCTCCTTATTTTTTCAGTGATATAATTTTTAAAATACTTTCATTTTGGAGAATGACCCTGCAAAGTTATCTTATTTAACTTCTTTATCTAGAAATAATGTACCAAGACCACTTCCAAAGTAGCTTATAACTTTCAAAAACCTTCAGCTGTGGATGATTTTGTAGATCTTGTGTGAGATGACCATCTTCCATTATCTCTTTCCATTCAGCAACACATTGAGAAAGACAACTTAAGTATTATTAATATATTGTAAAAACAATTTAGAAAAAAAAGGCAAATTTCTGTTTTAGAAAAGATGAATGAAAACTAGCATTCTGTTAATGGAACATCATGTAAGCTAATCGAGGTGTGAGACACTAAGGAAAGCCTGAAAATGTTGCGTCCATAGCTTTATACTTAGTCCAAATATTTTTCAAAATGTATTTTTTTCTTACCTATTTATTTATTTTATGGAAAACTAAAACTAAATTTCTTAATCAAATATGAGATTAGCAATAGATTTTAACTGTGTATCATTGCCTTTAAGGTAAGTACTCAGAATATAAGACATAAGCCAAAAAGATTTTTACAAAAAAAGCAAACATACAGATAATAATACAAACCTTTCTTTTCAACAAACGAAGATAAACTAGTATTTTGAAAGTACTATGTTTAATAGTGGAAATGTATCATCAAATGTATAAATAAGACTATCATAACTAGGGACCATTTGAGAATAGTAATGTTCTTCATTCGTGTCTTTGTGTATTCCCTTGCAAAAAAAAAAAACAAAAACAAAAAACATAGAGACTCTGCCCAAAGAAGTAGAGTGGAAAGTGTGAATTAGTTTGTATTTCTATGATTTATTTTTGGTCTAAAGATAGTCATGATATATATATATATTTTTTTTAATTTTCTCTCATATAATCCTTGTGCATTGTGCTGATTTAATAGAAATAAAAAGACCAGGGTTAGGGAAAAACAAACTATCACATCTTTATTATTGATGAAAAAGATAACAGTATCTGTACTGTTGGTTGCTTAGGATTTCTAGATCATGACTGTCTAATTTTAAGAGATCAAATAAATATCACCTCCTTTTCCACTTATCCTCAGAACTACATGAGAGATAAACACAGTAACTAAACATATGTGAAACAAAATGCTAGCTTTATTTCTGATGAAGCTGCCAGGCAAGATGAGCTGTTATACTGCTAATGAGACACCCCAAACAAGTGAGTCACTGGGAAGGTTGGAGAGCACAGGTGCCACCATGGGGCGTCAAGTATGTGTAAGTGTTATCTGCAGGACAGGTGGATCCTATTCAGATGTCCAGGGGTATCAGCGTCCCGTGTACTTTCCTTCCCAAATTCACCAATTAAAGCAGCCATCACCCATGAAAGTTAATGAAAGAGGGTATAGGTTGAGAGTCTAGAACGATTATTATGCATTCCTTTCTGCATGGGCACAGAAAATACTTGGAATAAGTGTCCTCCCTAAATATGTTTCCTAATGAAAGGCAGGATGACTACAAGAAAATGAAAGAGTAGATGTGAGACGAATTCCCTTCATCCATCTCATTGCTAGAGAGCAGTGATATATTTGCACAAAGCACCCTTAGATTTTAACAATGTAGAAATAAACTGAAGTCTGTGATCTTATAATAACACTCAACAACAAAAAAATCCAATAATAAAAATATATGTATATATGTAATAGTGCTAAGGTTTTTGTAGAAAATTAAAATTTGAAGAGGTTGGGGGCGAAGCTGTCTGTACCTCGGGTTCTAGGACAAGGCCACTGCTTCTCATGAGTTTGTCAGGGCCCCATGAGAAGTGCATGCAGCTCAGGGAGCTGACGCACAAAGTGACTTGGCCTTCACTTGAGATAATACAGACAGTTTCCTCTTGTTCCTCACAAAGCCACAAAGGCATGGTGTTCTGCTGCAGATTAGATATTTTTCCTGTCCCAGATCCTCCCCTCCCCTTAAACTCTCCATGAACTTATTCATGTGCTGATTGTATAAATAAATGCACTGCAGGTGCTGGGCAGTTCCTTTCTCCCATCAGGAGAGAGGGCTCCACTGACCTCAGCTTTTGTATATTGACTCCTGTCTTCCTCCCTCTGGAGTTCCAAGAGCGGCACTGTACATGGCGTGAAGAGGAGAGTGAGTGGCTGGATGGCTACAAAGTGCTCTAGGATATCCACTATGAAAATTTGATATTAGATATAAATTATGAAAAACTGTAATTTACCAGTTCAGGCAATTTGTATCTTTTCCTCTTTTATAGGTTCTTTGCTGCTTATTTCTTTTCAGTTGCTGGTTTCTTTTCAGTTGCTGGTTTTTCTGAAGTTCTTTACCAACATCTTTCCCACCATAGGTTTCTCATTTCAAAGCCAGTCACTGCTCTTCTCTCTGGTTTTCATTTTACCCACAGGCTGTCCATGGTGATTACTGCATTTAGTTTTCTTGTCTCTCTAATCTCTTTTTCTGGAACAATTACTTTAATCTTACTTTATCTTTCATACTTTTGAAGTTTCTGAAAAAAATGCAGGTTCTTTTGGCTAAAGCATTATCTAAATGATACTGTGTTCTGTTATATCACATTTCTTGTTCATTGGTGGTGTCAAATTTGAGCACTTCATTAAAATTATGTCAAAATTTTTGGCTGTCTTCAAAATTTGAGCAAATGATTGGTATCATTGGGAGCCAAGTGTATTAGTATAAGAAAATGGGATCAGACATATAAAATTGGAGAAGCCAAAGACCTATCTTTTCTTTAACTCATCTGCCAAGAGATTAAAGCATCCTAGTAGCAATGAACACATCTAGCATCAAAATTTTAGTTTTAATTACCATTCCCTGCACACACACAAAAAATGAAAACTCTAGCAAAACAGCTATTCCCAAACTTCAGCTATAGAAAACTTGTGATAGCAAATATGAAAGTGCTCAGAAAAAAGGAACATACAATAGAGACAGAGAAATAACCTTTCAAATGTCCTGCAATAACAATTAGAGCTATAAGATAAATATACACAATAGGGTAATAAACTATGGAATAAGATATGTTACTAAGCCCATAGAGATAATACATGGATTCATAAATAAGAAGGTATGATTTTCCTTAAGAAAAGTATTGAAATGCACACAAATACATGCATGCTATATATATATTAGAAAATATATATTAGAATATATAAAATAGAAATATAGAAAATATAGAAATAATATATATAGAAAATATAATAGATAATATAGAAAATATAATAGATAATATAGAAAATATATATTAGAATATATACTAGAAAAAATATATAATATATGTATTAGAAAAACTTTTCACAAAGAACCACAAGAAACACAAAAAATATTAATTCTAAGATTGGAAGAAAGTTTGATGAGTAACAAATTTTTAAATATTCTCAAATTATAGTAGTTAATATAACATTTCCATTAGATGTTTCAAAACTTGTCCACATTTCTTAACACCTGGCTATTGCCTGCTTAGATAATAGCTCTGTATTGAACCCACTTCCAATTTGAGTGTGAAAATTTAAGTTATCTGTTGTAAAATCTTTTAACTTATTCCATTTCTTCCCATCTGTCCTCTCTCTGTTCCATTTTCTCTGCCCATACTCTGTCCTTTTCCAATACCTCCTCTCCTCTCTACTTCTTCAGCTTTACTCCTTTTCTTTGTCGCCTATTTGTGGTACATAATTTACCTCCTTTTAGAAATACATGACTGCTGTTTAGTGTTCTTGATAGCAGGTGTTGTGCTTACAGTATTTGTCACTGGGTCTCCATGTGTAAAATATTGTCTGATTCAAAAGGTCAATGAACTCAGCCCATCAAGTGTCGTGGCACAAGACTGACCGAGGGTCATCAAGACTATGAAAGGTGTAATTAATTTAAGTGTTATTAGATACCAAATCTTTAAGCCTTAGAGAATCAGATTTCTGGAATGAATGGCTGATTTCATGTAGTTCTCCATTTGTCATTATGGCTCTCTCTTCCCCTCTTGGCTCACTATTTAAACTTTGCTGGCATGAGTGGAAACTAGATCACTGTTATTTCTGTGGCATGTGCATGGTTATTTTCTAAACCATGTGAATGGTTATTTTCTAAAAGTTTTCAATCACGCTAGGCTGCCTGTTTGCTTGTCTTGGAGCCTGTTTTCATCAGTTCTGTTTCAGAGTTTCTGGCTTCTTTAGCTCCAAATCTGTCATATTTATGTTAAAAGAACTCAGAACTAAGCTAGTCTTTGAGTAAGCTCCTAGTCTGTCTTGCTTCAGAATCATTGTATGTTTTAATTTAAAAATTTTTAATATGGTTTCAAGAATTTTTATTTTACTTGACAGAGGAATAGGGGAAAATGAATGAACTCATCTCCCTGGTATCACAAGTTCAGTGGAGCTCATATTTATTTTAGAGCATATCGTTCACATTCAGCAGATATTTAAAATACTTGCAAGAGATTAACAGTAAATTTCCTAATGGCAAAAAAAGAAAAGACACATATTCCTTGGTCATACCTCACTTCATTATTAAATATTTAAAGACTCAGGAAGGTAATTAATATATTCACATAAATGTTAACCAGAAAAAGCAATAGATCACAATATGGCAGAAATCAGCATATGAACAAGAGTATTATTTCCCATTTCTTCTTTTCAAGTACTATTCTTTTCTCTGCACATTTTTGGTGCTGTAAATAAAACTGACAGCCTCATTAATAAACAGAACATAGATGTAAAGTGAACCTATGTTTAAATATTAGTAAATTAGTGTTTATTTCCAAATTTTAATAGGCATAAATACAAGTCACAACATTTTCTTCAAAGAACACAGTGAATCTTGTGTCTCTCTGTTAGATGTGAACCCCCAGTTGAGGACTACCCTATAATTTGAATAAAAAATAGTTAAAGTTCAAGGAAAAGTAGAGTTAAATGAGGGACATCTGAACTGGGAGAACTTACAGATGGGAAAAATCATCAACAGTTTAGGGGGTTTAGTCAAGAAGTGAGAATTCCAATAATGGTCATTTTCAGTTTGCCCTGCACAGCAAAACCTCAGTAGCCTGACATAAGCTGATAAAAGCAAAAAGCACATCCATACCTCTTTCTGATATGGTAGTGGGCTAATTAAATGTAATCAATTCACTGGCAAATAAAAAAGGGATCACAAAGATTGTTCTAACATGAGAGATCTATTCAGTAGTGAGTAGATCTTGCCAACTGAAGAAAATGTAGGACACAAGGAAATCGGCCTGCTTGTTTGTATAGGGATGAGAAAGACAACAGATACATTTGTTCTGACCTTGACCAAGACATGTTTACTTTTGTTGTGCTTTGCATGTTTTTATTATAAAGTTTTTGTAATAAATTCATCTTTAAAATGAGGCATTTCTATAATGTAATTATCTTCCACTATTTCTTCTGTGTGTATAGATTCAAAGAGTTTTTCAGTAAGCTGAACATTCGAAATATTGAAATTCTCTTTATATTTCATTCAAGTAATTTTCTTGGCCAATAAAGTGGCTATGAGGTTGTATCAGAAACGTCTACATTTTATTAATGAGGGCATGAAGTCTTATATTTATGTAGCATCTTTCATTTCTGGATCATCTCAAATGATTTAAATATACCTCATTAATTACCAAAGCATTCTTGGAGGCATATAGAGGGTGGTTTTAACATTAAATAATACCACAGAGATCAATTTAATCTTTTATAATATAAAGGAACTGTATATTTTACCTTCAAAAGACTCATAGTGAATAAAATGGAAAGACATTCAAGTATAAACATACCCTCAAACTCACTGTCAATTATCAGTGGGATAATAACACAAAATGAATTTGAGATTCAGAGTGAAGAAACTACTCTCTTCAGAATGTGCTATATTTTTGTAAAAATAGCATAAGTAGTTTCAGGCCTCTGGGATATGATGAAGTGTATTAACAGAGTAACTTAATTTATTACTGATTCAGGTATAATTCTCATTTCTCCACGACTGTATTTTTGAAAGTCTATGTGAATTAAAACTTAATTTAAAAAAAAAGAATGGAAATATATTGTTAGCTGTATCTCATTTCAAATGGTAATTATAATGGATCATTTACCTGTTGTATTAAAATGCACTTAACATTTTAATTTCATCAGAAGATTTTACATACTGTACTCAGTGAAACTAAACCTACATTTCAAAGGCAGGAAAGTAAAACTGTTTTTTCTAAACTATCCTAAAGTATTTGTAGAGAATCATTTATATACAGGGAGAAGCTTTCTGAAGAATACATTTTCTTTAGAAGAACTGATAAGAAAATCTTTTCTGCCATAAATTAAACATACTAGAATTTTTTTCAGGACACAAAGAAAGTACATACATGGGTCTATAATTGTCAAATTCAAGTGTTATCTAAATTATTTTTACTTGTAGCACATACCTTGTGCTTTGTCAAAGGATTGTTGCATCTGTAAAATAATATTCCCATAAAAGAGTAAGAAAATTTTCCATTTTGTTGCAGAATTACTTTAAGAAATGATTTACTGTTTGTGTACAGGAATGCTATGGATTTCTGAGTGTTGACTTTGTATCCAGCTATGCTAATAAATTTGATTATTAATTCTAGAAGTCTTTTGGTGGAGTTTTTGGGGTCTTCTATGTAGAGTATCATGTCATCTGCAAATGATGATAATTTAACTTCTTCCTTTCCTATTCTTATTCCTTTTATTTATCTCTCTTATCTAATTGATCTGGCTAATGTTTCCAGAACTATATTGAATAGGAGTGGTGATAGTGGACATCCTTGTCTTGTTCCTGATTTTAGAATGAGAGCATTCATTTTTTGTCCATTTAGTATGATGATGGCTGTTGGTTTGTTATACATGGCTTTTATCAGATTTAGGTAAAGACCATCTATTCCTATTTTCTGTAGGGTTTCATCATGAATGAATGTTGGACTTTATCAAAAGCTTTTTCTGCATGTATTGTGATAATCCTGTGATTTTTGTTTTTGGCTCTGTTGATACAGTGTATTATGTTTATTGATTTGTGTTTGTTGAATCATCCCTGCATTCCTGGGATGAATCTCACGTGTTCATGGCATATAGTCTTCTTGATGATTGGCTGCATTCTGTTTGCTAGTAGTTTATTGAGGATTTTTTGCATCTATGTTCATTAGGGAGATTGGCCTGTAGTTCTCATTTTTGGTTGGGTCTTTCTCTGGTTTTGGTATCAGGGTAATACATGCCTTTAGCAATGAGTTAGAGAGAATTGCTTCCCTTTTAATTTCATTAAAGAGTTTGATGAGTATTGGCATTAAAACTTCTCTAAATTTCTTGTAGAATTCAGGTGTAAATCCATCAGGAAACCACATCCTTCACAATAGCATCCAAAAAAACGAAATACTTAGGAATCAATCTAACAAAGGAAGAAAAAGATCTATACATTGAAAATTACAGTACCCTGAAAAAGATCAAAGAAGCTATCAGAAAATGGAAAGATATCCCTTGCTCATGGATAGGAAGAACCAACGTTGTGAAAATGGCCATACTCCCAAAACTGTTATACAGATTTAATGCAATCCTGATCAAAATACCATTAGCAAACTTCACAGATCTAGAGAAAACATTCCTAAAATTCATTTGGAACCAGAAGAAACCAAGAATAGCAAAAGCAGTCCTGGGCAACAAAGGCAAGGCAGGAGGCATCACAATCCATGACTTGAAATTATACTACAAAGCTACTGTGATAAAATCAACATGGTACTGGTGAAAACAAAAACAAAAACAAAACAACAACAACAAAAAAAACAGACCTGAGGATCAGTGGATTAGAAGATGCAGACACAACTACAAACACACTCAGCCACCTTATCTTTGAAAAAGGGACCAAACATACTCACTGGAAGAAAGATAACCTCTTTAATACATGCTGCTGGAGGAACTGGCTTTCCACATGTTGAAGACTAAAACTACACCCATGTCTATTACCATGCACTAAACTAACATCAAAATAGATCAAAGATCTAAATATTAACACAGAAATACTGAATCTACTGGAAAGGAGAGTAGGAAGAAATCTTGAAGACATATGATTAGGCAGAAAGTTCATGAACAAAACACAAACTGCACAGGGAATACTTCAAAGAATCAACAACTGGGATCTCATCTTTTTAAAAAGCTTTTGCACATCAAAAGAAATCACCAACAGAGTGAAAAGACAACCCACAGGGTGGGAAAAAATTTTAGCCAACTGCCCCTCAGACAAAAGATTTCTATCTAGAACATACAAAGAATTGAAAGAAATCAGGCCCCCAAAATTCAAAGACCCAATCCAATAATGGGCATCTGAGATGAATACACAGTTCTCAGATTATTAAATACAAATGGCAAATAAATATATGAAAAAATGTTCAACATCATTGGTCATTCGAGAAATGCAAATTAAAACAACACTGAGATTCCATCTCACCCCGGAAGAATGGCTATCATAAAGAAGTCAACCAATAACAAATGCTGGTGGGGCTGTGGGGAAAAAGAAATCCTTCTCCATGGTTGGTGGGAGTGTAGACTGGTACAACCACTGTGGAAATCAGTGCAGAGTTTCCTCAAAAAACTAGGATTAGAGGTCCCATTTGATCCAGCTATTCCCCTTCTGGGTGTTTTACCAGAAGAATTAAAAACATCATACCACAGCGATATATGTGCACCCATGTGTATAGCAACAAAATTTGTAATAGCTAAATCTTGGAAACAACCCAAATGCCCATCAACCAAGGAATGGATAAAAAGATGTGGTATTTTTATATAATGGAGTACTATTCAGCTGTAAAGAATGATAAACTCGAGGCTTTTATTGGTAAATGGATGCAACTAGAGATCATACTCATAAGAGAAATAAATCAGACTTGCATGTGTAAACATGGTATTGTCTCCATAGTTTAAGACACTGAAAGAGTAAATAAGATCTAAAATCTACAATAGATATTGTGAAAGGGAAAGAAACTGCTCAAAAGGAAAGAACAACTGGGATGAGGGAAAGGAGAAAAGAAGGAGGGGAAAAGAAAAAAAGTATGTATGTATACAAGATAGCTAGTGTAATTATACTACTGACTTCTTTTAGTTCATTGAAAAGAACGGTTTGTGCTTATATTGTCTGATCAATTTTGCATGCCTATATCTTGTAATCTGAGCAACTACTTTGAAGATAACAATATGCAATATATTAACCATTGTTAATTTCCTATTGTATTGTTATGAATTTCTGTATCATTGTTTTATTTTCTATAAAATAAAATAAAAAAGAAATGATTTACTACAGGCACCGTATATAATTATCAGTATATTTACTTTGATATGCAGATGATTCATATATAACACATATTTTTCAACAATAATAAATTGTTGAAAAGTAGTATAGTTGAAATTTTAACATATTAAGAATTCAGAAAAAGGGCCGGTGAGATGGTTCAGCAGCTTAAGAGCCTGCCCGGCAAGCGCGAAGGCCCGAGTTCGACTCCCGGAACCCACATACGAAAAAGGGGCCAGTGATATCGCTCAGTGGCATGGGCGCCTCCTGGCGCACGAGGTCCTGAGGTCGACCCCCAGTACCCACAAAAAAAAAAAAAAAGAATTCAGAAAAAGTGACTTCAAGGTGTGAGCTATGGTCTTCAAAGTAACTACATGCAATATTAAACATTATCAAGAAGTCTAAATTTAGAAACACAGATGTGTGGCATGTCACTTATTGTATAAAATTCCAAAGTGTCATTTATTACTCAAGAAGCACAAAAAAGTAAAAAGATTTTAAATAGTGAATTATACTAAATAGGACTATATTTTTAGTTATAATGTACAGTGGACAGTAATTCTGTCTGTAATTTTTTTTTTCACAAAAGTTTAGCTCACAAAATGAATATATAAAAGTTAACTTCATTTTACAAGAGGAGCTACTTGTTCAGTATTTGCACTACAGTGATTGCTTTTGTGAAACAGTCTTTCATTGTGCGTGTGTATGTACATTTACTAATACGAAGATCTTTCATATAGTAAGCAAGAATCATATTGTTAGGTAGAGCATGTTAAAGAAAAACCTGGAGAGACACATTTATACTTTTACTGAGGATGGCAAGTCACTCATGATTTTTTCTTTCCCTCCTGCAATATGAAATATATGTGATTCATATCAGGTTGAGGGATATGTCCATAACAACTCATTTTGGGTTTAAAATGATAAAGACCTGTATTTGTGCACAGCACTGTATAACACCTTTCAAACAGCACCATCAATTTGTTTCTCTTATGTTCTGTATAATAATCGGAAGATGATGACTGTGAGGATTTGTATAATACGTGCCTGTATTTAAAATTTTCACTCTCTTCCTCTCTTTCTCTTTTCTTTCTCTCTCTCCATCCCTCCCTCCTTCCCTTGGCCCACCAAAGAAGGAGAAAGAATCTGGAATCACTGAGGACAATATGATTACAAAGGAGAGAAAGTAAAGGAGTGGAAGAATTATGAAAGTAAGTGGGGCTAGAAGAGGCAGCTCAAGTTTGAGAACTGGAAGACTATGTTCACTTTAACGAGGTTTTCAGGAGGCATGGACCACCAGTTGATGTGTGTATTGTATTATTATTATTTAGACATAGAAATTAGCAAAAAATAAAGCAAATTGAAACAAAATAGAGTGAAAATGTAGACCTACTGTCATTATCTCTTGTTGGAGCACTAGTCACAACGTAGAACATCAAAATTGGAGGGGAGGGCCGGTGAGACGGCTCAGCGGCTTAAGCGCCTGCCTTGCAAGCGCGAAGGCCCGAGTTCGACTCCCGGAACCCACATACGAAAAAGGGGCCGGTGATATCGCTCAGCGGCACGGGTGCCTGTTGGTGCGCGAGGTCCTGAGGTCGTCCCCCCGGTACCCACAAAAAAAAAAAAAAAAATTGGAGGGGAATTTTATATTGTTCTGAGCTATGGTATACACAGGTAGAAGAGAGAATAGAGAACTGACTCAAAAATTTAATATCTGGTGATGCCTTTTGCCATCAGTGTTCTCCCCGTATAGTACAACTCTTAAAATTCTGCATAATTCAATAAGATTATCGTTATTTGTCTGATTGGCGTTCTGATTTATTCCAGAACCTTATGTAAAAACACCAACAGTTCTGAGTTCAACTCAGAAAAATAGTTATTAAAGCTTTAAGACATATGTCTTAAGTACTTTATCTTTAATCACAGCATAGAATACATAGGATGCTATTCAATTTGGCCCAATTTGGGTTATTTCATGGATAATATAGTGATTTCAAGGATTCATACCAAATTTCTCTAGTCATTTAATAATTGAGTTTTTCTCTGTAGATATTTCATCAATTGAATTTCTAGCAAAGATCTTGATTGAAATCTTTATGGAAACCAACCCAACACATATTACCCTTATATTGCAGAAACATAATTTAAAAAGCTGTAGAGAACTATTCAGTCAAAATTAGTTGCAAGTCTGAAATCCAGCTTAAGTAGATACAAATATTTTTTAAAATAAAAACAGTACCATGGTATTACAGATATAAATCTAAGGTAGCTCAACTTTTTCTGGGCAATGCACAAAAGGCAATAGGTATTAAAGAGAGGAAAGATACATTAGCCCATACATAGCTGGATAGTGTATGGATTTTTCTACTACTAATTGTGTGAGTGAAAGAAAGGAAATTACAATTATTTTTTAAGGAATAAATTGAAAAATAAAGAAATCAAAAGAGCTTAAGTAGACACTTGCTGTGTTGACAATACCCCATTCACTTGTGATCTAAAGATGTAGGTAACCATAATAGAGAATGCAGGCAAGAGGGTCAGTAAGCAAAGTTAAATATTTAATTTTAGAAAGATTTTTGGTCCTCCATACATTTGCAGAGTCATGGGGCAGCTGTGGATAAAGAATTAGGCAGATGCTCTAGAAAAGACTTGCATTTGTGAATCAGAAATAAAGGCAATTACTTCAAATCAGGTAAAATACCAGCTCTTTCCAGAAATACTTCCTGACTATTCTAGTTCAGGGATCATAGAGCACATATGTTGGCATATCAATCATTGTTTCAGCCTTGCATAGGTGTGTGATGCCATAATTCATGCTTTACTATCTCAGTCCACTGTGGTTAGAAACTTCAGGAATATAGTATGTTGTATATTGTATTGTACCTTGCACAGTGATTAGATTTTATGAGGTGCTCAATAAATTTTTATGAAAGAAATATACAAAATTATAAAGCATGAATTTCTGCATGTTAGAGTGCCTTATCTGTTATGGCAGTGTGTCTTGTGGAAGCAAAGGACAAAAATGACATGACTACAAAAAGCTTATAGAATATATACATGGTCTAGAGGCTATTTCTAAAGCTTAATTGTGTTGTTTATCTATCCAGTCTTGGCACAGCAGTCAGAGAGCAAAGTCACATCTGTTGACCACCGTCTGGAGCCAAACTACCTAGATTCAAATTTCAGCTCTTCCACTGTCTGACTAGGTGATCTTGGGCCTGTCATTTATTGCACCCTTTTCCCTCAGAGGTTAAAAAAATGATTCTTAGTGTCATATGGTTGCTGTGTGTATGATACAATTATCCTACCTGAAATAGTCTCTTTAGGAGAAAGCAAGCACTCAATAAATATTTGCTATTATTACCTGAACCACTAACAATCATACAACCCACTGACCTTTTCTGGTTTGAATCACAGATCCCCCAAGGCACCTCATTGCTTAAAGTTTGTGGGTGACACCAGCAGGGCATGAAGTTGTGGATGACTGAGGGTAGTGGTTTTGAGGCCAGTAAGTCCGTTAAGTATCTTGTAGGTCACTGCTGGATAATTATGTGTACTCCTAATTGTTTAAAGGTATTTTACTGAGAATATATAAAATCTTATTCAAAGATGTTGCATTTCATTTGTCTAGATCCTATACGCAGTAGGAATCATAAGAAACTACCTTTTGAAAAATGTTTGATCTGCATCAAATTCACCTATTTCTTAATAGTGTCTTTTAGATCTGTGCTTCATGTTGGCCTCCCACATCCATTACCTAAGTGTCGGTACAGTTACTTCAAGTAGATGCTATGTCAGTGATAGTATAAGTTTCATTCTCTGCAATCTTACCTCATTAGCCATAGTCCCAGATATTTTCTTAGAGAGACAGGAACTTAGAATGAGAGTGATACTGTCATTTAATTCCTCTAACCAACATTTTAAACTAGTAAAAATATCTGTCTTAATTTTACTTTTATCTTGAGGTTGAACATTTTAGTTGGAAAACTCTAAGTTAAAAGAAATAAGCCAGTTGAAATTTACTTCAGGAGAAGCAATTATAAGAATACAGTGGTGTTTTGTAGTATCTTACATAAAAACACATATGGGTCTCAGAAATTACTAAATTCATAAATAAAAAATAAGGAATATAACTTATTTTTTTCTATATTTTTATTTCATCTTCTTTCTGGACTGACAGGCTTTCTTTGATACATAGTCCCCATAGACTAAAGATCTTAAAATTAAACATAAGGCAATATATAGAGACTATTCAATCCCCTTTCTTTGGCTAATGTGCAAAATATATTTTATTTTACCATCATGGCATAAAAAAGCTAAGAATATATCAAATACTGTATTTACTGCCCAATTATAATCAACACGTTTTAAAACTCGTGATGTTTAAGCTTAATTGTCAACATGATTGGCTTGAAAACTGCCTAGAGGATTAGTAAAGTACATACCTGAGTGTGTCCGTGTAGGTTATGGGAGCATGACCTTGGGATGTGTATCTGGTCTCTGCCCTCTTCCTCTCTGGCACTCTTTCTAAACAACTCTGCTTCGGCCAGCATGAAGTGAGCAGCTTCTTCCTGCGAACTTTTCCAATATCATATTTCTGCCTTGAACCCAGGTTACCATGGACTGAATCCTCCAAAACCATGAGCCAAATAACCATCTCCTCCATTAAATTGCAGGTGTCAAGTATATTGTGTAGTAACAGAAAGCTGATCAATGCAATTGTCCATGATCATTAAATTATAAAGAACTTGCTGTATTAGTATATACAGATTCATGTATAGATGTGTGTATATATTCACACATATGCTTTTATGTAAGTGTGAAATATATATATAGGTACATATATATATATGTATATATATGGTGAAAATTTAGGAAATTGTTCTAAGTACAATATCTTCAAAATTAAAATTGGCAAAGTCATAAACAGTGTAAAAATTGTAAACAAACAGTCTCACTATATGGACAATACTATTAAAATGTTGGCCATAAGATTATGAGGGCAGAGTCCATTTACCTTTTATTTTTCATGGTCTAGAACAAAGCATGACATATATTAAGGAATTTCTCAAATAAAAACTAACTCAGTTAAATATTTTTAGAAAAACAAAAAAATTGACAGAAACAATGAAGCAGAAAACTAAATCATATCTAATCACAAGGGAATAAAATTTAGTTTGTAATACACATTGAGGATTAAATTCCAGTGCAATGATAAAAATACCAGCTTTAAAGAGTATTGATATACTCTAAATTTTAAAGATGATAAATTTAGTTTGTAATACCTATTGAGGATTAAATTCCAGTGCAATGATAAACATATCAGTTTTAAAGAGTATTGATATACTCTAAATTTTAAAGATAATATATTAAAATCAGACTCAAGAGAGGTTTGGTTGTCTCCAAACTGATGCTTAAACTTTATGTTCTTTCTTATGAATTTTTTGGTTATAATACATTTTCCAAGCTACAACTTATAGTTCAGGATTTCAAAAAGACTGTAAGGCTGCCATTCAAAGGGACCTTGCAGTAACATTTGTTTGTTTGTTATCTCCAACCTTTAAAAAAATTCTGTTTGATCAGTAGCAGAAAAAAACAGATGGGTATATAAAACAAATATAAGAATAATTCTTATCAAGTAAACTTTAGGCATCACAAGAATGCTAGAATAAATCATCACGATTGCAAAGCATTATCATTATTAAAAATGGCATACTCATAAATAGGAATATTACCTTAAATGCACAAATGGAAGGATCAAAACATAAAAATATGAATTATTTAATCTCAAAGATATATTTTCTTAAAAATTAGATTATAATATATATATATACTTTATACATGTATCACAGTATCAGATTGAACTGATATTTAAATTTGTACAGCTAAAATTATTTTAAAATAGTAGATTTAAAATAGAATGGACTGAAAAATATACAAAATTGAAAGTAACAGTAAGTACTAACAAATTGGCTGAAAAAAATATGTAAACCTCTTGTTAGTAAATGAAAATCAGGACCATGTGATTTTTATCAAAAATTTTTTTTTTTTTTGTAGGTACCGGGGGTTAACCTCAGGACCTCACGCACCAGCAGGTGCCCGTGCCACTGAGCGATATCACCGGCCCCTTTTTTGTACGTGGGATCCGGGAGTCGAACTCGGGCCCTTGCGCTTGCCAGGCAGGCGCGTACGCAGCTGAGCCATCTCACCGGCCCGATTTTTATCAAAATTTTAACAGATAGATTTTACACATTTTTCCATGAATCCTATGAGAACACAAAAATGTCTTCCCAACGCATTTGCTGAGGCCTGTGTACTCTTAATTCTAAAGTAGTCAAGATGAGTACAAGGAAATCAAAATAAATTCTCCCTCATAAGCATGTACTAAAAAATCTTAAACAATTATATTCAGCAGTTATGAAATACTTAAATCATTAACAAAGAGCATTTATTCCTAGAATCTATGGCTGAGTTATTTTAGGAAATTTATTCACATATAATATGTGTGTGTGTATATATATATATATATTTATTTATTTATTTTATTTTTTTTTTTACATATCTCAATGCATAAACTGAAACAAAGTATATGATGATCTTCAAATATCTAGAAAATCTAGAAATTATTAAGAATTAGGAAATAGTATCACTAGGAACATTTATTATGAACAACTTAATATAGAACCACAAAGCTGAAGACGATTATTTTCTAAGTATTCTCACAAAACAATTGTAAGGCAATTTACTGATGACGTGAAATTGCAATTGGAGTTCTCTAGACCCCAAATAACCCTCAGGTTTCTTTTTTTATTACAACTGCCACCATAAGTATATGATAAATTTAATTTCAACATTAATTACTTAAAAGAAAATTCATGAATCTGTTCTTTAGTCATACTGCCCACATTTTAAATGGCCAATATTTGCGGACAATATTGGACAAAGCTCAATCAAATGAAAAAGAGATGGTAGCTCTATATGGCTAATGATGCTACAGAACAGCACAGAGAACAACATTTTATTTAGAGCAAGAAGCTCTACTGGATGACACTGCTCTAAGGAATGAGCAACGATGACAAATAAGAACACTTTTTCATTGAGGATAGTTGTGGGAGTGGTATGCAATGGCTCTCTCACTCTCCAGTATCCTTATTGTTTGGAATTTTGATGTTCCTCATCATCACTACTAGCTCATGAATGCAGCCTTAACTAAACACTGACAGCAGGAAATTTTTCAGAAATAGAAGATTGCCCTGACAACCTGGCATCAGCTTCTAAGAATGCAGTGCCAGAGCATTGTTTCAGGCCCATGTTAGAAACAAGCATAAGTTTATTTTCTTTATGGCCAATTTGGACCTTGAAAACTAACTAGACATGCATATGTTTACAAGGTTCCACCTAAGAAGATTCCCTGCCTAGAAAAAGATAAAACTAGAATTATGCAGAGACAATAGGAAGTCAAAAGTCCCTGCAACTATGAATTTGAAAAACTCACAAAATATACACCACATAGAGAAAAGTTACTCCTAACCATCCACCACATGGAGAGGAAGCAAAAAAGAGATTACAGGAGCATTGGTCAAATGATTTTTTTTTTGTTGTTGTTCCTTTCAATACCTCCTCCACACCCAGCCAAATATAGCCAGAGGCAGCACCAATGGGAGAGTAGATGAGGAAGAATAAGATACAAAGCCTCCAAGTAATGGAGGAGAGGTTATTACAGAAAAAGGAACACATTTTTGGAATTTGTCTTCAGAACATTTTTGTAATTAATATGATCATATAATATATATTTTTAGAATTGGCATATAATTTCCAGTTATGCTGGTCAAAGGGCCATTAAGCAACAAAAAAAAAGTTTTTCAGCATTTTCCCACCCTTATCAGTATCTCTACATCTACCTTAGTTAAGTTTGGAGCCTGATTTAAGAAGCGGAAACTCTTCCTATAACATAACAATACTGTCAAAAGTATAGCCAGTAAAGGTTACTATATTGCAAAAGTAAACAGATAAAGCAATATAAAGGAAAAATCCAGATACAAGATAAGAGCTATAAGGAAACAGTGAGCAATATTGGAATTAGTTCAAACAAATGAAAAAGAAAGGACTAACTTACTATACAGAATTTTTATCAATGAGTTTTATTGATCAAGTGACAATGATTAGCTCCTCAAGGCTAAGAGTCCCACCACATGTAACATAGCAAGTAGCATAACAATGTCATCCCACAGGAACAGAAGTCCCAGGAAAATAAGCAATAAGGTTTGCAGGTGTCTGGGAGGGCATGAAAGACACACATCACATTGCATTGGGTGGAACAATGCTTTACTCACAAACAGAACAGATACAGATGAGCTTCAATCAGAAGCTTTTTTCCCAGAAGGCCACTGTGAATAGTCCTTCAGAGGATACGTGAAGATGGTCTGCACGTACTCCTCTTGTGTTGTAAATGAAGATCCACTCATCCTCTCTCCCTCATTCCTTCTCCGCAGAAACAGACACAACAGTGTGGCTGGCAGATCCAATAAAATACACATCCTTAAGTGGAACAAAAATGTCACAAGTTCTGAACAACTAAATACATTCCTGAAGAAAGAGATATGCCCACCACGGGGGGTGACAGTACTGAGGATGCTTCATTGCTTTGGGAAAAAAAGTCCTATGCCCGTGTCAAATTCTTATGCAGTTGTGCATGAGTGGGAAAACTGCACACATGCGAATGACTTTCTCAGCAAATATTCATTTGAAAAAAATTTAAAGAAGTCATACCCTGTATTATAAACATACATTAATAGATGACTGGATAGGCAAAAGTTGCAAAATCTACAATTTTCATGAAGAAAATACGCAAAATAGGATGCAGAAATCATGACATAAATAATGAATAATTAATATACTGTTTATAGTATGATTACATGTTCTATGCAAACAAAAATTTAAACTGTAAGCCAAATATGTGTGTATATCTGTCTAAAGAAAAATACTGTAAAAGTAATACAGAATTAGCATTAGCATACATCATGTAAAATATGTAAGACAGAAAATGTTAGCAAACTAAAAAAATAAAAACAGTTTAGAAAAGCAAGAAATCTAACTGATTTTTCAAAGACTCTTTCATGCCATTTTAAAAATAGAGATATTCATCATTCATACTCATCAATTTGGAGAAAACAAGTAAAACTTTTTTATATGTTATTAGATTGATGAGTATTCAGGCATTCATTATATATTTTTATTTATGCTTGACAAATTAGATAAATAAAATGTATAAAGCTATGAATGCTACAAGGTAAATGTTATTTGAGGACATGTTTGAGATATAGTTATATTCATTTGGGTGAATAAATATATAAATAAATTATAACTTGATCCTTTTAGATTCCTTTAATCCACTTCTTAACCTCCCTCCAACAAATTAAAAAGATCATAGGTCAGGACCAAATCAGCTTAAGTGAGGAATTCAAGGACGGTACAACACACATGAATCTATACCACGTAAAAAGAATCAAAGATAGAGATCACGTGATTGCATGAATGGATGCAGAAAAAGTCTTTGACAAAAATACGTATGGAAGTTCCATCAAACTGATAAAAGCCATATATGACAAACACACAGCCAACATCATACTTAATTGGGAAAACCCAAAAGCATTCCTTCTAAACTCAGGAAGGAGACAAGGCTGTCACTCTCATTACTTTCATTCAATATAGTCCTTGAGCCTTTAGTCAAAGGTAAATATTTTTATTGTTTGCTGTGGCAGAATAAACACATTTTTGGGAAGCACTTGGAAAGTTATTGTATTTAACATTTAAATTTTCTTCTATCTAATTTTGGAAATCTAAAGAATAAGTGCAAGTTGTGAGAAAAGTTGTAATTATTAATATTTTGTCAGTGGATTTTATGTAATACAAAATTGAAGTTTATATTCATAATAACCCTATAAAAACAGACACTTGAAAAATTAAATACATAAAGTTTTATTTATTGAAATAATATTGATTTTTATTAAACAATAACCCTGGGTGTGAAACATTTAGATTCTAAACTGTGTAGAATTAATTATAAAATTTCAGTAGTAAAAACAAACATTTTCTGCATATTCAATTGAATTCACCTGTTCTTAATAATTGCCAAATTGGCTCTGTGAATCTCACTTGTTCAAAAATTTAATAAAGTATTAATTTTCTTTGTGTCACATTAATCTGATCTAAATTATAGTCTCTAGAGGAGTTATAATGTTAATAGTTTTGAAATGTTTCCAAACATTTACATAATTTACTGTACAACTGACATGCTTTGCTGTGACAAGAACTTGGAGTGTATCCCCTCCCCCAAAAATGTTCTCTCACACTTTATCAGACCCCATTTGTGAGTTACTGACCTCAACTACTGGGCTCCAGAATATACTTAAACCCAAGAATTGGAGAGGCACTTTGAGACGGGCTGTGGAGGGGCCAAGCTCTGTCAGCAGCTTTTCTGTCAGCAGCTCAGGCCGTCCATACATACTGTGAGCTTTTGAAATAAGCCTCCATACCCAACCCAGGCACTGGCCTCCAGGTCAGGGACCTTAGGTATCACCATACATCTCTGCTGCATTAGTAAAACGCAGGGACCTTAGGTTAGGGACCTTAGGTATCGCCATACACCTCTGCTGCGTTAGTAAAACCATTCACCTCCAGAATCTCTCCAATAAAAGCGTAACTCAGACTTCAAATAGATTCTACTTTTCACAGAGGCCTGCTTCCAACCTAAACGAGGAACTGGACTTTAATAATTTGGAGCTCCTTTGTCGCATAGCTAACTAATGTACCTAATCTACAGCGTGTATTTCTCATGAGAGTTTTTTTTCACTATTCTCATCCTCTTTAGCAACTGAAAAATAAAGAAATATTTCTGTATAACAATAAACTGTGGTTTGTGAAATCATAGTTGGATCACCTCAAAATTTTAACCACATAAAACATACAGTTTACACTTGCAGAAGCATTTTTGCTAGAAGTAGCATTTTTAATTAGAAGTATCTCCAAAACCAAATAATTTTAAAATGAGCTTATAATGAAAATTATAGTAAAAACATGCAGTGAAACAGACCAAAAACAGGTGTACTAGCTGTGATTATTCTAAGATTTATTATGGTTTTTCTTTTTTAAATAATCATGGTACTTAATTTTACACAATTATCCAAAGTGATATCTTTCTCACTGATGGCTTTTATTTTTGTTTTTTTTGTTTTTTTGTGGGTACCGGGGGGACGACCTCAGGACCTCACGCGCCAACAGGCACCCATGCCGCTGAGCGATATCACTGGCCCCTTTTTCGTATGTGGGTTCCGGGAGTCGAACTCGGGCCTTCGCGCTTGCAAGGCAGGCGCTTAAGCCGCTGAGCCATCTCACCGGCCCTCACTGATGGCTTTTAAAAGTAAAAATAATTTCATTACTTAATGTTACTTTTCTAGATGGTATGGTAATTTTAGTGGTACTACAGCAAAAAAAAAAAAAATGAAATGTCTGTTAGAATTTCCCCCATAAAGGGCCAGTGAGATGGCTCAGCGGCTTAAGCGCCTGCCCGGCAAGTGGGAGGGCCTGAGTTCGACTCCTGGAACCCACATATGAAAAAGGGGCCGGTGATATTGCTCAGTGTCATGGGCGCCTGCTGGCGCGCGAGGTCCTGAGGTCGAACCCCCGGTACCCACAAAAAAAAAAAAGAATTTCCCCCACAAAATGTTTTTAACTATAGTTATTATTTTGACTATTGTTTAGCTGGTGTATAGAGACAGAATAAATAATCTGCTTTTTATTTTACACACACTTGTAAACATAGACCATATACTTATTTTAGTTTCAATTTAAATAATTGCAGATTTTGAACAAAATTTCTAAAATTTAGTAATTATAGGTTTTATGTGATGCAGCATGTATCACTGACATTTAAAATACAAATTTCACACTTAAAATTTAGTAGTTATTTGCCCCAGTGTCATCACTACAAGGAAGAAACTAATTACACAGCTTGGCTTAACATTTATATCTATAAAGAGTCATTGACCTTCAGTTAGTGCCATTGAAATTTTTTAAATAATTTTCTTCAACTGAATGGTTCTGTAAGAAATCTGTTTTAATAAAATGATATTATCTAAATTAAAAGTGCATTTATGTGTGAAAACATAAGGTCAAGCCCAATTGGCTTTATATATTGTTCAGAAACATGAACAAAAATCATGTTA
The DNA here is from genome assembly GCA_028451465.1 of Erethizon dorsatum. Lineage (NCBI taxonomy): Eukaryota > Metazoa > Chordata > Mammalia > Rodentia > Erethizontidae > Erethizon > Erethizon dorsatum. Next base: position 29,945,578 of record CM051834.1, read on the forward strand.
TTAAATCATAATTATTAGAGTTTTTAAATTGCTATTTTATATATCTGTGAGGCTTCAGTTCCTCTTTACAAATTAATGAAGAACTCACTGCATAAGCATTTTAACTCATTTAAGTAAATATAGCTAATTTTTAAATACTTCATCACTACTTTAAGTTTTTAAAATGAATTTTAATATATTGCTTTAGGCCTATGGATAAACTATTAAATTGCATACAAAGATGATAAGAGTTGTATAACTGACTTAGACACCCACCCTACTCACCTATTCCTCATCAAATTTTCATTAACAAAAGAGTCATCAAATTCAGAAATATATATATTTTTTTCTTTCTTTTTATATATGCAGGTATTGGGAGTCAAATTCAGGACCTCTCACTTGCCAGGCAGGCACTTATGCCACTGAGCTATATCACCGGCCCCAGAAGTATATTTTGTGTTTTGATTAATTATGAAACAACTGTTCAATCAAGGAATTTTTCTTATTGATTACATTGTATTGCATTGTAATGCAAGATATGTAAAAAATAAAATCTAAAGGTGCTGAGCAATCAGATGCTTTCTTCACTAAGTCTTGTGAATACAAAGGATATGATGTCCATGCTTAATGTAAAGAGGCAGAAAAGGGGGGTAGAAAGAGAATTCTAGGAAAAAACTTACTCCATTTATTTATTCACTATCTAGTCATTCATTCGTTTATCCAGTTATCCAATCTTGTCACCTAATTATTATATACTGAGTACATGAACCTAAGTAACACTTGTTCTAATGCCTTGTAATTTAAATCCTAACAATAAAAAAGTCAAGCAGATGCAATTAAAATAAAATCATGATAAACTTTATAAGGAAGTTTAAATCTGAACAAGACTAAATAAAGAATACATAATTAGCAAGAAAAGCATCCAAGGTTTCTATAGGAAAGGAAGATCTGGGCCCCAAAACCAAGGAGGTGAGGAAAAAAGTGAAGGAAATGGTGAAAGTTCTGGATCTTAGGAAAAAAAATCACATGCTGAGGTTGCTAAAATTGGTAGTACAATAAGGTATTTTGATGGAAAACCATATAACTTTTATTACAGTATATTGTTATAATTTTTCTATTTCATTATTAGTTGTCAGTTCCTTACTGTGCCTAATTTATAAGCTAAAGTCTATCACAGGCATGTATGCATGGAAAATTGCAGTTATATTAGGTCAACTACTATCAAAGTTTCAGGCATCAACAGGGAGGGCTTGGAATGTATCTTCTATAAATAAAGGAGGACTACTGTATAATTTTTTTTCTTTTTCTTTTTTTGTATAATGTTTTAACAGAAAAATATTCTAGGTAAATATACTCAATTATATGTTTCTTCTTAAAAATGTTGTCTCTAATCAATTTATTCTGGGTAAGTGTAGAAGATTAATGCTTACCCCAGAATTATATTAATTTTTTATGGTTTCAAATGTGTCTCTATAATTTGCTTTATGATATGAGGCAGTAACAGGTGCAGGAGATCCTGTATTTCACTCCTTTCAAAGCCTTCTACTTCTACTGGCAGATGTACAACACCTGGTATATATTAATAAAAAATCATGCATTATAAAAGAATGCATATCTTCCAAAATTAGTAAAGCCAAAGGAGGGCTATTGGTAGGTAAAAGAGCTGTATAGATTGGTTCATGAACTAAACAGCAAAAACCAAGAAAAGAATATTATTGAACATCATATTTGCACAAAATATGCCCTAAAACCATATACTTATAAAAATTGAGAAACCTATATAAAATATCAAATAACAACATACTATAACCTTAAAACTTGCTAAGATAGTAGTTTTTTTTTTTTTGTGGGTACCAGGGGGTCAACCTCAGGACCTCACGCACCAACAGGCACCCGTGCCGCTGAGCGATATCACCGGCCCCTTTTTCGTATGTGGGATCCGGGAGTCGAACTCGGGCCCTCGCGCTTGCAAGGCAGGCGCTTATGCCTCTGAGCCATCTCACCGGCCCAAGATAGTAGTTTTAAGTGTTCTCTTTTTAAAAAAATTATGTAAGGTAATACAAATATTAATTTGCTTGATTTAGCTATTTAAAATGTATTTATATATCAAAACATCACATTGGACTCCATAAATACGTACAATTTTTATTTGTCAATTAAGAAAGACATTTTTTAAATCTTTAAAAACAAACTCAAATGTATCATTATTCAAATTCCTATTTCATACATAATAACATACAGCCTAAAATAACTATATCCTTTGCTTTTTAGTGTTTCTATGACTAGAATCTGCATCCTTTTTCTCTTGATATATTTGTGTATTTTTATTTCTAAGTTTATTGGGTTTTGAAAGGATTTTCTTTCCTCTTTTTAGAGATCTTGCCTACTACCAGACTTGGTTACCTTAAATTCCAATTTTAACATGATTTTCAGATATGTGATATGAACTGAAAATGTGTGATTAGAAATTCTTCCTAGTAGCTTTTTAAATTTTTCTTTTTTCTTCTTGTTATGGTTTGTGTCTGGATGTCCCCCAAAAGCCTCATGTGGTCATGGGGGCAGGCTTCTAGAGTTTGTGACTGATTAATGGTCCAGCTCTGGGATTATGCGTGTGAGTGCTACACCTACCCTAGGGTGGGTAACCTACACACAATATAAGGGACAGAAAGAGTTTTCTCTGCTCTGCTCTCTCCTCCCCTTTTGCTCTTGTTGCTTTTGCTGTTTTCCACTGCCATGAACTGTTGGCCTCTTCCCTGAACCACCCTGCCTTGGACCCGGCATATTATGGACCGAAACCTTCCCAATCTGTGAGCTAAATAAACCTTTCCTTACTTAATTTGGGGTGTCAGATATTTTGTATCAGCAATGAGAGAAAAGTAACTAAAACAGAATTTGATACCAGAGAAGTGGGGTCGTTGCTGTGACTATACCTGACCATGTGGTTCAAGAGCCTTTGGGAATGGCTTGTGGGAAGAGTTTGGAAAGTTTTGGAGATGTAGCCTGAAAGAGTGGAGCTGTAATAATACCCTAGGCTATTTTGTATGGGAGATTCTGGTCAGAGCTCAGAAGACCAGAAAGTTGATAGAAATCCAGCAGGTAAAGACGAGGCTCGGGAGGTTTCTGCTGGGAGGACTGCAATGGCTGCTGGACTCCAGACGATGCGTTACAGCTTGGAAGAAAGTTTGTCTGCGTTTATCTCATGTCCAGAGATTTTGCCTAAGACTGAGATTAAGGGCGGTGGACTAAATAATATGGCAGAAGAAATTTCAAGGCAGTCTAATGTTGGGTCAGTGACATGGCTATTGCTTGGGCTATCAGCAAGATCTATGTTAAGAGTCCAGCAGGATGATTTAAAATGTGAGTTTGGCCAAATAGGAAGCTCCAGTAAAGCTGTGGACTATGAAGATAGGTCAGAGGAGATCTCCATTGCTGAGAAGGAACAGGAGAATATCAAAGATGGCCTGAGGACATCAGAAGAAGCAGCAGGTCTCCACCCTTTGCAGCCTCAAAACTGCAAAACTGAAGAGTTTGCTTTGAGGAGAAAGCCACAGAGCACCATGTTCCAGAATGGCAGCAGCGATCACGCCCGTTTCCAAAATGGTGGTGGCATAGAGAATTTGTTCCTCAGAATTAGATTCAGAGTGCTCAGCAATCCAGGCACTCGACCCCTACAGCCAAGAGAGGAAAGTCTACTGCTCCAGCTGGCAGCAGACCTTGGCATCATCCACATGGTGCTGGTTTTAGGTGCATGCAGAAGGCAAGAGTTCTGAGGTTAAAAAGGCTTCCACCCCAATTTCAGAAGGCATGGGAGGCCAGGCAGTGTGCCCCTGAGAGGGCAATGTGTGAAGCTGTGAGGGTGAAGCCAAAGGTGCAGTGAAATCTTCAGAAGTTTAGAGAAGCCAGGAATGTGGATCTTCTGAGGAAACCTGCAAGGATGGAGCAGAGTGGGACCAAGAGAAAAGCCACGGGAGCTACAACCACCATAAGTGCCATAGGGGTGGAGGCAACCAAGCCCTCTGGAGCTCACAATTTGTTACAGATTGTCTCGGATGCTGTATGTGGAACTATAGGGCTTAATATTTGCCCTGCTGGATTTTGGGCTTACTTTGGTCCCAATCCTTTGTATTCCCATTTGTAACTTTTGGAATGGAAATACCTATCTTGTGTCATTGAATGTTGGAAGTGTTTAACTTTCTTTTCATTCGTACAGAGGCTTGCAGCTAAGAGATTGCCTTACATCTTGGAGGAGACTTAGGACTTGGACTTTTCAGCAATACTGAAACTCTTAGGATGTTGGCAACTCTTAGAGATGGAATAAATGTTTTTTGCATTAAGGATGTACATGAGTCTTTGGGGGTCCAGGGGCAGGATGTTATTCTTTGTGTCTGGATGTCCTCCCAAAGCCTCATGCCCTCATGGGGCAGGCTTCCAGAGTTTGTGATTATGGGTGTGAGTGCTACATGCACCCTAGGGTGGGTAGCCTACATACAATATAAGGGACAGAGTCTTCTCTTCTCTGCTTTCTCCTCCCCTTTTGCTGTTGTTGCTTTTGCTGTTTTCCACTGTCATGAACTGTTGCACTCTGTTTTGAGCCACCCTGCCTTGGACCCAGCTGATTATGGACTGAAACCTCCACAAACTGTTAGCAAAATAAATCTTTCCTTCCTTAATTTGGGGTGTCAGGTATTTTGTCTCAGCAATGAGAGAAAAGTAACCAAGACACTTCTCCATTTCAGCTATGGCAGAGATAAACACCACCATCATGCTGCCTCTATATATTAGCTTTTTTCTTAGTTCACTGACTGAAGTGGCTGGAGTTTTCTGGGAAGTCTGGGCTCTACAATGCTGCCACCAGAATTCACAGCTATTATTTTCTATCTTCCTGACGCCAAAGCTACTTGGTCCAAAAGTTAAAGCTGGACTTATAGCTTACTGACTTTCCTAAATTTCTTCTAACTCATGGTATATATTCACTGAGAAATGTCCCAAATTTTTTTGAGTTATTAACCAAGCCTTTAAAAAAATGAGCTTTCTTTTGCTACTTAATATTATATGTCCAAAATTCTTAGATGCACTTAACTGGAAAATATTTCTGATTATATTACTTAAAAGTACATCTAAGGTAGTCTTTTCCCATTTGTTTGAGCACATGGAGGGAAATATATGTAACAAGAAAAAAAGTAGGGCTGGTGATATAGCTCAGCGGCATAAGCGCCTGCCTGGCAAGTGAAAGGTCCTGAGTTTGACTCCCGGTACCTACATATTAAAAAAAGAAAGAAAGACAAAGAAAAAAAGTAAAGTGCCAGTAATACCAGGCCCCTGGAGAACATCCTTACTGTAAGCAACTCAAGGGAGGTTTGAGGCAGTCTGGGACCCACCATATTTGGACAAAAGGTTGGGATGATAACAATAAACCCCTGGTCACAGTAAGCCATTACCCATTATAGCATGACATGTTGCTTCTCCATGTTTCTGCTCTTCTCAACAGATCAGTCGTGAAACCCTAATAAAATCACGAAATCAAAATGTTTGAATGAAATGAGAGACTGTTACAAAAAATAAAATAAAACTTCAGGAAGCTTTCTACCTTCACTTGCTCTTAGTCACCTTAAAATAAATTATTCTAAAATCACACAGCTGGCTCACACACTATTACTTCCCTTTAGATTTGCTATAGATCACACCTCTGACATGTGTTATGATAACAGTTGTCTAGGTTACTTTCTAGGAACATGAAGGCTATTTTTGCTGAAAACATTGGCTCTTCACATTAACCTACAGAAATCTGTTGGGTGTTTAAAATAAGATAAAAAGCACAGTATCTTCATCTTCTTATAATGTCTGTCCCCTTTATTGTCTCTACTGTTGGGGTCAAATTCCACTTGGCTCTGCACATAGACATGTTCGTCATTTAAAAATGCTTTGTAGAAGACCACAATACAGTATCGACTTAAAAGCTGGACATTTCTCCCTTTTTATTCATTCCTTCTTCATACATTCCCCCTTCCTTTTTTTTTCCTTCCTTCCTTCTATCTTTTTTCTTTCCTTCCTTCCTTTCTCCTCCCTCTCCTTCTGCCTTCTTTATCTTACCTCTACCCATATGTTTCTTCAACAGCTGCAGTAGCCCAAGTGTCTGCAATCTTTCAGCCCTTTCATATGGCTCAGAACCACAATGCTGGCATGCTTTATGTGCATGATGGCACCAGGTCCATGAAAATCAAACACTCTCTAGGACAAGTTGAATACAAACACCCAGTGTCACAAGTCTATCTCAAGAAAAACATCTTTTGGACCCATGCCTATGGAATTACTGGACTTTAGCCCACCCCAGTATATCAATAAAAATGGCTGCTGTCTTCATTCTGTGAGTATCTTGCCCCTCTCTCAACTAAAGCTGACTTCCTTCAGCTAAAACCTCAATTCAGTTGAAGGCTTCCATGCCCAATCAATCTTTGCATGTGGGAGAATGGGTATATTGAAATAGTTAGCCTATCTTCTTTTCTACCATCTCCAGGTCAAAAAGTCCTATCATTAGTATCATATTTTGGCAGCTGTTCTAGAGAGTGCTCAAGCACAAGACCAGACCTAATCACTTCAAAACTCCTGAACCCTGACACAACATGAGGATTGTACATCCACCCAGGCTTTCATTTTTCCAGAAGTTTTGGGCTTCCTCAGTCCACTTGATTTTCAAGTTCAATAGGCATTTCCTTTCCATCCCCTTGCTTCTACATGTCCTTCAGTCTCTTTCTTCTCCCTTCTTTCTCTCTCTCTCTCTCTTCTCTCTCTCTCTCTCTCCCCCCTCTTTTGGCTCTTCTCATTTTCAAATACCAAGGGGTGATGTGCTTAATGTGCCAAAGTTCCCTTTTGCAGTGGCTGGGGATTTCCCCAAGTTTTGCATTTCCAAATGACACTTGGGTATTGGCTAAAGCCACCTTGTGATTTGGTGGTTCTCTCACCATGTAGGAGATCATTAATCTCTCTTCTATACTCTCCAGACTGTAGAAGTTCTGGTTAAGGAAGGCCAATACACGATTAAACATTCTAGTTTGAAAAAGTACAAGTCCCCCTACTGCATCCAGATGGAAGAGGTTTCAAGTCTTTAACTGGCTGCACCAGCCTATTTAGGTTTATGTTTTCTATGTCCTTCCTGCCATTTTATGCTCCAAATGCTCTTATTTGTGTTATTACCTGTCTTTCAGCCATATTTGTTCTGTTGGTATTGACCTCTGATGGAGCAAATACCCCTTGTGGTCAATACTTTAATTGAAAAGGAGCTCCTGATTGGCAACAAGACTATTCGTTTCATTGTATCAAATCAGCAGCTGCTTGGCATACAAAACATTTCTTCTGAACAGTTTTAAAATAGTTCTTGGGGCCGGTGAGATGGCTCAGCGGCTTAAGCGCCTGCCCGGCAAGTGCGAGGGCCCGAGTTCGACTCCCGGAACCCACATACGAAAGAGGGGCTGGTGATATTGCTCAGCGGCATGGGCGCCTGCTGGCGCGCGATGTCCTGAGGTCGACCCCCCAGTACCCAAAAAAAAAATAGTTCTTAAACTGCAATTGCAGGGTTAACATGAAGCATTTGGCTTATTTAATTTCTTTCTTCTACATTTATGCTTGTACTAGGACAATTTTTATTATTCAAGGTTACTTGCAATTCTGTTATTTCAGCCAGTCCTAGCTAAAATGTAAACATCTGTGAGGTAACTCATAGACAAAAGGGGGAAATGGGGTGTGAAAGATGCCTTTTAGAAATCCAAGAAACAATGAAGCTTGTATAAAGTTTACAACAATAACTTAAAAGTTAACCATATAAACTGGTAATCTTAGCTTCATTCTTATTATGAACATAATTTAGATTTAATTCTCTTTCTTTATATAATGAATATTCTAGATGAGTCACTTGTAGAACCCTCTAGGTCACCCTGTCCATTCCACTGCCTCCCTGCCATTCTCCCCTTCCACCCTAATGTTGTGCTCCCAAAGGACAGGCTTAGCTACCCCTACGGGGCTCCACTCTGACACAAAGGAAGAACAAGCCGATGGGGGGTTTTCTCTGAGGGAAGGGCCCAGTGGATAGAGGCATCTTCCTAGGATGTATGTCTCTCCATGACAAACTTAAGACTATGCAAAAGATAAATTTTGGAAGATTTTCATAAAACCCTGAGAGGTTCTAGGATTAACTCATAAAGCAGAGACTCTCCTTTTGTTTTAGCTGGAAAGATGTGATGATAATAATCTTGGACCATTGTTGTATGATAGATGAAAAACAAAAGAACCCTTGCTCAGGTGAGAGAAGTGGCAGGTAGATACACTCTGTACACCCAGAGGGTGAGGTCTACAGAGTGAGGAATTAAGACATCTTATAGAAGGACTCCAAATTGGCAACAGATTTATGACTTCTTATTTGATGGGACAGAGAGGTGCATATTTAATTCAGTAAAACATGGTAAAATTTCCTGGCAGAAATTCCCCAGAAGGATGAAAATCCCATAGTCTTACTAAGTAGTCTGAGAGAAATTTTTAGAAAGTATATAAATGTAGATCTTAACTCTGTAAAGAGAGGAGCCCTAATAGTTGTGGATTTTACTGCTCAATCTGCCCCAGACGTCAGGAGAAAATGCTCTTTCCATGTGTTCTTTTCAACAGATTACTTGTGAGATTCTGATAAAAACTCCAAAGCAGAGCATTTACACAAAATGAGATAATTACTATCAAGGAAAAACATAAGTAAGTCTCTAGCTTCACTTCTTGTTAGTAGACTTAAAATCACTAATTTTAGTGGTCATACAGTTTGGCAATTCATTCTCAGCTTCCCACTTGCTTAGCTGTTGGTAACACTGATATACATTTTATGATGAAAGTCTCCTAGGTTACCTTTGAAAAACTTGAAAGGCAACTTTTGATGAAAACATTGAATCTTCACTTACTCTGTCCAGTGACTAAGCTGGGATAAAAGACTTGTAATTTTTGTTTTCATGTTAGTTGTGTTCTCATTGCTGTCTTAAACCTTAGGGTCTGATTCTATGCAGCTCTGCATGTAGGCAGCTTGGGTCATTTTAAATATGTTTTTTTCAAGACTGTATTACAGGGCTAACTTGGCCTATTGCCCGCTGGAACTGATAATGTTTTATCACTTCTGTCTTTTCCCTGCCCACTCTTTTGGTTCTCAGCAGCTGCCTCAGCCTGACCACATAGCATCTTTCAGCCCTATAATGAGGTCTGGATCAAACCACAATGCCAGAATGTTTGTGCAGGGTGATGGTACCAGCTACATGAGTAACTCAGCAAATATCTAAGAGAAGGTGACCTTGGCCACTCGGTGGTCTAAAGTGGTACTGGAAGAGGCTTTGTTTGGAAGCATGTCCAAGTTGTAGGAAAGTCACGTGGTTTCTAGCCCCACCTTGGCAAATCTATAAAAGCTCACTGCTTTCTTTGTTCTGTGAGCATTTTAATTCCCCTTTTCTTGATTACTGCTGTTTCCCTTCAGTAGATGCTTTCTTTGTTTCTCACACTTCTCCCAATTAAAGTCTTGTCCGTGTATGTGTTTGCAATACTTAGCTTAGTCTTATTTCTATCATCTCTGAGTCAGTGATCCTATCCACTATCAAATTGGCTCAGAAATTATTAAACCCTTTGATAGCAGTGTGCGAGTGTGTGGGTGAGGGTGGTGAGGGGAGTGGTTCAAGCATACTGGAAAACTAGGCTTTTGAATTGAAAGGTCCTACTGCAGTACAATAGTGCTCACTATATAAATATGTGATATAAATGAAAACTACACAAGCTGCAGGGTGCATCCACCCGTGTTATAGCTGTAGGTCTGAGAAGGGAAATCAAGAGTTTTTCAAGTTGTTATTAAGTAGTGCCAAGAGAAATATACATATAACTGTATTTTTATTAGTATGTTTATGATAAAATAGTGTACATTTATTGTGGGGAATTGGTACATATACATATTGCACTGTGATCCTTTTACTTCCCTTCCTCCTCACATTCTCTCACCACCAATCCCTTCCTATCTCTACAAAGTCTATATCCCTATTTTCTATCATTTATCTTTTATTTTGTTGTTTAAATTATTTATATTTTGGGTTTATTAGATAAGAAAAATCATGTGATATTTAACCTTCTGTGTCTGATTTATTTCACTTAATATCATGATATCAAGGTACATACATATTCTTACAAATGTCTCAAATCTATCCATCTTTATTGTTGAGTAGTACTCCACTGTGTGTGTGTATATATATATATGAAACATTTTATTTATTCATTCCTCTGTGATGGGTATATAGGCCACATCCAAGATTTAGCTATTATGAGTTGTGCTACTGAGTATGCAAGTATCACTGTAATATTGTACCTTGAACTCTTTCAGGAAGATATCCAGAAGAGGTATAGCTGGGCCAAGTGGAATTTCTATTTTTGTTTGTTTGTTTTGTTTTGTTTTGTTTTGAGGAATTTCCATTCTAATTTCAATAGTGGTTGTACTAGTTTACATTCCCACTAACAGGATAGAAGTTTTCCTTTTTTGCTACAACCTCGACAGCATTTGTGGTATACTGAGTTTTTAATGATACCCATTCTGTCTGCTATAAGATGGAATCACAGTGTTTTAGTTTGCATTTTTGTAATGGTCAAAGATGTCAAACATTTATATGTACCTATGAAGAAGGAAAAAAGGTTATATTATAAAACAATGAAATATAAGAATTATTAAGATGAAAGAGAGATCAATAACCATACCAGATAATCATCCGATTAAGATACTGAAAACAGTTTTATAAAAATAGAAGAAAGAATAAAATCTGCAGAAGGATACTCACATATTTTCATTGGATTTAAAAATAATATCACCAGAAACTTAAAAGTAAAATGTAGTCTGGGTTTGGTGACCCACACCTGTAATCCCAGCATTCAGGGGCTGAGGCAGGAGGATTGCTGTGAGTTTGAGGCCACCCTGGGCTACAAAGTGAGTTCCCGGCAAGCCTGAACTACATAGTGAAACTCTGTCTCAAAAAGACAAAAGAAAAAGTAAGACATAATCTGAAATTTAACAGTAAATCTTATCAGAAATTTTTATGACACAACAGTAGAAGATACAAGACACTAAAGTACATGGAGATAACCAGGCATGGTGGCACATGCTTGTAATCCCAGCATAAAGTTGAAGCAGGAGAATTTCAAGTTTGAACCCAGCCTGAACATTTGGGGACACCCTGTCTCAAAATACTAAAAGGAAAGAAAAGTGTATAAATGTCAGTGATGACTGTATATGTAAGATTCAATAATGATGTGGAAACTTCCCTCTTCTTCGCTCTTCTACCTTAAATGTATATAATATAATAATGTAACTAAAAAAGTTATAAAACAGATGTTTCAGTGGGGCAAAATAATGTCAAATTCATATGGAAGAATAAACAGAAAAAAATCAAGGCCATTAAAAAATAAACTGTACTACAAGATATCAAAACATAATACAAAGCTTCAATGATTAAATTTTTGGTCTGCATATAAAATGATTAGTGAGCTAGATTAATAGAATATAATAAAACTTTGAATAATAAGTGTATGAGCTTTCTATAGATTAATTTCACAAATTATATAATGAAATATTGTTTGGTTATAAAATCATAAATATGCTTCTATATTAATATGTGGTTCCTTAAATAAATATTTAATACAAATGTTTTATATACTCTCAGAACTAAATACCATAGGGTTACCCTTGTATAGATAACACATTTATCTGGAGCTGTACTAACTAAATCTTATTTTCCAGGCTCAGTGATTTTTTTTAATAAATACAGATTAGCTGTGTGTGAGATAAATGGAAGTCAAATGGATAAAGAGGTAGAAATAATGAAATATTGGGGAAGGATACTAGTAAATGTATTTTTTAGTCTTGATATATGTGATGCCTGGTTTTCAGCTCTCAAATATGCCTTTTTGACTACCTCTGTTTTCACAGTATCCCTCACAGTATACTTTGCATGCTACAGTTATGTTCTATACCTAATTGAGTGCTAGACAAACTATTGAATAAATTTCAAATTTCATTGCCTCCTTTCCTCTGAGCATCACATTTCTTATCTTCCCTAACAATTGCAGAACATTTCTGGGAAATCATCATATTCTAAATTCAGGTTTTATATCTCCAAGTTCAGTAGGTTAGTTTTCTCTCACTGTGACAAGAAAAAATCAGCTTAAAGGATGAAAAATGTATTTTATCTCATGGTTTCAGAGGTTTCAGCCCATGGTCTTGGCCCCATCGCCTTGGGCCTGTGGTAAGGAAGAGAACATTCTAGTGGGGAACGTATGCGGGAACAAGTCTTCTCACTTTCTGCATCCAGGAAACATATATAGAGATAGGACAGGGGCAGTGCCCAATATCATCTTCAAGGCACACTCACCAGCTACCTAACATCCTTCTAACAGGCTCCATGTCCTAAGGGTTCCTCTACCTTCCAACAGCACCACACACCGAGAACAAAGCCCTTAGCACATAAGCCTTTGCGTGGCATTTAAGATCCGAACTTTAACATTTCATTCACAAATTCTTCTCTTTTAAAGAAGAGCCTAATGCACAAAGCAGCAGGTACAACAGTTAATTTATAGTGATCTTTCAATAAAATAATAGTGGCCTTCGAATACAAAAAAAGAGTATATAAGTATATCTGATGTCTCCTATCCTGATATTAGAACAGTTCACATATATATTCTCTTCCTCCTTCTCTAGCATAAGACATTAATAGTAAACAATATACTGGAAGGACTAAGCAAAGAACACTTTCCTTTAATGACTATAGTATGTACTTGAAGTAGATAGGTGACACTATCAATCCAAGACTGAAGTTAGAGTTGTGACAACATAAGAGTTTCAGGTTCACCCTCCTAAACTTAGAGAAAGCCTTCGGTTGAGTTTCCTGACACTGGCACTATAATAATTTGGCCTGAAGAAATTTTGGCCTTTTATTTGCATATAATTCATTATACCAGTTAGTATTTGTTTAGGATAAAAATGAAAAATTAAAATAGCAATGATTTGAATAAGAGGAGAGTTTACTTTTTACATGAATATGTCAATATAAGGAGTCCAAAATGGGCATCTCTCTTTAATGTCACAGCGAAGCAGGTTTCTTCTATTTGCTTTCTCCCCTATAGGTTGGCTTTTAACATAGGGCCTCGTGTATTTCCATTTGCCTAGAGGGAGGAAGGCAAAACAGAAACAGGTGAAGAACATGGTCTCATATATCTTGGTTTCCTGGACTAGACCACATATTTCTTATTAAAATTCATTGGCTAAACTTAGTCACATGACAGAATTTATCTGAATAAAATCTGAGTAATAGCCACTTTTATTCTGTGTTCAACTAAACATTTTGAGCTACTAATACCATAGGTGACTGAGAAAGCGGATACTGCAGCATGACCACTTTCCCACGCTCGCTGATTAGTGCAACCACACTGTGTGCTTGCTGCTGTCATTTTTGCCCTTAGGGAGTCCTCAGAGCTTCATGGCTATAGGTATGCTTTCAAAGATCTGTCATTCACCCAAGATCAATTAGTTTTATTGGTAGAGATCCTTTCAAATTATTTACTCAGATATATAGAGGGAAACAGAAAACAATATTTTTCCTTTCTGAGTATATTGCTATGGATTAGGATATGGATTTCTATTATATTCAAGAAAGTCATAGCTATACTTTCCAGATTTCTGGTTTGAAAGAGATGGAAAAATAAAAACAATAACAATACAGCCCTGAAAACTGTCCATTGTTACAGCTGGATCATAGTGTTTATTTTTGGAACATAATTTACTCCATAAATTAACATAAAATAAAACTACTCAGAATAAGAAGGGAATAAGAAGGGAATAAATTAAAAAATGAGCAGTCTATCATTATGTTTAAGCACAAATAAAAATGTTAACATTGTCTAAACAACAAAATGACCAAATATCCTCTTCTCTAAGCTAACATGAGTAATTTTTGCTTTTCTATGTATTACAGTTAATCTCCTTACTAACTTCCAGATAAAATTATTAACATATCCAATCATATAGTCAGCTCTTGTTTGTCTAACAACACATGATCTACACTTTATTGAACTCTTTCCAAATCATTACACAAAAGCCCAACCCTGTAAAACACAGGCACCAACGCACTGTTACTGAGAAGCCCTACTCCCACCGGAGCATCCACTGTTTCTGATGATCCCTCATTTCACTGAGCCAACAAAGTCGCCTTTGTTCAACTCCATTTGTTCACATACTTTTGACTGAAGGGCATCAACATGTGATTTTGCAAACATTCAGTTCATTAAGTTATTTTATTTTAATAGCTTCTGTGATCCTTTACTTGTTGGTTTTGTTATTTTATTTCACAGAAGTAACTGATTTCCAGCATTGGAGTGATCTAAGTACCAGTTATGGTATATATGTTCATAACTGAATTTGCATAGTGGCTTCCTGTTGACAATGTATTCTAATTATTATTTTATTAATTAGAATAAATAAAGCTAATAATTAATGTTATGTTGTATAAACTTGGAACTCTTTGGTTCCATGTAATGGAAAACCAATTTGAGTTATTTTAAACCAAAAAGTAAAAGCTACAATAAACATTACAAAACATCTACAAGCAAACAGATTTCCGACTCTAGCTGGCTCTCTAATGGGATTAGAATTGAAAGCTAACTCTGCTGTTTTTTTTTTAACTTGACTGTAACCCTTATTCTTGTTCCTGTCTTAATAATAATTTTCTCTTTTTACATGTCAAGCTAGTGATAGGCACTCTATTTTTCGAAGTTTATCATAAAGTCAAGAATCCATAAGAGATTAGAATTTCTTGATCTGAGGCATGAAATCAAGGGAAAGATTATTCGATTTTCCCAACTGGTGGCATGATGATTGGGTTCACATCACACAGCATTACTCACTTTGCTCCTGCAGATTGCTCTTATTTGTGCAGTAGCCAGCAGTGGTGGTTTCACTATTGTTGTGTCATGTTTCAGATAATTGGTCCCAAGTAATTTTTATTTCAATGAGGTTTTAAATTTTTATTTCATATTAATATTTAAAAATTAATATTTATTTATTTATTTGTGTGTGTGTGGATTCCAGGGCTCGAACTCAGGACCTCGAGCTTGCCAGGCAGGCACTTATGCTGCTGAGCCATCTCACCGGCCCAATAGAAAATATTTAAAAAATGAGTTATTATGCCTTCTCTTTTCTAATACATAGTTGGTCTTCATTTTCTTCTTTTTGCTCAAAATATTTTAATAAGCTATGGGTTGAATTGAAAACAGGAAATGTTTACAGAGATTACAGTCTTTTATGTTTTGTTTGTCATGAGAAGCTACAGCAACATGGAAAGAAGAGCATTTGATCTTGAGGGTTTATCAGGAGCAAGAAAATTGCCTCAGAAAACAGTGGAGAAGGAAAATGAGACTTGTGTCTAACTTTCAGATAGGAATCTAGAGAGATTTTGCTTCTTGATTGCTGCTGGTACTAGCTACTAAGTGATGAAACTGTGAAAGCAAGGAGGAGAGAAAAGAGAACCTCTTATAAATTCATTTTTACATGACTAGAGACAAGATACAGGTAACATATTATAAAGCTCAAGACTGAGCAAATGGAGAAAGGTTGAGAAAGTCACTAACGTGAGCAGAAGGCCAGGCCTTACTTTCTGAACACTGTATGAAGTTTCCAAATTCTTTTGCTGTCTTAAAAATCAGAGCCCAGGGCCGGTGAGATGTCTTAGCGGCATAAGTGCCTGCCTGGCAAGAGCAAGGTCCTGAGTTCGAATCCCGGTACCCACATACAAAAAAAGAGCCGGTGATATCGCTCAGCAGCACGGGCACCTGCTGGTGTGCCAGGTCCTGAGGTCGATCTCCGGCACCCACAAAAAAAAAAAAAAAAATACAGAGCCCAACACCCTATAACATTGTCAAGATGTGTTCTTTTAAAAGAATTCATTTATTGAAATATAACAAAGAATTGTGCAAATCCTATTTTAATTATTCAAAAAATATAGCAAGTGTACATCTTAAAGAATTTTTGAAAATGAGCATAATTGTGTAACAATAAAAAGCAAGATGTATTACCGAGCAACATTAGTTTTATCCTACAGATCTTCCATGTGTCTCCTTCTTGCCACTCTGTCCCCTTTTTTCAGAGTTAAAGACCATCTTTATTTCTAACACTATGCATTAATAATATCAGCTTTTGGAATCATAAAATATGTAATCATTTATGACTGGCTTCATGTGCCTGACATTGTGTGTATGGCATGCTACCAAGATGTGGCATATAAAAGTGTTTTGTTCATTCACATTGATGTTTAAAACATTGTGTGACTATGACAGTCATTTATTCATTTTCCAGATGATAAATATTCTATTTATTATCAGTCTGGGAATATTTTAAATAATGCTGTATGTTGTCATACTAATTAGAAATAAAAATTTTGGTTGTTCAAAATCCTCAGGAAAATTTAACATTGCCAATCATTTTAATGTAGCCCTTCTCACAGATATATAATAACGTACAGTGGTGCTTTTAATTTCTAATTTTCTGATGACTAAGAAAGCTGAGCATTTTTCCTAAGGGTTGACCATAGACATACACTCTTTTGTGAGTTGCCTGCTCACATTTTATTCTGTTTATTTATATTTTACATTAGAGACACATAAGCATACATACACAAATGTATATGTGTGTAGACATACATACATATGCATATTTATGTATATATATTATAGAGAGAGAGAGGGGAGAAGGGGAATTTTTTTATACGGATGATTTTGTGTGTGTGTGTGTGTGTGTGTGTGTGTGATATTGGGTACTGAACCCAGGGCCTTCACACTGAGCTGCAGCTCCTGCCTTTTTCTTAAATTTTTACACAGAGATAGGGTTTCACACTAAATAAATAAGCAGTTCTTCTCCTTCATCCTTCCAGAGTGCTGGGAATAAATGATTTTTAAATCTTATTAAATGCTATTTTTTGAATGTATTAAGATGATCTTTTCCTCCTTTGTATTCTTAATACTGAAATTAGACTTGTTGATTTTCCAGTGTTAAAACTTTTCATTTCTGAAATAAAACTATCCATACGGATATATACACACAGTACATAATACACATAAACACACATATATCCCGTTTTGTGTTATTTTGTTTTAAATTTTAATTTTAAATATTTGAAAAACACTTGGAAAATTGAGGATTTTTAGGCAAGGTTTTTATTTTTCATTTCATTATTTAGATATGTGTGTATGTTTGTATTTTCAGCTTTTATCTGTGCTTGATTCCTTGAGTTGATGATATTCTTTTATAGAAGTTTCTTATTACCTCTAAATTTTCAAAAACATTCTTATAAAGTTATTTATAACATTTTCTTAACATTTATATGTCTCTAAGTTCTGTAGAAATGTCCCTTTTATCATTTCTGATATATTGAGTATATGCTTTTATACTTTTTATCAGTTTTATGAGATTTTTTCAATTTTTCACAAAAGATGATTTGTTTTGTTTGTTTTGAATCTTACCAACTTCTGTGTATTTATTCTTTTCCGTTCTTTATTTTCCTTGAATTTCTTCCTGCAAATTATTTAATAAATATTTAGCTCACTTAAATTTCTATAACACTTCCAACATAAAAATAGATTTCTCTTGACTTCTATCCTAGGTTTAACCACCACTGTATTTCAATTTCATTTAGTTTATAATAATTCTTTGGTTATTCACTATAACTTTCCTTTTGACTTGTATATGATTTATAAATGAATTACTTAGTTTATAAATATAAGAATAATATTTTTTTTATTATGAGTGCTTTTCATACCACTACTGTGGTCAGAGAAGATGCTACATATATATTTAATCCCTTAAATAAAATAGGGTGTGATTTATGGCTGAGCACATAGTCAGTTTTGTAAATTTTTCATATACAACTTAAAGATAAGTTGGATTTCACAGTTACTGTATATATGCTATGTAAATGTCAATCAGGTAAAGTTTGAAAATTTTACTTTTCAAATATACTAAGCACATGATGAATATTTGTTCCATGCCTTAAATTACATATATTAAAATTTACTACTCTAATCAGAGAATTGACCATTTCTACTATTTATCATGTATGAACTTTGTTTTATGAACATATTTTGAGAACATACTAATTAGTGAATAAAGTATTTAGATCTAAAATATTGTCCTTTGCCATTTATTAGGAAATGCAAAGACCTTACATTTGTCCTTTCTGACTTTTATGTGATTGTGTAAAATATTTGAATTCTGTATATATTTAAATTCTATTATTTAATAATCATTTTCTGCTTTCCTAGATATGTTATATTCTACGCTGCTCACCACGATGTTTAATTTTATGAGTGGCAATTACTTTGTCCTAAATAATGCAAATATTTCATGAAATATTTTCCTTAATAAGCACATATCTGTAAGTATGTTTTACATGAGGTTAACACTTGAATCAGTAGTCTGAATAAAGTAGATTTCTCTCACTAACATGGGTAGGCCTCACTTAATCAAATGAAGACCTGAATACAGACTGACTTTCCCTAATCTGAAATAAAAAATGCTTCAATATCTGAAACTTTTTAAACATGGATGCAATGCCACAAATGGAAATGTTCATTTTGACTTCCTGTGGCAGGATATAGTAAAAATGAAGGTGCATGAAAATATTCTATAGTATTACCTTCAAGCTGTGTGTGTAAGGTTTATATGAAACACAAGTAATTTGATGATTAGACTTCCTTCCCTTCCTCAAGATTATTCATTATGTATAAGTCAATATTTCAAAATTCAAAAAAAAAATTGAAATCTGAAAATGACCTTGTCCCAACATTTTGGATAAGGAACATTCTAACTATATAACAAATGTTTGAATAAGATGGAATTTCTTTTGCCTGAATGTCCTGGACAGTCTTCTCATAACTTCCGATTCAAACTGGAGCACCAGAATTTGTCTCACATTCAGAGCTGCTTTGTGTACTAGAACTACATCATCAGCTCTCCTTGTTCTCTGGCCTTTGGACTCACACTGGAATTACACTGGATCTTGAGACTTCTCACCTTCCATAAACATATAAACTAATTCCTTCAAACAAATGTCTCTAGAAAGATTGCATATCTATTCTGTTGGTTCTTTTCTCCGAGTAACCCTGACTAATATATCAAACTATCTCATTTTCTTGGCATAGGCACACTTATTAGTCACAGTTTCCTCCTTATTCTACAGAAATGCCTTTGTCCAAGTAGATCCACTTACTCATGGAAGTTCTACTCAACCCCACATTGTCCCTATCTTTGACAATAGGCCAATGATTGACAAATTAATACCAAAAGTTGGAGCCCTGGGCTTGGGGGAGGGAGGGCAATGTGATTTACAATTTATAATTCAGATTATCCCATAAAGTTAAAGCTATTTTCCATCAAGACTACAGTGATGAACTACATGAACTAATACCTCAGTTCATGAATGCTTCTATTTGTAAATCATTTGGTTTGCAAACAGAAGCATTCAGCAAAATTTTGTTTCTGTCCATGAACTCTGCATTGGGCGACAAACACAACTGCAACCTTCTTCCCCATAGAACACAAATGTAGCTGTCATCCCCAGACTCATGGAACAAATTAAGTTCATGATCCGAGGAACCACTGTATATGCTTTTGTTTTTATAATTCATAAGTAAGCTCACATTCTTCTTATTGTTCTTATTCCAAGAGAATGTCCCAAGTAAATAGCTGAAAAGGAATCTCTTCCTCAGACTCTGTTGCTAAGGCCCCAAGGTAATTGATGATAAGAAGCTGATTTTATGAAAGCAACTCTATAGTTGTATGAATTACCAGTTAGGTGGCAAAGAGGACATCATCACTAATGCTAGCTAGAGTAGTGGTGTTTACAGGCATGATAGGGCAAGGTGATTATTCATACTTTTATGTATGATGACATATGATGAGGTGCAGGTGGGATGAAAGCCATTAGGTGGTACCCATCTCCAGTCAGTCACAGGTATGAAGGAGATTTATACTAGACTGATGGACTTTTGAGTGATTATTTCACTCAAAAGAAAAAATTATAAGATGGTATGTATTAATCAGTATAGTATTATACAAAACTCTGAGAATTCAGATGTCCTCATTGAGTGCTTTTAAAGAGACCCTCAGCATCTACTACCTGTAGTCACAATAGGGTAAGGTCAGACATAATTGTTATCATATGTCAAATTCAGGGCCATCATGGAAAAGAAGTGGGATTTTTAGATTTGGTTAGATATATATGTATAAGCTCATTTGAAAATCTTGAATTCTCAAGTTACCTGAATCCTCTGTGCTTATTTTCTTAATTTCTTGCATTTCAATTTTTGCAAATTTATATTTCAATGCAAGAGTTTGTAGATCATTCTATGTTATTGATTTAACTTTTCTGCTAGAATTCTCCATTTTATTTTTTAAATTTTAAAAGAAATAATCATACATATTTTAAATTTTTTATTAATTTCAATGTCC
The DNA here is from genome assembly GCA_028451465.1 of Erethizon dorsatum. Classification (NCBI taxonomy): domain Eukaryota; kingdom Metazoa; phylum Chordata; class Mammalia; order Rodentia; family Erethizontidae; genus Erethizon; species Erethizon dorsatum. The sequence continues at coordinate 29,966,096 of CM051834.1, forward strand.
CTTTCTAAGGATCTTGTTTCTATTGTCTATTTTCTGTTGATTATTTTGTCTTTATATTACTGACAATTTGTAATTAAATGCTTGCCATTATTTATGCAGTCTGTGTAAACATTTTTGCTTTTTGCATTTTCTTTCTCCAGAGAGAGCTTCTATTTGCTTCTTAAATATTATTTGGCTACAATCAGAATATCTTAATACAATTTAATCTGATTTAAAAGTACCAAAAATATAAAGGAAATTACAAACAAGAAAGAAAGCACAATTGATTTAAACATTTTTGTCCACATAGGAAGACCTATTGTTCCTTTGAAGAAAATATTTAACTTTCTATATAAATGGAAGCATATGAGAAATTCTAAATTATACACAAAACACTTTTATAAACATATAACTTTGAGGGTGGAAAAAGATGGCGGATGTGTAAGAAGCAGGCAGCGAAACTCTCTAAAAGTTGCCGTTGGACCACAGGAATATAGTGACCAGGAGAGCACAGGAGGGAGGGAGATGCCTCTCCTGGACCCAGGAAAGTTCTAAAGCGCAGTTTGGGACACCCGGAATCAGTGAAGGTTACTTTGAATGAGGAAGAAGGAGGAGGAGACTGGGCACCCTCTCCCTGTCCCAGGAACCACAGAGCAACAGAAGCTCAAATCTGCGGACACACGGTGACAGCTGGCACCCCGGGAGCCCCTGCAGAGTATCACAAGACAGCGGTGGGGCAGGGGAGCATGGAAGACTGCGCTGGCCATCAGTGTCTCTCAGCCACAGCTGTCCTGTGCCAGAGAGCAACTGGCCGGGCGCCATTGTGGGGGGGTGCAGCGAAACTCAGCGCAGCGGGAAAACACAGCTCTTGGGAGTCAGTGCAGCACCAAAACACAGCGCTTGGGATTCAGTGTGGCACCGTGCCTCTCAGGCTGAAAGTCTGCTGACAGCGGCAGGCAAACGAGACTGATCTCCACCTGAAAGTACACACATCTGCTCACTGCCCCGTCAAAAGGCCTCCTGGCTTGCTGGGATGGACCTGCATTGAACAGGACTCTGTCATCACATGGTGCCTGCCTACAGCAGAGTCAACACCTGGAACTGATTCTTTTTATTTTTTTCTCTCTCATTTGTTTTTTGTTCTGGTGAAGGGTTTTTTCTTTTTTTTTTTGGTGGGGTTTTATTTTTGTTTTGTCTGTTTGTTTTGTTGTTTTTGTCTTCATATTTCTTTCTGTTTGTCTATTTGTTCTTCCCTTCATTATTCTCTCTGGTTTTTATATGAGTGTAAATAGAGCCTCTAACCTCTTTGTGATTGTGGTTGTGATCTGTTCTTCCTTTTACCCCTTCCTTCTCTTTTTCCCACCAGTCCCCTGCACCAGTTTCCCAATGTTAGTGGGATCCCTCTTGGTCCTCTAACCTTACATCTAATTCCTTCCTCTTCTCCCAATACTCTATTTCCTCCTTAACTCATTTTAAAATTAAACTCCTGAGGGAAAAATTGACATATTAAGGACTTGTATACTGCATATAATTTTTCTGGAGTGTTTTAGATTTTGTTATATAACCACAACTCTACTTTGTACAGTTAAAAGTGGCAAATAACTGGTTAGCTCAGTCTGTCATTTTCTAGGCTGTGTTTGATGCTTTGGGTACCATTATAGCCAAATGTGAAATAATTGTTCTAAACAGCTTTCCTTCCTGATATTTCATGATTGAGATAGACTAAGGGACACAGAAAATACAGTGGCACAGTACTAAAGAACCAAGGACTGGGCCAAACAGGTAGTAACTTCTCATATCCAAAAAATTGAGGAGGTAGGATCTGACAGCAAACTCAAAACCCAAAAACAAGCTTCACTTGGAAGATACTGCAGAGAAGTAGTCATCTCCTAAGGATCTTGAACACTAGCAATAAAGTAATCTACCATAGGTAATTTACAAACATCACTCCAGGAATTAAACTAAACAAAGAAAAGAAAATGAGACAACACTTAAACAAGATGCAACCCCACACATCCAATTCACCAAAGGCAAACCTAGGGGGCAATGAGGTGGGACAGTCTGAAAGACACCCACCTGGCCTATCTGAAATGGTAACAACAAAACAACTGAATGAGGCTCTGGAAAAAATTAAAACAGAAATAATTTCACAGATAACTGCAGAGATAATGTCCACAATGAAGACCATGTTTAAGGACACTATATCTGATACAGACAAAAAAATACCCGAGCTTAAGAAAATTATAGAAACCATGAATGCTCAGCAGAGGAAAAAAATGAAATTCATAAGGCAAATTCAAGCAGATATCCAGGAGAACAAAAATTCCATTGAAAGTATTTGTAGCAGATTAAGCCAATGTGAGGACAGGATCTCAGATATAGAAGACAGGCTTGCAATTAGTGATCATGTAAAGAAAGAATTCTTAAAAACAGCAAGGGACAATGAAAAATAAATTCAGCAGCTACTAGATGACTCAAAGATAAACAACTTAAGAATAATTGGAATAAATAAAAAAGCAGTAGATAGCATCAATGACATTAGAACCTTACTCACAGACATTATCAGAGAGAACTTTCCTGGAAGAGAAAAAGAATTTGATCTCCATATAAATGAGTTGGAGTTTTAGAACTCCAACTAGACATGATCAAAAAAAAATCTTCAGCCAGACATATCAAAGTCAAGATCCCAGAAATTCAACAGAAGGGCAGAATCTTAAAAGCTGTTAGGGACAAGAGACAAATCACGTATAAAGGAAAACCCATCAGAATCACAGCGGACTTTTCAGCACAAACCCTCAAGTCAAGAAGAGCTTGGAATGATGTATTTCAAGCTCTAAAGGAAAATAACTTTCAACCCAGATTGATGTACCCTGCAAAACTATCTTTCAAAATTGATGGAGAAATAAAATACTTTCATGACAAAGAACATCTGAGAAAATTTATGACCACCAAACCAGCACTCCAAAATGTTCTGAAGGACATTCTAGAAAGAGATAACAAGGACTACAACTCCAGGAACCCCAACAGAAGGAATCCACCAGGCAGGGCAGATAATTAAATAGAGGGAAAGGGGAAAAACAAACAAAGAGTGGGAACCAACATCAGGAAAATATCATGACAAGTATAAGTCAATACATATCAGTTTTAACCATCAATGTTAACAGTCTCAATTCACCAAACAAAAGGCACAGACTGGCAAAATGGATCAAAAAGCAAGATCCAACAATATGCTGTATACAAGAAACACATTTAATTCAGAAAAAAATTCATAGACTGAAAGTCAAAGGATGGAGAACAATACTCCATGCAACAGGAATCCAGAAAAAAGCAGGGGTAGCTATTCTTTTTGCAGACAAAGTGAATTTCAAGCCAAGAATGATTCAGACAGATAAAGACGGTCATTACATCCTTGTAAAGGGAACAATCCAAGAGGAAGAGATAACGATCATAAATATATATGTGTCAAATACCGGTGCAGTAAGCTATATAAAACAAGTACTAAAGGACATGAAAAATCAAATAAGCACTAATACAGTTATATTGGGGGATCTCAATACTCCACTGTCACAAAAAGACAGACAAACTAGACAAAAAATCAATAATGAAATAGTAGAACTGACCCAAACTTTTGAACAAATGGACTTAGTAGAAGTCTACAGAGTGTTCCACCCCACAACAGAATACACATTCTTCTCAGCTGCACATGGGATGTTCTCCAAAATAGACCACATACTAGCTCATAAAACCTGCTTAAGTAAATGCAAAGGAATTGAAATTATCCCATGCATATTATCAGACCATAGTGCAATGAAACTGGAAATCAATGGCAAAAGAAATCACAAAATCTCCCTAAACACATGGAAATTAAACAGCACCCTCCTGAACAACCAATGGGTCACAGATGAAATTAAAGAAGAAATTAGACACTTTCTACAACTGAATGATAATGACACTACAACATACTGGAACTTATGGGATACAATGAAAGCAGTCCTAAGAGGGAAATTTATACCATTAAATACCTATATCAGAAAAATAGAGCAAGTGCAAATAAACAACTTAATGGCAAACCTCAAACTTCTAGAAAAAGAAGAGCAGGCTAAGCCAAAAGCCCGTACAAGGGAGGAAATTATAAAGATCAGAGCAGAAATTAACGTATTGGAGACTAAAAAAACAACACAAAGAATCAATGAAGCAAAGAGTTGGTTCTTTGAAAGAATAAATAAGATCGACAAACCCCTATCCAACCTTATTAAAAAAAGAAAAGACTCAAATGCATGCAATTGAAAATGAAAAGGGTGATATCACAATGGACCCTGCAGAAATCCAGAAGATCATCTATACTTATTTTGAAAACTTGTATTCTACTAAGATGGAAAATGCAGAAGAAATGGACAGATTCCAAGATACGTACGAATTACCAAAGCTGAATCAAGAAGATTTAAAAATCCTTAATAAACCAATATCAACCAATGAAATCAAAGATGTAATTAAAAACCTCCCAACAAAGAAAAGCCCAGGCCCTGATGGATTCACTGCCAAATTCTACAAGAAATTTAGAGAAGACCTAACACCACTACTTCTCAAGCTTTTTAATGAAATTGAAAGGGAAGCAATACTCCTAAATTCATTCCTGGAAGCAAGCATTACCCTGATATCAAAACCAGAGGAGGAACCAACTAAGAAAGAGAACTACAGGCCAATCTCCCTAATGAACATAGATGCAAAAATCCTTAATAAGATACTGGCAAACAGAATCCAACAAATCATCAAGAAGATTATATACCTGACCAAGTTGGATACATCCCAGGGATGCAGGGATGGTTAAACATACATAAATCAATAAATGTAATATACCATATTAACAGAACCAAAGACAAAAATCACATGATCATCTCAATAGATGCAGAAAAAGCTTTTGACAAAGTCCAGCACCTTTTCATGATAAAAACCCTACAGAAAATTGGAATAGATGGTCTTTATCTCAATCTGATAAAAACCATCTGTGACAAACCAACAGCCAATATTACACAAAATGGCCAAAAACTGAAAGCCTTCCCTCTAAAATCAGGAACAAGACAAGGATGTCCACTGTAACTACTCTTATTCAACATAGTTCTGGAAACTTTAGCCAGAGCAGTTAGACAAGAGAAAGAAATAAAAAGAATAATGATTGGAAAAGAAGAAGTTAAATTATCAGTATTTGCAGATGACATGATACTCTACACAGAAGACCACAAAAATTCCACTAAAAAACTGCTAGATTTAATAAGCAAATTCAGTAGTGCAGCTGGATACAACATCAATACTCAAAAATTAATAGCCTGTCTGTACACAAATAGCAAACTTACTGAAAGAGAAATTAGGGAAACAATACCTTTCACAATAACATCCAAAAAAATGAAATACCTAGGAATCAACCTCACAAAGGATGTAAAAGACCTCTACACTAAAAACTACAGTACTCTGAAAAAGGAGATTGAAGAGGATATCAGAAAATGGAAAGATATCCCTTGCTCCTGGATAGGAAGAACCAATATAGTGAAAATAGCCATACTTCCAAAATTGTTATACAGATTTAATGCAATTCCAGTCAAAATTCCAACAGCATATCTCACAGAATTAGAGAAAACAATCCTAAAATTCATTTGGAATCAGAAGAGACCTAGAATAGCAAAGGCAATTCTGGGCAACAAAGGCAAGGCAGGGGGCATCACAATCCACAACTTGAAATTATACTATAAAGCTACTGTGATAAAAACAGTGTGGTACTGGCAAAAAAAATAGACCCAAAGATCAATGGAACAGGTTAGAAGATGCTGAAACAACCCCAGACATACTAAGCCACCTTATCTTTGACAAAGGTGCCAAACACATTCACTGGAAGAAAGATAGCCTCTTTAATAAATGGTGCTGGAAAAAGTGGCTGTGCACATGCCGAAGATTAAAACTAGACTTATATCTTTCACCATGCACTAAACTAAATTCAAAATGGGTCAGAGATCTAAATATTAAAACAGAAACATTAAATCTGCTGGAAGGTAGGATAGGTAAAACCCTTGAAGACATTGGTGTAGGCAAAGACTTTATGAATAAAACCTCAATTGCACGGGAACTATCACAAAGAATCAACTGTGATCTCATCTTATTAAAAAGCTTTTGCACAGCAAGAGAAACCACCAACAGAGTGAAGAGACAACCCACAATCTTGGAAAACGTGTTTGCCAGCTGTTCCTCAGACAAAGGATTACTATCGAGAACATATAAAGAACTCAAAAAAATCAGACCTCCCAAATTTAAAGACCCACTCCAAAAATGGGCATCTGAGATGAATACACATTTCTCAGATGAAGAAATACAAATGGCAAACAAATATACAAAAAATGTGCAACATCACTAGTCATTCGAGAGATGCAAATTTAAACAACACTGAGATACCATCTCACCCCAGAAAGAATGGCTATTATTAAGAAATCAACTAATAACAAATGCTGGAGGGGCTGTGGGGAAAAAGGAACCCTTCTTCACTGTTGGTGGGAGTGTCGACTGGTACAGCCACTGTGGTAATCAGTGTGGAGATTCCTCAAAAAACTAGGGTTGGAGGTCCCATTTGACCCAGCTATTCCCCTTCTGGGTATCTTCCCAGGAGAATTAAAAACATCGTACCACAGTGATATATGTGCACCCATGTTTGTAACAGCACAATTTGTAATAGCCAGATCTTGGAAACAACCCAAATGCCCATCAACTGAGGAATGGATAAGAAAGATGTGGTATTTTTATACAATGGAGTACTATTCAGCCATAAAGAAGGATAAACTGGAGACTTTTATAGGTAAATGGATGCAACTCGAGAAAATACTCATAAGTGAAATAAACCAGATGCACATTTGTAAGCATCATATTTTCTCTCTAGTATGAGAAACTGAAAGAGTAAATAAGATCCAAAATGTACAATAGACATGGTGAATCAAAAAGAACCTGGTCAAAAGGAAAGAGAGACTGGAATAGGGGAATAGGAAAAAGAAAGAAGGGAAAGGGAACAATATTGTATATATATATATATATATATATATATATATATATATATATATGATGGTTTAGATAGATACACTACCAATTTTACTTAGTTCATTGAAGAGTAAGGTTTGTGCCAATAATGTTTGGACAATTAATGCTAATATCTGGTATCCTGAATAACTAACTTAAAGATAATAATATGTAATGCATTAACCATTGTTATCCTACTATTGTGTTGTTTTGAAAATTTGTTCTTTTTTGATTTGTTTTGTTTTTTCTTCTCTTTAAAATAAAAAAAATGTATTAAAAAAACATATAACTTCATATCTTCCTCCAGTTATTTTTTTTGGAATTTTTAAAGGGAGCAAAAAGATATTTTAGATGCTTCCAGTTGATGTGCATCAATAATATTGTAGTAACTACATTGTTAAGTAGAGATCAAGAGATTTAATGCAAGGAGGGAGAAATTGAAGCAAGGCATACCATCACAAGTTTGTTGGGGTAAATGCAATCAAGAGGAACAGGTACAAAGACACTATTACCCTATATAAAAACATCTTAAACAGGCTTTTGTAAAGACATTCCTTTTAACAATGAATGAAGAAGACTGGAAGTGGACAAAGTGGATATTGAGGTCCAGAGAAAATTACCAAATATCAAACTAGTCATTGAAAGGTCTAGAAAGAACTATTGAAACTGGATGATTACAAAAAATATAGTGATTTGTGGATTTTGATAGCAGTGAATAGCTGATAACTGCAAATCTATGAAGACCTTGTATAGCAGTCCCACACCATAAACACAATCAAAGGCTGTATAAGAAATGGCATGAGAAATTTCACCTCAACAATGCAAGCAGGTTCTAAGTATAGGGTTTGTTGTTTGTCACAGTAGGAGAATGGAGTTGAAGACAGTTCTGCCAAGCCTCACGCATTATAGTGATGGCCACTCTGTTGAGATTAATCTAAAAGCCATTTTTAGAGCATCCTATTCTTATAGTGAAGAGATCTGCTATTTTTTTGTGAAACCAAGAAACTGTTAACATTTTTGTGTGTCTTTTTTCTAACTGGTGTCATCTAAGAAATCTTAGCCAATTGCAAATATAGTAATACTTTAAAACAATGTGTATATATATGTATTACAACCATGTGGTCCTAAATCCTACCTGTATTACACATACATAGGAAAATATGTATATACCTATGTATGGATGTGTTATATATAATAGCATTTGTATTTATATTTGTATATAAATACAAATATTTAAAGTACAAAATATCTTATAATGTAAAAGACAGCTCCTCTTCCAACAAAAAATTATTCAGCCCAATAGTTGAAAAATCATTCAATAATGTGTAGATAAGCCATCCGTCATTAAATATTAGGTTTGAATATTATTCCTTTCCTATTATAATGTTAACAGACTTGTCAAGTAACAAGTACTAATTGAATCCTTATTGTATAACATATGCTGTCCTTTCAAAGAAGGACAGAACCACTTACTAGCCTGGTTCAAATTAGAACTCTATGCATATTGGAAAACATTGATACCATGTTCTAAAAAATGTTACAATAGTTAAATATATTTATGGTAGTTCTGAGCTAATACCACTATTTGGAAAAGCCAAATGTAAAACTTGTAAAACTATATGCAAAATCTCCAATAGGAGAAATATCTCATTCTAGTTTTCTGAAGACATTCTCAGTTTTCACACTGAAAGCCCAAAATGCAGGGAAAATCACTTCCAGACACACTGGGATGGCTGGTCACCCTACAGTAAGTAATAGTTAAAGAGGTCTGATCTTTAAAGATGGATGAAAAGTTGGAACTTTAAAGACTTTGATGTTTTCAAAAATATACAACAAAATAAAAACATAAAGAAAGAGTGAGAGGGAGAGAGAGTGAGTTACTTGGCATAGTAGCACTATTACATATCCACAATCCTAGCACTCTAGGAGGGAGAATGAGACAAGATGATCACAAGATCGTGGCCAGCCTGGCATCCTGGAAAACTGAATGAATTAGCAAGACAAGAAAGAAAAAAGAAAAGAAAGAAAAGAAAAGAAGAAAGAAAGAAAGAAAGAAAGAAAGAAAGAAAGAAAAAAGAAAGGGAGAGGAAAGGAGGAAGGAAGGAACAAAGGAAAGAGAAAGAAAGAAAGAAAGAAAGAAAGAAAGAAAGAAAGAAAGAAAGGAAGAAAGAAACTGTGAGCCAAACATGTAGTTCTCATGTAAAGTTCCTGAGTTCAAACTTTAATCTCCACTACCGAAAAAGAGAAAAAGAAGAAAAGGAAGAAAGATGTCTTCAACTATAGAAAAATGACTTATGTAGTAAGAAAGAACAAAACAGAAGACTAACACAAGATTTTTGTTGTAGCAATGGAGGAGTGACTTGGTGAGATTAAGAGAAAAATGAATAATTCCATTTTGATCAAGTGCCTAAATAATCTAATATATTTAAACAGTATAAAAGACTTCTGCTAGAGTTTTACTCCTACCTTTGTCAATAGTCAAAAGTCTGACCTTGAATAAGCCAATTAACTTTCCTGAGACTGAATTTTTTATCTGCAATTTAAAGAATATATAGAGGAGTTTAATCTCTGTGGTTCTCTCTACTTAATATCCTAGAAAATAAGCATTAAGATAAAAATTTAATTTACTTTATTCTACTTTATTCTCAGACATAAACATCATGTCACCTAATTACCCAATTTCCACTCAAACAGTTGGGAAGTAGAAAATAATTGGCCTTTGCCTTTTGCATGTTAACTATTGTTCAATCAGAGATTATATGGTAAAAAGAAATATAGTGTTGCATCACCTTACTGCTGGGAAGGGAGATCAGCTAATAATGGAACTGTTTATAGCAAAGTGCACTTTTACAAAAGAGTTTGCTTTCTGCTTGAAGCTGGTCAGGGATTTTGAGTTAGTTCATTTTCTCTCATGACTTCTTAAAAAGACTTACCACTTGCTTGGCAAACACTTAAAAAGGAAAATGAAGTTTATAGTTTTATATTCCTTGTGGTTTATGTACAAGGGGCAAAAGACAGTCTCAATGGTGGGGTGTTTAAAACTGTTTTATACTACAGTAATCATAAGTAATTATCTCCTTAACTGACTGTTCTTCCAGAGCTCTTTTCACTATACAGACACATTAAGCCCATGAGCTTTAGAATCCAATGATTTACTCTGGAAACCAGCTCAGTCAGTTACTGCTTACATTTCAGACAAGCTAATTACGTTTTCAAAAATAAAACAGAGATAATATTTCCAAAACTATAGAGTTGTTTAAAGCTTTAGTATGATAATACAGATAAAGTGCTGAGTACAGTAGTTTAAACATCCTCACTGTCCAATAAATGTTTCCTGAAACAATTATTTTAGGGCCGGGGAGATGGCTCAGCGGCATAAGCACCTGCCTTGCAAGTGCGAGGGCCCGAGTTCGACTCCCGTATCCCACATATGAAAAAGGGGCCGGTGATATCGCTCAGCGGAACGGGTGCCTGTTGGCACGCAAGGTCCTGAGGTTGACCCCCCGGTACCCACAAAAAAAAAAACAAAACAATTATTTTAAAACAAAATCAGTGTTCTGGGACTAGTTAATAATAAAGCACTGATTTACCAATTGTCATGAGTGAGCCACATAGTCCTGTTTTATCTTATAGGCCAGATATTTATAGATATAGTAAATTTCACATGGATCAATAAGTTAGACCTTAGATTTCAACTATTTTAGATCACAACTGACTCTTCTAAGTGTGCATTGTTGCATATAGTGATGTAAATATTTTTAGTAGTTAGTGCATACTAAATAAGCATCAAGTAAATATTGGAATCATAAGATACATATACATTATGTAAGTGTTTAACTAGATGGCATGAAGTTGCATTTTATCATTTAGAAAAACTGTCATTTAATAAAAATCAATTATTTTCTTTCTATTGTTTTGTTTTACTTATACTGACAACAGCAACAACAAAATCTTTTCTCAGTTTTCTGAGGGGAAATTTTTATTGAACATAAGAAAGTAGTTGATTTGAAAACAGAGATGGGTAGTCCTCAAATCCCAGGCTCAAAAATCAGAATCTTGAAGTTTAACACTGTGTTATCTAATGTTAACAATAATTATCTGAAGCACATCAATGATTAAACAGTATGGAAATAGACCATATCATATAATTTTTACTACTAAGTTTGATATGCTCAAATTAGATTATATATTTTTCTTCCTGTTTGGGCAGAAAAGAAGGTGAGATTTTTAAAATGTAATACCTAATATTGTTTTTTAAAGGGCTTTAACTCCCTAAGATCTAATGGCATCTCCTTGAGTGTTCACACCATCACTTACTTTACTATTTCAACAGTGCAAGGATAGGGAGGCATTCATATCACATTTCTAGTTTCTGATCTCATAAAAGCCTTGCTTCCAGGAAATATGTAGTATTATTTTTGAAAATAAATTGCTTTTTGTTGCAGTAAAATAGTTGGAATATATAAGAAGTGCTACACAGAAAAATACAAAAGAAACAAAAGAAAACTCCTGGTAAATACATTTTTTATACTGAATATTTTTTCCTATCCATTAATATTAGTAAAAGAGCTTACCCTCTTCTTTTTTATGATCCATAGAAATTCTAAACATTGTGCTCTCACTCCACTGAAAATACATACTCACTAGCATTCTCATCATTTTAAAATGCTGTATTTCTTTTGCTTTATTCAAAGAAAGGGAAGAACTACTTAACTTTTTCCTGTTATGCTTTTAATTGCAAGGTAATTGTTTTTTCATTTTTTTGTTTCTTGTTTTTGTGGGACTGAATTGAACCTGATATTGCTCATATTGGGCAAGTATCCTACCACTGAGTTATATCCCTACCCTCAGCAGGACTTAAAATATTCCCATGATTTCACAACAGAACTTCTCAGACAAAGCTCTTTTCTGTGCAGATCTATAAATCTCTTTGAAATTATTTGGATTTCTTCATATCTTAAACATATGCAAGGCAGAAGAAAGGCTTTAGATTGTTGTAAATTGTACTTTAGTTTTATTGGAGTTGTTATCAGACAACATAATCAGTCAGCAACTGAAAAGTGAAAAAATAATGTATATGTGAAAGAAATTATATTTATGATGAGTGATGTTGATAAATGTCATTCATTTATCCATCCAACTACTGTGAAAGGGTATAGATATACAGAAGACACCTGTGGTTTTGAAAATACCTCAGCTTTATACATGTTTTATTAACAAATAAAACAACTACAGGTATCAAGCAGACTTGCCTTATTTAAATATAATTCTCCACATGTATTTTCCTGTTTATGTATCACATATTTATGTGTTTTATTTATTTCATGTTTAATTGTGTAATACATAATATTTAAATTTTAATTTTATATATATGCGATATATATTAGTAATAGTATATCTTTATAATATACATAGTATGAAGTATAGCTCTCATCTTCAAGTTTATGTTAGGACATAACTGAAGTTCAAATAAAAGTTAACTTTTTGTCAAATGTATATAATTAGGTAATAGCAGTCTCCAAAACATACACCATCAATACACCAGTGGTTTTCAAACCTTTGGAGTCATAATTGCTTTTTAGAGATGTAGAAATTCCATCCTACCCTGAAAAACCTGATTTCATCTAACAAAATTTCCCAATGTGCCTCTCTTTGAGCTAATAGTGTCTATTGAGTATTCTTAATCTAGATTTTGTATACTAATTTCTATTGTTTGAAATGTAAAAGCAAAATTTTCCATTTGTAGTTTAAATTACATGATAAAATTTGTTTAAAGTACACTTCCACGCTTTTAAAAATGAGGATTTCTCATAAGGAATAGTCAAACTCATGTCTTCCCCTTCTTCTTTGGAAACCTTAGTTTGCTATTTGCTGCCAGTGAAAAATAAGTTTCTTCATGGGCACCTGTGTGCTTTGAAGTATCTTATATGTGAAGTGTTATCCTCTGGTATTTACCTTGTTTTGGAATGTGGCGATGCACAACAGGCTTACTAAACGTTTCTATGAGCAAGTGGCGGTGCTTCAATGAAAACATTTGGATTTCACCATGTATAGAATGTCTTACTTTCTTGTTGCTGAAAGAAGATACCCAACACTCACAAGCTAAAAGAAGAAATGTTTATTTTAACTCACAGATTGTACAGGTTTCAGTCCATAGTTGGCTGGTTCAAACACAGGGTGGCATGGCAGAGTGGCACTGCAGAGGAGAAAGAGTTCATGGTGCAGCAGGCAGGAAGCAGTGAGCCATTCTTCTTTCCCTTTTTATTCCATCCAGCTATAAGCCTATTGGTAGGTACTACTCAAACCCAGTATGGGTATTCACTGTTCCTGAATCCATCATCCACACCTAGAACTAGTGGACTAATTCACTATTATACACCCGTGATCCAGTCACCTTCCAAAACCCCACCTAAGAGCACATGAGGCTTTGGTGAGACATCTAGATACAAGTCATAACATAAAACGTTTCCTATAAACTAGGAAAACATATTTATACTGTTATAATAATCATAATACTAAATGGTATATATCACCATATCTTAATTTTATGTGTGTGATAAAAATTAGAATTTTAAAAAGGACGCATACCCAAGGGTTTTGTTTATGGATACATGTGTTATGATTTGCTGACTCCAACTCTCTATACTATGTTGTGTTATATTATATTTTTCAAACTTGAATGAAAATTTTTGAAGTTTGGTTTATGCCACTGATATATAGATCTGGAGCCTTATGAAAAAAACCTTAAGACCTGAGTTTTTGTTCAGTAGTAGATCACTTGCCTAGCATGTACACTGCCAGGTTTTCAGTTTGATCTCTAGCTAGCACAGTGAGAGAGAGGGGGAGAGAGAGACAGAGAGAGAGAGAGAGAGAGAGAGAGAGAGAGAGAGAGAGAGAGAGAGAGAATGAATCAACTGGGAAGCTCTTAAATGCATGTATTCTTTCACACATAGTTTCAATGAAGTGTGGTATGGAATCATGGAGTATGCAAGTTTAAAATACTCCCCAGGTGACTGTGATGTGCAGGTAATTTAATAAACATTCATCTTACTTTTTCAATATTATTAATTCCATCTCATCCATAATTTGATGCCCTAACATTTTAAAACACATGCATATAGTCACAAACTAACACTTTATTTCATACGTAAGTACAAAATTCATCACCAGTAATGTTAAAATTGAAAAATAAATTGCAGCATATATATTCTGTTTACCGAAGATTAAAATATGCTGATGGTGACCACAAAATTGAAAAAAATTGAAGAAGAAATTTGAAGAAATTGAATAAGACTGAAGAAATTTATTTATTGTTTCATTGACAAAGTGTCCTTTTATTAAGAAAAGAATAGAGATAGTGAAGAAAATACTTACTAGATTTTTTATTAAGTGAAAATCTGTTACATATTTTACTTCTAAAATTGTCAGATTATTAACATTATTTCTATAATATAAAATATATTTACTGTACATGAAGAAATATGTATGGGTAGAAATCTAAAGTAAAAATGAAAGACAGAATTAGGTTTTCTTTGAAGAAAAAGAAATGTGTTTTCCCTTTTAATAGACTCAAACTTTTGTTTGAGTATTTTTTATAATAATTTTGAATTTACCAAAATGTTACAGAATTATTTCAGCATTCCCATATATCATTCATCTATATTTTCAAACACAAAAAACTTGTAGACAAGTACATTTACCAAAACAGAGATCTATTTTCATTGTTATATATATATATATATATATATATACATATATAATATATATAAATACAATTATATATACCATATAGAGTGGTACAAAATCATGGTACATATATATATGTATATATATAGTATATACTAGTATATATAGTATAGTATAGTACTATATAGTATAGTAGAGTATATATATAGTATAGTATAGTATATAGTATACTAGTATATATAGTACATGGTATGTACAGTATATACTAGTATATATGGTATACTAGTATATATACTAGTTTACATGGTACATATATGAATACTAGTTATATATATATATATGACTTCATAAAATAAATTTAAATTATGGTCTGAACTGGCATGATGTACGTTTTACATCATTTAATTTACAACTGCATTTGTTTGTATATCTGTTGTGTGCGTGTGTGTGTGTGTGTGTGTGTGTGTGTGTGGTGTTAGGGACTGAATCTAGGACTTTGAATATCAAAAGCAAGCACTCTAACTTTGATATACTGCCCCAGTCCTTTATGTACAGATTTTATTAGTTACTTGCATGCAGTTGCTAGTTCAGTTTTACTTTGAATAACAGAATATTTGCCTTTTAATTTTAGATTAAGATTATCTGTATTTTAATATTCTTGATAACCAGTTTGCAATCTATGATCTGTTGAATTCTTTGTGGTATATCTATACATCCATGCCATTCCAGACTCAATTTCTGAGAATATCTATCACTCTTGAAAGACTGTTGTTTTCTAATGTGTTGTAGAAGATTTTTTTATTTCTCATAGTCATACACCTACAGAACAGTAGAGAATGGATAAACATACCATATTTATTACCTGAAGGAAGAAGGTTGTTATTTATCTTCTAGACTATGTGTTTTAGTTAATCTAGGGAAGAATTATTATAATTGCTATAAACAATCAGTTATATTTTAAAGAAATGCATATTTAACCCAAATTTAGTATTTTCCATTCTCTTCATTGTTTTGTGTAGCTCCAGCTTTCCACTGGGGATCAGTTTCTTGTTATCTGAATAATTAAATCAACACTTCTTACAGAATTAGTCTAATATCAGTGACTTTTGTACCTTTTGTTTTTCAGAAAAAAATTTTATTTCAACTTGTTGAAGACAAAAATTTTTTTTTTTGTGGGTACCGGGGGGTCGACCTCAGGACCTTGCGCACCAGGAGGCGCCCGTGCCACTGAGCGATATCACCGGTCCCTTTTTTTTGTATGTGGGTTCCTGGAGTCGAACTCGGGCCCTCGTGCTTGCTGGGCAGGAGCTTAAGCCGCTGAGCCGTCTCACCGGCCCAAAGACAAAATTTTTAAGGAATATTGATTATTTGTTGCATTCTGGTACTTTAAAAATGCTGTTCTGTTGATTTTACACTTTCATATTTTCTCACAGATTATCTGCTGTCATTATTATTATTGTTTTGAATGTAATGTCATTGTTTTTACTGGATTCTTACAAAATGTTCTATTTTCACTGGTTTTTGGCAATTTACGCTGTATGTTGGTATAATTTCCTTTATTTTATCTTTTTTTAGGATTTATTTTGTTTCTGAATTGCAGTTTAACAGTTTTCATTAAATTTTTAAAATATTTGTACATTATTTCTTTAACTATTTAATTCTTTACCCTCTGCTTTCCTTCCTCAACTCTTAATATATAACATATTTAACATCGTATCACAAAGCACAAAGATTTGTTTTTATTTTAGTATTGTCCTTTTATTATTTTATTGAAAATTGTATTCCTATACCTTAAATTCCTCTGTTTTATTCAAAGTGTCTAATCTGTCCTCTTCATTTCTAGTAATGAAATTATTTACCATTTCAAATGCTGTGGTTGTTTTGGACATATACTTGATTCTTTTTGACTTCTATTTATATAACTGTCTTTATATATATTTTTAAAAATCTTTATTATATGTATACTTAAATATTTAAAAAATAATACATTTAACATACATTAAATATGTAAATAAATAGTTTCATGAAAGTTGTTTAATCCTAAATATACTCCTTTATCTCTGAAACAATCTTTCACAAAATCATATTTCTCTTTGCTTGTCCATATATCAGTATTTTTCTACTCAACATAACTAGATTACTTTGTTCTAACTGACTTCCCTTCTTGTGCAATGAGCAAGCTATAACATCCATTATGGTCATAGGGATTATGTTATTCTTCTCTTCCCAAATTTCTTGTTACCTAATACATGCCAACAATTGATTTTTTTTCTGATTTTTTTACACTGAGGTAAAACTCATTATATTTGAGTTGTTACTTTAATGGAAGTAAAACACCATAAATTTTGTTAGGTTTGTTCACAGTTTTACTGAAATGTTGAAAGGACACTTGTTTTCTTAATTATTTGGTGAAAAGAACATGTTTTCTCACTATAATTATAACATATCATACTTCATCAGAAAGGTCACCCCTGATAATTTATCTAAAATAGGTTGACCTTCGTTATTCTTAAATTTCTTTACACCACCTAATACAATCTAGAATTTTATGCCATGTATTTTTAATTTTTAAATTATATTTCATTTTTAATACAACATGAGCTCAGTGAATGAAAAGATATATCTCTATTTTTTATTGTTAGTGTTTCAACATATTGAACAAGACTATGATATGATATGTGTTTAGATATTTATTGACTGTTTTCTAAATATTACAGTGTTTGATAACCAAAAAATGGCTTCTTGAAAATAATGACACTACAAGAATAAAAAATATTTACCAAGAAAAATAAAACTAAGAAATGAAACTGAATCCACAGAAGCCAAACAGAAAAATAGATGCAATGAAAGTGATACTAATCAAATATAAAGTATTTTAAATGTTTGTCAGAAAAAGAAAAATTAGCGCCGTGGATATAGCTCAGAAGCCCAGTGCCTGCCTGGTAAGTGCCAGGTCATGAGTTCTATTCCAGGTACAAAAAAAAAAAAAAAAAATTAAAGGGAACAAAAATTGAGATAAATAAGATAATTTATATAAAAAGAAGCCTTTTTCTTTCTGAAGGATTGATTTCAAATATGTTTTGTAATTTGAATCAGATATGAAAGTAATCTTTATTATCAGTGGTGAATCTCAACTATGAATAAAAAGAAAATATATATGACAGTTTTCACTGACAATTATAGGAACAGGACATTTTCATACAAACAGAATACAAATAATTGTGCATCTATATTTTAGATTTACAGTTCCTTAAAATTTGTAAAATAAGATCTAAAGCATACTATTAAAATTATTGATGAAAAATTATTTCTTCTTTATTTTACTACATAAATATAAAATGTATGAATTAAACAGATATGCAATATAAGTATGCATGTCTTTTGTTTTTAGATTCAAAATATTTATAAGATAAAATGGGAAAGAATTTTGTACAACAGAAATTGTGTTTAATATAAAAATTTTAAGGGTTAAAAACATGATCTGGTTATTTTCTAAATTAGTTCTTAAATTATTTGATATTTACCATTTCATTATATATACACTATTAAAAGTGTCATTAACTTATTGATCGGTATAGCTTTTTATAGATTTCTAAATACTTTTCCAAGGTCTTCATGTATTGATAATGATAAATTAGTTACACATTACACAGGAATAGAGGCAAATAACATCCTCTGCAGTTATCTCTGGGTATTCCATTTTGGTGGGATATTCATGGCTTTGCAAAGATGTATTTAAAGTTAAAATGACAAAATTTATGATAAATACTTCTATTGAAGAAATTCTATGATATAATGTTCAATGAAATATACATAATTGTAAAAAATGTTTATTGTAATCCAGTGACATGAAACATCTAATTATGCCAGCAAATGATGATTTTCTTATATTTTTCTTACTTTATTATCTATCTCCTCTTCAAAGGAGAGAAGAAATAACATATAAGATTAAGATTCACTAAACCAATGTATACCTTAGTGTCTATTGTAGGTAATCCTGAGATGCCACATTCTTTTTCAGGAGTCCAGTTGTTTATTGAGGAAGTATTCTCAGAAGAATAAATGTCAGAAAAGTAGAATATGATAGGAAGAAAAGGTAAGCAAGTTTGAGGTCTCATCTGAAAACTTGCTTTAATCTTATCTTTACACAAAACTTTGAAACTTGAATTTTCTCACTGAGTCAAGCCAGTCTGAAGCTGTTTGTGTTCTCTGATTCTCAACTGTTTTTTTGTCTACCATCTTTAAGCTGTTATACCTTAAAGCCTCTGAAGGAGGTTAACTCTCACATTTTGCTTTACCTTCCAGATTAACATATATTAGCTTATTTCATTTGTATCCTAAAACTCAATAGTTCTTAAAATTTTTATTAAACTAGTGTCATGGCTTGTATCTAGCTTTATCTATGACTGTCTCATCACATATTCTAGATCTATCCACCTCTGAAAAAGCCTCCTTTGACTGCATGAGGCTTTGGGGGGACATCTAGACTCCAGCCATAAGGGGTGTGTTGATGAATTGTAGCATTGTCTGTTACTTATTTAGAGAATTCCAGTATCAGTTGCCAATAAAATTATATTACAAAAGGAGCAATAACTTTTGTATCTGATTTAATGCTCATAGAAATCCTGTGATATGATTATTTTATACCTATTCTGATAGTAGTCTTAGTTGCTTTTCTCAGATTAAACTTTTTACAAGTACTGTACCTTGTCAATACCAAATGTATATAAACGATGCTTCCAGGTACCTGATAGAAAGAAGAAATCTACAATACTAAGAGGAATCTGAAGCTGCACAGTCAGTTTAGAAAGTCAACTATTTTTCATGTTTTAATGTCACATATTTGAATTGCACCTGTAGATCTTGAACTGGATTCCAGTAAAATTGTGTGACTATCAGGAAAAAATAATAATAGAGATTGACTTATACACCTAAAGTAGTGAAAGACAAATCAGTCACTTATTCAGCCATGATTAAAAATAAATTGGAACCCCTGAATGGTGCCACACAGGTATAAATTCCATAATAGAAAAGATAGAATAAAAGATTAAAATAGAGTTCTTAACGAATAAACTTTGCAAATGTAAACTTCACAATTCATGATATGAGCACAGCAACCATACTGTAGTATCCAAATTCCAGTTTTCATCTACAAAAAGTATGAATGTATACAACAAATAAAATATGTTCATTCAAAGAACAAAGTAAATTGACAATAACAATCCCAAAATTGAAACACTTGTCTTAAATATACTCATCTGTGTACACATGTCACACTTTCTTAAGTGTTTTTCTGAGACTGTCACTCCCAGAATCCATAGTGAAATATACATATATCCAAGTTGACTGGCAAAGATAGAATCTGGGTGATACTACCAATGTAGTAACTTATCTCGGATGAATCACACATTAAGATAAAGTTATGTAATTTTATGATTATGTAATTTTACTCATTTATGCTATGATAGAAACACAAGTCTGTGCACGAGAGCAACAACTGTTAATCAGAAGTGAAAATGAGCATTTTCATGAACATACTTCATAAAATGTAGTATAGTCCAAAGCTTTATTCTTTGTTAAATTCTATAATTTTGGCATCTAATCTATTTGGATATATGCAAGCCAGCATTATGAATCTGAGATATTTAAAATGAATTTGGATGATACCAAAGAACAAAAACTTAAAACACTTGATTAATTTTAACCTCAGTATGCTGCTTTATCAGAAGTTTGCTCACTTTTAAAATAGCTGAAAAAAAAACCTTCCCATTCCCTGAGTGGAGATAATTTTTCTTGACACATTGTATTTGTGGCAAAAGTATGTTTGGTCGCAAAAACACTAAAAACATTCCTAGAAAAAACTGACTTTACAAGAACATCAGAATTTCACAATATAATTTACAGAGGAAAATACCTGATTACATAAAATAGTCAATGTGTCAAAGAAAATATGAAAATATTTGAACTTTCTGATGAAAGTCAGTCACTGATTGTACTGATCATCAACAGTTCAACTTGATCGTTATTATGATGAGTTCAAGTCTACCAAGAATGATTTCCATGAGAACTCAATATTTTCTAATTTTAAAAATGCTGAGATTTCTAGAAAATATATCTCTGAGACCAAAGACAATATATACTTGCAAATGTATAAGATGAAATAATGATATACTTTATATATATGAGACAAGAAATATAAAATATAAATAATTCATGTACTCTGATTAATAAATAATTCTAAATATTTGTTTGTTAGTAAATTACATCAAAGAAAATAATGTTATCTTGTAATAAATCACAGTGAAATTTTCCTATATGAAACCCATGTCATGAATAAAGTAATCACACAAAACATTTACATTGAAAGTCAGTGATCTAAAACTAAGAAAGGAGAAAATGATGAAAAATCACACCATATCCTAGAAGAAAGCACATCAAATGAAATCAATAAACTAAAAAATGATATCAGAATAAAAAATGAAAAGTAACTGAAAAATCCATGAATACTATAGTTTGATAATAAAAATACTTGTTTTAAAAGGAAAACAAAATTAGTAGCATTTATCTTTGTAAGTATAAAAGGCAGAAATTAGCAATATCTAGAAATATTATGAATTACAAAAATAACATTTAGAATTTATAAAAATATTTCCAACTGCTTTATACACATTAAAATCTAACTGAATAAAGCAATTTTCTAGGTAAATCTAATAGGCAAAAACAAACTGAGGAAGAAACAGAAAACTAGAAAAATAAATTGTAACAGAAGAAAGAAAGCAGATATTAACTGTTTATGCCACTAAACTAAGTTTAGATGAATTTAGATTTTGACTTTAACCACACATCAAAAAATAATCATTTAGATTTATAAACTGAGTTCTAAAGTCAAGAAAAAGAGCTGGAAAAATTGCAGATAATGCATTTAACTTAACTAAAATGCATTAAGAACAGCACAAAACAAGGCAGAGGGCCGGGGATGTAGCTCAGCAGCACAGCGCCTGCCTGGCAAGCATGAGGTCATGAGTTCGATTCCAGTCACACACACACACACAAAAGGCAGAGACCAATATCAATTCAGAGCATTCATGAAAACATCCTGAATAATACAGAGGTAAAATATATTTTATCATAATTCAATTAATGATGCATCTGTACCAAGATGTATTTGCTTAGTTATTAAAAGATAATTCAATGTTGCCAACTTTATCAATGTAATTCACTTTATTATCAGTTTTAAGACAACACAACCAGACTTTAATAATGCAAGAATAATGCACTAAGCTTCATTCAGATGATAATGACAATCTCTGGAAAAAATACATAACACCCATATGAAAACGCTTAAAAGTAAGAGGAAACTAGATGTCAGATCATCCTTGGAATAAAGGAAAATAAATGATGAGAATTTTTCAAATTATTTTTCCAGAAAGTAAACTTATCTTACTGACTTGAATAACAAGTAGAAAGAGATTGGGATAAAACCATAGCTGAAAGGTAACAGAAAGAAATCACAGAAAGAGAAAGCTATAACGTTGAGCACTGAATTTCATGAAAAATCTTTGCTCAAATCTCAGACTGACACCAAATGCTGTTAGTGTGGGAAAGACTTCAAGAAAACCTACTATGACAAAATAGATATCATCCTGTTGCCTACTACTGGTAAGATAAAGTTTGGAGTTTGAGTCTCGGAGTTTCAGTCTTTTCAATTTTACTTATTTTCTGGACAAAAAAATGAGAAGTTTTAAGAAAATAGAATGGAAGCCTATGTTATGTGTCACTATGTTATTGAGAATTTATAGTGGGACTTATTATGTGTAGAAAGATATAGGAAAATGTGACCACAATTCTTTTAAAGGCTGTCCTCAAAATAGCTGCATGTAATAAGCATGCTCAAGGACATATACAGAGATAAATTAAAGGAGGGTTGAACAAATGAAGTAATAAAAATTGTTCATTTGTTGGAAGATCCTATATTATTAGGTTGGTTTTCCTCAAATTCATTTGTAGTCTCCAAGAAATGCTTATCAAAATATTAGTATGCTTTTTTGAGTAGAAATTGACAAACTTTCTATAATTCATATAAGTTTAAAGGACCTAGAATACCCACAAAATCTTTGAGAAAAAACAAGCTTGGAGAAGTTCAGTTTTGATATTGACACAAAATGAATTCAGTGAAAAGTATATTTTAAAAAAACAACAATGGAAAAATTTGAAAACCATATAAAAATCATGAACTCCAAGGCATGATAAGCAACATATATTAATCAAAGCCCTTAAATTAGGTAGTAAACTTAAATATATAGCCTAGATCATAAAACTTCAAGAAAAACAGACAATATAAAGTTTATGAACTTTAATTAGGCAAACGTTTCTTAGATATGTCCCACACACATGCTCTGAAAGAAAAATACTTGACATATTAAGCTTCATCACAATTAAGAACTTCTGGTCTTTGAAAAATACAAATAATACTGGGGGAAATTTTGCAAATTTCCTATCTGATTTCACACTGACATCTAGACTACATAAATGTCTATCAAAAATTTATAGGAAAATGACTGGAACATTTTTAAAGGTGGAGAGCAGTATCATTTTGCTGTAGCATGGTCATATTAAAATACTGTTAAGGTTAGGTAAATGTCTCCAGAAGGGTCGTGTTTTACAAGCTTGGTCTCCAAGGTGGTGCTATTGGGGGGTAGAACTGCTAGAATATAGGGTTCAGTGGGAGATCCTTAGGTCTTGGGGGTGTACCCTTGAACGGGATTGTGTGACTCTGTCCCATTACCATCTCTCTTATCTTCTGCTTGCTGGCTTAATAGTTAAGAGGGTTTTGTTCTACCACGTGGTCCTACCATCATGTATGCCTCATCAGTATAAGGCCAATTGATTACAAGTTGGAACTTATGAACTCATGAGCCAGAATAAACACTGACTATAAGTTAATTGTCTCAGGTGTTATTTATTTCTATAAATAGACTATAAATGGCTGTAGTTTGGAAACATTTATAAAAGGACAAAGTTATTTAGTTCCAAAACCCAGTTTAACAAGAATAATGAGAGATGACTGATTATAATATTTTCCTATAATCACCAGTTAGGTTGTACGTACACTGTGTTCTTGTATTTAGGCTTCACTTATGTACATTTTAATCATGACATGTCAACATAGTGGAATAAAAAACACAAAGCTAATTGATAAAGCATAGTTTTGGATGTATCCTTAGACGACTGACCTGTAGGTCAGAAAAGTGAGGGAGAAAGACCAACTTGGGATGTGCGTGGCACCAACAAACAGGCTTGGAGCCCAGTTGGATACAAAAGGGAAAGGAAGTGTGCCTGTTTCTAAAGAGCACCAGTCTTTGCTATCACCTCTGGAAACGGGCTTCCAGTTTCTTCACCCTTTCAGTTCCTGACATAGGAAAGTCCACAGTGTCCTTTGACCTTGGAGTGGTACTGCACCCTTCTTCCCTCTTGTTCTGCAGCTTCCGTCTTCTTGGACTGAGCGGCATTTAAATGATTGGGTTTAGATTTCTTTTATGTCACTTGGGAATATTTTAGCTTGAGGAATTTTCTTAATCTATCTGAGCTGCAACTTCCCCACATATATGATGTGATAATGATATCTACTTACAATGATTAGTTTGAAAATTAGATGGTTAATAATTACATTGCACTGAAGACATGTTACTTCATTAACCAGAATATGTATTAGATGAGTGTCATTGTCATTAGTAGAAACATAACTTTTGTCTGGTCTCCTGTGGCAAACTGGCATCTAGTGTTTTTAAGGTTCATGGGAAGGGAGAGATCAGAACTAGAGAAAGAGAACAACCATTTATCAAAAGCTTCTTTACAAAAAGTTCTGTATCATTAGTTTTATAGACCTAAGAAGTCATTTTACCATAGAAATAGTGCTGTAAGTGGTAGTTAGGTTCTCAGACAAGCCTACAGAACTTTAAGATATAATGGAGTTGAAATAGAAAATACAATGAAAAAAATGATTTCTTCCTGTTGAATTCTTGGACTGACTGAAAACAATTAATTAAAAGATGTTGGAAGGGCCAGCCATGAACTGGTAATATAATGTAAATGGTAATTTTGACAAATTTCTGGAACCAAAGTGAGCAATTTTGGATGGTCCCCTCATTTTATGGGTTTACTTTCAGGAACTCTATCAGGATTTCAATGTGAAGGTCTCAGAAAAATACTTTTATCCCCAGATATTTTGTTTTTTAAAATAAATAGTTAAACAGAAGAAGAGTATGCAAACACTTTTAAATACTTCTAGAAAAATACACTGACACCTTTATACATAATGAAGGTCTGTTCTCAAAAAGCAACAGTTTTACAAAAATCTTAATGTGAAAGGATATTATCCAAGTTTATCTCCTCTAGCCTTCCAATCTCACCTAAGGTGAAGGGACAAAAATTACCTAAGAAAAACTTCCAATGGTCACATTCTGAGGCATGTAGGACTTCCTAAGAAACTGAGATTTAATCATAAGGTACAGAACATATCTCTTTCCCCTCACCCTACCACATAAATTAACCCACCATATGATTACAGAAGGAAAAAAGAAAATGGCTTAGCCTGATAATAGTAAGTTCTTCAAAATTTATGTATTGATGAGAGAAGTTACCAACAATGGATTAAGACAGAAATTGCTATTAAAATAGAAGAAATAGATAGATAGAAGAAATATGATAGAAAAAATTATCATAATAATAACAAATTACCTAAGGCTTTATGGAGGAAAAAGAGGTAAAATGGTCCAGTAAATTGAATATATAGAACTAAATATTAGACATTTCAATGTAAATTTCATCAGAGTGAAAAAAATAATTGAAATAAAGTTTGAGAAAAAATAGTCTAGACAATGTTTTAATGCTGTGTATATATTAAATAATTTAATTCAATTATTATCCTGATTTTACAGAGGAGTAAACTGAAGCATTTAGAAATTATGTTAAATTTATTTGAAGACTGATCAATCAGTTAGTGGGGCATTTAGTATGAAATCTTGAGATGTCTGATTTTCATGTCCATACTCAACCACAATAAAAATTTATTAGTTTATAAATTAATAAGACTTGGAAGTATGCCCTATAAGGGATAGAATTAGACTAATCTGAGAGCTAGCCTTTCTATTATTCAACCTATTACCAGAAGTCCTACTTTATCAGTTAAGATAGAAGAAAATAATTAAGAGACATGAAGATTGGAAGGCAATACATTTTTATTTATCTATATACATATGCAACTTTTGAATATGCAACTTTCAGTTTGAGACTATCAATTACAATTTAAAAAGTGAGTTTAGCAAATTGTCATAATATAAGAAAATGGCATACCTCCATAAGTTCCTCAAAATGTGCACATTGGTGAGAGAATTTATCACGAGAGGATCAAAGAAGAAGCACGTCAGAGTAATTCTCTAAAAAGCATTTGCCTAAGTGTCATAATTATGTTTTTCCTTGTAATTTAATTCTCATGTTAAAAAATCATTGATCTTTTAGATACCAAAGTACCAAGAACTTTGGTAGCCTCAAATGATAAGGAGATCAATGGTCTGGAATAACAACCTCCCAAAGTTCAACATGTAGTAGGGCAGAAAATGTAATTAATGAATAACCATTACACAGTGCTATACACCTGAACAAACACGTGAACATACTGTAATTTGAAGAAGAAGCAAGGAGATTTCATTCACTCCAGGCTGTGTTGAGGAACCATTTGCGAGGACAAATTAAGAATGCCGAAGTTAACACTTGCAGGACAGGAAGAGTTTCATAAAGTCATGTCAGGGAGAGCTCTCATGGGGAAAGGAAGCTGAAGAAAGTCATGTAAGTGCTAGACATTAGTGAATCATGGAGTTCTGGAAGACCACCATGCTCTAGGGGCTGGGGCAGGCACTTACAAAGAGAGTCACAGCTTGTCATCATCTTGAATTCAGTAAGTAAATGGTCCTCTATATTACATGAGTAGCTTTATATCCCATAGATAATGTGGATGAGAGGGTTGTGTTTGAGAAAGAAAACTTTCACACGTTAAAGAATGAAGAGTGGAGAAAGGCTATGGAAAGAATCCAGGTAGGTCAGAGAAAGTACAACTGTTGCTTTATTTTCAAAATTCTCTTATTTATTTTCTTTTCTGAAAATCTTTATTTTCTTGATTGTTTTGATTAAAATGGTTGTGGCCTCTAAAAACTGTCCACTTCTATTTAATTCTTTTCAGCTATAAACATCTTCCTCTTTGAGATAAAAAAATATTTAAACACTAATCTACTGTGTATATATTGGCTCCCTGGCTTGCTAGTTTACAAGTATACTAATAATATACTACTACAGTCATATGTCACTTAATAACAGGATATTCCCTGGGAAATGCATCCTTAGGAAATCCTGTCTTTGTGGGAACTTCACAGAATTGACTTAACCCCAAATAAGATGGTTATGGTGTCACTATGTGACATTATCTTACAGTACCATCTTTGTATATGTGACCTGTTGTTAACCAAAATGTTGTCATGTGATGCATGATTGTATATGTTTTTTTCTTTTTTTTTTTTGTGGGTACTGGGGGTCGACCTCAGGACCTCGCGCGCCAGCAGGCGCCCGTGCCACTAAACGATATCACTGGCCCTTTTTTCGTATGTGGGTTCTGGGAGTCAAACTCAGGCCCTCGCGCTTGCCAGGCACGCGCTTATGCCGCTGAGCCATCTCACTGGCCCCTATTTTTTTTTTTTAATTTGACTTTGCCATTGAAGGAAAGACCATTTCTCTCTTTGTAAAATTGCCTGTCACGTTGAAAAGATGTTACTGAGAAAAAAAGTAACCATCTCCTGAGTTCCACATTTAAATCTCCAGCCTAAATATCTCTGCTAAACTACAATCTCATAGACTCATGTATTTACCAAAAAACTGAACTTGTATTTTAATAGGGATTTTTATAGTTTCCAATAGATTCTCAGGTATGTCTATCAGCAGTATTTGTCATTTCTTTAGATGGTGGCTGTATTTGTCCAATTTTTCAAGCTATAAAATTTGTAGCTTTCACTGGCTATTCACACTTTTTATAAATTCCCTCAGTTTTAACATCAGTCTTTATTCAGAATCTGTTTAGTTGTTGCTGTCTCTATAACTACTTGCATTGCTACATCTCCAGTCCAAGCAACATCTCTCACACTTTAATTGTTGTAATAGTTTCTAATGATTTTCTCACTTCTTTATGAACATTCACTGTATTTTTTTATTTTTTATTTTTATTTTTGGTACCGGGAATTGAACTCATGACCTCGTTCTTGCCAGGCAGGCACTGTGCCACTGAGCTATAATCCCAGCCCCAGTCGGTGTATTTTAACAGAGTGACACTGCTGTGTTAGGTGCATCATGTCCTCTGTTCATTTCAGTGGCTTCTCATCTAAGTCTGAATAAATGCCAAAGACTATATGATAACCTGCAAGGCCCTACTGCATCCTTTTATATTCCTGCATGCTCCATTTCCAGAGCGTTCTAGACCAC
This sequence comes from Erethizon dorsatum, assembly GCA_028451465.1. Lineage (NCBI taxonomy): Eukaryota > Metazoa > Chordata > Mammalia > Rodentia > Erethizontidae > Erethizon > Erethizon dorsatum. Next base: position 29,994,332 of record CM051834.1, read on the forward strand.
TGACTTTCTTGACCACATTACAGCCTTTGTTCTGCTCCCTTCTGCAATGCTCTTCTGCAGAAAATTCAAGGCGTTCAGACTCTGCTTCAGGTCTTTGTTCAAATATCACTTTCCCTTTGCATCTTTCCTAGGAAATTTTATAAAACTGCAATTCTCCTATCACTTAAAACTTTCGTTTCTCAAGTCCTGTCATTATCCAACTTTATTTAAATCCATCTATTCAGGGCCGGTGAGATGGCTCAGCGGCATAAGCGCCTGCCTTGCAAGCGCGAGGGCCCAAGTTCGACTCCTGGATCCCACATACGAAAAAGGGGCCGGTGATATCGCTCAGCGGCACGGGCGCCTGTTGGCGCGCGAGGTCCTGAGGTTGACCCCCTGGTACCCACAAAAAAAAATCCATCTATTCATATTTTTATTCACTGGAAGAAAAGCTCTGTAAGGAAAACTTGTATTCACGATTCATAGAACACTCTCTGACACTTAAACAATATTTAAAACTTATTTGTTGAATGAAAGAATAAATGAGTCTTCAAAGATAAATTGTTGAGTTTATTGAAAACAGATTAAATCTGATGTCTTAACATGTCTTGTGTCAGTTATTTTGACCTATTAAATTGTAGCACAATCTTAGTCACTACAGTAGAAGTCTCTCATGTTAAATATGTGAATTGATATTTGTTTTCAAAGAAAGTTCTGGTATAAAGAACAAACTTGTGCTTAAATCTAAGTAGCTCCAGGTTTCAAAATGATAGGATGTATCTTTTTCTGTGTGAACAAGAATACAGAAATCACAGCAGGAGGATGGATTAGTGCAGATAACAAAAGAAAAGGTATTTCTGTTTTATTGTTGATTCCAACATAGCAGAAGCGTTTTTTTCTCATTTCTCCTCCTTTCTAACTTACCTAATTTGCTATACTCTCTGTGTTTACTGATGCCTTCTTGCCAAGCTGACCTCCTGCCTAGAGAATTTCTACTCTTCACGAGCATGTTTTTTTTCTATACTTGCACCTGATTATTTGTCTTTGTACACACTTTCATTTCGACAAGTTTCATAACAGCTGATACACGCTTTGTGGAGATGCACTTCAACAGCCAGGCCATACTATATCACTTCATTGTAATCATCCTAACAATTTCATCCAAAACGGCTACTGATCTCTGTAAAAAAGATATTGAGATTGCCTATCTTTAGAGCCAGTACATTCATCACCTTCTTTGTGTTTTTCTCTGACCTGCCTCAGGATAATTCCCTATCTTGAACTGTTGCCTTAGTGGCTTCCCATCATTACTAATATTTCATTCCTAACATCTCTTATTAATCCCTTGTTATATTATTTGTTTCTGTTTCTGTCATCCAAGAGAAATGTTTGAAAGAATCGTATGAATCATTTTCACTTTTGCAGTATACATAACTTCTGGCATTAAGTAATTTTTGAAAAGAAAATATTTTACAATAGATATTTTCAATGTATTAGAAAGGAAAGATTATAGCTAAGTATTGGGTTAGAGTCCATGCATTTTATACAAGTTATATCTAATTAATGTTGGCATAGATTAAGAACTGGAAATTAGGCATACGCTGGCATTTCCATATAATGTCACATCAATTCTTCATTTTCCTGTACATTATAAAAAGGAATGAAAGAGAGAAGGAAGGAAGAAAGGAAGGAAGGAATGAAAGAAGGAAGAAAGGAAGGAAGGAGGGAGGTTGGGTAATGATTTAGACTTAAAATATCAGTGGATTGGGCCGGTGAGGTAGCTCAGCAGCATAAACACCTGTCTGGCAAGCGCGAGGTCCTGAGTTCAACTTCTGGAAACCACATAAAGTAAAAAAGGGGCTGGTGATATCGCGCAGCGGCACAGGCGCTTGCTGGCAAGCGCGGGGTCCTGAGGTCAACTCCAGGTACCCACATAAAAAAAAAATATCAATGGATTGATGAGTTCACAGCTACATTTACTTTCAGGAGATGGAGGCTGGTTACTGTTGAGTCACTGGGGGTGTGACCTGGAAGGGTGCATTCTAGTCCCCAGCTCCTCCCTTCTCTCTCTGCTTCCTCACTGGGATGGGTTGAGCAGTTTTCTGTGCCATGTCCCTTCCGTGATGCCATTTCTGCCTTGGAACCAGACAACCATATATACAATCAGTTTGTTGAAACCCTGAGCTAAAATATCCCTTCATCTTTTAAGTTGTAGAATTGTGTACTTTGTCTTTGTGATTAATACTAAAAAGAAAGAAGAAGAAAAAAAAAAAAAACCAAGAAGTAAGAAAAAAAAAGAAAAAGAGAAAGAAGCTATATAAATAGTTATAAAATCTGCAGACTGCAAAGACAACTTTAATTGTATAAGAACTCTAATATTTTATTCAATAATTCTTATGAGTTAACAATAGCATGTTTATTTAATAATAGTTTATTTCATCTAAAATGAACTTCTCTAGTCATTTACTTTTATATTTACTTGTTTTTTCAGATATCTGCTCTTTTTTCTCAAATTTAAACAGTCAAAATTCCTCTTCACTTTAACTGGTTAGAAACCCATGCTTATTGGTGTAATTTGGACCTTAAATTTTACCCCAAGGGCCTATGTATTAAAGTCTTGGTCCACAGCCCCTAGAGCTATTGTGGTGTAGTAGAAATCTTTTTTTTTTTTTTTTTTTTTTGTGGGTACCGGGGGGTCGACCTCAGGACCTCTCATGCCAGCAGGCGCCCGTGCAGCTGAACAATATCACCGGCCCCTTTTTCGTATGTGGGTTCCGGGAGTTGAACTTGGGCCCTCGTGCTTGCCGGACAGGCGCTTAAGCCACTGAGCCATCTCACCGGCCCTGTAGTAGAAATCTTAAGAGGTGGGGTCTACTAGTAGGTCTTCTATTGATTGGCGTCATGTCTTAGAAGGGGGTTGTTGGGACCAGATTTCTTCCTTTTACTTTCATTTCCAGCCATGAGGTGAACAATTTTACTCCACTATGCTCTCCCTGCTATGATATGCTGCCTCACCACAGGCCCAAAGCAATGTAACAGACCATGGATTGAAACCTCCAAAATTGTGAACCAAAGCACACCTTTCCTTCTAGTAATTTGATTGTCTCAGATATTTTGTTATAGTAACAGAAAGCTGCCTAACACATCCATTATTTAAGCTTTTTATTTATTAGCTCATTTACTTCTTCTCAGCACAATAAATGTAGACAGAATATGATGGTAGTTTCCCTGGGACCTCTTTCATGTGCTTTGTTCAGGGCAAAGCAGAGAAAAATACAAACTAATATTCTCACCAGTAAAGAAAATGCCAAGAAACAACATCATGTAGAAAGTGTTGATAGCATCTTTCCCATAGAAACACACAAACAATGCTTGGTGGAAATGACACAATAATATAATATAATAATGATAGTGCAGTACACTAAATGTTAGAGCACTATTGTCAATATCAGAATTAAAAATATTTTCATTACCATACCAAGAAATCACACATGAGATCTACCTTTATATCTATCTTCTTATGAAGCTATTAGTGAAATGATACAGATTTATTGATGGCTGAAGCATTTTTGTAATAATGACATTCTAGAAATAAACCAATGACTATTAATGGGAGAAGGGAAAAAATAACTGTGAATCTATCTTCACAATAAAGTTAAATGTAGCTATAGAAAGAAGGAGGTAATTCTCCACATTCTAATATGGACTGATACTTAGAATACATTATTTACTTTCTATACAAGAATTTATTTGATTAATAAAGGAAAAATGACAATGTGTTCAAATTTTCTTAAATTACAACACATTAAATTTGCATTATAACAATAGACATAAACAGATATATTTTCTAGACATACAAAATAAAGTAACATGATTGTGTGTAAAAAAAATCAAGCAATGATAAAAATTAAAAGGAAAGTGTAAGACTGCACCTTATTTTCACCTTTGTCAAATAAAATCTGGTTGTATTTTAGATTCATAAATATAAATAGAGATGTTTTTGTTGAAAGCATACAGTATTAAATGGTCTAATTTTCAACACTAACTAGAGCTATTACATGACTTTCTTAGCAAATTTATGTTGTTCATGTTTCAAAAAATTTAGATATAAACTATTGTTTTCATTTCTTATTAATACATATAATATCATCATCCTCTACATTAACTTTCTAATAAAAATTTGGCTTCATGAAAAATATACTAGGCACAATCAAATTTAAAGATACAATTTCCAAACACCGATCTTGTACTTACCTATAATTTTACATCATTTTTAACATGCCTGACCACTTCGCACTTAACAGCAAATCCTCTCATCCGACTTCTGTCTGTATCTCCACTTTGGCTGTGGGCCAACTCTTCCCATCTTCAGAAAACAGCCAACTGGCCAAAGGGAAAGCTTGGTCACATCCGGCTGCTGATTGGTACATGCCTCACAACCTGAGTGCTGGGTCTTTTCTAAGAAATTCTGAAGATTCCTATACACTGCTGGGAAGCTTTCGTGCAGACATAGTAAGTGAACAGATTGTCCATAAAACCTGGCCAAATTTCATTTTCCATTCTGAAAAAACAAACTCTACGAAGGTTTTTGCTTTTTCCCCCTTTTGCTCTTTAAAGTTTTGTTTCCTCAACCAAAACTGGCCCAGCATCTAACCATAGTTTTGTGGGTCCTATCTTTATTCTATTTCAAAATATGCATGCTTATAAGTACAGTGTAAGTTGAAAAATGTTTTTAATCTCTTTGAGCTAGTTATCTAACTCCTTCAGGGTATCCGGAGGATGTTCTGTCAACAATTTCCAGGTACATCTGATGGGATTCTCTTTATAGAGAAGAAGATATGCAATGCCCAGTATTCCTCTGTCTCAGCAAAAAACAGGATATCTTCTATCCTGGCAAAAGTTGAGTTAATTTTTCATTTGATATTTTGACTAAATTTGCTATGTGCAGAAGAAAGAAAAGGAATGATTTCAGTTTGTTTATGCCTGAGGAACATGGTTCAATAAAGAAGTCAGTGCACAGGGAAGTAGAAACTTTGAGATGTGATCTTCCATCTTGGCTCTTCCTAAATCAGTGGTCATCCATTCTCTTTGGGCATCAATTTCCTTCCTGCTAAAGTGGGGTGATAATATCACCCTGCTCAAGACAGAGCCTGCACTAATTAATGTATTAGGGCTTTTTCAGATCTAGGCTTCAGCCACAGCAAGAAAAATAATTTTATTTGAAATTTACTAGTTCCCCAAAGAGACCCTTAGGTTAATGACTGATATAGCAAGCCAATTCTATAAAATCCTTCCTACCCAGAATCTCAATAGAAATGCAATTTATTGAATGCTAATTCCCTATCTAATAATATGAAGGCACTAAAAAAAAATAGCAAAGTCAATGGTGTTCCTAAACCCATTCACATTATGAAAGAAATGAAATGTGGTGAACTAGGTATTTTGATTGATTGTAATTTCATTTCCTTTTGTTTAAGTGTTCTCATCAATGAGATAACAGTTATATTTCCTAGCAACAGTATCAGAATAAACAAATGTGCTTAGTGAGACTTTCTGGTTCTACAGAATTGGCATAAAAAAGTATATCTGAGGGCATGGAGGCTGAAGAACTGTATTTACATTCCAAATTTAGACAACTTATGTTTGTATTTTTTTCAAGCTAAAATGCACCAAAGAGGAAAAGACTTTGCAAATTCTCCTATCTCATGGGAAAGGGGGCTCAACTCCTGAAAGGACCCTGCCTATTGGAAGAACACAGTACTATTGCTGTGAAAGAACTTCAGCGATGGAATGAAGGTTGCTAGCTAATTAATTGGTGGTGGAATGGTTGCTAATCAGTTGCCTTTAACAGAACGAGATTATTCTAGATTTCAGGTAACCCAGTATAACCACATGAACACATGAAAGCAAAAGAGGATGGCACAAGATCAGAAAGATGTGGCAGAACAGAAAGAAGAGTTTTGAATTCTGAGACAGACCAGACACACTCCTGGTGGAAGGAGGTCATGGGGAAAGAACAGGAGGAATGCGGCTATGTAGGAACCAAAGATCCCCTGGCAAGAGTCAGCAGAATCATGGGGTTCTGGGTGCTATAAACACCTGAGACTGAATTCTGCCCAGAGGAGTCTGGAATTAGATTACATGCAGAGCCTCAAATAAAGAATGCAGCCTTGCCGATGCCTTTATTTTAGCACATGTCACATCTGACCCCACAGAACCTATGAGATATAATTTTGTGCTGTTTTAAGCTCCTAAACTAGTAATTTGTTGTGGCCACAAGAGAAAAATAATATCACCATATCCTCTTTCTTCTGCAGGTTTATTTGCCTTCCTGTCCCTTATAGAAAATTATGGAAAGATTACAGAAAGCTGGATCAGCAAAAAGAAAAAAAAACAATTTGTTGAGGGTCTATTATTATTCCTTTTACAATTTTACCTTTATTGATATTTATGTGATAGCTGTATGCTTAATAATAAATCCTTTGGCCGACCTCACATACAGAATAAGTCTTAAACTATGTTTGCGTTTGTGCATGAGAGAAATTGTTTCGCATTATTCTTTATATGTTCACTGTGATTTATAGCACCTTCACATTTTTAAGGAAACCTTGTTAAAACTCCATAAATTAAGTGTTATAATATGTGTATTGCATACAAAGAAAATGAGGCACAGAAATTTTTAAGTGATCTGCCCCGTGTCAGTTGGATGAAATTTTAACTGAGCAAAATCCAGCAAACTCTACTGAGATTAAATATTTAACATTGGTGAACTTGCAAAAGTAGCATGAAATCATCAAGGACTTAGAGAAAATGCCAGAAGACTACTTGGCCAAAGTAGGAATACCAAGTAGTCACTATTTGTTAAGATAAGAATATATGAGTTTTCCGTTTGTTTAGGAAATATCTTATTTGATGTCTGAAGCTTAAGTTTGCTTGTTATTTTCAAATAAGGCGGCTCAGCAAAAGGACCAAGTGACAAAAAAATTGTGTGTGTGTGTGTGTGTGTGTAATGGACCATACAGTAACCACTCAGTACATTCAAAGCATAACCGTACTCATTAACTTTAGAGTATAAGTATCGAGCCACCACTTCAATTGCTCATCTGCATTTAAGCAATCAAACTTTAAAAAATCTTAAATTTAATAGGTGGAAGTAAGCAATGGAGAGAAAAAGACTAGCTTAAAAGAGTTCCTGTATAGAAGGTAAGCCCTAAAGTCCCCTCTATATAATTATGTATCTTTCTCCTAAGCCAGCTGCCTTTTGATTATCTACTGTGGAGAGGTTAAAAAAAGTCACTATTAGCTGGGGAACTACCGACATCCCACAAAATAGAGACAATGCTACATCTGTACCAGTAGTGTGGAGTTACCATTTTTATATCTTCTTTGTAAAGTTGTAATCTTTTCATCTTTTCAATTGAGAAATAAATGAAAGAAAGATCTTGGGGAGAGAACAACTTTGCTCCCATCCCACTCAACAAACTATAAGGCTGTTCTGAATTTGAGAAGTAGGAGGACTTTGAATGAAATACGTGACTGAACACATTAAAGTGTTTGAAATTCGTGGGCTCAAATTAGAAACAGCTAAAGTAATCAACTACACAGTGGGAAGGGAGATTTCAAAGCCTATAAGAAGTATTAGAAAAAATAGAAATATTTTCTACATATATGCTTCAATAATTTTCAATTCAATGGTCAAAATAACTACATATTATGTGGTTTCTCTCATGAGTTGTGTGTGTATATATATAAACACATATATAGAAACTGAGCTGTGTCCCTCTAGAGTATCATAAGAAAAATTAAAAATTTTTCTAAATGTTTCTCAGTTTTAAAGGACCCTATGCTAAAATTTGCATCTAATAATTCAAATTATCAATGTTATATTAGGTTAAAATTTTTGTAGCATGAGGAAATTTAGGTACAGTTATGTCAAATATCTTTGAAATCTCAGTTATAAAATATTACAGGCAGATGTAAATACATGAGGTTGGACAGGAACAATTTTTGTCAAATTTCCTATTCAAAACTCACTCCAAATTTTTGACACAAACCTAGGAAGACAGCACATTTAATGAAAGAATTAACCTACTCCTCAAATTCTTATTTTGATACTACTTTTATTTCCCTGGGAGATGCCAGCCACATTATTTACTAGTCCATGTAATACTTGATGCATGATAAACAAATTATCCCTATAGATCCTCATATATATATATATATATAGATAGATAGATATATAGATATATAGATATATAGATATATAGATATAGATATATATATTTTTTGTGGGTACCGGGGGTTCGACCTCAGGACCTCGTGTGCCAGCAGGCGCCCGTGCCGCTGAGCGATATCACGGGCCCCTTTTTCGTATGTGGGTTCCGGGAGTTGAACTCGGGCCCTCGCGCTTGCCGGGCAGGCGCTTAAGCCACTGAGCCATCTCACCGGTCCTCCTCATATATTTTTAATCCTGACCAAAAAAAAAGAAAAAGAAAAAAAAGAACTATTTTCAAAAACCTCTTGGAGTTCAGTCTCTTTTTTATTTCCCCCATCCTCCTTTGATCTTCCTGGAACTGTTACTAGGGATATGTTGGAGACTTATATTTGATCTCTCCTACCACAGTTGCCTTTATTTTCCAGCCTCTTTTGCATTGTTTTGCCTCACTGTGAGAGTATTATAACCTAATGAATAAATCAGGACTTATTAAGTCCCTGCTCAGGACCAGCTACCATGTTTAACATTTTGCACATTTGTCTTTACAACAGTAATAAGACAAAAACCCATTACAATTTCCTTCTACTGTAAAGAATCTGAGGATAATAGAGAAGGGATAGGATAATGACCAAAAATAATTTGGTCACTGACCCTGCAGGGCTGGTTCTTACCTTTAATTTTGGCTTCAATTCATTCATTTTTCTTCAGCAAGATAAGTCCACATTTTAGGACTTCTTCTGAAAGTTTTAAAAATTTTCTTCCAATGATGGTATTTTTCAATTTCAAGATTTCTATTTAGTATATCTCTCTAGAAAATACCAATATGTACTCTTATTATAAATCAGTGTGTATATAATTCTTTGATTTTTATTGTTTTAGATGTAAAGTTTCCTACCTGTTGAATCTCTCAAATAATAAAATTTCCCTGAAGGTCTTTCCACTATGCCTACTTTATGGTATAATTTCTCATCTGCCTGTCTGGAGCTCTTTGTGATATCATGCAGTCAGTTCCAGCATCTTACCCTCCACAGATGAGCAGTTTTGACCTTATACCCACATAAGGAATTAATCAGTTCTGAATCATGTCAGAGCACACTTGATTTGATTTTCTATATGTTCAAAGTGGCACACATATGGTACCATCCCATGTTAATTAGCAAATGTAAGTCACTCAAGGTAATTTGTGGGCATAGGTATATTCCTGACTCCAGGGATCACACAGGATACCTGTTCTCCCCATTCTACCTCCTATTAATTCCAGACTCTGAAATGGGTTACCATTTTTGCCACCCTTAATCCTTCGATATTTCTCTTTTTATGTTTCTCCCTTAAAATATTCTGCATTTAATTCAATATTTTAATGTATCACAATTAATATTTTGTCAATAACTTCTATAACATAGAGTAGATACATTTATTTTTCTCTTTTTGCCACCTAGACCAACAACTGTCTGTATTTTAGTGAAGCAGGCTATATCAGAATCTCTTAATGTGCAATAATGTTAATTTGTATATAGGATTATTCTTTTCATGTAAAATTTTCAAACATGAATTTAGGACTTGAGGAAAATATGTGATACATTATTCTTACTTTTTGTGGAACTCATGTCTAATTCATGATTTGAAAACTTAAAAAATTTACAGTTTAAAGAAAAGAAGCTTATTGTTAACTGGTTTGACTCCTAAAAAGCAAAAACTCAAGAAAAGTACAAATATGAGATTTAAAAAGTACAATATGAACACGAATAGAAATAGAACACTAATAAAACAAATATACTGGGTGTTATGGCACATGCCTATAATCCTAGCTCTCTGGGATGCTGAAGATGGAGGATCACTGGTTTTAGCGCAGACTTGAAATTTAAGCAACTTACCTAAATTTTCTCAAAATTAAAAAAAAAATTGCTTTTAAATTGTTGGAGATGTAACTCAATTTAAAGACCCCGGGTTTATTCCCAAATACCACAAAAATAAATAGGAAATTTTGGTACAATTAGTTTTCTTCCTTCATTAAACCAGTTCAAATCTAATGTTAGGTGATCTTTTCACAGTTGTAGAAATGAATTCTCAATAAGATAACTAATTTATATCTCATGCTATTAAGACCACAAATGTAAAACATAAATAAATATATAAATATTTTTATTTTATACTGACTTACAAATTAGAAATTATGAACAATATTATGAAAAATCTGTATCCTAATAAAAATTTGCAAATATTTGTATTTCTCCCCAAATTTTTCTGTTTCCAAATAGGACACTAAATCTAAATAGTAATTAGTTTTCTCTGATGTTAATTTTTTTTTTTTTTTGCAGTACTGCAGACCTCAGGGTCTTCTCACTGAGTTGCATCCCCCCTTTATTTATTTACTTTTTAAATTAGAGACAGGGTTTCCCTAAGTCACTAAGTTAATCAGGCCAGTTTGAACATTCAGTCCTCCTGCCTCAGCCACTGAGAAACCTGAGTTTCCAAGTGTGCCATCTGATTTTACTTATATTTTTACCTATTCATCACAACACCAACTAGTACCTTTAAAAACAGATATTTAAGTCTTTCATTAACACCAAATGTTCATAGTACTTTATTTCTCCATATATTTTTAAATTATACATTCAGCTTTACAGTAAACTAAAATATCATTGTTTTCTCTGAGAAAAAAGACACAGATATTTCAGTTCTTAATGTCATGCAAATTTGAAAATTAAAGGCAGGTGAATTCAACTTTGATAGTTAATTCTAAATTCTTAATTGAAAATTTACTCTAACTATAAAAATTTTATTTATGGCTAATGCAAAGTCAAGATATTAGAAATGAGTGTTTTCAAATATTTTGCAATTTGCTTTATTATTTAAGAGTTTTTCATAAAATAAATCAAGTTAAAACTATCTAGAATTCAATATTATCCTCCCATTTTATTCCATTCAGTTTGGTTTAACAAAATACTTGTGGTGTAATTCATGAAAATCAAAACTTTATTACTCCAAATCTGGAAGTGGAGAGTCCAAGCCACCAGCCCATTTGGTGTCTCCTAAGGCCTCATTCTTTGCCAAAAAGAAGGTGTTTTGAAGCTATGTGTTCACATAGAAAAGATGAGGAACAAGTTCCCCCTAATCTCTTTTAAAAGGGCACTGATCCCATTAATGAGGGTGGAGCCCTTGTGAATTAATCACCTTCCAAAGTACCACCTCTTAATTTGTCACCTTGGGTGTTATTTTTCAACATATGAATTTTTTTTTTGTGTGGGTACCAGGGGGTCGACCTCAGGACCTCGTGCGCCAACAGGCACCCGTGCCGCTGAGCGATATCACCGGCCCCTTTTTCGTATGTGGGTTTCAGGAGTCGAACTCGGGCCCTCGCGCTTGCAAAGCAGGTGCTTACGCTGCTGAGCCATCTCACCGGCCCTCAACATATGAATTTTGGATGGACACAAATATTAAGATCATAGCATTCTTCTCAGGCTCTCAAAATTCATGTTCTTGTCATTTGCAAAATACTCCTGTCTAAAGTCTTAACTTGTTCCATAATCAACTCAGAAATTTAATGTCCAAAGTCTTATCTAAACGTCCTCTAAATCAAATATAAGTGAAATTCAGGGCACACGTAATTTGAAACAAGCTTTTCTCTGCTGTAAACCTATGAAATCAAACAAGTTATGTGCTTTCAAAATACAAGACTGAGATAATCTTAAGATACATAGTCATATTACAACAGACAGAAATAGGAAAGAAAACAGGGATGATAGGACTCAGGGAAGTCCAAAATCCAACAGGGTAAATATATCTTAAGACTTGAGAATAATTTTCCTTAGCTAGATATTCTTCCTTTTTCTAGGCAGGAGTTGGGCCTTCGACGCCCAAGTCTTTAAACAAAACATTTTAGAAAAGTTTTTCTGAATTCTGAACACACTGCTTGGAGATTTCTTCTGCCAAATATCTTTTATTGCTCAAAAATTCCTCCTTAAGACACTAAGGATACAAATACAATTCAGCCAAGTTCTTTTCCACTTTATAACACTAATTGCCTTTATATCCCAGTTTCTTCATTTCTGAAACTTCATCAGGACAGTCTTTACTATCTATATTTCTACATCCTAATCACATTCACTTAGGTAATCTTTAAAAAGTCTAGGTTTACTCCACAGCTCTCATCCTTTTCTGCACCCTCCCCTGAACTGTGCTTAGCAGTCTGCTCTTGCTGATACAGATTTTTCTGCATGTGTTTCACTATTTGAGCTTTGGTCCTTCCTTTATCCAGTTCCTAAGCCACATCTATGTTTTTAGGTATTTGTTATAGTAACGTCTCTCTTGGTGCCAAAATCTGCATCAATCAAGGTTCAGAGAGAGAGAGAGAGAAGAGAGGGAGAGAGAGAGGGAGAAAGAGAGACAGAGAAATTTCACGTTTATGGAAAACTCAAAATTTTACTTATTTTATACTCTACTAGTAATTATATAACACCCACAGAGAGAAGCAATTGAAGGAATGATGCCTAAAATTGTAAAAGGAATTGAGGTGAAAGGTATGTTTAAAAAGATAAAGATCATTTGCAAAGGTGGAAGGCTATATAGAGCAAACTAAAATACTTTCATGAGGTACCTAACAAGGGTTCTTTGAGCTACAAAGAAATATTTATTGAAATTTTAATGCATGGAGTTGTAGTATGGTAAATTACTTCATTGATCTGGACCCAGAAGTACTAAATACAATTCCTAGCTCTGAAACTTAGCTTGTGAACTGCCTTCCACATATCACATACATTGACAAACATACAGATAATTTTTAACAGATCAATATAATTAATCTCTTTCATTGTTTGGTAAATGGAGTAACATTTTGAAAATATGTAACATAGTTAATTAAATTAAATGATAATTATAACTGAATATTCATATATTGATAAATTGATAATCAAATTGAAGATTTTAGTAAAAATATCTGCAACAAATTCATCCATGAAATATGTTTATATATCTTAATTTCTTTCACTTATATTTATTTGAATTTGGGAATGATAGATTTTAACTAACACCCTGTCTGGAACAGAAAAGCAAACGTTTATTTTTTAAATGTTGATGGGCCGGTGAGATGGCTTAGCGGTGTAAGCGCCTGCCTGGCAAGCGCGAGGGTCCAAGTTCGACTCCCGGAACCCACATACGAAAAAAGGGCCGGTGATATCGCTCAGCAGCACGGGCGCCTGCTGGCGTGTGAGGTCCTGAGGTCGACCCCCGGTACCCACACACACAAAAAAAATAATAAATAAGTAAATATAAATGTTGAGTAATATTAAGAAAGTTTATCTCATGTTCTTAGATGATCATGGATTTTTTTACATGTCCTTCCATTTTTCATATATGTCTTATTTCTTATCCATTAAATACGGGATGATCAAGAACATTTTCATAGAGCTGCTTCCAGGTCCATCTGTTATTCACATGGTTCATTATTATTTTAGTATTACCACTAACTCCATTGGTCTTTACACTGAGCAATGGATGAAAGGGTGCAATCAGTGAGATAAGAATAGATTATAGTACATATAACAAAATCATCAGAGAGGTATAATAATTTTTTTTAAATTACTTAAAATTTAAGATAGTTAAAGTATCAAAATCTGCGGTGCTTCAAAACCACTTTCATGACATTCAAGTAACTCATCAGATTTCAGACTTAAGCTTTTTACTGCTATTGGTAGTTCTAACAAACTGTTTACCATTTGATGTTCCCCAACCTGCAATAACCGATGTATCTGTTAGTAACTTAAATATTGTTTGTTTTTAAAAATTCATTCAATAAAGGAAATTCTACTGTCTGCTTTTGGATTGATGGAATTAGTACAAAGTTAAGAAGAACTGCAACAATGATATACAATTATTTGTCTAGTGTTTCACACTACCACATGCATGCTCTAAAGCAGCTGTTCTTTAATGTGATTTTTATATCTCCAAGTAATTATTTCATAATAAAACATGGCATATTCAGTTAGAACTAATAATGTACCAAAAATGTGGAAAAATTAAATACAATCTTTATTAAATATTTAATTGATTTAAGAATTTAAATATACATGTGACAAAAAATACAGCTTCTCAGCTGATCAAAACCATACCTTATAAATATCATTAATGATCAGGAATGATATAACACCCAAATGAGAAATAAATATTTCAACTAGAAAGAAACAGAAATTCCCCACCTGTTTTATCGGTCACAAATAAGAATAACAAGTTTTGAAAGAACTACTAAAATAAATATTGTTAAATTTGTAATTTTAATGTTAAAAGACCCTTCGGAATATATACATTGTTGTTCCCGTGCTACATCCCAACCTGGTCACCAGTGAAAAATACCAAGCGATGAAACTTTTCTTACTCCCTTTCAACTAAATGAACTTTATTTCTTTATTTCTTTTTTTTCCTATGTAACACCCACTTCTGTGCTTGCAGCTTATGGACATAAAGGGCAATGGTTTGGGGCCACAATTCGTTCTTGCATGGGATGCTATGAGAAGCCCAGGGGGAGGAACTACCCTCAATCCACACCTATACATCTAAATGGACTTTATAAGAAGAATGCTGAGAAAAGTCATGTATGCTGTAGTGTGAATTAAATGAAATTCATTCCATTGGCAGATACTATTACAATGTCAGTGGTTAGGGATCACATAAGTCTGGGTGCAGGCAGGGCAGAAAAAGCAAAAACAAAATACAAAAAACAAAAAACAAAAACCACAGTAACTTGAACAAAGAAAGTTTAATGTGAAAAAATATTAGTTATACCAAAGAATTTTAGTAATGATGCATAGTCTTGGAAGAAGTAAAGAATCAAAAAAGATGTAAGCAAAGCACGTCCTTTATGATGAGATAGAGCACTTAAGCAAAAGCCCCCATAAGACTAAGATACAGACCTCTGGGAAGATAAAGCCCTGGCTAAGTGGACTGCAGAGAACTCACTGTGTATACCACAAGCAAAACTTGATGAACCAATCCAGCCTCTGGAAATTGCCAGGTACCCATTACTTGGGTATTGAAGAAAGTTATTCATGAGGCTCTATTTCATTAGAAATGATATACAAACCAATGGAGGAGAGGCTCTGTGGTAGAAGCTGCTGGCCCCCAAGGGCTGCTGGCCTCTATGCACCATGGGAGGCAGGGTCTGGAGAAGCTACAAGTAGTGAAAGAGCTAGGTGCCAGGGAATCCATACATTTCAGGAGTCGAAGAAGGGAGACAGGATGGAGGAAACAAAACCCTTTCCTCCTGTACACTCTGCTGATACAGCTAAACAGCATGCCAGGTGGGAAAAATAATATTTAAAAGGGTCAGATTCATTTTTACATCCCAGAAATGCAGAATTTGGAGGTAAAAGCCAATAAATCTGTAACTGGCAGAGTGACATAAATGCATAAGAGCAATTATCTATGATTCCAAGGCAAGTATGCTTGAAAATGTGAAATATGTCAAAATAAGTGGTAAGTAGTTCTTTTTTTTTTTTTTTTTTTTTAATGTGGGTACAAGGAGTTGACCACAGGACCTTGCGCTTGCTGGGCAGGCGCTTATGCTGCTGAGCTATCTCACCAGCCCCAGTGGTAAGTAGTTTTAAAAAAAATAGCAAAAAATGTGGGACAGAAAAGAGGATATTTATTTATTTATTTATTTATTTTTTTTTTGTGGGTACCGGGAGTTGACCTCAGGACCTCGCATGCCAGCAGGCGCCCATGCCGCTGAGCAATATCACCGGCCCTTTTTTTGTATGTGGGATCCAGGAGTCAAACTTGGGCCCTCGCGCTTGCCAGGCAGGTGCTTACACCACTGAGCTGTCTCACCAGCCCGAGAATATTCATGAAGAGGTGATATAAAGAATATACAAGACAGGAAGACTAGTTGGACGTGTCATACAGACCAAGAAGAATGACCAAATCAACAGGGAAATATGGAAGAAAAAGTCCTAATTTGACGTTATATTGTCATTTAGTTTTTCAGGGCCTATAAATCAAGTGATAGATCTCATTTAATAGACAGGTGAATAAATATTTCCAGTGAATGGCTAAGGAAACGGTAGCCCCATAATCAGAAGGATAGATAAAACTGTTTCAGAGTCCCTGAATATTTAAGTCTTATCTCTTATTGTAAAATAAGTACTTTTATTTCCATCTAAATAAATTTATGCATTGGGAAGCAAGTGGGGAGAAAAGAAGTGTGTAAATCTGTGCTTGGAAACATTGATCTTCTAAATCAGCTTGTGAATTAATTAATTGAGACTACTCTTCTCTCTATTCGAGAGCAAAATCAGCTACATAAAATAAAACACATGGATATGATCATAAAAAGGTCACAGAGTTACGAAGAAGAAAATTGCCCATGACTGTTCTATAATATTATGCATAAAATTCATAATATATGTATATATACTTACTGCTCAATTCTAAAACTGTATGCATTTTTTTATATTTTTCTCTATGAACTTGAATTGTTGCAAAATGCAACATAAGCATAATGTCAAGTCAAAGAACAACAATTGAAATATAGACTATGCTCTCTATTAACCATCCTATGTCAGACAATAAAAGTGATATAGAAAATGGAGGTTCTTTTATGGCACAGTAGTACTCCACTTCAGACCATAATATTAAGGGAAATAAACCAGAACACAAGCTTACACATCGCATGGCTTCTCACATGTGAGAAATCCAAATTATAAATAAAGAGCAAAAGAAAATACAAACAATAGGAAGTAGGGAACTAGTTTTCTCAAATGGAAACGGGATCAAGAGATGGAGGGAGAGAAGGGAAAGGGGATGAAAAAAGGAGTTGAGATGTGTTACGTACATGCACCAACTCCACACAAAGAATAAAAATATTATGTACTGCAAACATGTACCAAGAAAAATAAATGGAAAAAAAGTGGAGATTTTAATATAGTACTTGATCACCATTGGGCTAAAATAAAATAATGTAAGTGAAACATTTGTATCATTGCAAATCATTAAATAAATACAAGGCATTGGTGTATTTCTGACTTAATTCAACTGTGTTGGGGAAAGTTAGTACTCTAAATCAGTGGAAAGCACCAGGAACCAATTCTAGGATGTTGTTTTTCCATGGACCCGAGAGGTTGTTTCAGGCTGATTTAAGTGCAATACATTTATTGTGCACTTTGTTCCTATTATTATTACATTGTAATACATATCAAAATAATTACACAATTCACCATAATACAGAATCACTTGCCACTCCATAGGATTTTGATATGCATCTGCAAGCAATTGATTTATTATAGTCTCTGTGCTGTCAAACATTTCTGCTAATTAATCTGTATTTGCAGCTTCTCCACGGTTCTAATATCACCATGAAGGCTCCATCTCAGACCATCAGGCATTAAATTCTCATAAGGAGTCTTCAACCTTGATCCCTTGTATACACAGTACACAACAGGGACTGCTCTTCCATCCAAATCCAATGCCACTTCTGATCTGACAGGAGGTAGAGAGAGCTCAGGCAGTAATGCAAGCCAGGGGGACGGTTGTAAATACAATGAAGATTCCTGTGTGCTTCTATCTCACCTCCTGCTATGAGGTCTGGCTCCAAATATGCCGCTGCTGGTAGTCCAGGTGCTGGGGACCCCTGCACCAAGTAGTAGAGGCATTTTTAAAAGATCGATTTTCCAGTATTTTGTGTAGAATACCTGTATATATATATATATATATATATATATATATATATATATATATGTATGAAATATGGGTATAGATCATTTACAAGTGGGAAGGGTAGCAAAAGATGGAAGGAGAGGGAAGGAAAAGAGTAGAAGGGGATGTAAAAAGAATTATGTGTTATGTATATATATCAACTCCCCCACAATGAATATATGCATTATGTACTGTAAATATGAACTAATAAAGTTTTTTACAAGTTAGACTTAATAACCACAAATTGTAGATGGAATACCTCAACACAGTATGGTTTTCATTGTATGCAAATGTTAGACTTTATCAAGTTACAACATTCACCATCAAAGTATATTTCAGAATAGAAATATCACTAAAAATCACTATTTGTGTTTACTCTTAGTTGTTCCTTAAATTTTGTGTAACCAAATAGGCTGTGAATAATGCATATCTTTTTAAAATAATACCTACAAACAAATCAAAACCATTTTTCCCTGGATATCTAGAAGAAAAGTCTTGTTTCTTTTTTGACCTGAACAACAAAGAAAATAGTGTCAAAGTTAAGAATTTTGATAGACATTTGAAAATCTCATAAAATCCTTATACAACTTCCACATTTCATCTTATACAACTCATAATTTTTTTGTTTTTCAAATAAATATATTACAAAATTTGTCTACTCATTCGAGGCATTACAAATTAATTCTTAACTTTCTGAGATCCGTGATTCCAAGCTTTATTTTGTCATATCTCAAATTTTAATTCCATGAATTTTATATTTGAATAAAAGTAATTTTTTTTTTTAGTTTAAGTAGATTTGAAAATTTCCAGTTGATAAGCTTACAAAATAAATAAATATTATTTTCACAGAAAACCATCATATGTGGGTCACACAATCCAAGGAGTGGAAGTTAAAGAACGTGATTTTTATTTTCA
The DNA here is from genome assembly GCA_028451465.1 of Erethizon dorsatum. Lineage (NCBI taxonomy): Eukaryota > Metazoa > Chordata > Mammalia > Rodentia > Erethizontidae > Erethizon > Erethizon dorsatum. The sequence goes on from CM051834.1 coordinate 30,013,125, forward strand.
TTAATTAAAAAATTATATTCAGCACTCAATTTGTTTTTGCTCCAGCATCTGTTATTGTTTGATTTCTTGATGATAGCCATTCTTTTTTAGGGTGAGATAGAATCTCAGCATTGTTTTAATTTGCATTTCTTGAATGACCAATGTTATTGAACCTTTTTCCATATATTTATTTGCCATTTGTTTTTCTTCATCTGAGAAGTGTGTATGCATTTCAGATGGCCATTTTTGGATTGGGTCTTTCAATTTGGGGGGGGTCTGATTTTTTTCAATTCTTCATATGTTCTAGATATAAGTCCTTTGTCTGAGGGACAACTGACTAAAATTTTTCCCTCTCCATGGGTTGTCTTTTCACTCTGTTGGGGATTTATTTTGATGTGCAAAAAACCCTTTTCCACTGTTGGTGGGAGTGCAGACTGGTGCATCCACTGTGGAAATCAGTATGGAGATTCCTCAAAAAGCTAGGTTTAGAGTCACATTAGACCCAGCTATTCCCCTTCTGAGTATCTTCCCAGAAGAATTAAAATTATCATACCACAGTGATATATGTGCATTCATGTTTATAGCAGCACGATTTATAATAGCTAAATCTTGGAAACAACACAAATGACCATCAACGAAGGAATGGAGAAAAAAGATGTGGTCTCTTTATATAATGGAGTACTACTCAGCCATAAAGAAGGATAAACTTGAGACTTATATCAGTAAATGGATACAACTTGAGACCATCCGCATAAGTGAAATAAATCAGACTTATACGTGTAAACATTGTATTGTCTCACTAGTGTGAGAAGCTGAATGAGTAAATAAGATCCAAAATGTGCAATAGATATTGTGAATTGGGAAGAAATGTTTCAAAAGGAGAAAGGAACTAGAATGGGGGAAAGGGAAAAGGATGGAAAGCAAAAGGGGAAAAAATACAAGTCAGTTATACTATTAGTGGCTCTTAGTTCATTGAAAAGAAATTTTGTGCTAATATCGATTGGAGAAATTTTAATGCCCATATTTTGTACTCTGAATATAACTACTTTAAAGATAGAAATATGTGGGCCGGTGAGATGGCTCAGCGGCATAAGCGCCTGCCTTGCAAGCGCGACGGCCCGAGTTCGACTCCCGGATCCCACATACGAAAAAGGGGCCGGTGATATCGCTCCGCGGCACGGGTGCCTGTTGGCACGTGAGGTCCTGAGGTCGACCCCCCGGTACCCACAAAAAAAAAAGATAGAAATATGCAATGCATTAACTATCTCCTATTATTTTGTTATGAAATTTTGTTTTACCTTTTTTCCATAAAATAAAAAAAATGTTTTTGCTCAAAAGTATCCAGCCATCATTTTTCTTTTTGTTTATGTTGTAACTAAAGGAAATGAGCCTTATAAGGTAGCCTGCCAGCTGGCATTTCTCTTAATAGTTGAAGGAATATTTTATTGGAATAAGAACAATAAAACAAAACTTGATGCTTGAAATACTATTATACAGCGTGATTCTGCAGAATAAAGTAATCCAAAAACCATGCTGTCCTTCATTATAAAGGCCATGAGCGAAGTGCGAATTAGAGGTTGAAATAAAACAGCAGAAATGCCTATATTCATCCAGATGGAGCAAGCTATAACATAAACTTTCTGATTTTAACTGAAAGATACTTAAATGTTGCATGATGGACCATGTTACTGAAATAGAAAGACAAAGTCAAGTATTACTTTTTAAAAAGACCAGAACGTAATTAATGGAGATGACTTGCAAATATCAGTGTTTGTTGGCATTTTGAAAATTTCTTATCAGATCACATCAAATTTGTAATTAGTTTACTAATAAAGATAAGTTCCTGAAATGATTGAACTGTTAAATGGACATAGAAATTTAATAACTATGGATTTGTTCAGGTAATGTGTATCTTTTCCTCATTACACATTGTAATGATTTTACCTATGTAGCAAGCAGTACATAAGCCTCACTGTTAATTATCAAAGAGGCATGTGTCACAAAAGAGTTTGCTTTTATTTTCCTGAAGTCCTGAGAGTTTATTTTTAAGTTTCACAGTGTTAAAAGTCAATTTTGATTACCCTCCACACTTCCTTTTTTTTTTTTTTAAAGGAAACTAGATAGAAAACTAAGTTCAAGGAATTTTATTTTGCAGCCATGGTAGAAAGGCTTATAGCAGGCAATATCTCTCAACAAGAGTAAATATAAAACTTGGATTAAAAATGAAAACTGTTATTTGAAGATATTGAAAAGTAGCTTAGGTACTCAGGACTTCAGGGCTCAAAGTTCCCAAGAGAAGAAAAATACAATGAAAAGGCTCTAAAGCTGTTTGCCACTTCTCTTCTGGATACATTTGCAAAAACAATGTCCATATGCTGAGACGAAGTAGAGACTCAGACATTCGAAGTGGTGCAGAATTTACAGACAAAATTACAGGTCAGGGCTGTCACAATCATACAGAATGAAAAGACTAAGATTTCAGGGCAGAGGCAGCAGTAGCCATGTGAACCTTGTATCATGTGACTCATTCTTTGCCTGGAATCTAATGTGCAACTTATGAAGGGCTGAGCAAACAAGCTGAAAACAAGCAATAGGAAGCTAAGTAAATGGCAGGATTAGTCTCATAATCCTGAACAGAAAAACCGATTGCTATTCAAGCCTGGAGTAGAAAGACCCTGGAACAAACTGCAAAAGTTTTAACTGTGACTCACAATGTGTTAATAATAGACAGGGCTGAAAAAAATATTGGAGCATTTAAAACTAAGTAAGTATAATTATAAAGATAACTTGCAAAGTAAATATAGATAAAAGATAAGAAAGAATATAAAGTATACATAGGACAAATTGGAGGGCATTTGTAGATCTCTAGTTGGAGAACTGGAAGAGAGAAAAAAAAAAAAGAGTAAGTTCAAATTGAAGATATTATTAAGGATCTCCTAAAATTGATTTTTTTAAAGTAAGGAATAAAAAAAGATGGAAAATTACAGAAAAAGAAAATAAATATCAAAAAATTCAACTTAGGCAAACTATGTAAAATTATTGTTATTCAAACAAATGGAAAAATTTAAAAGCAATTAGATAAGGTGGATTATCATCAAGTAAATAGCAATTTGATTTTACTTTTTGATTTTTAAACAGAACAGATGAAACCAATAGGCAATAAGTAATATGTTTAAAATGCTAATCTATAATTTATATCCGCATTCAAAAAATTAAGGTGCAAGTAAATTAAAACTAAGCATAAAATTTGTAGATGCTTAATTTCACTAAGAGATATTAAAGGAAGTTTTAGATATGAAAGAAAAAAATACCCCAACTTGATATTTAGTAATAAAGGAAAGAACAAAAATTCAAGAAAGGACAAAAATGTGGTAAGTTTAAATAAAGTTTAAAATTGGCTATATAAAACAGTAATATAAATTACTTATTAAGAATGAAACACCAAAGAAAAGAAACAAACATGGGGAATGAGGTAAGGATACCAAGTGGTTTAATGGAAATGCCATATGCCAAGAGAATAGAATAAATGAAAAAAAATGCTAGGTTTGAGCAATTATGCTTTTTTCTTCAATATAATTGCTATGTTTTCTTCATATCAATATTCATTCACAAAGCATTCATTTTTCACATTTCATACTCTAAGATTTATGAGGCCTTGCTACATAAACATTAATAAGACTCATACTGTTTTCAAGTACAATAAATCCAGTTTAATAAATTCTAACTGTATTCTGATTAAAATTCAGCATTCATTTAGTTAAGGTTGGGGTACAGAGGAAGCACTGTGCTAAATATACATTTTTAAGAAAAACTGTCTGAGAACAGCCTTTACTTTTTAATATAATCCTATACTATTTTGCTCTACACTCAAATCAAAATTTGAGTCTAAGAATTCTGCATATTTAATTTTAGATTTCTGATTTCTTTTGGTTGTTGGTAGAATTTATGGCATCATTAAGTATTCTGCTATTGATAAAATTATTCTGCTGTACTTCTTTTAAACTTTTGGGATTCACAGTATCATATGTAGCTTTTGTGTGTGTGTGTGTGGGTACCGGGGGTTGACATCAGGACCTCAGGTGCCAGCAGGCGCTGTGCCGCTGAGCGATATCACCGGCCCTTTTTTCCTATGTGGGTTCTGGGAGTCGAACTCGGGCCCTCGCGCTTGCCAGGCAGGCGCTTACTCCGCGAGTCATCTCACCGGCCCTGTAGCTTTGTTTTACTGTATTCATTTAGTTAAAATTTTAGTTGTATTCACATAAATACAGAATTTAAGCAGTATCTCTCACAAAGTCTTTCTTTTACTTGAGAAAAATGAATGATTTTCTTTCATGGTACATGAACTGGTTACCCTCAACTCTCCTCTGATTTTTTTTATTTAAAGAATATTTGCAATGTATTTACCATCAGTTCAATTTCTCAAAAACGAATGCTCTAGGAGGCCAGGGATATAGCTCAGCGGCACAGCAACCACCTGGCAAGTGCAAGGTCCTGAGTTGAATTCCCAATACCAAAAAAAAAACCCCACAATGCTCTAAGCATACAATACAAATTTCATATTGTATTACTCTTTGTTAATTTATTTTATAACATAGGTAGGAATTCAAACACAATTAGCATGAGACCTTATTTAGTGCTATAGATGAAAATAGTTCCAGATGATAATTAGAAAACTAGAACTTTTAGTATGGATGAGTTAAGTCAGATGAAATCAGTGGTAAAGGCACCCTAGAATATGCCTCATTTATTGTGATCTAAAGTGTTTTTGTTAAATAGTAGTGACTGGGGCCGGTGAGATGGCTCAGCGGCATAAGCACCTGCCTGTCAAGTGCGAGGTCCTGAGTTCGACACCCAGTACCCACATACAAAAAAAGGGCCGGTGATATCACTCAGCAGCACGGGCTCCTGCTGGTGCACGAGGTCCTGAGTTTGACCCCCAGTACCCACACAAAAAAAAAGAAAATAGTAGTAATTATATCCAGGATATGTTTTAAGAACCCAGTGACAGAGACGCGAAGAATGTAGCTGAGAGTTGATGAAGTTTGGTAACAGCAAAACCATGAACCACAGAAAAAGTCAGTGATAAACACAAGACATCATGAAGCACAGAAGAAAAGGTGCCAATACCTCTCAATGGAAATATCCTCCTCCATTTCTGAAATGTTTTCTTCAATATTTTTTATTCACATTTTAAGGATTTGTAAGCAAAATCATTCAGTTCCATGTGTTTGAAGTTGAAAAGCAGAGTGGGAAGAGACAGTGTTCCTCTCCTAAAGGCAGCGCCCCAGGAAGAGGGTAGCCTTCACTTGCCCCAACCTCTGTAGTCCTGAATGATTGGTACCATCTTTCTACACAGGCAATGGGGAAAAACTGTCTCCCCGGCGAGGTCCAGCTGAACCTTAGAGCAGAGCTAGGACAACTTAACTTCATGCCAAGAAGCCTTTTCACACAGTCCTGAAATCCAAAGCAATTGCATTTCAAACATAGAGAGTGAGAACAAATGTATGTTAAAGATATTCATAGTCCAGGGCATATTTAAGATACTTTTTAGTGTTTGATGAGCATCATTTATTGTTACTGTCAATATATTCTTTATAAAATATTAATATGTTTGAAGAATATTTAAGATAATTACTCAGGCTTCTATATCTTATAAAATGCTTGATGGAGTATTGATTTCCAACAACTAGAAAATTGCTGATTTCATAAATAAGTAAAAGGACAAGACCAAGAAAGTTGTAATACTAGAGTAGAAGAAAGCTAATAAGATTTGTTGAAACCATGTGATTTGTAATCAGAATATTTAAACATGAGGAAGCACTTTATAAAATAAGTATAATTTGAGTCCTACATTTGATATATATATGTGTGTGTGTGTGTGTGATTTGAATATGTGGGTTAAGGAAAAGCCATTCAGGCAAAATTGAGTAACCTTAAAAAGTAGTGAAAATCCAAATCCATAACCAGAAATCGGAGAGGAAACTATTTTTTTAGGGTTATAGAGTAGATGAAAAGAAGCAATATAAACAAATCATTGATAGTAAGTGGGAAAATTGTAAAATATATGTCTGTAAAGGGGCAAATAGTAATATTAGATTTGAATTTTACATTGTGTGTGTGTGTGTGTGTGTGTGTGTGTGTGTGTGTGTGTGTGTGTGTGTGTTTGGGTATGCTTGAGAATGTGATGTGAACATTTTGGCATAATTTGAGCTAACATTCAGGAAGATTTTTAGCTGGCAGCAACATGCAGACTAAATTAAATCAGAAAATTAAGGAAGGCAGGGAAACAAAAAAAGCAAGATGATCACAATGATCTATCTATTTATTAGCAGGTAAGACTTTGTGTAAGCTTTGCAAAAGAGGACAGTGTACATTTTCAAACTGCTGAGGAAAGAGGGTTGAAACATCATTATGTTGTTGGATAAGTTAAGGTGTAAGAAACATTAAAAGGATTCTAGTGTTCTCATTCTCAGGGAACTAGAGACTGGGAAGAAGGAGGAAAATGTTGATTATTTAATCCTCATTGCAAGAATTTGTATGATCTTTCTGAGAGGGCTTTTCTCAAACTCTTCTGCTTTTTTTTCTTCAAAAAGTATATCAAACAGCTATGGGTTCATAATTGTAATTGATTTTATTGTACAAAGATTTTGGGTTTAGTCCTTTTGTTTTTACCATAAAAGTTATATAATCGTGTAACCACTCAAACATATGTGCTTAGAGATAATATAATTTGGCAAATATATTTTTAAGACTTTCTAATATTAGGTTCAATTTCTGTCAATGCTACTATCCTAGTTATGACTCTATCAGCTTAAAATAAATTACCTGAAAAAGAAAACTGGCTATGATTACTTTCTAGACAGGATTATATTTTTCTTATTTAAAAAATCATTGCTCAGAAATAAATGGTCAGTCTGAATCTGCTCAAGGAGGTATTAAGTGTCTTTTAACCCATAATTGTTGGTTGTGCATTTCATTCTTTTAGTTGCAACTCAGCCTTTCCAACTCCTCCTGTCACATATGTGCTTTAGGTGGAAAAAGGTAAATGGCAGAAGCAAAAATTGAATCATTCGAATCTACTTATTTTGTAAGGAAACAGTCTAGGAAGCTCTATCTAGTAGATTCTGCTCATGTATAATTAATTAGCTATAATTGTGATATCCCTCTCAACAATGTAGTATGAGTCCTGAATATTTTAATGAGATATATATATAGATAGATATCTAAATAAAAGTGTTCTATTAGTATGAAAGGGAAAGTGGATGTTGAGTAGTCATCTAAGAATTACTGTTCCTATATCCTTGCTTTTATCATATGAAAAATGTGATATTGCATAATCCATGAGATTCCATCAAGTCTGAGAAACTGTGATGTTATATAAACTGAAAAGAAGTTATCCAATTTATTTAGTTATCACTGATATTTTATATCATAATCATAGCACAAAGAACAATTGCTTGGCTGTAAATGGCACAACCTTAGGGACTGTGTTTGTGATTACGATAGCAGAATGTTTCATTATAGCTCAAAGTTTTGCTTCATCAGAATAAGCAATATCTCTAAACACTGAGTAAGCTAATGTCAGAAGTGAGTTAATTGAACTCTTTACGTTACACCACATCTAAAAGACCCTTGCATTTCAAAACAGCAGAAATGCAATTTCATGGTATTCTGCCTAAGTGACTTAGAGATAAATACTAACTGCCTAAAGTTTGATTATTTTAATGATTTTAAGTCTACCGAAACTCAAATATAAATTTGTGATTTTCTAACCAATATACTTGTTCCAGAATTGAGACTTTAATCTGAATGTTAAATTATAAATTTGCTCATCAAAACTAATGTGCAGACCACAGGGAAGACAATCTTAGTAAAAGGAACTTAAAGTCTATAAACCTTTAATACATAATTTATGACTGATGAATAGAATAACTATCACAGAAACTAAACATCATTATCAAATAATTTGAGGTTATTAGTAAACCTAATCTAGCCTTTCAATCAAATATTCACTAAAATAGATTTAGATCATTGACAGAGCATAGAGTAGGTTGAAATTTCTATTTTGTAATGAGGTGTTTTTATTATATAAACACAATCATTGTTTTGAGATCTTGATAGATTCTAAATCTGAGTAAAATATATGACTATTATTTCTCTTAAGTTTATAAAATGATTCATCATCATTGAGCAATTTAAAGAGTCATATCTAAAAACCTTTCTCCATGAAATCTATTATTGATACATTTTTTTCTTTAGGCATGCTAAGAATTTTAGTATGTTATGACTAATACATTTTATAGAGGTGAATATAATGTCATCTATTTTAACATTCTGAAATTATTCTTAAATAGTATATAAGAAACACAAAGTATAAATAAATTAAAGAGAAAAATAAAAGATAATAGGAAATAATTGATAGATCATTTACAAATGGGAAGGGAACCAAGAGATGAAAGGAGAGGGGACAAGAGGAAGGAATAGGGATGTAAAAAGAATTAAGATGTGTCATGTATATGTACCAACTACCCACGATGAATGCATTTCTTTTTTTTTTTTTTTTTTTATATGCAGGTACTGGGAGTCGATCTCAGGACTTGCCAGGCAGGTGCTTATGACGCTGAGCTATATCACTGGCCCTGTATTTCTTATGTACTGCAAACATGTACAAATTTTTAAAAGAATAAAGCATAAATATACTCAAATATTATGTATTTGAAAATTTGCAAGTTATTTTATACTGATAATGTTATATTGATTACCTTGATATGTAGTCTGATATATCCAGTATATATTATCCAAAAGAATATGCCTTCTTTCCACCTGGGAATTGCCAAATGTTTACTGACAATGTACTTATATGCATGTTCATCAGCATTCATATAAGTATGTGTATATCCAGCTTTATATTTAAAAATGTGTGAGAAAGCTTATGGTATTAAAAAAAAAAGAAACTGAGGAGATATATATATTTAGACTGATTCTGCTTTTTCACTCCAGGTAAGGAGTATCAATTAGTTCAAACAGCTTTCCCACTGACAAAAACTAAAAGATCTGGACAAATATAATGAATTTGTTTCCTAGAAAAGCTGAAGAATTTCTCTGAGTTTTATAGAGAAGAGCTGAAGTCAAGAATGGGCAGCTTGTGATTTGGAACTCTTTTAGTCTCGAGGGTATTACATGATTGTAGTAAAGGTGGCCGAGTAGCTGAGTATCAGGGTAAAGGTTAATTTCATTGAAAAGAGAAATTATCTTCAGTAAATCAATTATATTTAGTGGAATTACATACTTAAATGTTAAAATAAAATAATTGCAAATCTATGATATGAAAATATTATTTAAGAAAAAGAATGAAGTTATTTTCAGAAAATAAAATTTGAGAGAATTTTCCACTAATAAGCACATATCAAAAGCAATATTAAAGTAGGTCTTTTAGGCAGAAGCAAAAGTATTCTCATGAAAGGTAAGAGATGTAGGAAAAGTATTAAGAAAGCAAAAAATGACATGCTAAAATTTTATGGTAGTTAGTTTAAAATATACTTGACCAAAAATAATAATCATAATGACATAATAAAATATCAAGTACTATAATATGGATTCTCAGCTTCCAGCATCATTTGTTCAAATCTACTTTCATTTAAAGATTTTTCATTTTATAAACGTTTTTAAAAATCCACCAGGAAATAAATATTTTTGATATGTCAGAAACAATTTATGTGTTTAAATCAATACTACAAATATTAATGTTCCCACCAATACCATTAAAAATATATGTGGTAGTTTTGGACTAGTCATTGGACATGATTTCTCCATTTAACTTTAAAAAATATAATTGCAAAACATGCCATTTGGAAAATACTGCTAGTTGATTGTGGTCAATTTACAAACATAGAATTCTACCATTATACATAAACCTTTGTCCAATTTTTACACTTATTTTAGAGGTCAGCAGCACCTTCCCCCAAAATGTGCATTTATGCCACGTTTTTTACAGATACTGAGCAAAGAATATTTTCCTAACAACAAAAAAGTCCTATAAATAATACAATAAACACTTTCCATACATTGCATATGATTAAATATATAGATTCAGTATAGAGTTTCTACCCCTTATATTTTTTCTTCACATTTATATTTTTAAAATCTTTTTCCTATAAAGAATTCTTTTTTTTTTTTTTTTTTTTTTTTTTAGTGCCAGGAATCAAACTCAGGACCTTGCTCTTGCCAGGCAGGTGCTTGTGCCGCTGAGCTATACCCCCGGCCCCCAAAATCTTTTTAAGTAATTTAATAATGAAAGATGACAACACAGATTAAAAATCATTCAGCATTTGATAGTGTTAGCTCATTTTTTTAAATTTATAAATTGTTTTTCATGAGAATTTAAAAGATGTGTACCAAAATATGTAGCAAATAGACTCAGACTCAGAAACTTAGGTTAAAATGGTTCTCTTATTTGCTGACTTATATCATCACCAAAATTATTTAAACTCATTCTGCTTTCCTTTCTTCCTCTTTGATATTTTATAACACACATACCAAATTATTACTATGTAACTATTAATACATATGATGCTAGATGTTCAGATAATAGGAGAGTGGAAGGAAAGAAAATTTTGTTTCTATGCATATAAATTTATTCCTATTAAGTGAGTGTGTTCGCTCAACACTTACAGTTCTCACTCAGCAAATGATCAAGTAATGATATCCAGTTTTGTATCATCTTAGTAAATAAAAATCTACCAGTGTTATCTGGGACTATCACAAATTTGAACTTCTACAGGACAAAAAGAAAAAGTGAGAGAATATTAACAATCTACTCAAAGAAATGTTTACAAAACAGTGTTTTCAAGTAAAATATTTTTGGTTTCTTCCCTAATGTATAAAATTATGAAGGATTTTACTATATTAGTAAAAGTAATCTCTGTAATATTACAGAAAGTAGGAAATACTTTAGAATTTTAACAATTAGTGAAAAATATTGATTCTTCACATAAAAATCTAATATGTGCAGTTAATCTAATTTTTAAAAAATTCTGTTTCGGGCCGGTGAGATGGCTCAGCAGCTTAAGCGCCTGCCCGGCAAGCGCGAGGGCCCGAGTTCGACTCCTGGAACCCACATACGAAAAAGGGGCCGGTGATATCGCTCAGCGGCACGGGCGCCTGCTGGCGCGCGAGGTCCTGAGGTCGACCCCCGGTACCCACAAAAAAAAAAAAAAAAAAAATTCTGTTTCATTTTGCTTCATAGCTCTGGAGGTCCAAGGTCAAGGGCCTGCATTTGATGATGACCTCCCGCCTGGCAGAGAACGGAGATGGTACAGAGCATTACATGGCAAGACAAGTAGAGAACAATTCCGTGCATCACTTCTGGTTTCTCTCTTGCTCTTCTTACAGTCACCAGTATGCAATCCTGGGGGATCCGCCCTGATAAACTGTGTGATGCTAATTACTCCTTGTCCCAAAAGTCCAACCAGGAAACACCATAGTCAGACTAAAGTAGCACCCTCTTAATTCCTCACAATGGGGATTAAATTTCAACATTAATTTTGGGGGGAACATACTGGAACCATATTCAATTTAGAGCATTGTGAATCTTGCTTGAGAATGCCTACAGCTAGAAAAAATGTTTATTACAAATAACAAAATGGAAATGTTCGAAAATACACTTTGTATCTTTTGGAAATCAACTTATTGTTGGAATGCAAGAAACTCTGAAAGTTAGCAGTCAAAGAGAAAGTTATTCTGAATCAATTTAAAATCAAATTAAAATGTAAATCTGAAGTCATTTCTGAATGTTCTCTTTAAATATGGTATTTCTTTTATCAGTTACAACTCATAATACCTATCATTGGAAGTATAGTAAAATAAACAATCCATAATTTCCTACACATGATAAAAATGAATGCACTAACAGGTGCTAATTCCCATTCCTTAATCTCTAGCCTCTGTTCAAAGCAAACTCTTTTCAGTTATCCTAATTCTACCAATAGCAAAAAATTCAAACAATTTCAGCAAATACAGTGATCACAAATACTTCTTTAAAAGTCTGGGAGTGTAAGACATTGTAGGTACTGTGGTGAAGTACAGATTTCAAACACTGTTACTTGAAAATTCAATTATTTAACCATTAGTTTATGATCACATTTATTTACGTCTCTGCCTTAATATCAAGCCATATATAACACTTCATATTTATATTTTACTTTAAAATTTCACTGATAACTTATTAGTTTATGTACCCCTAGCATTAAATATATTTGTAATAAAATAAAAATAAATAGGATTATTCAGACTTTTTTTAGATAAAAGTATAGAAAAGTACTTTGCAAGATACTATTATCACATTTAAACAGCAGGACAGTACCACAATATAGAAATCATCAGTTAAATTTTATAAACCAGAAAATTAATTATTAGGCAGAATGAGAATTTTGATCAATTTTTTCTGAAGACATTCACCAGGTTGACGTTGTGTTTAAGTGAGCGTATGTCCGCTTGTCAGAGCCAATTGTTAAATTATGTGAGCAGGCTGCTAAACTGTTGCGAGCTTCTGAATGGTCATGGTGGGAACATTTATACCACAGATATTGGCAAATACTACAAGTCAGAGCTTTTCTCTCTCTCTCTCTTTTTTTTTTTTTTCCCAGAGTTGCTTTCCCAGCACACAACTAAATGTCATTCAGTTGGCTTCAGTAAAGTTAGAATACATATTCTTATGTGTTTTATTAAATAACCCATGTTTTTTGTCTTGGGGTAGTATGGATCTCACTATGACATCTGTCTTCAAGAATCTGTTAGTTGGTATTTGTGTGCCATTAGTAGGATTAATATAATTTAAATTATATTTTATATAACTTTATAGTAAATCATGCTTAAATTGATTAAATTAGTAACCCCCAAATGTGAAACTAGGAAATGTGCCCTTTATTTTACAGTCTTTGGACAGTTTTCACACTGGACAGGGCCACCATCAGAACATCATTAACTTCTTACTCTCTGGCAATAGGTCAAAATTGCCTTCCTCTTTGGAAGAGATGATAAGCAATCAGAAGGCTATCACAACTGTCCCTGTGAGAGGTAACTAGGTCTTCACTTATCGTATCTCCTCAATTTTACTATTAGTAACAGAAGACATCTGCATAAGATAGTAAAATGCCATATGAGAATGTAACTGTTGGCTTAGTACAAAATCTACTCTTATAAAATAATTTGTACAAATTGAAACTATTGTACCAGAGCATCTTGCTTTTTTATTAGTTCTCTCTTAGAGAGCACTGTACCATTTCTAATTATTTGATGAGAGTAATGAAGTGAATTCATCTTCAGATTTTTAGAGGCTTATGAATTTATGCCTGATTGAAGGCATTTTTGTTCTAGAAATATCTCATCTTTTCATGTTCATTTTTCCTCCATCTGTCCAAGTATTCAACATAAGAAGAATGTATTTGATCACAACCAAATTGTTCTTTTTCTTTTCTTTCCTTTTTTCTTTTCTTCTTCCTCTCTTTCATGTTTTCTAATTGATTTCTCTTTTAAAAAGGCTATTCTAGGGCCGGTTAGATGGCTCAGCGGTGTAAGCACCTGCCTGGCAAGTGCAAGGGCCTGAGTTTGACTCCTGGAACCCACATACGAAAAAAGGGCCGGTGATATCGCTCTGCACTCAGCAGCATGGGTGCCTGCTGGTGCACGAGGTCCTGAGTTTGACCCCCAGTACCCACAAAAAAATAAAAATAAAAAATTATAAAAAAAGACTATTCTATATTCTATCACATTTTATCTTGTCTGAAATATCATGAAGGTATGGTTTAAGATGTAGAACTTTATCCTTTTTGTTTTAGATTTTTATTGCTTTTAGTTATTATTTTTAAATAACAAAGAATTGACCAATTCCAGTGTTGTAGATGGAAAAAGGAATACATACATACTTATTCTACAGTATTTCTTTCTAGGTGTTTACATAAAGTTTATGAAGTTGACATTTTCAAATTTAATATATGATCACACTAGAGCTTAAAATATAGATAACATATATGATTTTCAGATCATGAGCTTTGTTGTGGGAAAAATATTATTTACTTTTTGTTTGCAATAACTACTAATTTTTCACATTGAGCCTCTATTCTCTTGAGCTATTATATTTAAGCTTAAGGATTGTATTCCCTTCTCTTTTTCACCCTTGTCCCAAAACCCTGCATTAAGATTCAGTAGCGGGAATGTTTTTGTCTTTACTTATCTGTCTATGCAAATCACCAAACGATTCCTTCAGATCTTGGTGCTGTCAGTCATGTTGGTGAAATTCTTTGTGCAAAGAAAAGTTTGATGAGTGAGAAACTCCTATGGCTAGAGACAGGTAATTTATAATCATTTTTCTGAAGAACCTCGGTGTCCTTTCCCCAGCAGTCTGCCCAGAGCACTTTTCTTGAAGCATGTTCTGGTTTCCTACTGTTCCTAGACCCCAAACCCTCTCTCTCCTTTCCTTTCCCAGAGCAAGGATGTCTCCTTATAATATGGCAAACATCATCCTTTCATCATGTCTCATCATGTCATCCTTCTCTCTGAAACCTCATTTCTTTTCCTTTTGTTGCCTCATGACAGTCTATGACGTCTCCTAAATATATAGGCTACTGGAAAGACAAGCCAATCCTGTTCCGTACTCACCATTACTTCCCGTAAATCCGTGAAGTAGATTCCCACCCACTTGAAGAAGACAGAAAGGTGCCAGCGTTTCAGGAAGATCTCCCAACCCCATAGGACTTGTTACAGAATATTTAACACCCACTCTTGTCAATGAAGGATACCAGCAAAAAAATACACATAACCTGAGAATGCAACAATTGGAAAAATTCCCAGTCCTGACTTAGCTTCTACCTTTCTCTGGTCCAGCTCAGTTTCCTCTGGGTACGCCAGTGATCTATATAGTTAGCTGGGGATGTGTAGGAATCTTTCCCTGTAGATCACTTTCCTTCCCAGCCTCTCCGTTTAATTATCTGGTGTTTCTGCCATTTTGCTCAACCAAGTCTACAATCTCAGTCTAGCAGAGCTTCAGATTTCCATTTTTACTTTCTTCTTAGTTTATCATTTTTAATGACTGTGCCACTGGCTGTTTTATATTTGTTTATTTATTTATTTACTAATATATTTAAATTTCTCTTCCACATAAATTCATCAAGTCAGCCACCATTGTCAGTGAAATTGCTAACTTTCCTGAATGGCCACATCCAGGTGAAAGTACTATCCTGCGCTGATAGGGTCCAGAGAGACAGGTGTGGAAATGAGAGCAGATACAGGAAAGGAGGGCAGAGGGCTTCACTGTTTTACGGAAGTTGGAAAGATTTTTATCAGGGAATGTTTTTTTTCTGTGTTTGGTCAATTTCAGAGTCCCAAGACAATTATACTTACTTTTTTAGTGTTAAATTTAAGTTTTCGGAAGATCTGCCAGAATAGTCACACTACTTGGGTACAAATACGGCTTGAGTTTCTTTCCTTGTTAGAAGATTTTTTTTCCCAATAATTTTATCATAGTAGTTCTAAGAATGAATGTTATTGTATCATAAATTTATAGAAAGACTAAATTCAAGACCAAATAGATTCAGAAATATACTCAAAAGGAGGACTTATAAATACCCAAAGATATGATATAATGACTTCTTCCAGAAAACCCATTTGTATCGAAGTGATAGGTGAGCATCTTTTACATATAGAAAATGGGAGACAAAGTAATATGTCTTCAAAAATAAGCAGACACATTCAGACATAACATTCTTAGCTTCATAAGAGAAAGCAAGGGCTGGTGAGATGGCTCAGCGGCGTAAGCGCCTGCCTGGCAAGTGTGAGGTCCCGAGTTTGACTCCTGGTACCCACATACGATAAAAGAGCCGGTGATATCGCTCAGTGGCACGGGCACCTGCTGGCGCACGAGGTCCTGAGGTCAACCCCTGGTACCCACAAAAAAAAAGAGAGAACAGAAGTATCTCTTTTTACACCGTATATGCCAATTTTCCTTTACAATACCCCATCTTCTCAGTATTGTAATACACTGTTTTACTAAGTGTAATGAATTCATTTGAAATTAGAAGTATACTTAGATACCAGAGAAAATAAGAAACAGCTTATTTATAAACTATGTAACAAAAACACAGCCCCATTAGGAATAACACTTTTAAAAACACAGCATAAAGGTGATAAACTATTTCAGCATCTAACAACCAATTTAATTTTGGTTCGCAATTCTATAACTGATGTTAGAAACATTTTCATAAAATGTCTCCCACAGGTACATTCAGTCTTTCTATGAAGCATTTAACATAATAATAACAGCATAGCTTATTTTGTACCTGAAAATTCTGAGTAATTTCAACATTAAGCTATGGAAATGCTGACAGGGAATTTCAATGCTATCATGAGATACTGTGAAACAGTTCTAAATTCCAATCACCATTTCAGTTCTGTTGAAAGATATAGGCAATATCTCAATTTTAATTTGTACTTCAAGATTCAAGTTTGTTGACTATGTTTGTTGACTAAGCTAAAAACTGGCTTAGATTGTTCTATTAGTCAGCTTGGGTTGTCACAAAAAATACCACAGACTTGGTAAGTTTAAAGTTGGCAATTTACTTCTCACAGTTCTCATACCCTGTAAGTTATCACCTACTAGTGGGGTGGAGTCTTGAGAGATGTTCGGTATGCGGTATTTGTGTCTGTTCTTTAAGGGCACTAATCCCATAGGACCAGCACTCTCCCTCACCTAACCCTAATTACTACCCAAAATCAACATCTTCAATAACAGCACATTGGCATTAAGGCTTCAACATATATTTTTGAGCACGCATATGTATTCAGTCCCTAACAAATATTGACATAAATTCACTCAAACTTTCAAAGAATATTTGAATACTCACATATACTTTCAAAGAATATATTTTGGAGGCCTAGTGTCAGACAGCAAATAAAGCATTTGTCTTTTTCTTCAAGGAGCCAAAATCTCATTTTATTTCTCTTTTCTTATGTCCACCTTAACTTTTTCAAAGTAATTCTCAGAATATATGAAAATCTGTATTTATAATAGAAGAAATGTCATAGCTACTTTTTCTAATAAAAATTGTTCATATTTAATAATAAAATAATTTGGAAGGAGATATTAATTATCAAACACATTATACAATATTCTTCAAATATTTCCCTCCTGTTGTTAGTTGTATATTGTGATATAACATATCTACCAATTTCTGTACTATAATATACTATATTTCTGTACTATACATACTATAGTGATGAATTTGTTCAAATTCTATTTCATTTTATTTATCTATTGAGCAGATAATGCAAGGGAAATACAAAAATTTTTAACATTGAATAGAAGAAAATAGACACCATGAGTCCAAAATTATGTAATAGTAATAATCAAAATTTTTTTTCTTTTTTTTTATGGGTACTAGGGGTCGACCTCAGGACCTCGTGCGTCAGCAGGCGCCCGTGCCACTGAGCGATATCACCGGCCCTTTTTTTGTATGTGGGTTCTGGGAGTTGAACTCGGGCCCTCGTGCTTGCCAGGCAGGCACATATGCTGCCGAGCCATCTCACCGGCCCTTGAAAAATTATTGAATTGTAGAAATATTTATGTTCAAATATATGTTTGTTTCGTTAAAATATATGTTCTAAACCTAATTAAAGCACACATATACGTTAATAACAGCTTTTCCTAATATAGAACCTTTTAAAATGAGGCAATTTGCCTTCAGCTTCTTCAAAAATACATATTTTGGAGAAAGGCATCATTCAGTGCAATCTAACCTCATTATGATTTCATCTTAGAGTACATAGTAACTTTCTCTGCTTGAGGGTTCTTATGCCATTCCCAATCTTAATAAATAAATTTGCAGATGGCTTTTGAAGTCCTTCATGTTATGGCAGAGATAAAACACAATCACTCCATTTCTTTACCCATCCTCCTGGCATAGTCTCATGCCACTCAGCTTGCCAGAACAAAGAAATTAGGTAATATGTGATAAACAATATCAGTCACTTTCACATCTTTGTCATTTTGCATGCCTTCTTTTTCCAGGGATGAAATACAGCCACACATACACATACTGGGAAGATATATATATATATATATATATATATATATATATATGCATATACATATAAATATGTATATGACTCATGTATATTGGTGTATATTGGTGTATATATACATAGGACTCATGATATATATATGTATATATATATATATATATGTATATATAGGACTCATGGTGAATATTTTCTTCTATTAAATGCTAAAACCTTTTCATATTTCCCTTGCATTATCTGCTCAACAGATGAATAAAATGAATATATATATATATATAATATATAATATGTTATATATATCCTAGTTAGGGCATAATTCACCTATTATATCCTTGAAATTTCCTAATCTCTTCAAAGAATTTCACTTCATTGTGTTTCCAATTACACTTCAAAAATAAATTTCATGACACACATTTAAGTGTTTTTAAATCAGGTGAGACAAAAAGCAATGTTATATAGAACGCTTTTTTTCTGTAAAGGGCATTTAACCTTATGTGGTTCAATGTCTAAACTGTTATTTTGAAACATAGAACATATACTGTTTTGCTTCTCTGTCATGAAATGGTAATTGTGTAATTATTCTCCCAAGTCAGGTAGCTTGGAACAAAATTTATTCTTTGGTTGAGTAACTATGCAGACATCGGCCTCCATGAGAAAGTTTGTTGCTTATTTATAAGATGTGGCATGCAGGAGACCTGGAGATGCAAGTGTAGGATCAGAAGCGACAAGTCTGACTGGTCCTCAGTGAATCTATATCCCAAGTAAAACATTGTTGGAGGTTATGATCTATGGGTGCATGTAAAAACTCTGTTTTTCACAAAATAATGGGGCAAACTTAGAAAAAAAAGTTATTGCAAAGCAGAACCTTTAAGTCATTCTATCTCATCATGATGAGGAAGTTGTAGGAACCAGGCTGGCAAGAATTAGAAAAGAAACCATGTTCTGGTGATCTGCCTGGCAATGAAGAAAAGTGACTCACTCATCCCTTGTTCAACAAAAGAGTTCAGAGCTTTCTCTGGACCCAGTATTGCTAAGGTGCTGGGTTACTGCCATGAATGGACCAAAAGTCCTTCTTTCGTAAGACTTACATTTCTATGTAAGGTCATAGGCAATGAACAAACACACTTATACCATGTCAGGGAATGATAACAGCCAAGAAGAAAAATAAAGCAGAATAAAGGAAAAGGAGAATTAAATTAGATAAGGTAAATGACAAAGGCCTTTCGAATTAGGTGAAATATGAGCAGAGAGCCAAATAAAGTGATGGAGGAAGCCATACAAATTCCTGAGTAACATAGCTTTCAGACAGAGAAAATAGGAAATGCCGCGTCTCTGCAGAAAGAACGTGTTGGACTGGAGGAACAGCCAGACGGTAAGGTGATAGGGACAGAGTGGAGAGAGAGAGAGAAGGGGGCAATATGAGGCTTTAAAAATGTTTCTTAATGAACATTAAACACACCCATCATCAGGTTCTATCCATTTATAAAAATGTACTTCTGAGTGAATGAAAAGATGGCCGAATTTAAGCAAGTTTGATCCTGATTTAGACAAGGAATGGTTGCTTTATATCTATCTACATTTCAATGCTGTCATCTCACTGTCAAAATTTCAGTGAATAACAACCTTTTTTTTTTTTTTTTTGTGGGTACTGGGGGTCGACCTCAGGACATCGTGCGCCGGCAGGTGCCCGTGCCGCTGAGCGATATCACCTGCCCTCTTCTCGTATGTGGGTTCCGGGAGTCGAACTCGGGCCCTCGCGCTTGCCAGGCAGGCGCCTACACCGCTGAGCCATCTCACCGGCCCTCAATAGTTTCTTTAAGACCGAGAACTGAGGACATAAATAGGTGCATTATAGCTCTTTGTGAAACGTAAGGACACATGCACTACTCAGCACTTTAGTTTTACACTGACAACTATAAAAATTTTTTGAAGAAATTTATAATTGTTTCTTTTCCATACAAAGCTTAGGTGTTTGTCTCAATATAGAAAAAAAATTGGTTCATAAGTTTCATACCGAAAGCATTTCCTCCTGGCAAATTCACTTTGACCTTTTAATTTTTTCTAGGTTAATAGGGCAAGATTTTTGCAGTGCAATAACAATGTTACGATAAAATCTGCTTTTACAAAATGAGCAAAAATGTTTCCATTTCTCCTGACTATGGGACTCAGTTTGTCAGAAATATTCAGTTTCTCAAAAGTGGTATAGGAACGAGAGTAAAAAGACTATTTTTTTATAAATGAAATAAATTTTTTCAAGAAATTTAGAATGGAAATCACTTAGTCTCATTTTTAAACCATAAGGTTGAGGTAACTTGGCATATTCTCATACATGGGAAGTCTCATTAGCAGAATTTATGACACTTGGATGTAATCTAGGACAGGTGGGCTTTTCTATGCATGTGACCAACTTGGCAACAAGTATTAGAATTTCAAGGTTGAGACAAGATAGGAAGATAATGATAATGTTCTGTTTATCAAGAATACGAAAAAATCAGTAACTGATATTGATTTAGAAATTCAGGTTCATATGTATTGAATTGTAAACTAAATGAAGCAATGAATTATTCTTTTATTCTTTTAACATGTATTCACTAAGTAAAAACCTTGTTCTAGGCATTATGTCTACAGCTATAATTAATTATGATATAGTGTGTGTCCTCATAAAATGCACTTTGTTCACAATAATCAACAAGTAATTAAATGATGTGCTCAAAAGTATACAGAAAAATACATGTGGATGACTTCCAATTCTGGCAATGGCAGACTAGGTAAGTACAAATTCTGTCCCACTGTAAATAACTAGGAAAATGTGGTTAAAATATAATAACAAACTTGCCCTGAAAATCTAACAAGGTCTGAAAAATGTATGAAAAGACATGAAAAGAAATGCAGGAAAGTAAACATAGACTAGCAACTGCTTTTGTAATAAGTGCATATTGCAATTCTGGAAAAGACTGCATAAAACCCTGAAGAATGAAAGAAATCAGTTTTAGGGTACAGGGTCTGCCTAGGAGGAGAAGCCCTACAGTATCTCACACACAGCATTGGGGATACTCTGAGGAGCTAATTTGTAAGATTAAGGATTCACTTAAGGAAATACTAGTCTTTGCAAAGATTAATCATTAAGTATTATGATTCACCATTCAATAGTATGATCGAGAATTATAAAACTCTTGGCCAGCTGTCATATTTAATAAATACAGCTATCATCTTGGCCTCAAATAATACCTGTAATATGTCATATATAATTCCTAATATTCAGCAGGTCATAGGCAGGGTAAATGATCAGGCCATGGGATTGAAATCTGTAAAGAACCACAGCTCACTGAAATACGTTTTATTGAGTATACTGGAAAGCTCGCATAGCTCTTCTACAAGGCAGAGGAAGTCTCAGAAGATACGGTGGTAACGGGGGACTGACGAGCAACAAAGCTGCACAATAAGGACAGAGATTTAAAAACACAGTTAAGAAACTTCTTGTAACACATATAGATTGCTACAGCTAACAACAGAATTAACATTTTAAAAAGTGAGTTTATAAAATTGACTGTTGAACCGTGTCAAAAAGTTTTAAAGAATTGAGATAATAAGACTATGTTCTCTATCTGTAGTGAAATTAATCTAAAAGTAACTAGAAATAGATGTATATAATAATGAAAAATAATTACATTCATCTTCCAATGGAATTTTGGATTATTTGTAACATTATTTATTAGTTGATTTTAGATGGTAGATGTGCAATACAGCTTATGTTTCTGGTTACCTGAGATTTTTCTTCTTTTCTAGATAAAAATCAGTATTCAAAATTTAATTTCTAAATGCAAAAGTCACAGAGATAAATTTTAAGTGACACTATAATAGCACACACATATACATATATAATTGGAATAAAGCTAATATCAGAATTCTAAAGAAAATTTACAACATCTTTGAATAAATGTGATAAAATATAAATAAATCAAGGTATTTCCATGTTTCAATATATTTCAGTTTTATAGATATTGTTATTTATATTTAAGGTAATTCCTATAAAATTTCAAAAAGTTTGTGTATTAGATTGTATTGTAAAGATTAATTTAAATTAAAATTTTGAATATCAAATTTATATAAAATTTCAGGCTTAACACATTAAAATAATTATTAAAATGATAAATATGTTTACTCTGAAGAAAAGGATAATATTTCAATAAAAGTTTCTCAGAGAATCACCAGATAGAAAATACACAATTTGAATACTACTCACCCTATATTAATACTTTAAAAATATTAAAAGGAATTCATTTTTGCAGATCATATTTGGCTTTATTTTTTAATCCAAAATTGGGCGACTGTCTGGCTCAATAATTCAGAATTCCCTGCTCAACCACATGGGCAGGTTATATTTATAACCTCGGAAAAAAGAAGTGACATACAGAAAACAAAAATGAAATACAGGGACAGTGCAGTTGCTAACAATTCACATCTGTCTTATTTGAACATGGTTTGAAGATTTGGCTACATATGAATGGCTAAAACTCAGCTACTTGTTACAAGAGTAGGTAACAGTGTATTTACATGTCAAGTTCAGTTACAATTCACTATGTACAGAGAAAATATATGCAGAGGAAGTTTTAGAACAAACCTAATACTAAGTGACATCTAGATATAAGTATTAAGCTAAAGTAGTGTAAATTGTTACATGCTTACATGAAAAATTTTCTAGAATGTACTGTAGGAAAACATGTTCAAGATTTTTAGCAAATAATAATCAATTGGAACACAAAAATAAAAAAGACAAATATTTATAAATTATACTATATAAAAATCGAAAACTATTAGTGAGAGGACTCTTGGAATACATATAACCAACAAAGGAACAGCAGTCGCAGCATATAAATGAGTTATGAACAACTCATTGAAATCAATAAGAGCAACCCAAGAGTATTTTACAATACAGAATATCCAAATGACTCGTAAACTTACGGATAGGCCCTCAAACTTATTTGCGCTCACAGAAATATCAGTTAAAATCACAGTGAGGGCCGGTGAGATGGCTCAGTGGCGTAAGCACCTGCCTTGCAAGCGCGAGCGCCCGAGTTCGACTCCCAAATCCCACATATGAAAAAGGGGCGGGTGATATCGCTCAGCGCACGGGTGCCTGTTGGCACGCGAGGTCCTGAGGTCGACCCCCCGGTACCCACAAAAAAAATCACAATGAAATATCAGTGCATATTTATAAGACTGCTAAAAAGAAGAAGAAAGGATAAAACTAGTGTTAGGAAGGCGATGGAGCGTACAAATTTAGTGGACTGTTCATTCATCCATACATGTGAATAGATAATTCCATTCCTATACCTATTTTCAACAAAACTGTGTGCATAAGGAGACTTTTATCAGATTATTCAAAGCAGTATTATTGCGAATCCACATCCTGGAAAAAACTCAAATGTTCTGGCCGGGGATATAGCTCAGTGGTACAGCGCCTGCCTGGCAAGGGCGAGGTCCTGAGTCTGATTCCCCCTACAAAACAAAACAAAACAAACCCTCAAATGTTCATCAAAGGTGGAATGGATACACACTTTCTAGTATGTAAGAAGTTTATAAATATAGCAATGTATTACCATCTAACTTTTGTTATATGTCCAAGAAAAAAAGGAAATTATAAGTGACATAAAATTGTGCTTTCACTTTTGCGTTTGAGTACCGAGATTATTATACATGCAATTATATAGATGTAATTCTGAAAGAATATGTGATTAAGAACTGCCTGGGATTTAAAGACAGCAAGAGAAAGTTGCCAAAAAAAATTAACAAATAAAAGCAGCTAGCTTTTCATATGCATAAAAACGTGTAAGCTCAGCTTCAAACCACCAATAAATGATTCACTTAATAGTGCATGAAACAGAGTTACGGAATTTCTAGGCTAGTTTAGGATGAGCATAACAGCATGAGAAGATAAGAAAATCAAGAAAGGAAGAAAACAAGTAGGTCAATTAATATATATCTATTTTTTGTGTTCTGCATAATCCTTCAGATACACAGTGGCTGTCTTATCGTCCTATTTACTGCTTTCCAGTAAAATTATTAAAATGGATAGACAAATTTTACTCTAAAAAAGACTATGGAAATCAATTAGTTGACATACAGAAGCAGCAAATATTGTTAGTAGTATGTTTAGCAAGAAGAAAAACACTAGAAAAGTATGAAAGTTGCAGTAAAAAAATATCTAAATTTCAGTTTTAAAATTATGGGATCTTGGACCTGTTTCAAAAGAACTGACCCTCAATTTCCTCAACTATAAAACTGCCGTATTATTTTGTGTACATCCTACCAGAAATCAATATAAATATCTTAGAATTAATTCAGTACTCAAAACTTAGTACTATATAATTTATAATAATATTTCATATAGACATAATTATTTTGGGTAAGATATTCAGTAGTTAAACTTACTGTTTACACCTCCAAACTTCTTAGGTGGCATGTGTTTAATAACAGGTCCCTGATCATTGTTTCTAATCCTCTCCCGCATGCCTCTCTAAATGTAACCACAACCACTCGAATCATCTCTATCTTGGTCTTCTAGATCTCTAACTTACATCTGCAGAAAGCACATTTTCAGAAGCAATCAATCATGGATTGAAAATACTCAGCGAAAAAAACTGCATTCAAACAGAACATATATTTTTCTGGCCATTATTCATTAAAAATATACTATAACAACTATGTACATACTCTTTGCATTGTAGAAAAAGTAATTTAGAGATGATTTAAAGTATACAATGGGGGCCGGTGATATAGCTCAGCGGCATAAGCGCCTGCCTGGCAAGCGTGAGGTCCTGAGTTCAACTTCTGATACCCGCATAAAAAAAATGTATACAACAGGATACACATATACAACAGATATACTGTATGCAAATAGTACACCAACTTATAGAAGGAATTAGATCATGAATTGGTTTTGTTATTTGGAGTTTCTGGAACAAATCTTCCACACATACCAAGGGACGGGATCATTGTACAGTTAATATTCTGCCTTCACTAGTCCTGACTCACTCTTCTGAACAAGTACTTCTGTTCTGGTCAATTTGACGTAAAGCATGATCTTACCCTTTACTGGCATCAAACTAAACTTTCCTTACAGGATGTGCACTTGTATAAGTGCTAACAAGGGAATCATACTTCCCATACATGATCTCCCAACATTCAAGCAAAGTTCAACCACAAGACTGACCTCTGCTCACCTTTCAAGTATCATTTCAGTCTATCTTCTCCTTTCTTGCTATGCTTTGATAAAGACATCCAAGACACAAAGAGTGTATTTTTAGGAGGTTAAGCAGGCAAGCTCTGTATTCCAAGAGACAACTTTGCAAAGACTGGGGGAAAAGCTGCAAACACTGAGGTAGAAGAATTTCACATGTTAGAAGTAAGAAGAAGAGTTGTGTGGCTAACAAAGTAAATAAGCAATAGAATGGTGTTAAATGAATTTGGGAAAAGAGGCTGGCAATTTATGCAGGCTTGGTAAGTCATTAACAGAAGTTCGGATGGAAACGATTGCAATGAAAATTACTGGAAGGTTTTAGACAAAAATTACTGGAAATGATCTTTGTAGATGTAGATTAAATGCAGTAAGAGGAGAAATTAAAATAAATCATTGGGAAAATTCAGCAATAATTCTGAAAAGATATGACCTTGTCTTAGATTAGTAATGAGAATAAGGGCAGATTAGACTATGAAGGTAGAAAAAGCAGAACAGATTGTATTATTGGAGGTGGACCTTGGTAGCAGTAGTGATGAAAACCAAGGACTAAGGAAAATTGACAGATTTCTTACCTAAGAACATAATGATATGTGATGTAATTTATTGAGATGGATGATAAATTAGCAGAAAAACAAAACTTTGTTTCCATTATCCTCATTTTGTGTACTTACACTGATGACTGATTTTATGCCCACTGCAGAAGAGTAAGGGCAAGAGTTACAATTGATGCTAAGCATTTTTTTAAAAGGGAAAAATGATCTTTTATAACATATATGCAAATGAAGATTTATATATAATTTAAAGAATTTCTAAAGAAATGAAGTAAATTACAAGGATGTCACACTGCCCCATGTTCTTCATACTTTACTAGCCTTCTATTTTTATATTTAAAGCAAAAATTTTTTTTTCCTCATATCTAAATTGCATCAACTTTGAAACATCCTTAAAAAAGAGTATATTTCTCAATGGACCCCAGTAGACTCCTAAAAGGATTCTGAAATTAAAAAGGAGGCTTTAATAAGAGGACTATAAAACTGTATTTTATTAATCCTTGAATACTGGGGTTGTATCCCACAGAGATGAACCAAGGATGGAGAAGGCAGAGTGCAATTAAATTTATGTAAAAGACGTAAAAGCAAGGAAATGGAGCTCTCACTGGCTGGGAAGGAGTCCTGAGCAGATGACCCATGAAGGCTCTTTGTCTACAGGTTTTTAAGGGGGTGAGAAGGGAGTGCAAGCCTTTGTGCAAGCAATGTTATCTCTACCCTAAAGGAGAATATATTCTTTTCAGGGTCCAATCTATGCAGTGATGACAGAGTGTCAATGCAGGGCCAATGCACTCTTAACTCACTGTCCTGCCTGATCATACTCAGGCCGTGCTCTGGGAAGGTTCCTGACAGCAGCAAGACAACTGGCAGATGTTCTCATAAGATCCTTGGAGGGTGCTGACTCAGCAGACTCCACTTTGGGCCCACTGTTCTGACTGCCAAATAGAAACCTAACTCCTGTTTCAATATGATGAAATATATATTATATATGTTTATATATAATATTTATATATTTAATACATATATTATATATATTAAATATATATGATATATATTTAAAAGTAGGGTGATGCTGTTATTGCCTATAATTAATCTACTAATATCTATGTCTTGAAGCCACTTAAAATATATTAGAAAAGTAGCTCAAAATATATTTTTTGCAAAACCAATAATCATTAGGATTATAGTTACTTTTTCAAATTATAATTTCAAAGGAAATATAGTAAATTTTAGGCATATACTTTTAGGCTACTCACCATATTTTCAGTAGAGAACATTAAGGAAAGATTATTAACAAAAGTAAATTTTTGGCTCAAAATGCATAAAATAAACTATAGAAGTGGTAACAATTTAAACAAGTGCTTTGGTATATACTTAGGAAAATTCAGTGTGATAAAGCAAACCATAAATCCTGAAAGCACTTTTATAGCAGCGCTCATATCATAACAAATCTCCCAGGCTACTGGCTTAAGAAGTAAGAGAGGAATAATCAAAAGAATAGTATTCATAACAGGACTGGTGATTGCTAGTAATAGGTATGGAATTAAATTAAGGATTTTCCTGGGGTTTTCTTATTTTGCATGTAATCTCCATCTTAACAAAAGGATATATATTTGTTAATAACTATAGTCTTTTTCTTTGCACTTATCTGGGCTCCTGTTCACATAAAATAAGTACTAGAATTATCACTGCACAACATCTAGGAATTGAGAGGGTCATGCAAAATACTAGGTAATTGGAATAAGAAAAATAGCAGTGTTAAATGACTACAGCCCTGGTCCCTGAAGATTTAAGTTAGAGTTTACTCTGCTACTCATTTTTACTTAGTCATATGCAAATCACTTGATCTATCTGGGATTCAGGTCTCTAGAGATATCAATTTGTATCTTTCCAACTTTAAAAATCTTATATGTTTCCTTGAAATTAAGCAACAAGGAAGACACATTTTTAAGTTAATTTTATTTAAATGAATTTATTTATTTTTTAAAGTATACTTTCTATTTGTTATTCCAGACCTAAAGAATAAAAAGGATAAAGACGTTTATCTAATAAACTAGTTTAATATAATATTTGGGTAAGGTTATGTTAAACTAGTCATCTCATTCAATCAATGCTTCACTGTCAATACTTGACAGCTTTTCATTTTCATTGCCAAATATTTTGTCTTACTATTCCCATATTTTTTTTTTTTTGTGGGTACCAGGGTTCGACCTCAGGACCTCACGTGCCAGCAGGCGCCCGTGCCGCTGAGCGATATCACCGGCCCCTTTTTTGGTATGTGGGTTCCAGGAGTCGAACTCGTGCCCTCGCGCTTGCCAGGCAGGCGCTTAAGCCACTGAGCCATCTCAAGGGCCCCCTATTCCAATATATTTTAAAAAGAAGCACACAGAACAAAATGACATAATTGTTGACAAAAAAAATAGTCACTAAACTTTAGAACTTTATAAGTATATAATATAATATAATAAATATGGATGTTGCCAATCCTGTAAGCTGATAAGAAGCATGGTATTATAACACACACACACACACAAACACACACAGAAACAAAAATAAAACCAAAACCTTACTAAAACATGTTTTAGAGAGGTTTGGGCAGTTCATGTTGTTAGAGCACACTGCCTAGTCAGACAACTAGTTAGCTGCAGTTAACCTTTTTAACAGATTCCATAAGAGATTTACTAAAAAATGAAAATTTCAACAATAAAGGGAATGTTTCTCATGGGTCCATATTGTGTGTGTCTGGGTTTTAATTTAGTTTTATCATTTGACAAAGTAATTTACTACTGATCTGAATCCCATTTTTTTTTCTCTAACTTGGTCATAAGATGGTTCCTGGGTTAAACTAGTTGTCCAGGTAAAAATCAAATCTACGTCTCAATTTTATTTTTTTAATCTAACTCTTAGCTCAGTTCCCAAATTTAACAAGCATGAGAATCAGCTAGAAGCTTTTCAAAACCCTGGTTCCTCTCTTCACCCCGGAGATTCCTATTTAGTATGTTTTGGATAAACCAGAAAATTAACGTTTGCAGGAACTCCCAGGTGAGGCTGCTACCCAAGCTCTGTGAACCCCAGCCCACAGCAGCACAGTGCTGAGTGCCTCTAAAGGCGCTCCAAAACCTCCTAGAAATTAAAATTTTACCCAACCCTCTTTTTGTCCAGGTAAAAATAATATGTCTAATATGTTAGCTATTCAATGTACCCTGTAAAAATTATCATGTATTTTTAAATATTTATGAAATAAATAATTTGAAAAAGTAATGAGAAAACTGAAAAAGTGCAATCCATTTTTTCCAACCAAGCAATTTAGCAATGAATCTCTGCCTAATAGCTCCAATCAGTCACAGTTAGATTTTTAAAAAGTGTCATAAATTTCAAGAATGCCCAAGAATTGTTTATTTTTACTGGGCTTCAATCTTTTATAAAATTGAAGAGAATAATTCTCTTTTTCATTCTACATAATTTTTGCGTGTGTTTGTTTTTATTTTAGGCAAAACACCAAGAGCAAGAAATTTCTTTGTAAAGGAAATAATTTTTCTTTCAAGTTAATTAGCACAACTGAGCTAATAACGTCTCTGAGCCTTTTTTTTAACTTCTTCATGACCTCTGCTACCAGAGCTGAAGTATTTTTCTCTAAAGGAAAAACCAAACAATTTATGTTTCCTTTGGTAGAAGGGAAAAAGATGTACACACTGAACCTATAGCTTTGGCAGGAATTGAAGCTGCTACTTTAAAAACCATGTTAACTTTGTTAGACAATCACATTCCGCACACTTAAAAATAAAATGCAGGGAACATGCACAGACACTGGTTTGGATAGAAAGTTCACAAACAAATATGTGGATTGCACATTCATATGGTCTAGACTTAGTATTGCAACAATTATCAAGGAAATTCATGTTTTGGCACAGACACAATGAGATATGAATGGTATTTGTCACAATGAAGACTTTATATCAGTGGCAAAGAGAATTAAATGAGATATTCATGGGGTAAAGACCCGGGGTGGGGGTTACCTACAATCAAGTGATGTTATTATATAGGGAAAGATTAATAATACACTAAAAGAGCTTATTCTACAAAAAATTCTGTCAGTAGAGACAATAATACAATTAGCATATGAAAGTAAGTATGTCAATATTTTTTTCTCTTTTTTCTACAGAAATGATCTTACACAATACAGATAACTGTAAAACATCTGTGTATTAAGATATTGCATGGTGCTTAGAAATTCTTGGGTTATTTTAATCTTCTGTACTATATCAGCATAATTTTGTAGTACGATACACAATCTACCTTAATTTCATTTTATATTCATAAATTATCAGGCATATATCTTTATTTGAAACTCTATAAGCTAGTATTTGTGTATTTAATTTTTCAGACAAAAATGTGGGACTTAGAAAAAAATGGGAAGAAATAGTTGCTTAAAGAAAGCGTAAAAAAAAAAGAAAGAATCATTGAAATATTTACTTTGAAAAGTCTAGCATACTCTTGCATCTGAAAATGAACTCCTAGGCTAAGGTATAGTTCAATGGTAGAACATTTGTTTAGCATGTTCAGGGTCCTGAGTTCCATTCCCAGAATCATCAAAATAAAGAAACATGAAAAAGGAAGTAAAATCAGTACCTGGGAATGTTCTCAATACATCTAAGGAAGTCACTGGCATATTTTCTTTGAAAGACAGTCATTTCTATTCTTAAATATGCTATGTCATGTGAAAAGGCAATAATAGAAAAACATTTAGAGTAATGATTAAAAAAAACTAGGTTTGATCCCTGAATCCATTTCCAGTTGTGTTAAGAATGTATTCAATTTCTCAAATCTTCAGTTTCTGCTATATAAATGTCTATATTTTTACATTTTTCTCTTATTTATATTACTGTGTAATTCAAGAAGCACTGACCCCATTTTTTTAAATTTCCATATTTCTAAGATTAAAAATAGAAATTATAGGAAGCTGCTGATTGAGAATGCATGAGAAAACTGTTATTTAAATTTTTTAAAGTTAAAACAATGTTAGTTTAAAAAATGTATAAAAGGGCCGGTGATACAGCTCAGAGGCATAAGCGCCTGCCTGGCAAGCACGAGGTCTTGAGTTTGACTCCTGGTACCCTCAAATAAAAAAAAAAATGTGTAAAAATATTTTAATGACTTTTAAGATGTTCAAGTCCAGAGTATTTATAAATTGAAGTGCTCCCTGTTAGGAAGATCCATTTAACTGGAAGAAAATTAGGGAAAGTAAGAGCACTTAAAAATGAAACCAATGACAAGGAATTGAAAGAGAAGGATTTGATCTCTTTCAGCATTTTGCCACTGTCCTTTTGCATGTCAGTTTCCCAATCACTGTGCTACTTCTGTTTTCTTCAGGGTCAGGCAATAGGAAATAAGTGTAATTTAAAGGGAAGAACAAAACTTTTCATCTGGCTGAGGTCTTCTGTGGGTTTCTCTTATTGTATGTTCAATGCCATGTCAGAATCAAAGGTTCCATAGAAAATTTCTCATTGAACTGATTTGGAAGACTTGTTTACAATATCATAAATATTTACTCTGCCAACTTACTCCCTCTTCTTCAGCTGTCAGTGTATATTAATCCAGCCAGTAGACCCAACACTCTCAAATGAGAGTTGAGGGACCCGTACCTATCTTTGTATATATCTACAGACTCCTGGGACTCTTGAGAGTTCCTCAAAGAAATTTTCTCACACTCCATTAAAATGGTGACATGGTGCAGGCCTATAATTTTGGTACAATGGCGTATATCCTCTGAGAACTGAGACTCCAGCCTTTCCTTCTTGAAGATATCTAAAGTGTCTTTAACATTTATCTTTTGGTTCCTAAAGCAGGGAAATATTACCACACTGTGAATCCCTGTAAATATCTTCAACTATTCAACAGACTTGTAATGAATCTGTAACTTGTGTGAGTTACGGGGAGTTATGTTTGCTGGGTTGCTTTTATGGACTCTTATTTTTCCATACAAAAATATGTCTGACTCTAGTACTGCTCTAGAAAATGGGCAGGAAATTTTACCTACTAGCTTAAGTTTGGTCCTCAGCCAACAACATCAAAAAACATGAAAACAATCATTCAGTGTTTAGTTCCTAATGGAAAACTCAAAAATAGAAAAATGTTAATATATGCAGCAATACCTGCAGTTGAGTAGAAGGAGTAGAGATAAAAAGAATGTAAGTGCACGAACATATTTAATGGAGTTAAGAATATAGATGAACCTAAATTAATAGAGCACAGAGTCTCAAGTATGTGATAAATTAATGGTTACAGGAAAAGAAATATGATATCTGTTAGAAATAGCTGCCTTTGAAAAGTACAGTGGAGATGGGGAATTGGGAACACCTACTTTCACAACCTGCTTTACAGCCTCAAAGTCAGCTGTAAGCTGTCCAGACTCGTGTGTGTGTGTGTGTGTGTGTGACTATTCCTGTTATCAGATACAGTGTTGGCATGAAATACACACAAAGAATATTTCCTCCAAAATATACTACTATAGCATCTTTGAGGAGAGATGAATTCTTTCTTATTTTACTGAATGATCTAAAAATTATTCTTGTTTGCCAGGTCATAAAAATGTAAAGAGTATATGTCCCACATTTTGGGAGAACACAGTATACAAAGTGTTGAGTGCTTTTAACAAAGTTTTGACACTAAAGCTTAGATAAGTAGTTGCTTTAACATGTGGTAATTATTTCACTGAGAATATTCTACAAGAAATTTAGATCTTTTCCAAGTTTCTACAGAATAGATTAAATTTCTGACTCAAAACCAAAAGCTCTATTTAACTTCTTGTTTTGAAAGCCTCATAATGTATATTAAAAATATCAAATGGGGTGGTGGAGGGTTAGCAGCAGAGAAGGAGTCACTCCAAGATTGGGTGTCCAAAGACTGGAATACAGCAATGAGAAGAGAAGATGAAGGAGGGAGGTGGGTCTCTGGAACACAAGAAGGATCTGAAATGAGAATTGAAGAGAGAGACTTCAACAAAAAGGGAGGAGGTGGCAGACAACCCTTTCTCCCTGAGCCCAGACTCACTGTGTGGGAGCGGTGGCTCAAATCTGCAGATGCACAGTGACTAATGGTGACCCCAGAGGCCTCCACAGACAAATGCACCAGTGGAACACAGCAGCAGACACAGCAGACTGCAGTGACTGGTGAGTTATTCAGGTTCAGACATCCCCCAGGAGAAGGCAATTGGCCAGGAGCCATCTTAGAGAGGAGCCAACTGAGCTTGGAACTCAGTGCAACTGCTGGCTCCATTTAATGGATCCCAGTGTTGGTGTCAAGGAGTCAAGATCAAGTGGTCAGGAGGTCAGGGAGCTGAGTGTGAGCTGGCAGGGAGCCAAGTTCGAGCTGGCAGGAGGCACATGGACTGCTTCAGGCTGAGCAGGTCTGGTTCCAGCCTCACAGCAAGAAACCAGCCTGATATTCAGTAGAAATAAAGGTGCAGTCTCACTGGGATTATCTGCTACCCTGCTGTGAAGCCACAGGTGGCTTGTTGGGATTAAGCAACTCAGATCTGGGCTCTGCCTGCCCATGCTGTTTACCAGTGACAGCAGAGACACACCTTAATGTGGGTATTTTGTTTTCTTTTTTTTCTTTCTCACTCTCTTTTCCTGTTTTTGTTTTGTTTTTTCTTGATTGTTCTTGATTTAACATGGTTTCTAGTTTTTTGTTGTTGATGTTGTTCTGTTCTGTTCTTGTTTTTATTACTTCCCTCTCTCTTTCCCTTCTGTCTTCTTCATCACTTTCACAAAATTTATGTGATTTTTCTTTTTTCTCCAGCATTGCTTGTAATACCTTCCTCTCATTCTATTTCTCTACTTTGGCCCCAAACCCTTTAAAATTGTCTCCATTGAGGATGAAATCACTATATCAAGGGCTTATTTACTGCATATAATTTTCTGCTTCACTCTGGATTTTTTTATATAACCACAAACTAGTTCATACAGTTATAGGTGGAAAATTAATAGTTACCTCGGTTTGTCATTTTCCAGGTGGTGTTTGATGCTGTTGCTATTGCTGATTGAACCAAAAGCCAAAGTGACAAAATTATTCTAACCAATTATTCTTCCTGGAATACCAAGACTGAGATTGCCTAATGGTCATAAAAAGTACTACACGTCACTGCCTAAGAACCAAGGGCTGGGACAAGTAGGCAACAACTTTTCATCTCCAATAAACTAAAGAAGTAGGAACTTGCAACAGACTCAAAACTGAAAAGTCAGCTATACCTGGAAGATACCTCTGAGAAGTAGTGATTTTCTAAGGGTTCTAAATACTAGAAATAAAACTACTCACCATAGGAAATTTACAAACATCAACCCAGGAATTAAACTTAAAAAAAAAAAAGAAAGAAAAAAGAAAATGAGAAGACACTTAAACAAGATGTAACCTCAGACTTCCAGCTCACCAAAGGCAAACCTAGGGGAAATAAGGAGGAACAATCTGAAAGCCACCCATCTGGACTCTCTGAAGTGGTAACAGTGGATGTAACAGAAAATATGAATGAGGCTGTAGAAAAAATAAAATCAGAAATAATTTCTCAGATAACTACAGAGATGGTAACCATAATAAAAGACAAGGTTAGTGACTCTAAAGCAGATATAGATAAAAAAAATACAGGACTTTAGGAAAATGGTGGAAACCATGAACACCCAACATAGGAAAGAAATGGAATCCATGAAACAGATTTAAGCATATACCTGGGAGATTAAAAATTCCATTGAAAATATATGCAGCAAAATGAGCCAATGTGAGGACAGACTCACAGATATAGAGACAGGATCAGGGTTAGCAATCATGAAAAGAAAGATTTCTTAAAAATAGCAAGGAACCATGAGAAATCAATCAAACACCTGCTAGGTGATGCAAATAAGAATACCATAAGATTGATCAGAGTCAATATAAAATCAGGAGACAGCAAAAATGATGTAAAAAACCTGTTCACAGCAGCCATAGCAGAAAACTTCTGAAGTAGGGAAAAAGTATTTGACATACAGATAAGTGGGACATATAGAACTCCAATTAGCCATTATCAAAAAAAAGTCTATACCAAGTCATATAATAGTCAAGATCCCAGAAATTCCACACAAAAACAGAATATTAAAAGCTGTTAGAGAAAAGAAAAAGAAACAAATCACCTATAAAGGAAAGATCATCAGAATCACAGCAAATTTCTCAATAAAACACTCAAGTCAAGCAAGGAGAGGCTGGAGTAAAGAATTTCAAGTCTTAAAAGACAACAATGTCCAACCCAGATTGAGGTACCACACAAAACTATCTTGCAAAATTGATAGAGAAATAAGATATTTCCATGAAAGAGAGCACCTGAGGAAATTCATGAACAACAACAAACCAGCTCAACAAAACATTCTGAAGGACATTCTAGAAAGAGATAACAAGAATTACAATTCCATGAACCCCAACAGAATGAATCCCCCAGCAAGGAAAGCAGTTAAAAAGAGGAGAAACAGGAAAATAATGTGGCAAGGATAAGTCAATACATACCAGTTATAACCATCAATGTTAGTGATGTCAATTCACCAATCAAAAGGAACAGACTGGGAAAATGAATTAAGAAGCAAGATCCAACAATATGCTGCATACAAGGAACACATTTAATTCAAAAATTAACTCAGATTAAAAGTCAAAGGATGGAAAACATTATTCCGTGCAACGGGAGCCAAGAAAAAAGCATGGGTAGCTATACTATTTGTAGACAAAGTGGATTTCTAGCCAAGACTGATTAAGAGAGACAAAGAAGGTCACTACATCCTTGTAAAGGGAAACATCCAAGAAAAAGAGATAACAATCATAAATATATATGCACCAAATACCAGTGCACCCAAATGTAAACAACATGAAAAATAAAATAAGCACTAACACAATTTTAATTGGGGACTTCAATACACCACTGTCACAAAAATACAGATGAACTACACAAAACATCAACAATGAAATATCAGAACTGAACCAAACTTTTGAACACCATATTAACACACTCAAGGACTAAACCATATGATCATCTCCATAGATTGAGAAAATTTCTTTGACAAAGTCCAACACCCATTCATGATAAAAAAAAAAAACTGAAGAAAATTGGAATACATGGTCTTTCCCTCAATCTGATAAAAGCTATGTATGACAAACCAACAGCCAAAATCATACTAAATGAACAAAATCTGAAAGCTTTCATTCTAAAATCAGGAACAAGACAAGGATGTCCACAGTCACCACTCTGAGTCAGAAATTAGGGAGACAACATGTTTCATAATACCATCCAAAAATGAAATACCTAGGAATCAATCTAATGAAAAAAGTAAAAGACTGTCACATTGAAAACTGCAGTACTCTGAAAAAGGAGATTGAAAAGCATATCAGAAAATGGAAAGACATTCCTTATTCTTGAGTAGGAAGAACTAATATAGTGAAAATAATCATACTCCAAAATTGTTATATAGACTTAATGCAATCCTGATGAAAATTCCAACAGCATATCTCACAGAATTAAAGAAAAATCCTAAGATTTATTTGGAATGAGAAGAGACCTAGAAAAGCAAAGACAATTCTAGGCACCAAAGGGCAAAGCAGGGGACATCACACTCCCTGACTTGAAACTCTAGTGGAAAGCTACTGTGATATAAACAGCATGGTTACCAGAGAGGAGAGGAAAATAAACAAACAAACAACAACAACAACAACAAAAAAAACCCCACAGATACAAGATGAGCGGAAAAATTAGAAGACACAGAAACAACTCTAGACATACTCAGCCACTTTACCTTTGACAAAGGAGCCAAACACATACTGTGGAGGAAAGATAGGCTTTTTAATAAATAGTGCTGGAAAAACTGGCTTTCCACATGTGAAGATTAAAACTAGATGCATATCTTTCACTATGCACTAAATTAAAATTGAATGGGATCAAAGGTCTAAATATTAAAACCAAAACACTAAATCTACTGGAAATTGGGATAAGTAGAACTCTTGAAGACATTGATGTTAGCAAAGACTTTATGAAAAAAAAATTGCACAGGAACTATCACAAACAATCAACAACTGGGATCTTATCTTATTGCAAAGCTTTTGCAGAGCAAGAGAAACCACCAATAGAATGAAGAGACCACTTACAGTGGGGGAAAAAATTTCCAGGTATTCCTCAGACAAAGGACTAATATCTAGAATATATAAAGATCTCAAATAACTCAGACCCCCAAATTTAAAGACCCAATCCAAAAATGAGGATCTGAAATTAATAGATAT
The DNA here is from genome assembly GCA_028451465.1 of Erethizon dorsatum. Taxonomy (NCBI): domain Eukaryota; kingdom Metazoa; phylum Chordata; class Mammalia; order Rodentia; family Erethizontidae; genus Erethizon; species Erethizon dorsatum. The sequence continues at coordinate 30,050,241 of CM051834.1, forward strand.
TTCTCAGATGAAGAAGAAAAGCAAATAAATATATGAAAAATGTTTAACATCACTGGTCATTCAAGAAATGCAAAGTAAAACAATGCTGAGATTACATCTTACTCCAGAAAGAATGGCTATTATCAAGAAATTTATGAATAACAAATGCTGGCAGGACTGTGGCGAAAAAGGAACACTTTTCCATTGTTGGTGGGAGTGTAGACTGATGCAAACACTGGGGAAATCAGTGTGTAGAATAATCAAAAAACTAAAACTAGAAGTTCCACTTGACACAACTATTCTCCTTCTTGGCATCTTCCCAAAAGAAGTAAAAACGTCATATCACAGTGATATATACATACCCACAATTATAGCAACACAATGTTGAATAGCTAAATCTTGGAAAAAGTCCAGATGCCCATTGTCCAATGAATGAATAAAGAAAATGTGTTTTTTTATCTACAATGGAATGTTACTCTGTCATAAAAAAGGATAAACCTGGGACATTTGGGGATAAATACATGCACCTTGAGACCATACTTTTAAGTGAAATAAATCAGGCACAAATATTTAAATATTGAATTGTTTCTCTTGTATGTGAAACTGAAAGCAAAAATAAGAATGAAAATGGATGACAGATATTGAAAAGTAGGCAGAAAATGTTCTAATGGGAAGGGGAAAAAAGGAGAAGAGATATTAGCAACCCTTTTCATGGTGCCAATTATCAAGGGGACATCTGCAGTGAGTCCCCAGTCTCCTACCTGAATTATGGCACATGGCAGGAAAAAAAGAAAGAGCATGAGACAAAAATAGTGGGTCCATAGAAGGGATCTAGGATGACCCATTGTTCTCAGGGAACAAAAAGCCATGAGGCACCCAGATTCTTGGTATTTATTAATTGTCAAGGACAATGGTGAAGGGCAGTGGGTGTTTCCAAGAAGAGTAATGGTGACTACGGTGGGCTAGGAAGATCAAAACATTCTTGCAAAGACAAGGACAAGGATGAGACAGGGGAGTAATAAGAAAATTACAGTTTCCCCAGGTGCCTTATCTTCTTTTGCAGGTCTTGTTTTGCCCTGTGAGTGCCATAGCAGTCATTAGCCTTAGGTCTCCAGCTGTGACCCAAAATGACTAGGGAGTTTCTATGTTCCAATCTGACCCAAAAGTACAGGAGAAGGACAAGTTTGGACATCCCCTAGACTCAGTTTGTAATTCATGGTCCCCAACAGTCAGAGGGAAATAGAAGAAAAGGAAAAGGGATAAAAGAGAATAGTAGAAAAAATGGAAATAAATGTTTTGTAAATCAGGAGAGGAAGAAGTGTTGAAAGGAAGGGAGGAGAATGGCGAAAAATGAAGGATAAAGATGTATTATGTACAGGTACAAATTCCCTTAAATGAATACAATCTTTATGTATATCAAAAGTGTATCAATAAAATTAATTAAAGATAAAAGATTAGAAGAAATGATAAGAAGATACTTGGAATCAGGAGTGCCAGTGGCAGGAAGGTGTGTATTGAAATAATACATAGAATAATTTTGTGTTCCTCATCAAGATGAACTTTGTAAATATTTCAGAGTTTGAGTGATTCACTCACACGAATATCTGACTCATCTTAGAAGAAATGAATAGCAAACAGTCAATCTTTATGGCGAAGCCAAAGAGGCCAGTGTGGCTGACCTCTTAATGGGGTGTGGAGGTAAGAAGCACAGAAAATGAAGTTAAAGAGTTAAAGTGCAGGGCCGGTGGGATGGCTCAGCGGCGTAAGCGCCTGCCTGGCAAGTGCGAGGGCCCAAGTTCGACTCCTGGAACCCACATACGAAAAAAGGGCCGGTGATATTGCTCAGAGGCACAGGTGCCTGCTGGTGCGTGAGGTCCTGAGGTCGACATCCGGTACCCACAAAAAAAACAAAAAAAAAAAGAGTTAAAGTGCAGATTGGGGGAAAGAAATTATATAAGAGCTCTATAGGCTACAAACCTGCGACTTTCACTCTTAATGAACAAAGAAGTCATTACAGTGTTTGAGCTGGTATAGACTTAGAAACAACTCTGCTCCCCCTCCATTGGCTTCTGTGTAATATTTGTTGTAATTTTAGTGTACTCAGTATACATACAGAGAGCCTTATTAGGTGGCACTTAGTAATCCCAGTAAGACATAGTGAGGTTTATTTAAAAAGGAGACAGAGTCTGGCCAACTGCCAGATTCTGTGACAGTAAACACTGTGGAAGAATGGAAAAGAGAAAGGAGTTAAAGATGACTTCAGGTATTTGGGGATTAACAACCGGAAGGATGAAATTGTGTGTAAGCAGATTTGAGAAGGGAAGAACAGGAAACAAAATTGTATATATGCAATTTGAGAATTTCAATAGATGTCACGTAAAGATAATAAGTAAGAAGCTGATAAAGTGCAAAAGGAAGATTCAGCTAAATTGAAAATCAATGGTATATACTTGGTATTTAAAATCAGGAGACTGTGAACTCACTGAAGAGAGGAACTAGACCAGGATGACTAGATCAAATGATAAACTCTGAATCTTGAGGTATTCCATCAGTTGAGGATATTAAATAAAGCAGATACAATTTAAAAAGCACACCTGTGAAGTAGGAGAAAACGTAAAAGATAGTGACAGGCTGGAGGGCAAGTGCAGAAAGTACATCAGGAGAGAAGAGGGAGTGCATATATGTTTGGAGTGATTCTAATAAAATGAGGAGCATGATATAAGGATTATATTTAACAATATGGTGGTCACAGGTAAACCAGGACCTGAACAGTGACTTTGGAGTGGTAAATGAAAAATCAGATTATAAATTTGAGCAGAAAGAGAGGGCTTAGAGATTAAAAACACACACACACACACACATACAGGTATTTCAAAATGTTTCACAGAAAAGGAGAGTAATCTTTCAAGATAAGAGCCACTGTTATTTAAAAGATTAAAAAATATAATCTATAAGTAGCCTACAGTTACACAGCTTATGAGGGATACAAACAGAATTCCATTTCAGATCTGCCAGATTCTTTCTTTTATACCATGTTGTTTTCCCAATTACCAAACTGTTTGAGAGTGATCAGTCAATCCTTATTTTATGTGATTTTGGGGGGAATTAAATGATTTATTTATTAAATTTTAAGGCTCAAAAACTGACATATTATACATGAAAAATACATGTTAGATTTGTTCACTTATTTTCCTATTCCCATTTGCTGCTAACTAATGGTAACACCAAACATATTACAACCTACTAAAAGAATGTATGAAATTTGTAACTTGCATTTCTTCCTATAATAGAAGACTAAAATATAGATCTTATTTTTTGCTCACATCTTACTTGATGCCAGAAAAAGTGGAATATTCTACCCTATGCATTGGCCCTATAATAAGAAATATGTATATACAACTTGTAACTTACATTACTCTAAATAACTATTCATCTATATAAAAAGAATATTTTACCCGTTTTCCTCTAATCTTTTAAAATGTATATTCTTTCAACAATTTGTTTGTGTAATCACAGCAAAATTAAAAGCATATGGTATAGGAATATTCACATTATCTAAATTTTTACAAAATGTTATTTAGGGATTAGCAGTGAGACAGATATTTATTTGCTCACTCCTTACTTTGAGAATTCATACATGAGCTCAAAAAGTTGTAGGTATGTTCTGGAAATAGCAACTGGTCTTATTTTGCTGTACTTAGAAAAAAAATGAATTATACAGAGAGATACAGGTGCAGATGTAGATATAGGTGGCTATTAGAAGAAATTATATTTTATATCAGAAAAGATCTGTAAACTTTTAAGGTTTGCAAATCCTTTCTATATCAGAGTAGCAAAATAACTACATGCTCTTTCATTCAAAACTCCAAAATATGGACCAGTAAGATGGCTCAGTGGCATAAGCCCCTGCCTGGCAAGCATGAGGTCCTGAGTTCAACTCCTGGTACCCACATAAAAATGAAAAAAGGGCTGGTGATATCGCTCAGGAGCGCAGGGGCCTGCTGGCAAGCACGAGGTCCTGAGTTCGACCCCCAGTACCCACATAAAAACAAACAAACAAACAAAAAATTCCAAAATATCTTGGAGAATTCAAAATAGACAATAAACATACAAATAAATAAATTGCCAATGGGAGTTGGGGCTCCAGGAAGCTGGTTGAGCTACAGTAATGAGGAGGTATTTCTTGGGGGAAGACAGTTGACCTGAGAAGCAAACAAATGAGCAAAAGGCAGTTGTGCAGCTCTTTAGGACAGAGATAAGTATTAAACCAAGCACACAGGTCTTATATAATATCCACATACGATTCTGAATTTAAAAATACAAAGAAAAAAGGAAAAGCAAGTTCTATGTGGCTGGAATGCAGTAAGAATATCAGCATATGATGGGAGAAGTGGTTGGAGAGGTCGGTCAGACAGATGACACAGGATCACGTCCTGCAGAGTCAGGGTGCGTATTTCACTCTAATGGCAATGGAAGCCTTTAAAGAACTGTCAGGAGAGAACTTTCTGTCAGAAAATAGTGAAGTGACTTGAAGGCTTAGAAAAAAATCACTCTGGTTGATATGTGAATGGGACAAAGTGATCAAATGAATCATTATTTCAAAGCTATGAAGACAGCTGAGGTGATACAGGGTATGATTGCAGCATGAAAGAAGAAAATCCAAGAGCAAGATATACAAATTATAACAGATGCAATAAATTACATCTGGAGCTGTAAGACATGAAAAAGCAAAAGAAAACCTTGGCTGGATGGACTTAATTTTGAACAGATTTGAGTTTTAAGATACTGGTATTAGAATTGCACAAAGACCCCAAAAATACAAATAAAAGCTTAGCAGGAAGATTGAGGTAGCCACACAGTTCTGGGGGCCACCACAGAAGGTATCATTACACTATCAGAAAGATTAATCTTTGCTAAGTTACATGGGTTTGGGAACTCGAAAGAATTACTACTACTGCACTCTGTAATGCAAAATACTATAAAATTTACAACCTTGAAAAAGCTAGAGTAGGAAAGGAAATGGCTTGGAATCTAAAAGGAAGAGGTAATAAGAGAAACTCACCTATCTCTTATTACTAATTAGTTCTTCTCTCTTTTCTAAGCAAAACTGGGACCATTATTTTGTTTCTGTAATATAAATGGCACAGTTATAGACATTACTTATTTATGGAAGATAAATGCATATTCTATCTTTGATAAGTTGCAATTCAATTGTAAAACAAAAAAACAATGACCTTCTTACTTTATTTCAAGATGCAATTCAGCATAATATTTTGGTGAAAAAGTAGAGTGGTATTTTCATTATCCCTCTTAACATAGCCTTTCTTAGCAATCTTCTCTTATTGCCAACTGTGACTGTAATAGTTCTCTCTCCATCCATCTTCCAATCCAAGTGTATTTATGAGCATCCCACTTTGTTTTTACTCCTCATTATAAATATAATCAATTTTTTTGTTCTTTAAACTTTCCAATCTATATTTTATCAAGATTGATCCAACAAATGACCACCAGAAAAGTAGATACAATAAGTGAACTCCCATGGAATAAATGTGTATGTGTGTGTGTGTGTGTACACATGGGTATTTTATTGGGGAAAGACTGTAAATACTTTCACACTGTTAGTTTTTGTCTTTGAGGGATGAGATATATCATCTTTGGGATTTTTTAAGATATTAAAAATTTGTGAAGATTCTTTTGAAGAACATATTCCCTGATATCATGAAGCAGTTAAATTTTCTATGTGAAATAAAGTTTAAAATTCTAAATCTTAAGTATTCCTAAACTTTGCTAATAATCAGGAACTCACAGGCTTTCAAAAAAAGAAGCATGTAAAAACAATTAATTTGTCTCCTTCTTAATTAAATGATGAAGCAATTCAACCAACTCAGCTTTAAATTTAATCATAATTAATCTAAATAGGTACAGAATGCTTTATTACAGTGACTCCATAAAAGACTGTAGGCATCTGGCAGGAACATTTCAACTCTATAGGTTGCTTCATTTATTCAGAAAGTGATAACAGGGCAGAAAATCATTAAGCAGTTTTTTGCTGACGTGACAGTGCATTTTTCAAAGTTTGTCTCTGGATACACTCTAAAGGGTAAAATCCTCATTCACATTTAGAGTTTATGTACAAAGTTTCTTAGACCTCACATCAAAAGCATGAGACACAAAAGTGAAAAACATTTAAACTGGACCTTATAAAATTAAACCTTTTTTTGGGGCCGGTGAGATGGCTCAGCGGCATAAGCGCCTGCCTTGCAAGCGCAAGGGCCCGAGTTCGACTCCCAGATCCAACATATGAAAAAGGGGCCAGCGATATCGCTCAGCGGCACGGGTGCCTGTTGGCGCGCGAGGTCCTGAGGTCGACCCCCCGGTACCCACAAAAAAAAAAAAATTAAACCTTTTTAATTAACAAAAGACTCTATAAGTGAACAAGATAATTAAGTCTGTAATAAAGACATACATATCCTTACATATATTAAAATCACCTATATAATTTCATTTTTTATATAGAAGTTGTAACATTTCAGCATAATTGTGTTGTACTTAGAATAATTTAAAATAAAATATGATGGGTATTTTAGATGTCTCATCACTTAACTGATCTGTTGAATGTTCAGTTTGCTATTACTGAAGGAATTCTTCATGTCAACCTTCAAAAATCACTGATTCTCCCACCTCCAAAATAGCAATTACTTTTCTGTGAAAGCTATATTGACATAAAAATGAATAAAGGTTTGTACTATGCATATTACTCAATGAAAACTCAGACAAATAAAGGTAGAGAGACGAAGAAGTGGAAAAAGGAAGGGAAGAAGGAAGAGGAGGAGAAAGTAGGAGGAGGAGGTATAGAAGGAGATAGATGGAAGGACTGTTTACATCTTACATAACATTTGGGTACAACTAAACGAACTCTTGATATGAATACTGGCAGGGTGACTGAAAGAAGTAGCATACGTGAGAAAAAAAGTGCTTTACAGGAATTATTCATTGTTCTTGTTTTTCTTGTTCACTCATTATTTTGTTAAAAAAAAATATAGCAGCATAAGTGCAGAGCCTTTGATAGTAATGCCAATCTGTAAGACAAGTTAAAAAATAGGGGATAAGTTAAAATATAATAGTGGAAGGCTATGTTTGTACATTTGAACACAATCAAAGAGAAATGAAATTGTCCAAGCAATGTAATTTTTCATGATTATATGTTTCAAAATGAAAAAGACAAATTATGTCTAATGAATATTTCAAATTACTACATGTGTTTTCAAAGATGTGGATGAGTTAACAATGAGATGACTAGCATAGCTTTTAAATACCTACATTTTTCTTTTAAGTATAAGCAAAATTAACATTAACTGACAATGGGCCTTTGATTTATTTTTATTCAGAATGGCTAAAATAAAAAAAGACAGGAACACAAATGCTGGCAAGGATGAAGAAAGTTTGTTTACCCATATATTACTGGTAAGAGTATACAATGGCACAACCATTCAAGAAAGAATATGGCAGTTTCTTCTAAAACTGTACATGCTCTTATCACACAACTTAGCAATTACACTTTCAGGCAATAGATAAATGTTCACTCAAAACCCTGTTAAGATATGTTCACCCACAAAAAAAAAAAAAAAAAGTTATGTTCCAAGCAGCTTTACTCATAATAGCATAGCCAACACTGGAAATAATCCAAATGTTCTCAAGTGAGTATATATCTAAACAAAATGCAGTACCTATACCAGTATACTATACCAGTGATAGCAAACCTTTTAAAGACCAAATTGCCCAAACTGAAACCCAAAATCCACTTATTTATCACAAAGTGCCAATACTGCAATTAAACCTCAATACTGAAGTTTTAGTTTAGAAAAAACAACATCTTTTGTCTTAAAAATATCACAACGGAGCTTTCAATGATACAAACAGCTTTTTATTGAAAGGTAAATTTTGCATTTGGCATGTTTTTGCACAATTAATGTGATCTTTGCTTTTGTATGCATGCTGATATTTTGTCAAATCTTAGCTCACATTTCATTAGTTTGAGAGCAACACATGCAGCACTCAGGTCATCTGTTAGTCTGTTTCCTGTATCAGATTTGATTTAGTTCAAAGCTAAAAACAGCTGCTTATAAGCATAAGATGATCCAAACAAAGTAAGAAAAGCAATCCCAAGTACTTTCATTGACTTAAAATTATTTGGCAGAGAATTCCACATTTTAATAATTTCATTTTCAGAACTATCAACTGTGCTGTCCTTTGTCAGTTCTTCACATTCTATATTATCTATCTTCTCAATTGTTGCATGTAGTTCACAGAATTTATCTTTCCAGATAGAGCTTTCTTGAAATTCCAATAGCTCCACTTCCAGATTTCCAAAATCTACCTAGTATAAGCAGGAAAGATCAAGTTCTTCAAATTTGGCATTATCTAGAAAAGTTAGAAAACACAGGTTGTTCTCATTTTAGGGAACTATAAAAATCTTATACTAAATATTTCCTTTGTGGCTGCTACAATGTAAGAAAATTCCTTGTAGATTTCCTGATGGCTTGTAGGATTGTCTGAAAATGTTGTAGAATTTTCTGAATGCATTTTTACATTTGGAAAATATTTCAGCTGGCCACATTCAAGGCCCCTTTTAAAAACTTGCAGTTTTCTCTCAAATGTTTTGCTATTCCAAAACATCCTTTCTGCTGTTTCTCTACACCTTGTATTTTTCTGTTCAGTACATTGAAGTTTAGTATAAAATCTATAAAAAACATGAGGTTGTTAAGCTACTCCTTATCAGTGAGCTGTGGATATTCCTGCTATTTTTCATTAATAAACAGCCTAATTTCACTCAAGTAGGCTACAAATCTCTCCATGACTTGTCCTCTGCTCAGCCACTGGACATTATTGTACATAAGTAATGCATTCTATTGTGCCTGAATCTCATCAAGAAGTTCTTGAAACTGTCAAAAATTAAGAGCATGATCCTTGATGTAATCCACCATTTTCATGACATCTTTGAGGATATCATCTAATTTTTTTTGTCTCTTTCCCTGTCACAAATAGCTTCTTGATGTATAATACAAAACTGACTGGATGTTTTGTCTCTTTAACAAAGAACTATATGAAACCAGATGTTACCCCCACTATGTGAGGTGCCCCATCACTAGTAATTAAAACCACTTTTTTCTGGTCTTAAGTCTTATGACAAAAAAGCCTCCATCACAGCACTGTAGATATCTATCCCTTGTATTCTTCCAGGTCAAGACACCAGTTCACCAGCTCTTCCCTCATGATGTCACCAACAGCATAACACAAAATTACTGCTAGCCTTGTATGATTATTTATATCTATGCTTTCATCTAAGTAAGTAAGTATCAGGCTGCCTTTTATAAGTCAGTAGTGAACTGATGAGTAATATCAGTTGCCATGGTCAGGACTGTCATTAACAGTATTTCTGCTAAGTGACCTCTCAGAGATGCATTGCATAATTTTATCCTTATTTGGGAAATCATTAAAAAGGGAATTTCTCCCAGACAACATGGCCATTTTGATAAAATCCCCATCAGAGAAGGGCTTACCATGATTTGCTTTGCACAGTAAAATTGGAAAGCTGCCATCTGTCAGATGATTTGTTTTAGTTGCAAAAACTAATATACTGGAAATGATATTTCCTCAATTTGCTTTTAAGAAACTCTTTCCTTTCAGTTTTACCAAGTTTGGCAACACTTTTGTGGTTGGTGTCAAAGCACCTCTGCCACTTGATGTGCGACACACAACACTTTTACCACACAGAATGCATAACACTTTCCCACTGCATTCAGTCACTCCAGATGACTCTGTCCAGGGTTCTTGGAATGATCTTCCACTATCTGTTTTCAGTTTTGCTCTTTTGTTGTAATCATTTTTGGTGAGCAAGACATGGAGTCTACAAAAACACAAAATTAAAAAAAAAAAAAAAGAAAAACAACAAAATACAAATCTATCCCTATACCAAAAATAGCCAACACTACTAGTTAACATTAAAGAATGGGATATTCCATGAATCAACAATCTATATCAGTGATTCTCAGTTGGGGTTCCTCTTGAATTTTCTGACCACCAGTGCAAGGGGGCAATGTCCAACCGACCATTAGCTTTTTGCCTGCTCTGAAAAGGCATTTCCTACCTTGTGGAGGCTTCTGCTAAAATCACACCCAGTCCAAGCAAATATATGTATCCTTGCTCTTGTTTTTGTAAATACTTCACGAGCAACTAAATATGGTGCTGCAGATTCAAATATGCCAGGGGATCAGCACAACATTAAAAAAAGTCTCTTATTTAGAATAGATCTTTGCTAAATCTTAGATATTAAATTTCAATTTTTGTAAGAAAACTCAAAGCTAAAATCTTGTGTAAATAAAAATGAATGTATTAACATTCACAGCCGGTCTAAGCAAACATATATATTGGCAGCACACTGACCAGCCATGGGAAAGCTTGAATGAGTTGCAGCTAATGAATTGTGGCTTGTGATCATATTGTCTTGTGCAACTACTCCTTTCTGAGCATTCATATGGCCCCATGTGTGCTGTTATCCAATGCTTGGTTGCTCTGGCAATGCTGGGGTGACTTAGCTTGCATGCTGAGAGAAAGGGTTTTGTGTGCCTGCTGCAGCACGTGCCATAGTTTCACCACCACTAGTACATACTATAGACTAGCCAGCAATTAAAAGACAAATTGTTAATATATACAATCATTAGGATGAATCTTAAGGAATGTGTGCTAAATTTAAAATGCTAACCTCCAAATCTTGTATTCTTTATGATTCTCCTTATGTCACGTTCCCAAAATGTCAAAATTGTTGAAATAAAGAACAGATTAATGGTTGTCGGAGTTTATTGAAGGCGGTGAGAAGGTAAAGTGCAGAGTGAGAGATCCTTGATCCATCTTTGATGCAACAGTTCTGCATCTGGATGGTGGTAATGACCCACATGCATGATATGTGCACAATATGCATATACAAACGTGTACGTGAAATGTACAGTCTAAACAAATAGACATTCATATGCTCACATACACACGTGTATATAAAGTATGAAATCTAAATAATGTGGATGGATTGTATCACACAGTTTTTTGGAACATTGTATTATTACTATGCAAGATTTCATCTTTGAGATAAAGTGAAAGGTACATAGGGTCTCGCTATGACGGCATGTGACTTTATATCTCAAGTAAAACATTTTTAAAAATCAAAGATAATAAAAAATAAGTACATTTTATTTTAAACTTTATTTAGTCACTGCAAGCATTGATCATAAAAAATGCTCAGCTAGGGGCCGGTGAGATGGCACAGTGGCATAAGCGCCTGCCTGGCAAGAGCGAGGTCCTGAGTTTGACTCCCGGTACCCACATAAAAGGAAAAAAAGCCAGTGATATTGCTCAGTGGCACAAGTGCCTGCTGGTAAGCGTGATGTCCCAAGTTCAACTCCCGGTACCCACATAAAAAAAATGCTCAGCTGACAGATGATGAAAACAATTAGAAGCTAGTTTTTCATAAGATGTAATAGACCGATATTTACTAAGTGTACTATTTTGCTAGAATTTCCTATCAAAGAAATGTTTTCAGGGTGCATTACTTTGCATATCAAAATGTCATTTCAATGCAGCAGGACCAAGATAAAAGTGAAGAATAAATACATCATTCCTAGTATATCTTCCATCTCCAAATGGGAGAGATCTTTATTTTGGAAGGATTTATACTCTTGAGGAGACAGTCACTGCTGATGGACACATGGTTTCCTCCCTTATAAGTTCTGAACACTAGTTTCCTATTTCATCCATATTAGTTACCTATATTGTCCTCAATAAAAAAAAAATATGACTCCCACAAGTTTAACGGGTAGAAATTTTGTGCTCACAACTTTAAATGCTTGGCTTGAAATCCAACTGGGTGATGAGATAAAGTAATTTCTGTGACTTTCCTAAAAGGAATACACATTTTAAGATTTCTGAAAAATTGAGTAAAGTTCTAATATTGCCGATAGCTGAATTTTAAGGCAAAACTTAATTCCCAAACTACCAGAATTATTATTATTATTATATTTTTTGGTAAAATTAAAGCGTTGATCAGGATGGTAAGAAATCTTGAAAACTGAAATGAGGGACATATTGGCAAGCTCATATCATTAGGGAACTTGAATACTTAATTTCTGCTAAACCCACTTAAAGGTAGAGGAAAGCCACCTCTAAATGAGGGGCTTAGTCTCCTCTTGCCTAAGAAATTAAATAGCACTCCACCCAAGGAAGTACTCTTGAAATATATTCCTGATCTTCCAGAGAGTCTGACCTCATCACTCTCTTTGCTATTAGACCTGTACCAGGCTCACATCCCAGCAGGCTCCAGAAAGCAAAGTTCAAAGCATGACACATTACAAAGCACTGGCACTCAAATGTATTGTTAATTTAGGTAGAAGCATGATGAACATATGCGAACATTTATTCTATAAGTGGGAGAATAACAAAATCAAGTCATGATGGCCATAAAACATTTGTTATACTATAAATTATCCAGAGTTTTCAATATATTTAAATGTCTGAGTACATTTATCATGTAAGATCTGCTTGCTTACCACTTAACTATGTCTCCTAGGAAAGTGCACTTTTTGAAGGAGATCTATGAGAAATAAATTTATGAATGGAGCTCTGGCGTCAAGAACAAGCTCTTTTGTAGCTATTATCTGCAGGCTAAGAACGATAGTGGAAAAATATCTCTTCAGGTTTGAAGGTGTGGGGAGTTCCCAGGAGAAGAGGGACTGTGGGAGGAAACAGAATGGTAGGCATCTGAGTCAGTTCATGTTGCAATGATAGAGTATCACACACTGTGTGGTTTGTAAACAAAATAAATTTATTTTTCACAGTTCTGGAGTCTGGGAATCCAAGATCTGGATGCCAATATGAAGAAATTCTGAGGAGAGCCCTCTTTCCCATTGAAGACTTCCATCTTCTCATTATATATTCAAATGATGGAAACATTGTTAGAGAACCCTCTGGGGTCTCTTTTCCCAGGGCTTTCATCTCATTCACAAGAGCTCCATGCTTATAATTTTAATTATTTGTCAGATGTCCCATCTCCTAATACCATCACGTCAGGGTTTAAGTGAAGTAAGTCAGACATGCAAGCTTAAATATAGCATGGTTTCTCTTATATGAAAAACTTAATACGTAAATAAAGTACAAAATGGAACATAATAGGAAAAGAGAAAAAAGTTATTGTAATCCAGTGTGGAGAAGGTATCTAAAAGTATATCTTGACAGTACCATTGTCTTATTTTTTTATGTTTTATATTTTTTAACCTATTAGTCCGGTTTTTACTCTGTATATATAATAATTAAATTTATAAGTTCTGATAAGATAAATAAATGAATCTGATGCTTTTAAAATAAAAGGGAGGTGGAAGGGGAGGGGAAAAAAGAATTGAAATGTTATGTACCCCTTCCCTACAATGAATGTAATCACTATATACTGCAAACATGCATTAATAAAAAATTTGAAAATACAAAATACAGAAAAGACGAATAAAGGAGTTATAAATTCAAGATATGAATTCACTGGCAGCCATGAAAGGAAGTACATAAAATAGTAAATATAACAACAAAATGACTAGCATAAGAACCTGTTTTCCCCTTAGCTTACAGAGTTTTATGTATATTGTTATTAAACAATTGGATTTTATTCTCCCTTCTCTTTCCCGGCCATTTAACATGAAATTAGGTAAATGGTAATGACCTGGTAAAAAAATACAGCCCATCTGTTTTTTAGAGTTCCAGGGGGGCCTCTCCTTTGCAGTTACTCCAGGAGGTCACTACCGTTTACCTAACATCTGGTGCTGCAAAACCTGGTGGTAGCTGTCTAGACACCACACACCTCAGCCTGTGGCTCCCCTACCTCACCCCTTTCTGGACAGTGAGAACCACAGTCTCACTGCCTGCAGCCCCCCAGAGACCTCTGCCCAGCATCTCTTCTGTCTACACCGCATGCTCAAGGCCGGGGTGTGGTCCTCCCGGGCAGCTGTCAATGATGTCCCCTCCGTCTGTCCTCCAGGTCCTAACTAGACCTGACCTCTGGCTTCAACCTACACAGAACAGACCTACCGGGACATGGGCCACCCTGTTTGTCCTTCATTCTGGCTTTCAGTGTTCCTTTGAGGGACGCTCCTTTCAATCCTGATCGCTCTTCTTCCCTTTGGGCACTCTAGACCTTGAGCCACCTTGGCAGGAAGTGCCTCTGTTCCTTTGACCCCAAGACTATTCCTTACACAAAAATTTTGATCCCACAAAAAAACTCCCCCCCATACCTTGCCCTACTGATTTAATGGGATTTCATCTTCTAGATAAAGATTTATTGGTCCTGCAGTGTTTGGTCCCCCAGCCTATCACCATGCAAGAGCCCGGGATAACTCTTCTGCTCAGGGCCAAGTTTATTTCATTTCTCACACAGGGGCTACTTATTTCTCTTTGTCAACATACCTGGGTTTTGGCAGCACATGTTAGGTAAATGGTGTCATGTTCTCTACTGGGTCATCACCACTTACCTAACATCTAGTACGTGTCCATAATAAAGGAATTTATATTTCAGTATGTAAGTTATGCAATATCAGAGAAGGCATTTAACACAGCTAAAACAGGAAAGATTATCATCAAAGATGAATAAAAATTGTATCCCCTTTTACTAAGAAGGTTATCACATTCTCAATTGTGCAACATATAGATGTATCCCATTAAAAACAAATGAATATTTTATTATCTTTATGTGGAATTCATTCTGGTTTAGAGACATGAGAATGTGTGCTAAATTCGCAGGGTTAGAGTATGGACTTGTAGTGGTGCAATGTAGGTAAACTCAAACTACATTTCCCAGAATCCTTTCCCTATATGGGAATGAATGTTTCACACATTCCCATTGCTTCACAGTGGATATTTTACGAGACTGAGATTTAGCCAGTAGCCATATTTATCCCCTAGAAGTTGATACAAGGCACTAGGCACTGTCTATTAAAATTACAGTGATTATGTTAGTAAACTTTGTTGGTATAAAGCAGCACTATGCCAAATCTTGTTCTTCATCTTTTCTGAGTCTTTGACCAAGTACATGTGTAGCGCTGTGAGGAAGGTCATCGACTTATCCAACAGAGTTTGAAAATGGTGGTAAACAGATGCAAGTTCCAGTTTCCCTCTGTCAGTTCTAGACATCCTTACAGATCCCATTTTTTCATGTTCTTTTCCACATTCAGCTTTCCTTCTCCATTGCTAGACTGGCTGACCAATAGCAACTTTTACTAAATAATTGAAAAAATCAAACAAACAAAAAGAATGACATCCATGAATAGACTCACCCACCAACTTCACCATTGTTCAAGGTCTCCATTCCCCTTGATGAACACTAAGATAAACAGAAAAATAAAGGAAGTAATGGCAGTGAATGGCATTATATGAGGAAGTGATATTTAAACACTGCATCATTCTGTGTTATATGAAAAAATGTAACTCATTACTAGTTGTAACTCATTAACAAAAGTAAACTAAGGACAATGAAAAGAACAAGATGTGAAATATCATTAATAGAAATAAAACAGTGCAGACTTTTCTAGATTCGTTTGGTGGAACAAATCACAAATACAATGCCCTCAAATAGTATAATGTAACAAACAACAAAAAACAAAAAGCACTCATTCTTTAAATGGAATATCACAAGAATGATATTCTAGGGTAACACACAATTCAAAATTATATAATCTAAATTACATAAATACTTCCACCTTTATAAAGTACATTGAATCCTGCCTTAAAACATGAACTAGAAACAAATGAAAATGATAGTTATATTGTTATACTTTAAAATTATCCCTGTATAGGTGAAATAGCAATTATTATTTGTAGAGTGCTTGCTTTGTCCTAGGAACTACATTAATTGATTCATGTTTATTTATTTTGTCTTTATAATGTTGTGTAAGTTAGATGCCACTTTTATCCCAGTCTACAATGGGAGAAAACAAAGCCCAAACAGTTTAATTTGCATGAAGAAAAAGGTCAAGTAAATAAGAGAACCAAAAGTGCAGCATAGGTTGTCTAACCTCAGAGTGTAGACGCTTACCTCTTTAACAGTGATTTGTTTAATTCTCATGAAAAATCATTTGAAGAATATCAAAACATGCATGAATTCCAGCATTATTCCAATCTTTAGGATTATCTTTCGCTTTAGGTTAGCTGGGGTAAGGAGCTTGAGAAGATTCAAAAATGAGGGATCAAATGCAGAGGGGAGGCAGTGGGGACTGGTTAGATGTAGGTCATTGGAGGTGTGACCTGGAAGGGTATATCTCCCTCCCCAGCTCCCTGCTTCACCTTCTCTGCTTCCTCGCTGCTGTAGGTTGAGTACTTTTTCTCTGGCATGGCCTTCTGCCATCTTGTTTCTGGCTTAGAGCCAACAACCATGGACTAAAACTGTGAACCAGAATCTACCTGTCCTCCTTTAAGTTGTGTGGGTCATTTATTGTGTCCCAAGGATGAGAGGATGAGATGAGAAAAGTGGAAAGTGATTAAGACAGATGATAGACAGACAGACAGATAGATAGATAGATAGATAGATAGATAGATAGATAGATAGATGTCTAACAAACAGGTTAAATAGGATGAGATAATTGACAACAAAACATGGAAGCAGTTTCAACATTTTCATTAATATTAGGTATTTCTTCCATCTGCAACCCTATTCCTACATGCATAATCATTTTGCTACACCTTGCTTCAATTATAAATGACATCTATCAATTTCCTACTATGTATACAGTGCTTTAGTTCACTTACACTACACCAAATGAAAAAAAAATTTGTCAGATTTTTCAAAAGTTTAGTCAGTTATTTGTTAAATAATATGGCTTATGTTGTCATGACCATATCAGTCACATATGGTCTCTATTACTTCTTAAGTCACACAATTTGAGAGTGGTTTGAGATTTGCATTGCCTGGAGAAAAAAATTACCATTTTAATTTTTTTATTATTCCTATCATTGTCTTCCCAAAATTTTAATAAACTTTTTGGTTTAGTTAAAAATTCAGTGTGCACTTTTTAAAATGAGGAGTTATCCCTATTGGAACTCCCCTCTTTCTCCTCGATTGATCATTCCTCACCACGCTGGAATTTCCATTCTTCTCTTTTTTTCTTTTTTTTTTTGGTGGGTACTGGGGGGTCGACCTCAGGACCTCGCGCGCCAGCAGGTGCCCGTGCCACTGAGCGATATCACCGGCCCCTTTTTCGTATGTGGGTTCCGGGAGTTGAACTCGGGCCCTTGCACTTGCCAGGCAGGCGCTTAAGCCGCTGAGCCATCTCACCGGCCCCATTCTTCTCTATCTTGAATGGTGTTTCTTTTTATGGATGCTATTATCTCTTTCTTCCTTTAAATCTCTTAAGAGCCTAGCATATAGGAGCATATTTTCTAGTAGCGCTGTAATAAAAAGTCTATGTGGGCTAAAATGATTATAGATTAATGGAAATGATCTAATTTTTTGTTGCATTCTAATTTGGAAGTCATTTTCCTTAAGCATCCAAGAGAAATTTTTCTGCAACTTTACATTACTTCTGATAAAGCCCATTGCATTCTCATGTTCATCTTTTGTATCTTTGATTCACTTACTTACTAGTTTGTTTGTTCTCTTTCCAAAGCTTCTAGATTCTTTATCTTTAGATTCTAAATATCAAGATGAGATACCTTATTGTTATAATTTTTCATTCTCTGGGATATCTAAGGGCTATTTCCAGTCTGTCAACTCATGAGTTACTTCAAGGAATGTTTTTGTGTTATTTTTTCATCATTGTTTATCCTGTATTTTCTTTGTTCTAACTTTTTGGAAATCTCAAATCTCTGCTTATATTTTATAATTCCTAACAATATGACATTTCCTAAACTTAAGTCTTATGTTTTAATTTCTGAGCTCTTCCATTTTCTATCACATAATATTCTAACTGTAATATCTGAAATGATTTGTGTTCATTTCAAAACCTTTTTTAATTTCTAACAACATGCTCTTATTATCTGAAAGTTCATTTTTATAAAATTTCTTATTGTTTCATGGGTGCAGTTGTTTCTCACTTTATTAACACCAAATGTAAATGTGTGTGTGTTTTTAATATATATAAATACATTTATGCCTAATCTTATATGTTTACAGTTTGAGTTTTTTATTTTTTGTTTGTGAGAAATATTTCCCATATTTCCCATGTTTCTTTTTAATTGCTTTTTTTTACTTACTTATATATTTGGTATTCTATCTTTCATGTTAAGAGATTGTTATATCAACTGGACTGGTATGCTTTAGGGATGACAAAACAAGAAGTTCTCCCAACATTCAGTGAGTATTTGTTTTTCAGTGTATTACTGGGTTTTGTCAATGCTGTTATTTACAGACAGTATTTCACCTCCAACTTTAGAGACGGTCAGATATAAGGGTTGCAGGGACACCCTTAGCTCTGCAAAGGAGTGGAGATCTGTGCCCCCCCTTCTTAGCACAGTATGGAGCCCACTCCTCTGACTATGCCCCAAGAACACATCTCTTCAAAAGTACATTGTGCTTTTGATTCCTGAGTTTCTCCAAAATTCTACTATGCAAAAGTTTAGTGTCAGTATTTTTTTATACTGAATTGTGTCATTTAATACTTTTTCACGTTTTCTGGGATCTTTTCTCTCATTGTCCTTATCCTTGTGAGCATTGCTTTATAAGTTCCTTTAGATGTACAATTAAATTTTCTTGAGACAGTAGATATCAATATATGAATTATTTAGTGATATTAAATCAGAAGAATTTCATATATATAATTGTACTTTCAGTCAGTCATTTATGTTATCTATATAATTTAATTGGTATGATTAGTAATAAGAAAAATTATAAGTTGGAAATTCAAGCCAGAAAATTCAACAGTACTCTTTGCTGCAAATTAAGATGTCAGTTTATTGACTTCCCCGTTATTACCAAATAATTTATTTGTCTAAGGTTGTCACCTTGTACAAAGACATTGTATCTTTTATGAGGAAAAGTCAATATACATTATAAATGATTAAGAAGGAAATATTATGTAAATTAAATTTATTTTCTATTATAACAGATTGAGTATATTATAGGAAAGTATATAAAAACATGAGCATAAGTACATAAATTTTTATGTTACATTAATAAGGAGAATGCCTATTAATCACTAAGTTTTGTGATAATACAAGAAAAATGAGCTAACATTCAGCTTGGGAAAGAAACAATTTGAAATTGATGAAAGTATTATGTTAAATAGGATCTATCTATTTTTAACATTTGTTTTCCATTAGTAAAGGGAAAGCATTAGGATTGAAGTCTCAGCACATATTTCTAAATTTTTTCTCTCCCAACTCCTTGATAGGGTAATTCAGCTGTAAAAATCTACCTGAGCTAATTGCTTATAGCCTACTAAAAAAAAAAACTCTCCCACGTATCTTTCATTTTTCATCAACTCTCCACTGCTCAACTGTCTGTGACAGCTTGATCTTCACAGGCATTGAGGGTTCTCACATTAGCCAATGTGAGAAGAAAAAACCTCCCTACCTTTACCGTTGTGACTTAGAAAACCAACATGCTCAATAAATGCATCCAAACTGAAACAATACAACTAGGCAAACTTTAGCAAAATAAATGTGATCCCTTGAGGATACACAATGAGAGTAATTTCCAATAGAGTTCCAGAGGGGCAAATAGACACCATAGGGGAATAATGGTCATTAGACAAATAGACAGCTCACTGTCAGGGGTTAATGATAAAGCTGAAGCTCATAGCTCTGCAAGTGTGGAGAAGACTAAACTTATTCCCAGTGGTGCTCGATTTTTAGAGAGACAGAAAAACAGCAGATTTATTTAGACACCTTTAAATGATTTAGAAAAAGTCTATGGAAGTAGAAGGAACCAGTCCTGTATGAGACTAATGCTATGGTGAGAGTCACACAGATAACATGGGTTGTCACTGTGAAAGGGACAGAAGGACAAACAATGCTTGTTGAGTAATTTAAAGTCAGGCGTACTGTCATGAACCCTTAGCAAATTATGTGAGGCTAGCCTGGATCAACATACACTTAGGTATGTACTCCCAAATTGTCTTTATTAAATACTGAAATTTATATGATGAAGTTCGTATGTGGGCAATATCAAGCATTGGAATAATGAAAATGAGTTTCTAGTGCAATTTTAAGTAACTAGTATTCTATGGTTTTGTATGAAATTAAAGGACTATGAAATCACAGATTATGAAAGCAAGTAATGGGGAAAAAGAAACCCATCACTGCAAGCTCTGAAGATGGAAACTATTACAAGTACTAAGCTATAACATGAAACCTTTTTAACCAATCAATAATTTCAGGCCTGCAAGATTCTGACCTTGGTATCTGTAAAGCAGGAAGCCTATTTGTGTCTGGTTTCAACAATTTCCATAATTTAGAATCACACGCAATTTCTGTGTACATTTAAAATGCAGATATTGGAAATGAGGTAGTTTGGTAAGAGAATTATACAAAAGAAATAAAAACCATAAAACCAAAAAGTTTTATATATAATAAGTTTCTCAGGCAAATAGCAGACAACATTTTGATATCCAGTCTAGGTTCAGTGCAAGACAAAAGCAATCAGCAGCCCATAAGACAAATCCGGATGCAGGCATAACAGCTGCAGGTCAGTTTTCTACAATAGTTCTTTTAATTAGACTTAGTTTCACATGGTGACAATTCAAAGCCAAAAATAATTTAAAACTGAATTTGAAAATATCTGCACTTTTAGGAAAACATATTTAATCAGAAGTTAGAATATTTTTGTGTGATTGTTCTTGCTTTTAGGTAATGTGGAGTCTTGTTTAATAGCATAGACTTGGTCTTCAACTCCCTGAGTTTGAGTTCTGGCTATAAAAGCCACATACTTGGGAAATTTACTTACATCTGTGCTGTAGGTACCTCATGTCTACAATAGGCCTTTTATGAAGTATCTCATAATGTTGGTGTGAGGTAATCAACTCAGAAGTTATAAGATATGTGTAAATTGTTCAGAATAATGCCTGGAACATAGTAGGCACCATTCAAGTGTTCACTAATATTACCAATTTGATTATTTTTATGGACTCTTCCTTTACACCAGGCACATAGGAAACTTCAGCTCTTCCCAGTATCCAATTCTCTAAAAGGAAAAGAAAAAACTAAATAAATATTAAATATTGCATCTAACATGGAAATACAATGTAATTACTCTTAAAATAAAAGCATAAATGCTGGAAACTGTCAAAAATGTCCAAGATAAGTATTTGATGTTATCACACAATAGGCTTGCAAGTGTTAGTCAGGGTTAGGTTGACTCTGGTCTCCTTTCATTCTGGTTAATACTCAACTTTCTGGTGGCATATCTGTTTTCTAGAAATGATTTTCTATGATCTACAAAATCATTTTAACTAGAGACAAAGGAAATAATCTCTTATAATTTACATTAAAAAAATCCCCCCCAATCCCATGTTCATAGGTACAGACTAGTCAGATGGGTCCCTGGTGGGTGAGTATAGACTCCAAGATGTATTCTTGTCCCAGCTCCTCCCTTCTCTTTCTTTCTACTTCCTGGCTGCCACTGGGTGACCAGCTGTCTTCTTCAATGCACTTCCAGTGTGCAATTTCTTCCTTGACACTAGTCAACCATGGACTGAACCCACTGGAAACTGTGAGCAAAATCAACCTCTTTCTTAAAATTGTAAGTGTTACATATTTTGCTCAGTGATGGGCAAAGTGACTAACACAGGAAGCTGCCACCATATAAGAGGGGTCAATGCAGTGACTACTTTACCATGTGATTCAGAATCATTTGGAACAAGTTTGTAGGAGGAATTTGGAAAGCTTTGAAGGTGCATACTACAAAAGACTTAGAATTCTGTAAGTCAAGCTTGATGGAAGATTCTGATTAGTGTTCAGAAACCAGAATGTTGATAAGAATGTGCAAAGTAAAGGCCAGGCTATGAAGGCTTTAGATGGGAATGACTCTTTTGACAATTGGACTAGAAACCATGTGTGTTACACTTTAGCAAAAAGTTATCTACATTTTGCCGAAGACCTAAAACCATGTGTGAGATTACATTTAATGGTGGTGGACTAATTGACCTGGAGGAAGAAATTTCAAAGCAGCCCAACTTTCATGCTATGCCATGGGTACTGCTGGCTAATTTTAGCCAGTTTTACAGTGAAAATCAGGATCAAAAGGTGAAGTTGAATAATTTGAAAGACAGCTTGGTCAGAAAGAAAGCATCTACCAAGTTGGTCATGAAAAGCTTGATTATTTAAATGATTAGCATTAGAAAGAAGCAAAATACTATGCATCAGGACAATAAAATAATGGCTTGAAGGCACCCAGGAATAGCAAGACTCCATCCATCACAGGCCCAAAGGTGCTAATCAGTAAAGCTTTCTTTTGAGAACAGATTCTTTGGACTCTCTGCTCAAGATGGGCATTGGAGGGCCAGTGAGATGGCTCAGTGGCGTAAGCGCCTGCCTGGCAAGCTTGAGGGCCTGAGTTAGACTCCCGGAACCCACATACGAAAAAGGGGCCGGTGATATCGCTCAGCGGCACAGGTGCCTGCTGGCATGCGAGGTCCTGAGGTCGACCCCCCGTACCCACAAAAAAAAAAAAAAAAAAGATGGGCATTGGAGGAAGTGGTTTCCCAGATTTCATTTCAATATGTTCAATCATCAAGACACGTAGAAGCCATTGCAGCCATGGTCTAGGAGTGTCTGGCTATTGCTCAGACTTGCAGAAAACCTTATTATCATCCACATGGTGCTGGTTTTTTTTTGACATGCAGAACAGAAGGATCATGAAGGCTTCATCTCAAATTTCAAAGGAAGACTATGCAAGAGCCCCCAAACCCTGTAAGGGTGATGCATGAAGCCATGACAGTGAAGTCCAGGGTGCGATGGAGACCCCAGGAAGTTGGATGTACCAGCAGTGTTCAAAGGCTACTGCAGAAAACTGCAGGTAGCAAGCAAAGCCAGCCCAAAATAGAGGGCTGCAACTGACAAGGCCATAGAGGCAGGGCTTCTCATACCTTTTGGAGGTCACATATTACCACAACTTGTTCAAGGTGCTGTATGTGGAACTACAGGATTTATTACCCACGGTAGAAATTTTTACACATCTTTTTGATTTTTATAGGTGCTCACAGCTTATAGTTTGTCTTGAATCTCAGAGGGAATTTTAGACTTGGACTTTTCAGCAGTGCTGTAACATTTTAGGTTTGGGGACTCTTAGAAATGGACTAAATTGCCTTTTGTATTTTGAGATGTACCTGAGCTTTTTTGGGAGCCCAGGGTGGACTGTTGTGGTTCAAATCTACAATATCCGTCAAAAGCCTAATTAATGTTCAG
This sequence comes from Erethizon dorsatum, assembly GCA_028451465.1. NCBI lineage: Eukaryota > Metazoa > Chordata > Mammalia > Rodentia > Erethizontidae > Erethizon > Erethizon dorsatum. The sequence continues at coordinate 30,073,635 of CM051834.1, forward strand.
CCTGGTCAGAGGGTCACAGGGTGGGTCACTGGGGTGTGAACTGTATTCTTACACTGGACACTTTCTCTCTCTCTCTCCCTCTCTCTCTCTTTCTCTCTCTCTTCTTCCTAGATATCATGAGGTGAGCATCTCTCCTCCACCATTCTCTTCCACTATGCCATAGATCTGCCTTAAAGCCAGCCAAGCATAGACTAAACTCACTGGAAACTGTGAACTAAATAAACCTCTTCTCCTTGAAATTATAAATGTTGTGATTTTTGTCCCATGGACAAAAAAAGTGATTAATACATAAAGTAATTAGTTAGTTAATTAATTAATATGACAGCTATATGGACTCTAGGTTGCTCTTCTTGTATAACATAATTTAGAAATGTTCCAATAGTAGTGATGATCAACAATATTAAATAATATTAGACCATGTGTCAGGGTGAACATTCCTAATGCTCCTTAAAAGGAGAAACAGATCAATTTTTTTTTCATTTTTTAAACAATGCTCAATAATAATTAATCAATGATAAATTAATGCTTGCTGAATTGTTTCTTCATCTTGATATATGAGGATAATAGAAATGAATAGGTTTAAAGACCACATATAAGCAGATTTAAGTTAAACTCAGTTTTTATCAGAAGAAGTCAGGGTATACAGCAGAGATTAGTAATTTTTGACACTGAGACCTCTAAAACCTTTTCAAGGTTCACTAAAGTGCACATAATGGCTCATGATAAGTTTGAGTGAGGACGAGACTTATTGGATTACCAAGATGCTTAACTTACCTTCCAAGCTCAGTCTAACCAAAATGATGGTACACTCAGCTTTGAGCTTTGCCTGGGCCAGGTATATCTCATAAGATATATATGTATATTTTTCCCTAATTCAGTGTACAATATTAGAACAGTTTCTTTTGCCAAGGTGCCTCTGAGAATTATGTTTATGCGTGGACCCAGAACATATTCTATGCCTGGAGTGGATGAGGGTCAATATTGTATCTTTTCAGACATAACTTAAAGGAATTTTTTCTGAAGTTGGTGATTTTATTAGATAAATGGATGATAATGATTTTCATAATGTTGCTAATAGTGAAAGTAAAATCAAATTGTATTGTATATAGTATGTAAAAATTAATTGTACTGTTTTCGTTTTATCACTAGAACATCAACCTGAGTTAGGAGACTGAAACTGAACAGGTTAAAATGCGAACTAATGTAGGGCCAGGGTTATAGCTCAGTGGCTCAGTGCCTGCCTCGCAAGCACAAGGTCCTGAGTTTGATTCCTGGTAGCCCCCCCAAAAAAGAAAAAAAGTGTGAACTAATGTAAAGGACAGAGCTGTAATCATACCTAGGAAGTTTAGCTGTAGCACATCTATAGGCAAGTCCTGAGATTTTTTGAATATTATTTCCAGGCACTTCCAAGATGGCTGTTTCTCAAGAAAAACAGAGAAATCACATAGGTGATATTACTAGTGCTGTGAGGAAAACCTGACAGTATCCATAACCACTAACATACAAGCTAACTTAAAGATGTCCACTAGGTGCTACACTGCAGAGAACAGAATCAAAGTGCTGTGTTATAACTTTGGATCACACTTTACGTTTTCAGGCTATCTTTACATTTCCTTTCAGAGTTTTACTGTGTCAGTGTTGTGTGCAATTTGTGAAAGTTGAGTTTCACAAAACTACATGTGACACTTGCTTAAAAACACTATTTGGCACAGACTGAGTACTTTGGCAGGAAATCTAGGAATATAAACTTCTGAAACAAGGAATGTAAATACAGAATCACAATGCCATTTTTCAGCGCATTATGAAACAAAAACCAAAAAATTTCTGGAAAAAAATATAGTCTGTACGGTATTTTCCCAGACAGGAAAACAAAAGAAACTAATGCCACATCATAGGATCAGCCCATACATGTCAAAATAACATAAAACTCTGTTTCTGCAACCTCAATGGTTTTGTTAACAAGAATATATCCTGGACAATTTTAGTCCCCGATACTCGTTACTAGCCTAGTCATCAATAATGCAGACTAAAACTTATCAAATTCACTCATAGACTCTGAAACAGATTTTTTGAAAGGTTGCTTTGTAAAGGATATTTTAAATAAAAGTATTAATAAGAGAGGCAATGAAAACCTGTGCTGCACAGTAGGATCAAATAAACCGCTTGTTGATATACTTTACGCTTCTTGGAAAATATTATGCAGTAAAATACATTTGCTAATACATTCTTATCCTTCCGTGAGCATCATTTTCCTGATAACAATAATAGGCCACAACCTGCATGCCCTTGCAGCGTACTGTTAGCAGTCACTTAGAACAGCAGCCTCTTCACTTGAGTTGCTAAGACACAGCAGGGTCTGGAGAGAGTGGCCAATAATCAGCAGGTTTATTGGATCTGCCAGCGGGTAGATTATTTTAAAACTTGCACCTGCTGGGATTTTGTTCTCTGAAGAGCCCGTCTGTGTTTTTGTTGTTGCTTGGGCTATATTTCTTGTAGTAGTGAATTTCACATTAGCAGACACCATCCAGAAATTCTGACACCTGGATCAGAGGGAGTTAATTACTCACCAGTAGGGGTCATTACCAGTGAGCTAGCACTTAACACTGGAGAAATGGGAACTGACAGTAGTAATTACATGGTTGCAAGAAAAGCATTCTTGGGAGTATATTTTCAGTATCTGAACTTATGTGTATTTATTTATCATATCAGGTTGATTTAAAGCAAAGAATCTTCAAATACAACTAAGTGGTTAAATAAGATGTTGACACTGGAGAATAATGGAGGAAAGAATAATTGACTAAATACATTTTCTCATATAATTTCTTAAGCAATATTGAGCTTGACTTCAAAATAGCATTTTTAAATGTGGTAGCCAATAGCTACAATTTATTGAAGTTTACTTGTACGAGAGTGTTGCTTGCCATATGTCTAATCCTCATAATAATCCATTTAAGGAGGTACATTTTACCCATGGTAGAGCTGACCAAAATAACTCTAGGTTAGTTTAAATAACTTTTATATAGCACACCTAGTTAATATTTAACCAGTCCTAAAAATATGGTGGTGCAGGAAATTAAATAGTTTTAAACATTCTGTCACAGAGTCACAGAGTTGCTGCCTTCACTTGATAACAATTATGTCATTGTTTTTACTACAATATAATGGTTTCATGAGAATGAAAAATCAACTGCACCTGAATTAAATAGTAAAGATTTTACTACCTGAAAAACTGAAAAAACAGAGTAAGAATTTGAATTGTAAGATTTGCACAATTATCAATAATCCAGTTTCTTTATAGGTCTCCATTGTGCTTTCCATAATTCTGTCTTTGTTTAAGGTAACTACTGTCAATGTGAGATAGATGCTACCAAAAGCACAGGTCAGTGGACTTCCCTATCATTTCCAGTGAAAATAAAGAACTTTGCCACACCCATCAAAATTTTGAGATTTGCACTCATTGGGCCTCCAAACAGATGTGTAAATCAGTGCATGTATTAACTGCTGGGACATCTCTACATGTCACTATTGCAAATGAAATGAGACTAAAAAGCCTACATTTTTGATAGGCTTTGGTCCAGAGATAAGAAAAGTCTTGGTGTTTCCAAAGAACTCCTAAAATGCCAATGAGACTGGGCGCTGTGAGAAAAAGCAAGAGTACAAAATGTTAAGGTTACAATATTCACATATGGGATTTCACAGGCTGTTTTAAAATATATTTTGTTTGGCTGGGTCAGGTGGCACATGCCTGTAATCCTAGCACTCAGAGGCTGAAGCAGGAGGATCCCTGTGAGTTTGAGGCCAGCTTGAGCTACATAGTGAGTTCAAGCCCAGCCTGAATTACAAAGCCAGACTCTCTCTCAAAAAACCAAAATAAATAACTAAATGAATTAATTAATTAAATAAAAATTTTGTTTAATAGATAAGTATTCATAGATTTTTAGATAAAAATAGGCAATGAATAAAAATTAAATATCAAAATAGAGTTTTAAAATAATTTGGCTTTGTGTGGTAATACAATTTCTGGAGAACAGAAGCAGAGATATTGTTAATCACACCAGTATTCCACAAAATAGATGATGGTTGCTAGGACCATAACTGTTCAGTATAGACAGAGATTAAGAATAGACTTGAGCTATATTTTGTAGTAGGATGAACAACACATACACGTTTTTATAAGGTATTTTTGCATAAACTATATTATTACAGATTACGACTGAGTAGATTACATAGATTTTTCAGGAATTTAGGGTGAAAAAGTAAAAGGCCTTTGTTTACTGAGCCTCCTGGTGTCCTTCACTGAGTCATCAAGATGTCCTTCACTCAATCTTCTCACTCCCTCTTTGGCTTGGCCTTTCCCCAGCTGCCTGGTAAGTCCCTCTGCCAGGCCACTTCCCACACTCTTGTCCCTGCATAAACCACTGTGATTTTGAGAAATCTTCCCACCCTCCTACAGGCCCCTGCTAATCCTCAGTGATCACTGTTGGGAGCTTCTTCTTAGGTTAGGAAAATGACACCCAAACCTTAGAAAATGGGACCTAAACCCAGCCATGCCAGCATGGAGAGATCGTGGTTCATTCTCCCCAAGTCTCTTGTTATCTCCCTGCTTTGAGTCCCTGAAAAAAAAAAAAGGTTTTATTCGTTAAACAATAAGTGAGTTTAATATTACTTGGGGATAGAATTTGCATGTCATCATTTAAAGGATAATTACTGAAAATAATTGAAGGACTATTATGATTTTGGAGACAAGATAATTCAGACTTTTTTCTTTCATAAAAACAGGTATTTTTCTCAAAGGAGTTGAACCTCTGTCGCAGGGGTCTCTAACAACATCACTGCATGACGTGCACGTAAACTCTGTAGACCAAGCTGTCCTCTTGATTGTAGAGAAATGATCACACTTAGATGTTCATAGCTTTTCGGGTCCTCTGACACTAGAAACCAAGAATCTTCATCAAGAAAACAGTGTTGACTTTGGCTACTAAAACCTTACAAATCTGTCCTTAACAACCTAAAATATTTGCACTCCTACTCTGTTATTAAGTAAAAGCAAGCATAATTCCAGTTGAAAGCACCACTTTGATAACTAACATTAATAAAAGACTGATTTCAATTTATTCCCTTCAACTTTTTGTCTATATTCTGAATTTTATTAATTAATATGGGTACATTATTATATAAGAGACTATTTAACTATACTGTCATTATCTCCAATAATTGGTTTTATTATTTTTACTAGGGAAGCAAGCCTTGAGCATTATGAAACAGTTTTTTAAACAAATGATCCTATTTGTTTCAACATTGCCATTTGCCATTGTAGGGACTTTGTTTTAGCATGTGGTCAAATAAATCACTCTATGCCCTTTAAAAGGACCTATGAGATGACTGTATCTCAGGATTCAGTTAAAAAAAAATGGTAATACTCTGAGAAAAAATGGTTTTACATACAAACAAATGAATCTTGAATTTATATTTCCTTATTTCTAAGCTTCTAAAAACTAAAAACTCTGTGTCATATTTCCTTCTCAACCTCTACAGTGGTCACAACTTAATTGCATGCTTTCTGAAATTATTTTTGTCATTAGGATTAGTATAATAACTGCTCATATGGTTTTAAAATTAATTGCAAATGTTAAATCTGAATTTTATGAACTACATTACATAGTTTTTGCCAAAGAAAATTATATACAAATCAATAAATAAAATAATGGGATGCATTTTCAAAAGATTGCAATCATATGAGCATTTGAACCTGGGAAAATAAGGGGATATATGGAGAACTGTTTCATTTGCATTGAAGCTATTTATATTGTCATATACTTGGTTTAGAGAATATTCCAGAAGATACTTTTGTAGTTATCATGCTGTTATAATATTTTTTAAAAATCATAACAAAGCTAAATATATTGTTTGTTATGGTGTGACAATAAAATAAGGAAAATGGATCTTCCATTAAGTGACTAACTAAACAATATAATTTTTAAATTGCTAAAAATATGTATTGATATGAAAATTAATTTCTAAATTAAAATGGTTGAACACAAAATACACTTCAGATCATATACAGTGTTTCATTTTTTTAGTCTCAATGAAATAATTACATATATCATAAAGGTTAATACCAAAATGTTAATTTATTTATAAAGAATGAAAATAAGAACTGTGTTTCCTGAGGCAATTATCTTACAAAAACAAAATTTAAGCATTATGTAATGCATATATGTAATAATACAAATAAAATTTTAAAAATACTACTTTTTCTATCTAATATATTATATTATATTATACTATATTACATATTATATATATTATATATTTCTATCAGATACAACCACTGATATTTAAGAATAAGTGTAACACAATATAAGCAAAGATACCTACATCTAGATCCCATTTTATTTTTTGTTTTCTATGTGGGGGAGGGCCATTTAATAACACTTTAGCATCCTTAAAGACAACTGTAACTAATAGAAGAATATGATTCCAGAATTATTATTCCAGTGCTCTTTACATATTTCTTCATTCTTGCATTATCAATAAAATTGTACACTTTATTTAAAAAATAATTACCAGCTATGTCTAGATTATATGTCAACATTATAATGGATTTCAAGCATAGATTCTCTTCAGAGATGTATAAAACTATTCTTTGAACAATTTATGGTCAGGAAAATAAAAGCTTTTATTAAAAATTATCTTTAATATAGTTTGTAAAATATATAGAGCTAACTAACAGTACTGTAGACACAAGTGGAAATAAAAAGAAAGTAATAACTTATTCCTAACAAGTCTGAAGGTTTAAGAAAATATTTTAAAAATAATTGTTTCATTCTGGCATCAAAGAGGCTTTGTTAAAGATATATTTTGCCAGTATACAACTTGGTGGAAATACAATGGAGAACACATTCAAGTCACCATTTTGCTTGAGGCCATAGCCCATCTAAATAAATACATTCTGCCCATAAGTGTAAATACAAAGTCCAATTTTTTACACATTTTAGGCTTACATATATTGACCATCAATTTAGTACCAAGATAGATCTATTTTATTCTCAACAAAAATTTATTTCAAATCATTTTGGAACAAGCCATTCTGATCATTTTTCATTGAGTTATTCTGTTCAAACACATAAACACTTATTGTGTGTGTCAGAAACCCTGACATCCATTCTAAACACAATAGTGATTTAAAAAAGCATTCCCTGCTATGTTACTTTTAGTATAGATATGAACTAATATGCTGTAAAGACAAGGAACACCAAGTTATAGAAGTTTATCATGGGTCATTTGACTGGTTATAATTAGTAATCAGTACATGGGAATGTACCCCTTTAAAGTCATTATTCCATAAGAAACTGAAGAAACAGGTAAATTACACAAAGAAGAGAAGAATTGGCTCATAGTTAAGCAGTGGGAACAGCACCTGTAAAGCTGAGAGAAACTGTGGTGACTATGAAAGACTGAATGAAACCCAGTGCAGCTGCATATAGGAAGAGGGTGGTAGATAAAACTGCCGAGTTCAGGAGGGTTTCAAACAATGAAGAAATTTTAAACATTGTTGAAGTACTGTGTGTTGTTTTCACCCTAATAGCAATGAAAACCCACTGAACTAGTCCATGTATTGTCACAATAAGTTTTTATTTGTTCACTTAAGAGATTTTCTTTTATAGGAAAAAATGTAAAAAAGTAAAGATAAGTTTTCAAGTGTACTTAGACTAGGGAAGAAATGATGGTAACAAAATACAGAAGATAATGGGAAATGTTCAAGCTTGTTTGTACATGAAATCAATAGAATTTTCTAGTGATTTGGATAACAGAGTAAAGGAGAGGCATATGGCATAGATGACTCCCAGTTAACATGACCTGACAATAATGTGTTTTGTGGAGGAAAACACTGGTATAAAGACTAGATATACAGCTAAAATTCAATTTAGGACTTTGCCCTTATTGTGTAAGAGAATCTTGGAAATATCAATAATGTATGTTAATTATGTAGAGATATACAAAGCTGAATCTAAAAGGCAGTTCATTTAAGACATATTGTTTTTGAGTAGTCTATTTGAAAGTCATATAAAACTTCAATAAAAGAAATTGGAAAGAATTGTCTCAGAATATATAGCTTGTGACAGGCTAAGGACCTCAGAACCACCCTTGAGAAAATCTAATATTTTATTATGGATTGTATGAGTAAACTCTGGAGAAATTTAAAATAAAATATAAATAGGGTGTACTTAGCAGTTGTATAGTGACAAGGAAACAATTAGTGATCTTGACAAGATTCCATCTATAGAGCGATGAAAGCTGAAAAATTGGTGGGGCCATGAAAGGAGATTTAACAAAAGAATAGATTGATGCAAAACATATAGACAGCCTTTGGAAAGCTTCCTGTAGAGTAAAAATTAATACCGAGTCTTGTTGGGGACCACAAATTCACAATGGCTAGTTTAACATACTTCCCTAAGAGATGAACAGAGGCTTGGGATTTTTGGTATCATCCTTTTGAGATTTCCCATTATCCCATTAGGAGTGGGCCATTCTCTCCCACCTACTAAGACTAAGACTATGAATAAAACTACTAAGACTAAAGATGCTCCAGGGCAAGATCTTATTAGTTTAAGATCACCACTGCCCTCTGAGTCATCTGATAATCCCCTCCTCAATCAATAAATGCTGAGGTTCTGGCTGTCTCATGGCCTTTTGTTCCCTGTGAACAACCGGTCATGTCAGATCCCTGATGCTCACTATTTGTCTCTTGCTCTTTCTCTCTCGCCATGCCCCAAGCTCCTTGCAGGAGATCGGAGGCTTACTGCAAGTGTTCCTGATAGTCTGGAGAAGTATAGGGGACCAAGTGAAATTCTGTTGTCTTCTTTCTTAAAAATTTTAAAATTTTTAACCAGCTATACTTGAGTTAATTTGAAAGTAAATGAGAATCACTCAATTGTAGGAGAAAGTGGGAAATAAGCAAAAACAGATAAAAGATGTGGTAATGAGAAAACAGATGAGGTGGTACCCAAAGTAGAGGTCAATTACCCTTAAACACGTCGAAGTATTTCATTGTATAATGAAGAAGAAAGAGAGAAAGGGAAAAGTTGTCATTAGTAATCATAGTAATATGCTGAATAACACAAATTAACATTTACAAACTGAACACATAAAAAAATGAGATGCAAAAAGATTTCATATTGATTAAGTTCATAATTTAAGAACAATTAGAAAGAAGTTCAAAGTTCAATATATTTGAGAAGAGTTAGAAGAATATTGAATAAAACATTGGAAAGAGGCAATGATTTGTCTGTAAATGTAGTAACACTACAGAACTGTGTTGGCCTCCTGATCATGTTTGGTGGTTAAGAATTTCTAGTGACAAAAATTCTATCCTATTTAGTGAAAATCACATGCATTAATTGGATGACTTGGGTCTTCTTTGAAAAACATTTTCAGTTCAAAGAATATGTATTTTGCAACCTGGATGTGATAAAACTCAGAGAAGTAAGGAAAATTTATATATAGCATGTATAAAATGTATCATGAAATGAAATCAATAAAGCTCAATAAAAACTGAAGAAATATCCAATGAGTTTGAAGAGAGTGGCAAGTTCAAGTAACTGGAAATCCTGATAATTTTTTTCAAAATGATGAAAGTAGTTGAATATGCCATAAGACAAAAACAATACTGGCGGGCCGGTGAGATGGCTCAGCGGCTTAAGTGCCTGCCCGGCAAGCGCGAGGGCCCGAGTTCGACTCCCGGAACCCACATACGAAAAAGGGGCCGGTGATATCGCTCAGCGGCACGGGCGCCTGCTGGCGCGTGAGGTCCTGAGGTCGACCCCCCGGTACCCACAAAACAAAAACAAAAACAAAAACAAAACAATACTGGCAAGGAAGTGGCATTGTTGAATTAGTAATTTTTGAAGATCGATGAGATTTAGATTATGAAAATAATCAAAGCGTGACCATAAAAGTGAATGACAAGTGAGACAATAAAGAAGCTCTTTAAGGAATTTTAAAAACTGAGGAGTTCTAAGGCTGGATATACTATGCACATAAATATTGATGTCAATCCATATGAAGTTACAGCTTCAGATAAAGAGAATTATTTAATCCAATCACCCAAATATTTGAGGACTGATGGACTAACTGAAAGGTGCACAGATAGCAGTGCTAAAGAGAGGAAGACATTTCCTGACTTCATTCCTTGATTTCTCCCCTCCTCTCCTTTCCCCCTCCCCTCCTTTCCCTCCCCTATCTTCCCTGTCAGTTCCCTCCCCTGTCTTTCCCTTTCCTCTCCTCTCCAAAAAGGACAAAGTGCTAATTAATGGTCTGTAATTTCCTAATAGAGAATTAGAATAACATTCCTCCCTCTTACTTATACAGCACACAGTTTATTAAAACAAAAATGAAAACAAATAAGCAATAAAAACCTCATAATCTTCATTTGAGCATTATTTAGGAAAAATAGTACTACTCTCAGAAAGATACTGCTGTTAAGGAAAGTAAGGAACAAGAGCAGTGCAAAAGGAGATAAGGAAGATTTACACAGTTGGATGTGAAAAGAATGGTAAAATATTTATACCGTAATATGGAGAGAAAAATAAAAACATGAATGCTTAAAATGAACATTTCAAGAATCCTTTGGCAGCCAAAGAGAAATATATCTTGTCTTGTTTGGCCAGGGTAATGAAGACCCATTTACAGGGTCAATACTGTAATATATGGAAGAATATAAACATATCCAGCATGAGTGAAAGAAAAAACATATATAAATATATCGTTGTATTATCTACCAGGTCACTGTATGTGTTTTGGCCTCAAATGACTGGAAACATAATAAATTTAACTTCAGTTTAATGGAGGAAAGGGTTACTGAGAAGTTGTGGCCAATAAGAAGTATTAACCTGCTTTGTATTGCAAATGACCAAATATACACTTTGTCCTAAAGCTAAACTAAGAGAACAAAAAGGGGACTTAAATGATGGATAATCAGATTTGCATTTTTGGTGAAATCATTCTGAAAATAAATATACAATATAAAGAAAATTAAAATACTTTCAAGATTAAAATTCTAGTCACAGAATGGGTGAAATAGTATATCCATTCACTATGTATATTGGATACTTACTTCAAGCTAAAGATCAAAAATTCATTCCACTGTGTAGATTATAATTTCATGATATGTTAGGGACAGTGGTTGGAAAAAAAGACTGATTACAATACATAATAATTTGTGAATTCATGTAGCATCTTAACATTCTTCCAGAAGTATTATTTATAACTTTTAATAACTTCCCTTGTATGAAAATTTGAATCATTGCTCCCAATCTTTGTTTCCTCACTGTAATAGGAATTACAGTTCTCCTATTGTCATATACTTTACCATGATTCATGGGAATACGTGTCAGACTTCACTGACTTTGTGCTTGTTATATTATGCTTCAGCCAATGAAAACAAGAAAGATGTGACAATTGACCAATACTGATTAAAGCCTATTTTATCAGAACATATGGTAATGTATTGTTTTCATCTTCCATATTGGGTAACTACAATGCCCTGCAAAAATAGATAAGTAAATATTTTTCAATTAATTACTAAAATATATTTACTCCTCTTTCAATGTATTGCTTTTAAATTATAAAAGTATTGTCTTTAAATGTATGTTACTTTGCTCTGCCTTCGTACATAAACATTCTCAAAAACCCAAAATCAAATAATTTTTTCCAATGTAAATATCCACAGGTCTATGCTATGATGACAATCTACATTAGACAATCATTGTTGATGAACTAGATACTTCTACCAAGTATGACTTATCAAGAGTAAAAAAGTCATATTGCTCTATTCTTTTGATGAGTGTAGATTTTCCAAACTATGGGAAATGAAAGAAAAATAATATACTGGGCACCAGAATCAGTACATCATTGGTTCTCGAAATGACTGAAGCTGAACCATACTGTATTTATTCTTTTTTCTTTTTCTATGCATTTTATAGAAGATTTTTCAATACCCTAAAGTTCAAATAAGATACATGATTAGCCTTGCTTTCATACATAATTACTACTTCACTATTTTTGGTAGCATCTAACTCATTAGATGCGTGCTGATGGTATTCGTCATTCTGAACTTTAATAGTAGCAGTAAGAAATTATTTCAGTTAAATTTGATGAACTCTAAGTCACTCACTTTTCTAAAAGTGACTGGAATGGATTAAAGGAAAACTTCACACTTTAAGAAATGTTTCATGATTGCTTCTTTCTGACCTAAAGACATTGATATACGACTTCTTAGATGGAAGAAATTGTTTGTTCTCTCTGCGCATGGACTGGGTGCTTTTTTTCTTTGAAACTATCAGTGGTTAATGTTAGCCTTCCATAGCACTGACACCTTGTTTCAGATTAGTGATGGCCAAAACTTCAGATAGTTGTTCTCAATACTTTAAATTACCTAACTTTTCTAAAATCCTATGTAGTTATTTCTTTTGCTTTCATTGCTGTCTGGTCTTGACAAAAAATGGAAGATGTTGGAATTTAAATTTATTACAATGACCGTAGAATAAAATCATTAATAAAAACCCTCTGAAATTGTATAATAGAAATGATTCTCAGCATCCTGGTTATGTTTTTCTTTAAAACATAGCATATACAAATACTATATTTATATAGGTATTAAGATTTCTACCCTATAAACTGTAACATCTCTAGTACAATGGGAAGAAAATACTAAAGAATGTGTGGGATCAAAATTTTAATAAGCAAGTATAACAAACTCTGTAGATGACAGCAACTCTAAGATATTTTCTTATGTTTGTACTTGTCTAGACAGAAGGAAATAATAAATTAGACTGTTTTAAGATCATTCCCTGAAGTTAATATTGTATACAATGATTATATCCTGGTACTAATCACCTGAGTTGACAGAGTTAATCTCCCAGGTAAATGTTTGCTTTCTCCTTGAATACACCACATATTTATCTCTTGAATGTGTACACATATTAGGAAAGTGACTCATAGTAAAAAATAAAAGAAAATAAAAAATTTATTTTCTCTTGATAAGCAAAACTGTGATCCTTATTAGAGCACAAATCTGTTCTGAACATGGAGGTACTTTAGACAAGGGGAAAATATAGACTATTTAGAATGCTCTAAAAATTGAGACTGATTATAAAAAAAATTTTAAATGTATAAATTATAATTCCATCTTTATGCAATTTCTGGCAAAATAAAATCAATGAAATATAAAGATAGTAATCCCTCTGAGAATCAAGAGTAGGATTTATTGCATGAAACCTTCTTAACAACAGAGTTAATACAGATAATTTAAAAGACTTTATGATTAAAGTTATCTTGGTCTGTTGTCTTGTTAGGTTCTACCATTACATTTAGAGAAATTTAAGGCATTGTAACAAATAACCCAAAATCTAAAGCAGCTTAAACATAAAAGAAAAGGTCATAGTCTAAAATAAACAATAACAGGTAACTTTCATTTTACATTATGATTCAAATTCTTGAGCTCTTTTCACCATGCAGCTCCACCATCTTTTAGAACTCAGTGACCGTACCGAACTTTCTGCCTTATATTTAGTATTCCACTCTACTTCATTTTTTAATTTTTTCATTAGTATATACAGTATTTGGTATATAGTGTATACATTCATTGTGGATAGTTGGAACATGTGCATAACACATTTTCATTATTTTTACAACATCTCGCTCTCCCCCACTTTCCCCTCCCAACAGCTTTTACTCTCCTTCCTATTTTCTAAAGATCTGTCTCCCTCCTTCTTGTTATCTATCTTCTCTTTCTTATTACCTACCTTTTATTTTTCTCTTTGACTTATTAGACTTCAGTTTTCTCATATGAGAGAAACCATTTTTATTTACTTGTTTAGTAGTGTTCCTTTGTTGGTGGTTAGGAGAATAGTCATGGTGGGGAGTTGCTTTAGATTGATCTTGGCTGAATCTTTATAAGCCCTTTACTCAAAGCCTCTATCAATCGTATATTACCTTTTGGCAGATTTAATGTTTATAATATCTTTTTATTTCAACTGATAGGTCAACTATGCTTGAGCTGAATTTTTCTTCTTATATGTTATTATAAGATGAAAAAAGCAAAAACAAATATTCTCTAATAAACTCAGCTATTTAACATTTTGCCTGGAGCTATCATCTATAAATTACAAAGAAATAGCAGTAGGTAACTTCAGATGATAAAAATAAAATTGCCCCCTTCTGGTGAATGTATAGCATACAATCAGAAAACTTCAAACTCTTATTCTGTGAAGACTTTTGTCTTAAAAAAAAAAAAAAAAAAAAAAAAAAAAGAAAAAAAAAAGAAACTGCTGTGATATATATGATCAAATTTGTATAAACCTGGGGTAAATTAGTTGGACAATGACAATAGTTACAATCTTTAGTTGGTTTCATACACAGTAGAATGCATGTAATATTGCCTTTCTAGCTATTGCTATCTTCCCAATACACAATTTGCCTACTATGTAGAATGAGGCATGATCAATTATTGAATAAATGTAGATAACCTTTTGTAGTCTATCCAGTCTGCTATAACAAAAAGTCATAGTTGGGTGAATAATACACAACAAAACATATATTTCTCACTGTTCGGGATACTGGAGGTCCAAAACCAAAGTTACATCAGATTTGGGGTCTGGTGAAGGCTTTTTCCTTGTTCACAAATAGCTGTATTTTCTGTGTCTTCACATTGTGAAGGGGAGAAAGTATCTCCCTAGGGCTTCTTTTCTAAGGGCACTAGTCCCATTCAAAATTGTTCTGCCCTCATGACATTGTCACTCTCAATGTCTCACAAATGCTCTAGCTGTTAAAACTGTTTCATTGGGATTATAATTTCAAGATATAAATGTGGGGAGACATAAATATTCCACCTATGACTTTGTAACATTATCTACTTTATAAGGATTTTATGATGAAAAACTTGGCAGATATAAAACTGATTGTCCAAAGTAAAAAAGTTTTTGTTGTTTGGTTTTTTTTTTGGTTTTATTTTTGTTTGTTTGTTTGTTTTTAATAAAAAGATCTAGCATGGTGGCACATGGCTATAATCCCAGCACTCTAGGAGGCTGAGAGAGGAGAATCAAAAATTTGAGCCTAGCTTAGGCAACTTGGTGACTTAGAGAGACCCTATCTTAAAATTTTTTAACTGTAAAAGGGCTTAGGATGTAACAGGTCAATGTGAAAGCCCTGAGTTCAATTCCCAGTATGAAAGAAGAAAGAAAGAGAAAGAAAGAAAGAAAGAAAGAAAACAGAAAGAAGAAAGAAAGAAAGAAAGAAAGAAAGAAAGAAAGAAAGAAAGAAAGAAAGAAAGAAAGAAAGAAGGAAGGAAGGAAGGAAGGAAGGAAGGAAGGAAAGAAAGAAAGAAAGAAAGAAAGAAAGAAAGAAAGAAAGAAAGAAAGAAAGAAAGAAAGAAAGAAAGAAAGAAAGAAAGAAAGAAAAAGAAAGAAAGAAAGAAAGAAAGAGAAAGGGGAAGGGAGAGAAGGGGAGTAGAGGGGAGGGGGAAACAGGAGAGTCTATTTAGTATAAATGAAAATCTTGAGCTATTACCTAGCTATATATGAATATGACAGTGTTTGAGAAAGAAACAAGTACAATACTAACCTGTATATAAACATTTTATACACAAATTAATAGACTAGTTACAAACTATTAGTGAAAGAGCACACATATAGTGTACTTAAGGCCCTAAGACAGCATTTTATCTACATACTTCATTTTACAAAATGAAGCTTGCATTTATATATATAATAATTTGTAACTAACCTATTTGCTTATGTGTAGATTTATTTTCAGTATGATAATCATTTGCCAGTTTACTTGTAAGTAGCATCTGACATATTCTGGTCTGACATGATTATTGTAGAGCAGGTGGCATTTACAAATAAAATAGCTAAGCTTTCCACACTTATGCTTACAACAAGGTCACATTTTTGTGACAATTTTGTTCTTAAAATATATGCAAAATTCTTCTTCAGCAGATGAAATGATTAGATTAACTGTCTCAAAGATCTGTGCTAATTTTAAAACTGTATACTTTTACCTGGAAATGTTCCAAGTCTTTTTTAACCTGAAGAAATAATAACAGCATAGATGCCCGTAGCAGTCATTGGCTGGGACTCTGTCTAACAAAGTAAAATGTAAAAATATTTCAAATATTAATTAACTGTATGAATTTTTAGCAGTTACTGTATCTGCAAATTGCCACATATTCCCCTGAACTTAGAATTTTAAAAAAATCTGTGTCTGTCAGGCTGTGTGACAAGAATAAGTGTTCATTCCCTATGTGAGGACACAGGGTATTAATAGTAAGGTAAGTAAGCACTGTCTTGTTCTAGTGTTTCCATGTGTAATTTATTAACTAGTGAATTTAATGTAAATAAAAATATCCAACTGGATGACTAACAGTAGTGCAAATGGATATTATATTTAAATGTCTTGTTTCCTAACAAAAAAAATTTTTTTTTGTGGGTACCGGGGGGTCGACCTCAGGACATCGCGCGCCAGCAGGCGCCCATGCAACTGAGCGATATCACCGGCCCCTTTTTTGTATGTGGGTTCCGGGAGTCGAACTTGGGCCCTCACACTTGCCAGGCAGGCGCTTACGCCACTGAGCCATCTCACCGGCCCTCCTAACAAAAATTTTAAAGCATTAACTTTTATATATTTTTTGTCAACCCTTTTTACCTTAGAAAGTAAAAGAAACAATTTGAATACATTCTCAAGGCAAAATCTATGAAGACACTTAAAATATCAACATGGAAATAATTCAATAATGTATAAGAATAAAAGTTATGAATTAGACCTGACACCTATGCCAATGACACAAGTGGTTATTAAATCTTATTTCTTTTTATAGAAACAAGTGTTAAATTGAAATAAGAAGTTGTATCTAGATTCTTTCACATCTATAAATGTTTCTGCATTAAATTCAAGTAGTTTAGAATTTTTCAGTGGAACTGCCATTATTCTCAACATGATGATGGTACATGAAATTTTATAAAGTAAATTATTAAGTCAGTGTCTGAACTTTATGATTCCAATAGTCACATCCTCTTGGGGGCTCGTGTGGGGTAGAATCTAATGCAATTTTTGGAGACAGTATTACCAGTTCTCTAGCCTGGCTTTAAATTCCTGGACTCACTGATTCCCCTGTTTCAGATTCTGAGTAGCTAGGCTGAGAGATGCATGCGCTACCATGACTGGCCAATGATGTTTGAAAAATAAAAAAAATTTTATTTTTCTTCATTGCTCTTCTTACTGTGCCTAGAAACAATACAGTTAACATTGATTTGATATTTATGGATACATTCTTATACAAATTCAAGAAAATAATTTTTGTTAATAAAATTGTTTTCTTTTCTTTTTTTTTTTTTTGGTGGGTACTGGGGGTCGACCTCATGACCTCCCGCGCCAGCAGGCACCCATGCTGCTGAGCGATATCACCAGCCCTTTTTTCATATGTGGGTTCCAGGAGTCAAACTTGGGCCCTCATGCTTGCCAGGCAGGCGCATATGCCGCTGAGCCATCTCCCTGGCCCCTAATTTGTTTTCTTAAAAAAAAATTTTTTTTTAATTTAAATCTTCTAAAGCATGGGTTTTGAGATATTCACATCTCTACAAGTATTTATCATATGAAAATTGATATAGCTTTGTATGAATTTGTGCTTTAGTTTTATATATAAAATAGATAAAATATAGGTAATATATCAATGTATACCATTTTAGCAATAGTTACATGAAAATCACTTCAAGTTCTAGGCCAACCAGTGCTACTTAATGAGTTCAAGGCCAGCCTGAAATACATAGGAAACCATGTCTTAAATGCTTTTATGTCTCTCTGACTAATAGTAGATTTTTAACACATTGTACAGTGGGAAATAGGTCCTTGCTGGCTTGTTCCTAGTTTTCCTCTAAAACCAAAACTGCTTTAAATATCAGTTAGGCAGCAAATTTTTAAAAAATTATTTAATAATTATGATGGAAATCTTTCAAAAATATGAGTAACACATCTTATTTAAGAATGCTGTTGCGGGCTGGTGAGATAGCTCAGCAGCATAAGCGCCTGCATGGCAAGCGCGAGGTCCTGAGGTCAACTCCCGGTGCCCGCATAAAAAATAAATAAATAAAACAAGAATGATGTTGGTTATTTATTATCGTTATTAATGATGAACGTGAACATGAAGCACCTTTTATTTTCTTATTTTTATGCATGCTTCTTAGTATATTGCAATGCATCCTTCAGTTTTTTACCAGTTTTTGTTAATAGTATTATGTGATGGAGTGAGCATTGTTTTTCCTTTTTAGTGGTTTTATTTTAAAGGAACAGATGGAATTATCACAACCATTAAAAGTGAGTGGGTTATAATATAGAATAGGGTAGGTCAGTGCAGGTGCATGGGGAAACCTCAATGCTGTGAACAAGGTAATACCTGCAGGAGATTTTAAGATACTTGATTACTGTGCAAAGACATCAAAGGAAGCCCAGTTTTGAAGGCAAGGAATGTTAAGATAAATAACTTCAGCATTATGGTATGAGGCAACACATTTGTAGAGCTGGTCATAAGAATTAATCAGGAACATGCATTTAGAGATTTTTTTTTCTTTTTCATATTTCCTGGAAACTGTCTTTGAAATTACCAGCCTTTAGGTAAATGCATATTTACTGGATAAATATATCCTCATCTTCAACATAAACAGAGAGAGAAAACTCTAGAAATTACCTAGAAATTTGCCAGTACTGGAACATTCCCAAAGTGATTGATAAAATTGTGTTACCTTTTATTTTAAGGCAGAATAATAAAAATGTAGTAGAACTCATAGTCCTCTAAGTAAAACATATAAAATACAATGAAATAGAATCTTGTATTCATGAACAGATGATCAAGTCATTTAAAAGTGTAATTACAATTTTTGTTTTTTTGTGGGTACCAGGGGTCGACCTCAGGACCTAGCGCGCCAGCAGGCGCCCGTGCTGCTGAGCGATATCATCGGCCCCTTTTTCGTATGTGGGTTCCGGGAGTCGAACTCGGGCCCTCGCGCTTGCAAGGCAGGCGCTTATGCCGCTGAGCCATCTCACAGGCCCATAATTACAATTTTGAATAAGAATATGACATCTCATTCTAACATATTTCTTAACATGCAAAATAAAGGCATTAACAAGTACTTTGTTATCATAGGTATATTCATTTTTATTAATGCCTCATATCAATTTTTAAATAAGCCAAAAAGTATATTGACATTTCATACTCAGATTAGTATATACAGTAGTTGTAGTATTAATTAACATTTACAAAGAGTAAAGATCCTGGAAATTATTAAGCTTCTATTCTCATTAAAATATATTATTTTCTGGTGCCTCCTACCAGGTATTTATATCTCATTAAATAAATATTACTAGCTAAGCCATATTTTTTCTCACAGGTTCTAAATGGGGCTTTTATATACAAAATCTATTGGTACCAAATTATGTATAATGTTTACTCGTCAAGATTAATTACTTAAATTCAGCTCTTCCTACAAAATCCTGGGTAAGTAAATTGACTCAAATAAAGCAATTTGAATTCTAACGGCATAGACTATGTATCAAACAAAAAATTCATTAGAAATCATACCAATTTTTTGCTTGAAAATCATCACGAAGATAAAGGAAAATTTAGTGTTTTATTATGAAAAATATCAGTCAGTCTTACAATATAATCAGACATATTTTTTTAAATTAACAAGTGTCCTCAAAACAAGTATATCCACATTTCTCTATAACCGTGTATAACTGGGAGATTATACAAACTGATCTTTAACTCTCCTTTGTTATAAAGATTCCATGGTTCTACCCTCTTTTTTCTGTTTTATTTTGGTTTTTCATTATCTTTTTAATTCCTATATTCATGTAGTGGCCAAAGAGCTTAACAACAAAGATTTTCATTATTGTTGACATTTTCTCAGCCTCTATATACTTCCCCATTTTCATTTCTCTTGCAAATATCATCAAGTCTGTAAACTAGTCTATTCTAGAGGAATTCCTTAAGGTCACTAGCAGGATACCTAGTTCAGAACATTTTCAAATTTGTTCCATATAAAACTTGCCAGTATTTTCTGAGGTACCTGGCTTCACATAAATGCATTGCAACTTTGTATGTTCTGTAGCTCATAGTAGCTATCTAACTTACCATTGTTTGATTTAATGTACTTTGGTTCTGGTTTTTTCTCTGTAGCCAAAGTATCTTTGTCCATATTCTCAAGTAACAAAATCATTAATCATTTTGTGTTCAGTTTCTTTTTCCAGTTATGATTTATTCCAGATACAGATGGAAAACTTCCATTGCAACAACACAAGAGGTGATTATACTCAATAATAACCTCTTTAAGGTTTAAATTTATTTTATACATTTGGCAATAAAATTTTTGTTCTAAAATATCTTTAGTTTATATTCTTTAATTGTCTGGACTTTATTAACTTGGATATGCATTTAAAAATGTGTCCCTTTATTTCTTACAAAGTGAAGTTATTCCAATTCTATTTAAATAATCCTATTTTGATTTTCTTTCATAATGAAAAATAAGAAACGAGCCATAGAAGTATCTGGGTAATGAACTGAATGTTAGTTTAGTTCTTCAATAGGCAGTGAAATAAGAAGATTCTTCTGTACCCTAGGTTATATTTTAAAACGCTCATTATTACCCCTTTTGTAAAAAATTCAACTAAATATTTCTTTCATTAAAGAAGTTGTACTGTCACAGTTTATTAAACTTTAGGTACGATGTCATAATTTGTATTCTAAGCATCTTAAATTATTTGTTTTAAAAGGAATAGTGGCTTATTTTAACTGTAGTTTCTACTAACTTAGCAAAGGAATGGGAAGAATAACGGTTAAGCAACACAGATTTTTGTGCAAGAAGTACATTAACAGCAGGTGTGGCCAGGGTATCAAATCTACTTCAATTATCAAAGGTGGTACCAAGGGTAAAATACCCCAGAAAATGGTTAGATATGCTAACAAAATTCTCAAATTTCAAGTACAGTGCTTATTCTGTGGTTAATCATCCTAGAAGAATACTAGATTGTAGTCAGTAAATAATAATGAAATTAGAACAGGCAATCTAGGGTAGTTACGAAGATGTTGAAAAACCTTACATACATTATTACTCTAACTTCTCTCCCTTAGGCTTTGGCTTGAGATTAGAAAAGTAAAATTAAATACACATATGAAAGAGCATATGAATGACTGTGTTATTAAGGTGTAATTTTCAACATTGGCTCAATACAACAGATAATCAAGGAATTCAGTCTCCTAGATTTATTTGTACCTTGGAAAAGCCCTCTTCTTTTCTTGCAGTTATGTGCCAATTCTAAAAAGATTTGTGGATTGTTCCACTGCTGTCATAAGAAAGACACAGCATGCAATAGAGTGGAAGGAAATATAAAATTGGCAATTATTTTTCAAATAGTATCAATACATAGATTCTTGCAAAATAAAGTATCATAAAGTTCAATAAAACCAAAGGAATATGTCTGCTATGGAGTTTTAAAGATAAATTTTAAAAATTTAATCAAAAAGTACACGTGAAATATACTATTAAGGATTATGTCAATAATCCTAGGAAATTAGAATAAGAAAAAAGCAAGAAGACTATGAAAAAGAAACCAATATAAAAATAAAAAATTATATTCAACCAATTTTATGAACATTATCAATCAAAGTAAATTTCTGCTAAGGATATTTTTCTTTTTTTTTGTGGATACCGGGGGGTCGACCTCAGGACCTCGCGCGCCAGCAGGCACCCGTGCCGCTGAGCGATATCACCAGCCCCTTTTTCGTATGTGGGTTCCGGGAGTCGAACTCGGGCCCTTGCGCTTGCAAGGCAGGCGCTTACGCCGCTGAGCCATCACACCGGCCCCTGCTAAGGATATTTTGAAGAAAATATTGAAAAGTAAATTGAGCTATGTATTTATTATAATGTAAATTAACTTAATTTAAAATAATTTATGAAATTCTGTTTAAATTTCTATATTTCTAATAGGCAGTAAAAATTAGAAAATAAATAATCAAGTGTATATAATAAAACTAAAACATTATAATAGCCCCTGTGATTATTATATGAGATTTTACTGCTATCTTTGAAATGAATATCTAGAGTTAATGGCTTAGTAAATATTGCTTGAAGAAACCACTTGATAATTCAAATTATTCCTGCTTTAACAAAGTAAAATAGCTCCAAATTAACCAAAAGACTACCTTAGAATCACCATGACTTGAGGAGCACATAATTTGTCATTCCTATCAAAGTTAAACACAAACAATCTAAACTTATTAGTTATAATAAGATAAACGTGTGATACAGCTGAAATATAAATATATATATTTCTGTAAAATAACTTGTGACTTGTTTATTTAAAATCATTCAAACATCGCTGGCCCTGCAAATAAAACTAAGGCATGTAAAATAATATTCAAGTGCAATTTATTTGATATTTTCTCTAATATAAAGAATATAAAAATGGCTTTCTTCCTGTTTCAATTTTGTTTTCATAGATGTATATTTTTAAGGAAGTATTTTTATGCATTTTAAAGTATTTCTTAAGGAAGATCATGTCATACTTAAAAATTTTTTAGCTTCATTCATAATTTTTATGAGAAACATCATCTGTAATTACGCCCAATACCTTGTAGATAATAGAAAAAATTTGATCACCTGAAAGAATAATTTCTTGTTCTAGAATTTCTTTTTTCAAGTCAAAAGAGTTATTTACTGAATACAAAAAGACATATAATATTTGAAGAAAATTTTTGATTTATTCGCATTGTGTATCTGTATGTATTAACACAAAAAATCAGAGGTAAATTCTTATGGAGTCAATTGTAATACTCTAGAAGAAATTTATAATGGTAACTTGAGACATGGCTATTATCACGCTTTTCTGATAAAACAAAGCAGTACTTTCAATAATTGGAAGTAAGGATTAAAACTTTGAAAGTATTTCATAACTTTTATGAGCATCTTTATTTGTAATTTTGTCCAATGCCCTATAGATATTAGAACAAGTTAAATCACCTGAAAAAATAATTTCTAGTTTTAGAATTTCTTTTTCCAAGTCAAACTAATTATTTATTCATACTTATAGATATAAAATATTTAAATAAAACACTAATAACATGTCTGTCCATATACCTAATTAAAAATGCATACAAATTTCAACTGAAATTTATTTTTAAAAATATTTTAAGAGAACACAGTTCAAGCAACACACATATATACCACTTCTAAAGTTTTCAGTGCATTATCATTCAGAATCTAGTGCTTTCTTACTGAATCTAAGAATGACTTTCCCAACTCATGTTCATGTTGCAATGAAACAACCATTAATTCTTTAAAAGCTAAAACAAGAATTTTTTTTATCATTCAGTCTTTATTAGAACTCCAAAAATAGATTAATTGTAAGTGAGCAAGTAATAAAATATGGTTGGGTATGTTTATAGTAGTCTAAATTAACATGGTTAATGAAAAAAATTTTTTTTGCTTTGTCAAGAAACTTACTCCCTATGTCCTTAAATTTGAAAAACAAATAATCTATCGCAGTAGATCTATTTCCTTTTAACCTCTGTAAATTTGCAGTCTATTAAAGCAATTTTCACTTATTATAATAATTGCACTTTAAAATGAACTATTCATATCTTATGTATTTTTATTTCATTTCTTTTGCCTAACAAGAAATATTTCATTTTACTTAATATCACTTTCCCCACCACTTTCTTGCCTAGGTAAAAATTCTTTAAAGACAATGCGAGATTAGTCTGTTTTAATCTCCAGGTAAACGTTAAAGTTAACTTAAGTGATGAAATATATACAAACATGATACAACAGATGTCCTGCTTAGCATATCCTCTGGCCGATAGCTGTTAATTCAGCTGTTATTAACTTTTTTAGTTCAAAAAATATTATCAATTTTGTACTACGCTGTCTTTTAACATAAAAAAACTTCATTTCTGTACTCATAAATGTACATTTTCTTTTAGATGAGGTTGAGCAGAAGATAAACAGGAAAAGTAAATGACACATTACCAAAATGGTATCAGCTAGTGATACATGCTGAGATGAAAGTAGAGGAGTATTGTGAATACTTTTACAGTGCAGGAGTAAACTGCTTGGTTGGGGGTAATCTATCAAGGATCCTACTTTTAGATAAGATACAAATATTAAGAAGCCAAAGCTGTGAAGATCTAAAGGAGTAGTATTACAGATAAAAGGCACAGAAAAAAAAATCCTGAGGAAATAAGGAAAAAATAAGTACAGATGATGAGGATAGACTTCTCATTTGAGAATTTTTATTTACTTATATTTATAAAGAAGAGAGAAATGAGGGGCCGGTGAGATGGCTCAGCGGCATAAGCGCCTGCCTTGCAAGCGCGAGGGCCCGAGTTCGACTCCCGGATCCCACATACAAAAAAGGGGCCGGTGATATCGCTCAGCGGCACGGGTTCCTGTTGGCGCGCGAGGTCCTGAGGTCGACACCCCAGTACCCACAAAAAAAAAAAAAAAAGAGGGAAATGAGAGCATTTAAAGAGGAAAAATATGTCAGAATACATGGTGACAATAAATTATTAGATATATGGTAGGTAAATGATAGGTAACAAATGTAGAGAGAGATGATAGATATTTTGATAACTAAAATTGATGCAAAATTTGCATATTGGTGGAGAAAAACAATACAGGAAAGCTACCAAAGAGATATAAAAGAATTTTAGGAAGAAAGAATTTAGAAAATGCTAGTCCAGAGTTGAATTCATGAGGTTGTTGGAAATATTTAGAAATGAGGCTGAGACATTAGGAATCTGATGACAGAGCTATATTTATGACAGTCCTGTGAAACTGGAATGATGAATAATGGTGTTAGAGCTACCAGTATAAAGATTAATTTTGATAAAATTTGGCTAACAGTGAGTGACATAAACATAGGCATTGATTCAAGTACTATATACAGAAAAATGAACTAAAATGAGAATACTGCAATCTCTCTGAAATTACTTTTAAACTGCGATAAAAGAGTATTTTTCCCTGTGCATTATAGATTTTGCTGCATAAAATATATTTTAAGAAAACAATCACATACTTGGTTATTATGAGTAATGTCAGTCTTTCTAAATAGTTGTAAATATTTAGTCCAATTTCTGTTGTAATTCTCTCTGAACCAGTGCAAAAATATTGCCAATTTGAGAAACATACATTCACTGAGATTACTTTTGACAAATGTAGCTTTGAAATGTGTTCTAATTTTTTGTGAATCTCATAACAATATCTCATAACAATAAAATTTAGATAAACAGTAGCTAATTTATTTATGTAGAATGTTTAACTTCTCATAAAATATACACTACTGTACTATTTAATACACTATATAACAAATTTTAAGCAAAGAACAAAGTACTAAACTTAAATACACCTATAAAATCACTAGAAAATCAATATATTAATGTAGTCCAAAAAATTTATGCAAAAGGGAATTGGCATTAATGATAAAGAAAAAGAATATATATATAGACATCATGAGATTCATAGAAGTGACCTTTGGCTTCTACAACTACAAGAGTTGCTCAAATTGGTAGCCATTACCTTCCTGAGATTTATTAGTACAGCGAACTACTGTTTGGGTAACCTTGGTCACTAAGATAGCTGCACATTTGTTTTCAATTTCTTGTCTAAAGGGGGACAATGTAGTGGCTTTTCTGTGATATACAACATCCTCTGTTGTCCCCCATAGGAGGGTAACATTACCTGTTGGAAAAATATCATATTATTTTTCCTTTTCCTGAAGTGTGTATACATTTTTCTGGCTCTCTCTCTGTCTTTCTCTCTGTTACTAACACTCAACTATCCTTCATGAAATTCCAACCTCATGCTAATTCTAGCCTTGAAAACACTTCTAATATCTGTCACCTGTTTCAGTACATATGGATTCTATAAACTGAGCAATATTACTTCCTCAGCCATGATTATTATTATAGTAGCCATAGGTGTGCAATTAGACAAAGGTTGCATATTCTAGAGAAAAAGTAGAAATGGAGTGGTAAGTTAAGAGAAGCCAGGACTATTTAAGAGTATTTGCAAGGTGATGATTAAAATGTATGATTCACGTAAGTAGTACCTTGATGAAAACTAATAGTTTATAAGGAAACATGAAAAACTGAGATGGATATGAATCCTACTGAACATGTAATGTATTTTCCTCCATGAACTACATCTATTAAAAATGCATAGAACAAAGCAAGTGAAATAAAATAATTGAAATAAAATGATTCCAGCAGAGAACAAATTCAAAAGCCTAAAATATATTATTTAAAATCAGGAGTTAGCGTTATAAATCACCTTGTCTCCCATCTGTAACAGTAAGAGTGTGACTTCCCATTTCTTTAGAATTAGTAGTCATTAATAGTCTCTACTATGAGCCTCCAGTATAGATTTCTAAGAGTTAGTCATTTTAAAGTTGAGTAGGCAGGAAGTTTTAAATTGAATGAGAGTCCACTTTTTGATATTAGCTTGGGGAAAATTCTATTTACTTATCTAATACTTAAAAATGAGATAGTAATAAATGCAAATATCAGTAAAACAATGTGATAGATTTTGAATTTTATGCATGTCTGAGAAAGAATGTTACCAAATGATTTAAAAGGGTGGTGCTGCAACTTAATTTTTATATCTAATGATTTTCTGTTGAATCTACTTTATCCTGGCTTATATATAATCTTAATGGAGAGTTCCTCTGAGACAGCTAGGTGTTAGCCAAAGCCATTTCTCTTCTTTGACATTGTAAATAGGCTCATATTGCTCACTGAAAGCTACATATAACCATGCAACAGAGTTCCCACCAATAGTACTAGAACAATCATGATATGTCTCACTTCCATCTCTAGTCCACTAAAACTGCTAGGCACTCTAGTACTTTTGCTTTCTTCTTCTGATGGGTACATACGAAAAGTGAGAATAATATATGCATTTGTAGAGATAGAAAAATAAGAACATGGACCCCTGAATAAACCAAAGGAAAAGAGTAATTCTTCCATGCTGTACATTTGTTAACTAATTTTCCAGGAACAAAAAAATATAAACATCTATTGCGTTGAGTCATTTGATTGGTTCTATTTCTATAGTCTTGACTACACCATAAGTGAAATAAATGATATTGATAATAGCAGGACAAAAATAGAACATGGAAAATTTTCCACATTAGAAGGAAATGTGTTTAGTATCTAGAAGACACACAAGAGCTTTTCAAATTATACAAGATGGAAGGAACAAACTTAGAAAGTTATTTATATCCTTCATCAATATTAAGGAACTTTTCTCATAAATTAAAAAATGTCATAAGAAATGAATGGGGAGTTAGTAAAGGGAATGACATAACTCAAACATGAGAATTATTTTAAAATAAACTCTAGAAAATTCTCAGTATTCTGAAAGAAGAAATGCGAGAATATCTCCTAGACTACAGAGAATAAAGGGTAAAAATTTTAAAATGTATAAAAATGATAAACATCAAGGTTAGATGATTAAATGAAAAATACTGATAACTTTTAACAAAAGCAAATGAATATATAAATAAAAATTGCAAGTAAAAAAACTGATAGTGATTTCATAGTTTACTCAAAGCTAGCAATAAAAAGGATCTATTAAGGTGGAATTTAGAATACAAAGATAAAAATATTATCTTAACAACTGGAAATATAAAAACAAAAGAGTAAATACTAATGATGAAAGAACATGAGTTCTTGTTATTGTGATATTTATTCGCTCAAACTAAATGCCGAAAACAATAAACACCATTTTAAAAATGTTGTGTGAGCCAGGTGTGGTGATGTACACCTGTAATCTCATCACTTGGGAGGCTGAGGAAGGACCTTCACTGAGAAGACCTAGCCTGGGCTACATAGTGAGTTCAAGGCCACCCTGAACTACACAGCAAGACCCTGTCTCAAAAACATAAATAAATAAATAAACATATATGTTGTGTGAGAAATTTTCAGGCCTCAAAGTGTCTTTCGGGTTTAGCCTGAACAAGAAATAAAAATATTCTTAAGTACATAATGTTAAAAAAAAAAGTAAGCCTTTCTTGTGCTTTTCTTTCTGAAGAATAGCAATTTTATGTGATGAAAAACAGATAAGAGAATACAAAACAAAGAGTTAAAGATAGAATACAAAACAAAGAGTTAAAGATGTGCAATTAAAATAAAGGATTAAAAATTAGTACTGAAAAGAGTACATGGAAAAAATACCTATAGTTATTTTGTTAATCAAAACACAAATATAAATATATCATGAAAATAATGAAAAATTATATGCATCCAAATAACAGGTCATTAAAAAAGATCTTCAATGGATCGAACAGGGCAAAACTAAAGTTGGTTAAATTCTTTAATATAGGCTACTCAAAAATAAGTTATATTTTGGGCATACTTATTTAATTTTCTGTGGATATTTGCCCAATAGTGGGATAGGTGGATCATACAGCATTTCTAGTTTGAGTATTTTGAGCAACCTCCATACTGTGCTCCATAATGATTGTACTAATTCACATTCCCATCAACAGTGTGCAATGGTTCATTTTCTTCACATCCTCAACAGCATTTGATATCTTTTTTTTTTATTAATAGCCTTTCTTACTAGAGTGAGATGATATCTCATTCTGGATTTCATCTGTATGTTCCTGATGATTAGTGATATGGAGCATTTTTTTCATACGCCTATTGGTTATTTGTGCGTTTTATTTCAAGAGACATCTGTTTAGATGTCTTCCCCATCTTTTTTTTTTTTTTGTGGGTACCAGGAGTTGACCTCAGGACCTCGCACGCCAGCAGGCACCTGTGCCACTGAGAGATATCACCGGCCCTTTTTTCGTGTGTGGGTACCAGGAGTTGAACTCAGGACCTCCCGCTTGCCAGGCAGGCACTTATGCTGCTGAGCTATCTCACCGGCCCTTCCCCATCTTTTAAATCAGGTTTTTTTTTTTCTTATTGAGGTTTTCGATTACCTTATAGATTCTAGATACCAATGCCTTGTCAGTTGTATAGTTTGTAAATAGTTTCTTCTATTCTATAGGTTGTCTCCTCACTTTGGTGATTTTTTCTTTTGTTGTGCATAAGCTTTTTAGTAAATGTAATTCCATTTTGCTATTTTTGCTGTTATTTATTGTGTTTTTGGCATCTTATAAAAAAAATCCTTTCCTATTCCAATGTCCTGAAGTTTTTCTCTATCCTTTCTAGTGGTTTCATAGTTCGAGGTGTGATATTTAAATCTTTAATCATTTTGAATTTTTATAATTGATGAAAATAAGTGTCTAATTTTATTTTTTCTGATACATGTAGACAATATTCTTAATGCCCCTTATTATAGATTGTCTTCTCTCTGATGCATGTTCTTTTAGTATATTTGTGGAACATCAGTGGCTATAGATGTGTAGGTTTACTTTAAGCACCTCCATTTTCTTCCACTGTTTACTATTTTTGTTTTTTGTTTCCCATACCATGCTGTTTTACTACTATTATATGGAATATTTTGAACTTGAGTAATGTAATGCCTCCTATTTTGCTCATTATGCTCAAGGTAACATTTGTTTTTAGGGCTTTTTTTTTTTTTTTTGTAGTTCCACGACACTTTCAAGATTGTTCTCGTCTAGTTCTTTTGAAGAATTACATTTATATATTGATAATAATTGCATTGAATCTGTAGATCACTTTGGGTTGTGCAGACATTTTAAAATATTTGATTCTTCTAATCTATGAACATGGATTGATTTCCATTTTTGTATCATTTTCACTTCCTTCATCAAACTTTTATGGCTATCATTGGAGAGGTCTTTCACTTGTCAGATAAATTTATGCCTAGGTATTTTATTTTATGTTGTTGCTATTTTAGATGATGTTGTTTTCTTGATTTCCAGTTACAGGAATTCGCTATTCACTAATTACAATGCCATTGAGGTTTTTTATTGATTTTGTGTACCTCAAGTTTCTTGACATTTTCTATGTATAACATTACATTATCTCAGATATGTTAAGTACGCATGCCTACTCCCTAAAATGAAAATAAGCATCATTATTGCAACAATGTACTAATAAAAACATTTGTAAAAACAAACTCAAACAATCTGAGTTTCTTTTTCCCAATTTGAATGCCTTTATCTTTTCTTGCCTGACTGCTCTGGCTAGGACAGTTGAAAAATAGCCATGTTCAAATCTTAGAAAGAAAGGTTTCAGTCTTTCCCCAGTCACTATAATGTTACCTGTTGCCTTATTCTGTTTGGTTTTTATTATGTTCAGGTATGATTCTTCCTATTCTGAGGCATACTGAGGTATGTTGAAGTATATTCCACCTACTTTGTTCAGAATTTTATTGTGAAAGTTTTGAGTTTTGTCTGTTGTCTTTTCTGCATCAATTGAGATGATCATACAGTTTTGTCCTTCGTTCTGCACTCCCTTCTTAATGCAGCAGTATTCACAATAGCTAAGGAATAGAAGCAACTTAAGTGTCACACCACTGATGAATTTTTTTAAAAGTGCCTATTGATTTTTGAGTGTTGACTTTGTATCTGACTATGTTGTTGAATTTGCTTATTAAATCTAGAATTCCTTTGGTGGAGTTCTTAGGGTCTTCTATGTAGAGTATCATGTCATCTGTGAATAATGATAGTTTAACTTCTTTGTTTCCTGTCCTTATTCCTTTTATTTCTCTCTCTTGTCTAATTGCTCTGGCTAATGTTTCCAGAACTATATTGAATAGGAATGGTGATAGTGGATATCCTTGTCTTGTTCCTGATTTTAACGTGAAAGCTTTCAGTTTTTGTCCATTCAGTATGATGTTGGCTGTTGGCTTGTCATAGATGGCTTTTATCAGATTGAGATAAAGACCATCTATTCCAATTTTCTGTAGGGCTTTTATCATGAATGAGTGTTGGACTTTATCAAAAGCTTTTTCTGCATCTATTGAGATGATCATGTGATTTTTGTCTTTGGCTCTGTTGATATGGTGTACTATGTTTTTTGACTTGTGTGTGTTGAACCACCTCTGCATTCCTGGGATGAATCTCACTTGGTCATGGTGTACAATCTTCTTGATGCTTTGTTGCATTTTATTTGCTAGCATTTTATTAAGGATTTTTCCATCTATGCTAATTAGGAATATTGGTCTATAGTTCTCTTTTTTTGGCTGGGTCTTTCTCCGGTTTTGGTATCAGGATAATTCTTGCCTCCAGGAATGAGTTAGGGAGCATTGTTTCTCTTTCAATTTTTTTTTTTTTTGTGGGTACCGTGCCGCTGAGCGATATCACCGGCCCCTTTTTCGTATGTGGGTTCCGGGAGTCGAACTCGGGCCCTCGTGCTTGCTGGGCAGGCGCTTAAGCCGCTGAGCCATCTCACCGGCCCTCTCTTTCAATTTTATTAAAGAGTTTGAGGAGTATTGGTATTTAAACTTCTCTAAATATCTTGTAGAATTCAGCCATGAGTTCATGAGGACCTGGGATTTTCTTTGTTGGTAAGTTTTAATTACATTTTCAATTTCATTAACTGATACTGGGTTATTCAGAATTTTTACATCTTCTTGATTCAGCATTGGTAATTCATACATTTCTAGGAATCTGTCTATTCCTTCTGTGTTTTCCATCCTATGTGAGTAAAGATTTTCGAAGTAGGTATTAAAGATCTTCTGAATTTCTGCAGGATCTGTAGTGATTTCACCCTTTCCATTCCTCATTGCATGAATTTGAGTCTTTTCTTTCCTTTTTTTGATAAGGTTGGCTAGGGGTTTATCAATTTTATTTATTCTTTCAAAGAACCAACTCTTCAATTCATTAATTCTTTGTATTGATTTCTTAGTCTCCATTGTGTTAATTTATGCTCTGGTCTTTATAATTTCCTACCTTGTATGGGCTTTGGGTTTGACTTGCTCTTCTTTTTCTAGAAGCTTGAGGTGCAGCATTAGGTTGTTTATTTGTGCTCGTTTTTTTTTCCTGATGTGAGAATTCACCATTATAAATTTCCCTCTTAGGACTGCTTTCATTGCATTCCACAGGTTCTGGTAAGTTGTATTTGCATTTTCATTTGATTGCAGATATTTTTCACTTCTTTAATTTCATCTGTGACCCATTGGTTTTTCAGGAGGGTGTTATTTAATTTATATGTGTTTATGGAATGTTTGTGGTTTCTTTTGTCATTAATTTCCAATTTCATTGCACTATGGTCAGATAGTATGCATGGGATAATTTCAATTCCTTTGCATTTACTTAAGCATGTTCTATGGGCTAGTATATGGTCTATTTTAGAGAATATTGCATGTGCAGATTGAGAATGTGTATTCTGATGTTGTTGAGTGGAACACTTTGTAAACGTCTACTAAGTCCATATGTTCACAGGTTTGGTTCAGTTCTATTATTTCTTTGATGATTTTTGTCTAGTTGATCTATCTCTTTGTGACAATGGGGTATGAGTGGAATACTCTGTAAATGTCTCTGAGATGAATATGCACTTCTCAGATGAAGAAATACAAATGGCAAATAAATATATGAAAAAATGTTCGACATTATTGCTCATTTGAGAAATGCAAATTAAAACAGCACTGAGATTCCACCTCACACTGGAAAGAGTGGCTATCATCAAGAAAACAACCAATAACAAATGGTGGAAGGGGAAAAAGAAACCCTTCTCCACTGTTGGTAGGAGTGTAGACTGGTGCAACCACTGTGGAAATCAGTGTGGAGATTCTTCAAAAAACTAGGATTTGAGGTCCCATTTGACCCAGCTATTCCTCTTCTGGGTATTTTCCAGGAATAATTAAAAACATCATAGCACAGCAATATACGTGCACCCATGTTCATAGCAGCACAATTTATAATAGCTAAATCATGGAAACAAACCAAATGCCCATCAACCGAGGAATGGATAACAAAGATGTGGTATTTTTATACAATGGAGTACTACTCAGCTATAAAGAAGGATAAACTTGATACTTTTATAGGTAAATAGATGCAACTTGGGACCATGCTCATAAGTGAAATAAATCAGACTCACATGTGTAAATATTGTATTGTCTCCCTAGTGTAAGAAACTGAATGAATAAATAAGATCCAAAATGTACAATAGATATTGTGAAAGGGGAAGACACTACTCAAAAGGAAAGAATAACTGGGATGGGGGAAAGGAGAAAAGAAGGAAAGGAAAAGAAAAAAAAATATATATATATATGAGATAGCTAAGATAATTACACTACTAATTTCTATTAGTTCATTGAAAAGAACTGTTTGTGCTTATATTGTTTGATCAATTTTTCATGCCTATAGCTTGTAAACTGAGCAAATACTTTGAAGATAACAACATGCAATATATTGACCATTTTTAATCTCCTATTATCTTGTTTTGAAATCCTTTATCACTTTTATTGTTTTTTCTCTTTAAAAATAAAATAAAATAAAATAAAATAAAATGGTACCTATACATGATGGAATACTACTTGTCCATAAAAAAAGAAGAAATTTCCATCATTTGTGACAACATAAATAAAACTGGAGATGTTTATGCTAAATGGAATAAGCTAGACACAGAAAAAACAGATATTGCATCACTCATACATATGTGAAATATGAAAAAATTGGTGTCATAAAATCAAGAGTAGAAATAGAATAGTGGTTACCCAAAGCTAGAGACATTAGGGCAGGTGGAAAAATGAGGGGAGGTTGCTCAATGGGTATTAAATTATATTTAGATATGATTAACAAGTTCTGCTGTTTCATTATCCAAAAGATTGACCATAGATAATACTCATGTACTGTACACTTCAAGAATCTGGAAGAAAATATTTTGAGTACTTTATGGATAAATAAATGATGAATATTTGAGAAGATAGATACATTTCCCATGATTTCAACATTATGCAATGGATAAATGTAACAAAACATAATGTAACACTTTATAATACGTACAGAAGTTATGTTTTTATGTAAAATGATGCATTTAATATAAAATTTAATGTAATATAAAATTTAAGATAGTATTTTAATTCAACCATAAATGTCTAGCATAAAGACAATTCGCTAAAAATTTATTATAATATCACAACATTGGAGAGGTTTTTAAAAAATAGACTGTATAGAGAATAACACATAAATGAAATTGAATCCAGAAAAAGAAAACAAACTGATAACGGATGCAACCCATTTTGTAACTTTACATTCAATTTAAAGAATTTTGCTTTTTAAGATAAAATTCTAACAGCGTGACAAAATGTAGATTCTTAACTACTTAATTTTTAAAATAGATCAGAATATGTTAAATGGCAATAAAATAAATATTTGGGCACATATATGCTAAAATAGCCTATAGATAACAATTTTATAAAATAAATTTCAGCATATTTTCCCTACAAGGACTTTATATATTAAATTAACACTAGCTCCATTTAATGTTTTTATACTGTACCAGAGACTATTCTATAACTTCATATTTATTAACTTATACATTTTTCTGAATTACTCTAAGAATTACATATAGTATAACTTAATTTTCAAGATAAATGAAGCAAATGAGTTAATTAATTTTTGGCAAGATTTTATGATTAAAAAATAATGGAGCTTAGATTGAAACCCAGGCCAGTTAAATACAGAGATTAAGATCTGAAATATAGTAACTGTCTGAAGCAATTATTTTAAAATTTAAACCCCTTTGTTATTCTGCATTAAATATAAATATGTCAGTTACAAAAACAGGAACAACAAAAAAGCATGCCTGTCTTAGACATTAACATGTATGTATGTTTGTAAAATATAAACAGTAATCATGTAGGATGATTAAGACAATAATAGCAGTAGCAATTAAAATTTAATAGTTTATTGACTATTTTATTCAAGGCAATAATATGAAACACATTATAAATTTCATTTATCTGTTGCAGTAATTTTAAATTTATGTTTTTAATGGACACATAATTATAAGTATTTGTGGTGGTATAGTATATCATGATATTTTAGTATATTTATATATATATAATATAATTATTGAAAACAGACTAATTAGCATATATGAGCTCAAGCAGTTATTATTTATGTGTGGTAAAACCTACAAAATCACCTTTTCAGCCAGGTGTGGTAAGGATCGCAAGTTTGAGCCCAGCCTGACAAAATTATCAATTTAGCGAGATCCTATCTTAAACATTAAAAAGGACTGTGGTCATAGCTCTGTGAAAGGACCCTAATGTCAGACCCAGTACCACCAAAAAACAAAAAAGAAAAATTTATCTTTTCCAGCTGTTTTGAAACATACAATAAATTATTGGCAATTACTCTCACACTAATTAACTCCACAACACTAGAACTTACTTCTCCTATGTAGTTATAATTTTTACCATTAGGCCGGTGAGATGGCTCAGCGGTGTAAGCGCCTGCCTGGCAAGCGCGAGGTCCTGAGGTTGACCCCCGGTACCCACAAAAAAAAATAATAATAATAATTTTTACCATTAACCAGAGGTAAAAACATTACAAGATAAAAAATTAAATGACGTGAAAGGTAAGAGGTGAAAAATTGCTACAGTTCTGCCACCTCTAGCCTCTGGAAATCATCATTTTCTTCTCTTATTCTATAAAGTCAAGGTTTTTAGCCTGCATATATGACGGAGAATATTTGTGTTTCTGCATCTGCCTTGTCTCTCAATGTAATGTCTTTCAGCCTTATCCATGTTGCTACAAATGGTACGATATCATTCTTTTTCATGACTGAATAGTATTATGTTGTATATATATGCCAAATTTCCTTAATCAATTCATCTATCAGTGGATATTTACATTGATTCCATATCTTGTTTATTGTGAATAATTCTGCAATAAACACAAAAACTGCAGATACCTCTTCAATACACTGGTTCTGTTTTCTTTGACTATATACTCAGTAGTCATACTATTACCTGATATTAGAAAAATAATGCTTACATAGTTTAAATAGCTTTTTTCTTTTTCTTTTTCTTTCTTTTTTTTTTTTTTGGTGGGTACCGGGGGGTCGACCTCAGGACCTCGCGCGCCAACAGGCACCCGTGCCGCTGAGCGATATCACCGGCCCCTTTTTCGTATGTGGGATCCGGGAGTCGAACTCGGGCCCTCGCGCTTGCAAGGCAGGCGCTTACACCGCTGAGCCATCTCACCAGCCCTAAATAGCTTTTTTATTGAACTAGGTCACCTAGCCATTAGAGATGCCAGGCTGGGGAGGGGAGGGAAGGGAAGGAAGAAAGGAAAGAAGAGAAAAGAAAAAAATTATCAAAAATTTTTAAATATGGAACAATTTTTTAAAAGTATGTTCTTGATTCACTTAAAAATAATATAATATGAATGAGTATAAAACATATAAATGAGTAAACAATCAAAAGCAATGAGCATTCTTCCAACAAGAGGCTCTTGACTTGCATTGTGTTAGAGCCAGAGTCCACCACACGGGTTATAATTTTTTGGCCCTTGAAAGAAAAACTAAAATCTTGGAAAGTCTCCTGATTGATTCATGATGTAGATAAAAATCTGATATCAAATTCTAACAGATACCAGCAAAGAAAATCTACGATAGTGTAAAGTATACATCTTACCATTTCCACCGAAATTGCATACTTGATGGTTATGAACAATGACTTATATTTTACAATTAGAAGAATGAAAGAATTATTGGCTTGAATTTCAAGAACTTAATAATGGTCTTTTAAGTGTAAGAAACAATACTTAATTGATTTGCTTGCTTCTGAAACACCATAAGAAGAGGTCTGTGCTAGTTTTTCCAGCTATTACATTTTCCTGGTCAAGGTTAGAACGACAGAACACTAAAATACCAACTTGTTTAGATTTAATTAACAAATATAAAATAATTCAATGTTGGTTTCTGATAATATTAGTCTAAATGTTAAATCTTTAATTTATTATCTATAATTAAAAACAAATATTTTTCCTTCTTTATGAAAAAAAAAAGCCCTAAAAATCTCCTTTATAAATTTGCACAGTTACTGGCATACTGACCAGATGTAGTTTATGCTACAAATAGAAAAATGATTCAACCATTCTTTGGAAGCTTTCTTCAGCAAAAGTTGATGAGAACAGTTATTTATAATAATAATGATAATACCAAAAACTCTGTAGGAGGCATTTTCATAAGGACTTTGCATATATTTAATGCATCTAATCCCAATAACAACTCTATGTGGTAAAGTTTCACAGACACTGCAACTGAATACTGAAAAAAGGTTTAGTAAGTTTTCTAAAAAGACAGCTGCAAATTTCTAGAGCACATGTTCATGTAGATTGGCTTTTGCTGGATTTCTACTTGTAACCATAGACCTTAAAATATTAACAATAGAATGTTAAAGTAGACATTATCATTATTACAGGTTTTTCACTCAGAAAACGAGAGTATTAAGATTTCTTAGCATTACTATTTATCTGACCTTAATTTATACTGTTCTAAAAATTAAAAATGAATATATAAAGTTCAAGCTTTCCCTGTTACAACTGCCCTTAATGGGGACACTGACAAACAAGATTTAAAGATGGGCACAGCACTTCATGCTTTTGGTGTGATTGCCCCTCCCTTGCCCTATGTGATGTGTATGTACAAATTGTTTAACAGAATAGTCCTAAGGAGGAAGCAATAATTAGAATTGATCATGCAGTTTCCCTTAAGAAATTATCAGTATTAATCTAATAATTTTATAGCCTTGTTTATTTCAGAAATAATTAAAGCCCAAAAGTTTCACAGTCGCTCATATGGCACTGTACATCCCGTAATTGGACTCAGTGTCCTACCACTCCTTG
This sequence comes from Erethizon dorsatum, assembly GCA_028451465.1. Classification (NCBI taxonomy): domain Eukaryota; kingdom Metazoa; phylum Chordata; class Mammalia; order Rodentia; family Erethizontidae; genus Erethizon; species Erethizon dorsatum. Next base: position 30,111,462 of record CM051834.1, read on the forward strand.
ACTCCTCAAGTGCTGTTGACAGAGAAATCTATCTACTTCTTTCTTAGTCTTTGATCATTTCAAACACCCACAGTACCTGATCTCTCTGCAGCACTGTCATATTATAGCCGTGTGTGGGGGGCTGTGTGTGTGTGTGTGGATGTGTTTCATTGTTTTATGTCATCAACCCCTGTCCTTGGGTCTGAATGAAAGGAAAGTAGTCTTCCCTCAAATCTTCAGTTATTTCTCCTTATTTATACTGCTCACCATCTCTCTTTTGTGTAATACAAATTCTGTAAATATTCCTACTTTATTTCCCTTGGTCTTCACCATTTTGGGAAACTGCAACATCCATATACATGACCTTTCAAATCCCTCAGCTTCTCAGTCCAATGAATTATTCACTTCCAATGACATTTTCCCATGAACTACTTTAGTTACTCATTCCCACTGGCAATAAGTGCCACTGGAAATGAGTGCTATTTGAAACATGAATCAAAAATGTGTTTCTCAGTGCTCATTCTTTGACTTCCTCTTCCACTTTTCCATTTCCTTTAGTCTTCTATCTCATTGACATCAAAGCTCTGTGCAGTTTTGGAAAAATTACTTTTGGAATTACTTTCTTTGGGACCTCCTTGTTATTCATGATCCACTAAATTCTTTTTTCCTTGTTTTACAAATTAAATTCTATGAAACACTTTTATAACAACTCTTTTGGATAAACTGTTCATTGAACTGCCTCACTTTCCTTCCATCATATTCATCTGATAAACTAGATATTCACGATCCTCACCAATATTTCTGGCCCTGTGAAGATTATACTCCTTTAAATTGAACAACTTTCATCAATGAATTGGGTCATTTTTGGGTATAAATTATGTCGAATCAGCGTGTTATTCCCCAACTTTTCTCAATTTGGTAGCAATTACAGAAAACTGTGGATAGAGGTGTCATACAATCAAAGCAATCTAAAATACTGATTAATACAGGAGGAAAGTTTCTTTTGAAACTTTTCTGGATCCATATCAGATTTTGTTGAAATTATATATTTTATTCTGTTACACCAGTAAGATTCTGGAATTAACTGCACTGTTACCTGGAAAATTTCTAATCCTGGTTAGTACAACTGTTGGTTTATTTACACTCGTAGTTGAACAGCTAGAAAATGAGAGACAAAACCTCATAATCTTATTAACTGATCTTACGTTTAAGTTGTGACTGTAAATTTCAGGGGTCTATTCCATATTTTGTACTATATTTTATCTTTACAACTCCTCGAGATGAGGATTGCTGTTTCCACTCCCTGCCCATCATCTAATTTTATCTTCTTAGTTTATGACTTGTTGCTTTATTTTATTAAGCATTCATGGCAAAGTAAAAATAAAATGTTACAGTCCCTGTACCAAATATACCAATCCATGTAAATATATATATATATATATATATATATATATATTTTTTTTTTTTTGTTTGTTTGTTTGTTTCCACTCTTACTAAAGTAGAACAACTATTCTTGCTCACTTATACACAAACCTCTACATTATGCCTGGGTCATAGAGCCTTTGCTCTCTCAACAATTCATTCTGAAGTTATCTCCTCTGTTTGCATTAATACGTTTTCTTTATGTTGGCTTACACTCAACTTATAGATATGTATTACGTATGTATTTAAAACTTCTAAAAACATTGTATCACTTCTCATTCCCTTTTCTGATTATTTTCAGCAAATTTCTGATAACTCACAAGTTCAATCCACTGAAACAACTCTAGTCAAGGTCACCAAGGGATTGCATCTTACTAAATCAAATATCAGTTTAGTCCTCTACTCACCTAAATAAGTTCTTTACCAGATTTTACATATTTGCTCACCTCCTCTCTAGAGATATCTTTCGAACTTTATCTTCAGGGAGATACTGATCTTACCCTTCCTTCTGTACTAGTCACTTGCCCCTCAGAAGGAAAAAATATCTAACACCTACTAATTAAAAGACAAGTTTATTTTGGCTCACAGTTTCAGTGGATTCAGTCCCTAGGTAGCTAGCTCCAAGTTGTAACTGGCACAGTGGACAGGCATGGCAGAGGAAATCTGTTCAACCTGTGGTAGCTAGGAGTCAGAGAGAGAGAAAGGAGGAGTTGGGGACAAGAATACACCCTTCCTGGCCATGCCCCCAGGCCTCATTTCCTAACAGCACGTTCATCTATGAATGAATTAATCATTAGATTAATGCTCTGAGGAGTATAAAACTCCTGTGAATCAATCACCTTTCAAAATTCCCACCTCTGAATACATGAGACTTTTGAGGAACAGTTTAGAACTAAAACATAACAATTGTTTTGTTTCGTTTCGTTTTGTTTTGTTTTCTTATTTTCTTCCACTGGTCCCTTTTTCTTTGCTTGAACACTAAATATTAAGTTATTACTTAGGGATCCTCTTCTGTTCTCTCATTTTCATCCACACTCACTCCCTGGATGATCTTATCCATCCTGTGATCTAGTATGTCTATATATTTTTAAATGGCTTATTTATGTTTCTATCCTGAGCAAGTCAAGTGAACTTCAAAACAGATATAATTTCCAAATTAGAAGTTTACACTCAAGTGCCTGAAGGGCCTCTCAAACTTAATGTCCCCAACATATTTTCTTACTTAATTCGTCAATTTCTAACTATTGTTCATCTCAGTAAAGGGGTCTCTAGATACTCCTTTGCTTAGACTAAATTCTGGAAGTTAACCCTAATTCTCTAATTTACATTGTACCATTCAGCAAGCCAAAACATGTTCTTTTTATGACAACAATAGTGGTAGAAGAGAAAGCATGGAAATATGTGATGCTTCTTAAAGGTCAGCTTTAGAACTGGCGGTCTGTTACATCTGCCTATACACCATTGGTCAAAAAGAGTTTAAATAACAAAACTAAAATTAAAGAGTAAAAGTTTGTGTCACAACTTTTATCTGCTGCAAAATCTAACTGCCTTTATTGAAATCATTTAAACTATTATTAAAGTTCTAAGCAACAACTAATAATGCTTAACAGTGAGATTTTTAAATTTGCAAAATATTTTCACATGCAATGTTTAGTGATTTCTATTGTCCCATTTGCTCTTCAAGTAAACTGCAGAGTTTATAATTTCATCATTTTACAAATGAAAAAAACTAAGTATCAAGAGTTTTTTAGCTACTTTTCTCATTGTTGAGACAAATTACTGAACACCCACAAGTTAAAGGAGGCAAGGTTTATTTCAGCTCACAGTTTGTAGAGGTCCACAGCCGACTGGCTCCAAGGCACTGTGGAATGGCAGAAGGGCATCACTGAAAAAAAACAGTTCATGGCAGAGCAGGCAGGAGGTAGTGAAGCAGTATTAGCAAACCTCTGTTTCCTTTTTATCCAATTTAGGCTACAAGCCGTTTGGGTCATGCCACCCACACTTAGGGTAAGGCTTCCCATTATCCACACCCAGATCTAGGATAAACCAGTTAATTTATCACATAGCTTTAATCCCAGCATCACACCCAAGATCCAGCCACAAAACAAAATTCTGTCCTTGTTCTTGTCCTTATCTCAGCAGTTGTTTAACAAAACTCACCAGATGTCTTTTAACATATAAAATGTTGCTCTCTTGCTATGGGATTTTCACGTAGAGAGATGGGACACTACACAAAAATCCTGTAGCATTTCTGGGGTCTCGTGGCTGGGATTCAGAGGTGCTCTATTTCTACCTCCTTCGCTGCTGGAGTTTGAGCTTCTGGAGTGCCAGGAGACATAACCTCCCCTGGCACCAGTGCACTGTTTGATCTGTAGGGGAAATTGGCCCCTCCCAATGTGCTGGGGCAAGAGCACAATGGAACGAGGGGCACAGGAACCATTTCAGGGAGCACCACCTAACAGATTTTGTAAGACCCAGTTTTGGTTTGGTAGTCCTGACTTTAAAGAGGCAGAAGGGGTGTCTGATCACCTCCCAGAGTTGCCCGAGTAAGTTTCGCTGAAACTAAAAGCACAGCTCTCCGGAACTGGGCAGTGGACTGGAGTATCAGAGTTGCCTGAGTAGCTCTGCAAAGAATGATACCGCAGCACCAAGGTGCTGGGTGCTAGGTTGCAGGTTGGAGTTGTGTGTTTGCGTGTGAATGAGACAGACAGCAGGAATATTCAGACCAGACTGTAGGGCCAAAGTGAGTGTTGAGTCCAGATCCACAGTTCCATGGTTATGCTCATATGGCTAAGGATGATGACAGGCCCCTGGGAGCTCCACCAATGCTGAGAGGTGCCTGAAATATCTTTGTGAGGAGAGTGGTGAAGACAGATGAAGCAAACGTGTGACCCTTCCGATTTAAACTCTCCCCCCTCTCTCCTCTCTGTCTTGTGCATGAAATTTGTCTGTTATGAGTGGAAATGGGGTAGAAAGTTATCTGTTATGGGGTGGAAAGCAGGGTAAACTGACTCCCCTAACATGTATGTTAAATAATTTTAAAAGGGGATATTCAGGTAACTATGGTGTTAAACTGACTCCTGGAAAGTTCTGGACCTTCTGTGAAATTGACTGGCTGTTGTTTGGGGTGGGCTGGCTCACTGAGGTCTCACTTGATAAGGAGATAGTTAGCTAAGTGTTCAGGATTGTTGCAGGGGATCCCAGCCATCCTGACCTTACACTGCCTGTTGGCAAGACATCTCAGTGCTCCACAAACTGAGGCTTTTGGGACAAACAGAATGGGAAATAAGTGTGTTTCCCAGTTAAGATAGGTTAGGGAATCAAGGGGCACAGAGAATGAAATACCCCCAATAGTCCCTTGGACTGATGTTAAGGACTTAGGGCAACAACCCACAGACAAAAAAGAAAAAAGAAACTAACATGATAAATTATTGTTGATTCATTTGACCAGAAACTCCCATCTTTGTCCCACCTACCTTCTGGCTGAAGTTCAGGTTGGACAAGGACTGGGTATGTCAATTGTTGGTTGAATTTGTCTTAGGGTCTTGGGAAGAGATAGATTATGCCCTGTGCTGGAGGCAGGAACCGGTTGTCCACTTTCCTCTAAAAACTCAGGAACTTAACAAGAGAGGATTTATTTCTGGTTCCCTCCTCCACATGGGATCCTCTGGAATCCCTACCTGAGCCTATAACCCCTAACACCCCCAGACCAATGCCTCCACCTTGACAGGAGCCAGTGCCGGCCAAGTAGGGCCCAAGTCCTGGTGCCATAGCGACAGCCTCACAAGGGGAGAAACACCACCCTTTTCCTCAGCTCAAGAGAAAATTAGAAAGGTACATCTCCCTGTGCCCCAATAAAAACAGAGTCAATCATAAAATGTTCATACTGTGGCATGAGAGACAACCCCAAATCACAATAAAAGCCCATTATTACAAATCTTAGCTAATTGATAAATTTATTTTTGGCTCCCAATTAAAGTTGATATTTTTTATTTGATTAATATGTTTAAAGTATTTCTTATGGATTGTAGATTCTTAAACTATAATTACAAGGTTAACTTACTCTTTCCTCTGCTTTCTGCACGTGTTAAGGGTAATAATTCTAGGTTATTTGAAAGTCTGTTTACAGCCAGTGAAATTTAGAAATGTAACAATCTGAGACCAAAGGAGAAAGAAGGAAAGTATAACCAAAATTATAGGAAAATAATTTTAAATCAAAAGCTGGGCTAAGGGCTGGGGATATAGCTCAGTGGCACAGCACTTGACTGGCAAAAGCAAGGTAGTGAGTTCAGTTCCTGGTACCAAAAAAAAAAAAAAAAAGCTGGACTAAATATAAAAAGGGGACAATTCAGACCCTTGTAACTTTTTCTCTGTTGGTTACCAAAAAAGTAGGGAGTTGGAGAGTAGAAGAGCCTAGTCCCTCCCACCACATGGGAGGAGGAGAGAAGGTGCATGGCTTTCCTCAGCTTTCCTTTATAAGTGATCTATAGTTAAAAGTTGATTTTTTTCTCCAAAGATAAATCAGAAAATAAAAAGATAAAACCTTAAGGCTCTTTCCCCCCTCTCCTGAATCTTTCTGGTTATAAGTCTATAGTAAGAGGTTTTTCTCTCCCACCTACTTACTGGTATTATTTTATTGCAAGAAATATCTACGCCAATTGGTCACCCCGAAAAGTTCTCACTAGTCAATTTATAATGAACCGACAACAGAATATTATAGCTATAGCTCAACTTGGCCAATATTTCTAAGAGTGCAGTCTGATCTAAAAGTAATTGTCTGTGTGTCTGTGTCCTTTTTTGATCATTGGTTTAAGGCACCTAAAGCAATTTTATTTTTCCTATTACTTTTCTGTAGCTCTTGTGGCCTCCCACATAAAAACCAGTTTTCTAGGGTTTTAGAAATAGCTAAGTCCACTTACAGGATGAGCTTTAAGAGACTTCAAAGTCACATGGGACTTACAAATAGAAGTCTTAGGGTCTGAGAACATAAAGGTTATATATGATTTAAACTGTGTATGTTTCTGCATGTATCTGACATTATATGTTCTACTTAGGTCATATAGATAAGTGAACACTCATGATATTATCTCAAATAATTGTGGTTCACATAGTTTAACAAGTAGACTAATTTATATCCGTTCATAAGAATTAAGATATTTTAAAGATTGGTGACATGTTTCCATCCATATTGTTATTGGGCTATACATATACATTATATATATATATATTTTTATATATTTTATATATATAATATATATATATAATATGTATATATATGTATATTGGGATATATATTATATATATTAGGATATTTATAAGGACATATATATGTACTATATATATATTAATATATATACACATTAATTACTGTGTGTGTGTATATATATATATATACAATCTGCTGAGTCAGTGCCGGCATGAATAAAGCTGCTTCCTGGGAAAAAGGCCTTGATGCCCTTTCTCTCTACATGAAAATCCTGCAGCACTCTGAATAAAATAGATTTTTTAAAATAAATAACATTTTTCAATGTAGCAAAATATGGTTTGTCATGTTTCAACCAAAAATGATATAGCTGCATTTATCATCAAATCTGCAACATTATGAAGAAGAGAGGAGGGATCCTTTACAAGCATAAACACACCGAACGTCCCAGTCAGCTTTCTATCCTGCTTCTCATCTGAGCTTTTCATCTCTGTCCAGTTACAGAACTATCAGAACCTGGGGGCATCTTACAACTGTGACAAAATTGTTTGAGTGTTAGTTTTGCCCCAATTTAGTTCCTGATATTAAAAATTTGCTATCTCTAATCGTGGAGTCAAAGTTTATATGATAATGCCACAGGTATGCCTCCCAGAGGGCAATTCATAAGTACTACTTGCTTAAACGTGCTCTCTAACTGCAGTTAAAACCATGATTTGCGGTTTAATTTTACATTAATTTTATAGAACCTAGCAAGTGTCTAACACCTGGCAAGCAATTATGAGTATTAAATGAATTAATTTCTGTGAATTTTTCTCAACAAATAAAGAATGAATGCAAGTTTTTGGAAATTAATAATTTTATGATTTTAGAAACAATACAATGGAACATAATATATTACATTAGTATAAAATTTCAAACTTCTCTTAGTTATTGTCTTAGTCCATTCAAGCTACTCTAACAATACAGCATAAACTGAGGGGCTTATAAACTACAGAAATCAGTATACCAGGATTTGAAGTCTGGGAAGCTGAAGACCAAGACACCAGTAGATTTAGAGTCTGCAGAGGTCCAGTGCCCTCCCTGGTTCACAGGGTTCACCTTCTGGCTGTTTCCTCACACAGTAGAATGGAGAAGTCTCTCTAAGGCCTCTTATAAAGGTGCTGATCAGTAATGAAGGCCCTGGCTTTGTGAACTAATCAGCTTGCAAAGGGCCCCTCCTAGTGCCATTACTTTGGGGACCAATCATATGTATTTTAGAAGTACATAAAAAGTTGAACTGTAGGAGTTATCACTGACTATTTTAAAAAAAATAAAGAAAGGAAAGAGAAAAGGTAGGGATGAAAGAGGATAGGAGGAGGGAGAAAAGGAGATTCTTCAAATAAAAGAAAAACATTTTGGCATGAAATGCAGACATGAGCACTTATGAAACTTAGAAAAAAGATACAAAACAGAGAACTCGAGTAGCACTGTTATGTAAAATGACATTCACAGAAAAAAAAAAAACTCAGAACAGAGTGTGCAATTTTGAGAGTGTAATCAACACATATAAAATGGGAAAAAGGTAGAAATTTGCAGTCTTTTCACATAGATCTATTTGTGTACCTATGAGGCACATCTTACATGGATATGTAAAGTAAAATATGTACTTCTTATGAAGAGCTGAGTTCTAATTCCAGAAAGCTTTGGTTCAGATCTTATTTTTGACATTGCCTGATTTAATAGCTCTTTATAACAAAGAGTCTTTAAAAGTCATAAGTCAGACTTTTCTTATATATACCAGTGAAAAAGTTAATATGACTTTTATACCAGGTAACATAGATGTATCATTTTACATGAGTATAAAATCTTAAACTCTAGTATCTCATTTACAGAGTATTTGAGAATGTAACCTCTAAGTGAGTTAATTAATTTAACATTTTTATATACCAGATCACTTTATAGATAAAATGTTATTTTGTTATCATGTAAATATATATTAACCTATGTATTTTCAAAAAATGAAAATAAAAGAGTATTTTAAGAAGTAATACTAAGTCACAGTATCAAGAGAAAATGTGTCAGTGGCTTCATTCTTTCAATGAAATCTAAAGTCCTCTTCTACCTTACAGAGTATTATCTAATTGGTTTATAGCCTTATTTATTTATTTATTTTGTAATGTTTTCCCTCTCATATACTCCTCTTTAGCAAAACTATTCTCCATAGGTTCAAATTTTGCTAGTTTTATTTTCACCAATTACTTTTATTTTTTATATAGCTGACTCTTGGTCACTTAGATCTGAAACCAATTCTAGTCACTTAATTCGAAAAAATCATCCACTGAGTCTAACAAATAATCTTACTTAAATCCTCTGTAGACTATATTTTCATGTGATATTGTTCTGGGCCTTAATTTCTTTCTCCTTATTTGCTGCTAATTTCCTTCTCCTAAAATTTATCTCCATGATTATAGAAACCTTTCCTTTGTTGTTCATATTTCTAGTACCAGAATGGTATTTAAAGTATCATAGAACTTCCAACAGAACATTTCTTTTGTTTGGGGGAGTAGAATTTTGGGGAGGTACACTGTCTCATCTAAGAAAACAAAGCCAGTTCTGGGATCTGAGTTTAACTGTCTATCTTATGTTTAATTAGCACTAATTAATCTATTTTATTTGCTTTACCGACAAAATTAACAATTTTATGTTCCAGCTTACTGCAAGTAGTATGACTCTACTGTATTCTATGAAGGTGAGAAATATTTTTTGTGTTTTGTTTTGTTTTTGGTACCAGGAATTGAACTCACGACCTCGTGCTTGCCAGGCAGGCGCTGTGCTGCTGAGCTCTTTTCCCGGGAAAGGTGAGAAATATTTGCAGAGTTTAGAAGAACAGACATTCTGCTACCAAAGAAAAGACAATGCTAACAAGTTGATCAGGATCAATCATTCCCTCAAGTAAGAGAAGCAAAAAGTATAAGTGTAAAAGAAATACTTTTATTCAGAAAAATTTTAAAGGCATCTAAAACTCCATATGAGGAAGTGACATTGGAAAGAATAAGATCAAAAGACATTGATTTTTATATTCCCAAAGTATTGTTTCTTGTAGTTTCAACACAGCCTTAAAAAAGTAGAAAAGAATAGTCATAGTTTCTGACCATAGTTTCTCGGCAAGCAAGATAAAAGTTCATGCTAAAAAATTATTAACTTAAAGAGGTTAAGGAAACAGTTATTTCTCATTTTAGGAAGAATGCAAAGAACAGGTACTTAATATTCTTTGAGTATGAAAAGAAAAAAAATGGATGTTAACAATTCTTAAAACATTTAAAGTTACATCTGATAGGAATATCCATCATTTTCATACCTATAAATAGTTTGTAAAACCAAGAAATTTCCTTTTCCAAAATTAGAACATACCCCATATTTTGCAAAATATATTTGTAATTTATTTTGTCTAAAGCTGAGGGTTGTAGTTTCAGATCTTACATACAGAGTTTAAGAGTCACAACTCCTAACCTTATGACAAGGAAAACATGGACAAATAAAAAAAGGAATGACTTTCCTTATACCTAGCAAAGATATGAAGTCACAGAGCAAATTGTGATCATGAAATCTGGAGAGACAGGAACATTAATACAAGATCAGAGATCCACTTACCTGGAGCAGCAGGTTTAGGACAGCATAAACTGAAGTAGTAACTTTGACTTATTCCTTGACTTTGAATGCAGTAGAGTGACATTGAGCATGTCCAGTGGCCCTACACTTAAGAAACTTTAGTTCAAGGAACTGCACTAGATTTTCATAACAATGATTCAAAATGATGGTCCCCATGCCTCTGGCAGTGGGAGAAGAAGAGTAAACACAGTGAGAATTTCAAAGCTTCTTCTCCCTGGCAAATGACTATTCTTCAGGGAAAAATATGTCAATGGGGCAATACCAACACCTGATGACAGTGTAAGACAACTTAGTCCCATCTAACATGCTACAGCCATCCTGACTTTTCATACTCAGTAAAAGAAGGCAATTCAAATAATTAGACTGGGAATGCTGCAGCTAAAGAAGGGAGCAATGGGAATTGGGAGGGTGTTTGGCTAGACTCTTGGGAGAGTCAGAAATGTTTGCAAGGGCTACATTTCTGTGATATAGGCCCATAAGAGACCTGAACCAGAAGATTATAAAACACTCTTCTTCCACCCCAAACTTTACCGCCTTGCTTGCATGAGAGTGGTGGATTACACATAAAACAGCTACTAGACAGAGGGGTAGTGCAACTAAAAGCCTCAAAGTCAAGGAGACGAAGGGAGACAAATCAGGGGACCAGGAGAATTTGAATTCTCTGGTACCAATCCTATAACAAACATTAGACCCACCTCCAGCTCTTAGCTAGGTCAACATAAGATCTCATAGTAAAGGCCTATTTGTCAATTCCTATTACCCAAAACAATACGTCAAGCTTTCACCAAATCAAAACTATCAAAAACAAACATGTGAAAGGGAAAGAAAAAATACAATCTAAAGAGAAAAGAGAAGTATCAGAACCAGATTCAAATATAATACAGACATTTATAGTTCAGAGGATTTAAAATAATTATGATTAATATTTTAAGACTTTAAAGGACAAAATACAAAACATAAAAGACCAGATGCAGGCAGAAAAATGGAAACTATAAGAAATGATTGAAAGAAAATTCTACAAGTAGAAAGCCAAGAAACATAAATGAAGAATACTTTTGCAAGTTTCATCAGTAGACCATACAGTTGAGAAAAAATATAAAACACCATAGAAAAATTGTTCATTACAACTAAAGCTCTCCTTTTGCACAATGCCACAAAATCATATTTTATATTTACTTTTTCCATCCCGTGTTATCCATTAGTCTTCAGTAGGAATGACTGCTTCATAGAGTGATTTATACCTTCATTATTAAGTGTTTTTGGTATACAGTGACCTTAACTTTTATGATACTTTTAATATTTGATATAAAAATACTAAAATATGCTTAAGAGTATACCCTGCATTTCAAGTCTCATTTATTCCTTTTCCTACATTTGTATCAGCAACATCAGATTTCTCTTGATAATTAAAATAATTTACCCCAGTCAGTAGCCTAATAGTCCTCTTTGTCTATTTGTTCTTTGACTTAGGAAAATTAAAACGGACAGGAAGCAGATTAACTTCCAATAAATGAAATCACTGTATGTCCGCAGGTGAAAGGCAAAATCTTCAAATCGATGATGCTTGAAGTGGTTGAAATGTGAAAAGAAAAAAAAAATGGTGTGAGTGGGTTATTAGGGTTATAGTAGCAGGAGCTTATCTTCACTTCTAGAGTTAATATTCTTCCTCTAGAAGAAGTAGTCCTATGTACTGAACGGTGATTATATACACACACACAATACATGCACACATGTGTGCACATGTGAAGTGATTGAAGTATTCTGTTGATGTTTAAATTTTAAAAAAATTACAGTAAAAGATAGATTACCACTAATGCTCCTCAAAATACTCTTCCTTACTTACAGTACACTTATCCCACCATTTTTGTCACTTTTGTAGCTGTTCTGAAGTCCTCTCCTGAATGTCTTTATACAATGTAATGAACATATGGTGAATGCTGCTGCCTGAGTACCATACAAGAGAAAGGAAATCTCAGAAAAACAGCACAGTGTGTCTTCACCTTGTTCACTAGACCTGGCATTGTGCAAATTTTCCCTCTTACCCAAAGTTAAAATGACTATGAAAGGTAAACCTTTTTAATCCATTCAGGATGTGGAGGACTAAAGACAGGAGGACTAAAGACATTCACAAATAGGGACGTCCAGAATGGCTTCAGAAAGTGCGAAGAATGATGGGATAGTGTGTTTGAATGGAGGAGTATTCTGAGGGGGATTAATATCAATGTGTCCTTTACTATAATAATTTTTTAAAATGTTAATATTTAATTTGTGATCACACCATATATATAATATAATAAAATTATGAAAATAATTGTCAAAATAGCTAATTTTATTCATTGTTATGTGCATAGGTTCTTCTCTTCATTTACTTTTGACTCTTGTACTTAATCCCTGACACAAGTGTTATTAATATCCACATTTCCAAAGAAGGAAGGGTGAAAGACTAGGAAAAGTATCACGTATCGCAAGACAGGAAAGTGGTGAAAGTAGGTATCAAGCCCAGGCAATCTGACCTAGTTACTAAGTTTAAAGCACTTTTGTAATATTGGGTGGTTGTAATTTAATTAATTGTATATTTTAAAATATAATATTGCTTATAATATTTCTCATACTTTCTTCTTCATAGTAAGAGAGAAAACATCAAAATATGTTTTTAAACTGTCTTAGTTACTTTTATCCTTGCTGGAACAAAATACTCAACACCCAGAAGTTAAAGGAGGAAAGGTTTATTTCACCTCACAGTTTGTAGAGGTTTCAGTCCATATCTGGCTGGCTCCAAAACAGGGCATCATAGCAGAGGGACGTCACAGAGGAGAAACAGCTCATGGCATGGCAGGATGAAGGCAGCAGCAAGCAGTTAGCAGCCAACCTGCCTTTCTCTTTTATCCCATGTAGTCTGCCATCTTTTTGGATGGTGTCACCCAGAACTATGCTAATTCCAATCACTGGACTAATTTAGTACCCTTAATCCTAAGATCACACACCGTAGATCCTGCCAGCTCAGCAAGGCCCCATCTATGAGTGCATGAGGCTTCGGCAGAACATCTAGATACAAACCATAACATAAACCAATTAGTAACAGATAATTCAAAAGGAAAATAATATTAAGTTTAAATTCTTTCTCTTTCTAGTCAAACATAACAGCTTTTTTCTCATGTTAATTGAAATTCTCTTTGTTTATATACATTGCAACTATTTTGCATTTAGTCTACTGCTATTCCAGAAAAGTGAGCAGAAAAATGTTGACATGAACTTTCTATGTTATTTATTTTTGTTTATTTTTTAAGCATACTATTATGTGACAGGTCATGACTATGGGTTATGAAACAAGTTTCAGAACAAATGAAAGAAATAAACTACATACAATTTATGTGACCTGTTGAGGCTTTTCAGAGTTATGGTCAACACAAAAATTCCATCTGTATTTATTATCCCCATCTCCTCTTGTTAAAACAAGCCTCAATCTGTCTTTCTCTCCTCTTTGCTGCCCAGAAAGATTACTATCACTGTAGTTTATATTCTCTGCTTTCTTATATTGTTATGATTTTGGGGTCCAGAAAAGAGATTACTGGCTCCTTGACATCTCACAAAATCACATGTGACACTTTTATGGGAAGCAAGATATCAGTTTTTCTACTGGCCATCCCACCACCATAAAAGGTGACAACCAGTAGATAGCAATCAATTGCCATGAACAAGTAGTGTCACCCAAAAAGCTGTCATTTACAGGGTAGAAAAATGAAAAAAAAAAAAAAGAAAGTATATACTTTAATTGCCTAATTAGTTGCCCTATAAGATGTATGAATTAAATGAACAGTGCCTGGTAATAATTGAGTAGAAATACTGTATGTTGAGGCCATTAAATTAATCTTTGTTGATAAAGTATCTATTTTCTATGTAGGGATTGAGTAGGAAGAACTGAGCTATCAGATTATCATTCAGTGTTTTCATCTTCTGTGGTTTCCACATTTAAATGCACATGTATTCAATCCCTCCAACCTGAACCTGTGTGTTCAGTCTATTTTATATCTTTGCATATTTGAAACAAATCAAATAGCAAGATGAAAACCGTGTCCCTCTTATCTATGGTTGAATTTTTAAAACTATTTCATACAAAAATTACATCCAGTGATATCAGTTTAGATTTGTGATAAAAAAAATTCAGAGATCTACAAACATTTTGATACTTTAAAATGCAAATTGATAATCTTATAAGAAATGAGAATTCACAGATTCCTCATAAAATATTCTGATGATAACAACTTCTCGGTAATCGCCCTAAGAATAAAGATGTGTGAAACTAGTTCAGAAAGCACATCAGTTGCTTGCTTTTTGTTTGTTCTTGAATAACCTGATGAAGACCCTTTTTAAAACAAATTTACTCCAATAAATAGAAGAGAAAGAACATGTTGCTGACATCAAGAGAGCCACTGTTTTTCTCCAGAGCGCTTATTTGATAAAATTATTTATGTGAGCTTATGGTATATGTGTAGCACTACCAAGTACATGCCTTCCCAGGGGGTAGTGTTCTTCTTTCTCCAAAAATAAATATTGACTCTCTGCTTTTGAATACTCCATAAGGATTAAATAAAATAAAATGACTTTCTAAATTAAAAAAAAAAGTCTTAATTTGTTCTTCATTTTGAGCAGGAATCATTGATATTTTCCATTAAACATTTTTAGTGCTCTTTGACCAATGAGAAGATTATAATTTTCTGTCCCTATATAATTTTTGGTGAAGAAAATGGAGAAAAATTAGCTCATGTCTCTTCTGAGTGGAAATTTAGGAATCAATGTAAAAGTAAATGCTTTTGTTCTTTCTTTTTCCCAGATATGGCATATTCCTGTCTGGAGTCTCTGAAAAGTATAGAGTAGATTATAATGGCAATTTATTTTGGGACATATAATTATCAGGGAATACATTTTCGTGGTATTTAGCCATTGTAATTTTGAGGCCATTTTTCCAAAAGACAACCTATACTTAATGTATCCAAATGGACACATGTAAAAATCCTTTTTTCTTTGTAAAAAGTTGATGCAAGTTGTGTAGCCACATTTTCACTATTATATACTCTTAAGCTTTAATTTCATGTATAAACAGTATGGGTTACAAAAAATTTTGAAAAGATTTATAAGCAAATAAATACATAAATTTGGTTAATGGATAATTGAAAAGATCATGGTTTGGAGAGGGATGAGCAAAAGGAACTGAACTAATTATAATAGAGAAGCACTGTGCCATTTAGAGCCTACCACAAAGTTAGGAAGAGCTTATTTGATCTATTGCAGTCTTGATGATTGAGAAGACCTGATGTAATATTTAGACACCAATTCTGATCTTCCCTTAGCAACTAATGGTTTCTTTTTATACAATAGTTGCAACTTCGGTGGATGGTTTTTGAACATTCTAAAATCCTTCTATCTTTTTTTTTTTTTTTTTTTGTGGGTACCGGGGGGTCGACCTCAGGACCTCGGGTGCCTGCGCGCCCGTGCCGCTGAGCGATATCACCGGCCCCTTTTTCGTATGTGGGTTCCGGGAGTCGAACTCGGGCCCTCGCGCTTGCCGCGCAGGCGCTTAAGCCGCTGAGCCATCTCACCGGCCCAAATCCTTCTATCTTAATCACAGTGAGGAATTAGATTCAGCAATCTCTTATTTTGTAATATATACCTCAGGCCCCAAACCAAATGCAGTGTTTGTAAGATTAGTAGACATATACAATTCAGTGTCTTCTCGGGGAAATGATTCATGTTTAGTTTGGATGTGTAAACTAACTTTCATTTTCTTGTGGGGACAGAGGGATAGAATTTGCTAGATTATGACACAATTAAAGCGATGCCCAAAAGGAGATTAAAATTAAGTGGAAAAGAGATTTTTGCTGAAGCTGAATTCAGTATAGATTGGATAAACTTCAAAAGATAGAATAAGTAATACACCAGGGATTACAAAGTACTTTACTTATGGTACTTTACACTTTACCATGGTAGGTCACCACCATCATCATTCATCTTCTTCCATAATAAATTTGTGTTTCTTGGGTTGGCTACTCCTCAATCACAGCAATGCCTGTCTTGTGTAGACTTTTCATCTCCCAAATTTAGTCATTGGCTATTTATGCACAGTGTATCTAGTAAATATATCTAGTTTTAAGATCTCTCTGTTAAGGTATTCTTTTTATTTTCCTAATTCACTGAATAAATGTTATCAAACAAATATTTTAAGATACTATTTTTATGCTAAAAGGCAGTAAAGTATAAAAGCCAAAACAGTAGTCTTTCAATAATTTTAAAATTATATTTAAATACTAGGCTTACCACCTAAAAATATGTGTACTTTGAATAAGGACTTGAATTTTTTTAAGTTTTAGTTCATCTTTAGGGTGATAATACAATGATGATATTAGTGTATCTTATTTTTTTGTCATCACTAAATAAGAACTTACATTATATAATGAAGTTTTCATATAAAATAGAGCTAGTGCCTGTTAAAAAGCTATCTAGAAACCAAGGACTTCAGCCTTAAGATCACAAGGAATGAAATTCCCTTCGGAACTTAGCTTGTGAGTACATTCCTTCCCATGCTTTCATCATTCGAGTAGCATATGGTACGCATCCCTGGCCAAGCCATAGAATTCAGCCTTGTAAGTCCTGAAACAGAAGATCCAACAAAGACATGCCCCATTCCCAATCCACAGAAATTATAAGATGATAAATATGTTTTGTCTGAAACCACCAAATTTGTGATACTTATAAATCAGCAGCAATACTCAACTAATACATAATCTCCCACTTTTGTTAATACTTGCCTCATCTGAAAAAGGACTTGAATGTCTTGTTGGTGCTTTGTACTCAAAGAAAGTCTCACTTCTTCCTTAGTTCTACCATAACTTTTCCCAGACACAAATTGATTAGTATCTATTTGAGTGTTCATATAATATCTTATGTATGAAACTGAGATGCTACAACATATTTTGTTCAGTAGATGACATCTGTCTACTTGAGATATTAACTATTAATCATAAATGATAATTGTACTTCTGTCCCTTAGGATCATTTCTTGAAGATATGCACTTTCATATATTTGCCATATATGTGTATATATAAAGACATATATTTGTCTTTATAGCCTGCAACTCCCATGGATTTTATTCAGTAAAGTAATCTCTAAGCCAGGCATGGTGATGCATGCTTGTAATCAATGCCAGCACTTTGGGAGACTGAGGTAAGGGGAACACAAATTCGCATCCAGCCTGGGATACTTAATAAATTAGCAAAAACTTATCTCAAAAAAAAAAAAATTAAAAGGGCAGGCAATATAGCTCACTTTGAAGACCATATGTCAAGTTCCCAGTTTTAAAAACAAAAGAATATGGTTGAACTTACTGGCTAATAACTATATGTTTACAATATTTTGCAAAGATTTTCACAATCGTCCTAGTCAAAAACCTCCTAATCATGCATATGTAAGAAATGTGATATTTTTTGGGTGTTTTAGTCATTTTTTCATGACTAAAGACACAATACTTAGTGCACACAGTTTAAGGAGGAAAGGTTTATTTTGGCTCACATTTTACAAATTTCGGTCCTTGCTAGTCCCCTTCGAGGTACAGTAAGTCCATGACTTATGAATATTTGAGTTGCAGACTTTCACAGATATGAACAGACCTCACGTTATGAGCATTCGTAGATGTGAGCAAACCATGGAAGTAGCTCATGTGTCTGCTGGACATTGTCACAGTTGTGCTGCTGTGTGCTCACCGTACAGTGGCACAGTGTACAGAAGGACAGTGCTCAATCAGAGCCCAGGATGTCGGGAAGCAAGAGGAAAATCAGTGATGTGGAGGGGATGCTAGGAGGCACAAAAACAATACACATTGTATATTTGTGTTAAAGGTACATAAGACTCACTTTGTAGGGCTTAAGAATGAATCTGATTTATGAACATCCTCCTGGAACAGAACTTGTTGGTAAATTGGGGAATTACTGTATCTTCCTAAGAGAGTTAAAAAGATATACTACAGTGATACATGCATACCCATGTTTATAAGAGCTCAACTCATAATAGCTAAATCTTAGAAGTGATCTATATGCCCACCAACAGATGAATGGATAAAGAAAAAGTGGTATTGAAACACAATGGAGTACTACTCTGCTATAGATAAGTATAAACTGGAG
The DNA here is from genome assembly GCA_028451465.1 of Erethizon dorsatum. NCBI lineage: Eukaryota > Metazoa > Chordata > Mammalia > Rodentia > Erethizontidae > Erethizon > Erethizon dorsatum. Next base: position 30,129,886 of record CM051834.1, read on the forward strand.
TCATTTGTAGGAAAATGAATGTACCTTGAGACCACAATTATTTTTCTTTTTGTGGGTACCAGGGGTCGACCTTAGGACCTCGTGCGCCAGCAGGTGCCAGTGCTGCTGAGAGATATCACCGGCCCTTTTTTCATATGTGGATACCGGGAGTCGAACTCAGGACTTTGCGCTTGCCAGGCAGGCGCTTATGCCGCTGAACTATCTCACCGACCCCAAGAGATTACAATGTTAATTAAAATAAATCAGATACACAATCTTAAATATCACATGGTTTCTCTTATATGAGAAACCCCAAATATAAATAAATCAAAGAGTAAAATAAAAGATAGTTTAGGAAATAGGGAGATAGATCCTTTGCAAAAGGGAAAGGGACCAAAAGATGGTGGGAAGTGGGAAGGAAGAGAGGGTAAGGGGATGAAAAATAATTAAGATATGTTATATACATGTACCACCTTCCATGATGAAAGTAATCATTATGTATTGTAAACATGTACTAATACAAATAAAAAATGAAAAAAGTTTCATGCCTTCCATGGTAGGCCAACTCCAAGATGGATGGCATGACACAGGATAGCTGCTCCTGGCATGGTGGCTGGGAAGTAGTGAAAGTCGAGGGAGGAGCCAGAGAGATATGCCCTCACCAGGCAGGCCCACAATGACCCACCTCTTCCAACCAAAACCAACCTTTTCACGGCAAGTCAGCTATTTCACCCCCATAATCTAATCGTGTTTCAAAAGCCTTGTTTTAGAGCACATGAGGCTTTGCGGGCTCACCTAGATATAAACCTTAGCATGGAGGGAGAGATAGAAACAAATTCAAGTTCTAGATCATCGACCTATAAATATTGTTCAGTAATACTTACATTCATGGGAAGCAAACCTTGTACGACTTACCGTATTCTTAAAATGCTTAAATTTTCTTTAAATTGCTATCTATGACATTAAAGAATGAAACGTGTCTTTGAGTTTGCATCATGAATCATTTTAAAGTTTGAACTGCCACAAAATATAGTAGAAATAAAACAATTTGAAGTATCATATTTACCACTCTCTTTATATCTTGACTTACTTTCTTTTATCCATAACATTTATTTGTATCTGATTATAAATAAGTATTAGGTTTTAGTGGTAGTCTAATTGGGAATTTATGGTTTGTAGGCATTGAACAAAATAGAAATTTTATAATAGATTGAAAGAACTGATAAGAATTAAATAGCAAGTATTGAAAAATGTGAAGTATATAAAAGTTTTAAAGATTCCAACTACAAAATGGATTAATCAAATTCTCAAATAAAACTCAATGCTATATAAATCACTTTATTAAGTATACCATTAGTAACATGACTTAGCATTATTTTTTTTTCACTTTTTTTAGTACATGTTTGCAGTACATAATGTTTACATTCCTTGTGGGAAGTTGGTACATGTACATAATACATCTTAATTCCTTTATTCATCCCCTTTCTTTTCCCACCCTGCTCCTCCCTCTATATCTTGATCCTCTTCTCCCTTTTTAGGTCTGTAGTTAAAAATCTAGCTTTGGGTATCTAGATATACAGCCATCATAAATACATAAGGCTTTGACTACGATAAATATAGGGAGGATATACACATTATTTTAACAGGTGCTCTGTGGCAGTAATTTTTGAGATGAAGGAAGGTAGTTTATCTCTACTATTCTTTTTCCCATCATTTTTCTTTTTCAAAATGAGCTAGTAGATTCATAGCTATTCTGATCTGCCTCTTTTTTTCCCTTCAATGCAATCATCAAATAGATTATATGTACTGCCATTCCAATTTTATTAGGTTCATTTTGTATGACTCTGGATTTTTGGTTCAAATTCTTTTATTGAAATCAGCAGGCTTATCATTTCATTTCATTCAAGAATACAAAGACCATCATTTTACAGAGTTGGCAGCTTTTCTGCTTCAGAGATTCTGTAATTTAGTTGGCTACTCTAATAGGGTTATATTTCATGTATGCTGAATACCCCTTTTATGCTTGTGTTATTCCTTAGAGAACTCACAGACAAAATAAAGTAGTTTATTGCGTAAGAGATGGCAATTGCATTGACCATTAACCTCAATAACTTGCAAGGGCTATAGAGAAGCTTATAAAACACTTTGTAGTCAAGTTTAAAGTGGTACAAGATGTTTGTTCAAGCTGAAGCACTGATATATAAAGAAAAGTCTTATAATCTCTCGCCTAGTGAGCAAACCTATCATTTCAAACTCAAATGTATTTTGTACATCTGTATTAGAAAGAGAAAAAGGTTGCCTGGGCTCACCTGAGAAGTTTTGGCTTACACATAAAGCTGCTGTATATGTGCAAAATATTTATTCTTTTAACACAATATTATCTCAGATTCCACAGAGTTCTAATTAAGATGCAAATAAACTTTACACATATACTAAATCACCTCTGTTAAGTTTTAAAGCAACTATATTAAAAATGCAAGGATAGAGGCATTCTTTATGCAACTGGAAAGTCAGACAATTATTATGAAATAAATATATTATTTATACTTGTTCAGCATAAATAAGAAACCATTTAAACAGTAATTTTCTTTAGACCACTAATGTCCATTTAATTTCTGCTTTGCAAGAAAGAGAACATATTATGTTCCAATTGCTTTACAAGAATCATTAGGCTAATTTATATTTTTTAAAAATTACACTATTTTGGGGGCATATTACATATGTATATTAACTTAGTATTTACTTTTAAAACTACATTAAAATAATTTCAAAATGAAATTTAAAAACAAGAGGCTGGATGTGGTGGCACACATCTGTAATCCCAGCACTTGGGAGGCTGAGGCAGGAGGATCGCTGTGAGTTCAAGGCCAGCCTGGGCTACGAAGTGAGTTCAACACCAGCCTGAACTGCATAGTGAAACCCTGTCTCAAAAGGACAAAAAGAAAAAAAAAAAAAAAAAGAAAGAAAGAAACAAAACAAAACACTTAAAAACAACTTTTAACATTGATTAGTAAAATAAAGCATTAGTAAAGAAGATTTAATACACATTTTGCAAATTGATATTTTTATTTAAATAAAAATATTTTCAATATTTTGTTGTAGCATCATTATTGTTGAACTTATACATTAGGTACATTCGGCGACCAGGTTTTCTGAAACCAGAAACACCTGATGTCTTTCTCACTAACATTCTGAATTTTCTTATGTTTAGAAGTCATAGAATTTTGCACATAATGAGAATTTACACTACTCTGTAAAAAAAAATAAATTTAACAATGAACAAGGATACAAAGATCTATAAAGCATGAATAAATAAATATATAAATAAATAATTGCATACTGTTTTAGCATATAATTCTCAAATCTAAAATTCTTCAAAAATCTGAATAAAATGAAATGTATAGCAAAGAGAGAACAAGAAACCAAAATAAACAAGTAATATTATAATTGATTTAGAACATGTACCAGTTTTTGTCACAAAGTGTCTTGGTTTTTAAAAGCTGCTTTGGAAATAGAAGACAAACTCTGAAACCAAGAAAACTTTTAAGTTGAAATTGGAACTGAGCATGAGATCAATTTTCTCCAAGTGCTCTTCCCTAGGCGAATAGGTGGATTATAAGATCTACTCGGTCACCAAAAAGGAGATGACAAGTAAAAGACCTCAGTCTTATACAAAACAAAGTTCTTAGGAAGTATAATTCTCCATCATGTGGCTTTGGAGATTTATTGTACATTATTTATGCTAAGGAAAGAAATTTCTTACAAAAGAATTGATTCTTTCTACATGAATATTCATCAAAAGGTAAGCTTTATGCTGGCAAGATTTTGCTATTGTTATTGAGGTTTAAACACTGTAAAATAATATTTCCGGCCATGCCGCAGGTCTTCAGGCAGCTGATGGATGAATGACTGGAATTAGTCCCAAGATATGAAGACAGATTTTAGAAAAAACTGAATGTATTTTTAGAGAAACACAATTTCAAAAAAAAACTTTTATGACACAAAATGCAACATCAGAGCTGAGCTTAAATCCAAAGTCAAGGGAAAAAAATCATAATAATCTTGACAGATAACTCAAGGGTATTTGTTATAGTTCAGCTGGAGAATGTCCCCCAAAACCCTCATGTACCCATAGGCAGAACTTTTGGAAGAAGATAGGTTGGTGGCAGTGATATATGCAGTTGACTTGCAGTTAGGAGGTGGGGCCTGGTCAAGAGAGGTGGGTCAGTGGGGGCAGGACCAGGTGAGGTATCTCTCCTTCCCCGGCTCCACACTTCTGTCTCTCATTCCTGATCATCATAATGTGAGCAGCTCTTTCTCTGCTATGACCTTCTACCAGCCTGTCCTGCCTTGGAGTCAGCCAACAATGGACTGAAAACATGAAACAAAATAAACCTCTTCTCTTTTAATTTATGGGTATCAGGTATTATGTCCAAGTGATAAGAAAGTGACTAAGATTGTGCACATACACTGTCTTGAGACTGAGCATGTCTGGGGCCTCAGTTTTAGAGCAGGGAGCCTAAAATTTCCTGCACTTTAACTCCAAAAATCCTACCCAGCTTCTCACGGTGAGGACAAGACAAAATCTTATCTTTGCGCTGGCAGGAAAAGAATATTATAAAATAGGCCCAAGTATTTTCCTAAGAGACCTCTACTGTTATCAAGGTAACAGACTGTAATAGAATATTCTCTTGTTGTTGTGAGGAGAATTTTTCTCATTCTTGCTTCTTCTAGACTTTCTGTCTCACCTAACGATGAGATGAGATAGGAAGCTGAGAAGCACTGGTGAAATTCACAGCCCAAGACACGGCCCCACCACGTGAATGAGATGTATTCAGATTATTTACTTTTCTTTCCTTTCAGTTTATCATCAATCACTCTAACAGGCTCCAGTAATAACAATGGATTACAACCAGGAGAAAAACACTCTCTTGGAAGGCTTACAGAAGTCTAAATTCAACCAGAGAGAGAAAAATAAGGACCACAGAAAATTTTAGACCTATGGTTCTTACACCTACAGACAGCTCAGCTCTTACTCAGATTAACATAAATCCTCACACGCAAGGCCTACTTACCTCAGATCCTATTACTCCATGTTTTATGTCCTGCTTTCAGCAACAACAAAATATCCTATGAGGAATTTTAAAAGGCAAAAGAAAAAGTCTGGAGAGACAAAGAAATTTGCAAAACCAGACAAAGATATGACATGGATGTTGCAACTATCAGAGAGGAAATCTAAAATAACTCTTTCTGATATGTTAAGGAATATAATGGAAAAAATAGATAACATGGAAGAACAGATAAGATGTGAAAACTCTAGGAAAGAATCAAAAAGAAAGGTAAGACATGCGTTTAAAGGTGTGTTAGTTTCCTAGGGCTGTCATAAGAAATTGCTACAAAGTTAGCTACTTAAAAGAAAAACTGATTCTTCAGATAGTCAGAAGTTTGAAATCAAAATGTCAACAGGATTGGTTCTACTTAGAGGGTTTTAGGTTGTGTTGATGCCCTCAATTCTTGGCATCCCTTAGCTTCTAGGTTCAGCTCTCAAAACTTTGATGCAACTTTCTCATGGTTTTATTTCATGTATATGCCCATATGTCTTTTTTCTTATACCAAGAGTAGTCTAATTGGATTTCAGGCTCTTCTTAATTCAACATTATCTCATCTTGATCCTTACCTTAATTATAACTGCAAAGGCCCTATTTTCAACCAAGATCATATTCTGAGTTACAAAATTAAAATGATAAGACTTACGGTGAACTGCTCAAAAGTAATGCAAGCAGGAAAAAATTGGAGAGAAATCATTAAAAGTTTGGAGTAGAAATACCCAATGAAAAATTTTACACTAGATAAAAGTAATAATAATTCATATTAGCATACTTACTATGAGGAAAATATTAAAAGAAGTTTCTCAGGGAAAAGGACAATGATATAAATAATAAAATAGGATGTGCATAAAGAAAGGAAGAGGATTAGGGAAGGAAAAAGTTAAAGTAGCTATATTAATTTTAGAAAATCACATTTCAGACAAAATTATGTTTAAATGAAGCATTATATAATGGGAAAGGGGTCTACTGTACAGTTTACTTACATATCTTAAATATGTTTGTATCTACTAACAGTACATCAAATACATGTTAGCCAATTGACAGAACTGCAAATAGAAATAGAAAACTGCACTATTATAATTATAGACTGCAACAAACCTCTATCAGCAATTGAGAAATCCAGATTTAGAAAATCAGTAGGGAGGGTCGGTGAGATGGTTCAGTGGCATAAGCCCCTGCCTGGCAAGCGTGAGGTCCTGAGTTCAACTCCCGGTACCCACATAAGAAAAAAGGGCTGGTGATATCGCTGCAGACCCCCCGGTTGAATCCTGGTAGACCCCCGGTACCCACAAAAAAAAATCAGTAGGGATATATTGACTTATGCAGTTCTATCGATGAACTAGATCTAACTGACATTTATAAAATGTTGCAGCTGACAGCAGCAGGAAGCACATTCTTCTCCATCTCATATGACACATCAGTAAGTTAGCTCTGGTTCTAGGCCACAAAATAATTTGTTAAAATTAAAAGAATAGAAACTATAGAAATTACATGAAGGATGTTCTCAGACTACAAGAACTGGAAAAAAATTTTAAATGTGGATAATTGAATAATATTTGAAACAACTCCAAGTACATTCAACTACCTGATCTTTGACAAAAGCAAAAAGTTTATGCTCTTTGACAGATAGTGCTGGGAGAACTAGCTCCACATGCAGAAGATTGAATTTAGACTGGTATCTCTCACCACGTACTAAACTAAAATCAAACTGGATCAAAGATCTAAATGTTAAAACAGAAACACTATGTGGTAGAAGATAGAATAGGTAAAACTCTTGAAAACGTAAACAGAGAAAAGAACTTTCTGAACAGAACCTCAATTGCATAAGAGATAACACCAAGAATCAACAAACTGGAACTTACCAAATTAAAAATCTTCCAAACAGCAAAGGAAACACCCAACAGTGTGAAGACACAACCTACAGGGTAGGAAAAAAAAATTGCCAGCTATTCCTCAGACAGAAGGATAATATCTCAATACATAAAGAAATTTTAAAAAAGAAGTCCCAAAGTAAAAAACCCAGTCAAAAGAATGGGCAAATGAAATGAACAGGCAATTCTCAAAGGAAGAAACATGAATGGCCAATAAATACATGAAAAAATGCTCAACATTTCTGACCATAAGTAAAATGCAAATTAAAACAAAACTGAGATTCTATCTTACTCCATAAATAATGGATCATCAAGAAATCAGATAGCAACTAAAGCTGGTGAGCCTGTGGGGAAAAAGAGCCCTTCTACATTGTTGGTGGGAAAAACCTAATACAACCATTATGGTATCAGTATGGAGAATCCTCAAAAAGCTAAAAGAAGAAATTCCATTCAACCCAGGTATTCCCCTACTAGGTATTTTCCAAACAAAAATACTGAAGACATCATGTTACAGTGATACATACATATTCATGTTTATAGCAGCACAATTCAAAATAGCTAAGTGTGGAAAGAGACTTTATGTGCATCATTATACAAATGGATAGAATCAATGTGATACTGTATTTATACACAGTAGAATATTACTATACCATAAAGAATGATGAACTTTAGTCATTTGTAGGAAATAGATGCATCTTGAGACCCCAATGTTAAGTGAAATCAATCAGACCCACAAGCTTAAATATCCCATGGTGTTTTTCTTATATGAGAAACCCAAAATATGAGTAAAGAGCAAAGTACATAATAGCAATAAAGAGATAGAAGTAGGTGGGAGAGACAGTAGGAATGGAAGGGATGGGGATGCAAAAAGAATAAAGCTGTGTTATGTACATGTACCAGATCCTCATGATGAAAGTAATCATTATGTACTGCATAGATGTACTAATGAAAAAGAAAAAAGAAAAATAGTAAAAGAAGAAGAAAGGAGGGTAAATAGCTAAAGCAGAAATCAGCACATCATAAATAGAAAGATAACATGGAAAATTAATGAAATCAAAAGCAGCTTTTTTACCAAAATAAAAATAAAAAAGATAAAATTCTGGACAAGATAACCAAGGAAAAGAAAAGAACAACAAACATTCAAACATTCAAACATTCAAAATGAAAGATGAGTCCTCACTACAGATACTATGAGCATTAAAAGAACATTAAGAAAAACTAGATGACTTACAACTTGAAAACAATTTTTTTTTTTGGTGGGTACTGGGGGTAGAACTCAGGACCTCGCACACCAGCAGGCGCCCATGCCACTGAGCGATATCACCGGCCCTTTTTTTTGTATGTGGGTACCGGGAGTCAAACTCAGGACCTTGCACTTGCCAAGCAGGCGCTTATGCCACTGAGCTATCTCACTGGCCCTTTTTTCTTTTCTTTTCTTTTTTTTTTTTTTTTTTTTAAGACAGGGTCTTACGATATAATTCTGGCTGTCTTTGAACTCACTATGTAGTCTAGTCTGGCCTCGAACTCACAGCGATCCCTCCTGCCTCAGCGTTCCAACAATTACAGGCATACGCCACCACACCTGGCTAAAAACAATTCTTGAAAGTCACAGACTACCAAAATTCACAGAAGCAGATAATCTAAATAGACCTATGCCTATGAAAGTATAGATTTAGTAATTGAATCCAAGAAATAGAAATATCTGCTTTGGATATTGATGTCTCTAGTGATTTTAAAAAATTCAAATCCTCCGGAATCTCTTTCAAAAAATAGTACAGAAAACATGTGGGGGGGGAGGGTGTTTATATACATCTGTGTGTGTGTGTGTGGTGTGTGTGTGTGTGTGTATGTGTGTGTGTGGTACTGGGCATCAAATCTAAGCAAGACTTCTACCACTGAGCTACATTCCCAGTTCCAGAAAAGAAATTTTTTTAACACCTTCCAGGTCAGGATTACCTTAACACCAAAACCTAACACTAAAATCCCTTGTAAATATTAGTAAATCAAGTCCAACAATGCATGTGGAGAATTATATAGCATGTACAAGTGGGACTTCTTCCAGGTACGCAAGGCTGACTTAATATTCGAAAGTCAATGCATGTCATGTCAGGAGTGTAAAGAAGGAAACATCATATGATTATGCATATCTGATGATACATTAAAAGCACGTATCAAAAGGCAACACCCATTCATGACAAAATTTTCATTTACCTAGTAATGGGAGAGGTTTCGTATTTGATAAAGAATATTTACAAAAATATATGCAGCTCTCATAAGGCTTAACTAGTAAATGAATGAACATTTTGCTGCTAAAACCAAGAATAAACTAAGGATGTTTCACCACTGCTATTCATCATCTCACTGGGAGTCCTGCATAATGGAATAATAAAATAAAAGAGTAAAGTAAAATAAAATAAAATAATAAAGTAAAATAAAATAAATGTAGGTTTTGAAGGAAAATTAAAGGTTTTTTTTGTTCAGAGATGACATACTGTCTGTGGACAATCTCCAGGAATCTTCAAAGAAGCTCTCAGGACCAGTATAATTACATATCCATGTCACAAAACATATGATTAATACACAATGTCAACTGTTTCCCTATATGTCAACAATGAACAATTGAAATTTAGAAATTCAAAAAATAATAACATCAAAAAATAAAATAGGTGCATATTTACTAAAATATGTGAGGATATGCATGTAGAACACTTAAAAATAAATCCCTCATAAAATAAATGAAAACAATCTTAATAGTCAAATTTGTTAAGATGTCAGTTCTTTCTACTTTGATATATGTTGTAGATACAGCAAACTGATTGTAAATAGTATATGAAAAGGAAAAACACCTAGAATAGCCAACCCAACATAAAAAAGGACATAATTTGAAGACAGCTACTTGATTTTGAGACTTCCCAGAGAAAAGTCTGGAATAGTTTTTATGACTGTGTCAGACTGTCAGTCTGTTCACTTTTGCTGCAAAAGAAACTGGAAGGATGAAGTTCTGATTTCTACAATGAGACACAGGAATACAAAAGGGAGGAATTCTACCAATATAAGAGATATATGGAAAAGGTGCACGTGGACAGGCATTACCACTCCAGCCAGCTGTCTCATTTTTATTGTCTCTTTACTTTGATCAAGCTAATCAAATTATGCTTACTCAGGAGTTTCTACGAACAAAATCTGAAGAAGTTCACCTGGTGGCAAAAGCATTAGGGTCAAAAACAAACCACAAAATACTGATTCTCTCAGCTGTGATTATCTTTATGTCTCATTCTCTTGAGTTTGTGAATGTGCATGTATTATATAGCATAAATACTATACTGCATGATGCTTACACTGTATGCAATAATTGATGAATTGAATATTTATTGAACTCCAGAACATATGCAAGGAATAAAAATATAAATACAGATATGAGTAATATCTGTGTTCTTCATTCATGGAACTCATGTCCTAATTAGCAACTGTTATACAAATCACTAATTATGGACAACATGGAAGAGTTTTAACACTGGATGCATTGCATAAAATGATAATATCTGGAGATAAGAGTCTTAGTACCTGCAAAGGACACCCAAGATTGAAGATATTGTTCAACACCTATATCAGAAAAAATTGATAATGTATTTTTGTTAAGCAAATGTCTATAAATATGTCATTAGGTGGTTAGGTATTGCTGTTAAGTTTAGACTTTAGCTGTATTTTCAGTATTAATCATATTAAAGACTTTAAGATATCAAAAGACTTACAAGGTGACAGTAAGCAGGACAGTACAGTATTGGTGAAAATGACTCATAGATTAATGGAATCCACTAAATTTCTGGGATTAAACCCATACATTTTGGTCCACTGAGCTTTGACAAAGGAAACCAAACAATATGATACATAGTAATCTTTCTTTAGTAGAACCCTTGGTAAACCAAAAATATGGAACTGAACACACATTTACACCTCTCATGAAATCTTATGCAACAGATCTAAAGATAAAGCATAAGATTATACACTGCTAAAAGAAAATATGTGAGGCAATGGAGAAAACTTTTGGTTTGGTGATTAGTTTTTAGATAAAACACCCAAAGCTCAAAGCAGGAAAAAAAAATAATAATGTGTCTTTATTCAAATTGAAACCCCATTTGGTAGAGACACTCTTAAAATAAGCCAAAGACATAAATAGAAGAAAATATTTCCAAAACATGTTACAGATTTCCACCTAAAAGGATAGTTAAAAGTAAAACAGTAACATTTGAACAGAAACCTCACAAAAGAAGGCCTATATATAAAAAATAAGCATATGAAGATATATTCAATATTTTTCCTTAGGAAATTGCAAATTAAACAAGAATGAAAGACCACTGCAGATCTATAACAATGGCTAACTTCCATGACATTGTCAATTACAGACAAGGATATAGAACAACAGGTACTTTTGTTCATTTCTAATGGAAATGTAAAATGCTGCAAATTGGAGAACAGTAAGTTTCTTGCAAAACTAAACATATTCTTATTGTAGAACTCAGCAGTCACACTTCTTTACACCTACCTAATAGTTGAAAAATCTGCATTTGAAAAAGCTACATTCAAATGTTTATAGCAGCTTTACTCATCAAGAACTGGGAACAAATAAGATATCTTTCATTAGGTAAATAGATAAACAAAATGTGGTTCTTCCGTAAAAGGGAAGGTGCTATTTTAGAAAAGTGTTTATTAGTGAGGGAGAATAGATAGTTCATTGCTAACAAATTTACAAAATCAGGTTACATTTACTTAATGGAATATATCAAAGGTAAGTACTTCAACAGATATTAATATAGGAAACCTGCTTTACCTTAGTTTTTGAATTAATACTTAGCATTATTTTCTGATAGTTTGGCAATCTGCTTGCCAGCAGAAGCACTTATGTTTGCTGGGAACTCAGCTCAGCACCTGAGGCTGTGGTTGACAAGCACAGGAAAGGAGATAAGATAGGACAAGAAATTTTGCAGGTCCTGGGGACATCTGGAGACACCCAAAAATTTACAATGGACACTTCAAAGCACTCTGCCCACTGAGTTGCAAGATTGCCAGAAAACTTTAACCACAGATGTTCATTGGGATCTTCCTGCCTAATGCCCCCTGCCTTCTCTCCATCCCTATAAAAGGGACATGCTTCTCTGTTCAGGGCAAAAGGTCTTATCGGGCTCTCTGCCTGAATCCTGGCACAATAAATTCCATGGCATGTTGCCTTTACACAAGCCTGGTGGTCTCTGCTGCTTAAATATGTTTCATTTTGATACCATCAAGGCTAGTTTTAAATTTCATTCCCAATGTATTTTATTTTTAAACAAATGTTCTGCCAAAGATGATAGCCATCAATAAACACTGAACGTTTGTTTTAGTAGAAAAGTACGATACCTTCAGTTTTTCAAATATGCAGTGCAATTTTTTTTTTTTTTTGAGACAAGGTTTCACTGTGCAGTTCAGGCTAGCCTTGAACTCACTTTGTAGCACAGGCTGGCCTCGAACTCTCAGTGTTCCACCTGCCTCAGCCTCCTGAGTGCTGGGATTACAGGCATGCACCACCACTCCCAGCCAATTCAGTGTAATTTAAATAGCATGGTCAAATTAAAAGTAAATCAATATTTTCCATTTTTGTTGAAAACTCTTTCAATTTTTATGTAAAATTTTAATTATTTCTTGAACATAGATTTTTTTCTGTCCACATTTGTTCTCCAGAATGATAGATTAATTTTTAATATGTTCCCAAGGAAACGTGCTAACAAATATTGTAATTGATTCAACAGAGCTAAGACTAAATGTTTGTATTTTAAAATAAAACATGGATTTCAGAGAAAGAAAGATGACCATTGGAATACTAAAGAAGATATCTATGGTTCAAGTCAATTCATTTATCTGAGGCAGTTGCAAAATTTTAAGATTATTTAATCTATTTCTAATATTTAACACAAGAATAAGTTTGACAAATAGCTTTTTAAAACAATTTTGTGCAAATTGTAAGTTTAGTAATTACACAAATTTATATTTTAGTGAAATTCACTTTTTTGAATATCTAAATTATGGAAAGTTTAAGATAAATTTTAGCATTATTACTAAATTTTAATTTAATGAAAATTATGTATAATAAAAGACACAAAATTCACTGTCTTCTATATGTTGACTAATAACTCTGCTGATGAGAGCTTTCTTATAATTATATATGTGACACACAAGCATGAAGCTATTAGTGGGGTCTTAAAGATTCCTAATCATTGGCACTTACACATTTGCTAAATCTCAAAACACTAAATGAGAATTATCTCTAAACAAGTCCTTAGAGAATGTTTACTTCTGCTATGATGTATTTTTCTCTGAAATCTTAGAAATTGAACTATTCTTGGTAATAGAGCTTTAAATGGCTTAGGTTGAAATCTAATTTGCATTCATCTAAGAGAATACTCTCCACCACCTATACTGCTCAGATTAACGCAATGTAAAATGCTATATTCTTAATAAAGATAAGCTCAGTTATTGCATATGTGGGTTCAAATAGGATATGACTAGGTAATCATTTGGAGAGCCGCAAAATCCAAATATGAGGCATTTTTTTTCTTACATGCTTTCAGAATGAGCATTCATTTGCAGATAATAAATTGCCTGTTTATTCTTTAACCATACACATTTTTTTTTTTTTTTGTGTGTGTGTGTGTGTGTGTGTGTGGGTACTGGGGGTCAAACTCAGGACCTCACGTGCCAGCAGGAGCCCCTGCTGCTGAGCGATATCACCAACCCTTTTTTTTTCGTATGTGGACATTGGTAGTCGAACTCAGGGCCTCGCACTTGCCAGGCAGGCGCTTATGCCGCTGAACCATCTCACCAGCCCCCCATATACATATTAAGGAGCTTTTTCCATCTCTTGTGTCTGTTACTTCCTACCACAAGCTGAATGTGTTTTCCCCATTTCGCACTTGGCCTGTGACTCCTTAGTTGTGCGTCCAATATGATATGTTTTCCTTAGGGAAACTTTCTTTTGACTCCAAGATTGATGTAACTTATTGACCATACACTCTCATTGATTATACACTCTCCAGCTATGACACTGATTGTAACTTTATGAATAGTATATTTTTGTTCCACTAGTCTATAAAAATGTATACAAAATATACATATAATATGCTATGTGACACATAATGAGCACAAAATAAAGAACTAATAGATAAATCAATAAAAAGTCACTCAAAAACACAATGGAGCAGAATTATGTAAAAATAGCAAGTTACCATGGAATACTGAAAAATAAAACCTATACTTTGCTCTGTCCAAGGCCATCAAATATAGACCACACTTACGTGTATTTACAACACTCTATTCTCTTTAGAGATTTCATCAATCTTTGGTGGATTTTTTTCTGAGTAGTATAAAATTTCAAAGGAAATACAGAGGTTATACTCTCTTGTCCAAAACTGTAATTATAGTGGACAAAATTGTTGCACCAAATTTGTATATGATCCTTGAGGTCAAAAGTAACTAAATTGATTTTGGTATTAAGTTTGCCATTCCTTAATGTATTCAAAACATAGACTAAAGTAAGTATTGAACTAGGAAGAGTAACTATCACCACAGGAAAAAGGACATATACCAAAGAAGCAGAAAATACCTGTGTATAAATTATATAGATTACAATATAATAAATGTTTATAATATTTATTACACATTATCAAAATTTTGTGACACTTGGCTGTATAATTATAAATTAAAGAAGTTAGATGTGTTGTATATTTGGAAATTGTTTTTCAAAATCGTTTAAATAGCAATATTTTTTAAATATTTCTGTCATTAACCATACTTATGAAGGAACTGTTCTATGTCTTAGCTGTTTAGGTGGAGGGCATATGAACCCACACATATGAGAAAATTACCTAAGACTAAATATATATACATGTTATAGGTAAAATAGAGGTTCTGAAGTGAGGTGAATTTTTCTGATTTTGGTATTATACTATAGTTATACAAGACACTACTATTGAGTGAAGATACAAAAAATTTCACTGTATAATTTCTCACTAGTGCACATAAGTCCCCGACTATCTCAAAACTAATAATGTTTTTAAAATCCCACATGCACACTATAGAATCATTGAGGGCATGGGTTCAGTCTTACGATTTTATCCAAGTATCAAAGTGCCTTTAATACTGTGGTCAATAAATAATTGATCAACCAACACAAGATTATTAAATTTAAACAACAACAAAAAAATAAAACAACATTGGAGCTACCATCACCACCACAATCAAAATTTAAAGCACTGGGATAGCAATGTCTTTTTTAAAATTAATCAACATGTAACAATTATATGTGTTTATGGGGCGCAGTGTGATGTTTCATAAACTGTGACATTTTGCTGGAGTATAGCTTGTGTTTCAGTGGTGGTAGGATGAATTTATATGGAATCCTTTCAGATCAAAATAAGGTCTTACCTATATTTCTGCTATTATTATTAACAATATTATAAATAGTAACTTGTATTATATAAAATCTTCCCTCAAGTTTATTGTGATAACTGACTCTCTATATCTGCACACTAATTTAACCATATGATATGCATTCAAAATATTAAGAAGTACTTATGCTAGATATCAATTCTCTGGCCTTAATGTCTAAAATCAGATTATTTTTGCTGCTGTGAATATTTTCACTTGTAAACTCTTTGTCTCTTTTAAATAAAGAAGTTCATAAATAACTATTTTTCACTTTTCCTATTGCTTACAAATTATCAACATGATCATATATTATTAGGAGTCATTTTCTAAAGTTTTATTTTCTTCTAAGGGCCTATAAATACATAAACTTTTAAGTTAAAATAAAAAATATAAAACTGTTTACTAAAATATATTTTTCAAACTTAGTCAGAAAATAAGTATACAAATGTGATCAAAAATCCCCACATAGTATTATATGTAATGGAGTAAGAACAGAAGAAAAGATTTGATAATGTCATTCATAGAACTAAACTATATAATATATAGACATAATCATGGCACTATATACTATATAATGTATTTTATAAAATGATCTTTATTAGTTCAGAGAGGCACGACAAGTCCCCAAAATGATGAGTATCAAACAAATTGTTTTGGCTGAAAAAGGTAGCAAGTCAGAAGGCCATAGGAACCAGCAAATTCCACTTGAGTATCCAGTACCAAAGAAACAAGGAATAGTAGGAGAAATTTCTGCATCAAAATGTGTCAACGACCAAATTTGATGAATTTCAAAGCAGTTGAGTACCAGGGTATGAGTGTATATTTAATGCATATTTTATTGTACATATCTTATAGATCTTTATGTATGTGTGTTTACATGTTTGTAAATAGGTGTATCTAATAATTATTAACTCCTTATATATGAAACATCACAAAATTTAAAGCTTATTTTAAATTATGTATTAAAAATAAAAAAATTGGGCCAGTGAGATAGCTCAGTAGCATCAGCACCTGCCTGGCAAGCGCGAGGTCCTGAGTTTGACTCCCGGTACCCACATACAAAAAAAGGGCCAGTGATACTTGCTAAGCGGCACGGGCGCCTGCTGGTGCACGAGGCCCTGAGGTCAACCCCGGGTACCCACAAAAAAAAAAAATTGATTTAAATTAGCAACTTCTTAATAGAGTACACATTGAAATCATGAAGTCAATAAAATTATGTTATGGCTGCAAATATTTTTCACACATGGTAGGAAATTTTAGAAAAATTCACATACTTCAAGAAAGAGAATTGATAATCCTTCAAGTGTCAACTTGTTTCAAACATAAACAGACCTGTATAAGCAAAGAAAAGCTGCCATCATTGAGAATGGTCCTTATAAATACTTTAATAAAGTTAGATATGGGCTACTGTTCTTATAATAAAATTCTCTATTAGAGATGAAAGGACAGTAAATAAGATGATCTTGTGTTATGCTGATACCTAGAAGTAAGATGTGTTAAAGTTTTGAAATAATAAATATGTTGGTTATAATACATACTTTTAAAAATTACTTAAGAAAACAAAAGTGATAAAACAATTAATTTGACTAGGCCAACAGCTGCCTCACTTTGATAAGCCCTGAAAAGGAGAAATCACAACACAGGCATCTTGCTGCTCTTGCCGTGGTATTCCAAATGGAGACATTTGTGCCAATGGGTCCTGATGAAACCTTACTCAGTTTCTCATTCAATATGACAATTTGCATAACATTACCCACAATGCCTCACATCGTGATTTTGCTTTGAAAGCAGATTTAATTGAGCCTTGTTGAGCTGCATTAATGTGTCTGTTTAAATTGAGCAAACCTAATTATCTCAAATGAAAGTTATGCCACCTCTGGTGCGACAAAGCTAATGCAATTAAAGTCAGCCAGGTGTATTAGCTGAGTATTGTAAACATACATTCTATCTGGTAGAGAACAGTCTACTATACATCAGGGACTGGACAGTTTGTAACCAATGCAATATAACTTTCCATGTCAAAATTATCTTTGATACAGGGATCCACAAATCCCAGAATCAGAGGGTCACCCTATGTCTTAGAGGTTCATGTCTATTTAAATTTAAGATGTTCTGTCACACATATTTTGTTTCTACACCTTGAAAACTCAATTTTCTGAAGCATTCATGATATAGATTTTAGCTTTTTGTGATTACCTAAAAGCCATGAAAGTCTAAAAGACCATCACAAATCTTTACTGCCCTACTTTTATAAAATCTTTTAAAGATGAAATTGCAGAAAATTTTCTCTAAACAGTGATTCTCAAAAATGATGGGGGAAAGGAATAAACTAATGAGCAAAATGTCTTATTTAAACATCTTCATTTCTGACGACCAAAGAAAAATGGGGAAGATGATTTTTAAACTATATTATACAATAAAATAACGGATCAAGAAATCTCTGAAATCATTGGCAGTTCCCAGTCAATCACAATAATGGTGAACATTAAAACTTGGAAAACTTTATAAATAAAAATTTTATGTAGATTTTGAAAATAAGAAGAAAGAAGATGAGAAAAAATAGGTAATTTTACTTTTATTTCCTTTTTTGTCCTTTTAGATTGAACTATATCATATATAAGTTGAATAACGTTTTCCTTAAATTTTCAAGAGGTTTCTAATTCTATCCATGATTTCTATCTTCAAAAATACATGAACCATGTATTTATTTGTTTTCACTTGGTCATTTATAAGGCTAATGATTGTACATATTTCATATTATTAAAAGAAAATTCATTTCTCACAAGTTAAAAGAAAATTTTTAAAAGGCAGAGGTTTTATTTTGGCATTCCTTGTTTTGGTTTCTACTGTTTCACTTTCATTAACTTAAATCAATTAAAAAGACTAAAAATAGGAATTGAAACAAATTTCTACTTCTTTTAATTAGATATATTAGAATTTATTTTAATTGAAGAAGCAAAAAGTAATTGTGCTTTAAGTGTAATCTTTTACTTTTAAGTGGCAATTAGGACATTGAAATAATTTTGTTATGTGCAGTTGTATGTGCTCAAACAGAGATGCGGTCTCAGTGGCATAAGCGCCTGCCTGGCAAGCGCGATGTCTTGAGTTCGACTCCCGGAACCCACATATGAAAAAAGGGCCGGTGATACCGCTCAGCAGCACGGGCGCCTGCTGGCACGTGAGGTCCTGAGATCGACCCCCGGTACCCACAAAACAAACAAACAAACAAACAAAAAAACTGATCAATGTAGTGGAACATAGAAACATGCAGAAACAGGACACCTCTCTCAAATCATTCACAAAGAACTGTGATAGTCATTTTTTCAAAGGACAGTTATACTTCCAAATAAATGAGCCAGCAGTTTCATAAAATTCTCAACACTGCAAACATTGTATGGTGCTTTAACAAAACTGCTTAATAAAATATATGAACGGTGACATTATTAGAATAAAATCTTTGTATACCACACCTATTAAAATACCAAATTGGGGCCGGTGAGATAGCTCAGTGGCATAAGCGCCTGCCTGGCAAGCACGAGGTCCTGAGGTTGACTCCCGGTACCCACATAAAATAAATAAATAAATAAAATTAAATAAAATACCAAATTGTATGACTAAGAAGACTCCTTTTCATAAAATGATCCTACTACAACAAATTCAGAAAAATATTTGGAATGAGCGTTGTGTCTTTAATATACATATTTGAAAAGCCCCTCCACAGGACTTGCCTACAAGCCATCTTTCATTACTAATATCCAGTCAGTCCTTTACATCTGTCCAGCTTAACTAACTGTCTGCTCAGAATAAACCTTCCGTTTCCTACATCTGCAGCTTGTATCTCCTATCTGAATTACTTATACCTCCATCCCATTCCTTTTATACTTAACTGCTATGAGCCATTCAAGTCATAGCCTAGTGCTTACATTTTATGAATAGTTTTACGTAGAGGTACAGACTGTGTCAGATGCTCTCCGTTGAGTCCACACTGCATCTCATGCATTTTATTCATTGGAGGCTGCTACACTATGCCTTAGAAAAATGGTTTGTTCTGCTCAATGCTGAGCTCCTTGGTGGCAGAAGCCAGGTTTATCATCTCTGTATTTCGAACATCTATAAAAATTTCTAGTGAATAGAAATTTCAAAACCCAAGAGTTTTCAGCAACTCAGTCTTCCTTTTTAATGGGTAGATATTCTACAACTGAGAAGGAAAAAAAATTCTTAAGATTTCTTCTTATTGCCCATTAAGTATGTAGCCTCTCCTTATCAACTCTTTCCAATAACCCTTTTCTGTATACCCAAACTGAAGACAAATTTCATAATTCACAGAAAAATTCCACTATCACAGGAATAGTTCATAAACATTACATTCAACACCAACCCTGTCTTCACATCCCAACCCATACTACTCTCTATGCATGAGTCCAGATAGTTCTAAAAGTACTAGATACCTCAGTAGTAATCCTCTTATTGAGGTTCTAATCCCACAGTTGAGAATAATTATGAATCTTTAGTTTCATTTTTCTCTTTGATGTATCACACCAACTGTATCTCACCATTCACTTAAAAAAGCTACTTTTGGACATAGTACAAGTACAATCCAATCCATATATGAAAAAATCTTCTGTGAACTAGAGAGGCAACTTTCTTGCTCTTAAATCAATGACTCATCATTTTTGTACTGAAAAAAAATCCCCTTTTTTATTTTGGAGACTTCTTTTAGGAATAGCTCTCTGTTGCTTCTTTATCTCAGTAGAAAAATGAGTGTCAATCTTAATCAAATTCACATTTTAGTCATTCTCTGATAGAAGGGAAAGCTGAGGCATGTAGGAAATACTGAATTTTTACCCATCAGATCTACTCATTTGTAACAGTAAGACATCTCTAAAAAGATATTTCATGTGTGCGTCTCCTTTAGCACCAAGTAATTGTCATGCATGTAATAAAAACTCAATATTTTTTATGGAAAAAAT
Organism: Erethizon dorsatum; assembly: GCA_028451465.1. NCBI lineage: Eukaryota > Metazoa > Chordata > Mammalia > Rodentia > Erethizontidae > Erethizon > Erethizon dorsatum. The sequence continues at coordinate 30,150,271 of CM051834.1, forward strand.
AATTGAAAATGTGACAGTTTTTCTTATAAAATGACATGACATTTGTGAAATTATATAGTTGAAAAGTTATCTGATTGGATTGTAAGGTTAATATTTAAAAGGAGTAACAACTAATTTGAAAATGAAACAGATAAAGACAACAACTTGCAGACTTTAGAGTGTTTATAAGTAATAAATAAATAAATGTATGTAAGTTCTTTATTGAGAAAAACACAAAATATTATTGTAGGATATTAATGAAAATGTGACTAAATGTGTAGTAAGATCACATGAAAGTATGTTAAATATCAATATAATAAATATGCTAAATTTTCTTAGTTTATCTCTAATTTCAGGGAAGCTATAAAAATAACCAAGTGAATTTATTAAGCTTAAATAATCAATTCTTTTGTTTGTTTGTTTGTTTTCATTTTTGTCTATTTGAGACAGGTTTTCACTGTGCAGTTCAGGCTGGCCTTGAACTCATTTTGAGGTCTAGTCTGGCCTCAAACTCACAGCAATCCTCCTACCTCAGCTTTCCAAGTGCTGGGATGACAGGTGTGCACCACCATGCTTGGCTCTTAAGCAATCAATTCTTAACTCGTCATGGAAACAAAATAAAGACACAATACTTTTTTCAAAAGAAGTTGAAATTTACAGTAGAGTAGATAATATTTATTATTAAAATATATATTAATATATATTAATCATAACTTTTTGGTATCTGTGAAGAATCAAGTGAGTATAATAGTAAAACAAATACTATAGCAAAGAGAGCAAATATTAATCTTTTATGTATGTGTAGGCGGTGTATCAGATCTGTTGTAAGAAATGAATTTTAAAATCAGATTATGGAGAAAAGTGAACAGCAATATATTTTTTCAAAAAGTAAATTCAGTGACAGTTGTTTAGCTTATTCCAAAAATAAAAGCTCTCTCTTTCTGTCTCTCTGTATCTATGGTATATACTGTCTATGGTATGTAAGAAACTTGGAACTCACCACTTCTTCTTAACAACAAATAAAAACCTAAACAAACCATAAAAAAATGAACAACTCTTCTTAGCTAAAATACATAAAATAAGTAAGGTCATGGGGCAAACTGCTGACCCCTAAACTGGACGGATCAACAGAAAATTACACAGGATCGCAACTTCCTAGAAAAGAAACTGCTTAGGTAGGGAAATCTGAATAGCAACACAAACATCCAGCAACTTGGTGTGGACCAGTCTGAGATACAAAACTCCAAGGTGGGGGCACACTTCTGTGAGTTTTAGCACTTACAGTTCTGGTATGTTCTCACAGTGAATATCAGGAAAATATCCCCCCAGGCTTCCAGCAGAAGAAGAAGAGGAACCATTTCAAAACAGATCATTTTGCTCTTCTTCACAAAGCATGCCTCAAGAAAGACTACTTAACCAGAGTCTAAAGTCTGGGGTTTTAACAGATCCAAAATGGCTGGGAGGAATGAAAATAGCCAATTCCAGAGAGCTCTAACTTTCCATATACGAGAAATTGAAATGAACAACCCCTGTCCAACCATCCTGTCCAATGGTGAGGGGGTGAGATGAAGGAGATTTTGAAGCCCTTGTGAAGTTCACAGTTTGAGACATAGGATCACTAAAAGGCTGAGACACACTTATGGTATTAAAGAATGCTGCCTCACCTCCCTCACTTTACCATTGCATTTCTAATTGCCTATTTACCTAGTGCATTGTGTTCAAGTATCAAGACAAAAATAAAAGACCCACTAAACAGCAAAAGAATAGAATTTAAGAAAGAAGGTAACCATAAGAGTCAGACTCAAATATGGTACAGAGATTGGAAATATCAGAGTAGAAATTAACTATGATTAATATGGTAAGGGCTTTATTGGATACAGTACACAGCATGCACGCCAGCAATCTAAGAAGAGATATGGAAATTCTAAGAAAAGTCGGTAAAAAAATACCAAGGGACAATCTAAAGAGAGAGATGGCAATTCTAAGAAATTCCATAAAGAAATACCAAACATCAAAAGCATTACAAGAAATGGAGAGAGAGAGAACTACCTATTTATTAAAATGGCCAGAATCCTGGAGACTGACAAAACCAACACTTGCAAGGGTGTGGTTCAACAAGAATTCTCATCATTGCCAGTGGGAATATTAAATGCAAAGTGTATGGTCACTTTGGAAGATCTAGGTAAATGTAATTATAAGATAATGAAAAAAAATTACTAGCCAGGCACTATCAACAAAATTAACTTATCAGCAATATTCTTCTAGAAGATGTCCCCGATATAAAAAAAAATTTTGAAAAATTATACATGAAAGTCAAATTTTTAAATCAAAACAGAAAGAAAAACAGGTGAAAATACAAACAGTAAATTCACAGTAAGAATAAACATGACAAGCATGAAAGTCTTTCTAGTAACAAAAGCAGTATAGTTTTATTAATAAACTGAGAAAATAGAGAAATATAAATTAAAATAATAATGCATGTTATCTTTAGCCACTACCCACTATCGCACATAATATGTCTGACCACACTGGATGCTTGTGGATTTATAGGATAATAATGGGGCACTGTAGCCTTCAAATAATGTCGTGGGAAATGTTTAATGTTATATTGCATTTATGTACAGCTCAATGAATTAAAAATGTGCCCATTTCATAATCCAGCATCTATATATCTAGGAATAGAAAGAAACATATAGATCAGGAACGTAAACAAGCATTGAACATTGTTTGGAACAGTAAAAAGTAATAACAATTTAAATGTCCATCGGTAAAGGAATGGGTTAATCTAGTGTGCACCTACTAGGGAATAGTAAAAGAAATGAATTGGATATATTAACTGACTAGAACTTTAACATGTAAGGTAGGATGGAAAAAATGAAGAATAAGCTGGAGAATACATCTGCACATCAATGAAAAACATTTTTAAATAGTGTACTATGTATAAACATAAATTAACAGGTGCAAGGGAAAGTATTATTTGAGCTGGAAAAAATTAACCACAAACTCACAAAGGAGGTTGTTTTTATGCTAAAGCACCTGTGTGAACATGTTAGTGAAACCAGGTATATGATTGGGTTTTCAAAGAGAATAGTTTTTGATACATAAAGAAGATAGTAAACATATATTTACTGATTCATTTCTAGAATAGACTCTTCATTAAAAATGACTGGAGGAATAGAGATCAAAACATTAAAAGATTAATTTTTGATAGTGGAAATGCATGATTATAATCTATTTCTTTTTTCATATTTTAAATTTAAAAATTTCCGTATACACTTGAACGTGATGTATGTAAATTTACTTCAAAAATTCTGAAACTTTGTATTGTTAACACTTAAAAATGAAAATGAAAACAAAGTTCAAATAATGATTTTAAAAAACAAAATTTTTGTGGCTGCGGATGTAGCTCAGTGGTATGGTGTACGACTAACCCTGGCAAGACCCTAGTTTCCAGCCTCACCACTGCAAAACAAATAAGCAAATTTTAAAAATAAATTTGTATACAGTCTCAATATGACTAGTGATGTCTAATTAGGATAGCCATGAGTTTATAAAAATAAATACTGTAACAGAAACACACAACTAAATTTTGAATGTAAAATAAGTAACAATTCTATTAATTATTTTTGAGAGAAAATTGAAGTGTGGGGTACCTGGAAATTTGCTTCTTTAATATAATGAGAATAGATTTATACATAACATATAATTTTAAATATGACAAAACTTTTATAAAAAAGAAAAAAGTATGACAAACAGCACAAAAATGGGAATATGAAGTACTCCCAGATAAAAGGATAATGCTGCCTTAATTTTACATTTGTGTGCTATTAAGAAACCCTATTTTTGGCAATGTGAGTTTTAAAAAGATGAGATCAACTGCATGACAAAAAATAAAAATATGCTAAAATTAAACCCTGTGTTCTGTAAATATATATTTTTATCAGAAACATGAGATGAAAATTATCTTTGAATTACCCTCATGAAGACAACTGACTGTGTGTTTTGCTTGCAACAAACCTAAAACTACATTTAATAAACATTTCATCTGATGCCTTTGCACTGAGAAATTTGGAAGCCATTGTTTTTGAAAACCTTAAACTGAAGGGTGGTACAGTTTCAGGAACTCGCTAAAGTCAAAGATGACAGTCATAACTAAGTTCAAGAAACTTGCCATGAGGCAATGTAGGTATAACAGCATCAAATATTCATCGTGAGGGAGAACTGACAACTTTTGAAACTATGCTTCTATAATATGATTATTAACTGATTTAAGTTTTTGTTGTTTAAAACACTGGCGTGGCTAGGAAATACACTGTTAGACCCTTCTGTATGTATAGCTAATTTGATACCAATCAGCTGTTGTACTCAACTGCATCAACCCAAGATTAAGCATCCCTTCTTCCTTCTTTCCTTCCTGACATGCTTAATAACTCAGTCACAAAGCCATTTAGTCCCATTAAGCCAAGCTAGGTATATGCAACATTTCAACTCTTGGTGGATGTATCAGTCAGTGTTTAGTAGAGAAACATATAACACAAGATATACAAATATATAAGAGTTTACCAGATTGGCTTACAATGGCCACTCACAGAGTCAGATGAAGAAGAGTGCAGAGGGTCTGTCTGCACACTGGAGACTGAAGGATCCAGTTGAAGGTCTGCAGCTTGCTGCAATGTGCCATGGGAGTATGCATCAGGAGGCTGATGAGTCCACGCTGGAAGCTGAAGAGTCTGCGCCAGGACAGGAGATGACGTCCAAGATGAAGGTGTAGACCAGAGCTCCTCCAAAGAAACAGAGGCAGATCTGCCCTCCTTCTCATTTCCTCTTAATTCTATACTGGCAAGGATTCGCCCTAGAGTAGGTCTTCCACATTGCTGAGCCAATTCAGTTGAGATTCTCTTACTTAAATTGACACAATCAATCAACCATCACAGTGTTGAATGCCCATTTTGCCTTTGTTACTGAGATTTTGCCTCATTGATTTTTAATTGCATTATCTTTGCATGTGCAGTGAGACTTGGGGCGACATAAGGACAAGACAGATCTCAACTTACACAACATTACAAAATGAAAGGACCTTGGATGGGGCTGATCAAGTGTAAGTAAATGTGGTTTGCGAATATTATATCCCTGGCACTAACAATCTTCATTTTTATTTAAAAAGTAAGAAAAAAAGGGAGTTAAAAAGATTACTGAATGTTGTTAAGTACTGGAAATTGATTTGTTTTTCCATTTGAAACAGGCACCTGATTACTGCTGCAGTTGATCTGAATGCAGGCTGGAAACTACCATTAAGAGACCTCACAAGTCATATAATTTTATGAATCTCAAATTTAACAAAGTGCCTTTTAATTTTATTTTACTTTTATAAGTAGAACAGCTTATATTTGTGTAGCTCTTCCCACTTCACAAAAAATACGGTGTGGTAAAACAAGTGAGGTTATTTGAAGCCAGGTTTGATCTACTAATAATTGTGTTGACACATATTGTTAGCTGTTATAGCAGTTTGGGACAGCTGCTAAAATTTTGTGTATCGATTTCACTATCTATGTAATAGAAAATAGGCCGTGGAAAAATTAAATAATATATATTGAACTGCAGTTTTTAATTATCCTGAAATACTTATGAGATTTGCTTTATTTTCATCAATACACATGCTAGAAAATGGTGTCAGAATAATTTTAAATCACAATATTTAAGTAGGCAGAATTGAGCCATCATCCGAAATTTCATCAGATTTGATAAAAATTTTTTCTTGAAATTCTATGTTAGAAACAAATAAAACTGCTAGGAACCAACAGAAAGTGTCTTTCTTCTGCTCTGTATTCCTAAGGTATACGTGTATTACTGAATATTTTTTATTTTCTCATTTGAATGTTTTTCAGACTAAACTTAGTACTCAGGGTTTGTCAGAAAATATCTGTTATCTTAGCTGCATTTACTGTCTTTGAAATATTTTCTTTGGTGTGTTTATAAGCAGAGCTATCTTTGATCATGAAAGATGACTATACTATGGCTTCATTTTCAAAGCACTTCATTACCATTAATTATTTCTTGTAGAGATTTTGCAGAGAAAAAGATGTCTAAAGAATGGCAATCTCTTTCCTCAGGTGCCTTTATGATTATTTCTAAGTAATAACAAAACAAAAACCTAAACTCAAAATAATTCTTATTTTCATATGTCTGTAATCAGAAATTTTATGGCACCATTCATGCATCACAGTTTATGAAAACAGAGGATTTTCCTAGAATACAATTTATAATCATCTTCAAGTCACAATATATGAAATAGAAAGCTTATCTGTTTTTCCATTGTCTACCTCAACCACTTATTTCATACATTTTTTTTATCCTATACTAGCCATTTACAGATACTTTCCTTGAAAGATCCCTTCATATATTTAAAAAACACTAAGGAGTCCAAAAACTTATTTTTGTAGATTATATCTTTAATATACTTACTAGATAAAAATTACAACTCAAATATTATACAATATTATTCACTTAAGTATAACAATAAAATACGTACTGGTACACATTAACAAAGAGTAACAAAGGTCTCAATGGCTTTTCCAGACTTTATGACAAAAATAGCATTTTCAAGACATCGTTTTACATTTTTGCAAATCTCTTTAATATTTACTTTGGTAGATTTTTATATCTGCTCCAGTACCAATTTGTGGTGGTATCATAAGTAATATAGCCTCTAAAAAATTAAACTGCTTGTTAATGGATAAGAGGAAAAGCAAATGATATCTTAGTATTATGATTTTAAAACTTTTTTGAGAAGCGACTTACCACAATATACTCTTTTATAAAGTATAAAATTATATGCATTTTATTATATTTACAAAGTTATCCAAAAATCATCATACTCTAATTTCAGAACATTTTCATTAATAAGAAAAGAAATTATATAGCTATTACCTCTCACTCCTCATTTCCTTCCTACAGCACCTTACCACCATTTGGCTTTTGCAAGTATAGAAGCGCGTGCTTTGGGCATTTTATATAAATATCATCACAAGACATGTGGCCTTCTGTGACTGGCTTCTCTCACTTCTACTCTTTTAGAAGTACATCCATTTGTAATGTGTGCTAGTCCTTCATTCCTTTTTGTTGCCAAATAATAATTCATTATATGAATATATCACATTGTCTTTATTAACTCGTTGTTGGACATTACAGGTTTTTCTATTGCGGGCTATTATTATTTGAATAATTGTGGTATAAAAATAAGTTTATAAAATTTTCTTTGGCTAAGTACCCTAAATTTTTAAAGTCATTGATAACTCAATTTTTAGCATTTCAAAGAGCTACCAAATTGTTTTCCATAGCAACGGAACCATTTTGCATTCCCACTAACAGTGCATAAAGACTTCAATTTACCTACATTTTTACCAACACTCAGCATTTGTCTTTTTTATTGTAGACAGTCAGTGTATGTAAAGTGGTTTCTTTTTTTAGTTTGGCTTGTGTTTTCATAATTATTAAATAAATTGAGCAACTTTTCACATATTATTTTTCTGTATATATTCTTTTGAGAAATAATCATTTTTAATTGGGTAGTCTTTAGATATTCTGGACATAAGTCCCTAATGTTAAATTTATCACTCAACTTGATTGAACCACTAGTATACAGATATTTGATCAAACATTATTCTGGCCATTTCTGTGAAGGCTTTTTCCAATGAGATTAACATTTAAATTGATAAATTTTGAGTTAAGTAAATTGCCCCCCATAGTGTGAGTGGGACTCATCTAATCAGTTGAAGGCCTCAGTACAACAACAAATATCCTCCGAACAAGAAGGAGTCTGACTGCCTTTGGAATAAAATTCTAACTCCTTCCCAGTCTCCAGTCTACTGTGCAGACTTTGGACTTAGCAACACTCCATAATCACATAAGTCAATTCCTAAAAATAGATTTTTCTCTGTCTGTATATATGTGTTTTATTCTGTTGCTCCAAAGAACTCTAATACAGTTCTTTGTGAAACACATGATTTGCAAACTTCTTTTTTTCTGTGTCTCTGCCTTGTTTTTTAATGCTCTTCTTGATATTGTTTGAAGAACAAATTTCTTAAATTGTGATTCATTTAAATTTAAAAATCTTCTCTTTTATTCTTTATGCTTTTAGTGTTACATCCAAGAAATCATTTCTTTACCAAGTTCAACCACATTTATCCCTCTGTTTTCTTGTAAGAGTTTTACAACTTTAGCTGTTACATTAGTTCTGTAATCTACTTGGAGTTAATCTGAGTGTATGGTATGTGATAGGCATCTAAATTTATATTTTTGCATGTGAGTATTGGCAGCAATATTTGTTAGGCTACATATTATTTTATAAATATACTGAAACACACAGGTTCCCAGAAAAAGCACCTGAAGCACTCTATCAGAACTGCTGCCATACCTCTAACTACCATTATACTACAGTAATCACTTCAATGGAAAATCTTGGCTTTTCTGATCTACTTTAACACAAGGTTGTTCAAAACAACTACGGTAATATTTTTATCTTGCATTAGTGAGCTCAGCAGACTTCAGAATAATGATCACGTATGATGTCATGTGTTGAAGAAATTAGTTCTTAACCAATTTCCCAAGTACAAGTTGATCCTGGATAGTTTCCAAGATTACAGTTTTGAAACTAGAAAATATAATCAATTGCTATTTTTTTCTAAGATAGTATTAATTGTAAGAAATCCCTTCCTGGGGCCGGTGAGATGGCTCAGCGGCGTAAGCGCCTGCCTTGCAAGCGCGAGGGCCCGAGTTCAACTCCCGGAACCCACATACGAAAAAGGGGCCGGTGATATCGCTCAGCGGCACGGGTGCCTGTTGGCGCGCGAGGTCCTGAGGTCGACCCCCTGGTACCCACAAAAAAAAAAAAAAAAAAAGAAATCCCTTCCAAATTTTTATGAACCTCAAATTTCATATTCCTAGAACTATCCTAACATTGTATCTTCCTACATTTTACATTTCATCTCCCATAAAATCATATGCATGAAAAATATTTTTCTTTCAAAAATTTTCATGGCCATATGAACTGAAATTTCATTTTAGACTAATCAAAAAATGGGAATAAAAAGAAAGAAAAGAAAACTAACTAATCAAATGTAGTGAGTCAAAACAAACTTAAATTATATACCAACCACTCAGATGGATAATCAAATACATGTTGATTTAATTATACCTAAGAGCAACCTCTGTAGTCAGTATTATCTCTCTTTCAAAGAGAACAAAAGTAAGGTTTTGTGCATTCGCTACTAAAAAGCTATTGTATTAAGGCTAAAGTATTGATCCAAGAATATCTAGCTTGAAACGATTCAAAAATGCAAGAACCACGCTGAGAAAGAACTAAAAAGAGATAAAACCTATTAATATAAATAAAGTATAGCTAAATTTTGTTAAATGAGCTAAGTTTTATCACTGATGTCAGTAAACCTTTTCTGAGATAGGCGTTTAGGGAAAGTTGGAACGCTTATAAGCCCAAGGCTTTAGACTCACATATTTTCTTTCCTATCAGTGCTGATTACAAAGATATTTGCATGTAAATAGGAATTTTCTTCTGTGTAATCAGCAAGTTGTTCCTTCAATTTGATATGCATGCTTTCACCATGGTTTCTTTTTTTTTCTCTCAGTAATCAATGCAGATATCACAGAATTTGGGTTATGACATCATCAAATAAACCAAAGTTAGAGACAGTTGAGATCAAAAAGGGGAAATTGCTTTTGCACAAATGTCTCAAATATCTGCAAAAAACGGTAACTGAAGTATAGAAAACTTTGACAGCTTGCGAGACCTACTCTTTCACGTGATATGCAAACAGTACACTGATATTAACATCAGTATGTGGATCTGACCTGATGCTCTACCCTAGGTAAATAACTGCACTGTTAGTATTAATGACCACTCGCTTATTCAAATTTAGCCTCTATTTTCAGATTTCTTACACAATTTAACTGTACTCTTGCATGGAATTTCTTTGAAAGAAACTATATATATGTATATAGATATTTAAAATTACATGTGTACATATATCATATATATATAAATTGTATGTATACATATATATGATGGGATATATAGGGATTCAGTCTCTCAGATAAACTAGGGAGCTAAATTAACTAATATGTTTTAAAAGTAGTTTTTTTTTTTAATTCCCCAAAGCATCTAAGTATTCCATAAAACAAGATAAATCATTACTTGTAGATGAAGTATTTTTGTTGTTGTAATTTTTGAGACAGGTTCAGGTTGGCACTGAACTTGAGATGATCAACCTCAGCCTCCTGAGTGCTGAGATTACAAGTGTGCACTCCCACACCCAGTATTTGTAGATTAAGTTAATGGAACTATGTAGTATCAGACAGCCCAGTGACTCAGTACAATTTAATGAGATACCTGTTTTATCACATTAAAAACTGTATGACAGTGTAAAATCTAATTATTTCACAAAAACTGTGCTCTTGGGAATTAAGAAGAAAAATAACTTCTTTCACAAATCATTTACATATGATTATCCTCAATATGTATACACATTATTTTCAATATCTAAACTAGAGTTTTTCAGAAATGCCAGAGTTAGAGCACTAGCATTCAAAAATAATCACTTTATTTTTTCTAATTTTTAGAGCTATAAAATAAAAATGATTTATCAGATGAAAAGTATATGGCATAAAAAAAGCTTGAATAAATAATGGCCTCCCTTCACATATCTCATTCTAAATTTGATCAACTTCAAATACATTTGTTTCAAATCAGCTCCAATCAATTTTAAGTGGCCATTCTTAATGTTCACTGTAGAGTCAACTTGCACAACCAACTGCTTACTTGACTTACTGATTTAAATATAGAATAGGCACCTCAAATATGACTTCTAAAAACATAATTCTTGTTATGTCCCTTAAAAGTGATTCTCCTGGCCGGTGAGATGGCTCAGCGGCGTAAGCGCCTGCCTTGCAAGCGCGAGGGCCCGAGTTCGACTCCCGGATCCCACATACGAAAAAGGGGCCGGTGATATCGCTCAGCGGCACGGGTACCTGTTGGTGCGCGAGGTCCTGAGGTCGAACCCCTGGTACCCACAAAAAAAAAAAAAAAAAAAGTGATTCTCCTTTTAAGAACAGGTCTACTATCATAAACTCAGTTGTTCAAGCTTAAAAAATGAAAAGATCATTGTCATGGATGTACATTTAGGTTCTCAAAATTCGTGTGTTTAAGGTTTAACGACTATTACCATAATACCTGGAGATGGGATTTGGGGACGTAATTAAGTTGCGATGAAGTCATGGAATAGAGTCCTCATGGTGACATTAGTGTCTTTATGTGAAGACAGATCAATGTGTATCCTCTGCCACGTGAGGGCGCAATGAGCAAGCAGCCATTTGCAAACATGAAAGTCTCTCCTGGAACTGAATCTGCCCACACCTGGCTTTTGGTCTTCCATCTTCAGAACTACAATAAATAGGCCATCAGGCTATCATATTTTACTACAGAATCCAAGCAGACGAAGACAGCCTGCTTTGATTCTTATCATTCATTTCAAATCCATTATAAAATAATATCAGTATATGAAAAATACAAATTCGTATTCATCCTGATTTTGTATCCTGATTTTGTTTCTCTATGTTTCTATTCCCAGTACTTAACTACAACAGAATCCTGGCTGAGGATTTTCTCAGTTGAACCATTTTGCTTGTTTGTTTTTGTCCATTAATATGTTTTTAATTTTATAATTATTACTATCAGTAGAAATTTATATTAAAGTAAAATCAATTATCCCACTAGAAAAAGAAAACATGGATACAGAGTAGAAAAAAGAAATTCACAGATCCATTTGTGAATAGGCAATTGTGTTTAGCTAGAGTGTATCATTGGCTAAAGACAAGTATTTACTGTTTTAAAACAAAATACTTTAAATACTATATGTGTTCAGGGATGTAGGAGAAGACTTTCCATTTTTAAAATAACATTTTAATGCATTCTTTATTAATCCCATGTACGCTGATTGCTGTGTAATTTACATGGAAAAAAGGAGATGATTCATAGTCTTCATGAGTGCTTGTATTCTTTTTTTCCCCAAATTTGAATTGTTGGCAGAGTTGGGTGTTTTGTGTAGCTGATTCTTGGTCCTGTGATTGGTTGAGAAAATGAATAGAGGAATATTCAGCAAACCAAAAGATAAATAAATGTAACTGGCTAAAATGTAATACAAAGCTTCAAAAGTTGAGGAAGATTGGAGGGAAGTCAATTCTAAACTGTCAAAGAAGGTCATCTCCCTGAGATACATGACAGAACTTTACGAATATTATTTTTTCAATTATTACATTTCCTTTTTAAGTAACCCATTATCTGGGGAGATTTTTCAACATTTCTTTCATTAGATTCTGGCTTAAATTTAAGAAAGAGATATATATTACAGCAATTGAATTCCACATTTATTTCTGTGTTCACTCTTTTAGGTAATGGGGGTTCTGTAAAGGCTAAGAACCTAAGTGCCCTGTAATCTACGTGCCACAGACATTTTTTTAGAACACTGGGGATCCATACAAACAACTGTTTTAAAAAATTAAAAAGTGCTGTGAAATATAAACAAAGACAAATTCCAATTGAAATGTCATATAAATTTCCTCCAAATGATGATGGATTTAATTCTTGAAATAGTAATCATAGTCTGGTAAGTGTATTTGTGTGTTGAAGGAAACCTTGTCCACTCTTTATTTCATATTTGAAAATAAGGTCATGGAGATGAGGATGAACAAAATATTTTTAGATGCTTGAAATTAGGGTAAACAAGAAGCAGAAAGATTAATTTATTTCTTTTGGAGTCTAGAGTAAAACTAGAAGAGTTATTCTTAACAAAAATAAAATTCATATATGCAAACTAGGGAAAATGAGAATATGTATTTAGAAGGAAAAGAAAATTGCAACGAACTATACGTTTTTGACAAACTAACAAAAACCATGGTTAAAGAAAAAACACAAACTGGACACTTGTTAAAAATGGCACGGAAGATTTTATGTAAAATCATTTCATTACTCAAAATTATTGCAGTTGGGGAGAAATTGACTTGGTTCTACTAAAACTAACATCAGCATGGATTTTATTTTTTGGGATGAAGTAGTAAAATGTACTGGAAGGACTTTGAAGATAGGCTAGTCCATGTGAATGGCCATCTGAATTTGATAACAGTTGTTTCTGTAAATTAGGTTCTTAACTCTCAGATTGGGAGCTAGAGGCTCTCTCTATGTTTCTTGAGGTTTACATTTCAAAGGAGTTGCGCCTAGATCTTTGAAACTGCTATTTCCAGATATGCTTAATTTTCAAAGGGACAGAGAAAGAATTTACAACTATAAGTTTTCTAACTTAAATACTCTAAAAAGGAAGTCATGGGCTACAGTCAGGAAGAAATAAAATCTCTAAAAAAAGAAAAATAAATTAACATTTATCTTGAAGACTTCACACACTTGCGTGCTATCACTCTTTTCTATGATTATTAGCTCCTTTAACTTTGGTTATATCCTCATCATGGAGTGCTAAGCAGCCTCCATTCAGTATTCTCCATTTGGCTTCATCCCAGAGTCAGGTACTCTACTTCAAAATGAGTTTTTTTGGAGACCTGCAGCAAAACAACTATCGACATTCCTTCTTTTAACAAGCATGACCCTCACATAACCCAAAACTCTTTCCCTAACCATAAGGATCACATACGTCTCCAGCCTAAAGGAGACAGGAACACATGACCTTACTTTGTCCTCTCCAACATCCTCTTCTCATGCCTTCATGCCTACCACACAAGTTTTGTTAGGCTCAAAAATTTTTATATAAAGGCTCCATGTCTCCACCAGAGGCTGCATCCCCTCTTGGAAACCACCCACGGCTGCCTTGAAGTATATTCTTATGCCTGACAAAGTCTTTTCTCTTTTTTCTAGGCTTGGAAAATTCTTTCACTGACCCTGTCTCAGTCCTCCATATGCCTTTTCTCAGGGCATTCACTTGTAAATAATTTTGTGTTATCATTTCTCATGGAAAAATCCAGCTTTTCCCCCAGCATGGTTTGTAACCAGCCTGGGTCCTAGAGTTTTCCAAACTCTACCCACCCTAGTGTACTGGGTTGCTGACTCACTTCACAGAAAATGAATTTTCAGGACTTGTCAGAATGGCACAAGCTGGGTTTATTAAGCAAAGACGTAGATGATAGAACATATTTAAGAAGGGAGTGCAGGTGTTCAGAGAAATGAGTTGCAGTACAGTTTAGAACTGCATATATTTATACTTTTCTTGAGAGAGTGAAAAGCTAGAGAAAAAATTGCCCCATTCTGTTAACAGGCCTGGTTTTTGTTGTTGTTCTGTTTTTCTTTCTATCTTTTTTTAAATTTAATTTTATTTTTTTCAGTAGGTGACTTAAGGATTTTCTGGATTCACTCAAAGTGTTGTGTACCTTCCTAATTGGGCCAGTTTGTGGCCTTCTAGTGATGGGTGTGGTAGGCAAGGAGTGTAAATCTGGCCGAGGACTGTTGACACTAGTAGAAGCCTTATCTCAGGTCCAGATGCCTATTCCTCACTTTCTTAATTGAGCCAATTTATGGTTTCTAATGATGGGTCTAATAGGGAAGTGGTGTAAATCTAGCCAAGGAGTGTTGGCAGTGGGGCTGTCCTGAGTGAAGTCTTGGAAGTTGTAATCTTCTTACAAAGTACAATTTTCAGTTATGATTTTTTTGTTTCCTTTTTACCTACCTTGTATGTCTTCTATCCTTCCTCAGGTTCAGTAAACAAATATTATAACAATTTAGGAAAATTTATCTCAATTTTATCACCGATTATTGGTAATGTCAAGAAAATCAGGAATGTCTTCAAACTTAAGGAAACCGCTATCAAATTTCTTTCATATGTAAACTGCAAAACTTCAGAAAAAATTTAGTTTTCTGTGCAATAACTGATCTTAAAAATGTTTTGAACTGATTATATTCCTTAACCAATTTGCTACTGATACCCTTGCTGTACTCTAATTTTAATGCTAACTTTTCAATATCAGTATTTCAGGTCAAACACACAAGAAAATTAGCCATTTGTTGTGATTAACCAAGGCCAACTCAGGCTAGAGGAAAAGCATCAACAAAGCATGGTGGGCAGTATCTACATGGGCTCTTGTATGGGGTTAGTCTGAGTGCTTTGTACAACAACAGTGAAGTGAAATGAAAAACGGACAGACAGGACTAGGCAAGATTGATTCATGATAGAAATGTATACAGTGGGTTCATAAAACGAATTAAAAAAACTACATTCTCTTTAGGAGTAGTCTTCTTTTCATTTAGTTTTATTTTTTCAACATGTGAATATATTCTCAAACGGAATTAATAACTCTGGAAAATTTTTAAGGATAATTTTGGTATTGAAAATTTTACAAATATCTCATATACAAATATATGCAGATTATATTTTATCTAATATTTTTTATCTCAACAAGAAAATAGGGCAGTTAATTGAAATCTGGTCTAGGTGTTAATTTGAACAAAGATCATTAACACTACTGCAGCTATTCCTTTGCATATGTATAGGGAAAGACTCAATGACAATATAAAATAAAATGGGCACTACAAGCCATCTGAAGTATGTTCCATTTCAGTGCTTGAATTGATGAAGTGCTGCAAGTGGAACACAGCTGGAAAATACGTAAAGATTTGAAATAATATTAAAATGGGTCTTTAATGTCACTGAGGTAATTACTTTTCTCATGAAATAAGTGCTGTACTTTAGTAGAAAAAGGAGCGGATGACACTTTTTCTCATTCATAGTTGAAACATGATTTATCATAGTTCATTTATGAGAGCCTCGTATTTTCTTGTCATATTTGACCATGATTTATTCAGAAAAAATTCGTGTTTCAATTTAAAAGTAGTGTACTATCATGCTAGTCTGTACACATATTAAAATTCACCAAAAACTTAGAAATAATTAAAATTCTGTTTGACTTGTTTCTCTAACTGAATCTCACAAGGAGGAAATGAAAGGGTAAGAATAAAATGCATTTACATTATTTGAGAATTGTCATTCATTTTGAAGGAGGAACGACACTGTTTTAACCATATTAAATTAATTATGCCTAGGTTTGTCATACCTACATAAATTATAGTGATATAATTTTAGTGTCAGATAAAAACTTAAAATCATTCTTCCCTAAACTATGTTAATATATAAAAGAAATTGCATATCTAATCAAGTAGGGAACATTTTCATTGAAGTCTTTGCCGATACAGTAAGTTTAGGGAAAATGCAAGGAAAGAAATATCAAAAAGGAAGAGATGAAAACTATAAGTATTTTCAAATAATAGCATTTCATGTAGAGAAAACACAAAGATAATTAACTAAACTTTAAAATTAACATTTGAAATCATGTGGGAGGATTAAATTTATGGAAACATAGTTTGTGTGCAATAAAAATTATGAACAAATATTACATACAGTGATAAAAGTTAATGAATAAAAAATTCAAAATGACAATAAAGTAAAGGATGAAATGCTTGGGAATACAGTAAAACCTTGGATTACAAGTAACTTGTGCAGCAAGTGTTCATCCAACCAAGCAAACATTTCTAATAAATTTTAACTTGATAAACAGAACAGTGTCTTCCAATATGAGTAGTATGTGCTGGCAAACGTCACGTGATCACAACTGAGCCATCGGTTCTCTCTCTCTCTTCCTGTAGGATTGTGGATGATTGCCTCCCAACAGCTAGAGATTATGGAGGAGATCTTGTCTGCAGAGGAGGAGGATAAAAAGGCAGAGAAATGCCTCCTTCATGTGAGATTACGGAGATGTGTAAAATGTGGGAAATACATTTTGTAGAAAAATACCACCCGAATAAGGAAGGCTGCAGCAGTGCTAGCAGTGAATCATTTTGATGACAATGCAGTGTCACATTTCTGTGAAATCCTCAAAAGGAGGCAAAAGAAAGTGTCATTGGATAGTTTCTTGTTAAAGTTATATGCAAAGAAAAAAGATTCCATTGAGCCAATAGATTGCAGTGATTCTGTAAGTATCAGTGAAAGTCATCCTACACAGTAACCCTCCTCTCTCTTGTCTCCACAATAACCATGAAGGTTTTTGTGGTTAAATTCAGGTTAATTTGTTTATTTGTCTTTATATTTTACACTTTCTTTATTATTTTGTATTATATTACTGTATTTTAATAATTTTATATGAATATTTTGGGGTTAGGGAACAAATCATATGACTTTCCAATATTTCTTATAGAGAAATTCACTTTGAAATTCACAAGTACTGTGGATTACAAGCGTGTTTTGGGGATGAATTATGCTTGCAATCCAAGGTTTTCCTCTATAGCTAATCATTTGTTCCCAAAAATGAATGAGTAAAAAATTCAAAATGACAATAAAGGATGCAATGCTTTGGAATATAGCTAGCTAATCATTTGGACCTAAGGCATGTACATTTAGAATTACACAATTTTATAAGATACATAAAAGAATATTAACAAGTCAAGTGAACTATCATTACTCTATGGAAGGACAATATTTAAATATATTAGTTATCATCAAAGTGATTTAAAGGTTTTAAGCTATTCTAATACTGTAGTATGTTTTAAATTGTAAAGGATAACGTCATTGTAAATGAACCCAGTCAGAGTAAAGACAACTCAGAAAATAAAGATAGCAAATGGTGCCATAAACAATTAGAGAGTAAATAATACTATAAAGTAAAAATTCTTGTAATAGCACAGTCCCACTGCAAAAGTAGACCACTAGAAAAGTGGAAAGAACATAAAGAGATCCAGTAATATAAAAACATGCTATGTAATGAACTTAACATTATACAGTATTAAAAAATGATGGATTGATTGTTCAATAAGTGTTGATGGGATAGCAATTCTAGAGATAATGAAATTAATTAATTATACTTTATAACTTTATATCTCGATAAGTTTAAGATAGGCAATTTTTTTTTTTGTGGGTACCAGGGGGTCGACCTCAGGACCTCGCGCGCCAGCAGGCGCCCGTGCCGCTGAGCGATATCACCAGCCCCTTTTTCGTATGTGGGATCCGGGAGTCGAACTCGGGCCCTCGTGCTTGCCAGGCAGGCACTTAAGCCGCTGAGCCATTTCACCGGCCCCGGCAATATTATTTTTAAATGGAACCAAACAAAATGGAGGAAATATAAATTAATAATCTATATACTACTGAAGTCTAGGCAAAGAAATATATGTACATATTTATATGTATATATATGTATATATATATGTATACACACAAGGAGGTAAAAAATAATCAAGAAAATTAATCTTTTTTGCATATCAAAATAAATGAACTCTTAAATGGTAGTACAATCTTCAAAAGATGAAATCCAAATAACAAGCTAGAAAATGTTTGAAAGATACATGGCAAGGTAGCAATATGCTGCAGCTGGCTCCCATTTGCTCAAAAATGTTGATTTTACTGATTGCTTCCCAGCTCTGCTTTCTAATGTGATATGATGTTTAAAGTTTGAAACTGGCCACAGTGTTACTGATTGTAGTATGGAAATTGAAAAACACTAGAAGTAAAGATCCAGCCTCCAAACCTGTATATCATTTATAGCAGAGCACTACATATCCAATAATATAAGCATGTATAGCATGGGAGAGAGGTAGAGTGAAACAAAAGAAAACAAAACAAAACAGGGATAGAAAAAAGAAAGGCTTGATCATAACTATTAAAATACTTAATAGGGCCAACATTACATAGTAGAATTTATTTTTTGTCAAAACAGTAAGAAGGGCCAGTGAGATAGCTCAGCGGCATAAGTGCCTGCCTGGCAATAACGAGGTCCTGAGGTCGACCCCTGGTACCCACAAAAAAAAAAAAAAAAAAAAAAAAGTAAGAAATAATTTTACTTTTAAAAGTGCATATTTATTAGTTCTAATTTCGGCCAAATTTAACCTGCACATAGTGATAAATATAAAAGAAAACTAAGTATGTGTATATATGCATATGTATAGTATTTTTTTCAGCAGGTTTATTCTGGCCACGTTTATAACAGTCAACTGTTCTATGGCATCTGAATGTAATACACTACACTAAATGCTGTTAGAGAATATTCATATGATTCAGTGAAATTCAGGTTCATTAAATATAATTGACTGATTACTCTTACTGCATTCTTTCCTCTGACTCCACTAATGACAATGCAGAGATTATTTTTTTTAACAAAAAGGCTAAAAATTATCAGCAAAAAATTACTGGATATAATAACTAGAATGTAGACCAGTAACTAATTACTAGTATAGCAAGATGCAAAATTCAGAAATTTAGACATTAGATTTCTTTATATATTAGTTATTATTGTAAGCCCAGCAACACTCAGGGATTAGAGAAAGAATGTAACAAATAAAGATACAAATAAATAAATGTTTTATGCTTCTGCAAAGATTTGGAAAATAAATGATTGACAAATCCAAAAAGAACTCTAAGCGTATAAATATATTAGAAAATTATAAAATTTTGGCTGACCGAAAGAATGTACAAGAAATAGGGCAATAACAAATTATGGTTCATTGCATGGCTGAGCAGAAAATAATCACTACAGAACCATTATAATATAAGTACTGAATATTGGTCTTGTTGAATCAGACTATATTGATAGAAAAGGCAAATGGGAACTTTAAGGGTATGTGTATATCATATGTGCCTGTGGGGAGGGGAGGTATGAAGGTTGAATCTTTATTTTCCATGGTGGAATGCTGAAAGATAGCATCCACAACCAAAAAGGAGTGTGTGTCTTGCAACATGTTATATAGATATTAGGAGCAAAACAAAGTGGCAATAGGGACAACTTAAAGTCCTGAAAGTGGTTGCCTTTGTGAAATAAGCACAACAATGAAGTCAGGACACTGCTATGTATTCATTGAAGAACTGAAGATGTAGCTCATATTTCCAGCCTGGAATTCTTAACATTGAAAAATTTTTGAAAAGTAAAGACCTGCAGGAATAAATATTTAATAAACTTTGCCATTACCAATGTGTCTAGTTATTTGCAAAAGCCTCTTATGGACTTGCTTTTTTACCCCTCTTTTCTCTTTGAGATTATTTTCAAAGAGAAGTTAGATGATTTTATACATGTACTTCCGGTCATAGTTTTCTAACAGCTTCCAAGGTATTCAGAATAAAAGTCAAGGAGTATAATGTGATCTACAAGAATCCAGCCATGTGTCACATCTCTGATCTTATCTTCACCATTTTCTCTCCATCTTAATCTACTCCAGTTATCCTGACCATCCTACAAGTTTAACAGACGTCTCACCTGCAGTGGTTCTCCTACTGATACCCACAATCCTTATTCCCTCTCTGTTTCACACTGTCTTTTTCCCAATGAAGTCTTCTTTTAATTCTATTATACTCTGCAGGCCTCCCTCCTTTCCAGAGCTTTTGATGTTCTTACTGTGCTTTATCTTACTCCATGTCTCTTAACTCCTGACAAATAATACATTTCATCTACTCATTTATTTTTAGTTTGGTTATGTGTGTATGATCCCCCTCCACCTCCATCAAACAGAATGTCACTATATAAGGGGGGACCTTTTCTCTGTTTGATCCTTAGTGGCCAGAACGATATCTGACATATACAATTCAATAAATATTTATTTAAATAGTGAATAAATGCATGATACAATTATAGCTATAGCAGGGCCGGTGAGACGGCTCAGCGGCTTAAGCGCCTGCCTTGCAAGCGCGAAGGCCCGAGTTCGACTCCCGGAACCCACATACGAAAAAGGGGCCGGTGATATCGCTCAGCGGCACGGGTGCCTGTTGGCGCGTGAGGTCCTGAGGTCGTCCCCCCGGTACCCACAAAAAAAAAAAAAAAAAAAAACAATTATAGCTATAGCAATATAAGAATAGTTATTTAGCAATGCGTACAGAGTAGCTATTTCTGCTTACTTATCTGTTACAGAGTTGTAAGATTTTTCTTATTTTCTAATTTATCTAAAATAATATGCATATTATAATAAAAGGTTGTGTAAAATTAGCATTAAAATTAATTTATATCAGCAAACTCAAAAGTGCCAAAAAAGACATACTAATAGGTGACTTAGGCTGTATGTTAAGAATAAATAAAGAACAAAGGAAAGGAGATTTTTTTTTTTTCTTGGAATGAACATCAAGGCAGTCATGCACAGGGAGCAATGTCCTCTGACTAAAATAAGCCAGTTCTCGGATTAAAAATGATCAAACTTCTTTGGACAGTGGAGAATGGGCCTGGGGTAACTTCTTTATATTTCAAAGAGAGTTTTCCTTGCATCTTTTATGAAAGAGATATTTTGGATGCTGTTTAATTCATAAGGGAAAGAAGACATGTTTTGAACATAGCATGGGGTGTTTTGTTCATTTTGTTATTTTTATTTTTGTATGCAAAAGCACCTCTTTGCAATTGTAAAACTTTTCTTACATAAATTTTACATTTGCTTCTTTTACCAATATTTGTAAAGCAGTTTAGTGTTAGGAAGTGTTACCCTACACTATACAATTTCTTATTCAAAAGTTTTCTTCCCAATATGTGGCATGGAGATAATATTCACCCTGAAGTTTGTTTGTGAGGTTAAAGTCATCTGAAGTTTGCAACCTCTTTTTGCTGGAATTCATTTACAATGAAATTATTGAGTAAATCTGTTGAATTTGTTATTCTCATTAGCATTCCATAAGAATCTTGCAAGACGTTAATAAACCAAATCACTATGGAATTCTTTAGAAGCTTCTAAAACTAGCTAGCTAAAGAAATTCCTTTGGGTCTAGTGTCACATAAATTATTTCCAATGCCTGTTATTTCACACTTGATTTTCCACTAGGTGACAAGCTTCTTGGAGATACCCTCTTGTATCTACTTTTCATGTCATTGCAATAGTTTTCTTGATATTTTTCCATGTGATAGCAAAATCCTACCCTTGTGAGTTAGAAATAAAGTCACTCAAAGCACTTGATTAAGAAAGTCTTTTTTTTTTTTTGTACCAGAAATCAAACTCAGGACCTTGTGCTTGCCAGGCAGGCACTATGCCACTGAGTTACATCACCGGCCAAGAAAGTCTTATATATACACTTTATCACTTATTCCTCATAATGTGAGGCAGGAGCTATACTTTTGAACATTCTGCAGGTAAACATTTTTGTCACTAAAATGCTGAAATATTTTTCTTCCCCCCCAAAATTTCATTTTATTAATTTAACTAGTGTTTCATAATATTATCTTTGATTCCACTTAGCTAAGTGAAATGTGTAGCATACGTAACATGTCTAGGTCCAAAGTCCTTTACTTTTCCATAAATTTGCTGCCTCCAACACCCTTTTCTGTCAGTGTATATATAGTTGTTCAGTCAACAATATTCTAGGCATTTCCCATGCCTGTGTATCCACTCTCACATCTATTCTTTTATTCACCCATCAGGATGCATGAGCAATCTAACCACTTCTTAACACTCTGCTCAACCACGTGAGATGCAATTCTTAAATTATTATATTGCATGGTTTTCAGAAATGTAATCTTTGAAAATTCTTTTTCTCAAAATGTGTATTATTTTGCTGCATTGAAGAACAAACTGCACTGTTGTGGGGGTGCATGCTTATCATTTCAGCACTCTGGGAAGCTGAGGGAGGAAGATTTGAAGGTTGAGAGTAGCCTGGGCAAATTGGCTACCTTGAAAAACCTGTCTCAAAACAGACAGACAGACAGATGGAAGGCTGGTGATGTAATTCATTGGGAAGACCTGGGTACATGCTCCAGTACTGGAAACAAAAACTTATACTGATGCTGAAAATTTAATAATAATAAAAATATTACTAATAATCTCGTAATGATAACTTAGATATGTTATTGACACTCTTGAGTGTTTCATGTGTTATTCTGTTGCTTAATTCATACAATGTATTACTAGATGGCATTGTTACCCAGTTTTATGGATGACGAATCAAGTTACTGAAAAGCGAAGTAATACAAAAGAGCATCATAGTTCCTATACAATAATGAGTATGTTAACTAGCATTTACTATTGAGAAAACATTTTGAATTCAATTCTATACTGCCTTAACAATGTAGACTATTTGAAAATATAGGAACCGTAAAGATTTTGATTTAAAGTTGGGTCTGGAAAATAGATGCTTACACAACCTAGTTTAACTGTCACTTAAATAATTATTAATATAGAATGAAGAGAGGAGGTGGAAATAATGGAAGAAAAGAGGTAAATATAATAAAAAAAACGGGAAAAACAGTCTGGGTAACTCTAAAACAAACAGATCTCTATTAAGAATGCAATACATTCTTCATATTTTGATGTAATTGGGCTTCAATTCACAAAATGAATCTCCTTTAGAAAAATTAAGGAGAGAAATAATGCACTCCATATATCCCTAGCATAAAACTGATTTTAATCAAAGTTAGATAGTTGTTTTATACTGTGTGGCTACAACTTTTCTATCCATCTACTGTTTCTCCTTTTTTATGCATCTTTCCACTTCCGATTAAGTTTATAACTCTGAGAAGACAATGGTAAGAAATAGAAGTAGATGGAATGATATTCATATGTTACATCTTGGGAAGTCTTCCAAGGAGATTGTGTGTTCTAGAGTGGCAAAAGTTTTATCAGCTTTATTTATGGATACATCCATATTAATTAGCACATTAATAGTACTAAAATTTTGAAGAAAAGAGAATATTATAGACTATGTTGAAAATATGGACTTCCCTTTTGACTATTGAAAAGAGACATTTTAGTGTTCCTACATACTGTACTGAAATAGCAAGCCAAAAGGAGAAGGCCATATTCTGATGGATTCAAAGAAAAAATAATCTGGAAATCCCATATGCAATAACTACTTTTAGATCTGAAAAATAATTTAGACTTACCTACCTGAAGCCAGTCCTCATATCCAGTGACATAGACCATAATATTCCCATGAGTTCATTAGTCAAGGGCCAATAGGGAACAGAAAAACAAAGTATTGGCCAATAGAGAACAGAAAAACAATGTATGTAGCATAGAAAAACTGGGAAAGTAATAAAAAGAGAAAATTATATTGTAAACTCAGAAGAACATGAATCTAGATTCTTATGAATTTAACTTTTCATATTTTCAAGATAATATAATGCTATTTGTCCTTTATCAAACATAAACATAAATCATAACCCTATCACAATGAAAATTAGAAGGAAAAGCAATAGTAAACAAAAAATGCAATTACAGAATTAAAGACTTTTATAAGGAGTAAAGCACAAAATTGACAAGATGGCAACTTTAACTGATGCTAAATAAAATATCCTTCAGAATACATAAGAAAATCCCCCCCAAAAAAAACAACAAAATAATAGACCTTTAGAATTACTCATTGGCGTTATATAACATAGGCGCTTTCTAGTTTGAGGAGCTAACTTTTCTGTATACTGAATTTGCTCACTTTCATGTCAGTTCATTTCCTTACATGGTTCATAGCTTTTGATTCTGAGATCATCTTTAGTATGGTTGACTGCATGCTCATACATGTTGATATGTATTTGTTGTGGAAGTTCTCATCTGACAATAGTTTAAATATACTTTTTCTTAGTTCTAAAACTTTATACTTATTGAAGTCAATTTTTAAATTAACTTCTTGGCTTGTTGAGAATATTTCATGACCTCATCTCTGAACTTTTCATGCATAACACAGACCAGGGTTAGTGGATAACAGTAACTGAAACTTTGTTTCACAGATTAACCTCTTAATTTTCTATGTTACCATATAGGTACTTTGTTTATAATCAGAATGTAAGAAGTGCTATTTTTAAACTGACAAATTTTGCAAACATCTTAGAAACTATACAATACAGAGTAGTTATTTCTTGTCATCTAATTTATGACATGTTTAATTATTCAGGTGCATTATTCCCCATCTTTTGTAATTTCTAAAAATAAAATTTATTAAGCATGAAATAAATTATATTTATTAAATTATATTTCACCTACTTTGACTTTCAAAGTGAGAGTCAAAGTAGACTGTATCTTTTTTTTTTTTTTTTTTTTTTTTTTTTTGTGGGTACCGGGGGGACGACCTCAGGACCTCGCACGCCAGCAGGCACCCGTGTCACTGAGCGATATCACCGGCCCCTTTTTCGTATGTGGGATCCGGGAGTCGAACTCGGGCCCTCGCGCTTGCCGGGCAGGCGCTTAAGCCACTGAGCCATCTCACCGGCCCAATAGACTGTATCTTATGGCAAAATTCTTCTCCATTATGAAACTGTGAAACTAGAAAAGTTATACGTCTCCAAGATGTAATATAGGGAAATGTGTAGAGTTGAGATTCCCACTGTAAAAAGAAGAGACAGGGAAAAATGAAAGGGGAGGGATTCTAAGAAAATCCCAAACCTAATAAGAAAAGTATCATTATACCTTCTGGTTTGTGAATTAGTCTGCCTTGACTTCCTGTCTTCTAGACTCTCTGTAGTAGCAAACCCGCTCTGTGGTTCTGCCTCCAGTGGTCATAGTCTGTTTGCAAGCTGACAAGTTTATTGAAACGGAGGTGAAATCTCCACCTTTGAAACTGAGAAGGCAGCCCTGATGATCTCTGAACTGTTTTCAGGATGATTCTTCTCTTCCTTTAGAAAATAGTGCATATGGGCAGCCAAATAGCCCTAGTCTGTCACTAAGAATGTACAAAGTCAGGTAGCTTTCTTTTATTTTGCCTTAATCTCTTCTGCCCTCTCTAATCTAGATACAGTGTTCTGGTGCTAAAATCCCATCCCTATTCATGTCTTCTGCTGACATGGCTTATACAGTAATGAGTCAAATTCATGGTCTCTTTATCAAACAATTATTCAGCCACACCTTTAGCCTTCTCTTTGGAATAAGATTCTCATTTTTGTAATATACATAAATTGAGAATTTTCCAAATCTCCAAGTTCTGGCTAGTTTTTAACTAAAAAATTCCTTTTTCAATTCATCTGTCTCCTCTCACATTTTACTACATAAAAACAGGAGACTTGTGTTTCATCCACTGTGCTTTGCTTAGAAATCTCTGCTGTATATTTTATTGCCCTCAACTTCTACGTTCCATAGAAATACCAAACACAATTCTACCACTTTATGAGAATTTTAAATGTGGCTTCCAGTAATTTTTGTCATATCTGTCTGAGACTTCACCAGAATTATCTGTGAATTCACCAGAATTCTAGTATATATCTTAAAACCCTTGTAGCCTGCCTGTTATTCAATTCCTAAAGTGCTGCCATAAGTTTAAGTATTTCTTGCATAAGAATCCCACTTCTTTGTACCAAATTCGCAGCATTGCTTGGACTACTGTAACAAAAGATCATAGAAGGCGTGACTTAAACAACAGAAGTTTATTTCTCATAGTTCTGGACTGGAAATGTTGAAGACCAAGATTTTGGTAGCCTTTTATTTTTGGTGAGAGCTCTCTCACTGTCTTGCAGATAGTCACCTTCTTACCCATCAGAAAGAAATAAAGCTCCAGTGTATCTTCTCCTTCTTATTAGGGAGCAAACCCTATTAGATCAGAGGTCTACCCATCTGACGTTATTGAACCTTAATTACATCTGCAATCACATCAGTCCTGTCTGCAACACAGACGCATGAGTGGTTAGGGTTTTTTTTGGGGGGGGTGGGGGATGGTTAGGGTTTTGATGTGCAAATTTTCAGGCAACAAATAGATTCTAGAGCAGTTGAAGATTTTTTTAAACTTTTAATACAAGATTGTGAAAAAGTGTAGTCACTATTCCAGCTAATATTACCATTATCTGGAAGAACACCTGTGGAGGATTATGGGTAGGCAGAACAATGAATGTGAAGTGTCTGGCTTGGGGAGGTGTTTGGCTGGAGTGTTGGAATGGGGAGAGAAGTGATAAGTTACTGTCAGGAGGGCAAAACTTTGAGGACCCAGTTTAAGCAGTGCTTTGCGGGGTCTGAAAAGCTATCACAAGTATTTTTAACTTGGAAAAATTGGCATAAATTAAGGGAGTAACATGATCAAAAATGAACTTGAAAATCACTCTGATTCCTTTTAAGAAGGAGAGGAAAGTATGGATGCTAGAAGACCAGAAGTGAAAGAGGAATAATAGAAATTTAGGATGTGAGGTATTCCTACCCCTAAATAAATTATAGCCATTGAAGAATATCTTCGTTAATTTCATTATGCCAAATGTTAATATTTTTGTATAGTGTAAAAATAATTTTAATAATTTGAAAAAATAGATAAAAATTTTCAGACTTGGTAGGTAGGGGAGATAATATTTAAAATAATGTTTCTAATTATATAAACTTTATACGTACATGAGTGGGGTTGGTGCACAGGCACATGTAAAATATTACAAATATTTATGAATTATATGGGCACAAAAAGATGCAACAAAATATGAATGCAAAATATTGCATATTTGATATTAAAGTTAAATATTAAATATCATTTAAATATTAATCATTGCTATTTCTGGAGAGTCAATTTATATTTTCTGATTTGTTTTTCTTACATCTTCAGAGGTTTTATAGTGTAAAATTAGCTTAAATTTCTAAATTGTGGTGTATTTGCATTATATTTTCAAGGAGAAAAATGAGATTAATTTAGTATATAACGTGAGAAATTTTAGAGTGAAAGATACCACACTCTACTCAGTTTCTAAGTATAACTAACAATGTATTATGTTAGCAATATGGTATTTTAGTATTATATTATACATAATAGATGTGGCTGGATTTTATGGTCTTGGTGATACTAATGACATTAAGAAAGAGAAAAAAATAATATTTAGGAAAAAAATGTTGAATTCCTAGTTTTACACTTTTTACTCTAATTATATTAGTAAAAGCCTGAAACTAAATATCTTAAAAAGGTGAAAATAAAGTAAATCTCTGTACAACTTCTAGAAACTTGAAACATATAATAGTTAGTGATGAAAAATGCCATTTTGAAATTAAAAGTCCTGTGAGTTATTCTCAACATTTTACTAAGTTGCCATGAGATTTTGACCAAACTTATTAAATGGTATTTTCATTATCAGAAAATAAGCTTTATTCCACCAACCGTACAGGAATGTTGTGAGAAAGAAGCAAAATAATGTGTGCAAGTTAATTGAAATTATGTTGTTCAAAACTTTTACAGTGAGGGTCCGTGAGATGGCTCAGCGGTGTAAGCTCCTGCCTGGCAAGCGCGAGGTCCTGAGTTCGACTCCTGGAACCCACATACGAAAAAAGGGCCGGTGATATCGCTCAGCAGAATGGGCGCCTGCTGGCGCACAAGGTCCTGAGGTCGACCCCCAGTACCCACAAAAAAAAAAAAAAAACTTTTACAATGAAATTCATGATCACAGGGAAGAAAAGAAACAATAGGATTGCCCTGAAACGTTGAAACACTAAAGTAGCATATGAAGAAACCCAAATACTATAGAAATTAATTTTCTTTTTTTCAGGCTTAACTGATAATTCATACCCATGTACTCTTAATAAATACTTGCAAATTAGCTAATGTCCTACCTAATGGCTTGAGAACACAGGCCATTTAGTCAAAAACTTCATTAATAAATTTCAAATTATTTTTATTGTACCATAGGATATTATCAACTTAATATAAGTATCCCTAAAATAAGATAGAATTACTTAGATTAGATATGATCTGAATAACATCTATATTGATCAATAATTAATACATTTCAATAAATTAACAATATACTAAGTATATGCAAGTATAATATGCGCACTTGAGATAATTATAGTGAATATAACCGATGAAAGAAATGATAAAATGAACAAAAATTCAAAATAACTGAAGGGCAGTTAAGTAACATTTATCTCTAAGTCTCTTGGTAGTAAGATCAACATTGAAAAATTAATTAGAATCATGTGCTTTTTTTTGTCAGTAAAAATTACAGATGGTTTTAAACTGGTCTTTGTCTCATCATCAGAGGATATTGTGCTAGACTTTTAAGAACATGTGTGTAGATTATTTCTGTTTATACTGAAGATCTGTGGCCAACAGGGACAGGACATTCCCTTTGCGAAAGACACACAGTAACAGATGAGAAGTTTAGGGAAAGAGTCTCTGTCCTCTGTACCACCCACTGCCTCTTCTAACATCTGACCTTAGTTTCTTGGTTAACCTTTCTGGGCCCAACCCAGCTCAACTCCTTCCTCCTAGATTCTGAAATGGCTTTGATGAGGGATCATTTATTTTCTGTATCCTATTTTAGACTTAATAGCCCTAATAATTTTGAGAAGCCTGAAGTAGTTTTTTTAATTTGTTCATGGTCAATCAGACACAAACCTAGTCATGGCTCATTTTCTGCATAATGAGTAGGGTCAGATTAAGAAATCTAGATTCCCTAAGCATCAAAAGCTACAGAGGCTTGGTTTGTGTAACATTACAAAATAAATAACAACCCCCCAAATGAATTTTAAAAAGATCGTATCATTTCTCCCTGTATTTCTTATGTTTGGAAATATCAACTGTGAATGTTTTTTAATGTTTTCTAATTTTATGCTAATTTTTAACTGCCATACCAGTAAATATACTTTATATCTAAAAGAAAAAGCAATACGGATTATATTAGACTCATATTCATATGTCTATCAATCCCACAATCTGTTTTTCACCCTATCAACCTACACATTCAAGCAATGTACTCTTGTTCTGTGATAACAACTATTTTTAAAAAGTTGGAATATGGAATATCTAGTTGCAGGAAATTAATACTTATCTTCATACAAACAGATCATTTAAATATTCATCTTGACTGATTGACATGAAATATCTTTGTCAAAATATTTAATATAGTTTTTTATATTACTAATTATATAATCAGTACTTTTTAAGTAGCGACAGCAAAATTTCTGAATTTGATTTACTTAAAATTTTCCCCACCATTTGCAGCCAAATTTATTTCTTCTATAATAAATTTTTTTTTTTGGAAATGGAAAAATAGATACATATCCCTTAAACTTTATCTATTTATTTTACAGAATCATACTGTACCCTTATTTTCAATGCCTTATGATAAAAGACAAAATGGATTAAGAAAATGGATTAAGACTGATATACTTTATTTTACACAAAATCTGCAAATTATTTATTAATAGCAAAAGTAAAGTTTGCTGGCTTCACTGTTTTAATTTTTTGCCAGATTAGACCTTAGCTACTAGTAAAAGTGTATCTGGCCAGGAAATATTTTTATTTCCTTTTTGTATGTGTTACCTTTTATGGGATTCATCCGAGACAGATATTTTGGAATATTTGAATACCATGGAGCTATTACATAGTATATTATAATAATTAAATGGGTATTGAGAAATATGTGCTATTATTCGCAACTGGTTCACTTCTCACAGCAAAGAAAAAGAGGGAGTGATTTCTGAAAAATACTTCATGGTTGTCTTATCATTCATAAATGGAGAATGAACTCAGAATCAAAAATTTTGTTTTTTCCAAGTTACATATTACTTATACAACATGAATTAAAATATTAATGCAAGCTACTTAAATTTAGCCATTAGGAGTCATAGTATTGGAATATTGATTATGAATATAAAAATAATAGCATTCTTTTTTGGAAAGAATACGAAAAACTCAGGTCAACAATTTTTATTTTTATCTACTTTCAATAACTAATTTTAAAGATTTATTGTTATAGCTTATTTTTATTGAGTTTCTGTGCATGAATTATGATGTTATGTGCTTTGAATGTGATCATTTTGCTTAATGTTCATAACAGTCTAATAACATTGTACTAAGTTAGATTAGATCATTATCCCCATCTTTTACATGAAGTGACTGAGATTTATAAAGATAATATAATTTGTCCAAAAATACTCAGGTGAGAAGTAGAATAGGTGAATGCTCTAGAAGACATTTTGTTAAATTCTTCTGAATATACCTGAAACATTCATAACAGTTACACATAATTTCCTGAGAGTTGGAAAAAAGAGCTATCAAATTGGCATATTATTATAAAAGTTATGAATTTAGCTCCCAGAAAGACTAACTATAGTCTCCAATATTGTTGCTAGTAGCCGCATATATTGCATTACTCATCTTTTCTGCCTGGGACACGTACCCGACCCTCACAACATAAAGCAGGAGAGGTTAATTTGGCTCATATTTTCAGGGGATTCAGCCCATGGTCAACTGGCTGGAAGGCAGGAACATTATGATGGAAGAAGGGCTTGGTAGAGGAAAGAGGGTTAATTTATGGTGGCCTGGAAGCAGAGCAGGGGAACAATATCAGAGAGAAAGGATCTAGGGACCATACACGGTACTCAGTGTTACGATACCATGACCCACCCAGACATATCCAGCATTGTGCATTACTAATCTTCTGGGCATTTCTTTTCTTTTTTTTTTGTGAGTACTGGGGGGGTCGACCTCAGGACCTCGCGCCCCAGCAGGCGCCCGTGCCGCTGAATGATATCACCGGCCCTTTTTTCGTATGTGGGTTCCGGGAGTCGAACTCGGGCCCTCGCGCTTGCCAGGCAGGCACTTATGCAGCTGAGCCATCTCACCAGCCCCTCCTGGGCATTTCTTAAGCCAGTTAAATTGACACAGTTAAGTTAACCATTACATATATGTATCCAGTACTGGAAATGTGGCTAGTCAAAATTTGAATTGTGCTAAGTGTAAATTCACATGGAATTTCAAATTAGTAATATGAAAAAAGTAAAATAATAAATAATGTTTTTTTAAATTTGATGACATGTTGAAAGAAAATATCTTGGAGACACTACACTCAATAAAATTCATTATTAATTTAGCACATTATGTGATAGATTTGATGGCTTTTTTCATTGTTCTTAAATTGGTTCATGTATTATCTCTGCATACAACTTTATATTATTATGCACATTTTTTATTTGCTTTAAATATTTTAACTTCTTTAAAATCAGAGAATATACCTTGCATTTAATATTTAACAATTTATCTACCAGCTTGAAATATTAAGATCAGACCAGTTCATCACTCTATGTCAAACCTCCTCCCTCCTTTTCTGTTGGTCATAGTAATCTCATAATTATATGTAGGTAATCCCTACTGTTCTGAACGACATATGTAGCTGATCGCAACAACTGCACTTTCCATAAGAGTGATCTGTTTGTAAATGGGCGTATGATTCAATGTCAGCCAAAAGAAATTTTTTGAGAGAACACCTGCTGAGAGGATTCTGGGAAATATTTCCCATGATAAAAAGAGATTGTGAGGAATGAGAGAGGAAGAGAATCTGTCTTCACCGATTGGGTACTTAGATTGTATATGATGTCTGCAGCTGCCAGGAAACCTGTTCTGCATCAGAATCAGAACAGTGAGGCTCACACTAAGAACGAAGGAACCTGACCTCTTCATATCATTAGTTATTTAAAATCTTGGCAGCTACCTCACAGCTGGACTTACTGTTATAATACATTTATTAATTTAAAATGTTTGACGTGTGCTTCATTTAAAAAAACATGTATTGCAAAAGCATTTCAAATGGTATAAACTAATCTTTTCAAAGATGGTGTATTTCTTCCAATTATGTGCCACTGTGAACCACTGTGACATTATTACTATCTCTCAGTATCGTCTTTGACAGATAAAGTGCAAAAGGTCTTTATTCAGTCTGTAGTTGAATAATAAAGTTAAGAGATCTGCTTACATAGAATAACATTTTATATTGCCAGTGACCTGTCAGTACCTTGAGCTATTTTCACAAAGATAGAAAACAGAAGATTTAACACCTAAGAAGAGTGAAAATACCAGGTAGGAAAGTGCTTTTATTTGATATATGTGGTATTTTATTTTCTGTTTTATTTCCAGTCGAGACTTCTAGTTGCAGTTTTCATAAATATGTTAATAAAGACAAACAGCTGTTTTCTAGCAGCCCAAATCTAGATAATACCCGTAATAATTACAATATCCTGATTTAGGGAGTTTTCAAAACAAATAAGTTTTGGAAAGGGCGGTTTTCAACATCAGAACATATTCTTTTGTGAGACAATTACCTAAAGCTCAAAATAATCAAAGGATTCAGGTGTTCCATAATTATCCCAATATATTAGGTGGTTTTAATTTTTTGCCTAAGTAATAAAATTAGAAAACCAAAAAATGAAAAACTAAGCCCACATTTTGCTACAACTAAAAGATATCCTTATTTATAAATCCATACATTGTTATGTATTTGCAAATGAAGATGAAGACTGCAAAGCATTAGAGAGCAATCAATATTATCCAAAACTGACAATATGTGGTTTTGCTGTCAATTATTACTATAAAGAAGTAAAATCATCCCATCCAGAGATTTTCATCATCTTCACCAGCCTTCATAGTCAGATATTTTATAGTTGCTTTTTAAACTCACAGCAAATACTGGCAACTTGCAAATTCCAACTGCATCTAAAATTTTATCTTTATATATTTCATAGATTGAATTTTCTGTGGTTATATACTCACATGTTTACTGTGTTTCATTTTCATTCAAGTTGGAAATTTTTTTCTTTATATTGGTATTATAGTGTTTTATACCTACACTTTTAGTCTACCTCAAAATTTATATAAATAAAGTATATATCCAAAGACATAAAAATAAACATATATAACTATATATTTTTTGTTCCCTAAAAGAGAATCATATGGTTTAGGGAGTGACAGAAAATTTCTGATATGCCCACTTTGGATATTTTTCTCATAAAATGATGACCTCACCTTGGCTATCCTGTTTTATATTCTCCAAACTACAACGACTTCAAATAAAAACCACTACCCCAAATTTAAGCATTCTGTGGATAAGCTGCCTCAACTTCCAACTAATCTTTTGAATTCATGAGTTACATGATCCTCGGTCTATCTGCTTCTCACAGGTTAATTCACAAGTTTTCTTTTCCACCTGGACTTACCTCTGGCTTCCCACAAAGGTATACCCTTTAGTATGGATCTGAGCCTGGATCCTTAATGTTTTATTTGCCAGCATAATTCCTCAACCAGGGACATGGGAATAGCTTTCAAAGAAAAGTGAGCAGAGATGTGGTAATATGGATAGATACAGAATCGACCTGTGACTGTACTTAATAAATGATGAAACTAAAATGAGATAACCTGTTGATTCATGTAGTGTTAACTGCTTTCCATTGGTCAGGCTACTTCCACTTTATTTAAGGTCTAATTATTTGTCTTACTTCATAAGCTTTGACACCTTTGCCCCAATCTCAAAGTCATTTCATATCTGTGATTTTATTTTTGCTTCACATGCAAAGAATAAAATCTCTTTTGTTATTAATAAAAAAACATTTTATCCTTGAAATGTGAGTTTATACCATGTTCAATACACACTCATAACCAAAAAGCCTGATTGCTTTCTTGTAACCAGAATTACTTTCCTAGATTACCACATGGTTAAGAAATGAGGCATTTCCAATAGTCAACACTCTTGAGGCATTTACTGTAGGCAGATCTCAGAGGCAAATTCAGCCTGAAGGCATGCCATGAAACCTACCCTGGTCTCATTGTATTTGTTCACGTACAATATCTATTCCATTCTACATTGTATAGCATTAAGTTTCTACAAACTCATATTTCAGCCTATCATTTTTATCTTTCAAATATTTCATTCTTTTGTAGATTTCATAATAAAATCCAAATTATATATCATTACTTTCATTGGTTTTCATAATGTGACCCATTTTAATAATTCTAGTGTCATTTTTAAAATATTTGCTCTTTCTGAACTCTGCACCCTTGCCACATTTGTGGTCCACTAGTTGTTTGACACCACACGGCCTCTGACTCTGAGGTCTTTGCATGTGACATTTCCATCAATTTTTCATGCTTGGCTCTTTATGGCTTTGTCCTATTGATTTTTCAAAATTCAAATGTGACATTGAGTTTTTAACAAATTCTTCTCTGAATCGTATAACTAGAATAGTTTCCTGTTCTATTTATATTCAAAGCATTTTCTACTATCCACATATACTCAACACACTTGTATTGAAAGAATGAGTATATAAAATAGACATTTATTACTTTTTCTCATTTTGATGGTGAGAAATTGGCATTTCAACATTTCACGAGTATTACTATTTCTAGTACTAGAGTCATCTTAGAAGGAATTTCTTGAATGATAGTGTTTAGAATGCATATGTTAGGTATGTAGAACGATAAGCCTTCAAACCAGAAGTTTTTCACTATATCCTGTTTCGATAGGTTAGTGCCTGTGTGAGGACCGCCACAGATTTGGAGTATTGCACTTAAAGAAGAGCTTCATTGTTTTGGAGGAAGGCTCTAACGGGATATTTTTTTGTGCAATAAAAACATGCCCTTTCCTTTCCCTCCTTGTTTCAAGACTATGATCACTGGGATGGCGTGCCTCATCTGCATAAGGTTCATAGAATCTCATGGGAAGAAATGTTTCAGGACTTCTAGCACTCCCTTTTTGAGAACCAGATTTTATTGTAAAATCTCTGGTAGACTGAGATGATTTGGATAAGTGAGCCAAGATAACAAATAAAAGGATAAGGAGTTTCTGAAGAAGAACTTACTATAGAAGAGAAAGGACCCGGGACCAGTGTCATAAAATAGTCAAGACCTCTCACTATGGAATCAAGAACTATCAAGTCACATGGAATCAAGTCACTATCATCAAGAACATGGCCAAGCGTGTCAATATGTAAAGTTCTGTAGAGCTGGATCATTAAAATAAGATACCTTGGAAGCTCAGGATAGTTGGGGGAAAATGCAAACAGCAACCAATGGCTCTGACAGTCTACTTCAAATTTAAATTTCTGCACATGACAGTTGAATTTTTTTTAAGTGAAGTCAGGCAAACAGAATTGATGCTTTGCACATTGCAGATAAGACAAAACACTCAAACACCAAGGACTCCATGAGCTTTAAATTTGTGGTTTGGCTGATAGCAACAATGATAGCAATAGCAACTCCCTCCCTTTTCCTGGGCCATAATGGTGGCAATTCCAGCGTTGGTGACAGCGACCTGGTAGAAAGACCAGCAGGTCTGCATTACACACTAATTTACTCAGCTTTATCATTGTGGGAGATAAAAGGTCCAACGCCCCTTTTCCCCTCTTAAGTCTGAAGTTTTCTTTAATAAAGAGATTAAAAGTATATATTGTACTTACTTTTCTCTACACAATGATTAGTGACTTTGCTGTCTTAATTGCTACATCTTTAGTATCTAGAGAGAGTCTAGCCCAGGGTAGGGATTGAATATATATTCATGGAAATAATGAAAAATATAAAATAGTATGGTTCTCAGAACCTGAAATGTATTTAAATTGTGTTAAAATACTATTATTAAATTGTAGCTTTGATGAAAATGAAAATTCTATACTACTATATCAAATGCATGTATAAACTAAAAAAATATACTGTTTTTAAAATATGTATATTGATAATTTAAAAATATACTTAGTAATTAGGCTTAAGATTCCTAGTACATGGAATAAATGGAACCAAACTGCAAGTTTTGTAACTTTTCTTCTAAAATTAAAAATATAATTCATAGGTATATGTTATAGATCCTGGGCTTCAAGTTTCTGGTTCAATTCATGGGTTTTCCACTAATCAGATGACTGGAGAAATTACTTCATTTACCTATGCCTCAGTTTTTGCATCTGTAAAACTAGAGTAATAATAACAGAAATTAATTCCTAAAGTTGTTAAACTTCAATAAACTTATCCATGTAAAATTCTTGGGAGCACATTTGAATTAAGGTAGTCAATTATGCAGTTAACTCTTATTACAGGTACTTATGTTCAGAAGGGAAGTAATTTATTTCTTCATGATATCAAATCTTAACATGAAATATGATGTTATAGTTTTGCCCTACAGGAATTAGAGAATTGAGAATTCAAGTTGAAGCATCACAAAGAAATCCTTATTAAATTTTCTTTTATTCAGAAAGACATTTCTTCATCATTGTTAAATACAGAAAACGTATTTTCAAAGTTCTGTCACATCTATGATTTTTGAATCGGGTAAGTCTAATGACAATACTATTGTTACATGTTTTCTTCATTTTCACATAGTTCTTTACATTTAGAAAGTTTGTACTTATATAAAATTATATTTGCTACTGACAAAGAAACAGGTGAGGCAGATAACAAAAGATAATTTATGGTTGAGGCAGAAAGATTAAATAATCTGATAAAACCTAACCAGATAATAGAGCAGTTTGAATTTAAATCCAGATATTTGGACTTTCCAAATAGTAATATTTACCTGTTAATATTAAAATTAAAGAAAATATTTTATTAGGCATAGTGTTACCTCATCTTGTATGACAAGAGCAAGTTTCAGAAAAGAAATCTAAGAATTGCAACTTTGTGTACATCTAATAAAACCAAAACCAAAAAGCACTCATAAATAGGAAAGATCTTCCAAAACAAGGTCACACAGTAGCTCTGGAAAAATTAAACCATTTTCTTAGGACTTCTTTTTCTTTTTCTAAAGATGAGAATGTTTATAACTAGAAAATTTTACTTCCACTATGAAAACACATAGAAAAATATGTCCTATGTGGCTACGTGAAAACACCTTATATTAATGTAAGCCACTTATTTTACAAATGTACAAGCAAGCTTTATTACTTTGTGTCATGAATGAGAAAGCTGGCCTGTCACTCTTAAGTAAAATATACAGACATGTGAAAAAAGCAATGTCAGTGTCAAGGAATGGTCCTTCCTCAGGTAAGAAATGCATTATACTATTTAAAATAAAGCTACTACGTACATCTATTGTTGGTTTCACATTTAAAATAAAACCATGCCCTGAGGTAACCATGTGTGTGTATGTGTGTCAACATGTGTGTGGGAGTGAATACTACAGACTGAGTGATTTACAGATACATACAATTTCTTACAGTTGTGGATGTTGAGAAGTCCAAGGTCAAAGGGTCTACAAACATTGAGGGCTTTGGTGTGTCATCACGTGGCAGAAGGGGGAAAGACAGAAAAAGGAAGGGAGGGGGAGGAGAGAGAGAGCCAAAGAGCAAGAAATTGTACCCCAATATTTCTCACTATTGGCTTTAACCATTAATCCACCATAAGGGAAGACCCTCATGGCCTAATCAATTGTCAAAGGTCCCAAATTTTAGCACTATTGCATTTGATATTAAATATTCAAGACATGCTCTGTGAAGGACACATTCAACAAAAGCAGTATATATATCTTCCTCTCCCTCTCCTTCTTTGTTTCTCTCTCTGTCTCTCTGTCTCTCTGTCTC
Source organism: Erethizon dorsatum (assembly GCA_028451465.1). Taxonomy (NCBI): domain Eukaryota; kingdom Metazoa; phylum Chordata; class Mammalia; order Rodentia; family Erethizontidae; genus Erethizon; species Erethizon dorsatum. The sequence goes on from CM051834.1 coordinate 30,188,468, forward strand.
TCTATGTATATATATGCTTGTGAATAGGTGTATATATATATTCATATATACATTTTTTCCTCCAGAGGTCATACTACAACCAACTTATGGTGAAATTAATCAAGCATATGTTGGATTTTAATGGAGCTAATAATCTAGTTTGACAACTTGCTGAATTATTGTCAGATATATTGAACAACCTCTTCTCATTATGTATGACAGCTAGTTAAGTGCTATAAATTATGGGGCACTGTAGGAGCTGGGTGTGTTATGAAAGCCAAGTGACAAGAACTTTGAAGAGAGGGAGTAACTCTGTTCTTAATGACCTCTGTATAGTAATTCACAAAGAGCATTCAGAAGCAATTTTACACAGCCTCTTTTATTCTAGTTCAAAGAATAGCTATTCACTTCAATAACAAAGAGAGTATATGTGTATTTGTATGTTTATATTTATATTTATACATTCATTTTATCTTACATTTATTACTATAATTTTATCCAAACTTGAATATTCAGATTTTACATAGTAACCTTATTCAAATGATCCAGCATGAATTTCATTAATGCAAGAACAATTTGTCGATTAATGGACTGGTAAATTCTGATAAATAATAAATGATAAGTATTAACATTTTTTATTTTATTATAACAGGGAGTATCAATTGATTAAGGATTACCTTTAAGTAGTTTATTTGGTGAAAATTTTATCATTATGACTATATCAATACATAAAAAACATTTTGACTACATATATAATAATTTGTAATATGTGATGAAGAACTAACAAGTACTCATTAGAGAATAAATATGGGTTAACAATCTAACATTCTCTCTCAAATAATATTACTAACCAGGAATTAGTGTCATTTGGTATTTTTAAAACCTTTCAAAAATGATTGTATTATATGAATTAGATGATGCTTTGTAAACTTTATAATTATGTCTTGCCTTTTTGATTCAGTATTGTACTGTAGATATTTTCTCATCATTAAAATATTATTCATTGAATGTATTTTAAAATTAGATAATGTTGATTTCCAATCTCATATCTGGCATGTGAAGAACTTGGAAGTTTTACTTGCATTCTGACCAAAAAAAAAAAAAAAAAAAGCAAAGGAAACTTTGTCTTGAAATCTGGAAAGACAGATTTATCTAAAAAGACACAGCCAGATCTGCTCTCCTGGACCAGGAGGCTCTAGAGCCATAAACTGATGGGTCACTTCCTGATAATTTTGACTAATTACTGAAGAGTGAATATGGATGAGTATGTGAATGATAATTCCTGATGGTTTTCAATTTTCTGTGCTAAAACCAAATAACAATGCCTGTTCTCTTAAGAAATGTCCTCTTCTGATTCTAAAACCAGAGGGGAGGAATAATTATTGTGAAACATTCCAGAAGAAAATACATAACAAAGGCATGTGTTCTAAGGGTGGGGTTTGGCAAAGCATTATCTTAGTGAGAGAAGGGCATCTCCTCCTCTACTCCTATCCCTTCAGACTTCACACCTCATAAGCAGAGGAAGACTTGTGTTCAACTTTGTTGAAGGCCTCAAAGAGAAACGCTGAGAATGCAATAATGAGAAAGAAATGAAAGAGTGAGGTACCGTATCAGGGAAAAGCTGCACAGGATAAATACTCATGAAAACTACCTTTACCTGTGGCACTTATAGTAAAACAAATATTAAACATGGCCCAACCCCTAATTATATTAACACAAATCCTCACACTAAGAGCCTTTTTATGACAGTTTGAATTAGCAACACAGAATATCTATCTACAGCAATAAACTTTGTCATTCCAGAGGGCAAACAGAACAAAAAGAAAACCATACTCTGCTTCAGATATGATAAATATATTGGAATTATCACACAGAAAATTTTAAATAACCATAGCCAGTAGACCAAGGATTTTAATGAACAGGCATATAATATACAAGAAATCTAGGTCATGTAAGTGGAAAGAAAACTATGAGAAAACTATGAGAAAGAATGAAAAGGAAATGTTAGAAATCAAAAATAATATAATAGAAAATAAGAATATTGTTCATGGGCTGATAAGTGGGCTTGCAAGGCTGAGAAAATAATAATTAAGTTTAAAAGTAAATTAATAGCAAACGAGTGAAAACCAATCAAATGCAACATGTAAGAACTGTAGCACAATTTCATACCTCTTTATCTGTCATAAGAAATGTTTTTAGGGCCGGTGAGATGGCTCAGCGGCGTAAGCGCCTGCCCGGCAAGTGCGAGGGCCCGAGTTCGACTCCCGGATCCCACATACGAAAAAGGGGCCGGTGATATCGCTCAGCGGCACGGGTGCCTGTTGGCGCGCGAGGTCCTGAGGTCGACCCCCCAGTACCCACAAAAAAAAAAGAAATGTTTTTAAATTAACATTTGTCTTTTCACTGTTCATTAATTCTTAATTTGAACGTCATTAAATATGTCTTTTCTTGGTTCCAATTCCTTGATTTTTAGCTGCTTTGTATTATTTAGTTTTCACATATTGTTTTAAATTTTTGTGTTTTGGTGACATATTTTTTAATTCAATTGGAAAATACCTTGCGATCTACTATTAACTTTGGTCACTGTGTATACATGAGGTCTCTACAAGTTGTCCACTTTATAATTGAAAGTTAACACAATTTGTCCAATGTCTTGCTTTTTTCTTCTACTCATAAGCTCTTAACCACCATTCTACTCTTTGTGACTATGAGTTTGACTTTTTTAGATCCAACATATAGATATGGTCATGCAGTCTTTGTCCGTGGCCAGCTTATTTCACTTAGCGTAATGTGCCCTGTTTCATACATGTAGTTGCAAATGGCAGGATTTGCTTCTGTTCTAAAGCTTCAGCTGTGGTATTACTATTACCGTCTCTGTAGCAAGTGGTGGAAAATTTCCATTAACTTAGCATTTTAAAAAGTTAGGATATTTTAATAATATGACCATTTTTTCATTGTCATATTTTTTCAAACTCCATCTAAATGAAATGTATATTTACATGAAGTGTTTTTCTTTCTTTTTCATATTATGTCATCAGTGAATTTCATCTAATGAAATCTGACAAGAATGATAACATGCTGTTTCTTTAATTTATGGTTAATGGAAAAATATATGCTGATTGCATTATAATGAAATACAAAGTGTATAACACAGAATATTAAATTAAATTTAATTAATCAATTTAAATTGACTGTAATAGAATTAATGGAATTATAATAGTCACTAGAAGGAGGCCTTTTTACATTTAAATTGCTACAAGTTAAGAAATAATAGAGTTACTTCCCAGATTTCAGCAATATAGGTGTGTTCATTTACATAAGATTGTATAAATGTCTCTATGCAAATATACATTTATTTTATTAATGAGTTATTTCTTTGAAATTTCCAGATTTGTTTAGGTTATAGAAAAAATGCAGTTTTTTTTCTTGGAATAAATTGTTTTCAATAAATAAACATAGAAATTTATCCCCTCCACCAACCACCACCACATGCTAAAGTACAAACGTTCTCTCTCTCTCTCTCTCTCTCTCTCTCTCTCTCTCTCTCTGTCTCTCTCAGTGCACAGAAAGTCTTAGGGACACATTTACTAGAATTGTAAGAGCCTTATTTGATGCAGTTGTATGTATAAACTTTCTATAACTGGGAGTGCAAGATATTACCACTTGATTTCTAGATCAACTGGCACTCTTAACAAGGAGGAGCTAAACAACCAAACTTGCAAATAGGTTAGTATTATTCTATCTGGGTGAACATCCTAAGATATAAAGTCTTTATACGTGTATTCTCACCTATATAACTAGTGTTAGAAATATCAAATCATGTTTCCTTTAGGACAATGCTTACACTCTGAAGTGAGGTTTTTTTTTTTAATGTGGGTACCAGAAGTCGACCTCAGGACCTCGCGTGCCAGCAGCTGCGTGTGCCGCTGAGCAATATCACCAGCCCTTTTTTTGTATGTGCCTACCGGGAGTCGAACTCAGAACCTCGCGCTTGCCAGGGAGGCGCTTATGCTGCTGAGCTATCTCACCGGCCCCTGAAGTCAGTTCTTAATAAATCCAATACACCTCAACTTATTTAACTGGACCATTAATTTAACACTGATCAGACCTACTCATTTAGATGCTAAATTAAACTTGTTCTTTGTCCTTTACAATAAATATTTAAATGACAAAAGGAAATTGTCAGCGTTGAAAATTCAATGAAGAATTTTACGATGAGGTATTTTATGCTGAAGTACAATAAGTACAATATTAATACTAGAGTTATTTAAATGTAGATCTTAAATAATTATTTAAATGGTCTGAGGTTGATACCATAAATAGATAATATTCATCAAACTTAGCAACCAGAATTTGAAAAGTGATAGATACTACTTTACACGCAGGAAAACAAACACTATATACATGATCCTCTCCTTAAATTAAAAGTTTCAACCTTCCTTATGAAAAATAATAAAAGGAGAAAAATAAACCCTTTTATTCTGATAGCAAAAAATCACAAAACAAAAAAGAACTTATACTGTATTGTAATACTCTGTGATCTCCCTTTTGAGAAACAAGATAAATATAGTCCAATTTTAAAAAAGGGGCATTTAATTTACATCTACAATTAAAGATCCATGGCGCTGAGATGCTTCAATTTATGACGAATAACGGTTATTATCCTAGGCTGGTAAAAAACTAGGTATACCACATAAAATTATTTCCCCTACTGAGGTATTAAGTCATCCATTAATTTGTCTTTGAAATAGATGCTGGGCAAGATGTGCTCTGAAAATTCTCTAAATTAATCAGACCTCTTGAATATGCAGATGAAAATGTCTATATATTACATTAAAGACATTGAATAATCCTAGGTACCCCGCAGGCTTGGGATGGTGACTTACTATATTACCCATGAATTAATACAAAATGAAAGTAATGATTCAGATTCTTAATTTTCTAGTCCACCACATCTAACTAAATGGAATCTTCATCCACCCAGTTGCACAAATCCAAACCCTTTAGTGTTATCTTTGATTACTCTCTTTTCCTTGAGTTCTACCCCAATATATTGGAAAACTCTACTGTCTTTGGCTGCACAGCAATCAGAAAATCTACTCCTTGTCAATTTCAATGTTGTAATTCTATTCTAAATTACTATCAGTTCTTACCCAAATGACTTTGAACAATTTCTGAACAATTAAAATAATGTGTAACAGAAGCCACCAATTATCTTTCTTTCTCTTAAAAACTAAAACAATAAGATAACAGTTAATAATACACTAAAAAAGTACAGGATGAATTTCTCATAAAATAAAGTTAATCAATATTTAAATCTATGTAAATATATGTTTAAATTCATTTGTTTTGGTGTTTTTGTTGCATTTAAAACTTCAACAGGAATAAAGATTATATTAGTCTACTACAATAAAAAGAAACATTGTAAAAATTAATGATAGCAAATAGTAGTAGCCATTATTGAAAAAAGTGAATTTTGGAGTCACCCATGAAATTCAAATTAGAAAATTTTACTTCATCTTTCAGAAAACTGAATAGTTTCAGGTTTATCTAAACCCACCAATCTTCCCCCCAAAAGTAGAGCATACAACTTTATAATTTGGGAAATTTTTCAGTCTGATTTAACCTAAGAAGTAAATAAATGATCATATCACCAGAGTGCAAAATATGAATTCATTCACTCATCTATTTATCTTCTTAGTAAATATTTCTAAAATCTGCATTCCAGACACTGGAGATGATAGATAGATAGATAGATAGATAGATAGATAGATAGATAGATAGATAGATAGATAGATAGATAGATAGATGATAGAGATAGATAGATGATAGATAGATAGATAGAGATAGATATTCTTAGTGAGAGAAAGAATCAGAGAGTGTTCAAGGTTGTTTTTAGCAACAGAGTATGATCTTTCAAAGAATCATTCCATTCTTTTTATCTGGCTTTATTCATGTCATCCCTCATATTGTTAGATTTTCCTCAAGAATCCACTGACATGTTTTTTATTTTTAGTAAATTCATCACTATATGTTCTTATGTGATCAACAACTTAATTGTCTGACTTTTGTAAACCATTTCCACAGAAAGAGTTCCATTTAAAATATTTTTATGATCTGTTGTAAAAATTATTACCCTCAAATGACTAGATATTTAAATAGGGAAAAACTATTTGGACTTACATATTGCCTAAATATTTATCTGAAATTGTTATTTGAATTCTCAAATCTAAATACGACTTCTTTGGTACAATTGTTATATATTTTTGTATAAGTATTATTAATGTTATTAGATACTTTGCCTTGTACAAACTGCAATGAATGATTTTGTTTTTCAACAATTCTTTCTGGTTGAGGAGAATGGGTGAATCTAGGCTGGTAATATTCCCACAGCTGCAGAGTTCTCTTTTGATCTTTTTGATTTTTGCATGTGTGTCTTGAATAAATTAATCAAATTATAGCTTTTATTGCTTGAATGACAACCATAATTGTAGTGTCCACAACACTTTTGAATGTAGTCTTATGTATACAACATATGCAAATTTAAGATTTGCAAACAGACATTTACTAATAACAATTTGTAAATACTCTGCTTCCTATGTTAATGATTATAATTTTTTCTTTGTAATATAGTTGTAGCTCTATAATTAAGTGTACTTTTAATGTGGCATTAACTATTATTTTTATTTAATTTTTACTTCTAAAAGTGAAAACTGCTTAAATATATAGTACGACATCTAAATCATAGAGAAATTTCCTCTGGATAATAATAAACTTTTGCAGCTGGGTGTGGTGGTGCACATGTAATCCCAGCACTCTCAGAGTGTGAGGAATTTATCTACTTCAGGAGACCTTGTTTGAAACTATATATATGTATTTTAAAAGAGAAAAGGCTGGGGATTTAGCTTAGAGGGTTCAATCTCAGCAGCACAAAAAATAATAAAGTTTTTCTAGATTCAAGATGAAATTTTCAAAATCTTTTCTGTCTTCTAATAGTGATAAATACAGAAAAATCACTGGAGATAGAATTGTCCATTCAAAAAATGCTAATTCTCTAAGGAAGCTAAAATATCAGATATTTTTTCAACACAAGAGAATTAAGAAGCAAAATACCTGATATGAACTAAATTTCAGACAGTGACAAGTCTTTTTTAGGACAGAATTTTTTATAAGTACATTAATTCTTGGCAGAGGAGTGGTTCAAAGATCAAAATGTTAAAACAGAAACACTTCATGTGCTGGAAGATAAATTACGTACGACTCTTGAAAACATAGACAAAGGCAAGGACTTTTTTAATAGAAACACAATGGCACAAGAAATAATACTGAGGCTTAAAAAATGGGACCATATCAAATTAAAAAGCATGTATTTATCCAAGAAGACTAACAACAAAGTGAAGAAACATCCGATAGAAGGGGAAAAAATTGTGACCGCTATTCCTCAGACAGAGGACTAAAATATAGCATATTTAAAAGAACTGAAAAAATCAGACTCCCCATAATAAAAGACCCAATAAAAAATGAACAACCAACATAAATAGACATTTTTCAGAACAAGAAGTACAAATTCCAATAAATACATGAAAAAATGTTCATATCTTGGCCATTAATGAAATGCAAATTAAAATTACTTTGAGATGCAATCTTACCCCAGGAAGAAGGTCTATCATCCAAAGTCTAACAATAACAAATGTTGGTGAAGATGTTGGGAAAAAGGAACCCTTCTACATTGTCAATGAGAATGTAAACTAGTATAACCACTATGGAAATCAGCGTGGTGATTCTCCAGAACACTAAAAGTACAAATTTCATTTTGCCCAAATATCCCCCTTCTGGGTGTCTTCCCAAAAGAGTTAATGTTATCATATTTACAGGGATATGTGCATACCCATGATTATAGCAGCAAAATTTATAAAAATTAGATCTGGGAAATAATTTTAGCTTTATAAAGAAAGTCAAAATAGTATAGAGTATTCCAATGTATCTCAGGCCTAGTTTGCACTATTACTAATATTTTACATTAGCATGTTACTTCTCTTGATGAACCAATAGTAATACATTAATGAACTCATTTTGATCCTGGGATCTCATCCAGGATACTACACTACATATAGTTATCATGTTTCCTTAAATTCTTCTTAATTGTAATCATTTTTTAAACTTTCCTTGTTTTTAATGTCTGATAGTTTTAGGGAGTACCACTGGTCAGATATGTCATATAATGTCCTATTAGAACTTATGTGAGGGGCCGGTGAGATGGCTCAGCGGCGAAAGCGCCTGCCTTGCAAGCGCGATGGCCCGAGTTCAACTCCCGGATCCCACATACGAAAAAGGAGCCGGTGATATTGCTCAGCGGCACGGGTGCCTGTTGGCGCGCGAGGTCCTGAGGTCGACCCCCCGGTACCCACAAAAAAAAAAAAAAAAGAACTTATGTGAAGTTTTATTAGATTAGATTATGGTCTGGGGTTGGCAACCCACATAAGTAAAGTAGTATTACTGTCACATCACATCATGTTGAGAATGTTACGATCCATGCAACTTGTCACAGTCAATATGACAAACCAAGATCTAGCCAGGCTCCCTCAAACCCTCATTATGACTAAGCCTCAACTTCAACCTATAAAAACCAGGTTCTCAACACTGTTTAATCCCCCTCTTCCCTCCACATTAAAAGAATAAAAACAAAACCACTAATATAGTTGCTAACAGCTGGAGTACATCTCTCTAGGATGATCCTAGAGTCTATTAAAGTGCTTGCCTGTGGAAGTTCAAAGTTGTCAGAGAATGTACTCTGTTTTAGCTAACAACTGACTATATCCTGTGATCAATCAACTTAGATCATTTACTAAAAAAAGCTTGCAACTGGGAATTTTGCTTTCTTGAGATCTATATGTGCTTCCTACAACAGTGTCTTTCTTAAGGATCCAAAAGCATTCTTTTAAAATGTAATCAATATAACTTAAAGAACAAAGTAAAAATTAAATAATACAAAACAAGAAGATAGATCTTTTGCAAGTGGTAAAAGGACCAAGAGATGAAAAAGGCGGGAGAGTGGAAAGGAGAAGTAAAAAGAATTAAGATGTGTTATGTACATATTCCAACTTCCCAAAATGGATGTAATCATTATGTACTGCAAAAAATACTAATAAAAAATTAAACAAAATGTAATCAATGGTAATAAGTAAGAAAAGGCTTTTGTCTCCAAGTTTCTGTGGGAGAATAGAGTCATAACTTCAGTAATTAATTGCAGGTTAGTAGACCCAACTCTGTTAGTCAACATCCACATTAACCAACATTTTGTAACTTTTATATTCCTTTCCTTTTTTGAGTACCCTTTATTCTCCTCTTAAAATTCCCTTCTTATTCTCTCCTTTACTCTGTATGCACATGCACATACATATACACATACAAATGTACTTGGTTCAGAAATATAAAAACTTTACAAAAAAGACCTATCAATAGAAAATACTGGCAACTGTTTCTGAAGAGGAACTTTAAAAAAGAATATTCAAGTAACCTAAAACCATATGATTACATTCTCAACCTCATTAGAAATCAGAGAACCACAAATTTAAGCCATTATGCAATACCACTGACTGGTACCAGTATGATTAAAATTAAGATTACCAATACCCAGTGTTGGAAAGGATGCATAGGAATAATGACTCTCATATTCTATTAGTAGGAACAAAAATTGCCACACTTATTTTGGATAACTCTTTGGAAATTCATACTAAATTTCAATATATGCATTCTGTAGGATCCAGAAATTTTACTTCAAAAATAATATAGAAATTTTATTCTTATAAGCACCAAGAGATAAGTATAAGAAAATTAATTGCTTTATTAATTATGATTGCCCTAACCTGACACTACTCAAATGTTCATGAACAATATAATGAAGCTTATGCTTCAGTATATTTGGACAAATAGACTACTCTATCATAATGAGTGATTAAAGCTCAAAAAACACAAGAGTAACAGAAACCTTACATAAAAGTCTACGCAATATGTTGATTTTTAAGGCCAAATAATGTACGTTAGAATTAAAATGTTACCTTTCAAGGAATTGTAAAATTCAGAAGGAAAAAAAATTCAGAATACTCAATGAAATTTAAATTTCTGATGATAATTTATATTAACCAAATACTCTTTTACCTGACAACATTACATTGCTGACAATATTAGATGTGGTGGATTGGAAAGAAGCTTGAAAATGATTTAGGTAATAAAAATATGTTATTGCTTGTTTCAAACTGATGTTACATGTGTCATTACTTTGTGTCGATATATAGAACTATAGCTTATCACTTATAAATTTATATTTTGTGCACTTATATATAATAAATATATAAATATTTGCTCAAAATATATAATGAATTTTTAAACAAAACCAAATTATTGCAGTGAAAGACACATAGCCATTAATCCTTTCAAGATACTCCCCCTCACTTCTAACACACTTACCCATCATTCTTGCCCCTTCTCTAAGCAGTTCTGGGAGTCCTCTTTCCCGAGTGTCTTTTGTTGCACTTTTGTGGCTAGTTGATGTCCTGAGTTGATACAAATATTTTACCTTTCATGTTTATTTTGTCTTTGGGGAAAATTCAGAAGTCACTTGGTATCAGATTTAGTGAATATATTGGATGAGGACACATCCACACTGTATATTTTTACAAGATTGCACTTTTGTTGGATGGCACTTGGCAGCTACATTCACTGTATTTTTCATCACAGCTCATAGGATATTCATAAAATAGGACTTCCAAAACTGCTTTCAAAAGTGACAAAAATGATGAGATGTATTCAATACAAGGTAGAGAATTTTGATGGAAATTAATGACAATATGTCCTTTATAGTAATTTTTTTTTCAGTTGAAACATTCACTGTATATTTCACACCTAGTGTATACTTATAAACATATTTATTCTAAAATAATGGGTTCATTGCAAATGTTCAGAGTATAGACTTTAAGTAATTAAAGGGAAGTAAAGCAAGAGTTGGCGTAATTACATGAAATGTAGTGTACATTTTAGTGCTAAGAATTTATAGTCCATGATTTTTTACAAGTGTTTATATGAAAGAAATTTTAATAATAATCAATTTGGTTCTGATCTTTCTAAAATACACTAAAAACACAAGAAGTATTTTTTTTTTCTTAAAAGCAATTACAATTCAGTATTTGTTTCTTTTGGTAAATGAGATTTGAATTTACTAATAGAAACATGTATCTTTTTCAGTCAATACAACTTTCAAGAAAATGTTAGTCAGCTTGACCAGTCAATTCTCTATTCTGTAGAATAAACTAACTAAAAGGAACCATATTTACCTGCTAATTAAACTTCACTAATTAACTCATATAACACTGATGTGAGGTAAGAAAATAAAATTTTACTTCTTATTTTACAAATGAGAAAACAGATACAAATATGTTAGACCATTTCCCTGAGGCCATTCAGCAAATAAATTGAAGCAATATTTGAACTAAGAGCTGGAATTGTTTAATTCTTTCACTAACCTTTTATTGAATTGTGTTTGGGTCTGTTTTCAGCACTTAAAAGCTCAGTCAGGTAAGCATTCTTTTGTTTAAAAGGTATTCTGTATTCAAATGAACAGCTAGGATATTTTTTAAAAAGTAGGAGGGAAAGAGAATATACTTATATTAATGTACATTTAAATGAATGTTCATTTGCTTTAACTTCTGAATCAGTAGCAAGATTCAGGGAAGATGCTGTCATTACCATGTACACTGCAAATTTAGTGCAGGGGAGATAAAGTTTAGCATCAGTAGACTGGGTTCTAATCCCTCTGCCAGTTTCTAAGGCTTTTGAATTAGGCAATTATTTAATCAGGTGAAGTTTTAATTTTATCATTTCTAAAAAGAGGCAATGGAACTTCTGCTGTGTTTATTTTGGTGGTTGCTGTAAAGAAATTACAAAGCTGTAAAACTGAAAGTTTTGTTCCTCTTAGTATATTAATAAGAACTTTTTAAAAAGAAAATTAATTTCGAAAAACAAACACTTTTATGTTTCCATTAGGAAAATGAAATTCTGTAGTTATTTTGCTTTATGTGTTTATCTGAACCTTAAAGACTCAATGAATTTGGGGCCCGTGAGATGGCTCAGCAGCCTACGCGCCTGCCTGGCAAGCGCAAGGGCCCGAGTTTGACTCCCGGAACCCACATACGAAAAAAGGGCCGGTGATATCGGTCAGCGGCACGGGCTCCTGCTGGCGCGCGAGGTCCTGAGGTCGACCCCCGGTACCCACAAAAAAAAAAAAAAGACTCAATGAATTTCTGTATTTTTTGAATTTTTGGTATTTTGAGATAGGATCTCACTGTATAGTTCAGGCTCAGGGTCTCACTATATAGTTCAGGCTGACTTCAAAAGTACATTTTGTCGTAGGGTGGCCTTGAACTCGTGGTCCTTCTGCTTCAACTTCCTGAATGCTGGGTTTACTGACAAGCACCCCTGTACCCAAGAATAAATCTATTCTAAAACACATTTAAGAAAAGTCAAAAGACTTTTAAATGACCAAGTAGAGAAGTGAATAAATATGAAAAAGCGTAGATTATTTTTTTTACTTTTAACAATACACAAAGCAACTAGATAGCAATAGTTGTTGACATTTAATTAAGGTATGCTGTTTTTAGCCAGCCATGGTGGCACAGGTCTGTAATCTCAACACTCTTGTATGCTGAGGGCAAAGGAATGAAAGTTCAAGCCCATCTGGGAAACACAGCAATTTAGTGAAATTCTGTCTCAAAATAAAAATTAAAAAAATAACTGGGAATATAGATCAGTGCAAAGATCCTGGGTTTAATCACCAGTGCCATAAGAACAAAATCACTTTAAGGTTTTTTTCATGTATGACTTTATTTGACCCTATGTACATCACTATGAGTCATAGTATATTATTTTCCCCACTGTACAAATGAAGATACTAAGGCTAGAAAATTTAGTAGTTTTAATGCCCCAATTCCTTAGTATTTAAGTTACCATTCTCTCATGTATGATTAGGGCAGTAATTCCTATTGAGTAAAGCTTCTGGTTTTAATTATTTAACGCATGAAGTACTGGCATCATTTTTAAACACAGTGAGTTATCAATTTATATTATCCAAATTGCATTTTGTTGCATGTAAATTAAAATTTTTTTTTTTTTTTGTGGGTACCGGGGGGGTCGACCTCAGGACCTCGCGTGCCAACAGGCACCCGTGCTGCTGAGTGATATCACCGGCCCCTTTTTCGTATGTGGGATCCGGGAGTCGAACTCGGGCCCTCGTGCTTGCAAGGCAGGCACTTACGCCACTGAGCCATCTCACTGGCCCAAGTTAAAAATTTTTGATGAACTATATTTTCTGTAATCCAAAATTACCTTGATAAGAGAAGATATGAACTTTTATTTCATGTTATTGGATTGCTTATCCAATATCAATTTTCTACCACTCCTAAATAACAGAACCCCAAATTTGCAGTGTGGCAACATTCTTAACCAAAAATGCTGTTTTTGTTAGACTCCATTATAGCGAGGGAAATCATGTGACCCACACTATCAGTCAGTATAAACTTAGGATATATGGAAAGTTCCCCTCCTAATCCTGGGTTAGTATTTACTTTCCACCCCTTCCCATCTTCTTTCTACATGTAATGGGAAAGAAATATTTAGAGCAACAGGAACCATCTGGAGACTATGAAACATTAACATGAATTAGAATCCAGCACATTAAGGTTAGTAGAATAAAGATATAAAAATATCATGCATTCTCAAATACATTGCTGAGTCACACAGAGGGACTGTTAGACTGTATGTCTCTTGATTTCTTCTTTGATGCTTCATATAATCTTTGATATTCTACTATTTCTGGCTGAATTCATTCATAACAGATTCACTTTGTATGCTGACCACTGACTTAAGAGTCACTGAGCTATATGATTAAATTTACCTTTCTCCTAATAGACCCCCACAGGTAAATCTTCAGCCACATTAAAATTAAAAATAATGGCTGGTGATATGATTTGGGAGCAGTTAAAGTAATCAGTAGATAGACTGTGGTTACATGATTAGTAATTAAACTGTTCAAGGGCAATTCTCCCATGATGGAGAAGTTCCATTTGGAAGTTGGCACTGTCATCTGCTGCACATGGAAGCATATGACCCTTTATATTTATTCAATAAGACTTTTTAATTCCATGAGCATGATGTGATATATAATTTGGATGAATGTATACTCTCTTGACCTCTCTGCCAGTTTTATAAGACAATATTATCCTTGCAGCCCAAATGATCCATCTGAAACTTTTAATATTAATTCTAAGAACAGGTTTTTGAGTCAGATTTGTTTAGAAATAAGTGATCATTTTATAAAAAGTATGTATTAATTAAAATTATAGTCTTTCAGGGAAACCATTCTCAAAGCAGAATATTAAATACTGTATGAATTATTTCCCAGGTCATAAGTACAGAGCAGTTCATGTGGCTCTCTTGAAAAGTAGACAACTTTCTTATATAATTTGGGGTGAAATTATTGTCTCCATATTTCCACTACAGAACAATGTGTCTGAAGGTCAAAATTCTCTTTGACCCTAAAACGTTTTTCTGGACTCTACTAAAATGTACGCCAAATTATTTTTTCTTAACTTGCTTATTTTGAAATGAGACTAATATAGCAATCACTGCATACCAAACCACATTTAAAAATCTTGTTACATTTGTTTCTGGCCTTAATTTTTTAAATAATTGAAATAATACAAAGAGAGTTGAAATATTCACTTATGGCTCTATGTGAGCATATTCATAAATCTATATGTATTAATATTACCCTAATCCAGACATAAAGTTTTTGAGGTTAAAGAAAGTATTATTTACCTATAGCAAATAATTCTTCTGGTTTCCTTCAGCATAGGTTCCTACCCTTGGTGGGGGGGGGTTTACAAAGATGTCATCCTAAAAATGGAGGTCTACGGTAGTTAAGAAAATCTCAAAAAAATTAATCTCAAAAGAATTTCCCGAAGAAAGACTGCTCACATTCTAAAGGGAGTTCCCTTGAAAATGTATCTTTAGTCCTCACACTTTGTAAAGTAATTAAGTCTACAGGGGAAAAATAAAATTAGTGTCTCTAATGTTAAAAGGAAAGGATGTCTTTATGGTCCTGAGACTTGTTCTCACATGAAATGTAATATATGACCTCTCTGTAGAGTTCTTATTCCCTATTCAGTCATAAATTAATTTCTGAAGCTTGTCATTTAATCCAGACACCAAGTTTCAGTAAGATTTTTTCAGAGGTCCCTGACTCTGCAGAAACATAAAAAAGAAAATTTTCTCCATACTCTGTACATTTCTTTTTCTCTTTCATGGGTAAAAAATCATAATTTTGAAATTGTGTATACTTCCAATGTATGTGTTTAGACTTACATGAATTTTTCAGAACTCTTTATTTTATCAATGTTATTTGTCTGTTAACTCCTCCACATATAACCTGCACTCAAACAGAATTGCAGTGAGGTTAAAACAATTTTGTTTCCAAATAATGAAATGCCTGGGCTTATTTGATTCATAGATTTATCTTTCATCATATCAGAAATAGAATCTCTATCTCCTTTTTGGTAAAGTGAAAAGTTGAGTGGTGAGAATAAAAAATTGCTTTGGTATTTCATGAAATCAAGTATCTTTAGATGTGTATATTTTCTAGACACTTACTCTCTTTCTTCTTAAATCTGAATCAATTTGGAAACAAAATTTAGTCAGCAACCTCACTTTGTCTGCATTTTCCACCACTAGGAAGATGATCAAACAATAAGTGCCTGAATAAAAGTTTAGTTTCATGAATATAAATGACCTCCCTGAACAAGTATTTCTCATATCTCTTCGTAACTTTGTAGGATAATGTAAGAATAGATTCTGTTTCCAAGCAATTCATGGGTGAAGTGTTCATGGTTATATAGTATAGAGCTCCTGAAATGGCTCCCAGTGATATCGATGCCCTTGCTAACCCCTTGTATAACCTAGTCTTTTGCCTTGTTTCTAATGAATTGAATACAACAAAAGAGATGAGATGCCACTTCTACTTCTCACTTACAGAACAGCAACTTCAGTCTTGTGTACACCCTCTTTGTTCTCTGTTTTATTGGCATATCTGCTTTACGGTAAGCTACCTACTGAAAGGTCCACATGAAAGCACTTCAAGGTGCCTTTAGACACCAGCTTCTGAAGAATTGTAGTGTGCCAACAACCATGCAAGTTAGTCTAAAAATGGCATTCTTCTACAGATAAACCTTGAGATGATGGAAATCTTGGCCAATACCAGGCTTACAGCCATTATACTTCCTGAGTCAAAGGACCCACCCAATAGTCCCTGAATTCCTGATCTACAGAAAGGAATATGAGAGATAAATAACAACAAAAACTGTGAGTTAATATATATTGGGATAAGGACACCAAGTGTTAATGTAAGCTAGGGTAACTTTAAAGTAAGCAATAAATAAATGCTATTTTGTTACTGGAAGCACTGTGGTATCATAGTTAACACTAAGTATGTGGCAGTAGCTTTGAAATTGGGCAGTTAGAACAGACTGGGTAGATTTTGCTCAGTAAGTTTTAGAAGGGGTAAATTGCTTTGGACTGAGTGTTAGTAGGAATCTAGCCTTTGAGAACCCTGTCAGTGAACCCTCTAGATGAAGTTAGACATATGTGTTTTTAAATTGTACCCAGGGGCATTTTTATTATGTAGTGGAAGAAAACATGCCATGCTGTCATCTGCAGTTATGTAGAAATCAGAATATGAGCTTTATGAAGTTGGTGATTTAACAAAGGAGTTTCCCAAGTAAAGAGTTGAAGGTGCTTACTGATTTCTTCTTGATGTTTAAAATGAAATATAAACTAAGAAAGATAAAATTGAAGACATAATAATTAAACAAGAAGAACTAGAACTAGGTGATATGAAATTTTCCAGCCTCTCCAGAAGAGAAAAGATACTAAAACAAGAAATGACTTCTGATCCATCATGACTGTGTGGCTTAGAGATAATCTGAGGATGTGACTACATAAACTTTTATTAGGACCTCAGAAAGTTAAAAGATTACACTTACACAAAGAACTCTTTAGAAAGTTTCAGGATATGCCTCACAGTGACTTCAACCAAGAAAAAGACACTCTAAGACCATTGTTTTAGCCCTCTCAGCAGGATCCCAGAGTGAAGAAGAAATTATCTTGAGGAAATATGTGGATGTGTGTTTTACCTAATGCAATAAATCCCAATGATATTTACAGAAGCACATTAAGGTTCTGAGAAAAATTTACAGAAATACAGTGGGACAAAGAGTGTCACAATTAAAAGGGCTGTGAACCTCAAAAGTCTACGGCCTGGGCAAATACTTCTCTAGAAATTCATGCATAGAAAAAGAAGACACTCAGGCCCCAGAGGACAGATCCAATAGCCATGGAGAGTTATTCACAGGCCATGAAACCTAATCAAATTCTCAACGTTTGTCCCAAAAGATTTCAAAGCAACTTTGGAGCAGTAAGTTCTCAGTGCTTCCCATCTTCCCTCTATTTTGAAGAGGATTGTATTTTTAGCAGTTATACTTATTTAGCCATAGATTAATGTGTGTGGGTGGAGAGGCAATGAACTTATCTCCTGGTTTCCTTATTTTCACAGATTTATACCTCTAGAGGAATTTGTCTCTAAGAGGCTAGCCACATCTAAATATGATTTAGATGATAAGCTTGTAGACTTTGACATTATGTAATGGTATAAAAATTGTGTAAAGTTCGAGAGGAAGTAAAAGTCTTTTGGAATGTGGAAGAGGATTGAATTATTGGGTGATAAGAGGACAAATTGTAGAGAGTTTCTGATTTGCCACTCAGTATTCCTTTCCGTGGCAAAGTTAAGGAGACAGAACTTATAAGACATGAATACAAAATTCTGTGCCTTCTCTCTCTTTTCTACCCACTATAATCTCTGTCTTGTTATTTTTCATGATTGTTCTGGTAAAGTCAGTTGCCTTACTACAAGAACAGCCTTGAGCCAACAACCAGCAAGGATCTATGTATTACCAACACTCAGGTAAGTGAACTTGAGAGTGGAGACTTCCAAAGTTAAGCCTGAGGATTTGTGCACTCCAAGTGAACTATTTTTTTTTTTAATGTGGGTACTGGGAGTCGAACTCAGGACCTTGCACTTTCCAGGCAGGCTCTTATGCCACTAAGCTATCTCATTGGCCCTCCCAGTGAACTCTTTAAGCAGAGAATTGGGGTAATTTGTTATATAACAATAAATGGACATTGCCATTTATGGATAAGAACACAAAATTTTAAGACAAAATCTTAGAATATCATTGTGAAATAATAACTTTGATAGTGTTATGATTTATATCTAGATGTACCCCCAAAGCCTCATTTGCTCATGGTGGGGCTTTTGGTAGGTGATTGGGTGATGGGAGCATGATATTCATTAGTGAATTAGTCTGCCTGCCTATGAGTTTAGAGTTGAAACCGGGCCAGAGGATGTGGATTACTGGGGGTGTGGCCTGGAAGGGTCTATCTCCCTCTCTCCTCCCTTGAGCTTTCTCTGTTTTCTGCTGCCATGTCGTGAGCTGTTTCTCCTCTACTATACCCATCTGCCATGTTGCCCTTCCTTGGAGCCAGCCACCTATAGAATGAAATCTCTACAAACTGTGACCTAAAATAAATCTTTTGTTTTTTAAGTTGTGGATGTTAACTATTTCATCTCATCAACAAAGAAAATAACCAAGAAACGAAGAAAGAAGAAAACATTTTATTCTGAGTCAAATATGAGTGCTTCTAATAGATTCAAATTATTCTGAATGACATGTTTCACTGTGGAAGAGGTTATGTGAGCCTCTATAGTCACCAAAAAAAAAAAAAAAAAAAAAGGGAGTCAATACATATACCAGTTACATTGCTGGGAGCATAAAGTAGATGGGCTACAGCAAAGGGAGGAATTCTATTCTCCATTATTCACATGTTATCTTCATCGAAGTTTTAGCTTTACGGTTGGTGGAAGCTACAGTTTTGTCACATTTAGTGATACAGTCCAAAAGCTTAAATCAAAGATATTAGTTTAGATGCAGAGGTTGATAGGAAATGTTAAAGATAGCCCAAATTAACACTGGCTCTTGATCTCCAACATTCCATCTCTCACAGCTCTAACAATTCAGTCAGTCAAAGCCAAAAGTCTTTCAGTTCCTCAGTAGACATGGCTTCTTCATAGTGCTCCCAGGCAGGACATCTGGACACAGGGGTGAATGTATTCTTAGTCATGAAACACTAAGAAGTATATTACCATATTTTATTACCATATTTTCAGAGTTTTACTTTTGAAAACTATAAAAATTAGTGTGTGTATTTGACTCCCAGCAGTGAAGGAGGACATGATATCCAAAGTTAGTGACTTCGCTACATTTTCTTTGCTTTCATTCCAAAATCCATTAGAAACCTCAGCATAAAATATGTTAGACATTTATTTAAAAATGAAATATTGGGCCGGTGAGATAGCTCAGTGGCATAAGCACCTGCCTGGCAAGCACGAGTTCCTGAGTTCGACTCCCGGTACCCACCAAAAAAAAAGAGAAATATTTATAATCATAGACACAAAACTGTAATTGCTGTCCATAATCAAGAAAACATTATTCTGTATCAATCAATATTTTAAAGAGTATGAAGTACAGTTTATAATCACCTTTTGGAAAATCATGAAGAAAAATATAGACATATCATCCTAATGAAAAAATTCATTCAAATGTTATTTCCAGAAATGAGTTATGAAGTGAATAAAAATGTGCTTTTAAGTAAAGCTAGAGATTCTAAGAAAAATATACACATAATATGTAACATGTGCAGAAATATTTGCAAGATACTTTTGTGTTGAGAAAAAATATTATATAATGTCTTTTCTTTAACATAAACCATTTGACTTATATATAACCTCATTTTGTACTCCTTTTCATGTGTTTACCCTAATAATATTTTAAGAATAAAAATTCCAAATGCCATTTAGCATTGTACTATTTTATTAGAAAATGGAGGAGTTAGTAATTGCTATAATTTTAGTGTACGATTTTGATCTTTTTAATCCTAAAGCAATCATTAGTGTTTGAACATTTTAACTTTATATAGCATAAATCATGAGTCAATTTCACCTTTTTCCTTCCAATTTCAATGATATATCTGAAACCCAGAAGATATATTGATAGCACAGTTTTCAGATACTTTGCCATATGCTTTGTACATAATCAATATAAATACTGACAGTTATTGATGATTAGCTTCTTAGAGATTTTTTAATCCTTAAATCACACTAATAATGTTCATATAAACCATGAATTGTTTACCAGCACACTTCTATGTGTACTCTAGCTGTCATACTAGTAAGTAGTATCATCTTTGCCATCTGTGAAAAAAATATTTTGTGTGGACTAAAAAACATAATTCTCATTGCAAATAATTTTGCATTCTGTATTCCAGTCAAAGCTTTTCTCAAAGGCAGGAGTGATGGCATATGCCTATAACCTCAGCACTGTTGGAGGGGGAATACAAGTTCTACCCAGCCTGGTTAATTTAGTGACTTAATGAAACCCTGTCTTAAAAACATAAAATGAGGTGGTATATAACTCAGTGGGAGTGCCCTGGGTTCAATCCAGTACTGAGGCAAAAAAAAGAAGTCCTCTTACACCAGAAAGCAATGGTGGTTACCAGAGTTACTAGGAGGAGGGGATATGGAGATAATGGTCAGAAGGTACAAGCTTTCAGTTATAAGATGAATAAGATTAGGGAATTTAATGTGCAGCATAGTGACTATGGTTAATAGTACTGCATTGTACACTTGAAATTTGCTAAACAAGTACATATTAAGCATCCACACATGAGTGTGCATAAATGCACACACAATTAGCCAGGTGTGGTTGTGCATGCCTGTAATCCCAGCTACTTGAAAGGTTGAGATAGGACGAGGATCATGAGTTCAGGGCCAGGGCTACAAAGAAATCGAGATTATGTCTCAAAATAAAAGATGAAAAGTTCTGATAGTATAGCTTAGCACTAGCTAGGTTCAATCCTCAGTACTGTTAAAAAAAAAAAAGTTTAAACTGGTCATGGTGGGGCATCCAGTATTTGGGAAGCTGAGGTTGTGAATTCAAGGCCAGCCTAGGGTACATAGTGAGTTCAATGCCAGTTTGAACTACATAGCAAGACCCTGTCTCAAAAAATCAACAACAATGAAAATATACACACAATCACAACTATGTAAGGTTTGGACATGTTAATTAACTTATTTGAAGCAATATATGTATATTAAATCGAGTACAGCTTACTTACATATGATTTTTATTTTTCAATTATACCTTAATAAAGCTGAGAAAAATAAGACTCTCCTGATTTAAACAATACATAACAGTGTGTAATTTGACATCATGTAATACATTTAATTGTTCATAGTAGATGATAAACAAAAATAAAATATATAGAATTCTTGAAATTTTGAATATTTACTTTTAGTGACAAGTACTAATACATCTTTTATTATTTGTTAAATTGCAATAAAATAAATATTGGATCTATACAAACATAAAGTCAAATATAGTTATAATACAATTATTTGACCAACTCTGTCTTTAGTCACTTCTAAAAGTGTGGAACTATCCAAATTTTGCAGATGTAGATCATGACTACTGACCCTAACAAGCTAGTACAGAAACCTACAAAAATATTTCCCTTGGGATTTTGTACTTTTTGGTGGGTCAGGGATATTAAAAAATAAATATTTTTCTGATATTTTGGAACACTCTATTCTAGTTGCAACTCTAGTTGTGAAAAAGCATTGACCTATAGAAATTTTGAATGCTGAGATCAATACAAGTGAGAACAAAAGTGATTTTTATCTTTACAATACAAAATTCTCTACTCTTCCTCCTCCTCTTTCTCATTTCTCTTTTCTCTTTTCTCTTCCTTTTCTATCCTACTAATCCTTTTTATGCTCTTTATCTTCATTTTCTTAGATAATAGATTACTTTTTATATTGTTATGCCTGAAACAATCCATATTCATCATCTGAGACTAATGCAATGAATTATATGACATCCTGAGATTGAATAAAGATGATAATATTTAGGTTTTATAATGAAAAGCAAGAGACCGAAGTAAGGAGAAGAAAAGCCTTACTTTTTTTGCCAGCGATATTTCACTACTTTTGCTAAGAACTAGTATCCTTTATGGACAAGATTCAAGCTCTGTCCTCAAGGAGCTCACAAACTAACAAGGCAGGTAGACCAAAGATAGAAATTTTTACTACGCTAAGTGTTAAACCAGGATAAGGAACCTAATAAAACACAGTGCAGGGACATTGGAAGGCTGAGATATGAAAAATGGATTTTAAGTAAGGGAACAAATTGTGGGTGAAGAAAACAGAGGAAGAGTTTTTCTGTGTCCAGTAAAGAGTATTCATTCATTCACACATTCAAGTATGGGTGTATTCATTCAACAACGATCCATTTGAAATTAGAGTAGACAATTATTAAGAATGAATCAGAATTGATTAGAAGACAAGGGAGAAGGTTGTTGTAATAATTTAAATACTTTTGCTGATATTATGGTTGTTGAATGAATGTATTTATGCTTGAATGCATGAAGAAATGAATGCTATTTCACCTACTTGGAAATCTCATCCTCAACAAGCTGTAGGAGTATAAGATAAAATGACTACTAAAACATACTCAAAATGTTTTTAAAAATCAGTAAGGCTGGTCATTCTCAATCTATACATTCATAAAAGAATTAGACTCACAGATCCAACAGTATATGTATACACTTTAATTTGCACACAGATATATATATACATAAAAAGACTTGCACAGAAGTTTTTACGCTAGACTTAATGCTAAAAAATTGAAACAACTGAAAAATCGTTAACAGAAGAATGAATAATTCAAGTTGCTTATTTATACAATTAAATACTTTACAAAAGTGAAAAGTTAATAAATTCTGTTTTAGGCAAAAACGTGAATAACTTTTGTGAATATAATGTTGACTAAAACAAATCATATGATTCAATTTTATAAAGTTTAAAATCACTCAAAACTAAATCATAATGTTATAAATCATAATAATTCAAAACTTATTATTGTTAAAGGAGGGATAATAATAAGAAAGAGATAAAATAAGCTCATCAGTGCTGCTCACTGTATGATAATTTACTGAGCTGTCCTTTCTGTATATTTATTGTAATTTAATTTTGAGAGTTGTAAGATAACTAATGAAAGCTAGAAATAATTTGAATATAGAGAAATGGAGGAATTAAGGATGATTCCTCATACTCTAGAATTGTAAATACTGTAGCATTTGCTGGAACAGAAAATGTTGGATAAAAGCTGGGTTAAAGTAGAATGGAAGTTATTATTTTCAGTTTTTGATACCTGAGGTTTGATATGCCTCTGTCACCTCTAAAAGGAAATGTCAAGTGGGCAGTTAAGTATAAATTCTACAACTCTTACAGAAGTTCTGAGCTAGGATAATAAATGTTTAAATTCATGTGAATATAGATTAAAAATAAAATCATGAACATGGCTGGTAGTGGTAAGTGAATGTAATTAATAAGGAACAGATTATACAATAAATTATACAAAATTTTGATAACAAAATTTTTTTCAATAAACTTTGCCTTAATGTGAAGAAAAAATCTGGAGAAGGCAGAGAAGAATGTGTATAATCTAGGGATAATTTTTTAAAAGATGTAAGGGTTTAATAGGTTTCAAAAATTCCAACTGATTCAAGTAATGAGTCTACAATAAATATTTACAGAATTTACTAGGGGTATTTCTATATAATACAGAGTAAGTTAAAATATCAAATGTTTTCCTTTAACAACCTTACTGACTAGTGGAAAAAATCAAGTTCTGTACATGTGAAGAAAAAATATATAAGAAGATTTCAAATATATTGTAAGAAAAAAGTATTGTGATGGGCCCAATGACTGGCTATTTTTACTAATGGGATGAAGGAAGCTGCCTGTGGGAATGTGACTTTTGAGTGAGGATCTGCATGAATATAAGAAGGCAGAAAGAAGAAGATGTATAGCATTACTACCCAGTAAAATTTTTCTGATGACAGACCTATTTTAAGTGTTACTGAGCACATGAGATGTGGCAAATGATTCTGAGGAGATAATTTTAAAATTTTAGCTTTACCTTGAATTTAAGTAGCTACATGTAGCTAACAGTTGTGGTACTAGAAAGAATAAGTTTAGTAAAAAAGGATTCAAGTTGAGGAGAAGCAAATTTGATATGAGAATGTACTTGTATCCAAAGAACACAGACACAAAAAAGTTAATATGGCTAGAGAAAATGAAAAAAATATTAGAACGAAGTGGGGACAGAGATGTAGGCAGGGCCAGGTCCTATCGGATATTGTAAAACACGAAGACTGGTTTGTTTTATTTTGTTTTGCTTTGTTTTGTTTTGTTTTTTTCTCTAATTAGAATGGGAAGGTGTAAGTGGGTTTCAGGGAGCAGAAATGTAACCAGCTCCATCCACCTGGGTTCTTGTCCCGAGGGCTATGGAGATCGATGCTGCAGAACATGGCAAGCATTGGGGAATGGTACCAGGTATGGTTTATTGGAAAGAACAAAGAAAAGAAAATACCTCACTAGACTGAGGGGGCAAGAAGGACATCAAGGAAGCACCTGAATCCAGAAACATACAGCTTTTTGACACAAAAGGCAAAGGAGCAACAGATCTTCAGAAATGCAGTTTTCTCACTGCTTGCTTCTTGTCATGGGATGATTTTATTATTTCTTTGTCCTCTACATTCCTATTTTTTGAGGCTTATCATCCTTTACCTGGGGATTTGTCCTTTGTCCTTTGCTTGAGGCTTATCTCTGTTTATCTGGGACTGGCCTTTAGTTCACACAATTTACTCATTTAATTCAGGTCCTTGCATTTTGTTCCTTTATCTCCTGGTCTCAGAAGGGGATGAACAAACAATTATTTGGTAAATAGGCAACAGAAAAATAATAACAGAAAAAGTTAGGATGTGGTTGCTTCGGTCTGGATGTGAGGCTGTCAGAGGTGGTGACAAGTGATGTAATTTGTAATACTTTTTGTCAGTTGTGTTACAGAGACTTGTTGATGAAGTGGCAAGGAAAAAAGAAAAGGATAAAAAGTGTCTCTAAAAGTGTTCATAGATGGTATGAAAGACTTTAAGCAAAACATAGTCATATTTCTATTTTACCCTAATACACTGGAATCTTACTAGACATCTAAGGGAAGTCTACTCAGTTTGACATATTCAAATGAAGTTCAGAAGTAAATTAATGTTGAAATTATGGATTTGAGAGCCATGATTTTCAATTAATTCTATAAGTAATTGCTGCCTATTGTTAGACATTGCTCTAAGATCTAGACATACAGCAGAAAACAAAGCAATTAAGACCTTTAGAACTTATATTAGAGTCAGAAGAACTTTTAAAAATAATACTAACTAGCTAAAACAGAATATATTTTATAAGAATATTAAAGTATTTTTCATATTGTTGCTCATGTAATTTTTTCAATAACCTTATGGAATAATTACAATTAACCCTATAGAAACTTTTATGGTTTAAGTCCCCCAAATAGTGTGCAAAGTATAATTTCAAGTGTTGAAAAGTCCAATGCAAAAGCAAAACAAAACAAAACAAAAAACTGTGTAATGGAGCTAGACCTATGAAATAGTTCTAGATAGCATAGACATGAAAATAACATTTAGGAAAAGACTTGCATGAAGTTAGGTGGTGAGCTCTGCAGGTAAGAGGCAAAGCATTAGTAGTCTAAGACAAGCAAAGCTTAAAACATTGTAATTGGAACATTGCTCTAACATGAAGGTGCAAGGACATCCGGGAGACCACCTTGTCTGTAGTTGAGGAGAGAGGAGAGTGATAAGAAATGTGATCCAGTTTGTGATTAATGGAGGCTTCATTTAAAGCCACAGTACTGCACACAAGAGTAGAAAAGAGAAAATGGAAGCAGACATTCACAGGGGCAATTCATCATTCAGAAGTCTGCACTGAAAGTATCAGAGGGAGGAAAAAATCCATCAGTTTGATATACAGAAGAAAGGAAGAGATATTATGCCTCTTCTTTCAGATGTTGACTACATCCAAGTGAAATGTTAAGTAAAAAAAAAAAAGGAAAGAAAAACAAAAATAATGAATAGTAAAGGGTTTCTGAAATGCTTGAAATACATTTTCCCCAATGCACACAATATCCAACTGGTTGTCACCGAAGCAGAACAGGTCCTCTTTGATAAGAAGAAGGAAGGTTGGGCCGGTGAGACGGCTCAGCGGCTTAAGCGCCTGCCTTGCAAGCGCGAAGGCCCGAGTTCGACTCCCGGAACCCACATACAAAAAAGGGGCCGGTGATATCGCTCAGCGGCACGGGTGCCTGTTGGTGCGCGAGGTCCTGAGGTCGTCCCCCCGGTACCCACAAAAAAAAAAAAAAAAAAAAAAAAAAAAAAAGAAGAAGGAAGGAAGAGACGTATAAATATACATGCAGGTAAATGTGCAGTTGTTTTGTTTTGCTTTAGTATTTTTTGAGACAGGGTCTCACTATGTGATTCAGGTAGGCCTTGAACTCATTATGTAGCATAGGCTGAATTTGTAGTTCTTTTGTGGAGTTGAGGAACTTCTTTTTAATTTCCTTGTTTTAGAATGCGATATCTAATAGACAGGATAAGAAATAGTAATTTTTGAAACAAAAATAAATCACCATGACTGAAGCATAGATTCAATTCTGGATCACAAAGTGGAAGAACAAGGGCAGTTAAGCGATGCTTTCATATGAAGATAAGGTACTGGTTTCTCCCAGTTCCCTGTTTCTTTCTTTGGCTTGGCCAAAAAGCAGTGGCTTGCCGGGAATACAGCTCAGTGGCACAGCACCTGCCTGTCAAGGACAAGGACCTGAGTTTGATTCCTGGTACAAAAAAAAAAAGGCAGGGGCTTGACTAATCTGTGATCTCATCTGTCTCTTGGTTCATTTTTTCTTGCTTGGTCAAACCCAAGTGGGGACCTTGAGGGTTCCCTGGCACTGATAAATTCATTTAGGATACTGCTCTAACCACTGAAAGATAATTATAGTATTGTACATGCAGAAACCAGCTCACCCCATCCCTGAACTATTCCTTAAGCCTTCAAATACACCTCATAGAATAAAAAATTGCTGATTCTGCCAACTACTTATTTCTCCAGCTTTTGTGAGGACGCTGAGCCCCTTTGCACGTGAGTTCCCTTTACAAATGCTTTGGGCAAACCCCCATGACATTTAGTGCTTCTTTCTTAAGAATCCCAGCTAACCTCCTCTCAATCTGGATTATAGCAGTCCCTTTCAGGAATTTCCTTGCTGTACATTTTGGGGCAACTCCAGCCACAAATTCAATCAGACAGAACAAAGTAAAAGCAATCAAAATCCAGAGGACTAAAGAAATTGTACAATGCATGAAAGTATGTATAATATTAAGGCAATAAAGAGAAAATAATGTTTAAGAAGGAAATAAGCATACTGAGGGATTTTGACTTTTTATATCTTCTGTATATGTTAATTCCATAAATTCATGATTGCATAGGGAACAAATCTTCATATATTTTACACAGATTTCCTTTCACACCACTTCTGTTTTTAAAACAATATAAATGTATGTCAATAACTGATAAAAATTTGAAGATTGTTTGAATCTATACTATGTGTATGTTGACTAAATACTCATTTTTCTCTTTGAGAACTACAATCTAATATAATGTTACCAAATGATGGATCTCAGGGGAATTCTTTCCAGGATCTTTGTGTCCTAAAAAAAAAAAAAAATGGACAAGACACACACAAAAAAGGTAGTGGTGAGATAGGAGATTAGGGTGTGGGGAATTTGGCATGACCTGTTAATTATAAAGATTCTGAACATGTGCAAAGAACAGTTCCCAAAGCCCTGAACCTGGACTTCTCATGAGAACTCGAGTAGGTTTTCAGTAGGAAGGCCTAGACCTGATGTCAGCCTGAGGCATGGGATATTAGTGCCACCCTTCCCATGGGTTTCCTTGAGATTTGGACAGCATAAAAGGAGAGGCAAGCCATGAAAAGCTTTTCCCCACAATATCCTGCCCAGCTTTCTCCAGGGTATTGTTCTATCTTGCTTTTTCCTCTTTTACTCAGCCCATGTTAGCTCTGGAGAGCCAGTTTCTCCCCCACTCTTCACTTTTACTTTCTCGAATAAACTTGGCCATTGTTTTTTGCTCATTTTGTTCAATTCTTTGTTCAAGATGAGAAGAACCTGGAGTCTAACTCCAGAGAGAGAGGTAAGCAATCCAGAACCCAGTAACATTTAGCTGGGAGGCTACCCAGTAACAGCGGTGTGCACATTTATCAAAGTCGGAAAACAGGTACGGTCCGCAGAGTGAGAATGGGCCAGGGAACAGACTCACAAAGCCCACAACAGTGAGGGAAGGGGATCTCTTCCGTCTGGAATTCCTGGATTGGCTTCTCCTTTATGTAAATTAGCCATTGAAATGTTTGTTCAATCAAAACCTCACTTCACCTGGCACCAGATTTAAACTGTCCTATCAAAGACTCACTTGTTTTCCTGCCAGATGAAAATGAAGAATTGAAAATAGCACCCTTCTGATTGGCTCCGCCTGCAATACTCAGGAAGTCCAGAGTCATCCTAATATGGTTAGGAACATGAAAATTGAGCTACTCCCTTCCCTGCATTTAGCTGTGGGCACAGCACTGCCCTGGTGATTTTCTGTGTTTAAGCTTAGGAAGTCGTGATGCCTGAGGCAGCAGATCATTAGTTCCAATACCAGTGAAAGATGAAATGGGAGGTCCCTTGAGTGAGAGGCATCTGGCCATAATTGGAGAACCTGAAGTTAGAAGTATCTGACCCTTTAAATCCTGGAAGCCTGAATTGTGTGAAGGCTCCTTGAGAGTTCCTCTTCCTGGGTTCCTTTTCCTCTACCTGTCCCTGCTACCATCCTGCAATCTTCAATAAACGTAACTACTTACTACTTCCTGTTTACTATAAGGTGTACATTTGGCAATACTTTCTTTTTCATAGAAAAGAACCTGAACTATTTTTGGCCCACTCGACTGTAAAATCGGACAAGCTGAGCCAGGAGGATATTAACAAACCTTGAGAGACCTCATGAAACATCGGTGATAACCCCAGCAGCCTCACAGAACTCAGCAGAAGTGGGCAGACAGACAACCCATCCAGCAAGGAAGGTAATTCCCCACTCTGTCTGGAGACCTTTCTGGGTGAAAAAGTGGATTCCCCAAAGGAAAGGTGAACCAATTGCCACGGGGAAAAGAGTAGATTGTGAGACAAAAGGCTTCTGTCCTTATGTGGGGCCCTGCTGATTAGTTGGGCTTACATTCTGAGGATGATCCATCCACACAATGTGGAAAGCCTCAGTGGGGACTGGTGTAAACTGAAGGCCCCCGGAGAAGGCTGCCAATAGACAAATGCTCGAACGGTTGCTTTTCTCTCTGGAGTACCTGGTAACTAGCTCTGAATGTGGGCAGCTCTATGTTTAGTGCCAAGGGTATTCGTGCTTCCTCATGGGTCAAACTCTCACACGAAGAGCTTCCTTTCCGCAGGTGTTAGTAATTTTCCTTCTCCTTTTCTGATCCCCTCTCCCCCTCAGGCTTTTGGCTATCAGAGTGTTCCATTTGTTTAGGTGGTGGTTTCAGATAACACAAAGAACAGGGTTAAGAGCTACCGTGTCTTCCTGCACAGCAAGAGAAGAATTGATCTGTTTAAACCTCCCACCACTGCTTCCCTGTGACCCAGCAAGAGGCAGAGCTAGCTCTAGTTGACTCATCTCCTCTGGGATCTAAAACCCCACCTAAAGCTGTTGCTTACTGGAGTCATTTGCGGATATTGGTTTGCTGTTCTTTTACTCAGTTTTGCTTTTGTTGTCCTAACTGTGGCTTTTAGTTTATGATGCTGTCTGAATTTGCATAGTGCCTTATATTTTATCATGAGATTTTTGTCGCCAGATGTGTATGTTTTGCAAGCTGAGTTTTCTCTAGGGATGGGTCTTTTTCCCTTTTTCACTTACTAAGGAGCATCCACCAGTAAGGTATCCTACTTTGGGGCTCTTCAACCAGAAGATGAGCTGTGTTTACAATGGGTCCAAAGGAAGTAGCACTGGTGCTCACTTAAGGCTGGAGATGTTTGGTCCTGCTAGGGGATGCCTAATATAACAGCAGGACAAGCTTAGCAGGAGAGGCCCTGTCCGGTTCCCACTGGTAGGGACTGACCCATGTACAGATCTGCTACATCTGCTAGCAGGAGAGCCCCCGTCAGGTCTCTACTAATGGAGAATGATCAGAGACAGGCCTGCTAGATCCCGAGGAATTCAGGCTTGCCAGGATAAACTCCTGGGTGGCTGAATACTCCTCCTATCTACAGATGGTAGCAGCCGCATCTAATCCTCGCTCAGATGTCTTCTTAACCATTGGGATGAGTTCCACACTAAGATCTTTCAAAGGGATCATCTTACATCCTTGTGTAATAGCAAATGGCCTATGAATCCACTTGGGGAAGATGAGACATGGCCACCCCTTGACAGCCTCAAATTTAATGCCATATTTCAATTATATGTTTAAGGTTATTAAAGGTTATTATATAAGGTTATATAAGGTTATTATATAAAACAAATGATCAGAGGTGCCTTATACTCACAGAGGCCTGATCTGTACCCTAGAGGTGTCATCTCTGAGGAGCTAATGGGGCAGAGGACTCCCTCCTGTCAGCTCCACCTCTCCACAGACTACTTCCTCAGCAACCTGCTCAGTCAGCACCCTCAGGAGATAAAGGCCACCTCCTGAGTCCACCCCGTACTAGGTCTGGGTCTACTTACTATAGGGCCTTAGACTGGGGAAACTCAACATCTAAGTCCGCCACTGCTCCTCCCCTTTGAGAAGTGGCAGGCAGTGATGGTACAGTGCGCATGCTAATTCCTTTTCAAGTTATAGGTATTTAGCAATGCAAGGAAAAATTGAGTAGATTCTCTGAGGATTCTGAAAAATGTGCTGACGATTTCCATCCCTTAACAGTGGCTTTTGATCTTATCTGGTAAGATGTCCAATTCTCATCTCCTGTTGTACAGCAGTAGAAAGGAAAAGGATTATAAAGGCTGCAAAGTAGGCTAATGATGAAGCCTTTGCAGCTTCACCCTCTGCTAAGCAGCCGGCTGCTGCTTTACTTGGGTGCCAAGAAGGGCCTGAGCGGAATTATAATACAGGGATGGAGAAGCCAAACAAAAGTTATATATCAAGGCCATTTTAGTTATTATGCAACAAGAGATGCCCAAACCTGTGAACTATGATAAGCTCAGGTCTATTATTCAGGACACCAGTGAAAATCCAGTTGCTTTTCAGCGTTGGCCTAAAAAGGCACTTTGTAAATACACTAGACTCTGAGTCTAGAGAATGTAAGATTATCCTAAATGAGACCCTTTGAATAAAAAGCTGAACAAATACAGTAATAGAAAGAACTTATTACATTTCAAATAATCAGACAAAAATGATAAAACACATCTAGGAATAGTGATGCAAACCTCCATTCCCAGCAATCTGGGAGGCTGAGACAGGAAAATCACAAGTTAAAGCCTGCCTGGGCAATGTGATGACTTAGTAAGACCTTCTCTCAAAATATAAGAATAATAACAACAACAATAACAATAAGAAGACTGAAGATATAGCTCAGTGTGAAGGCCCTGGGTTTAATCCCAAGTCCAGTAAAAAAAAAAAAGTACTTTACCAAAGAAGAGAGAGAAATATTTAAAATAACTATTAGAAACTAGCACACACACAACGATTGAACACGTTTGAAGAAATTAAGTAAGCCTTCTGGAAATATATATCTATGTCTTATCTATCTAATGAATCTTTTAATTATCCATTGGGATAGCTAGTAATTAAAATAAAAATCTAGACATTTTATATCACTTTAAATAAACACACATCAAGGAGTTGAAAACTGGCCATTTAGATAAAAATGCAACAAGTTATTAAAACATATAAAATGAAAGGAAGAATTAAGAACAAGCCATGAGGGCTGGTGATATCGCTCAGCAGCATAAGCGCTTGCTGGCAAGTGCGAGGTCCTGAGGTCGACTCCCGGTACCCCCATAAAAAACAAAACAAAACAAAACAAAAAAACAAGTCATGAACTAAATGTCAAACATATTTCTCACCAGATATTCAAAAGGAAAAGAAAATAAGAATTTGGCAGAGGCTGCCAGGTGTGATGGTGCACACCTCTTATCCCAGCACTTGGGATACTAAGGCAGGAGGACTGGAGGCCAGCCTGGGTTACATAGTAAGTTCAAGGCCAGTCTCAGCAACACTGCAAGATTCTGACTCAAAAAGAGAGAAAAAAGGGGGTAGAGGCAATTTCGGAGAGGATAATGTCTAAGTATTTCATTGAATTGATAAAAATTAATCCACATTTTCAAAAAGATTGACGGGTCAAAAATGATATATAGGGCTGGTGAGATGGCTCAGTGGCATAAGCGCCTGCCTGGCAAGAGCAAGGGCCCGAGTTCGGCTCCCGGAACCCACATACGAAAAAAGGGCCGGTGATATCGCTCAGCGGCACAGGCGCCTGCTGGCACGCGAGGTCCTGAGGTCGACCCCCCGGTACCCACAAAAAAAAAAAAAAAAAAAAGATATATAAAGACATTCACATAGGTATATTATAGTGACACTGTAGAATAGCTAAGAAAATTTGAGTATTCTGAAAGTGGTTAGAGAGAGACTAACTTATTAATAAGGCCATATGAAATCATTACTGATGTTTATTTAATATTTCAGTTTGTCATTCTGAGTATATGGTTGTTTTTTTTTTATCCTGTCCCATTAAATTAAATACAGGAAAATGACATGCTTTTGTAATGAAACCAGAACAGAAATTATATAAATCACTTGTTCAACTCTCTTTTCCACTATCATAATGTAATTAATGATATGTGTTAAGAAGAAATAAGATGAGATGTGTTCAAGAAATAAACATTAATGTGCTAATCTATTGAGATTTCAGTTTTTTCATTCCTTCAGTATAATTCTGGCTGATAAAGCCTGCTGAACTGATGCTGAAATTTTCATTGGTGGAACTTAATTCTGTAGGATTGGAAACATTATGTAATTATATACTAATTGCCAACTGGAAATTTTATTCATGAAAAATTATCTTTCATGAATAATTGTGAAATAAAGACATTTTCCCAAAATACATATGAGTGATTTTGCAATCAGAAAACCCTCACTATAGGCAACCTGAAGTGTATATTACAAGCTGAAGGAAAGTCAAACGAAGAAAATTTCCAAACTGCAAAAAAGAAAATTAGTAACAATAACACTA
The DNA here is from genome assembly GCA_028451465.1 of Erethizon dorsatum. Taxonomy (NCBI): domain Eukaryota; kingdom Metazoa; phylum Chordata; class Mammalia; order Rodentia; family Erethizontidae; genus Erethizon; species Erethizon dorsatum. The sequence continues at coordinate 30,221,849 of CM051834.1, forward strand.
TTTTCTACATAAAATTATTTAAAACTCAGAAGTTCAATGTAAATAGATCTATCATTCACTTTGAGTTGAGCAGAATGAGATTGATGTGTCCTAACATTTTTATGCTGTTTGGCAGGAAAATGAAGTTATATTTATTAATTTTAGAATTTGGTAAAAGTGTGTGCTATAACATTTTAATAATCTAAAAAAAGAACAAAGAAATTCTACATATGATGGTATTCCTTTATTCTTGATGTTTAAAGTTTCCTTCTTTTTCATTTCATTGCTATTTAGAAAACCTAATTTAGGCATTTTTTAAGGGTAAGTCTACTGGCAAAAAATCCTTTTAATTTTCCATATCTCAATAATATCTTATTTTCCTTTTTTTCTATTGCTAGACAGAATTTTAGTTTGACAGTTCTTCTCTTTCAAAATTTAAAAAGTTTGTATGACTATATTCTGGTCCCCATGCTTTCTAAAAAGAAATCTGCTATGATTCAAATTAGATTTGTAAAACAGTATTTATCTTGCTTCTTACAGTATTATTATTATTTTATTTTTTAGTTGTCAGAAGTTTGAATACTCTGTGAATTGAAATGCATTTCTTTGGATTTTTACCATTTGGGTTTCACTCAACAGCTTAAATCTTCATCATTTGATAAATATGGGAAGTTTTCAGCTATCATTTCTTCAAATATTTTTTCAACCTCGTCTTGTTTTTCCTGTTTTCTGTATTCCAGTGGCACACATATTAGATCTTGTTGAATAGTTCCACTGTGCCCTGTGACTTTAGTCTTTATGTTTTTCTAAATTTTTGTCCTCATTTTGAGACAAGATATCCCAATGAAATTCATGCTGGCCCTGACCTCACTATACAGCTCAGGCTAGCTTTGAATTCATGGCAATCCTCAACTTCACGAGTGCTGGGTTATATGCTATCACACCTAAGTCTTCTCTTTATTTTTAGTCTATTTTCTTTCCATTGACCAGATACAGTGACTTTTATCAGTCTATGTTTCACTTCCTAGGTTCCAGAAATAACTGCTTTGTACAATAGTTAGACCTTATTTCCCCTTCCTTCCTCCAACATGCATATGGGTACCTATACATCTCAGTATTTTTTTTTATGAATCTGGAAATTACCCAGTAGACTGCATATATAAGTTGTAATATGCATGTATAAGTTGTTTTCTGTGTAGTAATGAAAAGGAAGCAATTATAGCTATTTGCAACAAAGTGAATAAATACTAAAATATTTTTAAAATGTAAATTATATGGGATAAATTATTAAGAATCAAAGATGATGATCACAAATGTCACAATGTTAATTTTAGCGGGAGGAAAGGATTTATGTTGAGAATAAGGTCACAAAAGGGAGGTGCCTGAGATATTAATAATGTTCCCATTTCTTGACTTGGATGGTAGTACGTAGATGTCCACATTATAATTATTCTTTTAGCTGGATATATCTGTTTTATGTGTTTCACTCTTTGGGTAATATATCTCATAGTAAAATGGGAATAAAATAAATGAATGACAGCAAATTTCTGTGATGAAACCTCTATTGAAAAGATTAACTCTGGGCTGGTGAGATAGCTCAGCGGCATAAGCGCCTGCCTGGCAAGCGCGAGGTCCTGAGTTCGACCCCCGGTACCCACAAAAAAAAAAAAAAAAAAAAAGGAAAGATTAACTCCAATATAAAGGCACCGTTGCCTCCTATTGCAACTATTTGGAATCTCATTAAGTTTATAATAGTTACTTGCATGGAAATTACTCCTCTACCCTGAAGAGAGTATTAACTCCAGTCAGGTATTTCATGGATCCATGAGTGGCTGCACTTGTCCTCCTTTCAAAAGAAGGACATTAGAATCATGTAAAACTTCCCAAATGCCCAGACCTTCTCTACACTATTTCCTGTGGAAATTCCTGCAATACACTATTCCCTTAGTAATTGATTATCAGATTAAGTAAATTGTTATATTTACAGGTTGGTTATTTCCAGATAATGTTAAATAATTTCCATTAAAATAACTACATACAAACAACCTGTTACCCACTTTAATTTAAAAGGTTAGAGTGCTTTTTTAAAAAATATATTATACAATGACTACCTGTGATTATTAGCTGAGGTTCCTGAAAATGAGTGTGTATTCTCCATTTTTGTGTGACACTCCTTTTTTTTCCCCTAACTTCACAGCTCTATCAATTTACTCAGAGCCATGAGTGTTACTATTATAATCTATGATCAAATATATAGGAAGCGGGCCGGTGAGGTGGCTCAGCGGCTAAAGCGCCTGCCTGGCAAGCGCAAGGGCCTGAGTTCGACTCCCGGAACCCACATACGAAAAAGGGGCCGGTGATATCGCTCAGCGGCATGGGCACCTGCTGGCGCGCGAGGTCCTGAGGTCGACCCCCCGGTACCCACCAAAAAAAAAAAAAAATATATATATATATATATATATATATATAGGGAGCTAAATATGAAAACAGATAACATAAAGTGCTTTAGAAGAGGCACCCAGCAAATTAATATAACCCATGACAATGAAAGGGGCTCATTATCTAAAGTAAATAAATGTATATTCACTTATGAGCATTTTGCGGTTTTGTAGGAGCTATTGTTTGTTAAAACATATCATGAGTAAAATACCTGTCAGATCTATAACAGTAAGCAAAAACGGTGACTGTTCTTTAAAAAAGATTATCAACAACATGCAAATCAAATACAGCATTTCTTTGATGGGATAAAATTGGTAAAATGGCAAAAGTTGGGAGTATTATTCACTTACTTCTGACAAGATCACTTGCTTCCTGTTGCCCTGCTTCCCATAGGAACTGTTGTTGGTTGCCACATTCATTTGGCTCTCTTTGCATGACAAAAGCTAGGCCCCATTAAAGTATCATTTGCAATGAATTTATACCCTTCCTCTGGGATAAATCTAACCATTAAACATTATGCAGGAAGACTGATTTTATAAAAGATGACTTCTTTTTGGATTCCAAGCTGCATTCAAAGAATGCCAAGGATGAAATAGAAATATGTTTGACAAAGAAAGTAAGATAAATTAACTTTCACCTGACATTGAGCTGCCATTTCCAAATTACAGTGAAAATGCTAGGGAAAGTCTATAAAATGGAAGAAATAATCGGAGGGGTATCTTCTTATAAGTGTTTGTAATCTTCATATAAAAGACTCAATAATATAATATCAAACAGAAATTTGGAATAATTTTAATGTTTAAGAGTCTGTTGAAAGTCCTATATTCAGATAAAGTTTGTAGTTTTCTGGAATTGTTTAAATGGTTCTTTTTTAATTACAGAAACTTGCCAGCCATGCTTATCGATACAAAAGATCATTATGTTGTCAGGAATATTGCTGTCGACACCTTCTAATGATAATTGCAAGCACGGTGTCATCTAAGAGACACTCATCACACAGGGAAGCTTCTAGAGTACCATGGGAATGGGAAAACTTCAATAAATGTATACCTTAAATGAATGTTGTTATTGAGAAGACCATGTGATAGTTATTTAGGAAGATTTTTGCCATTTATTTTTGAATGTTATAATCTTTCTAAAAAGAAAAGAACAAAAGAAGAAAAAATACAAGAAGGTGAGTGGTTATAGGTGAGCTGCTAAGAAACTGTAGGCATATGAATCATTTGAAAAAATGATAGCATTTTTGATATTTCCATTTGTCCTTTTTCTTCTTCTATGGAAAAATAAAAAAGTTTCAAAACAAAATAGTAAGAGAATATCAACAGTTATACTCTATATGAGTATCTTCAAAGTAGTTACTGAGAGACAAAAAAGATTCTTACAAAGAAGAAAAAGATAATTAGCACAAAAGTTTGTGTGTAACAAACTAAGAGAAACTAGTAGTATAAATGAAATGAATTAGCATATACTACTCTGCCATAAAGAAAGAGAAACTTGAGACGTTTGTAGGTAAATATATGCATTGAGAACATAATGATAAGTGAACTAAATCGGACGCACACGCTCACAAACTGTATGTTTTCTTTTTTATGAGAAAATCAAAATACTGTGCACATATATATATATATATATATATATATACATATGTGTGTGTATACAAAGAGCAAAATAGAAGATAAATAAATATCAAGTAGAGAGAAATTCAAATAATTCCTTAAATTATCTATACCACTGTAGAAATTTTTCTTGTACTTGCACATAAATTAAATGTTTAAAAGTTATTAATATGGCCTAATGTGATGGCCCGTAATTCTAACTACTCTGGAGGCTGAGGCAGGAGGATGGCAAGTTGGAGGTCAACTTGGGCAACTCACCAAAATCTTGAGTCAAAGTAAAGTAAAAAAAGGGGGGCTGGGAGTGTACCTCAGTGATAGATCACTTGCTTAGCATGGTTTAGGCCTCAGGTTTAATCTCTAGTGCCACAAGAAATAGTTATTAATATGATCATTCCTCTTTCAGAAAGTGGAGATTTCAAACTGATAATGAAAACAAAAGCAAAATTGTGAAGCATGGTAAAAAAAAAAACCTTCTGTAACAGAAATACAAAGCAAACACACCTACATTTTTCTTAGCATAATGTATTTTTTTGCCCAATACAAAAATTGCAAAGTAGATGTCGCAGATTTGGATGCTAGGAGTCCACACTCCTAACATTACAAACTTAGTAATGTACATTGAGTATACCTTTAACGATGTTAGAGAAAGCTTTTTATCATTTTAAATTCTAAAACATAGAATCAAATTTGAGAGTATCTAAGTCTTGTGCTAGGGACAGTTATCTTGAGAGATGTAGATGGATTATTGTTATCCCAGCATTTATTCACTTGAGATTGCAAGGTCAGCACCACTCTAGAAGTGGCATATAGAACTCAGATGCTTTTCACCTTATATTAGAGACAAGAGCAAGTTTTAATGGGAATACTTTTGTTATATCCTTCCCTGGGCTGGATTGTTGGAATCCATCTTCTGTGATATTAAATTTGAATATATTAGACACAGAAATACACTAGAAAAAAATCAAACACACTCTATGATAAGACAAGATATTTTCTGTAAAAAAAGTGAATATTCATCTATAAATTATCCTGGGGAAGAAAATGACCAGTTAGTTGATGACTAGGATTTGAAAACTGGGGCCTTATCACGGGGGGTAAAGAATATCTGTTATTCAAGTGGGTTAAACAGCACCAGTATTTATAGGCAAAGGAAAACAGACAAGTAAAATTTCATTGATTGTGAGCCCTAATATTAGAATTTATAATAGTAATATAGTCTTCTTTGTCATATATCTGCTTCCCTACCCTTTATCCAAATATTCACAAAGTTCACATTGAATTAGATATTTTAAATGTTTCATCAGAATCACATGCATTAAATGTAAAGAGTATAATCATAATTAGGGGTAGAATATTTGAATTAGTAGTCCTATATAAATTAGCATATGGGAATGTACCATGGGAGGAAAGGGATTAATTATAATTTAAAGAAGGTAGAATTTAAGACTTTCAATCTTGTCAGTATTGAATTCAAGCTCACAAGGGATTTGAATATTTGACCCACTAAGCTGAAATTATATTCTATTTAATTTTAAATTTCCCAAAATCTTTGATCTGCCCAGATCAGAAAATCAAAATAACTATTATTTTTATAAGTATTGTGAGTAAAAATAGTGTTAAAATTATATTTTATATAATGATAATTTACCTAATACTTGATCAATTTCATTATGTTCCATCTACTGGCTTCTGTTACCTTTCTTGAGATCAGTTTTAAGATAGAATAAATCACATGGAGAAAAAGAAAAAGAAAGAAAAAAAATATATATATATTCACAGCAAGATGAATCTGTATACTCAACATTTCATTTGGGTTATTTGAAGCTGAACTCTTGCTTCTGGAATGCCAGACATCTGATATGTAATTATTGAAGAAGCAGAAACATTGCTCACTCAGTGCATAGTAGTTAAGATTGCTACACATATCTAGATAGGTAATTGCTTTAGAATGCTATTAAAAGAATGAATTGAAGCTGAAATCATACAGGAAAGTCAAAGTCTGACAGTTTCCAAAGATAAATTATGTATTCTCCAAAAATAGTGGTTTCTCATTCAGGGAAAGCTAGATGATCTATCCTATGTTTCAGAAAATTCAATCCAAGATGTATTTTACAAATTTAAATTACTCTGAAATCTTTGAATTTTATTTAAATGTCTGTGTCTTCATGTTTTTTAAATTTTATTGTCTAGTTTATTCTTAATGGTTTAGAGAATACAATTGATTCTTGCATGATTACCTTAATCTAGTTGCCTAATAAATTTATTTATTAATTCTAATATTTTGTTTAAAGATTCTAAAGCTACTTTTTTACTAAATAGCTCTCTTGCATGAAGATAATTTAAATATTATTTTTCAAATAATTTTTCTTGGTATACAAAATACAACTTATTATTTTATATTAACTCTTTATCTAGCATATGTTTTAAAGTAGGCTTTATAATTCCCTAGCTTCCTTTTACTAGTGCATTTACTTTGGATAAGTTATAATTTCAAATTCCTTTTCAGCTCTCTGGAAGATATAATTTCTCCTACACTCTTGCCAGGTTGACAGCTCACCTAAGTCTTTCTCAAGGACCTAGAAGCTATCCTTTTATGTGTAATCATCAAGAAAGATAATCCCCCTATGTTGAATGCTTTGGATGCCATTTGCAAATATAGATGACTTCATCACACTGAACAAACTCCTCCATAATGTCCTCCACTATTTTCCTACTATGTCAAGTTAGTGTTCAAAAATTCTATAGCATTTTCAAATAATTTCTCAGGGTGCTGAGTTCAATCTCTGTCATCTATTGAAATAGTTTATGATAAATTCTTTCTTGTCTATATAACCCTGTTTGGTATAATTTTTCTTTGATATAGACTAAGCTTATTCTTATAACAGAAAGTCTACAAATCTTAAGCTAAGTTTTTGGACTAGTGTGTGTGTGGTGGGAGGAATGTCCTTTTACTTCACTGAAGTTCTTTAATAAACTTTCCTTTTTAATAATTTTTATTTCATAGAAAATTTGAAAAGATAGTAACAAAGGTTCCTATTATACATCCATTCAATTCCCTCTAATGCTAACATCTTGCATTACCATGGCACACTTATCAAAACCATAATGTTAGTGTTAGTAAAATTTAAATAAGTAACAACAAAAAAAGATTAAACTCCAAAGAGTCAAAAGGCAAATACTAGCAGTCTACAAAAGAGTAAGTTTAAATTAACAGTAAATAATTGAAAAAATTCTTGAAATTCACCTTAAAACAGAGTTATAACAACATAGCAGTGTTCCGTCACTTTGTAAGTACATATATTCTTATAGCATATTTGTACTATATATATATATAGTATATATATATAGTACATATATATGTACTCTCTATATATACTATATTAATATATATATAATATATATAATATATATATATTTGAAGACTATGTTATTGTAAGAATATATATGAGTATATATTCACTCATTTCTGGTGACATAGAAATATTTTCTATCTCTCTGGGGACAACTTGGATGTCTGTGATACAGACAGCTCTGGTGTTTTATGCGTAATGAGCCAATAATTGCCTCAGTTCCTTCAGTTATCTCTTTGTGGTATGTTTCCTGGGAGGTAGAATGTCTGAACAGAAGGAGAACGAAAGTGTCTCTGAATGTCAGCACGTTGATAAGAAGCCTCAAATAATAGCACCAAAACAGGAGAGGAAGAGTTGAATTGAGGCAAACATCAGGAAGTGAAGAAACTTTGACCCATGTTTCAGCTTATTTTCCACCAATCAGGCAAGTAACTGTAAACTTCTTTTATTAAGTATCCTTTTTCTTCAGTGGAGGTCATAGTTCTCTGCTTTTATTTTTCTTTTTTTCCTTTTTCTTTAATTCACTAAGGTGTGTTTGATTGAAAATTGGGCACTGTAGGGCTGGTGAGATGGCTCAGCGGCATAAGCATCTGCCTGGCAAGCGTCAGGTCCTGAGTTCAACTCCCGGTACCCACATAAAGGAAAAAAAAGGGCCGGTGATATCACTCAGCGGCACAAGCACCTGCTGGCAAGCGCAAGGTCCTGAGTTCAAGTCCCGGTACCCACATTAAAAAAAAAATTGGGGACTGTAAATAACGTGTAATAACTCTGTATCCTATCTTGCCATTTTTTTAGTGATTTGTTTTTGTTTTTAATCATTGTTCTCTTAGGTAAGGAACTTATTTAGAAACAAACTATAAATGTTTTGTTTTCCATGTTATATTATTTCTTATATATTTGCTTTACCTTTATGAATTCTTATGGCTAATGTTATTAATCCCATGCCTGTAAAACTTGGTGGAAAGTTAAGAGATTTCAGCAGACATTTTATTCATAACTGGGCCCTTTTTCTCTTGGTGTCTTTTTGAATTATAGGATTTCCAAATTTCGAGCTGTTTGGCTAATCTGTTGCTGTCTTCTGTGATGCCAAGTCTCAGAGGCTTCAGCATTCTTATCTCAAACACCTTAAGCCTGGTAAATATATTCTGCTTAAAAAACTTTAAAAAATAGCAAATTCACAAGTTATATCCCATGTATATATCTTACCATACATAACTTACTCTCTCATTTATAAAATTAGGAGATGGTAATTTATTGTTTCTAAATTTGTAACTATTAGAATTTCCTTTGTGCCTACATAAGTTAGCTTCCATTCTTGGATTTAGGCAGAGTTTATATTCTACTGATTTTTTTGGTCTAATTTTGATGTTTATCTTACATATTCAAATCTGCAGTGTGACCATTATTTTCTACGATTAAAATCATAACAAGCTTACAAATTCACATCTCTTCTATTGGTAATTTTTCAAAAGTAAAATGGCCTTGGTCTGTGCTTGGATGTTTCCTAGTGTTTTTGAAAATCATTTGGTTTTTATAGTTGTCAGCTGTAGGAAGGTTCATACCACCACTTACCTCCAACTCCATTCACGCCCACCCTTGATAGTCTCACTTTCTGAACATTTAATGTATTTGTAGTCAGTGTACTCACCAGTTCATCTTTAATGGAGTTAATTTTGTTTCATATATATCAGTTTGCCACAAAATAAACTCAAATTGAGAGCTTATACATCTCTCTACATTTAGTTCACTAAGAAAAATGCTTGGATTATAAAGTTTTTTTTTCAATACATGCTTATTGAATGACTAATTTAAAAGATATATTTTTACATTTATATAAAGTATTTCATTTTAAGACATTGTCCCACAATTAGAATTACTTCTGCTTTTCTGTCTTATTTTTTCTGTACGTTATGATATGTTACTCCATAGAAAAGGCCATAATGTGGTTCTCAGAGCTTTGAATCACTCTTAAGAAACCTCAAGTATTCTGTGAGATGCTCACTTTCATTTATAGCAACTCACACAGTCACAAAGCAATTAATGTCAAATTTAATTAGGCTCTAGAACGTTCCCCAAGTAATTATTCACAGATTGCAATAAAAGACTTCAGTGAGTAAGTCTTCTGACTGAGACAAAAAGAAAAACAAGATGGCAAATAATGGAACTGTCACACAAATTAAATTGTAAGAGTTAGAAATAGCAAGGACATCAAATAATTCCAAAATAGTGAAAAATATAAATTCAGAAAACAGGGATAACTGTAAAAATAGAAAGGGTAACAAAACAATCTTTAAAATTGTCAAAAATTTGGAAAATATGCATTACAAAATACCTACCAAAATATGTTTATGTTATTTCTCATGTTAATTATGCTGATAGTCTTAGCAGGAAATTAAAGAAACACAAGATGGAAATCAAAGTAACTAATACAAAGAAGAGTGAAAGAACCTGATGACCTACTTGGAAAGACAGGAGAGTAAATTAATATATGGAGGCACAGTATGAATCGTACCATAATATTAGAGCAACTTTGTATTAGACATTGCAGATGATTTTACCTGCTGAAAATCTATGCTCAGCAAGACTGAGAATGGCTTGGTGACCTATAAGTGATGGAAAATTGAAAAACAATCTCTATATAGTCAGGTTCTCCTGACTTCATAAGTCTTTTCTCCTTCTGTAAGTTTAGGCTTAGAATATTATCAATTTCAGCCATGAGAGGGATTAAGAAGTGAAGATAATCTGAAGATTAGCCAGCAGTAGTGTTCAGAATTGTATAGTATAATTCCAGTGTTCAATAACAAAAAGAAGAATATATTAAAAATGATTTCTATGTTTTATTTTTGTTTTAGTCCAATTTGTGTAACTATATTGTCACATTGAATCTCATTCTATAATCTGTTTTTATCCAACTGGCTTGTTCTAGCTTGCTGCTAGATAAGACCACATAACAAAATTTCAGCTTTCACCAGGTCTAACTCTAATAGCATATTTAGTTTAGTAGTTTGCTTAAACAATATCTGAACTGTATGGTTTAAGAACTATACCTGGTATAAAATGTGTTGGTTCCTTAGTCTTACGCAACCACACTTGACTCTTAGGTACTGAACTGACAGTGATGCACCAGTTGCTGAAATGTTAAAGAGTTATTAAGAGTTTTTACTGAAGATTTTAGTTTGGGGTTAAGTTTTACATTTTAGAATAAGAATCAGACTATTGCTTTGATCATAACACATGGCTTGGCTCTTACATTGTTGAGGTGGTTTTGGGAAGGTAGCAATAGTTTATTACAATTGGATAGGAAAATATTGTGGCATAATTAAGGGAAGAAAAGAGAGATGAAGAACGTTTAGGTTCACAATATTATTTAAACACAATTTTATTTTCTCTAGCTAACTGTATTAGTGTCCCAAATCTGCTGTAACAAAGTACAAAAATGGGTTGACAAAAAAGAAGCCCCTATCCCTGGAAATTTATTGTCTCATGATTGTGAAGCTGGACATGCAAAATCAAGCTGATGGCAGGACTGTACTCTTTGGAAGGCTCTAAAGGAAGATCTGTTCCACATCTTTCTACTAGTTTCCAGTGTCACTCACAATTCTTGCCATCCCTTTGCATGCAACTGCGTAATTCCGATCTCATCCTTCATTAGCATATGGTGTTCTGTCTAGTCTCCGTTTTCAAATAAACTCATCCTATGTATACTAGTTAGGATTTCAACATGGCTTTTGTCCAGAAGCAATTAAACTGATAACATGTATGTGTTGACCACCAGGAAGAATTACACAAAATATATTTTCTCTTAAAATATTGAAGAAGAAAATACATGAGGCTAAATTTTAGATATACATATATGTCAAATAAAATTATTTGTGCATGTAATATATTAAAAAGTAAAAAGATATGAACTAGATAAGATACAGATACCTGCTGGATCACTGTGTGTATGTGTGTGTAAACACCAGTAGAAGTTAGTGATAATACTGATGAGAAAAAAGTAACAAAGGACAGTTTTTTTATTCTTTAAATATTTTATAAAAATTAATCATTGTCTTTGCATATTTTAAGATATTTGATCATTTCTCTGTAAGAAATCAAAACAGAAACTTAAAAATCTTAATTTTAAATGACAGCACAAGCTGAAATTTTAGTGTTGACTCCACTCAAGCCTTCACCTTAGCTCCTTTGGGAATTAAAATGTAACTCGCTCTGTAATACAGGCAAATGATATATGCAATTAGCTTTTATAAATAAGTAGCTTTTGTAATATAGAATTTTGGTTTGTTTTTACATCTTTGAATAACTCTTTTCTCTTACTTTTGCGTTATAATGGGCCAAATATTGAAGAGTTCATTTGCTGCTTTTCGGAGTACAATTAGGGATCTTGTTACTTTTATTCTGATCTCATTCAACAATATTTGCAATCCTATCGAGGGTTAAGTCCATTCTCCAGTTTCCTTTAAAATGTCTGACAACAGAAATGTTTATTTATTTATTTATTTTTGTCACTGCAGCAGATATTTTCTGTGGGGAGAGGATGTTTGGTCAAATGTTGAGTTTGTTTGCTTCAATTTATTCTACCTAATGAGACATCTTCCGGCACCAGTCATGTTGACAGTAAAAGTAATAGCTCTACAGAAGCAGTAACCTGTAGCCACATATTGCTCCTCTGAAAAATGGAAGCACTGGTTGGCAGCACATCTTTTTATTGAGCCAGCACCATCTATGATGGAAGATATAGGTGAGAAAAGCACATTTCTAATCGAAGAATCCTCAGATAAGGAGGGTCAATTAATCTTTGTCTTTTGAAACTGAGGGTAGAAATTAACTTCTATAAACCAGGTTGATGGCAAAGTTCAAATAAAACTTACATTATTAAAGTTCTTTGTGACTTTCCTTTTTCAGCCTGTGCAACTTAGTTTGCACTCGTGTCAACTCCTGACTTAGTACAGTTGCTAAGGCCTGGTTTGTTACCAATGCTAACAAATGTTGAAAACCATAAATTATCTTGGCAGTGGCTATTATCTAAACCTGAGTGACTGGGTTACATTTAGGTGAGCTCATCTTAGCTGGTTGCTATCTTTTGGACTTTCACCTTAATGTTACTGAGTGAGAAATTTAACTATAAAGTGAAACTTGAGTAAATCCTGCCCTACACACCTGCAGGCTTTGAATGTGTAAAGGGATTAAAGTATAACAGAGCACATTACCTACTCCATAGTTTGATCTAAATATATCTTATGTTTATGTCAGAGCTGACTTTTGGGAACTGCTGATTCTTTAGATATTAATAAATTCTTAAAATATACACATTCCAGAACAATCTAATCAGTCCTAGTTCAAATTTCACTGTTTCTATATAGAAGCCAATTTCTTATATAAATACTGATTATTTTAGTGATTATGGTTTAATTACTATCTACATTTAACTCATATCAATTACTACCCCACCTCAAAATCTTTGAGATGGGGAAAAATGACTACAATGCATTCTAAAATTATATGACAGATAACCTGAATTATGGAAGTATTTTCCAGTGTATGGGAATTCTGTTTATCCACAAACACAGTGACAATTATTCTGTGTGATCAAGAGGACATATTAGGGCTGGTGAGATGGCTCAGCGGCATAAGCGCCTGCCTGGCAAGAGCGAGGGCCCGAGTTCGACTCGCGGAACCCACATGCGAAAAAGGGCTAGTGATATCACTCAGCGGTATGGGTGCCTGCTGGCGCGCGAGGTCCTCAGGTCAACCCCCAGTACCCACAAAAAAAAAAGAGGACATATTAAATGGATTATATCAAATAGGAAGTTTAACTATGCAAACCTCTTTTCTACAAAGATTTTCAAATCTTTGAACAAAAGTACGGTCTCAAATGTATGTATAACAGAATCAAGTATACATATCATATTATGTAGTTTATAATTGTTACAAATATAATCTTCTTCATCCTCATAATTAGTGTTTTACTGGCATATAATGGTAGAATGTTTAAATTTATATCTAATAAGTAAAGTTGTTATGAAATCAATATCATCGACCTGTCAGTTTCAATTGGTACTATACTTATAGAAAATTTTCTTACTTACACAAAAGGCTACTTCACATTCATATTTTCTTTCATATTCAGCATAATTTTATTTTACTTATTAATCTAAAGAATGTTTAGAAAAATGCAAGAGTTGCATATAGAAGATGTGAATAAAAATATAGTGAATATTAAAAAAATTTTAAAGACTTATGGAAAAAAGAACACATTGCCATTAATCCAGATGAAAATATTCTCCCCCACTTCAACACAGTTATCTCATTTTTCTTGCTGCTTTCTTAAACAGTTCTAGAAGTTCTCCATCATGAGTGACTTTAGTTGCACTGTTGTGACTTCTGAATGTTTACCTTTCATGGTTCTTTTGATGTTGCCAAAGAGCCAAACGTCAAATGGTGCCAGATCCACTGACTAAGGTGGATGAGGGCCCACTGTAATATTTTTACAAGGCTGCCTTTCTGTTGGATGACACATAGCATCAGCATTCAGCATATTTTTTATAAAAACTTTCAAAGACACTCACAAAAGAGGACTTGCAGAACTGCTTCAGAAAGTATCCAGAACAATGAGAGAAGTGTGTTCAAAGCCAAGGGTAGTATTTTGAGAAGAATTAATTCTAATGTGTCTTACTGTAATTTTTTAAAAAATTTAAACATTCACTGTATATTTTGATCAAATCTCATATATGATATTAAGCAACATGATATCATTCCTTAGTGAAGCTCAATTAAGGTTTGTAGTTTTGGTTTTAGTTCTTTTGGCTAACAATTGTCAGTTTCTAGGAGTATATTCTGAATAACAATGGATATCTTATCCTGTTATTGATTTTAGCTGTTTTCATAAAACATGTTTTGAACAGTAAACTCACTTTTTCTTAACCATCTTCTTCATGTACTTACTAAACTTCTCTTGAGAAAGGTAATGTACATGCTTCGATCTTTCTTAGCTGACTAATTTTCAGGAAGGCTTAAAAATAATGTGTAATCTTCCACGATAAACTTTCTTACAAAACAAAAGTGAGGCCCACATGATTCTTCTTTTGTTTTGTTTGTTTGTTTTCTATTCACAATCCAGGCAAAAGCCTGGCTGATGAGAAATCTGACAGCAAAGTAGGCAAGCATATTTCGTAGGAACATTGGTCTCAAGCTGAACAAAGACATTTTTCAAAGCAAAGTCTTGTGATGCATATATTCTCTACTTTGCAGAAACCATTTCTAGTATATTTCCTTGCTGTGTGTCAAAGGGATAATGGAATTCTATAATAGTATATGTTGCCCTGCTCCTGCCTTCATCTAGCCTGGAATCTCAAAAAGGCTTTCTCCAGAAAGAAAACAACCTCCTTTTGTACTATGGTGCTGAACATTTCTTATTGTTCGCAGTCATAAAACACAACTGAGAACCTTTTGCTGAGAACCACAAACTGCTGGAAATCATGTCATAATTTATAAATCATTCACTGAATTAAAAAAATAATCGGTTGAATGTGCTAATATTTATGTGACTGAAAATATTAATGATTAACATGTGATACATTTTTAATTGAGTTGGATCAAGATCTATAAGTCCCCTTCCTACAAATGTGGAGGTTTTCCAGCACTGGGCATGTCTTTAGCTGAGAATGTAGACGTTAACAGTTATTAATATGTCAAAATATTGAGGGTAACAAAGTATAAACTGGTAATACCAAAAAAGATTATCTTACTGAGCTTTTAATTCACATATGCTTACAGAAGAAATTTTAGTTTGATGTTTTTGCTATCATTCAGAAAAGTGAATGATAGTTTAATTTTATGGATAAAGTTATAGCTTAGAAACAGAGTACTGTACCATAAATTTATTTTGCATTCTTAATTTCAGTCTATCTTATTTTACTTGCCAGTGCATATTATTCTTGAAAGCATATTGCCTCATGGCTTATCCAGTCAAGCTACAGAGTTTGAAAATGACAGCTTCCATCACTTCCCCAGAGTGTTAGACACTCAACATCATTAAGGAGCCCTCATCGTTAAATCCTTGCTGACATTGCCTTAAATACTTGTTTTCATCCCTCTGTCCAAAATTCTAATACATTAAATAATATCATTGTATACCTCTCAGCACTGGTATTTCATTCACTTATTTTTGACCAAAACTTGGTGTCTAGCAACTATATAGATTTTGTCTTCCCTATGCTAAAAATAAGTACAGATGCATTTGTTATTAAAGAACATGGAATGTCCCTTAAGCAGCTCAATAATGGTCTAAATTTCATTTCATCTGTTAATGGATTAAGTGTGAGATGCTGGACTAAAATAAAAATTAAGCCAAATAAATTAAAATGACATGAAATCTAAGTTTTAATACAAAGGAAAGAAAAGGAAAGGGAACTTGGTGGGGGGAAATAAACTATGCTTTTGCAATCATTATTTAGTATAACAGTTTCTGATTTTGCTTCAACATCGACAGGGAATTTTTTATAGTTAGTCTTGCTCAAAAAGTAAAAATAAAATGAAATATTTTAAATATATCAAGAATCATTGTATCTCCTGCTCTGTGATTGTTTTAGGACAGCAATTTATCTTCCAATATTTAAATCAAATGATGTACTGACATTTTCAGAGAGGCACAATTCAAATGTAAGATGAGCAGAATTGAGAGACTCAGGTTACTAACTCTAAGAGGACTATGATCACTTCGGACTAAGATTCCAGCTTTCCTAGGGAAAGGGACAGAGAGTTAATCTTAGTTCATTACTAATTAAATCAGTAAAATCTAATCCAACATAGGGAATGTGAACAGACTAAAAAAAATGCCTACAGGTTGCCAAATAATTTTAAAAAGTAGTGTACTGTGTAAGATAAGAGATAGATTGATAGATACGTACATGATGGATAAATAGAGAGATAGATAACGGGAGAGTAACTTTTTTGGAAGAACATCTCTAATGCCAAAGATACTGCTTACAAAGGCGAAAGTCCCCAAACTGCATAAATGAAAGTGATTGACATGTTTAATGAAATTTTTATCTTGTCAGTTCAGAATTTGTCCACTATTGTGAAGATTAGAACTGCCAATGCTAGGTCATTGTTCACTTATTGAGTGTAGGAGAGTAGAATCATTACTAGGACTAGCTTTCAAACAAACAAAACAACAATAAAACTAAGCTGTTTTTATTCTTTTTGTCATCTTGACTACTTATGATCCTGTTCTCTACAGGCTCATGGTGACACCAAGAGCATATCTTTATGAATGTGCTCAAGTTTCCTAATTATTTTTAAATTAAAATGTGGTTCTAGGGTCATGTCTTATTTATTTAGATTTTTCATGGATTTTTCATTTGTTTCAAGAAGTGCAGTAATGCCAAAACTCCTGCCCACAAAATCTAAAAGGGTTTTGCCTATGTCCATTATATACTTCCAAGCTCTGCCAAGGACCATTCTAGAATCAGGAGAAAAATGTGTCCTAAATACAATTTTCAGTTTGCTAAATATAAAAGACTAATGAAAAGATCAAATCAGTGAAAACTCAGCTTTCTTCATTTAACCTTTTCTAGCATACACTCAAATAAACACCTTCACCCTAAATACAGATTCAGAGTTTTTCAGCAGTAGCAGACATGGAAAGCTCTTTGTTACACTGCATAATGATGGGGAACATCCTCAAAATCTCTGCCCCTGAATTCCAATATCTAAAATGTCCACCTGTGCCATAGTCAGAGCTTTGATTTGTAACATATAGCAAGTCATCACGGGATGGTAGCAATATGGGGAAAGGAGAAGACCATCCTAGTGCAGGCAATAAAAGGGTGCATTACCTGAACAGATTCTGAAAACAATAAGAAAGCTGAGGGAAAGTTGGTTCGCTTTTCATTTTCCTAATCATAGTCATGCTCCAGAAATTCTAAACAATGTGAGTGATAAAATGCACTTCCCTAGCCGGGCTAACCACTTTCACTGCCAATCTCCTCCCATTTCCCATTCTTTGATAGACCAGAGGATCCTGCCTCTAGATAGCAGGAAAAGATGGAGAATTGCAATAATAATGTAGATGCAAGAGAAATTTGTGCAGGAATTTGTTGCTGAGAACCAGGGCTGGGAATTAAAGTGTGGTAGGAACATTTTGGTTTTAGGGCTTTATTATGTCTTGCTGTAAATCTTAAATTATTTATTTTATCATTGTAAAATAAGAGGACATGTGTACTTTTTTAAAGTACATACTAAATATTTAATTTGAAGAAAGTTCATTTCATATATAATAGGAAATTTAATAATATCACTCACTGCATAATATTAGAAAAAACTTGTATAGGTATAGAAGTTTACTTAAAAAGTTAGTTACTTTAAGAAGACTAGCCCTCTAGAAAGATGATGTCACACTCACAGTAAGTAACTGGGTGTTTTAGTTAAATGGGGACCCTGTTGTGAAATTATGTTCATTCATTTTCAGTATAAGTTTTTCTCTTAACAAACAGGACATGAAATTACAATTATTAAATATGTTGGCTTCATTTACAAAGAAAGAATTTGGCAAATGGATAAATGCCAGTTTTCATTATAGGTGATGTCAGATTCTCCAAAGAGAAAGTCTCTAATGTTACTTGTCAAGAATGGTTTAGGAAAAGAAAAAGAATGGTTTGATTTTTTTGTATGGCATTTATAAAATTGAAATAAAATTTTGTCAAAAATGAAACATCAGAGATTATTTAGAAAGTTATTATAAGAAATTTTTAAAGTTCAACATGAAAGATTGTATTAGTCACCTTACCATTGGTGAGACAAAGCACTTGACATGAACAATTTAAAGGACAGCTTTATTATAACTCAGTGTTTTAGAGATTTAATTCTACGGTCAGCTGGCTTCAAGGGACGAGCACCGTGGTGGATGGGCATGGGGTAGGGGAGGTGTTCATCTCATGCAACCAGGAAACAAAAAGCAAGGGAAAAAAGTACAGAGTAAACAGCCTTCAAATGCAGTTCCCTCTGAGATCTACTTTCTCTAACAGGGCCCTACCTCCTAATAGACAATTAAAGTAATTATTTCATCAGTGGATTAGTAGCCTCATGATCCAGTCACCTCTAGGGACATTGCTGCCCTGGAGATCAAACCCTCAGTACATGAGTCTTTAGGGGATACTTTAAACCATAATAGAGTTTAAATTTCATATTCTATTAAAAATAAAAATATTGATGTGGCAAAGATTTGTGATTTGAAAAAAGGTTTTAAGGAACTAATCTGAAATACTTTGGAATATGTTGTACTGCAAACATCGTCTATAAACATATAAAATATTCTGTTATTCTAAACTCAAAATACAATCTGTAGGGGCCGGTGAGATGGCTCAGTGGCATAAGCGCCTTCCTAGCAAGCGCGAGGTCCTGAGTTCAACTCCCGGTACCCACATACGAAAAAAGGGCAGTGATATCGCTCAGTGGCACGGGCGCCTGCTGGCCCGCGAAGTCCTGAGATCAACCCCCAGTACCCACACACACACACACACAAAAATACAATCTGTAGTTGTTTTTACATACTATCACTTAATTAAATACAAATTTTTGTTACAAAGCTAATGTTCAGTATCAGAAAACACTTCAGCATGGCACTCATACTTTCTCCGTTGCTAATCATTGATTTGGCTATAGAAATGTTCGACTCTTTCAAAAGATATATTTAAAATCAGAATAAGTATTCTAAAATAGTATTGAACTCTAACATTAAAGTTTTTAAATTATTCAATAATGTTCAATGCCCATTTGAAATATTTAATCACATATTTTTAAATACAGCATTAAAATTTCATTTATTTAGTTTTGAACAAATTGTGATTACAGAAATCAATGCTTACAATGAAAAATTATTGGGATATATTACTACAAAGATGAGGTGAAATGAATATATAAGATTTTACATTGGCATGAAATTTAATTTTGATATTTTTTGGTTCATTCTTTGGAATTTCTCAATGTATGGGAATCAGGTGCTGATTTCTCTGAAAACAATTGAAAATGTCCCTTGGAAAACTTATTGGAATTGGAAAAGGGGAGCAAAAAGCAATGTATCATGGGACCCATATATTGTTTTCTCTTAGAGGTCCTATATGCATATATAAAAACTCATTTACTTGTACATATATATATATATAATATATAAATATATATTAAACGTATATATGGATATTTACTGAAGTAGTTTATATATATATATAAATAATATATAAATATATATTAAATGTATATATGGATATTTACTTAAGTAGTTACATCTGAACATAAATGCACAATTACATGCTTATGCACTTGTACATTGACAGAAATATAGTATATGTGTGTTAGACTCTGTGTTTGTGGTAGAAAATCTTCCAAAATAAGAAAATTTTATACCTCCATCTTGCTATCAGGCATAAAAATCAGTGTCAGAACTCTTAGGAGACTCATCTCTCGGAAGAGATTCTTCAGTCTTTGTACATCTCTCAAATTTTTGCCAAGGGCCAGTTTTCCAAGTTTTCTAAACTTCCCATTCCATTTAGAAAGCATTATTAAATATTCTGTTATTACTCAAGTCAGCCTCCATGATCATTTCAAGATTATTTATTCATTCTTAACTTTAAGCTCTATTTAAAAAACTCTATTTGCAAACTTTTATTATTAAACATATTATTAAAATTCTTTAAAATTCACCCTATCTAGTCACCATTCTCAAAGCTAATTAGTTTGGCCTTCACACTAACAGAAATCATCATTTTATATTTAACTGTGCTTGAAAAAGTATCTTTTTACAAGTTCTTACATAGTGTCTTTTGTGGCACAAACATATGATATCACCATTATCTTGTCTGCTGGCAGATGGTGATACTTAAATATTTCATTCTCTTGTTGCAAGCACCTCTTTTAGATTTAATAGATGTATCCATGCATTGGTGCTGTGAAGGTGTGGAAATTTCCAAGCAGGCTTCATTTCTTTCCATATGAAATTACTTTTATTGTAAAAACAAAGGATGACTTTAATCTCTTCAAAAATTAGCACACAAATTTTTAAATGAGATTCACTTATTCTTTACAGCTCCTTTTCACTTTTAAAAATTTGAAGTTTGTTTATGAAATATTGAAATGACCATTAGGATACATATGGCAAATTAGCCAAATAAGTCAATAAAAAGAAAAGTACTTCATAAAAATGTTTGGCATTTTGCCATAATATCAAAATGTTGAAACAGAGTTTCAACTTTCTATTAACTTATTCTTCAACCTAAATCCATCCAAACTGACAAATGGAAAACAAAACAAACAAAAACACCAAACAAAATCAAAAGCACAAATGAATCTTGTAAATTATGATTTACAAAAAAGCAGATAAATCATAAAAGGTTACCAGAAATATTTAATATATGACTACCATGAACCATGCCCTGTGGTAGCACCAAAAACACATTCATATAAAATATCCCATTTTGTACAAGTGCTCTATTTGGCAAAATCTATAAACAAGCAAAAACAACAGGATAACCACTATATGTAAAATGCTGTTATATAAGGCACTTTTACTTGTAAAAAATCCCTTCTTTCCAGAGAAGGCCTAGGTATTTTGTATTGACTAGAATTTTTGTGTCATTTAAAAATTGGGAGGGCCAGGTATACAGCTCAGCGGTGCAGCGCCTGCCTGGGAAGCACAAGGTCGTGAATTAGATTTCTGGTAAAAAAAAAAAAAATTGGGGCAAGGGACAGAAATAAACCAGAAAAGATAACTGGTGTGTTATTTCCATACATATTCCACAGAGAAGCCATTAAACCAGGCATTATTCAATGAAAATGTTTCACTTACTCAATTTCTACAACTCAACTATTCCTTATTTGGTTTCTCTAGTTACATTTCACTGTCTCTTCCATTTCATCCATTTGTAAATACACATTTAGCTTTGTTAATTTTGGGAGGAGGTTTAAGAGGTAGCATAGAGCGTGATTTGAGGCCAACTGAGAATCTTAGGAATTTCAAGAGTATTCTATTCATGAAAGACAATTTTTTTTTGCTTTCACAACAATGAATATTTCTAAACTGAAGTATTCTATTTGGTATGACAATCAGAAACATACTCAGTAATTTATTTGATCTTGTTTTATAAAAAGTTCATTTTCATTATCCTCTAGGAAATACTACAGTAAACCAAATTATATACACTTTAAGTGACGGGATGCTTAATTATACTTACCAGAATAAAAGCCTTGATGAATTAGTACATTGCATTATTGGCTGTTGCTTAGTTTTCTTTTCTTTTTTTTTTTTGGTGGGTACCGGGGATCGACCTCAGGACCTCGCGCGCCAGCAGGCGCCGGTGCGGCTGAGCGATATCACTGGCCCTTTTTTCGTATGTGGGTTCCGGGAGTCGAACTCGGGCCCTTGCACTTGCCAGGCAGGCGCTTACGCCGCTGAGCCATCTCACCGGCCCTTAGTTTTCAATATGCTTAATGGGTTCTTCTTCTTAATTTTCAACATTAATATTATCAGGAATGGGATGACTTAGAATTAGATTTCTGATCATCACTGAGGAATGACGATTTCGATCTTCAGTAGTGTCCACTACCATTACAACACCTTAAGCAAGGCATGGGTTATACTCAGTTAATTATATTCTCCTCTCTGCAAAGAAAATAACGACATCTAAACTCATCAAACTTAGGAAAGGGCATTTACCTGTACTCTTGGTCTGAGAATGCTGAAGTAACAGAAAACTAAATTAAAATTGTCAAAGTAACAAATGCTTGTGAAGTAATCAAAATTGCCCATTTTGATACAATCGTGGCTCTAGTTTCTTTTTTATTGTAAGAAGCTGGCTGAAGGTGAGGTGCTACTCATCTCTAAATTTTTTATCTCTTAGAAGGTGGGGATGGATACACGGAACATGCTCAGTGGCTGTATCACATTAACAAAGGGAATTTCGTACCCCAGTAGGCAGTAGACAGCAGGAAGAAGCAGTAAATATGTTGAAAATAATACATTTGATCTCAGGAACAATAAGTAGAAAATGTGTTCATTAGCCTTATACCTATTAGTATATTTGGGCCAGTTTTTTCTTTTTCGATTATCCCAAGAAAATATTTTAAGTAGTCAATGGAGCAGCTGGGCTTAGCTCATTTTAAAATTTTTTGTTAGCATATGTTTGTGATACATAATAAGTGTATTCATCTTGGGATAGTCACATATATACATATTTAATCCATCTCTTTTTGCCTTCCCCAGTCCCTGCATCCCCCAATGGGGTTAACTCAAGAGAAAACCTTTCAGCCTTTCCTGGACATGCCCTCATTATCAATTAAAAAACACTGTTTGATAAAAACTTTTCCACATTTCTTTTCATCACCACTCTCTCCCTTCCATTTTTACAATAAACATATTTCTACTTTCCTTAAAAATGTCCAGTCTCTCAGCCTTATCATTTTCTCTCAATCTATGTTCCATATATGAACTCACTTCTTACTCCAATAGCTAAATTGCTTGAATTATTTCAAGTGGGCCTGAAATAGTAATAGAATAGTGAAAAGAAGAGCAGCTGATTTTGGCTGCTTCTACTTTCATATAAGTTTTCTCAACTAACATATCTGGCTCTCTGTATTTTTCCAATTGTTTTACTTAAAAAAGTGGTTGAGTTGGGGCATGTAGTGCTGGTAAAGCACTTGCTCAGGTATGAGTTCCTGGGGTCAATCCCTAGAACAGAAAAATAAAATAAAATAAAATAAAATAAAATAAAATAAAATAACAAAGGGGAAAGTCATCTTTGAGTTTAAAAGAAGGACCTGGGCATCATCACTTTAGCCTTTTCCTCTTTTGGAGCAGCTTATTTTGATAGACCTTTAATAATGAACTGTTCTCTCTCATAAAAAGAAGTTACCTATAAGGCCTACCAGCAACCACTTAGCTAACCCATGGCAAGTAAATAAACTAGCTTGGAAATGATGAATTTCTTTGGTTGCATAAGAAAAGCCATATTCTATAGTCATCTTTTAAAATACTGAAGGTGAGATTTTTGTCTTATCAGTCATGCCCTTGCCTCTTTCTTTCAATTTGTTCCACTGTTGGGTAAGAAAGCAGGCATTGTACCAGGCATGGTGGTGCATGCCTGTAATCCCAGCAGTAGGGAGGCTGAGGCAGGAGGATAGCCACACATTTGAGGCCAGCCTGGGCTACATAGTGAGTTCAAACAGGTATTATTTATTTGGACCCCTCAAACTTTATTATAATATGCATGTCTTTTTCTGCTTCCAAGAATATACCTATGAACCCTAGTTCTTCATTTCTTATGTCTAGGATGCTAAGCATTTCAGGAGAAATGACACAGTTCTACACATTGATATCTTTCTAATCTACATACCTTAGCAAAATACTCAGTACTTGGTGGGTGTAGCTAAGAGAGGAGTTAAAAGTCTGAGTTATAAGGTTAAGATTGTTTTTGCAGAAATATTTAAGCTGCTTGAAGATAAAATAGGTAAAACTCTTGAAGTCAGGTATAGGCAAGGACTTTCTGAACAAAACACAGGTTGCACAGGAAATAGTTCTATGAATCAACAAACAGGATCATATCTAATTAAAATCTTCTGCACAGCAAAAGAAATAACCAACAGCGAGAAAAGACAACCCACACAATGGAAAAAAATTTTCACCAAATATTTCTGAGACAGAGAGCTGATAAAATATTTAAAGAACTCAGAAAAACTAGATCCCACAAAATAAAAATAACTCAATCATAAAAATGGACAAATGAAATGAATAGACATGTCCCAAAAAGACAAATGGCCAATACATACATGAAGAAATGCTCCATATTGCTGAGCATTAGAGAAATGCAAATTAAAACAACACTGAGACTATACCTTACCCCAGTAAGAATGGGCATCATCAAAAAATCAAATATTAACAAATTAGAGAAAGTCTGTGGGGAATAAGGAACTTTTCTACATTGCTGTTGGGAATGTAAATTAGTACAACCACTACGGAAATCAGTATAGTATTCCCTCAAAAACTAGCATTAGAAATTCTATTTGACCCAGCTATTTTCCTTCTAGGTATCTTCCCAAAGGGGAAAGACATCATATTACAGTGATACATGCATACCCATGTTTATATCAGCACAATTCACAATAGCTAAATCTTGGAACCAACCTATATGTCTAGCAACAGATGAATGGCTAAAGAAAATATGTAGCTGTGTTTTCTTCTGATTCTTCTTAGTCACATATATTGTGTAATGTTTGCATCAGAGTTGATTTAGTTTTAAGTTTCCCAAAAATCTGATCTTTTTTCTTTTTCTCTATGTTTTCTTTGGCAGCCCACCTTAATCTTGTGGCTTCAACTTTTACCTATATGATGATATTTCTTAAATTTCTATCATTCACTCAAATCATTTTGTTGGTTTTGTTGATAGATAACAGCCGTAGACAAGTGTATTTCAACATAATTAGTTGTAGTAAAATAAATTCACATCTTTCCAAAACTTTTGTTCTTTATTCCCTTATTGAAGGAATGGCATGAATTCACTTTTTTTTTTAACTGTCTCCGTCTCTCATATGGAAATATTTCATCATTTTTACCATATTCTTACCTCCTGTGGCATCTGTTCTCTCTTTCCCACCACCACATCACTTCTTTTAGTTGTGAGTAGCACCCTGTGATTTTTCTGTATTAATCCATCTGCTAATTTGTTTCTTTCATAAAAGAAAATTTGCAGTGTGACAAACTGTCCAGTATACCTCTTAAACTCGTCATTTTAATCAGTTTATCTCACAGTGCTGTTGCCGTCCCCCATGTCATATTCAAGAATCTTTCTCAATGAATATCCCTTGGATTTCACACTTTTGTTCTTGCTTCTGCTGCTCTGCTATCATAGTTACTACCTTCATTGCTGGGACAAAATATCTGACACCCACATTTAAAGAAGGAGAGGTTTATTTTGGCTTTAATTTCAGCCCATAGTCAGCTGGCTCCAAGGCAGGGTGGCATGGCAGAGGGGGATGGCAGCGAGAAAGCACAGCATGTCACACGGCATGTGTGTCCAGCAGTCTGGAAGGGAGATAAACCCTCCCAGGTCATGTGACCAGCAACCTGCCTCTTGCAACCAGACCCCACCTCCTAACAACAAGTCAGCTATAAGTGCCCATAATCCAATAACTTTAAAAAAGCCCCACCTTTGAGTGTGTGAGGTTCTTGGGCTGCATTTAGAACTAAACCATAATATTTGCTTATTGTATCACTCATCCTCCAATGTCTCTCTGAAGATAGTTTACAAACTCAGAAAAAAATATGATTCTAATAATTTCTTTGACACAATCCTCCTCATTTAGAATGTGCTGCTCTCTTCAAGTCTTCATTTTCTTCTAGACATTGTATTTGTACAATACCTATACTATATTATTACATAATTGAATTTCACTATGTTGATATCTAATGATTATATTTTTTAAAAATATCAAAACATGTATAACTCAAAAAATGTTACGGACTTTGACTAAAATAATAGAAAAACAAAACAAGACAAACTGATCTAATAATAAAATACCAGGATGTTCCACAAAAGACACTATTAAAAGCCACAGGAAATAGCCAACAAGAAAAAAAATGAGATAAGAAATTATTAAGACGTTAAATCTGCAATTTCCTTTCTTCAAATTTGTATACTTAAATCACCCATAGAAAGAAAATAATGAATATGTCGGAAGGAATGGCTCATAATTTGAAGGGTATATTATTACTATGATTGATAATAATTAAATATTGTGAGCTATATAATTACAGATAGTGAACAATATAGAAATATGACCAAATATAGATATGTATCTCTGAAATTAATAGAAGCAATATTAAAGATATGTATCTCAATCAGTTTCATCTGAATTTATACTTGTTATAAAAATATTCATACTTGAATAAATTTTTTTGTCCTATTCGGATGTATTGTGGGATTAGAAATCATCCGATTTTCTGTAAGAAGTTTCTCATGTAAATGTCTGCATATGCATTAGCTGGGAGATACGACAGAAGTATTTGTAAGAGCACAGGTCCTAGAGTCAGAATACCTGGTTGCATCTAAGCTTTCCATATCACTAGCCAGGGAGACTTGAATTTCTCATATTGTCTGAGACACATTTGTATTGCATTTAATATATTTTTTCTCAAAATTTGACAATGACAACCTGACATGTTAAGCACTCTGTAGAAATTATTCATTTGTAAAAAAGTTTATTTTGTTTGCTTTTTCATTTTCATTTGTTTTTAAGTAAAATGTAATATGCACTGTGATAGTCACTGAAGAACTTATTTTATATTTTTGAATCTTTGATTAGTTTGAAATTTATATATTTCACATTATGATAACAACTGGGCTGGTGACCTGAAATCTCAACTGCTCCTACAATTTCATTAGGTAATTTTAAATCACGCTAAAATGTGCCACTAGACTTTAGATATATAGTATATAATGTTATTATTAATCAATAATACCACTTAATAACATGAATAGTTGTGATAATAATTTCAGGCTCCAGGTCAATCGTCTACTGCTGAATAACTTAAAATAATTATATTATAGTGATATAGATATATAGTAATTAATAAAATTACCTAGATAAAATTTTACTAATTAAATATTTGGATTGTAAGAATTAAACTTGGTTTACTTGTTTGGACAAAAGAACAGTTAAGAATTCTTTTTCATGTATATTAAATATTCTCAAATATACTTACAATAATCTACTCTGTCTTCAATTCAGTACACATATATATTTATGCTTACAGAAAGCTCATTGAAATATGTAATAATTGGCATATTGTTATCTTTTTGAATAATAAAACTAAAATCCACTATGTGTCTAAAATGGGATTATGGATAGAAATTCTCTCTAACTTTAGATATGCATTATAGCTATAATGGACAGTGTTAGACTTTTCAGCACATAAATAACTGTATGTGTCATCCTGAGAAAACTATACTTACTGTTAAATTTTTAAGTTGTAGCAAGAATAAATAGTTTATATTCAGTATTTAAGAGACTTGTTCTAAACTACTTTATAATTCTTCATTCAGAAGCAACACTCTAAGCAATTATGGTTACATTTTCAAAAGTGTTTTACAGATTATTTTTTTCTACATAAACCATATATGGCCACTAACAAAGAAAGCTATCTGTGAAAGTTCATTTTGAAAGAAAAAAAATCCATAATTGATCTCCAACAAAACACAACAAAATGCAGAATTTTAAAGAGTTATTACAACATTTCAGCTACTGAATACTTCTGACTCTATTTTCTAAGACACATAGGGTAAGTTTTTCTTTGAGTGAAGTTAAAATTCATAGCTTAATGTAGTATTTCCACTAGCTGAATTTGGTGTCTGTTTCTCCAGGCATAATAATATATACTTGATTGTGATTTCCCACTATTAGCTGTAAAATCTTGTCATACTTTAATGCAAAATCACAATTTCTGGGTTTCTGTCCCTTTTTTGTGCTTGATTGCTATATAGAAGCCCAATGTGTGCAAAGACATTTAGATATAAACTTATGCTTCCTTAGGGAGGTAAGCAAAGTAAAACAAATAGCTCAGATACTATTTAGAAAATCATAAATGCTACAAAAGTACAGAGAAAGAAATAGTCATTCTCATTAAAAGAGATTAGGAAAGATTTTCTCTTACAAAAGAGTCACTTAGCAGATCTCAAAGGATGGTTGAACCAGAGAGCTGGGGACAAGAGGACAGATATTTAAATAGGACTAATTCATACATCAGGATGAAAGAAAAACATTGTAAAATGTGTTGACTTAGTCATTAAGTTTTAGGAATGTATTAGTTACTTTCCTATATCCTTTCACTGGGACAAAATATCTGACACTCACAACTTAAAGGAGAAGAGGTTTAATTTGGCTCACAGTTCTAGTGGGTTCAGTCAGTGGATGTCCATCTTTAAGGAAGAAATAGTACAGCAGAACATTATGGCAGAGGAAAGCTCTTCACTACATGGTGGCCAAGAAGCAGGGAGAAGGAAGGATTGGAGATAAGAATACACCCTTCAGGTTATACCTCCAGTGACCCATGTGTAGTACTCCCCACTTCTAAGTGCACATTCATCTCCTGAACTTCTCAATGGATGAATCTGTTGATGAATGCAGTGCCCTCATGATCTAACCAACTTTCAAACACATGAGACTTTGGTGGACATTTTAGATCTAAATATAACAACCTGTGAATGAAACGTGTATGCGAGAAATAGGAAATGATGTTAGAATGATAAATTGCGAATAGGTAAAGGAACATTAAGATAATAAGCTAATGAGTTTGAGTGTATTTGTAAGGGAGTAGAACCTAATGCATTATTTCAAGCAGGAAAATAAAGCAATCAAATGAAAGGAGCATGCAGAGAGATGGCAAACCCACTAGGAATTATCTTTCTTTGTATTTCAATTCCAGCTAAGTAAGTAAGTGTCAGTTTTCTTCTCAATCAAAGTAATTGGTAAATTGTATTTGGGGATTCAAAAAAATTAAATGAAATAATGTGTATGAGACACCTAAAGGTAATGCTTTTATATTTTAATAAATATTAATTACCCTAATGGAAAGCACTATGGGGACATGAAGCCTAGTTAATGGAATATTACTCTAATTAATGAATTTCTGATTACAATGATTATAATAAGATTGGCAAGTGTGCATTGATAGAAGAAATACTATAAATGGAAGCAGTCTAGAAGATATATCTGTGTGGGTAGTGAGGAGTAATTGGGGATGATACCACTATTTGGATGTTATTCACTTGGGGAAAATTCCTTTTACTCAGAGACAGCCATTTAAGAAGAAAAGCAGATTTAGAGAGTGGATGGTTTAGTTTAGAACCTACTTGTTTTGGGAGCAAAAATTGAACATGTTCAGTTAAATTCTTCTCATATTTTTTTCAGAGTTGACATAACAGAACTTTATAAGAAAGTTCTGCAATTGTCTGTACACATCAGCAAAAGTGTATATGAACAAGCTCTCTGGGGCTACTTCCCCTGGGTCATGATCTCTATTCTAGAGATAAAATTGAGTTGTAAAAGTCTAACTCCAGTATCTGTGTCCAGCTGATTCTAATGCATCATAGAAGATAGTTATTTATTGAGTTCTTCCAAATTCCAACAGTATTGTTTATAATTTTCACTCCAGTTGCTCATCACAGTGAGGTTTAGATACTTCAGCTGCCACCAAGTATCTGCTAGCCTTCTTCCCCAAGAATGTTGATGCCATTTACCTAATCTCATTTGTCATTTTATGACCACAGCACTCATAAACCTCTCCAAAATTTGCTGATCTATGAGAGGACAGTTAACCAAGCAAGCCAACTAAGTTACGAATTCCTAAATTACCCTAATGGTGGAGTTTCATAATTTGTCAGGAATGAATATGAATATGAATTGATCAATAACACTAGATGAAATAAAGTCTATCTTGCTTATGTAGCTAGTGGAAAGAGCAGAGTTATATAAGAAACTAGAACCTGAGCACTCATGAGACAATAGTAAGTGACAAAATTAAATGTGCAGTATCAGGTCCTGAAATAGAGTACATGGTAAAATATTTGATGTACATAAAAAGTAGACAAAAGAGTTGTAAAACAAGTGATGGATTCCATAGAGACTCATTGTCATATCTGTGGAGACATTTGAGAAGTAAGTGTTCTGAAGATGTAGAAATATAAAATGATAGAGGAAAGAGATAAGGGTGAGAAAAGAGAAAGAAAAATATGGATTTTTTAATCCCTATAAATAGATGTTGATATGTAGAAAGAGGATGCATTGTATTGAGGGAGCTTTATATTAGGAGAAATATATTGCTCCTGAGTTATCAAAGAACTCACTAATAGGTCAAAAAAAATAATGTTACCAGAATTTCTGTCTCCTATTTCTCAAAGGAAGCAACTATTGTATTATAAAAAATTTTGAGTTAAATACTTCTTGAAGTCAAAGTATATGGGATTTGAGGGATGTAACTCAGTGGTAGAACTAGCATGTGTGAGGTCCTGGGTTTGACTGATAACACTGCAAATAATCAATCAATGAAATTTATATACAAAATCACACACTATATTCTTTAATGTCTGGAGACTCTAGCTTTATTTTATTTGTAGATGAGTGTTGCTGCATTTCAATAACTATCATTTCTGTATAATGTTCCACTGAATAATTATCCACCATAGTCTGTGTTTTAGTACAATGTATCTTTTTCCTTTTGTAACAGAAGCACCAAGAGCAAATAATCTATTGACTCACAGTTCTGCAAACTGGAAAGTACAAAATCAAGTGATTGGTAGCTGGTAAGAATCTTCTTGCTATTTCATCATATAATGGAATGGGAAAGGAAGACAGAAAAGGGAGCTGAACTTACTCTATTATAAAGAACCTCCTACAAAAATAATAGTATAACCTGTTCATAAGGATGCCCATGTTTCATGGCCTAATAATCTCTTAAAGTTCTTACTTCTTTATAATTCTGCTCTGTAATTAAATTTCAAGATGCATTTTGGAAGGGACGAGTATTCAAACCATAGTTGGTGATTACTAATAGTAATTTAACAAAATTATTGAACATTTTTCTTGGGGGAAATATTAACGCATTTTTCTAGGATACACAGTCCTGATTTACAAATATTCGAGTTGAGAACTTTCACAGATATAAACATACCTTGCATTACGACCATTCATAGATGTGAACAAATAGAGGAAATAGCAAACGTATCTGCCAGGCATTGTCACAGTTGTACTGCTGCGTGCTCATGGTACAGTGCGACAGTGTACAGCAGGACAGTGCTCAATCAGAGCTCGGGATGTCTGAAAGCAAGAGGAAGAGCATTGGTGATGGGGGGGGGACTGCTAGGAAGCACAAAGCAATAACCACGAAAACAAGAGTGAAAACACTGTAATTGAGAGTTTGGATAGAAGTGACAAGATGCTAGAGGTCACCCACCATCTCCTGCCTATCCTCCCTCCTCCGATTAGTAACTTTTTTGTCAGTTCACTCCCTGCAATCCCCTATATGCCAATAGTTGTGCTGCACTGTACCATCATTGCGAGGTAACTGTAAAAGTAAAAGTAGTTTATTTATAGTAGTTCTCTGTGTTTTTTTTAATGCTTTACATTATATATTTGTGTCAAAGGTATATAAGACTCATTTTGTCAAACTTATGAATGTATCCAACTTATGAATGTTCTCCCAGAACAGAACTTATTCATAAATCAGGGACTTACTATACCAAAAGATGGACCTTCAGGTCATAAGTTATGAATAATTAAAAAAAACAGATTGAATTTCTATCTTATTTTGTTTTCCAGATTATTCATATTGGTATCAAGAGTAAAAAAGATACAGGAATTTCCGATGAAATAAATTCCTCCATATAAATTTTATAACATCAAAAATATGTTTAACTACATTAATATATTTTCTAACACTGTGAAGTTTATTTTAAAACACATTGCACTTCATCCCTAAACTTCAGGAGACATCTCCTAAGAATATGGATGCTTTTATATAATCAAAATACATTTATCATGTTTAATAAAATTAAACATTTCAAAATATAATTAATAATTCACAAAGAAATTTCCCCAGATATCTTACAAATGTAAAGTTTAGAAGTTTTTTTCCTGATTCAGACTCCAATTAAATGAAATCATATTATTCAGTCTCTCTAATTTCTCTAGACCAAAATGAACAAAACAAATGATAAGCTACCACACTGACTTTTGTTGTTGGCTTTACAGTTGTTTTCTCTTGACTTTGATACTTACGTGTTGGACATCCTGCAGAAATACCACATTTTGGAATTATCTGTTTGCATCCTCAGATATTATTTAATCTCATTCTTCCATGTTTCCTGTAAATGGAAGAGAGATAATTAACTCGACATAAAATTCTTCGGAAAACAAGCACACTAAGTCTCACACTGTATTAAATAATTCATATGGCATCACATTATAAGGTACAAATGTCATAAATTTCCACTATCATGACCAAAAATTTGATCACTTGGTTAAATTGGAGACACACACATTTCTACATTTTAGGGACACTGTTTCCCGCTGCCATTCTTAGGAAATCTCTGTGGAGGTATTTTGGCATGATAGAGATAAATTGTTACTCCCCCCAAATCTCCACTATTTTAACAAACATTTATGACCTTTGTTTGAATTATTACCTCACATGTTTCAAATGTGTATATTTTACTTATTTCATTTCTTTCTGTATATTATTTATAGAATTGTTCTCCTCTTACAGAAATTAAGAGAATGTTCTTTAATTTATATTGTTTTATTTTTCATTTTTCTTCAAGTTGAGCACCTTTACCATTTTCTCTGTTGATGAATTCTCTTACATTATTATATATGAAAATGTCTTTATTTTATCTTTGTATTAAAGGATACTTTCAGAGTGTAGAATTCTGAGATAAAATTCTTTTTTGAAGTATTTTGGGGATATTGTTGCCTGTCTTCTTTTTTCCTTTGTTCCAAGTAATATAGGAGTAGTCATTTATATTGCTGGTCCTTATTTGTACCATTATTCTCTGCTTTTAATGTTTTCCCTTTAACTTTCTTTCCTAGCAATATAACTATACTGTGAATGATTAAGTGCTGTTTTATTTTATTTATTTTGGAATTCACAGAGGTTTTGAATCTGTAAAGCATATCCCTACAAAAATGTGGTAATCTAGTCTTCATTATTTCTTCAAATATTATTTTTCACCATTCTGTCTCTACTTCTCAAAATTATAGAAATTTCTGAGATTTACTATTGTCCTTCCTTTTTCAACATATTTATTCATTATGTAAAAAAAAACCCTTTCCTCTTTTGCTTCATATTATATAATTTTCATCAATCTCCAGCAATCTATTTTCAAGTTTACTAGATTTTCTGTTATCTTCATTCTATTTTTTAGGTACATCCTATAAGATTTTCAAAAATTATTGTACGCTTTAGTATAAATATTTCCAGTTGTATTTAGAACAATTTTATATTCCTGACTATTTTTCTATATTTTGGTCATTTCTAAGCATATTTTTCTTTATCTTAATAGTATTATAATATGCTAATATGCATGGCAGGAAATACTAACCACTCAGGAAATACTAAGCCCCTTTCTGACAATTCCAATATTTGGGTCATCACAGACTTTACTTACTTTTTCACCCCTAGATTAAACATACTTTCCTGGTTTTTTCATAAAGTCTTGTAATTTGAGCTTGTGTCCTGGATGTTTTTAATACTTCATGCAGCAGAGACAGATTCTGACTCTGTCATCTGAGGGGCATTAATATTTTATTTTAGCATTCACCGGTCGACTGGATAGCAATAACTGCCCCTTGCACAACAAATCAAAACTTGTGTGTTTCTGAGCTGCTGGGTGTTGGACCTGAGCACATTCGAGGAGTTAGTCGAACAATAGATTTTATATATGGAAATTTCCACTTTACCAGTTCTCTTCCTTTAAAAAATGTATGCTCCAGTTCTTCAGGGTGCAAACACAGAAGTATTTCTATTAGCCTCAGCTATAATAACATAGTGTCAACTGCAAAACTGCCCTCAGACCAAAGTCATGTAAGTAGGAAAGTCATCTCACACCAATTCTTTTGCATTTGTTTTCCATCACTGCCTAGCTTATCCCCATAAATTTGGTGATTTAAGCAAGAGACATTAATTATGTCACAGATGGATCAGGAGTCTGGAGTCAGTTTTGCTGGGCTTTCTATCAGGGTCTAAAAAATCCTACAAATTGTCTACTAAGAAGTGTTTTCTTCTAGAGTGTGGGGATCCATTTCTGACCTCATTTGGAATAACTGCCAAACTCCTTTCCTTGTACTGTAGTTGTAGGGTTAACTGGTAAGTTTTCAGAATTTGTTCCTCAAAATAGCAGTTAACAACATGGCTGTTTACTTCATCAAGACCAGCAGAAGAGAAACTCGTTGTCTCTCCAGGAAGGAATCAGTATTTTTAC
Organism: Erethizon dorsatum; assembly: GCA_028451465.1. Classification (NCBI taxonomy): domain Eukaryota; kingdom Metazoa; phylum Chordata; class Mammalia; order Rodentia; family Erethizontidae; genus Erethizon; species Erethizon dorsatum. The sequence goes on from CM051834.1 coordinate 30,256,250, forward strand.
TCTTTTCCTTCTCCTTCTTCTCATCATTCTCCCCTTCCCCTACCCTCTCTCCCCCTCCCTTACTCCTGCTCCCCCCTCTTCTCTTCCTCCCTTTCTTCTTCCTCTTCTTTATCCTTCTTCTCCTTCTCCTCCTCTTTCTTTCTCTTCTCCACTACCTCCTGCTTCCTCTTCTCTCCTCTTTCTGCTTCTTCTTCTTCTTCCTCCATCTCCTCCTCCTCTTTCTCTGTCTTTATCTCTCACTCTCTCTCTCTCTCTCTGCCATATGGGAAAATGAACCTAGGGCCTCTCACATGCTAAGCAATAACAACAGATTTGGAGATTCATTAAAAGCTGCAAATTCCTCACCTTTGCCATATCTAATCATAGGAGTAGCATTCTATCATTCTATCATATTCGTGGGTCTCAACAGCACTGAAGAGAACATGATTATATAGGGTACATAAATACAAAGGGAGAGGAATATAGGGAATCCATCCAATTCCTTTCACAAGAGTCAATCCTATATGGAATGTGCCTTCCTATGTTTAGTTTCAGAGATTTTAAATATTTTTTTCCTTTTTTTCTGCTCATATTTGTTTAAAATTAATATTTTAATGTGCAAAGAGAAACAATCTACCATGAGTTTATTTGGCATTTCAAGAAGCAGGACTTTTTTGTACGTGTATCTTATGGTGTCTTCATTTTTAATGTGTTTAAAATATGATATCTTAGATTATTGTTATTGTTCAGTTTCATTTTATTTTCATTCTTTTTTTATTTTAAAGAGAAGAAAAAACAAAACAAAACAAAAAAAGAACAAATTTTCAAAACAACATAATAGGAGGGTAACAATGGTTAATGCATTACGTATTTTTATCTTTAAGTTAGTTATTCAGGATACCAGACATTAGCATTCAATTGTCCAAACATTATTGGCACAAACCTTACTCTTCAATGAACTAAGTAAAATTGGTAGTGTATCTATCTTAACCATCTTATATATATATATACAATTTTTTCCCTTTCCCTTCTTTCTTTTCCCTATTCCAGTCTCTCTTTCCTTTTGATCAGTTTTTTTTTTGATTCACCATGTCTATTGTACATTTTGGATCTTCTTTACTCTTTCAGTTTCTCATACTAGAGAGACAATACGATGCTTACACATGTGCGTCCGGTTTATTTCACTTATGAGTATTTTCTCGAGTTGCATCCATTTACCTATAAAAGTCTCCAGTTTATCCTTCTTTACGGCTGAATAGTACTAAAGAAATAAAGGGAATAATGATTGGAAAGGAAAAAGTTAAATTATCATTATTTACAGATGACATGATACTCTACACAGAAGACCCCAAAAACTCCACTAAAAAACTGCTAGATTTAATAAGCAAATTCAGTAGTGTAGCTGGATACAAAGTCAATACTCAAAAGTCAATAGCCTTCCTGTACACAAATAAACTTACTGAAAGAGAAATTAGGGAAACAATACCTTTCACAATAACATCCAAAAAAATAAAATACCTAGGAATCAACCTCACAAAGGATGTAAAAGACCTATACACTGAAAACTACAGTACTCTGAAAAAGGAGATTGAAGAGGATATCAGAAAATGGAAAGTTATCCCTTGCTCCTGGATAGGAAGAACCAATATAGTGAAAATGGCCATACTTCCAAAATTGTTATACAGATTTAATGCAATTCCAATCAAAATTCCAACAGCATATCTCACAGAATTAGAGAAAACAATCCTAAAATTCATTTGGAATCAGAAGAGACTTAGAATAGCAAAGGCAATTCTGGGCAACAAAGGCAAAGCAGGGGACATCACAATCGCTGACTTGAAATTATACTATAAAGCTACTGTGGTAAAAACAGTGTGGTACTGGCAAAAAAACAGACCTGAAGATCAATGGAACAGATTAGAAGATGCTGAAACAACCCCAGACATACTAAGCCACCTTATCTTTGACAAAGGTAGCAAACACATTCGCTGGAAGAAAGATAGCCTCTTTAATAAATGGTGCTGGAAAAACTGGCTCTACACATGCTGAAGATTAAAACTAGACCCATATCTTTCACCATGCACTAAACTAAATTCAAAATGGATCAGAGATCTAAATATTTTCATTCTTAATACACATATCAACCTAAATATAGTCACTGTAGATTCCTTCAAACTGATACCTATAAGATACTTTGTGTGAGGGAACCTTACAAATAGCACTTTACTCATGAAGGATTTTCTTATTTCTTACATAACACAATGGCCCAGGCTCACCTTCTACACATGTGACTCCAGAATTGACACTTCCAAGGTTAGCTAGTCCTTTCTAAAATTCATGATATTTAGAAACCAAGATCTGCTTTGTATTGAAATTTTAAATTCAAATTTAATATTACAGAGTTGTATTCACCTATTATCCATTATTACTCTCAATTTAAAATATTTATCTCTTTCTTCTCACACTAAAAATCTTATTTCTTAACAACCTCAATATACTTCTTATTTCTTTTTTCTTCAATAGATAATTTTAAAACAATATCAGTACATATAAATTCTCTGAGTGGAATTTAAGATTTATGTGATATGCAGAAGAAATGCACAGAGTCCTAGAAACATATGAATTACCAAAGCTGAATCAAGATATAAAAATTCTGAATAACCCAATATCAGTTAATGAAATTGAAAACATAATTAAAAACTTACCAACAAAGTAAAACCCAGGTTCTGATGGATTCACGGCTGACTTCTACAAGAAATGTAAAGAATATTTAATGCCAATACTCATCAAAATCTTTCATGAAATTGAAAGGGAAGCAATACTCCCTAACTCATTCCTGGGGGCAAGTGTTAGCCTGATTAAAAAAAAAAAAAGTAAAAGACCCAAATGAAAAAGAGTTCTACAGGCCAAGCTCCCTAACGAACATAGATGTAAAGATCCTCAATAAGATACTAGCAAATAGAATGCAACAAATCATCAAGAAGATTATACACCATGACCAAGTGGGATTCATCCCAGGAATGCAGGGATGGTTCAACATATGCAGATCAATAAACATAATACACCATATCAACAGAGCCAAAGACAAAAATCACATGATCATCTCAATAGATGCAGAGAAAGTTTTTGACAAAGTCCAACACTCATTCATGATAAAAAAAAAGCCTTACAGAAAATTGGAATAGATGTTCTTTACCTCAATCTAATAAAAGCCATCTGTGACAAACCAACAACCAACATCATACTAAATGGACAAAAACTGAAAGATTTCATTCTAAAATCAGGAACAAGACAAGGATGTCCACTATCACCACTCTTATTTAATATAGTTCTGCAAGCATTAGCAAGAGCAATTAGGCAAGAGAGAGAAACAAAGGGAATAAGGATAGAAAAGGAAGCAGTTAAATTATCATTATTTGCAGATGACATGATAATCTACATAGGAGACCCCCAAAACTCCACCAAAAGACTTCTAGATTTAATAAGCAAATTCAGTAGCATAGGTTGATAAAAAGTCAACACTCAAAAATTGATAGGATTGGGCCGGTGAGATGGCTCAGCGGCTTAAGTGCCTGCCTGGCAAGCGTGAGGGCCCGAGTTCGACTCCCGGAACCCACATATGAAAAAGGGGCCGGTGATATCACTCAGCGGCACGGGCGCCTCCTGGCACACGAGGTCCTGAGGTCGACCCCCCGGTACCCACACACAAAAAAAATTGATAGGATTTCTCTACAAAAACAACAAACTCACGGAGAGAGAAATCCGGGAAACAACAGCCTTCACAATAGCATCCAAAAAAATGAAATACTGAGGAATCAATCTAACAAAGCAAGTAAAAGATCTATACATTGAAAATTACAGTATTCTGAAAAAGGACATTGAAAAGGATATGAGAAAATGAAGAGATATCCCTTGCTCATGGATAGGAAGAACCAACATTGTGAAAAGGCCATACTTCCAAAACCGTTATACAGATTTAATGCAATCCTGATCAAAATATCATTAGTATAACTCACAGATCTAGAGAAAATATTCTGCAAATTCATTTGGAAACAGAAGAGACCTAGAATAGCAAAGGTAATCCTGGGCAACAAAGGCAAGGCAGGAGGCATCACAATCCCCAACTTTAAATTATACTCCAAAGCTACTGTGATAAAATCATCATGGTACTGGCAAAAAAAAAAAAAAAACATACCTGAGGATCAGTGGAACAGATTAGAAGATGCAGACACAACTACAAACACACTCAGCCACCTTGTCTTTGACAAAGGAGCCAATCAAGTTCACTGGAAGAAAGATAGCCTCTTTAATAAACGGTGCTTGAAAAACTGGCTTTCCACATGCCAAAGACTAAAACTAGACTTATGTCTATCACCATGCACTAAACTGAAGTCAAAATGGATCAAAGACCTAAATATTAAGACAGAAACACTGAATCTACTGGAAGAGAAAGTAAGTAGAGATCTTGAAGACATAGGGGTAGGCAGAGACTTCATGAACAAAACCCAAACTGTATGGGAAGTGCTTCAAAGTATTAACAGCTTGGATCTCGTCTTATGAAGAAACATTTGCACATGAAAAGAAATCACCAACGGAGTGCAAAGAAAACCCACAGAGTGAGATAAAAATTTAGCCAACAGTCCCTCACACAAAGGACTTCTATCCAGAACATAGAAAGAATTGAAAAAAATCATACCCCCAAATTTAAAGACCCAATCCAAAAATGGGCATCTGAGACGAATACACACTTTTCAGATGAAGAAATACAGATAGCAAATAAATATGTGAAAAAATGTTCAACATCATTGGTCATTCAAAAAATGCAAAGTAAAACAACACTGAGATTCCATCTCACCCCAGAAAGAATGGCTGTCATCAAGAAATCAAGCAATAACAAATGCTGGTGTGCCTGTGGAGAAAAAGAAACTTTTCTCCACTGTTGGTGGGATTGTAGACAGGTGCAACCACTGTGGAAATCAGTGTGTAGATTCCTCAAAAAACTAGGATTACAGGTCCCATTCAACCCAGCTATTCCCCTTCTGGCTGTTTTCTCAAAAGAATTAAAACATCATACTTACCACAGTGATATATGTCCACCCATGTCTATAGCAGCACAATTTATAATAGCTTAATCTTGGAAACAACCCAAATGCCCATCACCCGAGGAATGGATAAAAACGTGGTATTTTTATACAGTGGAATACTACTCAGCTATAAAGAAGGATAAACTTGAGACTTTTATAGGTAAATGTATATAACTTGAGACCATATCAATCTCACATGTGTAAGCATCGTATTGTCTCCCTAGTGTAAGAAGCTGAAACAGTAAATGAGATCCAAAATGTACAATAGATATTGGGAAATGGAAAGAAAATGTTCAAAAGGAAAGAGAAACTGGGATGGGGAAAAGGAGAAAAATGAGAGTGGCATTATGTAGGAAATGCTTCCCTGTCCTCTTCACCAAACTACATAATGAAAATGATCGTGAGTTTTACATATTAACCTTATTATCATTTGGAGTGGTATTATTTTGAATTTACCAACAGTTTTCTAAAAGTATCACCTTGACCATAATGAGTGTGTTAATCAGCTTTCCAGTACTATGACAAAATACCCAAGATAATTATCTGATAAAGAGGAAAGCTTTATTTTGATCACAGTTTTGGAGGTTTCAATCCAGGGTTGGTACTTTTGGGTCTGTGAAGAGCTTGACATCATGACAGAGCCCATGGCAGAAGATAATGATTCATCTCACAGCTGGGACACTACAGACAGAAACAGTTTGAGAAACTAAGATCTCATAATCCCCCTTGAAGAATGTCCCCAATGACTTAACTTCCTTCCACTATGTGTCACTTCCAAAAGGCTCTATCACTTCAAAATAGTGCCACAAGTTAGGGTCTAAGCTTTTAATACATGGGTCTTTGGGAAACATTCAAGGTCCCAACTGTAGCAGTGAGACATTTTCTTTAAAAAATATGGTATATATTTTCCATTCATTAGATTATTTTGTCTTTTGGTAAAAAATTAGAGTTCTTGTTGCTATTATCTCTTTTTCATATATTTTCATTGAAATTTGGTTTTACTAGATTTACATTTTTTTTTTTTTTTTTTTTTTTTTTTTGTGGGTACCGGGGGGACGACCTCAGGACCTCGCGCGCCAGCAGGCGCCCGTGCCACTGAGCGATATCACCGGCCCCTTTTTCGTATGTGGGTTCCGGGAGTCGAACTCGGGCCTTCGCGCTTGCAAGGCAGGCGCTTAAGCCGCTGAGCCGTCTCACCGGCCCTAGATTTACATTTAAGTGTATTATAGGATTTATCACATAAACGAGTTATCTTATAATTTTAATTATTTATTGCTACTATATAGGAGTGCATTGTAAATTTACTCATTTCATATTTTTATGATGTCTCTTCTGTACATTCTTATTAGTTCTAGTATCTTTATCTTTTAGATTTTGTAGGTAGGAGTTATATTTTTTATAAATAATTATGTGTTATTTCTTTATTTCTAGTATTAATATATAATTTTTATTATTTGAGTCTGTAGTATTAACAATGACTGCAAGTATGAGAATAAAAAAACCTGTAAGTGAGCTATGGGTTTGCAGCAGATATAGTTTATACTGTTGGTAGTTTTTGTATATTATGAAACTTCTGAAGAAGAAATAATACTTATTTTTTCTCAATTATGTGCTGTGTACATTCTTTTTTCTCTTTCAATAATTAGATATAGGAAAGTACATCAGTATATTTTTCAGACTCAGCTAAAAAGCCGATTGACTGAACTAAAAAAGAATTTTATGAAAGAAATATTTGTATAAAACAAAGCCAACAGATAAATGTAGAAAAGTTTCAGAATGTAAGATCAATATACAAATAATTTTGTTTCCATATATGAATTGTGAGCAATATAAAAATGAAATTAAGAATACAATTATGTTTTTGGTAAGATTAGAAGTAATGTAATAGGCAGATGTTTAATAAAAAAACAACAAATTATAAAAATTATAAAGTTTTTATGAGAAAATTAAAGGAAAGCTAAATGTGAAATAAAGTTTGACATGTAGAGCAATGAAATACACTGAAAAACCAAATATAAATCTTTCTATTTATAATCAAATGATTTTTACTATGATGGCAAGGCAATTAATAGGGAAAACTTTACCCTTTGATTTAATTAATACCACTTTTTCTATATTTTTGATGTTTTATAACATATTTGTTTTCTTTAGTGCTGTGTGTTTGTGTGTTTTCTCTATGTATATAAGCTTTTATTCTCTATCAAGTTCTTGAAGTGCTAGTATATTGCTATTTTATTATTTTTATTTTTTCAACTGCTGGCGATTATATGTACATTTTCAATATGACATATTCAACTGTCTTTAACTCCGGAAATTTTTAGTGACTTTTTGTTATTCTTTATATTCCATTTATTTATTCTTCCAGATTCCTAATTGAACAAAATTGAGTCATTTTTGTCTTGTATACTTTAACTTTTATTTTGTGCTTTTCCTCGTCATATTATGATGCAGCCCAAAAAGATTATTTCCCTGCAATTTCAATTCACTAATTTGATCTCCATTACTGTCTATTCAACTGTTTAGTTTACTGAATATATTTTATCTTCTGTTGATATTTTTGGAAGGTTTCTTACTACATTGCTGATAATACATTGCTTAATACATTCTCATTAGCCATTAGTGTTATAAATTTATTTTTATTTTTTTATTTTTTGTGGGTACCAGGGGGTCGACCTCAGGACCTCGTGCGCCAGCAGGCGCCCGTGCCGCTGAGTGATATCACCGGTCCCTTTTTCGTATGTGGGATCCGGGAGTCGAACTCGGGCCCTCGCGCTTGCCGGGCAGGCGCTTAAGCCGCTGAGCCATCTCACCGGCCCCATAATTTATTTTTAAAAATTGAGTCTAATCGAGGAAAGATGCACAATACCTTAATGATTGTATTTATCCACTTTTCTTTTCCTGGAAACACTTTCTACCTTAAGGATTACATTATATTTTACTCTACAGTTATCTCTTAGACACCTTTGACATGTTCTTCTTTTACTCCTTGTCACTCAGTATTCTCCGTGGAGTTATATACTTTACCCTGTACTCATTATTTAATTACATTTCTTAAGTGGGGTTAAAGTATTGCTATCTTTAAATAAGTACCTGGGAAGCTATCTGAAAGTTACTTACCATTTCCTTTAGAAAATGGACTATTTTCCTAAGGTTTTGTGTGTGTGTGTGTGTGTGTGTGTGTGTGTGTGTGTGTGTGTAAGTAGCTAAAATACCTTCAGCCTCCCAATACATAGAAACAACTAATAACCTCATTTTTCTCAATACAAGCCACTATATTTTCATGTTTTTATACATGGAACCTTCATCTTACAAACAGTGTCGGAGAAGGGGGGCCTAGTCTTGGTGTCCTGAAAGACTCGTCACCCTCTCTCCTCAGTGTCAGGACATACAGTTAGAAAGCTCAAGCAACAGATGCTCTATTGTGACGTTAAGCTCAGCAAGATCTCGGATCCTCCCTAGTGATGAGTTTTTGGTACCAGCATGGTACAAAAGCACGGCGTGTGATTTTCAACTTGAATTCAGTTTTCACTGTTTTATAGTAATAAACCAAAGGCTATATTTCAAAGGATTGTAAAGTCAAATATGCTCATTTTGGAACAAATACTACAATAAATATGCAATATCAACCATAGGTAAAAGGAGGGACAAATAAATAATTGCTACATGCAAATAGGAACTTACAGAAAAATTCCCTGATACATAAAACTCTATTGTCACACATTTATACTAGACCATTTGTCTTGAATATTCAAATCAAAATTATAAAGCTGAATTGATTAAAAAATACCTACTGATTTATTTCATTAGCTAAAATGTGTGGTGTCAAAGCTGCCATGTTTTCCTGAAAAGAAAACTGATATGTTTATCATTTCTACAGAGTACTTAAGATTTGTTTCCTGTTTTCTGCAATGATATTTTCCATTTATTATTCTAATTAATTTTCTAAAATTCATAGTACATAATTTAGGTTACAATATTCCAATTAGAATATTAAAATACATGATTAATTTAGTGGTATGCCAAACTAGTACTATATCTGAGTCTGAAAGTGACTTACATAAATTGCTTTTCATGAAAATTGATAATTTTATGTTTAATTTGAGTCTCACATATATTCTATCACAGCAATAAAAATACATAATTTACATATGAGCCTCATTAGTCTGTTTTTTGTTGTTAAGAAAACAATACTGTAGACAGTAAATTACAAAGAAAAGAGGTTAACAGTGACTTTTGGTTGTGGAGATGCAAGGTTAAGAGCTCACATCTGGTGACGGCTTTCCTGTTTGCAGCATCCCAAGTCTGTATAGGGTGTCACTGCATAGGTTTCCCTGTATAGGAGGAGGCAGGGAACATGCCTGTATATATGCTTAGCTTCTTGTTTCACTCTCTCTTATAAAATCACTAGGATTTGATCATGGGAACAACCTTACTTAATCCTAATCACCTCTCAAAAGTAACACCTCTAAACACCCTATATTTCCATTTTTATTACCATACAATGAAATTAACTTTCACCACAGGAAGTCTTGGGGGTCGCAATCAAACTACATCCCAATCAATACATGAACTAATGCAGATTTGCAAGTCCTTTTGAAAAAATTAATTTCTGTAGCTGCTGAAAACTGAAGCTTTTTGACGTTAGAGGAAAAAGGCAATTGTTTGACATTTCACGTCAAATTTTATATGTGATTTATTCAATTCAATTTAGTTTAAGGGCTTCTGAGAGAGGTTAGATAGATTTCAGGTAAAGAAAAGAAAAAATAGAGAATAATAAATGATGAAGTGCTTCTATTTTATAGAAACCTATAGTAGCTCTCAATTATGTTTCTGTAAAAGGTGGGAAAAATGCAGATAATACAAACCTGAGCATTCTAGTGTATTTTATTTAATTTTAATTCAATCAAGATTACACATACTCTGATGTATACATCTTGACTTTCACCTTGCTCTTAGAAATATTACACAGTACTAATTAAATTAGAGGAAAACTTTTGAGCTATCCTGAATCACAAACAAGTTTTATAATGTGCTCTAGAAGTGAGAATTTTCTGTACTCTCCATAGCGACTTAACAGTTAATGTGTCCACTGAGAAATACTGTTTGGACTTACAATCCACCTCTTAGACTTATGACCCATCTTGTTACTATTTTTTGTATAGTTCTGTACATTTAGTTGGTAGGACTTCTATGTGTTTTTATTTTGTACAGTACACCTTGTTTATATAATGCTGTATTTCTGCTGATTGTACTATACAGTACAGTACTATAGTTTTATGTTCTGTCACATGTTACAATACTACATGTTAAGAGTTATATGAATAAAAGTAAAGTCATCAAGTTGGAGTTTCCATTGATCATTTCTTTACTTTGAATATTGTAATATACATTCTATATACAGTTGATCATTTAGGGACCAATTCATTAAATGACCCACCTGTGTGAATGGAGCTCAGGCATTAAATGAGGAGTGTCTGAACTAAACAAATTTATATGGTCACTTACTTTCCATAGCAGAAAATAATTTTTTTCCTAAAGAAGAAGGAGGATCAACATATATGCTTAATGCCTTTAGAAATCAAGTCAAATTTTATTTTATAATTTCCATATATCATATTGCTACATAGAGAAATAATAATAAACACAAAAACTCAAGGTTTTGTTGAGAAAGGCTTGTATGTTTTCACAAATATGTGTCTGCTTACTATACATTTTGCAAAAAACTAGCTGCCATTTTATTTCTTACATTTTGACAAAATTTACCCCACCACACACACATACTGCGTATTTAATAAATCTACTTTCATACTTGCATTGTTTTAAGAGCTATTTTCAGGCATACTTCATCACATTTTGCAATTATGTTTCCCCAAACAAATATTTGTAACTACCTCAACTCTTTAGTTTAAATTTTCTTTGTAAAATTATGCTATGGTGACTCTTAAATATATTGTAGGACTTATGGATCATAATTTGATATTCTGGAGATAGTAAAGGATAAAATAGCAAATTTAGAATTAGGATAGAAAACAAATTATTTAAACATCCATAGTACTAATCAAGATTTAAAATGAGCAAGGAAAGTTGTGAAATCAGCTGAAGTGATTTTTGATAATATTCACATAATACATACATTGTATGCATCTTAATCACTTTTTCTCATACATACACCACTTTTATCATCTATCTTCTGCCACATTTTTTATACTTTATTTTCTTTTAGCAAATCTAATTCCAAACAACATAATAAACATTTAGAACAAAACTTCTTCCTATTAGTAGAATAGTTACCTAACTTGTCAATTTCAGGATAAATATTGATTAGTAAGAATATTTCCTTGTGAAAATATGATAAAAGTTCAATATTCTGGTCTCAAAAATCCCTCAATATTGATAATAAGCTTGGCAAGATGCAAATAATAATTTAGAAAAGAATTCTGTGAATAAAGTTAAGGACAAGTCATTTTAATTTTCCTATATGGTGTATCAAGAATAATATTTTCTTGGGCCGGTGAGATGGCTCAGCGGCTTAAGCGCCTGCCCGGCAAGCGCGAGGGCCCGAGTTTGACTCCCGGATCCCACATACGAAAAAGGGGCCGGTGATATCGCTCAGCGGCACGGGCGCCTGCTGGCGCGCGAGGTCCTGAGGTCGACCCCCCGGTACCCACAAAAAAAAAACAAAAAAAAAAACAACAAAAAAAAGAATAATATTTTCTTAAAATAGTTTAGAAAAATAATTTGAAAGCATATATATTAATTAATGTAGAAAGTATTTAATCAGACCATAAGAATTCCTTAATCTATTGTAGTCAAGGACATTATGCTATATTGTAAGAAAAATTGTAAGTTTAATAACATAAAACAATATAATAATTTTAGATTGTTTTGCATACAACAGCTTTTTCAAAATACATTACCCCACTTGTTTGCATCTATCAAGAATCTTTTAAAGTTGTGAAATTTTTACAATATAACAAATACAGTGAATATATTTTAATGAATCTTTAAATAACTAATCAAAATGTTAGCATGTTTAGTATTTTGTTACTTTTGTATCATTTTGTATTTCCTTCCTTGACTTTTCCTTTCTTAATTAATTAATTAAGTAATTTTTGGTGTTTTGAGACAGGGTCCCACTATGTAGTTGGCTGGCCTTGAACTCACTGTGTAGCCCAGGCTGGCCTCGAACTCACAGCAATCCTTCTGCCTCAGCCTCCCAAGTGCTAGGATTACAAGTGTGTGCCAACATGTCCAGCCATTCTTTTCTTAATTTGAGTACATAATTTTAAATTATACATTACCTTAAGTTGTACTTGCATGGAAAATTAAATAGCATGTAATTCACTATAGAACAGAAATATCAGAGCTAATATTTTGAAATATATTCCAAATACATATTTTATTGTCAAATAAAGTCAACCCAATTTTGCAATAATTCATATTAACTTTTATGTCTGTACTTAATGTGAACAAAGTGTTTGGCTAAATGCTGAAGTTATAATGATGTAACAATAGTAGACAATTTGGTTAAACTCACTCAACTTTTAAAAAAGCTTTTACTATATCATAGTCAAATATGAAAAATAAGAAAATAGAAATTATTTGAATATAAGGGAATGATTCCTTAGAAAGAATTGATTTGTTTCATTAATTTGTTGTGGATGATAAGCTTTTTGTGTTTGTAGAAAAACACTGAATTATGAAAAAGTCATTAATCAATGAATTTTGCCTATTAGAATGACAATTTCAAGGGAAAGAATATTCGCTGTCCATGCCTTGTACAGCATCAGACATACTTTAACACCAGAGTCCCTTTACTCTAGTGTTAGAAGTTTTTTTCTTCAAAGAATTTCAACATTCTGCCAAGCCTTTTGCTCTATTTTCAAAGTACACACAGTTTTTGATTCTTCATTGTCCTTTAGCTGTTTCAAAGTAAATATAACTTTCATTCATATAGTGCCTTTGAGGCACAGACCCCATGGTATGTCATAGTTATTTATTGAGTTTCATGAGCCATATGATGATAAAAATTGTCTAATTTAAAGCATAACTACTCTTTTTAGGCGCTAGACATTCCTAAAAGATTTAGGGCCCTAGTTGTATTATTTATATTTTATTGGGTTGCAACATCTAGACAGGTTGAACTAACAGCAAACAAACAAACAAATTCAAAAAAAAAAAAGCAACAGCAACCAGAATTTCTTGTTTTTCTTCCTAAATTTATATTATTACTATCAAGGACTCAGACTTCCACATGGATGTTATTTGTCTTATTTTTTTTCTTTTTATTACTATTGACAGATTCAAATCTTTCATCTTATGTTTTATATAACTTGTTAGTATAAATAAACCAATCATAAGTAATTTCAGAATTAACAAAATCAGCTTTATTAGTCTGTACAATAAAACTATTTAAAAATAAAATATATTGCCTAATATGTTTATTTTCATAATTTTACAGTATTACAATTAACTAAAAACTCCTCTTGCTTTAATCATTCATTCATACGTCAGTGTGGAATTTGTAGCAAATCTTTATTCCCCATGTTTTAATATATGTTAGAAAGAGAGAATTTGTTTATAAAACATCAGTTATGAATATCATGAATCCAGCTTCATTTGTGAAATAACTTATTTTTTTATCATCATAGGTTTTCTAAAAACAGAAAATACAGATGACAGAATGATTTTCTTAATAGTTATGACTATTTGAAAATCTTAAATGATAGATCATCTCACAAGTCAAAGGTGATTGATTGTATGGTGGGAAATATGTATCATTTTACCTTTCATAGTTTTTCCTTCCATAAACTTCATTTTACATGATGGATTACAATAGCCACAACTTAGTAAACAGTGTACCTAGGATTTTGCTAAAATATTTACATGTTTCATCATATAATTTTGTTTCAGTATTTTAGAGACCTTTTCAAGAGCAGTCTTAGGTTCACAGCACAATTTAAAGGAAGGTGCAGGGACTTCTCATACCCTCCTTACCCTTACAAATGTAAAGCTTCCCTGTTATTAACATATTTCATCATAGTGATGCACATCTGGAATTGAGGATCTTCCAATGTTACATCGTAATCACCTCCTATTTATATTCACGTGAGAGTTCATTTTTGCTTTTCTTTTTTCATGGGTTTGAACAAATGTATTACGATGCATGTGCACCAATACAGTATTGTAGGAAATATTTTCACTGCTGTAAATATCTTCTGGGCTCCGCCTCTTCAACTGCTCCTACAGCTCTATAAAATTAATGGCAATTACCGATCTTTTTATTGTCTCTTTACTTTAATCTCTGAAATTTTATAATTAATTAGTAGTGCTGGAATTGTGGTTACAAGGTAAGGAACATTTTTTTTCATTCAGTTCTGCATTCTATGTATTTTCAAAGAAAACAAACTGAATTTTAGATTCTATACTAAAAAATGTAAAAGTGGAGTTTGAAGGAAGATATGAGTTCAACAAAATGTGAACTCAATCTGTGTCAGAAAATACATTTTTTTTATTTTTAAATACATTTATTTATTTATTTATTTATTTATTTATTTTGAGACAGGGTCTCGCTGTGTAGGTTCGGTCTGGCCTTGAACTCACAGTGATCCTCCTGCCTCATCCTCCTGAGTAATGGGATTATAGGCATGCACCATCATACCCAGTTCTTTTTATACTTTTAAGCAAGATCAACACTTTTCTAACAGCCAATGTATGGTTTGTTTCCAGTACCTCACCAATCATGTAAATGTTGGCAAAGGTACTTTCTAATTGGTACCTAAATTGGATATCAGATTAAAAGTCACAAAACTATAATATTATAGCTCATTTCTTTCTGCATTATCAGTTCAATTTTGTACAATACCTCCCAAATGTATTAAATTTAGTTAATTAGTCACCTATAAGTGAAATTATCTTGATGAAACAGAGTTTGATTTGATATTTAGTGACACAAAAAAATGTATTTCCCTTTGAAAACTCTCTATAGTTATATTAGGTATTACATAATTCTGAAGTTAAATTTAATTGTATGTTATTGACAGCTGTTATTAAGAATAGCCATTTGCTTGCCAGAAATGGTGGCTCATGCCTGTAATCCTATCACTCAGGAGGCTGAGGCAGGATGATCACTGCAACTTCCAGGCCAGCCTGGGCTACATGAGCGAGTTCAAGGCCAGCCTGTAATACATGGCAAGACCCTGTCTCCAAAAAAAAAAAAAAAAAAAAGTGTTGTTTGGTCTACCCTCTTCTAAAACTAATTATCAAAATTCAAAATTGTTCATGTTTTCCTTTTTCTGAAAATAAAATGTTTATTTATTCTCAATAATCACAGTTTTAATATTTTACTGTAAATGAAATGCAGTATACTAGTACTTCATTGATTTCCCACTAGACATGTTACATACATTTTATATTAGATATTTTTATAACATTTTATGGATTTGCATTTGTTGTCTACCACATACTAATTATTATCAAAAAGAATTCCATAGGGGAAGAGTACCACCTAGTTAATTTTTTTAATAACAAGAAAAATATTTTTATTCTTTGTCTTAATGTTTGCCTTGAAATAATTATAGCATTTTATGAAAGAAAACAAAAACCCAAAAAACTAATCTTATTTAATGATCCTAGAATAAAATATTATCTTAATTTTCTAGTAACTGGTATACTCAGACTTAAAATAGTGCTTTTTATTGTCAATCCAATTAACAAATCTTTTTTCATTCTTTTAACATATATTGATCTACTGTTTTATGAGTTAAGAAGACAAGGAAAATAATAAATAGATAATAGGCTATATTTTTGTGCTAGTACATTTTTATTAAAACATAATGAAAAATCAAAATTAAATTCTTGACGTTACTATTTAACAATGATATAATTTCCTTGAAAACAAAACTAAACGATTGCATTGTAATAGCCTACTTCCTATTAATCTCTGCCACACAATATAGCTCATATTTCTATAAATTCAGAATCTTATTTTTATGTTGGAGATTTCTGAATAACTTGGGAGTCACATGAATGCTACATCATCTAGAAAGGTGTAAAATAAGGTCTAACAGAATCCAAATAAAAGCAAAATATCATATCATAGATAATAGTTATAATAAGTACATCATCAATTATTCATTAAGATTATTAATCTCAGCATTTGCATCTTAAAGACAAGATGCAAGTAATCACAAGATAACTTTTTCAAGGAGGCTTCACCTCAATCCTCAGTCCAAAATGTGTCTGTCAATAAAAAAGTCATAAAAGGGTGTTGTTTAGACAGTGAGGTATATTCATTAACAGAGTGATATTGAATGTGAATTAATTGCTGCAATTATCTCTTCTGTTTTAAAAAACAAATGTTCAGCTGGGGACATAGCTCAGTAGTAGAGCACCTGTTTAGAATAAACCAGGCTTTGTGCTGAAACCCCAACACCAAAAAAAAAAATTCCTCAGTAATTTGCTTAGTAAATTATTACGATATAGTTGTTTTAAGTGAAACTTTAAAGAGTGAAATTTTGCCTAGCCAAAAATAGTTAGCCACAAAATAGAATGCATTCAACAACAATATACTCCTTATCATTGGGAGAAATACGGTTGTGGGTTCATATATACTAATAGAAATGTCGGATAATATTCTCTGATTTCAGTAGCTTGAAACACTATTAAAATAACACATTTTATAACATTGATTTAACTATCCAAGAATAGTCTACAAACACTAATAATCAGTTTTCTAATATATTATGTTCTTCTAAGTTCAAGGTTACTAAGAAAGAAAAGCATAAGGCCATTTGACACAATCTCAACATCAACAAAGTATTTCCTTTACCCAAACATGCTGGATAACGTAATGCCCATGGGCTGTCGTCATAAGGTTTTGAATGGAAAGATATCGCTGGCATTAAGTAAAACCTTAAAAAATAAGTCTAGATATTTAATAAAAAGCAAGTACTTGTTGTGAATTGAGTTTTGTGATTAGGCACTGTTATGATTTGAATATTGTCCCTCAAACAAATACGTTGAAGTTCTAACTCTTTATATATCAGAATATGATTCTATTTAGAAATAAGTTCATAACAGAAGTAATCTGTTAAAATTTGGTCTAATTTGCCCCAGACTCATCCTAAAATGAAGAATAATATGAAGTCAGACACACATGAAGAAAGGATGTGATCAGGACAAGGAGATTGGAATGATGATTCAATAACCTGAGGAATACTTGGGTTGAACAGAAACTTCAAGAACCCAGCTTTCAAGGAAGCTGAGCCCTGTCTATAGCCTCTTTAGACTTCTGACCTCTAAAGTTGGGAGAGCATAAATTTTGCTTGTTTTCTTTTAGACACTAATTCAGATTCTGACTAGCTTTGAATTTTAAAAGGATAACTTCCCCCAATATGGAGTTGAAGTAATTAATACTTTCTTTAGTAATCTATGAGGAGATATGCCTCAGGCATACTATTCATTTCTCCAGCAGATGTTTTCCTTCAATGTTTGAGCAAAATATGATTCACTGCCCCTGTCTTCAGAATTTCTAGCCGTTAATGTTCTTGTCCTCTTTGATTATTTTTCCACCAACTATGAACACTGTAATCCTTATTTATGCAGCCCTGTACTTCATGGGCATCCCAGTCATACAACTCCATTGAACTAATCTTACTAGACTCAAAAGGTTCGGATTTCTTTACCAACAGGACTTGGTGCCTTTCTTGAGCACTATATATAAATTATAGAAACACTATTGATTGTGTGTGTTGATTTTGTATCCTGTAATTTTGCTGAATTCACTAATTCTAATAGATTTTTGATGAAATCTTTGTGATTCTATACACACACAGGATCATGTTATCTATAAAATGTAAAAATTCTACTGTCTTTCCAAGTTTGGATGCACTTCATTTTCTTCTCCTGCCTGATTGTTTTGGCTAGGATCTCTAGTACTATGTGGAAAAACAGTGGTAAAGTGGACATTTTTGTCTTCTTTCATGTCATAGAGAAAATGCTTTCAACATTTCCCTATGAGCTTTATTTTATATATTACCTTTATTATGAAGCATATTCCTTCTATATTTAGTTTGTTCAGAGTTTCTGTAATGAAGGGATGTTGAATTTTATTGACTATTTCTGAATCTGTTGGATGATCATATGGTTTTGGGCTTTCATTCTGTTGATATGGTGTGTTATACCATATTGGCTTATTGATTGTTTTATGTTGAAGAGAATATAAGCATCCATGGAATGATTCATACTTGACCATGGTGAATAATCTTTTCCATATGCTTTTGCATTTGGTTTGCATACACTGATATGCTAACCTCATAGAGTAAGTTCAAAGAATTCTTTCTCCTCTCTAAATGTTTGAAATAATTTGAGGAAAATTTATTATTTTTCTTTTAATGTTTGTTGGCACTTAGTAGGGAAGCCATCTGGTCCTGGGTTTTTCCTTGATGAAAGACATCTTATTACTGATTTAATCCTTTTACTACTCATTGCTGGTCCATTCATGTTTTCTGCTTCTTCATGATTCAAATTTAAACTGGGCTTGAGTAACTTTTGTATTCTGAAGCTGCATTTGTTCTTAGAAGTTCAATTTAAAATTCTGAGTTTCTTTGCTCCATTCTATCTTTATTTTATTTCAATCTTACCTCGCAATATTGTTTTTTCCTAGAACTAGAAAAAAAAATTCCTAAATGTTGTGTAGAGTCAGAAAGAAGTGTAAATTGGCAAAGCAGTCATGAGAAAAGAGAATAATGAGGCACATTACACTACACAACTTCAAAGTGTACTACAAGTTTATAGTAATCAAATAGCCTGAAACAGTAAATCTGCAACTTACAAACATTTGATTTCCGAAATTTCACAGATACACATGGACCTCAAAATACGAACATTCATAGAGATGAAGGAATTGCAGAAGTAGCTCAAGTGTCTGGCGGACATTGTCACAGTTGTGCTGTTGTGTGGTTACTGTATAGTGTGGTAGTGTACAGTACTACAGTGCTCAATCAGAGCCCAGGATGTCTGGAAGCAAGAAGAAAAGCAGTGGTGATGTGGAGAGGACTGCTATGAAGGGCAAAACAATATACATTGTATATTCATGTCAAAGGTGTATAACACTTTGTCAGACTTACAAACGGATCTGACTTATAAATCTTCTCTCAGAATGGAGCTCATTGAAGACTTACTGTATTAGCATAGAAATAGACTTGTATCCTAGTGCAACAGAAAGGAAAAACTTGGCTGGGGATATAGCTCAGTGGTGCAGCACCTGACTGGCAAGAGCGAGGTCCTGAGTTCGATTTCTGGTACCAAAAAAATGAAAAAAAAAGAAGAAGAAGAAAGAAAAGCCTATGGATTTAGGAGATAGCTGAATGGTAGAGGCTTTGACCAGCATGTGTAAGGCCCTGAGTTCAATGCCAGTGCCACAAAAAATAAAAGAAAAACTAATGTAATACAGTTGTCAAATGGTGATCCTAGAAGTAAACGTGTATCTACAGCCAATTTATTTTCAACATAGGTGCTTAGGACACACACTGAAGAAAGGACACTCTCCTCAATAAGTAGTGATAGGACATTTTATATCCATAGGCAGAAGAATGAGGCCTAGATCCCTACCTTCCAACATATACAAAAGACAGGTTAAAATGGGTAAAAACCTTAATGTAAGAACAGAAATTTTTAAACTACTAGAAAAAAGATAGGTGAAAGGCTCTATTTGAATGGGCAAGAATTCTTTGGGTAAGAAACTCAAAGCACTCAAAACTAAAGCAAAAAAAGTCAGGATTGTATCAAAGAAAAATGTTTCTGAACACCAAAGGAAGAAATCAACAAAGTAAAAAGACAACATACAGAGTGAGAGAAAATACTTACAAATTACAGATATGACAAGGGTTTAATATCTATAATGCATAAAAAATTAAAAAAAATTCAACAGCAAAACTCACTAGTGTTGCAGTTTAAAAATGGCCAAGACTTAGTAAATGTTTCTCAAAAAAAATAATAATAATATGACCACAAATTATATAAAGAAATGCTCACTCAAGTCATTACTCATCAGGGAAAGGAAATCAAAATCACAAGATATTCCCTCACTCCAGTTAGAATGCCTATATCAAAAAGATAAAAGATAACAAGTGCTGGTAAGGATAGGAAGAAAAGGAAACATACACTGTCCTGGTAATGTAAATTAGCACAGGCATTATAGGAAACAGTATGAAAATTCTCCAAAAACTTATATATAAAAGTACCATTTAATTCAGCAATTCCACTTGTAAATATACATCCAATGGAAATGAAATTCTGAAATCCACATGTTGAAGAGACATCTGCACTCCCGTTTATTACAGAATTATTCACTAGCCAAGAAATGGAAGCAGCTTAGGTGTCCATCAAAAAATAAATGAATGAAGAAAGTGTGGCACATTTACACAGTGCAATACTTTTGTCATAAAAAAAGGAATGAAATTTGGTCATTTGAAACAACAACAATTTGAATATATAGAACTAGAGATTATTGTGAAATTTGAAATAAGAAAGCACAGAAAGACGTTCTGAATGATCTCACTAATATGTGAAATACAGAAAAGTTGATCTCAATGAATTTGTGAGAATAGTGGTTTTCACAGGCTGGGGAGAGTAGGGGAAAAAGATGAATGAGGATGGGATTATTGACAAGTACTAAGTTATAGTAAGATAAAAGAAAGGAGTTCCAGTGTTTTATTGCACAACTGAGTGACTATGGATAATGAAAATATACTGTATATTTGAAAAAGCTAGAAGAAAGGATTTTGAATATTTTCAATACACGGGAAAGATAAATGCTTGAGATACACACATCCTGATTTGAACATGACACAAGGTATATGTGTATGAAAACATCATCTGGTACCCCAAAATAAGTGCAATTTTCATGTGTTAATAAAAATTAATTTAAAAAAGGGTTGTAGTTATGCATAATTTACCAGATAAGTAAATTGAGTCAGAACTGGTAATTAGTAGATCTTCTCATTTGTGACATCCTAAGGAGCTCTACGTGGCTTTAGCATGTAGGAAATTTAATTTGGTCAAAAATGTGCATTAGACCTATCATAGTTACAAAGACAATAGAATAAACCACTTAGGCTTTCTTTGACAATGCTCACTTTATAATTGCATAAGTAATTTATTTTTCTGGATTCTATTATGTAGCAATTGAATGGCATAGGAATCTGTTTCATGGCCTTTGGAATTAAATGAAAACATCTGTGAACTATAACATCTAACAACTTTTAAAAGCAAAATGTGGGCTGGTGAGATAGCTCAGTGGCATAAGCGTCTGCCTGGCAAGTGCGAGGTCCTGAGTTCAACTCCCGGTACCCACATACAAGAAAAAAAAAAGACCAGTGATATCGCTCAGCGGCATGGGTGCCTGCTGACGCTCGAGGTCCTGAGGTCGACCCCCGTTACCCACACACACAAAAATAAATAAATAAATAAATAAATAAATAAATAAATAAATAAAATAAAAGCAAAATGTGAGTTCCTTCTTCAAGGAAAGCAATACTTAAGGGGGCAAATAAAATATTAATTATAAAGCATGATCTAATGAGAAATTCAGAAACATATTAAACTTCTTCTTTATGTGGGTACTGGGAGTCGAACTCAGGACCTCACACTTGCCAGGCAGGTGCTTATGTCACTGAGCTATCTCACTGGCCCAGAAACATATTAAACTTAAAGCAACAAGTTCACAAGAAACAAGTTCCTCTATGAACAAAAACACAGAGAGATGATACAACTGAGAATCTATCTATCTTTGGAGGAAAATCAGATTTTAATGGGTAGAAATTAGTACGTACAGAATGGAACAAGATAAGAATTATAATGTGAATTCCTAAATTTATTGCTTCTTTTCTGAAACAAAATTCTATGCTCACCAAGTAATTAT
Organism: Erethizon dorsatum; assembly: GCA_028451465.1. Taxonomy (NCBI): domain Eukaryota; kingdom Metazoa; phylum Chordata; class Mammalia; order Rodentia; family Erethizontidae; genus Erethizon; species Erethizon dorsatum. The sequence goes on from CM051834.1 coordinate 30,278,237, forward strand.
CTATTTTAAAACACACAATACTTGTGGTGGTAAGTCACTTATTTTCCTTGTGTAAATGGAAAACAACTGAAGTTAAATAAATTGTTGATGTTTATGTCAACCCATGCTTAGGGTAGTGAAAGATGACTAGTTTGAATAGATAGTTGTGCAAGAAAGAAAGAAACTCAATAATAAAGCAAGAGGTAGGATGTAAATATTGTTGTGAAGACAAAGATTTAGCTTAATAAATAGTAATTATCATGGAATGCTTTTGTATATGTCTATGACAAGACTCAGGTTCTGCTTAGAAGAGATTAATACAGTATCTGGCAGTTTGGGTTAAACAAAATACTAAGATTAAATGATCAGTTTGGACACTGATTATCTCCTTTTCATTTTCCACTGTCATAGCCTTAAGACAGTACTTATCTTCATTTCTGTGAACTAAAGAAATAGACTAAGAACTGGTTTCTCTCATTCAGTTTCTTCTTTCTTCAGTGTACACCACTCATTGACACCAGAGTTGACTGTGGCAAATGTGAATAATATAATGCAACTCTTCTGTTCTGTTTTAGCACTTGCAATGGCTGACCCCTATATTCAGAAAAAAAGTCTAACCTTGTATGGCTTGAGAGAGGCTCTACATAATTTTATAACTTGCTAGTCTTTTTCTCACTTCTCTCCAATCTCTACCTGAAAAAACCATTTCTGGTTCCAAATGTAGATCCTTTTTTTAAATACTAGATAAGATTAGATGGAGTGCTTCTTCCCTAATACTTTATCTGTCAAAGAATTCATTTCTAGGTATCACCACAATTTCCCTGTAATCCCATGTTTTTACATGTTATGGCTTGGACCTTAACTATTAACCAACAGCTCAAATTCTAGAATTTGTACAATTTATGTCCCCCAAATGCTAGAAAGTGAAGATTCTGGATAGCATGGGAAAAAGCCAATTCTTCATTGGGGAACATATAAGAAGGTCATCCTATATTAGAGAAGTCTTATGTCCTTTAGCTAGAGATCCTGTTGGTATTTTGTCAAAGCTTCTCCAAGCAAGTGTGGGCTATTTCTAAAGCCCTAAGTGAGGCAATTCATATTAATTGACCTGAATAATGTGGAGCACAATCGACTCAAAGGCAAAAATAGGTTGAGAGGAGGGGTGGATAGAAATATAAAAGAAGGCAATGTTATTGTCAAGGACTGAAAAACAGCTGTGATTTGAAGGGATTTTCCCACTGAGATGTAAGGACTGGACACTACCTGATGGATATGAATTATTACCTCATTTATTGGCCTGAGGTCCTACAGTAACCCATATTCTGCACTAGTCTTTGTATTAGCCACTTTGCCTTTGCTGGGACAAAATACTGGACACTCACAATTTAAAACACTTAGTTTAGTTCATAGTTTTGGGGCATTCAGTCCAAAGGAAGCTGACTCCAAGGCAAAAGTAACATGGTGGAAGGGCATGGACGAAAGACCTGCCCATTTCATGGCAGACAGAAAGCAGAGAGAAAAAAGAGCTGGGAAGGAAGATACACCCTCCAAAACATGTGAAAGGTGACATACGAATTCCAAGCCAGGCCCCACATCCTAACAACACATTTATCCATGACCTTGTGAATGGACTAATTCACTGATAAGCATGGGGCCCCTTTACCATTATCTAGTCACCTTCCAAAAGCTCCACATCTGAATGCATGAGACTTTGGCAGGAAATTTTAGATCTAAAATGTAAAATTCCACCCTGCTGCCCAAAAACTCATGTCCATTCCATTAATCAAAATATATTTAGCCCATCTCTAAGATTTTTCAAATTCTTAACAGTCCAGCATTGTTAAAATGTCCAACTCTAAAATTTTCTCTGAAACTCAAGGCAAACACTTAGCTGTTAGCCCATTTTAAAAAATGACAAACAGAAAGCAATTCAAATATTTCCAATATACCGTGCTATAAACATCCAGACTCTAAAAAGGAGGGATAGAGGAACAGATAGGAATCAGACCAAATGAAGACCAAAAAGCAGCATAGAAAAATCCAGTCCTGTAGTTCCATATGTAACACCTAAGGGAAGTTCTCAGGGACACATTTCTTCCAATCAGGCCCTACCTCCTAAAAGCCCATTCATCCATGAACTCATCAGTGGATTAATCCACCAATAAGTACAGCAGCACTGATATCCAATCACTTCTCAAAATTCACACCCTTAAATGCATTGGAATTTTGGAAGCCATATACATCTAAGCCATAGCAGAAAGATTAGAAACTTCTGGACTCCACCAATAAGTGAGTAGAGTGGAGAAATAGCAATGTTCAGAGCAGCATTTACCAAACAAGGTGAGTGGGTACAAGAGTGCCTATAGCAGAAAAAGAAGGAAAAGTTCTTCTAAACTCTATTGTATTAAATATTTTATTTTCTATAGCTTCTTATTTGAACCTTTAAGTATTAACTTTTCCTTTAGCAGCAGTCACAAGTTTGTGACAGCTTCAATCTAATGACAAAAACTAGCTTACGAAAATGTGTACTCATAACTGCAGTCCTTCAATTTTTTGGAAAACTTTACCCTTCCCCTCTGGCTCAGGTAAATATTGTCCTATGTGCACTCATTTCTTCACTTGTCTCTAGAGGTACATTGCACTGATCCTCAGTTTGCTTGCATGTTAAAGTACATGAGTCACTCACTTGTCTATGCACAGCCTAAGGGCCACCATAGTGACCCCCGAACTGTAAAAAGTAAGACATGAAATTGAAATAAATGAGCTGAATAAATGTTCTGAAATTTTAATCATATATATATATGGATATAAGGTTTTATATATATACATATATATGGTTATATATACATATATAACCATATATATGTATATATAACCATATATATGTATATATGTATGGTTAAAATCAAGTTATCATCCAGGATAAGGATAAAAATGGGTAGCCCCAAGTCAAGTCATTGTCTTTAGGCTGATGAAAATGCTGTTCATCTCAGAATAAGAGGGATGGTACTTTCTGAGTTGAATATTCCTTTTGGGCCACCAACTAGTACTCAGTCAGAATGAAATTTTTGTTGATTTTTTGTAATTTGGCTTGTAATACTCCATCTCATTTAACTTCTCTTCCTACTTCTCAGTCTACATAGAGAACCAATTTATTTATACTTAAGGACTTTTTACTTGAAGTACTAGATCGGAAAATTGTGCAGAAAAAAAAAAAATGGTTAGGAATTGCCTTCATCCAAAAGCTTTTCAAGAGTGCCTGCTCATATATTGAGCATACAATATATATGTCTTAACAGGTAGTTTAATAAAACGACATATTTTGGATAGAATTTAAATTTTTCTCACATAATAGTATGTGTGACTGGTGCTGCACTGGTGAATCTTTGGCACATTTTTCTGCAAGTCTTGTTCAATATGAATAAGTGTAAGAAAAAAACAAGAAGAACAGTAAAGTTTATTTAGAATTTACTAGGTACCAAGAATTTTTCCTGGCAAATATTATTTAATGTTATTAATATAATTTCCTCTATCTGAATTTCTCCTATCACTTGTTATGTTTATAATATTTTTTTTGTGGGTACCAGGGTTTGACCTCAGGGCCTCGTGTGCCAGCAGGCGCTCATGCCGCTGAGCGATATCACCGGCCCTTTTTTCGTATGTGGGTTCCAGGAGTCGAACTCAGGACCTCGCGCTTGCCAGGCAGGCGCTTATGCCGCTGAGCCATCTCACCAGCCCAATGTTTATAATATTTTTTAACCACAAATTTATTGCTAAACTCATCCTCTTGTGTAAAATTATTGTAATGTCTTACCATTGATTGTATCAGGGGTTAGAAATTTTTAAAAATAAAAGTATTTTATGTTTTTTCCAGTCAAAAGGCAAAATGATATATTTTATGTACTCATATAACCTGAGGTAAAACAAATTTCCATAAATTGCTATTCATGGAATCTAAGATATAAAACAGTAATAACAATAATTAAACAGTTTTTTGTGCTACAGATTTATAAGTTAAAACAATTTTCCAAAATAAAATTTGGAATTCGAAATTATTGTTACTCATCATCAGTTAAATTTTAAGTATTTAACTGTAAAATAATTATTAACTTGGATGCCATAGAAAAACACATCATGGGTATAATTTGGCCCATGAGTCACCCAAACAATATTCAGTGGCAAAAGCTCTTTCATAAAGACCTTTTCCTATCCACTGTTGTAATTTTATTCCCATGTTTCTGTGTATCTTATCTTACATGAAACTTATTAGGGAAAGATCCCTATTTTATAGTGCTTGAAGTTTAATCATGGGGGGCACTTTTCAAAGTAAGTATTATTTTAGAATGAAAATATGAGGAACAGAAAATTAAAAATATCTCTGAAGATCTCACAAATGAAGATCTCATGCCCATCATAGAATCCAAGAAAAAAGAAAAAAACCTCACATCTGTGTCACACAATCAGAGTATACTTCAAGATGAATATGTACATTGGGTTGTAAGGATCTTTGAGAGTCATTCCTACAAAACAACTGGCAAAAACTAAACAATATGCAGAAATGACCTCAAATCACATAAATATGTCCCATCAAAGAGCATGTATTCTCCCTCCCCTTCCATTAGTTGAACGATAAAAATGTCAATGGTTCCTCCGGTGTCACCCAGCACAAGGTGAAGTGACTTAGAAAAAGTCAGGACAGAGACAGGCAATAGTCTTTACTTGTTATATTCAGAAGCATATCAGTTCTGTGATTTTTTAAAAACATAGAAGCACACGAATGTATTATGTGAAGGATAACCTTCATTTTCAGCTAGATTGTCTCGAGAAATTACTAAAACACCCTTCCGGGTCTGTCTGGATGTGTCATGCAGGTCTAACCCAGGGTATTTTGACTATTTGGGTAGTGTTTCGTTCAACTTGACTGTCTTTGGTATCCGTGGACTAAAGCACGTGAAGCCTCTCATCCTTTAAACTATCGGTGTTAGATATTGTGTCAGTGAAGAGAAAGCTAAGTAATGCAGGGACTACATCTGGTCTGTGTTTTCTTCCTCTCTGCCAGTCTTCTCTCACTCTCTGCTTCCTGGTCACCATGAAGTGAGCAGCTTTGCTCCCATGTCACCTCAGATGCACAGCAATGGAACCAACCTGCCATGGATGCAAACTCTGAAATGAAGCCAATAAGCCATTTTCTCCTTTAAATTGAGTGTTTCAGGCATTTTGTCCCAGCGACCGAAAACATGACTAATACAAATTGTGTTCTCTTCTGAATTCATTGCTAGTGCCTATGCCAGCGAAGGTCACTGGATCATAAACTTCTTCCATGAACCAGAAAAAAACCTCTTCTCTACCTTTGATCTAGCTATTCCCAAAGTGTTGCCATTCCATAAATATGATATATATTTCTTACATGGTGGTTTTGCTTTGGTTCTATTTTCAATTGGGTCTTTCTCAAAGCATCTTTGTTTAAAACTGAGTTCAACTACAGTAAGTCCCCAACTTATGAACACTTGAGTTGCAAAATTTCATGGATACCTCCTGTTTATGAACATTTATAGATCCGAACAAATCACCTGTCTCACCTGTCTACCTTACCATTTTAAGGTAACTGTAAAAGTAAAAATAGTTTTTTTAAACAGTGTTTTGTGTGTGTGTGTGTTTGGGGTTTTTTGCTTTACATTATATATTTGCGTCAAACATTTGTAACACTCACTTTGTTGGACTTTTGAATGAATTCAATTGAACAAACTTTCTTCCAGAACATTCAGAAGTCAGAGACTTCCTCTATTTCTTTCTTGAAACATCTATGCTTAAGACTGAGTTCAACAATTTCATTTGTACACATTTTAGGAATTATTTTTGTTTTCTAAGCAGTTACTCTGTTGTTATCAACAGAGGTCTTTGTTCCTTTCTCCTACTACTCTATTTGTAAACATGGTTTTCATGGTTCCCGGAGGGTAGCATCTACTCAATAAATCTTTAGTTTATATATTGTGAATATTGTATATGAAAGTAAAGAGTAAAAAGAACTAGTTGAACTGATTATAGAGTGTCCTCTGAATGTCACTGTTTCAAGTGCCACTCCAGGAGTTTTGATGAGGATAATTCAATATCCCATTAAATATTTGAAAAAAAATGTGCTTTTCTCAACTCACACAAAAAACTATGCAAATAATCTATTAAAATATAAAGAAAAATATATGTTCTACTGAGGATTTTTAGAGAAAATATTTGTAGATTGGCAAGTTCAAACTATTTTTTTTTTTTTGTGGGTACCGGGGGTTCGACCTCAGGACCTCGCACACCAACAGGCACCCGTGCCGCTGAGCGATATCACCAGCCCCTTTTTGTATGTGGGTTCCGGGAGTCGAACTCGGGCCCTCGCGCTTGCCGGGCAGGTGCTTAAGCCGCTGAGCCATCTCACCGGCCCTCAAACTATTTTTTAAAATCTAATTCACAATGCAGACTACAAATTTGCTTAATCTAATATTGTACTTTAAATAATTACTGATGTTTTTCTCATCAGGTTGAGAGTCTCTAGAATTTTATAAATGTAATTTTGCAGTTTGAGACAATAATTATTTCAATGTATATTTCCAAAATACATTGCTCCATTACAACTGTAAAATTACTAATTTTACAGTTGTGATGGAGTAATATATTAATGGAACATATATTAATATATTATATTAATATATTAATAATATACAAATATATTAATTATTATATATTTATTTACTATTTATTTATTAGTTACTATTTATGAATATATTGTGTACTATTATATATTATATTAATATAGTAATATATTAATGGAGTAATATATATATATAAAACATGCAAAGTGAGAGAACTGATTTTCTCACGTGTCTCTGTCACTTTTCTCCTTTTATAGACTGAAATTAATTTTTATTAAACAGGTTAAGAAAAACTGATGTAAAGCTATTTTAAACTTCAAATTATAACTTTCAACATATAATTTTGATATTAAGTAGCATGTATTGATTGTCGATGAAAAGATAGTTAAGTATTTCTTCTAAAACTCTTATGATGACCTCCATTTCAAAAATGTGAAACTGAAGTTTTCAAAGGTTAAATTTTTCATTTCACACTAATTGTTACTGTAATAACAAGCATTTTTAAAAATACAAATCTATTTGTATTCATAAAAATATACAGTCTCCTTTAAAATGACTCCTAATGCATCAAACATTCGTTTTTTGTGGGTGTGCATATTTTTATGTTTGGAGATGATAAAAATAAGATATTAATATCTGAGGAGTGTAAAGAATTGTTATGCTGAAATACTGAAAAGGACAAATACTTCCTTTTCCCCAGGTTTATAGAATAGGAACTCAGAAGGTGCAGAAATCGAGATGAAGGTTATGTCCATACATGTTAATTCATCAGAATGCACTTCATAATCTGCATCTTCCAACAACCGTCTATCCTTGTGATCACAGCTGGTTAGGGAAGGCATGGCCTTTGGACACTCAGACACACCGAGGTTATCATCTTCCATTTATTACTCATTAATGGAGAATAAGGTACTTAACTCTCATATTCTCACATTTTTTACTTGTAAAACAGATAACTATGTCTACATTATAAGATAATTAAAAAAAATAAAATGTAAAACATCAAGAACAATGCCTGGAATAATCCAAAATAACTTTGAATTGGAAAGAAAAACCGGCTTTTAGCATCTCAAAAATACAATGCTAAATTTCTGTAATAAAATTGAAGATTTTATTTGCTTATTCTTAGATTGTGTCTTCTTCAACTACATAAAATTGATTACTGGTTTTAAGAAACACCATAAAAATAAGACTGAAGAAGTTATTCTACAAAGATGTTCTTGACAGCAAATTGATTTCTCATTTTGCTCCATGGCATAAAAAAGAATATCCAAGAGCTGAGATCCCACCAACATCAAAGGAAATGCATACTTACATTAGCTCAGCAATGTGCAGGACAAGATAAGCAACGACCCCTTTGATTCTATAGAGACCTACAGACAGCCACACAAACTTAAAATTCTACCTGTTTATCTTCTGAAAACATGTCATTATATGTGAAGATTCAATAATGGTGATATGAAATATATATATAAAAATCTCTTGGAAAAATCAATGTCTTTATATTCACAAGTGAACAAAATTAGAATTTTGAAGTTGAATAACGTCAAATAAATTTCATTATTAAATATGAATTACAGATGTCATGAAATTATCAGTATAATAAGCAGAATACTTTTTTCTGATAAAATGTCATCTGGGAGAATTTGAATTATTAAGTTTTCTTTTTTTAGGGACCACATGTGTACAATTCTTCGAACTTGTTGAATTTTTACATATTTAATTTACCAAAGAAGAATGGAGAATTATCACCCTGATCTAGTAATCATTATGGAAAAGGATGAGTTTTTTTGAGAAAGTTACCCCACTGTCTTCTTTTTTTTTTTTGTGGGTACTGGGGGTCGACCTCAAGACCTCGTGCACCAGCAGGTGCCCCTGCCGCTGAGCGATATCACCGGCCCTTTTTTCGTATGTGGGATCCAGGAGTCGAACTGGGGCCCTCGCACTTGCCAGGCAGGCGCTTACACCACTGAGCCATCTCACCAGCCCCCTACTGTCTTCTAAAGAATACTGAAAAGATTCTAACATTGAATTTAGTTTATTTCCCTCTCAATTAGATGTCTGTGAGAAAATGAGAGATTTTATCTATCCATGATATATGCATATGCTTATATGTAGTTTAGTTTTAATTTATAGGTGTATGGTTTCTTTTATTTGATTCTACATATTTTGGTGTTAGTTTTTTGAAATTATTTTTAATCAGTACCTAATGGTTGAGTGTATATTTGTATGTCTATTAACATGCTTATTTGGTCCCTAAAATATTTCCAAACTTATGTATCATATAAAAAAATACTGTTCTGTGACATTTATCAGTCTGACACAATGTAAGCTCTGTTGCAACACTCAAACCATCCACTCATAGTCCAGGAACATGCTCTTCCATTTTCCATGTGTTACTGGCTACTGACCTCTCACTACCTAGTCCTTCAGGAATTTGCCTGACGTGAAGTGAGCTAGCTGCCTTGTCCAAGGCCGTTCCCTTCTCCCTGAGAGCATCCTGCATCCTGATTGATCCATAGTGTGGTAAGAGGTCAGGTCCAATTTTGTTGGAGGAGAGCAGCTCTGAAGTTCTACGCCTGTTCCAGAATTCTTAATAGTATCAGCCAAGGTCTTTATGGAAGCTTTATCTTGGAAGTGCATCATAGTTACCTTCTCCCTCTGCCAGTGGAGCTTCTTTCACTGAATTATAAATAATATTCCAGAAAAAATTCCTCAGTAATTGATCTGCACCCAAATCTCATCTCAGAGTCTGTTTCTGAATCAAAATGACTGACATCAGGCAGGAAGATATTTTGGAGGTTGTACCAACCATGGCATTATGGTCTGAGGGTAATAAATATTACACCTAGACAATGTCAAATAATCTTTAATTATAAAGCCAGGAGTTATATTCTTTGATAAATAATATTTTATGATCACCTGTATTTGAATCATTATCAAGGTGTGAACTTGTAAATAAGGTTATAACTAGTTTATACAGTAACACATAAGAGAGAGAATTTATTAGATAGTTCCAATACATTACATATATTCATTTATTGCTCATTATGAACTTTGTGTGATGAGAAGAAGAGTTTTGAGTGTTAAGGAATTTGTTTAATTTACAAAATCTAACATTCAAACTGGTTTGTCCTATCCTAAAATCTTGTACTATAAACTTTCTACTGTAAGAGCTGCAAAATTAACTGAAATCAAATAAATATGAGCTCTTGGTAATGTTTTTGAAGTATGTGAGAAATAGCAGTAGCTAAGAAAAATGGATGGGTTTATAATGGGAGGGTCAGATTCATGAAGATAACCTTTCTAAAGAATTACTGAAGAAAAGTTAACATCAGCAGAATCATCCACCTCAGAACAAAGCAGTACAGCTAATAAGGAATATTTCCCATAGATCTGTCAGTGATTTTTAGCACCATATCCAAAGGTTAAGGGAAATTGTGAATAATTTTCATAGCTAACGTTAAGTGTTGGTTCTGTTTATAGTTGTTAAAAATTATCCTAGCTACTCTGTTGTTAGAAAGCTGGCACCTGGGAAATAATGGTATTGTTTAACAGAAATATTTTCCCTAGATTTGAAGGATGGGCTCTGAATGAAGTGTGCTAGTCACTCAACACAATCTACAAATATTTTTTTTTATTTTTTCTTTTGTGGGTACCCGGGGGGTCGACCTCAGGACCTCGCGCGCCAGCAGGCGCCCGTGCCACTGAGCGATATCACCGGCCCCTTTTTCGTATGTGGGTTCCAGGAGTCGAACTCGGGCCCTCGCGCTTGCCGGGCAGGCGCTTAAGCCACTGAGCCATCTCACCGGCCCCTACAAATATTTTTAAAAGGCCTTTGTTGTAAGCTTTTATTTACTTATTTATTTCAATTTAAATATCACATTCACATCATTAAAAAGTCTAGGTAGGATTTACAAATCTAAAGCATTATTATGTTGAAAAGACCAGTAAAAAAGAACAATTTTCCTATGTAGTTAATAAAAAGTTAAATAGTCCATAAGTTATTTTCTCAAAAGAATTCATATTGATAGAACTTAAGGGGTGTTAAACAGTGTTGGAGGGGGTACCTTGTAAAGTTTTTCTGCATTTGTGTTGATGAATCAAGCATAAAGTATCATGCTCCTTATTATGTTCTTTGTTGTAAAAGTGCTTCAGAATAAATTTTGATGCAAAGTACTTAAAAGAAATCCCTATTACAAGCAAGGGCATTTTTAATACTTCAAATAAATGCAAGAGTTTATTATAACAAAAATTGAAATGAACAAAAACATGAATCCCAGACAGCAGGGAAATATTTTTATTAATGATATTTTGCTTTTATAAGATTATATAAAAATCTGTAACATTTTTAGCATATGTTTAAATAAAACCAGTAGTTGCTCTAAGACATGTTCAAGCAAAAGCTTGTGGATAAAGACATTCATAAGGTATGAATTCTGTGGTCAATGGATAAAGGCACAATTGTATATATTAATTAGATAAATTTGTGTTTTCCAGGCTCTGCCAAAATAACTAAATGAGTTATAATTCAACAAGAAAATTGAATCAGAGAAAAATATAAAGAACTGGCCAGAAAGAAATGTACCTTGGAAATGTACCTTAGTTATTTTGTTAATACCTGTGATGTGTGAAAGCATTCAAGTGCTTCAAAAGCTGTTATTTGAAAACACAGCTGTATTTGGATATGGTATAGAAGGAAGATAGCTGGGATAATGGGGAGTATAAGAAATAATTCTCTAGAATGAACGTGTCTTGGATGATGGAGGAGAGGTTTAGTATGGTGAGAGAGTTTACAGTTGAATTATAGAAAGACCTGAGATTCACAGCTGGATTAGAGAGGTCTTTAACAGAAAAGGAAGAGTTCCAGGCATGTGGAGAGTAGCTGTAATATCTAAGAACAGATATATAATTGAGAGAGACTTTGTGAATGACAGAGAATTATAAATGAAAAACTATACGCAGAAATCTATTGGAAACACCTATGTGAATCAGGAGGACAGATTGAATACAGCACTTACATATGTGTATTCATTCAGCAAGCATTAATTCAGCATCCATTACATGTCTGTTCATTCAAAACTATTTGAGTTTCTACTATGTGCCAGGCACTTTTACCTGTGTTAACTTATATGTAGTAACATTACTATAACAATTACCTGAGTTAGATCAAAAGAAGAAAAGACTAATTGTGGTACACGGTGTTGTCAGTTTTAGTCCATAGTTGATTGGTCTCATTGTCCTAATTCTCCTGTGATTTATTGCTATACTATCAGCAGATAGAATAAAATGGTTTGTGGAGACTCAAGGACAGTTCTGTTTTTGTGTGTCACCCATGTGACTTAGGGTAAGTACCTTCTTCTGCAAAGTGAAAAACTGATATTGCATGTACACTTTTGAGGATTAAAATCATTAAATATAGGACTCAACTTCATCTATTTCATACAATAAATATCAAATTAATGTAGTCATTATCATATTAGCATCATTAAAGCATTAACAAATCAAATTACCAGAAAACATACATATAGGCAAACAATATGTGCCACCTATTACTTACTTTTTCTGCACACCTTTTTTGATGTCATGATACATTTTTAAAAATCAGAAATAAAAATAAACTTGAACCATTGGAAATTTTGTTGATTCCAAGTTCCCCTGCATTTGAAAATAGACTTCTTCATATCTAGCAAAGATGTTTTTCATGCAGATTCCTCTTCTACACATTTATTAATTCAGACAGACTTCCTCTGGTTTTTGGCCTGCGTGCATGTTCTTGTAAACAGAACTACAGATGGTTATGACAAGTTCTTGTTTGTGCATATTAGAGGACATGCTGGGTGGCAAATTGCACTCTTGTTTTTCCGTAGTAGATTTCAATGGATTTTCTTCCTGTTTCATTTTTCCCCATGATAGGGCATCATATTGTCCATAGTGAATAAAAGTAAATTTAAAGTAGCATGACACAAAATAAGATGCCAATAAAATAATGTGTCTATTGTATAAAGCTTTAATAAGGTTGTAATTGGTTTTGGTTGCCAAACCTATGGGTCAGTGAGAATAATGTCAAAAGTAGATAAGATGAAATCCAGAAGGCTGTATTAAGAATACAATGTAGTAAATTTTGCTGTTACCATAGCACAAGAATTAGAGATGGCAAGTTAGTGATGTCAGTGTGTTGTCTTTTGACTTGAAAACTTAATATGTTAAAGTTAATAGCTGAAATGATGGAGTGAGCTCCAAGTTTATAAAACTAAAACACTTCTACTGAATAAGTGAGACAGTGGAGAACAATTATACTATTGATATGGAATTAACTATAATAGTTGAGTCGTAAATTGTTTATTATACTTTTGATACTAAATTAGCCATACCAATTGTTAAACTGAAAAACAGGTGAACTCAAATCACTCCGTAGAGTGATGTAAAAGCTAAATTTTAACACTGGGCCACTGGATAGGTGTTTTGAAAAGTGCTTGACTTTGTTTTTTGCTGGCAAGGATATGCAAATTTTAGTGACAAACTCAAACTCCTTTCATATATTGGCCCTTCTTCTTTTTTTTTTTTTAGTGGGTACCGGGGGTCGACCTCAGGACCTCGCATGCCAGCAGGCGCCCGTGCCACTGAGCGATATCACCGGAGCTTTTTTCGTATGTGGGTTCCAGGAGTCGAACTCAGGACCTCACGCTTGCCAGGCAGGCGCTTATGCCATTGAGCCATCTCACCGGCCCATGGCCCTTCTTTTAATACTAGCAATTTTCAAGTAAATTATTCCAAAAAAAGGACTTACAATAGACAAGATTGAGGAAGCATTGTAATCAACTCTATGGGGGAGTAGACTGAAGATTTTGCTCCCAGGTGGCTGCACAGTGTATCAGAATTGAAAGTGAGGCTCTTCTGTAATTCTAGTTTATTATCTTAATGCATTTTACACACAATATCTAACTGAAGGTCAGTAATGTTTATATACATATCAATTCTGAGGAAATCATCACATTTCACAACAGTACAGATAGAAAATTGATCAGTATTATTTTCCCCTCTTTTAGAGAGTAGTCCCTGAGAAAGCAAAGCCAAGAGATGTTGACAGCAAGGATGAAAATTAGAGCTGAGAATTTCTAACTTTGATTCTGTATTCGGTCTACTAATCTGCAGTGCTGCTATTCACTTGAGAAATTGGACAAAATCCATAATACACTTCATAAACTCTTATGTATAAGTTATTATAACTTTCAACAAACTTGAAAAGTTTTTTTTTTTTTTTTACAAATTCATGTTGATATTTTTTCCTTCCACAATGAGGACTTGAGTCCTGTCAAGTTTCAGGTTTATAACTCTAGCTGGTCTTCGTAATCTGAGTGCAAATAAATACTGGAGAGAATTTTTGTCAGTGGAAAATTAACATTTTTTTTTTCATTCTTATATCAGTACAAGAAAAAAAAAACCTACTAAATCAATTTTGTCCACTCTACTAAATATTCAACTTTAGGCTTTTCAATTCAAAAGTATTTTTGATGAAGTTAGAAGCTTGTGAAAGAAATATTCAAGTTGTAAATCACTTTCAGCCTTTATTTTAGTGTTCACTATCATAAAAGTTGATATCTCATAATAATACTTTATTTCAAAAATAAAAAAATGGAAAAAACAGTTAGCTAATCAAACACAAAGCAACAGAAATATAAGCTAATATGAAGTTTTATAAAAATAGTATAATCTACTTGCCTTTTTAGAAAAGCTGTAATCTGGGGAAAAGTTTGAATTTTTAGATGAAATATCATTTTATATTAATGAGTACATATGGTAAATAACTAAACCACTAGTAAGTTCGTATTAATCACTGATGGAAAAATACTGAAAGAGATACAAAAAATGTCTCTAAAGTATAGATCATTTACTCTGGTTTGTGCTTTGCTGAGCAAAGGATATTAGTGAATATAGATTAAAAATGAAACAACCATAGTTTTAAAAATTAAATAACTATAAAGTATGGTATTCACAGACCTATGAATAATGGAATTGTAAAAGACTTCAAAGACATTCAAGATCAGTGGCCAGACCATTGTTATATTCCTTATTTAATTCATTAGGAAACTAAGACATTATAAACCTAAAAGAAGTTGACAGCAAATGCAAAATTTTTCATTAGGCAGAAGTGTTCTGAACAGTAAAATAGACGTAGCCTTCTTATTAAAATGTTAGTAATGTCTCATCAATTTCAAAGAAAAGAACAATAGACAAGATATCCCTCCCATGTCCAAGTGCTCCTGTGGGACAGCATTTTCCCAGCAGGGAAGACTGAAGGTCATGCAAATTCCTCCTCACAAATATGAAAACTAATACCCAGTGTAATGGATTTTGGAAGCTATTTTAATCCCACTTCATAATTTTGATAACACTATTCTATTTAGATACTATGTAAGTTTAATTATACTTCAGATTTTGTACAGCTTTTGAGTCGCATGGTTAGGGTTAATTATATTTTATTCTACATATTTTTTCAAATTTTTTGGAATATAAGAAATAAATTGCAAACAGTAAGTAATAAAAAATAAAGTGAATGGGATGAGAATTATTTAAATTTAAATTTTATTATTTTGTATTTTATTGTTTTTATAACCTTAAGTTTTCACATCTTAAGGATAGTGTAGAATAATTTAAAATGTATACTTCAATGTACATATTTTTGCTGTTAAATATCTCAATGTACAGAATGCCATAGTACTTAATTTAAACAAATTTGTATGCTTTTGAATCATCAATAAATTTTAATTCCTAGGAAAATAAAGTACTTAGTATATGATTAAAAGTAATTTAGAAAAATAAAGTATTGGATTATGCACATAATTCAGAGTATTTTAATTATATCTAATTCACTGGACTTTTCAATCTAGATTTTTTAATTTGGGTAACACTTGCCCCCGATGGATTGATGACATCCCACTGAATTTCTAGGATCTAGACTTTTCTTTTCCAGTCCTGGATATCAAATCCAGGTCCTTTTGTATTCTGGAGAAACATTCTACCCCTGAATTCATTCCCAGCTCCAGGACCTAGACTTTCAGATCAGGGTGGAGATTACAATTTAAATTGTTTCTTTGGATTCTTAGCATAGAATTATCCACCTTTTTGCTTGAGTTTTTCCAATTTGGTTACGAAGGGATCAAACTGTAAATTCTTAACTTATTGATATTCAGTATCCGTATATTTTTCTATTCATCCTCCTTCCACACAGTAAGAAAGCCTACTTGCCTATTAATAGAACTCACCATGTTCTCTGCCTGAAAGCTGCATGCTTTTATGTCTTCTTGGACATTAGCAGTTGCCAAGAAATACACCTTACTTGGTGTTGAATCATTCACTTCCTTGGAGAACAATCTATTCTTTGTTATCATAACACTTTTTTTGCTGCATTTTGCCATCTGCCTCTGACTTTCTTCCAATACCAACAGCTGAATTGATTTCCCCTACACAATTCTGTTTCTTTACCATTCTGACACACTTGTCTCTTTATTAAATACCTCATGGTACTGTCCTCTGGAGTTCATAGTGTCTTCTGTAGTTTTCCAACTAAGAAGCAGATCTAATTTCCAAGCCAAAATTGGTTCAGATGTCCATACAAATGGCCACACACACAGAGAGCCCAAGAAAGTGCATTGTGCATTTGATGGTTAAACATAATTGTCAACTTGACTGGATTAAGAGACTCCTGGAAGGTGGCTAGATGGTGGGGTCATTACTCATCTGTGGATCAGTCCACTGAAGTTCGTAGCTGAACAGTGCTGTTAGGGGGAGAGGCTCATTTTGAGATGGACACTGAGGGTGCGCATCAGGAAGGTACATCTCTCACTGGCTTTCTCCTCTGCTCTGCTTTCTGGCCAACATGAGGTGAGCAGCATTCTTCCACTGTGCCCTTCCCACCTGGAGGTTCTGGATTGGAGCTACCCACCTGATAACAGAACCCTCAGAACCCACAAGCCAAATAATCTTCTCTTCCTTTAAGTTGTGAATATCAGGTTTTTTTTTTTTTTTCAAGCAACAAAAAGGTGACCATTACAGTATGAAAATATTTCTTTCTCACATGAAACTTTCTGAGGAGAGCAAGGCAGGTACTCAGCCAGTCCAAAATGGATTGGAAGAAAGGAATGAAAATCAAATGAAGCTTTACTTTTTATTTTGATGAGTGGATGGGATCAGGTGAAAGTTGTCACAGGTAGCCTAGTATTGCCGTAGTATGTACTTCCCTACCAATATCAAAGGAGGGCGCATGGCAGAATTCTTTAATGCTCTCTGAAATTTAAGAAAAATAACTGAAATTGGGAAGATGGGATTTAAATGATGTCAAATTTTTATTACTATTTACCTCTGATATCTTGTTAATAATTTAAATATGCCATAACTCATAATTGGATCTGAATCTAAGTCATTAAAGCATTCTATGAGGCCTGTAGTCTGAGGCTGGTAGGAATAATGAAAATTATATTGACACTATTGACTTCAAGAGCCCATCTATATTTTGAGAAATGAAAAGTGAATCACTTGATTACTGTCTATAATATTCAACACTCAAAAATCAATAGCATTCCTGTACACAAGCAACAACTCACTGAGAGAGAAATTAGGGAAATCACACCCTTCACAATAGCATTCAAAAAAAATGAAATACTTAGGAACCAATCTAACAAAGCAAGTAAAAGATCTATACATTGAAAATTATAGTACTCTGAAAAAGGAGATTGACGGGGATATCAGAAAATGGCAAGATATCACTTGCTCACGGGTAGGAATAATCAACATAGTGAAAACGGCCATACCCCCAAAATTGTACAGATTTAATGCAATTCCAATCAAAATACCATTAGCATGCCTCACAGAAATAGAGAAATCATTCCTAAAATTCACTAGGAACCAGAAGAGACCTAGAATAGCAAGGGCAATTCTGGGCAACAAAAGCAAGGCAGGGGGCATCACAATCCCTGATTTGAAATTATACTATAAATCTACTGTGATAAAAACAGCGTGGTATTGGCAAAAAAAAAACAGACCCGAAGATCAATGGAATACATTAGAAGATGCAGAAACAACTCCAGACATACTAAGCCACCTTATCTTTGACAAAGGTGCCAAACACATTCACTGGAAGAAAGATAGCCTCTTTAATAAATGGTGCTGGAAAAATTGGCTCTACACATGCTGAAGATTAAAATTAGATCCATATCTTTCACCGTGCACTAAACTAAATTCAAAATGGATCAAAGAACTAAATATTAAAACAGAAACATTAAATCTCCTGGAAAATAGAATAGATAAAACTCTTGAAGACATTGGTGTAGGCAAAGACTTTATGAATAAAACCCCCATCGCACAGGAAGTATCACAAAGAATCAACAACTGGGATCTCATCTTATTAAAAAGCTTTTGCACAGCAAGAGAAACCACCAAAGGAGTGAAGAGACAACACACAACGTGGGAAAAAAATGTTTGCCAGCTGTTCCTCAGACAAAGGATTACTATCGAGAACATACAAAGAATTCAAAAAAATCAGACCTCCCAAATTTAAAGACCCAATCCAAAAATGGGCATCTGAGATGAATAAACACTTCTCAGATGAAGAAATACAAATGGCAAATAAATATATGAAAAAATGTTCAACATCACTAGTCATTCGAGAGATGCAAATGAAAACAACACTGAGATACCATCTCACCCCAGAAAGAATGACTATTTTCAAGAAGTCAACTAATAATAAATGCTGGAGGGGCTGTGGGGAAAAAGGAACCCTTCTCCACTGTTGGTGGGAGTGTCGACTGGTACAGTCACTGTGGAAATCTGTGTGGAGACTCCTCAAAAAACTATGATTGGAGGTCCCATTTGACACAGCTATTCCCCTTCTGGGTATCTTTCCAGAAGAATTAAAAACATCGTACCACAGCGATATATGTGCACCCATGTTTATAGCAACACAATTTGTAATAGCTAGAT
The DNA here is from genome assembly GCA_028451465.1 of Erethizon dorsatum. NCBI lineage: Eukaryota > Metazoa > Chordata > Mammalia > Rodentia > Erethizontidae > Erethizon > Erethizon dorsatum. Next base: position 30,296,830 of record CM051834.1, read on the forward strand.
CGTGGAAACAACCCAAATGCCCATTAACAGAGGAATGGATAAAAAAGATGTGGTATTTCTATACAATGGAGTACTACTCAGCCATAAAGAAAGATAAACTGGAAACTTTTATAGGTAAATGGATGCAACTCGAGAAAATACTCACAAGCTAAATAAACCAGATGCACATTTGAAAAAAAAAAGAAATACAAACAACAAATAAATATGAAAAACTGTTCAACATCACTGGTCATTCAGGAGATGGAAATTAAAACAACACTGAAATTCTATCTCACTCCAAAAAGAATGTCTATCATCAAGAAATAAACCAATAACAAATGCTGGAGGGGTTATGGGGAAAAAGGAACCCTTTTCCACTGTTGGCGGGAGTGTAGCCTGGTGCAGCCACTGTGGAAATCTGTATGGAGATTCCTCAAAAAACTAGGATTAGAGGTCCTATTTGACCCAGCTATTCCCCTGCTGTGTATATTCCTGGAAGAATTAAAAACATCATACCACAGATATATATGTGCACCCATATTTATAGCAGCACAATTTTTAATAGTTAAATCTTGGAAACAAACCAAATGCCCTTCACCTGAGGAATGGATAAAAAAGATGTGGTATTTTTTACAAAGGAGTACTACTCAGCCATAAAGAAGGATAAACTTGAGACATTTATAGGTAAATGGAATCAACTTGAGACCATATTCATAAGTGAAATAAATCAGACTCACATATGTAGACATTGTATTAATTCCCTGGTCTGAGAATCTGGAAGAGTAAATAATGTCCAAAATGTACAATAGATATTGTGAAATAGGAATAAATTTTTCAAAGGAAAAGAGTAACTAGGTTTGGGGAAAGGGGAAAGGAAGGAAGGGAATAAGAAAAAGAAAATACAAGATAGTTATACTTCTAGTTTCTCTTAGTTCATTTTAAGAAAGGTTTGTGCTAATATTGTTTGGAGAATTTTTTATACCCCTATTTTATAACTACTTTGAAGCTAACAATATGCAATGTATTAAAAAAAGCAACTAAATCAAGAAAAGAAGATGTCCAAGCAAAGAACAAATGGATATATGTTAGAAATATAATCCATTATATATATTTTTAGATAAATTAGAGTGAAGTTAAAGACCATTGTGAGTCAGGCACATCTGAACAGTTTTGCCTTATTTCAGTATTTGAGGATAACTTTTATTGAGTACATGTTATTAGCTATCATTTCTGTATTTTTCAGATATACTTCAAACAAAAATATAAAAAATAATTCAGAAGTCCAGAAAATAAAAAATTTGCTCTGTGGCATTAGTATATACAAATCTATGTATGACTTTGTGTATTTGTTTCCTGTTGTTTTAGTAAAAATCAACAAATGGTGATTCAAAAATAACAATATCTTACATTTCTGGATATTTTAAATTTGTCATGGACCTCACTGGAAGAAATTGAAAGTGTCAACAAATTTGTATTCCTCTCTGAAGTCTCTTGGGAGAATCACTTGCCTTGATATTTTCTCTTTTAGAGGATGTTCATATTCCTTGGCTCATCGTCCCATTCTGTTTTCAAAGTCTGCAGTATTACAACTCTCTGGTGATTTGCCTGTTGTCACATCTTCCGCTCACTCTCTTGCTCTGCTTTCATTCACTACAGTTACCCATGTGACTGTTCAGATTATTCAGGATAATCTCATTTCAAGGCCGACTGATTTGACAATTCTACCTGCAAACTTAGGTTTTCTGGGGCATGTAAGCAAACATTCACAAGTTCTAGGGATTAGAACATGGAAATTATAGGAGGCCATTATTTTTATTTTACACATTGATTCATATTTTGCCTTTTCTATAAGGCAAGAAACTCCCAGAAATCTCTACGTCAGATGGGGCCGGGTATAAAAAATTGTTGTTGTTCTTGGTTGTACCAGATGCACAGACCTTTGGAAATGACTTAAGTGCTTATATCAATGCCTCGACAGAGCACATTTTTGGCTAGTATATTTTCTGTTGGTGAAGTAGCCACTGAAGTTTAGCAGGTCATGTTTACCTTTTATCAAACGGGTTCTAGTTAGGAGATGGACAGTGACAACTTTCCAGTGGTGTTTACCCCATGTAATGGTGGTGTTGTCATTCATGAAACATGTGAACTCCCTCTTCTCATCACTTATGGATCTTAGAGATGGATGACCTCTTCTAAGGCCACTGTATGTGACTAGTGACTGGGGATGGGAGAAGGCTAGGAGAGGCACATCAGGAAATCTTTGCAGCTTTTTATTTTTGTGGGTACTGGGGGCCATACTCAGGACCTCGCGCTTGCGAGCAGCCGCTTGTGCCGCTGAGCAATATCACTGGCCATTTTTCCTTTGTGTGTGGGTACCGGGAGTCAAATTCAGGACTTCATGCTTACCAGCAGGCGCTTATGCTGCTGAGCTATCTCACCGGCCCCCTTTTGCAGCATTTTTGAAACATTTGTAAATTATTTCAAAATATGTTTGAAGCATTAAAAATGAAATCAGATTGGAATCTGAGGGCTTGTTTCTCAGAGTTGCCCAAATGAATAACTCCTCTGTTTTCAACATCTCCAAAATGGTAAAACATTTTTCTAAATAAACTCATTAATCTACATATTAGTGACAAGAGAGAAAGTTATAAGAAAAGTGATTAACATCAACATAGTACTTCATCTGTGGGTAAGTGAATTTAAAGAACAAAGAAAAGGCCCTCAGGGTAGTTGAGATGAAATGGTAATCATCTCAAAGAGGCAAATTGGGAAGGTCTTCTATTTCTTCTTGGAATCTTCTAGTGCAAGAATTTATGCAGAGTATGTCTATAATTTTCTGACAAAAATAAAACAAAATGTAACTCAAGAATATGTCATAAGTGTAGGAGTCAATATTTTTGGGTATTATTTTACCCAAAATTCAGCTTTATTGAATTATACCTCACATAGTCTACAGTATATTCCTTTGCAATGTATGAGTCAAATATTTTTAGGATTTTTACAGTTATGCAGCCATCGAACACAATCAGTTTACATCCATTAAATGTTACTCACCATTACCAACCAACCTCCCAGACCTAGGCATCCATTAATTTGCTGATTTGCCTAATCTGGACATTTCATGTGAATTGTATCATACAATATGTGTTCTTTAATGATTGGCTTCTTTCATTTAATTTATAATTTTTTCAAGTTCAACTATCATATAGCATGCACCAATATTCTTTATTGCCAAATAGTATTCCAGTGACAAGCAGATATCATATTTTGTTATTTGGTTTTTTTTATGGAAATTTGGATGTTTTTCTATTTTGGTGATCATAAATAATAATATTATGAATATTCATATACAAGTTTATATGTGGATGTATCTTCTCTTTTCTTTTTAATACAAACGTAAAAGTGGAATTTCTGGGTCACATAGAAACTTGAGGTTCAACATTTTGAAGAACTATCAAATGTTTTCCCCAAGTGGTTGTACCATTTTACAGTGCTATCATAATGCATGGGGGTTTAATCTTAGAGTCATTCTTGTATGTGTGAAGTGGTATCTCATTGTTTTAATTTGCATCTCCATAACATGTGTTGAGCATCTTTTCTTGTAATTATTCACTTATTTTTATATCCTATTTGGAGAAGTGGTTATGTAGATCTTTGATTCATTCTTCTGTTGTGTTATTTATCTTTTAATTATTGAACTATAAGAGTGTTTTGTGTGTTCTTGGTAAACATACCTTATAAAATATATGATTTTCAAATATTTACTCTTGTGTTATTGGTTGTCTTCTCTCTTTTATTTTTTATTTTTATTAGTACATGTTTACAATACATAATGTTAACTTTCAATGTGGGGAATTGGTACATTTACATATCATATTCAATTTTTATTTTTCCCTTCCCATTCCACCCCCTTTTAAAAAAATCAGATTCATTTATCTATTTTATAGTTCTTTGTCAAGTTAATTATCATAAATACAGATAACAGTCAGACTAATGGGCTAAAAAAATATAAAACACATAAGAAAATCATACTAAATCAGGGTACACTTTTGGACACCTTGTCCGTGCTGGATTAGAATAACTTTTTCTCTCTTTTTTTCCCTAAATATCTGTATTTTATTTTGTACTTTATTTGTATATTGGATTTCTCATATAAGAGAAACCATGTAATAGGAGTCAATATTTTAAATAAATAAGAATCCACAGAGAACAAAATCAGGAGACCAGCTTGAAAAAAAATAAAAATGAGTTTTTGAGAGAATCCCAATTTTCAAAAGATAAACCAAAATAAATAAATAGGACATGAAAAGATGAAGAAGCATTATAAAAAACGGGTGACAAACATTTAATAGTATTATTATTCAAGGTAGGAAATTTTCTCCACAGATTACAAAAACTGTAAATTTTAACAAAATAAAATACTGGTTTATATAATGCAACAGCTTGTGGAATACAAGGATATGAATGTTAAGGTACAGTTTGCTAATTTCTGCATAGTATAGAATCAATAAATACTATAAATGTTCTGTATTATAATTTAAAAATAAAAATTAATTCATCTTTTAATGGTTTTCTGAACTGAAGGAACTTTAGGAAATAATATTTCTCAAGTAAAGTAGTATATATGTATGTTATTATGTATTTTTTTGTACTGGCAGTTGCACCTAGAGCTTCTGCACTGAGCTATATCCACAGCCTTTTATTTTGAGACAGGATTTCTCTAAATTGCTAAATTACTCAGGCTAGATTTGAACTTGTGATCCTCTTGCCTCAGCTTCCCAGAGTGCTGGGATTAAAACTATTTCAACTTTTAATGGTTTTATAATCAGAAGGACCTTTACTAAATAGTATTTCTCATACCAGTTGGTATTCATTTGATATTCAATATTTCATTTTTGGTTTAGTTCAACCTAATTTAATTTTTTATTAAAATACCATATTTTATAAAATACAACATTAAACTTACTCAATTTTTGCATAAAAAAGAAATTTCATCAACTCAAAAATAGGATTTTAAAACTATACAATGTCCGTAATTATTATTAGATTAAACATGTTTTTTCTGCATTATGAGATTTAAATTTGTATTTCATGTTATTTGTTTTATTTGTTGCACCTAGAATTTTTATAATGTCTGAATCAGTTTCAACAAACTGTTGAAAATAAGTTTATCCTTATTCACTATAGCAAATGCATTGTGTTAACTTACATTTCTGAGGACAGTATCAGCTCTTTGATATTCTTGTACATGAATTGTATGCTGCTAAAATCCTTTTGTTGAACCCAGTGCCTCAGAACATGCCCTTATTTGGAAATAAATCATTTAAAGGGATTATTAAGTTACAATAAGACTGTTCGAATCCATTTGACTAGTGTCTTTATAAGAATGTGGACACATAGAGATACATAAAAAAACATGTACATAGAGAAAAGATCATGTGAGGGTCCAGGAAGGAGATGGCCATCTGCCGGCCAGGAAAGAGCTGTCAACAGAAATCAGCCATGTCAACACCTAGATTTTGTATTTCTAGCCTCCAGAACTGAACTGTAAGAAAATAAATTCCATTGTGTAAGCCACCCAATCGGTGGCACTTTGTTATGGCAGATCTAGCAAACTGATATAATACATCAGATCAAAAACACTGTAACATATGAAACCTTAAAACTTTAATTATATCTATGACTTATGAGTCACAGATGCTTGGTATTGCATAGATATTATTGTGAATTAATGCAGAATGAGATTTGTCTGTGATTTACACGCAAATAGATGTCAGAGACAGAAGCTGCATATGTGGTGAATTATGACAATATTTTTATTTTATTCTAGAATAATCAAGTAAACCTAGTAAAATTTTTATATCTAATTTTTTAAAAATACAATAATTGATACAATATTTTAAGTATCTTCAGGTACCAATCAAGATTCTTTTTAAGTAATCACTAAATATGCAATCACAAATTCTCTTAAAGTTGTTCAATAAGAACTATGACTCAATACACACTTCAGGATATTGGACATGAACTACAAAACAGCTATGTCAGAGAAGTTTAGAGATTGGCAGTTCATCCATGGATTTTAGACACCAAACATGCTTTTGGACACCTACCTGGGCACATGGGGTGAAGGAACATAAACCTGGGTGACGTGCCATAACCTTTTCCCAAATGTATACAAAATGTTGGGTATCCATATGTATTGAATTTTCAAAGGGGGCTGTCAGCCAGAAAGTATTAACATTCATTAATTTGTAGGCATTTTGAGGAGACCATTCTATTTCTATTGTAACTCGACAGGTAGGCCGTGATTTATGGGGCAGTATTAAAAGTAGGTACACGTAAAGCAGTTTCATTCTGCTAGAATTGAAAACAAAAGGATCTGAGACTCATACATGAATATTTACTTTATATTCTGCAAAGCAAGTTAAGCTAGGTTGTATTTTATTCTGTTCACATACACACTTTAGAATGAACAGGTGATAACATCTTCCTCATTTCAGTTGTATTTGAACATTGCTTTAGCCAAATGCCACGTGTTTATAGATTCTGTGACAAAGACAGGATGAATTCTTCCAGAACTTACCTTCCGAGGAAAAGACATATGTCTTAACTCTTATGGACAGTTCAATTGGCAAATTTTATGGTAGGTGTACCAGGCATTAAAATTCGTTTACTAGGTTTAAAGAAAAAATCTGCACTCATAAATTCACACCATAAATTCAGGTTTTCATACTTTGATTTAATTGAAAAAGAAGCAGTAAAAGGAACCTCTTTCTTTTAAATTACTCCAAAGCAAAATGAACAATACTAAATATTTAGAGACAACATAATTTAGTCAAATGTGAATATTTTATTACCCTTGTGTTAAAAATAGACATATTGGAATTGAAAAGAGAATGGAATTAAAATTGCATTCTAAATCAGATCTGCTTATTGTCATTTCCCAAGACCATCACAGAAACATTACTTGGAAGGCTTGTTAAAAGTGAAGGTTCTGAGCCTCATCAGGAATAACAGCATCTGTGCAGATAACATTTTCTATATATGTCAAACCCTTCCCTTTGTGACAGCTTTACACATTAAAAACATATAAACAATGCCTAAAATGTATCTTAACAAAAGCTAATTTTATTGTAATTCAATGTGAATTATGAAGAAAAAAGTTGTATTTGGGTGGGGTAGAACACAGAGAGAAGAAATGCTAATGCAATTTATACCACATTTTCTGTGCATTAAATTATATTTCAGGAACCTGAGTGCCATGTAATGCATATTTAATTATCTTCATTTTACTGAGAAGATCATTGATGAGTAGAGAATTTTTGTAAGAATATTAATTACTTGCCCAATAAAATCTGTTTTTTTCTCCTTTCATAGTGATACTATTGTGGCTAGGTACTAACATAGTTTTTTTTTAACCTAGATCAGAATTCCCTTTTTTTCTTTTAGCTTGGCCGTGATACTAACCCCAGTTATTAATAATTAGGAAAATGATACATGATGCTGACAGGACCAGAAAATAGGTATCAGTCATGCATGTTCTGTGTTCTTTCTTTGTTCCTCCACTTGCTGGTACAACTTATGAAAGATGTTAATTTCAAACTGAAAGATGACATGGAAATCTTGGAGTTTTTGCAAAAAGGGAAATAAATAACTATAATTTTTAAGCTATTATATCTTCAGTCTTTTTACTGAAATAATTAGCTATTCTCTATTGAATATAGGTATTTAGTTTGTCAAAGTTCATACAGTTCTTAATGGCATGTACTGATATAGACTTAAGAATTATTTCTATTATGTTGCTTTCCAGAGTACCCAATTTAAATGAAGATTACATTATCCATCACGGTAAGAACTACAAAGATATTGTCTAAGATGGTTTAGGGAAAAATAGGAATGCTGTCTACTTTCCTATTTGCATTAGTATAATAGACTTGATAATTGTATAGTAATTATATAGCAAGATTTATAAGTTCACATTTATTAATGTGGGTTGAACGCATCTAAATGAAGATGTCTATTATTTCCACAGAACTCCAAGACAATAACTACTTCAGGCATATTTTTCTTAGTCTTGGGTTGATAATACCTCAGTAATACACCCAAGAAGGCCCAAAGTGCACAAAGTCAGTAAGAAAAAAATATACTCAAAAATATTACAACTTTTCTAATATAAGGGGACCTTTGAGTTACTCTTTATGACACTTAAAATTGATGAAATATAGCAAAGGTGTCAAAAAGACATAATTTATCAAAATTTTACTTGGGAAACTGACATATTGTTATTGATATTTTCAACTATTCCTGGTATCTATTTGTCCACCTATTTCTACCAGATTTTTGTTTTATGTATTCTGGATCTCTGTTATTCCGTGCATATACATTTACACTATTTATGTCTTGTTGAGTTTGAATGTAACCAGTGTTCCATAAGATTTTTTTGTGTGCTGTAACAACTTTTACTTTAAAGTCTATTTGTTCAATATTAAAACCATCCTAGCTCTCTTTGGTTATGGTTTACCTGATAAACCTTTTCCTATACTTTCAAACTGTTTGTGTCTTTGTATCTGAAGTGCGTTTCTTGTGAACTGTCTTTAGTTGCATAATGGTTTTTAGTGTATTATGTCAATCTCTGCTTTTTTGTTAGTGATTATTCCATTTATATTTTTGACCATTCCATTTATCTTTAATGTTATTACTCATAATGGTAGGAATTTATTTACTTATTTATTTCCTTATTTAGAGGATCTTGCTATGTTGCAAAACAGGGTGGCCTTAAATTCATGATCCTCTTGTCTTGACCTCTTGAGTCGCTGGCATTACAGGCATGAATAACTGCACCAGTTACATAAAGTAGGGTTTATATCTGCTTTTTAAATATGATTCTCATTTTTCTTATGAGTGTTAATTCAGTTATTTCTCCATTAAAGGTTTTCTGTGGAAAATAGGTATTTTCTAGCATACTATTTTAATTGTCTTTTATGCAGTTGTTTTTATACCAAATATGGGACAGAAGTAGTTATAAATAAAATGTATTTATACTTTTATATTTGCTTATGTAATTCTGTCAGTCTTCTCTAGTTCTTGATGTGAATTCAACTTTTTTTTTTTTTTTTTTGTGGGTACCGGGGGGTCGACCTCACGGCCTTGCGCGCCTGCAGGCGCCTGTGCCGCTGAGCGATATCACCGGCCCCCTTTTTTGTATGTGGGTTCCAGGAGTCGAATTCGGGCCCTCGCGCTTGCCGGGCAGGCGCTTAAGCCGCTGAGCCATCTCACCGGCCCGTGAATTCAACTTTTGCCAGATATCTTTTCATATCAGCTTGAACTCTGCATCTTATGAGACCTGCTAGCAACAAGTTCTCTCCATTTTTGTCTTGAGATATCATACTTTTTTCAGTTTTGAAGACTAGTTTTGCTGTATATGTGATTTCAAATTTGTGGATGACAATTATTTTCTTTCTTCACTTTGAATACATAATTCTTACTGCCATCTAGATTTTGTAATTTCTGATGAAAAACCTGTTATAAATCTTTGCGAAGAACACTTGTAGGTGAAACGTCACTTCCCTCTAGTTGTTTTCAAGAATTATTTTTATTAACTTTGCTTTTCAGCAGATTGCCCACAATGTCTGTAGTTTGTTGAAGTAAAGATCTCTTCATGTTTATTCTACTTGAATTTCATAGAGTCTCTTGGATGTAGCTTAATCTATTTCATCAAACTGGGAAACTTTCTAAATATTGCTTCTTCAACTATTATACCTGATTCTTCATTCTATTTAATTATGGGATTCCAATTATGCTTTCTCTTGAAGTATCTTCAGGTTTTCTGATTCTCTCCTCTGCCTGCTCAGACCTACTTTTAAAATCCTCTTGTGAATTTTTTACTTTGTTTATTGTAAACCTGAAATTTCTATGTAGTTTTTTTTTTTCCTTTTAAACAATTTATATTACTTCATTCACATTTTTAAAGTTTATTGTCACATCATTCTCATACTTTCTGGAATTCTTTCAACATGGTTTCCTTTAATCCTTTGAAAATATTATAACAGCTAGGTTAAAATATTTTTCTAATAAGTACAACATTTTTGCTTCCTCAGGAGTTTCTATGAATTATCCTTTATTCTGTGCATGCATAGGCTTCCATACATACATAGGTTCCTTCTATTTTAGTTAAAAACTGGATATTTCACATAATAAAATATTACATTTTATTATGATTTTACATAATAAAATGTGGCATGCCTGAAAATCAATTCTCCTCTCTCTTACCCAGAAATGGGTAATAATGTGGTCATTCCTGATGTTGTTTTTGTTGTTGCTATTTGTTTATTGCATAGCTTGCAGACAGGGCAATATAACGTCTGTGTTCTTTGCCATGTGCAACCACTGCAGTCTCTGCTTGGTTCGCTGTGTAATCTGCTAAAGACATGAGTTATTTTTAATTCCTTAAAACAATATCTTCTATCTTCTCTTGAGGGGCTGTGTACTTGGGAAAAATTGCAAAGCTCTGTCAATTTGTGTGCCTCTCTTCTTTATCCTTCCTTTCAAATACTCAAGGTCAGCTAGAGGTCAGAAGGTAGCACTTCCTCACCTATTTCCTAGGCATTTATTAAACAAAACTTTTGTAAATCCCTATTAGTATCTCATTCCTTTTTATTTACTTTTTTCATTGCCTTAAAAATGTTTTCCTTTTAAGGAATTTTGACTAAATTCTTATTTTCCTGAGTTGGTTCCACCACCTCAGGCAACTGCAATTATGCAATTGCTGGTGCTTGTTTTCCGAAAGCACCATGACAACAGAACTTTCTCATTGAGAGATCTCTGAATCAGGGTAAATGAACACTTGCCCTGGGAATGGGGCTTTTCCAGAGAAATACCAGGCAGATCAAATAATGATAATTATTTAGGGATAGAACAATTAGGGAACAACAAACCTGTTCTGACATTTCAGCTACCTATCTATAAGGTTATGGGTCTTTACAACTATCATGATTATGAGGGGACAGGATAGAATAGGTGAAAATGGGAAAAAGCCAGCTGAATATTACAAAGATTCAGCTATTTTTCTTTAATAAATCTTTAGATTTTTATAAGTCCTTGGATATTTCCAGAGGTATGAAAAATCTATTTTGATGATTTTTGTTGGTTTTTGTTTTAATGGGGGGGGCAGATGAATTTTGGAGATTTTTATCATAACATTTCACAGTCTACCAGCCATATGGTAACATGAAAAAATAAATGAACTTTTCTTTTTCTTATGAAAATCAAATGCACAAGATTGACCCTATTAAATGAAACAAATACCAGTTGCATTAACAGAGGTGTATATAACCATAAATTGAATGCAAAATTTAAAACAAAAGCAAAAGTATAGATTTGATTCATTCAAATAAAAATAGGCCTACTGTATTGTTGATATCAGTTCTTTCAAATTAATGGAGTTCAGACAATATGGGCAATACAGGATATCACACATATCCATAATTATACATTATAAAACAGCATAAATTTTTTAAATAAGAATGCTTTTATAAATTTTGACAAAGAATAATCATAGAATACATAAAATGCATTGTCATAGATAAACAGATAAATATACAATATAATGAGTTTGAAACCTTTCTTTCTCCTCACACACTCCAAAAATAACTTGAGGACTAAGAGAATTGATGAGTAATCTATTTAAAATTATCACAATAATTAATTCTGATTACATGTACAATAATAAATATGCACAAAAATATGGACAAATTTTGGTTTAATTGAACACAAATGCAGTTTTGGATTCACAGCCTTACAAAAAAATGGACCATACACACAATAAAATACTTACAAACATAACCACCAGAACTGAAATAACATGCAAAGAAATAGAACGCAATAGCAAAACTAAAAGTGACTCTTTATAAATGGTTTATTACATAATATAAAAATGTACACATCTCATCAATAAGTTACATATGAATAATACATAATCTCCTGAAATGTGTTACAAGGCATATGAATCACTTGTTCCTCAGTACTATTTAAAATTTAACAATATAATAGTATTTACTTAACAGAAATATATATCTTCTTCCTTTGATGTTATAATTTTAATTATCTTAATCAATCCTGATACATCTAGATGTAAAATATGTTAGATGTTTTATAATGCTTTGATATGGTTGTATGCAATTAGAAAATTATACTACCTTTAAATATATTTACAAAGAAATATAGTTTAAAAGCCAAATGCTAAGTTATTGTAAAAAAAAATAGTATAATCTGTGTGATTTCAGTTTCAAGAGAAAATAGCTCTAGATACAGCAGGTGAACCATGCTCCCTGGGGCTGAGCTGAAACAGAGCTCTAAATCTCCTGAAAACAGCCTGGACTAAGCCATGTCACTCTACCCGCCAGGCTGAACAGCCACAACACTGCCTCCAGGAAAATGGAGCTGTCCTGTGGATTTTGAATGCTGAGGTGTTCCATTTGCTAGCAAGTGGATGAACTGCTTTCCGCCCTCAGGGGCCACTGGAAGAAACATTTCCAAATCATAGCTTACAAAGGTTTAATATACAGAATATATTAGAAACACTTTCAACTTAATAATGAAAAGATAAACAATCCAATTTAAAAGAGGCAATAGGTTTGAATAGACATTTCTCCAGAGATAATATACAAATTACCAACAAACACATGTATAGATGTTCAACCTCACTGGCATCTAAGGCAATGCAAATCAAAATCACAGTAAGCTACCACTTCACACCTGCTATCATTGCTATAATCTAAAAACAGCAAGAACCACAACAATTCCAGAAAATAGCAAGTATTGTCAAGGATGTAGAGAGGTAAAAACCCTCATACATGGTTAGTGTAAATATACTCAAGGATCATTGCTGCGGAAAACAATTTTATAGTTCCTGAAAATTTAAACATGGAACCAGCCATTCCAACATTAAAGAAATGAATACACATGTCCACACCAAAACTTATAGTATAAGTTTATAGCTGCATTATTCATAATAGATCAAAAAATGAAACCAGCTAATTGCCCATCAACAGAAGAATGAACAAATTATAATGTATGAATAACAGACTATTATTAAGTCATAGAAAGGAATAAGGAATAAGCTACTGCTACATGCTACTTGTATGAGCCTCAAAGAAATTGTGTAAAGTGAAAAACCCAGTCATGAAACATCACATACTGTATGATTCCTTAAGTATGAAGTTTTCAGAAAAGTCACATCTATAAAGAAAATAAGTGGTTACTAGAGGATGAGGGCAGAAGGGAATGCTGAGTAATTTTCTAAAGTGTCCAATATGTTCTGGGATGATACAAAGTTTTAAAACTGGAGAAAGCTAATTGTTGAACAACATTATTAATGTACTAAATGTCACTCAATCGTATACTCTAAATGGTTAATTTTGTATTATGTAAATTTCACATAAAAAAAGACATGCCCTCTGGTGCTATGTATTTGATAATCCATGCTTATAATTATCATAATCTATCTCTGTTCACTAAATATTAATTCCTTTTCTATGAACTGAAGATGGCTAATGCCAAGGTAAATATAAATCACCTAGAATTGGACATCATTACAAGCAAAATAGTCTCTAATGTAAAACAACCCACTCATCAAATTACAGAAGAAAAATGGACAGTTTCTGTGGAACGTTTTGCCTCAGGCTGGAAATAAACGAATTCATTTACTATATAAGCTGCATTATTGCTGTTTCACTTCATTTGGTTTGGTTTGCTTTTCTTTTTAGAGTTAGAAGGTAAACAAAAACTCTTCACCAGTTGAAGTAACAAAGAAAGAAACACCGAGTATGAGAAATTCCTTTTGGATTCTATTTCAAATCCTGTCTACCACTTATCTTTCCACATTATGGTCATCACCTGATTTTTAACCCCCATAATGGTGAAGATGTAGCATGTGGTGAATGGAAAAAAGAGGAATGAAAAGTTCTCAGTTGCAGTCTCAAAATAACTACTCTAGCCATGTAATCTATTTGTTGTAATTTAATGTTGTACTAGATTTCCTAGTGATTTCAGATTATAGAGGTACAAATATTGTTCTAAATATACTCTTTATCATATAATTAATGAATAAAAGAATATAACATAAAAGGTATCCTGGATCTCTGCTAGAGATGTAAAGGATATGGTATCCAGAAGTGGAAGATTTGGCATTTATTCTGTCATCATTTATTCAGTCCTCAGCAGTTATTATTATTGTCATCTACACAGTGGTGTAATATTTTAGTCTGTTTTGTGTTGCTACAGCAGAATAACTGAGGTTGAGTCCCTGAGGCTGGAGATTCAGGAGCATGGTGCTCACATCCACTTGGACTATAGCTTCAGTTGAAGCAGGGTCCCTGAATGAACATTTAAAATGTTTAACTTTTCAATGTATTGAAATTTTAAACAGCTTTTGCTTAAAAATGAAAATTAACAATGTAAGTCAGTGCTTCTTTTTTCACACAGCCGCATCTCTTAGCAATCATTTTGAAATTATGTGGTAGGTTTTACTGATAATTAAATGATGGTAGCCCCATTGGTATTCAGTTCTGTTGGAATATCTCCAAACATTTAAGAACTTTCTCTTTTGATGAGTGAGTTCTGAATGAATCAAAGATACATGTATGTGAAAAAATGTATTTGTAAGTATTTAAGGCTAGAACCTAAGTAGGCATTATAGATAAACAAATGTTACTTTTTATAAGGTGTAGTTTATACCAAAATTTCTAAGAATGAAATTACAGTATATATAGAGAAAAGTGTCTACATTTTTTGGATGAAAATTAACCAAAAATATTTCCATCACCATTAAAATCACAGCATTTATGATATCTAAGTCACCACAACAATAATCTTCAGTCACCTGCTTTGTAAATTTGGCAAAGTATACTTCAATGTGGCCTCTAATGGACACATGCTCCAGCTTCTACCGATTAAATGCACACACACAGATGTAAATGCATATTTTATTAAACATATTATTTTTCTTTTATGAGTATTTCTAATGTATTTCTAATTAGAGTATTTCTAATGTAATTAATTATAATTGAAATTTTGTACTCAGGTTGCATGATGACTCAGTCAGCCTTCTGGATAATAAAAAAATCACTATAGATCATTAGAAAGAAGATATTGGCTATGGTATGGTTGACAATCAATATAGCGGAAGAAATATTATTGGACCAGTGGCCCAGCATGGCACACACAGGCAGACAGGGACCAGTGGTGTGGAAGAATCCAAAGCAGCAGTGAGAATATGAGCCAGCAGTTGGTTAGTGAGGTGAACAGGCACTGTACTCCTGCACACAGACGTGAGGAACAGAGGCAGGCAGGCAGGGTTGCCATTTTATTTCAAAGGCTCACAGTGAACTCCAGCAGCAGAAAGGCCTTGGCACACTTCACTGCCAATGTCCCAGAGTGGAATGAAGGAAGAGCCATCAAGTCACAGTAGACTGCTGACATGTGGGAAGCAGACTAGGGAGAATTCTGTTGAGGTAGGAGATGGGACCACATAGACTCCACTCAGGTGGCCACCAAAAGCCAGTCTTAGCCCTAAACACAAAGGACTGGAAGCATCCCCCTGGTCTGAGACCAGCAGAGCAGCTTCAGCCTAACAGCATAAACAGGCAAGCAGTCTTGGCTTGTAGCAGGACAAGGACACTCCTCCCACCCAACAACCAGTGTGTAAGAGGAGTCAGTGGTGCAGAACAGAGAAAGCTATGCAAGGTCTGGAAGGAGCCACTGTACACAGGTCTGGGAGCAACTCTGGGCTTTCTCCACCCGAGGGTACCACAGCAACTGGGAAAGCACTGTAGAGACAATCATGGTAAGGAGAAGTGGACATCCAGAATGTTGTTCACTTAAGACCAGTCCCACCCCCCACATCCAGAGCTCAAGCATAATCCCTCACCCAGAACACATCCTACTGTAAACTTGGCAGATTACACAACACATTTCTGGGATCCAACTTGGACATGACCAAAGAACAGTGGACACCAGAGAAAATTTATTATTTTTCTTTTTCTTTTCTTTCTTTTCTTTTTTCTTTTTTTTTTTTTGTTGGATTTCCTTTTTCTGTCTGGTTGGAGTTTGTTATTTCTTTTCATTTTCAATTTTCACTATTTAGGTTTCTTGCCCTTCTTTTTGTTTTCTTCTATTCATTTTCCTTCTCTTTCCTCAAATATCTCTCTTGATTTTATGATATTTTAATGTGAGTGAACATTGTCTCTTCTCTTTCTATTTCACTTCAATATTCTTTTGCTTTCTCTGGCATTCTCTCTCTCCTGTGTCCTCCAGTTCCCCAAACTTGGTGATCATCCTTTGCCCTCCAGCTTTGCTTCTACTGTATCTGCCCTCATTCATCTCTCTATCTTGTCCCTTAACCCTCTTAAATCCCCCACACAGGATAAAATCACTCTACTAATGGGAAAATCATTGGATACAAGTTCCTGGTATATGTTGGATTTTGTCATAAACTGTAGAACTTGCTTTTATGGTTAAAGTTACCACAGTTTGTCAGTAGTTAGGCTGCACTTCATGCTATTATTATTGCTAACTGTACTACTTTAGTCAGGATGTTATACCCATTATAATCAGTCTTTCATCCTTGTATGACAATGCTATTATTGTCTGGGGACATAACCATCATTGTAGTCCAGTACGAAAGGACTGGGTGCTGAGCTAAATAGATAGCAACTTCTCATCCCTAATAAATTGGGAAGGTAGGTTCTTGGGATATACACAAATATCAAGAACCATCTACACCTAGAAGACATCCCTGAGGAATAGACATTTCCTAGGGAAGCATCAATACTACTGAAAAAATTATCTATCATAAAAAAATCTATAAGCATCAACACAGAAAATAAAATAAAATAGAATATGAAAAGATGCAGAAGCAAAATGCAACCCCAGACCTACAGTCCACCCAGGACAAGTCCAGAGCACAATGAGATAGAGGAAATTGGAAGCCACCTACTGGAACTTTCTGAAATGATAGTGGCAGAAGTGAAAAAATAAATGGAAAAGGGTACAAAAAGACTAATCTCTCAGTTAAAAAAATAAATGATGATCAAAATGAAAGACATTAGAGCAGACACAGATATAAAAAATAGAGAAGCTTAGGAAAATGATGAAAACCATGAATGTGAAACATAGGAAACAAAAGGAATCCATGAAACAGATCCAAATGGAAATACAGGAGGTTAAAAACTCCATTGAAAGTATACCCAACAGGTTGAATGAATGCAAGGGAAGAATAACAGATCTAGAAGACAGGATCATGGCTAGCAACCACAAAAATAAATATATCTTAAAACTAGCAAGGGAACATGAAGAATCACCAACAGCTACAAGATGAAGCAAATAAGAACAACATAAGATTGATTGGAGTCAATGAGAAAGCTGGAGACATCACAAATGGCATAAAAACAAAACAAAACAACAACAAAAACAAACAAACAAAAATCTTCTTCAATGACCTAATGGAAGAAAACTTCCTAAACATGGACAAAAAGTTGACATACAAATGACTGAGGCATATAGAACCCCAAATAACCATGACCAAAAGAAATATTTTGGCATATAATAAGATTCTAGAAATTCAGCGCAAGAACAAAATTTTAAAAGCAATTAGAGAAAATAAACAAATCACCTATAAAGAAAAGCCCATCAGAATCACAGCAGACTTCAGAACACAAACCCTCAAATCAAGGAGAGCTTGGAGTGAGGTATTTCAAGTCCTAAAAGAAAACAACCTCCAACCCAGGTTGATGTACCCACAAAACTATTTTTCAAAATCAATGGGGAAATAGGATACTTCCTTGACAAAGAACAATTGAAGAAATTCAAGACCACAAAACCAGTTCTCCAAAATGCTTTGAAGCATATTTTAGAAAGAGAAAATGAAGACCACAATTACAAGAACACCAATACAAGGAAGCCACAAGGCAGGGCAAACAATTAAACAGAGGGGGAAAGACAGGGGACAAACAACAGGAAAATACTATAAAAAGAATAAGCCAATACATATCAGTTATAACCATCAATATAAATGGTCTCAATTAACCAATCAAGAAAAAAAACTGATAGGCAGAATGGATCAAGAAGCAAGATCCAGGGCCGGTGAGATGGCTCAGCGGCATAAGCGCCTGCCTTGCAAGCGCGAGGGCCCGAGTTCGACTCCCGGATCCCACATACGAAAAAGGGGCCGGTGATATCGCTCAGCGGCACGGGTGCCTGTTGGCGCGCGAGGTCCTGAGGTCGACCCCCCGGTACCCACAAAAAAAAAAAAAAAAAAAAAAAAAAAAAAAAAAAAAGAAGCAAGATCCAACAATATGCTGCATACAAGGAACACATTTAACTAAAAAAGAAATTCATAGACTGAAAGTCAAAGGATGGAAAACAATATGCTATGTGACAGGAACCCAGAAAAAACCAGGGGTAGCTGTTCTATTTGTACATAATGTGAATTTCAAGCCAAGACTGATCAAAAGAGACAAAAAATGTCACTACATACTTGTTAAGGGAAAACACCAAGAAGAAGAGATAACAATCAAAATATATATCCATCAAATACCAGTGCACCCAACTACAAAAAACAAATATTAATGGACATGAAAAATCAAATAACACAATTGTTATGAGGGACCTTAATGCCCCACTGTCACGAATAGGTAGACAACTAGACAAAAAATCAATGAAGAAATATTAGAACTAAACCAAGCCTGTGAACAAATGGACTTTGTAGATGTCTACAGGATGTTCTATCCCACAACATCAGAATACACATTCTTCTTAGCTGCACAATGGGACATTCTCCAGATATTAGTCCATAGGACATGCTTAAGTAAATGCAGAGGAGTTGAAATTATCCCATGTACATTATCCTTCTATAGTGCAGCAAAATGGAAATCAATGCAAAAGAAACATGCAAAGTTCCATAAACACATGGAAACTAAATAACACCCTCCTGAACAACCAATGGGTCATAGAGGAAATTAAAGAAGAAATTAAACAGCTTCTAAAATTAAATGATAATGCCAATCCAACATACAAGAATTTATGGGACACAATGAAAGCAGTCCTAGGAGGGAAATTTATAGCAGTGAATTTTCACATCAGGAAAACAAAACCAGTGCAAATAAACAACTAATGTTGTACCTCAAACTTTTGCAAAAAGAAGAACAAATCAAACCCAATGCCTATATAAAGATAAGAGCAGAAATTAATGCAATTGAGACTAAGACAACAATACAAAGAATCAATGAATCGAAAAGTTGTTCTTTGAAAGATTAAATAAAATTGATAAAACCTTAGCCAACCTTATCAAAAAGAAGAAAGAAAAGTCTCAAATTCATGCAATTAGGACTTAAAAGGGCGAAATCACAGTGGCTCCTGCCAAAATCCGGAAGATCATCAATGTTTACTTCAAAAACCTGTACTCTGATAAGATGGAAAACACAGAAGAAATGGACAGAGTCCTAGCTACATATGCATTGCCAAAACTGAATCAAGAAGATATAAAACATTCTAAAGAACCCAATACCAGTCAATCAAATTAAAAATGTCATTAAAAACTTACCAAAAAAGAAAAGCCCAGGTCCTGATGGATTCACTGTTGAATTGTACAAGAAATTTAGAGAAGATATAATGCCACTAATGCTGGAACTCTTTAATGAAATTGAAAGGGAAGCAATACTCCCAAAATCATCCCTGTATGAAAGTATTACCCTTATGCCAAAACTAGAGAAGGATGCAGGCAAAAAAGAAAACTACAGGCCAATCACTGTAATGATGATACGTGCAAAAATCCTCAATAAGATAATGGCAAAGAGAATGCAGCAAATCATCAGGA
Organism: Erethizon dorsatum; assembly: GCA_028451465.1. Classification (NCBI taxonomy): domain Eukaryota; kingdom Metazoa; phylum Chordata; class Mammalia; order Rodentia; family Erethizontidae; genus Erethizon; species Erethizon dorsatum. The sequence continues at coordinate 30,316,679 of CM051834.1, forward strand.
AGACTGTACACCATATTCAAGTAGGATTCATCCTAGGAACGCAGGAATGGTTCAACATATGCAAATCAATAAATGTAATACACCATATCAACAGAGCCAAAGACAAAAAATCACATGATCATCTCAATAGACACAGAAAAAGAAATTGACAAAGTCCAACAACCATTCATGACAAAAACCCTAAAGAAAATTAGAATAGATCATCTTTACCTCAATCTATGACAAACCAACAGCCAACATCATACTATATGGTCAAAAACTACAAGCTTTCACTCTAAAATCAGGAACAAGACAAGGATGTCCACTGTCACTATTCCTATTCAATATAGGTCTGGAAACATTAGCCAAAGCAATTAGAGAAGAGAAAAAAAATAAAAGGTATAAGGAAAGGAAACAAAAAACTTATATTATAAATGTTTGCAGATGACATGATACTCTACACAGAAGACCCCAAAAACTCCACCAAAAGACTTATATATTTAATAACCAAATTCAGTAATGTAGATGGATAAAAAATCAACACTTGGGCCAGTGAGATGGCTCAGCGGCATAAGCACCTGCCTGGCAAGCACTAGGTCCTGAGTTTGACTCCCGGTACCCACATATAAAAAAGGGCTGGTGACATCGCTCAGCAGCATGGGTGCCTGCTGGCACATGAGGTCCTGAGGTCAACCCCCGGTACCCACAAAAAAAAAAAAGTCAACACTCAAAAATCAATAGTTGGGGGCTGGTGAGCTGGCTCAGCGGCATAAGCGCCTGCCTTGCAAGCGCAAGGACCTGAGTTCAACTCCCAGAACCCACGTACAAAAAAAGGGCCAGTGATATCGCTCAGCGGCATGGGTGCCTGCTGGCATGTGAGGTCCTGAGGTTGACCCCCGGTACCCACAAAAAAAAAGGGCCGGTGAGATGGCTCAGCGGTGTAAGCACCTGCCTGGCAAGCGCGAGGGCCCAAGTTTGACTCCCGGAACCCACATACGAGAAAAAGGGCTGATGATATCGCTCAGTGGCACGGGCACCTGCTGGTGTGTGAGATCCTGAGGCCGACCCCCCGGTACCCACAAAAAAAAAAAAAGAAAATCAATAGGATCCCTGTACATGAACAACAAATTCACTGAGAAAGAAATTAGGGAAACTACACTTTTCACAATAGCATCCATTAAATGAAATACTTAGGAATCAATCTAACAAAGGAAGTAAAAGATCTATACACTGAAAATTACAGTACTTTGAAAAAGGAGATCAAAGAGGATACTAGAAAATGGAAAGATATCCATTGTGCATGGATAGAAAGAACCAATATAGTGAAAATGGCCATACTCCCAAAATTGTTGTACAGATTTAATGCAATCCCAGCCAAAATACCATTAGCATACCTCACACAACTAGAAAAAAACATTCCTAAAATCCATTTGAACCAGACAAGACACACAATAGCAAAAAATAATTTTTGGTAACAAACACAAGGCAGGGCTCATCACAACCCATGACTTGAAATTATACTTCAAAGCTACTGTGATAGGGCCGGTGAGATAGCCCAAGCGGCATAAGCGCCTGCCTGGCAAATGCAAGGTCCTGAGTTCAACTCTTGGTACCCACATAAAAAGGAAAAAAGGGCCGATGATATCACTGAGCAGCACAAGTGCCTGCTGGCAAGCACGGGGTCCTGAGTTCGACCCCCGGTACCCACATTTAAAAAAAAAGCTACTGTAATAAAAACAGCATGATACTGGCAGAAAAAACAGACATGGAACAGATTAGAAGATCTGGAACAGATTAGAAGATTCAGAAACAGATGGAACAGATTAGAAGATTCAGAAACAACTTCAAGCACACTCAGCCACCTTATCTTTGACAAAGGTGCCAAATACGTTCATAAGAAGAAAGAAGCCTCTTTAATAAATGGTTCAGGAAAAACTGGCTTTCAACATGCCAAAGACTAAAACTTGACCCATGTTTTTCACCATGCACTAAACTAAAATCTGAATGGATCAAAGATCTAAATATTAAAACAGAAATGCTAAATCTGCTGGAAGACATAAGAGGCAGAACTCTTGAAATATAGCTGTAGGAAAAGATTTCATGAACAAAACCTTGATCACACAGGAAATAATACAAAGAAACAACAACTGGGATGTCATCTTATTAAAAAGCTTTTGCACAGTAAAAGAAATCACCAATAGAGCACAAAGACAACCCACACAGTGGGAAAAATTTTTAGCCAGCTGTCCCACAGACAAAGGATTTATATCTAGAACATATAAAGAACTGAAAAAAAAAATCAGACCCCTCAAACTTAAAGACCCAATCCAAAAATGGGCATTGAGATGAATACACACTTCTCAGAGGAAGAAATACAAATAGCAAATAAATATATGAAAAATGTTCACCATCACCTGTCATTCGAGAGATGCAAATTAAAACAACACTGAGATTCCATCTCACTCCAGAAAGAATTGTTATCATTAAGAAATAAACCAATAACAAATGCTGGAGGGGCTGTGGGGAAAAAAGAACACTTCTCCACTGTTGGTGGAAGTGTAGCCTAGTGCAACCACTGTGGAAATTAGTATGGAGATTCATCAAAAAACTAGGATAAGAGGTCTCATTTGACCCAGCTATTCCCCTTCTGGGTGTCTTCTCAGAAGAGTTAAAAACATCATAGCACATCAATATATACACACCCATGTTTATAGCAGCACAGTTTGTAATAGCTAAATCTTGGAACCAACCCAAATGCCCATCACCTGAGGAATGGATAAAAACAATATGTTTTTATAATACAATGGAGTAGTACTCAGTCATAAAGAAAGATAAACTTGAGACACATCTAGGTAAATGGATGCACCTTAAGACCATACTCTTAAGTGAAATAAGTTGGCCACACATGTGTAAACATCACATTGTCTCCCTGGTGTGAGAAACTGAAAAAGTAAATAAGGACCAAAATGTATAATAGATATTGGGAAATAGTAAGAAATTTTTCTAAAGGAAAGAGGTACTGATGGAGGGGGAGGAATGGAAAAGACAAAAAAAAAGATAAAAAATGTATACAGTCTTGTAAATAGGGAAGTTTATAGGGGTTGAAGGGAAGGGAGGCAATTGAGAAAAAAAGAGGAATCAAAATATATCATATACAGGCACAAATTCCCTACGATGAATATGATCTTTATGTATATCTAAATTATATATAATAAATTTAATGAAAATAGAAAGAAATATAAGTATTATCAAGGCTTGCAAGTTTCTTTGTCTTCTGGCTCTTTGTTACTCTCTAATTTCATCATGCTCCTATCTTTTCCTCTCTATGAGTTAAGATATGTTGACTTTTTAATTTTTTGTATATCACAGTCTGTCCTGATTCAGAATATTCTTTATGTTTTCAGTGGCACATTCCTGCTTCTACTTCTTAGCTAACTCTTCACTCTATCATGACCCTAGTTAAAAAATAAACAAACAAACAAACTAGAAGACTTTTCTTCTTTTTCATTAAGGTCTCTACTTTTCATCCTAGCATTTATAATACATGATAGTAACATACGTGTTTGATAATTGTTTAATATCTGCATTTCTACTAAATTGTAAGGCCCATACTCTTTGGGACTATATTTTTTATTTGTGTGCAAATTTAATTTTTAGAAAGGATAATATATAGTGAGGATCATAAATATTAACTAGGTAAATTTAAATGAAAAAATATTAATTTCAATATATTGTGTATAATCAAAAAATTCAATTTTGCATAATTTATTTATCAAATACTTTTTATGTGCTTGCTACTGGGGTTTGAATATGGTGTGTCCTCACAAACTCATGCTGAAATTTAATCTGCTTTGTGAAGTACAAAAGGGTTGAAACTTAATCTGACAATTATATCTAAACATAAACCCTTTGTGAAATGATTCAGATTAAAGTCATTAGGATGGAGACAGCAATTTAATCCTCATGGATCAATAAGAAGAGAGGTGAGAAACACCACACACACACACGCACACACACACACACACACACACACATATGCTCTCTGTCTCTTGCCATGTGATTCTTTGAGCCAACTTGGGATGTTGCCAGAAAGATAATTAGATACAGCCCTTTGTCTTTCCACCTTCACAATCATGAAGCAAAACAAATCTCTGTTCTGCTAAAGTAGCTTGCCTCAGGTATATTATTTTATATAGTATGATAATGGACCATAACACCTACTATGTAAAAATCAATTTTGTATGTTCTGAGAACATAGCTGTGAAGCGAATAAAAATAATTGTGGCTACAGAGAGAAGGGTAGATTGGTGGGAAAAATATATAATTATATGGTATATTATGATAGATAATATATAAAATATACAATACAAGAAAACCAATGTAAGGAAGAAAAGTGTGAGCTGGACATAAGATTTTATGGCAGAACTCAGGAAGGTCTGTTTCAGAAATGGTACTTTAGAAGAGATTAAAAGGATAGGAACGAGTGAGGAAAATTAGTTAATACACAATGGAGAATTTGTAATGAATAGCAAATTATGAGTAGGAGAAAAAAGAAAGAGAAGAATAAATTAAAAATTTTTAATAAGAATCAGTAGGGTGTTGAGCGTAAATAAGTAAATAAGTTGGTCCTACAAATCGGTAGTGTGTTTAGAAATCTCCTGAGGGCAAACCCAAAGGGACACCATTGAAGTTGTTGATTCAGATGCAACATATGATGTAAGGTGAAAATAATATGTTTTATTTTCTTGCGGCACTCCAAAATCTGCTGCCTTACTGTAGGTTTTTACCTACTTTTCTCTGAACTGCTATAACTCCTACCTCCAACTCTCTGCAAGTATCAGCCCCAAGTCTTCCCACACACAACCACACAGTTATTTAGTGCTCTACTCCAATAATTTCCTCTCTATTAAACATATGCTATGTGCTTTGTGTCTCTTTGTGTGGGGAATTCTTCTATGTTTGGTCTAGATAGTATTAACAATTTTGGTGCTTCAGCCCCCCTTATCCCAATCCCACCTGCCACAGCCTTAACTCTTCCTCAGCTGGATCACTGAGGCAGCAAAAAGTGAAGTCAGTTCAATCTTTAGGGCTCACAGTAGTCATATTGCCTGCTCTGGGTATTCATGACTGACCAACTAAACCAACTCTATCCCTGTATGTTTTGGTGAGTAAATGATTTTATTTGTTCTTGAACTATTCTGAGATATTTTTGTCACCTGCATCTTTAAGAATTGTAATATATCCACCCTTAACCTTTATTACCTAGAAAATTGACTTTCTAGCTTTTTTGTGGCATTTCCAATTCTTGTATAGGGCTTAAGTAAAATTTACTGAAATTGTCAAGAATGGGTTGGTTGAAGCAAGAAAGATGGGACTCCAGTTCCACTGCAGTCTGATTTTTTTAATGCTCTGGGAAGTAGTCCCAGAAGCATCTTCTCTGAAGACATGGACCCATGGCATATAAATATAAAGAGCAAAGTTCAGCCTCTTCAAACAGAAATTCAAACTTTACAATGATCTAAATTCACATTACTTTTTATGCTCTATATTCCGCTTCTACATGTATTTTCTGTTCAAAATGAGTTCTATGTCTTGACTAAAGTCATTGCTCTTTCTTAACTCCATGTGCTTATTCACATTGCTTCACAAGCGGTTTCATTAAAGTGAAATTCTACTTAAGTCAAGTTCCACTTGTTTGTGGTCTTTCCTAACATTTTGCCTTCAAACTCAAATAAATTTCAACTACTCTACCAAATACTGCCTACATAGTACACTTAGAGATTAAGTTTAAAGTTAACTTTTTCACTTCTAGTTTTTGATTGCCATACTTTTTTTTGCAAAACAAAAAATTTGTTATTTGCAGCATGTTTGGGTCCCATGAAACTTTAACCCCAATGTGATACCACTTAGAAACAGGGCCACTAGGAGGTAATGAGACCATGAGAGTGGAGCCCTCACAGTGGTATTAGTGACATTATGAGAAGAGATAAAGTAGAAGATCTCTCTCTCTCTCTCCATCTGTCTCTATCTCTATCTCTGTCTCTGCCGCTCCCTCTCTTTCTGTCTCTCCCTCTTTCTCTCACTTCCTCTCCTCTCCTCTCCTCTTTTTCTTTTTTCTCTTCCATTGTGTAAGGACACAGATGGCCATATGCACATGAGGAAGAGGACCCTCTCCAGAACCATGCTGCCACCCTGGTATCAAACTTCCCAGCCTCCAGAAATATGAGACAAAATGTATATTGTTTAAGCCACCCAGTAAGGCAATTAGAGAAAAGTCTATTCCAAAATGAAAAAAAAAAAAAAACTTTGAAGAAGTAATGATCATTATCTCTACTTATGTAAATATATAAAAGATATTGGATGGTTTAGAATTTAACTGAAAATTCAGGTTTTCTAAACTTGCACATAAAGAGAAATACCTGTTGCACTCAAATCTCTCAGAAAACAGATTGCCATTTATACCTTAATTACATCATTTTACTAACAAATGATGAAATTTAGTAGTTATGATCTGTTTAATTCACATAATTTTCCATAAATATGAAAGGTTAATAGTTGTACCTGATTACTAAAGTAAACAACCATTTCGAAAATAAAAATATTTTATATATTTTGGGTGCTTTATTTGAAACAGATTCTTGCTATGTAACCCAGACTGGCCTGTATTTGCAGTCCTCCTGCCTCAGTTTCCTAACTGCTGAGATTATAGGTGTGTGCTACTACAACTGGTTAATAGTTTATTTCAACATCCTTATTTCTCTAAACCATCCAATATCTTTGATATATTTATATAAATAGATATAATAAAAGATAAACTTTAAAAATTAGAGCAATACCCAAACCAGTAAACATGGGAAGCCATAAAACTTTCTTGATGCTTACAGATAAGGAACAGTGTTCTCATTGATATTTTATTGCTTTCTAGATAGTAATCCATCTGTTACCAAAAAGTCTTAAGATTGTACTAAAAGAAGACATTTTTGTGTCCCGTAGTAGTAGACAAAGGTGCCAACATGTAAAGTATCAACTTTTCCAATAGTTATGCTAAGAAATTATAGGCATCCGTGACTCAAATATTTACCTCACTAGCCTCAGGTGACAGGCAGTAACATTACTTACATACAGATTATCTGCCACAACTAAGACAGTGCCAGCACACAGGGAACTATTATGGATCACTTATTTTTGGTTAAGACAAGAAAGAAAAGAGACTCTAAAGTATCTTTAGTTATTATAAATTTATGTTTCTGAAATTTGCAATCACAAGTCACAATATCTAAAAATAGCTGAATATTAGACAGAAATATCTCATCAGACCTTTCAAATATTTACAGCTTTTCCTGTTTTTCTCTACCTACTAACACTAAATGCTCTTCTCCTTCATAAATCCCTTTGCATATCCTTTTGCACGTCACTTAAGTGGAGTTCTTTCATGCTTCCCATTCCGTGTTATTCTTTCCCTGTCTTATTTCTTCCAAAGAATTTACCTCTATTTTTAAATGTCACTCACAATAGTCTTTCATAAAGTTAAGTAAAGGAGCTGATCTTTCATTGCTTCTACTATTATTTACATAACACTATATATTTCAAGAAGTCATCATTCTCTATGTTGTTTTCAACTATGATTTCTAAAGAGAATAAATAAATTAGCGATTAGAGTTATAGTCCCTAGCCCCATGGAACTTATATTCTAATGGAAAAGGCTGATATAAATAATCACATTATGATACTTATATTAGTTGATAATAATGCAGCATTGAAAATAACTACAAACCCATAGCAATGTGTAAAATATTATTGTAACTCCTCTAAGCTCAGCAGTTAGATGGTTTTGCTTCTCTTGGTAAGACTCCTGCTAAGGTGGTAGTTGGCTATAAAGTAGTACAAGACAGCCTCACCTTGAATCTTCCCCTCATGTCTCTCAACTTATAGAGTCACAGCCTGAGCATTTTCTTTAGTGATGTCAGAGACACAAGAGAGATCAATTCTCCCTTTGAGGTTTAGACTTAAAAATGGCTCACCATATCACCACTTTTACCTCATTCCAATAGCAAAATAAATCACATGGCTCAGACCAAAACCAATGAGTAGAGAAATTGGCTGCACATTTTTAGTGACAAAAAATTCATATTCATATGACAAAGTGTTTGAATACAGAAATGGGTGAAGAATGGATCGTTATGACCATCCATCTCTGATACACACACTTAGCATACACAATTTGCTCCAATGGAAGCAGGTACTATTGTGAAAATGGAGACACTTTGAAATCTTTATCATGATATTTTAATTATAGCCAGTAATTTTTCTCTGCTGATGTGTCAAAAGACCACAAATGTGTCAGTTTAAAATAGCACAGTTGAGTTACCTCAAAGTTCTATAAGTCAAAAGTATAGTCAAGGTTTTGCCTGAACCAGGATCCTATCGAGAGGATCTGTAAATAGTTTTCTTCCAGGATCATTTAGTTTTATGGGAAAATTTAGCTCTATATGACAATAAGACTGAAGTCCTTGGTTTTTGGCAGACTCTCAGGCCATGTAGTCTTTAAATCCCTAACTAATCCTGCATTTCTTGTCATATTTCTCCATCTTCAAAAGCAGCAATAGCAGGTTGGATCCTTCCCTGCCTTTTATTTCTGATCCATCTTTCTTACTCTTACTGAAGAAAGTTATCTTCTTTTAAGGATTCATGTGATTAGATTAGACCACCCAGGCAATACAGAATAATTTTTTTAAGATACATAAAGTCCCATTTCCCATGTATTATAGTATATTCACAGTATGTAGGTATTAGGGTGTGAACATCTTTAGTAAGTACTTCTGCCTATTGTTATCTACGTACTGACTTGAAGATTCATTCCTCTCTCAAATGCAAAACACATTCATACCAGCACAAATTCCCTAAAGGACTCTTTCCATTCTGGCACCAATCTCATTTAAATTTTATAAGCTCAGAAAGCCAACATCTTATTACCTAAATTATGAGGATGAAAGTTCTTGTTATAGTCTATTAAATGCAATTCCTGAGATGATATTCCTCTCCATTTGTGAACCTATAAAACTAAAACCATAAGTTGTCTACTCTCAACATACAATAATGGGAAATGTATTAGGTAATGCTTATGGACATCCTCATTCAAAAAGTGGAAAGATTAAGAGTAAAATGCAGTCAAAAGTTTAAGAATTTTAAAAATAAAACCGGACAAATTTCATTAGATTGCAAGAGCTGTGAGTAACCGTGCCTGGTTTTGGCTCCAGCTTCTCTGACCATTTGCCTTCACTTTAAGAGCTATCATTTTTTCCTCATGAAAAGTGGCATCAGTTTGTCACTGAGTACTTTCATCTATCTGCTTCCTGCTGGTGGAATTTCGGGGGCCTATATTTGGCGTTGATTTCTATTGAGACAACTCAAATACAAAGACCTTGAACTTCCCAAAGAATCCTGGTTTGATGGAATGGTTGTATGAGTGACACTTTTCATCTCTTCAGAGATGAGAGTGTTCTAGATCTTCATGTCCTGGATCCTTCCAGTTTAGCAATTCTTCCTTAAATGGTCTTCTTCTCTTGCATTTCTTATAAACTGAAACACAAAATTAAGGTGTAATTTTAGAACTTTGCTTAGTATTAACTTCAGCTAAATATCCAATTTCTTTATTTAAATTCTTACTTCTACATAACTGCCAGGCATCATAACACTAAGGTTTTTTTTTTTTTTTGTGGGTACCGGGAGTCGACCTCAGGACCTCGCACACCAGCAGGCACCCGTGCTGCTGAGTGATATCACCGGCCCTTTTTTCGTATGTGGGTTCCAGGAGTTGAACTCGGGCCCTCGCGCTTGCCAGGCAGGCACGTATGCCGCTGAGCCATCTCACCAGCCCAACACTAATGTTTCCGTCACTAGATATTGACAGTCTCTTTCCCAAATTTCCAATAATACGGCCCTTAATTCTTTCTGAGAGTTGATAAGAAGCGTCTCGTTAGTCTGGATTTCTACCAACAGTCCGCTAACAGAGATTTAATTTTTCCCTCAGGGGACTCGGTAGTTTCTCCATAATTCTCATTTCATTCTGTGCACAAATGGACAAAGTCATTCATATCCATTTTTGTACAAACAGTATTTTAAAGGCAATCTAGGCTGCTTTTGTTATGTTCAGAACTGATCCAGACTCTGTCCATGCAACAATTCCATAGTGATTTCAACATTTCATGAATTTATCATAGTATTCTAATTCCAAATATCAAATTGTATATGTTTTCTCTGTATACATTTTCTTATAACAAATATGAAATTTTTTTTGATTTAAAACACATTTTTATTTCACATCCTGTAGGTTAGAAATCCAAGTTTAACACAACACCTTTCTGTCTTCTGCTTAAACTTTCAGAGTCAAAATCCAGTACAGCTTTCTTCCTTTCCAGAGACTAGCAATAATCCACTCTTAGGCTCATTCAGGTTGCTGGCAAGCATGAAACTAAAGTCTCTACCGTATTGCTGAATATTTGCTTATAGCTTCTCTCTTTTCCTCAAAGTCACCTATACCCCTTGTCATGTTGAGCTCTCCATCTTCAAAGCAAATAATAGCTGGCGAAGTCCTCAAAATTTAAGTCTCTCTGAAGTCTTCTGCCACATAGCTCTGACTGTAGCTGAAGAATTTTCTTTACTTATTAAGAGCTTATCTGAATAGAATGGGTCCATCTGGATATCCATTATAGACTCCCAGTCTTAAAGTCTATCAACATAATTGCATCTGCAAAGTCCCTTCTCCCACCCAGTACAATGTAGTGCGTTCACATGAATCCACACAGAACATATAGACATTGTTGCGGGGAAGAGGTAGTCCTAGGTGTGCTGCCTATCACACAAACATTCTTCTAGATGCTGATAAGGAGCTACATGTGTTCCATCTCCTCAAATTGAGTGATCAGTAAAATTCAAACGCAAAATTTGAAAGATTTGAGAAAGTAAAAATAACAATCTTGATTTACAGTATAAAAGTGGGATCAAACTCTAAAATTTTAAATGAAAGAAAAACTAAAATTAAAGTGTAAGTTTTTTTCCTTTTATCTCTGTAACCGAAAAAGTCAGTGGACTAAATGAAATAATTTTCTAATGAAGTACTAGCATTAAGAAATTATTTAAACTTGGGCAAAAGTAGGGAGCAAAATGATTAGTATTAGCTGGCCTACTGGACAATGACAGATGAAGGATAAAAATATGAGACCCTGAGAATGTCTTTGCATTTGACAATACAAGTAACAAGCACTGATAGCTATGAGTTCTGGGGTGGGGCTTTGGTAGATGGTATAAAATAGAAAAGGATGTTATGACTTGAATGGTAAAGGTCAGTGGAAGGAGTTTCATGTCTAGCTCAGTATAGTATTCATTAATCTTGCTAGGAAACTGTAAAGTGGCCCATGGAATGATGCCTTCTCTGGCAACGGTAATTATGTCATCTTACCCAGTATTAGAGTAGGAATCAGAGTAATTGGTATGGTATGATGAATTCAAGGGACTTCCTGACCTTATTTCAATGGCAGCAAATCACTCCACTGTGATAAAACATTTCTGCAGGACTGAGGAGTTGTTCACCACATGAATTCAATCTGCTAGACCTTTGCATAATGACTTGCTAAGTAAAGAACCTGCTGCAAATTTATTTTCCATGTATGTGTTTGGACATAAATCCACCTGGCACCTTAAGTCATGGGGAAGTTAGGAAATAGCCACTGAACAAGTGTTGAAACAGATCTAAAACTGCTACTCTACTCCCCCAGTATGTGAGGGAAACCATCTGGTTGTGTTCTTCAAAGAATGTTTTCTCAGGAGGAATTTTAGTGAGAACTACTTGGCAAAGTGGAAAGGATCTGTCACCTGCTTTGTGAAGAAGATGACACATTCATCCAGTAACAGGCACATCCCTCTGCAAATGCGAAGTTAGGCACATCAGGAAATGTAAAATTGGTACTGGAAAAGGGGGAAGAAAATACAGATGGGCTTTAACTTGTTAAGCACCAAATGAATAGCTAATACATAGAAAAATGAAGATGGAATTTTAAGATTGTCAATTAAACAGCTGTTGCATCAAATACCTATCACAGAAAATTTCCCTATTTCAATAAAATCTTTCAGGAAGACAATTACAGACATATACTCTGTAAATAAAATAACTTATTGTGTTTATCACTTTATTGACCCTTTTCTTTTAAAAAATTATTTTTTGTTTATAAGTAACATAATGAGTTTTAAAATGATTTTTTGCTTATACTTAACATTAAAAAATGTTCTCCAATAGTATAGAGGGCATTTAAGGAGAAACTCTGAACACTAAAATAATTGGTCTCATTCCTCTCCACTTCCTTCAGCCTGTCTTCCCCTTTATTTATAAAGCTTTGTTTCCATTTTATCCTTTTCTCATTTTTTTCTTTTCTCTTCCTTACTTTCCCTTCCCCCCCTTAGTTCCCCTTTCCTCTTGAACAATTTCTTCCTATTTCACAATATCTATTAAACATTTTTTAAAATTTACACTTTCATTTTCTCATGCCAGAGACAGTGCAATATTTACACATGTGTATCCTATTTATTTCAGTTAAGAGTATGGTCTCAAGGTCCATCCATTTACCTAGAAATGTCTCAAGTTTATCCTTCTTTATGGCTGCATAGAATTCCGTCATAGAAAAAAATAGGTCATTTTTATTCATTCATTGGTTGGTGGACATTAAGGCTGTTTCCAAGATTTGGCTATTACAATCTGCTGCTATAAACATGGATATATGTATATATGTATACATATATATACATAAACATATATACATATATATGTATAAAATGGGAATCAAGATATATCACATATAGCTACAAATTCCCTATGAGTATGATCATTACATATATATAAATTGTACCAATAAACCTAATAACAAATAAATAAAAATGGAATTACCATATGACCCAACTATTCCATACTTTGTTATGTATCCAGTGGAATTACAAGGCAGCATACTATAGGGAAACCCATATACCCAGTAAGGGCCTGCCTAGCAAGTGCAAGGGCCCGAGTTCGACTCCCGGAACCCACATACGAAAAAATGGCTGGTGATACCGCTCAGCGGCACAGGAGCCTGCTGGCACACGAGGTCCTGAGGTCGACCTCTGGTACCCACAAAAAAAAAAAAAAGGAGAATTTTATTTTGCTTTTGTTTTGCTTTTACTGGCTGGAAAGGCCAAGATGGAGATACCTGTTTGAAACATTTTGAATAACAAGACAATATGTATAAATACCAATTCCCATAATGTATGCAATCATTATGTAATGTAAGTGTGTAGTAATAAAAATAAAAACTAAAAAAGGGAAAACATTCAATATTTTACAATTACAAACAATGACTTGGTCAAAAGTTAATTGAAATAGTAAGAATAACTTAAATTCCAGATACGCTTTAAAGGTGGAGGGGGAAAAGAAAAATTTCTATTAAATTGAACATAGAATATTTGTGATTTGTGTCTAGATGTCCCTACAAAGCCTCATGCAGTTATGAGAGGGGAGCTTTTCAGAGGTGGCTGAATCTAGAGTTTGTGATTGATCCGTGGTTCAATGGGATTAAGGGTGTGAGTGTTATGCACGCACTAGGGTGGGTAGCCTGCATACAATATAAGGTACAGAAAGAGGCTTGTTCTCTCCCTCTCCCTTACTGCTTTGCTACAGCCTGCCCAACATGAATTATTCTCCTTTGTGATGGCCCTCTGCGAAGTCACCCTGCCTTGGAGCCAGACAATTATGTGCTGAAACATCTACAAACTGCGAGCCAAATGAACCTTTCCTCCTTAACTTTGGGTGTCAGGTATTTTGTCTCAGCAACAAGAAAAATAACTAAGACAGAGTATAACATATCACAGGAGCTAAAGACGAAGAATTTATCTCTCTATTTTCTAGTTAAGAACCTGTTGGGCTGAGTGGTAGTGGATTCATGTTTCTGAAATTTCCTGGAAAATCCAGATACCATGCCAGGTCACTGGCATCACCAGCCATGGGCATGCAGACATTTAAGTGTCAGTTCACTGACCTAGAACCATAAAAAAATAATTTTATATATTAACATGATCCAAATTTAGCAATATAATTATATGAAAAATATATACATATAATATTGTTTTTTAATGAAAAGTTTAAATACTGAGAGCTATTTGCTATTTTCCACCTGAGAACGTATTTTCAAATTTTTTAAAAGTTATTTCACTATAGATATGATTTTTCATACTGATTTTGTGACCTCAAATAAACTTTGGTATGTTATCAAGAAATTAACTTTCCTGAAGATGCATCCTATTATTCTATATTTCTACAATGTGTGCAAAATATTAAGGTAAGATTTTAATGAGAAATATGAAGGATTTATAGATCATAAAACACTTAAAGATTTAATTTTTATAAAAAGCTACTTATTAGTTCTTTTATCATTTTTATAAGAGATATTTATTTCATAAAATGCTATATTTCAAATCCAGAGTTAACATATGAGTAATTATTTTGATAGATTTTTTTAACTGATCCTTCAATGACTTCACTATACACCATGCCCCAGTCAATACCGTGTCTTATTATTTTCTGACTGATTGAGAACTATAAGCTATATTAGCAAATACTGATTTAAACACAAACTCTTTCTTACTATCCAATGCCTTTCACACCTGCAAACTCGAATGCAAACACACGTGCATGTACATACACAGTCAGTAGACCTGATACATTTTTTGGTGAGCTAATAAACGCCCACTAGAATATATCAATGAAAAAATACGTTAATTCAGCATGTCTACTCTAATAGTTAAAAGACTAAGTGCCAGCATAATATGTTCAAAACCCTATTATTTCTTAGTAATTGTACTCGTGTCTATTCTTTAGAAATCTTGAAGTGATTATGAAGAACATTATCAAGTGGAGATTAAAAGAATAATAATAATTATAGTAGAAAATTTAACATGATTTACAACATGACAAGTTTTCATATAAAGTTCTCACTTCTGACTTTTAATCTGTTCTAATATTGTGTTAATATTAGTCTGTATGAACATAAATTTGACATTATTCTTTACCTTACGTACAAAGAGAATTTTCTCTATCTTCACAGAAGGCTGGTAATGTACTCTAGATCTTTGAAGTTTCCTTGCTTCTTGTTTCTTAAATTGAATAGTGGCTTTGAATTTCTCTGTAAGACTCGAGGCAAAATGAGATCGAAAAATTTTAAAAGCCAATTTTATTTACTATTTTTGAGAAGTGCAAAATTAAAAATAAAAAGTAGATAATTTTCAAAGCAATGACAATCAATAAATGAAATACATAAATTCAGGAATCAGAATTGAGGCCACACAATCCCTTTTATCCTAAAATTTGCCATCTCTATTTCACAGAAAAGTTAGATAAAATTATGTTAGATAACAAACAAGAGCCTATCAATAATTGAAAATAATATGTAAATGTCTCATTTAATTATTCGAATCAATATTAAATTTTTTAAAGTATAATTATCTTTGATAATTTACAAATCTGCTGTATTATTTTTCAGAAAAGCATTGTTCAAGGTGCTTTGGAAAATCTAAGATGAACGAAATGTCATACTTCACAACAAGTTATTCACTATTAAATCAAAAGATGATATACAAAATTTAAATTATGAAGAGTAAAATTATTTAAATAACAAGTTAATTCCAATGTTGTAAATAGAATAAGAATGCAGATAAAGCTCAGAACACAGCACCAGTGAAAGTTTCATGAAGAAGTTAAATTTTAGGGTGTGGCATTATAAATCCCTCCACTACAATGTCAAAAGTTTTGAGAGAAAAACGCGGGAATTATGCTTTAGCCACAAACGCGGGAATTATGCTTTAGGCACATGTGGCTACTTGGATGAAGATGCTGATAATTCTATTAATATATAAGGAACTGTAAAAGATTGGTGTTACGTCTGATGCCAGTAAAGACAAAGAAAAGGTTGAGAGAAGCCTTTAATGCAGGGTGCAGGAAGGCAGCAAGTAAGATGCCAGGCCCCTGGTTGTGAAACAAAGTATTTATGGGGCTTGTTTAAAGGTGGAGCCTAGCAGGGTGGGCAAAGTGATGTTACAAAGAGAGATTGGCGGATGTTCAGCTTGTGCGAGGTGGGAGGAAGCACTTCCTGCTGGAGCAAGAAGAAGAGAGTGCATGATAAGCTCTCCTCCATGTTGGGCTGTCGCTGTAACAACTAAGGAGCCTCCCTATGAGCTAGAACCCATCAATTGGGATTTTGTTTTATTTGAAATCTAACATGTTCGATTTGCACATGTTCAAGAATGCTGGAAGAAGATGTAAGCCTCCTGGATTGGATACAAAATACTATGCTACACAATGCACAGTAAATAAGACACGTCTTCCATCTTGTTAGCGGTTCTGGTTCTCATTTAAAGTTTATGGGGATGATATATAGCAGTCAAGTTCCGTACCGCTATTACAGAGGTTGTGTATCACAGATGGGGAAGCCTGAGCTTAGGAAACTCCCAGTCTAGCCAGCCTTTGCCTCAGAGGAAGACGTTATTTTTATTATAGTATGTAGTACAACATATCCTTATTTTTTATCCTGGATAGTCAAGTCTACACATAGACATTTTTCTATCATCCAATGCTACTTGTTTACAAATATCTTTGAAAACTGAGTGTAGAATAAGAGATGAAAGTATCACGAGATGTTTAGAAATGTGAGAGGCAACTGGAGAATTTTCATACAATAATATATGTAATGCATCTAAGCATCAAAGATAGTTATTCTACAAATTGAGCAAAAATATACGTAATTTTTCTACATATATACATAATTTATAGTAATATTTAATATCAGCATATCAATGTTCATATGATGCACTATATTAACATACAGGTATGCATATTGTCTTATGTAAGATGGAGGAGAACATGGAGAACATTTATGAACATTGATTAATCTCCCATCTACTGCTAGTGGCTTATATTTAACCCAAAGTTTGTGTGTTTTTTTTATAAATATTGTGCAAAATGGCTTTTTTAAATTCCAGTATCTTTTTTTCTACTTTATTCTTTTTTGTATCCAGTTATTTTAATATCACACCTAGTTCCACCATAGCATCACACCTAGTTCCACTATAATAAACTGTATTGTATTATTCAAATTCAAAAAAATGCAAGTGTGATTCTTGAGTGTTTGTGACTGTGTGTGTGTGTTATGTGTTTAGGTTGTGGGAATTCAAATTCACAGTGAAAAGGGGACAATAATGAAGGAAGATTTGACACTAGGAATGTATCCCATCCTTTGTGAAAAATAGAACCCGACATTCTGTGGGTAGTCTGTCCTTTTGAGACAAGATACAGTATTTCAAAAACTAAGCTCTGTTCTGGTTTATCTCACCACAAGCCTTGCCCTTCTTCTGAACCTACTCTCAGGTTCAATCTAACAGATCAAAGAGAGGGCCTCAGGAAAAGTATATCATGTCACACAGATCTCACAGAATTAATAACACTGAATGCCCAAAGCTACTCAGTAACATTTTAAAGAAACTGCAAATAAAGGAAATCCTCCTACTGTGGCAAAAATTGCATTTTTAACTTCATGAAATAGTTCAAAGCTGGAATACCTAGACTCTTCCCGTCTTTCTACGCCGCTTTTCTTAGTATGTAAACATTCAACTTCATGCCTCCCCTTTTGTGACTGCAATATTCTTGTTGCAACAGCACATAGTCTGTATTCATTTTATGAAAGTAAAAAATTGTGGGAAGAAGATATCGGAAAATATGCTCTTTTGCAGATACCCTCAGCTTCTCTCAGAACTGTGGAACAATGCCATCATTCTCTGCAAAGGGGTCTTAGCTGACACTGTTTCACCAAATTACACTGAAGATTTTTGGGCAAGAAAAATAAATATATATATAAACATTAGTTAATTATGAATGTCTACCACAAACACATTTCCTAGGTCAAAAATTGGTAGTTTTCCTAAGAATGTCAAAGGGATATACGTATAGCAACATATTAAGAATGGAAGTGATTTGAATAATTTTGAGAACAAAAACAAAGTGAAAAACTCTGTTTTAGTAAAAAAGAAAAAAGTGGATTTAAAAAAATCCTACTCAGTAGTACTAGCACCCAAATTTTCTATTTTCTTGACCCATATTTAGGATGAGCTCTGCTCATCTTCAGCCAATCTCTCTACCTTTGAACTAAATTTCATTCTTCTCACTATTTCAATCATTTTATTGTGGTAATACTCTGCTCTTTCCTTTGGTATCTTGTTTCTTCTTTTACTTTTTCCGCATTGTTTCCAATGGCATGAAAACATTTTAAAAATTTACTTCATACAAACAAATATCCCTGCTCAAATCAAATTTCCATCTCATGACTGCTGTAAATGCTTCACGCCTGAAAAGAATTAGCTTTCCTTTCCTCATTTCTCTTACCTGTATTTTGAAATTCACTTTAACCAAGTGTTGAATTTTAAACACCTCCAATAAAAAGTGCTTTGCCAATAACTATATCCAGGTTGCAAAATCCAATGGAAAATTTCAAGCTTCCCATTAACTTCCTCTCAGCATTTGATACTGATCAGTCATACTTAGCATACATTACTCAGTTCACTTTAGGACACAACATTCATATTTTATTTTCCCTATCACTCCACTAACCACTTCCTTTCATTATCTTTGCTGGTTTTTTATACTTCTCCCTGAATTTCATGATGCCACCTTCATGCCTCACGGCTTCAATTCTTTACTAGTTTACTAACTACACTGATTGTTTTAAACATCATCTATATGCTGACTCATCCAAATTTATGTTTTCAGCCCAGATAACTCTCTACTTCCCAGAATCATGTATCAGACAGCTTTTTTGGTATCTCAATTTTATAATAGACATCCCAGATTTAGTAAGTCTAAGTCTGACCTCCTGATCTTCTTCCTAAATGTGCTCTGCTTATAACCTTCCATACCATAGTTGGTTTAAGATTCTCCTTCTGTCTTCTCACAGAAGGAGGTACAGAAATTTGAAATCATGCTGAATTTCTTGTATTTTAGCTTATATTCTATAGTTCAGCATTTTTAATTAGCTCCACCTTCAAAATTTATCCAGAATCTGATCATATGTTCCAGCTATAGTGTGCTACCATCATTTGTCTCCCAAATTACCCAAGTAGTCTCATAATTGATTTTCTTGCAGTCCAAAATAATAAAAGCAGTGATGTTTTAAAAGATAAATTACATAAAGGCATTTCCACATTCAAAATGCAGAAATGAATTCTCATTTCTCTCAGTGTTAAAGAAAATTTAGTACATATACAAGATAAAATACTATTCAGACATTTAAGAGAATGAAATCTATTATTTAATTTATCATTTATCATGTTAATTATATACAATCTTACACCATGTGAATGTGAGATCTAAATAGTTACATTGTTTGCCTGTCACACCCCTAGTGTTCAGAGCTTGACACTTTATTAGACATTCTACACTTGAATGATATTAATTTTGGAACCTGAAGTACAGTGATGCTGAGTTACTCTGTAAGAACTTGCATTAAGTACTGTGTGACCTCAAAATATTACTTAAATTCATTGGGATTGGTTTCCATACTACAAAGTGAAACTTAGTGTTTTCAAGCTGTAGAGTGAGTTTATCTAGGTCCCAATTTTGAAAAGTCAGTTCATTACTCTAAACTATGGTATCCTCATAGGAAACAATAGTAATTTTTGCCTTGTAAGGAGGTCATAAAGGAATAAGTGTCAGAATTGAGTATGATGTATAGGAAGAAGACAAGTGTTAGCTATGATGATGGTTAGTGTAGCTACTACAAAGGTTGTAGGTGGTCATGTGTTGTTTTTAAATTCTTTAATGTTAAATAAAATAAAAACATTAAGCTCTTCAATCACGGCACATTTCAAGAACTTAATAGTCTCATGCGACTAATGGCTACTGTACTGGAAAGTACAAATCACACAATTTCTGCCATCACAAAAATTTCCATTGAATGTGATGGTCTCTTTGATATAGGTTCCTTTTAATTCTAAATTCCTCTAATGCTACATATTCCAGTGCTCGGTCTGAATCCAATTTGCTTTATAGGCATAAATGAATAGGTTCATTCCTCCATTCATGTAATAACTAAACTACTGTTGATAATGATATAAATCAATTTCAGAATGATAAATGTGAAAAAGCTGAAGTACAATAGACATGTAGAGATGTTAATATGCTTCTTCAAATTCACATTATAATTGTATTTGTTTTGTACCTTCATATTAGAGGAAAAGCTTCCTTTTCTTCCTTTGGGTTATGATGTTAACTGTGGTTGTTTTACTATTATTATTCATTCTTATATTAGGAAATTATCTCTTTATACTTTAACTTCTAAAATTTCTATCAGGAAAGGGTGTTGAATTTTATTAAATGCTTTTTTTGTATCAACTGATAGAATTATGTGACTATTGAATTTTAGACTGGTAATATGATGTATCACATTAATTAATTTGTATCTATTAAACCAGCCTTGCATGCCAGGGATAAATCTTACTTCATCAAGATGTAGGATCATTTTGATCAATATTTTTTGTTGAATTCTTTTTGCTCATATTTTATTAAAGATTTCTGTGTAAATGTTCATCAGAGATATTAGTCTATAGTTTTTGTGTGTGTTTGTGTGTGTTATCTTTTGCTTAGGTACCAAGATGATGCTAGTCTCAAAGGATGTATGAAAAAACATTCCCTTCATCTATACTTTTTGGAAGAGTTTAAGAAGTATTGACACTAACTCATCTTTGAACAGTGGGCATAAAACCATTTTGTCCTGGTGTTTTCTTCATTGAGAGACATTTAATTACACTTCATTATCTGTATCTATATTATCATTAGTTGTTGGCATTAATTTTTCATAATCACTTATTGTCCTTTTCATTTTTGAGGCCTCTGTGACTACCTAGTCTCTCTATTTCTATTCAACATAATACTCAAAATACTGTTAAGAACAATTAGATAAGATGAAGATATAAAATGTGCACAACTTGGAAAAACAGAATTAAAATTGTATCTACTTGCAAATGACAGTTTTCTATACTTAGAAAAATCCAAAGTTTTATTTTAAAAATTGTTAGATTTAATAAATGAGTTAAGTAAAGTTGCAAGATATAAAAGCAACATATAAAAATCCACAATATATCTATAAAAATAATAATGATTTAGCCAAAGAAAAAAGAAAAACAAATTTAAAATAATAGGAATAACTGTAATCACAGAATTGGAAGATTTGCACACTAGAAACTATAAAACATTAATGAAAGAAATTGAAGAAGACACACATAAATGAAAAGATATGCCATGCTGATGGAATGGAAGAATTGACATTGTTAAAGTAACTGTTCTGTTTAAAGGAATATACAGATTCAATATAATCTCTATCATCAAAATCCACACGGCACTCTTGATAGAAATAGAGCAAATAGTCCTAAAATTTGTACTGATCCATGAAAGATGCCAAGTAACCAACATAATGCTGAAAGAAGCAAAATGAAACTGGAAGCATCACCATCACACATCTTCATGTAAAATTATACTACAAAGCTAAGTAATCAGCTGGTGTAAAAATAGATAAGTAGGCCAGAGTAACAGTATACAGAACTCTGAAATAAACCCAAATATATGTATTCAACTAATTTTTGACAAGGGACACAATGGGGAAGGAATAATCTCTTCAGTATATAGTGCTAAGAAAATTTAATTCTGCATGCAAAATAACGCAATCAAATTTTGTCTTGCACCGTACACAAATATAATCCTTAGTGTATGGTCAATACTCATATGTAGCCTTAATACATTTTCCCTACTGGGTGGCCATTAATTTTAAAAGGATGAGTCAAGGACCTTGGTTCTTACTTTAGTGAGAAGCTTATTGTCAAACTGAGCTACAAACATCAGCTCTGAGAGATGTGCACTCTTTGTCCAAATGTTTAATTTCTGTCAGCTTTTTTTAAATTGCATGAATACTTTGTTATCTTCCTTTCATTAAGTATTATGATTCATGAAGAAATATCTGTTAGTTTTCTCAACTCTATGCCCTAAGCATAGAAGTCAGAAATTGATTCTGAGGAGAATATGATTAGAATTTTATGTACTTCCTTGAATGTAGATTTTTGGACAACTAGTCCAGTAGGCCTTCACATCTCTATCATTTAGATTTTGTCTCATGACTGGAAATAAATTCCTCCAACTTATCCAGAGTTCATTCATAACCAGAATCAAACTGGGTTTTCCTTTACTTTCTAACAAGGTGTAAATACATTTTGCATAAATATCAAAGCACTATTATTTCTTAGAGTTTGAAGCAAAAATATATGACTTTTTAAATATCCTTTGACAAAGAGATATGAAATAGCCAAAATTATAATAATCAACCTTCCAAAAATCCCAGGAATTATTCTAAGCCTCATTTTTTTCTACTCTGGGTAGATTTATTATTATTTCATTGCAATTTATAGAAAAGATATAGTTGATGCCTCTGCAGCATCCTTCTACCAATCCCAGTGCCCAAAGACTTTGTCTTCAGTTTGAGAATCCACATGGTTTCGTGAATCCTGAGTCCTCTTCTGTTTTCAGTGCTGGATGAATGGTCTCTGCTATGCCAGGTTTGAAGGCTGAATTAAGTTTCTCTTCAAAGCTCTGTAACACAGAATTTAACTAATTGGAAGCAAGGTCTTCAAAAATGTAATTACTTAAATTAAAGTGAGGCCATATAGTTTGCCCTTTATACGATATTGACTCATTTGTAGAACAAATATTGTGGGAAAACACAAAGGATAAACATCTACAAGCCAAAAAGTCTTCAAAAGTAATCGATTTTGAAGACACCTTGATCTTAGACTTGTAACTCCCATAATTGTTAGAAAATAAGTATCTGTGGTTTCAGTCACCCAGTCTGTGGTACTTTGTTATGACAGTCCCTGTAAACTAATACTGTCATGCAGTTATTTGTTTGGGTGGGGGCAGGTAGGAGACTTCAGCAAGTCCGGAGCACATCTCAGGACTTCTGTTTGGAATGTAGTGAAGAGGACATCCCCTCTTTATTAGTTAAGGTAATGAATAATGATGTAGAAGAGGAAAGAGATACTAGAACTCAACTTAGCATCATTATAGGAGCCTCCTGAGAAAAGAAAGCCACCCCATAATGGCAGGATTCTGACAGAAGATATACCAAATCTACCTACATATTTAAATTACATTAAGTTATAACTTGTCTATAATTGAGCCACATAAAATTATTGATATTTGGTACTTTTATCATAAAAGGAGCACGTGAATGTTGATGAACTCAATGCATTGCTTAGTCTAGAATTTATATTACAAGTAATACAATTGTCTTAACTTAAGGGATGGACAAATGAAGTCCTTTACCTTTGAGAATTTTTAACTGTATAAACTGCTGCTAAAGCATAAATTTAATAAGCTTAAAATGAAAATATTATTCAGTAGATAAAATGATACATCTCTGATGTAGGATTTCAAAAGAAATTGTGAGTTAGGATAACAGGTACCAGGTAATTATAGGTAAATATATAGCTCTTTATATAAACTTTATTCTTATCCTTCATATCATACTTACCCTTCACATCTGGTGTTTTCCTGTCATTCATTCATTCAACAAATGTTTAAACCTTTCTTATGTATCACTCGGTGTATAACACACAGGTATAAATAAGTAAAAAATATATGTAAAAGTCAAGCCAAATTTGCTTATTGCTTATGTGAGTGAGACATTAAGCAAACATATACACACATATATATATCCATATATATATATATATATATATATATATATATATATAGACACACACACAAATTTTGTTGCAGTAAATAACCACTTTCCATTTGAGGTAACTCTTCTTAATCCAACTCTGATTCAACAACCCTAGGCCATTCAGAAAAACCATGTACTTGTCTACAATAATTGTTCGTGGCTAGACAAGTAATACAAATGTATGTGTTATCAGTCTGCTTTAAGTGTTTACTAGAGTCAGTCATGAGAAAATACTTTCTTTTCTCAGCTTTAATGTGTGTAAATTCACTGGGAACTCCTGGAAACTACTTAGCAAACCATGTAGAGAACCTTAATGGAGAATAAAGTCAAATGTATAGAAAGGGAATAGAGTTACAATGGTATTTTTCTTAGTTTTCTTGTGACTGAAATGGGTTCATTACTGGACTCGTCAATTATGTAATAAATCTCTTCTACTGTTTGTTTTTCCACTTATTTCTGTTTGATTTTTGAGGTATTGTATTCAGGTTTATGTTAGCTGGATCAAAATTAACTAACACATCTTTTTCCCCACTTGTGAATCTGTAAATTTTTAAAAAAGAACCTCTCCTTCTGGAAATATTTTTGTTCCAATAGCATCTCCCATATTTAAATATGTAATTAAACTCTTAACTTACACTAGTTATCAATTTGTTTTTGTTTTTACTTTATTGGATCTTGAGCTTCTTGAAGGTGCAAACTTATTTATCTTGAGAAGCCTAAAGCTAGGCTTAACGGTACATGCCTCTAATCCCAGCACCAGTGAGGCAGAGGTGAAAGGACTGCTCTGACTTTGAGGCCAGCCTGGGCTACACAGTGAGTTCAAGGCCAGTCTGAACTACATAGCAAGGCCCTGTTTCAAAAATAAATAAAAGAAGCCTGTTATATAGTACATGCTGATGTTTGCTAAGATATGAGCCATTATTCAGAATGTACAATATATTACTGACAATATTAGCTTATTGTATCACATATCATAAAGTAAAAGATTTAAATTAGAACTTGATAAGATAATAAAGGGAAACTTGTAAAATTATAAAAAACAAAAAACTTTGTTTTCATGATATTAAATCTTCAAATGTTCATTTTTTTCAGCTTATAAATCTCTCTTGCATTTACTTTTCCTATTTGATCATCACAACATGCCTGTGAAATAAACAAATTTAATATCTTCATTTTATAGAATCAGAAACTGAGGCTTATAGAGATTAGGTTACTTATTCAAAGGAATATCTCCAGTAAGGTACAGATCCAAAACAAAGATTAGATATATTATGTATTTATAAAATGTTCTCAATTGTTCAAAATGAACTTGATGATTTTTATTCCTTCTTATGTGGCTTATACTCCTAAAGGTATTCTGTGATTAGTAATAATGTCTTTAATTAGAGGTAGCATAGTCTTTTCAATCAGGACATTTTAGAGACTCATGTATACTTGATATATAAATATCCTTCATATTTCTGGTATTTAGCAATGTTTCCCGACTTCCAGGGCAGACACTATTTCTATAGAATTTTCTTAAGTGTTGTTTACAATATTTAGATATAGACATCATTCAGAAAGAATTAAATGTGTCTTATCAGAAAATTGATAAGAGAGGGCCAGGGCTTTTGAGAGACCAAGACACAGAGACAGAGAGAGCCAGGAAAACTAAAGCTATAAAGATTTTTTATGGCATTCTGTACTGGAACCAGTACTAGGGACTCTGTGGGAAATGAAAATTTTCTCAGTGTACAAAAATGGTCCTGTACTTGACTTACCCTGGTACAGATTCTAAATTTCC
Source organism: Erethizon dorsatum (assembly GCA_028451465.1). Classification (NCBI taxonomy): domain Eukaryota; kingdom Metazoa; phylum Chordata; class Mammalia; order Rodentia; family Erethizontidae; genus Erethizon; species Erethizon dorsatum. Next base: position 30,342,272 of record CM051834.1, read on the forward strand.
TATAAGACTCTGGGGAAGAAGCTAACATGTAGTAAATTTTTAAAAATGACTGTCTCTGGTGTTGCATAAAATTTTTCTAGGAATCTCTCTAACTCTTTCCTGGCACATGCAGAGCAAGATGAGCAGTAGAAGTCACAACCAGCTCTTATGATGTGGATATGCTAAAGATTATGGCAGCATCCTATGACTCACATTAGATAACTGGCAATCTAGAGGCAAAAGGTGAAGCATTAAGTTGCTACAAAAGGAAGATCAGCAGCATCAAAGTATATGAAAAGTCAAAGTGGTTTTAGTGCCTCTATGAAGACACTGGGTCAACCACCCATGCAGGAGCCAAACAGCATTTTACATGAGGAAGCAGTTTATTTCCTATTCCTATCAAGCAGTCTCTGGCATGAGTGGTGACTCTATACCATAATTAAACACAATTATCTTTGGACTCTGCTTTCCTTAGGAAGTAGTCTTTTTCTCCATGATCCAAATGGCTCTTCATTTCTTCCATTTTAACCAGATCATAGGGACATTCAGGAAAAAAGTTAGGTAAAATTATTGAAATGGTTCAAAATTTTCTCATAGTTTTACTTAGGTGCACGTCTCATCCTCCAAAATTAGTTAAAGGACATATACCTTGAATGAAAGCTAGGAAATGCAGTCCATGTCCTGGACAGCCATAATGATTTCTGGTAGTAACTGAAGATTTTATTATAATGAATATAAAAGAGAACTATTTGGGCATTACTAACAGTCTTTACTACAGTGCTGTTGTATAGGTACCTTAAGAAGAAAGTTAGTAGTAGGCAGTTGGTATAGGTGACACCAATGTAAGCAGACAGAACAAGACCAGACAAAGGCTAGGAAAGAGTAGGAATAGTAATTGGAACAGAAATCTGGCAAGGGTCGGGTTAGATGCACGATATATATGAAACAACCCTGCCCTCAGGAGGATCCTAGAAAGACATTAACAGGAAATGTCTTTCCATTTGACAAGTGGAAACTAATAAGCCATTGACCATAAATATACAGACTATTCAGGTAGCATGCTTTCTTCCATAATACAATGCCAAGGGGCCACTTTAGATATATGTGCATTAGAAATGTAATAATATTTATGGACATAGGTAAACATTCACGTATAAATATAGTTACTTTATAACTGTAGGTTCATCTATAATGGTCCTATTGTTAATTTTGATGAATAGACAGAAAGATATAAAATATATACTGTATTAATTGTAGGATTATATATATATGTGTGTATGTGTAGGGATGCCATAATTAAATTAGTGCAAACCTCAGAAAAGTGAATATTTTTAGCAGAAATAAAATTAACTCAAAATACAGCTTGGAGATCAATTTTGAGTAGTATTTAAGCTGGTTGCTTTAAAATAATTACAATCTTATGAAAACTCAGGATGTAAAATTCATGAAAAATCAAATCACTGACAAATATCTGAGTAGAATCTAGCAGGGAAGTTTTGACTTGAACTTTCAGTATATCTGAGTATAAGCTACTCAGCTAGGTTCATTATTTTTCTCAGTTCCTGTTAGAAATCACACAAAAATAAAATGTACAAACAAACAAGCAAACTAGGTTCAGAAGTCAAAGAATTTAAAATAAACCAAAAATAAGCTTGAAATTCAAAAACCAGGCTTTGTTTCTATACTGTCACATTCATATCTAAAAATTCTCACAGCAAGATTCCTCAGTTTGTAACTTAAAATTCTTACTACAAGTGCTTGAAGTGTCAAATAATTCACTCTAAAGAGAAATAGAGGAAAAGACAGTACAAGCCTCCAAGTGAAATTTGTGTGGGGAGAATGTACTCAATATTCCTTAATCTATACATGAACAAAGGGACAAAAGCAGTTAAGAGGAAGCATTCTTTTTGAGTGTCCACAGGGTATTTAAAACCTCTTCCTAGAGTTCTGAAGGCCAGACTCGTCTTATTCCGATAACAAAAGTAAATCTACTATTAGATATTCCATACAAATCTTCTACTATTAGATGTTCCATACAACACAGGTTTGAATTACAATCTCTCTACTTTGCTTCTGGGATTTGGGGCAAGTGATTTAAAATTTCTTGGTCTTATTATGTTTTCATTATGAAAATATATTAAAAGTGAACTTTCTTCATAGGGTTATTGAGAAGATTTAATGAGATAACAACATAACCATTTGCTAGCCATGTTATAAGCAGTGCTTATAGTACTATTAATATCCTCATAAAAAGTGAAGGGAGCATTCTAGTTGTCTAACCAACTGTTGTCCACAGTTTCTTCTAGTCTGATTTGGGTATGAAATCAGGTAGCCTGTACTTTTAAATTTTGTCCGATATCCTTTCCTCCATGAAATTCTGATGAGCTTTATAATATTTAAGTGTTGGATTTTTTTTGAACAGTACTGTATTTTTGATTCAGTGATCACTACCTAATTTCTTTGACTTGAATTGAAATATTTCCATGCTGTCTTTTTTGAAAGTGTGCAGATATTTTTAAACAAATATTTCTAAAGCTGAACTGTGTATAATTTCCTGAGGCCACAGTAATAAATGAGGCGGTTTAAGTATCATAAAGGAGAATTTTACTCGCTATCGTTCTGGAAGTTCTAAGTGTGAAATTCAGAAGGGCTTGCTCTTTCAGGTTAGTCTATGAAAAACTTGTTTCTTATGTCTTCCAGCTTCCTTGGAATTCCTGTATTTGTGGCCCCAACACTTCAGTCTCTGCTACTTCAAAATTTTCTTTCCTTTTATGTTTGTGTCCTATTAATTTGTCTTTTATAAAGACATTCAAGAGGGAATATAGAGCCCATTAAGGCAATCCAGGATAAACTCATCTCAAAATCCTTAAATATATTTATAAGGTTCCTTTTTCTAAACAAGATAACATTTATAGTTTACAGAAGTTAGAAGAGGATATTCTGAATGGCTATTATTCAACCCACTACGAACCGTTACCTGACATACTTGCCATAGAGGCAACTTCTCCCTCACAGTTAGAAACCCTTACTTTGTCCTCATATAACACTTAGGTTGATCATGCTTTTTGTTTTTGTTTGTTTGTTTATTTGTTGGTTGTAGATTGTAGGATTATTTGAAGTACACATTCTTCTAGGAGTAGGTAATTTAAAGTGGAATTTCTTTGTTCACCATCCACATACGTGAGGAAAGTCTTCGATGTTGAAGTGCCTAAGGAAATTGCTTAAAGTACGAAACAAGACATCACCCTTGTATGTATGCTACATACAAGGTAGATTAGCAAAAGACCTGCCAGTCTTCAGTGTAGTTCACACAAGTTGAAAAGTTCCTGCCAATTTTCAGTTTGGTCCACACGAATGGAAACAATTCCTGGTCCACAAATTTGAAAGGTACAGAGAAACCACTTGTAGTACAAAAGCTAATATTCTGCCTAAAGGAGAAATTGATATTCATAGAAAAATAGAACTCTAGATCTAGAATCCACTTAGAGAACACCTTCCTCCTAAAATTATCCAATTTTTAAATGAGAAAAATGTCCATAGTGAGGAAGAGGTGGAAAAAAGGTCCTTTGACCAATCAGTGGCAGCAATGGGGGCTACAGGCCAAGCTCTTTGGCTCCAAGTTTGGCGCTTCTTCCAGACCATGCTGAGAAATCTTTGTACTCCATCACAGCAAGTGCTAGATTTCTAATATTGTGCTATAGTTTAGCTCTAGAATGTTCTCCAAAGCCTTCATACACTCATGCGTGGGACTTTTTGAAGGTGACAGAATCATGCAGGTTATATGGCCAACTTATTTCTATGAGGAAGCACCTGGTTGGAAGAATTGGGTCACTGGGGTGTGACCTAAAAGGCATATCTTCTTTCTTGACTCCTCCTTTTGCAATCTGCTTCTTGGCTCCCATGAATGAGCAGAGTTCCTCCATAGCAGGCTCTTCCACCTGTCATTTCTGTATTCAAACAGGGCAACGACAGATGAAACTTCTGAAACTGTGAGCCAAAATAAACCTCTCCACCTTTAAATTGTGGGTGTTAAGTATTTTGTTCCAAAGGTGAGAAAGTGACTAAGACAGATTCTGGTACCAAGAGTGGGTTTGTTGCTGTGGCTCTACCTAACCATGTGGTTTAGAAACCTTTGGAATTATTTTGTGGGAGGGGTTTAGAAACATTTGGAGATGCTTGCTAGGGAAGATATAGAATGCTCTAAGGCATGCTCAAAGGGAGATTCTAGTCAAAACTTGAGGACCAAAATGCTGATAGACATGCAGATGGTAAAAGCTAAGCTCAGGTTTTTAAAATTGAGAACAAGAATCCCACTGGCAATTTGACTCAGGACTGCATGTGCTATGCTTTGGAAGAAAATATGTCTATATCTTGCTCATATCCTGAGACTTTGAGGTTAAGGGTGGTAGACTAAATATTCTGGTGAAGGAAGTTTCAAGGCAGCCCAAAGTTGAACCTGTAGCAGGAGTACTACTTGCTATTTTAGTGAAGTTTACAGTGAGCAGCAGGATCCAAAAGCCAACTTGAATGATTTAAAAAATTTTGCTAATGGAGAGAAAGAAACCACCTGCAAAGTTCACCCAAAGTGCTCTTGGTTGCTCAAAAGATTAACAAAATGAAGCCAAGTACTTTACATCAGGACAACAGAAATAATACCTTGAGAAATATACAAGACCCCACTCATCTCAAGGTCAAGTACAAAAGTAAAATATATTCATCTGAGAAGTGAGTGTCAGGGCATCCTGCTCCAGAATGGTCACATGGAGAATTGGTTTCCCAGGATCCCATTCAGAGTCCTCAGCCATCTGGGCACTGAGTGTCCTCTGAAGCCATGACCCAAAATGTTCAGCCACTGCTCAAGTTAGTGGAAGACCTTGGCATCATCCATATGGTACTGGTTTTATGGGGATACAAAATGCAAGAGTTGGAATGTTAGGGAGGTTTCCATGCATATTTCAGAAGAAGGCCTGAAAAGCGTGAAAGGGCAGTGCACAAACCTGTGAAAGTAAAGCTGAAAATGCAGTGGAAATCCAGGAATTGCTGAAGTCAGGAACACTAAACATGTGAGGAAAGCCACAGAAAGTGATCAAAGCCAACCCCAAAGAGAAACCATGAGAGTTGCAACAAGCAAATCCATTAGGGCAGGAATACTGAAGTCCTTTGGAGGTCATGTCTTATCACCACAACTTGATCCAAGTGCTGAACATGGAGTTATGAGATTTGCCCTGATGGATTTCCATCTTGCTTTCCATTCCTGCCTCCCTTTTTCAGTACGAAGCATTACCCTGTACCATTGCATGTTGGCAGAGTTTAATTTCCTTTTGACTTTTGTAAGGGCTCAGAGCTAATAGTTTGCCTTGATTCTCAGATCAGAATTTGGACTTGGACTTTTTTAGAAATGCTGGAACTGTTAAGACTTTGGTGATTCTTAGAGATGGACTGAATGTATTTTACATAAAGAAATGCACATGTGTTTTTTTGAGACCAGAGATGTAATGTTATGGTTTAGAACAAGAGTTCACCGGAAGGGTCTCATGCAATTACAGGGAGGGGTAGGGGATTAGAAGGTGACTGAATCATGGAGTCATGGAGGAACGATAGCTGACTTGTTAGGAGGTAGGTCTGGTTAGCAGAGGCGGGTCACTGAGGGTCCTGGAAGGGTGTATCTTCCTTCCTGACCCTTCCTTTAGCTCTCTGCTTCCTGGTCACCATGAAGTGAACAGCTTTCCTCCACAGCCGAAACTTCCACAATACTGTTTCTATTTTTAACCTTGCCAATCCAGGACAGAATCCTCTGAAACTGTGAACCAAAATAAACCTTGCATTTAAGTCACAGGTGTCAGGTATTTTGTCCCAACAACAGGAAAATAACTAAGACATAGTGCTTGGTGTATAATGAAATAACTCAGATTATTTATTGCAATATAAATTAAACGTTATGCTATCCTTTACCAACCTAATAAAAATTTAAAATAAAGGCAAAAAATTTCAGAAATTTTCATTCAAAAGCTGCATAGACCACAATGGAAAAAGAAGATATCTCTTCCAACACAGGGGGGAAATATATTAGTGTTTCCATTGTCATTGTAACAATATACTGTTTTATCTGTTCTTATCAAACATATAAATGCAGAACACCTGAGTTATCTTTATCAATAAATAGAGTACAAAGCTGCTTTATAAAAGTTAATATACAGGGCTGTATAAAATATATTTTTACCTCTTATTTAATTTGACTATTTTTTTTCTTCTTGATAACTTTAAAACAGTTACTCTATATCTTGTCTTCGTGTATGAAGGAAAAATCACATGGACTGCTAGAAAAGAGACTATTTGTTCTCTTGCTCATATAAATACATTATTCCCTATTACTACGCAGTATTAGTGTCACTTATAAGACCAAATAGTTGTGATGTTATAAATCTGAAACAAATAGCCTATGAAGGTGGAACTAAGAGCAAATGTTTGATATAGATAAATAGAAAGGAAGTTAACAATGCCTGGCAGTGCTTTTCTCACCTAAAGGTGATGAAGAATGACCTGAGGATTTGTTAAAATGCAGTTTCTGTTTCACAGGTCAGGGTGTGTTTTATGTTTGTTTGTTCATTTTGAGACAAGGTCTCTCTAGCCTTGAACTCACTATGTAGGTCAGGCTGGCCTCAAACTCATGGCAATCTTCATGCCTCAAACTCCCAAGTGCTGAGATTATACTCATGAGCCACCACACCTGGCTCTCATTATGTATTTAATATATTTTTGTATCTATATATTGTCTCATATATAACTATTTGACAGCTACCTAAATATTATTAACACTGAGTGTATACAGTAGAATATTACTATTAATACTAATGCTTATCAATCAGCAACTATTATTATCATCATTTCATATATGAAAAGAGTTGAAGCTCAGAAAGTTTGAATCACTTGTCCAAGGTCACATTTTTGATCACTTGTGAATCTGTAACCAGGGACTTTACTTCAGCCTGAAAGATTAACCACTGTACATTTTGCCAGGAGCAAACACTATTTAGAATAATTTCCCAGTGCTTTAAAATGAGTTGGAAGTTACAAAACACAATTACATATTTTTCTTTCAGAGACTGTAAATCTTTGTGATCAAACAATATTTCAACACAGAAGCAAAAATTCTATGAAAACTGTGATTAGTAGTTCTCTTTTACATGAGTTCACTAAGTTACTTAAATAACTTAAAGAAGACAGCAATGCTGTTTGTATGTTTGTTTGTTTGTTTGTTTGTTTGTTTTTGGTTCTAGGGATTGAACTCAAGGGTCTCATAGCCTTACAGGTGTGGAGCAAATATTTTATACTGAGCTACATCCCCAGATATCATTTTAAAATTTTATTTTGAAATGTTATTTCCAATAAGATGTCCTAGCTGGTCTTAAAATCGTAATACTCCTGCCTCAGCTTCCTGAGCAGTTGGATCATAAGTATGCTCAATGACACTCAGCTGTAATGCCATTTAATGGAGTTATATGAAACTTATAATAATAATTTTATTAAAACTTATATTATGTTAAAATAATGAAAAGACAATTCACAGAGCAAAAATCAATATTTCTAAAACAAATCTGATAGAGGACTTATATACAAAGTATATAAAGATCTCTTAAAATCAATGGGAAGAAAGCAAACCATGAAATTTTTTAAGTGGGCAAATGATCTAAACAGGTACCTCACACATGGAAATACAGAGATGACAAGCACTAGAAAATAAGCACAAAATCTTCTATGATTAGTGAATTGTAAACTAAAGTGGCAGTGACATTCTAGTACATAACTATTAAATAACAAACCAAACAAAATTCTGATAATATTAAAGTTGAAGTAGAGGTGGATCAATAGAAACACTTATTCATTGCTGATGGAAATGCAACATGCCATATCCATGCTGGAAGACTATTTGGTAATTTCTTACAAAGTTGAGTATACTCTTACCATATGATCCAGAAATTGAGCTTCTGTGTTTATCCAGTGAAGTTGAAAAACTATGTCCATACCAAAACCTATGCATAAATGTGTATACATACAATTTTATAAATAATGGGTGAAAAAGGATAGAATTCACATGTCCTTCTATAGGTGAATGGATAAACAAGTGGTAGTACATTCATAAAATGCAATACTACTCTGTGGTAAAAAGGAATTAGCAATCAAGTCAGAAAATAACATAAAGGATTTTGTTCATGAAGTCTTGCCTACACCTATGTCTTCAAGAGTTCTACCTATTCTCTCTTCCAGCAGATTTAGTGTTTCTGTTTTAATATTTAGATCTTTGATCCATTTCAATTTTAGTTTAGTACATGGTGATACACATGGATCTAGTTTTAATTTTTGGCATGTGGAAAGCCAGTTTTTCCAGAACCATTTTTTAAAGAGGCTTTCTTTCTTCCAGTAAACGTGTTTGGCCCCTTTATCAAAGATAATATGGCTGAATGTGTTTGAAGTTATGAATCAGAACCAATATGTATAATATGTATTGTGAAAAAAAGGAAGTAATTTTTCAAAAGGAAAGAGGAATTGGGGGTTGGTGGAAAGGAAAAGAAAAAATGAGAAAAAAAAACATAAAATGTAAACAAAGCTTTGTAAATGAGGAGGAGTTGAGGAGGGGAGAGGAATGGGGGAAAAAGAGGAACTAACAAAATAACATAGAGGAAATAAATACTTTTTTTTTTCTAACTAAAAGAAGCAAGCCTATAAAGGCTACACATTGTATGAATCTAATTACATGACCTTTGGGAAAAGGCAAACCTGTAGAGGTAATTAAAATTTCGTTGGTAGCCAGTAGTTCAGACCAAGTGCTCTTCAGGGTGAATAGGTGAAGCACAGGGGAGTTTTTAGAACAATATTTTTACTCTTAAGGAAACAAATACACCACACTAATGCAAGTTGCCAATAATAACCTTACGTGTAGATATATATGAGAACTCTGTGCTGTCTTCTCACTTACCCAGGAAATCTAAACCTATTTAAAGTAAATCAAGTCTATTAATTTAAAAACGATAATATGAGCATGAACAACAATATTCTCACTCTATCTTCATTGCAAGTAATACATAATCTTTTTGAGGAACAGTTATAAACTCATCCTAGAAGAACACTGTTAAATTTTCAATGAAAATATAAAGTATATTACTATTTTAAAATGTGCCCTGATACAAATTCAATTAATTTAAAGACAATAGTGTTACTGTAGAAAAATAACAGAAAATGAATGTGTATTTTTCTGAATTATTTTTATTTTAAATGGGTAAAATGGATTTAAACATATCTTCCTGCTAAATAAGTGCTAATTCCTTCAACAATTAAGTGGCATTTCAATAGAATTTTTAAGGTTCCAATCAGTTAAAAAAATAAAAATTTAAGAGCAGGATCTTCAAATCCAAACAAACCTGGTTTGAAATACCAGCATATGGAATCTGCTAGCTGAGCGATCTGTGATCAATTACCTAAACACTCAGTCTTTTTCTTCATATATAAAATAGAGATAAGAATGGAATCTAACCTATTCATCTGTAATAATTAAATGAACTAGTGCACGTTAAAGCCTTAGCATTCTACTTAGAATACGGTAAGTGCTCAATGAATAGTAATTATAGATGTTACTGATATTAATGAAAAATATTAATTTTCCAAATGAAATTTTTATCTGAGACTCAATTTATTCTGATGCATAGAAGTTCACATCAGGTAGGAATTATTGAAGCAGTACTTCAGCTTAACGGATAGGAAATTTGAAAGTCTATGGTTGATCATTCACTCAATGCCATACAATTACGTTAAAAATTGGTTACTCTTAGTCATTTGTTTACTGCATATGTAGTGTGTCCTGATTTTATCATAACTATAATGACTGTAGGTCTCAACCAAAGTACTTGTCCTCCATTAGATTTTACTGAAAGGAATTTCTTTCTTCCTTCAATAATGCAAAGTTAGTGGAGCAACAGCAGAATAAGATCATGCAAGAAAGCCTGCTCATAGTTCTGATTTTGCCACTTGCCAAAAGTCCCTTTGGAAGGGGGGGTATTATGTAATCTCATTGAGTCTTGGTCTTTCCAAATGTTTAGTGGGTGAAACTATAGAAATTATTTCAATAGCATTTTGTATGCTATGAAACGCTACAAAAATGAGTTTAAAATAGTAAATATCCTAATAAAATATTATTTTATTATCTCTGACACTGTCAGTGGTATTTGAAAGCAGATTGCTGTCTAAGGAATTTGTTGGACTGATAACCATAGGCAACATAGGAGCGTACATTCGCTTGGGAAGTACATGTTTCTGCTTGTTTTCACTTTTCCCCAGTACTGTGAACAATGGATGAGACTTAATTGTCACTTTAACTAAACAGCATAGCAATTTAAAAGGGTAATGTAAGATTAGTGTTAGACAGCTTGAACTGAAAAAAAGATATATGTCTTAAGCTTCTGGATGTAATGAAATATGCACCGATAAAAATAAATGTATGCATTTTGAAGCATGTATTTTAAACACCTTGAGCTATATTCTGTAAATCAGTGCTGAAAAGATGGGCTTAGCTCCAATTTTGATATTAATAATATACTTTTTAACCTGAAGTGAAGCTGCTTTCAACTCAAAATCAGAGCAAATGCATACATATCCCAGAAATAATCAGGTAAATATGAATTCTGTATCATCTATTAAAATACTATTATGATTATCCTTCCTTAAAAAATAATAGACAATATATTTGAGAGTCACTAACTGTAGTTCTTTTTAAAATTTTGGTCTAAGTCCTGTAACTAGGATGGAGGGACTGTAGTTTAGACACACATCATCAAAATGTTCTGTCAACTTAATATTACATTTGTCATATTTAAATTATATTTAAACTATGATTCTTATGCATGGCTGTAATGAGAATCCCTGACATAGTTTGTTAAAAAGAATGGTTCAAAGAAGAGAGAAAAACTAAGTGGTTTCAATTATTTCTATACAGGGCAAAAGAATTTTATTTATAAAAATTGGTGAGCAGATGGTTATTTCAGCAAATGCATAGGCAGATTGTCTTCAAACATCCTAGAAAATGCACTGATATATTTAGGAATAACTTGGTTGTGCCTATAAAGAGTGTCATGTATCCAATAAGATTTCAATTAAATGGTTAAGTCTAATGATTTCTTTTAATTATGGCAAAAGGCAAAATGGCAAGGTCACAGGTAAGGGTTGTGGGGTATAACAATTAGCAAACCTATAACTGTTCCAAAGTTTACACTTCAGTTCCTAAGTAAAAAGGTTAATAGTCTTGACATGTTTATGCCTTCTATTAAAAAAAAACAAAAACAAAAAAACAATAACAATAAAAACCACTTCCATATGTATGAGTTGAATGGAACTAGTCTTTCTATTGTCAAATGTAAGACTTAAGAAATAAAAATGTTAAGTAATTATACTAAGAAGTTTATTTTTGGTCCCCCTGGATAACAATGGTCGATTTAGATTGTAGGTAATAAATCCAACAATAAATACATAGTAAGTTAAAAGTCAGCAAAGAAGAAACTCACCTTTGATGGCTGTTCTTTTCTTGATTTATTTGTGGTTTATAAATTCAGAGTACTGGGGGCCGGTGAGATGGCTCAGCGGCATAAGCGCCTGCCTGACAAGCTCGAGGGCCCGAGTTCGACTCCCGGATCCCACATACGAAAAAAGGGCCAGTGATATCGCTCAGCAGCACAGGCACCGGCTGGCGCGTGAGGTCCTGAAGTCGACCCCTGGTACCCACACACACACCCCCACACACACAAATAAATAAATAAATAAATTCAGAGTACTGAATTGCCTAATTTCTCTTGTCAATGAAGACAAGAGAAGTCTTACTCTCACAGCCAGTCTGTATCAATCCTATGATTATCTAAATCTCAATGAAGGCAAAATAATAATGGGGCACAGCTAGGCTTAGAAAAATATGCAGTTCAACAACATCTTCACTGTGATATAGCTTCCTTCAGGGACTTCCATGCATGGAATATATTTCTTTTCCTTTCTACAATTCTTTCATTATGTGACTAAAAACTAGTTTTCAGTTTGCAGCTGCGGATCATTTCCAGATCCATACATCGTCCACATACAACTGGTTCTTACCAGCATTCATTAATGATTATTTAAAGTCATTGGATACTCTGTAAAGCAAATGAATTCTTGAGTTCTATGGGCATCACTTCAGCTAAATTTGAAAAGCAGTGGGAAAGTTGTGATTTAAGCATATGTTACTTTAAATCTAGAAAATTCATTTATATATATATATATGTATATATAATTTTATAATATATTCTATATACATATGTATACACACCTTTACTTATTTAAGCAGTCATGTGGGCCACAGTCTCCCACTGCACTCACCAGCTGTTTATTCATGTCAACCACCAATTGTCAGCTTTGATGGTAATAATGTATCCTCCCACAAACCCAAAGGCCTTACTGCTTTTCTGTTTCCCTCATTCAAATAAACCTAGTAATAAACATTCCTAAAGTAGATGATAAATAGAGAGTTGGTGATACATAGTATAGAGCCTTGGAAAATACTCTTGGAAATTAATAGATGTACCAAAAATTACCATATAGCCCATTGCAGTATGCTGCAAAATTTATTATTGAATGCATGTTATAAATTTGTCGCTGAACATTGGGAAATACGGAATCAAGCCAGTGGAACTATACAGGCTCTAGGATTCATTGTGAAAATGAAAATTTTCAAAATACTTATACAACATTCTAAACAAAGTAGGAGACATTCTGTGTTCTTATATGAGATATATATTTTCCTATATAAAAATAAAATTCTTGGGCTGGTGAGATGGCTCAGCAGCATAAGCGCCTGCCTGGCAAGCACAAGGTCCTGAGTTCCACTCCCGGTACCTACATAAAGGAAAAAAAAGGGCTGTTGATATCACTCAGTGGTACAAGCACCTGCTGGCAAGCACGAGGTCCTGAGTTCGACTCCCAGTATCCACATAAAAAAAATAAAATAAAATTCTGAGAACACTCAAAATATATAAAAAATGTCATAGTTCTAAAAGCACTGGGTTTTCTGGGGCAAAATTTCAATAAAATCAGTTTTAAAATTTTTGTTATTTTTTGATAATTTTTTGCTTGAAAATGGAGGTTATAAACACTTTATTGAAGTATTACCTTTATGACAATAATGTTAGAACTCAATGTTACTAGCCATATCTTTTGAGTATAATACAACTTAGAAAATATTTTTGCTGCCTATTTTTGTCAGTTATATGTAAAGCTATTACCTGAAGTATATACACTGGTAATATGACATTTCTTGTTTAAGGGAAAAACAAAAGAAAAATTTAAAAGGTCATGAATATGTGTTGAGTAAATTATTACTCCCTGCTTCAAAAGTTAATGTAGTGACAATATGTTCATAAAGCAGAGATGCTGTATAAAATTTCTGTCATTATTAAAACAAATAAACACAGACTCAGTAACTTAACACAAATTTCTTATCTGACAGTACTGTAAATCACAGATCCAATGCTGGCCTCACCTGTCTGAGTTCAAGGTGTGGGCAAGGCTGCATTCTCTTGGAAGCCTCAGGGAAAAATTCTTGTTTCTTGGCATTTTTCAGTTTCTAGACACTGCTGTGATCCCCTACCTTCATCTTCAAATCAGCCTTGATAGGTCAAGTTCTCATATGGCATCATTCTGACCTAACTTTTGCCCCAGGTTTCTCTATAGGACACTTATGGTTAATCTAGGATGATCTTCTGATTTTATGGCTAGCAAGTTATTAGCAAACTTAATTCCACTTCCTGCCTAATTTCCTCCTTTCTTTTGCCAGTCAGCAAAACATATGTTTATGTTCTGGGATTAGGATAAGAATAGCTTTAGGAGACTATTATTCTTTCTGTCACAGATCTACAAAGAGATTCACGATTTTTTCAATCATCTTCATTTATAGATACAACAATCCTCAAAAACATTAAAACTTGCAAACTCGATCTGAAACAAATAAAAATTAAATATACCTGCAAAAGCTTTATTTCTGTCCATTTAACAGAAGTATTTGGGTAGTCATGTTATCATTTTTTGAGGGCTGAGTTCAAAAGTAAAAACAGGAGTGGGAGAATGTTATTAAAAACAAAACGAAAACAAAACATGTAAAGCGAAAAGTAAGAAAAGCAGAAAAACTACATTCTATAATCTTGAGCTACACATTGCTTCTATAAATCCATAAGGTCTCAGTATTTATCCATGCCGTCTTGCTCTGGTATTCTGAAATTCTCACAGTACTATTTCCTTACTATTTTTTAGCTGCTGTTATTCACTACGTGTGCCAAGTTAGGGAGATCACAAATCTAGGGCTTAAATAGATGCACAATAAATCAGCTACTTTTCTGAGTAGCTGAGTCTAATACATTTTAACAGAAATACAGTTATGGAATAGCACACTGGATTGACGTGTTTCACACACTAGACCTCTTACTTCTCTTTCCAGTAATACCGTAGTGTTTAAAGATGTTGAGAACATCTGATCATTCCATTTCCCAAATATATTTACCCAAATCTCAATATTTAAGATTATGCCTACCGGGTTATGCGGTGCATTATAGTGTTTGAGGAGGGAATATTTCCATATACTAAATATCGCTCTACATTTTCACTTGCAGATATCATTGTAAATGTACAGTATAGGTCATCTTCATTTCTTAATATTTTTGTAGAATTAAATATAAAAATTTCATCCAAGTAAAGCTCTCTGTCAAATATAAATTAAAAAAAGAAGACTCTTGATTTTTCTTCCTCAATTCTTTTTCATATGGTGTGCAATAAGACAGCATGAACTACATATGATGGAAAAACTAGGAGTTTCAAATAGACATCTAGAAAACAGTTCACCTTCAGGGTCTGACATTAACTATATTTATAAAAAAAACTAAATAAAATATTTGTTTTTTTTAAAGGTCTATCAATGTGTCCATCTATCCTCCCATCTATCATCTTATTTAGCTATTCCTCTATTCATCTATCATTTATTGCTACACTCACCACAACTTCTAAAACTGTAGATATCTACAAGCTCTAATTCAATTTAGAAACACAACTTGCCCATTTTTTCATTAAAGAAGTTAACTTTGATATATATGTTTTTCATTCATTATACTCATTTTTGTTGCCTAGGTGCCCATCTAGCTAAATATTATTGCTCTTCTTACTACTCTGGAAGAAATACCATGTGAGACAAATATATAGAAAGAAACTGTCCCTCTTTACATCAGTTTCAGTGATGATCAAAGAACTGTAATAACTGTGGACAAGATAAAGTTCTGTAAGGACAGTTAGAAGGGGAGATAGGCAGGGAGGTAGGCCGAATGCAGCATGGCTGACATGGCAGACGGCTATAGAAATGACCACCTGCTTACTGGAAATTGCCCTTTGTGAAACCTTTGCAGGTGCAGGACAGTTATTCTCAAAGACCCACTTGCGTGCATTCACTGGAAAGCCCCTAGCCCGCATGACCCTTAGCTCACCCTAGCAATGGCTTACCCTAGCAACAAAAACTAAGACGCAGATCAGCATAGAGCCCCAGTAAGGATGGGCAGAGCAAAGAGCCCATGGGGAGAAGCTTGTTTGAGCGCTCACTGCTCTGCAATTTGTTGCTCAGTAGTTTTGTCACCACCTTCGCAGTATTATAAATAAGCCTATGCTTCGCAATACTTCCTGACTTCTTGTTCTTCGCCGGACCCGTATTCTCCGTTTTCCACTTGGGTGATCTTCGCTTTGGTCAGCCTCGCCTCACTCTTCCATTTTTCACAGGAGAGGGGGCAAGAACCGAGGAGAGGGGATCTTGCCACGCGAGACCCCCAGGTTCCTAGACCCCCACCCTGACATTACAGTTCTATTTAAAGTTTTAGTGAAATAGTATAGCTAGAGTAAGAGAAATACCTATAAAATAACAGGTACTCCATCAAATCCTCTCTTTGTAAGTTGCTGAATCATATATAATTTAATGTACTAAGACAAATAACTTTTAATAATTTTAACAATCAACTTAAAGATTTTTTTTGTACCGGGAATTGAACTCAGGACCTTGCTCTTGCCAGGCAAGCACTGTGCCGCTGAGCTATATCCTCGGCCCCTCAACTTATAGATTCTATACGTAAAATTTAAGCAGATCTGACAGCTTTGTGTCATTGAAAGGGTTAATTCTCCTTACTCCCAAGACAAAATAACCATTGACACAAGAAAGTTCAACAAGTCCTCTAGCTATAACTACTGCTCATTATTTTTAATAATAGATTGTTTATCTGCCAGTCTCTGGGTCAGGGATTCTGCAATCCTGATTTGCAATATAATTACATGTGAAATTTTCAATAATAAATTTAATTGGATTTCAGTATCAGAGATTCCTAATGAATAAATTTATCTATTTATCAAACATTTACTATGTGCCATGTACTGTTAGAGGCAATTGAGCACTTTATAGCATAACAGCAACAACAACAAAAAGTGTACATAGTCTATTGTAATGGAAGAGAGGAAAAACAAACAAAATAATAAATATATTTTGGAAGATTAGATGAGGTTAAAATATCATGAAAACTATCAAATTAAAGAGAACATAAAGGGTTTTGAGTTAAATGATGCCAGAAGGTGTCATTTGACTAAAGTCTTGCAGATATTTGGAGAAGAGTGGAAAGTTAGTAAATCATAGACTTTCCCAGGAAGTACAATGAATAGTAAGACAGGCATCATGTTTGTAATATAACATGTGAAGGAGAGAGTAGTAATAAATAAGGATAAAGACATATCAAGTTTTTATGAAAGGGCCGTGAATATATATTGCAAGCAATAAAATTCTGAAACATGACAAGTACCAAGAAACAACCTCTCTATAGAGTTTACTAAATTTAATTAGTAAATAATGTTTATTTCAATTCTCAAAAGTAGAGATGATTATTACAAGGAAATGAAAGAAACATAAAAGCATAGAAAAAGTATTTAAAAGTTAGACATGCCTGAAGTTGCATTGTTATAGTACAGTATTATTTCTGAGTAGTTAATCGAAAGCTACTGTTAATCTAAAGTAATTTTAGAAAGATGTTTGGCTGAGAAATGAGCATGAAGGAAAATTTGGTGAAATTGTGATGCCATTCTTAAATGCCTAACATTCAAATGTCCGTTCAATAAATAAAGATGTTTCCATAATTGTATTTAGTCCAATTTTCATTTGGGATTTTGCACCAGTTTTAAAATCGAAGCAACTAGTAAATACACATTAAAAGATGTGAATATATTACATGCATATTTAAAAATAACGAAAGGTGGCAATTTTAGATAAATAGTTTCATATATTTACTTTTTTTCTTTTGGAACTGGGGATTGAGACCATCTAACCACATGTCAGGCAAGTGCTGTAGTGCTGAACTACAAAACTCACCCCTATTCTAAATTTGACAGTAGTGTCTCAGGAAAAAAAATCAGTATTTATTAAGTATGTAAGTAATAATTACTCTACTTTGTCAGCATTATTCCCTGCATGCTCATAACGTTTGGAATTAGCTAGGTAATCACTAAATCTTTGCTCTCTGTTCTCCACGGTACAACTCTAGATCCAGGTAATGCACTTCTTATCTGGATTTAAAACATATTCCCACACTCTACTGCAATGCACTGTCAATTAGTAATATACCAAAATCTTCTATGGAAAAAATCTGTACATATTATTTTTTTTCCTAAGCTCACTTGATAAATCTCCCATCAAATACACAATAAAATTCACATTTCTTTGCAAGGCACAAAATAGTCATGCACATTTTTGAGTCTGCCTGCCCTCTGGCTTAATTTCCTGAAATATCCATTTTCTTCTCACTATATTCATCAGCCACAGTAATGGAGCATTTCTGGAATTGTTATCATGTGATCATATACTTCCATGACATTAAGAAGGAAAACTTTCCTTCCTGGACATTTTAGCTCTTTGTTTCCGTTAAATTAAACTTCACCTTTTAAAATACAACTCATGGGCCAGTGAGATAGCTCAGCAGCATAAGCACCTTCCTGGCAAGCACGAGGGCCCGAGTTCAACTCCCGGAACCCACATAGGAGAAAAGGGCCGGTGATATCACTCAGCGGCACGGGCTCCTGCTGGCGCGTGAGGTCCTGAGGTCGACCTCCCGTACCCACAAAAAAATAAAATAAAATACAACTCACTTATTATGTCCCCACAGAATAGATCACTCACTCATCTTTTAGAGCCACCTTTTTTAGTATGCTTCCAATATGGGTGGGGCTTTATCACAGAGCGCTAATATTAAGTTTTTCGTGTCTAGAGTATTAAATAATGAGAGTTTCTTAAAACCATGCATTCTTACAACTGTTTCTCTTTCCATGGTTGATTCATTCTTGAAAATGGTACTCTAGTAAGTATTCGAGGGGAAATGGACAGTTCCTTGGCATTAATAGTTCCATCATCTTGAGGGCAGACAATCCAGGGTTCCAATTCTATTTCCAAATTTCAAGATGGCCACCACAAATGTAAAATAGAACTTATGTGAATATAACAATATGTACAGTCTGCATATATTTATAAAATCAACTAACAGTAAGCTAAATTATGAAGAAAAAAGGCTATTATTTTTTTTCCAATGTCAAAGGAATATTTTAAAATGTTATTCTAAAGAGAGGGATTTACAAGGAAAGGGGCAGGGGCTGAAGGAAGGAAGAATGAGGCTAAAAGAAGGCTGGATGGATGTGATCAGTGAACCATGAGTGTATGTATAGAAATTCACAGCAAATCCTACCAATTTGTACAGTTAATATGTATTGATAATTATAATTGTAAATTAAAATAATATTTTTCAAAATACACAAGGAAATCCAGAATTTCCCAAGCATTTGTAAACACCAGAATTGTGATGCCACAAGATTTCAATCATACTTTTCTCTTCAAAGTAAATGTTTTTTGGCTTTATTGTACCAAAAGAAATATTACTGCAAAATAAATTTTAGAAAATCAATTACTTGTTTTGAAAAGTTGCTGTTTAAAAAGTGTCCCATATGTCTTATAAATTTTTTCACAACATTCCAGTTATGGAGGTAATTGCAAATTTACTGTACATTTCTAATAAGTAAAAATATATTTTTCGGGCCGGTGAGATGGCTCAGTGGCTTAAGCGCCTGCCCGGCAAGCGCGAGGGCCCGAGTTCGATTCCCGGAACCCACATACGAAAAAGGGGCCGGTGATATCGCTCAGCGGCACAGGCGCCTGCTGACGCGCGAGGTCCTGAGGTCGACCCCCCGGTACCCACAAAAAAATATATATATATATATTTTTCAAGGAACACTGTGTCTTGCTTTGTGAGAACTACTAGAAAGTAGTCATTAAACAAACCTCCATTTTTTCTTGACCTCCCTGAAATAACTGAATAAACTTAATTTTTAGAAATAAAAAGAACTTTAATAATTATGAATATGTCAATCTTTATTAATAAATTAACTCAGAATATGTCCATCAGCAGGTGAATAGATAAAGAAAATGTGGTATTTAAACACAATGGAGTACTAATCTGCCATAATGAATGACAAACTGAAGTAATTTGTAGGAAAATGGATGCACCTTGATCCCATAATGTAAAATGAAATAAACAACATATGCAAGCTTAAATATTGCATATTTTCTCTTAATCAGAAATCTAAAATATAAATAATAACCAAAATAAAGATAGAAAATAGGAAATAGGGAGATAGATCTTTTTCAAATGAGGAGACCAGGAGATGAAGGAAGGAGGAAAGGAGGGAGGGAAGGGATAGAGAATGAAGAATGAATGGAGATATCATATGTGTTTTACCAACTACGCACAAAGAAGGTAATTATTATGTGCTGCAAACATGTAGTAAAAAAATTAAAAATTAAAAAATGTATCCGTAATCAATATAACAAATTTCTGTCACAGTTTCTCAAAACAAGCCACATTCGTGTTACCTTAAATTTTTATTAATTCATCTTCTGAATATAAAGACCCACATAAATTTCTGTAGATAGATTTGGAAACCTTCCTTTAATGTATTTTAACTCATCTGACTAAAATTAAGGCTATCAACCCTCAGGCAGTTATGGCAAAATTTAGCTTTCAAACATTCAGGAAGGAGGTATTGTAAACAGTCTCTATTTTAGATATTTGAAGATTAAAGCATAGTCAGATATTACAGATTATTTTAAATCTGTGCTCCGTAGGTATTTAAAGATTTGATACAAATTGTTTTTGTTCTTTCTTATTTCTTTTCCTTATGTTATTATATTTTTTTCTTCTTTATTTTCAACTCTTTGTTTTGTTTTCATTTTTTGAGATAGGGCCTCACTATGTAGTCCAGGCTGGCCTCTAACTCACAGCAATCCTCCTGCCTCAGCCTCCCGAATACTGGGATTACATGCATGTGCCACCATGCCCAGCTACTTGTTTTTTTTGTTGTTGTTTTGTTTTGTTTTTGTTTTTGTTTTTGTTTTAGTGAATCACTAAAATACAGTGAGAAGTTCTGATGAATTACAACCTTGAATAAACCTAAATATCCTACTGAGAGTAATTCATTGTCTTCTTTTCTTTCAAGACATCTCACTATAAATCGTTACTATCATCATTTCTTTTCTCTGTTTTGGCAAGAATTCCATTCAATGGGTAATACAATGTTACAGTAATTTTGTCTTTCTCAGTCTAGTTTAATGTCACCAACTACTTTCTCCCTGATTGCCAGTAGTATTTTCAAAGTAGTAATTTCTATTTTTACTTGTTTTTTGTAGTTAGAATGCAAGCTCTTACTTTTCTCATTGCTGAGACAAAATACCTGACACCTAAAGTTAAAGGGGGAAAGGTTCATTTAGCTCACAGTTCGTCAAGGGTTCAGTCCATAATCCGTGGCTCCAAGGCAGGGTGGCACACGGCACAGGGGCAGCCAGTCATGGTGGCAGAAGACAGCAACAGCAAAAAGGGACAGAGAGAGAGAGAGACAAACCTCTTTCTGTCCCTTATACAGTACACAGGCCGCCCACCCTAGGGCAGGTGTAGCCCTCACACCCTTAATCCCAGCATTGGGCCATGAATCAATCACGAACTCTTGATTCAGCTGCCTCCCAGAAACCCACTCTAGGCTTTGGGTGGGACATCCAGGCACAAATCACAACACAAGCCCAGTCACCCAATACTTTATCAGATTTGCTAAATTTAGAGAAAAGAACTTTCCAGCAGGGATTCATATATTTGCATATACATTTGCATCTGTGTACTCTGTGTCAAAGTGACTTACATGATGGATGTAAGCAGGCAAATAGTTATCATGAGATGGTTCTAGGTTGTGATCCTATGTTTTACTTCTTACTGAAAGTTACAACAAAATTTATAAAATAATCTTTATTCTTTCTTCTGCTCGTATCTTCTACGTATATTCAATTATTAAAATTTTCCTTGATACTATGTTTCCCCGTGTGATATGAGATTAAATGTCTGTATTCATACCAGTAAACCTCACAACACACTTAAGCTTCTATGTTTTTATCAAAAATAGCTAATTCCCTTTTAAAAGCTCATATTGATTTCCTGAACTATAACTTAAGAAAAACTCTACCAGTTTTTACACACCACGCTTATACAATACATATCCCCTTTTCTATAATGTAATTAAAATCTTTAACTCAATAAGGAACTAATTATGCTTCTAAATCTTTTGGCTTCTACTTAGTCATGTATTCTGTCAAGAATGAAGATCTTCAATCTTCCAATTATTCAATATTTTTAGATTTCTACTGTATGTGAGGCAACAGTCTACCTTCTGTGGATATAAGAATAGAATGTACTTAGTATTTTGAGCAAAATAGAACACAAATAAATAGGAAGTAGGGAGAAATTCAAATACTTCTCCAAGTTACATATTCTGTTCTTTTAAAAATATCTGGTCTTTTAAAAGCATCTTTTTGGTATATGTTTTTCCTGAGTGATTACTTTGTAGATAATAATACACAGTACAGTAACTATTGTTATCATCTTACTATTTGTTTATAAATATTTTTAAATTTTTCATAAAAAGAAAAAAAATGAAGGAACAAATATTTTATTTTGCTTCATTTCAATAAATAACAAATGAAATTTAAAAAAGAATGTACTTACTATTTTGAAATAATCTATCATAATGTAATGACTATGTTTACACAGATACAGCAATAAAAAATTTCTGCAAGGTGTCATGCAAATTTTTTGAAAATATTTCAAAACTTGTCAAAGCCTGGTGAATAAGTATTTTTTTTTCTTTCTGAAGAGTGAAGGAGACCCTTTACAGAAGAGGTATAATTTGACCTACATCATCTTTAGTGAACAAAACTTCAGGGGCCGGTGAGATGGCTCAGCGGCTTAAGTGCCTGCCCGGCAAGCGCGAGGGCCCGAGTTCTACTCCCGGATCCCACATATGAAAAAGGGGCCGATGATATCTCTCAGCAGCACGGGCGCCTGCTGGCGCGCGAGGTCCTGAGGTCGACCCCCCGGTACCCACAAAAAAAAAAAAAATTCAAACCGTAGTACATAAAGTGAAAATCACTGTCCTACTAAATGGAACTCATATCTCAAAGAGGCATGAGGTAATCATGACCCTCTTGGAGAACATATTTTGTGCCATAAATTTTGTCTAATGTTTAAGGCTTGTGGATACGACTGAAAGAAAATGATCTTGGTAATGCTCATGGAGATCATATGAGGAGTGTTGGTCACTATGGCTAAAATTTCACCTTCTGGGTGGTAAAAATGTTTATGACTTTTGTTGTAGAAAAAACTATTTTGTACTATGAAGAATGGAGGAGATCATTTAAAATGAAAAAAGAGGACTCTCCATACTAGTCCTAGATGATGTGGTTGAGAAGATGACCAAAACAAGCATCAACAAAAAATAACAAAAGAGGAGAAATATAGTTAATAGAAAAGATGAAAAAAAGTAAAAATGGGGCCATCGGTGGACCAGAACATCACAGAAAGAACAGGAAAGGGAAATAAAGTAAATATTGAAAATACTATGCATAAATTAGAATAATATTCCCAAGTGACTCATATGCATATAAACCAGGATGGAGAGCTTTGAAATCTGAATGGAAACAGGTATTTTACAAAGCAATATGGACTAATTTTAAACAATGACTTAACATGAATGAATGAACAGAAATATATGGATGGATGAATACATGTATTGATAACAATTCATTCTAATTATTTTCATTCCTTTGAATACTTTACTTATTGATTTAGCAAATATTCATAGCAGTAACTTCTTCAGACATTAGAAATGTAATATAAACACACTAGAGTCTTAATTCTAAAGGCTTAAAAGCTTAATAGTATAATAGGTGAAAAGCTTTTCAATGTGTTTCAATTGCATTCCCTAAGCAAAAACAACAGTTACTAGCATTAATGACTCTCTCTAAGAAAGCAACAAATAGGGAGCAACTTTGGTTCTAAAGTGATGCAGTCCATTATCTCAGCAAAGTGTCAATTACGGTTTTATGCATCAAGAGTGGAAGAGGCATGTATCTGCAGTTAAACTTTTATGCATAACTATTTACAGAAGTGGAATAAATATCCATCAGTGACATAATGTATGTAGGAACATCCATCAAGAGTTAGAAGAAGGAAAGGAAGATGTGTGATTAATTGTTTATTCTTCAATTCATCAAGCAGTAAAATAAATATTCTTCAATTTAGTTGCTGACACATTCAAAATAAAGACTGGGATATTTGTTGGTCCGAATTGTAGATGTTACTAATTTCAAGAGAGAAATAAAAATCCATCAATGACATTCCAAGTAATTGGAAATGCTTTGGAGGATTCGTCCAGAGATTTTATTTTAACAAATTGCATTCTTGGAACTTGTCATCATATGAGGGGGAAAATAGTCCTGATTTGTTGGTTATATAAAATTCCATAAAAAAGTAGTTATAGTAAAAATTTACATAACAATTTATATGACATATAACAACAAACCTATTAAAGGCCAAATGACATCATCAGTAATTTGAAAAAAGCTATCACCAGAAAATATTGGTTTTTTTGTTTTAGAAGTTCCTATGAATTGGATAACAAAGGATGGCTTCAATTTTTGCTCAAGAGATCTCATATATCTATTTAACTATCTACCAATCTAAATATTTACTTACTATGAAGAATGGCCAATATTTTTGTAGTTCTTTTTGCCCCCTAAATTGCATCAGTATGTGTAATATATATTAAATTGTTAACTGTACAGTTTCTCAAATTTATTCAATAGAGCAAAGTTTGTGACATCTGTCACTGGAACACATGCTGTCGTACCAGTAATATTATATGAATGCTGCATAGCACTTTTCATAGTCAAGGGTGCATGAAATAGATATCTTTGAATATCAAGGTGCTTATGACTGAAAATAGGCAAAAACATAAATTCTTAACAAGTTCTTAGTCTAGAATAATGAAACAAAGTTAAGTAATATTGGGATTATTCTAACTATCAGACACTGATACTGGACTAAATGTAAGACTACTTAATTTTGAAATTTTCACATTATTTCATTTTTAAAGTTTTAAATAAGAATAAAAGTAAGTAATTGGATTGTGGAAAAATCTAAACTGTACATTACTATGATTCTAATGAAAATAAGTTGCAAATGATCAAATCCAAATATTACTTGCTCTTTAATATAACAATACAATTGTGAAAATGTTAATTCCATTCATTCATAGTTTCTCTTTACAAGGCCATTAAAATCAAGAAACTAAATTCTTCAATAACACTTCTTTTCCTCAGTTGCAGAAATTGGTAGGGAAGGTCATAAATTTTATTCATAAAATTAATTTTGCAAGAGGCAAAAAATGTAATGTAGAAGAGAAATTTTCATCAATATTTTGCAACAATTTCCATTTCCACAGACACCTACAAAGAAAATATTTTATTTCATGTAGAATTAACTTTGAAAATGTCAAGACAACAGATAAAGATCCAAATCCTAAGGCTAGAAATCAAGATGGAAGAATAGAAGCCAAAAGCAGATCATACCCTTCTGAGACCTGGAATTGAGACACATGGAAAACAAATGAGTAAGAAGAAAGAGAAAAGCTCTGTGAATCAAGAGCTGGCAGGAAATCTAAAAATGATGCAGAAACAGAAGATAACAAAGGGAAAGAAACAAAGTACTCTGGAATGCCAACCCCAGCTCCTGGGGTAGGAGAGGAAAATCTGACTCTCAAAGCACAAGCTTTGGAGAAGAAATTTACTGTAATATCCACCATATCTAAGAGTAGTATAATCGGAAGCCATTTTGAGAAGGGGTATTATTGTGTAAGTCTGAGTTACTGCTGGAATAAGATGTCACAGAACAATCATATATGTCTTAGTTACATTTTTGTTGCTGAGACAAAATACCCAATGCCTAAAATTAAGGGAGGAAAGGTTTATTTAGCTCACAGTTTGTGGAGGTTTCAGGCCATAATGGGCTGGCTCCAAGGAAGGGTGGCTTGGCAGAGGAGAACAGTTCATGGCAGGCAGAATGTAGAAAAGCAACAAGGACCTCAACATCATCTTTCTGCATCTTTTATATTGTATTTAGGCTGGGATTAGGGCAATGCCAAACCAATCAGTGGACTGATTTAGTAATCACATACCCTTAATCCCAGTATCACACTCTCTAGATCCAGTCACCTCTGAAAAAGCCCCATCTATCACTGCCTGAGGCTTTGGGGTGACAAGTAGACCCTAACCATAACATTCTCCCCTGTCCCCGCAAAGACTCATGCACATTCCTTTATGCAAAAGGCATTTAGTTCATCTCTAACAGTTGCCAAAGTCCTAACAGTTTCAGCATTGTGTAAAAGTCCAAGGCCCAAGTCTCCTCTGAGATTTAAGGCAAACTCTTATTTTTGAGGTCCTGTAGAAATGAAAAGAAAGTTAAACACTTCCAACATAGGATGGCACAATATATACAATGTCATTCCAAAAGATACAAATAGGGTGATACAAAGGAATGGGATCAAAGCAAGTCCAAAATCCATCAAGACAAATATTAAGTCCTGTAATTGCATGTGCATCATCCCTGGTAATCTGCGACAAGATGTGAACTCTAAAGGGTTTGGGAGGCTTACAGCACTGTGGGTGGTTGTAGCTCCCATGACCTCTCTTGGGCTGGCTCTGCTCCTTCCTTGCAGTTTTCCTCAGAGGATCAAAGTTCCTGCTTTCTCCTAACTTCTGGGGTCTCTACTGTACCTTTGGCTTCACAGACACAGATTCACACCCTGGCCCCTTAGAGGCAAACAACCTTCTGAAATCTAGGTGGAAGCCTTTCTGAGCCCAGAACTCATCCATTCTGCAAGCACCTAAAACCAGAAACATGTGGATGATCCCAAGGTTTGCTGCCAGCTGGAGCAGTAGCCAGGCTTCCCTCTTTCTTGGCTGTAGGGGTTGAGTGCCTGGATCACTAAGTACTCTGAATCCAACTCTGAGGAACAAATTCTGTCTGCTGCTGCCATTCTGGAACACAGTGCTCTGGAGCTGTCTTCTCAAAGTGAAATCTTCCACTTTTGCAATTTTGAGGCTGCAAAGGGTGGAGTCATGCTACATCTCATGATGCCCTCAGGCCATCTTTTCTGTTCTGTTCCTTCTCAGCAATCAAGATTTCCTCTGCTGTATCTTTACAGTCCACAGATTTACTGGAGATTTCTTTCTGGCCAAACTTAAAGTGTTTTAAAACATTCTGCTTGGCTATTTACTCTTGATTCTCAACATAAATCTGGCTAAAATCCCCCAACAGTCACCATGTCATAGCATCAACATTCAACTGCCTTGAAATTTCCTCTGCCATATTAATTAGTCTGCTGCCCTTAACCTCAATCTCAGGCAAAGTCTCTGGACCTGAGCAAAATGCAGACAAACTTTCTGCCACGGTAATCCTTCCCCAGCAGAAAGCTGATCTTTCCTGGCAGCATTTATATCAGCCTTCTTGTTCTGAGCTCTGACAAGAATCTCCTATTAAGTTTAACCTAAGGCACTCCAGCTCTACTTTTTCATCTGACATCTTCAAACCTTTCCTAATTCTTTCTTCAAGCCACTTCCAAAGGCTCCTCAACCACATGGTCAGGTATACTCTCAGCCATGACCCCACTTCTCTGGTTCCAAATTCTGTCTTAGTTACTTTTCTCATTGCTGAGACAAAATACCCAATGCCCAAAGTTAAGGGAGGAAAGGTTTATTTAGCTCACAGTTTGTGGAGGTTTCAGTCCATAACTGGCTGTCTCCAAGGCAGGATGGTTTGACAGATGAGAACAGTTCCTGTTGGGCAGAATGTAGCAAAGCAACAAGGGACCTTAACAGTATGCTCAGATTAGGTCAGTCAACTGATCTAACCAATCAGTCAACTGATTTAGTAATCACAAACCCTTATTCCCACCATCATACAACATAGATCCAGCCGCCTCTGAGAAAAACCCACCTATGACCACATGAGGCTTTGCAGGAGACATCTAGACCCAAACTATAGCAGTATTTTGCAGTTCATGGGATCATCTTTCCACATATAGTGGGTGAGGGATGACCACAAGAGACTGCCATGGAAAGATAAAAGGCTAGTCACAGATCTTCTGAGAATATCACGCAGCACATAGCTTAGGTTCTGGAGGACTTGGTTTTTGACAGCACTACCTTCTGAGGGGAGCAGCCAGGCTTATCACAGTGTTTTCTAAGAAGACTGAAAGCACTGACAGCAACCCCTGTGGATTGCTCGTCTCATCTCACTGCCTCATTCCAGCACAGAACACAGTGCTCAATTTGCTCTTCCCACCCACCACGGTAATCAGGGATACACCATTGCTTGAACATTGGCCACAACCCTGAGTTTATGGGCAGAGAGGCCACTGGACCAAGTGAGACACTTCACGAGCACAAAGACAACAAAGCTAGTTGAGCAAAGCAGTGGCTTGAGGTCCACAGAACACAAACAAACACTAAGATTTTTGGAGTGAATACAGCCCTGAGGCAGACAATATACTATTGACTGACCTTATTTTGTGGGAAATGTGAAACAGGACTCAACATTCACATGGTAACAGCTGGCTAAGTGAATATGGAAACACAACATAACCCAGTGTGACTCATTATTCCTCTCCTACATCTGGTGGATTTCAATAGTAAAGTTCGTGGAAATAAACTACCTACCCAAACAGCTAGGTAGGAAATATTTTTGTACTCATTTCTCTTTTTCTTTGTTTTATGTATTTTCTTCTTTCTTTTTTTCTTCTTTTTCTCTCCCTGTTCCTCTTCTAATGTTATTTGTTCCTAATATTTCTATCTATTTCTGTTTCTTTTTAAATTTTGAATTGGAAGAGTTTATTATCACTTTTCATTTTTTTATCATGCTTTCATGTTTTTAAAATATTACTTCTTCATTTTTGCCTTTCAACACTCCTATTCTATTATTATTACTTTTAATCAGACCAGATTTTAGATTTCTATTTTCTTTACATTATTATTGTTAATTTCTTTACTATTGTTAATTGTGCTTTTAATTGGTTTTTCCTGTATGTCAATATCTGGCATGTCTTTGTGTCATCATCATCACTCCAGTTGGTTTTCTCCTTTATTAGTGTGGCTGTAAATCAAGCATTCAAAAGGAGGTTAGACATGAAGACGACCCAGAAATAAGAGTGGAAGATAGATAGATAAATGGATAGATAGATAGCTAATAAGTATGAAAAACCAAGGTAACATGACTTTTCTGTATGCTTATAACTCATTAGTAAGTGAAAGTAAAAATACTAAAGTAGCAGAACTGCCAGAAAAAGAATTCAAAAGACTGAATTTTAAAATGATTTATGATTTCAGAAAGTTACCTAAGCAACTGAATAAATTAGGAAAGACAAAGCAGGATAAGAAGAAGCAATTCAACAAGGAGATAGAGATTCTGAGGAGAAGCCAAACAGAAATCTCAAAAATGAAAAGTGTATCAAGTGAAATAAAAAATTCAGTGGAAAGTCTCATTAATAGGATCAAACAGAAAAAGGATATGGTTCAAGATATGGTTGAGAAATGATTACACACAGATACTAATAAAAAACAAAAAATTATAAACATAACATCAAAGAATGCTGAGATATGTTTTGTTAAAAAGCGTAACTTAAAAATTTTTGGTGTAGAAAAGGGTGTTAAGGTTTAGGCTAGTTGCATGGAAAAATCTATTTTATAATAATAACAGAAAACATCCCAGTACTTATAAATGATACAGAAATCTGGGTACATGGGGCATATAGAACCCCCACAGGCACACACACACACACACACACACACACACACACACACACACTCTGCATCAATCTGTAGTTTAAATATAAAAAGTAGAGAATAAAGAAACAATATTGTCAGAAGCAAGACAGGAATATCAAGTCACATACACTCCATCAAAATAACTGCAGACTTTTCTGAGGAAACCCTAAATTTGAGGAGGACACAAAAGGTTGCATTTCAAATTTTGAATGAAAATAACTGCCAATGTAGATTGCTATCCCTAACAAGGTTATTCTTCAAAATTAAAAGAGAAATATAAATCTCCCAAAATAATAGTAAATGAAAAAAATACATTACCCTTATGTCAGCATTGCAGAAAACATTTCAAGGAATCATACACAGAGTTAAAGAAGAGTGAAGGAGCTATTGAGAATTAGGAAAAAATTATACATTAAATCACAACAAAATGAGAGGAATTAGCACGTACCTTCCTATAATAATTCCAAATATAAATATTCTCAATTCTTCTCTTAAAATACACAAACTGGCAGATTGAATTAAAGAACAAGTTTCAGAGAGTTCTAGGAGGAAAATTCATAATTATGAGTGTTTACATAACAAACTTTGAAATTTTTAAAATAAGTTATGTAATGACAAATCTGAAGGTCTTAGAAATCAGGAGAAAGCCAAAGCTAAATCTGACCGAAGGAAAGAAATAATAAAGATCAGAGCTGAATTTATGAGATTGAGTCTAAAAGAATAATACACAGAAACAATGAAAGAAAGAGTTGGTTTGTGTAAAGACACACAAGATTCATAAACCCTTAGCCAAACTAACCAAAAGAATGAGAGAAAAGACTTAAATCAGTACAATTAGAGATGAAAATGGGATGTAAAAGACAATGCTAAAATCAACCAAATTATTAAGGACTATTTTCAAAAGCTATCTTCTAATATAGTAGAGAATCTAGAAGAAATAAATGAATATCTAGACATATGACCTATCAAAGCTGAATCAAGAGGACATAAGAAGCCTAAACAGATCAACAACAAACAGTAAGAATAAAGCAGTAAGAAGTTTCCCAACAACTAAATGCCCAAGACCCAGTGAATTCACTGATGAATTTTACCAGACCTTAAATAAGAACTGAAACTAATGCTGCTCAAAATATTCTGTGAAATATAAAGGCAAGGAATGATTCTAAATTCTAAAGGCCAATATCACCTTCATGTTAAGAATGGATAAGAACTCCAGAAAAAAACAAAAAACATAAAACAAAAAACAAAAAACAAACAAAACAAAACAAAACAAAAACTACTGCATCTGTCACTTTCCAATATCTGGAGCAAAATAGCTGACATCCACAATCTATACAAGGAGAGGATTAATTTGTGTCAAGCCAATTCAGTCTATAATCAAGTGGCTCTAAAGTGGAAGCGAATTGGTGAGAAGAGATTGAGGAAAACTCCTCAACATATGAAAAGCAGGAAGTAGAAAGCAAAGGGAGGAGCAGACACAGAGAGGTACACCTTCCAATAGTATACTCCCAAAACACCCCTCTTCCAGTCCCCACTTCCTAACAGAGCATTCAGCCATAAACTCATCAATGGATTAATACACTGGTTGGAATAGTGCACCTTTGATCCAGTCATCTTCTCAAAGCTCCACCCTGGGACACATAAGACTTTTGAGGGACACCTTAGGTCTAAATCACAATAGTTATATGCTTGATAAAGTAGATCTAAAAGTTCCAAACAAGTTGAATTCAACAATGCATTAAAAAGATCAGACGCTGTGATCATACACTCTGAATAAAGGTATATTTTATTCAAGGGATGAAGGATGGTTCAACATACACAAATCAATAGATGTAGTAAACTATATAAATAGAATTGGGGATAAAAATCACATGATCATCTCAATTGATAAAGAAAAAACTTTCAACAAAATTCAACATCCCTTCACACACACACACACACACACACACACAAAATCCCTGAAGAAATTTTTGAAGGATCTTAACTTGCTATAGTAAAGGCAATATAAACAAACCAGAGTTAACAGGGAAAACTGAAACCATCTCCTCTAAAATTAGGAAAGAGACAAGAATGTCTATTCTCACCACCCTATTCAATATAGTACTTGAACTTTTATCTAGAGGAATTAGGGAAGAGAAAGGAATAAAGCAGATACAAATAAAGAGGAAAGAAATCAAATTATGCTTGTTTTTATATAATATAAATCTATACTTGGAGACTCTAAAGGCTTCACTAAAAGAAAGTTAGAGCTCATAATGAATTCAGCAGAGTAGCAGGATATAAAATCAACATTAAAAAGTCAATAGTTTTCAGTATTCCAATAATAAACTAATCAAGGAAAAAGATCAGGAAATAAATTTATTCATAACAAAACAAGAAGCAAAAGATCTTTATAATGAAAATATCAGAACACTGAAAAAGGAAATTGAAGAAAATAAAAGATGGGAAAAACTCTCATGTTCATGAATCAGCAAAATTAATATACATGTAATGGTTGGTTGACTATGTCAACCTGAGAATTTTAGAAGCTTAACTAAATCGGTTCAGCAATTCTCCACCCTAGGGTGGTTTATAACCTGGATGGTATAAAGGGGAAATGAGGAAGGTCGAAATTGCTTCTGTTCTTTGGAGGAGCTCTAGTCTTCACCTTCAGCTTGGACGTAGTCTCCTGGCTTCCAGTGCAGACTCTTCAGCTTCTGCCCTGGATCCTTCAGCCTTTTGGCATAGCATCTTCAGCCTTCCATTGCAGATGCATTGGCCTCATGATATGGACATGCATAGACACTGCAGTGAGCTCCAGACCTTGAACTGAAACCTTTGGTCTCCAGGGTGCAGACACCCTCTGCACTCCACCTCATCCAACTCGGTGTGTGACCATCATAGGCCAGTCTTGTAATTTCTTATACATTAGTGTATCTTGTGTTATATCTGTTTCCCTAGTAAAACACTGACTGATAAAATACAGTAATGCCTTGGTTCATGAATTGTTCTGTTCACAAGCAATTTGGTTTGCAGACAGATGAATTCAGCAAAATTTTTCTTCTGTTCACCAACTCTGCATCAAATGATGAACACGAAAGCAGCCATCTTCTCTAAAATTGTGGAACAAATTAAGTTTGTGAACCAAGGTACCACTAAAATGGACATATTATCAAGCATGTTTAACAGAACTAAAATAACCATCCTAAAGTTAATATGGAAACACAAAAGACGCAGAACAGCCAAAGCTTTCTAAACAAAAGAATAAGACTGGAGGCATCATAATACCCAATTTCAAACTATGCTACCAAACCATACAAACAAATGCAGCATGGTACTGGCACAAAATATACTCATAGACCAATGGAACAGATGACCCAAACAAATGCAAGCATCTGATTATGGACAAAATCTATTAGAGAAAAGATAGCCTCTAAACAAATGGTGTTAAAACTGGATATCCCCTTCTCTAAGATTGAAACTATATACTGTCTCTCACCCTGTAAAAAAACAACTCAAAGCGGATCAAAGATGTAAGTATAACATCTGATACTTTGAAACTGCTAGAAGAAAACATAGGCAAATACTTGAAGCCACATGCACAGGCATATGCTTCATGAATAGAAATCCAATAGCACAGGAAATAATACAAAGAATCAGAATGTGAGACTAAATCAAATTAAAAAATTTCTACACATCAAGGGAAATAACTGAGAGAAGAGACAGCCTACAAAATAGGAGAAAATCTTTGCCAACTATTTCTCTGGCTGAGGATTCACATATAGAATATAAAAATAACTAAAAAAACCCAACAACAAAAATCAAATAACCCAATCAATAAATGGACAAATAACTGGAACAGATATTTGTCCAAACAAGTACAAAATGCCAATAAGTATATGAAAATTTGTTCATGATTTTTAGCCATTATTAAATACAAATCAAGTCTGGAGAGTCTAGGTTACCCCAGTGAGAATGACTATTGAAAGCATAAAACAGGTGAGTAAAAACGGTAGAGTAGAGGGAGGCAGCAAAATACAGCCTCTCTTCAACTGCAAAACAAGACAACTAGAAAACAACTTGGTGAAGTGGGAAAAATAAAGAAAGAACTAGATCTCAAAGAATTGGGAAAGACCTCACAGGAAAACTGGAGACTAGAGAAGTCAGGTAAATGGAGACTAACAGAGAGAAAAGAACAAAGCAGTCTGAAAAGCTGATGTAGGTTCTCAGGAAGGAAGACTTCTGTCCTGTGGCAGTAGAAGCTCAGCAGCCTCAGGGAGAAACAACAAATCCGACCAATAGTGCTAGCCCCAAGAAAAGTCCAAGGTTACTGTAAACAGCAAAAACAGCGTGAGGTTTCACTACAGAAGTGACTCCTCCCTCATAGCAGACTGGAGCGAAGAAATCCAGTGCAGTGCCTACCATTTGTGGAGCACTTACACAGAAGCCTTTTAGGGAAAGGGCTAATTGATTAAAACTGTGCTTCCAAACAACTACACTTCAGGATTTCTGGTGTTACTCTACCACAGTGCCTGGGTAGATGATAGTCACAAGAGACAGTCACAGAGATGGTGAAAGCTTGATACAGACACCCTGAGAAGTTTAAGCCTCGTCTGAGAAGGACATGCAGGCCCTGTGTTTTGTGGTGAAAAGCTAGTCTTGTCACATGTGGTGTTAAAAGGGGGTTGTGTCTGAAAGTGCTGGCAAGATGTGCATGGTATGCTTGAAACCTCACACCACTGCCCACTGCCCATATGTAGCGTAGAGCACAGTGGCCTGTTTGCCCTTTCCATCTACTGAAGTAAGGAGGATATGTCTTGGTTTGAACAGTTGCCACAGTCTCAAGTGTACAGATGAAGTGGCCTCTGGAGCAGGGGGAGCACCTTACAAATAGGCCATGAAGCAAGGTGGAGGAAGCAATGACTCTGGATGTGCAGGGGAACACGAAAACTTTGAGCTGCCCTGGTGACTATGCCTCTAAGGCTTAAACAATTGACCAATCACATCCTACAGGAAAGTCAGGGCAGGGTTCAGCTTTCACACACAAAATTGTAAGTTTGGAAACAAAGTAGGTCTTAGCAGTGACTCACTATCCCTCCTACATATTTAGTTGATTCCAGTGATCTAGACTTCAGAAAGAAAGAACTTAGTCAAAAACATGAAGGAATTATTTACTATATTTTTTTTTCTTTGTTGATTTGGAGAGGCGGTATTTCTTCATTTTCTGATTTTCTTTTTTTCATTTTTCTGTTTTGTATTTTTCTTTTTCTTGTCTTTTTTTCTGTCACTTTTACTTATTTCCAAGGTCATTCCTGGAAGTTAGGGTTACCCTGATTCCAAACCAGGAAAAGACACAATCAAAAAATTAAATTATATGCCAATCTCTTTAATGAACTTAGACACAAATATCTCCAACAAAATTCTGGCCAATAGAATGCAAAAAATCATCAAAAAGTCATATATCATGTCAAAGTAGGACTCATTCCAAGGAAACAGGGTAGGTTTGGCATACACAAATCAAAAAATATAGTATACCACATAAACAGAAGAAATGACAAAATCATATGATTATCTCAAGAGACGCAGAAAAGAAACTGAAAAAATCCAAAATCTACCCATGATTAAAAACAGAAATCCTGAAAAACTATGAATATGTATAAAAGGAGCTTATGTCAATTTGACAGTAGCCATTTATAAAAAGCCAACTGCCAACATCATGGTAAATAGGGAAAGTTCTCTCCAAAATCAGGAACAAGACAAGAACATCTACTATCTCCACTCCTGTTCACTAAAATACTGGAAACATTAGCAACAGCAATCCGCCAAGAGTAAAAAACAAAAGGGTATGCATACAAAAGAAAGAAATCAAATTGTCATTATTTGTAGATAACATGATCCTTTACATAGAAGAGCCATGAAATTCCACCAAAAGACTGCTAGAATTAATAATTAAATTTAGTAACATAGCGAAATACAAAATCAGCAAACATAAATCAGTAGTGTTCTTGTGCACAAACAATGAACTGGCCAAGAATGAAATTTATGAAAAAATAACATTCATGATAGCATCAAGAAAAATTATTTAGGAATTAACCTAAGGAAGTGAAAGAGCTCTACAATGAAAACTGCAGTACTCTGAAGGAGATTAAAGAAAACATCAAAAAATGGAAAGAACATGTTCCCAGATAGGCAGAATATGTATTGTCAAAATATTTATATATCCAAAACTGATGTATCAATTTAATGCAATCCCAATAAAAACACCAGCAGCTTTCCTTACAGAACTAGAGAAAGCAATTTGAAAATTCATATGGAACCAGAAGAGACCCAAAATAGCAAAAGCAATACTGGGGAACAAGAGCATCACAAACCTGGATTTCAAGTTAAATTTCAAGGGTACAGTGATAAAAACATCATGGTACATCACAAAACAGATGTGTGGATCAACAGAATAGAATAGAAGGTGCAGAAACACTAGATACACTGAGGTATTTAGTCTTTGACTAAAGGACCAAAAACATACTCTAGTGTACAGATAAGTTCTTTAGCAAGTGGTGCTGGAGAAATAGCTATCCACATGCAGAAAGTTGAATGTAGACAAATATATCTCACCATGAAACAATCTGCCATCAGATAAAATAGATAAAACTCTTGAGGACATAGCTATAATAAAGAACTTTATGAACAGAACCCCAATTGCACATAAAAGAACAAGAATGAATAAATTGGAATATATTGAATTAAAAAGCTTCATCACAGAAAATGAAACAACTGACAGAGCGAAGAGACAACCTACAGAATGGGAAATAACTTTTGCTAGGTATTCTTCAGACAAAGAAATAATATCTAAAATATATGAAAAGCATAATTTTAGCCTCTCCAAAAAAAAAGACCCAATTAAAAAAAAGGTTAATGAAAGAAATAGACACTTCTCAGAAGAAGTACAAGTCACCATTAAATACATAAAAAAAATGTTTAACATCTCTGGCCATTAGAGAAATTAAAATGACACAGATTATGTCTTACTTCAGAAAGAATGGCTACCATCAAGACATCAAATAAAAACAAATGTTGGCAAGGCTGCAGGGAAAAAAAAGTCACTTCTTTGTCAGAGAGAATATAAACTTATACGAACACTAGAAATCTGTATGGGGATTCCTCCAAAGACTAAATACAAATTCCACTTGACCCAGCTATTTACCTTCCAGCTTTCTTCCTAAAAGAATTAAAGACGTTACAATGATTCATGAATACCTACTTTTATAACTGCATAACTCACAATAGCTAAATTTTGAAAGTGCCCTATATGTCCATTCATGGATGAGTGGATAAAGAAAATGTGGTATTTATATACAAGGGACTCCTACTCTGCTATAAAGAGAATATATTTGAGTTATTTGTAGGAAAATGGACGCACCTTGCAACCATAATGTTAAGTGAAGTAAATTAGACAACTAAGTTCAAATGTCACATGGTTTCTCTATTATAAGAAACCAATGTATAAATAAAGAGAAAAATAAAATATACATAATAGGAAACAGATGATTTTTTTAAAGAAATAAAAGGAGACCAAGAGATGGGGGGAATAGGAGAGAAGGAAAGAAAGGAGGATAGAAAAAGAATCGAAACATGTTGTGTACATGTACCAACTTCCCATGATGAGTGTAATCATTAAGTATTGCAAGGTGTACTAATAAAGAAGAATATAGAACAATGTAAGCTGTAGAGAAAATTGAACTCATCTACAATGCTGGTGAAAATGTAAGTTAGCACAGCCACTATGCAAAGCATATAGGTGTCTCAAAAAATTCAAAAGAAAGTTATCATTTGAGCCAGATATTCCACTCATTGATATATACCTAAAGGAATTAAACTAGGGACACCTGCATACCTGTGTTTATTTTGGCACACTTTATATTAGCTAAGATGGAACAAGTCTAGGTGCCCATCAACACATAAATATATAGAAAAATATTTATAGTGAATTAATATTCAGCTGTAAAGATGAGCAAAATTTTATCATTGTACAGATCTAGAGATCATGTTGAGTGAAGTAAGACAGACTCAAAGAGACAAATATTCTCCCTAGTATGTGGACTCTAAAAAACATGACACGTACATAGAAGGGAGATCATTATTAACCACAAACAGAGGAATAAAGTGGAAAGGGAGAGAAGTGTAACAGAGTAAAGGGGGTAGATTATCTAAATAATTACATTCATTAAAATATAATATTTTATAAAATTATGGGCACTAATACTAAAGGAAAACACACACATAACAGAAATTCAACTCTGCCACCACATAGTTCATTTTTTTACAGTACACACATTAGTTGTTGTTAGCTAAAATTACCTTAATTGATTGTTTATTGGAGATTATTAATTTTCTCTACAAAAATTAAGAAATCTGGATCCCCAAAAAGAAATACGGATCAGCATATAAATTAAAATACAGTTAATAAGATATATTTTTCTAAAAAAAATCCTAGGGTAAAGCCTACAATTGTCCCATCTTGGAACTACCTACATTTTGGCTAGAAGTAGAATGGAATGTTTAATTTGAATCCCCACAAGACTTAATCCAATAGGAGAATTCCCCAATATAAAATCAAGTTGCATGTTTTTTTCTTTTTTCTTTCTTTCTTTCTTTTTTTTTTTTTTTTGCACTGGGAATCGAACTCACAACCTTCCGTTTGCCAAGCAGGCACTGTGCCACTGAGCTATATCCCCCACCCTCAAGTTGCATTTAAAATTAATATCAGAAAGCATGAATGTCTCACAAGCAACAATGTTGTTGGGCTGTGACACATAAATGACTAATTTCAGGAACTGATATAGCATGAGCTATAATGTACGTGTGTTATATGATACCAATGTGTGTGCATGTGCACAAACATCAACACACACATACTGTTCCTGGCTTATGATTTTTCAAATTTCAAGTAGTAAAACTCAGGTGTTGTGGCACACACCTGTAATCCCTGGTCTCAGGAGGCTGACAGAGGAGGATCCCTATGAGTTTGAGGCCAGCCCGGGCCACACAGTGAGTTCAAGTCCAGTCTGAAAAACACAGTGAGACCCTGTCTCAAAAAACAAAAACAAAGACAATAAAACAAAACTATTTACACTAGTGAAAAAAAATATACATTCATATGAAACTATAGTTCTAATTTTTACATTTGATCTTTTCCTGGGGTTGTGATGTATGATAGGACACTCACCATCATGGTCAGTTACACTGAGCCCCAGCTCATATTTAGGCACATAATCATGAGTATAACAGCCTCATAGTTTTTAGTGTATTGTGCATTCAGCATTTTCTGGATATCAATATTTAACAAATCACATTTTGTTGAAATTAAGCTTTGTGTTAGATGATTTTGCCCACTGTGTGCTAATGTAAGTGTTCTGAGAACATACAAGGTAGGCTAAGATAAGCTATGCTGGTCACTAGTGTGGTAGGTAAGTTTAACTCTGCTCACTTGATTGAGTTGGAATCTGCCTAGGATTTAGTAGAGCACACTTCTGGGTGTGTCTGTGTGGGTTGTGGAGCCATGACCTTAGGGATCAATACCTGCTCTCTCTTCCCTTTCCTTAGTGGTACTATTCCCTGCTCTGTTCCATGGGTACTGTGAACTAAGCTCTTTTGCTCTGCCATGCCATCCTGCCATGATATTTCTGCCTGTGAGCTAGCTAACCACGGACCAAAACCCCAAAACCATGAGCCAAATTAAATCTGTCCTTTAAGTTATGGGTATTTTGATCAGCGATGGGAAAGCTAATACACTTAGGTTGGGCATTTGAAATTATGATGTTTTACAATTAGGATGTGTTTATCAGGACATTACCCCACCATAAGTCAAGGTGCAACTATATGTTTATATTCTAGAGGTACAGCCTTCACAAGTGACCAGAAAGTCAAAAATGAAATTTATCCACTATAGCTGTCAACATAATTGCACTGTAGCTTTTTAAAAATGGACATTTAATATGGATATAAAAGTAAATGTAAAGATGGATGTAGATATAAAATGCCTGTGCTCACTGGTATAAAGACTATTGTAGCTGCTTTTGTGAAATCCGTGTATTCAATAAGAAGTAGAAGGTTCATTAATTTCACAGACATGCTGTTTAAAAGAACAGTAGCAGTTAAGTGGCTAGTTAGGTTTTATTTATATGTTTAGAGATTAATGTAATTGCTCTAACATATTTTCCCTTGTACAATATCAAGTGTATATAAAACACTAAAATATTCAGGAAATAATACGTATACTCACTAATTAAGTCACTAATATTCATATTTCTATTACATGTTCAAGGATTTGATTTACTTAGAATAAGTTTTTTGTAATTAATATATCATTTCTATTTAATTATTCATATAATCCTCAATACTATATTTTTTTAAAGAAAGAGGAGCAAGAACTAGCAATGAGCAAATAAACTAGAAGGTCTGGGTACACATGCCAGTGGGCATTTCTCCAAACAAGTGTCTCTTTTCCTAGAGAAGGACATAGCTTCCGTAAGGTCCTGATTCTTTCAACAGGCAGAGTGGCCTTGAGTTCATTTGCAAGTATGTAACTACTGAAAACTCTACAAAATTTGCTCTTTGTTTATTTACCAAAATAGATGAATTCTCCCTGTGAGGTCAAGTAAGACAAAGCTCATATTTTAACATTAAGTAGCTAAAATATTTTGTCCTCATGCACTAACACTGAAAGAAATTATAAAGATCCAGATATCATTGTTCTAAAGCCTTCTGTACTGAAACTACTCAGATACTACAGTTATGAAGCTACTGACTGTGGCGCCTATAACTACTGCATTTGTACATTCAAAAGAAGAAAGATGTCAACTGATAATTGATAATTACATCAGTGAAAATCACCTGGGATTATAAATATTTTAGATAAGCTGTTATATGATTTATACATGAATTGAGTGAAACTATACATATTTGTAAGTGAATGTTTATGTATCAGCCATGTATTCACTTTCACAATCATTGCTCAGGATTTGGGGATACCCTCTTAGTATTTTTTTTATGTTTTTAAATTCTCATTAGTATATGATTACAGTGCATAATGATTATATTTATCATGGGGAGTTGGTATATGTACACACCACATTTTTTTGTGTATGTGTGGGTACCAGGGGTCGACCTCAGGACCTTGCACGCCAGCAGGCGCCCGTGCCTCTGAGTGATATCACCGGCCCTTTTTTCATATGAGGGTTCCGGGAGTCGAACTCGGGCCCTCGTGCTTGCCAGGCAGGCATGTAGGCCGCTGAGCCGTCTCACCGGCCCTGTACCACATTTTTAATGTTTTTTTTTTTTTTTAATTCATACTCTTGCCCTCTTCCACTTCCCCCAATTATTGGTCCCCTTTTCTTTTGAAAAATTGGGGATACTGATTTTTATAATGATCCTCCAACAATGTCTTGCATAAAGGATATCATAATGAACCAAAATTCAGATGGAGCACATTCCACATAAGTATCTCTTCAAGAGAAAAAAATTACATAAAATAGAACTTCATATCACTTAACAAGTAGTTTTTCTAAAATTAATGAATGACCAATATTAACATTAATACTAATAATATTAATCTAATAGTATTTGATTGATTAATGTAGTTATAATAATTAAGGATAACACCAGCAGATAGCAGATAGCAGACCAGCCACTTGGTTGTAATTTTAAGAATGCATATTAGAATTTTTCTTTTAAGTAAAAGGAATTTTTTAAATTCACATTTAATCTCTTCTACCACAGAGGTTATGTTACATATCAGACATGGCATGTATTTCTGTTCAGCTGCTACAAATATTGTGTTATTTAAATATACTTTATGACAGATATTCTGTTTTTGCAGAAAAGCCTTTTTCTAAACTTTATGGTTACATTATAAAAACTATATTTTTTCTACTCAAAAAATCCTTTGCTTGCTTAAATCTTTGAGTACATCTACCTTTATTGAACTATCAGAGAAATTGTTCTTTCTAGAGCAAAAGTCAACAATGACACTATATTTAAGAGAAGCAGGGCCTAATGTCTAATCCTGATTTTATTGATGGTTTGAGAAATAGAATGAACTCTTCTTGAAAAATAATATGAATTCCGTCTGACTCATACTCCATTTCTTACAATTAAATTTTCTCTTGGAGAAAATAAGCAATATAGGCAATAATATATCTGTGAGATATAGTTGGAACAATAATATTCACTAAACAATTCATCTTTTATTTTCATTTCCAATAGGTTAGGATTGGCAATTTTTCACAGAACTTTAAAATAATTGCAATATAGAACTTAAGTGGAATACAAGTTTAAACAGTTAAAAACAGTGAAAGCACAGAAAATATGTAAAAATCATATACATTTGGGCATAGTCATTTCCCACATCTAATTTTAATTTATTTTTGTTTTGTCATTGGTAGCCTGCATAATTATCACATTCAATGTTTAATATCATGGAATGTTCCACCTAGCAATTTTAAGGATTTTTTTAATTCACTTGGGAAAAAAAACTTTTTTCTTGCCATGCATTTGGCCTCTTATAATTGTCAGATCAATGTGCAGCATCCTTTTCCACCCATCTATCACACTAACAATCTTCACTATAACTTTCCTCTTGTACCTTGTATTCTATCCTTCTGTTATCTGTGATGTATTGGAAATTTTTATTATCTAGTCTCACCCTTGTTAGACACAAGCATCTAGACCTTAGTAACAGGGTGTTCTGTCTTTCTCAATAATTCTGTTGGTATTTTTGCATCTGGTATTATATATCATTTTAGGAATTTGACTTACAACTTCTGCTATGATAACTGAAGGGCTTGCCATATACTGTAGTCTCTCTATTAGAAAAGTAACATCTATTTTAAAGGTGAGTGATACACAAAAAATACATTATTCTAAAAATATTAAATTGTTTAAAATAGTCATTTTCATTAAGAGATCATCTGTTGAGTATTGACATTTACATACTAGGAAAAATAGTAAAGACAGACAATAGAAAACTACTCGGACTTCAGAAATCAAGCTTTCCTATGAAGAGCAATACATAAAAATATTTAAGGCAAAATAAGATAATATTTTTCTTCTATTATACCATGTATTGTCTTTCCCAATTATATATAAGTGTGTTCATCTTTTTAATCATGACATTTTCTTTGATATCAATGCTTTTGCATATTCTTTACCTATGTTTGGAATATCTATCTTGCTCCTTTTCAAAACTAATCTTGAGTATGAAACATTTCTTAATTCCCCCTACTCCTTAAATTATTGTATTCCTTTCTCTATGTTTTACAGTACTTTTTGCGTTACCACTTATGACAGTCTCATAAATGCCTGCACTTAATTTTCATTACTCTTCTCAGCAGTTATAACTATTTGTCTTACACATAGCTGTATTCAGATGCATGATATAGTGCAGATGTTTATTGATATTCCAATGTATTTGCTTCAGCAATGAAAAACTGGTAAAGGAAACTGCCTTGGATAATTTTCTGCTCTAGAACAGGAAAAAAGATACACATAATAAAATAAAATAAATCTGAAGGAAAGAATAATAACAAAATATAACCACAAATTTAATATTTTTTTCCTACTGAAATAATATACTGATTAATTTGTTTAGAAACCCAACAGCGGGAGAAATAGTATCCTTTGAAAAAGTGACTACCAACAATTAATAATAATGGGATCCTCTGAAAATGAGCAAAATGCCCTCTGAT
The DNA here is from genome assembly GCA_028451465.1 of Erethizon dorsatum. Taxonomy (NCBI): domain Eukaryota; kingdom Metazoa; phylum Chordata; class Mammalia; order Rodentia; family Erethizontidae; genus Erethizon; species Erethizon dorsatum. Next base: position 30,385,283 of record CM051834.1, read on the forward strand.
TGGGCAACCAGAAGACAAAATAATACTAAAACTCATACATTGCTAATAAACGAAATGAAAAGGTACATGCTATTTTGCCTACCTGGGTGGTAAATCCTTGAAATATTAGAAGAAAAGAATTGGATTGATTTAGGTCTGAAGAATTACAAGGAGTATGAGAATAATTTGTGAAGACTGGCAATCTTGAAGAAGTCCTGATTGCAATTCTGAGAAAATATATAAAATTGATTTGAGCTTTGTCTTATAGGAAATTAAGTGAGAGCAAAAAGAAATAAAATCACTGAAGTAATAGCAAGACAGCAAGTAAATATGCCTCTCCATGAGGTAAAAAAACATAGTTATGTTTGAAAATGAGATTGGAATTTTGGGACACATGGTGTTTTGTTCATATAGTCAAATTTTATAATGCATTAAATGGGGCAGAACATGTATTGCTATGGTCATGGCAGAGTAGATTGTCTGGGAGACCCTCTCATTGCAAAATAAACACAAGCCCAGCTAGGAATTCTAATATTTTTAATTCATTTCTTGGTTATTGGGGATTTATGGACAATCTGCAATGACCATCATCTAGCCTTTTTTCTCAAAGAGACTCAGTGGAAAAAAAGACAGTCTAAAACTAGATTTCAAAACATAAAACTTGATACCAGTGAAAGAGGCAGAATAAAACCTAATAATATAATCAATTCCTTGGCAGTGTCATGTGCTTTGGATATACAACAAAGTAGGAGGGTTGAAACTGAAGTTGACTTTATTAAGAGATAATTAAAAAAGGATCTAGAATGGTCCAACATTGATAAAGTGTCAAGAATCAAACAGAATGAGTCACATCTTTTATAGATAAATCTCAGTTGGCAATCAAGGGCTACTAGGAATCTCTGGAGTTCTGATATTAGGAAGTTTTGTGAGCAGTAATGAGGAGCACTTTAGAATTTCATATTCAGTATTGGGATAGATAGTGCAAGTAGCCAGGATAACCAGAGATAAAAAGTAAAAAGGAAATAAAGAATGAGGTTGAAAGAGGAGCATAGTATAAGAAACTTTCATTAATAACTTGGCAGTTCTTAACCCTATAGCTCTTTTAAATTAAAAATAACCCTATAGGTCTCTTAAATAGAAGCAAAGCATAGTAACTGGGACAAAACACAAAATCAGTGTTTAAGAAAATCATAGAACAAAATGAAAAAATAAAATGAGTAACAAAAATATCTGGCTAATGGTATTTTAAAAAAATTTCAGTCTAGAGAAAAAGAAATTAAATATATGAAAGATATTTAAAATATATGGAAGATAAAACAAATATATGTCTAATTACAATTCCATAATAAATGGCTAAAAAAGAGTAGAAGGAAGTAAAAATCTGAAGAGCAAATGGCTGAGAATTTTCTAATAATGAAATAAAAAAATTTTTAGTAATGACACATCCATATCACTACTAATTTTTAAAACCCCCTTGGTTAGACACAATATATAGAAGATACAAAAGAAAAATAAAACCATTTTAAAAGCAGAGAGAAACTAAGATAGATATGCAGTATCTGCAAAAAGTTAATATTAATTTAACAGAAGTCTTCCAAATAGTAGCAACGGCATCCAAATAAAAGTAGAATTCATATTGTAGAGTACTAAGTTAAAAAAATGGACTAGAATTCTTTATTCTGTCAAGAAAACTTTTTTTACTTGTTGGTAATGGTAAAGTAAACTGATGTAAAACAGGCTTTTGATTATGAACAACTGTAAAAAAATATTTTTAAAAAAGAATTAATTCAAAGAAAGCAAACTAGCACCAGTATGAGTAATTTTGAAGAAAATGGAAACATAAACTTGTTCATTGCATGTTTTGAACTTCCTTTGAAGCAGTTGCTGCTCTCAGGCTAACGTGATGAATGAGTAGCAGTTAATCAAGCCCTACAGGATCGGTAGAAAAGAAGTGTTCAACCCTTCCCAGAAAAAAGGACCATAAAGTAAATAATAGAAAAATTAGAGATTAATTCATTTAATTAACAGTTGTATAGCCAAAGGGGAATGCACATGCATAGAAAAACAGAAAATAAATTTGACGTAGGAAAGGGTAGGAAATATTTGAATAGTTAACAATGTAACTGATACTCTAAGATGATAGGATCAATATTCAGATATACTAATTTTATCAAAGATAATAAAACTGAAATAAAATTACAAAGAAAGAAATAAATCTCTACCAAGCTCTATGAACTAAGCAAAAAAAAAAAAGGAAAATACATAGTAATATGTAGTAAATACAGAAAAATATTTTAAACCCTAATTTCTTGATACATATTATCTAATTATTCTTACAGATTTTTATACTAAAGATCTGTGTGCATATATATATAAATATAGATGTAAAAAGATATTAAAAGATGTTAATGACACTATTATGTATAATGGCAAAGCAAAACAACAACAACAATCCAAAACATTGAAGAAATAAGCATTTGGAAAATATAGAATTTCCATCAAGGAAAATGATTAAATTAATTGTAATATTTAAAAAATCTTAAGTATAGTCTAGCCTGATAATATCAACAACTATTTTGGAGGGTTTTTTATGACTAACAAAACTAGTTAATTGTTTTGTAGGAGAGACAAGACCTGATTTTTACATTTGGATGATTTGTAATGATTTCTCACTAAAAACACAGGTAAAGTTGAAAACTATTAATCAAAAAATTCTCAAAGCATCAAAATCAATTTAATGTTGTTAAATATAGGACATTTCCAAAGAACAACAAGTAAAAATAGGTTTTTCATATATAAACTATGCAACTGGATGTCATACAGCAAGAATTCAAGAGGAATATTTTCATAGGTATATATTATGCACTAAGCCCTATCCTTTAACAACAGGATGAGATTATAAATAAGCTCTTGTAGTCTTCAAAGAACTTACAAGGAAGATAGGAATACACAATTACATATATGTATTGGTATAGTCATCATAACCATGAATTTATAAGATGCTTGAAGATGTGGTCATTATTTCTGTCTGTACAGAGGGATCCAATAAAACTCAAAAGAAATTTTTGTTTGGAAGTGAGGTTAAGAGGTGGAGGAAGGAAAGGATGATGGGCAACAAAACAAGAAATTTCCAGAGTAAAAATAATATCATTGAATGTAGATAGAATTTTTCACAGAAATCAAGGGAAAACACCTCTCTAACCTTAAATCAGGGTAGAACTAAAAAATAAATTCATTCAAAAATAAATGCCATGGGGCCAGTAAGATCGCTCATTGGCATAAGCGCCTGCCTGATGGTAAGTGCGAGGTACTGAGTTCGACTCCCAGAACCCACATAAGAAAAAAGGGCCGGTGATATCGCTCAGCGGCATGGGCACCTGCTGGCGCGCGAGGTCCTGAGGTCGACCCCTGGTACCCACAAAAAAATAAAAATAAAAATAAATAAATAAATAAATGCCACATTGGCAGCTGCATAAAGGAGATAGACACTACTGGGATATACAGTAATAAAGGACATTGATGTCAGAGTTGACAAATGTGGATAAAGTAAATGGAAATAAAAAATAAGAAAAACTGAAGAAATACAGCAAACATTTAAAGGAGACACAAAATATGCATACCTTTTCTCTTAGTCAAAAAATGTACCACCTAATGGAATGAAATAATAGTTAAGAAATCTTTCCAGGGACAAGTAAAGCTAGCATCTATAGTTTGAAAAGGAAAACATGTTCCAAAGGGAAAAATTCAAGCACAATTATTAATATACATATATAAGGGACAAAGAAAGAATTGAAATATTTAAATAAGAGATAATATTAGCTAAAATTCTAAAACAACCAAAATGAAATTGATAGCAAATGACTACCAGTCCTAGGGGAAAAGAGCAAAGATGTAGAAATTACATGTGCCCTGCTAACCTTTAGTTAGAATGTACAATTAAGAGTCAGTTGGGCCGGTGAGATGGCTCAGCGGCATAAGCGCCTGCCTTGCAAGCGCGAGGGCCCGAGTTCGACTCCCGGATCCCACATACGAAAAAGGGGCCGGTGATATCGCTCAGCGGCACGGAGCGCCTGTTGGCGTGCGAGGTCCTGAGGTCGACCCCCGGCACCCACAAAAAAAAAAAGAGTCAGTTGGACTTAATTTACCTGAGTCCTCTTGAAGAAACTTCTACACTATTATGTTCTGCAAGTTGAAAACTGGGATTAGAAAACTACAAAAAAAGAATCATGAGATAGGGCCGGTGAGATGGCTCAGCGGCGTAAGCGCCTGCCTGGCAAGCGCGAGGGCCCAAGTTCAACTCCCGGAACCCACATACGAAAAAAGGGCCAGTGATATCGCTCAGCGGCACGGGCGCCTGCTGGCGCGCGAGGTCCTGAGGTCGACCCCCCGGTACCCAAAAAAAAAAAAAAAAAAAAAAAAAAAAAGACTAAACAAAGTATGCCTAAGTACAAGTTCAACTTTCTTTTGATCTCCCTGCTATGTGAAGTGAAGGAAACCTGGAGAGGATGTGTATATTTCTATTTCAAGGCTACTGCTGAAGTCTCAGCCAACCCTATATCCATATCTAGATGCAAGGAAGGAACTTCATGTGTTTCTAGCCTCACCATAAAGTATTTTCAGGTGAAACATGGTAGTGTACAATGTGTCATCCCAGGTCATGTCTGTCATAGCCACATTTTATAATGGTAAAAAGAAAGTGCAGAGCAAGAACATAAAGAAGAAAGTTTGAAGAAAATAAGCATTGGATTGAAGATGGAAATTGTAGAAAATCATGTGCATAGCATTTGGGTAACTGATCTGCCCTCAGAGTAAATGATGGCAAAGTTGACAATCTCTACAATTTTGAGTAATAAAGAAACCATCAAAGAAGCGGATGCGGCAAAAGCATTAATGATGTCAACTAAGCAGAGGATGCAAGTGCTGGAGTAGGTGGAAAACTTTTGTTAGTGTGGTTGAGTGAGAAACAGCTGACAGGTGATAGCATTAGTGAAGCAATGGTCTGTGAAAAAGCCAAAAAATTGCACAGTGACTTACTGCAAGAAACCCCTCTACAAGGGCAACAAGTGATGAATTTAAAGCTAGTAGAGGGTAGTTTGATAAATTCCACAACAGAAGTGGCATCCACAGTGTCATAACACACGGTATGTCTTCCAGGTCTGACAAGGTCTCTAAAGAATCTACAAGATAGAATTCACAGAATTCATGAAGGTAGAAGGATATGTCACTAACAAGTGTTCAAGTGCAATGAAACAAGGCTCTTCTGGAAGATGATGCCAAACAGTGCAGATATCATGCGTGAGGAAAAGGCATTGCGGGGGAGAAGCCCATGAAGGACAGATTGACACTTTTGCTGTGTGGGAACACAAGAGCCAAACTGAAGGTTAAACTGCTATTCGTGCACCATTCTCAGACCCTTGTGCATCCAAGGAACACAATGTAAACAAGGTAGATGGCCTGTCATGTTGTGGGCCAATGCAAAACCTTGGACCAAAAGGCAAACATACATGGAATGGCTGCGCGAGTTTTTCACACCCACCATTAGGAAACATCTTTCTGACAACCAACTGCCTGAAAGGTGTTCTAATGGGCAATGGAATGGCACACCCCTCAGCCTTGGTGGATGATATGGATGATGAGTGTGACTTTCTAAATGTCAAGACCCCCAACATGAGAACTCTTTTGCAGGTCATGGAACAGCAAGTGACCTCCAACTTCAGGAATCTGTACACAAAGGCAAGGTTTACCAGGTGTTTTAGGGTCATTGAAGAGCTTTTGTTGACTCTGAAAGAGTTTGGGAATAAACATTTCAGTGTCCTCCAATGCATCAATGTCATTGACAAGGCCTGGGAAGTTGTCAAGTACCAGACCTTAAACTCAGCCTGGAAGAAACTGGCCATAATGTATCACTGAACATGACTTTGAAGGGTCTGATGCACAGGTAGTGAAGTAGATTGTGTCCATGGGCAAGAATATGGGTCTGGATGTCAATGGCAGAGACATAGAGGAGGTCATTGAAGCCCATAAGGAGGAGCTAGTGATGGAAGAACCTGCTGAACTCCAGAGTGAGCAGGAGAAGGTGCTTGTTGAGGAGCATTCCACTGAGGAAGAGGAAGACAGGGAGGAAATTAGCAGTGATGTGATAAAACCCATTGTGGAAAAATGGAATAAATGCCAGGATTTCCTTGAGAAACACCTCCTCAGCATAATTATAATGAACAGACTGTTGAATCTGATGAAAGGTAATGCAGTCTCCCATTTCCAGAGAGTTATGCAGTGTAGGAAAAATCAACTGACCTTAGACAGATTCTTCATCAAAATTGACCTTGCATCTAAGAGACAAAGAAGAGTGGAAACTCTTGAAGGAGATCTCCTAGATGTCCTTATGGAGGGGGACTCTCCCTCCAAACATTAACCTCCTCACCACTCACCTCCTTGTCCTCCACACCAGAAGTCACCTCAAGCAAGGTAAGTGTTTTCTCTCTTCATACTGTACTGTACTGTTTAATATTTTTGTAGTTAAAAAATACACATATTTTGTGTACTGTACTGTACTGTACTGTTTAATAATTTTGTAGTTAAAAAATACACATATTTTGGAACAGAGTAACCTTATTTACTTTGAACCTTATGGGGAAATTTGATTCAGTTTGCAACCAGAATTGTGGAATGATCTAAGTTTCTGAACAAAAATACCACTGTATATACATTAGGGATATGCACTATTAATAATATTTCTTAAATAACTGAAATCACATCTTACCACATGTTATTAACAAATTATTATAATACAAAAAAAGCCTGCCAAAAAATGTATAATAAGGAAAAGAAAATCTTGTATAATTATTTTCACACTCATTTTATTGAGACACTATGAGATTAGTACACGTTATCTTTGGCCTCTACAATTATGAGAGGTGCTCAAAGTGGTGACCATTACCTTCAAGACATTTATTAGTAAGGAGAATTCCTGAAATGTGTATACTTTTTTTGGTGAACTCTGTATTTTCTAACTCATTTGTACAAACACATTTTAGGTATTATGATGCAAGCAAGTAATACAATATAAGGCTCATATGCTAATGTATTTATTCAAAATTCTTGATAATCTAGAATATTAACTTTCTTTAAAATCCATTACCTCTGAGATTAATTTTTGGTGGCCTTAAAACACTTTCTGCCTCTAACACTTTAATCATTGTAGATTTATTATGTGGAAGAAAATTTAGCTGACTTTTATTCAACTCACTGGGTTAGAAAGATATTTTTTAAGTATCAATAATAAGATGTCATGTAAGACATTAGGCTCAGGCAATTTATTGAAATTTTTGAAAGACAGGCCATAAAAATAGAGATTTTCCAAAGGATAAATGGATACTCTCAAAGGACAAAATTACAACAATTTTGCTTAAAGACACTAACTGGCTTTTTCAACCTAGAATTGGGCAACATTTCAATCCATAAAACAGAATAAGCACTCCAACAAGCCAAGTAAAGGAGGTTGGCTTTAAAGGCAGAAAGGAATGCAAAAGCAAAAATCCCATCGGTCATTTCTATGTCACTCTCCTTGTAAGTGAGGACAGTGAGACAGAACAATAGTAAAATAACTGATTAGTTACCTTCTGGTTATTTAAGCTTCCTTCTTTATGTCAAAGATTTCATTATCATCTTATTCAAACTGAGCTGTTTGGGAAATTTAGCTGTTATCTCTCTAATTCATCTTTCCCAAAATGTCTGATAAATAGCTTAATTTTATGTGGGTAACATGGAACTTCAGTGTGACTTACTCTGGTTTGAATTTTAGCCTAGTCTGCAGGGTCCTGGTGACAAAACTTAGTCCATACAATGACCTCCTATTTCTACTTAATAGTATCAATTTGATCATTACTTTGGAATTTATCAAAATTTAAATTGATCATTTTCCTTTAACTAGAATCATCTTTTTATTAATTATCATGTCTAGCTAAAGTTGAATTACTAATAGATATAGTTTTATTATTAGAAATAATATTTTTCTAGTAAAATAAAAGAAAAACATTTTTCTATGTTGAAATTTTTATTTGTCAAAGAAAAATATTCTTTTTCATGCAAGATATTATTAACAGGTTTTGGGGTACTGGGGTTTCCTTCTGGAGATGGTTTCTAGGTTCTTTCTGTCCTGAGCAAGGAATTGGTCAAGACAAGTACAAATGGAAGCAAAAGTTTATTAATGGTTTATTAATGGTAGTGAGATAGGAGATTAGGGCATGGCAAAGCTGGAAGAGAAAGTAGGTGTGACCTGTTAATTACAAGATCCTGGAGCACTTGTGCTGAACTGTTCCTAAAGCCCAGCACATGGACCTCTTGTGGGAACTTGAGCAGGTTTTCAATAGGATGGCCTAGACTCAGGATTAACCTGAGGTGTGGGATCGCAACACTGTCTTTCAGGACCTGTATGTAGAAGTTCTCACAGGTTTCCTAGAGATTTGGGCAGCATGGAAGGACACAGGCACCACAAAGAGCTTGTTATCTTGGATTTTCTCATGATAATCTGCCCTGCATCATCAAGGGTGTATTTTTATTATTATTTTTCTCTTTTATTTTGTCCAAGCTCATGCAGAGCCATTTTCTCCCTCACTCTTCACTTTTTCAAATAAAATTTGCTACCTTTTTTCATTCATTCCAAATTTCATTCATTCCATCCAACTCTTTATTTGAAAAGCCTGGAAACCAGCTCTAGAAGGAGATGCAAGCACAACAAAATCCAGTAACATTTAATTGGCAAGCCACTTTTAGAAGGAGATACCCAGTAACAGCAGGACAAGAAACAGCCTCCGGAGAGTGAGTTTTGGCCAAGTTAAAGTAGAAAAAAAAAATACCCTGTACGAATCTCTTACCACTTCCTCCTTAATATTGAACCCAAACCATACTGCAACAGTGTAGAAGCTGTTCCTTTTCTTAAATTGGCAGGGTTAAGCTTTTCCCACAGATCAAGGATATGGGCAAGTGGCTAAGTTGGTGAAATCAGTAAGGCGTGGTTCATGAGGTTTCCCACGTCTCATCTTGGAACCTACAGAGAGAGACAACTGGGTCTCGGGTCCTTAAAAATGGCATCCTGTGCAGAAGGAGGAGAGTCAGCGAGCCCGTAAAGCAACCTTGTGGGTCTCAAGTGTTCACTGGACAGACATCTCTGTCTGAAGCTATGACGATGCTGGCATCTTTCATAGAAGCATGGATGAAACCCCTACTGAGGGCATTTTGTTTCCATACTGGGGCCCATTAATTCCTTAGGGAGAGGGGTTTGAGCCACTTGATGACTCTAAATAGTTATTTGAAACTCCCATGAGATCAGAGTAGAACGCCCCCACCTACTGGGATTCCCCGTAGCCAATGTTGAGCCACAGGATAGCTTTACATAAGCAGGGTGGAGGCACTTGAGAAACAGAATCTCTTGCATTTATCCCAGTAGTAAAATATTCGGTATATTGTTTAAGGCAATAGAGGCGGAAACTTCTTTTAAAAAAATATTTAAAACTCCTAAGAACAAAAATGGCTCTAGTCAGGCTGGTGAGATAGCTCAGTGGCATAAGCGCCTGGCTGACAGGTGCGAGGTCCTGAGTTTGACTCCTGGTAACCACATAAAGGAAAAAAAGGGACGGTGGTATCGCTCAGAGGCACAAGTGCTTGCTGGCAAGTGCGAGGTCCTGAGGTCAACTCCTGGTACCCACATAAAAAAAAAATGGCTCTAGTTGTAACTTACAGTCTTGAGTTAATCTTTACTAGCTATTCTTTTGCTCTGCTTAGGATGTCAGGCATATGTTTCTAAATTACCTGCATTTTGTTAGCAGAAACAGGGAATGGATCTGGAAACAAACATGGTGGTGTCATACTAAATATGGTGTCCAGCCATGTGACAAGACAAGATGGCAACACTGACTAAAATAACAGCCTAAGGAAGAAATTGCCATACAGGGGAAAAGTGCAGACAAGACTTTGAACACAACAAGGAGTAAACTTGGGTAAGCAACTAGTCAGGCAGCTTACCAAATTATCAACAGCTATTTTTTCCCAAAAGAGTAAGAAAGCTGAGCAAAGTATCATGGAGACTGGAAACATGAGGTCAAAATGGCATACAAAATTCTAGGCCACACACATGGTACCTGAACAATCTGTTCTGCAATAAGGCTAGTAACAAGCTCTTTGGCTTTTCTTTACTGACTTGTATCCACAATAAGTGATGAAAAATGTGAAAGAGATGCAAAAGGGAGATAAACTTCAACTGGCCATGTAGACCTCCTACAGCTGTCTGTGCATTTCACTCATCCACTCACGCATGTTGGGAAAAGCAGGAAGTTGTTTCTAGAACGAAGAAAAGAGTCTCTGAAGTTCCCCAGCATAGGAGAGAGAGATAGAGAAAGAAGAAAAAAAATCTTCATGGCATTTTAGATGTTAGATGTTGTTAATATAAAAACAAAAAAGTGGCCAAAGGTCCTTATCTGCTTGCCTGGCTGGCTAAGCCAATAGGTTACTGGATTTTGGGGTCCTGGAGCCTCTTTCTAGAGGTGGTTTCTAGGTTCTTTCTATCCTGAGCAAAGCATTGGTCAAGACAAGTTTAAATAACAGCAAAGTTTTGTTAAAGGTAGGAAAAGAAACAAGCACTGCAGAGTGAGTTTGGGCCAAGTAAAAGTAGGAAAATAAATACACGCTCCAGCACAATGGTGGACCACCACACAAGCAGAGAGCAGCGGCGAAATCTCAGTGTACACTGTCCTTTTTGTATCACCTATTCCTCAGGCTGATGTCAGATCTAGCCCATCCTATGAAAACCTGCTCCAGTTCTCTGAAGAAGTCCGTGTGCAGGGCTTTGGGAACTGCTCTGAGCATGTTTTCTGGGATTTTGTAATTAACAGATCACACCTGGTTCCACAGCCAGGTTTGCCATTCCCTAATTTCTTTTTTCAATACCTTCTCTTAGTAGTTTTCCCTGCTAATTAAAATTTTTAATAAATTTTCTCACTATCCTAATAAGCAAATATAGATTAATATGAGTAAAATATGTTTATGGTTAATATTAATTAAATCAGACAGTGTTCTACACAATATATACTGAAAGTCGCATGTATACAAGTAATTTTTGCATGATTAATATAAACCAAACTTATTTATAAAACCTGGTATTGCCTTTCCTATATCAAAGTTAAATCTATACTTTTATGTTTTTCTTCTTTCATTCAAGCATTCATAAAACACAGGATATCTTTTTTCCATATTGAAACAGAGGTCTTTCTCTGAACTAATGGACCAACCATTGTTTTTTCCTAACTTATATCAAATTTCTACATATCTGATGTTCTAATAGCTATAGTTAAATAACAACTGTAATTATTTCCTACTACAATATTTTATTATGATGGTATGTCCTTTATATTTCTATGGATGCCTATATTAAGCTCTTGAAGAATATATATATTTTATTTATTTATTTATTTATTTTTACTTGATACATTCCATTTTAAATCTGTATTTTAAATTCAAGTTTGCAAAAAAGAAAAAGAAGATAATCTCAAGGCATTCCAATTTAAAACTCTCATTTTTTGCAAGTGATTTGTCATTCATTTTTATATTGTTTTAATTTAAAATAAGTCTATAAAATAATACACAGAACATATATATTCCTTTTATTCCAGACATATAAATAAGTAGAAAAATAAGACATTCTTATTAGTAAGATGGACAAGAAGAGGTAATGCTGAGATGAGGAAACTGGATGCTTTAAAATACATGACTTTTCTTGAGGTTGACATTCTAATAACATAATAACACATCTCTGGAGTTGCATTGTCCTCTTTTTCTTTGAAATTCCCATAAGAGAAATTATTATCCTAATTAGAGCTGTTAGATCTTACAAGATAAAACTGTGTGAACAAGCTTTCATTTTCTTATTCCAAGGAAAATAATTCTCCTAAGTTATGAAGATCAAGTCAAAGAAGTTCATAAAAAGAAAACTTTAGTGTCTGAAAATCAAGTTAGGTCTCTAACATGAAACTCAGAAATGATAATCCTATAGAAATTGAGTATCTCTCATCCAAAATTCCAATATTTGAAACACTCTTCAATCCAAAGATATCCCAATACCACAAAAATGGATGCATTTAATGGTGTAACTTTGTATCACGCACAGACTTATTAAAAATAATTCATAAAATTGCCTTCAGTCTGTTTGTATAAGGTATATATTAAATATAAATGAATGTTGTCTCCAAATTTGTGTCTCATTCCCAAGATACCTTATTACATATGGTAAATATTCCAAAATCTGAAAAGAATATGAAATCTGAATACCTTCTGGTTCAAAGCATTTCAGTAAGTGATACTCGACCTGTACAAAATTTCATGTATGGAAACACTCTTCAGCTGAAACTCCCAGGAAATTATTCACTGTTGAACCAGTCCTTAGAGTGGATATACAGTTACCACCACCACCCTTTATTCATGAGTGCTGCATCCAAGAATTCATTCAACCATGTATTGAAAACATTGAAAAAGAAAAAAATTGCAGAAAGTTCCAAAAAGTAAAACTTAAATTTTCAGAGTGTCATGTAATATGTTGAACTAATGCAAAGGGAGTCATTTGTAGGCATTATATTAGGTATTATATGTAATTTATGTATGAGGTATGCAGGAGGATGCACATAAGTATACGCAAACACTACCTCATTTTGTATAAAGGACTTGAGCAACAATTAATTTTGATGTCCACAAGGGCTAGTGGGGGTGGGAAGATCATCCTTGAACCAATCCCCCATGGATTTCAAAAGATAGCTTTACTTATTAGTGGCAAGTATTTAAATATATGGACCACAGTGAAAAACCAAACAAATTACTAGTATTCAAACTTAAAAAGTGAATATAAAATGCTTATTTTCATCTGTGCCCTCAATATTTCAACAATGTAGTATAATTTACTACAAACACTATGCAAATATACATTAAGCTATTTATTCTTTCTATTCTATTCTATTTTCTATTCTATTCTATTCTGGTCTTGTTTTTTTTCAATATCAGCTCTAAGATAGTACCAAAAAACAATTGAAACAATTTTAGATAGCAAAAGTATTAAATACAGAATTACATATTCTTTTATGTTTTCAGACCTCTCCATTACTTCTACTTCTACTTCTTCTACTTCTACTTGTTTAAGTCCAAATTCATCTCATTTGCCTCTGTACTGCAGCCTGAGTGTTTCCATAGCCAGAATTCCCATGTTGGAGTCTAAATCTCCAGTGTGCTTTTATTCAGATGGACGCTCTCTGCAATATAATTAAGTCATGAAGATGGGCCCTCAGGGATGGGATTAATGTTCTAAGAAGAGATGATCCCCCTACAACACACGAGGCTACAACAAGACAGTCACCTGGAAGTCAAGAAGAGTGTCCTCACTGGAAGTCTGGAAGAAATCTTCTTGATTCTCAACTTCCTCAGCTTCTGACCTGTGAGAAACAGATGTTTGTTGTTTAAGCCTGACCGTCTGTGGTAATTTGTTGGCCAACTTGAGCTAAGACATTCTCAAAATATGAACATGGCTCAGAAAAAAATTGAGATTTATTTTACAAGTCTGTAAACTCTGCTCCACAAAGTTAGTAAGTATAAGCATAAGAAAACTAGCCTCAAACAAAAAAAGTATTGCCTAGAGAAAGTCAATATTTTAAAAACCAACAATAATAGTATAAATAAGAATCAATAACTTTAGCTGATCATCAAGCATATTTCTCTTCATCAACATTTTTAATAATCTATAATTTTTCATTTGTGTATTATTCAATTTGTTTCCTTATTCTGTTGTTATATACTTAGTGTTTAATGGCTATCAGACATTGTATTTGACAGGGCAAACAGAGAACCATTGTTGATGTTTGTCAATGACATTACCCTCTAGCAGGTTTCATTTATCAAATTTTGATCATTATGTTGTATTACAGATTAGACTTGCATAAAATTAAAACTCAAATTCTTTGACTTAATTTTCACCATTCAAATATGATGATTTTTGTTCATTTACATGATTGAAAACCGTTTTTCTGATATTCGAAAGAAAGATTCAAGTTCCATGCCTATGTAAGGTGCAGTTTATTGTTTGGAAGTTTGTTTCATTTTGTGTTTTACGGTGTTGGAGAACAATTTTTTTCTTTATAATGTATTTCTTAGTAAAGAAAACCAATTGCATTGATTTTGGATTCTGCCGCATATTTATTTTATGATTATATTCAATATATAATATATATATTCACATTTAATAAATCCTATTTCTTTCAGGAAATTATCTAAGACATATTTTTGTGTGTAGTTGGAAAAAAATATTGTGTGCCTTCAGAGATTCAATTTTAGATCTTGAAGGTGCTTCATTCTGAATGTGGGAAACAAATCTAAGAAATATAGAATAATTCAATGGGGAAATTATAAAAAATATAATAGGCATTTAGAAAATGTATCCAACTATCCTGGAGGAAGTCAAAATAGGCTTCAGGAGGGAACTAACAACTTAGGATGATTCTTAAAAGATAGCATGAATAAAACAAGAGGAGAAAGAGCTGAATTCCAGGGAAATACATGGGTATTGGACAAATATCACTTAAAGCTTTCATATGCTTTGATTGTGTGAACACTCATTTCTCCATATAGATCTCTTTGAAATAACTGGAATAGTTTCTATATCTTGAAGCTGAAACTTAATCTAATATTACAGACTATTCACAGATTCTCCACTAAAGTTTGAGGTATTATATGATTAGGAAATAACATGAAATTAGTAATCAGAAACCAAGGTCGGGTGTGGGAAGCAGAAATGTGCCTTTGGATAAATAAAATCATAAAGAAATGTGTACTACAAATGGAGGCTCAGGCTTTATCTTAGATGATAGTATACTGTTAGTGAATTTTAAACAAGTAAGTAATGTAAACAAATGTGCAGGGCTATTGTGAATATTTGGAAAACAGGAAAACTCAGAAAGGTGGTGTGAAAATCACTTATATTCAGATGGTCCAGAAGAACAATGAGGATGTCCAACTGATACCATTAATGATTATATCTTTTAGAAAGTGGGTAAATATGGCAAAATGAATATGAGTGATGGGGGAGAGGTGTTTCCTCAAAATGAAAATTTTACTCTCTTATTTGGTCTGGGTAAGAATAAAGAGGAGTGATCATTGTCCAGGGTAGAAATGACAGTGGTGACTTACCAGGAAAGACAGAGGGAGTAAGATGCGATGCATGCACATCAGGCAAAGATGATGGTGAGTTCAAGTTTGATCATGATTGGGCATTGGTCGTGTTTCTTCTCTTAGTCATGTTCATCCCAATTTTCTGTGTGAATCTTCAAATTAGGTGTCATTTCTCTTACTAAATAGTTTTCACCTGTCACCTGCATGAAATATGTGGCTCCCTAATTCTGCTACACAGTTGCAAACACTGTTTTCGCAGTAGTCTCTGAAACTGATGTCAGCCTTACTGACGTTTTGACATTATAGCTTACCATTCAAAGGGAAGTAGAAGTTTCGAGGGCTATTGAACAGTAAATGTTCCCCATGTATCACATTACAAAACACAGGCCTGAGTTAAAGAATTTGACTTCAACATTTTCTTGAAAAAGCGGTATTGAATTGCTCAAAAACATCAAATACTGCACCTATAATAAGATTTTTCTGGTGCTTGCACAGTGAACTACACAGAAGAGGCAGTGACGGGCAATGATAAAATAGATATTTAAGAATCTAACATTGCCTGTGAGGTATATACTTTCATCTCTTTCCAACTGCCTTGACTTCGTTGGTCATTCAAATATACTTAAGAACAATGAATATTTCGGTGTAGTAAAACACCATGGGATAAACATCAGGGTGTTATGGCTTGTGTTTAGATGGCCCCCCAAAGCCTCATGCATCATAGGTGAGGTTTTTTCACAGGTGGCTGGATCTAGAGTGTGTGACACTGGAATTGATTCATGGTAAAATGCTAAGCTCAAGGGCACTAGGATTAAGTGTGTGAGTGCTACCTACCCTACTATTTAGGATATCTGGATAAGATAAAAAGGGCAGAAGGACCCTGTTAAGGTCTCTTACTGCTTTTGCTACCATGTGGGCTTCATGAACTGTGTCCTCTATGATGCCCCTCTGCCAAGCAACCCTGCCTTGTAGCCCAGTGATTATGGACTTAAACCTCTACAAAATGTGAGCTAAATAAACCTTCCCCCTTTAATTTTGGATGTCAGGTACTTTGTGTCAGCAATGAGAGAAATGTAACTAAGACACAGGGTCTACTGACAAGTATATCCAGGTAGCCACAAATCACGTACCTGTCAATTGCATGATGAACAATATAGCTTGCTGTTCAATTTCCATGTAAAGTCATAGATAATATTAGATTGAAAGAAGAGATATGGAGTTCAATCTTTGCTTTCACATGGATAGCGCTATCAATTCATGACTTCACTTTAAAAAACTTCACCTTATGTTTATAGAATCTTCATCTACAATATGCCAGCACTACTGCAGAGTTCAGTATCAACACAAATATACCAGATGCCCAAAAGGATGTTTTTTAGCACAGTGATTATTAGGGAAATTAGGTCATTCTAAAAAGGAAAATTAAACTCAATCAGCATTCAACCAAATATGAGAAAGCTATTATAGTAGTATGCATCACAGAATTAGGATGACAAAGCAAAAGAAAGTTTACAGGACCAGAACATTTACAAGGACCAGCTTAAAATACAGGAAGCAAAAATGGACTTTAAGTATTATGTGATTTCCATAAAGTGTTTATTTTTTCACTCTTCTTCCTGTTACATTGAAGATATTCATATACAGAAAGTATTTATTATTTTTCTGATTAGATTGTGTGTGTTTTTTTCCAAATACATTTAGGATAATCTGAAGTGTCATCAAGAGATAGATAATATGAAATCACCAGGCTTAAAGTAACTTACAGTTATTATTACAAGTGACTGTCTTAATTTACTTCATGATTAGATTAGCATGAACAATGTCAATGATACAATATCTCTTAATGACAACATACACTTTGGCTCTATCTTCATTATAAGAAATATGTTTACCCAGTTATAAATATGCCTTTTGTCATAAGAAGTCAAGTTTGAACTTTTTGATTTTTCTCTATTTTCTCTATTTCACATGCTTTACATTTGAGGACACCACAAAACATTTTATTGCATTGAAAAATAGAAAGAAACAGCAATCATGCATTATGTAATATAGCTTGCTAAATCTTCAAATAAAAATCATCTTAAATCATTAGTGGCTTATAGTAGATGAAAAATAAAGTAGCATTGAGATCATCAAAATTTAAAAATTGTTTTCTTGAAAGAATTTACATATACAACAGTGTACAAATCAGATGTGTACAACTTTTATTACCACAAATGAATGCCCCCATGTAAATATTGCCAAAAGCAAGAATACAAGGTCATCATTAGCTTTCTCACATGCCCTTATGCAATATTGCTCATTTGTATGGCTTTGTGTAACCACTTTTTTCTGACTTCTACCACTTTATATAAAGTAAGTATTTTTGGTGTTTACAAAAACTGAACTGCAGCATATTATTTCATGTTATTTGTGGTATATAGTGTTGCACTTAGCAAATGTTTGTTCATTTTAATGATATGTATTAATCCATATATTATATGTAAATGTTTATTATTTTCAGTTGATGGACATATAGAATGCTATCAACTGAACTGGTTCTCTCAAAATGCATGTGTTATAGCCCTAATACTTGTGTTATAGCCATATGTGTATATATATATTTCTCTCTCTCTTTCTCTGTCTCTGTCTCTCTATCTGCCTCTTTCTGCCTCTGTCTCTGTCTCTCTCTCCTTCCTTTCCTGTCTCCCTTCATACTCCCTCCACCATGTGAGAACACACCAAGAAAGCAAGCTATAAGCCAGAAAGGCAGAAAATGAATCTTGCTATCATGCTGAAACCTTCATCTTGCATTTTTCAGCCTTCAGAATGGTGTAATTGTGAGAAAATAAATGTTTGTTGTTTAAAACACCTATTCCATGCAGTTTTTTGTTTTGTTTTTGTTTGACTTTGTTTTAGTTGCTATCTGAGCAAACTAAGACAAATAGATGGTTTCTGATTTAAGGATATTGGAAACAATGTTGTCATGGGTATTTTTTAAATTAAGTTTATTAGTACATTTTAGATATACATAGTGATCATATTCATGATAGAGAATTTGTACCTGTACATGATATATTTCGATTCCTCTTTTTTCTTAATCTGCTCTCTTCCCTTCAACCCCTCTCCATTTCTCTATTTACAAAGCTTTGTTTTCATTTTATCCTTTTTTATTATCATTTCTTCCTTTTCCCTTCCTTCCTTCCTTTCCCCCTTCCCCTTTCCTAGCTCCTATTTCCTTTTGAATAATTTCTTCCCATTTCACAAAATCTATTGTGTATTTTGGTTCTTATTTACTCTTTCAGTTTCTCACACCAGGGAGACAATGTGACATTTACACGTTAGTCTGATTTACTTCACTTAAGAGTATAGTGACATATGCATACCCATGTTTATAGCAGCACAGTTTGTAATAGCTAAATATTGGAAACAATCCAAATGCCCATCAACTGAGGAATGGATAAAAAAGATGTGTTTTTTTTTTTTATACAATGGAGAACTACTCAGCCACAAAGAAGGATAAACTTCAGATATTTCTAGGTAAATGGATACAACTTGTCATAGGTATGCTTGTGCATTCCTATGCTCTGGAGTAAACAGGCTTACATTTCATGAGAGCAGGCTTTTCAGAGGTGGCTGAATCTAGAGTTTGTGATTGATTCATGGTCCAGTGCTGGGATTAAGAGTGTGAGTGCTGCACCCACCTAGTGCAGGTAGCCTACATAAAATAAAAGGAACAGAAAGCAGCTTGTCTCTCACTTGTTGCTTTTGTTGTTTTCTGCCACCATGAACTGTTGCCCCTCTGCCATATGCAATCCTGCCTTGGAGCCACAGATTATGGACTGAAACCTCTACTAATTGTTAGCTAATAAACCTCTCCTCCCTTAACTTGTTTGTATTGGTTATTTTGTCTCAGCAGTGAGAAAAATAACTAAGACAGGCTGTAATTTGAAAGCATCTTCTAAATAGAAACATTCTGGCCAAGAATCCTTTCTCCTTTCCATCTCAGAAGTTATGTGTCTTAGTTACTTTTCATATATTTTATGTAGGCACTCATGCCTGCATGAGACTTTGGGGGGATACCTAGACATAAACCATAACAGTATTCATATGTTCCAATTTAATAAATAATGTGTTCCAAAATGTTACAACTTTAAATATCCAGGATTAATGGATGGCTGTCATAATTCCCATTGATCTATATACCTATCAGAATGTATTATGATCAATCTGTTTAATTGTAGCCATTTTGATGTGTGATATGTGTGTGTGTGGTCAAGTCTCCAGTGATTACTAGACAAGAACACATTTTCTTTTTGAGATTATTTGCTATTTGGCTATCAGTCTACATGAAATATTTAAGCCATTTAACATTTATTCTACTGCTTTCCCTATCTTTGTCAAAATAATATGTAGTAACTTTTAATGTTCTTTTAGCTTATTTTTTTCTTTTAAAACGCTTCCGATATGTCATTATGTATTTTATTTTACTTTATTTATTTTATTTTTTTTGTGGGTACCAAGGATCGACCTCAGGACCTCGCGCGCCAGCAGGCATCCATGCCACTGAGCGATATCACCGGCTCTTTTTTCGTATGTGGGTACTGGGAGTCGAACTCAGGACCTCGCGCTTGCCAGGCAGGCACTTATGCCGCTGAGCTATCTCACCAGCTCCCTCATTATGTATTTTAAATCAATGGTGATTTAAAGTTAGTACTACTAACTCGGTACGTCTTTTTTTTTTTAATGTGGGTACCAGGAGTTGACCTCAGGACCTCGTGGTTGCCAGCAGGTGCTTGCACTGTTAAGCCATCTCACCAGGCCATTATTGGTACTTCTTTACGTGCAAAGTGATATGGAAAATAATGTGTGTGCTTATTTGAGAAATTGCAAAGATCAATGATAATCTTAATGGGGAATTTTTTTCTTTTAGAAACTTGTCCAATATCAACAATAGAGTTTCACGTCTTTCCACAAGTAAAACACTGTGAAATTTTGAAACTCACTTGAATTATTATAAAGAGACACCCTTCCCCAGGACATGTCATTTATTGTGTTGTGTCTTTTTTACATCAACAATCGCTATTGCCAAGGACTTACCAGGTAAAACTTAGTAAAATTTTTTTTGATTGGCCCAAAAGTCATGTATTTTAAAATGAAATGGGACTGAAACATAATACTGTCAGAAAGATTACTGACATCAAAAGTTAAGTCTGTACCACAAGTTAGAACCTTGGAACAAACTTATTTTTCTTTCTTCGAAGGAAATAATGTAATCTACTTTCAGAAATAGTAGACAGAAAAAAGTTCATTCAGTACCAGATTTATGTAGGCTTTTGCTATGTGATTCAATCAAAGCCTTGACATAATCATTATGGATGTTCCTGAAAATAGGATCTATTTTTACCAAGTTCTCACTTTGAAAGGTAAGATTATAGGTAGAAACTGTGCAAAATTTTCAAAATTATATGAATTATTCCTGCAGGCTAGGGTTGAGAGTGACAAAGTTTTATGCATTTCATTGAAGACTGAAATTCACAGAAAATTTTAAACTCTGCAGAATTCTTTTGAAGACACTCTTGATAAACTTGAATTTTTTCCTTCCTGAAGTAACCAATAATAATGTGATGTACTTTTCATGGTTGACATAATTGGATTGAGAAGAAAATTATTCTGCCCTATATTTAGTTTAAAAAGTCTTAGAGATTGTTGGTCTTCTTTCAATGAAGCCAATTTCTGACAGTGGGAGAACTGATTCAATTTATCAATAACTCACCTTGAGAATTAGAGTGTTCATTATAATTCTAAACAAACAGAAAGTAGAAATCATTGAATTTCAAATCCGTATTATGTATAATGGAGAATTACACCATAATCTTAGCTGCTAACTTAATTCAAATTACAGAAATTTTTACATTAAAATTTGTTTTTATTGGCTATTATTCTTACTTTTGTGTTCTTCCAAAAATTAGGATTTGAAAGGAATATAAAATTATTTATTGACCACTGGTTGCCATTATTTATAACAAAATAAACAATATACAGGTGGATCACTGCAGAATGTTTTCCTGGCCTTTGCTGAAACAGACCCAAATAGTGAGGATATCGAGCTTATGTGTAAGGAATGAATTGGGGCAGAGGAAAAAGTGCAGGTCAATAATTTCAATTTAAAAAATTGTTCACTCATTTATACCACCAGGTGCTAAACTGTGAATACTTCCAGCTTTCCAAAGAGGTTTCCATACATTCCACTAACCATGACCTTTTAGTGCAAGGATTTCAATTTGTAGAAAGAAAAGGCTTACTGGAAGAATTTTTAAATGTATCCTTAACAAGTCTTGCTTAGTTAATTCAAATAAACCATATTTTGTCTAGTTTCTTTGAGTAGGGAATTTGTTGGCAGTGATAAAATTTTTCCTTCCATAAATTTTGCAAAGAAACTGCTTCATTTATATAATTAAAGACATAGATATGGGTTCTAACTGCTTTTAAATTTTCCAATTTCATCTGTCCAATTAACTAGAGAATCATCTATTTAACCTGAAAAATTATAGTTTCAGGAAAACTTTCAATTTAACTTGAAGTGGTTTATTTCTTAGATTGCAGAGAATTATTATATCTCAGAAAAATGGGCTTATCACTTACGGTTTTTGTTTTCATCAATGTTTGAAAACAAAACAAGAACAATTTCTATAAGCATTTTATGTGTGTGGACACACACACACACATACCTTCAGAATTATCCTCAGAAATATGAGTTAAAAACAAGTTCTGATTGAGTTTGACTATGGAAAATTCTGACTGAGTTTGACTATGGAAAACATTTAGAAAAACAGAGGAAATATACCAAGATATCAAATGCTCTTTTCTGATAAAGGAAGCAACTATAGGAAGTTTTTATTTGTTCATAGTATTCAGTGCTTTTTATGAAACACAAACAAAACAAAACAAAAAAACCAAACAACTCCTCCAATACTATTTTCAAAACCATCATGTGTCACTTGATTTTCATTAGAATGTAGTTATTTTTTCACACTGATAAATAAAAATCCAAGACCCTACTATTTATATATATGGAGTGACTAACCTTGACATTCTTGTCCAAAAGAAGCATCTTAATATTTATTAGCAGGTTCTTGAGAATATATGTCAGCATTTCATTCAGGTTCTCATATTGGAATCCCACACCTCAATTTTTTTCTTTAGTTAAGGTTACTATTTGCTCCAGATATTTCTCATCATATCAGGTAGCCACAAAATTAAGCAATTGCCTCTGACTGATTTTTGTCAGACCTTGAATCCCCCCAGACTCTACTCCTACTAAAAAGATTTTTTTTTTGCACTGGAAAAGTAAGGATATTGGTAAAATAATGGCAAGTAGAGTCTTCAAGGGAACCAACAGATCAATGACAAAATTAGCAATATTTTAGAAAGAGGCTTTGCAGGAGGCCCAGTACATTTTGTTCCCCGTGGTGGCTTCAAGGATGTTAGTTTTTGGCTCACTTCACACAGGAAGAAAGGGTAATTTAAAATATCATGGTTTTTACTGATATTAAGTTGTTTTTCCTGTATATTCTTTAGATTGTTTCAATATTTCAATATGAATTTCCAGAGCATTGAAAAAGTTGATTCTGACAGTTTGTCTGCCAGTTTTTCATTGTTATTATGGATGTGATAAATTTTTGTGTTATTTATTCCACTTTTTGTTCATGTCAACTTTTCTTGCTATATACATTATGCTGCAGTCTATAGTGTGTGTGTGTGTGTGTGTTTGTATTTATGTGAATGTGTATATACACAATCAGCACCTCCATATTCATGGTCACCACAACCATGGACTTAACCAACATGTGTTGAAAATATTCAGAAAAAGTATTATGTCTATACTAAATAAGTATAGAATTTCTCATCACTATTCCCTAAACAAAACAATATAATAATTGTGTATGGAATTTATGTTAGCTATTATCAGTAATCTAAATGTGATTTAAAGTATGAGAGGATATCTGCAGTATATATGTATTGAATGCTAATATCCAAAAAGTTTGTTATCTGTGGAAGGTCCTAGACCCATCCCTGATTAACACAAAAGAACAACCATTTGTTACTCTTTCTGGTTTTACTGTTCTTTATGTTACTATGTCATTTTCTTATCTTTGCTGTGGCAAACTACTATAAACTTGTATAACTCAGAAACAAATTGATACCCTTGCAGTTCTTCATGTCAGAGTGTAACTAGCTCTCTCCTGTTCTGTGACCTGAGTACTTGTTTCGTGCAAGGAAGTTTGAAGCCAACAAAACAGCAAGCAGCAAGTGGTAGGGAAAAGCCAAATGAGTATTTATTAGAAAGAATTAAAAAAAAAAAAGTTCCCTGCTAGTTACGGAAGGGTTCCTTAAAATAGACACTCTAGATGTTTAAGTCCATTAGTTTTGGGTAGAGGTGAAAGTGACAGAAAGCAGGGACGCTCCTGGTTGTAGGAAGGACTTTGATGTCTGGAATGCAAGCTGCTCCATTTGGACTTCACTTCCTCCAGGGATTTTCCCCAAAGGGCAACCAGGGCAACTTAGTGACTTAGCAAGACCCTACATCAAGAAATAAATAAATAAATAACATAATATAACATAACATAACATAACACAACATAACATAACATAACACAACATAACATAAATAGAGCTGGGGATGTAGCTCAGTGTGATGGTACTGAGTTCAACTCACAGAACAATGACAAAATATTAACAAACAAATGCAAGGTTATCTTTACCATGTCAGGCTCACAGATTCTGAGAATGAGAACATGGATATCTTTAGTGAGCATTATTTATTTATTCCACCATAGTTGCCTTTAAAATTTTAAAATTATTTAGATTCCTCCAATAGAACAATATTACTTGAGTTCTTTCTGCTTAAAATTAATAGTTTAGCATGTAGTTTTATTATTTCCTAGTACTTTATCTTGGCCTTTTCCTTTCACAAACTACTTCAGCTTTAACAGTATTTATCGCCAAAATTATAAATAAATGACTCACTTTATATTGCATGCCTTCTCTTTTAGTGATTGGTTGTTTTAAGCAACTACAAGTAATGAAAAAATATAGCTGACATAGAATGAAACATTTCACCACTTCCACAGCCAAACATCTCGGCATTTAGTCACAATTTCTGGTTTTAACTCTTTTAATGATTAACTCTATACAGATAAATAATACATTCATAGTTTTATTTATTGATGCATTGATTCACTCCAGTATTTATTGTGCATAAAAAATGAAAAACATAACTGATGTTTACTACTTTTCTTCTTTTCTCTTTTCAACTTTTATTTCCAATTATTTTTATAATTTGAACAAATAGTTTTGTAGTTTTAACAGTTTTATAATTTCAATGTTTAATGTAATTCTTTGATAATAAACTGCTTGCTAAAGACTAAACTTAAATTTATAGGAAAGAAATAATTACCGTATCCCTCATTGCCAGGGTCACTAGTATTAGCATCAGACACATTTTTGGCACATTTTTTTTATAATGATGGGCTAGTATAGACATCATTATTAGAGTCTATACTTTATTAGCATTCTCCTTTTTTTTTTTTTAACCTTGTGCCTTTCTCTTTCCAGGATTCCACTTAGGACAGCATGACAATTTTATACTTTTCTCAGGATTCTTTTGCCACTGGGGGTTTCCAAAACTTTGTTTTTTTCTGAGGACTTTGATAATTTTCAAAGGAGTTTTGGTCAGATATTATTTAAACTGTCATCTGATTGGGGATTTAAAAATATACTTATTGTAGTTAGAATGATGCTCTGGATTAAACACTAGAACTAAAGTGTCCTTCCCAACATCACAATGTCACGGCACACACTGCTAATGTGACTTCTCACTATTGACTTTAATCTTCAAAACCTGAGTGAGGAAATGTTTGTGAAGTTTCTTTGCAAAGTTACTCTTGTTTATCCCCATCCCATTCAATATTATTTGAAAAAAGTTATTATGTGATGTGTGCTGAGCAATAAGAACACAATTCTTTCAAAGTAGGGTATAATTATTACTTGGGGTTTTTCTGCAATAATAGTATTTGCCTATTATTCCTATTAATGAGTTTATTTGTTTATTAAATCAGTTATTGAACTAAGATTTCACTTTCATGTGTCTTGCAAGCATTGAAAGCCTTTAAACACTTTCTGCTCTATCAACACAATTTGATAAATTACACTTTTATATCAGTTTAGTTCAAAATTTCTTTAAAGTTTTGTGAGACATCTTTGAACCACGTTATTTATAATTGTGTTGTTTAATTTCCAAATATCTTTGATATTTAATTTTTTTTCTCTATTGATTTCTACTTTAATTCTGTTTTAATCTGAGAACATAGATAGCATTTTTAAATTCCTTAAAATACATTAATATGTATTTATTACCTAGAATTTGGTTTATCTTCAATATGTCCCATACAATCTTAAGAAGAATGAGTGTTCCGCTGTGTGGGATGAACTATTGTGTAAATGTAACTCCTGCATAATTGGTCCTTTTATTTAAGATTGTTTTGTCTTTCTGAATAATTAATCCTTTAATTTTATGTAATGCAACTCCCATAATTTTCTTTGCTCTGAATTCAACCTTGTAAATTGAAAACATTTATTTTATATTATTTTGATTAGTGGTAGCCTGGTATATGTTTCTTCACTCTTCCATTAATTTTGCTGTATAATTTTTTTCCACCATTAGGTTTACCATGACCACAGTCATACATCTTAACTAAGTTTCAGTTCATAAAGATGTTGCTTACATTAAGTAGTTAATTTTCTGCACTTATTCCTTCTTTGGTTTTCTTCTTTTATGTTGATACTTCTTTCTGATATATAATCATTTTTATTCTCACTGAAGAACTTTTTTCTACATTTTTTAGCAGGTCAGGCCTACTGGCAATAAACTCATGTTTTGTTTATGCTTGTTTGTTTGTTTGTATGTTTTGCTTGAAATAATATTTCTCCTTCACTACTAAAAGATAGAATTTATTTTTTTTATTTTTGTGGGTACCAGGGGGTCGACCTCAGGACCTCGTGCGCCAGGAGGCGCCCGTGCCGCTGAGCGATATCACCGGCCCCTTTTTTGTATGTGGGTTCCGGGAGTCGAACTCGGGCCCTCGTGCTTGCCGGGCAGGCGCTTAAGCCACTGAGCCATCTCACTGGCCCCTAAAAGATAGAATTTCTATATATGAAATTTTAGTTAGTTTGCTTCTTCCTGAAATAAATTATTTTATTTAATTTTTTCACTTTGCATGTTTTCTGATGACAAGTAAACTGTAATTCTTATCCTTGCTCATCTATTGGAAAGGGACTCCATAGCCACACCATCCTTCTAGCTTCTCACAAGATATTTTTTCATTTTCTGCAATTTGAAAATCACATGTCTATGCATCGTTTTGTTGTGGTTAGTAGTTGTTTTGTTTTTGGTATCTATCCTGCTTGTTATCTACTGAACTTTCTTTATCTGTGTTTGGCATTTATCATTAATTTGACAAAGTTCTTGTTCATTATTACTTCAAATATGTCTGTTGTGCTCTCTCTTCTTTTAGTTTTGTCACATACATGTATTTTACTTTTTGAAATGCCTTCAGGTTTTCACTGGCCTATCTTTAAGCTTGCTGATTCCTTTTTGTGTGTGTGTGTGTGTGTGTGGGTATCAGGGGTTAAACTCAGAACCTTGCTCACCAGCAGGCGCCCGGGCTGCTGAGCGATATCACTGGCCCTTTTTCATATGTGGGTACCGGGAGTTGAACTCAGGACCTCGCGCTTGCCAGGCAGGTGTTTATGCCACTGAGCTATCTCACCGGCCCAAAACTTGCTGATTCTTACCAGGAATGTGTACCTTCTATTTGTCACCATTGCCATCTCTCTACTTATACTACCCAGGTATTGTTGCAAGAGTTCTATTAGAAACCTTTAACATATTAATCATAGTTATTTTAAATTACTTGTCCTGATAATTGCAACATTCTTGTGCTATCTTAATCTTGCTCTAATGCATGCTTTTCTCTTCAGACAGTTTTTTATTGTCTTTCAACACACATTGTAATTTTTTGTTGAAAGGTACACAGTCTACATCAGATAATAGGAACTGAAATAAAGAGGCTGTTAGTGTGAGGTTTATGTAAAGCTGCTAAATATTCAGCTGTGCTTAATTTTTGCTATGCTCAAATAGTTTGAGTACTCTAGCTTTTTGTTCATTTGTTTGTTATTTGTGTGTGTGTGTTTCCTATTCATTTTGTTGTTTCCTAAATGTTTCTTTTCAGGGAGAGTCTATACAAATATCTATATCTATATCTATATCTATATATATATTTATATATAATTATTTTGCTATGATGTACTGTTAGCATTTAAAGTCTTATGAAAGTATTCAATTCAATTCTAGAGGTTTTTCAGCTGTTTTTAGTTGTTTTCTTTTTTACTTTTAAATCAAATGTTTTCTGTTTTAAATTTAAAAGTTTTAACAAATCTGAAAAACCAAAATGTCATGTATCTTAATAAAGTAGCATGTGATACATACATTGCATAAATTTAAAATCAGGTTAAACATTTATTTCTTCAAGCATTAATTATTTCTTTTTTAATAGTACACGTTTGCAGTACATAATGATTAAATTATCTAGGGGAGTTGCTACATGTACACTTAAAATCCTTTCTTCTATAATTTTGAAATTCAAACTATATTAGCATTCCTGTTGCTGGTACACAATATCCAACACCCACAAATTAAAGGAGGAAAAGTTTAGTTTGGCTCACTGTTTCAGGGGATGCAGTTCATTGATGCACTGGCTTTAAGGCAGCAATATCATGGCAGAATGCCATGGTGGAGCAAAGCTGCTTAGTTCACAGCAGCTAGGAAGCAGAACAGATGAACAGCACCAGAGAGAAAAGCAGAGAAGTAACAGAAATACATCCCAATGTCGTGTCTCCATGACCCATCCACCCAGAAACACCCAGAAATGTGTTTCGATAATCCTTTTGGTAGCTCTCCAGCCAATTTGACAATCTAGCTTTATTGTCATCTACAACATAACTTATCTAGTCACGTTACTGTCCAATAGTACCTCAAAATGTCTTACTCTGATTTAGCTATAGCTTATTGCCAACTGGTTAACCTTTCTACATTTCTCAATTTCCCCCACTTATCCACATTTTGGTAAGCAACATTGTAGTCTCCATTTCTATGAGATTGACACCTTTAGATGCCACAGAAAAGTGAGGTCACTTGACACTTGTCTTTCTATGCCTCAATTATTTCACTTAACATAATGACCAGTTCTATGAATACTGACAGGATATCTTGATAATTGCTGAATACTATTCTAATGTGCATGCATTTTCTTCATCCACTCATCAGTTGGTAGATATTTAGCTTGTTCTAATTTCTTAATTATTCTAAGTAGCTCTACAATATTATGGGAGTGCAGATGTCTATTTAATACTGATTTCATGGATTTTGATATTAGCCCAGTAGTGAGATTGCTTAATCATACAGTAGTTGTATTTTTAATATTTTGAAAACTTCCACACTTGTTTCCAAAATGGCTATATTAAATTACATACTTAAGAAAGTGTGCAAAGGTTCCCTTTTCTACACATCTTTGCCAACTCTTGCTAGCTTTTGCTTTTGACAGTACTCATTGTAATTAGAATAAAATGGTATTTCATTCTGGTTTTGTTTTTTTCCCTGATGGTTAACCATGTCGAGCATTTTTTTATATATCTGTTGGCCAATATTTTGTCTTGCTTCAACAAATATCTATTTAGGCATATTGTCAATTTTTTATCAGGTTATTATGATATTATACAAAACATCTTGTCCATTGCAACATCCTGAAGGATTTCCTATATGTTTTCCCTCCTATTTTCACATTTTATAATCTTACAATGAAATTCTTAATTGATTTGAATGTTTACTGTTTCACTGATTTTGTGTCCAAGTTGTGTCCTCCACAAGTGTTTCTTTAGGGACATAAACATTGTTATCCCTGCCCTTCACTCCTTTTCCTGTTTTCAGTGTTCCTAATTTATTTCCTTGCCCAGAACTTTATGGACTGATTTGCACTCTTCCATCAGAGAGAAAACACTGGAAAAGAATTGAGTTGGAGGGATTCCTTTCCCTCTGGTTGGAAAAGGCACTGGCAAGGTGCTTTTACATGTGATGTAAGATGTTTTTCCATTTTTATAGGAGACATCATAGTTCTATTTTACAATGATTCCTCTTCTTCTGAAACTGTCTCAGGGTCTCTTTCTTGGTCAGTACCTGTGAATCTGGTGGGATTACTGCAGATATAACTCATGACAATATGGTACTCATATGCAAATGTGACCCCTTGAACTTTCTCACTCTCAAGCTAGTCCAATGTCAGCTTCTAGTAATTTATCAAAATCATCATAAATGCTGTTACAATGTGCAGTTAAAGTGGCTTCTTTTCCTCCTATACAGATCTCAAATTTCAATGTCTTTCTAGATTTCAGATGAAATTTTGTACTGTTATCTTATTTCTCTGAAAAACCAAAGAAAAGTTATTGATTTTCAATGTGTTTAGATTTTTCTTAACATAAGGAGTGATACAGCCATAAGCCTAATCTTTAATTCTGTTTTATTTAAAATTAACAATGTTCTTTGATTTCAGATTATCCTTAAGTTGTCTTTTCCTTACATTCACTTTACTCTTACCATCTCTTTTGCCCTCAAACTTGTATCACTAATTAGTAATTGAGCATATTTCTTTAAAAGCTTAAATACTTTTCTGTATTCTTGATATTTGGACAGTGTATGAGTAAAACCAAATTATGTAATGTTTGTCATGTGTTCTTTTCAATGCATGGTGATGTCTTAAAACAAACAATATGTTTCTCACTTCTGAGAACTATTGTTACATACATATACACACACAGACATTTTCCATTCTCTATTTTCTATTTTCTAGCACTCATTTGATGAGTATTTATACTCCTAGATTGTTAATCTAGGTTACTTAATAACTGCCTACTATATCACATTTCCTTTCTTTTTGGTCCAACCATCTTAAAGAATTCATTTTCTTAAAGATTTTATATTAAATTTTGAATTGAGAGTATTTTTTAATTTCCATGAATTCTTTATTTCTATGTTTTCCCCTTTTCCTATTTATAAAAATTACTTTTTAAATTATTAAACATAAAAACCTGAAGATCTAAGTAGCTAAATGTAAAAATTATTTTTTTATTTTATAATTTTCTTTTTTTTTTTGTGGGTACCGGGGGGGTCGACCTCAGGACCTCGCACGCCAACAGGCACCCATGCCACTGAGCGATATCACCAGCCCCTTTTTCGTATGTGGGATCCGGTAGTCGAACTCGGGCCCTCGCGCTTGCCAGGCAGGCGCTCACGCCGCTGAGCCATCTCACCGGCCCTATTTTATAATTTTTGACATATACATTTCTTTTATAGAAATTTTTCTATTTGTTCATCTTCTTGGTCATGATTTCATGTGCTGGTGATTTTCCTTAATTATTTGCTTATCCTTTAAAAATATACATATCAAACTGGTGATATTTTTTAAGTTTGTTTCACTTCTAGTTGAAATATAAAACTGTATTTTTCCTATTAGCATTATATAAATATATATTCCCAATATACAAACATAATTCCTATGCATATTCTAAATGTGTGCATTTCAAATACTTATTTAAAATACAGGAATATAAATATATATTTTGATATGTTGTAATATTCCAACACGCATGTAGTCTCCTTATGTTTTCTCTGCAATTAAATATTTGATGAATGCCAGTGTGGCTATTTTAAATAGAAAACTCCCCATCCTCCTACACACAAAGGGCCCACAGTGAAAGTGTAACAAAAATCAATGAGATTATGGCCTTTTCGTACCTTCCAGGATGACATCTCAATTCTTTCTCTGCAATGCAACAACAAATACCTTCATGGTACACATGGGCATGAGTAACCTGGCCAACATTGTGGATGCCAGGCAGTGCTTCCAGTGATTATCTTGGTGATTGCTTATATTCTCATCCTTTTCGCAAGCTGGTGACTGGGTTATGGCCTTTGGTATGAGCAGTGTTTTTTGTTTTGTTTTGTTTTGTTTTGTTTCACTTTTTCCCTCTGATAGATCCAGTTTAATTCTATATCTATAATATGGATTTATCTGTATATCCTGCCCTTGATGCAGTTTTTCCTAACCACCATATCTGATTCATTTAGAAGATATAGTACTAAACTTCTGTAGCTCCCAACATTTGCTTGTGCTAAAAGCTTGGAGAATCCCTATTCATTCTTTCTGAAGGGATGGTAGTTTTGAAGACGAAAACCAGAGGATGCAGTAACCTTCCAAAGCATGTATTGTTTCCTGTCCTGTGTTCTGACAGTTACTCTCGCTACATGGATATAGAAAGATGGCCAGAAAAGGAGACTGGGTAGAGAAAGCTGCTTTGAAGTTGGGTGTTCATGATAAAGCAGTATCACCCTGAATGGAAACACTACCATATTCATTAAAAAAAAAAAAAAACCTTTAGAAGCTGGAACTACCTTGTACATTATTCTTATTCCATTTTAAATAATTACATATTTTCATAGGATAAAAAATGTATAGCCAAAAAAAAATGTATAGCCAAGTGAAGGAGAAACTTAAGTCCTAAGGAGGTAATTTACATAAGACAAATTTTTTCAGTTTAATATGTATTCAAACTTCTAGACTCCTAAAGTAAAAAGAATTCAATAATATTATATATGTGCATATAATATTCTGTGTTATATATACACAGAATGCTTTACAATATGAGTGCTTGATGACAAAATGCAGAAGATCATCAGGGAAAACAGAATGCCCTATAATTGTAACTTATCTTAACTTTCAATGAGAATGTCCGGAAATATGGGGATCTTTGCCTCTCGCCTGTTTACAGAGCAATCCCAGAGAGGATAAAGAGCAAGTCTCTTGTTTGTCAGGTGGAAATTGGAAGCAGAGCTAATCATTTCAGGAGGTCTCAAGACAGACTAGATTTAAAAAAAAAGAAAAAAGTAACCAAATAAATCTCAAACAAATTGTTTCCCAGAGAGAAATTTCACACTTATAATGAAAAAGTTTTGTCTCAGTAGCAGCTACATTTATCCTTTTTTATTGGAATTGATTATCTTCTTTTATATGAATGAAAGTTTTAAGTATTTTCCTGAATCGATTCACCCATGAAAGTACTTAATTTTACCAGACCTACTGAGTTTTTTGAATTGCTACTGATCAATAAATACATTTGGATGAAATCAGTCACTTAAAATTGTTTAACCAAGTATTTATCTACCAAATTATATAGGATTAAAAACTTAAATGACTGTAAATGACATCTTTTCATATTCAGTAATATTTACTGGTCTCAGAACTATCAGTTAAAGCTTTATTTCCTTTTAAAACTTATTTAAAATAATTTAAATATTTGAAATGGCCAAAATAATTCATATAATTTTCTTTTTAAAAAGTAAACTACAATTTCTGCTCCATAGTACAGTGCTTTTATTATGACAGAGAAATGGAGTTAGAATATTGAGTCAATGTTTTGAACATTTTTTTTAACAAAAGAAATACTAAGGTACAATAAGTAAACTTTTTCTACTTTAATAAATAATGCTGAGAGAAAGACAATATCCTGAAGTTAATAATGGAAAATAACATGTATTTACTGCTTATGGAGCAATAGCCACTGTGTTAATCTCTATACTTGTATATAAAGAGATTATAATTGTATATATTAAATAAATCTGCAAATGAAAACAATATAAACAAATATAAGTCATTTTTGAAAATTTCCACTTTACAGATGAAAAATTTAAAACTTAAAGTACTTAAGAAATGGGCTGATAGTCACATATCTTGCTGCTGCCAGCACAAATGAATCTTCTGATTCCAGATACCAGTCAGCCTTGTTCTCATTCTCATTCTCTTCTTTTCTCTACATAATCATGCATGTGCTAAAATCGGACTATGACTCAGTCCCATCTGAAGTCAGAAGTAGACAGTGAGCAAGCACTGACAATTAAAAATGAAGTGCTAAATCGTGAGTTTCCATCATAAACTGAGAAAAGGGAGAATAAGAAAAGTGTAAAACATTGAAGAGTTTCATTGATGAAATAATGAGACATATTTACTCTTTCACAACAATGTAAGAAAATGAGCAATTCTTTTTCAAGTAAGGGAGGCTTTGAGGAGGTTATAAAAAAAGTCTTAAATATGCCTGTAGGACATCAACAGCAATTCTAACACACGCATGAGCTAAGGAGATTGTTGAGGGCCTCTCTGAAGACATGGATGGATAAAATCTGGGAAATAATATCCTCACTAGTAACATGCCAAAGATGAATATTTTACATCCATCAGATGTGGGTGATATGAGAAAAAAAGCCTAGATCCATATAGATTAGAATTTCCCCCAAGAAAATCTCACAGAAATTGCATAAGATTTCAACAAAGAATACTGAAGAGAAATCCCCCAAAACTGGAGCATGAAGGGTAAAATATGAGTAAAATGCTCTCAGAAAAAGTCATCAGCTATAATACACAGTTACATATGACACCACCTTTCATGTGTAAACAATTCTTTATAGAATTTTCAAAAAATGTATCTTGGGAATTAATTTTCTACACAATTTCTAAGCTCAGAGACAGGACATAAAGTTAAAAAAATGTCAGTTTAATAAGATGGTTCTAGCATCTTGTCTTTCATTTCAACTTTTTTCAATATAAAATGATCAGAAAGAATAATTAATATTTAAAGAGTGAAAGAGGAGGGCCAGTGAGATGGCTCAGCATCATAAGCGCCTGCCTGACAAGTGCAAGATCCTGAGTTCAACTCCCGGTACCCACATAAAGGAAAAAAGGGCCGGTGATATTACTCAGCAGCACAGGCACTTGCTGGCAAGTGAGAGGTGCTGAGGTCAACTCGCGGTACCCACAAAAAACATAAAATAAAATAAAGAGTGAAAGAGGATAGAAGCAGTCAGAGACAAAGAGCAGAAGCTAAAGATATAGCACCCTTTACCATGTTAGCTCTGGTTATCTCAGGCCATAGTTAAAGAAGGAGATAAATATTTTTAATGTATTTATAACTGACATGACAGTATAAAATTGTACTCATTACTGAGGGACTATATCATACTTTCATAAGATCCACCTTGCAAAATATTTAAATTAGGTTGAACATATTTATCTCTTCAAACGTTTGGCATTTCTTCTGGTTAAAAACTTCAATATTCTTTCTTTTGGGTTTTTGAAATGTACAGTATCTTAGTGTCATCTATAGTTACCCTACTGTGCAATAAGACAACAGAAATTTCTTGCTGACATCTAAATTTAACTTATTACCAATTGATCAACCTATCCCTATTTCTCCCTCTCCCTACTATCTATCCCTGGCCTCTGGTAACTACCATGCCAACTTCAACTTCTACAACACTGATATTTTATATTCTACATATGAGTCACTTGCTATTTTACTTACCATAATAATTTCCAGTTTCATCCATGTTACTGCAAAAGGAGAGGATTTCACTCTTTTCATGGTTAAATAGGATTGTATCATGCATATATACGGTACCATATTTTCTTTATCCATTCATCAGTCAATAGAGACTAAGGTTGTTTCCATTTTTTGGCCATTTGAATAGTTCTATAATAAACATGAGAGTGCAGATGTCTCCATGACTTACTGATTTAATTTCCTCTGGATATATGCCCTGCAGAGGGATGGATGGAATACACATGATATTTCTATTTTCAATTTTTTCTGGATATTCCATACTGTTTTCTATACTGGCTAAATTAACGTATTACCTCAACAACAGTGTACAAAGATGAGACAAACTTTAAATGAGATTAGATTTTGATTATTACGTATGATTAGGTGTTTTAATTTGTTAAAGGAGAGATTTTTAGGTATCTGAAATTACTAGAGGAAATTTTATGATCTGAGTATTCAGAAAATTCAGAAGTTCAGCTCAAAATTTCATCCAAATGATGATGGAGAACTAGCAGTATAGATTCATTTTTAAAAATTAATACAAGTTCTAGCAGAATACAGTTGTTTACTGTTGCATTCTACAATTCCATTTGACCCTGCCCAAGCACAATATACATGGGTCACTCTTCATCTTTGTCAAGAAAAATGTATAGATAGATATCACACATATTAAACATTCAAACAAATACTGAAGAACATTTAGCTGTATGCCAAATATTATATTAGGCCCTGAAAATATAACAAAGAATCAGATATAAATGAAATAAGAAAAAGATATATATATATATATATACAATTTGACCTGATCTGGTTGGTTATCCAAGTCTTCCTTGGGAAAAGAACACGTAAACTGCACAATTCTTGTTTTGATAGGGAAGACAGAGAATGAAAGTAAATAAGGGTTATTGGGAGCTGGAGTAGTAAAAGTGAAAATGCGTGAACTATAGAAAAAATTAGACATGAAAATAGAGGCTAAAAAACACTGGTCTTGTAGGTGTAGAACAGAAATTTTTTTCTAAGAAAGGGACTGGAAAGCATCAAAACTGTACACACCAAACAGCTTAACATAACCTGTATCATGTTTCCTAACTCCTAACTGAAAGGATTACCAGAAATAGAATTAAAAATAAAGTCCAAAATATTTCACTTTCTAGAGTCTTTTTTTTTCCTTGCTATTAACTAGCTTAAAGAGATGGTCTCAAATTGCAGCATGTTCAAAGATCTTTCTAATCCCTTGATCATTTCAGCAAATAAGACTCTGGATAGTGGCAACTAAAAATGCAATTACTGTTTTTATTGTGACAAAATTAAATGCTAGCCCTTACTTCTTTTGTTATTTTCTAATTTTCACTTACCCACTAATAGTATAAAAATTAATATCGAGAGTGAGTATTTCAAAAAAGAAAGAAAGGGAAAATGAGGCTACTATTTTTCTGTTCTTTTGTAACTGTCTTCTTTTAAATAACAGGCTAGATTTGAAGTTTTGGAAGGGAGAGAGAACTATGTTATTTCCAGAACTTAGGGGATTTATAAAATGAAGAGGGAGGTATTTCAAGAGTAGAAAGAAAACTGTTGGTTGTCTCAGGAGATTTTACAGAGGAGATCCTTAGAATACAGGTTACATGCATCAAATACATTGATAGTTTGGGACTTAATACATTAATTGTCATAGGAAAGAACAAAGTCTATTGTTTCCAGATGTTATATTAAAACTACCAATTTTTGTTTAATCTACATAATCAGGCTTTTAAACTCACACCATTTATTTAAAACATATATAATCTGCACAAGTTTAGAACATGTTAAATCATCGAAATGCCCATTTGTCATCGCTTAGGAAAAAATAAACTTATAGAAAGAAGATTCCTAACATACTATTAGAAATAAATCAACAAATTCAATTATATTCTCAAGACATACAAAGCATAATCAATCCACCGGTAATGATATAACACCATTTCATGAATATGATTTCATTTCTCATAATAATAAAAATCCCACTGAACATAGATACGGTGCATAGCCAAACTAGTTGGGAAGCTATTTTTAAATAATGTCTAATAAATTAAGATATAGCTTTTAATGAAAATACTATGAAATTAACATTAGAGATACATATGTATATATTAAATATTTGTACAACTTACTACCAATCTCTGACAGTGTGCATTACAATGTTTTCAGTAAACTTTTATTAAATTAAATGAGGTAGTTTATTATTAATCATTAAATTGTGGGTTCAAATAAGCGATCAGATATATACCTTAAAGAAAATGACCTTACAAAGACAAAATCTTATATGGAAGTTTGACTATTTTTGTCCATTTACAGTAACACTATTTTAATTATAAGTGAGAAAAGATTCCTCCCACTGATATACTTGAATGGGGGCATTAAAATGCCAGACTTAATTCAAATAACAAAATAACTTACCAAATATAAAGTAAAAATATTTTAAAAGAAATAGTCATACAAACTCTGGTATTCACTTCTAGACCTTCCTTACTGAGGATTTGGTAGTGACGATTCCCTAACACGATTAAATAAACAGTTTTAGTGACCCATGTCCTTGGCTCCTCCACTGCTTTTAATGCATTTTTGTAATCTGTCCCCTTTTCTACTGCGCTAGGATACTGCATTCATTTTACTAAGGCCCCAGATATTTTAATATTTGCCACTGCACATAAGTTAATTTTAGACACTGAATTATAAGATGATCTATTTGTTTACAGGAAAGTGTTTCCCATATACAAATTCTGTAAAATGCGAATTGCCTATTTGTTAACTAAAGTGCCTTCCTAAACCTGGAGTTCTTTGTATTTCTTACCCAAATAAGAGGAGTGAGTTTTCTCTGATTTTATTTTCAAACATCCTTGAAAGTAAAATTATCTTCATGCTCAAAACCAGAACTAAAATTGTTTCTAATGCTATAGATTTTCTAACAGATTGTTAATTGTCCACAAAAGTCCATTATTCTCTTCTTTAATGATAGACACCCTCAAATATTAATTCAGCACCTGCCTACTTCTCTGAAGTGCATATATGTATATACATATATGTAATCACATATGAAACAATAATGGCACCAACAATGGCACTTAATGAAACATAGGAAACATTAAAATTCTCAAAAATTAGACATATATATTAGGAGATTGTGAATGTAATAATGCTATGCTAAGTTCCAGAAAGAAACAAAAATTGTAGCTTATATTAAAAGTACATAATTCAATATTCAAAATTGATATTTCTAACTACTAAAGTTTAATTTAAAAAGCCTTTTCTTATGTTGATACATGCATTATAAAGAAAGAGAAACCAATAATATAAATTTATTTATCTCATATATTTCCATTAGTAGAGTTCAAATTTATACAACATGATAAGAAAAATTCTAAAATAAACATTAACAGTGAAATCTCCTCATCCACTATTTTAGCAGTTTACCTAAGTATCTATATACTTATACATATTTGGAGAGTAAACTAATATATCTGAAATATTAAAGTATGTATTTTTCAAATTTATAAGAAACCAAATAGAATTCTTTTCTAATGATTTTTATGTATGCTAAAGTTAGCCAGTATACATATTACATTTACTTTAATCAGAGCAATTATAGAGAGTTAAGTTGTATCAAATACCAATAGTTTTATATCCCTAAGAATTGTTACTTGCAGGTGAAAAGAGAATTAAATGTGTAGATCATAAAAAATAAGCACAATAATTTAACTTAACTTCCCTGAATGTCTGGTGTCCTGAAAGACATAACTGCCAAATGTAAGGGAGTTATGTCCTTACGTTTTGTCCTTACTCCTTTTGTCCTTACCCTTTGCTCTCTGGGAAGTGCATGGCTTGTTCAGTGACTACTTGACGGACTGCTGGGTTTCTTGGCACCCAGAGAAGTAGTCTGCTTCCCCCAGGCCTATTGCTGGTAAACAGGCAACAGACAATCTTTTCTATTTCACCATCACCTTTTATTACATGGAAGTCTTATTTTTTTTCCCATGGGTTTTCAATTAATATTTTGAAAATATTTCTTTTCTGTTACACATTCAAGGAGCACTTGTTTCTTGTCTTTGCTTATTCAGTTCTCTTCTATGCCATATCATTTCCTGTTAGCAATTCACTCCGAAATTTAAAATTCTCTGTTGTATAATGAACATTATATTTAAGATCCTGAAAATTTTAGTGTGGAAAAGTTCTTAAATACTGTGCTCTGTACATGGTTCTCCCATCCTCACTTACTTACCAATCTATTATAAGTAATGCGCTTATACAGCTCTGTGTAACTCTGTTAATATATAAATGACAATTGCAGTCAGACATACCAGAAATGTATAGATCTAAATATTTCATTATTCAAAGTTAAAACATAGAAAGGAGGCTATTCAATGATGCTATTCAAAATATTGGTGAGAATTTTATTGAGTATTAAAAATAATCTAGCTTGAGACGAGCCTGTAACTAAATATATTTTTCAAGTAAATCGTTAGATTTCCCCCTTCTTCCTTACTTGTTCCTGCTCTAGCAAAGCAGAAACTCTGTTTCTTGGGTGCAATATGGAGCCAGAATTTAATTATTAGTCCTCAAAACTTCACTTAACACCTACCAGGAAATTCTAAGTCTGGTGAAGGTATGTAAGAGTTTGAAGGGAGATTTTCTGCATTATAAAAATATGCATTAAACTCCCTTTGTTGATAAGCATTTTCCAAGGAAAGAAGCAAACCCTCAGAGGAAAACAAAATGACCAAACAGTACCTCTGAAAAACAAGAGGTCAATTAACAAAGTCATCAATAATTCCTATGCTGAAAATTTGAACACAAGCATTAGAATCAATAGAGCTCACAGAAATAAGTCTAGAGATATTTTTTCTCTATCTAGGGCCAGCAACCACACGTGGTAGGAAAGGACCTGTGTCCCAATGTATCTTTGTACTGGGGAAAATTCCAAAACATTGGCACATTCTTACAGGATAAGGAATTCCAAGTATTATGAGTTTTCAAATTTATACTAATTTGCTAAGATGGAACTTCTGAATCAAAATTAGCCAGATACTAAAAACAAAACAAAAGGTACTATTTCTTGAATGTAAATTTATTGACCCATTCATTACCATTACAAATCTAGAACTATTTTTTTGTTTTTTTGTGGGTACCGGGTGTCAACCTCAGGACCTCGTGCACCAGCAGGTGCCCGTGCCGCTGAGCGATATCACCGGCCCCTTTTTCGTATGTGGGTTCCGGCAGTCGAACTCGGGCCCTCGCGCTTGCCAGGCAGGCGCTTATGCCGCTGAGCCATCTCACCGGCCCTAGAACTTTTATTTCTAATCAGATGAAATGATCCACATTTCTGCTTAACTGAATAAGTGAATATTTAGAATAGAGGCTGTTAATATGCGAGGTATACCTCCCAAATGCCAATTAAAACAAATGTGGTAGATTGTTACTGCACTGTTCTTGCATTAGTAAAATCACCGTCAACACACGCCTCTGAAGATCCCTTCCCACATGAATTCTGTGATTCATTATGTGATATGTTCTAGCCACTGAGACCCAGAAACCTAGCAAATAAGCCTGTGTTTTCTATTTTGTTCTCTTTTGCTTATCTTTGGTAATCTGGGACTACCATGTAGAGGTGGCTAGGATATTCTACTGAGAATGCAGCACAACATTGAGCAGAGATGTGAAAACCCAAAGGAGCCTCACCTAAGTTGCAAGACGTAAATATGATACTGCCATAAATTATCCAGCCTTCTTTTTCCAGACTAGAACAACTGCTGAAAATAGAAATGCTATCCAGCCAACTCGCAGGAGGTGTAATAATTTTTACTGTTTTAACAGAGTACATGTAGGAGCATTTTTATTAAAAATAAAAGACAATTGATGAAATATTCTGTAGTTACTGGAAAGTAGTTAATTGTTGATAGTACTTTTCATTTTCCAACATCGAGGTTTGGATGGTAAATTATATGGTCAAACTAATTAAAAAATAGAAATTGTTACTCCATTCTACAGTCAAAAGCAATTTGTTATATGTGGAGTTTGAGAGGTCCCTGTATAAAACACTGCCTCTCTTCATGATTAAGAACTAATTAAGAGATAGTTGTAGAAATCAGATTAATGGAAATAAAAATATCAGCTTCATCATTGCCAAGTTCTATTTTAGAAAATGTAGTTTAGGAGTTTGTAAGCAATGGGCAAGCTAACCCCTCACCTCAATTAAATTTGCCCACCTTTTCAGAGATATAATAAAAAAGCTACAGAATCATAAGGGCTGCAAAATAAATAAAAATATAATCAAAGAAAGTATGTGTGGGCCATGTTTATGGTTTTCCATTAATCAGGAATTAATCCAATTCTGAACAAATATGGTCCAACTAAAGATAATGAGAATTTCGATTTAAGAAAAGCCTTTCATATATACTGCTTAGTTCACAACAAATATTTTATTATATTATGTGTTAGTTATAGTTCTTTGAAAGGACATCTTCTTGTAAGTACAGGAGCACTGGACAATTCTACAAAGAGAAAAATAAAATGTCTAGGCAAATAATTTTTGTAACAGCAGGTAACATATAGGGCTCCTTCATACAGTAATGTTGGTCTATTTACTTTACTTTTATTATACACAGCTAAGGTAGGTAGTAATATTACAGGCAGTCAGACAGGGTTGGGCCTTTAGGGAGTCAGTGCAAAGGATGAAAACACATCAAAACTGTGGCTAGAGGTGCATCTAAAAAATATTAAAATCACAATGACCAGATTTACATACTTCCCTAAGAGAAAAACAAAAACTTTAGGTTAATTATACCACCCTTTTGAGATTTTGCATACAAATAAAATGTTATATCATTAGGGGTAGGCCATATCCTCTCACCCACTAGGACTACTAAGATTAAGACTAAGACTAAAGACCACTAAAACTATAGATATCAACAAAGGTTATTGATTACCCGTATGCCCTTGCTACTATTGGATCAATATTAGCTAAGCAGCTATACTTATAATCTTATTGGTTGATTATAATTTAACCCATGTTGTCCCACCTCGTGATTTAGCTCTATAAACTCTCCAAAAAGTGGCCTTTGTAGCAACCCACTTTTGGGTCCCCTCCTCTCTCTCAGGGGCTATCTCAATAAATTTCCCTACATTTAACCTCCGTTGTTCCTTAAAATTTGTTCTTCCATTTCAGGGAACACGAACTTGGCATATCCAACATCTAACAGGTTGAGAGTTACATTTATTTCCCCTATATCATTTTGACAAGTTTATTCTTGTTTACACATGATTCTCTAGTATGGTTCTCTGCCTACTCCATGAAACTTGCTTGAACTTTGATGACCTTGCACTTTACTGCCTTCCCATAATCCAAAACAACTGCAACACTCTTCGAATACAATGAAAGTGGGTCTCCAGCTTATTAATTTCCAAAGCATTCTTATAAAAAAATGTACATAAAGCCCTCCCTTGAATATCAAGCTCCTTAAGTTTCTTTTTTCTGTGTTTCATGTCATAGACAGCTCCAGTTTGACTTATTTTCTTATAAACATAGCAGTCCTTCAGCGTCATCACACTACTAAACTAGAGCTAGTAAAATTATTAGAGACTTTAGACCTAGTAAAACTATTGAACTCTTTATTACTCTCTATTTCACACCAGCTTCCATCTTGAAACCATTTCCCTGGTAAGACTCAAGGTGCTTCTAACTTCTCTCTTACATCCAAGACTTATCATTTTCAGTCATATGCAAATTTATCTTCTTTTGACCCACCCCTGAGTATTTAAATTCCTCAGTACTCTGGCACAGGACTTTTGTATTCTCACTATGCTTAAGCAATTCCTTTGATGATTATAACACTACAACTAGAAGTTCTAATTTTATCTCTTTATTCTAGATCTCTCTGCTCAACTTTAAATGTCCATAAATTGGTATTTTCTAAATTATCTTCTTGAAAATTCCAAAAAGTGATTGAGACTCTATGTTTTAAACTGTCTTCACCATCTATCTTTTTTTTTGTTGTTGTTGGTACTGGGGGTCGACCTCAGGACCTCGCGCGCCAGCAGGCGCCTGTGCCGCTGAGCGATATCACTGGCCCCTTTTTTGTATGTGGGTTCCGGGAGTCAAACTCGGGCCCTCACGCTTGCCGGGCAGGCGCTTAAGCCGCTGAGCCAGCTCACTGGCCCTGTCTTCACAATCTTAAACAAATCTTATTGTTCTTCTTTATTTTCAACTTAGTAGATTCACTGTCCATATAGGTTTTAAACAAGAATCTAAAAGTTACCATTTATCTTGTACCAAACTTAAAAAATTATTCCTATCGAGTATGCTGATCAAAACATCTAATTTTGTCACGTTTTGTCTACGCCTGACTTCTGGTACTCTAACCCAATCCATTACCAAAACAATTCTTGTATAAGATCTCACAACATTATGTATATCTACCTAATTGCATTTAATATTTATAATTTTAAATGATGATGGTAAGCCAAATTCTATGATGATCTCCATGGCCTCTGTAACCTACAGTCCCTGCCCTGTACAATGCTTCTTTTTGAGTGTGGAGGAAACTGTCACAACTGACCAAAAGAATATGACAAATTTTAAGGCATTTGGTAGACACAAGTACTTGAAAACTACTTATTTTGGATGAATTAAGAGGAAAGGAATCTTACATGGCCTTACTTAATTTGATGAAACTACTTAAAGAACATTTAATCAGATTAAAGTCCTTAAAAGAATTTGTAGATTCTTCCTATGGGTTTGATAAACTAAGGGATAGTGTTGGAGATTTCTATATAAAATAAACCTCTGAGCAATCTCTAGGACCCTGGGGATGCCTTCAATTGACACCCAGGAAAAAGGCTGGGTAGAGAGAGAGCTGCATGGAAACAAATTCTGCCAATAACATGAAGGAGCTTGTAGGTGGATTTGTCCCTAGTCAAAACTCCAAATTATAGTACAACCTCAACAAAACTTTAATTGTAGGCTTGGGAGATTATGAGTAGAGAACCGGATGCCTGCCTCAAAGAAACTGGGAGAAAATAGGTGTGTGTTAATTTAAGCTTCTAGTTTTTGGCTATTTCTTATACAGCAATAGCAATATATATACAACAATTAGGCTGAAAAGTTCAGGCTTCATTACAGAAGCAACCTCAGATTCAAGAGTTCAACACATTATAACTTTATTTTTTTCTTCTTAAGTTTAGTAGTTTACAGGTTCTAGTACACATATGTTGATTTATCCATTATATATGAGTACAGTCAATACATTAATTACCATAGAATAAAAGCAGAATATGTGTGTTGTGATTAGATTTAAAATGTCTCCCAAAAGTCTCATGTGTTCAGAGGTGGGGCTTTTGAAAAATGATTGGATCATGGGGGTGCTGTACTTATCAGTGGATTAATCCATTCATGAGTTCATAGCTGAAAGTGGTGTTAGGAGGTGGAGCCTCTTCCAAAGAGATAGGTCACTGGAAGGCATAATCCCAAAGCATGTGCTATTGTCAGTAGCTCCCTCCTTTCCCCCTGCTTCCTGGCTGCAGTGGGTTGAGCCATTTTCTTCTGCCATGCCCTTCTGCCATGTTTTCTTTGACTTGGAGCCAGCTGAACATGCATGGACTAAACCCCCTGAAACTCAGAGCCAAAGTAAACCTATCCTCCTAATTTGCAGGTGCTAAGTATCTTGTCCCAGTAATGGAAAGGTGACTAACAC
Source organism: Erethizon dorsatum (assembly GCA_028451465.1). Classification (NCBI taxonomy): domain Eukaryota; kingdom Metazoa; phylum Chordata; class Mammalia; order Rodentia; family Erethizontidae; genus Erethizon; species Erethizon dorsatum. Next base: position 30,429,697 of record CM051834.1, read on the forward strand.
TTGTGGATACTAAAATAAGTAGGACAATTTTTGAGAAAAAAGTCCTACAAGCAAGTCATATATTTAATCATATCTGATATTATTCCATAAAAGAATGATGGAGGAAAAGAAGAATGAAAAAATCAGGATACATGAAATGGAATGATATGACATAAAATAAAATTGGAAGAAAAGAAAAATAAGGATAGAAAGAACCATAAATGTAGAAAAGTTAGCAGTCAATAGATAGGAATTACTAGCATATTTAAGGAGTTTCTGGACTATAGGGTACAAGAAATATATTGCTGGAATTAAAAGAAGGAGTAAGCACAGTTAAGTGATTGATATTGAGACTTATAGAAGTGTGAGCAGTTATTGACAATGACCAATTGACAGCATAGGTGTGATGGCTAAGGGAAATATGAAGTTACTTAAAGTAAGGAGGTCAGCAGGATCAGGATGCATCACCCAGAATGGAGGGAATCATCAAGATTTGTGGCAATAATAGTGGTTGCGAGAGGGTGAAGTGCTAAGACCTTTAGGAAATGAGGGACAACATGATAAATAATTGCAATACTGATTATGTAATATAATTTTATGATATGATCTTTAGATACCCTGCAGCATTTTTGTTTAATTTTCAATTTTGCCTGGCCTGGAAATGGTAATTAAGTCACATAATATATGTACTCCACCTTGTAACACAATTTCATGTGAGGTATGGGAGAAATAAAATCCACTACTTGTGACAACTACAGGGGAATCCTGGGGTTCACAGATTGCATCAGGAATATTCAGAATTCAGCCACTTTTCATATTGCTGTTTCTGTTTGGTGCTGCCATCAGAGAGGGATAATCTTATGAGGAACATTGCCCTAATTCAGGCCTTAACTAGTTTCCCCACTATTTCCAAAAGTTCCTAATGATCCTCTGCCTGCACTGTTATTCTCTACCTTTTTCTGCCCACACTGTGGCCAGGGAGGCCTGTCTTTAATGAAAATACAACTAACCACTTCCATATAAAATCATTTAATTATTCCCTAAAATACTGAGAATTGATTTCCAATTCCTTAAGTTATCATAAATTAATCCTGTGAATCTTAGATTTACTGCCTTGATCGTCTTCTCGACTTTCACCCCCTACTTGCTCATCACTTAGCTATCATCAGTTTCCTGAATTTGTCACCCTCTCTTACGTCCAAGCACTTTTTTTTTAGTTCTGTTCTTTCTATGTAGTAGTCCCACAGTCATCTCTAACTTGTTAAGATGTTTTATGAAATTTGAAAATAAACAGTGGATCTTCAACACTTAGATAGACCTTTGGAAATGTGACTCGGCCAAGCAACATTTTGAGAATTAAGAAAAGGCATCTCTTATTCTGTGTGGACCCAGCTCCTGTGAGATACTATGTACACTACTGTGTGAGTGATTGCTTTATTACTATGTGAGTACTGCTGCATTGTTTGTAGAGATTTTGTAAGCACTAATAAAGCTAACAAATTTAATGCATTTATTATCACCATTCCATAGCAAGTGTAAACATTATCAGTGAAAACATAGCCCTCCCTGGACTAGTTAGCTTTCCTATGGGTTAGACACCATAAATAGTACTCAGAACCTAAAGAAGGACAGGATTAATTAGCTAATGGTTTTGGGGGATTCAGTCCATTGTCAGCTGTTTCATGGCAGAACAAAGATACTTAGTTTGTCATAGCTGGGAGTCAGATCAGGGAAACTGTGACAGTGGGAAAAGAGGCCAGGCAACCTACGTAGTACTCAAGGTCATGTCTGCATGATCAACACAGACACACATAGAAGTGTGCTTTACTAATCCACCTGATAGCTCCCAAGTCAATCGAGTTCACACAAGGAAGCTCAGTCATCACCATTCTGAAATCCATTTTTTAATGTTTTAAATAATCACTGCAATTATTCTTTGCCTACACGCACATAAATACACACATGTGTGCACATGCATATTCAAGCATATATACTTCAGTGTGTACATGTATGTATATACACTTATATCTGATATTTAAGGCCCAGAGCTTATAATATAAAATTTATCATTATATCTGCAGCAAGTGACCTAACTTAAATTTTTCCCCCCATATTTCCCATTTATTGCTTTCACCATAGCTGCATGATCTCACCTACGTACAGGGATATGTTCTGTCTCCTGTGTGGGGCACCTCTTTTGCAGAATAAATGAGCAGAAGAGTGATGTTCCCACCATCTAAAGATTCCTGACCCTCTTGGATTTATATATTTCTTCTTGTGGAACATAGTCCTCAAATGCTACAATCCAGCTCTCTTGCTTCCTGCCAAAACAGTCCCAACAAAATGTTTGCTTCTCTGTGCTGTGGTGTTGGCTTGTAGCTTTGGCTCAATGTTTCTGTGTTTGCTCCTTCTGTGTTTGCTCCTTTCTTTTAGAGTTCCCTACCTCCTGGTTCTTAATTCTTAGTTTAGCCATTAAGTTAAACCTTGAATACTCACATATGGACTGAGTTAACCATAATCTTCATAACAGTTTGTGAGTGCTCTTTGCAGCAACGTGAAACCACTTAGTACGTCATTTAGCACAATGTAAGTGGCGTGTGTTTGTTTTACTATGACAGCTTTCATTCCAAGAGCATCACTAGATCTTAGTGATATAGGAGTGAAAAAGAAATAATTTTCTTTTTTAAAAAATTATATTCCTAGGCCAGGTGACTTGTAAAGAATTAGCAACACAATATAACCAAGAGTAAGGGTATGTAAGTATATGTAAAGAGAGAATAATGAATATATAAGACAGGGTGTACTGCTTAATATGTAAAGGCAGGTGAAACTTTATAAGGAGATAACTCATGTAGGTATTGGGAATGGGTACATATTCATTACTTGCATCAGGAAAAGGGGTGCCATTATGTAATTTGTAAGGAAAAAATGCTTTATACATGTGTCGTGTTCAGACAACAGGGGAAGAGTGTGAAACTATAACAAGAAACAAAAGAACTAAAGAAGTATCTCAGGAAAAGTCCATATGATACATATAGGACCATGATAAATGCATAGTTGTGTGTGATTAGAAGTCCAGATTAGAGAAGGAGGTCTCCATCGAAATGTCACATACTTAGAGGACTAAACAATGAGAACATAAAATTAACCTTTATCATAAATATCTTTGGAAAATACTTGAGTAGCTTAAACAAGAAAGGATGAGAGATTTTCAACTTCAAATATTTCTCTTTCCACTGTATGAAGTACCATATAGAGCTATGACTGTTAATCTTATCATCTTGACTGTATAAAGAGAGTCACAGAGAAGTTAACGGATTAGTTCACACACTGATGACTTTATAGATGAGTGCGTTATTACAAAATGGGGTTGAGCTGGAAGAAATGCATTATGGGGGCTATGACCTTGGAGACTACAACTGGTCCCAGGTCCTTTCCTTTATGGTTCTTTCCTTGCCTTTCTGCTTCTGATGGCCATTAGTTGAACACCATGCCATTTATGCCTTGGAGCCAGCCTACTACAGACTGAATCTGTAAAGTTATGAGTCAAAATAAACCTCTCCTACTTAAATAGCAAGTGTCATGTATTTTGTGCTAGTGATGGAAATCTGACTAATATAAAGAAGTCTGGAGATATAAGAAGACATTAGTAAACTAAATTTTAAAGTGATTCAATGTAACAAGGTAAAATTAATCTAATGATACAGTAGTAAGTTGAGTGAGGAATGAAAATGTGAGTGTTAGGAATACTGGAAATAATTTATTCTAACAAGAAGACCAAGGAAAATACCAAACAAAAAAGTTCAGGAGATGATTATGATTCCCTCTACTTGATATAGAACATAAAAGTGCATTAAGGAAGATAAAAATCAGCCTGTAACTACTCCTGAACTAAATTAGAAAAATCAGGGCTGGTGAGATGGCTCAGCAGCATAAGCACCTGCCTGGCAAGCACGAGGGCCCAAGTTCGACTCCCGGAACCCACATATGAAAAATGGGCCCGTGATATTGCTCAGCGGCATGGGTGCCTGCTGGCACGTGAGGTCCTGAGGTCGACCCCTGGTACCCACAAAAAAAAAAGAAAGAAAAATCAGAAGACGGTGGCATCTTGCATCATTGGAAAACCATAGTCATGAGGGTAGTAAGAACATGATGTTTAAAACATTATCATTCTGTGAAGAATACATATAATTGTTTAATGCAATATCTAATAAATCTATGGCATATTAGATGTCTAGGCCATAAAATTGATATATGTAACAAATATTTTACTAGTTATTTTTAAAATAAAGTTATTTACTTCCAGATTACAAATAATTTTTTTTTTTATATGTGTGTACTGAGAGTCAAACTCAGGACCTCACGCTTGCCAGGCAGGTGCTTATGCTGCTGAGCTATATCACCAGCCCTATAAATAAATTTTTAATAATATTCAAAATTCTAATAAAAATTTCATTGATTTGTTCAGTTAACAGCAAGTATTAAAACTGTTAAAGCAGAGCATACTAAAGTTTATTATTTCAATTTTTTCTTAAAGTGTCAATAATATTATTTGTGTCTTTACATTAGCCTGTCTAGTATAGGAAATACTTATATTTTTCTGTTTTTATGAGATAAGTAAAAGTAATTGTACCAGATAAAGTGCATATAAATGCATTTACACACAAACATAATATGATTTTATTACAGACACCAAAAACTAAAAAAAGATTTTGTGAGGATAATATAAAGCAGTGTTAACATATGAGTTATCTTTATAACTGCAAAGTAAAATTTAAATATATAGTCTATTTCCAAGCAAAACTTGAATTGGAGATAAGCTAAGAGAAATCTCACTAGAATCAATGCACATCACTCTCCGTTGACCAGTAATTAAGACAGATAATCAGAAATACCAAAATTTTCAGTAAAAAATAGTAAAAGTGTATAAGCAATGTACACTTTTGAAATAAAGTTTACAAAATGTTCAAATACTGAGTAATTCTGACAGTACTAAGAAAACTGAGTTGTTCATTTTAAGTGTAACATTTAATATTTGTAGATATTAGATGCATTATTATCTACAATGCCTATGATGCTGAGGGCATAGTCTCTCTTTTTAATTTGCATGAATAAATTTCTGTTAGTGGAAAATATGCTGGTTAAAGATTATCCAAGAAAAACTATACAAACAATTTAATAAGAAGTTACACAAACCATCACATTGTATTTTGAGTTAGCAATTTGAACTTAATTATAAAACAGGACTGTTTATGATGTTTTATCAAGTTAGTTTTGTTTTCTCTATGATTGTGATGACTGTTTTTCTGAACTATTTATATGAAAATATGAATTTATAAGAGGGCAGAAAATGAGTCAGATGGTTGGTAATAAAGATCTATATCAGAAAATCTTTGATTTTCTCTTTAATAACATGCAAATTAAAAGCAATTTCAGCATTTGGGAGATACTAATACACTACCATTATTTAACTTGTTATAGAATAAAGAGAAAAATGAAATGTATTACATTCCTCTGTGTTTCCTTATTAGGCATAACTTTTCTCCATTTTTTATTGAAAAAATATTGCAGAACTTAGATAACTACAGAAATCACTTCAAGTGATATAACGCAACATTTTTCTTTAATAGATACTAGCTAAAATGTCATACACACTTCTGAATGTGAAGCACGCACACAGAACTCTAGTGACAGTAGACAAAGAAATTCCAGATTTCTTTTTACTGATATTAAACTTCAGGGTTACTTAAACAGACTTTTCAAAATTGTAGACGTTTTAAAGTCCATGGCTGTTTTTGTTTGTGTGATGCAATTTATTGCTTACAAGTTCAAATATTTTGCTAACTTCCATAATCTGGTAACCAGAAAACAAATGCTGTGCAGTATGCTATGATTTCATTTGTATGAGATACTTAGTGTAGTCAAAGTCATAGACAAAAAATAAAATTTTTGTTGCCAGGGTCTGTCAGGAGTACAGGGAGAATGCAAAACTTGAGAATTGATTGTTTAATGGATATAAAATTTCAGTTTTGCAAGATGATAAGAGTTCTGGAAATGGATAAGTGGTGATGGTTTTGCAATATGAATCTATTTAACTCCACTAAACTGTACTCTTAACAGTAGTTAGGATGCTAAATTTTATGTTATGTCTATTTTACCACAATTTGTGATTATTTTTAAATGTGTAATACATTGTTGTTGATGTAATTGGTCACCCATAATTATATAAAACATATGCATAAATACTAGGCTTGTGGACTTGACCCACAGTTTCTAAAGTGCTTCCCAACTACTTTCAGGTACCATCTTTCTGGAGAATTTTCCCCGATCAAGCAAGAGCTGCTCAAATGTTCAAATAAATGTTATCTGTCCAGCTACTCTCAGCTCATCATAGCTCAAGACTTTCTTGCCTTAAAGTGGAAACAATTCTGTGGTTCATTTAGTGCTACAGATGTCTCTATAAGACCTTTGAATCAAGTCTGCAAGTCTCAAACATTTTTGCTCATCTTTTCTGCATGGTTTATGCTTCTTGCATCATCCATTTCTCCTGAAATTTCTCCTAAATAGCTTGCCCAAGTATCACCTCTGGTTCTAGGAACCAAACTTAATCAAGGTAAGAGGAGCGATAATGTATTTTTTGAAATCTCTGTAGATCAGGATCATCAAACAAAAGAACATATGAGATATCCGTATTATGTAACAAATCTCATAGCATAATCATGACCTTAAAATTCAAATTGGATAATATTATTGTAATTGTAGCAGTACCTGTTTCAAGTTCATGTGCAAAATTTTCCCAGAATAATTTAGGTCTGTACAAACAGGTTATAGCTATTCATAAAATGTTGCCTATTATTGAAGTGCAGATGGATGGGATAGGAAAGAGTCATGGACTTGATGTTAATGTATTAATTTTATTGTAAGTAGGTTGGCTGAAAAATAAAAGAAACTAAAAAAGCCTTATGGGCCTATGTGAATATCAGGGCATCTTGCATAATGGTGAATGGAATATTGCTAAAAGATGATTGCATAGCTATTTCCAATAATTTTTGCCAGAAAGTATTAAACAGAACACATCATGCCTATTTGAGCTCTTGAAATGGTGCAAAGAAGAACATGAGCTACACCATTTTGACAAGAATCCAACAAAGAAATTGATGAAAAACCAGTTCTTGTTTAGTATGCCAGCTCCTATAATATGAAAATATGAAAGAGATACTAACGAGAGGGCCAGCAGCTGTCAAACTGTGGGAACAAGTTGGCACATGAAAAAAAGAACAGTTACTACTACTACTAAACACTGGGAATTTTTATTTTATGGTCTAGAAACACTAATATTAAAAGACATAAGAGTTAAACATGACATTGTTAGCATTCTGATAGAGCTATCATTAACAAATATAGGGCCGGTGAGACGGCTCAGCGGCTTAAGCGCCTGCCTTGCAAGCGCAAAGGCCCGAGTTCGACTCCCGGAACCCACATACGAAAAATGGGCCGGTGATATCGCTCAGTGGCACGGGTGCCTGTTGGCGCGTGAGGTCCTGAGGTCGTCCCCCCGGTACCCACAAAAAAAAAAAAAAAATATATATATATATATAAAGTATAAAATATATTATCAAAGCTTAATCTATAGGAAATACACAAATAATTATGAAATGCAAATAATTCATACATTAATCTGTGCAGAAACTGTAAGGAACTCGTTTAACTAAAATATCCATTGAAAGAAAATGTTTGCTAACTTTAGGTTCTTCAAATTAATCACATGCAGTATGTTCATTATATTAAATGATCTGCCAATGACAACTTGGATCTTGATAAAATACAAATGATCATATAAAAAGATTCAAAATAAAAATATTGTAGTTAAAAAAATGTATAATGTACCAAGGGGCAAAGTACTACTCAACCTAAGCAAAAAAATTCAAATAACCTTCTAATATATCTGTCATGAATTTAGGGCATGATTACTTTTTAAGCTGTCTGGAAAAAGAATTGTACATTTTGCTTACCTTGTGGAAAAACTAATAATCTACAGTTTAAAATGTCCATATTTTTCTTCTTAAGTCTTTCGCTTCTGATCTTTTCCACATATCTATGGACCTAACTAATCTATCTGCATGTGAGTTATAGTTAGCACTTTATACATTATATATTGATATTTGTTCCCCATTTGGGGATTATTTTCCTCATCAATATAATATAAATTTTTAGTTTTTACTGATAATATGAATAGTAAGTTTAATTTTTAAGTGTTGCACAAAAATCACATTAAATATGAGGGTCATTACAATGCAGACTAAAGAGGTCATAGAATTTCGAGCAATATTTGTTAACTTCTGTGACATGGTGATTTACTATGCTTACAAGACAGTTTCAAAATAAAAATACTATTGTGAAACACATAATATACTCTGTACTCTGTATATATATCTTAGTTTATGAACAAAGAAATAAGAAAAATTAAAGTATAATGTCATATAACCTTTAAAAAATCACCATAAAATTTATTTGTGAATTTTGTTAAATAAATATTTTGAAAGATTATATTAGCTCTAAACTCTTAAAATCTAGTGACAGGAACAGTTATACTATATATATCACACATTTCCCTCTCAGTGGCTCCTTGCCTGTCCTCTCAGACCTTCCTTTAAAATCTGGTTGGAAGAATTCCTGACCCTGCAGCTCTTGTATTCTGCATGCTGGTAAAATCAAGATTGGGTTTATGACTCCAAGATCTGCAACCATCACAGGAAGTACTAATATTTTTGGTGGACACCAGAGTTGTCTCTATATATGATCATGGGATTTTGACATCTATGTTTGTAAGGAATGTTGGCTTGGAGAATCCTTCCTTTGTTGTGTTCTTATCTAGTTTTGGTTTACGGTGTAGTTTGATGATTTTTTTTTTTTTTTTTGTGGGTACCGGGGGTCGACCTCAGGACCTCGCACGCCAGCAGGCGCCCGTGCCACTGAGCTATATCACCGGCCCTTTTTTCGTATGTGGGTTCCAGGAGTCGAACTTGGGCCCTCGCGCTTGCCAGGCAGGCACGTACGCCGCTGAGCCATCTCACCGGCCCCTTGTTTTTGTTTTTGATTTTGTTTTGCTTTTGATTCTCTGTGAGCTCTATCCACTCTGAAAGTGGAAAGTGTTTGCCACCAAAGCCAACTAGCATATGTTATTTTTCATACTTTTATTTTGTTTCAGTTTTTGATTTTTGAGACAGGGTCTCATTATGTAGTTCAGATTGGACTTGAACTTACTGTGTAGCCCAGACTGGCCTCGAATTCATAGCAATCCTCCTGCTTCAGCCTCCTGAGTGCTGGAATTACAGGCATGTGCCACCATGCCCAACCAATACTTTTGTATATATTGCTAGATTCAATTTAAAAGGTTTTGTTAAACATTTTTTGAATCTATTTTCATGTGAAAACTTCAATGAGACGTAATACACTACCCACATTAAGTTTTGAAATTATTGTTATGCTTCCCAAATAAAATGAATGGCAAAGATTTTTTCCTTCTCCTCTTATTTAGAAAAGAAAATTTAAGTAATAATTATTATATCTTACTTAAATTTGTAATAGAATTTACCAAGGAAACCATTTTTGGGCTTGTTTTCATGACAGGTGTTTGATAATATGTTTAATATGTACATATAGTTTTCAGATATTCTCTACCTTTTGTCTAGGTTGAGGTAAATTGTGTTTTCCACAGAATATATGCATTTGTATTTCCTCTGATTTATTCATTAGAAGTCATTCAAGATATTTCCTTTGTTAGCTTTTGCATAGCTTGTGGAGGCTTGGTTGTACTTTATTGAGAAAGACTCTGGAAAATTCAAAGGTTTTAGTTTACATCTTTAATTTGACAAGACTCAAACTTTAAACTCTGCTTCCTTTCCACTCAGACCTTGATAGAAACTGAAATCTCTTCTTAGTCTTTCAGTCATGCAATTTTTTTTCCAATAGATCCATTTTAATCTTCTACTTACATGTGCAGTTTAGAAATACATAATGGTTTCAAAAGGGTTCTGTAGATACATTTTAGGGAACACCTTACTTTGATTTCCTCCTTTAGGGTTTACAAGCTTAATTTCCATCCACTTTGTTACCAAAAATTCTGTTTTGTGTTATCCTAAGCAAAGATAGCATTGCAACTTTCTGCATGTGTTTTCACTTACATGTGCACCTGAATTGGGAAATATCAGCTGAGGAAGAGAGGTACTTTGAGTCTCATGCAGTTGACACATATTGTGGAGGACTAGAAACACTCCAGTTTCTTTCTGATTTGGATATCTCTCCAGTACTTTCTTAAAGTCATTCCCCCATAGTATATCATTGTTTTTTTTGACTGCTTATTCCAATTCAAGTTACTCTGATATGTCTGAAAGTGGAACTCAATAATTTATTTTAAATGTATGCTACAAAAACCTTCTTTCTGTTACTTACTATATTTTATTTGAATTTTTAACAGTTATTTAGACTTTTATGAAATGTAGAGAACATATAAAATTTCAATTAAATGAAGTAAAATGTGTGTCATATGGGTAGCTGAATTCATCAGTCCCATTCTCTCTCTAAATAGCTAGCTAGATAGATAGATAGATGATAGATAGATGTTTGATTTTTTGAAATAGAGTCTTGCTATGTAGTTCAGGATGGCCTTGAAGTCACTATGCAGCCCAGGCTGATCTAGAACTCACTGTGATCCTCATTCCTCAGCCTCCCAAGTGTTGAGATTACAGATGTGTGACATCACACCCAGCTAAAAATTTGTATATTAATGCGGCTTATCCCTTCATATTTAGCGATATAAGGTGTAAAATTTAAAAGAACACAGAATGATGACAGCTAGTTTTTCAGCATTTAGGATAATTTTGTACCATATGTACTTGACCCCTATACTCACAAAATATCCAGGAATGATCTTAGGATAATAAATTAATGTAAAACAATAACAACAACAGCACTAAAATATGAGAAATGGGTTCATTAAATGCAACAGGCAAGTTAAATGGCAATAATAGTTATATGAGTAATTAAATTTATAATATGTTTGCCTTTCCATAAGGAAGAAGAAAATTGCTCCTAACAATTTAGTACCAAAAATGTACAGATAAATAATTTGTTCTCATATTCAGAAGGTGAATTATTGTAGTTGTAATTTTTCATGGAATATTTTGTTAAATACGAATATTTTTTTCCCTTGTAAATTGTCAAAAGATGTATGAAGGTAATACGTAGTAAATTTAATTAAGGAAATTTTCTTCTTGGTATTCCTCCAAACTAATTCAATTCTCATATGGGCTTTGTTTACATTTTTGCAAAATGACTTCAGAAGTTTCTGACCTCAAAATTGCTTACATCCTTTCTGTAGTAAAAGGAAAAACTCATTTCCCTAAATTTCAAGAAAAAGTCATTGCTTCTAACTGATTTTATTAGTCACATGAGTATCTTGATGCAATTAAGGAATTCAGAAGTATAAAACAGTTAAATTTCTAGACATATTGTTCATAAATACACTTTCTTGTCAAAGTAGATGTGGAATCTCATCTAAAATATATGAATGAAAATGGGTGAAAGTGTGAATTTTTTGAAGGAAAATGATGAGAGGAATTGCTATCAGATGTTTACAATATAACTAATATTCATTAAGTAGTCAATTTAATGTTTTTCATTTTATCACCAATCTTATTACAGATGTGATTTTAGTTGTAATGCATTCCACACACCATAGATTCTGCAAGTAAGTCTACCTAGGCATAATCAAATTCAGGTTTGTGGGCTAAAAGCAAAAGAAAAGAAATAAAGAAAAAGGGAAAAAAATAAAAGCATTACCCTAGCTTTCACGGCCCATGAGGTAAAGATAGAGACACTCTATTAATAAAGAGATGCTATTACACATTTCATTACACTTAAACTATTTTCCTTTCATTCATATTAAGCTTCTCAAACTGTGCACAACAAAAGATCCCTAGGACAAAAACGCAGGTAATAATCAATATGCAGTTCTCTTCTGCATTCTTTCCCTTTGATGTGTGCCGTTGGATGAGAAATGCAGAAGCTCATGGTAGGGTTATTTTGGGGATCTTTTGAGCTGCTTATTAGCAGGTCCTTATTAGCAGCTTCTTATTATCACTTCTTCCAGACAACTGTGACATGTTTTGAAGAAAACGCTTCTGTTCCATCAAAACCATAATACCTACTTTAATCCGAAATGGATTCCGAAAAAGAGAAGAAAAGGCCAATTAAATTATAGAAATACCTAAAAAGTCCTTGCTATATATCACTAGCTTTTACACCTTAGACAATATTAAATTATAGAGACTTTAGTGAAAAATTATACTTTCCTTTGAAACCAGTTTGGAGCAGTAATACGTGCTTTCACATAATGATAGACAAAAAAATTAAGCAGTTTCAATAATCCCTTTAAAGATGAAAGAAGCACATAAATGAAATAACTTGAGAAGGCCCAGTACTTACTATAAGATTTTCTTTTAATTTAGAGAAAGATCAAATATAGATGTGTCAAACAATTTAATGAAAATTCATTGTGTGCCATCAGTTAGCCAGTATTATGAAATTCCATTTTCTTACCTATTGGTTAGTGTAAGTGATTATATGAGGCTATTTTCTAGTCACTGCATTAATAGCATTGTGTGTAGTGACATCCTTAATTCTTAAAATGAAGAAAGTATTATTATTATCCTTATTTTACTGAGGCCTGGAAAAGTAACAAGGTTATCCATTCTTACACAGTTATTACAAAATAGAGCCTGCATATGAAAACAGTGTAACACCAGTTTCTAAATTTTTAACCCTAGACTATGCCAGCTCTGTTTACAAAAGAATACATATATATTTGGAACTGATTTATAAAGTTCACACTCTGTCTTCCTTTTTCAACCATCTGGGGTGGTACATTATGAGCCACTGAGCAGTGTTTCACTTTGACTTGCCCAGGTTTCTACTATCGCCACTATAGAAATTTTAGATTTTCCTCCCTTTTCCTATGATTTTGATTGTACTCTTCTTGCTTATTGAAATATCTTCCATTTAGCACATATTTAATAAGTTCATGTTTATTTATCCAGTTATTGTGTACCACTAATTTAAGAATATATCTTAATATGTTCTTCCTTCAAAATTTAGTTTAAGAGGCACTTCATATAGAAAGCAATATATAATGTCCTGTCCTCAATCTAACAATTGTGTACCTTTTCGGAACATTGATTGACATTGTGTTGAATTTAGAAAGCAATTTCAGAAAAGATGACATCTTTACTGATTTTGCACCTCTAATGAATACGGTAAAATGCTACATTTATTTAAATATTTTAAGATTTCTTTTAGAAGAGTCCATTATTTTCAATATATATAGCATGTACGTGTTTTTCAAAATTTCCTATAATTCATATTTTTAATAATACATATTGTATTTTGGTATACTTTATATTTTTAATTCTGATTTTTTTGTTAATCATACATACAAATAAAGTTGATTTTTACATATTCATCATTTATCCCAAAATTTTTCTAAAATTATTTATTGGTGCTGCTCAAGTACTTGTACATTTCTAAATAGTACATTTTTTTGATTTTCTATATATATAATCATGCTGTCATAATGAAAAGCATTACTTACGTCTTTTTTTTTCTAGTCAGGAGAGCATACATTTCTTTTTTCCATATTGCATTCACTAGAGACTCTAGTAAATTGTTGAATAGAAATGGTAAAAGTAGACAACCTAGCTTTCTTTTTAATCTTGGAGAAGTATTTACTTTCTGTCACTAAGTTTAATGTGAGCTATACAAGTGTGCTGTTTGTAGGAGCCTATATCGGGTTGAAGAAGTCCCTTACATTCCCAGGTAGCTGACACATTTTTGTCAGTTATCAGTGTTAAATTTTTAAAATGGTTTTCTTCGACTTATTGAGATGATCATAGGTGCAATTATGTAAATTACTTTTTTAAAAAAGCATTTATAATAACATATTTCAGGTATTTTATGCCGAATCTGACATTTCAACCAAATATACTTCTTTTTCAAATTATTTTTTCGGAGTTAGAACTTCCTATGATTTTGACTAATGTGTAGAATCAGACAAGGTAATTGCCTTCCATGTTACTTGCAAGAACAAAATGACAGGGGCCGGTGAGATAGCTCAGCGGCATAAGCGTCTACCTGGCAAGCACGAGGTCCTGAGTTCAACTCCCAGTACCCACATACAAAGGAAAAAAGGGCCGGTGATATTGCTCAGCAGCACAAGTGCCTGTTTGCAAGCGCGAGGTCCTGAGTTTGAGCCCCATACCCACAAAAAACAAAAACAAAAACAGAATGACAATTTGTTTCCCATTGAGAAAGAACCGTACTGGTATTACCAGTTTTTCTTCTCACCTGCTGTTATTCTTAGAAATGGTACTTCTAAGCATTTTAAATCAATTATTTTGTTTTATATTACTTTTTTATTAAACAAACTTATAATGTAGTGGTTAAAAGATTAAACTCTATATACCAAACTGGCTTAATATGAATCTTGAGTCTGTCATTTAGTTAATAAGTGACATTGACCAAGATACTTAATTTCTCAATACTTCAGTTCCCTCATGTAGGAAATAGTAAGATTTTTCCTTACCCACTAAAGTTATGTAATGACTAAATGTGTTTGTAAATAAATCAAGTAGATCAGCATTCCTCATATAGTAAACAGGACATAAGTTTAGAAATATAGTGTCTGTAACTGCATGACTTAGTGAGTTATTCAATCTCACAAAGAGACAGTTTCTTCATCTCTTGAACTAAAAGTAAATAATAGTAGCTACCTTATAGGTTTATCCAACACGAACCATATCTCAACATCTCATACAACTCTAACTCATAGTTAGCATATAAATAATCAACAAGTTAAATCTATTTTTAATGATATTCTACTTTTCATTATTATCATGCCATTTGCAATGGGTATATTTTAGCCATTTTCCCATGAATTCCATGAGTAAATACTGGAATAATATTAAGAATTTAATTAATTAAAGGATTCATTAATTTATGAAGTGGCTAAAGGAATATTCATACATGAGAATATTCTCTGTATCATATGAAAGCCCAGGAGATTTTGATTTTTCTAAGTGACAATATGTTTGCATTCTAATGGTGAATGTGGAGAGAGAGAGAGAGAGACAGACAGACAGAGAGAGACAGAGAAACAGAAACAGAGACAGAGATTGAAAAAGGAAACAGTTGAACTACAGCAATTGGCTAGTAACTTTAGTGAGCAGTAGAGGAAACAATTATTGAGTGCTTTTTTCAAAACTTTGGTCTATGTAACTCAACACTCCCCTTGTTTAAAAAAAAAAAAAACCTGAAAACTGAAGCATAGCATGTTAACTTCTACTGCCAAATTTGAAAAATATACACATTAAAGCTGAACAGTTATTCTTCACCAGGTTTCTCTGATGTGCTTTTGAAATGCCTGCAGACTTGTGGAAGATTTGCTTATGGAAACTAATGAGGCTCAAGCTCAAAGCCACTCCTCTGCATTGGTCTCTTCTGAGGGTTGTATGTTTACATATTTATAAAACATTTGTTACAGTTAACTGTTTGACCATTTTAAGCTATGATTCACTTTCATACCTGATTTTAAATATACAAATTTGTATTTTTTACTTTGGAAATGTCCTCAATATTACAGTACATAAACTCCAAAAGCCACAACACACTTAGGTCTTCCAGAGTTACTATGTGAGTAAAAAATTTTTTGTATGTCTTAAGGGTTAATGGGAATAATTATTTGATGCAAGAATGATTAACAAATTGTCAACTATTCTGAGTCACCTCAAAGAATATGAGCCAAACAATGCCAATTAATTTCAAAATGAGCCTTACTAATTAGTAAGGTAAAGTAGGAGATAATAAACTAGTACATTGTGTACTAAATATATTGTATTTTGGATTAATTGCTGTTTGGTGTTATTTCTTCCTTCGTTCCCCTCCAACTGACAGAGATCATTAAATATAGGGAATACATATTATTTATTTCTCTTTGGACAAAGATGAATGTACATCTGTTAGTTTACAAGTTCTTACCTATATACTGGACAATTTTTATAACTCTGAGTCAGGGAGGAAATCAGGTCTGATACTTGATACAAATTTACTGAAATTCACCAAAATTTTCCCTTGGAACTTTGATATTTTGGGGAAGTGATTTTTAGTATTATTTGCTAGAAAGCAAGGGATTTCATATGATAATGATTTTGTTGTGGTTTTGTGTGTGAGGGTTTTATTTTGTAATTTTTTACTTTTTTCAAATTTATACAAGAAACCTTTATTTCTCACAGTGACAGAAGCTGGGATTGCTGTATAAAGGTTCCAGGACGGGGAGGTTTTGGTGAAGGCACTATTGCTGGTTTGTACATGGCCATCTTCTCATGGTAGCTCACATGGCAAAGAAAGAGAAAGGAAGCAAGTTTTCTCTCTCTTTTTATTAGGGTACTAATCTGTTGAAAGTATTCTGCATTGCAGTAAGGAGACAGTTGTGGATTTTCTGTTGGAACACCCCATATAGAGCCTATGTCAGGGCACATGTCATATATATATAACATACATGTGAGAGACAAGGACTATGATATAAATAGATGCTTATTGTAGTTTAAAAGTATGAGTCTACACACAAATACTTACAGTAAGCTTCAAATCACTTATTTTTAAATAAACACGCATAGTAAATAACTATTGACAATGTTGTAAACGCTTCTGATGGATCATTGTACCTCAAACTTAATGTATACCGAGGAATGCTGTTATAAATTAGTATAGTACCAAAAAGAGTCATAGTTTAATGGAAAACTTTTGCGTTTCTATAACATTTAATATGAGTGCAATATATTTGGAATGATTTATTTTCTATATCTACTTTTCAGGTAGATTTATACAAATTTCCTTTGAGACATGCTAGCTTTTATATTCTATATCGATCTTGCCTAACTTTAATTCACCAAAATGGACATTTCATTTTCAAAACTAGCAATATCTTTTTATTTTAAAAATGAATGCTGAATATTTTTGTTATTGTTTAAGATTTTAATACTTTTTTCTGACTATTCAAAAATAATTTGTAGAAATATATATAATTCATAAAAACGCAATTATTATCATATTTTTATTATTTGTCGTAATGGTAATATATTCTGAAATGAGTTTACACTTTCATTTGCCTCTTTATTTCTGCACATATGCTAACAGGTAGGCACTTAAACCTCAAAAGTTTTATAAGAATCTTTCATCTCAAATTTACCCAGTTTATTTAAACTAGTCCACTCCAATTTTATTCATAGCAATACTACATAATCTAAAACTTTTGCTGCAACTTACAAATAAGCATCTTAAAAAGTTTTAGCTTTCTACAACTTCCAAATTATATATATATATATATATATATATATATATATATATATATACTTTATATACATGCTTTATATATTATATATTCTATTATATATATATATACCACATATATATAATATATATTTGCCTTGTATTCAGAAACTGAAAATAAATATCTGTGCTTACTTTTAAATTGTGAACCTATGAACCTAGGCAATCCAAGTCATGAATTTTGGAGCTCAAAATATATCTCCTTTACACATTTTGGTACATTCGGTTTGTATGACGCTGTCGATTCCAATCAACACAGTGATTATGATTATGAAAAGACAAATCATCTTTTTGAACAAGTACTTCCAAGATATTGAACCTGAGTTACCATTTTCAGGTCACCTTAAAAGTATGTGATCAGGAATTAACCTCACAGTGACTTTCAAAGCAAAACACACAAACATTGTTACATGATGAAGAGGAACATAACACTAGAAATGTGGACACTCTGTTAGGCTATCTCATAAATACTCTTTGTTCTCCTTTCTCTAGCCACCTTTATTCATTTCTTATATAATAACAAATAAACATTACTCTGTAAATCCATTAAATGTACTTTAATTTTTTATAAAACAAATAATCAATGCATAACTTTACAATATACCATTGAAAAGTTTGTTTTTTAAAAAGGACTAATCCTACATGAATAGGTCTGTTCAACTGTTCATTTTCTTCATCCATATTTCTATGTCCGTACTTCCCTTAGGAAACCAGAAGTATATCCACTAATAACACTACTTCATTTAATTATATTTGTTTGGTTTTCACTTACCTAGTCATAATTTTATATTATAAACTCAAGATTTGAATTTTTAAAGAAAATTATATATGATTTAAAACTGTGATTTATACATGGTACACTGGGAGATTAGAAAAATATATTTAAAATCCAAGGGAGAGGGGCCGGTGAGATGTCTCAGCAGCGTTAAGCGCCTGCCTGGCAAGCGCAAGGGCCTGAGTTTGACTCCTGGAACCCACATACAAAAAAAGGGCTGGTGATATCGCTCAGCGGCATGGACGCCTGCTGGCGTGTGAGGTCCTGAGGTCGACCCCCAGTACCCACAAAAAAAAAAAATATATACAAGGGAGATAATAAATAAAATCAGGATAATGTTTACTGGTGAAACATTCCTATTACTTTTTTTAATGGTTGGATAGCAACATGATCATTATGATATGTTTAGCATGTATATCCATTTCTTTACATTGATTTCTCCTCTAGAAATGTATTTTCCACATCAATTCTGCATTTTTAAACTATCTAAATATCTTTCACTAACCCACTTAGATCCCTAAATTATCCCTAAAGTATTCTTTAGAACCCTTGATTATAATCAATTATTTTTACATCAATTATATATTAATTTCATATTTTGGTCTCATTATTTCTCACATTTATTCACTTTGAACAGTAAGAGTCATTGCAATTGAAGAGCAGAATTTTTTTTATGTCCCCAAGAAACACAAAACATTAAAGGGGTGCCCTTCATCTATGGGGATATATTCTATCTCCACTTGATTCCTTAAATCTCAGTAACAAACCTTATACCTGTTATTTTTCCCTAAACATACATACCTAGGATAAAGTGTAACTTATAAATTATGAATAGTAAGAAATTAGAAACTATAGGTAATATTGAAATAGGACAATTCTAACAATGTACTGTATTACCAGTCATTTAAATTTTATAATTTGCTTATTTATGAAATTTTCTGTTATCCTGGTTGACCATGGGACGGTCTACGAATTAGGAAGGACAACTGAATGGAAAATCAATGAATATTAAATTGCATGTGCAAAAATCATTTTAATATGCTATAGCAACCTGAATCCCAAATTAATTCTTTCTCAATTTTTCTTCTTTTCCCTCTTTTTCTTTCTTTGTTTCTTTCTTGCTTTTTCTTTATCTTTTTTCTTTTCTTACCTCCCTCCCTCCTTTCCTCTTTCCCTCCCTTCCTATCTTCTTTCCCTTTTTGATAGTTTTCAACAATATGGTTAAGATTTAATTTATATACCATAAACTTGGTCTATTTTATGTGCACAGTTTCTTGATTCACCAAAGGGATGCATCAGTCATCACTACAATGAAGTTTTAAGATGCTGCTATAATTTTCCAAAGCTGTTTTCTGCTTTTTGTAATTGATTCCCAGAGCTCAGCCCAGAAAATGACACACAGTCATCTCTTAATCTCCACAGGGGATTAGTCCTAGGACCACACGTGGATGTCCAAATCTGCAGATGCTCAAGTATTTTCTGTTTGCATATAATCTATGCACATCCTATCATACACTTCAAATCATTTCTAGATTACGGATGACACCTAAATATAAAAGGTAAATAAATAGTTATTATATTATATTGTTTATGACATAATATTCTTATATAGGTGTTACATAAAATCTGTAAGATCTGTACATGTTCAGAATTCTGTGTTATATGTATACATGTCCACATATATATTTTTTACTCCATAGTTGGTTAAATTTGTGAGAGCAGAACCCATGGATACAATTCTGTCTCTATAACTTTGCCTTTCCTAGAAAATCAATAAAAATTTAATGATACAGTTATATAGACTTTTGTTTCTGGATTCTTTCAATTAACATGACATTTTCAATACTGACTTATATTCTTGTTTGCATTAGTAGTTCTTTTTTGTTGAGTGATATGCTATCACATCAATATAACATATTGCTTTTGGTTTTGAAGAGTTTGACTCCAGTTTGAGTGTGGGTCTGTAGATCAAAGTTTTTAATCAAATATGGGTAAATCATTTGGGGCTACTATTTCTTGATTTTCTTTCTCTTTCTCTCTTTTCTTTCTTTCTGAGTCTTTAATAACATGTATATTGAAATGCCTGAAATTGTTCCAAAAGCCTGTGACATTGTACTAAATTTTTATTACAAACTTTTTGTTCTCTCTGTTCTTTGAAATATAGTTTCATCGATTAATATTTAACTTCATATTTTGGTACTTTCCATATAAAACCTGTAGATGATATCAAATTTTTTAATTTTTATTAGTACTTATTTGCAGTACATAGTGATTACATTCACTATGTATGGGAATTGTTTCTTGTACATAACACATTTCAGTTCCTATTCCTTTACCCACCTTTTATTTTTCCAGCATCTAATTCATTTATTTATCATGTAAGACCTTATAAAGTTAATTATCATAGGTACAGATTGAAAATCAGACTAATAGATCAAAGAATATATGATATATGTATCAGTATTGACTTTTTTGTTGTTGTTGTTTTCAGACAAGTTCTCATTATGTATTTCAGTCTGGTTTTGAACTCACTATGTAGCCCAGTCTGGCCTCAAACTTGCAGAGATTCTCCTGCCTCAGCCTCCCAAGTGCTGGGATTATGGGCATGTGCCATGTACCATGCATTTTTAACTTCAGTTATTTAATTTCATCTCACTATTTTCCATTTCATTATTTTTTTATTTTCTGTATTACTTTTGTAAGTCTATTTGTAGTCTCATTGTCACCATACATTCCTCTAAGTATTTTAACATATTTTTCTTCAGTCTTTTGGCATGTTTATAATAGCTGACTTCAAGTCTTCATTTTCTAAATACAATACATGAAGTTAGAACCATCAAAATTACATATTATTCTTCAGCAATTGTTGATTTTATCATTTCTTTGTATATCTAGAAATTTTATTTATAAATAACAGTTTCTGATGATCTATTTTAGGAAGTCTGGATCCTGCTTTATTTTCTAAAAATTCTTGCAGGCTTGTTTTACCATCAGACATTGCATGGTGGTGCCGGACTCCCTCATCCTGTGTGCATGGAGTGACCTCTGCTTTCTTGTTTTTTCTTTCCTTTTCTCATCCTTTCTTTTTGTCATTTTTGGATGGAGGGTGTCAGGAGAACCCAAACTTATTCCTTCATATCTTTGGTCAACCAATGATTCAGGTGAATGTTTTGCTTTTACAGCTTGCTACCTTTAGCAAACTGAAGCTATATTGGCTTCAAAAACAACATCAAAGTGGAAGTCAGGTCTCAATTTTTTCTTCTCTTCTATTTTTTCAGGCACCCCCTAGGTTTCTCCACATATACACAATTGAGAAATCAGCTAGTAATATTTGGAGAATGTAAATGAACAATTCTCTTTTTTTGTCTCACTTCCAGGTCTTCCATTTTAATTCTGGCTGCTATTCCTGACCCACATCTGGCTTCTGCTCTCAGTATTAGTGAAAGCTTTCCTAAGTTGCTGCAAACCCAGATAACACATTTAAGTATAAAATCTACAAAGTTTGCCTTCTTCCTGTTGCATTTCAGCTTTCAATGATCTCTCTCATCTTTTATTACAAAGCTACTGGGTTTTGCTGTAAGCTACAGAGTTCAAGCTATAGTTTTCTCAGAAAACACTGGTGCGAAGGCAAGGATCAATCTTAAAAAGGCAGCAGATCTGCCACTATTGATACACAATAATACAGAGTCTGAAATCTAATTTCATCTCAACTTTTATCTGCCTTTGGTTATTCTCTAATAATCTGAGATAATTATGATTTTTGGACTTTTCTAGTTTTATAATTTTCTATAAGGGTCATTCAGCTTCCTCATATTGCAATCATCAGAAATTTTGATGAAGTTTTATTTTTACAAAAATTCCATTAAATTTCAAGATAGTCATGAAGAAAATATAGAAATGTGGATGCTATCATTCCTTAATAAGGTAGTACTGCACCGAAGTAATGAATTATTAACTTTGTGATGCCAACTGAATATCTAGGCAACTGGGGTTTGTGATCACAAATGAACACGTGTAGTATTTTAGAAGGCTAAGCAATGCAAAGGTATATTGAGAGTTAAAATAATGTAAAGATACTCTAGTGATAAAATGATGTAAAGACAACTTCAGAACAAGTGACTATATGAAATCTGACCTCAAATCAGTGCAAAGCTAAAAATAGGAATTGCGTTTTGAAAGGAAACTACTTTTCACCTTGTGAGCAAAAGCAAACACAAAATTATTTATGAAGTTATGCCTAAGGACCAAATCAAATAAATCATTTAATCTAAAAGGGCACTTGGCCTAATAAAATGGAAGAAAAAATTTAATTTTTTTCTCTCTTTTCAAGCACTGTATCTCAAAACCTGTATGATAAATTGTAATTTGAGAGACCACTTATTTTTCAGGCACTCAGGAAAAGAAAAGGTAGTTTCTCATGCTTTCCAGACACATGATTGCATAAATCTCTAATATCTGATTATCAGATTGAGGGAGAATGAGATAGAGCTCAAAATACTTAAAAGACTATTTTTGTTCCCATTGGAAACTGTCTGATATAACACATCCTCTGAGAAAAGGCCTGACACTGAAAAAGAACCGACCTTGGAAGTAGACTGGATTATTTGTTAAGGAGATTGTTCCCTGGAAAGTATTCTAGTCAGATTCATTGTAGAAACTCTGTGTTTCATGAGTGACCAGTCACACAGGACCTTCCTGTCATGAGCTAGAATTTGTAAAGTGAAATTGACTCTGATATGAAGTCACCACTTACACGAGAATATCACTTTCAAGTCTATTCAAGGGAGAGACATAAATTTAAAGGGACCTCTCAGGGAAAATTCAATCGGTATACTAGGCATGTTTACTTTAACTGTCAAGTAAGGAATTTGGAAAAGTATACAAGTGACAGCTAAAAAAGAAATTTGAGAAGAAATATCCATTGGCCAATCTAAGGGAAATAAAATTAGCTTGGGGAAAACTAGTGGCTTTGACAAAGAGTCAATTTTAAATAAGTAAAATCTAGAAAGTTTAAGATCTGAAATTGTTCTTTTCACCTTAATTTGTTAGCGGGGCAAAGAATCCATCAGAGTTCTAAGTTTAATTATTTCTGAGTATATCTATCCAAAGATATTCAATATAGAGAATTCACAAATGAAAAATAAAATGGACAGTTGATTTATAGTCTTGTGAAGGCCAAGGGAATCAAAGAAAAGTGTGTAACTAAAAATCACACAGTGAAAATAAATGAAATTTCATAGTACTTTTTCCCATAATTTAATTTGTGAAAAACTCATTAAAAGTCTTTGTTTGAATAGCAAGGAACATATTTCTAACTGTTTTATATTACATTTTGCTTGTTTTATCAGCAATAAAAATTAATGGAAAAATCAAGCAAAAATTTGAATCTTGACCATCTCCATTTTGAATAATGAATAAGATGAAGATGATAGGTAACCAAAGTTGACATTACTTAACTTCAAATTTAATGATGTAGGATATTAGGGGAATATATTTATGGCATTTCTGTGTATATTTTGTATCTACAGTGGTAACAGCAATTATTGACAGCTGGCTGGATAATTTAACACCCGTTAATAAGATACAGTGCTCAAGAAAGCTTTGGAATAGTTATTCACAAATTAAATAAAATGCTTTTGGTTTAATCCTTCTTAGTCAAGTTCAAGATGTTCTTTAAATATATAGATGGCTCAGTGACATCTTGAATGGTAAAATTTTTCTCTACTATACTAAAGATTTGCACACGGGAAAGGAAATTTATATTGAGATTTGGCTTCCAAGTTTGCAAAATCTCCATACTACAAATTAAAGTTAAAAGTGTAAAAGCAAAACTAGCTAATGAGGCAGTCATTAATTAAAGTCATTGGTCTGCAATATCTGCATACTTTGACTCTGGTGTTTGTATCCAAAATAATCATGGTGAAAAGATTATAACAGAAGTAAGAAAAAAAAAATGAAAATGGCGTCCCTTGACAACCACCCTTCAACCTTGCTTCTACAAATTTGACTATTTTAAATACCCCACATAAGTAGAATGATAAAATATGTGTCTTCTGTGACTAACTTCTTTTACTTAGCATGTATCTTCTAGGTCTAACTATGCTGCTGCAAATGATGTTATTTTCCTTTTTAAAAAATATATATATTCCATTGTAGGCATATACAGTACTACATAGTGTTTATCCCTGTCAAGAAACATTTATGTAATAGCCATATCTCTTGCCTATTGTAATACTGCAGTGAACATGACAATGCAGATATCTCCATGATGTACTGATTTTGTTTCTTTTGAAAATCTATTCATAAGTGAAATTGCTAGACCATGTAGTGATTCTATTTTTAGTTTTTTGAAGAACTTCCATACTGTTTTCCATGATAGTTGCACCATTTTACACTCCAACCAACAGTGTACAAGTTTTCCAAGGTCTCCACAATTTTGCTAACAATTTTATCTTTTATTCTTCATTTTATTTTTGTTTGATATTAGCCATTCTAACAAGTATGAGGTGGTTTGTTATTGTGGTTTTAGTTTGCATTTCCCTGAAGACTAGTGATATTGAGCAATTTTCCATATACATGTCTGCCATTTGTATATTTTCTTTAGAGAAATGTCTATTCCCTTGTCTCCTTTTTCAAAAGATTATTTGTTATGCTTTTGTTTGTTTTTTTAGCTATTTAGTTGTGGGAGATCCCTAAATATTTTGGAAATTAAGCTCTCATTAAACACATGTTTTGAAAATATTTTCTGCTATTTCATAAGTTAGTGTTTCATTGTATTTTTTATTTGCTGTATAGATACTTTCCAGTTTGAATGAGTCCAATTTGTTTATTTTTGCTTTTGTTTTCTTTGCTTTTGATTTAATATCATTGCCATGATAAATTTCATAAAACTTTTCTCCTATTTTTCTATATTGAGATTTATGGTTTCATGTCATGGTCAAGTCTTTAATCCACTTTGATTTGATTATTGTGTATGAGGTAAGATATGTGTCCATTTCTTTCCTTTGCATGAAGAATTATTAAATTTTTATCTGTATAGGTACATACATATTCTAAATCCTTTTGAATTAGAATTTAGAAATATCTTAAGACTATAGTTTTTATTTATTTGGATTTTAAACATTATCCTAAGTACTATGGAAAAAATTTTTTAAAGATGAATATCTGTCATGATCCTAAAGGGACACAAGATATTCACGTTTCTTGTTTCCTGCTCCAATATGGAGTACTACCATTTTATTCCCACATTTCTAGGTATAGAAAAGAAAAAAACAGGGCCAGTGAGATGGCTCAGTGGCATAAACGCCTGCCTGGCAAGCGCGAGGGCCTCAGTTCAACTCCTGGAACCCACATACGAAAAAAGGGCCGGTGATATTGCTCAGCGGCATGGGCACCTGCTGGTGCATGAGGTCCTGAGGGCGACCCCAGGTACCCACAAAAAAAAAAAAAAAAAGAAAAGAGAAAACCATACTTTTTAGACTGATCTACATCCATCTTCCTAGGTACTAGTTTACATACTATGTCATGAACCCTATCACCATTCTATGTGTTTTGATATGCACAGAAGTTCCACTCAAATGCCGAACATTGCTTTTGATTTCCGACCACAGAAATTTCATGCTAAAAGCACAGATTATGAAAATAGAAAGTCTTTCCATCTTCAAATATGTTCTACTAAATCATTATTAGTACTTGTTAGGAATTTACTAAAAGATACTTAATAATGTTTGTGGCTTAAATCTCAGAAAAAAAGAAAGTTTGGTAAGTGATTTAGAAATCAACAACGCAAATCAGTGTTAGAGTTTGCTGTGGTTATCATTTACTTTGTAAATTAATTCAGAGCACATTGAATAATTCAGGAATGAAGTTATTTTTTATTATAAAGCTAGAGACACTGTGGTTAATATTTTTAATTTCAGGAAAATCATAATTTTTTCTTCCAGAACTTTGGGAAAGCCATTATTTTTGCATCCTATTGGAGTTTTATGAGCTAGATTCAAATAGTTGCATTATAATAATGCAACTCTTTAAATTTTCAGATAATTAAATTTTCATTATAAACTATATTAAGAAATAATATTTAAGAAAAATTCTCTAAGAGCCATTGTCTCTGCCATTTAACTTATACAGTCAGCCCTTTGAATAGTGAATTCCACAGCTATGAATTCAACCAATTTTCAGTAGAGAACATTTGAAAAATATTGAATCTGCAATGAACATACACAGACTTCTTGTCATAAGTAATGCAGTATAAGTGTAATGTGTGTAGCATGTACATTTTATTAGATTTTGTAACTGCTCTTGAAATGACTTAAATGGTACAGGAAACATTAGGTAGGTAACATACAAATATGGTACCATTTTTTCCATAAAGGTCTTAAGAATCTGCAGATTTTTATATTTCAGAGTGTTCTGAAACCAGCCTCCAAGGAATGCTGAATAAATATTGCACTTCATTAGTATTCAAAATACACTTTAGGAGAAAAACATAGGCATAGTCCTAGACTAGAGTATAAATTTGAATGATTCACATGATACATCTATAATGTAGTTACTCTCATTTTCTCAAACCAATTATTATTAAAATTCAGAATTTTGATCGTCTTTGATATTCAGCTCTCTTATTACAGTATCCCGTGGTCCAAATTTCAATGATCCAAACTTCCTGCTCAGTCCACTCACAGTTAAGTAGTTCTGTGCAGCCAAACAAGTGTAGAAATGCAAGCTCCACAATTCCAGTACTCCTGCCCTTCTCAAAACATTTTCAATTTCAGGGTTCAAGGTTTCAACAGAAAAATTAAATAAGTCTATATTCCTGAGTCAGATCTTTTTACCTTTGACACTTTTGACATTTTGAGTCAGATACTTCTATATTTTTATGAATTGGCCTGTGCATTGCATATTTGCAATGTCTTTCACCCCCTTGCTGTATATTAAATACCAGTAGTATCTCCTTTTCTGTGAAAAACAAAAATACCATAGTCTCCTTATAGAAGATTTTGGACCAAGCAGATGTCCATTGAGAATTACGGCCCCCAGGTGATTTTTACACAAAAAATTTGGCCTTCTCTGTCACATTTGATCCATTTTTTGATTTCCTTATTTTAAGACATAAAATTAGTCTTGCCTGAGAAGTGTGACTTAAGGTAAAATTCATTGTTGTGATGACTCGGAGCTTAAACATTTATCTGAGACCCTTGTGACCCTCCCTCTTGAATTCCTCAGTTGTGACATCATAAGTATCATCTAGCCTTTTCAGATGCTCTAGGGTTTCTCTGTGTCCATTGGAAATTGTTACTATCCTCAAATATATTCTCCCAAAACATTCTTTCTCTCAAAGATATTGGTTTTGGAATAACAAACATCACAATCTCTCAGAGAATTCTACAAGTTCCAGCATTCATATGGCATTTTCCTGTTATCTTTTTTTAATGTCATCTATTTAATGTCATCTAACAAAGATCAAACAGTTAGCAGATAATCTGAACTACAAAAAAAAAAATACTACTGCAAACACATGCTGGTAACACATTTCTTTACTTAGAATGTTGAGCACATGCTATATCTATCTTTTTCATTCTTTTCAAACTGGCCAACAAAAATGACTGCTATAATAATTATATAAATCGTGACTTCTCAGTCTCCCAATGCCTAGAAGACTTTTATTCATAAACTCAATAACCTTCTTGAAAAAGAAATCTCTTGCCACCTAGTGATGATTGACAAATATCCCCAAATTTGATATGGCAATCACATCTACTATTGCCCCTAGTTATACATTCAAGGCAAGTGAAACCTGGGATGTCTAAAACTTACCTCAAGGGATCTCTTAGCCTCATCTATTATTAAAATGATATACAGAATTTTACTAATAATTAGACCTCTGAAGCCTGACTTTTTGAATTTGAATTCTGACTCAAAATTTTTTGGATAAGTTATTTAACATTTTAAAGTTTACATTCTTAAAAATATAGAGTTTTCTGGTGTATATTAGTAGTAGAATTTTTGTTATGAGTTTAGAAAATGTATGTACAATGTTTAGGAGATCATATACTAAATATTTAGGGCAGCAAGTGTTTTTCATTATTATTCTACATTTGCTAATCTCTTTTTTACCAAATATAAAGTTTGAAATCATTAACAAACCAGCTCTGGAAATCATTGGAAAGAACAATTTTTAAAATAATTTTCCTTTTTTAAACAACACTTCACTTTTGAAGTTCTATATTTTAAATATATTTAACAAAGAGTGTACACCTCTCTTATCTACTTCCGAACTTTGAAAATTTCAAGTATTACAAATGAGAGATATTGACTTATCCTTACTGTACATGACAAATAGGAAGTTATAAAAAGATATCACTGTTTCCCCAGGAATAAAGCAACTGCCTCAAACACTTCTCCTTCTTCTTCTAGATGGATGGATAGATGATAGATATAGATAGATGATAGATAGATAGATAGATAGATAGATAGATAGATAGATAGATATGCAGACAGGTGATAGATACATAGATATATACCTGGATACATAACAACCAGAATGCAGGCACACAAACACACACACCAACTTCTCTGTGAGTTTATTTTCATTTGCTGTGAAGTGTAAGGGAATACTTTCAGACATCTTAGAATGTGATCTTATTTTGAAAAGAAAGTTAAAATTCCTTAGCACTACAAATTTGGATGACAAACATGAGGGGGCTATAACCATGGCTTATATTCTAAAACATAAAACATAGCACAAACATGGAGTATAAAGTTTAAGAATAAGATCCAGCAAAATAAAACTGCTGAAAAATATTATTCAAATTTTAACTAATTTTAAAACATTTTATTACAGTGAGAAAATGTAAGCTGTGAGAGCAAGAAGCATAAAGTTGATAAAAGAGTCTCCTATACTTTTGTGTGAACTCCTCTATCCTGCTAGCACTTCTGTGTAATCAAATTTCTAGATCATTCTCAAATTGACAGGAATGTTTCTTGTTCATTTCAAATCACACTGACAGCATATTATTCTCTTTTATCTGTGGAGCCATCCTCTTAAAATTTCATTGCATCCCTGCAACATGCATTTACCCAGCAAGTCATATTTACTAATGTAATTGCATCACCTCACTGTTTGGGAATGGCATTTCATCTTCTTCACTCAAATTTCTAATTAAATTGGAAAACAGAGTTACTAAGAATGTACTTTTAAGTATAGGAGACTATATTCATTACTATTCTCATTGCTAAGACAAAACACCTGATGACCAAAGTTAAGGGAGGAAAGATTTAGCTCATAGTTTGTAGAAGTTTCCATCCATAATCAGCTGGCTCCAAGGTAGGGCGGCACATGGCAGAGGGGCAACCATTCATGGCAGTGGAAGACAACAAAAGCAAGAAGACAGAGGAAGGGGATCAAGCCTCTTTCTCTCCCTTTTATTTTATCCAGACTGCTGGGATTAGGGTGGTGCCAATTCAATAAGTGGTCTGATCTAGCAATCACCCACCTTTAATCCCAGCTCCCGTAATCCCAGCCTTGAATGTGAATCCATCACAGGGACTAATCAGTGCTTAAATATCATATAATAATCTTACATGTAAATCACAAATATTCAGTGAAGATAGCTTGAGTTAAGTAGATAAAAATAATGGAAGAGCGACATTTTTCATTCAATTACTCAAAAAATATTTCTCAAGCAATTGCTAGGCAGTGCACTGAAGTTTCATAGATGAACAAGATGAAGCATACCGATACTCAATTACCATGTAACAAGGTAATTAGTGAGAAAGAAATGTATATGTAAGCATATAAGAAGAAAACCTAATATCAGAGTAGCTTTCATTTGAGTAAACACATAATACAACAACAGTTAGATATGCAGTTTGTACCCAGCTTATATCTCTTTTACATTGCCAGTTTAATTCCTGTTACCTGACTTGGAACAATCAATATTTTAATTTTTTTTCCAAAACGCTTTCTCGTGAGAGGAGAAAATAATTTTGACAAGAGACTAGCAGGGCAAAAATAACAGACAATTATCAGTGCACTCTCCCATTCTCCTAGAAGCAACATCAATCACTAACTAAGAGGAAATAAAGACCAAACACCACAGTTTACTTGTTCTCCTATGACATAAATTAGATATTTATTTTATATCATTTTTCAAAGTTCTTTGCAGATTTAGCTTCATCATTTCTAATGGCTGCTAACTTCATAATATTTTTTATTCATTGCCTCTCTTTCTGGTCTCATTACTTTTCTACAAGTGTTTCTTGTCCCTCCAAATAAACCACTTTCCCTCAATCTCTATTTTATGGTCTACTTTTGGATATACAAGTTAAAGTATCCTAGAATCCATTAATTTCAAAAGTAGAGAAATCTCTGCTAAAATGAGCAGTTGCAAATGAAATACTGTATAAAACAAAGATAACTAGCTTCCCTTCTCTTTGTCTTATATCTGGACTCTAGTGATTTTAGCTCTTACTACTGTCTAACAATGAGTGAGTCAAGATTTAATCCCTTTAGGGGTCAGAAACAAGTTAAAAAAGAAATGCACCTGAATTATTCTTAGAAATATTTTAAAAAGTAGTTAAAATGTTGTGCCAACTGTAAAAGTTGTCCCTTACAACAAAGGGGAGGAGTTCTTCATTTGGGGATTTAAGAAAAAAGAATCTTCAGGCCAGTGAGATAGCTCGGTGGCATAAGCGCCTGCCTGGCAAGCATGAGGTCCTGAGTTTGACTCCTGGTACCCACATAAAGGAAAAAAGGGCTGGTGATATCGCTCAGCAGCACAAGCACCTGCTGGCAAGCACGAGGTCCTGAGGTTGACTCCCAATACCCAGGCTAAAAAAAAAAAAATCCTCATTTATTTATTTTTAGCTAAATCAACATAGGCCGGTCATTTTCAAAAGTGTTTAAGAAACACCGATATTATCTCTGGTTATTTTAAAGATAACATAAAATCTTTTAATGGAGTGGAAAACAAAATACATTCAAGATACTTCCAACATATTTGGATATAATAGAGATGTTTGAAAAGGTAAAGAAAACTTAGAAACTGAATTCTCCTATCCTTCACTGCCTATGCACACCCCTAACACATGCGTGACAACCTCAGAGGCTTGGCTTACACTGCTTCACAATCAAATGTATTGTCAGACAATATTGAAATGTCCACCAGTTGGTCACATACTTCTCTCAGTGCGCCATATTAAATAGTGTGTCCTTTTCTGGGAATAAAACTCTTTTACCTCTGAAGAAAGATATTTCAATTCTATGTAATGGTTTTTGAAGGGAGTAAGTGTAAAAATTTGAAACTAAAAACTTTGAGACTTGTTGACCTTTCAGACACATAAGATATTTGTTTTCTCCCAGTTTGTCAAGCATATAACTAGACAAAAACTTTCCTTTTACAAGAACTACAAATCTTGGTTGAGCTGAGGATCATGAAATTCGCCAAAATAGAACTTTGAAATTTTTCTCAAGTAATTCAAAATAGCTAAAATGCAAAAAGTAAAATCTAATACACACGAGAGGTTCGAATACTTCCTTCTACATATTTAAGGAGCATAAAGGAAAATGTAGAAAAGATAACATTATATTACTGCTAAAAATTCATAAAGTGGAAAAGGAACCTGTCTGTGAAGATCTGTTTCATTCTTATTGCAGTATAGTAAATAGTTTTTAGATGACTCAAATGGTTTTCTACATAGTTTTAAGGAGTTCCTCATATTAACTCATGGTATGTGGATACTAAGTGATGGAATACAACATGAACAGCAGTGGAAAGGACTCTAACAGGTTATTTCTTGAACTCTAAATGTGTTCCAGAGTTTTCTTTTTTCTTTTTTTTTTTTTTTTGTGGGTACCGGGGGGCGACCTCAGGACCTCGCGCGCCAGCAGGCGCCCATGCCGCTGAGCGATATCACCAGTCCTTTTATCATATGTGGGTTCCAGGAGTTGAACTCGGGCCCTCGCGCTTGCCAGGCAGGCACTTATGCCGCTGAGCCATCTCACTGGCCCCCTGTTCCAGAGTTTTCTATGCACTGTATTAAAACATTTCATCTCCACAACAAAGATAGATGAAATTAATATCTGTATTATGCATGAGGAAACTGAGAAACAGGAATCGTGAATTCACGCAGGGTTACACAGATCTAAGTTGGAAAGTTAAGATTTGAACATAGCCAATATGAATTATGACCATTATGGTCCCCTAAATGCAGTTATATTACAACAATTATCCAATATTCAAATGAAAATATAAATTTTTATTGTTTGTGGAATATTTGAGATCATCATTGCAACATTATTTAATGTTTTTTGAAATTTAGTGTTATTTTATACACTAACCTGAGATGGCATTGTCCCCAGTAAGGTTTATCTGTTCTAGAATAAAGTCTTGTACAAAGCACATATTTAAACAAGTCATTGTATATTCATATGGATATATACATGAAAAAGAGAATGCAAAGCAGTCTTAAAAATTGTTATGAACACTTCACTTCTCTTAAATAGTAGGAATCCTTATGAATCACAATATTCTCCATTTCAATAGCAAATATTGCACTAGTGAATAGAATAAAAGGGGACAAATATTGCAATCTACCTCCAACAAAAGCAAAGCATATCCTAACATTCTCTATGCATTGGTACTTATTTAAAAAAGAAGCCTCAAGTAGGAAGAAAGAGCCTATCTAATGAAGTTTAACTCTAAAATTCAAAACATCTAAAAGACAGCTTTGTTTGTATGCCAAGTTCAAGTGGAAATTAAAATGGTCTGTCATGTGTTGCCCTGCATAGAAACATAAACAAATGCTAGATATGTTCTCTAAATAAATATTTTTGTCAATATAATTCATACATACTTTTCAAAACTAAAATAACACAATTAAACAAAAATTCCATAGGGAAAAATTATCTCTCAACTCCAAGTCTCCCCATTATGACTGTGTGCCACAATCTATCCTCCATTAAGTTCCTAGAATTCGCTGGAATGTCTTCCTCTCATTTCTGTTCCCCACTTCACTCCTAACCCTCTTTCAGCACTTTTCCATATTCCCAGCCCTGACTGAAGTCCTGAATATAATCAATGGCAGTTAATGCAAACTTGTTCTGAACCTAGAGATCCTTTGAATCTCCATATGTTGAACCAGACTGCATTCATCTGAAATATGTTAAAATTTTACTCGTTTCTCCCTACCCCAATCTATGACAAATTTTTCTCCCTTCTGCTCTTTCTCCATGAATGCGATTGATTGTGATTTCTAACTGTGAAAAGGGGTTGCAGATACTGCATTTTAGTTAATTTTGCTTTCTTATCCTCAGGCTTCTAACATATTCAATAAAAGTATGATGTCACAGTTTTTCCAGATTTTCCTCTGTTTAGGGTAAAATTGACAGTTTTTTACTACTGTATTGCTACATGATAACCAGAAACACAAACCTCATCTTAACATTTAAAGATTTTTTTCACTTAAAGTAGAATTCAAATGCAACAGATAACTTTTTCAGAATGTAAAAATATAATCACTTTCATCTGCCTTTTACCATGCATTTTCATAAACCATTTTTTAGTGGTGTTTTACTCCCTTGAAAATCAGCCTCTTTTTTTTTTTCCTTTCATCTGGTTGCAAGATTTTCTCTTTTGCTTTTTTTGTTGTTGTTTTGATTTGTTTTGGCAGTCTTATTATGATAAGTCTACAGTAGATATGATTTTCCTATTTCTTTTATTTCATGCTAAACATGATCTATAGGTCTTGTTTTCTATTTTATGGAAAAAATAAAACAAAATTTCATAAAAAATAATAGGAGAATAACAATAGTTAGTATATTATGTATTGTTATCTTCAAAGTAGTTACTTAGGGTACAAGACATGGGCATAAAAATTCCGTGAATGATATTAGCACGAATCTTTCTTTTCATTGAACCAGGACAAATTAGTAGTATAATTATCTTGCATTTTTTCTCCTTTTCCTTTCCTTCCTTTCCCCTTCCCCCCACAATAGTTTCTCTTTTCTTTTGAAAAATTTCTTCCCATTTCACAATATCTATGGTATATTTTGGTCATTATTTATTCTTTCAGTTTTTCACACCAGGAAAAAATAATATAGGTCTTCTTGAATTTGTTGAGTTTTTTGTTTTTCAATAATTTTGGATAATTTTTAGACCCTTAATATTGCTCCTGCCCCACTTTCTCTTTTACTTTTATGTAGGATAGTTTCCACTATGAGATTAAAAAACAAATATTTTCACTCCTTCTTATATTACTTTTAATCTGTGTATATATTTGTAATCTACATTTGTATTTTTTTACTTTTCAGAATTAGCATTAGTATTGATATGTTTCATTGCACCATTTCTGTCTTACTTATCTTTTATATAGTTTAATTTTAATAATTTTAATATCTTTACTTAAAATATTTCTGGTATAGAATTTCTCTTTTATGAATTATTTCATCTCAAGTTTTCTAACGATGTTATACATTTTCATTTTTCTTCATTTATTCTAGGAGCTTGAATATACTAATCATAATTATTCTGAAAGTTTTATCTTATCAGGATTAACTTACAGTTTTGTTGTCAAAATGCTCATATACTCCTGTCTGCATGCAGTGCTTGTCTCCTTGTGTAAATTTAGGAGTCTCCTTACAATAATATCTTCCTCAGGAAAATGTTTCCCTAACCTATGCCAGAATGAGAATTCATTAATTAAAGGCAAGACCAAAACTCACCAAATCTTGATAGTAATTTTTAAATATCTGCTTTGCTTTAGCGATTTAGGGCTTCACCAACTATTTTTTACCCTCTCTTATGAAAGTTCTAAACATGTTCTTGGACTCATTTGTGTTCTTTCATTACAGGTTAAAAACCCAATTCTAACAATAAAAGTATAGCATTTTTTGGAGAACTGAAGTATAGATGAAGGACCAGGGTTGTAAAAGGTTAGTGTGGTGTGGATAAGGATTAACAAATGTTTAACCATCTGATTTAAGAATTGTTTCACTTTTGATATGTTATCAATTTCTAGTTTTTAAAATCAAACAAATAAAAACCAGCCAAATTTTATTAATTAGTATCTGTCACCAATATGTTGGGTAGGAAAATAAAGAACCTCTGAGAACAAATATAAAGGCAATTATATTTAGCTTCTGATTGGGAAACATTCCTTATAAAAAAATTACAAAATAAAAGCACAAATAATAATATTTTCTGTTACTATCTCACTATATAAGTGCCATCTTATAAAAAGAACCATTGTGCACTGAGGACATGAAAAAAGAAAGTGAAATATCTATTACCCAAAACCATTAGAAGTAACCTGTGGGGAGTGGCTGAGCTGCAGCTGAGCTGTGGCTGAGCTGGAGGTCAGTGAACTCCTTGGGACCAGAGCAAAGCCAGTCCCAGGAACACGGAATGCCAGGGGCGACCATGTAAACAAGTTGACCTCTAGCTCAGTTGCTTATCAGCAGGTGTCCGGCCTTGGTGTTCCTCCCTGTTAACTACAGTAGGGATAGCTCTAAAATGTTTTGCTTCCCATGTTCTCAGCAAAACACTGAGACCTTGCACTTTTGACCCCACTGTGCACTTCCCTCCTTTTTACTCTGTATAAATGAAGACACAGACCACACTGGATTGTTGCTGCCCCTCCGTCAGATAGGTTGCCTCCCACCCAATCCCAGCTTTCCTTTAATTTGTGTCTTATCTTTTCTTAATCTCCCATCACCCTCTCTCAGGACCCTGCTGGCTGCATAGGATGTGGCAGTATCCAACCTTATTTCCAAGATGACTAGTTATTTTTTAGTATTTCTAGGGGATCACTAAGATCAAGAATATATAACTAAAATGTATTTGGAAAGATTCATCTGAAACATAAGATAAATTGAATTCAAAAGATGGGTATTTATGTTATTGGTTTAGGTTGATTAATTGTAAAACAATGATAATGAAAATATGTAGTACTAAGATTTAGAAATATAAAACAGAATCTTTTCTTTAGCAGTCTGAATTATGGAATACTATTGCTGAGAGGAACATTAAAGATCAGTTAACCTTAACATATCATTTTACATTAATTATTCTACATAAAAGTGCTGAGTAGGTACAAATGTGTGTAGCATTGATTCATTCTTAGTTTTATAAATTCCAATTCTGGGGGTTCAGGTCACAGTTTATGCTCTGTTTGTTTAATCTCATGATTTCTTGCTCAGTAAGGTAAATAGCAGATTTCTTCTTAAATAGAATTAATATAAGAATTTTCTTTTTTGTATTGCTCTAGAGGACCTTAGAAAAAGCAGTTAACCATTATCTTTACAAATTAGTCTACAGAGATTGTTGCTCATTGATATTCATGTACGTGCCGTGTGATATTATGACAAATGAAATACATGTGAAATACTTACAAATGATATGAACTTTTGTATAGAACAATATATTATTGCATATTTGAAATAATAAAACTGATTAAACAATTCGATATTGTTTCCACAATGTCATACTTAGGTGACAGAACAATCAGACTTCATTACTGGAATAACAAAAATGGCAACACAAACATCAGGTTGTTTGACCAAGATCACACATCTAGTTAAAGGGCTGATCTAGGGAAGGTGCTTTTACCTCCAAACACTGCCATGTTACTATAGAAACTTCTTGTTTCTTTCATAGAAAAACTTTTTCATCAAAGAATATCTCAGTTCATCATATTACTGGTGTGTTCAAAGAAGGACCTTTATCTCTTACTTTGAAGGGTACATAGTCTACTTGGTGTGAGGAAAATGAATTAGAGATATATTGATATTATTACAGGTAGTAGCTTCTTAGATATAAATTAACACACTAAAATTTGAGAATGTAAAATATGGCAGATTATACATGGTTAATTTGGTACTTTGTGCAAGTAAATTTGAAGTCAGGTTTGAAGATGATGAGTTTGAATTAATGGAGATGTAGGGGGAAAATCCTTGGTTAAAAACACCAAGGGAGGAATGAGTCAGTGTAGTTAGAGTTAGCAAAATTTTTCAGAGATGAGGATAAACAAGTGGTAAAGCAGTTATAGGAGAGTTAGAAAAGTACTTGGACATCTTTGTGTTTCATAAAATGTAAAGTATTAAAGACAAACAACATAGGTACTTTTCTTTTTTTGTGGTTACCAAGAGTCGACCTCAGGACCTCGCGCGCCAGCAGGCACCTGTGCAGCTGAGCGATATCACCAGCCCTTTTCTCATATGTGGGTACTGGGAGTCGAACTCAGGACCTTGCGCTTGCCAGGCAAGTGCTTATGCCGCTGAGCCATCTCACCGGCCCCCCACATAGGTTCTTTAGGAAAAATATTGTATGAAGAAAATAGATCTGAAAATAAGTAGGTCCACCAAAATACTATAGAACAATTATTTCAAAAACTTAGCATTTTTCTAGAAAACTGTACTTTTAAATTTAATTTTCTTATCTTTCATAACAACCATTTTTTTACAA
This sequence comes from Erethizon dorsatum, assembly GCA_028451465.1. Classification (NCBI taxonomy): domain Eukaryota; kingdom Metazoa; phylum Chordata; class Mammalia; order Rodentia; family Erethizontidae; genus Erethizon; species Erethizon dorsatum. The sequence goes on from CM051834.1 coordinate 30,467,353, forward strand.
GTACAATTATGCTCTTGAGTTTACAGTATGTGATTGAAGGACACAGTGAATGATAAAATTTGAAAAAATCATTCAGTAAAAGACATATTGCTATTATTCACAAACTACTCCACCCTCACTTCAAACACACTTGTCCCATTTTCCTTTCCATTTTCTGAAGAAGCTCTATACTTCTTTTTTTGTGTGTGACTATCTTTAGTTGTGCTATTTTGCCTGCCTTGATATTCTGAATTGATTCAAAACATTTACCTTTCATGGTTATTTTGACTTTGCAGTAAAGCCAGAAGTCATACAATTGCAAATCTGGTGAATAAGGTCCATGAGATCAAACCATAATATTTTATGAGCCTGACTTTCGAGTGGATATCACTTGGCAGCAGCAGTCATAATATTTTTCATCACAACTTATTAAGATGCTCATGAGAAAGAACTTCCAGAAATGCTTCAGAAAGTAGCAAGATTGATAGGATAAGTGTGTTTGTAGTGAGGGGGAGTATTTTGAAGGGGATTAATGGCAACGTGTCTTTTACTGTGATTTTTTAAAAATATACTTTAAAAACATATACAGATAGATATACATATAGAGAGAGACATAGATATATTTGATCATGGCTATTTCTTCATTTTCTTTAACAATAGAACTCTCAATTTTTATTTATAACATGAAAACTAGGTAACATATATTACATATCTTCTTTTAGTGTAGATGAATCCGTGGACTCATTTGGGTCGGAGGCATAAGAAGGAAAGTATATGAGCAAATTCTGCATCATGGCCATAGATTTTCTTATTCACCAATTAGATATGCATGCAAGATAACACTGAAGATAAGATGAAAGGCAACACACTCAGACAAGACTAAGCAAAAAGAAAGAACACGAATCCCTAAAATATTTTTAGGGAATAATTAACTTTCAACACTTATTGCCAACTCATATTTAATGCAGGTCTCTTCCCATGCTACTTAATGTCCATAAGTCTGGGGTGTTTTATTGCAACAATGTAGCCTGAACACTAACTAATATAAAAATTGATGTCTATAAGTGGAGTTTTGTAGCAGTAAATGTTAAAAATATGTGACAATCTGTTGGGGTTTGGACAGCAAGAAAAGAGTGCATTCTGTATGCTGATATGCTTATGGCATTGCTGTACTGTAGAAAAGCATTTAGTGAACTCTAATCAATGATAAATTGGGAGTCACACCAAATGTATTTGAACTTGTAACTGTAGGAAAAAAGATTGGATAAACAAAGAATTTTGTTCCTTGCTACTATTAGCAAAATCCTATAATAAAGAGATAAGCCCAGTCAAGAATCTGCCAGTGTGCAATTAAAGATGGGAACATAATTCTCAGTGCCTATGTCCTGTAATCTAAACTATTGAGAACCAGGGGACTCAGAGCAATGGTAAAGTCAGTATGTCTGAATGCTAAACAGCAGGAGATAAGATTGTCACTTAGAGCACTTCCTGGTAAGACACACTGAAGCCAGATTAAAAAATCAGCTTTTAGTTTTTATCCTCCCATTTGACCTTGTTGTTTGTTTGGTAACTACCTCTGAACTGGGGGCAACAGAGATGAGAAACTTAGAGGTGCTGATAAAGCTTGCCCAAAATATTGTAATTAGTTCTGTCGCTGAAAATTAAAAAAAAAAAACAAGATAGATGAAATGAGTGATGAAGTAGATAGCATGTGAGCAGGGATGAGCTGCAGAGACAATGGAGAGCTGGTAGATGATTTTTTAAAAAATGATATTTAAGTACATTTTAACTGATGTATAATAATATAGACATTAACAGAGTACAAAGTGATGTTTTAAAATATGTACACATCATGTAATGATCAAACCAAGATAATCAACACATCAATAATGTCAAACATTTATCATTTCTTCATGGTGAGAAACATTCAAAATTATTTCTTCTAGCAATTTTGAGATATACTATTTAGTGTTGCTCACTATAATCACCCTACTGTGTAACAGAACACCAGACCTCACTGAATTTTGACTAAAAAGTATAACTAAACAGCAATGACAGAGCACACAAACAAGTTTTCCATTTACTTTTTTTTTCTAAAAATTAAGTCCTATTTTTTGAAAGTTCTGTTGTCACATGTGCTCAGGAAACCATCTTCCTCCAAGCCACTAGGAGTGCTAGTCAGATGTACATTGTGGCACTCATCACCCAATACCTAATATGACAGAGCTCTCCTGGTCGGCTGCTGAGAATTTATTTTTATAATGTTGATTATCAGGCATTTGAAAACTCGGAGACAAAAATTCTTTTTCGTTAAAAAGATTAAAAAGGTTACTATTGAATATGAGAAGCACATCTATTTTATTTTTTATATGATAGTATTATAATGTTGAAAAACCAGTACTGAACATATTAGATGATGAGACTGAAAATAAAGAAAAGAGTTTTAAAAATATATAATTCTCACATTCTCTTATAACATTGCTCTAGGGATTGTCCAGTAACACTATGACTAGATAGATGTTTTCCAGAAGTTAATGAACAAAATTACTTTTGCTTCTAACTTACTGTAGTTTTCAGAAACAAAAACGTTGTACCTATTACTTAAAGTATAAACACTTTGGCAAAATAAAGAACAGTTCTGAAACTTCTAATAAGTATACAGAAAGACAAAGAAAGAGAATAAGTTTGTAGAGAACTTCCTTATTAAAAAGAATAATCTAGTCACAAAATTAATAGGAAGAGATGTGGCACAATTACAAATGAGTCTTACAAAAAATTTCTTTTAGGGTAAGTTTACAATGATTGAAAGTTTACCACTATAGTCTCAGTAAATAATAGCACATGGACCTTTTCTTTAAATTCAGTCTTATTTTTGAATCAAAATAACATTTTAGATCAAAGAAGAGTCAAGTTACAAAAGAACACCAATAGGAAACACGTATACGAAGAATCAATATTAAGCATGGTAAATAGAGAAATAACCTGTACTGTTAGCACTCCATAAAAGTTTCATGATAATTTTTGTCAGAGCTGATTTTAATTGCATCAGAGCATCCCTGTGCAATATTGGTATGAACCTGCAGGGCTAATTCACTATTAAATAAAATATTACTTGAAATTAAAATATAACATTTTATTATCAAGATTATATCATATTACAATTGAATTTTGAAATGTCATTCAGGTCATTTCCATGGTACAGATAACATATGGTAGCTATATTATGTATTAAATGGATCAACCAAAAAATGACCATATATCTTTGATCAATTCTCTACCCCTAGTTTTGTTTTGCCATGCTCATTCCATGAGTCATTTTCTGAACATTACTATGCTGTTGAGATATTTTCCATATCACACAAATTCAATAATGTATTTAACATATATTAGAATTATAAGGAATTAGCTAAAATTGATAGTCAAATGACATCATTTGAGTATGTATTTGTATTAACCTTATATACTATGATCCCCATTTCTCCACTGATTAACTTGATCTGTGAGAATGGCAACATCTAATTCTTTAGAATTTTTTTTCTTGAGCTATTTCATGTCATTACAAGATATGAATGCTTACAGAGCTCAAAAGGATTTCTGTCAAAGGGAGGCAAGGCCCTAAGCCGACCTTATCGATACAGAAATATTACCTAGTAAGCAAATACAAGGCCAATTATCATCAATGGGCAATCCTTGTTTCTGTGGAAAGTAGACTATGTTAAAGATTTCCCTCTGTTCTTGGAATATAACAGGAGGAGTGATAGTACCACAATATTTAATACCAAAAATAGAAAGGAGACAAAAGGGAAAGGAAGACCCCAATTTTTTGGTTTGGTTTGTTTTGTTCTGTTTTGTTTTTTGAGAAAGGGTGTTGCTACTCAGTTCAGGCTACCTTGAACTCACTGTGTAGCTGAGGCTGGCCTTGAACTCAACTGTGATCCTCCTACCTCAGCCTCTCAAGTGCTGGGATTACAGGCATGCACCACCACGCCTGGAGAGGAAGAACATAAATATATGTTTAAAATTTGATAAATAAATAATAAAGAATTAGGTAACTTCTTAAACAATATAGATTTGTTCTTGAAGAAAAGAAAACCAAATCAGATTGTCCAGAACCTAAAATTGAACAGTGTAACTGTTCTGGGATAGGCAGCACTGGATGATACTGCATAGCATACTGAGTGGCCTGCCTACTTTCAGTCACCTACAAAAGAGAGGCTGAGGAGCACAAAATTATATTTTATACCCCAAACTATTTTTATTTAAATTTGTCAGTATACCTATATTTTATAAGATTAATAATATTTAATTTAATAGGGTAATTAAATTGAAAATAACTAGAAAGAAGTTTCTTGAAAGCTTGAAAAACACTGATTAAAATGTTTTTGATAGTGCAAGTATGTGACAGAGTAAAAATTTGTTCATTCCTGAAAATTTGTTTTCCTCTCCAAAGTTTTAGGTTAAAAAATTTAGTTTTAACTTAGAAAAGTAAAGAATATTTGCTTATCCAATTTAAAACAACAAGTATTTTACTCAAAGAATTCTTTGTTTGTTTTCAAATAACAGATCATCATAAAGTTTTATCTAGAATAAAATTTAAAATATAAAGGCATGTTACAATAACAGCCTATACCATTTACAGTCCTTTGCTCTTCAACTTTCAAAGTTGTCAATTTCAGAACTTTTGCAAATATTTTTAACTTACTTAAGCTATTTTCTGTATGTCTCAACATCTAAAGATATGCGGTTTTATCAAATTTGAGTACCCATGCCTTTAAATTTAATCCACAGGTTTCAGTATAACTGTTATTCAATTTATTAAGAATTTCCTTTGTTCCTACACTATTACAAATATTCAAGAATTATGAGGACTTCGTGTGATTTGTTTAATACGAAATAATTATGAAGTTATATCAGTAAAACTTAAAGATCTTTTCATTGTTTAAAACATTTCAAAACACAAGGCTTCAAAAATTGCTATTCTGAATGTTTCTCAAACAACAAAAAAAAAATAATGTCCCCAGGTTATGTATTTTTGATGTCTAAATATTACAGTCCAATAAGGAATTTCCAGTTCATTTCAAATGTAGGCATTTTGCTACATCAAAATACCAGGAAGGTCACATAGAAAATTTGACTGTCTTGAGGAATTCATCCCTACCACTTTGATTTAATAGGAACTTCTCTACTTACTTTTAGATATACCTTTATTAATGGACTTTGCTTGGTCTTTGGAATAGAATTGTTAACTATAATGTTGTTCCTTTCCCAAAGTGGTGATGAAATGGGTCTATACAGGTTTCATGACCTACTTCCTAAACCCTCTAAGGGCATATGTTCTAGTAGTCCATGATATAGTCAGGTTTTTCATGGATCTGAAAACTTGCCCAGTGTAGATTTGATATGGAGAAAATAGAGGGACCAACGTGAACAATGAAATCTGTTTCACTTGTACAGAATAAAAAATCCCTGTAATTCTCAGCCTTTGTCCCTGATCTTCATATATAGTCATTAATTCCCCAGTGTTGCAAGCCAATATTATTTGAAGACACATACTAACATTCATTCTTGTTCTACTATATGTAGCATAGAAATCTTTAAGCAGGATTTAAAATGTAACAAAATATTTTTCATACTTATGCAGTAGCTGTGAGGTAATTACTTAATACAAGAACCAGTTCCAACCAAATTATTTTTCAACATTGATTTCACCATATTCAATGAATGTCTTTTGGCAATGCTTAGACTTCTACACTAATATTTTTAGTGTAGAAGTTTACACTATTAGTTGTAAAACTAAAGCAATAGCAAAGGATGTTCATTTTAGAAGTAAAATATTTGTTTATAAACCACTTAATTTCATGAGAAAGTATTAGGAAAATGGGCACAAAGTGTATGAATCAAGAAAATCATTAAAAAATTGGGGAAAGATTTTGAATTTAAAAATCAGAAGAACAAAAACAACAACAGAACACTATTCACTTTGTACTGATAGGAAATTTGCTTTTTGAAAGGACAGATAACAGGATAAAAGGAAAAAATGTATTGTAATTCAGTGCTGACAATGTACATAAAATTGTACCTTGATTTAATACAACTGTCTTGCATGTTTTATATGTTCTTTCACCTATCAGTCTGGTTTTCAATCTATATATATTGTAGTTAACTGTACAAAGTCTTATAAACAAATGAATCTGATACTTGAAAAATAAAAGTGGGGTAGAGGAAATGGGAAAATAAAGAATTGAAATATGTTATGTACACGTACCAATTCCTTGCAGTGAGTGTAATCATTATGTATGTATGCATTATGTACTGCAAACATGTTCTTATAAAAGTAAAAAAAAAAGGCACCTAGATAATTAAGCCTCTTTGTGGATAGCAAGGATATCAGATAAAAGTGAATTCTTCCAAGAAATAGTTTGACAGAATTTACTATATACATTTTGGAGAAGCTACTTTCAAAGAGTAATAAAAAATTAAGTTTACTAACATTTTTAATTGACTTGAATGGATGATTTTCTATATTTTGTTTCCTGTAGATATAACTATCCTAAATTGAAGCACACATATAGCAGATTAACTATTGAAGTTTTTAGTTGCTATTTGTGTAACATCAGAAGTACAAGAAATATTAATGTCAGATAATAAAAGTTAAATGCATACACAACTTTATAAAATAACTTATGAAGCAGCTGGGCATTCCATAATCACTATTTCTGCTAACTGTTTTGCAAAAGGTATCCTAGTAATTTGGACTCCACACAGGGAGCTAAGTGACAGAATCAGAAAATAATTTTGCAATATCTCTCAACAAGTAGCTTCAACGCAGTAATACCTGTATCATTTCTTCTCATAATACCACATTTAAAGAATGCTTGAAAAGAATAATAGATACTCTTACCTAATATTTGTGCAGCCAATAAAAGTAGAAATGAAATGTCACATATTGCAATATAAAAAATATTAAATAGTTAAAATCAAACAGAAAAACATGTTAAATAAAAGACATTCTACCTTATTACTTTGTCATATATATATTTATAATGTTTTGGAAGAGCAAATTTGACTCATGACAATCAGTCTTCTTGGAATTCTGCACCAGGATTGGCCTTCCAGCATAAGGTAACTTGAGGGCTTCACCCACATGTTCCCCCTTTCATTCTCTGCATTACTTTTCAACTCATCACTAGCAACTTTCCTTCTTCCCCACCTTAAGTAGACACATTATCATGCAAGGAAAATCTCAGGTCTCAGTTCCAAACTCCATCTATACCATCCACATAGCTATGGGTGAACAGTTCCATTTAAGGTTATTCATTTACCCTTTTAGTTCAAATGTACAGGAGTTAGAAATCAGGTTTGAGATTATCAATTCTAGTGAATTCCAGGGTCCCAGTATCCAAAGTGAAGAATAAAATGTAGATCACATATTCTGAATGTATCCAAGCTCTGTTCTTGAAAACTTCACCCTCATAGACTCATAGTTGAAGAGGAAGAGGACAGGGAACTCTAAAATAAGTGCACCTGACAGGAAAACCATTGCACTGATTTAAGGACATAAAGTTTTCATGGAATGTTCATGTTATCTACTTAAAAAATTTAAAAGTTACTTTATACCTATGCATTATAGGAAATTGCTAAATAAAGTTAATTTTTATACTTAAATGCATAAAATAACTACTTATATTAAAATGCAAAATTTTAACTTTTATCATTAAATATGTACTTTAGTTCAATTTAACATTTATGAAATTACTTTGCATATCAGAGTCAAACAGAAACCCTATCTATTCAACTCTGTCTCTTCTACATGACTAATTAAACCTGCACTGTGTACTGGAAAATGTTGTTGACAATAATTTGATATTTGTGCATTCTCTCTTATTAGCCTTGGAATCTTATATAAGTTGCTTAACTATTTGTCTCAGTTACTTTTCTTTGTTAGACCCTACTTCTCTCAGTACCAGATTTTGTCTTAGTTACTTTTCTCATTGCTGAGACAAAATACCCAACACCCAAATTAAAGGAGGAAAGGTTTATTTAGCTCACAGTTTGTAGAGGTTCAGCTCATAGTTGGCTGGCTCCATGTCAGGGTGGCATGGCAAAAGAGCATTGCAGAGGAGAAATGGTTCATGGCAGCAGAAGGCAGCCAAACAGCAAGGAAGCAATAAGTAACAAGCAACCCCAGCATTCCTATTTCTATCATTTATATTATACCCAGGCTCCATGCCTTTAGGGCAAGTAGCATTTCCCATAACCCACACTCAGAACTATGTCAAACCAATCAGTGGGCTAATTTAGTAATCACACACCCATAATCCCAGCATCACACTCTAGATCCAGTGAAATCTGAAAAAGCCCCACTTGTGATCACATAAGGCTTTGGTGGGACCATCTTCACATGAGCCATAACACCATTTAAAGCCTTATTCTGCACTTATTGGATGAATGACTGTAGTACTAATAGTAGTAACTCCTGTTTTTATTAATACCAGAAATTATACACATATATAACTTAGCATTGTTGTGATAAATAATGTGATAATAAATGTAATGCTTATGGCAAAGTGCTCTAAATATTGTGACCACTCAATATACTATATTTTTCTCTTGTAATTATTAGTATTGTGGTCTTGTTTTGTCTTTATCATCAATGAATTATGTTACTTAAAGTAGGAAATTTATGTTAATTCTAATTTTGATGCAGTTTCCTTAATTTTACATGATGAAAGCCATAGTTCTACTTAACAAAAATATAGTAGAATTTGCCTCTAACTTTTGATAAAAGTTTCTAATTTGGGAATTTAATTATGAATATGTTATGAACCAATTATAAATTTAGGAGAATGACTGTGAGAAAGCTTATGACAAATTCATGTTTTTTCCTAAATTATCTCTGGTAGAATTTGATATTTTTCTGTGTATTATGATTCTTTGTAGATTTCTAATACTGTAAAATATACTTAAAGATCTTCCCCATTGCCAAGAGTTCAACACATGCAAACTTAAATTAGAGGCATAGTTAATAAAGCATCCAAAATGTATAAGAATGTTTAAAATATACTCAGAGTGTTAAAAACATAATTTTTTGCTAGCAAATGAAATTTTCAAGAAGAAACCTTATGTATTTCAAATATTTTTTACAAATGACTTTTGAAACTGAAGATGAGAAATATCATATCTGGATTATGTAACTGCTTTTAACTAAGATTGTATGTTATTGATCAAATATTTGATAAAAATATTTTAATATTGCTTCTGATTTTATTTCTGCATAAGAAAAATGAAAATATACAAAGACTTATCAAAATATCTATGAAAATGGGAACACTAAACTATACTGAGAAGGCTAGTGCTTTAAAATGTATTCCTTACCAATATAAGAAGGAAAGTGTAGTAGAAGTAAATACTTTTTAATGAATAAAATAAGCTTCTAAAATAAGTTTACATTTAAATATGAATACCAGTCTCATTAGTTTGAGGCTGTTCACTATTTTATACATGATTATAGATGAATTACATCAATTATAGAATTTTATTAATAGCAAGGATTATATAACATTGCAAAAGTTGGAGTCATTGTGGTAAATATTTGAAATGGCATGAGTAAGGTTGGAGTGCAATGGTTGTCCTCTTTGAAAACATCCATGGTGTAAATATTCACAACATGGCCCACTTTGAGATGCCAGCATCCTGTGATCTGTTTGGCAAAATATTTGAAAACTTAGCAGTCAGCTTTAGATGTCCTCCCAAAGTCTCATTGGTCATAGGTGAGGCTTTTCAGAGGTGGCAGGAAGTAGAGTGTATGATGCTGGGATTAAGGATGGTGTGATTACTAAATCAGTCCTCTGATTGCTTTGGTATAGTTGTGGGTAGGGTTTAGAGTGGCCCACTGCAGGTAGCCTGGATATAATATTAAGGGACAGAATGAATCTGTCCTTGTCACTATTGCTTGCTGCCTTCTGCCTGCCTACTCTGCAATGTCCTTCTGCCATGTCACCCTGCCTTGGAGCCAGCCAACTATGAATTGAAACCTCTACAAACTGTGAGCTACGATAACCATTTCCTCCCTTAAATTATGGTTGTTGCGTATTTTGTCTCAGTAGCAAGAAAGGTAACTAAGGCAGTGGGCCAGTTTAAATAAGCATTACTGTAACGTGGGGCCAGACCTGTCATAATGCAGGTGATTTTATCTGTAATGCCAGAATGTGTATTCTAGTAAAATTTGTGGATAGCACTATGATGTCTATGAGAAAATATTTTCTAACATAAAATATTTTGTAAATCTTAATTGTTCATTACATTTTACCTAATACCAATATGGATCCTAATCTTGTTCCAAAAAAATGAAAACTATATATAAATTCATATTTATTTATTTATTTAACTTTAATGAGAAAAAATTAAAAACAATGATACAGAAATTCATAACAATATAACAGGAAATTAACAATGGCTAATGTGTATTGTTATCTTCAAAGTACTTGCTCAGATTACAAGATATAGGCATGCAAAATTGATCAAACAATATAAGCAGAAACCATTCTCTTCAATGAACTAAAAGAAATTAGCAGTATAATTATCTTAGCTATATTGTATATATATATTTTTTTCTTTTCCCTTCCTTCTTTTCTCCTTTCCACCATTCAAGTTGTTTTTTTCCTTTTGAGCAGTTTCTTTCCCTTTCACAATATCTATTGTATACTTTGGATCTTATTTACTCTGTCAGTTCTTACACTGGGGAGACAATATGGTGTTTACAGATGTGAGTCTGATTTATTTCACTTATGATTATGGTCTCCAGTTACATCCTTTTACCTATAAAAGCCTCAAGTTTATCCTTGTTTATAGCTGAGTAGTACTCCACTCTATAAATATGCCACATATTTTTTATCCATTCCTTGGTTGATGGACATTTGGATTGTTTCCAAGATATAGCTATTACAAATTGTGCTGCTATAACCATGGGTGTGCATATATCGCTGTGGTATGATGTTTTCAATTCTTCTGGGAAGATACCAAGATGGGGAACACCTGGGTTCAATGAGACCTCTAATCCTACTGTTTTTAGGAATCTCCACACTGATTTCCACAGTGGTTGTACCAGTCTACACTCCCACCAACAGTAGAGAAGGGTTCCTTTTTCCCCACAACCCCACCAGCATTTGTTATTGGTTGATTTCTTCATGATAGCCACTCTTTCCAGTGTGAATTGGAATCTCAGCGTTTTTTTAATTTACATTTGTTGAATGATCAATGATGTTGAACACTTTTTCATATATTTATTTTCCATTTCCTTCTTTTTATGTGGGTACTGGAAGTCAAACTCAGGACCTTGTGCTTGCCAGGCAGGCGCTTACACCGCTGAGCTATCTCACTGACCCTTTTTTTTCCTTTATGTGGGTACCAGGAATCAAACTCAGGACCTCGTGCTTGCCAGGCAGGTGCTTACACCGCTGAGCTATCTCACTGGCTTATTTTCCATTTGTATTTCTTCATCTGAGAATTGTGTATTCATCTCAAATACCCATTTTTGGATTGGGCCTTTGAATTTGGGAGGGCCTGATTTTTTCAATTCTTTATATGTTCTAAATAGAAGTCTTGTCTGAGAGAGAGTTGGCTAAAATATTTTCCCCAATATATGGGTTTTTTTCCCTCTGTTGGTGATTTATTTTGATGTGCAAAAAAATTAATAAGATGAAATCCCAGTTGATTCTTTGAAGTACTTCCCATGAAGTTTGGGTTTGTTCATGAACTGTCTGCATATACCTGTGTCTTCAAGATTTCTACCTACTTTCTCATCCAGTAGATTTAGTGTTTCTGTTTTAATATTTAGGTCTGTGATCCATTTTGACTTTAGCTTAGTGCATGGTGATAGACATGGGTCTAGTTTTAGTCTTTGGCATGTGGAAAGCCAGTTTCTCTAGCACCATTTATTAAAGAGGCTATCTTTCTTCCAGTGAACATGTTTGGCCCCTTTTTCAAGGACAGTGTAGATGAGTGTTATTTGCAGTTGTGTCTGCTTCTTCTAATCTGTTCCACTGATCCTCATGCCTGTTTTTTTTGCCAGTACCATGCTGATTTTATCACAGTAGCTTTGCCATATAATTTCAAGTCAGGGATTGTGATGTCTGCTGCTTTGCCTTTGTTGCCAAGATTGCCTTTGCTATTCTAGGTCTTTTCTGTTCAAATGAATTTTAGGAATGTTTTCTCTAGATCTGCAAGGTATGCTAATGATATTTTGATCAGGATTGCATTAAATCTAGTTTTGGGATCATGGCCACTTTTGAAATGTTGCTTCTTCCTATCCAAAAGCAAGGGATGTCTTTCCATTTTCTGATATCTTCTTTGATCTCTTTTTTTCAGAGTACTGTAAATTTCAATGTATAGATCTATCTTTTGCTTCCTTTGTTAGATTGCTTCCTAAGTATTTCATTTTTTTGGATCCTATTGTGAAGCGTGTGGATTCCCTAATTTCTCTCTCAGTGAATTTGTTGTTTGTGTAGAGGAATGTCATTGATTTTTGAGTGTTGACTTTGTATGCAGTTATGCTACTGAATTTGGTTATTAATTCTAGAAGTCTTTTGGTGGAGTTTTCGGGGTCTTTTATGTAGTATATCATGACATCTGTGAATAATGATAATTTAACTTCTTCCTTTCCTATCCTTATTCTTTTTATTTATCTCTCATGTCTAATTGCTCTCTCTAATGTTTCCAGAACTATATTGAACAGAAGGGGTGATAGTGGACATCCATGTCCCATTACTGATTTTACAGTGAGAGCTTTCAGCTATTGTCCACTTAATAAGGCTCTTGGTTTGTCATAGATAGATTTTATCAGATTGAGGTACAGACCATCTATTCAGATTTTCTGCAGAGTGTTTATCATGAATGAGTGTTGGACTTTAAAGCTTTTTCTGCATCTATTGAATGTTCACATGATTTTTGTCTTTGGCTCTGTTAATATGGTATATTACATTTATTGATTTGCATATGTTGAACCATTCCTACATTCTTGGGATGAATGCCACTTGGTCATGGTGTATAATCTTGATGATTTGCTGCATTCTATTTGCTAGTATTTCATTGAGGATTTTTGCATCTATGTTCATTAAGGAGACTGGCTTGTAGTACTGTTTTTTGGTTGACTTTTTCTCTGGTTCTGGTATCAGGGTAATATTTGCCTTGAGGAATGAGTCAGGAAGGATTTCTTCCCTTTCAATTTCATTAAAGAGTTTGAGGAGTTTGGGTGTTAAATCTTCTCTAAATTTCTTGTAGAAGTCAGCAGTGAATCTATCAAGACCTGGGTGTTTCTTTGTTGGTAAGGTTTAATTATGTTTTCGATTTCATTAACTGATATTGGGTTATTCAGAATTTTTATATTTTCTTGATTCAGCTTTTATAATTCATATGTTTGTAGGAATCTGTCCATTTCTTCTGTGTTTTCCATCCTATGTGAGTAAAGATTTTTAAAGTAGGTATTGATGATCTTTGAATTTCCACAAGATCTGTAGTGATTTCACCCATTTCATTCCTCAATGCATGAATTTCAGCTTTTGCTTTCCTTTTTCTTTGATAAGGTTTGCTAAGGTTTATCTATTTTATTTATTCTTTCAAAGAACTAACTCTTCCATTCATTAATTCTTTAAATTGTTTTCTCATTCTCCATTGTGTTAATTTCTGCTCTGATGTTTATAATTTTGTGCCTTGTATGGGTTTTGGGCTTCACTTGATTTTTCTTTTTCCTAGAAGCTTGAGGTGCAGCATGAGGTTGTTTATTTGTGCTCATTTTATTTTCCTGATGTGAGAATTCACCGCTAAATTGCCTTACTAAGACTGCGTTCACTGCATTCCATAGTATTCTGGTAAACTGTATTTGCTTTTTCTTTTGATTGTAGATGTTATTTAATTTCTTCTTTAATTCATCTGTGACCCATTGGTTGTTCCAGAGGGTTTTATTTAATTTCCATGTTTATGGAGTTTTTGCAGTTTCTTTTGTCATTAATTCCAATTTCGTTGCACTATGGTCAGATAATATGCATGGGATAATTTCAATTCCTTTGTATTTATATATTTATATTTTTATTTATTTAATTATTTGTTTATTTTTATGTGGATACCGGGATTTGACCTCAGGACCTTGTGCTTGCCAGCAAGCGCTTGTGCCCCTGAGCGATATCACCAGCCCTTTTTTTCTTTATGTGGGTTACCGGGAGTTGAACTCAGGACCTCGCGCTTGACAGGCAGGCGTTTATGCCACTGAGCAATCTCACCGTCCCAATTCCTTTGTATTTAATTAGGCATGTTCTATGGGCTAATATATGGTGCATTTTAGAGAATGTCCCATGTGCAGCTGAGAAGGATGTATTTTCTGATGTTGTTCAATGAACCACTCTGTAAACATCTACTAAGTCCATTTGTTCACAGGTTTGGCTCAGTTGTGATATTTCTTTGCTGATTTTTTGTTTAGTTGATTTATCTCTTTGTGCCATTTGGTCATTAAGATCCCCCATTACAATTTCATCATCCCCTATTTCATTTTTCTTGTCTATTAATAATTGTCTTTTATGGTTGTTTTTTCCCATATTTGATGCAGATATATTTATGATTGTTATCCAGTCCTCTCGAATTTTTCCCCTAACAAGTATGTAGTGACCTTCTTTATCTCTTTTGATCATTCTTGGTTTGAAGTTCATATTGTCTGCAAACAGAAGAGCTACCCCTATTTTTTTCTGTGTTCCTGCTGCCTGGAAGATTGTTTTCCTCTGTTTGAATTTTAGTTAATGAATTTTGAGTTAAATGTGTTTCTTTATACAGAATATTGTTGGATCTTGTTTTTTGATCTATTCTGCCTGTCTGTTGCTTTTGATTGGTGAATTGAGGCCATTTGCATTAATGTTTATAACTGATATGTATTGGCTTATCTTTGTCATGTTATTTTCCTCCTGTTGGTTCCCTACTTTTCCCCTCTGTTTTATTGCTTGTCCTGCCTGTTGGATTCTTTCTGTTGTTGTTCTTGGAATTGTGGTCTTTTTAACTCTGTCTAGAATATCTTTCAGTACCCTTTGTAGTGTTGGTTTGGTGGTCATGAATTTCTTCACTTGTCCTTTGTCATGGAAGTATCTTATTTCTCCATTAATTTTGAAAGATAGTTTTGCAAGGTATATCAATCTAGGTTGGAAGTTGTTTTCTTTCAGGACTTGAAATACCTTACTCCAAGCTCTTCTTTACTGGAGGGTTTGTGTTGAGAAGTCTGCCATGATTCTGATGGGCTTTCCTTTATAAGTGATCTGTTTCCTTTCTCTAACAGCTTTTAATACTCTGTTTGTCTGCTTGAATTTCTGAGATCTTGATTATTATATGAGTTGGCATAGATTTATTTTGGTTTTGGCTAATTGGAATTCCATATGCCCCACTTACCTGTATGTCAGATTCTTTTCCCATGCTTGGGAAATTTTCTGCTATTACTTCCACAAATAGATTTTTATGTCATTTGTGTTGACTCTTGCTTTTTCATTGACACCAATTATTCTTATATTATTTTTCTTTGCATCATCTTGCAGCTGTTGAATTATTTCCTGATCTTTTCTTCTTTTCAAGAGATCTTTCCATTCATAATCGCTAGCCACGATTCTGTCTTCAAGGTCTGAAAGTCTGTCCAGTTTTGTTCAAGCTGTTTGGCAGCTTTCAATGGAATTTTTAATTTCCTTGATGTCAGTCTGAATCCATTTCATGCATTCTATTTCTTTCCTATATTGATCATTCATGGTTTCCATCCTCTTCCTATCATCATCTATTTTTTTATCTATCTACTCTAGATTTGCTTAGCAATTCTTTATAAATGTTGACATTTCTTCTTTTACCTGAGAGATTATTTCTGATGTGATTTCCTCTATAGCCTCATGGATTTATTTCTTTACTTCAGTTGCTGTCATTTCAGAAGTTTCAGGTGTGTCTTCCAATTTCTCATACATCAATGTCTCCTGGACTTGTTCTGGATGGGCTGGAGGTCTAAGATTGCATATTCTTCTTCATCTTGTCATTTTCAATTTCAAAAGTTTTTTTAAATTTTGTTTTCTGTGATGATACTTATGAGCTTTTTAGTAGGTAGCTACATCTCAAGTATCAAGGCCTCTCTAAGAAAATTCTGTTCTTCAGGAATGTCTTCTGTATGTAGGATATTCTTGATCTGTGTCTGTTTCAAGACCCTACCTTCCCAATTAATTAAGTGTGGGATGTTGATATCAGTTTGGCTCAGTCCCCAATCCTTTGGTGTAGGGTTGTGGTGAGGTTATTACCACAGAGCTTCCCAGTATTGTTAGAGAAGGAAGAGCAACTGATTATAACAGGTATGACTTCCTACATAAAGCAGTAAAATTGACTATAACAATAGCATCAAGCACAATTTAGAAACTGACACACTGTGGTTAGCTATTGATTTTGTACTTTAGACCATAGGAACAATGTCTACAGTCATATAACAGAACCAATCATAAATTAGGAGTTTGTATGCAAAGTGCTTCCCCTTGGTAGAATGGTTTCACCCTGTGGTGGGGAAATTAAGGCAGGATATTGCATAAAACAAAGATAACTGGAAAGGAAATAGAAGCAAGTCTGGAGGACAAAGGATAGTCACACGAGGTTTGGGAAACTAGAGAAAGAAGTAGAACAGAATGAAGGAGTATTCGAGGGATTATCTGAACTTGCTCTCTGGACTTCAGGGATGGGATTAATTATCTGTGGCTGGAGTTCTCCCTAGCCATTTAGAAAAGAGAGAATAAAAAAAAGAAAAAGAAAGAAAGAAAGAAAGAAAATAACAAAAAAGAGAAAAGAAAAAAGAGAGAAAGAAAAAAGAAGATTGATAGAAAAGGGCCAGTTATCAAGTCCTGGATTTTTCCTGCAGTGTAGTAGGAGCTGCCAGATACCTGAATTCCTCTGGTGGAGCAAATTACTGAGTATCAGATTTTTCCCGCACTGGTTGCCAGTCCTGCAGTGTAGAGGAGGGGTCATATTTATTCAAATATATTTTAATGTAAAAATTTAAAGACAGAAACAGTAAAGTGTTGGTCTACAGTAAAGGAATAGTACTTATTTATGGTAATATTTGTGGGACAATAAACAAAGTTGTGAAAATTATTTTTTAATAACTTGAGCAAAAAATAACTTCAAATATATCCTTAGACAAAGAAAATAACAGATGTATTGTATTCATAGAAAAATGTATTAAAATTTCTAAACAAATATTTTTTGTATTGACTGAGAGATTATTTAGATTGGCATCTTGTTTTTTAGAAGAAACCTATCTGACTTAAGATTTTCAGATTGAAAACAAAAGTAGTTTAGCTTCTCTGTCAGTATTAGAAACTGTGGCATTACTTTTTCATTAGGATTCACTGTCAACTATTAGCTGTAATACTAGAAAAATCACAGTACTACTCTGAGCAAGCCCAGAAGCTGACGCCAGGAAGTTAGTATAAGGTTATATACAGATACTTATAGCCAGCAAACTTCACAGGAACGCTAAACTTACAATGGATGTTTAGCACAAAAGAACATGGAATATGAATCCAGAGAATTTATTATGAGCTAATTTATTTAATTTAGTAAAACATTTAAAGTTTGTATTTTTATTCATTTAAATGTGGCTCTGTAAGTGATAGAAATTATCTAAGGTGGCTTTGGGTTGTCTTCATAAATTCTGAAATAAACTCCTAAGACAAATAGGTTATTTGTGTTTAGCCCTCTTAGATTTGAAATTCAGTAACAGTTTAAAATATATAACATGTGGGCAAGAAAAAAATCATTTTAATAATATGTTAAATTATACATATATGTATAAATACATAAATTTTTATGTAAGTTTACATGTTTAATCATATATTAACAGATATATCAATGAATATATATTAGCAGATGTTTTCCGTGTGTAATGATCATTCAGCAAAAATTTAATGAACAGTAAGAAAATATAAAACATTGTCCAGGAGCTGAAGAAAAAATAAAGTTTAGAGAAGATTGGCACATAAAGGTAAGGAAAGAGATGATATGTGAGGCAGTGGGGAGAAAGAAACAGCAGAACGTAAAGTGACCACATTAGAGCCCAATTTAAAAGATGCATAATTAGATCAGTTTTGGATAAATCATTTCAGTAGATCTAATGAGAGTAAAGTGGAAAGTTTATACTTCTATTCTTTTTAGTGAGACCATTCCAGTCATGAGAATGATGTGATATCATCAGTCATGTGCTAAACAAAAGCTACAGGTTTTTGAAAGGAAATTTTCTAATACTTATGAATTCTAAAAATATCCACTATCTTTGATATAAAAAACTTATTACTGGGATCTGCCTTCTACCTCCCCAACCACAAAAAAATGGCACCTTTATCATACCAAGAGTAATCAAAATGGCACTGTTAAAATAGGATAAAATTAGAAACACCTAACTTTCCAAGAGAGGAAATTTGTTAAATGACATATGCTACAATCATATAATTGACCTGCAGGAAAAATATCAATGATTGTGTTTAAAAACATAGTTACTGGGCCGGTGAGATGGCTCAGCGGTGTAAGCGCCTGCCTGGCAAGCGCAAGGGCCCGAGTTCGACTCCCGGATCCCACATACGAAAAAAGGGGCCGGTGATATCGCTCAGCGGCACGGGCGCCTGCTGGCGCGCGAGGTCCTGAGGTCGACCCCCCGGTACCCACAAAAAAAAAAAAAAACATAGTTACTAAATAAAAATTTCACATTACTATTATAGAGGAATGCTTAATACAGAGTTTGCTCTCAAGAGGAGAACAATTTCTTCTTCTAAATATGATGTAGGTGCACTTAAAAAGATTTTAAATTTGAACCAAAGTATACATCATTTACATTTAATATCTTATGCACACTATTTCACAATGTATATCCATACTCGTACTCAGTTGGATCCCCAAATGAGGTTATCCATGATTTCAAAATCAAATCATACCTACCCATAGTAAATATTTGCTATATCACTGTTGTTATCCTAAGCTTCTAACACAATTTTATGCAAGATCAAAATTCAGACCAGATTTCAACTACAGTGAGTTAATTATTTAGTGCTAAGTATTATAGGAAGAAAATAGCCTTGGGTAAGCAGTATGTCATATATCTTATTCCAGGTTTTTTTTTTTTTTGTGGGTACTGGGGGGTCAACCTCAGGACCTCGCACACCAGCAGGTGCCCATGCTGCTGAGCGATATCACCCGCCCTTTTTTCGTATGTGGGTTCCGGGAGTTGAACTTGGGCCCTCGTGCTTGCCAGGCAGGTGCTTACACCACTGAGCCATCTCACTGGGCCCATTATTCCAGGTATTGAGTAAAATGTAACTGAAGCTGTGAATAACCTCTTCTACTCTCCAAAAATAAGGAAACAAAATATTTCCTGAGAGTTTTTCCATCAATTTTGGATTTTTTTTTTTTTTGTGGGTACCGGGGGGTCGACCTCAGGACCTCGCACGCCAGCAGGTGACTGTGCCGCTGAGCGATATCACCAGCCCCTTTTTCGTATGTGGGTTCCGGGAGTCGAACTCGGGCCCTCACGCTTGCTGGGCAGGCGCTTAAGCCGCTGAGCCATCTCACCAGCCCTCTCTGGGTTGTTTTGAGTTGCTTCCATGGACTCTAAAGTAGCAACACTTAGCCTCATAACGGATAAGCACATTTTACTTATTGCCGCAAATAGTATTTGATATTTGTAAAATATGCAAAGTGTTTTCTTTTTTGTTTGTTTGCATATTTCTACAAGCCTAGAGCTTCCCTTAAGGGAAATTTACTCTTCTGTACAAATAGTCCTTTTATTCTCATGCTACTATGATTTTGCCTTTTCCTTGAATACATTTTCTTACCATATACCAAACAATTATGTTTAACTAGATAGGTATAAAACAAAATCAAAAAGGAAATATCTTGTAGAGCTGATAAATTATTAACTCTATTGTTACTTTTCTACTTTGAAATCCTTTTCATACACATTTAATTCAGAAATATAGTTGATCTATAAGTTTCCATAGCAAAAAACCCAAAAGTGTACTAAATTATGGGTAGAATTTGATTGTGTTTACATTTCATTCTCCTAATCACTTTGAGTTTTATCCAGACAATGTGACTTGACCATAAAGTTGAATATCCCTGATTGACATCAAGGCAAGGCACTTGCTGTCACTGTTGAAAATTCAGCAATTGATTTCAGTAGCGCTCGAACATGGCTAGCAGTTTTTATTTTAGTTTTTATATGTTATTCCCAACCCAACTGTCTTTATTTTATATTAGACAGAAAGAATAAAATCCAAGGGTGAACTACTTTGTATCCACCATCAAGAGAATGTGTGTGACCAGAGACACCAAAAAGTTATCAGGGTTCCTTCCAAACAGATAGAACTAGATTCTTACACTTA
The DNA here is from genome assembly GCA_028451465.1 of Erethizon dorsatum. NCBI lineage: Eukaryota > Metazoa > Chordata > Mammalia > Rodentia > Erethizontidae > Erethizon > Erethizon dorsatum. Next base: position 30,487,749 of record CM051834.1, read on the forward strand.
ATCCAATTTCTTTTGTGCCATTTCTACTCTAGGTAAGTCTCTCTAATAATGCATTTAAAACAAGACAATAACTTTATCAAATAATTGCTTCTAATTGGAAGGTTCTTGGGATGCATAGTTTTCTAATTCTTCCCTTCAATAGTTTCTTCATTGCTAGTTGGTTGTTTAGGTGACCCCATTAGCAGCATAGCTGAGAATTCACAGTTAGGAGTCTTGTAAAGCCAAATTAATTAAGTGCCATTTTCCTTCTAGGAGGAAATTAGCTGTTTAGATAAATATATTAATTGAGTGTTTGTTTCTGTTTGTTATAATCATACTCAGACCCCCTTGGCAAAATTATACCTTATTTCAAAAAAAATCCTTCTTTAAATATTTCAGATTTTTCTGTCAGTTTTGAAAACACCTATGATTTTCTCATTTACAAAATACTAGTTTATTATAGGTATATTCCTCTAAATATACTATAGGCTTACCAGCTTTATGTCACTTCTTGCTTTGAAGTAATTTAATATTATTGGAACCAAGGTGATACTGTATGCAGTCATTTTTTCAAAGTACAATTTTACTTGGTTCTTTGTTTCTTGATGTTTGCTGACCAAATTACCAACAGGATTCTGCAATGCTGCCGGGGGGGTGGGGTCATGTCACAGCACTCCACCAAAAGGTGAAGGATGTACAAGAGTGGATATGACAGGATCCTTGTCTGCAATGGAAATAAACCACAAATAACATGAAATAAATGTGAGAAATACATTATGAGGGGAAGAAAATTATTTCACTGGAAACCTACTAATATTAAAATTTTGGCCAGATATAAAAAAGGGAGAGTGCAGTAAACTCACTCAAAATGCAATAAAGGTTTAGAAATTTAATGACATGTTGAAAAGTTGGCAAAAATCTAGTTTGTCTATAATCCCTGCCCTTCACAGGTAAGTTTATTCAATAACTACTAAAGATGAAGATTTCATTTGATGTCAGAACCTGGAAAATTTTGTCCCTAGCAGAGGAATTTAGATTTTAGCATGCAAAGACAGTCTTAGAAAGTGTTTCAGCTCAGATTTGAGATTTGGGAGATAATCTAAATGACATTCTACTTTGTTTTTTGCAACACCAAGGAATAATCTCCTGAAAAATGGCCACATTTGCTTCACTTTCCATCCTACACTCATTTTTTTTTTGTGTGTGTGTGTGTGTGGGTAGCAGGGGTCAACCTCAGGACCTCGTGTGCCAGTGGGCGCCCGTGCCACTGAGCAATATCACTGTCCCTTTTCTCGTATGTGGGTTCTGGAAGTCAAACTCGGGCCCTCACGCTTGCCAGGCAGGTGCTTATGCCACTGAGCCATCTCACTGGCCCCCTACACTCATTTTGTGAGGAAAATATTTTTTAAAATATGTTAGGGGCCTCATACTATATTATTAATAGAATCAGTTACCTAATCTGATATACTGTGTTTGCATCCTAGGCATACTAAGGTGAATTAGATGTGATACAATCATTCATTTTCCTAAAGATGGCATAAGAAAGTATGTAAAACCCTATACAGTCAATTTCAACAGAAATAGAGGAAGAGTGTTATAGTTTGGCTCTGAAAAATCCCACAAAGTCCCTTGTATTGACAGCTTGAATCTCAGCTGGTTGCATTAGTGGGAGTTGGTAAAAACTTTAGGAGGTGTGGCCTAGCTGGAGGAAGTAAGCACTAGTGGCATACACATGAAGGATGTATTTTGTTACTGGTCCCTTCCTCTTTTAGCCACGAGGAGAGCAGTTCTCCTCCATGATGTGCTTCTGCCATGATAAAGTGCCTCCCTATAGACACAAAAGCCACAAGCTTGGTGGATTATGGACTGAACCCTCTGAAACATTGAGCAAAATAAGCCTTTTTCATTTTCCTTTCTCAGATATTTCATCACATAGATAGAAATCTCACTAACAAAATCAGGGAAAGATTCATGAAAAGATAGCTTAAAAATTTACCCTCAAAGAAGTCATATTTTTATAAGAATCAATTTCAGGACATCTAAAAGAATTTACTTGAGAGATTATAGATTAATCTGCTATTCTAATGTATCTGTTAATCCACCTCAAAAGTAGCCAGTCATTTCAGCACATGCCTATAACACCAGCACTCAAAGAGGCTGAGGCAAAAAATCACAAGTTCAAAGCCAGCCTGTGCAATTTAAGACTTAGAGAGATCTAGTCTCAAAATAACAAGATAAAAATGGGCTGCAGAGGTTGCTCAGTCCGAAGTCCCTGGATGCAATACTCAATACCATAAAAAACACTTTGACAGTTTCTATGTTGTCTTTAAACAGTGAATTCCATTGGATTAACTGCTTATACTTCAACTACATTTGAGTCATCACTTTGAATGAATTTTGCAATGTGTATGGAGAAGAGTGACTCACCAACGTATTACTCATTTTTATCATACTTGAAATTATTAGTTTATCAGATCACAATTGTCCATACAAGTAATTTCAGATGAAAAGAAATTGGAATTCTGATAATATTTAGATGCCAAATTATAATGTGGATCATTGAATCAAAATCAGAAAGATGATACAATCAGTGAAGCAGTGAGAACTATAAAGGTTGTCAAACACAGTCAGAGAATTGATCCTTGAAACTTAAGGGAAAATGTCTTGGAATTGGAAAGCAAGATATTCTAGAGTTAAACTAAGACACTTCAAAGTTTTTCTTACCACTCCTGCCATTCAAAATTAGTGTCCAAAGGACATGTACAAGTTTGTTTATTGGAAACAGCAGTTCTGATTGGTCAGTGTCTACACAGTATTTTTAGTATATATTCTGCTTCTATTTCAAACTTTTGTATTACCTGTGATTCTGTGGTAGCTCTTGTTAAATATTCTGACTCTATTCAAATATGTTAAAATTAAATTCTTCGTGCCAAAGAAAATATTTCAAATTACAGTGCTATTGTCTTTCAGATTAAGTCACTTTTCCTTTTTTTTTTTTGGTGTTGTTTGTTTGTTTTTTGGTCTCCTTGAATTTTCCATTTGATTTGAGGAAATTATGGAGTAAATCTCACTATGGTAACTGGCATTAGTTTCTTGGCCCATCTAAACTTTTGCTTCTGGACCCTGGGTTATTTCCCTGTTTCACAGTTCATTGAAATCCTTTGTGGTCACTGAGTTCCATCCATCTTACTTTCAGTTGACTTTGTGAATCTCACACACTCAGAGTAGAAGATAGGGATAAGTAGAATCAGAGAAAAGAAGTTTCTCACTGGATAGGCATGTGATGTCTAAAAGCAGATTTGACAAAAATGAACAAGACAGCTTGGGAAGTGAGAGATGTGATGTTAATGGCACATTCTGTGATCTTGCAAAGAAAATATTCACTTTTTTTGCCATTCAAATAATGATGTACATTTTCAGAATGACTTAATAAATTAATACATAGTAGCATCATTTAAAATATATTTGGTATCATGTGGGTGTGTGTGTTTTGAGGCTCAATATTTCTCATAATATCACTCTTGCTCCCTCGCTTTCTAGATGTGAACTTCCATCTCTTTTTAATGTATATTTTTGTCCTTTCATGTCTCAGATTTGTTAATTTCTGATTGCATTTCTTTTGTTTTGTATTTTATATTTAACACTTATTTGAGGGTTTTAATCTTCTAGCCACCTAGGGAGCATTACCTAATTAATACTCCCTACAGTCTTGTAAGTAAAGCCATTATTATAATTTCTGTTTTCTTACACGTGGGAAAATTAAGACAGAGGTTAAATAGCTTTACCAAAAGTCATGTGGAAAGTCAGTTACAGCCTGTGCTGACACTCTTATGCTCAATCCGCTCAGTCATATTGCTCCTGTTTCTTCTATTTGATATCATCTCTCTGTTGTTCTCTAGTATAACTAATTACCTTGATAATGTAAATTTTATTTCTTCATATTTCAATGAATAGGAAATTGTCTAATTTAACAGGAATTTTTTATTATATATTTTCCAATTTCCCCATTCCAGGTTGGCTTATTTTAGTTTTGCACTTATCTTGATTTCATAAGACTTTTAAAATATCTTCCATATTTTTAACCTTCTATTTTTAAAAATTATAATTCAGAATGCATACATTTTCTCAGTATAAGTTGTTCAAACAAATTAATGTCTATGATCTCTACGTAAAAAATTGAAACATGTATTTCACTGGAATGTTGTAAGGATGAAATGAATAACATATTCTGAGGTGACTAGCATAGCACCTATGGATTTTTTTTCCAAATTTTCATCCTTGTCTTAAATCTCAATTATTTTTGTAAATTAAGAAACATTTTGCTTACATTCAAAGACTAAGATTTTAAATACTCAATATTATGAGTGCTGATGAACTATTTGGATCAGTACATAGAACATTTCTACCATCGCTCAAGATCACATAATGACTGTTTCTAATCAATACTATGCCTGTGGAAACATTGTTATGATTATCTTGATTATTCAAGTCTATGATCATTATCTTGATTATTCAAGTCCATACCACCCTGAATGCATGTGATCTTGTCTGATTATTTAAGAATTTCATATAAATGGAATCATTCATTCCATGTGCCTTCCAGCCTATATTATTTTACTTGGTATGCATTTTGAGGCTCATCTATGTTGTTTGATACTGTATGAGTAGTGTTGTCCTTATGTGTGTGTTGCTAATTTTCCCTATGATGAGAGTTGTGGTTCTTTCCAATTGGGAGCTATTTCAGTAAGACTTCTTTATTTATTTTAAAGAGAAAAAGATAGAAAAAAATTTCAAAACAAGATAATAGGAGGGTAACAATGATTAATACTTCATGTATTGTTATCTTTAAATTAGTTACTCAGAGTACAAGATATCGGCATTCAATTGTCCAAACAATATTAGCACAAACCTTTCTTTTCAATGAACTAAGAGAAATTAGTAGCATATCTATCTTAACTATCATATATATATATATATATATATTATATATATATATATTATATATATATATATATTCAGTAAGACATCTATGTAAATTATTTTAAAATAATTTCCTGAACAAATAATTTTATTCATCTTATGAAAACACCTGGGAAGGGAATTATTGAGTCATAAATAGATATATGTTTAAATTTATAAGACATTGTCAAGTAGGTTTCCATAGTCATTAATCCATTTTACACCACCCCCAGAAATATATGATGGTCTTGTTGCTCCACATTCTTCCCAAGATTGGTAATGATAGTATTGTTACAAATTGGTTGAGGTTCTTTGGTTCAAGGGATGAATCTCTTGAATTAACAAAGTGTAGCTCTGCTAGCAATCCCGATGCCACCTGATGATTCTGGGTAATGTTAGATGCCAGTAGTTGACAAAGCCAACCTCTGGTCACTGCTTCCTCCAGCCATTGCTGTAGGTCAACTCTGCCAGGTGCTGGTCTGTGCTTCTGACCATCATTGACTACTATTCTCTGGAGCTCTTTAGGAACAAGTGCCCCTGGGTTTATAGCCCATTTTTTAGATAACTGCTGTATCTACACTATTCAGAATAAAAATCCCAAATAGATTTATGAGGACTTCCAAGCCCACAGTACATGAGAAATAAATCATGAGCAGATTTATGGGACCACTAGTGTGAGTCTTTGTTTTCACAAGACCTGTGTGGGTGCGTGAAGATATCATCATACCAGAGGGAAACCTACTGGACAAAGCAAGAAGTATGAAGAGAGTGCTGCTTATTTAGCAGGTATAAGCCTGTGATTGGTTCAAGTGAAAGTCCATGATTAGTTCAATTTAAGATCTGTTGATTGGCCAATGCAGGCACATGATTGGTCCAGTGGGGGAGACATATCTAGGATAGCCACAACTGTCAAGGAGATAATTAGAGGAGACTGTGTGATGCAAGGTGTTTTACAGCTCTGAGAAAAAATGGCAAGTCTGAGACAGGAAATCTTAGAGAGGGTTAGGCATGTTCATTATAGCTTATTGGGGCTTGGAATGATTGGGATGTTAACAATGGGCCCAGAACCCTCCCTCGCTGATCTCAGCCACACCAGGTTATCTCACCTCTTCAAAGCAGCATCTGAAGTGATGGGAGTAGGAAAGGGGCTCTCCAGCTGACAACAGGGCTGCACTCCTACTGGAGCAGCCTGGAGGAGAGTGGACAAAAATAACCAAGGGGGACACCAAAGTACGGCTATTCCAGTAAACTGGGGGTCAAGGGAGAACAAAGGGAAGTGAGAGGGAAGGACATGATACCACCAACCAGACCATGCCACCCTAGCTAACAAAGGAAAAAGGGGAGAGTTAGATGCTTCTCATTTGAGCATTTTCACTGGGTATCCAGAAGCATTTCATTGTGGGTTTCTTTTCCATTTTACTAATGATGCTGGATGCTGTGCAAGAGTTGGCTCAATTATTTTTCTAGAAGAGTACTATTATTTCATTCCTTACCAATACTTATTCCTTAGTAAATTTTCTTGACACTGGAGAAAGTAATAAATATACATTATAATTTTTAATTTAATTTTATAATTTTAACTTTAAAGGAGTTATCACAATAGAAAATTTTCTATCGAAAGCTATGTAATTAAACTTACCATTTTAATTCTCAGCATTCCTAACATAAAATTGACAAGAATGATCAATTGCCTGTTTTAGGATAAAATAATCTGGACTTTCTTCTAAAGATAGAACCATCTTTAGACTTTCTAAGGTTGGATGGAAATTTTTTGGTGAAAATGGAATCTAAAGGTAGAAAAAGGTACAACAGAGCAGTGATTTTCTTGAAAGTTATGGAGGAGATTAAAGGCCAAAACACATCACAAGTGAGGGAATAGTATTTTGATGTATATTAAAAATGGTTGATGTGACACTTTCCTGTCCAACACCTCCAACCTAGAGAAGGAGAGGTTTATTTTGACTCTTGGTTTCAGTTGGTTTAGTCCATGCTTTGTTGTTTCCAAGACATATATAGCATGGCAAAAAGGCATGGTAGAGGGCCAGTGAGATGGCTCAGCGGCATAAGCGCCTGCCTGGCAAGCGCGAGGGCCGGAGTTCAACTCCCGGAACCCACATACGAAAAAGGGGCCGGTGATATCGCTCAGTGGCACGGGCGCCTGCTGATGCACGAGGTCCTGAGGTCGACCCCCGGTACCCACAAAAAAAAAAAAAGGCATGGTAGAGGAAACCAACTCATGTCTTGGCAAACATCAAAAAAATATTTTTCCAACTCACAACCCCCATGACATGCCACTCCTTTCAGGCTCCACCTGAAACTTGAGATTTTTGGGTGATATTTTATTTCTAAATTAGAGGGGCTGGTGAGATGGCTCAGTGGCATAAGTGCCTGCCTGGCAAGTGCGAGGGCCCGAGTTCGACTCCCGGAACCCACATGCGAAAAAAGCGCCAGTGATATCGCTCAGCAGCATGGGCACCTGCTGGCACACGAGGTCCAGAAGTCAACCCCTGGTACCCGCAAAAAAAAAATTATTAGAACCAAAGGATTACATAATTTGATAATCAATTAATTAGGGAAATATTTTTATCTCTTTATTAGATTTAATATATCTGAAGATAGGTGTCAGACAGGAAGGAAACAAAGATCAGAAACCATTCAACTAGAGGTCAAGTTTCTCCTGAGAAGATATTATCTTCTCCCTCTTTCCATTACTTAGGACTTTGTCTTTTGTGAACAGTAAATATTTAACATAAATATAATTTTACAAGCTATGACTACAAAATAAAGTGTACTTCAGATTTTTTCTATAGTACAGTTTCTTCAAACTTCTTTTTCCTCTTTTCATTTATCAATCACATATTTCTTTTTTTTAATGGGTACCAGGGGTCGAATTCAGAACCTCGTGCTCCAGCAGGCACCTGTGCCACTAAGCAATATCACCAGCCCTTATTTCATATGTGGGTACTTGGAGTCGAACTCAGGACATCGCATTTGCCAGGCAGGTGTTTATGCCGTTGAGGTATCTCACTGGCCCCAACAACTTACATTTAAATGTGCTGAAATATGTGCATTTTGAAAAACAAGATAAATGTATGCATGTTATACAGAATATTCTCCACATGGTACTGTATGTAGCTGGTTGTGTTTAAGCTTTTCAGGCCAAAGAGGCATGACGAAGGTGCCAATCTCAGGTAGCTAAACTGCTAAACTGAATAAGCAATTGGCGATACTATAGATTTCTTAATTAACAACCTTCAGAAGAGGAAAAATAAAATGACCATAGATCAATTAGACTTTATTCTCTGACTTCAGAATTACACATCATACCACCTATCTGTCTCTCTGCAACATATACAGACAGCAGAGAAAGAGAGAGAGAGAAAGAGAGAGACAGAGACAGAGGGAGACAGAGATAAAAACAGAGAGATAGAAACCATAATGAAAAGAAAATATTTCCCAGTAGGTGCTGTTCTCCTCTAATAATTATATTTAGATTCTTATAATTAGTAAAATAAAAATAGTAGATTGTAAAGGCCCCACCCTCATGTACTTATCTAAATTTAATTACATCTGATAGTCTCCATGTATAAGTATTATGCCATTGGGGACCATAGTTTTAAAATATGAATTTTTAGAGGACACAAACATTCTGTTTACAATATAAGATGTAGACAAATATTTACCGGAAGGATGATGAAATTTGATTTAAAACCCCTTAATAGACTCCTTTCATGGTTCTGGGAGGAACCTCATCAATATATTCAGAAGCTATCCATTTTTGTAAAAGTTAAAAAAAAAAGATACATTGATTCAGTTGGGTGAGGACAGCATCTCAATAGTCTTAATTCCTTTCCATCACTCTACCTTTTCTGACTACTAGCACTGGAATGGTCATAATTTTAATAGATGGCTAAGAGATAGTAGAATTGAAGAAATATGTTGCATGAGTTCACTAGGATCTACTCAAATGACTTACAATCATTTCCTTGTACAGTTATTGCATGCAATTCTGGTGCACAAATCTCTTCCAGAAAATTTTATCTTCTAATGTGGTATCTTATCTATTCCTAAGTCATTAAGGCACAGGACATAAAGTTGCATCATGATATGAACATTACCTAACATTCAGTCCTGGCATTATGTGGTTTAGTAGAATAGAAATTAAATTTGAATGTGTGGGAACAAAACACACATTTCAGTGCACATTTCCTCCAGTCATTACCCTTGTACAATTGTATAATTTGCTCACATTGAATTCTGTTAAAACTAAGAGTAAAAAAATGGAAATGAAACTTTTGTAAATAAGAAGGGCACAAGGGGTTGAAGGGACAGGAGGGGATTGGGGAAAAAAGAATAACTGAGATATATTATATAAAGGTACAAATTCTATATGATTAATGTGATCATTATGTATATCTAAAATTTACCAATAAAATTAATTTTAAAGACTATCAACAATAAAAAACTAATTTAAGTGAACCATGTTAAGGAAGTGATTAATATTTTCTTGTCTCTGAAGAAAATATTATTTAAAATGCCACTATATAAAGATATAACAAAAGAATCTTTACTTAAAAATATAAGGAAAATATAGGGGTATATGAATCAGTTAATAAAAATAGTAAATTATGGTTCTGAATTTTTGATTCATGTGTTGTTTTACTGTTTTTGAGTATGAAATTTATTGTACTTCTTTTGTCAACTCTAAACATTCTCATTCTTCAGACCTCATTAAGATTTTGGTAAGATCTTCAAATGAAAGGACTATCTTACAAAATAGTATACCAAATGGGAACAACACAAGCAAATTCATATACTGCATATCTGTAAGGGAGAAGTAAATTTATTATAAAAAGGAAATTTCTATGTGAATTTACCAAAAAAGTTGCATTAGAATCTAACTGAAATGCTATATAATATTTTAATTCAACAAAAAACTTTAAAATTACACTTGGAAATTAAAGTTATGAAACCAGCCCTATCTTAAAACTTGAAAGGTAAGAAGTAGGGTTAGAAAACCTACCAGATACTAATACATTATTGTAAATTAATTAAAACCTTTTGATCTGGAGGAGAACTAGAAAGGTAATAAATCAATCACACAAAATAGAGCCCAGAAAAATACTTGAAGTGTGAATTTAATTTATAGTGAAGGGAGAAATTAACATAGGATGAAGAGATATTTAACAAATGCCATGAGAAAATTTGCTATTTGGAATAATATATATATTTAACTTTGTCTTTCAATCAATATAAATTAAAATGTCACATTTTTTTTTTTGTGGGTACCGGGGTTCGACCTAAGGACCTCGTGCGCCAGCAGGCGCCCATGCCGCTGAGCGATATCACTGGCCCTTTTCTCGTATGTGGGATCCGGGAGTCGAACTCAGGCCCTCGCGCTTGCCAGGCAGGCGCTTACGCCGCTGAGCCATCTCACTGGCCCCAAATGTCACATATTTAAACCTAAAATACATAAATTCCCATGGCAGAGAGGAGCATTATGCCTATAAATATCTTGGATATCAAAGAAAGCAGATAGCTGAATGTAGGATGAGTGTAAGTTGAGGCAGGTGCATGTTAGTCACTTTTCTCATCACTGTAACACAATACTGACACCCGTAATTTAAAGGAAAAGAGATTAAATTTGCCTCATGTTTTCAGTCCAGGTCCACTGGCTCCAAGGCAGTAAGGGCATGGTGGAAAGGTCTGGAGGAAGAAAGCTGCTCATGTCATGATGACCAGGAAACAAAGAGAGACAGGAGGAACTGAGGAGCAAGATATAACATTGCACGACATGTCCCAGTGATCCACCTCTTCTCACCAATGCCCACCTCCTCTGAAAGCACGCAGCTGCTGAATTCAGCAGTGGATGGATCTACCAATGAGTACAATACAACTGTGATGCAACCATTATCCAAATGCCCTGCTTCTGAACTCATGAAAGTTTTGGGGGTCATACTGGGTCCATACTACAACACTTCATCCCGGATCTTGAAAAGACTCATGTGCATTATTTTATGAAAAATACATCTAGTCCATCTCTAAGACTAACCAAAGTTTTAACAGTTCCAGGAATATTGAATATTCCAAGTTCAAAGGGTCTTCTGGGATTCAACAGAAACTTTTAGCTGTGAGCCATGTAAAAATCAAAAGAATATTAAATACCACTGATATACAACGGTACAAGGTAATCTGTCTTGTTCCAAATAGGAAGAAATAGGGGAACTGCTTGAGCAGTAGCTGGGTCCCCTTGGACCATGGCTGTGGAAGCCTCCAAGTGCCTAGGTGACTCAGCTCTGTGAGCCAAATCCCAGAAAAATAGTTCCCTAGGCAGCATTTCTCAAGCTGAAGCTCTTTCTCAAAGCAAATTATCTCACTTTTGCACACATGAACTTGCAAAGGGCAGGTTTTTTCTATTCTTGGAATGTTCTCAAGTCATCTTTCTTATTTCCTGATGCAAGGTACTTGGCTTATTTTTAATGCTAATATTTTCAGCATCATAGCTCTCTTGTGCCTCAATTTTGCAAATATTTTTTGATGAAACTGAAAACTTTTCAAATGGACTTATTACTCTGATTTCTTGCTATAAATCTCACTAAAAGCAGCAAGAAGTATCCATGCCATAGACTGAATGTTGGGTTGCCTTGAAATTTCCTCCACCAGAGTTAATTAGTCTACCATACTTAAACTCATTCTCCTTCAAAACCTCAGGGCATGAACGATATATAGACAAATTTTATGTCAGAGCAAATTTATATGGTCTGTACTCCAAATGTGAATGAAGTCCTTGTTCTCAACTGAAACCTCTGATGAGCCTGGTTCTGGATGTCTGGATTTCTGTGAGTTTTCTGGTTCTTTGAGCTCCAATCACAATCTTCCATCAAGTTTAGCTTACAGTTTCTAGAACTTCACTATCAGGTATCTCTAAACCTTTCCAAACTCCACCTACAAACCAGTTCCAAAGGCTTGTGATTAGATGAGCAGATATATTCATAGCAACAAATCCACTTCATGGGTACTAAAATCTTTCTTAGTCACTTTTCTTTTTGATAGGACACAGTACCTGACACCTGCAACTTAAGTTAAGAGAGGTTTATTTTGGTTCACATTTTCAGTCCATTTTTGGCAGGCAGACAGCTCAAGACAGGAAGGGACAAGTGGAAAGGTCCAGCAGAGGAAAGCTCCTCCCATCATAGTGGCCAGGAAGTAGAGAAAGGAAGTAAGAATGAGGGAGAAAGATACACCCATCAGCTCAAGCCCCCAGTGACCCACCTCTTCTGACCGGGCTCCATCTTCTCACAGCACATTCACTCACTGAACTCACCAGTGCATGAATTCACCAATGAGTACAGTTCCCCCATAATCCAACCACCATCCAAAAGCCCCACCTCTAAGCTCATGAGTTTTGGGGCACATTCCAGATCCAAACTAGACAGTACAATGAGATAGAACATGGAAAACAAGAGTGATGAAGAAAAATGTGACTCACACATGGCTTAGAGTTTAAGGATTTCCACAATGCAAGGTGGCCAATTGGTAAATATTTTCATTATTGTAGACACTTATCTGACTATTTCTTATTGTAGTTTCTTAATTTGATACTTTTTTATAAGCTAGACAACTAGTTTTTCCATTTACCTAGCTACACTAAATTATTTAATTATCTTTATTTCATTAGTTACAACTATAAAACTTGAAAACCATTATTATATCATTTTTGATTGTATTAGTATTACAAAAATGGTGCTACTACTGTCAAAATATTAAGCATTTTTAACATCAACATAAATCAGCCTTTTGATGATTGTAACACAATTAAGCATAGTCCTCTTTTTTTATTTATTATTTTTAAACAGTGTCTCACAAATGTGATAAATTCTCCAGAATGGACTCAAACTTGAGATTCTCCTGTCTCAGGCTCTGAAAGTTCTGAGACTACAGACATGTTCCACCATGCCTGGATATCAAATCTGTGTAACTATGATGAGAACCAAGGAAAAATTTAAACATCTCAATCATTTACTACAGATCTGTGGCAAATAAGATTATTTTCCACCTACTCTGCTTTATGATAATCATAACAAACCTGAAAGAGTTCATTGGAAAGACACATTTTCCAGAAACTCAAGAGGATGCTTATGCTGAACTTGTCATGAAGGTATCTTGAGCATCTCCGTTCCTGTGTTTGAACTGTCCCTTTTTCCTACACATCTAGCATGACTTCCCCTAATTTTTTCTTACTGTCTTTTTAAAGTTCTATAAGCAAAATATCATATGTTCCTCCTTCCTTAGTACTCTTCAAAAACTTCATACTGCTCCTAGAATTAAATTTTTAAAAAGCTTTAATATGATCCACAAGTTTCTATAGACTGACCTTTGTGTGCTTTCATTCCCATCCTATTGTACTGAGTGTTTAATATGTAGAATGGACTGTATTTCTTCTTGCATTAAGACTTGTCTGGAACTTCTTCTCTCTGTCTCTCCCTCTCCCCTTCACTCTCTCCCCCTTCTTCCACTCCTTCTCCCTGCCTCCACTTATATAATTTAACTTTTTACCATCATATTTACCATATTTATAATATAAATATTGTACCATCAAAGAACATTTCCCTCAAGTCCAGGCTTAGTCGGATTGTCCATTCTTGATTTGACCAACAGCGACCCTCTATGTTGTTTGGAACAAAAATATAAAGGGAAGTCTACATAACCTAAATTGAAATGTTGAAAGGTGTAAGCGTGCCAACAACACACTTACACAAATCAGTATTCAGAAGACATTTGGAGAGTATAATGAGCATAGAGATTCATAAATATGAGGGGTAAGGGGACCCAGAGTTGTCCTTTACTAATTATAATCCATCTCATTCCTTGCTCTGTGATAATTCCAAACATTATGGCCATCATTGGACTTGTTGCATGACCTTGGAAGTTATTCTGAAATGAGAGTTAATTAATCATAAATTATGTATTATCACACTTGCTATGATTCTTTCCTTTGGAGTGTAAAGAAACTCAATATTTTTTAAAGAAATAAGAAATCCAAGGTCATATTCAAGGTCTTAACTTCTTTAGCCCTGACAATATCCAAAATTTCATTTGATTTTATGTGGACTTTGACTTTTTCCATTGGTTATAACTTCTGTTGTATATATGTGCTTAATTCTTGTCTCCTTACTTGCCTCCATATGTTCAAAAGAACACAAGGTCTCAATCAGTTCTAGAAAAATATTTCAAATTACTCCTGATTCCAGCAAAATATCCTCTTCCAGACCAATTTGTCCTATTTCAGGAAAGACTCTGATTGATTATAATTCAGTCCACAGCACTTCCAGAAATAAATCATGACAAAATATTTAATATTCTAAATAGTTTATTTGGATCATTATTTGTCTGTTTTTGAAAATGGGTATACTATAATTGACACCCCAAGATTAAAATCTGATAATATACTGATTTCTTCTTTTGGGTCATTCTTCACTTTTGTGAGAAAAGTTTGTTGCCATGAGTCACTGTTTAAAAATGGTATTGCAAAGGTAGGTTTCCCAGAGGTAAGAATAATAGACCAAAATCACACACAATTTTATTGAGGCATTACACATCAATGAATAAGAAACACTGTTATATATATAACACTAAAAAAAAAAGATACTGCTAGTGAAACTATATTATGCTTTCTTATCAGTAACTATACTTTTATACAGTATTTAAAAAACATTTATTATTACAGGTTTGTAGTACATGTTTATGTTCCCTGAGGGGAGTTGGTGTATGTACATAACACATCTGAATTCCTTTCTCATCTCTTTCTCTCTCTTCCTTTTCCTCTCCCTCCATATCTTGATCCCCTTTTCATTTGAGAAAGTTTTATCTCATTGCTTTCTATTATCTAACTTTTATTTTGCTCTTTATTTATAATTTGGGTTTCTCACATTAGAAAAACCATATGACATTTAAATTTGTATGTCTGATTTATTTCACTTAGTATTATGATCTCAAAGTGCAACCATTTTCCTAAAAATGACTCAGTTATCTTTCTTTATGGCAGAATAGTACTCCACTGTTTGATACTGTACTACAGTTTATTGATTCAACTGTTGATGGGTGTGTAGGCTGCTTAGGTATCTATGATTGTCAGAAATCTAGTAATTTGGAATAGATTTCTTAAACAATAAATATTTGTGAAGTGACAACGTATACTAACAATAAAATAGTAAATAATCAGACTTCAACATAGCATTTCCAAAATATTTAGGTGTAGTAAGAAATATGATTACAGTAATTTCTATATGGATTCTGAAAAATTAGTTCATATTCTATGGTATGCATAATAATGTCCCCCAAATATGTCCATATTCTAATCCCTGGAACCTGTGAATATGTTATAGTAGACATTAAAGAAGAATTAAACCTGCACACAGAAGAAGAGTGTCAATCAGATGAGGTTGAGATGGAGAGATTATCCTTGATTTTCTGGGTGGGCCCTATGGAGTATCCTTGTAAGTGAAAGTGGAAGACAGACAAGTCAGCCTACCTGTCATATACAATCTGCAAAACACTCCATGGTCATTCCCGTTTTACAAAATGGAAAAAGACCATGAGCAAAGGAATGCGGGTGGCCTCTAGAAGATATGGAAAATAAAAAGAAGTATACTTTTTTCATACAGTTGTAGAAGAAATACAGCTGTAAGGAAATTTTGACTTCATCTCTTTGAGACCAATCCAGATTTCTCACTTCTAGAACAGTAAGATAATAAATGTATATTGTCTTAAACAACTCAATCTGTGATGATTTGTTATAGCAGCAATAGAAAACTAATATGATTTCTTAACCAACGCTTCTCATTTTTTGAACTTATTTTAATTGTAGTTATGTTATTTGAGCTTCATAAAACCAAATTGTTTTTCACAATATCATGTTTCCAGATCAATAGCTCAATATATCAACACCCAGTGAACAGGATCAGATACTTCTTTTAAGAGCTTATCCAGAAAAAATTCTTATCTTGATCTCAGGCTAACTAGCTTCATTATTATGATTGAAAGGAAGGAAAACACTAAAATCTTCCTGAGAGTGCCCTTGATTGGATAAATCACAGGTTGCTTATTCTGTCAGGCTATCTTTCCAGAGAATCAAGGATCTTATTACCAAGAATCTATTCAGCAAGGACCATTGCCAGTAATCAAATATCAAGACCCTTTCTGACACTGGTAATTAATAATATGGATTTATTTATTGACCTGTAAAATTGTGATAGTATTTTTTTTAGCTGCAAAAGCATCTTTTAAATGAAAAAACAGAAAATCAAACTATCCCAGTGTCACCAAACATTACACCATATGTAATGATTTGTGAGGACAGGATTTCCACTATTAAAACATAAATTTACTTTGAATCTCCAGCTTACATTTTAAAAAAATTTAAATGAAAAAGAGACATTGGTTTAGAAGCAAAGAATATTGAATTATTTTTTTTAATTTCATCTCACATCTTATCAAAACTTCTTGGAATATACTAAGCAATAGAAATATTTAATTTAGCACAAGAAAGGAATCTTCTCCTTAGAAATTACCATCTACCTCTTTTCTCATTAACATTTCTGTCTCATCTGTGATATATGCCTTCAGATACAAAGATGATGTGAGACCAGCCATCACTAGACTATGTGCACTGACCAATCATATCACTAAATATTAACATATATCTGTAAAATAGGCCAAGGTTGGGGCTTTGGGAGTGAGTCTAGAAAACACATCTCTAGCTATGTATGCTTCTGAGCAATTGTTTCCATAGTTATCCACAACACACAATTGCCTCCCCATCTTCCTACCCTGCCCTGTCTCCTCTCTCATTAGGCATAATTTTATTGAACAGTAAAGACTAATAAAACAGAACTTTTTCAAGAACTCTAAATGCCTTTGGCATTTTCTCAGTATAGCCGGTTTCTATGACAATTATGCAACAATAGTGAAAAATATCAGAATGTCTATAAAAGGCAATCATTTATTATAATTGTTATTGTTAATTATTGTTATTATTATTATAGTGGGTCAATTAAGGGAAACATAGAGCTATAACTTTCACAAGTTTATTGTAGAACCTCATGGAAGGTCACTTTGCTTTAACTTTTCTAGAATTCACTGGGTAAATCATAACCTATTACAGCATGGTTAATAAGAGTTGTCTATAGGATATTGTATTATTAATAGACTTCTAAAATGGTAAGAAGTAGAAAAAAATTGCTGTGTGGTGAAATAATCTATGTAATTGTGCAAAAACTATGCAAAAATATAATCTATAGATGTATTAAAGTTCATATTTTTTACCTGCACATATGTGTATATAGGAGATTCTTCTTTACACCTCATCCACTAGGAATATGTTGTAAGATCCCCTGCACATGCCTGGAACCATGGCTAGCACTGAATCCTATATATACTATTTTTATGCCTACATAGCTACTATAAATTTAATTAATAAATTAAAAGTTGTTGACAATATCTAATAATGAAATAGAACAATTATAACAATATACTATAAGATCATCAACATCCTACATTTATACTTTGGTGTCATTATTATTAAGTGAAACAAATATTATTTAAATGTCAGCACTGTGTTACCTATGCCAAACAGCCAGTATAACTGAGATGACTACTAAGTGACTAACAGGTGGGTAGTACATACAGTGTAGATACACTGGACAAAAGGATGATTCATGTCCCCTTTGGGATGGAGCAGTGTTGCTTGATGTTTTATTCTACTAGTCCAAGTGGCACACAATTTAAAAATTATGTATTATTTATTTCTGGAACTTATCATTTAATATTTTCAGATGATCTTAGGTGATTGAAATTGTGGTAAGTGAAGCCAGAGGTTACGATGACTACGTGTAGATATACAGTATATCCATTTGATGTGTATTTAGACATGTGTAACTCTCCTTGAAGTTAAATTAATAATATGTTTTTTGTTTTGTTTTGTTTTGTTTTGGTTTTGGTTTTGGTTTTTTGTTTTGGTACCGGGAATGGAAATCATGATCTTGCATTTGCCAGGCAGGTGCTGTATCTCTGGCTCCTAGAAGTTAAATTAGGACCGTTGTCTTTAAATGTATTAAAGCTCTTTGTCCTCTTTCTAATCATAGTCTCTGATACATGTCCATGACTCAGTAAATCTCTATTAGTGGCCAACATTTTCCTCCTGCATAATTTCAGGTTTGTCTCAAATTCTTCACACCGTATTGAAAAACTTATATTCTTCTTTTGTTGCATTCTGACACTGATGGTCCCACACATCCATGGGATAAGGAGGTGCCTAATTCCTAGGAGTTTCCTAAGCTTACCTTCCTACAGCAGAAGTTCATGTATGTACTGAAGTTTTTCTCAACCTCTTGAGAAATCTCCTAATGCCACTGTGGTTTCATGCCCTGTGTTCCATACTTCAAAACATTTTTCCTTGTTAGGAAAGTTATCTAATTCCATCTAATTCCATATCCTGTTCCAGGGTAATGAGTGAATTATAATATCTTAATATTATACCCCTCCAGGTTAATATCCATCCAAATATCACCAGAGTTGTGCTGAATACCTCATATTAATAGTAGAAGTAATAGTAATAATATCTAAAATCTATGGTACCCTCATTGCTAATCAGTATACTAGGAATTTCACTGGTGTGCTTGATGAACTATCTCACCTGTGTCTATAAAATATTCACTTTTATTCAGTCCATCCATCTCATAGAGGAAACAACAGTGGTTCACCTTGTCAAAAGTCAACCAGTCTGAGTTTACAGGACCACAATGATAAATGGAAATTTCTGATTCCAGAGCTTTAAAATGTAGCCACAATATTATATTTCCTATTTAAATGCCTAAGAGTAATTTCAATTGGACATATCTATTTCTATTTGGACTCTCTTCTGCATTTTAATGTTAAAAGTACAGTAGAATTTCTATAGTTGCTATTATATTTGGGGTTACATACTTACAAGTTATGTCATGTGCTTCAACCAAATAATTTTTATATTAAGCTTGTGATATCTTACCATATATATTAATCTAGGCATAAGTATTTTCAGCAGAGAAAGTCTCATGATCTTCAAGTAATGCAGTTAAGTAATATTACCAATGTTTTCAAAATATGATGGTGGACATTCTAAGACAAAAGCTTTAGCACAAAATCTTGCCATGTATTTCATTGGGCACTGTTCAGCAGATTTGCCTAGTACTCAATTTCTTTTAACTCCTGACCTTTATTGAAGTGATGGATATGTTCATTAGTTTTCTTCACATTCCCATAGTGTTTATGTGTGTATTTATATAAAACAGTATTGCTTTACAACTTATAAATATGTATAATATAATATTCAATAAAATATAAAAAAGAAGAAAAATAGAATAACAGAAAATGAATTGTAAATGAGCCAAGATAATTGTGCAGAGTCAATTATATATGAAAATAGTCTGGGGCCTGTGAGATGGCTCAGCGGCGTAAGCGCATGCCTTGCAAGCGCGAGGGCCCGAGTTCGACTCCCGGATCCCACATACGAAAAAGGGGCCGGTGATATCGCTCAGCGGCATGGGCGCCTGTTGGTGTGCGAGGTCCTGAGGTCGACCTCCCGGTACCCACAAAAAAAAAAAAAATAGTCTGTTACTTTAAAAATCAGTTCAACAAAACCACAGAATTTCCAATAGATACTCCACACTTAATGATCAATAATGTTATCTGGTTGCTTGTATATTTAGATTTCCTAACATTTGTACAGCTTTATGATTCTAAAAAGAATTTACCTTTCTGTTTAGTGAAGCAATATGTGCAAAAGATTTTGTAACTCAATTTCCTAACTTTTTACTCCTGCTGGAGATTTAGCTTTTAGGGGCATATGTGAAATATTGGGCTTGATTCTCATTATCACCTACTAATTACCTACTGTGAAGAATGTGTTACCTGATAATGACACATTGTATTGATCAAAGCCTTCACAGGCACCCAGATGTATCAGTGTGAATGTCTTTGTTTTCAGTGACCAGGTTGTCACAAAATGGGGGCCATCATTATAGGTCCGATTAATTCTATAAAATCACTGTTACATCTCTATAACAGGAAATAATATGTAGTCTTTGTTTGCTGTATGGATCATGGAGGGGAAATCATCTTCACGTAAAATCACTAACAATGTAAAGGAAGTGAATAGTCATAGCTTAGAAAAATGGCATACTAATTAATTGCATTACTCAAAAATCATGAGACTTTTTCTGTAGAAAATATTTATGCCTAAATTAACATATATGGTAAGATATCACAAGCTTAATCCAAAAATTATTTTGTTGAAGCACACACCATAACTTGTAAGTATTTAACTCCAAATACAATAGCAACTATAGAAATTCTACTGTTCTTTTCACATTAAAATACAGAAGAAAGTCCAATAAATTTAAACTAAAATGTAAACATTTATAGATGATTTTGCAAATTGCAAATTTAAAAGCAAAGTTAAAACTGGATTGACAGACTTTAGAACAGTAAGAAGTTATAGCACTGTATTAGGAACAAACACTTGCATTCATATTTCTAAAATTTATGTTTGTCATTTTTTAGTCATGAATTATTCAGTTACTAAAGACATAGCTGTTTTGTATTAAATTTTTAGGGAAATAAAAATAAACCAAAAAAGGAATTGCCAAAATTTCTCATTTTTATCAATTTAGAAATGACTGGGAAAAGTTGGAATAAGCAGCATCTCTCCACCAGAATAAATACTAGAATTACCTGAATAAAACAAACACACAAACACACTAATAAACAAAATTCCCTTCTCTCTGAGCTCCAGGCTGTGAATTGGGGAATGTTAGTATACTCCAGTCCTCACACAGAGAATCATGCTTATTGCTGTGATAGTTATAATAAGTCTATGTTTCTCAAGTTGAAGAGCTCCTGTCAAAGGGAAATAACTGGGCTGTTAAATAAAATCTACAGGGGGAAATCCAATAACCTCTGAATGTTTGTAATGCATAAACACTCCCAAGGTATTAGTAGACCTGGGTCCTGTGAAAAATCTATAAATTACATATATTTGTTTTTTCATTTATCTCTAGGTATGACTTTCCCTTTTCTCAAAAGTAATTTTATTATTTGTCTTTTTGAAACTAAAGTAAAAAAAAAAAAAACTATCTTTCCTTACACTTTTCCTTATTTTTTCTTCCTCAGCCAGGAGGCAGTTTCTATGAGTCAGTCTCTCCTGCTACTACTAATAATAGTTTCACATAAAGTACACAGGTGCAACCTAAAATTATAATGTATGCAAACTAAAGTCATCTGGTTGAATGATTCTTGGTTTTGGACTTTAACATACATTAGGATAGAAGACTTTTTTAAAAATTCAACTTGCTTGGTCCCTCACCCAAAACTTCTGATTCAGTAGGTTTGAGGTGGTACCTCAGAATTTGCATTTCTTGAAAGTTTACAAAAGATGTTAAGAGATCCCAAATCACACACCGAGTTCCTGTATTAGAGAAAAAGAGCAAAAATTTGAGCAGTCTTCATGAGAAATAAATTTCCAGATTCTTTCAGGTATTCTTTCTAGTTAAAATGTTTGGAGCTTAGAAACATAAAATTATAAAATATAAAATTACAGCTCTCTTCCTTTGCAGGTACATCGATGATCTTTCTTTTAAATCTTAGAAGACCAATACTCTAAAAAAATAGACATGGAAGAAGAAACCAGGTATGTTGGACTTGACAATCTACACACAGGTCCCCATACCAAGGTATCATTGTCTTAGCTGTCATTTCATTCAAGGATTTCCTGTGCTGTAAAGAGCTCTCTCCCACAGGTTGCCAGCTTCCCAAGGAATCCTGTATCCAAAAATTTGAAAATTCAGAAAAGCTAATATCTTGTTATTTAGGCAGAATAGAGAAAAACTCTGCAGGTTCATTACAGATTTGGAGAAGTTTATGTGGTCTGCTAAGGCTATTTTTGGCCTACATTGCAGTTCTACCCCCCTTTCACAGCTTTGCTTCCTTCACTTCCCTTCCATTGACATTTATTCCAAGGGTGCCCCATACAAACACTCTGCTCAATGAACTCCACTGCAGAGTTGATCTTTTAAAAAATCAACAATCCTCTAAACCAAGACAGTAGCAGAAGCAGTAACAGTAGCTTAAGCAGGAGCATCAAAGCTTCATAAATTCTACATATTGATCATCTTCCATAGTTTAAATTCTATGATAGTTTATTTTCACCTCGCTTTCTGCACATGCATGTCAAATAAATTACTATAATACCAGTCTTGCCGATCAGAACATAGAGGTGCAAAAGCCTCTGTACTCAATACTGCACTCAATAATATATTGCACCCAATAACAACGTCCCTCTTCATGAATTTAATTTAAGTCAAGGAAGCGAGAAAGAATTGAGAAACCATGAATTACCAACTTAGAGGTCAAAGACTTTTCTTGAGATACCACATGTCTGCCTCCATGCTTGTTTCTTCGCTCAAACTCCATCTTCTAAATGACATGCGCTTCTTGATTAGTTGACAAGATGTCTTTTACACATCATCTGTCCTATAATTTTTCCAGTATAGCAACAGACAATGACAGTCTTCTTTATTCTTTCAGTGAGTTTACTTGACATCTACAATATTCTGTCATTACTCTACTTACTGGAGTTATAAAGTAGAGAGTACAAAAAGCATACATTTCTTTTTTGCATGAAACTTGCATTCTCATGATGGAAAATAAAGAATAAACAGAAAATACAAAGATAATCAAAATGATTTTGGATGCCAATTCATAAATGGTGTGAAAAAAAACATATGTAATGAATATTATGTAATGTAAGCAAAATCATATTTAGTCATCATTTGACCTGTTATATCATTTAGAATCTAGATCTTCTTTTCCTTTTTTATTATGGACTCTGGTTTCTTTTTATCGCCGGCACTAAGAATATTTTCTCTGGCACTGAAAGAAAGGAACATGCTGTTCCCTTTGCCTAAGAAAACCTCTTTATCCACTTACCTTGTAGATTGCCTATCTACTACCCCAGGAAATTTTTACTTACATTAATAGTCATGCTAAGTGCCTCAATAAAAAAGAAGTATGACTGAATAACAGTCTCAAAACTACAGTTTATATTTGTTTCACTGTTTAGTTGTTGAATATTTCCCTGACTAGATGGTACAATGCAAGAATGAAATAGTAATTTTGTCATTTTTACTTACCTTCATGTTCTAGTACCTAAGAGAGTGCTTAAAACATAGTGAAGGGGGCCGGTGAGATGGCTCAGCGGCTTAAGCGCCTGCCTTGCAAGCGTGAAGGCCCGAGTTCGACTCCCGGAACCCGCATACGAAAAAGGGGCCGGTGATATCGCTCAGCGGCACGGGTGCCTGTTGGCGCGTGAGGTCCTGAGGTCGTCTCCCCGGTACCCACAAAAAAAAAAAAAAAAAAACATAGTGGAAACTCAATCAATTTTATGTCAGGGATTTTGTGTAATACTTGAAGTACAAAATAATAAATAAACAATTAAATCTTATTACAAGGGTTCAGAGTATAAGGTGAATGATCAATGTGCCAAATTCATTATAAATTTGGTGCTGTATTATAGTTTAAATGCTGAATAGATCACCGTATCTACATGCATTACTATATTGAATAATTACTCAAACCACTAAGTTTTAAATTTTTAATGACTATGTTAACATGATTGTATTATGGTTTATATATATCTTCTCCTTAGGTCATCAGTTACTTGTTTCGTTGAGGTATTTTAAATACCAATGATTCACACAATTAAAAACATGTAAATGGGCCGGTGAGATGGCTCAGCAGCTTAAGCACCTGCCCGGCAAGCGCGAGGGCCTGAGTTCGACTCCCGGAACCCACATACGAAAAAAGGGCCGGTGATATCGCTCAGCGGCACGGGCGCCTGCTGGTGCGCGAGGTCCTGAGGTCGACCCCCCGGTACCCACAAAAAAAAAAACATGTAAATGAACCTTTCTAATTTTAACCATTGTTATTGAGAGAAAATAGAAGTTATTTCTCTTTATTTTCAGTTGGCCATGAATTCACATCATGTCCTCATGCAGAAAAGATAAAATAAAACTTTTATGTTTCTGCATAAACCATAAAATACAGAGGGCACCAAATACAGACATAAAAAAAAATCAATGCTACTTTAATCTTCCCTGCTTCCTTTCTGTTGTATAGCAACTAGATCTTCCAAGATCATACTTAAGAGACAATATATTTAAGTTATTCTGGATGCTGCTTTTCCAGGTAAGATCAAAGTTTATTTCATTCTACACTATACACACACACATATACACACGGAGACAGACAATTAGTCTCAGAACTTTTGTTTTTTTAATATAACCACTAGAAGTTATCTCTAAATCATTATGATAGTAAATTGTCTTTCTTTAAATTGTTCAGTCTAAAGCTAAGAAAATTTATAAAACACAAGAGTTACTGGCATGTAAGCATAAAAGCCATCTAGAAAAGTTCATTTGAAAATGAAACTTGGAGGAATATAATACCTTTTGAAATTATAGCTTATTACAGTAATAGGTTTCAGAGAAAGCCGATGAGAGTATTGATTAATTGACCAAGTAGATCTGCTATTAAATGGCAAAACTATACTTAAAATTTCAGGTATCTAAATTTGTATCCCTCTACAATTTTAATACTAAGATGATATTTTCATAATTATTTATTTCATAACATTGCAAAAATTTTCGCTATATATTAGAAAACACAACTTTTCATACTCCATGCAAAATGAGTAATTTTGAGATAGATTAATAATTCTTAGAAACAGTAAAGAAAAAAAGCTATACTGCTATACTGAACTTATTTCTCCCAAAGGGCAGTTTACAATCAGTTCCATTTTCTCTAGGCTATACGGTAGTGGAAAATGCACTGAGAATTTATATGAGGCTATCATTTCATCTGCTATGAATAAACTCCTAAAGTTATGTGATAGTCTGATATGTACAACCAGGAAAAAGATCATTCAAAATTTTCAGGGCAACTTCACATAGAGATTCTTTATTTTTTTTTTATATGCGGGTACCGGGAGTCAAACTCAGGACCTTGCTCTTGCTAGGCAGGCGCTTATGCCACTGAGCTAGATCACCAGCCTCCTAGAAATTCTTTAATCATAAACCAAAAAAAACACT
Source organism: Erethizon dorsatum (assembly GCA_028451465.1). NCBI lineage: Eukaryota > Metazoa > Chordata > Mammalia > Rodentia > Erethizontidae > Erethizon > Erethizon dorsatum. The sequence continues at coordinate 30,512,867 of CM051834.1, forward strand.
ATCAATCAATTAATCTATCTATTTATTCATCTAAATTTATTTCTTTTCTTTCTACCCTAAGATGTATTCTTCCTTTTTACATTAATGCTTACATTAACAAGAAATATTGGGCTGGTGAAATAGCTCAGTGGCATAAACACCTGCCTGGCAACCACGAGGTCCTGAGTTCGACTGCCGGTACACACATAAAGGAAAAAAAGGACCGGTGATATCGCTCAGCTGCATAAGCGCCTGCTGGCAAGCGCGAGGTCCTGAGTTCGACTCCCTGTACCCACATTTAAAAAAAAAAAAAGAAAGAAATATTAGAGGCTTTGTGTGCTTTAGATTTTAAAAGTTGTTTTACATGTCTGGAGCAAATACTTTTGGGCTTTTTAGTTTCTTGCAACTTATGAGGACTTTTAACTTCAGGCAAAAGAGGAAGTATGGTGTCTTAAACATTTATCCACTGAGAACTGATGACTCAGAAACCCGTTATCCTCTCCACTGATCTGAGATAACAGTCTAAAGCACTGAATTCAAGAGAAAGCGTGTATAGACAGATTGTGAACTTTTTTCTTATGAGAATGCAGATTAAGGCTTATTTTTCAGACATGGGATCAAATTGAGATTATTGCATCTTTAGATTTCCTGTTAATACTGTAATCATTTGAAAGTTCATCTGGATTCACTATAAATGCCTGATTTAAGGTACATTCACAGCACAATGAGGGAAAGAGCAGATACTGTAATAACGGCATCAGATCATTCTGTTACATGACTTTAGACACAGTTCTAATAATTCTTCATGTTTCATAAGTTGTTTAAAAATTGTATAGTTTGATGCATTGCTTCTTAGAGTAGAAAGCTAAGAGCAAAGCTAACACATGTTTAGGAGGCTTTAATGTCCTTACACATAAAAGTACAAAGTATGATAACCAAAATCATTATCATTATTTCTAATGACTTGAAAGAGTCAAAATTAATATTTTTATGGCTCAAGGACATAGCTGAATAATCATATTTTACTGAATAGTGAACAGTGTTCTCTATACTGTTTAGTAGTATAGGAAGAAAGCTGACTTTGTTTCATGACCAAGAGAGTGTTTAATTTGAGGGAATTACATAATTTCTGGAAAAAGAACAAATATTTAATTGAAAAGGTATTAGTATGAATATCTATATAGGCATCTGAATATTATACTATTGTGACAAAAATATGATGATGACAGATAATATTATCTAGGAATACATAGGTAATAGACAAATGAAAGCAATATATAAATAGAGAAAGGCAACAAGAAGAATGACAGTCAACATTTAGTAAGATCAAGTCAAAACTGAAAAACCATGCAAAAGAAGCAGCAAAAACAGTCATTCATGTCAAACACTATGGCTGGAGATTTGAGACGATTGGGAACAAAAGAAAGCAGTAATCACCCCAGAAGACAGAGGGTTTGCGACATCTCAGGATTCAGAAAACTTTTAATCAAAAACTTGCAAAGAAATTTCGGAGAAGAGAGTAGAGACGTTGGCTCATTTGTTACTGGATTACAGAGAATGTAAAGTAAGTCCCATAATTTGAAAAGGGCTCACAACAAAGTTAGAAAAGCAAATGCACAAAATACATATAAGGGTTGGAATCTAGAGACAGATAAATGGGTAATTCTAGATGCCTTCCCATGACTAACAAGTTTAATTTTATTCAACAGATATTTTTTGGGTCTATCACAAGCTAGGCACTCTTCTTATCTATGAGAAAATAGATTACTTTAAGAAGCTTCAAGCTTACATGCCTGTTATTCCAGCACTTAGGAGGCTGAGGCAGGAGGATCACCATGAATTCAAGGCCAGCCTGGATTACATAGTAAGCCCATGGCCAATGTGAACTACGTAGTGAGACTCTATCTAAACAAAAGAGAAGGAGAAGGAGACAGACACAGAGATGGAGAAGTAGACGAAGAAGAAGAAGAAGAAGAAGAAGAAGAAGAAGAAGAAGAAGAAGAAGAAGAAGAAGAAGAAGAAGAAGAAGAAGGAGAAGAAGGAGAAGAAGAAAGAATCTTCAACCCAGCATTTAAAGGAAGTTGCATGGTCAGTAAGCTCTGAGTTTTAGGTAAAATGAGGGGTAGAATAAACTACAAGAGAACATAGATTTCTGAAACCAGTGTTTTTATCTTTTTGTTGTTGTTGTTGATATGAATTCTGACTGAAATCCTTTCTTAGCCAGGGTAATTGGATATGTGGAGTGCACTTCACATTTCCAAATCACAACCACTTCAAGTAGTCCCTCAGAATTCCTTCCAGTTGCATCATGGGGATCCTAGAAGAGATTATCTTCCTTGAATAAGTGTTCTCAAGAATGTGCATATGGTGTCTTGATTTCTAAGTGTTTTGTTTTGTCTTGTTTTAAAAAACAATCAAATATCAACAGATTTTAAAAAGCTGTTGATAGATTGAGAAAATTTAAATTTGATATGCATGAATACATATATTTATGTATAACAAATCACTGCTTTTCATGCACCATAAGAGATTAGTTATGAAATGGAGTGTTTTGAGACTTTAAAAAAATTTTGTTTGATTTTGATTAATGTTACCAAATCTTAGTTTCTTATTTTACTATACATTACCTGTTTTGGTGTTAAACTTAGGTACATCTTTCTTAATAACACACACACACACACACATGCACACACACGCACAAACACATGCACAAAGCACAAATTATTTGTTAATTATTACATGTTTCCCTTTTTTTGTGGGTACCGGGGGGTCGACCTCAGGACCTCACGCGCCAGGAGGCGCCCATGACGCTGAGCGATATCACCGGCCCCTTTCTCGTATGTGGGATCTGGGAGTCGAACTCGGGCCCTCGTGTTTGCCGGGCAGGCACTTACGCCGCTGAGCCATCTCACCGGCCCATGTTTCCTTTTTTAAATCAAACGTTTTTTATCCATTGGACTACCTGTTCATCTTGGTTAGTGATTCTTAAATATCATATTCCTAGGAAAGACATTTCATGAGAAGAAAGCTGCATGCTAACTTTTGGGCTTATATAAGCAAAGCCTGGAATAGCTCATGGCTTGCCCTACGTGTCTTTGAAGTCTTATGTTTTTTCTTTAAGAATTAGGTAAAATTTTCATCACAGTCTATAATATATAAGTATCTTTGATGTAAAAATTATTTAAAGTTAATTAGTATTTCAACAATTTCATAAATATTTGTCTTTTGATTTCAAGAACCAGTTAATGTATAAATCATTATCAGCAGTGTATTTCAATACATGAATTAAATTGATAGGCCATTAGGTAAGTATATAAATTAAAATTTTTAACTTTTCAATTGAAATCTAACATACATAAAATAAAGTTTCAGCTAGTAAGTACACAATTTAAGGAATCTTTCAAAGTGTACACTGTGGTGCAACGATTACAAAATAAACATATGAAACTTTGGCATAACTCCAGAACACTCTGCCACACAAGTCCTGCATTATTTTCACACCTAAAGGTAGTTACTATTACATATAACACAATAAACACGTTTTGCCAACGAGATCGTTTATATAAATAGATTCATATATCATGTACTCTTTTGAATGTCTTTTTTCATTCAATTTAATACTGGTGAGAACTACGTATGAGTAGTAGTATTTTATTTGCTGTGCAATATTCTACTATTCCATTGAATAATTTATCTATTATATTACATATATATATATTTATATTATTTCCTGTTTGAAGCTTGAATAACTAATACTGTTATTATCCCTCCATATATTTTTATTTGTGCAAATTTCTGTTGAGTGTATGTCTAGATATGCCTACAAGGGAGTCAATTGTAGAATGGCAGGGCATGCTTTACTACACACCGCAAAATAAAGTTCCAAAGAGACTGAATCAATGTATCCTCCTGCCAGAAACATTCGCCTAACTTTGTGATGGATAATCTTCTATGTCAAATTGTTTAGCTATGGTAGCCAATTGTTCAGTTAAACTTCAGGCTAAATACCACTTTGAAGACATATTTTTAGTATAATTAAAGTTTAACTAGACATCAAGAAAGTCAGATTACCCTCCAAGTTTGGTGGGATTCATTCAATCAGTTTAAGGACTTGATATAAAAGACTGAGGTCCCCTGACCAAGAATGCATACCCTCAAGAATTTAAATTTTCTAGTCCCCAAAATAACAAGAGCCAATAACTTAAAATCTCAATATCATCTATCTATCTACCTATCTATCTATCTATTTATCTATCTATCATCTATCTATCATCTATCTATGCACCTATCTACAAACACATACTATTGTTTCTATATCCCTGCAGAACATTGACTAATACACTTGGCAATACCATTTTATGTTTAATTATGCACATTTTGTCTGTGTCATGGTCTGACTATCTGTGTCATTTCAAAATTTACATGTGGAAATGGTAACCCCTTTAGGGTTACCTTTAGAAGGTAGATGGGCATGCATGCCTTTGGTGGGAGGACCAACTGGAACCCCGAGACACAGGACAGGCTAGGCCCTGGGTGCATGGAGTAATCAGCGAGAACAACCAGCAATGTGGAAGTGTCCAAAGCAGCAGTGAGGAGCCAGGAGCTGGGATCTGGAGAATTCTACCAACATAAGAGCAGTCCCAGCCCCACATCCAGAGGACAAGATCAGCTCCATACTCAGCACAATTCCCATAACAAATTTGGCTGGAGTACACAGCATATTTCTGGGATCTGCCATGGACACTATCACAGAACTATAAACACCAGAGGTATTTTACTACTTTTATTATCCCTTGTTTGTCTGATTGACTACTCTTCTCTTGTCTGGTTGGAATTTGCGTTGTTTTGTCTTGTATTTTGTGGTTATTTCTGTTTTGGGTATTTTTCCTCTTCTCTCTTCCTTGAGTCTACTTTTTCCTTTCTTTTCTTCTTTTCTTTTCCATTCTCTTTCTCTTTCTTCCTTTTATTTTTCACTGTTAGGTTTTCTAACCTTTCTTTTTCATTTACTTCTATTGATTGTCTTCCTTAACTACTTTTTGAGTTGAAACTTTTAAGTGAATAAACACTGTCTCATCCCTTTCTGATTAGTCCTTCTCATTCTACTTCATTCTTTCCCTCCTGTGTCCTCCAGTTTACCAAAATTTGGCTGATCATCCTTTGACCTCCAGCCTTGACTCTACTATATTTGACCTCATTCATCACTTTAGACTGTCCCTTACCAATCTTAACCTCCCTGCCCCCCCCACAAAAGGTAAAACTACTCCAATAACAGGAAAAATCACTGCATACAAATAGATGGTATATGTTTGATTTGGTTATATAACTTTAGAGTTTGCTGCTGTGGTTGGAGGTAGCAGGTTAATGGTCACCATAGTTTGTCAGTAGTTAAGTAGTACTTGAAAATATTCTTATTACTAACTGTACTAGGTTAGCCAGGATGCTATAAATGTTATAATCAGTTTTTCTGCCCTGTATGATAATGGTGTGATAGTATGGGGTCATAATCACCACCACAGCCCAATACCAAAGGATTGGGTGCTAAGCAAAATAGTAACTTTTTATCCTTTACAAATTGGCAAGATAGGTTCTTGGGATAGCTTTAAAGAAACACCTACATCTAGAGGACATCCCTGAAGTACAGACAACTCCATGGAAACCACAATACTAGTGATAAAGCTACCTATCATAAGAACTCAGCAAGCATCAACATAGAAAACAAAATAAAGCAAAAAAGAGAAAATAGAAAACAACAAGACACAGAAGCAAAATGCAACCCTAGACCCCTAGCGCAGACATGACAAACATGGAACTCAAAGAGATAGATAAAATTAGAAGTCAAACACTGGAACTTTCTGAAATGATAGCAACAGAAGTGAAAAAGAAGTGGTAAAGGCTATAGAGAAAATAATCTCCCAGGTACAAAAAGAAATGATGGTTAAAATCAAAGATACTAGAGAAGACACCGATAAAGGAAAAGATGAACTTAGAAAAATGATGGAAACAAAAAGTGCCCAACATAGGAAAGATATAGAACCCATGAAACAGATGCAAACAGAAATCCAAGCATGGAAAGAAACCACCAGGCAGGGCAAGCAATAAAACAGAGAGGAAAAGTAGGGAACCAACAGCAGGAAAATAACATGACACAGATAAGTCAATACATATCAGTTATAAAAATCAGTGCAAATGGCCTCAATTCACCAATTAAAAGAAAAAGACTGGTAGACTGGATCAAGAAACAAGATCCAAAAATATACTATATACAAGAAACAAATTTAACTCCAAAAGTAATTCATAGATTGGAAGTCAAAGGATGGAAAACCATTTTCCATGCAACAGGAACCCAGAAAAAAGCAGGGGTAACTACACTGTTTGCAGACAATGTGAACTTCAACCCAAGAATGATTAAAAAAAAAATAGAGAACGTTACTACATACTTGTTAGGGGAAATATTCAAGAGGAAGAGATAACAATCATAAATATGCATGCACCAAATATGGGAGCAATCAACTATATAAGACAATTATTAACAGACATGAAAAATCATATAAGCAATAACACAATTGTACCAGGAGACCTTAATACCCCATTGTCACAAAGAGATAGATCAACTAGGCTAAAAATCAGTAAAGAAATGTCAGAACTGAACCAAACCTGTGAACAAAGGGACTTAGTAGAGGTTTTCATGGTGTTCCACCATATATCATCAGAATACACATTCTTCTCACCTGCACATGGGATGTTCTCTAAAATAGATCATATACTAGACCACAGAACATGCTTAAGTAAATGAAAAGGAATTGAAATTATCCCATGCATATTATCTGACCATAGTGCAATGAAATTAGAAATTAATGACAAAAGAAACTGCAAAATCTCCATAAACACCTGGAAATTAAATAACACCCTCCTGAACAACCAACGGGTCACAGATGAAATTAAAGAAGAAATTAAATAATATCTACAACTAAACAAGAAAGGAGATACAGCATACCAGAACTTATGGGATTCAATGAAAGCAGTCCTAAGGGGGAAATTTATAGCAGTGAATTCTCACATGAGGAAAACAGAATGAGCACAAATAAATAATCTAATGCTGCACTTCAAGCTTCTAGAAAAAGAGCAAGTCCAGCCCAAAGCCCATATAAGGGAGGAAATTATAAAGATGATAGCAGAAATCAATGCAATGGAGACTAAGAAACAATACAAAGAGTTAACAAATGGAAGAGTTGGTTATTTGAAAGAATAAATAAAATTGATAAACACTTAGCCAACCTTATCAAACAAAGAAAAAAAAATGACTCAAATTCATGCATTGAGGAAGGAAAAGTGTGAAACCACTACAGATCCTGTGGAAATTCAGAAGGTCAATACTTACTTTGAAAATCTTTACTCTCATAGGTTGGGAAACACAGAAGAAATGGACAGATTCCTAGATATGTATGAATTACCAAAGTTGAACCAAGAAGATATAAAAATTCTGAGTAACACAGTATCAGTTAATGAGATTGAAAATGTAATTAAAATCTTACCAATAAAGAAAAGCCCAGGTCCTGATGGATTCTTTGCTGAATTCTATAAGAAATTTAGAGAAGATTTAATGCCAATACTCCTCATACTCTTTAATGAAATTGAAAGGGAAGCAATACTCCGTAATTCATTCCTTGAAGCAAGTACTACCCTGATACCAAAACCAGAAAATGACCCAACCAAAAAAGAGGCCAATCTCCCTAATGAACATAGATGCAAAAATCTTCAGTAAAATACTAGCAAGCAGAGTGCAGCAAATCATCAAGATTATACACCATGACCAAGTAGGATTCATCCCAGGAATGCAGGGATATTTCAACATATGCAAATCAATAAACAATACACCATATTAACCAAGACAGGGACAAAAAACATATGATCATCTCAATAGATGTAGAAAAATCTTTTGACAATGTCCAACACTCATTCATGATAAAAACTTGACAGAAAATTAGAATAGATGGTTTTTCCCTCAATGTGATAAAAGCCGTCTATGACAAACCAACAGCCAATAACATACTAAATGGACAAAACCTGAAAGCTTTCACTCTAAAATCAGGAACAAGACAAGATGCCCACTATCACCCCTCCTATGCAGTAGAATTCTGGAAACATTACCCAGAGCAATTGGACAAGACAGAGAAATAAAAGGAATAAGGATAGGAAAGGAAGAATTTAAATTATCATTATTCATGGATGACATGATACTCTACATAGAAGACCCCAAAAACTCCACCAAAAGATTTCTAGATTTAATATCCAAATTCAGTAGCATAGCTGGATACAAAGTCAACACTTGAAAATCAATAGCATTACTGTATACAAACCACAAAATCACGCAGAAAGAAATTACGGAAACCACACCCTTTAGAATTGCATCCAAAAAAATGAGACCAAATCTGCTGGCACCTGAATCTTTGATGCCTGCCTTTCCAGAATTGTGAAAAATGAATTTCTGTTCTCTATAAACAATTTCATTTATGATATTGCGGAATAAAAGTTTGAAGAGACTAAGACATAGGCTATGTACTGATATCTCATGATTTGATTTTGAATTTCCCTAAAAACTGACAATATTGAACACATTTTAAATATAGTTAATGGTCACCAAGATATCATCCTTTTTTAATTGCCATTCAAGTACTTTGAACAGACCACTTATAAAATCAAATTATCTCTCATTTTTGTAAATATAAATAAATTCTTTATAATTTAGAGTTTACTGTTTTCCAAATTATATAAGAAATATATATTTCCTTTTACTCCTTAATGGTACATTATCATGACAGAATTTCTTAATTTTAATAAAATTCAATATTTCTGTGTTTACTTTGGGTAATAACTGTAGTGTTCTGTTTAAGAAATGTTAACCTATCCCAATATGAAGATATTATGTTCTATGTTCCTCTACAAGTTTTACTGTTTTGTTTTTTACTTTGTTGTTGTCATTCAACTGTAATTTCTTTTTTTTTTTTTTTTTTTTTGGTGTGAAGTAGGAGTCAAAGTTTATTTCTAGGGTAATATGCAGTAGATCCAACAATATACACTGAATAAATTTTATGTACTTCCACCGCATTTCAATAAAATTTTTTCAAATTGTGTGACAAATGTCTACTCCCTACTTTATTTATTTAGATATTTATCTATTTATTTATTTTGATGTTTTGAGACAGGGTTTCACTATGTAGTTCAGAATGGCCTTGAACTCACTATGTAACCCAGGCTGGCACTGAACTCACAGTAATTCTCCTGTCTCAGCCTCAAGACTGCTGGGATTGCAGGTGTGTGCCACCACACCCGGCCTGTACTATTTTATTGAGCTACTTTTTCTGTCTATTATTATCATCACATTGTTTTTGTTACTTTACCTTAAAAATACTATTCTAGCTAGAGAAAATTGACTCACCTTTTGTACATATCCCATGTATATTTTATACAAAAGATACATAATGATTTTTATATTTTTGCAGTACTTTTCATTTTCAGGTAAATTTTAGAATAGGTTTTAATTTCCACAAATAAGTCTCATGGAATTTGATCAGGATTGTACTTTAGGTGGGAATAACATCTTCAAAATAATGAGCCTCTGGGGCTGGTGAGATGGCTCAGTGGTGTAAGTGCCTGCCTTGCAAGCGCGAGGGCCCGAGTTCGACTCCTGGAACCCACATACGAAAAAGAGGCCAGTGATATCGCTCAGCGGCACAGGTGCCTGTTGGCGCACAAGGTCCTGAGGTCGACCCCCCGGCACCCACAAAGAAAAAATGAACTCTGAAACTAGGAATATGCCAAATTCCTGCATTTATTTATTTATCCATTTATTTATATTTAATTTCTTTTAAAATATTTTGTGCTTTCTTTGTATAAGACTTATTCTCCTTATATAGATTTATATTTAAATATTTGAGGCTTTTGACATTATTTTAAATCTTCACTTTCTTTAAAACTTCTTAATGCTACCTTTTTAAATTGTTAAATCTTGTTTTTTATTATTGAAACTTAAAAATACGCAAAAATGCAATTTTTTAATGGACTTTAATGTTCAATAAACCTGCTTCAACAAGTTTTAATTTATGTATAGTCTTTTCACATTTGTAACTCCATATCACTGTATTTTTAAATCGTTTGTATATATTTTTTATTTTTTATTTTTTGTATATCTTTCATTTATGTCTTATATCTCATCTTACTAAATGTGCATATTAATTCTAATCATAAGTATATAGATTTTATCTAATTTTTAACTTTTTTATAATGTCATGTGATTTACACAGATTAATGGGCTTCAATTTGGCCAAATTTTATGTGAATATAGCTTATTTTGACCATTCCTACCACATTATTGCCCTTCCCGCTGCTAAGTCTCCCTTCTAGTTTCATACAGTCTCTTTTCCCCTACATTTCAAACACGAGAGACAACTTGCAATATTTGTCTGTAAGTGTATGACTTATTTCACTTAATGGAATGAGCTCCATTTGCACTCATTTTCTGGCAAATATCAGGATTTTATTCTCCTTTGCTGATGAATGATATTCCATTTTGTATACATAACACAAATATTTGACTCAATAATTCCAATCCTAATTGTACAATTTCAAATATTACCTGTATGAGAACAAGAAAAACACACAGAGATATTTACAATAGCATTATTTATGAAAGCTCAAATTGTATATAGTTTAATTTAAAATAGATAAATATTAGTATATTGAAATATTGGATTATCATGTATAAGAAAACTGCAGAACTACAGTACTTGAAAAAGGTATTCAGTACATTTCCCTTTTTTAATTTTATTTTTTATTAGTACAGTATGTTTTTATCAAGTGCTTTAAAGATTTTGAAATTTTATTGTACTCATGAACTAACAAGTTATTCTGTCATAAATCTATTTTGGCAAAAGATGCCTGACTCTTGGGTCGGAGATAGTGATTTTATTATATCAATAACATTAGCAATATCAACATTGCTTACTTAGCATCTTATCCTAATTCCCAGAGAGTAAATATGCATGTCTAGGTGATATCTACAAGTGCAAATAGTTATGTTATGAAACAGGAGTACTGAATTTAGGGAACTCAAATTTTCTATAGTGAATGTAAATACATCTTAGTTTTGCTTTAGTAGGAAATACTGTCCTATTTTCACTTCAGACATTATAAATTAATCTTTTCTTCCTCTGAGTGAAAAGATGAAACTACAAAATTGTATTTGAGAGATTAAGTGGTAGATCATATTTTCAGAATTTTAATGAGTGTATTGTTACAGTTGTAATGTTTTAGTTTCAGTTATTTTGTTAACTTCCTAGTGTGTTTAATTTATAAATTAAATTTTACCATAAATATATACATACAGGAGAAAACATAGTATATACAGGGTTTAGTACTACTTACTGTTTCAAGAACCTGCCATGGGTGTTAGGATGTATCCTCTAAAAATAAGCAAGGACTAAAATAATTTTAATTTATTTAATAAGTATCAAACTATTCAAACATTCTATTTACCTTTTTGACAATTTTGTTATTTTTCTGAGTACTTTTAGTATTGTATTTAAATTGTCAAACATATTGGCATAAAGTGTTTCATACTAATATCTTTATTTGTAATGTCTATAGCACATAAGTATATCCCTTCATTTACTTAAAAGTTTGACAATTCTAAACAAATAATTATGAGGAGTTTACCAATTTTATTCAATTTTTGCAGAGTCAATATTTGGTTATATTGATTTTTCATTCTTTTACATTTCTTTCCTATATCATTGATTTCTGTTGTTTATTATTCCTTTTCTTCTCATTTCTGGGGAGCTGATTTGTTATTCTTTTTCTGGATTTTTGAAATAGAACAGAAGCCCATTGATTTTCAACTTTTCTCTTTTTTACACACAAATTTTAAGATTCAAAATTCCCTCTGAACACCTTTCCCCCTCATTTATTCAATTTTGATACTATTCACATATGTGACTTGGCTGATCATAGTAACCTGACCAATATATAGAACCATTTAAGTATAGATAATGATGGAGAAAACATATATAAATACATAGCTACAGAAAACTGTAAACAGAACTAGAATCAATAGAAGCAGAATTGGAATAAATGAATTAATTGAATATTTGTATGTCTCTTTCACCTGGCTCCAAACTACATGTAGCAATGTATATATTCTTTAGATAGTATGTTAGAAGTGTTTCTACTTGTAAATATCTCCAAGTAACTAATGTTAAAGATGATGTGATTAGAGACTCTCCAAAGAAATAACTCAGATACAGAACCATAATTATAACAATAAACAGGTACTTATATATGGTAAGGAAACACACATACTAGTAGAAAGCTTCTAATGTAGCCAAAAGAAATAAAAACAAGGTAAAAATGAATTTGCAAGAAATCAAAGCAATGTAAAGAAGCAATTATTATCCTTGCAAATATAAGAAGTTATATTGTAATCTCCAAGTAAAATATATATATATAAAATAATTTCAAATTAAAATATAACAGAATTATTATTTGTTGGGATATAATTTTAAGAAATCTTCCTGAAAGCATAGCCAATAAACAACACATGGGAAAAAAGAGAGCAAAAATGAAACAAAAAGAACAAAAAAGAAAAGGTTCCAACTTATTTCAGGAGATGAAATATCTCACAAATGGAAATACCAGAAGGTCAAAAAGAAAAATGGAGATAAAGATTTAAGAAAATGTTCATGAAGTAAATGGAAGTTTCCAGGCTTAAATGGATTAGTGAGCCTACCTCACTCACCATAAATGAAAATAATCTCATTTTCATTGGGCAGAGATATATTTCTACACTCTTACAAAGAGAGAGAGAGATTTTATCAAGACTAGAAATTAGAAAACAGCAAAGCTTTGCTTTCTAAATTATGAAGGAAATTTTTCCAATTTAAAATTTTACAATTACTTAGCCGTATGTAGAGAATAAGCATATTTACAGAAATACAAAATTTACTTCTATGAAAGACGTGCTTTGTGATAACTAGGGATTAAATAACAATGAGGATGGTCATGAGCACCTATACAGGGAAATCCATCAAAGAAAAGGGAGGAGAAAGACATCTATGTCTCTAGATGTCAGGCTTAAAGGACTACTATGTTAGGTTAACACATTAGAAGATCCTGAAAGGAAGCTTCTGAGATTATGTAATGGATGGAAGTCTAAAGTAGTCTAGTGAGTGTAGTGATAAAATAAGATTAGGGTTAATTTTATCAACAAAATATGGACATTAAGAGAAAAATAAGAATTTTCTTAACCTACATAACTAGTATGACTAAAAGAAAAATTTATCATAACTTGTTTTAGCAATAAATAATCATGCTAATATAAAGGTTGAACATCTGTCCAATCAAAACTCAAAAATAATTTTTGGTATTATAGGGAATGTTAATGTAATAAGGATCTGTGGATATGTGAGAGTTAAATTTAGATTTTCCTTAGTGAAAAGTCAATAAATAGTGTCTCAATCACAAAAACTAAAAAAAAAAATGTTTATACTGAACATCAGCCCAAAATTATAACTGCCCTAGGGATTATAAAATACAGAGTAAGCTTAGAAAATGAAACCAATATTTTCATAGAAAAATGTGAAGACTTAGTTGATTCTAAACCATTGCCTATAAAATTTTGATAAAAAATAACATCTAAGATCGTATTTAAATTAATACATGGGTGACTGAACACAGCACCAGGAATAAATATTACAAAAATCACATTGAGCGAAAAAATTAACAGATTGTATGAATTAATTTATGTAAATTTAAAAAAGAGAAACAATTTAGAATGCTAGCAAACAAAATAGGATAGCGTTTCCTACTAAAGCAAAAGTAAGGTGTATTTGCATTCACTATAGAAGATCCCTAAATTTATTATTCCTCTTTCATAGCACTAACTGCACTTGAAGATGTCACACAGAGGTCCCCATTTTCACCTCTAGGAATTTAGGCTTAGATATTGCTGCTGAAATTTGTTGATATTGCTACTGTTATTGATACAAAAAACCCAATATCTCTAACCCAAGAGTCAGATGTCTTTTGCCAAAATAAAATTATGCAAATGATTTGTTAGCTTACTCATAGAATAAAATCTCAAAATTTTTATAGTGCATGACAAAAAAAGTCAGTAAACATTTAAATTAAACAGGTGTTTTTGACCCAGCAGTTCTAATCATAATTATATGCTGTCAAATATTATGTGTATAGCTCTTTTTAATAGCATTGTTTATGATAGCCCAAATTATAAATATATAGTTTGCCTTAAAATAGATAAATTTTAGCATATTTGAATGTTGGATTATCTTGTATTAATAAAACCCCAAAACTACAGCTCCCTAAAAAAGTGTATTAGTTAAATTTTCCTTTTAAATTGTTTTTAGTTTTTATTACTACATATTTGCAGTACAGAATGATTACATTCATTGTTGAATGCTGGAATATGTACCTACCATATCTTAATTGCTTTTTATTTCTCCTTTACCTTCCTTCCCCCATTCTCCCTGCTTCTGCTGGTACCCTTCCTACTTGCAAAAGATCTATCTCCCAGTTTCCTGTCCTATATCTTTTATTTTGGTCCTTAAATTAGTTATACTTTGGGTCTCTTATATAAGAGCAACACGTGATATCTAAGCTTGTTTCTCTGATTCATTACACTTAATAAAAAGGGGCCAGATATAAAATAATATATTCTGTATATATGACAAAAAACTTGTACCAAAAGATGTTCATTAAAGTTGTTCTAAACAATCAGGTGTGAGAAACAACATGAATACAGTGCTAAAGTAGAAATAATTGACAGGCAAGAAGTTGTGGAAGTTTTAGAACATCAGAACAAATTTTGTCTTTTTAAATTTATAATGCTAGATATTCCTTATTTGTCACAAAATGTTTAGTTAAAGAGTAAATATCAGTAGGATTAAATTTAAGAATGGGACAATCGTTTAAACATACTAATTTTAGAATAGATTGAATAAATTTGAGATTTTTTATTTTAAAAATTTTTGGCATTGGTTGAAAGGAATATTTAATATGCATGATTTAACTCTTTGCAATGATTTGAAAAAGTATGAGAACATATGAACAATGAGTAGTAATTCAGGATATACTTTTGGGAGACTTCTAGGAAGGTGGAGGAGTGGTGAGCAGCAGAGAAAGACCATCTGTGAGATTTGGTGCTCAGACACTGAAATATAGCATTGTCAGGAAGAGAAGAAGGAGAAAGTAAGTCCCTGGCACCCAGGAAGGATCTGAAGTGAGAATTGTAGTCCACGAGGAGATCACAGAGAGAGACTTCAATGAAGAATAAGAAAGTGGCAGGCAGCCCTCTGTCCCTGAGCTGAGACTGACTGCATGGAAGGACCAGCTTTAACCTGCAGATGCACAGTGACTTCTGGCGACCCCAGAGGCCTCCACAGAGAAAAGAACCAATGGAATGGAGCAGTGGATGCAGCAGTTTGAAGTGGCTGGTGAGTTATTTGGGTTCAGATGTTCCACAGGAGAGGGAAATTGGCCAGGAACAATCTCAGAGAGGGGGCAACTGAGCTCAGTACTCAGAGCAACTGCTGGTTCCATCAAGTGGCTCCCAGCTGAGTTCAAGCCAGTGGGAGGCACACAGACTGCTGCAGGCTGAATAGGTTTGGTTCCACTCTCACAGGCAGAAGCCAGCCTGAACTTCAGTGGAAAAAAAGATGCAGGCTCACTGGGATTTTCCACTACAGTACTGTAAAGCTAATGCTGGCCTGTTGGAATTAATCGACATGGACCTAGATCTGTCTGCACACATTGTCTATCAGTGACAGCAAAAACACACCATAGAGTAGACTTTTTAATTTTTTTTTACTTCTCTCTCTTCTTGTTTTTTTGTCTTATATTTCTTCATTGTTTATTCTTGTTTCTACATGTGTATAAACATGGTTTCTAGATTTTTGTTGTTGTTGTTCTATTCTTGTTTTTATTTCTTCTTTCTCTCTTCCCGTCGTGTCTTCTGCACTAGTTTCCAAAGTTTGCATGATCCTCCTTTGTCCTACATCCTTGCTTCTTACCACTTCCTCTTCTTCTATTTCTCTATCTTTCTCCCAACCTCTTTTAAATGTTCCCCCAAGAATGAAATTGCCATATTGAGGGCTTATTTACTGCATGAATTTTCTAGTTAGATTTAGATTTTGTTATATAACCACAAATCTACTTCATATAGTTAAAGGTGGCAAATTAATAATTACCTCATTTTGTCATTTTATACACTGTGTTTGATGCTATTGTTATTCATGGTTATACCACTTTAGCCAAAATGGCATAATTTTTCTAACCAGTTGTTCTTCCTGGAATATGAAAACTGAGGTTGCCTAAGAGTCACAAAAAAATACTATAGGCCAGTGCCAAGGAACAAGGGACTGGGAAAAGTAGGCAATGAGTTCTCATCTGCAATAAATTGAAGAGGTAAGATCTTGTAACAGACTCAAAACTGAAAAGCCAGCTACACCTGGAAGATGCCTCTGAGAAGTAATCATTTCTTAAGGCTTCTAAACACTAGCAATAAAGCTACTTGCCATAGGCAATTTGCAAGCCTCAACTGAGGAATTAAAATTTTTAAAAAATAGAAAATGAAAAAACAATTAAACAAGGTACAACCCCAGACTTTCAGTCAAACCCAGGGTGCAATGAGGTGGGAAAATCCAAAAGCCAGCCACCTAGACTTTCAGAAGTGGTAATAGCAGAGGTAGCAAAGCAAATAAATGAGGCTTCAGAAAAAAATCAAATCAGAAATAATTTCTGATATAAATACATAGAGGGTGAACATAATGAAAGATATGGTTAGTGACTCTAGACACAGATTTTTTAAAAATAGAGGAGCTTAGGAAAATGACAGAAACCATGAAAGCCCAACATAGGAAAGAAATGGAATCCATGAAACAGATTCAAAAAGATATCCCAGAGATTAAACATTCCATGGAAAGTATATGCAGCAGAATGAGCCAATGTGAGGACAGAATCTCAGATGTAGAAGGCAGGATTGAGGATATAGATCATGAAAAGAAAGATTTTAAAAAAGTATCAAGGGCAGACAAGATATCAATCCAGCAGTTGCTATATGATGCAAAGAAGAATAATAAAGATTGATTGAAGTCAATGAAAAAGCAGGAGATAGCACAAATAACATAAAAAACCTTTTTCACAGATGTCACGGCAGGAAACTTCCATGGTACAGAAAAAGAACTTGACATAGAGGTAAGTGAAGCATATAGAACTCCAATAAGCCCTGATTTAAAAAAAAAACTGCAGCAAGGCATATAAGAGTTCAGATTTCAGAAATTTAATGCAAGAATGGAATATTAAAAGCTGTTAGAGAAAAGAAACAAATTACCTATCAAGGAAAGCCCATCAGAATCACAGAAGACTTCTCAACACAAACTCCCAAGTCAAGGAAATCTTTGAAAACAACCTCTAATCCAGATTGATGTACCCCACAAAACTATCTTTCAAAATTCATGGAAAGATAAGTTACTTCCATAACAAAGAACACCTGAGGAAATCTGTGAACATGAAACCACCATGCCAAAATGTTCTGAAGGACTTTCTAGAAAAAGATAATGAGGAATTCAACTCCATGAAACCCAACAGAATGAAGCCACCAGGCAAGGCAAACAATTAAACTGAGGGGAGAAATAAGGGAGCCAACAACAGAAAAACAACATGACAAGGATAAATCAATATATATCAGTTATAAACATTAATGTTAATAGTTTCAATTTACCAATCAAAAGAAACAGATTGGCAGAATGGATCATGAAGGAAGATCCAACAATATGCTGTATAATAACAACACATTTAACTTAAAAATATTATAGACTAAAAGTCAAAGGATAGAAAATTACTCCATGTTACAGGATCCGAGAAAAATGCAGAGGTAGCTATTCTATTTACAGAAAAGTGGATTTTAAGCCAAGACTGATTAAGAAAGACAAAGAAGGTCACTATATGCTTGTAAAAAGAACAATCCAAGAGGAAGAGATAACAGCCATCAATACATATGCATCAAATACCAGTGTGAACAACTATATGAAACAAATATTAATAGACATAAAAAATCAAGTAAGCATGAATACATTTGTAATGGTGGATATCTTCACAAATAGATCAACTACATTAAAAAAAGAAATATTAGAACCAAAACAAAATTTTGAACACATGTACTTAGATGTCTACAGAGTGTTCAACTCCACAAATAACAGAAAACACATTATTCTCAGTTGATTCTTTGTATTATTTCCCTTATGATCAGTGTTTTGTTCATGAAGTCTTTGCCTACAACTATGTCTTCAATAGTTCTACCTATTTTATCTATGAGCAGATTTAGTGTTTCTCTTCTAATATTTAGATCTTTGATCCATTTTGATTTTAGTTTAGTCCATGGTGAGATGCATGGGTCTAGTCTTAGTCTTTGGCATATGGAAAGCCAGCTTTTCAGCAACATTTATTAAAGCAGGATGCATACTCTTAAGTGAAACAAATCATACATGTGTGTAAATATTTCATTGTCTCTGGTGTGAGAAAATGAAAGTGTAAATAAGAACCAGTGTATAATACATTGTGAAATAGGAAGAAATTGTTCAAGAGGAAAGAGAACTAGGGAGGGGGTAGGGAGAAAAGATGGAAAGGAAAAGAGAAAAAAGGAGAAAAGAATGATAAAATAGAAAGAAATTTTGTAAATAAGGAGGAGAATAGCACTTCAAGGGAGAGAAGGGGAATGGGATAACAAAGAGGAATCAAGATATATCATATACAAGTATAATTTGCCTTTGATGAAGGTGTTCCTTATGTATATCTAAATTGCACCAATAAACTTTAAAAATTAAATATTTAAATTTCCTCTTATTTTTTTATCTTTTATTGTTAATTTTATTGGTACATTTTAGATATATGTAATGATCACACTCATTAGAGCAAGTTTGTACCTATACATAATATTTCTTCCTTCTTTTTTTCCCAAACCTCTCTACTCCCTTCAACCCCTCTTCCCCTCCTTATTTACAAAAGCTTTACTTTCATTTTCTTCCTTCTATTCTTATTTTCTTTTCCTTTTCTGCCCCCCATCCCTTGTTCCCCTTCCCATTTGAATAGTGTCTTCCTATTTCCTAGTATCTGTTATACATTTTGGTCCTTTTTACCCTTTCAGTTTCTCCCACTTGAAGTTTACTGAGATGGGGGTGATCTACACATAAATAGTAAAATAGTTTATTATAAAAGAAGGAGAATGGTCTCACAAAATTCAGAATAATGATAACCTTGGAGAAGAAGGCAAATACAAGAAGGAAGGGCCCTTGAGCAGTCTTGAAATCTGATTATTTTGTATCTATTTAACTTGTGGGAACAGATAAATAAAGGTTCATTTTATTATTAATCATCAAATTGAATCAGTATGTCAATTATTTACTGTTGTATTTTACTTCTTAAAATTGTTGATATAAATACATTATTCTATGAATATCTTTATTTTCCTTTACATCAAGATTCTTTACTGGCCCATGTCAATTATATATTTTGATATCTGGTAGGATGGTCATAAGTTTTTCCTTCTTTGACTTTAATTCAGGAAGTTCCCTTTCCCTTTATTCAGTTACCCATCTTTTTTTTTTATTTTATTGTTACCTCTGTGATTTTTTTGAAAATGTAAAGTAGGTGAAATTTAAAACAGCTTTAATATTCCAAAGTAAATGTTCAAACATGCATTATTCCCAAATAATTTTCTTTACTAACTGTTTACTCCCTTTCTTTGCAGATTATTTTTGGTGTTACACATTCTATGTTTATTTTCTAATGTTGTTATTCTCTTGTCTTTATCCTGGAATGAAAAGGGATATGTCTTGTTCTAGTCATGCTAAATTATTGTAAATTAATTTCCACATATCTCTTAATTATTCACCTAGTGGAATCCCCCCCTTTTCTTTTTGCTTATCAGAATTCCAAAACATTTATAAACTCACAAACTCTTACAACAAAAATATAAACAACACACATAAAACAATGCCTCCTGGACCATCTATTCAAATACTTGACATCTACTGAGGTGCTATTAATATTTTCTCTCAAAATCAATCTATTAGCATATTATAAATCTAAGCAAATTTAACAAGACCTTATTTTTAATCACTATTTACTAATTTCAAGGCCTAATGTATTAAATGTGGATTTTTCTACTTAAATTTTATTTGTCTAAAACACGAAATTAAGGTATTTCTCTGAATTTGCTGTCTGTTACTAATCTTATTCTTCATTAATAATGATATTTTGGGTTCTCTTTGAAATGACTAACATTTTCATTTTTATTTCATGCTCAAATCCTTGTTAATGAGAATGGAGGTAGAGTCCAACCTTTCTATATACACACTTAGTTATTAGTCATTGAATGATTTTTTCAGCTGTTGGCTTAAGATACTTAATTTTATCCATGCTAATGCTTTATATTATTGTGGTAAAATCACTTCCCAGATCATGTAAATTTGAATATAATAAAATGTTAATGATAAAAATGTCATGCAATGAAAGAAAAGAAATTTTTAAATGAGCAAAATTAGTTGAATTTTTGCTTCCTTCACTATTTTCCTTTTTTTTTTCTGTATTTCTCTGTTTCACTTCTGTCTCACTTATGCTACACTTCTATAAAATAGATTTGTAAACCTTTGGGGCACATGAAGTCTGTGACCTTTGAGTTGAGTTCATGGCTTTGCCTTGGGGCATTGTACATTTGACCACATATATTTTAATTACACTACCTGGTCACTTAAAGTTCTGCACTTGTTTTTTCTGTGTAAAAGTTGTGCTGGGGTTCTATTATTTTCAAATATTCAAGCCTAAATCTTCTCCTTTACCCTACTAATTTAATATATTTTTCTTTTACTAAAATTATATTTTTATCCATACCATTTCCTGTTTAGAAAATAAGACAAAAAGTAAAAACCACTACTTTTCCCAGCATTCTAGGTAGCAACTGAAAGGAGTTCATAGGACACTGTATAATTAATTTCTCTAGCAAACATTCCTTTTGATGCATGTTGCTTGCTTTCTAAACTAGTTTGCTCTTGAACATTGGCAGGTGGAAGCCAAAATTGTATCATCCACAATAGACACTGTACCCCTAACCAGAACTGGCCGAAAGCCAAATCAAACACAAGCATCCCTCTTGGGTTATAGTACAAGAAGCCCAGGAAAGCCAGTTTCCTTCTGAGACAAAATAAACCAGGAACCCTAGCCAGTGGTGGAGGAAATAAGATGACATGTCATAAATTTAGAAGTCTGACCATACTGAAGTACAAATATAACTACACCAATATCCACTATGTGATGTTTCTGAAAATTACTTAAATGCTGAGTCAAACTTCTCTGTGATTAAGGTGAATACAAACTGACCTCAGTAATAGTGTGTAGATTACATAGCAATCTGAAAAGTTGCCAATTATTTGCCACATAATATATAATAAACCAAGATTATGTAGTATTTATATTACACACCTTAAATGTGTAAGACATACACAATATCAATGGAGGTATGAGACCATGCAGTGAATATAAGAAAGACTAAAGATGCCCTGGCAGTAGCATTAGTGGCAGTGGCAATTGTCCAACTGGCTAACAGTTTCGTAAGATAGATGTTGTCCCTATGGTACCATTTTGGCTCTGTTTTGCCCATTTACACGTTGCCCAAGCCTAGTTCTCCAGATTTCTTAATGATTCTATGATTCACCTGAAACTCTTCCAATAAAGTCATTTCCTGCATAATTTGTTTGTTATTTGTTACTGCAAACCATGAGTAGCATAGAAATTTAAGTGGTTTCTAAGAACAGAATTTCAGGGACATAGGGAAATCTGGGCTTTGCTTTCTGGCCTGTTTGGGACTGAAGATAGGGAGCACCCAATTAGCACCCAACTGACAGGAATTAGTCATTCTACAGCATACTGTGGGCAAAGAGCTATGTAACCCATTTCTCTGTCCCCTGAAATAACGCGTCTCCTGAAGAAAATGAGTGAGAAGGACCATAAACCAGTATGAAGGGCATGTGAAAATAAAATATTTATTGTTACCAGACTGAAAACAGCAAGAAAGAGAATGACAAGATCAGATTCCAAAATCCTTAGCCTAAGGAAAATATTGAAATCCACACACTTCTTGGATTCCATTTAATGAGACCCAAGGAATGGTTAAAGAAGCTTAACATTTGCCTTAGGATACTGTAAAACTACAAAAGGAGATGATTTCTCTGCTTCATTAGATCTCCTATGTGATATTTAAAGAAAGAATTGGATCCTGATAATTACAAAGAGATATACGGGAAATGAAAGCAACTTGGGTTATCCAAAAACACAAATCATTTCATCTCCTTTGTCTGAAGAATTATTGTGCTGGTTTAAAGATCTGGTAACAACTATAGCTGATGCAGTTATCTTGTAAAGATAAATCATTTGTCCTGATGCATCCCACACTCTATGCCTCTTTGTCTAGCTGATAACTCCTGATTCCTGCACTCAGCAAGAGGAAACACCCCCCACACCAACTCCCCCCAATCACAGTGAAATTGTGTAACTCTGAAATAATTTTTCTGTTGGATACATTCAAGATGGATTCTATGTGCCCTGGATCAGTAAAACTCTTTTTTAAAAAAATCGGAGAAATAGCTAAATGTATCCAATGTTTTCTTCCCTATAATTAGGATAGAATAAAAACTCCAGTGCTGTGGAAATAAAAGGCCAGAGTTAGCAAGACCAGTAGTAGCAATGCCAACACCAGCAGTAACGAGCTTTGGTATTCTGCATATTGTGCTTC
Source organism: Erethizon dorsatum (assembly GCA_028451465.1). NCBI lineage: Eukaryota > Metazoa > Chordata > Mammalia > Rodentia > Erethizontidae > Erethizon > Erethizon dorsatum. Next base: position 30,535,698 of record CM051834.1, read on the forward strand.
TGCGGTCCTCTCTTGTCTCTGTTCTACCGTTCTTGGTCCTTCCTGAACTCCATTTGTCAGAACTTCCCATTGATTCTGTGCCCTTTTTTAGAGACTTACCTTATGTTTCTTTTTGGCATGAACTAATGAGGGTTTATTTCTGACAATACAATGAGTACCAAAATCTTAAGGTCTTTCACTACTTCTTGGCATACTGTGTAATATATATGTAATGAATGACAGTGGATAAAATTTCTAATAGAAAACTTTGCTGGTGTGTAACTGAACTCTAACAAACAATTTATAAACTAGATTGCATATTGAAGGCAATCCATATTCAATAGAAACTGTGTTTTGAGTTTCAATCTTTTTCCAGCTTTGTAATATGCAATCTGATAATCTCTCATGATGCTTAACCATAGCAGAGAGCCATAGCTCCCAGCCAGTTGTATGACCACAGGGATAAACAATGACACTGTACAAGATACTGTGTTCCTCAGCTATAATGTTCAATACATTGAGTGTTTGAAATTTATATCGAGCTGGTAATATTTTCAATTTACAATGGATTTATCTAGACATAACCTCTGTAGAAGTTGAGAAATATCTGTATTCTAAATCCAGAGTAATGAAAACAGTGTGTTACTGGGATAAAAAGAGACATAGAATGGTGGAATATAATGGAGGGTCCAGAAATAAATCTACATCCCTCCAGTCCACAACCCTTGATGAGTATGTCAATAATACACAAAGAAGGAAGGACAGTCTTTTCAGTATGTGTTGAGATAACTGGAATTAACATGCAAAACGTTGAAATTAGACTTTTTTCTCATAACATATGCAAAAGTTAATTCAAAATATATTAAAGTCTTAAACTTAAGATGTGAAACCATACAACTATTAAAAGAACACCTGTGCAAAAAACTTCTTGGTGGGGCCGGTGAGATAGCTCAGTGGCATAAGTGCCTGCCTGGCAAGCGTGAGGGCCCAAGTTCAACTCCCAGTACTCACATATGAAAAAAGGGCCGTTGATGTCATTCAGCAGCATGGGTGCCTGCTGGCACACGAGGTCCTGAGGTTGACCCCCGGTACCCACAAAAAAAAAGAAAGAAAGAAAAAAAACTTCTTGGTAACTATCTGTACAATATTTTTAAAAATATGACCCCAAAAGTACTGGCAAAAAAAGTAAAGAGACAAGTAGGATTGTTATCAAACTATGAAGCATTTGCACAACACCGGAGACAATCAACAGGGTGAAAATCTAGCCTATAGAACAGGAGAAAATAATTGTAAACTATGTCTGCCAAGGGCAAATATCCAAAATATATGAGAAACTCACAGGACTCAAAAGAAAAGCAACAAATAACGTGATTAAAGATGGGCTAAGGACCCAAAAAGATATTTCTCAAAATAAGACATGGAAATTGCTGTAAGAGGTGAAAAAAAAGGTGCTCAATATCACTGATTAGCAACGAAATGAAAATTTGAACACATGATGTTTTACCTCAGAGCTGTTAGAATAGTAATTATCAAACATTGAATGATAAGAGCAGAGAAATGGAAAACCTTGTATAGAGTTAGTGGGAATGTAAACTCATACTGAACATCCCTTATGGAAAACAGTATGGTGATTCTTCAAAAAATTAAAACTAGAACTACTGTATGATCTAGAAAATATACTTCTGAGGGGCCAGTGAGATGGCTCAGCGGCATAAGCACCTTCCTGGCAAGCGCGAGGGCCAAGTTCGATGCCCGGAACCCACATACGAAAAAAGGGCCGGTGATACTGCTCAGCGGAATGGGCGCCTCCTGGCACGTGAGGTCCCAAGGTCAAGCCCCTGTACCCACAAAAAAAAAAAAAAAAAAAAAAAAAAAAAAAAAAACCAGAAAATATGCTTCTGAGTATATATCCAAATAATTGAAATCAGTGACTCAAGGATGTATCTACATCATCATAGTACTTAATACTATTCACTATAACCAATATATGGAAAAAGCCTATGTGTATGTGAAAGAATAAATGGACAAAGAAAAATGCATTAGTTTCCCTTAAAAAAAAAAAAAGGGAAGTCCTGTCATTTCTAACAATATGGATGAGCCCACAGAATACTATTCTAAGTAAAAGAAGCCAAACACAGACAAAGGGAAATCTGCATTATCTCCATGTGCAATCTGAAGTCAACCTCATAAAAACACAAAGTAGAAAAGTGAGTGCTAAGGGCTGAGAGGTGGAGAATTGGAGAGATGTTAGTCAAAGAGATACAGGCTGCATAGTTTCTAGAGATCTAATGTACAGCAATGTGATTCTGGTTAACAGTATTATTTAACAGTTTCTTAAGAGGGTTACTCTTAAATGCTCACATATTCTTAGCTCAAAAAAAGATAATTATGTTAGGGTTATAGAAATATTACCTAGCCTGACAGTGGTGAGCATTTCAATGCGTACGTACATCAATCAAAACAATAGCTGCACAGCTTAAATGTGTGCAGTTTTCATTTACAGAGTTTACCGTAATAAAGCTAAATAAAGGAAAGAGCTAGTGAGATTGATTGGTAATGATATCATATAATAACAGATCTTCAACAAATTTGTTTAATCCAAATTGACTTGTGTATTTAATTTGAGTAATTGTTTAATTTAACATAATTTTACAGTTTTTCCACTTCCATTTTCTTAATATATAACTGTTTCTTTTAAATGTAAAATAGAAATTTTAACCAAAATTGGAATACTGTGTTTGCCTAGAAAGTTTGTTTTTCTACCTTCTATTTTAAGAACTACATATAATCACATATGCTTTATTAAATGTCAAATGAGTTTCTTTCACATTTGTTTATAGGAAATATTTTTAAACTATTACTCTGAAAAAAAAAACTAATAAAAAGGCCTGAAATATTTTGAAATAAAATAGAAACTCACTTTCATTTTATTTATGGTATCTTGACAATTTGTTAGTTCCAAATTCTAGCAAACATATTTTTTCTTTCCAAGGTTAAGGTGTTCTTTTAGCAACACTGTAGGAGGGAAAAATCTGTGATTTTTCTTCCTTTCATTGGTAATTATAAGCAGGAGGTTGTCACAGTTCAACTACTTGCGGGTGTGTGCTTGGTTTGAGGAGGAAGTTTACTTTGAAAAGCAAAACTAAGCTATTATCTATGGAGTAAGAAAATGACACCTTCATACAAATCTGAGAGTTTTTCAATTAAGCCAGGTAATTAAGCTTTGGAATGTATCCAGTGAACTTCCACTAAACAGTGTAACCGAGAAGTAGCTTAATTGCACCTCCAAAGGACTGTGTATAAATTATAAATAAAATAAAACAGAAGATATCCAGTGAATGTATCTATGACACATGTGCTCTAGCCACAAAGACAGAATAACATACTTTGCAAATTTTTCAGCTAGTGTCTCCGAATGAACCTTACAATGGAACTATACCTATGAAAGCAATAAAAGTGGATGGTCGTATGTTTTTATAACTATAACTCTACCTCTCTGAAATAATCTTTTGTCACTATTGTATTAGATAACATTGTTTGGTGGAATGAAAGTTTTCATAAAGTTATGTAATTGTCTTTTTGGATAGTATTTTTACAATTATAAAAATAAAATCATTTTTTTTCTTGGTATTAGATTAGGTAACAAAAAAATTCTGAAAATTTGTAAATGAAAAAGTAATTTTTCATGGGAAGAAAATAGATTTTAATATATTCCCCACATAGTCTAATTTAACTTTTCTTATATTTCTGAGAAGTAACAAACATCTTTGTATTTATCATGAATTTAAATATGATCTATTAAAAGATTCTTCTTTTAAACTTAATTCAGATTGAAACTGTTTCATACTGTGTTTATCCTCATGATTTTATCTGAGCTTTTGTATATCTTCTCATATTTAATTTTGTCTTCTTTTAGAAGAGAATATAATGGAGCCAAAGGGATATATATATATATATATATATATATATATATATATATATATATAGTTTAACTTTCCATTACAAATACCTAATACTACACAGTTCTAAACGATCAAAGTGAATCAAGGGGCAGGTGAGATGGCTCAGCGGCGTAAGCGCCTGCCTGGCAAGCGCGCGGTCCTGAGTTCTACTCCCAGAACCCACATACAAAAAAAAAGCCAATGATATCGCTCAGCGGCATGGGCACCTGCGGGCTCACGCAGCCCTGAGTTCGACCCCAGGTACCCACAAAAAAAAAAAAGTGAATCAATCCTGGCAATGCTGAGAAATATTCACCAAATAAAACTGTATTTATTGTTGTAGCCCTGATGTCTCTGTTGTGATGGGATGTAACTGTTAACTATGTGCAAAAGAACATATGATACCATTAAAAAGAAAACACCCCTGATCAAGAAAAATAATTCTTGGCATGCCCCATGTTTGTGGATAATGCCCTTTGAGTGTTTACAATGTCTGAATATACCCTCAGTCTCCCACACATAATGGATCTCAAAGACGCCCTGGTATTTTCCTGTGCATCTCTCAGAAACAGAAAGATGTACCAGAGCCAGCCATAGATGGAATGCTAATATAAAATGGTACTTACACGTTCACAAAATTTTAACAGAGATTCAGAAAGTGAGAGGAATGGAAAAATGTGTCATTTGAACAATGCTGTGGAACATATTTTTACACTTTAAAGTGACAAAATGAAGAGAAAAAAGGCAGATAGAATGAGAAGGAAAAGCAAGTATAAAATCTTCAAACATAGCTATTTTAAATATTTCTTAGCAAAATTGTTTCTTTGTCTTATACTAAGAAGACAGTATCTTCCAAAACTCTTTTTTAGTTTTCCTTTTTTCTTTCTTCCTTCCTTCCTTTCTTTCTTTCTTTCTTTCTTTCTTTCTTTCTTTCTTTCTTTCTTTCTTTCTTTCTTTCTTTCTTCTTTCTTTCTGTTTAAGATGGGATCTTGCTATGTAGTTCAGGCTGGCCTTGAACTCACTATATGGTCTAGGCTGGCTTCAAACTCATGGCAATCCTCCTGCCTCAGCCTCTGTAGTGCTGGGATTATAGGTATGTGCCTCAACATCCAGCAAAAGATGATTCTTCAACATATAGATACACAAGATTTAGTGCTGAGCTGAAGGACTGGGAATGCAGTTATTGTCATTGTTCTCAATGGATGCCTCTTCATCCCCAGTGATACTATAAATCTTTGGCTTTTGCTTTTCGTGAGCTACAAGGTCTAGAGGCCAAGATGTCCAAAGGCAACTTTGGATCATGACCATGAACCACTTCTATCACTAAGATGCTAAGACCACATCTCCTATAGTTGTACCTCATTTTTTTTTCAAAAAGGGACTGGCACATCTGAGAAATTTTATTCAACAACCCAATTTGTTCTGATACTCAGCATCTATATTTTTTCTACAAAGAACACACCAGAGTAAAAATACTTGAGTTCATGAATTAACTACATTAATTATAAGATGCATGACTTGTGTACCTATGAGATTTCCATGGAGAGAAGGTTTCAGTGAGATAGGTTTAGTGATATTTCTTTTGAAGCTTGGATTCTTGGTGAGAGCTTACTGTGGGTGTGGAGGTCAGAGGAACAGAAGAAAAGACAATCTGTTCTTTTTCCTACTTTATTCTAGGGCTACTTTTTTAAACTTCTAATTCTGAAGCTGGAGGACAAGAGCAAAGATATGGTTTAGTGTTGGTCACAAAAAGCAACTCTACCACTGTTTTGTATTTGCCTCAAGAGCTTTCATGGAGTAACTCTGCTAACAAAGACTTCAACAGTCTCAGCTGTGAGTGGTATACTAGTGGAAGAGTAAGTACTGACTCCCCCCTCCTTTCAGTGTGGCCCCTTACTGACCTGGCTTTTCTCTACATACTTTCCTTGTATTCTTCCACATACTCCTCCACTCCATCTCATGGTTTTAAAAAAGAGACTAAAAACTTAGATCCAATATATTGGAATAAATTTACATGAGGATTTGCAAGATATTGTTCCAACTGAAAGTAGGAGAAGGCAGAAGATGTAAGAAGTCATTTTAACAAAAACGATTCTGGACACACACACAAAAATGACAAAACAAACATCAGTTATCACCCAGGTTTTTCTAGGAATTCTGAGGGCAGAGTGGAGGTGTGGATGTCTTCAGTTTCCTTAAAGTAATTTTGAATCTGAAGGTTATCTGGTGGCTTAAGACTTTTGGTCAGTGGGAGGACAGGATCTGAAGAGAAAGTTCAGGTTGGAAGTGCATGGGGCTGGAAGTGGTGGAGGATACACAGACCGGCACAACGGCCCCTCACCCCAAGCTCAGCCTCACCTGTTCTGACTGACAGGCCTTGCTAGCTGGTATGTTTCCAGGGAACCTAAAGTTTACATTTTTAAAATGATAACTTTATTGAGGCATATTTTACATACCATAAAATTATCCCATTTCAAGTGTACAACTGGTTTCTTTTTTTAGCACATTTAGAAAGTTCTGCAAGGATCACCACAAGATTCACATTTACTGTTACTATTCCCATCCCTTTTGCAAGCAGCAGCTAATCTATGGGCTGTAAATTATAGAGGCTTGGTTTTTATTTTATTTGTTTGTTTCTGTTTTGTTTTGTTTTGTTTTTTTCCCAATATTGAGGATTGAACCTAGGATCTTTGCACTAAGCTACATCACCATCTTCCCCTTTTTTTTTTTTTTTTTTTTTTTTTTTTTTGAGACAGAATCTCACTAAGTCGCTAAATCATTAACTTGCCCAGGCTAGGCTCTTGAACTTTCTTCTTCCACTTTAGCCTCCTGGAGTGTGGGGATTACAGGCATTGGCCTCCATGTTCAGCTGAGAGGCTAAATTTTTAAACAATTTCAATACACTTCTTAAATATTTTAAAGAATATTGAGATACACTGAGAATTACATGCTTCAGGTGCTTATTTCATATCTTCAGGGATGAGAGATTAGAAGTGAGAGCATCTTGTGAATCTGGGTATCTTGTAAGTCTGGCAAAATCGTCACTTTCTCTGAATCATGAGTTCCATGGAATATCTTAAAAAAGGAAATGGGGAGCTTCTAGGTTCCCAGAGAAGGACAAAACGTTTTAGAGAACTTCTACCGCATGTTGTTGGTGCTCCATGGAATCAATAGGAGGTGGGAAACTTTGTTTGTGTGTTTTCTAGGAAATCTATGCTTAGAGTATAAAAAAGAAAGTGAAGGAGCAATTATTCAATTGTCATTTATAAGTGTTAGGATTAAATAAAATATCTAGCACTGGTGGAACATGACCATAATGTAGGGCACTCTGGTAGAGGGTAAAAAGTCCTAAATATCTCGGGGGCAAAACAATGTGAATATTATCATCAGTTCATGGTTAAGAAATCATATCCACCCATAACTATTCTTGTCAAGGACTTTTCCAGTGATGGAGATGTAGTTATTTCCTTATATTAAAGAATACTTCCTTAAATACCTCTAAAACATATAAAAATGTTATTAGGGTGAGATATGGTATTCATCTATTGTTACCTACTGGTCAGTAGCAAATTAGAAGTCACCAAAACTAACAAACAAAAAATGAGACAACTGTGAGAAGATAGGAAGTGAAGCACATGGGCTGTGATGGATGTGTCTTGAACAGCAGCATTACAGAGAAAACTGAGATGAGTCCAGCTGAGTCTACAAGAAAGGATGTTTTTCAATCACACATATACAAGCAGGCTTAGTATTTGGCATTTTTATTGTATGTTGTTTTTTTCAAAAATAAGCTTATGCTTCTAAGCACTCTGAATTTTTGGAGTGAAATGTCTACGTTTTTGTTTCTCTTTACCTAGTTATTGTTCCTTATTCTTCAGTGATTTTTCTCTCCATGTAATTCAATTGATCTATAGACATTGATTCTACTTTACTGTATGGAAAAAAGCAATTTAACAATTATACAATACAAACTAGCCAGCACACATGCTTTTACCTCTTGACATTGTGGTTCTTCTTGCCAGAGTATAGCGCTGATGCTGGAATTGGGAAGCCATTTTGCAATCTTGAGGTGAAACGTATGCATTTACAAATGCTAATTCAAAAGATACAAATTGAGATTACTGAGGGTGTTGAAGCTCACCTTGAGATAGTCTTATTATGTGAGTCAAAAACCCATAGCAGAAAGCAATTGCTAATTGATGCAAGAAACTCGTGTAATGTCTCATTAAGAAGTAATGAAAATTAGACACTTTATGGTTATGGGTAGACATTCATGTCCACAAGAACTGCAAATCTTATTGAGGATATTAGAGAGAAATGAATAATTTTATGATAAATTCTACAGTACTTATGACACCATGTCACTAATTTGATGTGAGTGATTATTTCAAAAAGGAAGCAACACAACTATGACTTGAAAAATGAGTCCAATCAGTCTCAAGAGATATGAAAGGGACAGCTTTAAAAGAAATCCGGGCAGAAAGATCAGTCTATGTAAAGGTGCAATGTACTATAGAAAAGATGAGGAGGGTTGGATGCAAGTATTTTGGTAAAACTGGAGTCTTGCACATGAAAAATAGTGGGATGACAGGCTGAGTCAGAGGGCAGGGGCCAGATGCAAAAGGATGACACAGGAGTTTAAGCCTGATCCCATAGTCAAGTTTTGCAAAGAGCAGTACAATACTTAAGTTTTAAAATTTAATATCCTAGATAAGGTATGTACTACATACTTGTTGCAGGTCCCAGCACTCACTTCTATTGATAGCTACTGTCTCACTATTTACATTAGATGATTGGTTATTGAAAATTTTTGTGTTTATGACCCTTTAGAGAAAAATTAACTCAGTTACTGAAGTTCCTGAGGAAGATAGGAAGATTTGAAGATGTTGAGCAGTAGTGAGGAGCACAGGTGCAGAAATAAGAAGAAGGCAGAGACTTTAAACATGGAAAGGCTTTTTTTCATATAAGCAGAAAAGAATTCCTAAATGCCATGAGAAGAAAAAAAAAATTTCAACGTCACTAATTGAGTCCAGCAAACATGAGTGTTGAAATGTTCTCATTCAAGGCTGTGTAGTGGAAATCAGAAGAAATGGGGAAGGATTTCTTTTAAAAATATTTAATAAATTAAAATTTACAGATAAGATGTTCATGATTACAAATACAGCTATTTCTTAAAATCTTTATTGGTATGCTGTTTAAAATACTAAATTCTTGATTAATGAGTAAAATAGCAATAAACATTTATTAAGTATTTACCAAGTGCAGACATAACTTATTAAATTTAGGGGAAATACACTATTCTATTTTTGCCTAGTAAACATTATAGCATCTAAAAACCAAGGTGTGAAAACACATGGTCATTCATTATTATTGAAAGAAATAAGGTGGGTAGTAAAAAGAAAAATTAAATATAAAAATGTAACACATTTTAAAATGGTCATTTGCAAAGTAATATTAATAAATTATCTAGTTATGTCAAAATATTTTATTTAATGCAAGTAGTTTTAGCATCTTCAATAATGAATATAATGTATAAAGTGCACAAATAGAAAGTCATAATATTTTCTGTGAGCATTTTTACCAGTGTGTTAATGACCAGCTTGAGTTAGTACCTTGGGCTTTGCCTCCAGCCTTAAAATACAGTCAATTATTACCTGCTCAAATCTATACTAACACATTCTAAGTAGACTAAATGTACTCTATGGAGAAGTAAATATTATACTATTTTATTTTTATTCTCAGCTTCTAAAATCACTGCTATTACTCATAATTCAATTGTAATTTTGTGTATGCTACAGTGTACCTGTAAATGAAAATCATATACTTCTGACAGTGTTTAAGTTTGACTCATAAAATTTGAAATAACAGAATGTGAAGTAGTTTTGAAATCCTTTCTCATATATATTTAAAGAGTATACTATCAATTTCTTCCTTTTTTCGCTAAATGTATTTATGTCTTAGATAATAGCTTTTTGAAAAGGTATTAAAACACCTGTTACATAACAAACAAAACCTAACTGGAATTTTAGAGCCATTGTCAAGCCATAGTGGAAACGTGCCACCCAGGGCAAGTTTCATTTACACAGGAAATAACTGTTAATTTGTTCATTGTGGACTATCTCCTCTTCCCAACTCTTAGCCAAAAGAAAGTAGTGTATGTTTTCTTCATTAATCACAAGAGTAAAGTTTCAGAAGATAGGAGGTAATATTGGAAATTTTCAATGGTAAATGCTACCCCTGCATTCTTTGTTCACCTGAACTACAACTAAATAACACTGTGTAAACAGTATCCTGTTGGTTGGATAACCAAAAGAGTACCATGATTTAAAGTTTAGAATTACTTAAGGGTGTATTAAGTTTAGAGGTAATACTAGATATACTTGTCAAATTTGAATGATGCAATTTATATTAATGATGATGATGATAAAATACTAATCATTATAACAATAATAGCAGCCTTATGTATAAATTTTAATTATTCACATAAAATGTGTGAGTACTACAGTAAATGATTAGTCACAGATCATCTCATTTAATTTTCAAAACAGCTCTATGTATGGTAAATATAATTTTCTGTTTTGCAGTTGATAACAACCAGAATTTATTGAGTTCTAATTTTATGTTCTTTCTCAACATCTCTGCAATTTACTAGAGGAAAAAAATTTAGAATGATAGCGATTTTCCTAAATTTCCATGTATAATAATGATGTTGAAATCAGGACCCATGTTCTTAACAACAATGTTGTTGTTATCATGTACACTAATCAATGTAAATCAGTCTAGAATTCTTTAACAGAGAAAACCCAATCTTATCAGATTAACAAAATAAAGGTTACATTGTTTACTCATGTTATGATTCAAGATCCAATGCATATTAGTAATGGAATCTGAGAAAAACAATACATTTTTGTTTCCAAGGAAAAAGTGAAAGAGAATTTTGATAACTATGGTATTTCCTCTGTCATACATCAATAATAAATTTTTGATTTTCTGCATAAGATTAATGAATTATTGAATGTTTTTAAACACAGAATAATAGCAATGAATTTCTATTTTAGAATGATGTCCATAGTGACTTTAAAGAACAGACTCCATGCAGGTAGGTGAGATAAGAACAAAAGATGCCATTTGTGGGGACCAATGTAGATGAGAAATGAAGAAAGCAGGAGTAATAATGGAGGGATTAAAAGTAGAGTTATGTAAAGCCTCCAACATATATTTAAGGGACAAATTCAAAAGGACTTACTTACTATTAGATATGAGCCATTATGAAGAAAGATCAAAGATATGTCTGAGCTTTTAAATTGAGGCACAAGAGGAATGGTGGTATTACATGTAGAAGAGATTTTCCTTCATCCACTGGAGAGTTTTAAGTAAGAGACTTGTCAGCTAGGCACACAAATTGATTTCATTACATATGGGTTTGTTTATGTTGATATAAGAACTTCCTAACAGGAAAATCAAGAATTGCAAATTTAATAAATCAATATTCTTTAATTTGTTCATTAATCCAACAAGTGAATTTGAATGGCACACCATATGTTAAGCACTGTGCCAGAAATTAAAGGAAACCAAATATGAAACCCAGTATCTAGATGCAGGATGTTTATGTGTAGTAGAAGACAACCATGATTTGACTTAATCATTGTTCTATAAAAGCAAGCCTGAGATTTTATGACAAGTCTGAGAAAGTACATGAAAATCCAGGAAGGTAGCAACAGAGGGTCAAAAGCAGTCCTCATAAAAGTTTGGAGGAGGAAGAGTTTGCTAAAAAGAAAAAAAAGAAAAAGAAAAGCTACATCTAGGGTGAAAGAAGAACCTTAAAATAGGAATCTATGACTCAGAACAGCAAGAAGCTTAAGTACAGCCTCAGTAGCATACCGAAGAATCACTATCAACACATACAGCAGCATAGGAGGTCAAAACAGTCAGGGTATGAAAGTTTCTTCCAGGATGACATAGGCTTTCTGAGGACTTCAACTTGAAAGAAAAAGAAGCCACTAAACACTTCTTAGCACAGAAATGACATGGTCACATTTGCACTTTATAAAGGTGCTTCCTAGAAGAGTATGGAAATTGCATTCGATTGTCAAGGGACCCACCCCATCAAGGAGTTTTTAGAGAAGTTTAGCAGAAAGGCAGCAGTGGTCTGAACTGAAGTGGTTACTGTGAGGATGAAAAGGAAGGGAGGAACTCAAGATATATATATCTTGTGTATATATATATACACAAGATAGTTAAGATATATACACTACTAATTTTGCTTAGTTCATTGAAAAGAAAGGTTTGTGCTAATGTTGTTTGGACAATTGAGTGCGGATATATTTTACCGAGTAACTAATTTAAAGATAACAATACACAATGTATTAACCATTGTTACACTCCTATTATGTTGTTTGGAAATTTTGTTCTATTTTTTTTCTCTCAAAAAAAAAAATGAAAGAAAGAAATTAAAGGCTAAATAAGATGGAGAAAAAGGGCTAATTCCTGGGTTTCTGAGTTAAGTAGGAACCTTAAGTTGCTACTCACCAAAATAAGTAAAAGTGAAAAGGGGAGCAGATTTGGGACAAGAAGAGCAGAATAAACTTAGTCCTCCTCATGCAACTGTATTTCTTAGTCCACTTTCTGTTACAATAAGAAAATACCTGAGAGTGGGTAATTGAGAAAGAGTAGATTTTGGCTTATGGTTCTGGAGTGTGAAATGTTGAATAAGAGTCTGTTCTACACTGGTGATGGTCTTCTTGCTACCTAGCGTGGCAGAAGGCATTACAGGGAGAGGCACAGGAAGTGTGTTCTTTTCCTACTCTTCTTATAAAGCTCCTAATACCAACATGAGTCCCCATTCTCACAGTTTTATCAGTCTTAACTACCTCCCAAAACTCCCACATCCACATGCCATTAATATAGAGATGTGAGGATTATATTTCCAGGATGTGACTTTTGGGAGACCTATCCTTTACAGTATCTCTGAATTGTAAAAAGGTGTCCAGAAGGAAATTGGACATGGTTTTCTAAAAATAGTAAATAACATTACTCTAAGCCTCCTATAGCTCAGGGCATTAAGGGTCTCAGTATAATTTCTTTCTTCTTTCCCTTCTTTTCTTTCTTTCTTTCTTCTTGTTTTTTTTTTTTAAATAGTTCAGGCTGGCCTTGAACTCACCGCAGCCTTCCTGCCCCAGCCTCCAGAGTGCTGGGATTACAGGCATGCGCCACCACACCTGGCTTCCTTCCTTCCTTCCTTCCTTGCTTCTTCCCCTCCTCCCTCCCTCCCTCCCTCTCTCTCCCTCTCTCCTTCTTCCTTCCCTTTTCTTTCCTTCACTGGTGGGCTCCTGCTAGTGCCAAATAACAACAGGAGAGAATAACAAAAGATTAATTGCAAGTACATCATCAGAACTAATTATTGCTCACTAGTATCATCTTTTTAAAAGATAATTATAAACTAGGGACCATAAAACTTACATTTTTGTATTTATTCTTTCTTTGAAAGAGAGATAACTTGAAAAATCCAACAAAACACTACTCAATCATTTAGGCTGATGTTCATATTGTTACAGTTATAAACTATTGTGACTTGAATTCAAATTTTATCATCTTTCCCCATGGAAAAATCCAATAAATGTAAGAAATGAATAAATAAATATAAGAAATTTATTTCTTATTTATAATAAATATAAGAAATAAATAAATAAGGAATGCTATGCACTACATTTGCAAAACCATGATGTAGTTAGTTACATAACATTATGATCTTCGCAAGATGAGTATGTATCCAACCAAAGAAACTACATAACTGTAAAGTCTGAAGCAGCTGGATTAAATAATGAGAGCTCTAAAAACTAAAATCATTTTAGAAATCATAGCTTTCTGAAAGCTTTTGTAGAAGATTTTAGTACAGTGTACATGATTACATGCATTTATTTAAAAATCTAAATTAAACAAGTTTAAGGATCTAGGAATAGAGTGCTCTGAGATAGACTCTAGCAGAGAGTCGAGATTGGAAGAATACAGACCTACGAGTTGGTAGGGTTCTGTGGCACGTGGAGACATTTAAATATTTCTGACTACTTGCTGAAGCTGATTCAAAGCATCACAGTTACTGCTAACCACGCCGGATTTGTGTCACAGAGTCCTTCAATCTTATGACAATTTCTTAGAAGAAGGCTTTCCAGAAGTCCTTGAAAGAACACTTGCCAAGCTCACCTGACCAACACAAAATTCTGTGTCATCATCAGGGAAGGATGATCATCATTTTCAGTAGCCCAGCTTACAGCATTGCTTTCTTTGCTCTTTTGTATGTACACACATGGTATCAGTAGCTTTAATGTGATTCTTTGCTCTTTTATGAAAACAGCTTGATATTTTTTCTTTAGATGTTATGTCTATTTGAGTTCATAATTTGATATCGTATAATCTCTAAGTGAATTCTTATGTTAGCACTTTAATCAGAAAATGTCTCTACAGGACAAAGTTTTGTTATTAATATGCAAATGAATGCTATAAGGCAGATGACACTTTTTTCCCAAACCACATTCAATTAACATACCAATAACTTTTGGTGCTCCTTGTGTAATCAGAATTAGTGTTTTACATGACAGATTTTTTAACACTTCTTAGATTCAAAGAATAAACTATTCAATATTATCGTTTATTATCATGATGTGAATGCAAAACACATATACTACAAATATTGAAGAAAATAATCAAAAGTAAAATGAACATCACACTGTTATAGATGTTCTTATTAGACCTTCTGAATTGATTTTTTTAACTAGAAAATGCTATAATTACCCTAAATAAAGTGCACAGTATTAAAATTAACAGTAGTATCCATTTGTTATATTTGAATTATATAATGAAGCTCTCTTTTACCCTACAAGTGGAAATGAAACAACAAAAAAATCATTTAACACAAACATGACAGACCAGAGTGTAACTGCTCAAATGCTTAAGTACTACCTAAAGCAAATTCACATAGTTAGAGCACTTTAAAAGACTAAAGTTCAAAATTAAGAATTAACCTAATGACAGTGTCTACAGGCTCTCTGTGATAAGGGAAATTTATTTAGCTTTTCAGCATGTAGCAGCCCCTTGTTCCTGTCTAAAATATTATCTACCTGAATCAATAAAGAATAAAAACACTGAAGCCTATTGTTTTACTCTCTGTATGTTGTGAAATTATTTGATGAAATTTATTTACTCAGTAATCACTTATTTGTTACCCATTATATTGTAGTCACTATTATGGATTCTAGGGATATAAAGTTAAAAAAACATTAGTACTAAATATAGCTCTTTCACATATTGTATGTCATTTTATGGAATATGTTTCTATTTTATAATGCACAATTATTGTTATAATGGATATAAATATAGGTTTTTTTACTTTTATTAGTGCATGTTTGCAGTACATAGTGATTACATTAATTGTAGGGGATTGGTATAGATAGATAACACATTTCAGTTCCCTTCTTTTCCCCCCTACCTTCTAGCCAGCTTCTCTTTTTCCAGCATCAGATTCATTTATTTATCTTATGAGATATTATAAAGTTAGTTATCATGGATAGACGGATACATAGATGGATAGACTGACAGATAGATAATCCAACTAATAGGCCAAAGAATATATTAAACATTTAAGACAATTGCAATAAGTCAAAGTACACTTTTAGATACTTTGTCCACAATGGATTACAATACCTTTTTTCCTTCTCTTTTTTCCTTTGTCTTTTGTTTCATACTTTAACTATATATTGAGATTTTCATATAAGGTAAAATATGGTATTTAAGCTTGTGTGAGTTACTTCAGTTAACATGATGGTGTTAATGTGCCTACATTTTCCTACAAATAACTCAAGTTTAACCTTTTTATAGCAGAGTAATACTCCATTTTGCATAAATACAATATTTTTTAATCCATTCACCTGCTGATGGACATATAGGCTGTTTCTAAGATTCAGCTATTATGAATTACACTGCTATAAACATGGGTATGCATACTTCACTGTGGTATGATGTCTTTAAAACTTTTGGGAATATTACTAAAAGAGGAATAGCTGGATTAAATGGAATTTCTGTTTTTAGTTTTTTTGAGAAATCTCCATGCTGGTTTCCAAAGTGCCTGTATCAGTTTATAGTCTCCAAAAGTGGAGAAGGGTTCCTTTCTCCCCCTACCCTAACCAGCATTTGTTATTGGTTGATTTCTTGATGGTAGTCATTCTTTCTGGAATGAGATGGAACCTCAATGTTGTTTTAATTTGCATTTCTCAAATGGCCACCAATGTTGAAATTTTTGTCATGTATTTATTGGCTATTTGTATTTCTATATCTGAGAAGTGTCTATTCATTTCAAATGCTCATTATTAATTGGGCCTTTAAATCTGGGGGTCTAATTTCTTTGAGTTCTTTATATATTCTAGATATTAGTCCCTCTTCTGAGGAGTAGTGGGCAAAAAATTTTCCCATTCTGTAGGATGTCTCTTCATTCTGTTAGTGATTTCCCTTGCTGTTCAGAAGCTTTATAATTTGATGTGATCCCATTTGTTAATTCTTGATCTTTTTTCTTATGGAACTGGAGTTTTGTTCAGAAAGTTTTTGCCTACACCTATATCTTCAAGAGCTTTACCTATTTTATCTTCCAGCAGATTAAGTGATTCTGTTCTAATGTTTAGCACTTTGATCTATTTTTATTTTGGTGCACAGTGAGAGAAACTTTTCTAGATTCAGCCTTTGGCATGTGCATAGCCAATCTTCCCAGCACCATTTGTTAGAGAGGATATTATTTCGCCAGCAAAGGGATTTTGACTCTTGGTCAAAAATAACTAACTTCTCTTTAAGCCATTTGTAAGAAAATGGATAAATCCTGAGCCCATAATGCAAAGTCAAAGCATAAATATTGAATTTCTGTAATAGGAGACATATAAAATGTAAAAGTTGCAGGAGGAGTAAACATGATAAAGATACAATATGTATATGTGTCAAACACTTAAGATGAATGTGATCACTCTGCATCACAAACATATATTTATACAATTTTTAAACAAACTAAATTCTCTGAATTGTTCCATATATTCCAGTACATATGTTTTCTTTTTTAATCATTCAAATATAGTGGTTTCTAACACAATGATAAAGACTTGTTTGGTTTAGTGTGGTTACTACTGCCTTTTCCGTTTACTGAGTGGTGTTGACTTTGACAATGATCTCGCTTTGGAAAAAGGCTATCACTCCATTCCCTATAGAATAATCAATATGAAGCTAAATTATTCTACTTACTAAGTAGAATAAGTCTACTTAATGTTTCTGGAACTCACGGGAAGCTGTCTTACTTTTCTCATTGCTGAGACAAAATACCCGACACCCAAGGTTAAAGAAGGAAAGATTTATTTGGCTCGTTGTCTGGAAAGGTTTCAGTCCATAATCAGCTGGCCCAAGGAAGGGTGGCATGGCAGACAGGCCTCACAGAGGAGGAACGTTCATGGCAGGCAGGAAGTAGCAAAGCAAGAAGGGAAGGGAGACAAACCTCTCTCTTATGTTGTGTCCAGGCTACTGAGATTAGTGCAGTGCCAAACCGATGAGTAGACTGATCCAGCGATCACCCACATTTAATCCCAGCACCCTTAATCCTAGCCTTGCACCATGAACCAATTACACACTCTAGATTCAGCCACCTTCGAAAAAGCCTCATCTAAAACTACACGAGGGCCAGATGTGGTGGTGCGCACCTACAATCTCAGCACTTGGGATGTTGAAGCAGGAAAATCGCTGCGAGTTCGAGGCTAGTTTGGGCTTCAAAGTGAGTTCAAAGCCAGCCTGAACTGCATTGTGAAACCCTGTCTCAAAACAACAACAACAACGACAACAAATAAACAAACCCAAAAACAAAACAAAACAAATAAAACTGCATGAGGCTTTGGGGGGCCATCTAGACACAAACCATAACGGAAGCCCTTATGTCATTACTATGAAATAGATCAAGCTAGCTTTTCATAAGTAAATCAAACTTTTTCTATTCATTTGAATCTCAACATAATTCTTCCCCAAACTTTAGTTCAGGGGAAACTTCCTGACATTAAAAAAAAAAAAAAAAAAAAAAAAAAAAAAAAAAAAAACTAAAGATCTTAAAAGGAAAAAATGGAAACAAACTTTTGCAAATAAGGAGGGGAAGAAGGGTTGAAGGGAGGGTAGAGGAATAGGGAAAAAAAAGAATCAAGTTATATAATGTACAGGTACAAATTCCCTATGATGAATGTGATCATTATATATACTTAAAATGTACCAATAAACTTAAAAAAATAAAAAAATTAAAACAAAAGCTGATCTCTTAATTAAATGTACTACTCCTCATTCTCAATGCAGTAAGAATTTTAAATTTAATATTTTAAACATATTACACTTCAGCTTCATACTTCACACATACCTGCTGTGTTTTATTAGGGTTTTATTTTTGTCACTCACATGACTGACATCCAAAGCCTCTCTTCAAACGATAGACAGCAGCATGACTTTCATCAGCCCTGCTTGTCGTGCTTCTGTTTACTACAATGGCTCTTAGAGGAGTGCCACATTTCCTTAGAAAAGCATTCTGTTATTCTGTGCTTTCTATGTACACGTATTATTTTTAGCTCTAGGAAGAGTGTGAGATGTTTTCTTTTACATAAGAAGGAATAAAGGAGGAAGGAAAGATAAAATCCCAAAGAACTTGACACTCAGTCTTATAGCCACATGATTTCTTTTCTTCTCCTTTTTCTTCTCTTCTATTTTCCTTTCCTTTCTTTTCCTCTTTCTTCTTTCCTTTATTTCCTTTTCTTCTCTTTTTCCCTCCTCCACTGTCCTCTCCTTCCCTTCCCTCCCTCCCCTCCCCTCTCCTCTCTTCTTCTCCTTCTTTTCCCTCCTACTCTTCTGTTTTCTCTCCCCTCCCCTCCCAATCCTCACCCTCTTCTTCCTTTCTAACATTCTTTCTCTTTCTCTCCTTTCTTCTCTTCTTTCTTTTTTGCAGTGATTAGACAGATGGAAACACTGGTAATTATCTCAACAAAATTAAATATAAGAGCAAAAGTGAAAAAACAATTGCTGAAACACTTCTCACCTAACAGATATCACCATATAGATCAATCTTAAACCAAATTGCATTTTGAAAAATTCCAATTTATGCCAAAATGAAGTAAATTTAATGAAGTCTCCCTTACTTTTATTGCCAAGTTGTGGTGATCTTCTTTCAGTTTAATTCATTTTATTTGACTCTAAAGGAACATTTAATTCTAAATGATTTTATTTCTTATTAATTCTTCAGATTAACGAGTACTATTGTATGCTTTTCCATGTACAACATGTTTGGAAGCATATATGCATTATAGAATGGCTAAATTTAGCTAAATAGTAAATGGACTGCACCATATAGTTATCATTTTTGTAGTGAAAGCACTTACCAAATCTGTGTTTTTGCAGAATACAATATATTTTACTTGGTTATAGCCATCTTTCTATATAATAGATTTCTTTAAATTCATTCCCCTTACCTAAACATAATTACATATCCTTTGAAAAGCTCTTCCCATACCTTCCACCACCCTGCCCACTAATAATTACAATTTCTCTTTCTATTTCTATGAGATCAACTCTTTCTTAGATTCTACTTATAAATGAGATAGTAAAATATTTGTCATTCTGTGCATGACTTATTTCACTTAACACAATGCAGCAAACTCTTCACTTGACTCCATGACACAACAATTTGCATCTTTCCTTTAACTTTTATATCTTCTTCTGACTCCTCTGTAGACTGATGTTTCTCTACTTGGGCTTCTAATGAAGACCTGGCTTATCATTATTACTTAGCATTTTTCTTAAGTAATTCAATATGCTCATTTTTTAAATTCTCAACAGGGAACTCTGTCTAAGATTCAAAGCTTAAAATTCAATTATTTGACTAATACATCTAAATTACCTTCAATTGAATATGTCCAAAGTGGTACTTTTAATTATGATTTAATTCTTTAAATTTAATCATTTTCTGCCATTTTCTTTCCACTGAATGGTATCATAGAATCTTCAATTTGTCACTTAAAAAACCATGTATCATCTTCAGTCACTTGCTCTTAGTCTATCCCAATATTAAAGGTGTCACCAAGCCATGCTGATTTTTTCTTTTAAATATATTCCAAATTCACCTACTTCCCTTTTTCACCACTTCTCTCATCCAGAGACAAAGAACCACTGACTTTCAATCAATTTTCACTAAGACTATTACAGGCTTCTACATAGATGATAGATAGATAAATAGATAGATAGATAGATAGATAGATAGATAGATAGATAGATAGATAGACAGACAGACAGACAGACAGACAGACAGATGTCCAATCTGTTCCCCATACTGAGTCAGTTCTTTTCAAAGGGCATCAGTACCATTTTACTCTCTTTCTTTCTCTTTCTCTCTGTCTCTCTGTCCCTTTCTGTCTCTTTGTCTATCGCTCTCTGCATATGTACATGTCTCTCTCATGCACACACACACACACACACACACACACACACACACTTAACCTTTTCTTTAGGGTAGATTACTAGATTAATACTCAGAAGATTTCATTATTTTTCCTTCCACAACAGAATAGTGGAGCATATTTCCCTGTCTCATTCCTCATTTCACAGGAACTCACAGTTTGGTGTGTCTTTCACTTTAAAAAAGGTAGGGTTACACTTACTCATCCTATAGAATCTCGACACAAGTAACACTGCCTCAGGGTTAACATGGTATAATTATATTTCTTTCTTTTTTTTGATGATACTAGGGATTGAACTCAGGGCCTTGTACATGCTAGGCAAGCACTGTACCACTGACCCACATCCCCAGCAATATATTTCTTGATTTGTTTGTGTGGAATTACAATTAGTTTTAATCATTAAATTGGGCCCCATAGTAACAGGAATGTTTAATTATTGAATTAAATAATTAATAGATGAGGTGATTCAGATATGTTATGTGTCACTTTCAAAGGCCTCTTTAATTGCACACTTTGTCACTTTCTAGCCAATAGCATCTATTAATCATTTTCTGAAGAACTGCATATATATTAAATAAATTATAAATTGTACAGAAGAATTCAATACCTGCATTCATGGTTAACATTTCTCTTCTTAACCCCAAACAAGGAAAAATCATAAGTTTTGTTTGTCAATTTATTATTAACACAATAAATCAAACAAGTTGAGAATATATTAGTCCTTTTGCTAAGTGCTTCATAGGTGTCTTTGCATAAAATACTTTACTTACTATCAAGAAAAAAAAGTTATGCTCCAGCAAAATTTTACATTTTTGCTTAAATAATAACATGAATTAATTTTCACCACCCCCCACCAACTGCAACTTTGGGAACCATACTACCTTCTAAACCATTGAGCTGGATTTTTTTTTGTTGTTACCAGGAATCGAACTCAGGACTTTGCACTCTCCAGGCAGGTGCTTGTGCCACTGAGCTATATCCCTGGCCCCTTTAACTAGATTTAAAATAAATTTTCCATACCATAATAGCAGATTTTGATGCAAAATTGTTCTTTCTAGGACTCAGTAACTATTTTCATGTACCCTTATACCAGTTTCTTGTTCATACATAAGTGTGTGTGCAAGTCTACACAACTAGATTGTAAGCATATGTAAAAGGTAGGGAATCTTTTTGTGCCTAAAAACTAACTTAGTTTTAAACATTTAATAATGGTTAGTATATATTTTTTTTAAATGTGAAACTTTATTATGTATGCTAGAGTTTGGGATCTTAAATATCCCCCAAATGTTCTGTGTTAAAGGCTTGGTCCTCAGAATGGTACATGTGGGAAGTTGTAAAACCTTTAAGAAATGGATCTAGTGGGAAATTTTTGGTCATTGCACATGCACCTGTGAGACATCTAGGGGACCCCAGTACCTTGTTCTCTCCTGTTCATGAGGTGAGCTATTTTGCTCTACCAAGCACTCATGTCATGACGTGTTTGCTCACCCTTTGACCAAAGCAATGGGGCAAATTGATCATGGAATGAAACTTCTACAGTGGAAGCCAAAATGAACCTTTTCTCTTTATGAGTTGATTATCTCAGGTATGTGTTATAGTAATGGAAAGATCACTAACAGATACAGGAATTACTTTTTCCATTAGCACCACACTGGGGCCAGTGCTAAAGCTAGGAATTATCTTCACTATTCATTTCTATACCAGAAAATCAATGGCATGGCTTTTTATCTCGACTTCCATTTTTATCACAATCTTGCAGTCCCCACTTTTTTGGAGGGCATTTTATTCTCTTGTTTACTATTCTCCCCTTTGCCCAAACTTTTGTTTACATTTTGAGAAATCTCAATCACAATATGAAAAATTTAAGTTTTTTTTATCTCAGAGATGCTGTATATTTTCAAAGAAAACGATCTTTATTTCTACCACAGGAATAATCAAGAAATGTAGGCTTATTTTTCCAAGTTGAAAAAAATTTTCAACAGAGTTACTATTATCTATCCTTGGTACTTTTATCTATGTATGTTTTCAAGTGTTTGTAGTTTTCTATTAAACTTGCATTGTCTCCTCATATGTACTTTAGAACCTCTGCTGATCACCGTCATTTAAGGCTATCATACCTACCTAGTTTATCTTTTATGTTAACTCCAACAACTTTGTTTTACTATTGCACAATTACCCTCCTCAGAATAGTGAATGTGGTCAACTCCTTGAATTTTTTGTTTCGGCCTTGCTAATTTAAGTCCCTGGATAAATTCAATTATTTCTTATGTCAACTCGTATTCCTGAATTTGTTATCATTGACAAAAATAATGAAACTGATATTCTTGCAGTCCCATCATCAAAGGGAAATGTATAGCTGTCTGGAGGTACTTGGCTTGGTCATGGATTTCTAAGAATCAGGTACCACAAATGAGCCTTTAATGATAAGCTGGAGGTAGATTGACAAATATTCCAAATTTGATTAAAAGATGCTAAGTCTCAAATTTCAGTTAAAAGATATTAATGTTATTTTTTTTAATTAATACTGCTTGATCTGTCCTAGAGATTAGAAAATGTATATTATGGTATTTAAAAAACAAATTCTATAGTATGAATGTAAATTTGTGTAAGATCAATGATATGGAAGAAATGAAGATGATAAAAAATATGTTTTAAGTTGCATAGAATTAGTATTATTTTAGGGACCACAATCAAAGTATTCCTTAGCTGCATTTAGCAAATCTAGCTATTCATGATAATCTCTGTGGGACTTATAAAAAATACTGTGGCCAAGTCTCCACCCTTGGATTTATGAATCTTCGGGTCTGCAGGGTGAATTAAGAATATCTATTTTTCATAAGAACAATGACTCTCTGAGATGTATTTACAGGTCTGAGAGTTACTATCTTATAGGAAGCAAAATCCAAGCCACCTTTATACTTAAATATATATGGTTCTCTTTCTTTTTCTTTTCTTTGCTGATAATCAGTCATTTTAGTAGGAATCTGAAAGCTAACAGCATTTTCCTATTTATTCTAGGAGAAACCATCTCGCGGAGGTTGAAGCAGCAGCCCCCGACGGGCCGCGTTTCCCTCAGTGAGAGCTGTTTTGCACTGTCTTGCTGTCTATCATTCTTTCCATCGTAGTCGCCCATCAGTTTCACCTCTCCTGTCAAGCGATTTTTATGGCCTCTATGATTTATGTGGCAGCAAACTCCTTCCAGAATAAGGCATCAGTTTTGAACACTGTTTACAGGACGAGGATTTATCTCAATACCATGCTAGCAATGATTATCCTGAATGCTATTGAGAAGTAGTTTGAAGAGCTCGTGATTCAGTGGCAATTCTCCCCATACAATCATCAGACAAACTCAGCATGTTGGATTTCTTTTGCCAAAGGGGCGAACAAATAAACATCTCGAAGTTCAAGAGAATTTGGTTTATAAATCAAAAGCTATTAACTTTTTCTCAGCTTTATTCAGGTAGTGCTGACAAAATCAAAGATTGTATATTTAGGTTACAAAATGTGGTATTTTAATTGAAATATGACTTGTGCAATGATTCTCATAATTAAAATCATTAACACATGAGACCTGCAATAATGATCTTTTTGTTTTTTGGGTGAGATTACTTAAGATCTACTCATAGTAAGCTTCAACCATACAATGTATTATTAACTATCGTTCCCGGGTTACACCTTAGGTCTCTAAGTCTTATTCATCTTAAAAGTGAAAATTTGTAGATTTTGACCATAATTTCCACATTTGTACTACCTCCTACTCTCTGGCAACCACCATTTTACTTTCCGTTTCTCTAAAACTGATTTTTTTTTTAGACTTCACATTTAAGTGATTTCATGTAAACACTATTAAATATTATTTTACCAATGATGGCATGGAATTGGAAGGTTTCAGTGCATAAGGAGGAACTTAACAATGGCATGAAGTGTTTTTTTTTTCAGTAATTAAAATCTGACTTGTTGTTAGACTTTGAATAAAATATAGGCAGTCACATCCCAAATAGCTTTTTAAACATGAAGTCTTAAATACACTTAATCTGACTTAAGACATTATAGTTATTAATGATTTAGATAAATCCACGATTAGGCCCAAAAGCAAGTTTCCAGGAATAAATTAACTTCATATTGGTCTCATCAAAAAAATTAGAATGTCTTGATAGCTCTTGCTACAGTAATATCAATATTCACCCTATTTGCTTCCCTGCAATTAATGCAATAAAAAATACAAGGAAATGATTATGGTTTTCTGCCTTAACATACCTGAAGAAAAAAATACAAAAAGTTGTATAATTTTCAAGTTTAGCGTATTTAAGAATCATCCTGATTTCTTTAAACCTATCTCCGCATGCAAAATTTTGCTTCATTGTCTTGTAAATCCTCTCTTCGGGCATATTCACCCAATCTTGCAATAAGAATCATTTCAATCAAGCCAACAAATTCTAAAACATAAATAGTACCAATTAGGTATATTTATATAGCTATCGTCTTTTTTCTTTGCAGAGTTGTTCCAATATATTTTTAAATATACATTACAATTTTTATTGCCATATCTCACAAAGCCTGCCTTCTTGTTCTGTGAAGGGCTGGGTGGCTGATAATCTAACCAATGTACTTGAATTAAGATGTATCAGTTAAACAAACCTACAGTCATGTGATCCAGGATCAAAGGTAAACAAATGTCAACATTTGTATCCAGGTCTCAAGAACATTAGAAATCATTGAACCACATTGTCCACAGTCATTCTTATTAACAATATCTGTCTTTTTCTATTTCCTATATTCAGAAAGTTACTGAAAGCTTTTCATGCTGCTCTTACAGTTGAGTTCACTTTCCACATCTGTTTCCACCTCCCCTCTCTAACATATTGCTGTGCCCTTCACTATGCTGGAGCAGAAAGCAGCTTGTCCTTTATTCTGGCCATTCTAACATAATAATCTGACTGAGTTCTCCCTGTCATTTCTACTTTTTTTATCTTTCCACAATCTTCATCTTGCAACTCCAGAGGACAAGAAGAGGTCAGAACCCCAGAGAGAAAACGAAGACTAAAAAATATGTTAATAATTTTTGAATCTTTCCTCAAAATGTGCATGATAGAAATGGTATAGTCAGTTAAGTCTTGGACGTGAAATGTGGACATTTTAAAAGCATGGAAGAGCTGCTGAAGAACTTTTGAATTTTGATAAAGATTAAATATGTGAATGAGAATATAAGTAAAATCACGATCATTTCTATTTTATATTGAGATTTATGTTTCCCACATAATTCCCGTCATGTGTACATACATATGTGAACATGTATATGTATATATAAATTTCGTTTTTTTTATTGTACACAAAACTCAAAAACTGCTTCTGATTTAAAAGACATCTGATAGTAACTTTGTATTTCAGTATTAATGGAATCACCAAGTACCTTCCTTGATCTACTGCATATTTTGAAATTCTTACGTAAACCTAGCCTCAGGCAACTGAGGATGAAATTCAATAAATGACTGAAAGGGACAAAGGAAAAGAGAGAGAAAGTTGGGAGAAGAGGGAAGGAAAGAAGAAAGGAAGAGGAAAGGAGCTAGAGAGGGAAAGAGAGAGAGAATTTCCTAAGGAGAGCCACTGGATATCAACTTTAGATCCATACTTAAACTTGCTAGTACATAAAGAAATATCACGGATTAAATTTTTTAAATTAAGTTTATTGGTACATTTTAAGTATATATAATGAGCACATTCATCATAGAGAATTTGTACCTGTACATTGTATATCTTGATTTTTCTTTTTTTCCCATTCCCCTACCCTCGCTTCAAACCCTGTTCCCCTCCTTATTTACAAAAGTTTTGCTTCCATTTTTTCTTTCTTTTCTCATTTTTTTCCTCTTCCCTTCCTTCCTTTCTCCCTCCCCCTCCCTAGTTCCCCTTCCCATTTGAACATTTTCTTCCAATTTCACAATATACATTATATATTTTGGTCCAGAGAAACAATGCAATACTTACACATGTGTGTCTGATTTATTTCACTTAAGAGTATGATCTCAAGGTGCATCCATTTAGCTAGAAATGTCTCAAGCTTATCTTTGTTTATGGCAGAGTGGGACTCCATTGTATTGAAATCCCCACATCTTCTTTATCTATTCATCATTGGGCTGTTTCCAAGATTTAGCTATTGTAAACTGTGCTGCTATAAACATGAGTGTGCATATATCGCTTGACACTTAGAAGCTGGAAGTACAGTAATGCTAAAAATGCTAAGATCATCACCACTTTTTAGATTTTTCATATTACCTTTCAACTCTACACAATAAGTAAACAAATGAATCAAGACAAAGTATGGAGAATTAATTCCGTTCATTTATTTAGCAAGACTCCTTGCTAGAAATTGTACATTTAGCAATAAAATCGAAGCCAATATTTAGTAGGAAGGACTCTATTTAACAGGAAAAGCAATTTTAAAAATATGGACAACAATAATGAATTTTAAATGTGACACCAATTCAATTTTAAATTTTCATTTCTTTACTAATAGCCTTCACTATATATCTCAATAGCTATTAGCCAAAGTTACCAAGAACATTTAAGTACCAGAAAATATCCTCTGTAGAATTTAAAGCCATGTGATTTTATTGTTAACCACTGGTTTAACCCTCAGGTATCCATCTGTCACTCCATTAGCTGAGTCTTGGTATGGTTAATTAGCCATTTTCCCTGGAAGTGATCTTTAAAGACTGCAAGAATTAGCAGTGCAGCCTAAGTCATTTCTACTCACCTATTCTATAGGTGTCGCTACTTTTATTTTATACAAACCTTTTCATCGCCACATGCCCTGAGAAAAACTAATTAAAGTCACTGAAGGAAATATGATCAGCCAGATGAGTCAGAAAATAAATCTATGGGAAAAATCATTTAGTAGTTGCTGCATTTTTGTAATCAAATGCTTTTCTTAGATCCAGAAAGAATATATTTCACTAGAAGTTATTAAGCAGAGGTAGTATAAATTTTTTCCTGCTTTATTTTCATGTATAGTAATATAGTTAAATGCTCAGTAACTATTTTAAGTAAAATTCATATATACTAAATATGAAACAATCTAACTTTAAGGTTGTCTTCCAGACAGTAGAATGCACATAGAAGAAGAACATGTATATTTGCTAGATTGAGTTGCTATAAATCACCTAAAGATGATTATTGGAATTAATTTCAGGTTAGTGAGATCCACAGGAAAGAAGAGTATGGCCAGACTGATACCTAGCTATAGGCTTAAGGAGAAAAAAATTGAATTGCATGTATAAAAGTGACATGACTTCGTTTCCAAATAGTTAATCATAACTTAGCAAGCTTCCTCAAAAAGTAACTCTTTATAGAAAGCAAAATCCAGTAGATAAGAAGCTGGAAATTCAAATGTATGATTCTTTTTAGTAATGATGTTCAAAATTAAATTCCATATTCTGCATCCATACCTTGTATACTTTTTGTAATCTGGAATTATGTTTTTCCTGATTTTTAGGAAGGAATATAGCAATAGGTGATTTTTAGCCAGGACTTGATGCCAGGGCAGGCATATTTCTTGATGGAACAATTTGCAAGGCGAGCCCTAGAGTCACTCACAACCCTTTCATCTGGAGGAAGTGTCATTCTCATGTCATAGACATCTGGATTACGGTTCCTGGGATATATCACACTTTATAACTGCCTTCCCCCAACACACAGAGTATGAAAAGAAAGAGTGGTCATTGCTGAATACATTGAATGACTACATCTTAATTCACATAGTTTCTATTATAATTACGATGTTGTACAGTCACTGGCTTATCAGACAATAAATTAACACTTCCAAAGTAATTATTCATTTATATAACAAGATTCTATTTTACTCTGTTAAACTTACCATTTCCTTATGCTGAATACTGTTGTTGTTGTTGTTGTTTTAAGAGAAAAAAATAAACAAACAATGAAACCGAATTGCTAAACAGGTTAGTAAGGCGTCTGCTAGACACAGGACAGAGGTTTTGGTAGATGCATTTGCCTGGTTGATCCACACACCTGACTCACACCCAGTTTGTGAGTACCTTACAATGGCTAAAATGCCAAGAGTTGGTCCATTAAGATGGTAGTGATTCCTTCCTGTATTTCTCAAACTTTATGTAACTTTTCATTGTTTCTATAATAACCAACTTTGCAATGATTTTGTAATACTTCTGCAGTCATTAATAAAATAAAATGCTTGATATAACTTTATTTTAAAAAGGTGATTTTTAAAGAAATAGCCATAGTTTAAGTAAACTATAACAAAATAATTTTTTTTTATCACACACATGCACAAGCACACACAACTACATGTTCAGAATCCTGGAGCATTGGTTTCAGTTCTTAATAGAAGAAATCTCAAAATTATCATCATGAGCCAATTGCTTTTACTGCATATAACTTTACTTTTAGATCTCATATATTCAGTTTCCAAAATTTGTTTTGTTGATTTTTCAAATCAGCCATATTCAAAATTCCCTCTGCTTGTGTCGTTGCTTAATTCTTCCTTTTTTATCTTTGACTATTTCAAGCTTTTATTTTAAATTATCATGGTGATTTCTTTGTAAATATCAGCCTGTCATTTGCAAAAGCTCCAGTGTGACTCACTCTCATGGTAGTAACATCATTCTGTGATTTATACTATCTGTGAGTTCATCTTCAGAATACCTGGTCCTTGAACATTTTCACATACATTGGCCCTGGGGGGGTCAAGGCAATCCTGTGATATTTTTGTCTTTGCTTCTGCCATTGCTTTATGGATTTCACTGATTCAGGTGTCAGCTTTCAGTCAGTCTCAAGGCTGATGTTACTGCATCCCATGAGTTTTACAAATTCAACTTTTACCCCAGCAATATGTATGTTTTCCTTACCAAATTTTCACTTGGATTCTTTAATGCCACTGCTATGCTCTGGTCCTAGAGACTTTATCACAGTAAAACTATAATTTTTTATAACTCCTTTTTTGCCCAAGAGATGTACGATAAATTATATAGTCATTTGCATGCACAGGGCCTATGAGCTTTAATTTCTATATTGCACTGTTTATGAAATCTCAGCATCTAAATCAGGAGACTCAAATACATCACCCATTGTATTAAATCCAGATTACCATGTTCTAATTCAGAGTTATTATTTAGAGAGGGTACAAGAACTTGTAGTTCACAAATTATCAAGTAACTTTAATGATACATATACAGCCTTTGCTTTTATACAGGTTTAAAATCTCTTTGTCTAAAGAGATCAGAAATCCATCTTCCTTTTCTTCTTTCCCAGTGCAATCTTTTCTTCTTCCACCTCATCCTTCTCTTCTCCTTTGAGACTGCAGCTATTAGTTCATTTTTTTCCTTGTAAAATTACTCACTACCTTATTTTAAACTTATAAACTATTTCACCTGGAGCCAAGGTGCAGAGAAATGATTTAATCATAGACCTCATTTTACAGAGTGTTGCTATGAATGTCACATCTGTCAGCTTTCCTGGGGCAAAATACATGACACTCACAAATTAAAGAAGGAGATGCTTGTTTTCACCTCACAGCTTCAGAAGTCTCAATCACTGGCTCTAAAGCAAAAACCTCATGGCAGAAGAGTCGGGTGGTGTGAGCAGTGTTCACTTCATGTTGGCCAGGAATCATAACACAGGGGAAGAGCCCTAGGGAGATCACTAGGGAGCCCAAAGCAGGTTGCCAGTGCCCCCCCTCCACCTGGGTGCTATCTAACAGTACATGGAGCTGTGAATGTCAGTGGATCAATCCACTGATAAGCATATATACCACTCCAATGATACTGTCCCCTTTCTGAGTGTCCCAATCCAATCAGACTGAAAATTAACATTAACTACGACTGGTTATTCAGTCTTTCTTTATCTTATTCCCATTCATATCCCTACTTCCATTTTGTCCACAAAATGGGAACCTGTATATGTCTTTAACCCATAGGCTTTATTTATTTTTTTATTTTATTAGTACATGTTTGCAGTACATGAAATTTACTTTCATAGGGAGTAGGTAAGTGTACATAACACATCTTGATGCTTTTTTCATAGCCTTCCCCACCCCACCCACCTCCCTTCTTCTAACTCTAAATCCCCTCTCCCAATTTTTATTATGATTGTTATTATTATTATTATTGCTAGATTGTGTTTCTGAAATATGTTTACATTCATTGTATCTGTACATATACATGACACATCTTTAATCTTTTACTTCCCTTTCCTCTCCTCTCCTCCTCTTTTCCTCTTTTTTTATCTGATCAGTAGAATTAAAATGATGTCTATTGGAATGTTTCAGATATCTGCAAATTGTGACATGTAGTTTTTTTTAATTGTGTTGAAGTTTCTAATAGATTCCTATGTAAAATTACAGCTTTAACTCAAGATATGCTTAAGAACATGTAATTCAATTACAGACATACTAGTTGTAATTTATTTCCAATTCCACTGAGCTGTCTTTATTAATAGAGCTTATCCTTAGAGCAGTTCTAATTTTACATGAAGATTTAATAGAACAGTTTCCATGTGCTCTTCATGCTCCCAAAACACACACACACACACACACACACACACACACACACAGAGATGTACATGGATTTTCCTGTTATTAACATCCTCCATTACTATAGTACGCTTGTTACAAGTGAGTCGATATTGATACATTTTTATTAACTAAATCCTTGGTTTACATTAGAGGTCATTCTTTTCATTATATATAGTTTGTATGAATTTTGACCAATATGTAAAGGCATATATCTACCATTACAGTATCATACAGAATAGTTTCACTTGCTTCAAAATTTACTGTTCTACCTATCATCCCCATCTACTTCCATTGTTTTATTAGGTGCACCTAGTCTAATATCACATTTGTAGACAAGGATATTGTGTCCTCAGTAAAGAATGATTTGAAGTTTTATAGTAATATTTGATTCTTCTACATATTTGATTACATATTATTGGTTTGCTCCATAACATTCTTGAGGTAAATTTTAAAATGATGAACACTAATATATCTCAGTCCATAGTTCTACCAATTTTTCTTGTTCTTGTTACATTGTTTGGTATGCATATATTCATAAATATTTAGTCAATTTCATCTTCAGTCACACTTTAGTGAGCTCCTACTTTGCATCAGTCACTATTTTAGGCATTGACACATGGTAATGGAAAAACCTATAAAATTTCTACCTGTGAATGTAGGAGGGACCAGTAAGAAAATAAATAAATAAGTATAACATAAAGGATATGAGATAGTAGTAAATACTACAGGAGAAATATGTCAAGTAGTAAGAGAGAAAATCACAAGGACTATGAATAAGAACTCTCTAAACTATTCTGATTTCATTAAAAATCAAAATGGAGCATGTAGTTACTTAAGGAAAGAGTATACTAGATCATTGGGATACTCTATAAAAGGTCTTGAAGCAGCACTGTATCTCATAGTCTGTAGAAATGTATTCTAAATTATTTTCTCTATCAGTTACAATGATTCTTTTGTATTTTTTTTTATATGCGGGTACCCGGAGTTGAACTCGGGACCTCGCACTTGCCAGGCAGGTGCTTATGCTGCTGAGCTATATCACCAGCCCAATAATATTACAATAATTCTTTATTCTTCATGATGTTATTTACTTTAAATTCTATTTTGTTTACATTAAAATTCTTGCCTATATTTGGCAGTTTCTAGTTATTTTCCCAATATTAATTTTCTTCCTCCTTTTTTTTTAACAGATACCAAAAATTTTTAGCACAATATGGTGTCTAGATGTCAATATTTATTGTGGTATACTGAGAAAAGACCCCTAAGTATATCAGCCTCTCACAATGCAATTCTTATCACATCTGAAAAAGAGTCTTTTAGATATGATCCAGTTAGTACCATTTGATAGAAATTATTCTGAATTTTTAGGGCCTTAACTGTATCTTATGTTCCTTTATAAGAAGTTTTCTGAGAGAAAATTGACCTACTGAGGACAGAAGTAATGGAAAGACAGATGCAAGGACCAGGGAGTGATGCTACTAATGAGCCCAGTGAGGTTGGCATGTGCTAGAGTCCGGAATGGCCAAAGAATGGAACATCCCCAGGGAATCCAGGGCAGCATGAATCTGCTCGTAACTTGACTTTGGACTCCCAGCCCAAGAACTGTGAAAACATAAATTTCTGTTCTATCAAACCATCCAGTCTTTATTAATGTGCAATTTGTGGCAAAAAGAAGCAAATATACTTATTTTTTCTGGACATTCTTGTAATTAAAAGTGGTTGGGGAAAATAGTCATAGACCCTGAAGAGAAGAAAAAAGAAATCTGCTGGTACTTTTGGAGAAAGCATTATTTTCCTACTGCAGATGATATTTTTTCCTCTTGGTCTTTCTCTCTCCTTCCTTGTCACATGTATGTGGTTGGGTGTGAAATGCATGCCTCCCTGGAATCTTTGCAAGCTTTGCTTCCTTAACTGACTTTGTCTACTTTCCCAAGTGCAAGTAAAAGGAGGAGTGATGCTGTGGTCCTGATAATCAGCCTAGACTTGTTTTCACACTCTCCTCACCCTAGCAGGTCTTGGCATTTCCTTGATATTACCCCGCTGACTGCAGTTCTTGGCTACAGCTGTTGTTTGTCTACCCTCAGTGGTATGAGGGCAGAGAGGAAATGGTGAAAAATGATCAGAAGTAATACTTCTTTCCAGATTGCCTGCCTACCTTCCGAAGCATGAAAGCTTACTCTGTCTACCCTGAGCTGCTGCTTGCCTTCTGTACTAGGTCACACCTGTCCTCTTATCTTCAGGGGTTTCTCACACTTATTGGCTGTAATTACTCAACTCCCTACAAACTGCATTCCTTCTCTGGCATCTCTAGATGTAAGCTGGGAGAGAGAACAAGCATACTGGATTGTCATTCTGACATGAGCCAAAATCTCAAATACTTATTTAAAATCCTTCTTTCCAGCTGCTGTTATATTTTTCTGTGTATTCATGAGTGGAAATGAGCTTTACCACAACTGTTCAGTTCTCCTTTTGAAGTTGCATTTTATTACTTTATGTTTGATAATTTAATTCTCATAAGCCCATTGTTTTATATGTTATTTACTATGTTTCTACAGGTGAGATTTTGAAAAGGTTAAGTTATTTTTAAGGTTGGCTTAAGTATAAATTGTGTGAGCTAGGTGGAATTGCTGTCTATGATATATGAAAATACTGCGGACACTAGATTAGAATATATTTACACATTCATTTTTAACTCAAGGCATCTCACAGAGTCAACTTTACTCATAGGATTCACATTCACAATGGCAAATAGGAAAGAGGATGAGTGATTAGAAAAATGGCAGTATTGGTCAAAAGCAATTTGAAAAATATGGAGTGTAAAGTGTAGCTTTCCTACATGAGGTCTGTTTAAGTCATTTAATTGCTTTTAATGAAATTCTATCTTTTTGCATAGACATAAAACAGTTTATAATTTGGTCTCTCTTTGTCCAACTTACCTGAAATGTCTGCTTCTCAATAGCTGCACCTGGACTTGAAAAGCTTACTTTGCAGGGTGAAAACATTAAGCTAAATGTACATGTGTGTGCGTGTGTATGCATGTGTGTGCATGTGTGTGTGAGCGTGTGTTGTGTGTGTGTGTGTTTGTGTGGCATATTCTTAGACTGTTAGACATTCTCTAAGCGGGAAGTTATTCTTAATTTTTTATTGAAGGCTGCTCAGGGCATAAGTTTATTTTTTGGATATATAACAGGAAAAAATGATTTCTAAGTTGAATTCAGCAAAGGCAGAGGCTAAGGATGCCATGACTCCCCTTGAGATTGAGATTGATGTAGCTTGTCTAAAGCATGTCTGAAGGGAGGTTGTGATTAACTCCTGCACTATGGAAGAATTTCTGTGCTCGTGCAGGGATCACACAGGAGTTCACAGTAGGACTAACTTTAATGATCTTAGTAGTTTCAGCAAAACATCCTTCAAGATATTACATCTTCTCATCATCTACATTGTTGAATTTGTAAGTGTGTGTTCCAAAAATACAATTGTAGTTTTCCTCAATACACCAAAGAAAAAAAGAACAGAAAAAATTTTCTCTCAACTTGCATAAGTGAAAAATGGATAACAATTTAAATTACTATATTACTGAATATCATAATGCCTAAAAAAAGGTCATTGAGTCAGAGAGACTTGTATTTGAATTTGTTGTCACCTATGAACTGTGTGACCTCGGGCAAGTTACCAAAAATATTAAAATCAGCTTTATCTTGTGTAAAACGAGTATTATTGAAACTTCCTCATTAGCTAGTTGCATAATCCTCCTGTGTAATGCAGGGTTACCAAAAAAAACAGAACCAACAATTTATGTCCTAAAGATAGATATACATGTACCTATCCATCTATAGTAGATATTTCTTTTAAGATGTTCCATATTTATTTTAAGGAATCAGCAGTTGTAGGGACTGCCAAGTTTACAATGTGTAGGGCAAGTTATCAAGCTGGAGACTAAGGGTTGATATTTTAGTGTAGAGTCTAAATTTTGCAAGGCATCCTGTTGAAAACACAAGTAGAGTTCCTATGTTGCAATCTTGAGGAGAATCCCTGCTTGGAATAGTGAGAGAGTTTCTTCCTCTTGTCAGAGTCAGGTGGCTTGCTGCAGTCTTTGGTGGTCCTTATCCATGTCTTTGGATTCTAGTTTTCTCTTCTCATAAGGACACTTCTCATGTAGATTAAGTACTTTTTAAATGACTTCTTTTTAGCTAGTTACAATTGCAACAACTTTCCTTCTAAAGAAAGTCATATTCTGAGTTACTGGGGGTTAGGAATTCAACACATGCATTTTGGGACTCCACAATATAATATACTTACAATAGCAAGTGCTCAACAAATGAGAGTTATTATTTTCAAACACAAGCATATACTTGAGAAAGTATGTACTTAGATTTCTTTAGGAAAAGTACATATAACTTATATAAGACTTTGAACTAATTCAAAAAAAGGATTCTTATTTGTCCTCTTGTATCATAACAATAAATAAAAAGATAGGATACAGTGCTTGGTGAAAGTGTTCCTATTTTCTTCTAGAGAATAATTCAGTTTTAAAAGTACTCCAGGAGCACAACCTAGAAGATACTGATCGAAATGTGCATGAAAAGAACGCCTAGGTTTTTCCATGAGGAAAAGTACCACAGGGAAGGGAAGAACAACACACAGTTTGGGGGAAGCTGTACTATTG
Organism: Erethizon dorsatum; assembly: GCA_028451465.1. Classification (NCBI taxonomy): domain Eukaryota; kingdom Metazoa; phylum Chordata; class Mammalia; order Rodentia; family Erethizontidae; genus Erethizon; species Erethizon dorsatum. The sequence goes on from CM051834.1 coordinate 30,571,326, forward strand.
TGAAGGAATTCTAGTGTTACGTTACTAACCGAATATGGTGATTTCCAGTAGGGATTACATCTTTTCCCTGTGCACACACACCAAAATAACAAAATGTCATCTGACCAAATTTAATGACATTAACTTTGTTCAAAACTATATTATTGTTTTAGATTTTCTTGTATAGATTTAGGTACCAGTGAACTCAATCCCAACGTGCAAGAAGAAAGAAGAACAATGCATGACCTTATTCCCTCTTTTTACTTGGAAGTCTCATGCTTTGGCAAATTCTACATTTATAGCTCATCTTTTCCCTCCCCTTTAAATGCAAATTTAATTCATATAAATATATACTAAAAGTAATGTCATTAATGGACTTCTCATCTTCAGTTTATCCTCACTTCCAAATCACTTTTCATTGCTGCCAGATTAATCTCAAAGCTTATCTGTGATTTTGCCTTTTTTTCTACATATAGAAAGAGGAAATAACTTTCTATTGCTCGTTAATCTCTAAAGCTTAACCTGCTCTTTCTTATCTGAGATTGATTGATTGCTAAGAGGCTACAAGTCTTCTTCCTCCTCCTCTTCACACCTTCTGCAATGTGGTCTTACAGTTCCTTTGTCAAGACAAAACAATATTCCTCCACCTAGAGAATGGCTCTGTCAAGTAGAATGCTCTGAAATTGACAATTCGTCAACTCCAAATCCAGGTTTCAAGAGAAATTTCATGCCTCTGTTCTCTCTGCACCCTGACCCTGCCATAGGCATAAGCCTACTAAATGATGAGAAACTCTTGCTCAGGTCAGCTCCATTGTGTCAGCAGATAGCTGAGGCCACTAGACAAGTGATGGAGGCTATTATGGACCAGCCAGCCCCAAACAACAGATATATGTATGACATCAGCCAAGGTCAGCCAAGGACAGCCAAGCCCAGCCTTGACCAGCCAAACCACTCAGGTCAGCAGGAAAATAACTGTGTATAATAATAGAAGCTACGGGTTAGACACTTAAATTTTGGGATAATATTTTATGCACCAATAGTTAAATGATATAAAACCCATCAGGACCTAGACTTAGTGAAAAACCTTAATACTCCCTACTAACAGAAAATCTTCACCCATCTCAGTGACACTTGCTGAAATTCTATTCCTCAAGCCTGACTGACAGACCTGCCATTAGGTTAACAGCACTACTTTCTACTGCTAGAATTCCTGTTAGACATTGATCAATACTGAATTTGGTTTTTCATCAAGTCTTACAAGAAATTTTTCTCTGTTTCATAATCCAATATAGTTTTACTATGAGCCTTTTTCCACCTGTGGTAATCTAAATGCATTTATTTCAAAGAAACTAATGTAAAAATATTGTAGACTTATTAAGCTAATTGAATAGACCAAGTCTTTAAGGACTAAAGATATCCACGCTGAATCCGCAGGAAATGGACATAGTCAAGATAATGGATCCTCCTTTTTCTTAGATTTACCTGGAAACACAACCAATGTGGCAGAAAGATATTCAACACAGATGTGTTACAGAACAGAATAGGAAAAAAACACACTTTTTCATGAAGGAATTAGTCATCCCAGCTTTCTCACTGTCCCAGCAGCCTTGGCTATGACATAAATCCCTTAATCTCTTTCCCTGCCAGCCCTCTTGTTTTTGTATAATATATTTTATTTGCAAAATACACTCATGCTCAGTGGATGAAACTTGGGAAGTAAGAGATAGGAAAGAATAAGGTGGAGAGAGGAAAATGAGAGGAAAGAAAAGAAAAGCAGCAGAGGAAAGAAAGACACCCACCATAACAGAGGATGTGACCTGCAGTGCATTTTAAATGAAACATTTTCATATAGTTGAAAAAAACAAAATTCACAGTTTTGTAATAAATTTTTAAAATTTTAAATTCAGTACCATCTTGAACACATTTTTTAGAATACAATTTTAATGATGGTTACATTTCCATAAGGTGCTCCTAATTTTTTTTAATGATTTCACTCTTTCAGGATCATTATTTTATATCTAACTCATTCACCATATAAACACAGGTAGAATTTTGGTACATTATGTGTTTTTTATCCACATTTATGATTATTTCCTTTAGTTACATTTCCATATCTTTTAAAATTCAGAAATGGAAAAACTGAGTTAAAGAATAAGAGCACACGTGAGGCTTCTAATATTACCACATTGTCTAACAGTAAATTTTATCCATTTATATTGCCACCAGCTGTGTATGAGAATATAAATTACATTGTACTTGCCAGAACTCACCTATTTTAAAGTTCACATGTATATATATATATACTATATTATATATATATACTACACATGTATAGTATTTAAATATGTTGGGTTTTAAATGAGGTTAATTTTTATTAATATTTACAAGCCCTTTTTATCTTTCACCTACATTTGTGAAAAATGCATCTACTTGCTTTTTGCCCATTATTTCCATTAGAGTATTTTTTTAAATATTATTTTGATAATTCTGCATAGTTTAATAACACTAATTCATTTTCATATTTCCTGAAAATATTGCACTAATATATTTTGTTTCTATTTTGTCTGTCTGTATGATATATTTCTTTTTCTACAGATGTTTTTATTTTAAATTTGTGGAAATGTTGATGCAGTCAAGCTTGTCTTCTCTCTGTAGACAATATAAACTTTTATTAACATTTTATTAAATTTAAAACTTCCATTTTATTTTATAATCAATCTTTTAATATACTTGAAATACCCTCTGTTACAGTCTGTGATATGGGAACAATTTGATTTTTAAAAAACATATAAACATTAGTTTCAAAATTATTCAATGAAGGGCCTGTGAGATAGCTCAGTGGCATAAATGCCTGCCTGGCAAGTGCGAGGTCCTGAGTTCAACTCCCGGTACCCACATAAAAAAAATTATTCAATGAAAAACTTTCAGTATCCCATTTATTATATTCTATTTCATTTAAAATTTATTCACACACATACAAAAACAGATATAAAATAGAAAAAAGAGTTTGTTTATATATTTTAGTTGTGGTCATGCTAACTGCCTATTTTCAAACCAACACCATGACTAGTTTAAATAAAATAGTGTTCAAGTGTAGTTTATATCTTATCTTTTAGGACTCTTTCACCTCAGCCATTTTCCAATATCCCAGTGTTTTAAATTACTTGAAACACTTCCAGATAAATTTTTATGTTTTTACCTTCATAGCTAATTTTTTTCCTTTTTTGCTTATATCAATATGAATGAAACTTTTATTGAAATTACTTTAGACTAGGTAAGAAAATGTTAGAATATGTCAGTCATATTTTAAATTATTAAAATTTATTAAAATTTTTGTTTTGCAATACAAGATTGTGATTTTATTTATATGTTTCCACCCAATTCATCTTATAACTATTCCAGTAGCAGTTTGAGGGCAGCAGCTGTAATTTGGCTTTTTGTGTGTGTATAATACACATTCCTATTTATTGCTGGAATGCAATGACAGTTATTTTACTTCATTTTTAAATTTTATTTTATTTACTGCACAGGGTATTTTTTAAGATTAAGTCCAACATATCTGAATATCAACATGATGAGTATTGGCTGAGGCAGAATGCTATTTTCAAATTGACTGAACTTTCTTCCTCTAGTGGACTTAGAGGAAAAAGTCAGCTGTGTTTTTGAGATATAATTTCCCTTCTTCTTTAGAGTGCCCAATATTACCAAGCCTTTGTATTTATAAAAATATAAAAGAAGTCCTGAATCAGGGATGGTATCCAAACATGGATTGAGATACTAAATATTCTGTTTAATATTGATCTAGATCTTCATGCCAGGTACAGAAGATCTCTAATTATTATTATTATTAATTATTATTATCTATGCATATTTTCTGTTCCTTTCCTTTTTTTGAAGGGAGGAGTCTTCTGTGGGAAGTTGAATTCTTAGAATCTACAAACCAGGGAAAGAGACTTTTCTTAGCGAGGGAACTTCCATTCTGGTTGTAACCAAGAACAAAGGGAGCTCTAGGAGCAATGGCCAGCCAAGGGACTCTAGAAGTGGGAACTGATTATCTGGCTTTAAGTTTTTATTTTATGCATTGCATTTATTTATGTTGTTCTCAAGCATTTGATAAAGCTTGTTAACAGCGCAGCATTGTTTTAGCTGCAATTTGGAGAATTAAGAATATAATTGGAAGTATAATTCCAATTGGAATATAATGGACCAGGAAGAACTACAGAAGTTGGAACAACTATTGATGAAACAGTTGTCAACAGCTAGAATGGGTCAGTGGTGACTTTGAGGAAGGTAATTCCATAGGATAGATAAAAATACTCATCCTGAGGGATTTTCAGGAACATTGGATCGTGAACTGGCTTCCCTTCAGTATCGATGATGGTTTCCTGTGATACATTATTTAGATGCTAAAGCAAAGGCATAATCACACATACTTTCCACAGATACTGATTGCCAATTCAGAAAATTAGATATATCACCACAGTATTTATCACATGGCTGTCTTCTTATAAAACTGTCTTATTAAACTGATCTCTAAATCTTCTAGGTATATAATTGATGCTTGAAAATTATAATTTAATATCTTCCTTTTAAGAGTCTTATCTTTCATAGTTATTTCATGTATTTATGCAATGAACAGAACATCTAGAATCATATAAAATGATAATATAAATAACATAATCCTTTCTTTTATCTTTAATAAATACTGCTTAGTGGCTTACTATTAAGTTTCATATTGGCTTTTCATGTGAGGAAAATATTTTGTACAGTTTTTCAGGGGATATTTCCACATGCCTGCTTTTAAAAATCAGTTAAAATTAAGGGACTATGTAGAAAGTTATTAAATGACATTCGAGAGCTCTTGAGATTATATTTCTTATTTGCCCTATTTATTAATGTTAATAGCTTTTTAATTAATAAACTATCATTGAATTCACTGGACAAACTTTGAGACATATATATATATATATATATATATATATATATATGACATGTATATTATATATATAAATACATTAGTTTCAAGTAATCAAGACAATCGTAAGAAGAAAAATTGGGGGCCGGTGATATAGCTCAGTGGCACAAGTGCCTGCCTGGCAAGCGTGAGGTCCTGAGTTCGGTTCCTGGTACCCACATAAAGAAAAAAAAAAGAAGAAGAAGAAAAATTGACTGACAGTGAATTTTAAAGCTGGAGTTAGTTATGTGTCATAACTGAATTCAGGAGCTCACATATCATGCAGGCATTGTCTCAGTCTCCATTAGTATGTTCTAATGCTCTGTGTGTATAGACTGAGTCATTCACAAGGTTTTTCCACAAGAAGAGTAAAAGTTGGTTGTTGATAACTCCAGTATTGAAAGCTGTTTAAATCTTGCAAGTCATGAAGATATGGTGTGTCACTAATTGTATTCAATCTTAGAGAAGGCTATGGTTAACACTAGTATGAGTGAATATTATCTTGGTTCATTTGCCATATCCAGGAAGGATGTGATAATCTGATAAACCACATTTTGGTCATTAGTCTACTCCTGGGATAAAACAGTAGGGCACACTGATTGACAGCTTCAAAAATGGCCATCTTGGGCCGGTGAGATGGCTCAGCAGTTTAAGCGCCTGCCTTGCAAGCGCGAGGGCCCGAGTTCGACTCCCGGAACCCACATACAAAAAAGGGGCCGGTGATATCGCTCAGCGGCACGGGCGCCTGCTGGCGCGCGAGGTTCTGAGGTCGACCCCCGGTACCCACAAAAAAAAAAAAAAAAATGGCCATCTTACAAAAAGAGTTCCTATAAAATGAAATTAGGGTACTATTAACATGGTAATAATAAGGTATTGTTTTTCTTTTTTTTATTTTGAAGAAAAAAAAATAAAAATAACAATAAAATAGAGTTTCAAAACAGTTAGTAGCTGGGAATATAGCTCAGTGGCACAGAGCCTGCCTGGCAAGCACAAGGTTGTGAATTCGATTCCAGGTACCAAAAAAAAAAAAAAAGGTTAGTAGGAGAGTTACAATAATTAATACATTGCATATTGTTGTCTTCATAGCAATTTTTCATAGTACAAGATGTAGGCATGATATCGTGTCCAAACAATATTAGCACAAACATTTCCTTTCAATGAACTAAGAGAAACTAGCTGTATAACTATCTTAACTATCTTGTGTATAAATATATTTTTTTCTTTTTCCCATAAGGTATTCAGGCAAAAGTCAAAAAAAAAATTAAATATAATATATATATATATAATATACATATATTACAATGCTGAATTCAGTTTATTTAGAATATATACTTTTATATTAATTAGTGATATTAGGTGCTGATATTTTCTGTTCTGTCTTAGTGGTTTTTTTTTTGTGTGTGTGTGTGGGTATCGGGGGTCGACCTCAGGACCTCGCACTCCAGCAGGCACCCGTGCTGCTGAGTGATATCACTGGCCCTTTTTTCGTATGTGGGTTCCGGGAGTTGAACTTGGGCCCTCGCGCTTGCTAGGCAGGCGCTTACGCCGCTGAGCCATCTCACCAGCCCCAATTTCTGTTCTATCTTAATCAAATTTTGTATATTGATAAATACAGCTAGAGAAACCCCTGTGCATCTTCCCATATTTTCTCTTTTCTCTGTAAAACACTGTAATGTAATAACAATGCTCTAAAACATAAAAGAAGTCACCTGAAGAATCCTCTGGATTCATGGTCTTTGTAAAAGTAATTTTGAAGTTATTAGTCCCTTTAAGAAAAATTTTAGAATCTATTTTACTTATTTCTGTTTTTCAGAACAACAGTCATTGCATTTAAATGCTCATTCAATAAACGAATATAATGAGAAGTTTAAAATGATAATTTGTATTTACTCAGAATCAATTCAACTAGAAAGGTTATAAATGTAGAAATTTAAAAAGACATTTAAATACAATCAATATTAGTTTACAAATTTACTTTATTCATTCTCCTTATTTTTAGAGCATAATTTCAGATATTAGACCACTTCCTTTTATATCTTTATTCTATTTATTGCTCATTTTCTGATTCATTAATTTTTGCAATATATTTATTTACATCTTCAATTTTGTTTGGATTATGACTTTTAATATACATATTCAGTTGTATATTTATCTTTGTCTGATTTGTTATGTATTTATTTTGTCCTTTGACCTATTTTAAAATCTTCTGATGACAAGATTTAAATTTTTTTTTTTTTTTTTTTGTGGGTACCGGGGGGTCGACCTCAGGACCTCGCGCGCCAACAGGCACCCGTGCCTCTGAGCGATATCACCGGCCCCTTTTTTGTATGTGGGTTCTGGGAGTCGAACTCGGGCCCTCGCGCTTGCAAGGCAGGCGCTTACGCCGCTGAGCCATCTCACCGGCCCCGACAAGTTTTAAATTTTAAACTTTTGTAGCTACTTATTGTTCTGTGAAGCATAATGTCAATACCATACTGTGTACTACTTAAACAGTACCAGCAACATAATAACAGTATAAAGGTAATTATTTTCCCTAGGGTCTAATAGATACTTTGTATTTTAAAGATGTTCCATAGGTCTTGGAAAGAAAATAGAGTTCTTAAATTAGTACTGAAAAAATTTCACCATACATCTTATTACCTAATTTTATTTTTATATTAAGGGTGCATTCTTTATTTTGATTAGTTGATCTATCATGGTTGAAAGGTATTTGCTAAAATTCTATCCAACTAACTTTTATTTCTTTGAATTTTTCCATGTAGGTCAAAAATTTTTATTTATGTTTCAGTTGCATTAATTGACATATAGTATTATTATGTGTGCATTAAAATTATAAATATAAATTTTTTTCATTAAATATTACATAGTCCCTAAATTCTACTTTTTGTGTTAAGTGTTGCATTATATCTTTCTCTCCAAAAATTCCTTTTGCTGCAGTCTATCCCCCAGTACGCTAACTGTATTTGGAACCAGCAACATCATGAATGTATTTAGTTCAGGTGAGGTCATACTAGAATGGCACAGATCTCTAATTTGTGTATCCTTAAACAGAGGGGACTTTTGGACATGGACATATGTCATGTAAAATAACACAAGAAACAAAGCCATCTGTAAACCAAGCTGTGCCCAATGCTGCCAAAAGCTAAAAGAGATGCCTGAACCCAAACTCTTTGAGATTTACTCATTTTTCTGGTTATTTTCCATGTAAACATGATATAGACATGTTACTAAACTCTCTATTTTTTCTCTTATTAATTTCTTGTTTGTTATGGGGAAGACCCTAGCTAAGAACTAAGAAAGTGTAGAGAAAATTTATTTTTTCTCCCCTACAACCATTTTTACATCTAATATCAACAATACATTTCATCGATATAAGCCAGTCAGTCAGTAAAAAACTCTTTGTGTTCTTAATAATTTTTAAGAGAGTGCAGAGATCCTGAGATTAAAAAAAAATTTGAAAGTCAATAGACTGAGAAGATAAACTTAGATTATATGAATGCTATTGCTATGATTTCCATTCTTTACTGCTGGTCTAATTTAACTTGCCTTGAGCTTAGTTTCTCCATTTTTCTACCTAAAGCCTCTATAATTCCAATTGGTAAAACTGCTTCTAGTGCTCACTCTACCCCATCCACTTCCACATAAATGGAGAGCACAGTCATTTCTTTTTCTGCTTAAAATGAAGGAATGTTTTATCTTTCTGCAATGGACACATAACTGGAGATATTCAGTGAACTTTTGGAAATACCACCCACGAGAGCAATGATTTATACATTTCCTAGAGACAGAAACCTAGGCTTGACACTCAATCCAAAACAATACTTTTTTTTTCAGAAAGTCCCATTCAGATTTCCCATAATCTTCATGGGTTCCATTGACTTTTAAATAGACTTTATGTTAATTATTGACTTATACTGTCTACCCTTACTCAAGCTACAAAAGTGGTATATTTACTATTAATAATAACAACAATTGAAACATGTGGGCATCAACAATATACAAAATACTCTACTAAACTGTTGTTTTTTACTCCTAAAATAGGAATTCATGTCCACTCACAATTAATTTAATTTATGAATTTTGACTTGAGGTATGCCAAGATCTTTCTAAAAAGCAACAAACCCTAATATTGTCAGAGAAAATTGTGATTGACTTAGAAATGGGCAAGAACAACCACGGGATATCTTATCTGGGACATTCTAAGTTATTTTCATGTTTCATGGCATTTTCAAGCTATTTGCAGCTCTATAAATTATAGAATAGGATAATAATGCAAAAGATTCTTATCTATGAAATAAAAATAAATGGAATACATCGATTTTATTGTGACAAAGAGGTAACTAGTCATTGCCTTGGGTCATGTCTATTTGTAAATGGCCTTCAGCATTCTGGGTTGCCCAAATATGTATATATACATATATATATATATATATATATATATATATATATATATATATATATGTGTGTGTGTGTGTGTGTGTGTGTGTGTGTGCGTATGTGTTCTTTGAATTCTCTTTTGAATTGGTTTAATATTAGTTTCTTCTGTAATGAACTAAATGAAATTGTTGGCAGGTGTCTATTTTATATGAATATAAAGTTATAGTTTACATTAAAGCCATAATATTTTTAAATCCCAAAATATTGTGCCAAATTGCCTAATATTTCCATCGAATTGATTCTGTGTTTTACAAAAATTTCAGAAAGATCCTCTTCAACACTCACGGGTCATCACAGTTTCCTTGTCACAGTTTGAAGATCCATGTGCAATCATCCAGTTGTACCTTGGATGAAGAGGAGAGCTGGTAGAAAAAAGAGCAAAAGTTAAGCTGAGCGTTCAAAATCAAACAAAACTAGCCTGCCATAATTTTACGAAAAGAAATTTAATAGCAAAATATAAATTCAAATATGTAACAGGGAATATATAAACTCAAAACACTAGTTTTCATAAAAATAAATTTATATTTGTGAACGCTTACTACATTTCTCTTACTTTTCTCATTCACAGCAGACAAGTGAAAACTGTATCAAAAATTATCATTGAACCAGGAAAAACATTTAGACCAATTGAGATTTAACAAGATATTTGGGTTACTGAAGATTTTGTTGACTTGCTTAAATTAGTTGTGAGCCAAAAATTGTAAGATGAGATTTACAGTATATGCAATTATCATTCCCTGGGAGGCAGCAAAGTTCAGCAGGCTGGCTATTTGTTAGAGATTACCACTTGTCAAACAAAATCCACTTCCCCATCTTTCTGGGTTATGACCATAGGCTTGGCTACCTGTAATACATTTCCAGTCTCCCTTGCAAGGTTTGTTGCCATGTTTGTTAAGATTTCACAGATGGAATGTGAGCCTATACAAAGTACATACTTCAAAGACCCTTAAGAGAGTGGCATGCTTCTTCTACGCTCTTTTTACTTTCAACAGCTGTACCCAGATGTGGTTGTTGCCTGTCTGTGACAATAGTTGTTGAAGGTAAAAAATAATTAAAGCGGGGTAAACTTCATTGATTCTGAACAAGGTATCTTTGAAACCTCAGGAACTGCATTTTCTTCCCTGGAGAAATGTGAGGCCACCACCCCCAGCTCTGTTCCTCACATTGAGGAGAACAGGTATCTCTTCCCTGAAGTGGGCATGACCAGCACCACCTTCACAGGCCTGAGCTGCAGAACTAACAAGACCCTGAACATGTACCTTTTGGATTCCAATTTATTTTGGTTATATGCTGAGAGACTGGGCGCTCCAAGCTCCACCCACGTGAAAGAATTAGCCACAATTGTTGATGTGAAAGAAGAGTCTCACTATATCTTGGATCCAAAACAAGCACTCATGAAGTTCATCTTAGAATCTTTTATTCAAAACTTCAGCATTCTCTACAGTCCCTTGAAAAGGCATCTCATTGGAAGTGATTCTGCACAGTTCCCTTCTCGGCATTTAATCACTGAAGTAACAACTGATACCTTCTGGGAAGTCATCCTTCAGAAACAGGAAGTCTTGCTGCTCTATTATGCACAGTGGTGCGGCTTCTGTCCATCCCTCAATCACATCTTCATCCAGCTGGCTCGTCTCCTGCCAGTGGATACATTCACTGTGGCCAGGATCGATGTGTCTCAGAATGATCTTCCTTGGGAATTTATGGTTGACCGGCTTCCTACCATCTTGTTTTTTCCCTGCAACAGAAAGGACCTAAGTGTGAAATACCCTGAAGACCTCCCCATCACCCTTCCAAATCTGCTGAGATTCATCTTGCATCACTCAGACCCTGCCTTCACCCCCCAGAATGTGGCCGGCGCCCCTTCCAGAGGCTGTCTCCAGAGCGAGCCAGCTTTACAGCAGCGGCACATCTCCCACTTGGAGAGAGAGATCCGGAAACTGCGAGCAGAGTTAAGCAGCCTTCACCGAGCACAGGTGCAAGTAGAGGGTCAGCTGTCCAGTGCCCGCAGGGATGAGCGCGGGCTGTGCAGGCAACAGCAGGCCCTGGAGCAGCAGCACAGCCTGCTACGGCAGCACAGCGAGCAGCTGCAGGCCCTGTATGCACAGAAGGCCCGTGAGCTGGAAGAGCTGGCTGACGCCTCAGAGACTCGCCTCACCGGGAACGCATGGCTCAAGATCCTGGTGGCCACCATGGAGAGGAAGCTGCAGGGCCAAGATGGGGCCAAGGACCCATCCCCGCTGAGAGAAGCACACCCTGACCACTCCGAGCCCCAGGTGCCCCCCTGTTACCCAGTGGGACTCCCCCGCCTTCCAATGCCAGCTCCCCACTGGCATCTGAGAGGAAGAATGAGAACAGGACAGGCTAATTTGAAATAATGAAGGAGTCAGAGGTGAAAACTGTACATTGGGAATATTTATGCAAATTTTATTGAAACTTACTGTAAATAAAGATTTTCTCAGTGGTCTAGAAAATGAAAATAATAATAATAATTAAAAGAACCTGGGTTTCAAAATAAACAGGTGGAACAGTACTGTCTACTAGATTAAGGTTTTTCATATGAGAGAAATAAGTTTCTATTGTTTTAACCTTGTTCAAGTTGGCTCTGTATTATGACTGTCTCAATAATAAAGGGTGGAATGTATCATATATTTGTTCATCTTACTATCTCAGTAGTTTAGAACAATAATGGGCACATGGAATACATAAAAATTTCATAGATTAATTAATAAATGAAGAAATATTTATTCATAACTGCATGAGAAACACATTGGTAGAATTACTAAGGATAATTTCTTCTATTATGAGATTGCAGTTATTATAATATAGGAAATATTTAGTGCAGCACAGTGTGTTCAGGGATCTGTTCTGAGTACTTTATATATGCTAAATGATATAACTGTAATAGCCATACTCTGATTTAGATAGAATTTTTATTATTACTGCAAATATGTCCATTTTAAAATGTGGAATTGAGGCTAAGAAGTTCAGTGACTTTCCAAGGTTAACCAGATATGTATAGTAAATACTGGTTTTGAACACTTCTTCAGTAATATTAATTCATTCAGAGAATAACATTTATTAACATACCATATTTCAGGAAAGTGATTGTTTTTTTGTTTTTTGTTTTTTTTGTGTGTGGATACCGGGGGTCGACCTCAGGACCTAAGGTGCCAGCAGACGCCCGTGCCGCTGAGCGATATCACTGGCCCTTTTATCATATGTGGGTTCCGGGAGTCGAACTCTGGCCCTAGCGCTTGCCAGGCAGGCGCTTACACCGCTGAGCCATCTCACCAGCCCAGGAAAGTGATTGTTTGCTTTTAATGAAAGCATTCATGGAAATATTTCAATAAATTCCAAGGGACATTTCTCTGAAAGCCTGCATTTTAAAGGTATAGAAATTGTCAGGATAGCTTACTTGATACAACTCAGTCAAAATTTCCTGAGCTTACCCGTATCCCATGTCCTATACATAACATGTTCAAACATACAGTATGGTACCAAATAAAGTATTTTCTTCCGGAAACACTTCTAATCACTTATTTACAAAGGTGGGAAATCTGAGACTGAATATGTGAACATCAAAAACATACACTGCACATACACAGTTAATGTCTGATGAATTTTTATTCCATTATTTCTGCTATGGAAGTATTAAAAACCATCACAATGACTATCTTTCTTAACTGCTGCTGCCCTTCCTATGAATCTTACTCGGAATACTTCACATGGTCTGTTTCTTAATAACAAAAAGCATGGCTTTTGCAGTAATTAATAAGAAAGAAAGAGTGAATACCCATTACCATCAGACACTATATGTATGGCATAGGTTACAGTACCCATTTCTACAATATTTGCAATATGCTAGGCATTTTCCTTTGTCAATTTATCTCACTTCACATTTTACTAAAATGTATTTTATTTCCTCATATCTCCACAAAATCATACATCATACCTAAAAATAGGCTTTCATTATTTTTTTGCATAAAATATTACTAGTATACACTGCCTGCAACATTGCAACATGTATTTGCATATTTTAACTCTCCACAAGAAAGCTTTGGAATACAATTCCAAAATTTTTCATTTGCACTGGATTTTCAGGCTGATTCAGGAGCCCATGAGAACATCCCCAGTCAGACAGGTATACAATGGTAAAGCATTGATCCCAACATCGCAGAGCCCAGGAGACTTCTAGCTTATTATTGGCTTTAATTATCACCCTCATAAGCTGCAATATTCTTTACTTTTGGTGAAGCAGCACTCCACAGAGTGTGAAATCCTTCCCCGCTTTTGAAAATATCCAAGAAATGAACTGAATCACTTCCAATCTGCTGTAACAACTGAACACCCACTGATAAGTATAAGCAAGGGGCAAATTTATCATCACCAATAGAAAATAGGCTTTTTGAAAGTGAGATTTGAGACATCTAGCTGGCTGCTTACAACCAGCAGTGATCAGCAAAACCAAATCCACTTTCATTTTAATCTCACAGGCATTTTATTTTCCCTGATTGGTTTCAAGTCGATAAAAAATCATAGTCTTTTTTATGTTTGTACTTTATTTATTGCTATAAAATTTAAGCACTAAAATATCAAGATAAATAGTTCTCATAGTTATAACCATTAAATTCCAGTCCTATTCCACTCCACAATGTCTACTTCTTTCCTTCCTTCAGATGCTTGAAGTATAAATCAGACCTTAGGATTTTGAATAGGCTTCATTTAGTCTCTCTTCCACAGGCCCAACCCACACAATCCCAATTTCTTTGCCTCTTAAAGTAAGACTTATATAACCACTCAGCATAAAGACATAAGCTATTCAGACGGAAATCAGTTCACAGTGATTCATTCTCAGTATTACCTCAGGGTATCCACAAGTCCTTTGGTTCTCATACTAGGACCACAGTGAGTTCCCTGCTGACTCCGTGCTCTGAATTTAAGCTCAAGAAAAAGAGGTTATTAGGAAAAAAAAATACAAAAGGAAGTGAAGTAACTATATGCAAGCATTTTGAGATATTTGCTACATCTTCACATTATTTATTTTAGATATATAAAATACAACAGAATGTTCAATAAAATAAAAGGAAAAATTCAAAAGTTTTTAAGTATACTGAATACACTTTCAAAAAATCATTTCATGTACTTATTTAGCATAAAACCATCAGTGACATAAGAAATTCAATTTTCTCATTTATCTTAACTTTTATTGAAAGTTTAGAAATCTTTCTTTGCAAAGGTGTTTTTATTTCTAAGTCCAAGAGCTCTGATTGACTTATTACTGTATTAAAAATTCCACAATTGTCTGAAACATAGCAGGTAGCCAGTGACATGACACAAATATATGAACACAAGACTGTCATTTACTGAAGTTCAATGTTACATTTCTTGTGTGTGCCTGCAATTTTTAAATCTTGTAGTTCTTGAAATTATAGGTATGAAAACCACAAAGTAAATCAAATCAGAGAAAAACAATAACTGTGAAATCAGTTTCTTTTGGTTTGGCGGTCTTGTTTCTACTGATGTTGGAAATGGAAAAACCTGTAGTGGTTTTATAAACAGTATAGGATGCTTGATAGGAAACTGGAGATTTTAAAAGCTTTTTGCTACAAAAATAATTTCATCCTCTGAAATTGGTAGAGTTTACTATAAGGGGATATTATGAATCATAATATTTATTGAAAACTGTATTTAACCACATGATAATTCATAAAGATCATATTTTTGATAATCATGTATAAGACATTAAATCTCTTCTTTCCTGCTCTCATCTCTATATTTTTGGGAACTAGTGTTCTACTACAATATGTTATAAAGTGTATGGTACTGCATGGGAATTCAGACAGTGTATGCATTTCTGGAGGGAGGAAAAAGAGACATGAAAACACAACTAAATGATACCTAATGGAACAATTTTGCTTGAAATAAGTACACAAAGTGAATATGTACAGTATTTCCATAATTTAAACTGAAATTCATCTATTTCTTAAAATGATAATTCAACCTTAAATCAAGCACAGATTTGCAATTCAAAATCACAAATGTTTCAGAGTGAGCAATTCTTTTTGCTAGCATTCTGAGTTATATCCTAACAATTACAGGTATCCCTATTGTCCCCCATGCAAGATCTGTAATCTAACTATGCAAATACTCTATGTGTTACGTCATTGGAGACTTGCCATTTGTACTACTATGATCAGAACCAGAGCCAATTTCCTTCAAACCGTGTTTTTTAAGATGGAAAGCATTATCCATGAGCAGTCAAAATGACAGGGCACTAAGAATATGAACAGAATGAACATCCGGCAAAGAAGTGTAAAGGAATATGATGGCAATAAAAACTGGTAAAAAGTGCCTGGTGATTTAGATGGTGAACTATCATTAAGCTTTAAACACTTTGAGAGAGGATGTGTGAATTGCTGTTCCAATTCTGTGGGTTTTTTTTTTTTTTTGAGAGAGAAATAGAAATATGACTAGACTGCATTTCCTCTTAAAATACTTTCAAATTTGGTCTGGGTGAAATAAAAATGGCATGAAAATGTCAGCTGAGTCTTAGAAGATTTAGGGTTTGCTGCTCTGAGATTTAGTTGATGGCAGGTATCAATAACCTAAGCAGTTCATTCCACTCTGATTTCATCTTTGAAGGAAACTTTTTTAGACATGACATGTAGGAAGAAGAATTAAGAATACTTTCACTAGCCGTGTTGTTAAAGACCCATTTAAGTCGTAATGCTTAAGTAGGATTTCTAAAGCAAGTTTAATAAAGTAGTTCAAAATATACAACTCAAGTTCAAATCCAAAATACATGATTATCTTTATCTATTAAACCAACATTTTGCTGCCAGTTCACTTCAATTTAACTGAAATATTCAAATACAGAATTTTGATACTTTAATAGTATTTAAATAGTAATTCATAATTAGATCCTTATTGCAATGATTCACTTAAAGCAAAAATATAAGTAGACATTTTTACTAACAATGGATAGTATCTTTGACAAAAATATTATTACAATACAGTCTAATAAACTTTTCATCCCTATATTATGAAGATGATGAGATGTGAAGGGTGAATCGTCCATGGATATAAAGACTATGCTCGTATCCCATCATTTGGGCTTGCATCGACGTGGAAAGTAGACAAAACAAAATATAGTAATGATTCAAAGTGTAATTAGAAGGTACCAAGATGGCTAATTCACTAGCTCTAATTTATACCATACATTGTTTTCTCAGGACATCTATAAATCTTCAAGGTTGTTCAGTACAGTATGAATTTGTGCACAATAAGCCCAAGTACTGTACCAAAGAAGCATATAGAAACCTATGGTTCTAATCTAAAATGATCTTCCAGATACGGAGATATTA
This sequence comes from Erethizon dorsatum, assembly GCA_028451465.1. Classification (NCBI taxonomy): domain Eukaryota; kingdom Metazoa; phylum Chordata; class Mammalia; order Rodentia; family Erethizontidae; genus Erethizon; species Erethizon dorsatum. The sequence continues at coordinate 30,588,060 of CM051834.1, forward strand.
GCAAAACAGCCCTCCCCCCCCCACTTCCCTTACCCTGTTCATCACTCTAGTGAGTAATTTTGGGACAACTGCTAGTTCCAGGAAGTGGCTTTGACAAAGATCACTTCCAGAAGACAGTTCTTGCTAAAAATGAACGAAAGAACATTTATGTAGGAATTATTTTGCTACTTCAAACATAATTTGGGCATTAGGACTTATTCTTTAAGATCCAGTAAAATTAATTTAAAATACATATAGAACAGTGATTAGAGAATCTGAACTAACTTAATGGGCAAAGAAAACTTCCCTTTCTTCGTACTGCCTGACCCCCATCCCAGTGAGCAGTTAGTATACTCTCTAAAATATCAAGTTTAACAATTCCATTCCCAAAATGCAATCACTTTGTGAAGTAACAAAACCTACTTAAAGGGTATCACTTTAGCCCTCAACTTTCACATGTGTGTATGTAAGCATCTTGAAAGACTAGATATTTCCAAGAAGGATTTATATTTCCCACTATATGTATAGTAGCACTGAATAAATTGCACACAGATACTAAACAAAGGCTGTGTTATGGTTTGTGTCTGGATGTCCCCCCAAAGCCTCAGGCAGTCTGGGGAGGGGGGCAGGCTTTTCAGAGGTGGCTGAATCTAGAGTTTGTGATTGGTTCATTGTGTATTGCTGGGATTAATGTGAGTGCTACACCTGCTGGAGGAAGCGTAGCCTGCATAAAATATAAGCTAGGAAAAGAGACTTGCTCCTCCCTTTTGCTCTAGTTGCTTTTGTTGTCTCTGCCACACCACCCTGCCTTGGAGCCAGCTGATTATGGACTGAAACCTCTACAAAGTGTGAGCTAAATAAACCTTTCCCTCCTTAACTTTGAGTGTTGGGTATTCTGTCTCAGCATGAGAGAAAAGTAACTAAGACAGGCTGTAATTTCAAAGTGTCTTCTAAATAGAAACATTCTGGCCAAGAATCTTTTCTCCTTCCCATCTCTATCAACCCTGAGGACAGATATACAGATATATAATGCTTAGAGGAGACTATAACAATTTCTCTTCCTAAACGATTTCAAGAACAGTCTTTTCTATGACTCTAAACACAAATGATACTCAACGTGTTAGCTTAGTAACTCTACTTTTGACATATGCCTGTATTAACAGCTTCTTTAACATCTGGAAAGACTAGATATAGTAAATTAGATCTCCTTTGTCCTTTATGTACAACTAGATACACAGAAAATTAAATCAAAATGAACAGACATAAGGAATGATGGTCAATCTTGCTTCATCTAAAACAGATTGATTTCAAGGTATTTGTACTTTCTTTTTCTCCATCCTCTGTGAAATCAGCAGAAATACAATGTGTACTGTTCATATAATTGGTTTGGTCATTCAATTTCCAAAAGACAGTATTTCATTATTAATTTTAATAAAAAGTTATCCACAATATATGTTATTTATTACCTTTACATTGAACACACTTTTTGTATTTCTAAATATCTAGAAAGACCTGATGTTTCAAATATAGACAGAAGTTTGTTCTACTATATGCACAGTAGTGTTGAATAAATGACATACATGTAACAAAGCTTAGATGTGAAAGCGTCTTCTAAGTAAAAGTACTCTTGCCTGGAATCTTTCATTTCTTCCGATTCTAAATATATAGCCTATAATTGATAGAAAAGATGCATCTTGGACATGGAATTGTCATCACTTCTGGTTAGACATGGAATTGTCACATCACTTCTGGGCAGTGTGTATCAGGGCTCATCATTAGGTAGCAGAGGAGCAGCAGGAAGCATACAGCAGAGAGGTGTGCAGTGTGTTCAAATTTACATTTTGGTGAGAGTCATTGATATGTGTGCATATCCTGGCTGTAGTACAGGAATTCATTAGTAACTCTGTGGGACATACCTTCTTGTTAATATTTTAATAGTAGTGATTAGATAACTCCCAGCAACATGCTTAGTATACACTATTGCCTTTTGTCTCATTTTAAGTTGAACATTAAGGTAATACAGTATTTTAATTTTAACTGCCAATACTTCTGTTTAGAGGACCATTGGCATTTTTCTCTTCAATGAAAATTTTATCCCAAAGAAAAGGAGAATTGCATTTTTTTTTTAACAGATTAGGTTGGTGTACTGTTTTCTTACTTACCAAAATACTCTTGTAACTTTTGGATTTTGAATTGGTGAACATTTCTGATGCCTAGAAAAGCATGATATACTCTGTACAATCTCAGTCACACCAACACAGCATGTTGTGTGTGCCTGAAGGACCTAGGAGGACACATCCTGCTGAGCTACTTATGGCTGTGAATGACTTCGTTCTTTGCCATTTGTGCATCTATTTCCTGTATTGTACATATTAACTTCTAAAATATAAAGATTATTTTAACCTACCACCTACATAAAAAGGTGCCAAGATATTAGAATTATGTGGAGTTGATATTTAAAAATAGTAATTTAGAGTTTTTTGATAAAAAAAAATTTTGAAACTAGAACAAATTAGATTTTCAGTCACTTTTTAAAATCCCTGTTTCTGTCTGTGAAGTCTTCGTCATTGGTTCAAGTTTGCACAAATGTCACATTTCATGAAGTCTCTTCAGATACCTGTAGTCCAGAGTTGTATTTCCTTATGCTTCAACAATCCTTTTTATTTAAATCTCTTCTGTAACACTCTCATCAAGTAATGACTGTTACAGTAATTTTTACCTGCCAGCGGAGTTCCAAAAAGCAGAGATGATATTTTGGCATTGTTTTTATTCTAACATCCCAGTACCAGATTTACACACATATCAATTTCTAATGGCATGGGAAACATATATATTATTCTACTGTGCAAAAGATAAAATTAATGTCTTCTTTAAAAAATAAGCACAGCAGAAAAGATTAAAAGAAAATACATTAAATATACTTTCTTATTTTATTCATAAAACCTTGAAAACTTTTTCATTTAAAAATTGTTTGCATATAGAAATTTCTCAACAATGTCTCAAGAGCTAAAATATTTTTATTGTGGCTCTCTTATATGAAAGTGAATACATTTGACAAACAAAATTTCATACATGATCAATCAATAAATAAATATCTTCTAAATTTTTTTAAACAGAAATTAGCCTTGACTTAACTAAAGATAACCATTTTCAAAGACTCAAAATTAAGCACTCGCTTTTTATATAAAAAGTGTTCAGTCATTCAGGAATAAATTTAGAAAGTACATTTTAAAGAACTTCCTTTTCTTCTCTGCTATGCTTAGGTTTTTTTGTGTGTGTGCGTGTGGGTACCGGGTGTCGACCTCAGGACCTCACATGCCAGCAGGCGCCCGTGCCACTGAACGATGACACCGGCCCTTTTTTCATATGTGGGTTCCGGTAGTCGAACTAGGGTCCTCGCCCTTGCCAGGCAGGCGCTTACACAGCTGAGCCATGTCACCGGCCTGCTTAGTTTTAAAGAAAACATTAATTTTATCTCTACAAAGAGAGTAGCAGAACACATACATTTCCTTGACATTAGAAATTTTTCATAGCTTTTATTAGTGGCATGTAATCTCTCCTATCAGTGTACCATAATTGATTAAACAGTTATATTTCTTGTTCATACTGAGTTTTATTTTTCCAATAGTAAATCCTATGAAGAATATTGCAATAAATATTGTGTTGAAAACTATAAATATTATTTCAGTTTTTTTTTTTTTTTTTGTGGGTACCGGGGGGTCGACCTCAGGATCTCGCGCGCCAACAGGCACCCGTGCTGCTGAGCGATATCACCGGCCCCTTTTTCGTATGTGGGTTCCGGGAGTCGAACTCGGGCCCTCGCGCTTGCAAGGCAGGCGCTTACGCCGCTGAGCCATCTCACCGGCCCATTATTTCAGTTTTTAAGTTATTATAAATAATTCCTTTATTATTTGTCCAAACAGCAATTGGTAGAATAACAGAAAGGGCTAAATGACACAGAAATCATGACTAGCACAGTAAGATGATTTTATATTCTCTGTCTGACATGTCTACATTGTTAGAATTTCTCCAGGATTCAAAGGCAGGAATAATGACTAGAAAAGAAACATAGTCTCAGTTAACATAGAAACATATGTATCCAATAAGTCTAAGAAATTCAACCACTCATCTCTTTACACTCAATATTGGCAGGAAGGTACAAAGTAGAAAACAGTTGGTAAAAAGCTAAGACAATGCCCACTTAAAGTTTATACTAAAAATTTACTCAGTACGGAAAGTTACCAAACGAGTTTTTAGTAGAAAACTGTAGTGTTTTTTATTATGCACTAGAGCCAAACTTCTAAAAGTTCAAATCATATTTCTTCTGTATCAGTGGTGTGATTTGGTACAAGATAATGAATTGCTTTGAACTTATTATTTTGATAGGTTTAATATGTTCAAAAAATGCAACAATAGCTATGCCCATCTTATGGAACTTTTGTACATGTAAAATACACTAGTAATTATTATGAAGTTTGCACAGCTCTGATCAAAGTCTTTCATGTATAGTGATTTACATACAGTATATATTCATATAGGCACATGTGTGTACACACATATACTGCCATGTGTTAGTTATCAATTGGGATATGTTCTTTTTTTTTTTTTTTTTGTGGGTACCGGGGGTCAACCTCAGGATCTCGCGCGCCAGCAGGCGTCTGTGCTGCTGAGCGATATCACCGGCCCTTTTTTCGTATGTGGGTTCCGGGAGCTGAACTCGGCCCTCACGCTTGCCGGGCAGGCGCGTAACGCCGCTGAGCCATCTCACCGGCCCAAAAAGGTGAATTTTTTTTTTTTTTTTTTTTTTTTTTTTTGTGGGTACCAGGGGTTGACCTCAGGACCTCGCACGCCATCAGGCGCCTGTACCGCTGAGCGATCTCACCGGCCCTTTTTTCGTATGTGGGTTCCAGGAGTCGAACTCAGGCCCTCGCACTTGCCAGGCAGGTGCTTACATGAATGAGCCATCTCACCGGCACCTGGGATATGTTCTGAGAAATGCATTATTAGCTGATTTTAACATTGACCAAACACAATGGAGTGTACTTACACAAACTTAGATGATAGTAGTTTATGCACACCTAGGATATATAGTACAACTTATGGACCCTAGGCAGGAACATCATGGTGGAAAGTTATGTCACAGCAAAGCTACTTAGCTTATTATGGTGGATGGGAGGCAGGGCAGGGGAATAGTGCCAGAGAGGAAGTTGTTAGGGACCATATATTGTATCCAAAATCACACCCCTATAACCCACGCAGACACACCCAGAAATGTCCTTTCTTAATACCTAAGGCAATTCTTAAGGCAATTAATTGACACAAAGAAGATTAATTTTCACAGGCCACCACTGCATATCCAGTGCATTGTTGACTAACACATTATTAAGTAGCCCATGACTGTATGTGTAAATATATTGTATGTGACATAAAATATGGGCAGACAGCATAGCTTTATGTTTAGAAGAGTGGAATGTGGGGATAAAGTACCTAAGATTAAATCCATTCCTATGAATCATTGGCTGAATAACTTTGGATGATTATTTAATTTTCTGCATCTTCATTCATCTACCAAAAGATACTGATAATAATAATGCCTATGTTTCCTTTACAATTTTATATGGTGTAATTATAAAGATTAAATTGTACTTTTAACATGCTCAGAATATCTGGAACATAAAAGCTCAATATATTTATTAAATTAAATTGATATTTGCCATTACTAATTAACTAACACCAAAGGGTAATATACAAAAATAGTGAATTTTTGTATCAGTACCACTGGTTTCGTTAAGAACCCCCAAATCTTCACAAGTTAAAAAAAACATTATGTGTATCACATAAGCATTTTGGGGGAAAGGGAAAGAAACTATGTTTCTATTTTGAAATTTGCCATTGCTAGAGATCATATATTTTAAGCATGTAAGGAAATTTCCCAACATTTGAGAACAGAAACTGTGAGGTAAATTATGAAATATAAAATATAATTAATTATTAAATTAGAATTTGGCCATGAGTTTTGGGGAAAACAATGTATAAATAAATGATGAGAAGTAAAATAAGGAAACTCTTGATCTAGTTGTAGGAATAGAACTTAAAAAAAATTACAAACAAGACACCCAGGAAATAAAAGAAATATATACCAAGTAAACTATAAAAGAGAAAATTAAGTCCCAGAACTTGAATATAAACTAGTTTGTCTTAGAAAATATAAAGGGCCAGTGAGATGGCTCAGTGGCATAAGCACCTGCCTGGCAAGCACAAGGGCCCGAGTTCAACTCCCAGAACCCACATATGAAAAAAGGGCCAGTGATATCACTCAGCCGCACGGGCACCTGCTGGCGCACGAGGTCCTGAGGTCGACCCCCAGTACCCACAAAAAAAAAAAAAAAAAGAAAGAAAATAAGAAAAAACATTTGGTTACAAAAATAATAAAGGATGTACCCTGTTATTTTAACCAATACATTGCTCAGGCTTAAGCAGCTTAAACTTTCCTGCACACAAACAGCTTTCCATTTATTTAGCCGAGTATTTCTTTAACTTTGGCACTCCTGATATTTTGGGCAGGATACTTTTGCTGATGGGGACTATCCTTGTGCATCATATGCCCTTTAGCATCATCCTTTATGCTAGAGTTATCCTCAGAACCACTCCAAGCTTGTGACAAAAAAAAAAAAAAAATTATCCTGCCACTGGTAAAATGTCCATAAAGGGGTAGAGAAATTATCCCTGGTAGAGAACCACTGCTTTAACTAAAAAGAGAATGAAATAAGCTCAGTTCTGAAAGGCAGCCAAGCGATTATATAATTCAATGTTCTATACAATATTAATTTTCTCCTTAATACCTACAATTTGTATTTGCATAGTATCAACTTTTCATTCTCTTTAATCACTTTCTCACACTCGAACCTCATACTACCCACTGAATAATAGGGCTTTTGTAATCTATTTCACTGAGCAAGTTTTTATCTTATATACTTCTGCTTCAATTTTGCTAACTCTCTTTATTCCCAGGGGGAAAAGGGTGGAAATCCACTTTTTCCTTACTGAATACTCATATATCACACTTCAAGCCGCTCCAACATTTTGCCAGTTGAAGATACTTGTAAACCTCTACACAAAATTCCCTGTCACAAGGCAAAAAATACACCAGAAATATGACTGAATTTTTGCCACCTCGTTCCACTTTTTGTATCCACATGAATACACATGGCTTTGTTCAGAAGCCTTAGCAGATTATTCTGTAATATCAAATTTGAAGAAAGTAAATACCCGTTATTTATATACACTGCAATATTTATTATGTGTCTCCCTATGTTGTTAGAACTCTTTTTTTTTTTTTTTTTGTGGGTACCGGGGGTCAACCTCAGGACCTCGAGCACCAGCAGGTGCCCGTGCCGCTGAGCGATATCACCGGCCCTTTTTCTTTATGTGGATTCCTGCAGTCAAACTCAGGACCTTGCGCTTATGCCCCTGAGCTATCTCACCGGCCCCTGTTGTTAGAACTCTTAAAATAAAAGGGGTATTTTTCCAGAGACAACAGAGAATTGTATAACAACAGTGACCATTTATACTTAACCACAGAGGAAATAGTCAAAACATTTAACAACTGAGAGGTCAGAGGTGCTGAACAATTTAAACAAATGCCTGACAAACAGGCTTTGATGCCTGCTGCAAATGACCAGCAGAGCCAGTCTGTGCAAACTAACCAAATAGCAGCCAGCTCTCAAAGGGATTTTTAAAGTAATTTCAGGATTTCACATTAAACTCTGTTCATTTTCACCTATCACTCTATTCTATCTAAATTATATTAGAATCTTGATCATTATCTAGTGAAAACTATGTAAAATATTCCTTTTTTGTAGACCTGGGTTATGATGGTTTATTGTGTCAACCTATGAAGTTTAGTTAAGAGAAGCTTAAGTAAATTGCCTCAGCAATTGCCATCCTAGGGTGTGGCAGATTGTTGCCTGGATGGTATAAGGGGTAAAGAGGAAGTACGGAGCTGCTTCTGTTTCTTCAAAGGTGCTCCAGTCTTCGCCTTCACCTTGAACATCATCTCCTGGCTTCCAGTGAAGATTCTCCCACTTCCTGAGCAGACCCATTGGCTCACTCACAGGGTCACTGCATTGAGCTCCAGACCTTCTACTGAATCGTTCAGTCTCCAGTGTGCAGACAGACCCTCTGCACTCTTCCTGGTCTGACCCTGTGGGTGGCCATTGTAAGCTAATCTTTAAGATTCTGATACATTTGTACGTCTTGTGTTATATCTGTTTCTCTGGTCAAACACTGACTGATACACAGGTATAAAGCTTATTTTATTTTGCTCACATTGAGAAATACAAAAGAAACAAATGAATTGCTATAATTTATATTAGTTAGCATTATACAATACCAAACTCAGTCTCATAGAAACGTGCTATCTTGCTCATCTAACTCCAAACTAGAATAAAAACTACTGTGTATTTTTCTTAATGATCTTCCCAAAGCCTACTCATGCAGGTCTTCTTGGCAATGTTGATACTGTTTCTAATTTGATTATTTTTATTTTGAAGTGAGACAGTCTTTGTCAGTCAGAGCTGTTCATGATCACATTTATTTCTCAGCTATATTTTTTATTCTAAGTCAGTTTATAGTGTCATAAAATTTGAACAAATTGTATGTCAGGTTTTTTTCTCAAAATTGATCAACATATTTTTTATAGACAAATTACCACACTGTCTGCTTGAACAGCACAAATAATGAATTAACAATAAATACAGAAATTTATATGCTAAGTATTTTTTTTGTAATCCATAATCCTTTAAAACATTTTATTAGACTTCATCTTTCAACAAAAATGTTTAGGAATTTGATAAAGCTATGATAAGACATATTAAAAAATTAGTGATGTATAAATAGAACATGAGATCACAGAGCTAAAATTTAAAACATGAATATAGATTTGCTAATTTGAAGAGCCCTGAAGCTACAAAAAATAATTTCAGAACTATATTATTTTTCATTGTTTTCCTATTATTCAATTTAGTATCTTTAATCTGGAAATAAATAAATATTAGCTACTTAAAAATGGGAGAAATAGTTTTTTTATATATGTAATGTTCATAGTATATATATTTAGTTTTTATTTTAAAATTTCCCTGTTTTAAAATTTTATATTAAAGGAAATAAATCATTAGAAATTTATTTATGGGCCAGTGAGATAGCTCAGCGGCATAAGAGCCTGCCTGGCAAGTGCGAGGTCCTGAGTTCGACTTCCAGAACCCACATACGAAAAAGGGAGCCAGTGATATTGCTCAACGGCACGGGCGCCTGCTGGCTCACGAGGTCCTGAGGTCGACCCCTGGCACCCACACACACACAAAAAAAAATTATTTAGATAATACATTTCAGAAAATATTTTATGAGAATAAATTATTATTAATGAAGAATGAGTTCATAAAAATATTAATAGGTACCATTAATAATTTTGGTGATATCAAATATCACAAATTCTAACATCTTGATTAAAATAATAAAAACAATAAAATTAAGAGGATTTTTCACTATAGAAGAGATTATCAAATACTGTCTAAACAATCCCAAAATCTAATAGCATACAGTATTTTGGCAGACTTCAGAGAAATCAAATAGAGCCCATTTTATTGTCTTACTAAAAAAATTTTTTAATTTTTTAGTTTTATTGTTTAAACTTAATCTATCAATATATAACAACCTTTATAGTTCTGTGCCCTGGAGAAGCACAGCCTAAATTCTTATCTACCTTGGCAACATCTATTTTATCTTTATAAACCCTGGAGGTGAGCATTGCTTGTGTGCATGTGTGTGTGTATCCATATATAATGCCCCCTGGAAATTCTGATAAAACAGAACTGACCTTAGAGGTCAGAATGTGCATTTTTGAAAGCCACCTTCGTATCTTGATAATCATCTTCCACTAGTGACCACTGATCTATCTTTCAACTTCATGTCTTAATTTTCAAGTACTACACTTTCAAGTAGTACACTGTTCAACAAAGAATGTTTGGTATTAAAATCAGAAGCTAGAGAAGAAAACTGAATTTATCCTAAGACTATATGTAGACCACTTCTGAAAATTGTAGCTAAAAACAGAAGCTTCAATTGTGGAGATATTTTAAGAATTATATAATATTTTTGTTTTAGGCTTAGTGAGACCTTATTTCTACAGGAAGACAAAAGACTAAAGTGTAATTTTCAATAAAGTCAAGTCAACTCAACGCATATTGTTGAGGTAAACACTCTTCCCCAACAGATGGATTTTGATGACCTTATTAGAAACTCTGTGGGAAAGACCTTTTCATGACTAGATCAATAGCTGATTTCTGATGAAAACTACTCAATAAATAAACCATTATGAAGGTAGATTATAAAAGTCCAATTCATACTAAATTTTCCACGAACATATGTGTGAATTCAGGTGCACACCACAGGGAATATCACAATATTTCTTATGAAATGGAAGGAGAATTAATAAAAGAGATTGTTCTTTTCTTCTATGACAGCACTACCTTTAACAAGAGTAGAAAAATTACCTCCTTACACCTTGTTCTTTGTCTTTTGTCTAAAGAGTAAAAAATTAAAGAGACATATTCATATACTAAATATATTATTCATGTTATGGTTAGCTTAAAGCCACTGCACCAGCCTAACTGGTTTTCTAGGTTTAAAGCCAGCTGACTAACTGATTCTAAACCACATTTCATTCCTGGCCCAAACTGTGCCTCTACCATGGGCTTAAAAACTGCTGCCCAGCCTCTTGGGAATGGCTGAGTTCTATACTCCAGATAGCCACATGCTGCTGTACTTGTAGTGCTAATAAATTTTCTACCTCAATACTCATCTCAAGGTATTAAACCTTCCTAACATTTGGTGCTGAAACCAGGGAGGCCTTTGTGAGGTGACTGATCCATAAGGTCACCTTTGTCATTGCCATCCTTCCACACAACACTGGCCATTCTCTCTGATTGAGGCAGTCATCTCTTGGATTCCAGTGGGTATGTAAATCTTCTCCAGAGGACCTTGCTGCTTTTTTCCATCCATCTGTCTAAAAATCCTAGCTCTACATATTGGTCCTTGAGCCTGGGGAACTATATGTTGGCCTGGCTCTTTCAGAGGGGTGGGATGCTGGTTTCCTGCTAGTGGCCTCCACTACCCTAAGAATACTCAGACACCTGTCTCCATTATTTTCTCACCCACTCCACTATGGGCCATTTCAATTTGGTTCCCCAACTGGCCAAAGACTTCCTTTGTTCTGTTCCCTTAAAGACCTAAAATCCTCCTATCAGAGACAGGGAGACATCAAGCAAACAAACAAAAAAGACCTTATTTTCTTACGTAACATGATTTAACAGATAATAATCAATAACCTAAATACAGGACCTTCGACTTCTAAATTATTCAAGGCTAAACAGGTTTATCCAGGTTAATGGCAAGTGATCCAAAAAAGTTCTTTATATGTTGGTTTTATTTTACTATCTAAGTCAAGTTTCTCTCAATCCTGTACTACTTTCCAAAGTCTCCTCCTTCACAACCAACTTAGACTTCACTCTAATTCTGTCTTGAACCTGAATTCAATCTCACTGACCATGAACCCCCACAGCCATATGCCCCTCAACCTTTGGCCCCTTTTTCTTCACTTCTGCTGTCAGGGCTCCCTCCACTTCTTTACCATTTTTTCTCTGCCTACTACTCACTCTTATGCCCAAACCAGAACCTCAGCCAGCCTCTGTCCTCCCCCTCCAGGAGTTTTCAGGGGCAGAGGGCATTATCCTTGTTCATATTCCTTCCCAAATTAAAATTGTCTAGGTTTTGACCACACTTTGCCCCAGTTCAGCCTCCAATCTTCTCCTCACTGGAAAACTCCATTTCAGTCTCTACCCTTGTCCATACTCTAATGGTCTTTCTGTCTTGTAACTCTTATTAGTGTAACTGTATATTGTAAAAAATATTACAAGAGACCTCCTTTGTGATTCACCTAAAAATGTGCGATAGTACCCCCAGGGAAATAGTTGTCTTACACATCTCCTCTGTGTGTCTGCCTGTTAGTCTGTTTTTATAATAATCAACCTTGTTCACAGCGAACTGCCAGACAAGACTCCCTCCATGGCTGTGAAAGCAACTGCCTGAAACAATTTACTTCAGTTTTCTCTGTGATGGGTGCCTCTCTGGTTTTTACCAGGGTCCCCAAAACCCAATATTAGGAGGAAACATTGTTTATTACTAAACAATGCAACTTAAAAACTTATCTGCATAAGATCACAGTGGCCGTGGGTGCCCCCAACTCATGGCAGCAGCAACACAGGCTAAACTGCAAACCACAACCCTGTACCTACTAAAAACATGAAAAAGCTAAAATGAAACAAAATATCAATGCCAGAGAAAGACACTGCCAAACAAGATAAAGATAACATAAGGATCTAAACTACCACACTAAGTTCAAGCTGGAATTCACACCCAAGTTGGCATAGATAAGGAGTCAAGCTGCAAGGCCAGACATTAGGTAAAAAGTGGCTCTTGGGTTACACACAGCCCACGCTGGGTCCTAGCAAATAACAGGCTAAGATTGCTTCCTGTCTCAGTGCCGAAAGAGAAAACATCCTTCTTGAACACACATGAAAAGGTGATGAGGCCCCACTAAGAAAATATTTTAACTGATTGATAAATTTAATTTAAATTCTGTGATTTAAGTTAGTATTTTTTGTCTGATTGTTGCACCCAAAACATTTCTTATAAACAGTTTTGGGATGATTCTTAAACTACAATTACTCTTGTGTTAGTTTCTGCATGTACTAATTTTTCATTGAGGTTCATACAGAGTCTCAAAGGGTTCTCACCCCTAACTAAGAGGTAGCATCTTTGCTCCTCTTTTTCTTCCTTCTCCTCCTCCTCTTCTTCTTCTTCCTCTTCTTCCCCTTCTTCTCCAGACAGTGTGTTGAAAATGCTGTTCAGGCTGGCCTTCTTTTGGCTTTGAATTCACTATATAGCCCATACTGGCTTCAAACTCACAGTGATCCTCCTGCCTCAGCCTTCTGAGTGCTGGGATTGTAGGCATGTGCCACCACACCCAGCCTTCTTCTTTCTCCTTTCTGCTGGTATTAAGATACTTTATTTTTCAAGTTTATTCAAAATTTGTTAGGGCCGGTGAGATGGCTCAGTGGCATAAGCGCCTGCCTTGCAAGCGCGAGGGCCCGAGTTCGACTCCCGGATCCCACATACGAAAAAGGGGCCGGTGATATCGCTCAGAGACACGGGTGCCTGTTGGTGCGCGAGGTCCTGAGGTCGACCCCCCGGTACCCACCAAAAAAAAAAAAAAAAAAAAAAAAATTTGTTAGCCAGCTCTAATGAAAATGTAACATCTGTGAGTTAACTCAGATAAAAATGTACCAGGAACTTTTAAAATCCAAGCAGATACAGGCTTGTTATAGAAAGAAACCAGGAAGTAGGATAGAGAAGGAAATATGAATAAAGATGTAAATATAAAAATGTATTTTTTGGTATGAGAAGATTTTATGTGATAAAAATTTGCCCTACCAAGATGGAAAAAGAAAAAATAGTGACAAAATGAGGAGATCCACCTGTGTCAAAAGTTTTGCAGATGATAAGTTTCATAAAAGGAAATATATGTTTTGCTATTACACTTGTAGTTTTGATTAGACCTAAGACCTGCTCCTTTTAAACCTCTTTGCTGTTCAAAAGTGGCCCAAAGGGGCTACATCAGTAACTGCAAATCATCAGTTGTGCCTCCTCCAGTGTAGGACCAGTTAAGACCAACAACTGGAACAGCATCTTGGCAACTAGGAACAATAATAAACAATGTTGAGTCAACAATGCCTTCAGGGGCCAGTGAGATAGCTCAGTGGCATAAGCACCTGCCTGGTAAGCGCAAGGTCCTGAGTTCGACTCCCAGTACCCACATACGAAAAAAGGGCTGGTGATATCACTCAGCGGCACGGGCACCTGCTGGCACGTGAGGTCCTGAGTTCAACCCCCAGTACCTACAAAAAAAAAAAAAAGCCTTCAGGACAAGAGAAGATATTAAAAATAGTGAAAGCTGTCAAAATCACAATGAAGTCATTTGTGTCAACCCTATCAAAAGATAAACAGAGCCTAGAGGTTGTAAGAAATAGTTCTTTAAATGCTGGCTTATAACTATCACAAAGAGATTATTTAGGTCTGATTTTCAAACTTTTCTTGGTAAAAATGGCTACTGATGATTATATAGCCTCTTTAATAAATGGTGCTGGAAAAACTGGCTCTACACATGCCGAAGATTAAAACTAGACCCATATCTTTCACCATGCACTAAACTAAATTCAAAATGGATCAGAGATCTAAATATTAAAACAGAAACATTAAATCTGCTGGAAGGTAGGATAGGTAAAACCCTTGAAGACATTGGTGTAGGCAAAGACTTTATGAATAAAAACTCAACCGCACGGGAACTATCCCAAAGAATCAATAACTGGGATCTCATCTTATTAAAAAACTTTTGCACAGCGAGAGAAACCACCAACAGAGTGAAGAGACAACCCACAATGTGGGAAAAAATGTTTGCCAGCTGTTCCTCAGACAAAGGATTACTATCGAGAACATATAAAGAACTCAAAAAAATCAGACCTCCCAAATTTAAAGACCCACTCCAAAAATGGGCATCTGAGATGAATACACATTTCTCAGATGAAGAAATACTAATGGCAAACAAATATACAAAAAAATGTGCAACATCACTAGTCATTCGAGAGATGCAAATTAAAACACTGAGATACCATCTCACCCCAGAAAGAATGGCTACTATTAAGAAATCAACTAACAACAAATGCTGGAGGGGCTGTGGGGAAAAAGGAACCCTTCTTCACTGTTGGTGGGAGTGTCGACTGGTACAGCCACTGTGGAAGTCAGTGTGGAGATTCCTCAGAAAACTAGGGTTGGAGGTCCCATTTGACCCAGCTATTCCCCTTCTGGGCATCTTCCCAGAAGAATTAAAAACATCGTACCACAGCGATATATGTGCACCCATGTTTATAGCAGCACAATTTGTAATAGCCAGATCTTGGAAACAACCCAAATGCCCATCAACTGAGGAATGGATAAGAAAGATGTGGTATTTTTATACAATGGAGTACTATTCAGCCATAAAGAAGGATAAACTGGAGACTTTTATAGGTAAATGGATGCAACTCGAGAAAATACTCATAAGTGAAATAAACCAGAAGCACATGTGTAAGCATCGTATTATCTCTCTAGTATGAGAAACTGAAAGAGTAAATAAGATCCAAAATGTACAATAGATATGGTGAATCAAAAAGAAACTGGTCAAAAGGAAAGAGAGACTGGAATAGGGAAAAGAAAGAAGGGAAAGGGAAAAAAAATTGTATATATATATATAAGATGGTTAAGATAGATACACTACCATTTTTACTTAGTTCATTGAAGAGTAAGGTTTGTGCCAATAATGTTTGGACAATTGAATGCTAATGTCTGGTGTCCTGAATAACTAACTTAAAGATAGTAATACGTAATGTATTAACCATTGTTACCCTCCTATTATGTTGTTTTGAAAATTTGTTCTTCTTTTGATTTGTTTTGTTTTTTCTTCTCTTTAAAATAAAAAAAAAAATTATCTTTGGTTCATGTTTGCATAACTATCTCCTGCAGTTTATTTCTTCCAGAATCCCACAGTTCTCAATAATAGGCCTCAAAACAATGCCTAAACCTACTGTAATACCCACTTGGATCCCATCATTCAGTTTAGGTCTCAACTCTAAGTTCAAAGTCACTCTACTTCTGAAGATCAGCAACCTCAAAAACCTCCTCATTTAGCTCAAGGTAGTTACAGATGTGACAAATTTGTCCTTTGTCAAAAATATGGTAACAAAAAGGTTAACATTTCAGCACATTTGATAACATACTTCTGCCCAGAGCCTGTTGGATAGTCACAAAACAGTACACTAATGAGAACTAAAAACAGAGCAGAAAAAAGTAAATGTGAAAATTATCCTTTCCTACCCTGAGCTATAGGGACAAAGAGGTTGTCCTCAGACCTCTGAAAATGGGGCCAACTATTCCAAGTAGAAGATCAACTCCAACCTAACCTTTTACAATTTGTTGGGACATCCTGCCAATAACTGTGTAGACCCCAGGTCTAAAGTTCCCACAGCCTCCATAACCAAAACAGAACCCAGGATTTATCTAAAGGTAGCAGTTTAGCCAATCTCTTTTCTTTTGGATATGGGAGAAATGAATTTAGTTTCACAGAAATATGTGGAACTTCTAGTCCTCTCCTCCATCTCTGTTATGGGGGCACAGCCTTATCTCCAAATCGCTCTGTAGAAAGCCTCTGATTTACACCTTAAAAACAATTTTCACACATTTCTTTCTAACAGCCTCAACTTGTCCCACCTCACTAATGGGACCAAATGTACTTTCAAATTAGATGTATGGCCATTACTACCTAGAGCTCCCCAAACTTACTCTTCTCCTTAGACCACCTTAACACAGGTTACACCAACTTTACCTGATTTTCTCCTCTCACAAGTCAACTTCATCATGTAAGACACTGAACACCCCTCAGTTGCTTCTCACTACACTACTCTCAAAGTTCACCTCAAAGATATCACCTTCTTCCCCCAAAAGATACAATATACTCTTAAACCACAAGCTATATGGGGATGGCAACCAACTATCTCCAAATTACTCTCCACAAGTTCTTTTACCTGCCAGTTCTTCTTAACAACACTCCTATCCTAGCCATAAAAGAAACAAATAGAACCTATTACCTAGTTGAGGACTTACACACTATCAGTGAAGCCTCTCTACCTATCATCCCCTTAGTGCCTAGTCCATACCATATTCCTTCCTGAGTACTGGCAGATACCGCTCATGTTACATTTCTTGACTTCAAAGATTTTTTTTTTAATTATCCCTCTTGACCCCAGTTCCCCAAATAATTTTACCTTTAACGGGACTTATTCTGACAGGGAAAACACCCAGCAACTCACTAAAACTGATCTGCCTCAGGGATTTTGCAACAGCCCACACATTCTTAGACAAACAATAGTCAAAGGCCTAATATGCAAATCATAATTCTTAAATCCTAAATCCTAGCTCCCTTATTCAATATGTATAGCCCTTCTCTGAATCTGTATCTAACAAATACTGTTCAATTACTTACTTTCCTTGCAGCAAAGGGATACTGAGTATATCTATAGATAGATAAAGAGCAGTTCTTTCAGAATGAGGTCACCTTGGATTCACATCATAACAATTCATAAGGCAATCACACAAGACATCAAAACCCGCACCTCTCAGGTGCCCTTACCTCAATCAAAATCACATTTCCTTTCTGTTTTGGAAACTCACTAACTAATTTTGGCTGTGGATCCCAATCTTTGGTCTCATAGCTAAATCCCTATATGATGCCACCTCAGGAAACCCCAGTCATTCCTAAATTTCCCCCAACTCTCTGTCTTCTGCTTTCAACCAACTCAAATTAGCCCCTGCTTCTACACCAGCACTTGATCCCCCAAACCCCAGTAAACCTTTCCACCTGTATATAAATGCCAAAAAGCCATACACTTTTGGATACCTAGCGTAACTTCTTGACACAAAAATATAACCTCTGGCCCACTTCTCAAAAGATGGTTCTGTGGTCATTGAGCTGTCTCTGCATTTTATTTGCAGCAGCTCTCCCAATTATAAAAGGCTCCAGGCTGATTCTATTCCAACAACATGTCATATATACCCCTCATTCCTTACAGCCATTACTAATTCAACAAATACATGCTACACACCCAAAATAAATGGGTAGATTTCCTCCTGATTGCCCTCCTTCACATCTGCACCCACACCCTAACTCCTCAGCCTGTTCAGACTGATGTATAGGCATCCCCTTTTCCTTGGCAACACTTCTTCAACATATACTTTTTTGATGACTACTGCCCAATTCTCTTCCTAATTTGGCAACTTTGGCAAAACTTAGCTAAAGCTTTACTCCAAACACCTGATGAAAATCCCACTCTCTTAGCAATCCTGCCAGAAGATAGGGTTTACCTCAAAACTCTCAAACCCAAATCCTTACAGACAAAATGGTAGGGATCCTACACAATTATTCCTACAACACCAACAGCGATGAAACTTTCATGTATTCCCCCTTAAATCCATTTTTCCATACTAATACTTATCTCAAAAAAAAAAAAAAAAGCCTAACTGTGTATATTCCTCAAAGTGGAAAAATCTGACTCTCGAGTCCTACTTATCTCCACCTCACAATTACCTTCCTCCCAAAAAATAATGACCAACAGGACCAATCCAACACAATATAATCCAAGTCATGACCAGTCCCCTGGTATTTTATGACCTTATTCTGCCACTCCTCGGGGACTCTTCACCAGAGATTTCATAGACTTTTCTCCTGATAACCTCTCAGCCTGACTAGAGGTCCCTCTATGCCACAGGGCCTCAATTCATCCACTGTGAAACACCTGTGATCTAACTAATCTTCACAAGTCCACTCTTTTTTGCTTGATAACAATGACTCCTATAAAAGATATATATCTAGCCCAACATTTCAAACACACTCTCAATCTCACTTTCAACTTTCAAACAGGACAAATTCCTGCCTTCTTGTGATTGCTGACTGTGCCTCTATTATCTGCAATTTACAGGGCAATCCCCTCCCCAAAACAGCCTGTATAAACAGCCAAACACAACTTGCTCTACAAAAGGACTTAGGCTCAAACATCAAAGATCAGACCAACACTCTCTTTAAATCATACCCAACAAAGAGGGCCACCAAAATTTACACATATTTCACTAACTTCTCTAAATTTCCTACAACTACCCTTGCAATTATTGGTTTTGCTACAGCAAACAGAAACACCGAAATGACACCCAGGATTTGGAGGCAGATTTACTTATGTCAAGGGGCACTGACAAGAAACTCTAGGAGAGTGTCCTTATGAAAATGTCAGGCCTCAAAGGCTCAGGGAGGGAGGTTTCTATGGGGTTGGTTGCAAAGGGGAAGTACAGAGGCAGAGTACGTGGCTGTCTTTGATTTGTTCTTATAATATGCATCACAGTGACCAGCTATGCAACACAGTGACCAGCCATTTGTAAGAAACAGAAGTAACAGGAATGGTTACCTGGGCAATTAACAGAAACTGAAGTATACTGGCTGTGGGGGGCTCTTCTGCTACATTTTACCCCCTCTTTTAGTATCCTAACAAATCTTTGCTGGGCACATTATATGTGACTTTTTGAGGTGAACTGGGTAAGGCAATTAATTATACAAGGCCCAACTAGGAGTAGTAACATCAGCGCTGTCAGTGGTCCTAGAATGGGCCCTAGCCAAAGTCCCCAAGATTGGAAAGTTTTCCCTTACTATAGGGTTTCTCCCTAAGCTGACTCTGGCAAGGGAGTGAAGGAGTTAATCTGATCTAGGAGAATGTCAAAAGTGCCTTGGATGCTTGTCAAAACTTGGTCAATTGTAGAGGGCCTTACTGGTTGTTATTTTAATTTTCTTGGGGCAATCATGCATAGGGCTAAGGTAAAAGTCACAGCTAGCAGAAGGATGTGAGCAAAAACTCCAGTTGGACAATACAACATCAAGCATATATGTAAGCTGAAATAAAAGCAAGGACTGGGGAAAGCAGCCTGAAAAGGCCATTGAGGTATGGAGCAATCCTGGGAATGGTGTCCTCAAGCTTCAGCCATGCGTGGACTGATCAGCATCCAGAGTGACCAGAACAGGGCTTTGAGTGTGCTGCTCCTGGAGGAGAAGGCTGGTCCAGGTAAACTCTCCAGCAGTCATCTAGAATGACTCTTTTTAACTCTGGAATGGTAGCTTTAAGGCTGGATTTCTGAAACTTTAAAAGCTCTAGAGATAGTTAATATGCACCTGAGTTATATGTGTGTGCAAAGGTGTCTACAGGTATAGCTGGTCTTTTAGTTAAATTTTTATGGAGCTAGTTACAAGCTGTTTCTGTAGGGTTATGTTTTATTTTCTCAACTTTTTAGAGCCTTGTGCCCTGTATGCTGTATGTAGTTTCTATGTTATCTTTAATAGTTCTGCCAGTTTTAAGTTATATCTGCTACAAATGCAGGCCCATTGTTGCTGCCAATGGTCACGGGTAGGCCATATCTAGGGATGATTTTTCACAGCAGGACCCTACAAACTTTTGTTGTCCTCTCAGCGTGGGTAAGAAAAGCCTCAGGCCAGCCAGAGTAGGTGCATATAAGCACCAACAGATATCTGTTGTTAGCCTTTATGAGGCTCTACTTTAGTGAAGTCTATTTGTATATCTTTATAAGGTGATATTCTAGTTGATCAGATCCCAGGAGGGGGCTTAGAACTCTGGACTGGGTTGTCTTGAGTGCAGCAGACCATCCCTGAAGGAGAGCTCTAGCCAAAATAACTTTATCCAAGGTGACCACAGCATATCTAGCCTGTCGGACTCCATTCCTAACAGAGCTACTTCCATCCATAAACAGGGTGTACTCAGCATCTGTCAGGGGTTCATTTTTAAGTCTGGTTGGCTCAAGAACAGTTCATCAGCCAGTGCCAGACAGTCATGGTCTGGTGGGCCCAGCTTGGTGGGCAGGTACATGGCAGGATTTAATGGTTTATCATCACAAACAGTTTTCTTGATCATAAGTTCAGTGGCTATTGGAGTGTGGAGGCTAAGGGGGAGGCAGCCCTTAGTGTTTGGATCCAAGTATTTACACAGGTGGACCATTAGGCACTCACAGGGGCTGACAGTCTGAATAAGCATCTTTGAAGCCACATATTGTCAGTCAAATCCCAGAATCTGACTTTTGTTTTCAGATTTGTGCCTTTTCCCAAGATATCTGGTAGCCAGTTTCTGTCAGATATTGCAGCTGAACTTTTGTGTATTTCCAGCAGGCAGCTTAGGTGTCATTAATCATAAATGCAGTGATACTTTGTGGTGGAAAACTAGCAAGTGAGCTTCTTCAAAGAGAGTAAACAAGTTTTTGAACCTCTGGGAAATTGAGTCCAGGTCAGTTAATCTTTGACCCCAGTTCAGAACTGGGGTCTTTCCATTTAAAGGTGAAGATGGGCTGCCTGACAGGAGACAATTGAAGGCAGAAGAAGGCATTCTTTATGTCCAGGCATGTGTACCTGCAGTCTGTGGGTAGCAGAAGACTGAGGCAAGGTTGGGACTGCAGGATGGAGGGCAACCATGGCAGCATTGATAGCTCAGAGATCTTGAACTGGTTGATAATCCCCATTGGGTTTTTTATAGGCAGAAGGGTTGTATTGTAGCAGTTTGACAGTCTATAAACATTTCACAGTTCTGAAACTTCTGGATGTGCAGTTGAATTCCTAGTTGAGCCTCTTGTGGCATGGGGTACAATTTAATTCATGTGGGAGTTGCCCTGGAATGGAGTGTCATGATCAGCATTCTTTTCTTGGAGGACCATGGTGGCAAGCAGGACAGACTGTCCCAGCAAAGTGTAGCTGGACAAAAAACTTGGCCAAATCTGTTATTAGAGCCTCCCTGAAAATAGTGGGAGAGTTCTTAAGAACTAGTATCTCTTTTGAAGGACATTCTTTAGATCCAGGCATGTAAACCACATGGCATCTTGGAAATAGCAGCCCAAGAAGGGTGTACAGATTTGGAACTACAGAATGCAAGATGATTAATAGTCTATCAGGATCCCAAACTGCTTTAGGTGGCTGATGTGTGGCTCGATGCCTGTTTGTGCTTCCTGTGACATAGGATATTGTCTGACAACAATGAGGGTTGCAGTGAGGCAGCATGGTTGATGGCCAGGCCCAGAGGTGAGTAAGTGGCCCATAACTCTGGGAGGAGAGTTTTCAGCTCAGGTTGATACAGGGTTAAACAAGAGGTAGTCTGACTGGCTTGGTGCCTTTAACTTGGATAGGAGGTCTCTTCTCAGAAGCAGTATGGGGTATTCTATCATATACAGGAATTCATGCTCAGTGCCTCCAAGGCTGAAAGTTTGTGCCTGGCAGAAGGGGTGAGAGGCAAGAGTCCCAGTTGCCCCTGGTACTTTTGAATGCAGAGAGTTCTGTTCCATTGTCTACCAAGAAAGTCATAGATTGGCCCCCAATACAGACGTGAAAGCTTTTGAGAGTCCTTATCTTTTAATTTGAAGAGACACTTACTTTTTAGTGTCCATAGCCCTTATAACTCACATACTGGTAAGGGCATTATCAGGCTTCTGGTTAACAGTGGTAACTTTTGACATATTGATGGGCTTTTCACACCCCCTCTTTGATGCCTTTGAGAAGCACTTGACTGAGTTGCTTTGTTTCTTTTTGTTGGATTTTGTGCTTCTAAGTGGGGCAACATTTGGGAAAGTCCATGGCAACCCATTCATCAGGGCTGACCATCCAGTTTTTCCTCAGTCAAAATGTGACAATGTTTCTATATTGAACAGAGTCAGAAGGAATTGCTTACAGTCATCTCAGGTGGGTATCAGATGACACCATCTGACCAGGATAGGTGTGTAAGGGTATACATGAAGCAGATTATGGAGGGAGGGCCTTTGTGGCCAAATGCAGGCAATGGCTGGCTGGAAGCTGTTCAATTGGCTGGAAGTAGATGAGTCGCTATCGGGGAGTGGAGCTGTGGGTGTTGGCAGCAACTGCAGTGGGTGAGAAGGGTGATTTATCTTCCAAGGCAGATTCTCAGGAAGAATAGATCTTGTTTTACTTTTTTTCCTTTTTAGATGCAGCAGTTTGGTTTCATTTTAACTCTGTAATGACCAGAAAAGCCCATCTTTTAATTTTTTTTTTCCTGTAGTTGGGGACCATGGGTTTTGACTAATTAGTCCCATTTCTGACTTCCTACATGTGTGTTGTGTGTCCTTGAATGATGGCACGACAGATAAAGTGTGGGTGCCTCTCAGAGAGAGATCATTCAGATGCCCACCTGGCTGTTTGCCTCTTGGCAACATTGGGACCGTCCAGACTAAGGTGAAGCATCGGTAGGTTCTCTGTTTTGTCCTTTTTATTAGACACATCCATGGAACCACAGGTTAGAGCCCAATCAAGCTCCATAGTTTGGAGAGGGAAGTCTAACTCCTCACCATGGAGCACAGACAGAATGGCCTATTGCTTTCACCATTCCTTACTAACACTCACACAATCATTCAACAGGCACTCAAAGATTAAAACATTCCCTCTTCCAAACCATGGGGAGGCCTAACTAACGAGACATGATCAATCTTTCCTTCTGTTTGAGCTGAGCAGGACTGAAAGACAGACTAACTGGGATGCCCCCGGGGGCCTTACCTTATCCAGTGATCTGACCAGACTGCGTCCTCCTCCCTTTTGGGTTAGACGTGAGCCACTCAGTGGGGAGTCAGTAATCCTCCTCCAGATCTTTGAGGGGACTAAAGAATTATTGAGGGAGTGCCTTCTCATCGGGACCTGAAGAGGCCCTTGCTCCATCTGTGAGGGCCATGACTGGTGACCAAAGAGGTCCAAACAGTCAGTCTTCCCAGCCAACACACCAAATGCTATGGCAAACAGAAACACTGAAACAACACCCAGGATTTGGAGGCAGATTTAATTATGTCAATGGGCACTGACAAGGAACTCTAGGAGAGTGTCCTTATAAAAATGTCAGGTCTCAAATGCTCAGGGAGGGAGGTTCTTATGTGGTAGGTTGCAAAAGGGAAGTACAGAGGTGGAGTACTTGGCTGTCTTCAGTTGGTTCTTACAATGTGCATCATAGTGACCTGTTATGCATCACAGTGACAAGTCATTTCTAAGAAGCAGAAGTAAAAGGAACTGGAACAGGAACTGTTACCTGGGAAACTAATAGAAACTGAAGTATACTGGCTGTGAGGTGTCATTTTCTGCTACAGTTTCATAACTCTCAACACTTCTCACTTATATCAAGCCTCCTAATGAAACAACACTTAACAGTCCCTTCATAGAAAACACTTAACAATGTAACCATACCATCACTAATAAGAACCTCTAAGGCTATCAGTCTCATCAGGTCAATTCTGGCATCTCACCAAGGAAAATTAAAATTCCACTCAATCCCTACTTTTCTCTGGACAATTCACAATCTCAAACTCTTTCCCAAGCCTAATTACTTATAAACCCTCTAATCTCTTTGCATGGGAATCTCATTAATTTCTCACCCTCCAGTAGCTCTATATCAATTCAACCCATAGCAGAGGTCTGCTTGACTGGTTCTATCTTGATCTGAAAAAGTGATTCAAGCCCAACCATTCCAGGGACTTATAATTTACAACACCTTCACTATATCTCACAACTTGCCTTTTCCAATCAAGATTATTTTTCCTTTCTGGCTAGCAATCCTACCTGTTCCTCCTCACTAATTAGTCAAAGATATATCTTAGCCTATTTGTCTCCTAATATCAACATGGCCCCCAATGACTGATCCCTCTCTTTCCCCATCACTGACTACATCTGCCAAAAAAGGACAGTTAAATGAATCCTCTTTTTAACAACACTAGAGATACCCACAAAAGTGGCCACTGGGGTGAGAAAACTGGCCAATTTTTTCACCTTCTACCAATGCTTATTGAAGGATCCACAGGAGAAGCTAATAAAAATCTCACAATGCCTAATCAAGATCCAGGACCAGTAAAGACATAGGGCATATGATATAGGGATGATATAGGACCTCCAAATAATCCAAATAATATAAGGAAAATATAACTCCCAAACTGCTAAATGTCCAATATGCCAAGTTCATGTTCTCTAAAATTGAAGAATGAATTCTAGGAAAAACAGAGGTTAAGAGTAGGAAGTATTTATTTATTGAGAGAAAGGAAGCTTCTGTCTAAGAGGGACAGAAGTGGGTCCCAAGTGGGTGACCTGGGGAACCCGCTTCTCAAGGGAGTTTTATGGAGCAAAACCACGAGGTGAGATGGGTATAAGGTGGAACAAAACTGTAGTTAGCTAGTAAAATTACAAATGTAGTCCCTTAGGTAATATTGGTCCAGTGGAAAATCACAAGGTGGGTATGAGGTGGAACAAAACTATGGTCAACCAATAAGATTATAAGTGTAGTTACTTAAGCAATATTGAGTAAGTGAGGATCAAATGGAGAAGCAAGTCACATAGCAAGCATACATGGAATGAACAAGGGTTTTCCAGGATGGAATGGACGAAGGAGGTTTTGGTCCTCCACGTGAGGTGATTAATAACTATTTAGAGTATCAGTTCTGAGGCCTGAACTTCAAAGAATGTGACCTCAGCCACATTTGTCTTTTGCACTAACTTTTGAGGGCCCAGCCCTGTCTGATTGCCTATAATATTTTAAACTACTTATCTGTCTATAATAGCAGGACCAGTCCTGGTCTGCACCATGATGCATTTCATCCAAACAACAGTCCAAAATGTCATCCAATGCCAGGTAGACAACATCCTTCTACTCCAAAAAAATCAGATACCAACAAATCTTTCATATGGGAAGGAAACAAACTGGCAAACAACAACAACAACAACAAAAACCCAAACAATGCTGCAACCTGGCAGAAAGGGCAGAAATTTTCCAAAACAATGTGAAGCCCTAGCTTATTTCCAGTCTTCCTTTCCCTGTCCCCAACAACTCCTTCATTGATTGGTTGATTCTATTATTATTTTCCCTTTTTTCCCTATTTATAACAAAAAGCTAAAATGTTAGCTTAAAACACACCTCCCCAGCAGCCAAACTACTATTTTAGTTTTAAATCCAGTTAACTTCTTCATTCTATTCTTCATTCCATTCTTGGCTCAAAGCTCCACCTCCTACCCCGGGTTTAAAAAGTACTGTCCTTCTTTTGGGGATAGGGGCTGAATTATCTACTGCAGAACCCCACATGCTGCTGTACTTTTTATGCTAATGTAAGGACAGGAGACATGATAAGATGAAGGACTCATTGAGCTTTCTTAGAAATTTACAAGACAGCTTTGACCTCTGCAGTCAGACTCCAGCAAATAGCCACAGTTATATAAGACGGGATCCAGTGGACCCATCCCTTAATTTTCTACTGTAAATTTGTACTTCAGCATAATAGCCAGCTGTGCATCTCAGTGTGCTTCCCTGAGGGATAAAGGAAGTAATTTATGTGTTTACCTGCTTGGTATGATAAATAGCAAGGTGTGTGCACATGTGCAAAAGTGGTAAAATGGGATTTTTACCCAACTTATGTTCTGTGTAATTTTGTTTTTCATGTTTACCCGAGCATCACACAGGGTCCAATAGACTCACAGCACTCTAGGATTTGTTAATTTTTTTATTTTTTTATTTTTTTGGTAGAATTAGTCCAATTCAGTAACAATGACACATGAAAAATAAGGCTTACAAATTTTGGAAGAGGTAAAAAATGAATCATCAGATTACTCATGCATGTACAATGAAGATGACCCATTATGACAAAATACATGCTTTCGCAACAAGAGTGCTGTGGGTGTATAATGATGATGATGATGATGATGATGATGATGATGATGACTTTGAGTTTGCCATGTGAGCCAAAGTTCCTGTGACAGTGAAATGGAGCAAGAATTGATTGATACAGAGACAGGGAATGCAGACTTCCTTGATTCAGATGATAAAGAAAATAGCAGTGTGAGTACATATTTCAGTAGTCAAAATGTTGTGAACTGTCCACATAACCAAATGGAATGATCTAATGTTAGAACTAGGTCTGAAAATATAGTGAGGGTCTTCGTAGCAGTGAAAGGTACTGGATGGAATGCCAGTACTGCCATTCAATGTTCGAAATTATAATCAATGAAATGTTACAAGATGCTATGAAATACACATAGGCTGAAATGCAAGTAAAATATTCTGTATGTACCAATAGCCTTATTCACAAATGTATTTGTTATGACATCTCACTAGCTGAACTGTAAGCATTCATAGGTCTGCTCTATTTAGCAAGGATTTCTCATGGTGGTCACAGGAATGTAAAAGACTTACTGAATAGCAATGGGTTAAAATATGGCAAAAAAATTTATGCCCTTGTAGATGTGAAGATTTATTATGCTTTCAATTTAGACATTTATGCTGGAACTCAGCCATCATGTCCTTATTTGTATAGTAATAAACTGAATGATGTGAACAGAATTATTGTTCCTATCTTCCAAACTAATTGGAATGTGACATTTGACAATTGGTTTACCAGTTTCCAATTATTGTTACATTTTATAACAGAGCACAAGTTGTCCAGTGGAGGAACTGTACACAGGAACAAAGCAGAAATTCCGAATGAAATGTTGCAATTTCAAAACAGAGAATTATATACTATAAACTTTGGATTTCAGAAAGATACAACATTGGCCTCATATATGGGAAAGAAAAACAACATTTCACCATGATGAAAATATTAATAAGGAAACCTTGACAAAATGAAAGCCTGAGATGGAAACTTTCCACAACAAAATTAAAGATGGAGTACACATTGTTGATAAGTTATGTAGCAAATATGATGTCACTTGAAACACAAAGCATTGGCCATGGTTGTTTTCTACTTGGTCCTGAGCATGTGTGGCATAAATAGTTTGATAGTTTACAAAGAAAATAACAAATGCAAAATATCATAGATAAACTTTCTTAGAGGATTGGGACTGGACCTCATAAGAGATCATTTACAGCAGAGGAAAAACAAAATGTTTCTGCCCAGGGAGCTATGTAAAAATAAATTGTGGACCACACTGGTGAGCTTAGAGGTGAACAGGCAGGTGCAGCATCACAAAGACCTATTACACAACAATAAATCAAAAAAGATGTCAACTGTGCCCTACAAGAAAGGAGAGGAAAACAAAACATATGTGCTATCAGTGTAAGCAATACTTGTCCATGGAACACGCAGTCGTCGTGTGTGAAGACTGCCTTGAATATGACAGCTGAAGTAAAGCTTATTTCTGTGATAGACTTTTGTTTATGTTTACACTGTAGTTCACATAGGTTTTTATTTTTGATGTTATATTTTAGGTTTTATAAGCAGTACACAGCTGATGTGAAAATGTTGATGTCTATTCTAAGCACTCATTATATATTTTTTTATTTTATTGATATCTTATTTCCTTACTAAATGCATGTTGTACAATATAGTAAGAAGCTCCTGACAAAATAGGAAAAGAAGAGAGGTGGCAAGACTGTCACATAGGAAATGAAAGCTAAGCACACGTGTTGTCAGTGTAAGTGAGATGTGTGCCTGAAACATACAGTTGTCTTATGTGAAGGCTGCCTTGGGTGTGGCAGTTGAAGCAAAGCTTATTTTTGTGGTAGGTTTCTCTTGGTATTTTCATTGTAGTTCACATAAAATTTATTTCTGATGTTATCTTTTAGGTTTTGTTAGGAAGTACATAGCTTATATGAAAATGGTGATGTTTATTCTGTTTTTTTGTGGGTACCGGGGGGTCAAACTCAGGACCTTGCACTTGCCAGGCAGGCGCTCATGCCGCTGAGCTATCTCACCGGCCCTGATGTTTATTCTAAGTGCACAATACATATTAAGAATTTAAAACTTTATTTTATTGATATTTTACGTTCCTGTTAACTACATGCTGTATAATATAATAAGAACCTCATGACAAAACAGCAAGACCACTGAGAGGTCAAGTATGTCCTATAAAAAGGCCAGGAAATCAAAACACATGTGCTGTCAGTGTAAGTGATATATGTGTATGGAATGTGCTGTTGTCATGTGTGCAGACAGTCTTGGGTGTGATAAATGAAGTAAAGACTATTTTTTAAAGTTCTATTGGTATTTTCATTGTAGTTCATATAAGAATGTATTTGTGTTGTTCTTTTTTAGACTTAGTACACCAAAAAACAGTTGATGTTGAAAATTTTGATGTTTCTTATAAACATTCGATAAATAATAAAAACTCTGTACTTTATTTTTATGATTTTTTCCTCTTAAGCACTCATTTAATATAATAAAACTCATAAAGTTAAAATTAATAATTCATCAATAGAAATATTCTAAAGAATAAATATAGGGCTCACTGACCATGTTTATGCTCCTTGAAGACAAAATTTAATCTTATGCCCCTTAGAAGGACAAAAGCAGCTAGATTCTGAAGAATCAGAAAGACAAAAGAACTAAGACAAAGCACTAGACAAAGAACTAAGTACCTGGAAGTTCCTAGGTAGGGTGATTAAACCAAGACTGGCAAATTTCCCTTTTACTCAATCATTTTGCCTAAATTACCTGTCCATAAGGCCCCCACCCATATTCTTGCCTTCCACCAAAGGACAGGGAACAGTTGCATGGCCAGAAGAATCCAAGGTTAGAATGCAAGACAAGCTAGGGAGCCAGATTCCAAGAGCCTACCTGGGACAAGGATCTCAATAAAGGGAGCTGCAGACAAGAGATACACTATCAATTCACTTTCAAACTCTCCCTACTCATCCAGAGTAGCTTCCTGTCACCTCTCTTTTCCTCCTTCCCCATCTTCAAATGCATCATCTTTTATTTTAAACTGTGTTTTTGTTCTTTACCAATGCAGGGTTTAGGATCACCAGGAGCTGCATGTTCCAGCATGCGTGTTCCATCTTGCTGTCCACCTGGACATTACAGTGTGGCATGGTGTACAACCCTCTCCAGACATTACACTAATAAATCTTACTGCCTCCATCAGTCATTTCCTGATCTTCATTCTACCTAATAGTTGTTTTAAATGAGGCATTCTGACAGGTATAAAAGGAGTTAAAATAAGAAAAAAAAAAAAAAAAAAAAGAGGAACCCTAGACTCAGGAGGGTAGTAGAACTTGATAGTTATATATATATTAATTTTGATAATTCAGCATTAAGTAAAATATATAAGATTGAGAATGCAAAAAAGTCTTATTGAAGTTGTAAGAAAAAAGGTTTTTGTATGGGATTTTAAGAAAATTTTCTTTGTGTTATTAGAATAATGAATAGGATTCACCCTGCATCATGCAGGTCAATCTGCTTTGCTCAATTTATTGATTAAAATGTTCATATAATCCAGAAATACCCTCACGAATTCACTCAAAATAATATTTGACCATATGTTTGAGCATCTTGTGGCCTAGTCAAGTGGATATGCAAAAATAATCACCATAGGAACTCTCTGAGCAAGAACTACAAAAGGAAAATGTTTGCTTAGAGATAGATAGTTTAAGTAAGATAAGACTTGAGACTACAGACATGCTCACAGACCCAATTTATTCAGGAATCCATAAATATATGACAATATTATTTAGTATTGGGAAACGATTCAAATTTTCTACAAGGAAATAAATGCTTAAAAGCATTGAAATGTTGACTGTTGTTAATGGTAGAGATTTTATGTTAATAAATATTTAAAAATGGCTTCTACATTTTTCATATAGCACAGTGGGTTTCTGAGTTGCTTGTTTGTTCACCAGCTTATTTACAAATAAAATATTATCCAGGACCCCCATGTGTGAAATAAATAATTGTACAGAGGCTCTTGTCAAAAAAGGAAGGAAAAAGTAGATGTGAAGTTCCACCCAGAGAGGCTACCACTGTATTTTATAGACTCAACTCTGGAATTTTATCTTTCCCAGAAAACAACTGAAACAACTTGTGGGAAGAATGACTGGGAATATCATGATACCATAAACAGAAATGAGATCAGTAGGAAGAATAGGTTTGAGATACAGATTAATAAATGTTACCCACAATGAGGTGACAAATTAATGTTAAAGTTTTAGAGGAGAAAGTTTGAGTAAGAGGGAAGTTGAGGTAAGAGATATATTTTTAAATGATGGCTGACATTGCACAAGAAGTAATATTGCCAGAAAAAATTCCAAATGAGAGATAAAATTGGTGAGGATCAAGTCTTGAATAACACAGTAATACAAGGTGAGGAAAGAAAGAATGAAAGAAAGAAAGAAAGAAAGAAAGAAAGAAAGAAAGAAATAGAAATCAACAGAAACAGGTAGAAACTAAGGGAGGAAGAAAGTGAATGTGAGGTCAAAGATGCTTTAACTGCAATTGATAGTGGTTGTAGAAAATAAGTAATGACATTTTGTCTGTTGGCTGATTTCATTCGATCACAATTTTTTAACAAAAGCTTTTAAAAATTGCTAATGTTCTTTAAAATATCAACATAAATACAGAATGGTCTTTTGTTTAGTTAAAGAAATTATATGTTTGGAAAACAATCCTATTTGGTAGATTAATCCATGAATGAATAGAAATACTTCATCCTGTTAAAATTTGATTCAAGAGAGGTAGACAATAGATGAATGAAAGTGAATAAAAGAAACTTGAAAACACAAAGAGCTAAAAGGTGATGGAATTACCACTTTGGGTTGTGTTACACAGGCTTTTCATAGTCAAAAACATTTTCCCCTTATGATACTGCTATATGCAGCTAAGTTAGGTAGAAATTAACATACAGCCAGAGAGGTAGTGTGCTCTCAAGGAAGTCAGCAGAAAAAAATGAAGACATTACCTGTCCATAAGGCCCCCACCCATATTCTTGCCTTCCACCAAAGGACAGGGAACAGTTGCATGGCCAGAAGAATCCAAGGTTAGGATGCAAGACAAGCTAGGGAGCCAGATTCCAAGAGCCTACCTGGGACAAGGATCTCAATAAAAGGAGCTGCAGACAAGAGGTGCTGGAGGTGCATCTGAAGAAGACCAGGCCTCAAGATAAAGATGCAATAGCCAGAACTACATGCTTCCTTAAGAGATAAACAGTAACATTCAATTATACTATAATTAGAACCACCTGGTCCAGGAAGTCCACATAGGTGGGTGACCAGAGCATCCAGACCCATTCCTTCCCCAAAATGTCTTTATACATTCCATGTTCTTTTGCTATGCAACCCTCTTCCCTAGTGGATCCATATTAGCTAAGCAGCTATACTTGTAATCCTATAGGTTGATTATCATTGGACTCACATCATACCCACATCGTCACTTTGCTGTATAAATTACCCCTGACAAAGGGCTTTGGTGGCAACCTACTTTTGGGATGCCTCTTGTCACTCAGGAGCTATCTCTCAATAAACTTTTCCCACTCTTAACTACCACTGTACTTTGGAATTCATTCTTCAATTTCAGGGGACATGAACTGGGCACATCTGACATCTAACAGGTTGGGAGTTATATTTCTCCTATATCAGTTCTATTGGAGAGTCAAAAGTGTTATTTGATATATTAAAGAAAATAATACTTTAATGACATTATTACTTTGAAAAATTATGACAAATATTTTAAAGAGTATGTTTAAAGTAACTTCTGAAGGAGTCCAGAACCAAGTACTATGGACATAACAAAAGAATAAAACTGGGAAAGGATACTAGATTGGAAGATTGGATTGAATCTGGTTATTGAAATGCAAAACTAAAAGCCTCTAAGTACTCTATTATTGGATAATTATAATTATTCCTGAATATATATTTCAATACGGGTAACCTTAATTTTTTGTATGAACAGCTGTGCATATGCTTCTACCACTACATGCACACACACTGTCTCTCATATACAAATTTATGCATACACACACAAATCCTTAATATTTTAAACAATATGCATATTGATCATCATTGAATTTTTAATTTTTATGAAAAAGATTATATATTTTTTCTTTTTTTAACTTTTATTAGTACATGTTAGTAGTACATAATGATTATACTCACTGTAGAGGATTAGTACCTATGTCCAGCACATCTCAGTTTTCCTCACCCCCCCACCTTCTATTGCTTTTCTGACAATTCACTGAGCTAGAGTAGAGACAAGTCTGCAGATTACAAGGGATATTGTAATTTTTCTGCATTAGTAATTATATGCATCTGTAATTTATGTACCAAAGCTTTTAACCTATGTTATTATAACTCATTTATATAGGATTCTAAAACATAATGTCACCATATTTACAGAGTGGGATGGGATGCATGGCTCATTTTGTTTCCCTAAAATTTAAGTTGGTAATTCTGAAAATACATTTAAAATATTTCGAGTAGAGAAAATGGAAAAGTTTCATTTGCATCAGTTCCTGTGTTAGATTTTTTCCCCTCACAGTTGGAAATCATGCCATACATTTTTTGCAAATGTAGTTTTCATGCCTCCCTTAATACATATTATGTTTATAGAGTAAGGTGGCTTAGTGTTCCATATTATTCTGTGTCATCCACAGTGAATACTCAAACCTCTTTTTCCTACCACAGTCTACTACTAAAACTGTCAGACCTAAATATTTTCCATTTAATTTTCTTTTCAAAACAAATTAACACATAGAAGG
The DNA here is from genome assembly GCA_028451465.1 of Erethizon dorsatum. NCBI lineage: Eukaryota > Metazoa > Chordata > Mammalia > Rodentia > Erethizontidae > Erethizon > Erethizon dorsatum. The sequence continues at coordinate 30,621,265 of CM051834.1, forward strand.
GAAAATATAGTAGTGTTAGGGAAGAAAGGGGAATAAAATTATCAAAAGAAATATCAAAATAATTACAAAATAGGGATTAATATTCATATTATAAAATTCTACTGAATATAAAAACATTAGAATGAAAGGAAATTCATTCCATGCATGTAAATTACTCCTAAATTCTACTGATCAGATATTTAAGAACAAAAGTGCTTCTAATTGGAGTAAGAACTTCATTTTCCTGTGTGGCAATGATAAGGCCCCTGAGGCTTAGACAGAGTCCTCTGTCTCTTCTCAGCTACTCCAGCTGAACAGTGATGTGAAGTGCACAAATTCATCTGCATCCTGGCAACTTCACTTAAGAATTTTTCTTGCTCGGCCACCATGGATGGTTATGTTTGTGACCTTTGAACTTTGGAGATTGTGAACTCAGTTTGGAAATGTATTTAACTGTCATGGCATGAGTAAAAAGAAGGATCAGTGTGATTTCATATATACTGCGTGACAAAAATGTAGCATCAATAGCTGCAAGGAAAGGACACATTACAAGGCATGTACCATTAAAAAGCAAAGTAGACTAAGTGCTAAATAAAGCCTTCCTTTCTATTTCCTTATAAAAAACTAAAGATGACAGTGATTATGTCAATTAAATGATACCAGTTTTTGTGATTTCTTTAAATCATTTTATGCCTGTGTAACACTAATAGAGGGGAAATGTAAAGCACAAACAAGAAATGGTAAAGTGAAAGCTTTTAGTGAAATCATCCCAGCCCAATGATACATGGCCTTCCACATACGGTGGTTATAGGCTTTGCATATACTTTCTAACTTCACTGTGCTTTCTTTCTTAGTTAGGCTTAATTTGCATTTCAAATTATACACTTTGTAAAAAAATTATTGACTCTTTTTTTAATTAGCTTCCACAAAAGTAACACTGACTTACAACTTCCCATGATCTTTGAACATAACTGTTAACATGTGTCACATTGTATCACAATCGCCCATTTATCTTCATCCCATATACCGAGAACCTAAAAAATAGAACATATGCCCATATATGGAAAACAGCCAACTTCTTGGAACATAGTACAAGTTCAGAAAGTGCTCAGTGAATAATTAAAACCCAGTGTCATTCCATACTCTATGTGGCTGTCTCAATTTCTCATGTGAATATGATGTGTTTGTATTAATGATATGTAAGGTACCTCCTAATGCAAAAAAAGCAGACCAATGACATGAAATCCCAACCTCAATATTTCCTTTAATACTTTTAACCATTAATTTTTTCATTTTTCCCCTGAAACCACACTTTATTTGTGGTCACCAAAATTGGATCCTTCTTTCTTCCTGTAAATAAGTAATCTATCCCAGTATTAGCACAAATCCCATCAGGACAAAGTAAAAAGAAAAAAAAATTATATATATATATATACATATATATACATAGGCTGGGAATGTAATTCAGTGGATCAGACTCCCAGTATGGAGAGAGAGAGAAGAGAAGAGAAGCTTAGTTTACATTTCCTTCCTGCTGCATCCATTTATAATCTCCATAAAATTTATACTTGTTTATTGGATTTCAACTAATTCTATATGCATTATATCAAAACTTGTATTTGTAGTCCTCAATACAAATTGCCAGTACATGATTTTGTATCTGCAGAAGGAGTTTTTAAATTCTGACCTCTTTTCTACTCTTTAAATCAAAGTAATATTTCATTCCCACCTCAAGGTTTTTTGGTGAGAATGAAATGAGATAAAAGCATAAAGTGCTTAATATAAGAGCTGGTGGGAAATAAAAGTTCAAGAAATGAATTCAAATGTGTGCATTGGGTACATAGTCAATAAATGCTGTACCTTGAATAAGCCTTGAAGTCCACTGAAGTTTTCAAATCTGTAGTTGTGAATGAAGTGAGTTAATTCATAGTTGTGGTAAGTGAGTCTGAATATAATATTAGACAAACACTAACTTTCTCAATGTCTGTTGAAAGGATTCAGTCTAATCAATCTATTTAAAGAAGCAAAAGTCTGTCAGCTGATTTGGCTAATTTAGGCTCACATAAAATCCATTTCAGAAAAGAATCAGTGTTTTATTTTGAATGTTCTCAAAGGACATAATCCATATGTAAATATACTTTCCAGCCTTGTAATAGTTCAAGTAGCTAGAAACTTCCACCTAAAGGTATGGATTAAGCAAAGAAAAATATTTCTTTCAAACTCTTGACAATTACTAGTTGATAGGAATGACATTGATACCTTGTGTACTGGGCTCGTGGTTCTGCAAAAGAGTAATGAAATCATGAACCAAAGGAGGATAGGGAAGTTTTTATTGGAAATAAGGAGAACAGCTCCTGGATTTTCAGCAGGAGTCTTGAATGGGGTGGTCATCTAGCCATCTATCTAGTGATAATTACAGTACAGATAAAAAGAGCACAGAAATTGCTTGACTGTTTAGTGGTCTGAGGATTTAAATGATGAATTGAGATTCAGGTTTTTAACACAGTTCTCCGACATATAGGGTTTCCAGGAAACTGGGATCTCTGAAGGAACTGGCTAATTTGAATTAGAATTTTTTCCAAATTCAGGAACATTGTAGGGAGTGAGTGGACCTCCCATTAACAGGGGCTGGGCTGCATTCCATGCTGCCTGAGGAAGTCCATTCTTTGTCCAAAGTCCTAGTTCACTGTCCATTCTTAATTTTTATCAAAATGTTGGTCACCCCACTCTGTCTCAGGCCCTTCCACTAGATAGCTGCCTTATTCATGAGCTAACTAATCAAAATCTGAGGAAAATTTCTCTATTTCACTGAAAATTCATTTTTTAAATAATCAATGCTTTTTAAACAGAAGTTTATTAAACTAATATTCTTAAAAATGATAATACTTCAAAATACTATCCTGAAAAAGATTTCCAAATCTGTTACTGTTATACCTTTTTTATTAGAAATTTGAAATTTTCATGAAGAAATTATAGCAAGTATATTTCAACAATTATTTCTGATATGGCAAGAGACCGTGTAAGTTAATCCATTATGGTACAACAGGATAAAATTCCCCAAAAGTTGAACATGAAAAACTACATTTTGTCAAACATAAGATAGAATAAAAACATCCCACAGAGTTTAGAACTAGGGAGTAATGTCTGTTCAGTTCATGTTTTCATTTTCATTTCTAAAAACATTCTACATTCCTCCCTACAATTATAGTACTTTTTTCTATGTTGTCAAACATAGAAGCAGATATAGTACAGCCTTAATGTTTTGGTACTTTTGTAATAAAATATTTTACATTAGACATTTTTCTACAACATCATTAAATTTGCTGCAGAATTGCTGTGGGCTTAATACAAATTTAGAAAGCAAAAGGAAAACATATTGCTCCATGTACTATTCCATCAACTGTTAACCATGGGCAAGAAAGCTAATGGCAAAATGCCTTTTTCTTTTGCAGCTAAACTCAGTTCACTCAGAAAACACATTCAAACCTTCTCAATACTTTAAACTTTTCATATATTTATTTGTATCCTTATTTAAATTATATTCTGAATTTTGAAAATCTCCATACATAGGATAAATGAAGGCTATTGTTCACCATCAGATGTTCCAAAGAAAAATACCTAAGTCAGATTTTAATAGACATTATTTACAAAACAATTGAAAAGAGGTTTCATGTTCAAAAATCTTCAGAAGCTGTTTCAAACAAAATAAAGCAGGTTTCTTTACCACAAAATATGCAGATACTTTAGTATGCTAATTTGTATTGTGACTCTGCAAGGTATAAGAAGTAGCATTTGTCAAAAAGGGATCATGGAAACTTTTTTCTTTCTAACTAGTTTCCATTTATTTGTTCACTGATCAAATAATTATTTACTGCACATTTACATTCCTGAATGACAAAAGAAAAATAGGTACATAAATTTTGTTAAATGTTAAGTAAAGAGCAGAGTGATATAATGCAGGAAAGGGAGATTTATAATCACAGAGGCTCTCTGTGGGGGATGTATAGCTGACCCAGGATTGGTAAGGTTTGAGGAAGAAATCTTTAGCCAGAAGAAGCAGGAATGAGAAAGAGTTAAGTATGTTTGTGCTGCAGAAATGAAGTGGAGGTTACTATAGCTAGAGCACAGCAGCACTGACGGAGAAATAAGACATGAGATTGCAGAAGGGAGCATATAGATATGTAAGGTAAGTCTACAGCATGGTAAAATATCTAGACTTTATCATAAACACAGCACACAGCCAATTAGTAGTAATGATAGTAGAAGTAATGAACAACAAAATGTAAGCTGCGTGAGGGCAAATAAGTACAGCACAGTGCCTGACTCATAGGAAGCACCCTATAATTTTGATCAATGAAAACCCACAAAATTATGGTTCTTAGCTACAAAAATGGAAATACAACAGAAAACAACAATGGGGTATCTAATTTTACAATAGTTTATCTGTCTTATGAATAACTCAGGCACTGTATTAAAATTTAAAAAGTAGTATCGGAAATAGTTGTAGTGAGTACTCAGTCAGAATATATTGGTATTGTTTATAAATGATTTAAATCTTTTATTTATAAAATTATGCAAGGTCTACAGGGGTTCCTTACATTTTCCAGATATGTTGCACTGTATTTTATTGGCAAAATAAATGTTATAGTGCCATTTTATGTATTTGGAGGGTTTCAAAATTCTCAAGATATTCATCTTATAGACAACAAGGGTGTACTCAGTTTGCAAATAGAAAATCTGCAAGCAAATAAGAAATTCTCAAGAACACAATCTGTTCTTAAAACATTATTCTCAGGAAAAGTGTCTTAAGTAAATATTTTTCAAGTTACCTTTATTATAGGCAGCTAATTTAGATAGAAATTAAAATATATTCAGAGAGGGATTGGGCCATCAAGGAACTCAGCACAAAAAAATTGAGACATCAGGAATTGTTACTGGAGTCAAATCTAAAGAGAATCAGGCCTCAGGATGGAGAAGCAATAGCAAGGCCTGCATAACTCCCTAGAAATAAAAGCAACTTGACATTTTACTATAATGTGCACCATGTGGACCAGTGACCCATATAAGTATCAGACACATAGGTGGGTGACCAGACCATCTGGATCCATATTCCCCTCCCTTCCCCAAAATGACTTTGTTCCTTCCATATATCCTTGCTAAGGGACACATTCCCCTATTGGATCAATATTCAATAAGCAGTTATACTTGTAATCACATAAGTTGATGGTAGTTTGACCCATGTTATACCTGCACTGAGATTTTGCTGTATAAATTCCCCTAACAAAGGGCTCCAGTGGCCACCCACTCAGGACTGTTCCTGGAAGTCCAGAAGCTACTCTTCTTTCCCTATTTTCATTTTTTGGTTCATGACTTCATTCCTTGATGTTGCAAGACCACAAACTTGGGATATTTGACATCTAACAGATCGGGAGTTATATTTTTCCTGTATTATCTTAGGTTATCATAATATCCTATATATTAACTACATAGTTGTTTTTTTGTGTGTGTGTGTGTGGGTACTGGGGGTCGACCTCAGGACCTCATGTGCCAGCAGGCGCCAGTGCCACTGAACGATATCACCGGCCCTTCTTTCGTATGTGGGATCCGGGAGTCGAACTCGGGCCTTTGCACTTGCCAGGCAGGTGCTTATGCCTCTGAGCCATCTCACCGGCCCAACTACATAGTTTAAAATATTTCTGCAAATGTACATATTTGTGTGGTAATTTTCATGCAGAAAACTAAACTGTATAACTATGTAATAAATAAAGAGGTAGAGAAAATATCTATTTGCACAGTAATATCCTTCCATATTTAATGTAAACATCTTAAACTAAAATTACAATATAATCACATGTATATAAATGTTTAGCTAAAAAGTAATTATAACATAATTATTTCCATGTTCATGATGATAGGTATGTATAAAAAGATATTTTCAATAATTTCAGAATCATGAATCTGCTTTTTATATTAATTGCAGCTAATTTAAAATGTTCATTACAAATATACTTCTAGCCCACAACTACAAATACGAGAGTGAAAAAGCACAATAATTTGTTTTAATCACTGGGAAATAGAAGTTTAGAGGAAAAGTATGCATTTAGAGCTGGAAAATTAATATTTATTTCTTATGCATTGTATAGCTGAATAAAAATATTTTGAGTAGACAAAGATCTCAATTGTGCTAATTTCTAATCAATAGTGCTAATTTTATATTTTTAGATTAAAAATATATGATCTATAATATTAGACTTAATTTTCTCTGCCATATATACATAAATATGTTAAGATCAGCCCTGGTTTAGGGCTGGTGAGATAGCTCAGCGGCCTAAGTGCCTGCCTGGCAAGTGCGAGGTCCTGAGTCTGACTCCTGGTACCCACATATGAAAAAAGGGCTGGTGATATCACTCAGTGGCATGGGCGCCTACTGGTGCATGAGGTCCTGAGTTTGACCACTGGTACCCACAAAAACAAAATGATTAGCCCTGGTTTAAAAATGTGGTCAGGAATATAAAGCGTTAATATTAATTTTAATTACCTGAATGTTCCTTTTGAAGAATAAAATAAACCATAAGGTTGCTGGGTTCATTAATTCCAAAAGAACAATTACAGAGTTGAAGTTTTAGATCATTATAAGAATGAGGATGAGATAAATGGCAGTAATTTTAATTCCAAATACTTGAGTTCCATTTAAATGTCTTTAGGGTTGCACTTTGTAGGATGTATCCAGTAAGTCTTCTACCTGTCAGTACTGTTATGTATTTCTCACTGGTACTCATGTTATTTGAATGCAGAACACTATTAATATAGATCCTGAAGATGGATGTTATAAGGTTTTGTTAACAGAAAAATTAATCCCCACTTCAAAAGTTTGTGAAAATTAAATGAAAAGAAAATGTATTAAATCTCATAACATTCTGCACATATTTCAGATGCTCAATTCATTTTATTACTATTAAATAAAATGGTTGCCTAATAGGACTTAAGACCTTACATTTTTCAACAGTTGTGTGGGTACAGAAGAGAAAAGGTCCATCAAGGTATTTCATTGACCCTTGCCATGGAATCATTCCAGGGAATGGAGAAACCGCTGTAGAACTGATAGCATCTACTGTCTTAAAGACAGCATCTACTGTACATAATAAACATACACATTCAATAGAACACATATTCAGTGGTACCATAGTTCACAAACAATTCATTCCACAATTCTGGGGAAGATGGCCACATTTGTGTTTGTGCAAGGAAGATGGCCATGGTCATATTCATCACCCTATGTGGAGTTTGCAAATGGCAACAAAATTTGGCCCCAATGCTTCTGTTCACAATTACTTGTGAAAAGAAACATTTGTGACCTGAGGTATTACTGTATAACCTATTCATATGTCCTTAATATCTGTGTGTATATACACACAAAAATACATATCTACACACATACACACATACACATACACTTTATTTGCCCAGTAATTTTGAAAACACCAGTCAATGACAGTCTTCTTAGAAACTAAGGGCTAATAGTAATACTATTCTATGGATTGCTGTTTTGCCTTTCTAGTATATACCAATTCCACCAAAGTAGTCTGAGCTTCTCAAACTGCAGTAAAACTGAAAATCACATCAATGGATGCAAATAAAAACTTCAGGGCAAGCATATTCCTCCATACAGAAATTCCAAAGAGAAAAAGGGGTGTGGGGGATTCTGTGTAAAATGTTGTATAAATAGTCATATTAAAGATTGCCAATGGAAATTATTAAATATATTTACTAAATATACCTAAAGATTAGAATTTTAAAATCAGCTACTCTATTTTATTTTATTTTTCAATTTATTCAATTAATCAAGTTTATTTGTACATTTTAGGTATACATAATGATCACATTAAATATAAGAAATTTGTATCTGTACATGATGTAGCTAGATACTTTTTTCCCATTCCCCTACCCTCCCTTCAACCACTCTTCCCTTTGCTATTCATAAAAGTTTGTTTCCATTTTTTCCTTCTTTTCTCATCAATTTTTTCTTTAAACTTTCCTTCTTTTTTTCCCCTCCCACCTCCCTAGTTCCCCTTCCCATTTGAACATTTTTCTCCTATTTCACAATATCTATTATACATTTCAGTCCTCATTTACACTTTTCATTTGTGACACCAGGAAACAATGCAATACTTACATGTGTGTCCAATTATTTCACTTAAGAGTATGGCCTCAAGGTGCATTCATTAAGCTAGAAATTTCTCAAGCATATCCTTCTTTATGGCAGAGGAGTACTCCATTGTAAAAAAAAAAAAAACCCACATCTTCTTTTATTCATTCATTGGTTGACGGACATTTGGGCTATTTCCAATATTTAGTTATTACCAACTGTGCTGCTATAAACATGGGTTTGCATATATCACTCTGGTTTGATGTCTTTAGTTCTTTTGGGAAGGTGCCAAGAAGAGGAATAGCTGGGTCAAATGGAACCCCTACTCCTAGGTTTTTGTGGAATCTCCACACTGATTTCTATAGTGGTTGCACCAGTCTACACCCCCACTAACAGTGGAGAAGGGGTTCTTTGGCCCCACAGCCCCACCAGCTTTTGTTATTGGTTGATTGTTGAGAATAGCTATTCTTTCTGGAGTGAGATGGAATCTCAGTGTTGTTTTAATTTGCATCTCTGGAATGACCAATGATGTTGAACATTTTTTCATGTATTTATTTGCCATTTCTACTTCTTCATCTAAGAAGTGTCTATCTCAGATGCCCGTTTTTGGATTGGGTCTTTACATTTGGGGTGTCTGATTTTTTTCAGTTTTTATACATTCTAGATAGTAGTCCTTTTCTGAGGAACAGCTGGCAAACATTTTTTCACACACTGCATGTTGTCTCTTCACTCTGTTGGTAGTTTCTCATGCTGTGCTAAAGGTTTTAATAAGATGAAATCCCAGTTGTTGATTCTTTATGATAGTTCCTGAGCAATTGGGGTTTTGTTCATTAAGTCTTTGCCTACACCAATGTCTTCAAGAGTTCTACTTATTCTATCTTCCAGCAGATTTAATGTTTCTGTTTTAATATTTAGATATTTAATCCATTTCAACTTTAGTTTAGTTCATAGTTAAAGTTATGGGTCTATTTTTAATCTTCAGCATGTGGAAAGTCAGTTTTTCCAGCACCATTTATTAAAGAGCCTCTCTTTCTTCCAGTGAAGGTGTTTGGCACCTTTGTCAAGAGAAGGTTGCTAAGTATGTCTGGAGTTGTTTCTGTATCTTCTAATCTGTTCCATTGACCCTCAAGTCTGTTTTGTTGTTGTTGTTGTTATTTTGCCAGCATCATATTGGTTTTTTTGTGTGTGTGTGGGTACCGGAGTTCGACCTCAGGACCTCGCACGCCAGCAGGCGCCCGTGCCACTGAGCAATATCACCGGCCCCTTTTTCGTATGTGGGTTCTGGGAGTCGAACTCGGGCCCTAGCGCTTGCCAGGCAGGCGCTTAACCCGCTGAGCCATCTCACCAGCCCAGCATCATATTGTTTTTATCACAGTAGGTTGTATAATTTCAAGTCAGGGATTTTGATGCCTCCCTAACTTGCTTTGTTGCCCAGAATTGCATTTGCTATTCTAGGTCTCTTCTGATTCCAAATGAATTTTAGGATTTTTTTCTCTAATTCTGTGAGATATGCAGTAGGAATTTTGATTGGGATTGCATTAAATATGTATAGCAATTTTGAAAGTATGGCCATTTTCATTATTTGTTTCTTCATACCCAAGAGCAAGGTATATCTTTCCTTTTTCTGATATCCTTTTCAATTTCCATTTCCAGAGTACTGTAGTTTTCAATGTAGAGGTCTTTTCCTTCCTTTTTTAGATTGATTCCTAGGTATTTCATATTTTTTGTATGCTATTGTGAAAGATGTTGTTACCATAATTTCTCTTTCAGTGATTTTGTACAGGAAGGCTATTGATTTTTGAGTGTCGACTTTGTATCGAGCTACACTACTGAATTTGCTTATTAAATCTAGCAATTTTTTAGTGGAGTTTTTGGGGTCTTCTATGTAGAGTATCATTTCATCTGCAAAAAATGATAACTTCTTCGTTTCCTATCCTTATTCCTTTTGTTTCTTTCTCTTGTCTAATCACTCTGGCTAATGTCCCCAGAACTATATTGAATAAGAGTGGTGACAATGGACATCCTTGCCTTGATCCTGATTTTAGAGCGGAAACTTTTTCAGTTTTTGTCCATTTAGTATGTTGTTGGGTGTTGGTTTGTCATAGAAGGCTTTTACCAAATTCAGATAAAGATAACCTATTCCAATATTCTGTTGGGTTTTTATCATGAATGGTTGTTGGACTTTGTCAAATGTTTTTTCTGCCTCTCTTGATATGATCCTATGGTTTTTGTCCTTGTCTCTGTTAATATGTTGCATTACATTTATTGATTTGCAGATGTTGAACCATCGCTGCATCCTTGCGATGAGTCCTTCTTGGTTATAGTGTATAATCTTTTTGATGATTTGCTGCATTCTGTTTGCCAGTATCTTATTGAAGATTTTTGTGTCTATGTTCATTAAGGAGATTGGCCTGTAGTTCTCTTTCTTGGTTGGGTCATTTTCTGGTTTTGGTATCAGTGTAATGCTTGCTTTCAGGAATGAATTTGGGAGTATCGCTTCACTTTCAATTTCATTAAAGAGTTTGAGAAGCAGCAGTTTTAAATGTTCTCTAAATTTTGTATAGAAGTAATCAGTGAATCTATCGGTGCTCAGACTTTTCCTTGTTAGTAAGTTTTTAATTACATGTACAGTTCTGTTAACTGGTATGGTTTATTTACAATTGTTATATCTTCTTGATTCAGCTTTGGTAATTCTTATGTATCTAGGAATCTGTCCATTTCTTCTGCATTTTCCATCTTATTAGAATACAAGCTCTCAAAATAAGTATAGATGATCTTTTGGATTTCTGCAGGATCTATTGTGATTTTACTCTTTTCATTCCTAATTGCATGGATTTGAGTCTTCCTTTTCCTTTTTTTGATAAGGTTGACTAAAGTTTGTTGAATTTATTTAATCTTTCAAAGAAACAACTCTTCAAATCATTGATACTTTGCATTTTTTAATCTTCATTGCATTGATTTCTGCTCTGATCTTAATAATTTCTTCTTTCTTTTGAGCTTTGGGCTTGACTTGATCTTCTTTTCCTAGAAGCTTGAAATTCAACATTAAGTTGTTTATTTGGACTTGCTTTGTTTTCCTGATATGGATATTCACCACTATAAATTTCCCCCGTAAGACTGCTTTCATTGTGTCCCATGAGTTCCAGTATGTTGTATTGGCATGATCACTTAATTGTAGAAACCGTCTAATTTCTTCTTTAATTTCATCTGTGACCTATTGGTTGTTCAGGAAGGTGTTATTTGATTTCCATATGTTTACAAAGCTCTCATGGTTTCTTTTGCCATTGATTTCCAATTCTGTTGCACTATGATCTGATAATATTCATGGGATAATTTCAATTCCTTTGCATTTATTTAAGCTTGTTCTATGACCTGGTATGTTGTCTATTTTAGAGAACATCCAATGTGCAGCTGAGAGAAATACATATTCTGATGTAGGGTAGAATACACTGTAGACATTTACTAAGTCCATTTGTTCAAAATTTTGGTTCTGTTCTAATATTTCATTGTTGATTTTTTGCCTGAACTACTCTGTTTTAACAATAAATTGTATAATAAATATATTTAAGGAGAAGTAAAATGAAAATGTGAAAATCAATTATTTTTTAAATGTATGTTTCTATGAGGAGGATCTAGCAATTAGTGATAGAGGGAAAGATGAAATGATTTTCTGTTGTTTCTCATAGCCCAATCTTTGTAGATTTAGAATTTATTCTGAATAAAATAAACCTTATCACTAACCTGAATAAAACTATAGTGATAGAATCCAGTTGTGAAATAAATCATACACTGGGCCTAAAAATATGGAATAATGATGATCTATGCTGAATATGATTTCTTTTGAGAAAGCTGACTACTGGGAAAAAGATAAGTATATCTGAAACAAAAGAGTTCAGCAAATGGATTTAGAAATTGTAATCTTTTTTTTAAATACAATGGGAAATGAAAGAACATCTTTTCACAAAACTTTTTCTAACACAGTAATATCCAAGGAATAAGTAGGTAAAGATCATCCTCCTGCCAGGGCACATGATATTAAATGTCTATCTGCAAGCTATGAAAAGTTATACACAAATCCAAACTGGAGTTCACACTGGGTAAACAAAGATAATACTAAACTTGAATAATTTACCCACTTTCAAAAGTGGAAAAAATATTTTAATCGCTACTAAATTGATAAATGACAAATATTTAGCAACTTCTTAGGAAAAAAATTAACAAATTAAATGTCTATGTTTTTACACTTAGGGAAGCTTGTAGTTAAGCTATTAGGCACATTAATTCCAAAGAACTAGTAGCTTTTGTCTGTAAGATGGACATAAGTTGAAGGTACAGTGAATAGCAGGATTCTATTTCTAAGCAAGTCAATGTGTTTACCCCTGCTAATGCAAAGAACTTGTGCCAATTGTGATTGGTTTTCAATCCCCAAAATTTCTCTGTCTGTATCTTGAATTTTCTGTAGAAAATCTAATCCTAATTTTCTATTTAAAGAATATATTCAAGGTAAGTAAATGTTCAAACGGGAAGGGGAACTAGGGAGGGAATAGGGGGAAAGGCAGAAAGGCAAAAAAATGAGACAAGAAGGAAAAAATGGAAATGAAACTTTTGTAAATAAGGAGGGGAAGAGCAGTTAAAGGGTAGGTAGAGAAATGCGAAAAAAGAAGAATCAAGTTATATCGTGTACCTTCAACAGGTATAAATTCCTTATGATGAATGTGATCATCATGTATACTTAAAATGTACCAATAAACCTTATTAATAAACAAACAAAAAACAAAATAAGTAATAATGGATATGATACTGTGACACTCTGTTCAAAATAAAAACCATCTGTAGTTATATGCTATATGGCCAAACTAGTTGGAAGTGAGTAACAACTTTTCTTGTACTAAAATATAGATGAAAATCACTACTAACTATGCTTATTACCTTTCCAAGGGTATGACAAAGTAATTTTCCAGGATGCCAGTTCATGCCAAACAAAAACTCGAATGCACAAAATCTGATGTTCCTAACCCTGTGATTAGTATTTAGAAACACTGCCATGCAATCAGATTAGAAAATTGACCTATTGCACAAACCAGAAGTCAAGAATTTATTCTTGGTAGTCCAAAGAAAGAAAGCAGAGAGAATCTATAGTAATTTGAAAGAAGGTTGCTAATGCTCTGTAAACCACTCTAAAGGTTCTTGAATGTTACAGGATAGCTATGTAATTTTAATACCATACTGTAACACATGCTCGAATCTAACTTTGCACCCTGAAGTTTTTTCAATCTTTATTCAGTATTGCTGAATTCTGGATTGTCTCAGTATTCAAGTATATTATTTTCAAAACAATATTTCCAGGTATAATTTGCATTTTTATATGATAAATCTCACTTATCCTATTTTGCACATATTTCTAACTTATTATTTACAATCTGATTATATTTCTTTCGGCTAAAACTTTTGTAAACACTCCATCTGCTTTTCTTCTTATTTTAAAACTACTAAATTTCATAAGATATATCATTTGTCTTTCAAGTCACTTCCATCAGTATATTAATTACCATAATATTATTTTGAAGCAAGCATTTCAACACAACAGAATTATTGAGAATCATACTTGAAAATACAACTTTATGAAATTTATATATAATGCTTTAGTAAATTTTTCTTATATATTTAATTAATATATCAAAATATTTTATGTGATTATTTCCTATATGAAAATGCTTATAATAAATTTTAAAAGAGAAGGAAGGAGGATGCAAACAATTAGGATATGTTATGTACATGGGCCAACTCTCCACAAAGAATGTAATCATAATGTACTCCAAACACCTACTACCAAAACAATTTTTAAAAAGAAATTAACTTACATAAATATGTTAAATCCCTATAAAAATAAAATATTTAAAGTCAGTGAATAAAGAATCTGCACTACAAAATTTAAAAACACCAATGTAAACAGGTAAATGATATGAAAAAATAACAAAATGATGAACATAAATTGTACAAAATGTTACACTGGATTGTTATTATTGGTGAGTGTTGAAAGTTTTTAATGGCCTGAAGGCAACATACAATAAAGGTGTTAGAAATCAAAAAGCTAATAAATTTTAAAAGTTCTAACTTTCATACCTTGGACCAATCTTTAGAACACTACATTCACTATGTTGGAATGGCCATGGATTTTTTGGACAAAATCGCCAAAGCACAGGAAATAACACAAAATAGACAAATGGGAGTTTATTAAACAAACGTTCTTCTACACATCAAAGAAAACACTCATCACCCTACGGAGACAATCTACAGAATGCAAGAAAATATTTGTAAACTATACATCTGACAAAATATTAAAATCCATACTATATAAAGAATAAAAAGTCATTACCAAAAATCCAAATAAATCATGTACTTTATATTATTTAAGCAATACTCACATAGTCAAGAAATCCAAACTACTTAAATTGATTGATTTTATTTAAGACTAAAACAACATTTCTTAAATATTTCAACAATAATTAAATAAAATATATGCTTAAGATAGTGCATTAGTCACTTTTCTGAAGCTGGGATTAAATACCTGATAAACACAATTTAAATGACAAAAAGTTCATTTTGATTCACAGTTTCAGAGGTTTCAGTCCATGATCAGCTGGTCTGAAGACAGAAACATTGTTGCAGAAGTGTGTGGTGAAAAAGATGCTCATATCATGACTTCCAAGAACAAAAACACGAGGGAAAAATCCAGAAAGGGGTATAACCCTTAAAGGCATGTGACCTACTTCCACCAACCAGTTCCACCTCCTAACAAGAGATTCAGATATGAACTCCTTAATGGATCAGTCTATTGACAAGGTTAGTACCCATGATTGAATCACCTTCCAAAATTTACATCTCTGAACATATGAGATTTGGGGGATATTTTTGATCTACACAAATAACTGGTGGACATTTAGACTGTTAAAAAACTACATGAGAAAAAGAGGAATCAAAATATATCATATACAGGTACAAACTCCTTATGATAAATATGATCATTATGTATATCTAACATGTACTAATAAACTTAATTAAGAAACCTACACTCATAGATTTTAATTATTATTTAATGAGTGTTGAAAAAACAAAAAAGTGCATTCCATATGGCTTTAACTTTTACATATTATTTTTTATGTGTATATCAGTAAAACAAAAGAATAAAGCAAATAAACATAACTCTGGGGAGTATGCATACATGTACCTGTTCAAATGTTTTATGATAAACTGGAGAAAGCATATTGTTACTTTTATAAGATAAATAGCAGCAACATATGATTCATACAGTAAACATTTTAAAACAATGTGTTACACACATGTAACCAACTAGGAACTCTGAAAGACAAAATAAATTAGTGTTATAAAAAGAGATTTGAGCAGTTTGGGAATTCTAAGAATAATTACTTCTGCTCAGGTAATTTATCAAAAAAGATTTTGTGTACAGTATAGACTTTTCATTGAAATTGAAAAACAGAATTGAGCCTACCATGGACAAAAGCAATGATATCAGCATCTGTATTTCAGAGTAAAAGGAATAGCTATTATTTCAAGGCTAGAGCAGTGATTGGATAACATGAAGAAAATCATTCTAAGGCATCTGGGATTTTCCCAGTCAGTTATAATAATTTTTCCTTGTCCCTTTTGAAATAAAATTGGAAATCATATTGTTTTACTCAGAGATAAATATCAGCCCATTCTCCTAAGTTTCTTAGGCTGAGTACTCACAGAGCGTTTAAGTAGATGAGTCAGTGTCCAATTTTCTCTTTAAGAAAGAAAAATCACATTCTATGATTATAAATACAAATAGCCAAATATGCAAATGGTGAAGAATTTGACATTAGCATCTCCTTACCCATGTTTTCACTATCTGGGGTTTCACTTTCCATGGATTCAGTTACCTGTGCTCAACCATAGTGTGAAAATATTAAATGTAAATTTTCCAGAAATAATTCTTAAGTTTTAAATTGCACAGTCCTGAGTCACATGATGAAATTTTGCACTGCCTGTGTTGGCCTAGGATGTGAATTATCCCTTTACCCCTCATATCCAGGCTGTACACACCACTCACTTATTAATCATTCAGTAGCCTTCACTTTTATATGATGCTATCAAAGTTCTTGTGTTCAAGAAATCTTTATTTTAATTTACAATGTCCTCAAATTTTAAGTATAGAGATGCTAGAAATTTTATTACAATTCCTTTCTTTAATTTTTCTATTTTATTATTGCTTATTGCTGTTTATCTCTTACCATGCCTAATATATAAACTAGATGTTAACATGGATATTTGTATGTAATTTAGAAAAAAGCAACATATATTTGGTTTGGTATCAGCTACAGTTCCAAGCATTCACACATTCATAGCAGATGTAGGAGTTCATTCCCTGAAAAAAAAAAAAAAAGGACTCTAGTAGTGCCATGCTTCATGGACTTAATTCTTGGGGGAAAAGAACTTGACCTTCATGAAATCATACGCAGCATCTATATCATTCACCAAGATTAGAGAGTGTGACTGGGCATTGTCCATCAGAAGAAAGCATGTTTCAAGCAGTCGGTTGCCAGAAAGTTATTTTTTAACGTGGGTCTAAACACCTCGTGCAGCCATTCCTTGAAAATTGTCTTGTGGTCCAAGTTTTCAAATTGACCTTCCATATGATAGGCAGTCTGGCCTTGTTCACATTCTGTTTTTGAATGCACAAGCAGTCTGGGAATGGTATATCAGTAGCGACAATCTTCAGATCAGCGCTTGTGTTTGCACACAACAGAAGTGTCAATCTGTCCTTCAAGGGCTTTTGCCCCGACAGTGCCTTTATTTCCTGCATGATACAGGTTCTGTTTAGCATCCTCTTACAGAAGAGCCCTGTTTCATCATGGTTGAACACATGTTGAACAATGTATCCTTCTGATATGGCTAAAGTGACTCCCAATTTCTTTTTTAGACTCTATTTTGTCTTCACTTAACCTCTAGATGCACTCACTCCCCAGCCCTGTTAGATATTAAGGCACTAACCCATAGATAAACTCACTCCTCAGACCCCCTCCCAGTTAACCATAAAACCTATAAAAGGAGGAACAAACAGCTACAGCAAACAGACCATATGTTTGGAGAGGGCCTATGATAAACTGAGTGATGTTCCTGTGAAATTCCAGAAAGATGATGTGGTGTAATGTGGTTACTAAGGTTACAGGGGGGACTTGTGAGGAACTTTTAACATATTAAAACCCCTGAGCACAAAGACTGGGTGACTGATGCCTTCGCTGAAAGCTGGGACATCATCCGCCAGCCAGTAAAGCTCCTTGTGTCCGCACTCGGCCTCTGTGAGTGATTCTTACAATTTTGCCATAACATTTCTGCCTTTGTGAACTCCATGAATTCCTTCTTGCAGGCTTCTGCAGTGGCCTTGTCAGACTGGAAGCCTCACCATGTCTGAGCACACTCTGGATGCCACTTCTCTTGCAGAATTTATCAATCCACCCTCCATTAGCTTTAAATGCATCACTTGTTGCACTTGTAGGGGGGTTTTCTTGAGTAAATCACCATGTGATTTCATGGCTTTTTCACAGATCAGAGATTCACTAACACTATCACCTGCCAGCTGTTTCTCATTCTGTAGCAGAAAATGCTCCCCAGCCAGTATACTTCAGTTGCCCAGGTGACGGTTCCTGTTCCAGTTCTGGTTGCTTCTGTCCCCTAGGAACAGCTGGTCACTGTGATGCATAGCTGGTCACTATGATGTATATTGTAAGAACCAATCAAAGACAGCCAAGTACTCTACCTCTGTACACCCTCCTTTACAACCCCATAAAAACCTCCCTCACTGGGCCTTTGAGGCCTGATATTTTGGGAATGATCTTGGTCAGTGCCCATCTACATAAATAAATCTGCCTCCAAATCCTGGGTGTCATTTCAGTGTTTCTGTCTGCCATTGCAATTCAATCACACTAACAAAAAATTTTCCACCTCTTACAGCACTTCTGTCCTCTGCTTGGTTAACATTGTCACTCCTTCTGCCACATCAGCTCCTTTGACAGCATCTTTGATCTTCAAAATAATTGAGATTGTTGACTTCACCTTGTACTTCGAGGCCATATCCATCACAGAAATACCATACTCATGCCTTTCTACAATTTCCTTCTTCAACTCAGTGGTTATTTTCTTCAAAACCATCTTTCCATTCTTTCTCTGCACATTCTTGTCACCTTTATTAATGCTCTGCACTTTCTTTATACCATGCTTGCTCTGCATTTTCTTTGAAGCCATGCTGGATAAAATAATACTGTAGAGTACTGTATGCACACGTAAAAGCTTCACAGCAAGTGTGTGCAGGACTGTGTGTAACCACAATCTTAACCAGAAGAAGCTATGACGATGTATAAGAGAGGGGAAATGGGTGAGATAGTGTGGAGTTCAAGAATGGAAGCAACATTTTGCTGAATGCTTCTGTTCACAAACCAAATTGTTTCAATCATTGATTTTTTCCTTAGAGCCCAGCTTTTTTTTTCTTTCTTCCTCCAGGTCTCCCAGGTGTTCTTTATCAGTCTAGACCATTTCATATGCAATTTCTAAATGTTAGACATACATTTTCTATTCTAAATTTTATGTACAATACTAAGTATTTTCCTGTTTATAAATTTTTGTGTTGTGGGCTAGAATATGTAACTGTGGCAAGTGTTATAATAATCATTTAAATAACTGCTTATATTCTGAACTGCTTTAGTGTTGCAATTTGATACAACTTTAAAGAAAACATTCAAAATCATGAGTCTGTGAATTTTTTCCCAGGATAAACATTTAGATTATTTTTATAATATTATAAATTTATTCTCCATGTTTCTAAGTTACACCAATTTGTCAAAATTCTTGGCCCAAAAAATAACAGCACTCAACTCTTCAATTGATGTGTTTAAAGACAGCCATTATTTCATAGTTTCAGACATATTTACAATATTCAAAGAGTATGTTTAAAATAAATTCTTTGTCCAATTTTTTCTAAGTTAAGAAATCTACAAAAGAGCTACTTTAAAAGTTTAGAATTCTCCATTACCATTTTGGAATGATTTGGGTTACCTGTGACAGCTGGTAAAACTAATGTTCATAATATAAAGCAATCAGTGATAGTGCTGGGAGAGACAACAGCACAGAAGTTAGGAACCTGTGTGCTAGAATCAAACTGCTTCCATTTAAAGCATATCTGCCAATACGTGCTTATATGATTTAGATAAATTACTTAATCTCCTTGTGCTATAATTTCTTCATTAATAAAATGAAAGCAGCAATACAGTTTAACTCAAAATTTTTGAAAATTGAATATTATAAGGTAAGAGCAAAGATATAGAATAGCAAACCTATAAAAATCTTGTAGCAGAAATTAGAAATCAATTTGTAGCCTCTGGCTATGCTCCTGCTGCCTGTCACATAGTTAGATTCAGTTAGCCTTGACTGTCTGCGTCCAGCTGCTTCTCCCATATAATACACTAGGTCAACCTGACTGTGTTCAACTGCAATGTCTGTATTTTCCTACCCAGAAGGATATATTTGTAGTTTTCCTGCTTGCTTCAAGGACTTTAGGCCCAGAACAGACTGGCCCATTTAAGGACACATTTAACTCTACCTGCTCCACTTAAACCCCCTCCCCTCCTTCCCAGAATGTTCCTGCCATATGATAAACAATTCCTTATAAGTAAGCCTGCTTAAAATAAGCCTGCCTGACAATGTACGATTAATTCATGTAGCCAATCATGTGGAATAACCTGCTATCAGCTTTGTATTTCCTGCTTGCAAACTGTATTTAAACTGAACTCTAAGGTGACTCTGGGCTGATGATTTGGACCTGGTTCACAACAGCCCACTGGCATTAATAAACAAGTCGCCTTCCAAACTCCTTGGTGTGGAGCGTTTTCCTTTTGGTCCTGGCTGGGTTTTTCTGCAACAATAACATTGAAGTACCAAAATCTGAATCTTACATAGAGTTAATGCTCAATAAAAGTATTCTATTATTTTCCTCATGATAGGTCATATAAAACACATGAATCTATACATGTAACTCCATTCTCTGAAATGAAACATTTAAATGCTGAGTAATTTCTTTCAGGACCTTATGGATATAATCACGGATCTTTTTTCTATTATTTCCTCTAGAGTTATTCAGAAATGCATTTACTTTAAGCAAGTTCTAATGGCTGTCACTATGATTTAAAGCTTTGTACTGAATCTTTCACATAGGGCATGGCTGTTTAAATTACTTTGGACCTAATTTTAGATAAACTGCCATAGCATGTTGAATAAATGCATGAATAAGCAAAGTAAAGCAAAACAGATACTTAACATCTGCGACTGGTGTTATCTTTCTTGGAGTGTTTGAATAGAAGTAGTTTAAGTTGGTTAATTAGGTTCCCTCCCACAACAAAAATTCATGTTCAGAAACATTATATTACATTCATCATCTCTCTAAAATGCTGTCACTGAGTTACCTCTATCTTGTGAAGAGGGAGAAGAGAGAGAGAAACAGACAGAGAGAAGACATGATTCAGAAGTAGAAATTTTGCTCTAATCTCTTGCTATAAATACCTAAATCCTTTTAATAGTGTTTTCCTTTATTTTCAGTAATTGCATTTATATATTTTCCTCCTCTTCTTATTACTAGTCAAGTAATTCAGTATAGCAAATATTGTCAGAATTTACAACAAGGAAAGAAAAGGAACCTACACATACTCAGGATCAAACATAAACCAAAGTTCCTAGAAACATACAGAACTTGCTCTAACTCACCTGCAAATATGAGGTCAGAGAGCAAATAGATCATTTGCACATGTGTAAGTTCATAAGGACAGAAAGCGGAAAAGGGTCAGGCAAAGAAAAGAACTGAACTGGAAGAGAAATTAATTACCTTACACATAGGAATGGTTTTCAATAAAATAGTGTATTACTTTTCTACATTTACTAGAAAATCTCAAGACTACAAATATTCTTTCTGTGCCTCTATAATATGCATATTTCCTTGCTAACTAGAAAAAAGATTCTTACAGTGAAAATGAATGTACCTCTACATATTTTCAGTTTCATTTTCTGCCATTATGAATACTTCTAAAATGGAGACTGACTACATTTAGGAATATTGGAATCAGTTTTCTTGTTCATTGGTTGATTTTTTATATAAAATCATTAAAGTGCCTCATTGCTAGAATATGGATGATTTTTTTGTTGGAACAGAATATGGCAATAATAAAAGGCATTTCAACTGTGTAAGAAGTTAACAACCAATTTCCTTGATGCTTCCAATGATAATGTTCGTAAGTTCCAAGCTCATTTTCATGGTGTAATACTATTACCAGAATTAGCATAAATTTGAAATGATGGGTAATTCATATCTATTAGACAAAAAAGTCATCTATTTATGAAGAAATTCTTGTTACTATTGAGTAACTCACAGGTTTTAAATTAAATTTTCTAATGTGCACTCGGTTTAAAGCATAAACAGCTTTTTAGAATATACAATGGAGTTGATATTGAGTTTGTAGGCAAGAATATCCCATTAAAATACAGAGATTTCTATTAATATTTGAGCTATAATTTCAGAGACACCAAGGGAAAAAATAAAAGCAAGGCTCACAGTGTATCAGTGATACAAGATTTTTCCAAAATGACTCACCAGAGCATTATAAAGGAAAGGGAATCAAATAACTGTACAACTAATATTCCCCTTAGATTCATGTTTTACACAATACTATGAATGTATTTGGGTGAGAAGAAATACAAAGAGAATGAGAATTTTAATATTTGCCAAAGGAGATACTAGCAAGCACTTTGCATGTCAACTACAGTGATGTTTCCAACTCATACTTATCACAAAAATTGTGAGGGAAACAAATAAGCCACCTGATGTGAATAAAAATTGTATTGGCCAATAAAGTGCAGCAATGACTGAAGTCCTGGTATTTAACAAAAAATTGTAATTCATTGACATTTTGAAGTTGGGCTATTAGAGGATTAATATACAAGTACTGCAAGCTTCTCTGTTAGAGACTGTGGAGATACCGTTTCATGGCTCTGATTCTCCAAGCTATCTTCACAGTTGACTTCTCTCTCCACTTGCATGTAGATGAGCCTCAATTTGTATCCTTAGCCAGCTCCTCTTTCTACTATCATGCCATCAATATCCATGACTGCAACTATCACTACAATGCAAATGATCCTCAAATTGGTATCTACCTGCAAGAGACTCTTCTCCTACTTATATTCACTCAGATGAATTTATTGAAAATTGCCCTCGGTGCTGTGATTGTCACCTCCAATACAAATAGACAAACTTAATTTCCTTACCATCTTCCCTCAAAAAATTTTCCACTTCTTGTGTCTCTTATATTTATGAACAGCCATAATTTTATCTCTTGTTTAGCATATTAGAACTCTAGTTGAGTATTTTTCTTGTCCTTGTTTCACATTTAATCATTTTCAAGGCCTGTCGCTTGTTACTACTATAATACTCTTATCTGTCCTCGTGTCTTTTGTGTTTGTACTGTCCTATGGCTTTTGATATTCTACCTCAGCACAGTCGTGCAATGCACCTGGAAGGTTTTTCATATGATAGGAAATCATATACCATCTTCCACATTTGTTACTAATCTGCTTCAGCTTTGAGTTGGTGGATGTATATTATTTTAGCCTATCATCAAGATTCTTCTTTATTTTACCACTCCAATCTTTGTGGAAGTTTCATTCTGTTTCTCTTTCTCTGAATCCAAGCTCTTTCTCAAGGGAGTTGGCTTTCTCAAGGGAGTATTTGCTCAACTTATATCTCTGTGTGATGGATCAAATTCAGCAAATCTGCCTTTCGTGGGGTATCAGTGTCTGTGTTATGGGATATACACATCTGTAACTGTAGCATGACAGCTGACATCATGTCCACAAAGAGGTTACCTGATTCCTGAGCATATGTGCCCTTGACATCCAGTAGCATATATTCAATGAGGGGCCCAAAATTATCCCTTGTATATCACCCTAAAAATTTACTCTTTTCCCCACTCATCTGTAACTAATCAGATTTTAGAAATTCAGACATAATGATAAGTATTCAACCGATTCCTAAAGCAAGTACAATACAGTAATATCTCAGTTCAGGAATGCTTCTGTTTATGAACAATCCCATTCACAAATGGAAGCATTTGACAAAATTTTGCTTCCTTTCCATGAACTCTGCATCTGGTGACCATCACAGCCTCAGCCATCTTCCCCACAACAACAAGATCGCAGCCATCTTCCCCAGAATGTGGAGCGGATTAAATTCCCGAACTGAGGTACTAGGATGACCGATGGCCAGGGTTGTGGTCATCACCTGAAAAGGAGTTTGCAAACAAAAATAAAATTTTGACAAATGTTTGTTTGGGAACAAATTGTTTACAAAGAGAAGAATTTGTGATCCAAGGTACCACTGAATTATTTTTCATAAAACCGCCTAACCCAGAGCTGACTACAGAAATGCCATAATTTATGAAGTTAATACTAATTCCAATCCTTAGTACCCAACATTGCTTATGCTTACATACCCAACTTTGTAATACTTGTCATGCAAATTAGTAAATCTCAATTTAAATTGATCGTAAGTTTTGTGTGATTGCAACATTCAGTCAATGTCTGTTCAGAATGTATTTTGTGTTGCTCATTTACCATGGCAACTGGATATTTCATTTATTTTATTTAGCAAATATTTGTTAAGTGACAAACATTAGCCTTCACAACAATGGGTACAAAATCTTTAAAATGGAAATTTCGGGCCGGTGAGATGGCTCAGCGTTGTACGCACCTGCCTAGCAAGCGCGAGGGCCTGAGTTCGACTCCCAGAACCCACATATGAAAAAAGGGCCGGTGATATCACTCAGCGGCATGGGCGCCTGCTGGCGCGTGAGGTCCTGAGGTCGACCCCCGGTACCCACAACAAAAAAATAAAATAAAGTAAAATAAAATGAAAAGGAACTTTCATGGCTGTTTGATTTAGGAAGATTGCTTGATAGTTAACAATAATAACAGTATCCACTACAATGACACCAGACTATTTTTATAATGACCATTGCATACTTGGAGGCAATATTCATAGTGACAAGTCTGACATCATGCTTTCACCACCCATGGAGCAGTACAAGCTTCCATGCACGGACAGGTTTCACACTTACTTTAATGCTTTGTAATTACTACATTGAAATTCTCAATAATTTTTGGACAAGGGACCACACATTTTAATACAAATTATGTAGCTTTTTGAAGTGAATGAAATTTTAATTAAAGTAAATAAATAATAAGCTTTACACTCAGACTATTTTGAGTTTGACTATTGGTTCCATCAAATTTTAATTAAGTGACTTTTAAACTTGTCTTTTCATCTATTAAATGAGGGTAATTCAACTATACAATTCATTGTGTGGATTTGATGAAATATTGTGTGCAGGACCGGTGAGATGGCTCAGCGGTGTAAGCGCCTGCCTGGCAAGCGCGAGGGCCTGAGTTCGACTTCCAGAACCCACGTATGAAAAAGGGCCAGTGATATCGCTCAGCGGCACGAGCACCTGCTGGCACGTGAGGTCCTGAGTTCGACCCCCGGTACCCACAAAAAAAAAGAAAAGAAAAGAAATATTGCATGCAAAATAGTCTACCCAGGTATTATAAATACTAAATAAATCATTAGTATCTTCTTACAGTATTTTGGTAAGTCATTTCAAAAGTCGTAATGTGAAAATAAATTCAATGATGAAGAAATTTGAAATTTTAAAAAAAATCTTTAGGACATCTCAGAATTTCATGGATTGATCTTTCCGAAGGTAGTAACCTTATGTGGTTTGTCCAAAAATGATATCATCACATTTTTTTTCTTTTAATGAGCATTACAAAACAGAAAAACGATTTCATAGGAGTGATCCTCTGAATAAAGTGGGCTTCTTGACAGTGTTGGCATATGTAGGATGAACTTGGTTCTACAGGCAACAGCCTCTGTATGACAATAGATTTACTTTATGTCTCCAGTCCTCTCTGATCCATATTTCTGCAAAGATATGGGAGCTTCACTTTTATTCATTCCTATAAAACCAGCTCTTTCCAGAGATCAGAGTTCAAAATAACCACTCAGTCAACTGCAGGTGCACGTTCACTGTCTTCAAGCCTTCTCTCTCTTTCTGTGAACAATTTGGCCTGGACTTAGCCAGGATGGCTCCATCATTTCCATGGATAAACTGTGGTTTTTCAATATTTGATTCTTACCTGTCATGAATTTCTTTAATAATTACTTCATTTCAGTTGCTGTCTCATAAATTGCAACCAGGAACAGGCCAAACTTCCCCAATTTCAAAAGGTCTAATTTAATTTTTGCACTACTTATCCAACACCTCAAATTGCTTGTCCAGATTCTCCTATCAACTCCTTGACCTCTTTGTGACCTCTCGACTGTCTAAGCCTCTGCTTTCTTCCAGTTTGTCAGTTTGTTTTTTCTACATTATTTTTAAACAGTGTAAGGCCTTTATAAATTTTGCTATAATTTCTACCACACTTATGATAATACATTAAATTTCCCTGCCCTTTTTTGTGCTCACATGCCTATCCAGCACAACTCCAATCCTGGTTGAACACATCTATCTACTTTCACTACGGTGCATGTAAACACTTTTAAAGAAGATTAATGGAGGAAATTAATAGCACCATAAATCATTATAAATTAACAATGATTTGCCACAGTTGATATTTCCATTGTACTCAAGAGAATTTTTATGTTTCTTTGGTCAACTCATTCGTCAAAATTTGTGAACATTATTTCAAAGTTTATTAATTATTCTTTAAGCTGTCCAATTGCTACTCTCAACCCTAATTTTCAGCACTTGAATATTTCTCCAAGTTTACAGGGAAATACGTGAGGAATTGGTAAAAAATGGAAACTCCAATTTTTTTCCTTAGACTTTAATGACAGCTTTACATCTCTACCTCTTCTATAGTCCTTCCTTGATCTTATAATAAGACACTGATTATCCTTTCTTGCCTTCAGCCATTTTCTTTGCTTGTGCTTTCCGTCTCACATGTTCAGAAACCAGACCCTGTAGAGAATGACTGCTCTTTCTTACATATTAAAACTTTCTCTGAATCTTTATATTCTATTCAAATTATAAATCATAGTGAACCAATAACAGCAAATACAAAAAAGAAGAAAGTTAATCTATAAACACCCTAAAATATGCATCTCTGAACCCAGAAGGCTCTGTAGTCACTACTGTATTTCCTTCCCAGATTTTACAGTGAAACACCTCAAAAGAATCTCTTTATTAATCATCTTCAATGGATCTTTTTTACTCCTACTTCAACCTATTCTGCCATGTATCATCCAAAGCCCAGGTATGTAGCAGCAGAGGAATAGGGTTCCAAGAGACCAAAGAAAATACCCAGAGATGGCTTTTGTGAGAAAGAAGGTTTAACAGGCACTAACAGAAAAGCAAAGGCTTAACTATGACTCACTGGGGTGAGGGAGGGTCCGCAGGAAGTGCCTGTGGGTCCAACAGTACTTCTGGACGAAATCTCACAGTAGGTGTGTACAAGGCCAATAGTAATGCCACAGGAGAGGCATACAAGTCAACAGCCTGCCTAAGGAAAACCCGTGAGAGTCATGTACCAGGCAGCGGTGTCAACCAGCAGGTTTAGTGGCAGCTGTTTAGATGAATTGCTCAGCAGTACCTCAATGCTAGGTTATGGCAGAGATAGAGTTTTATAAATTAATGAACTTTGCGTGATGTCTTTAGCTCTGTATCTTCCATTGATCGACCAGCTTCCCAAACAATGACTGACTTTGCAAACAGGTAGAAATGCAGTTCTTACAGATACTGCTAGTTTTCCCAGTTCCCGGGGTCCTTCTGAAAACACTTATCAGGGCATTCAAGTCTGTGTCCACTTAGAATACCCCTTTGACTTGGCAAGAGTCTTGGGAACAGAAAAGAGATGCTTCAGGGACATGGTGTTAAATGTTCTTGTCTTTTCTCAGTGATGATACACCTTATTACTCTACTAAAACACTTCTCACAGGTCATCAATGACTCATCTGTACTATTGAATCAGTGGTCATTTTCAAACCATATTTTATTTCCCAGCAGTATTTAGCATATTAATAATTCTCACTCTTGAGATACTGTCCTTTTTTATTTTATTTTTATGTATACTACAACATGCAGTATCCTACTTCTTCTCTCTGCCTGTCACTTGCTACTCTCCCATGCAGCTCAATCATTCTCTTTTACCAATTAAAATTGGAGAAACTTTACACATAAGCCTTTGTTTCGTTATGCATTGCAAAAATTAATGATGAAAACATCATCATAGTGTGGGCTTTTACAGGCACCTACCTTTCATACATTACATTCCTTAGGTTTTTGTTTTGTTTTTTTCTTTTTATTATCAGATATTGAATGGAATATGAGGGAAAGTAACAATTGTCCTTTTTAGCCAGGCTTGAAGAAGCGCTCTGAATCTCAATTCTCAATAAATTTCGTGACATCAAGCCATTGACAGTTTTGGATTTGAGTAGTTAGTATTATTCTAGCTTATATAGCCCACCTGGCCAAGGGTGGAACTGTTTTTACAGCTTCACTTTGTGCTACCTTCCTCTGCTGTGTCCTCTTCACTGAACTTCATTCACTTTCTGAAATGCTTTGTTCTATCACAGAGCCTTAGCACATGACAATCCTTCTTCCTAGAATGCCCCATGGCACCTTTATGAAATGTACTTTCAGTTTTAAGTCAGATACTGTCAATGACCTGCTCAGATCTCCTTGGATTACTTTTTGCCCAACTACGTACTTTTTCTGAAATCCCTTCACTATGGTTTTGCATTCAAGAATTCACACCTCAAATTTTCCTTGAGTGTTGCGCTTTGCTTACTACTTGTTTTGCTCAAAATTACAGACTTCTTTAACTTTTGCCTCCTTTCCTGTCCTACTTTTCCCAGTCTCTTTTTTTTTATTTTTTTATATTTTTGGAACCTGGAATCAATATTTTTCCCATTCTTGAAAATTTTTCTCCAATAAATCACTTCCACAACAATTTTCATCTCAATATTGTACTCAGATGAGTCTTATCTAAAGCTGTATCTATCAGATCTCAGCTCCAATATCATATACTTACTGAAAACTTTCCTGATGCTTCAGAAAAGATCATGTTTCCTGCAGTGAGCTGCCTTTATAACAATGCTAATTTGTCTACAGGAAATATTTTAACTTTGCACAGTGCCTTGCAGGAAGCTGACTCTCGGTAAATACTGAATGAATGTGATACTGAGCACCGAACAGAGCAAAGGAAGAAGAAACACAAGACTGAAAGAGAAGAGAGAAATATCCTTCTCCTTAACGATGATATAAATCATCAAAATTTACCAGAAAAATTAATGTTAGTGTTGACAAAATTTCTATAATCTTGCTTCCATTTGAAAAATCAAACTACATTTCAATCAGCTCAGTAGATTACAGGAAATCGTTTTGAGGAATTATTTTTACACATATTTATCCTTTATCTCAACTATTTTGTCAGTTACTAACACTAAGTTGATTTTATTTTTATTGGTTCAAATTGAGATTTCTTACAAGCTATAAATGAAAATACGCTAAATCATTTCTCTAAATGAATATTCTCTACTCAGTTAATAGTTATTTGGAGAGCTCTTTTCTTCCCTAGGCACCTTGCTAGCCATTGGAAATATAGGTTGAAAAAGGTGCACACCATCCTTAATTTTCTGAAGCTGTTAACTACAGTAGTATTATGCAAATTTGTATTAATGTTTAATTAGAATTGCTTTATATATACAGTGATTGTTTAAATGTTAGGACTCTTCAAAAGTACATGTCCCTCTAATATTTTCCTGATCTTGTTTAGAGTGACAAGGAAACTTTCTGATTTTCTATTTTGCTATTTTTGTGCTCCTGGCCCTTTCTTGGGCATCCTGTAATAATTTATTATTACAATTGAAAATATTTCTGGATCAGTTTAGACTACAAATCTGCTGAGAAGCTGTCCTAAGAAGGAGAAATGAGAAGGGATTAGAAAGAGACTTATGCTTGTCTCTTTAGGGAACAGCTGAGCCTCGAGATGGAAGGCAAGGTAGAAATGTTTTAAAGGCCTGCACTTACTGCTAGACCTGGAAGAGCCAGATCTGAGAATGTGAATGCAGTGGGAGGCCAGTAGAGGCTGACTGGACTTTGTAAAGCTGCAACCTGACCGCCCAAGTCCTTGCATAATTTGCAAAGAGTAAGGAAGTCTGACTGAGCTGCAGAAATGCAAGCTGAAGAATAGAGTTTTCCTGAGGTGAAGTGAAGCAGCTGAGCAAGGAAATCTGCTGTGACTGGAGACTGCAACGTGGGCAATCCACCTGTGAATAATCAATTTTTGGCTGATGACTATATCTGCCTCTGGGTGTTTTTGAAACATTCTTTCCAGGATAGCGGCAGATAATAATTAGTTGTTCTGTAATCTGCTGTATCTCTCGAAAGTGATTTGTATTTAGCAGAATTCCTCTCAGTTTTAAAGCTAGCCATTCAGGCTCATGTGTTACTTATTTTAATTATCACAGATCTTTTTCACTGAGGCACTATATTATTATATTGCAGTCATTTATATTAATAATGTTCGCCATGTAAAGCTACAAACACTCTTGTGAGGTATTACAATGTCAACAGCTGCCAATTTTTAGGTGGAATTATTTGGTTTATGGGGATTACTATTCCTTGGGGATTTGCATGAATTTCTTGGATATAGAAGTTAAACTTGCCAAAGTTATCCAAGTAGAATTTTCAGAAGTTCCCCTTTGCATTCTTTTTTTTTTATTTTAAAGAGAAAAAAATATAATTCTTTATGAGTTACTAAAAGTATTTTAAACAGTAAAAAGGTATTTTTATGTGTCCAGAGATGTAGGATGTAAAAGGGATTTTATTTATTTTAGAAATACATTCAAAGCATGTCACAGTCCTCTAGAGGTAAGGACAAGGAAATTTTCTCTGTGTTATTTATTTATTTATTTATTTATTTATTTATTTATTTAAAATAATCTATACTGAGACTCTATATAGCAACAGGAAAAATATCTTGAATTACTATGAAGTATTCAAATGTTTTGTATGGATTAGAACAGTTTAAATGGGTTTAAAAATTCTGTAGATGCATGAGTTTCAATTTACTGTAAAACTACCAACAAAAAAATAACTTTTTGTAAGATCTAGGGACAATCAATCATTGTTTAAATTCTCTGGTGTAGACACATATTTCCCATAAAGTGCAGCTATATCATGTTTAATCCTAAAAAAGGGTCAAATGACATGAAGTTCACATTTTGCCTGGAATTGATTGAATGTAATTTTTGCATTCTGTAGGTGAAGTAGTTTGTAGAAACAGCTCAAAAGGAACAGATGACAACATAGTTCAATTACCTGAATCTAAGAGGACCCTAATACAGGCTGACAGACTCGGGGAACTGAGGAAATGGAAAAAAAAAACCTGACCAGAAAGCAGAATTTATATTACATTATTTTAATGAACATTTTAACAAGCACATTAATGAATTATAGATGGATACAATTTCCTCATACAGAAGATATGGCTGAGGCTCTTCTTGGAAAAAATAATTGGAAATTAAGAAGAGAAAAGGAGATTTCAGCCGAGAGTGGTGGTACAAACCTGTAATCCTAGCACTCAGGAGGCTGAGGCAGGAGGATGTCTGTGAGTTCGAAGCCAGCCTGGGCTACATAGTGAGTTGAAGGCCAGCCTAATTTACAGAGTGAGATCTTGTCTCAGAAAAAAAAAAAAAAAAGGAAAGGAAAGAAAAAGAGATTTCAGAAATGTCAGAACAAGATGAATTCTGCAGGTCAGCTAAGGAAGATAAATTAAGAGGCAATCTAACTTAGGTTTTAGTATTGAAGCATGTGTTAAATTCATAATTGCAAGAGGTACAGAACAAAAGCACCATGTAATATTTTTACAGACAGCCTATTTCTTCCTCTTAATCTATTTGTATCAAACTTTCTTAAATTACAAGGCACTTTCCTATAAATTATCCAATTTGAACTTCAAAACAACATAAAAATAGTTTTATTGGCCTGATTTTATAGGTCAAAAATTAGTACTTAAATGTTAAAGGGCTTTTTAATATGAAACATAAACATTTGATTGAAAACCATTGGTGACAGAAATTGAAGAGGACACAAAATGTGGAAAGCCCATGTTCTATGATGACTATGGTTCAGAGCCCATGTTCATGGATTGAAAGAATAAACGTTGTTGAAATGTCCATACTAACCAAAGCAATCTTCAAAGTCAATGTGACCCTTTCAAAATACCATTGGCATTCGTCACAGAACTAGATAAAAACAACCCTGCAATTCATATGGAGCCACAACCCCTCCACCCCACAGCCAAAGGCATCTTGAGTCAAAAGAATGAAACAGGAAGGATATACTACCTGACACCCAAACCTAATACAAAGCTGTTGTAATAAAAGCAGCATGATACTGGCACAAAAATAGACACATAGAGAAAGGGAAAAGAATAGAGGGCATAAATGTCAAGCTGCAGATGCCAAGGTGCTAAATACAATCAGATGAAGGACAATAAATGACAGTGGGAAAATGTTACACTTGCACAAAGAACTAGGTTCCTACTTACCACTGATGATAAGAACAAACTCCAAAAGTATTAAAGATGCAAATGTAAGATCTGAAACTATGGGCCAGTGAGATAGCTCAGTGGCACAAGCGCCTGCCTGGCAAGCGCGAGGTCCTGAGATTGACTCCTGGTACCCACATTAAAAAAGAAAAAGAAAAAAGGATATGAAACTGCAGAAGATAAAATGGTGAAGAATTTTTTGGAAAATTTCTCAACAGCACAGGAAACAAAAACAAAATTAGCAAAAGGAATTGTATCAAATTAAAATCTGTGAACAAGAAAGGAACTAATCAGGAGTGAAGAGACAATCTACAGTATTGGAGAAAATATATGAAATCTATACATATTACATATTATAATCTATACATATTACATATTAATATCCAGAATATTAAGAAAGCAAAAAACTCAGTAGCAAAAAAAAATACCCAATTAAAAATGAGAAATAGATCTACATGAACACTTCTCAAAAGAAGACACACAGTTGGTCAACAAACACATGGAAAAATCCTCAACAGCACTAGTCATCAGGGAACTAGGAATCAAAATTACAGTGACATATAATCTACCCCCAATGGATAACTATTTTCAAAAGAATCAAGTTGTTGGTGAGAATGTGGAAAAAGAAGAATACTTGCACACAGTGTTTAGAAAAAATTTAGTGTATCCATTATGGGAAACAGTATGGACATTCCTCAAAATATTAAAATTAGAATTACCATATGATCCAGCAATCCCACAAATGGATATATACAAAGGAAATGAAGCTAGTTTATCCAAAAGACATGTGCACTCCCATGTTCATTGCAGTACAGTTCAAAATAGTTAAGATATGCAAAGTATCCATCATCTGATGAATGGATAAAGAAAATGTGACAAATATTCACAATAGAATATTATTCATTCATAAAAGGGTGTGAAATATTGTCATTGGCCCAACATGGATAGAATTGGAGATTAATACACTGAGTGAAATAAACCAGGCACAGAAAGAAAAGTACTGCATGATATAACTTATAATGTGGAATATAAAAATGTTGAGAGTAGAATGGTGATTATTAGAGTCAGGGGGAGTTCAGTGAGAAGGAGTGATGGAGAGAGATTGATCAACGGGTACCAAGCTAGAGTTTTGAGTAAAAAGTTCTGCATTTATTGCACAATAAATAACTACAAATTGCAAAAGTTACAAGGAAGGATATTAAAAGTTGTCAACACAAAGAAACCCTAAATATTTGAGGAGATAAATACTTCTAAACTGATTTAAACATTACTCCCCTATGCATGTATCAAAACATCACGTTATCTCACAAATACGTACAATATTATGTTTTTATTAGCTGAAAATAAGGTTTAAAAAATTTAAAAAAACATTCAGATGAGGCAAAAAATTTGTGTTTGTGTAAAATAGATCTTTTCTTTAAACAAGTAACTGATTTGCTGATATATTTCGTCTTATTATGAGACAAAAAATAATTCTTTTTCTTTCTACATTTTAGAAAGAAAGGGAATAATCATTTCAAAATAAAATAAAATAAAATCTCTATTTATAGGCTAGATATAAAGTATCTATAATCTCTCAAGGAATTTTTCAGTTCCCTATGCTATTATACAATATTGTTCTTTAAATAAAAATGTCTTTGTTGGTCTACTACATTTCAAAATACTTTCTTTAGAACCTCAGCTGTGAATATTAGTGTACATACACACTCATAAACATAACCACTTCTCTGGGTGAAAGTTAAAAATAACATCAACAACAGTGGTAGTAAAGTGTGCTATTTATAGCACTCCTACAATGTGCCAAGATTTTTTTGTACTTAACCTCACTTAATCATTATAAAAACTACAGAGACAGCTATTACCTTTACGCTATAGATGATGACTATGGTTCAGAGGGGTTGAACAATTTGGCATAGTTGAGATTCATAAATCTAGTGTACAAAAGAAACTAATGGGATTCTATAACAAAGAATGTAAGTGTCTATATTAATCCACATACATCCTGCACTTATTAGATAATAAATGATACATGATAAACAGTGTTGTTTAAAAAATGATGCATTTTCACACATACGAAAGTGCTCTTTGTAATGTTCTTTTTCTGAACAAATGCCAGGGTGACAGGTGACAATGCCAGTAAGGGGAGAATGTAATACAGTGTGTTTTTGTTTTCAAGCCACTAACAAGTCTTCCAAAGGTCAAGTATTCGACAAGTACAATCATTTTACACCAGTTCTGGAGCCACAAAAAACACATAAATTCAGCCGTAGGAAAACAAGTCTTTGTCCGTAGTCATTGCCTTCTTTTAAATCCCTACACATATCACACTATCAAACGGTAGAGAAATTGAAGAATAATGCAAAATAGGTACACCTGTATCTCTACTGTAAAAAGAAAGAATGCCCCTCCCAGCTTAACAAACTCTTATTTCCTGCCAGTTTGAGGGGCTTCTCTGCCAATCTTATTCAATACATTCTGATGTCACACTGAGATCTTCCTGAGTGACCATTAATACTACTCAGGATTGGGTAGTGGTATCATAACCTTTATTTATGTATCTTCTGTAATATTTTTAATATTTCCTATGCACTTTAGAACTAAGAAGTCACAATGTACCTCTTGAAGTAAATGCTTCATGTTGCTGGTTTTAACAGCATCACTGGTTTTTAGTATAGCTTCAGTTTTAAGATTTGCCCAAAATTTCCCTTCTTCAAAATTTTTGTCTAATTCAAGCATAATTTCCCCATAAATTAAATTCATGTTTTCCTGAAATATATATGTTTTACTATTTATTGTAGGTTTTAGTGTATCACATATTGTGTAAACTGTTGGTTATCATTTTCATTGGAACTTTCTTTCCTTTTTCATAAAGATTCCTGAACCCTGCCTTCATTATCAAAATAGTTTACTAAGTGACATGTGGAAAACTTTCATTTGTAAAAGAGGGGTTCCAGCTCCTATCCTGAGAGATCTTGGCGAGCAATACCTTTCTCCCTGAGTATTGCTGTTGGGGATAAGCACAGCCTAGAAAAATTGCTGTCTGACTGAAGGATTATGCGTGAGAGTGGAGAAAGATAATTTAAAGGCTGACAGAAGGCAGAGAAAAGAACACAAGGATGAAAAATGAAAAGAATTGTTTATATATGGGAGAAAGAAAGAGAACAGAGGAAAAATTGTCCATATCAACTAAAATGGGTGTTGCAGATTTTATCCCAAATTATTTCCAACATTGTACTATCTCAGAGCTTCACTTTTCTTTCAGTTACAACATACCTCTTTCCTGAATTTGGGGGTAAATACTTAGTATAGATCTTCATTTTTCTTTAGCATTTTTTACTTCTCTAGCATTAACCTCATCTCTCATTGCATTTGACTGCACTTGACACAAAACACCCCAAGCTTCCTAAAACCTCGATTTGTCATTGAGTTCTAGCAGCTGTTCCTTGGATCTATCAACACATCAAAATGTCAGGTGCTAAGGCTGGAATGTGGGTATTGCTTGTGGCAGTTCTGATCATCGCAGAAAGACATGAACACTTTCCATCCAGGATACTTTTCCAGAAGTACAACTTTACAGCAGTAATTATGCAACACCTCCATGTTATATCTTATTGTGGAGAACAGAATTGGATTAAAATGTACAGTGATCACACATTTGCATTTTTATATAGTGTAGGAAAAATGAATATATTCAAGATAAGTTATTTACTTGCTATTCAGAAAGACTGCAGAACCTCATCAGTTTTAATTATTTGAAAAATTCATCTACTACTGCTGAGTAGAAATAAACATGTATGTATGAAAAAATTATGGGAACTAATCCAGCTTTCTTTTCCAAATCTGGAAATTATATTCCTATATATTTCTAAGGCTGTACTTAATATAAATTTGAAATTTGTTCAAAAGTCAAATATCTAATACTTGCATACAATAGGCATTAATGACCAGCAACATATAATAAAATCTTGTGCAAACTCAAATTTTGGTTCTGTAGTTACTGTCTGCCTTGGGCTTTTCATGGCTAATTTCATGGGCAACTAGATGCTTCAGAGCATCAAACAAGTCAAGGCACCATTATATTACCATAGGATCTTAGGAAATTTAGCCAGGCATTTCCTTTGGTTTAAGGCAGAAAGTCATATGAACTACCCCTATTTTTTTTTTTTTTTTTTTTTTGTGGGTACCGGGGGGACGACCTCAGGACCTCACGCGCCAACAGGCACCCGTGCCGCTGAGCGATATCACCGGCCCCTTTTTCGTATGTGGGTTCCGGGAGTCGAACTCGGGCCTTCGCGCTTGCAAGGCAGGCGCTTAAGCCGCTGAGCCGTCTCACCGGCCCCCCTATTTTTAAATGTTGATGCCTGAAAGCTTAGGAAAGCCTTAGGTGGTTAATGTCAGCACACTACCAGTGGGTAAGACACAGCTGAGAGACACAGACTCTTTACATGTCGGGAAGGGTAACACCTGGTGTGTAACTTCTGCAGGGTTAAGGAGCCTTCCATCATGGCTGCTCATTATGTAGCTTTCCTTGTAAGATGCTAATCCTCCTGCTTGTTTTCTTTGACTGCATAGAAAAGTAAAGTTCCAGATAGTCCATCTTCTTAGGAGCTTATACTTCATTTCTGGTCCTGGAGCTCTAAATTTCATCTTCTCCATGTCTTATAACATTAGAGGCAAAATAGTTCCTTCATAATTTGTGAATTATCAAAATTACTAAATGGGAATGAAACTGACCTTTGGACCATTACATTCCTTCGGTAAGGGAGTTGGAACAGACAGTTTTATGCTGGTGAATACTCTAAAATCAAAGACATCATTGCTGAGGAACAAAATTTTATTGGAGGAAAACCAATCATTGACAGAATACAAAGATCAAGACCTCTTTGATCTTTGATCCAGGTGATCTAGGTTTGTATCACTAGACAAACAACTTTAGGATTCATCAATTCATATATTACAGGAATTTGTGTATATTACCAGAATTTGGAAATGTACATTAGGAAAGCAGAACTAATTAGCCAAGTAATTGTCTAGAAAATATCTTAACTAACATTCTTAAAATTGTAATCTGGTCATTTATCAAGGTTTATGTGTTTAAATGTACATTTGTGAATCAACTTTTATATAATAAACCATTTGGGTCTTTAGAGCAATTTTATGGACAAAATTTTTAAGATAGTTCTTAAGCTATGAATGAGATTTTTCTTTTTTTATATCAAAAGCTTTACTGGAACCATGAAATTCATGACAGACAATACTATTCTATGATATTTTTGACTCATGTGTGTGATTCAAAATTCTAAAAATGTATTCAATTCTCTGAGATTTTGATAGAAATGTACTACCCAAAGAAAGAGAAAATATTACATTCTAAGGATTTCAAAACATTTATTTAGTTCCCAAATCAACAGCAGTTCAGGAAAACATTTATTTTTAGCAATAATTGTCCTTAGGAAATTTTCAAAGAAACTATAGTAAATAGAACTGGTAGTAATAAAGTATACTCTTTTAAATAATAATCTGGACATATTCCTAAAAATAAAGTTGGATTGTTTTACTACTCTTAACATTTAATTGAATTTTCCTGGAAATTTTTTATTGTATTTTATATAAATTAGGAAATTATACAATGTATACATGATGAATTAAAAATAAAAATATTTTCTAGCAGAACTGCGTACAGAGATGTATTATATACCTTATGAAATGCATATTGGGGGCATAGAATATTTATGAATAGTAGAATATACATTTACTGAAATGGAGCATCATTTTTTTTGTAGTTTGTTTTTTGCAGTACTATGGATTGGACCCATGGAGTGCTGAGCTATGTTATCAGCTATTTTTATTTTCTGTTTTGAGACAGAGTCCCACTAAGTGGCATAGGCCAGACTCGAATTCGTGATCCTTCTGCCTCAGCCTTTCAAGTAGCTGGGGTTATAGGTATGTGTCACCATATATTTTGAACACGGAACATATTTTGAAACAATAGACATTTCATTGTGGCAGATATTCCTCACATACATTTTATAAATTGTTTCACAGCCTTATTGTGCATTTGCTCTTGCTTTGTAATGGAACCAGTGGTGTAGACAGGGACAGATTCAAAATTGTATCTTTTGAGCATGAAATATGCATTGAAAATGTCTTCTCCTAAGCACTGTATGCATGTTGAAAGTGTGTGATATTGAAAATAAGATAGTTCAAGCTAAAAACATGACACACAATCCTATACATAATGGAAGAAGTAGTCTTTGGCTTCCTAAACAAAATAAAATTCTGTATCCGCATCCCACTTTTTAAAATACCTGTACATATTTGTCTCCTCTGTCAATGGACAACTCCTATTCCATTTCTTCTGGGATTATTTGTTTTGTTAATGGCTGACATGCCCAGTCTCTGCACTGTTAGTGGTGAAATATTGTTTCATATATTTTCACAAAATAAGGTGTATTTGCAAATGAATATTTATTAGCTTATTTTGCAGAAAAAACACCACTTTTATCATTTCAGATGTTCACATACTGTAGTAACATACTGTGACTCATGAATAATAAACAGCAATGTGTAGTGGAGGCCTCTGTTTTGAAGAGCTGGACTTCTTGATAGTCAGTGTTCTTCAGGGGCATGTGTTCATGTAGGTTTTTTGAATCTGCACATCACAGAAATGAAAGAACAGAAAGAGAATGGCTTTCCTTGACTCATCCATGCTCTTTGCATACACCTCATTCCAACTACCTGACTTGAGGGAGTACAGAAAAGTAGTCATCTTGCCTTCTTAGCTGAATGAACTGTGTTAGTGTCAGAGTTTTGCAAGTTTTAATGTGTGTTTCAATCACCTGGAGATCTTGTTATGGGGCAGAATTGCATTCCATAGGTCTGGGTGAGACACACCCTGCATTTCTAACATGTTCATGAGTGAAGAGCAATGAGCTAAAGAAACAAATTACTTTATACTAACTGCATCCCACTTGCAGTAGTTGTGTGGTATGGGTAGATGCTGCCTCTTGATTGAAAAGATAAAAACATGTTTTTGACAGTTGAATACTGTTATAGTTTGTATCTAGATGTCACCCCAAAGCCTCATGCAGTCATAGGTGGGGCTTTTCAGAGGTGGCTGGATCTAGAGTATGTGATTAGTCCACTGATTGGTTTGGCATAGCTCTGCTTGGATCTAGGATGTGATGCTGGTATTGATTCATGGTGCAATGCTAGGATTAAAAGTGTAAGTGCTACCTGCCCTAAGATATAAGGGATAGAAAGTGTCCTATCGCTTGTCACTTGCTTGCTTCTTCTGTCTTCTGCCTGCCATGAACTGTATCTCTGCCTTGGATCCAGCCCCTCTGCCATCCCAACCTGCCTTGGAGCCAGCCAACTATGAAGTGAAACCTCTACACACTGCAACCTAAACAAGCCTTTCCTCCTTTGACTTTGGGTGTCAGTATTTTTTTTCAGCAATAAGAAAACTAACTAAGACAAATACATATAGAGATAAATGTAAGGAAATTAGTAGGTGAGGAAAGAACCACAAAGAATGAAGTTAAATATACAAAAGCTGAAAATAGAATTAGAGAATACCTTGCAAGAAACTGGTCTCTGCTGGTGTGGAACATCTATAGTCCATCTGTTAAACCTGTAGCCAGTTATCTGGCTTGGAGGACAAGACTGGATGGCCAAAATAGAACAGCAATTACAATCTTAGTACACTGTAATGCAGTATGTTGGTAGAGGGCATCCTTTCAAATTGGCTCAACTAACAACAAATGGCATTGGCAATGTAATATTGATGATGTACGGCTGAAAACCAGGAGTTGTAGACTTAAAGTATGTTTTATCCTTGAAAAACATTGTTTCATAGATGTGAATTTAACACCCTAGCCCTTTGTCTTCATCAGTAAATGCGTTTTTTTTTCACAGACATTGAAATTCCTAGAGTTCAACCATTTCCCCAAAACTGTATGAGAAAAATCTTCGCTGTGTCTGAAACCAACTTAATCTGTAGTGACTGAATATAGGTTACACAGACCTAGGAAGAATTTTAAATGTTTCAACGGTCAATAAGATTTTTTTTTGTAATAATGAGAATAGCATAAATTTGCTAATACTCAATTTTCCATTTAAGAACTATGCTTTTTTAATTAATAAAGCACTTACTATTTTTCTTTTAAGAGTGCAAATTTCCTCCTGACATTTTAAAAGTGAGTTTGTTGTTGATGATTGCTAGTAATAACTTTTACATTTAGCCATCTTTCGTCATTCTATGATTTGTCTATTTTCTTATAGCTTTTTTCCTTTGATCTCATTTAGCATTTGGATGCACTTTATTGATTTCACCCAGTGGTCAATTTACATTTAAAGTTTGCATTCGGCTCAGTAGAAGTACTTGCAACATTGGGCACTAATGAGGAGCTTCAGAGGTCAATGTCTGAGTCATCCGCTACAGCTGCCAAGGAAAATTTAGAGTTGATGAAGGGAAAATTACTCACATACACTAATTAAAGGTTACCTAAATACTCAATAATCTTGAAAATAATGCTGCTAAAAGAAAATGATTTATAATATATTTCTACCCA
Organism: Erethizon dorsatum; assembly: GCA_028451465.1. Classification (NCBI taxonomy): domain Eukaryota; kingdom Metazoa; phylum Chordata; class Mammalia; order Rodentia; family Erethizontidae; genus Erethizon; species Erethizon dorsatum. Next base: position 30,661,648 of record CM051834.1, read on the forward strand.
AGACTCTGTAAAAAGATCTTTGTGCTTATTATGTATGTTGAGAAAGAGAAAATGGGGAGCAGTTTCTCTGCGAATGTAATCATTTATTTCATTTATATTATACATTTAGCTGTATTTAAAATCTAAATATATCTTGTAGAATGTCATTATTTCTCCCATTTTCCACCTTGTCAAATAAATTTTATCAAATTTATCAAATTTATTTTCATAAGAAGTTTAATATTCTATGTTATAAAATTTAATTTAATTTTATTAAGTGATCATTATGAGGTTTATGGTGTTCTCCTAAAAAATAGTACTGATCCATCAAAGAAAATGATCATCTAAATCAAATACTTTATAATGCTAACTTCTTGGCAAACTTTTGATACATAAAGTAGTGGAGTGGCTTCTTTGTTGAATTGTCAATCCAATATAAAGTGAAGCCCTTTTTCTCAATGAAAATATTACTAAAAACATAGAGCTGGAGGCAGAGACTGAATCAAGGATCCTTTCTGCTGAATACATTACCCAAAATATATTAAATACATTTGTATAATAATTGAGTAGCATATATTTCAAGTAGCATATACTTTGGGAAGGAAATTAGGGATGATATATAGACCAAGAAATGATCTAATGTTTTGCAAAATATATATTTAAATGAAGGAATATGCAGAGTGTTCTTGCGTGCTAAACTTCAAAAAATGCATAACTTGCTTACCTTCCCAGGCAACTCCTGCATCATGAAGCAGGGAAACAGCAGTGCTAGCTACAGGAAAATATCAGGAAACATCAGGATGGGTGGCTCCAGACTGGTCTTCTGCAGGCACCATTGTTTCTAAGTGGAGGCTACAGGAAGATAGAGATTGTATGCTGAAGCCAGAGGGTTTCTCCTGTAACACCAGGTGATGCTAAATGAAGCAGGATTTCTATTCTGGCTGCGATCCATGAAAGAAAAAGCTCTAAACCAGAATGATTAAGACCACCTATTCAGTTCTCCAATCTGCTATGGACATGAGATTGACAGATATTCTATACTTGTAACTGGGCGTTGAGTATATATTTACAAACAGCTTTAGAAGTGCTCAAAGGGTACCGGTGAGATGGCTCAGCAGCATAAGTGCCTGCCTGGCAAGCATGAGGGCCCGAGTTCGACTCCCAGAACCCACATACGAAAAAAGGGCCGTGATATCGCTCAGCTGCATGGGCGCCTGCTGGCGCACGAGGTGCTGAGGTTGACCCCCAGTACTCACACAAAAAAAAGAAGTGCGCAAAGGTTTTTTGTAACTAATCATATGTAAGTTACTTTTTAAGGAAATCTCTAAAAAAAGAGATAATTATAACGTTAAAATGGCCATTAGGGAGCTCAATAAATTGTATATTGTCAATAGTTCTCTAGATGGTTAAAAAATCATAAAACTGTAGATTCACAAGATACCTTAGAGATGAAGTCTTCACACAAAAGTATATTAAAGCCAAATTAAAAAAAGTGATTCTCACTCTTACATAACTGCGGGCTTTGGAATAAGCTAAAGCTTCATTCTATTATATTTTTAATTAGAGTTTAGAATATTGACCTTGATTAAAGCCTAATATGTTAATGAAGCAAACACATGTTAAAGAATAAGTCACTTAGGGCCAGTGATATAGCTTAGCGGCATAAACGCCTGCCTGGCAAGCGCGAGGTCCTGAGTTGGACTCCCGGTACCTGCATATTAAAAAAAAAAAAAAAAAAAAAAAAAGAATAAATCACTTAAGGCAACCAAAGCCATTTCAAATAAATAACACATCAAAATCAGCTCTTTAACAAATATCTAGGGGCAGATGGGGGCTTTACTGTTGTTAATAGCATATGCCTTTTTTTAGTTTACAGTCAAGATAGTTTAGCAATGCACCATAGAATTGCATATAAATGCCTGGAAATAGCAGATGGTCTTTAAACAAACATATTTCCCACTGTATCATCAGCATAAAGTTAGATATAGATCGCCTATTTTTACTCTGATGCAGCATCGATGAACTCATCATTAGCACATCTTTGTTAAACTCAGTTTTAATAATAACTCAACTGCATTTCAGAGTGTAATGTCAGAGGTAAAAATATTGCTATGTTAAAAAAGCAGTAATAAACCAATTATTTTTCTTCACTTTGTCAAATTTGAAATATATACTCTGTTTAGACTAATGCAGCAATTAAATTTGTTTAAATTGTAATCCAGATAACACAGGCACATTAGCATAATGCAAATTCTTCCTCTTTGCTTATCCTGACAGAGAAAAGTACTAACCAAATGAAAGAGACTAAAATGTAACTCAGAATTCTCTGGAGACCCCTGTTTTGTTCTGCTGACTGCGAAGTGTCTAACTCTTAAATTATACTGGGAAATTAACAGTACACCCTCAAGCCTAACCTAAAGCATTTACAAGTTATGAATTTCAGTTTTTATATATTTTCCCAATAATTATTACTAAACTACAGGTCTTTTTGTTTCAAAAGGCACTTCTAAGTTAAAAACAAAGACTCAGCATTTCTAGTCTATAGTGATTTTAGAAAATGTGACAGATACCAGGACTGATGAGTGGTAATTCAGCAATAGCCATTTCCAAGGGCTTAACTTCAAAATGAAAACAATCCAACCTGCTACAGCACTTGCCTTGAAAGTACATGAGAGTATCAAACTAATGTTTTGATAAGAGAGTATATTTGTGAAATAAGTCATATACAAATTTATCAAATATTCATATAAATAGTTTTACCTTGTAAGGTAAAAATATAAGCATAGGGCTGGTGATATAGCTCAGCGGCATAAGCGCCTGCCTGGCAAGCGTGAGGTCCTGAGTTTGACTCCTGGTACCTGCATATAAAAAATATATATATATATTTTGTATAAACATAATAAATATTAATATTTTAATGTATGGACAAATAATCATAGCAATGTACTCATGGGTTTTTAATTCCCAAGTTATTTTAATGACTATATTAAATATTACTTAAGTATTTTTACTTTCACTCAATTAAATGTCTAACTAGAACTTACAGTGTTGACAGGGTCACTAGCAATGAAAAAAATTCAGAATCCTTACTTTTGTGAATCTTAGCATTTTAATAATACTTAGCTGTTACAAGAATTTTTAGATAAATTAATACTGACATCAACATAATGCTTCTGAATGATTTTTAATATAACTTATGTACTGATATTTAAGAAAAAGCAACATTTTATTTCTTTAGAAAGAAATTAGTATTTTTTCTTTCAATTTTTTGTAGTAAAGTCAATATACAGTATTTATCATTTTTAAATATACAGTTCAGTAACTTGTGCATAATTTGGGATATTATGCAATCATAACCACCATTTATCCACATAATTCTACACATCAACATATTACAAAACTGAAACGCTATTCCCATTAAACATGTTCACTGCTCACCCCTTCCTGCAGCCCCTGACCACCATCCTTCTACATTTTGTCATTGTGATTTTGACCATTTCATCTTATTTAAGTGGAAACATATAGCATCTCTTTTTGGCTGCTTTTTATACTTAGCAAAACATCCTCAAAAGTCTCTATATGTTGTAGCATAGGTCAGAATTTCCTCCCTTTTCAAGACTGAATAAAATTTTATTTATTGTATGTATATACCACATTTTGTTTATCCATTCATCTGTCTATGGGCATTTGGAGTTCTTCCAGTTTAATCACTGTGAATAGCGCTCCTGTGAACATAGGTGCTATAGTCTGAATACATGTGTCAGTCAAATTCTTATCTTCCTGCTTAATCACCATTGTGATTGTATTGGTAGAGCTTTGGGAAGATGATTAGATCATGATGATGAAGCGCTCATGGATCTAATATTTTATAGAAGAAGTCTCAGTTTGCTGCCTTTTGCCTTTCACCATGTGTGGACATAAGAAAATGTTGCCCTTGAACCAGAAAATTGACCATCACCAGACACTAAGTATTCGGGTACCTTAGTATTGGACTTCACAGCTTACAGAGCTCCGAAAATCAATTTCTGTTTATGAGCTACACAGTTCATGGAATTTTGATATAATTAGCCTGAATGGACTACTACAATGCCTGCATAAATTTCTTGAGACCTTGCTTTCAATTATTTATTATATATACAGAGAGATGGAATTGCTGGATCACATGGAAATCGTGTTTTTATTTTTAAAAGAAAACACAACAGCTTTATGCAGTGGCAATATCATAAATGATGAGGTTTATTCAAGGTGTCATTATTGGTAATTGAAAGAAAAATGAAATCATCATAATCTTTCCACACGGATTATATCTTTTTACATTTCTAGCAACATGGTCACATGGGTTACAGACAATTTCTCCCTTCTCCTTCTCATCTTCAACACTTTTTATTTTATGTTTTCTTTACAGTGGCTATTTTCATGGTTGTCATTTGATGTCTCATTATGGTGCTGATTCTCACTTTTATATGATCAGTGATGTTAAATACCTCTTCTTCTGCTTATCAGCCACTAGTGTCCTAGACAGCTTTGTGGTTGCAAGAATATAATACCCAAAACTTACAAATTAAGTAAGTAAAGATTTAATTTGGCTGACAACTTCAAGGGATTCAGTCCATGGTAAACCTGGCTCTAAGTTAGAAGTGTCAGAGTAGAAGTGTATGGCAGAGTAAATATGCTTAGTCCATGGTACCCAGAAAACAGAGCAGGAAAACACTGCCAAAGTGAAAGGGACAAGGGACCAGATGTAGTACCCATGGCCATACCTCTATGACCCACCCAGACACACTCAGAATGTACAATCCCAGGCAGATCTCAGGCTGATCAAGTTGGCATAATTAAGTTTAACCATCTCAATTAGTATACCTTATTTGGAGAAATGTCTATTATAATTTTTTGCCCATTTTTGAATAGCATTACTACTAACAAGTAGTAATTGTTATTATTTGCTAATGAATTTTAAGATACCTTTCTATATTTTGGATATTAATTTCAGATATATGATGTCCAAAATTTTCCAAGTAGGTAAGTTGCATTTTCATTGTTCATAGTGTGTTTTGATGAACAAGTTTTAATTTTTATGAAATCTAGTTCATATATTTTTTACACCTGTACTTTAACTGTTATATTAAAAAAATTACCAAATCCAAAGTCATAAAGCATTTTACCTATGTTTTCTCACAAATGTTTCATTAGTTTTATGTTTAAACCTTTGGTATATTTTTAGTTAATTTTTGGCATATGGCATTATGCAAGACCCTATCTTCATTATTCTGTATATGGAGATCCAATTTTTTCTACACCCCTTGTTAAAAACTCTGTCATTTCCCAATTAATATCCAATTCAAAAGTCAGTAGGCTATACATGTGAGGATTTACTTTTGGATTCTGGATTTTATTCCATATATATGTCTTTATGGTATTTAGTACTATCTATGTATTTTTTAACTGTATCTTTGTAGTAATCTTTGATACTGGGATCTATAAGCCCTCCATCTCTGTTCTTTTAAAAAATTATGACTAAACTCTTTCTAATTTTATATTAATTTTAAATTGTTTTTACTATTTCTGCAAAAACAGCTTCAAGATTTTTATAGAAATTGCATTAAATCTGTAAATCACTTTGGGAAGTGTTGCATCTTACCAATATTAAATAATCCAATCCATGAATATGACTTATATCTCTATTTATTCATATTTTCTTCAATTTCTTTCAGAAATGTTTGTACAATTTTCATTGTACAAGTCCTCCATATCCCTGATTAATTTAATTTCTCAGTCTTTTACTTTTTTAAGGCTATTGTAAGTTGAATTGTTTTCTTTTTATAAGATTCTGCACTGTTGATGTACAGTAAGTACTACAACTGTTTTTTTGTACATTGACTTTGTATCTTGCTACTTTCCTGAATTTGTTTACGAGTTTTAACAAGACTTGGTGAAACTTTCAGGATTTTCTACATATAAGATCATGTCTACAAGTAGTGACAATTTCACTGTTTTGTTTTCAATTAATATAACCTTTATTTTCTTGGTAATTGCTTTGGCTAGGACTTCCAGTACTATCTTGAATAGATGTAGCAAGAGTGGAGAGTTTCAAAAATTGTCCACTGCATCTAGGTTATCCAATGCTGCCATAAAATTTGCCATAGTATTATCCTAATGTCTTTTTTATTTCTGTAGAATTTGTAGTAATGTTCAACTTTCCTTTCTGATTTAAATAAGTTGAGATTCTTCTCTTTTTCCTATTCAATTTAGATAAATGTTTGTCAACTTTATTAATCTTTTCCAGGAATCAAATTTGGTTTAATTTATTTTTCCTGTTTTTCTATTTCATATTTCATTAATCTGTGTTTAAATATTATTTTCTTCTGCCAGCTAAGATTGGACTTAGTTTGTACTTCTTCTTTTCTCTAGTTTTTTTGTTTTGTTTTGTTTTGTTTTGTTTTGTTTTAATATGCAGGTACTAGGAGTCGAGCTCAGGACCTCGCATTTGCCAGGCAGGCGCTTACGCTGCTGAGCTATATCACCGGCCCTTTTCTCTAGTTCTTAAAGTCGTTAAGTTAGTTTGTTGATCTGAAATGGTTCTTGTTTTTGTTTTAATGTAAGCATGTAGAGAGTTAAGTTTTCCCTTATTCACTACCCTTGCTGCACCCCATAAGTTTTGGTATGCTGTGATTTTATTTTCACTTTTCATTATTTCTAATTGCTTTTGTAAATTATACTTTGATCCATTAATCCTTTAAATGTTCATTGTTTAATAGTCACAAATTTTGGATTTTATTCAATTTTACTTCTGTCACTGACTTGCGATAATATTTCATAGTTTAGAGAAGATACTTTTTATAATATGTACCATTATAAAGCTAATTGAAACTTAATATGTGGCCTAGCAGATGGTTAGGTTCACTGGCGAGGAATGTATACACTATTGTTGACATTTGTGTACATATCTCATATCTAGTTGGTTTATTATGTTGTTTCCTTACTAGCCTTATGCTTGATTATTCTATTTACAATGAGAGTGAAGTATTGCCTCAAGCTATTCTCGTAGATCTCTATTCTTCAATTTAATTCTATGAATTTTGCTATATATATTTTAATGATCTGTTGTTAGGTGGGAAAATATTTATAGCATTATATCTTTTTGTTACTTTGAAACTTCTATTAAAATGTAAACCTGGGCCAGTGAAATGGCTCAGCCACGTAAGCGTCTGCCTGGCAAGCGCGAGGGCCCGAGTTCGACTCCCAGAACCCACATACGAAAAAAGGGCCGGTGATATCGCTCAGTGGCACGGGCGCCTGCTGGCGCGCGAGGTCCTGAGGTCGACCCCCCGGTACCCACAAATAAATAAGTTAATAAATTAATTAATTAATAAATTAAATTAAATTAAATGTAAACCTTTTCTTAGACTTTTGTAACCTTTTTGATTTAACATTTACCTTTTATATTAGGATTGCCATCCCCGGTCTCATTTGGTTACTGTTCAAAACACAAATACCTTTTTCCACATTTTCACTTTCAATCCAATTGTGTCATTTAATCTAAAGTGAATCTCTCATGGACAGCAAATGGATCATTTTTTTTTTTTTTTTTTTTTTGTGGGTACCGGGGGGTCGACCTCAGGACCTCGTGCGCCAGCAGGCGCCCGTGCCGCTGAGCGATATCACCGGCCCCTTTTTTGTATGTGGGTTCCGGGAGTCGAACTCGGGCCCTCGCGCTTGCAAGGCAGGCGCTTAAACCGCTGAGCCATCTCACCGGCCCAAATGGATCATTTTTAAACACATTCTGCTACTGTCTGTGTGCTATTTAGAAAGTGCAGCCCTTTTGATTTTAACGTTATTACTGATAAGAAGGAAATTATTGGGCCGGGGATATACCTCAGCAGCATAGCACCTGCCTGGCAAGCGCAAGGTCCTGAGTTCAATTCCCAGTACCAAAAAATAAAAATAAAAAAAAGGAAATTATTTCTTTCATTTTACTGTACGTTTTCTATATACTGCATGTATGAGTCCCTCATTTCCTGCAGTTCTAGCTCATTGTATTAGTTAGGGTTCATTAAAGCAACTAAATCAATATACAATTTTTATTTAATTATACAAGGGATTTATTAGATTAGCTTACGGGAACAGAAGAGAAAGAGTACCAATAGCAGTCTGCAGAACATGCAGCGGATAAACCAAAGTGTCTGTGCACTGGACAGCCAAAGGATGCAGTCACAGTCCAAGGTGGGAGGCCCAAAATCTCACTTCAGTCACCAGACCAAGTCTGTGTCAGAAGGCTGCAGAGTCCATGCTGCAAGGCCGGAGAAACTGTAGACCAACATGCACAGACAATGGTGAAGACCAGAACTCCTCCTAAGAAAAGAATTTCCTTGTTTGTTTTCTTCCATTCTGTACAAGCTACAAGCCTATTGGTTGGTACCACCTACATCCTGGTGGGTCTGCCCCCTCGGATTTGCTGGCCGAGATGTCAATAATTCCTAGACACATTGAAAATTTACTACCACGTTGTTCTTACATAAAGCTGACATATCACAATTAATAATCACACTTTTTTTGTTTGTAGTTTTTTTTTAATAGTGAAGCATTCTTATTTCCTTCTCAATTCTTTCCTGTACACTCTATAACTATTTTCTAGTTTGATATTAAGAATGCATTTAATACACATAAGTTATAATATTCCAGTGTGAATTTATGCCAACTTCAGTGACATTCAAAAATTTTGGTCATTTATAACGTGTTCTTCATTCTTTTAGTTATTTATTTCATAAAATTATATGTTTATATGCTGTGTGTCAAAAAATACAAAGAAATAGCTGTTTTTTCTTTATTAACCTCTTAAATTATGTAGTAAACAAGATGTGGAGTTGCAAGTAAAAGTTATAGTAATATGGATTTTATACTATTTTTATTGTATTACTTCCTTCAATCACATAGAAAACAAAAAGTGAAGTTACAAAACATAATAATAATATTAGCCTTTGTCACGGCACATGTACTTGCCTTTGCAAAAATCTTTATTTCTTTGTCTAGGTGTAAGTTTTGTATAATGTCCTTTCATTTCAACCCACAGAATTCCCACAAACATTTCTAATGGATAAATTTAATGATAATAACTCAGATTTTGTGTACTTAAAAATACTTTAATTTCTCTCTTAATCTGAAAGGCAGTTATTCCAGATATAGAATTCTTGGTTGACAGATTTTTCTTTAAAATTTGAATATAGTAGTCCAAATGTCTTTAGGTTTCCCAGGTCTCTGGTGAGAAGTTTTTCTGATAACATTATTGAGACTCCATCAAATATGACACATCTCTCTTTTGCTGCCTTCAGGATCCTGTTTTTCAACTTTCTGGAGTTTAATCATTGTGTATCTCTGTATCAGTATCTCGGAGTTTATTCTAGCTGTGTTTCTTGGATATTTATATTTATGCCTTTTATACAGTTTAAAAGGTTTTTGGACATCATTTTGTCAAATACACACTCTATCACTTTCTCTTCCTCTATTCATTCTGGGGCTGCAATATATATATATGCTTTTGAATGTCTAGTCTTTAATAATTTTCTTATATATAGGTGCAAAACAAAAAAAATGAAAAGGTGAATAAAAAATGTACTTGACATTTACATCCATTGAAATTACTTTATCTAGAAGGGGGCAGTTTGCAGGAGTGTGGGGATGTGGTGGGACTTGCAGTAATGAAGGGACTTGCTTCTGCACGTCTATCATGAGAAACGGTGAGTAGCTATCACGACACAGGTCCAGTATATTTGCAGAACAGGTTCCTTAGTGCCTGTTCTGGCTCCCATATACTGGGTAAGCTCCTCCTGCAGTTCCTACACTGTCTACCATGGGCCTCAAGGTGGGGAATGTGTAGCTGTTACTGAGTTCAGAGCTAAAACTGACTGAAATTAACTGCAGTTTACCATGCGAGCCTTTCTTTAGAGATAGAAAGAACCTGCAGAGTTAAAATTCCATAGTATTTGCAATAGATCAGATAGGTTCTCTTAATGCAGTTTTCTAGATACGGAGATAGACTCCTGATACTTCCTACTTAGACATTTTCTCAAAATTCTCTAAGAAACAGCTACTTTTCTAATGTAAAAAAATGGTGTATATATAAAAATGCCAGTTGTTTATAATTTTGTTATTGTAGATGATGTTCTATTAAACTTGACTCTTAGCTCTGAAGTTATAAAGCTAAGTATTCCATTGTCAACTATGGCATATTCTAAAGCACATCACTCTCTCTTTACATATACTTCTTGTTCATACCATATTTTATACCTGACTGCCAGTGCTTTGTCTTATTAGCATCTCCACAAGTTTAAAAATAAAACAGCTATAGAAATATGCTTTCAAACTGGAAATAGAAAGTTAAGTATTCTAAGAATTAATCACCAAAGAGACAAGTTAGTATTCTAAAAGTAAGTACCATGTGAAGCAAAGAAATAGCATAGAAGAAAGATGGAATAGGAGTGACTCACACTGGGTACTTAGATCGACTCTATTGTGGTATATTTGCTTTATAGATTTGTAACCTGAGATATAAAGCAGTAGTCTTTTTTTTTTTTTTTTTTTGATACCAGGAATCGTACTCATGACCTCACACTTGCCAGGCAGGCACTGTGCTGCTAAGCTATATCCCCAGCCCTAAAGCAATAGTCTTTAAACACGTTTGTATTACCAGATATATATAAGGTGTGATCAAAATATATGGTGAATGTTTAAATTTTTAAAAGGAAATTTATTACACTAAAAGCACATTATCATTGATCTCCCTCAACATACTCCCCCTTGATTTGAACACACTTATTCAATAATTCTTCCCACTTTCTGAAACAGTTCTGGAAGTTCTCTTTTCTGATTGTCTTTAATTGTGGTGTCACGGCTGCCTTGATGTTCTGAAATGATTGAAAACCTTTAATATTCAGGGTCATTTTGACTTTGAGGAAGAATCAGAAGTCACATATTGCCAGATCTGGTGGAAAATGTGGGTAAGTGCACACCATAACACTTTTAAGACCCTACCTTTCTGTCGTCTGACATTTGGCATCAAAATTCATCATATTTTTTATAAAACTTTGTAAATACATGAAAGGAGACTTCTAGAACTGCTTTGGAGGGTAGCAAAAATGATGGGTATGTTCAAAGCAAGGGGGAGTATTTTAAGGACACACAATGGCAATATAATATTACATTACTTTACAGTAATGTTTTTTAAACATTAACTGTATATTTTGATTACACCTTGTATATATCAATGAGGGCCAGAATGAAAATATTTTTAAATGTTAAAATATAATTTCTCTACTTTTATTTCCTCATTTGTGAAATCTATTATTGTGTGAGTTTAAACTTAATATAGTAGCAATAGCATGATTTGTGAATTTTATATATATATATATATATATATACACACACACAGAGCACTCAAATACATATATGGCTATCCAAAAGTATTAGAAAAGCTAAGTGAATTATCCAAATAAGACAACATAGGAAATAAAACTGAAATTTAACCCAAAGTGTTCCAAGCTAGAACTAAAAATCTTAAAATTTCATCATCATGTCATGCTTTCCTTTTGTTGTTTCTAACTTTGTTCATGCAATATCCTAGCAAATTCACACTTAACGCTTTGAAACCAAGCATTCTCTCTCCCACCATAAAATATATGAGTCTTTCATGATGATTTGTTGTTAATAATGACAATAACATGTTGAATTTGTCAGCATATCTTACTCCTTCCACTGTTAATTTCTATAAAAGCAGCAAATGTGCATGCCTTACTTATTGAACGTCAGATATTCCATACAATCCATGAGATTTGATAAATTCACAATAAAAGGCGAGGAGTAAATAGTGGGAGTACAAGTTGTGATATGAAATATTTCCTAGAAGTAAAGCATGTCTCAAAGCTTGGAATTACAAATAAGAGCACAACGTTTAAGGCAGTGATGCCAGTCTGGCTGGAATATACAATTTAGGAAAACAACATACGGACTCATGTAATATTTAATTCGACTGGCAGAATTGAATAATATAGAAAGCTCTAGTGAGTGTCAGAAAAACTGTAATTCAGGTTTTCAATCAGTTTGAACCAGTGTATTTAAAGTACTGCCAGAAGGAAGAACAGTACACATTATATACAGATTTAGACATCAGCGTCAATGGGTAAAACTGTAAGATCTGAGTTTAAAAAATTCTAGGTCAGTACACTCTGACAGCAGAAAATGGGCTACTATGTCTTTGATAGTTTTGGAATTATTCAAATGAAGTACAGATGCCTTATTACTTTGCAATTGCTATAAAGATCTGGAGACTGAACCAATATAGTCAATCTATTGTTGTTCACAAGGAAATTAAATTTATCTAATAAAAAATACCCATATATTGGGTGTATTCCAAGCCACAGAGTTGCTGATTCCCTACTCCATGTTATGACTTCTACAAGACCTCGTCAGTGCAGATTTATGTTATTTACACGAACACGTTTGAAGTAGTTAATCAATAAGACTGCTCTTACAGAAAAATTATCACAAGTCAAGTAGAAGTGTTAGGTATCTCATTTTTCTAAGAATATATTGAATGCATTTAATTTCTCCTCTTTACTGGAGAGGAAGTGATCCATTTATTCAAGTGCTCTCAGTGTGAAGTTCTATTTTTTCTTAACAAAAATCTACTCTTTGTGATAAAGAAATATCCTTGTATAGTCAACTTTAGACTACATTCCAAAACTGTGTAGTTTAGAGAAAAGCACATTATAGTCAGGAGGCAAAATCCAGCATACCTCCTGTTTTCCTAATCAAAGTTTTATTGAAACATAGCTGTACCCTTTTATTTCATGGAATCTATGACTAATTTTACACTTAAGCGGAAAAGCTGAGTAGTTGCAACAAAGCCTGTATGGCTGGCCAAATCCAAAGTATTTTTTCTCTTTTTCTTTATAGAAAAAGTTTACTGCCTGCAACTTTAGGGCTATGGTTTTTGAACGTAGGTTGCAGACTTCAGGCTTGTGCCATGTAGGCCAAATAAGACTGACATGGAGATGTAAAATGTTACAAACTCTGTGAAGAGGGAATTGGCATAAAATAACCAGATTACATGAGTTTATAAGTTTTGTTGACAATACTACATGTTGGATTCAAATCTAGGAATACACTTGGCAAAGTAAAACAGAACAAGGCAAAACCAGGAAAAAAAAAAAGACTCTAATATTTGCTGGAGCACTATTTTAATTCACCCAAGACTGGAAGCAATCAATTCCCAGTAAAAGGGTTGTGTCAGATAAGTAGATAGCCACAAAATTAGGGTACAATGCATCTGTAAGAACAATGAGAATTTTCCATACTACAAAAGAATGATATCTAGATATAGTACTGAGTCAAAAATTGTGGACTAAAAATGTAGTATGCTACTATTTATAAACAAGAGTGTGAGGGGAGTATAAACATACATTAACATATATAATATACTTCATTAATTTTAAATCAATCAATAGATGTACCATAAGTTTACGAATAGAGTATGTTTGTCTGTAATGGGAAGAAGAAACAGAGTACAGAGGACAGAATATAAAGTAGAAATATCTTGTTTTATAGATTTGCTTTTGCAATCCTGTATACATATATTATGTAAATTCTGCTCATATGGATGAACAATGCCTGAAAATAAAATTGTGTGTAGTTGGTGTCATAGTCTCAGGAAGAAGAACTGTACCTGGCAGAATAAAATCTCTCCACCATCCTTTCCTCCACAGAGATGTCTATGTCCTAGTCCCAAGAACTTGTGACTGTGTTCCCTTGCAAGGGGAAAGAGATTTTGCAGATCTGTCAGAGGGATTCAAACCTTAGGAAGGAAAAATTACCTTGGATGACCTTAGTTTGTCCCAATCTAATCACATCAGACCTTAAAAATGAGAACCCTTCCCTGCTGGATTCAGAGAATAATGTTTATGGAAGAAATGTCATAAAGGAGCAACACTGCTGGCTTTGAAGATCAAGGAAGAATATCTCAAGCAAGCAATGCAGATGCTTCTAGAAACTAGAAAGGGAAGGAAATGGATTCTTTCTTACGATCCCTAGAAAGGAGGACCTTTCTAGGGTCTTGCCAACATCTTGATTTTAGCTCAATAAAGAACATCTGATCTCCTGATATGTAATATAATAACTTTCTCTAGTTTTAATTTACTAAGTTTGTGACTCATTATGGTAACAATCAAACAGAAATATAGGAACATTCCAAAGGATTTAAAATACAGTTATTTGACTTTAGATCTTTAAAGAGATATGTGCTAAGCTCTAACAGGCGGCAAAGTCTTAACTATTTTCCAAAATCAGATAATGAGTTAGAGTGTCTATTTTTATCTAGGATAAAAAGAGTGAAATTGTGTTGGTGTTGTTGAGAATCAAGATATGTACCATGAGGTAAAGGATATGCAGTTCTAAGATTAATGAGGTTAATAAAAACTGTATAGTCTTAAATTAGAACTATAAGTGACCCAGTGAATCCAGAAACTAATATTTAAATTTTATTGTTTTTCACAATTAATAATTATATATGTTTATAAAATAAAATGTGGTGTTTTAAGGTAAGTTTACAATGTGGAATAATGAAGTCAAGATAGTAAACACATCACCTAAATACTTATCTTTTTGTAATATAAACATTCTAAAATTTTTATTTTAGCTATTTTGAAATATATAACATACTATTGTAAATTACAACTGTCATTCTGTACAATAGATCGCTAGTTTATTCTACTTGCCTAACTGAAACTATGCAAGTACCCTTTAGAAAACACCTTGCTTTTCCCCAGTTGTACCCTCTCACAACTTCTGTGAGCCTCTACCTATCACTTCTGTGAATTCGAATTTTTTAGATTCCATATACAAGTCAGATCATGTAGCATTTGTCTCTCTGTGCTTGGCTTATTCACTTAGCAGAATGTTCTCTGGGTTCATCATGTTGTCATAAATGACAAAAGATTTCCTTTTTTTCTTATAAATACACTTCACTTTTTTATTTCTATTTTTAGTATATATTTGCAGTACATAATATTTCCATTCCTTGTGTGCAGTTGGTAAACATATATAATACATCTTAATTCCTTTCATCATATCCTTTCTCTCGCTCCCCCTCCATCTCTTGAACCCCTTCCCATTTGAGAAAGATCTCCCTACTTCCTATTATCTAACTTTTATGTTATTTAATCATCACCAGCCATTAGAGAAATGCAAATTAAAACACCGACTTTCTGTCTTACTACAAAAAGAATGACCATCAACAAGAAATTAAATAATAACAAACGCTGATGAGGCTTCAGGGAAAACAGACTGCTTCTACATTGTTGCTGGGAATACAAACTAGTACAGCCACTGTGGAAAACCATATGGCAATTCCTCAAAAAGACTGAAACAAGAAATTCCATTTGACCCAGCTATTCCTCTTCTAGGCATCTTCCCAAAAAAGTAAAAGACATTATATTACAGTGACATATGCATATGCATTTTTATAGCAGCTCAATTCATAATAGCTAAATCATGGAGGTGGTCTGTATGTCCATCAACAGATAAATGGATAAAGAAAATGTGGTATTTACACACAATGGAGTACTACTCTGCCATAAAGAAAGACAAACTTGCATCATATGCAGGAAAATGGATGCACTTTGAGACCATAATGTTAAACGAAATAAATCAAACACACAAGTTTAAATATCACATGGTTTCCCTTATGTGAGAAACCCAAATTAAAAATCTCCCACTCTTAAGGCTGAAGAGTATTTCATTGTGAAATTATACCACATGTTCTTTACCCATTTATTTGATAGTTGATAAATAGCCTCCATCCGTAACTTGGCCATTGAGGATAATGCTGCAATGAACATGGATGTGCAGATGCAAGGTCAGTGTACCGATTTTAGTTCGTGTAGATGTGTATCCAGTGGTGGGCAGAGTATTGGGATTGTTGAACATATAGTAATTATATTTTTACTTTTCTAAGGAGTTGCCATACTGTTTTCCATAATAGCTATATTAATTTGTGCTCCCACCACCACTGCACAGGAAGTTTGTTTTAATCCTCCCCCACACTCATTATCTTTCATATTATTACTAATAGGGCCTATGTTTTGACTTTCATCAGCGTTTCCCAACATGCTACCTGTATCTCAAAGCTCTCATAAAGTGATGTGTCCCATGAATGAGTTCAGAATTCTTTTTCATTTGTTTTCTAACACATTTTATTTATCAATTGAAAACTATACAATTATTTTAAAAAATATATAAGTAAATAGAAAAACATAAATTAAATAGAAAATTGTGCAGATACACTAGTCTAGCATTGACTCAACAAAACATGCTGACACTATGTTAATTTGATACTATTAATTTGTACTTCAAATAAATAAGGATTACAGTGATCATACAATGATATAAAAGGCAGTTCTCTAATAAGAATAGTTCCTAATACATATTTCACTGAACAAAGCACCTAACTACATAAGGCAAAAACATGAAACTGAAGGAAAAATCATAGATCCACAAATATTACTGAAAATTTCAGAACACCTCCCCCAGTAATTGAGAAGTAAGAAAGGTAGAATAACCTGTAATGGAACAGTTAAAATCAGTAACATACTGCCTCAAGTGGAGCATCATACCGTATGCAAAAACTGCAGGGTACACAGTCCTCTCAAAGTCACGAGAAATATTCTCCCAAATAGGCCATATTCATAGCAATCATAAAAACAACAACATATCCAAAAAAATGGAAATCCTGTAAAGTAATCTCTCACACCGTATTGGAGTAAAACTAGGAACCAAAAGCAGAAACAATAACTTTTAGAGTAAAATAACTTTTTTCTCTCTCCTTTTTCTTATTATCTGTCTTTTATTTCACACTTCATTTATACCTTTTATTCATATAAGAAAAACGATGCAGTATTTAAGCTTTTGTGTCTGATGTACTTCACTTAACATTATGGTTTTAAGGTGCAAACATTTTCCTACAAATGCCTCAACTTTATCCTTCTTTATGGCAGAAGAGCACTCTATTATGTATAAATACCACATTTTCTATATCCACCCATTTGTTGATGTACATATAGAATGTTTGTAAAATTTAGCTGTTATTAATTGTGCTGCTATAAACATGAGTATGCATGTTTCACTGTACTACGATGTTTTTAATTCTTTTGAGATGATAACTGGAAGGAGAATAGCTGAATCAAATGGAATTCTATTTTTAGTTTTTGTAAAAACCTACATACTGATTTCTGCAGTAGTTTTATCAGTTGAACAAGGGTTCCTTTCTCCCCACAGCCTCACCAACATTTGTTGTTGGCTGATTTCTTGATGGTAGCTATTCTGTCTGGATTGAGATGGAATCTTAATGTTGTTCTAGTTTGCATTTCTTGAATGGCCAGCAACGATGAACATATTTAATGTATTTATTGGCCATTTGTATTTCTTTATTTGAAAAGTGTCTATTCATTTCAGATGCCCTTGTTTTGATTGTGTCTTTAAATCGGGGGTGTCTAATTTTTTAAGTTGTTTGTATATTCTAGATAGTAGTCCTTTGTCTGAGAAGTAGCTAGAGAATATTTTCCCATTCCGTAGGTTGCCTCTTCATTTTGTTGGTGGTTTCCCTTGCTGTGCAGAAGATTTTTAATTTGATGTGATCTCATTTGTTGATTCTGGTATTATTTCTTGTGTAACTGGGGTTTTGTACACAAAGTCTTTGCCTACCCCTATATCTTCAAAAGTTTTACCTGTTTCGTCTTCTAGCGGATTATTTCTGTTATAATGTTTAGATCTTTGATCAATTTTGATTTTAGCTTAGTGCATGATGGGAGATATGGGTATAAGTTCAACTTTCAGCATATGAACAGCCAGTGTTCCCAGCCCCAATTGTCAGAGGCGATCTTTCCTCCAGTGAAAGGCTTAGTACCCTTTGTGCAAGATAGCACAGCTGAGAGTGCCTGAAGTTAGTTTTTTAATGTCTGCGCCATTGATAAAAACTCTGTACTTTTTCCAATACCACGCTGTTTTTAATCACTGTAGCTTTGTAGTATGACTTGGAGTTTGGGATTGTGACGCCCTCTGCCTTGCCCTTGTTGCCCAGGATTGCTTTTGTTATTCTAGGTCTCTTCTGGTTCCACATGTAGTTTAGACTGCTTTCTCCAATTCTGTAAAAACTGTTATTGGTATTTTGATTAAAATAGGATTCTTACTGGTTTTGTCAGGTATGAGGAGGTAACTTCCTAGTCTGTCATCTTGCTGATCTCATTCCCCCAAGGCCTTTTTTGTCTTTAAAAATTCAGTTCTGTTCATTGAAAAGTCCTAAAAATAGTGAGCAAGCTCCTCATTTCTGGAAGTACAATTTTCTCTTTACACAGAACAAGATTTCTTGAAGTCTTTGGCTGATTTGTGATCTAGAGCAGAAGATATAAAACTTTTTCATCTTAACAACCCAGGAAACTATTAAAGACAATCAAAACACCAAGGAGTCAATTGCACAGGCCCCACTCATCAAAACTTGAAATATTTGAACATCATTAGGGATATAAGTGCAGTGGATTTGAACACATCAAATATATTCTGATTTTGTAATGATACCTCACATGAAAATAAAGTCCTAATTAGTTATTTTATCAAGGATAGTAGAGAACTAATTAGATATGTTTTAAAAGATAAAAGAAAAATACAGCATTGATTCTGACTCTTCTTTAAAACTGTACCTTTGTGGAATAAAGTAGATCAGGGGATATTTGAATTACAGAAATTTCCCAGAGAATAAAATACATATTGAAATACCATATTATACAAGCCTTACTGAATTAATATATCTAGCCATTAATAAGAAACAGTGGCAACTACCATCATGAAAAGAGACAAATCTTTCTGGATGGAAACAGACAACTCCCTTTAAAGATCTTTCAAGAAAACAAGAAGCAACGGCAAAACCAAAAATCTTTAATAATCCTGCATCTAATTAAGCTTCTAGATCATTTTGTATACAATGTAGGACATATGTAGAGGAAAGGGGAATTTTATATGATATCATATGCACGTAGCAAAAAAACCCCATACATATTATAAAACTATGTGCAGGAAATAACTGAGTTTCTCTAACAAATAATTTACAGGAAAGGGTATTAAAGATAAAAATGAATGGGGATTAAAGTTTCTTATTTCAACCAAAGTTGGAATACCTCCTCCTCATTCAACTCCTGTTTCAAATAAACTGAAAGAGAGAGAAAGGGAGAAAGAGGGAGACAGAAAGAGATGAGGAGAGAGACAGAGAGACAGAAGGAGAGAGAGAGAGCAAAAGAAAAGGACAACAGAAAGAATAAAAAAACTTAGGTGGGCATAGTGGCACATGCCTATAATCCCAGCACTGGGGAAGCTGAGGCAGGAGCATCGCTGGGAGTTCGAGGCCAGCCTGGGCTACATAGTGAATCCCTGTCTCAAAAAGACAAAAAAAGAATAAAATAAAAAAATAAAAAACTTAGACATTCATTACATATTTGATGATATTACAGAATTATTCATTAATTTCATAAATTTTAGATACAGCGGAGGTACTGTAGATATTTTTCAAAGTTAAACTTTTGAAGATACATAGGTTTATGCAAAAAATGATGTAAAGTCTGTTATTTTTTTCAGAATAGTCTTGCGGGATGAGATGATATTAAAAATGGGCTAAAGTTGCATAGGAATAAATGGTGGGTAAAGGAAGAAAGTTTGGATAAGTGAACAAGATTGGTCATGCCATTTACTGCTACTGAAACTGAGTGCTAGGTATATGGAGGCTCATTATACTTTTCTCTCTTCTTTTGTGTAAATTTGAAACTTTCCATATTGCAATACTTATAAAAGGGTAAAAACTTATTATGGAGAGGTTTATAAACTGATTTTAAGAAATTTTCCCACATATCCTTTTCCTTTAGTCAGCCAGTTTTGAAAAAAAAAATTCTGAAAACTGTCTATTGGAGAAAAAATTGTGTGAAGTCTTCATTTTCTTATTTCCAATGTTCATAGTCATTAGTTTTATCCTATATTGTAAAATGGCTGTGTAATGAATAGTTTTTCTCTGTAATTGCCTCACTCTTTTATTTTTTACTATTCATGTGTAGTAGCATCTTCTCTTTGCCCAGTAAAATTCTAAGATTTTAGTTTCAATTCTGAGCTATTCAGAACAAGAATGAAATATAAGTAATTTAATAGCTTCTATCTATTTAATTGGTGGTGATGAAAGCGACCAGCCCATCTTTTCTGAGACCAAGTCCCAGTTCCCCAGCCTTAGATCCTAGCAGTTTTGCCTGGGAGGACTCTGAATGCACTCTTTCTGAAATTGCCTCAGTCTATAATTTACTATCACAAAACAAAAATATTAAAAATTGTTGTTTGCCTTTTTTAAGCCTGTCAATAATGGTAGGATTTTCTTTCTTTAGAAATAGATCCTTGAGGATTTTTTTTCTTCTTTCAGGATTTGTACAAAACATCAAAATACAACTTTTCTTTTTCAGGCTCTGAGGAAATGAGGACATTGCTTTATAATAGTTTCAAGAAGCAAAGCAAATAATCCTGCAATTCCATGCAATAATAAAGCATGAGGATTTCCAGACTCCATGTGCTACCAGCAAAAGCTAAAAGAGCCTCAAAGTCAGACACGAAGTAAGCGGCACTGAACAGGAGGAACAGGAAGTATTTAACTAAGTTGTCACAATGGGAACAGTCTATGGAGGGCTGCCATTGAAGACATGCTGTCACTGGGTGCTTGGAGCCACTATCAACCTAAGATACCTGGGCACCACTGAGAGTAGGATCTTAGCTCTTCTTGGACTACCTGTGATTTTAAATTACTCCCTCAAAAGTCAAAGCTAGGATTGAAAGATTCTGATTGGTCTAATCTAAATCACAGAATGCCTTGAGTTCAATAGTAGAGCATGGGTTACTACCTGTTTCTAGATTCACACAATGCTCTCCCTCCCCAAAATAACAGGAAGTGTGTTCAGATGCTTTTAGGTAAAGTGAACCAGCGGCCAATATGCCCTCTTTGAGGCAAGGTGTGTCTGGAAGCCAGTGGCCTGCCTAGTCACAAAGGTGAAGGTTCATTCCAGTGGCAGTGTATATAGCAACTGCTTCACTGGATAATCTGTCTTTCAAAAGGTAATAAATGACAGAATAACTTAGTGGCTAAGAAGAAAAGCTGTATAGTCAGGCCACATGTCATTTTAGATTCTGTCTTTCCTATTCCAACAATGTTATACAGTTAGCAATTTATTTAAATTCTCAAAAATTTAGTTTTATTCTCTGTAAAATTTGGATTATAGCAATATTTAACTCAATGCATTAGAATCATAATGGGCACATAAACATTCTTGGGACACAGAAAGTACTTAGAAAATGTAGGTATTATCATTAATACAAATACTGCTAGCCAGATTACTATTACTGCTAGTAATAGTATTAGAAAAAATAGTAATGAATGAAATCCTTATGATCATTGCAGAGAACTGTGCAAGAATATATATATATCTATATATATCTATCTATATGTATTTTTTTATGTGGGTACCGGGAGTCGACCTCAGGACCTCGCGCTTGGCAGCAAGCGCTTGTGCCACTGAACGATATCACTGGCCCTTTTTTTCCTTTATGTGGGTTCCGGGAGTCTAACTCAGCACCTCACACTTGCTAGGCAGGTGCTTATGCCGCTGAGCTATCTCACCAGCCCAGAAAATATTTTTAAAGCAGGGAAATTATATTCTGAAGGACAATTTTTGTTTTATCTATGGTTTCTCTTTGCTAAGGCATTGTTTGCTCAAGTTTCCAATATACACCTAGGCTGTGAGCTAAATACTTCTATAGGAACCAAGCAACGCCTTCAAAATGGACCCAAATCTTCTCTCAATGATTCCTCAAATGCTGACTCAGTTAATCTGATAATCTGAAAATTGATGAAATATTCACAAATTTTACATTTCATCTTATACAAAACACTTAAATATACACTGTATAAAATGAAATGAAAATATATGCTCCTCAATGCAAACACTTTCTTTGCCCTTCTTCCTCTTATTAGTCAGATTAGCTCTTCAATTTCATTTAAATATTTGTAGTATTCCATTACCATTCTTTTCTCCTTATTCACAACAGAGCTGATAATGCATTCTCTATGTAAATAATTAAATATTTTTGGTACGTATAAATTCTCTATTAAACTATCCAATTCCTTAATCCTTTCTCTGGAGAATAGCTCTACTCAAAACTGTGGACCAATTAATTAATTAATTAGTTAAGTGAAGTAACCTTCAAGATCAAAGTTTCAATTATTCTTTAACACTCAAATGATATTTATGTAGCTGACATTTGTAGAGGTAAAAACAGGAACAAGAACTTTCTACTGAAAATTAGAGTGACATTGAAATTGATCTCTTTCCTGTTTCAGTGTTGAAAAGGCTACAGGAAACAAAAGTCACCATTAATCATCTCATCAAATTTAACCGAAATAATGTAAATGCAAGTGCATTTAAATTGTTGTGCTATATAAAAATAAGGTTTTATTACTAACCATCTGTACTGCCATAAGATACTATAGCTTTCACTAGGTGAATAAAATTTTCCTGGGGGAAAAATATTAAATGATAGAATCTTCTGAAAAGGAAGTGTGGTATGCCTTTTGTTTTGTTCAGTAATATGTAAATTATCACATATATATATCACTATATATGTAGTATTATATATATATATATGCATTGCATAGTAATATACTAAATTAATATATACATCCATGTGTGTATATGTGGGTATATTTGTATATATTTTGACAATAAATTCAAAATTAATCCATGACATTCTTGTGCACGATAAGACATTACAATAATATAAGAGATTTTTTAAAAGGCACTATAATTTCCATTTACTAAATTTTAAATTTCTATTTCCTAAAGATTAAGTGTAGTCACAGGAAGTACAACCTATACTGAACACCCCACTATTTCACCAAGAAGATAAAATTTCTAAAGAATATTTATTTACTATTTGTATACATGCCTTTTGAGATTCCACCAAAAACTCTCCTCTTTTATTCTTTAAAGCTCAACTCAAACAAGTCTCTCCTAATTAACCTACATCCTCATTCAAAGCATAATAGAATATGAATGAAATTTACCTTCAATTTCCATAATAATCACTGTGATTTGCATAAAATTTGCATAATAACAATTATAATTAAATAGCATTATAGTAATGGTTATAAAAACAACCACCATAAATAGCATGCACCAATATAAGTTTGACAGAGACAGGAGCTTTAATCAGTATTCATATTGATTTTATTGTCTCATGTTACTGAAAATATATTGATGCCAATAATCTCTTGTAATATTTGTGTTTAATTTCAACACAGAGATGTCGATGTATATTACCTTCTTTTGTTTTGAGAATAATATGAAAAATTCTGATGATCTGAAAAAGAATGTATTTACAAATTTTCCATTTGCAGACTTTTAGAAATATGTGAAGGAATTAAATAATTTTTTCGTGTTTGGACCACTGTAATATGCTGTTTGTATTTTTTTTTCCTTTTTCTTCTCCCAGTTTATCCATTATTTTGCATTAATTTGAACTCTTTGTCTTTTTAACCATTTCTTCCCAAAATATTTCTCCACATTAAAATTTTTATTCTGTTTCTTCCCTTCGATATGACTAAATCTCTCACTCAATCTGTTAATGTGGGAATAGTGATTGAATAGCCTGACATATAGTGAAAGGGATATTCCCTTACATAGAGGCTATGTTAATTAGAACTAGTGTCAAAACTTTGCACTGGACAGAGTTAAAAGGGCAAGAAAGACTTTACTGTAGACTATTGGAGTAGGGGAAAGATATTGAACTCCACTGAAACAAAAAGTCAGAGGGTTTTTAAGCAATGGAGTGAGACAGTGGAAAAGTGCTGGAAGACATTAGGAAGAAGTCGGACATTGTAATTAGGCCACCTGTGTTTGCTAATTATGCTTATTAACATTATATCATCCTCCTCAATTATTGGGAGACAGGAGAGCTAGTTCTTTTCTTTAATTTTTAAATTTGTTTTTACTGTGGAATGAGCAGTCATCATTAAAGCTACTATATTAATCACTTCGGGATAAGTAACACAATGTGGGATAAGTAATTATAAGCACAATCGTACAGTACACATCTGAAAAGTATTCATCTTGCATAAATGAACAATTAAATCCATCAAATAGCAATTCCCTGACATTATTGCCACACCACTCCATCCCTAGCAACAACTAGAGTTGTTTCTTTGAAAGTGACTAGACTATTTCTATGAGAATGGCTATTTTAGATATAACTAGAAAAGATACTGGACCATCCAGCTGGCTTTTCTCACTTGAAATGCTCACCTTTGAAAGCAAACCACTACCTGTGACACTCGTATGAAGAATCATATGTATATGTTCTGCTTAACAGGTGCAGCTTAAGTTCCAATAAACAGATAAGATCGTCTGTGCATGGCAAATCTTTATAGGAGCCTTTGAGCAGTCCCATCTGATGCTAAGCAGAGAAGAAATGAATGCTCCGCACCAGGATCCACCTAAATTGCAAATATAAATGCTAAAGACATGGTGTTGCTGTAATTTAAATCATAAAGTTTTATGGGGTTTATTACACAGAAATAGATAATGGAACAATTAAAAGTTCTTGAATTTCTACCCGACTCTAAGCCTGAGACAGCATTATCCCTGACTCTCACTGAGGCACAAGACAAAAAGATGAACAATCAAAAAAACTTGCTGAGTAACTTACTACATGGAGTTGCATAACCAGTATGATGTTTGATTTCTAATTCTGACACTAGCTAGCTTTGTGACCTCACACAAATTATTTAAAGTACTCTAAGCCTGAGTTTCTACATTTACAAAATGAGGCAATTTACATCCTCCTTGCAGGCTGTTTTGAAGATTAGAGATAAGGCGCTTATTGCTTAGGACAGTGCCTGGCATGTATTTAGACGCCCAATAACAAACAATAGTTTTAAATACTGATGATAATCCCTTTGGGAACAATTCTGAAGGTATTTTGAATCCTTGTCAAATCAAAAGGACATCTATTTACTTTACTGATGATTATTTTAAGTGGATCTTCAAAGCATATGTGAATTTAAAATAAATGAGACATAATTGAATGGACTAACGTAGAAATTATAACACATTTTTAAATAACACACTTTCAAAAATTTCCAAAAATATTGCTTTTAGTAATTTTTAACACAAAGTAGATAGCCCACCATGATCTTTTTGGCTTAAATGACACATAATCCAAATAGATGGAATAGAATTTTGTAATGTTTGTAGAACAAACATGAAAATGGATCACTCATTGCTTAGGAACTTAAAAGTTGTTGTAATAAGACAGGAGTAAAAGTGGGAGCTAGTGCCTGCTCTAGATACATGTTCGGACAGTTCAAAATGAGTGCCTGACTAGAGTAACACACCAGGCATGATGAGGCCATTAAGGCAATTGTCCTCCAAGGAAAGGGTACACACCACTCTTTCTCAGACTCATGCTGAAAAAACTTTTTGCTACCTCTTGGTGAGAAAGAGAAAGCAAGTTTCAATTAAAAGATGGAGTTTTATAGTGAGAATTTTAAATTATGACTCCCGTAACTAACTTCTCAATGTATAAATCTAACAATAATACCTGCCTCACATGTTGTTTTATAAATTAAATGAAGTAATATATGTAAAAACACCTGCCCAAAAATAAGTGCTTGATAAACACTAGTTCATTTTCACTTTCCCCATGAGTTTTGAGAAATGTCTGATTTTTGCTTAGGCCAAGTTCAAAATAAGGTGAAGTATTAAAGCATACATTGAGACAAATTCCGCAGGTATAGATTAATGCCAACGTGATAGACTTTTACATATGAATGGCAACTTCTCTGATCTGAAGACCTAATTTGTCAAAACTTTTTCACAGGGCCGCTGAGATAGCTTAGTGGCATAAGTGCGTGCCTGGCAAGTGCGAGGTCCTGAGTTCAACTCCCGGTACCCACATTAAAAAAACAAAAACAACTTTTTTGCATAAAGAAAATAGTTGTCAAATTAGAAGGAAATATTCTAGGCACCTTGTGGGAATTCGAGGGTACAAAAATGAAGAACATGAAAATGGCACATAATTAGGAATTGGGGTTATTAATAAGCAATACAATAGAAGCCCGTGCAGGGTCATCCTTAACATTGTGAGTGGATTACATGAGCTCAGAAGCTGTAGCCACTATTATATTTCTCATGCACACATTCACTCCAATGGAGAGGCAACCACAATGTAGCCCATCTTGTGGAAGAGATCTGTCAACAAATTGATGCTGAACAGGCATTTCACAGTGAAATGATCCCTCCCCCAAGAAAGTGAAGGTGCATTAAAACATGCACAGTGAAAGAAGCCATGGGGCTTTGGTTGATGACAGTCTTTGGATTCATTTGCATGCTGAGGGAGCAAACTGTTGCCAGCCTTTTGTACTTGTAGGATCTCGGGTGATAAATTAAAAAGCATTGTAGATAAATGAATTTTACGATAAAACTATTATACTCCTTCCTTTCAAATGAATAGGTGTAGAGTTTATCTCTAGCATAGGAGAAGCATCCATAGGAGTGTAGAAAAGCCTTATTAAGAAAATGTGGGGGGCCGGTGAGATGGCTCAGTGGCGTAAGCGCCTGCCTTGCAAGCGCAAGGGCCCGAGTTCAACTCCCGGATCCCACATACGGAAAAGGGGCCGCCGGTGATATCGCTCAGCGGCACGGGCGCCTGTTGGCGCGCGAGGTCCTGAGGTCGACCCCCCGGTACCCACAAAAAAAAAAAAAAAAAAAAGAAAATGTGGGGATATTATAATTCTCTACAAAGGACATAGATATGGGACAAATAATGGATTAGAACCTAAATGTAGCTAGAATGGATAAAATTTCATAATAAGCATACTCCTTTACTATGGAAAAATAAACTGGGAATATTATAGGACAATGAAAGGAAAAGCCTTATGTTAAAAAACAACAGTAAGAGATTATCAGACTGAAAAAAAGTGGCAGAAATGTCATCCAGTAAGACCCAGTATACTGATCAGCAGAATTAAATCAATATGACATATCCCTAATACAGTGTACACTCAGCTTGGCTCTCTGTGTACTTCTGTTGTTTGTGATAAGACCAATCATCCCATTTCCCATTGTTCTTTAAACTTTAAAGAGTTAGGCCTGGAACCAACATTACTAAAGAGATTGCCAAAATGCGCTGATAACAACTAGGATGTTTTGTAGCTGTCACATTTAGATTCCCTTTACACAAATAATCCAAATCAAACCTATGATGTACTACATATTATTCCCTCACTATGGAATTCAGATCTGACATTGTGAATACAGAGGATGACACACAAAATATAAAATCATTCAGGAAACTTATAATGTTTCCATTCTAAGAGCTTTATTACTCCCCACCTGTTCCATCATAATGCTTGTATTAAAGTCCACATCTTAACTTCCCTTTAAAAAATGCTCAATAATTACCTTTTAAAGTCAGAGAATGAGAGTTAACCAGTCATCAAAGTGTGGAGAAACTATGGCCCAACTTGTCACTTTATTTCTAATTTTCGTCTGAAATAACCTTCAATAAAGTAGGTATCATTTTGTTCAGATAATGCGTGTTTTCCATGTATCAGAATTGATTCTGATCAGAAAAAACTATATCCACAAATATGTTAGTTGCATGTTTTAAAAGGCTTCTGGATGTATTCTGCAAACCAAATTTGTTATAAATGTACTAGGTATTTTCTTGAAATCTATTATTATTTCATGAGCTAGAATGACATTTTTTAGTCCATCTGTGCTGCTATAACAGAATACCACCAAAAGGGTAATTTATAGACAGTAAAAAACTATCTTCTCACAGTTCTGGAATTTTGGAAGTTCAAGAACAAGGTGCCAGAAGGTTCAGCTTACTGGTGAGGGATGCTTTGTTTCCTAACAGCACCTGTAGCTGAATTTTTCAGAGGAAGAAAGGTTTTGTGCTTCTATGTTAGAAGATGGAAGGACAAGAGAGTTGCACACTTGTGAAGCCATTCTTTTAAAAACCTTAATCTCATTCATGAAGAAGGAGCCTGCATAGTTTAGTCACCCCTTAACACTTTACATCTTAATAATATCACACAGGCCATTAAATCTCGACTCCTGAATTTTGGAGGGGGCACATTCAAATCATAGCGACATCTTAAACCAAAATATAACTTCCAGGAGGGAAGAATGTGACTCTACATTCTTCCTGTTTCTATAATGGTGGTCTTTTACCACCATATTATGGACTCAAAAATAATGATTACTCAACAAAAGAAATGTTTTATGAATTTTAAAATATTAACCCTGGAGAACCAAAGTGTCCCAAAGTCAATTGTTGCAATTCTGCATGTTTTTAACCTTTCACACTTGATACAACCTCTTCTCACTTCACAGTTTCTCTACCTTTCGTTTTGTCTTTTCAGTTGTGCCTTCCCATGATAAGAAAACAATGGTCTCAATGATCATCTTTGTAGTTCCACTGATGTCACTCACAACTAATGATTTTAAATCACTATGCTATTTCCTAGGAAATAAGGAAGCAAACCTGAATTGAGTTAGCTTTAATTGAAAAGATGGATATTAAACCCTGGTCAAAGTGTAGCAAAACAAAAGCTACTGCTAAAGATAGTTCCTTTTCCACTTTTAGTGTCCTTTGCCATTTTTAATAAATGACAGAATAGCTATTCATCAATATTAGTAACTCTAGTTCATCTTATTAATATTACTTATTGATTTAATTTCAACATGTAACTAAAGAAATACACTTTACCCTGGAAACAATCTAACAATAAATTTACCTTAAAACACAGGTAAATTTACTTATAAGCTCTCTTTCTAGAAACTCTTATTTTTGGAGTTTTATTAAACTTGGTTAGTTTTAGTCTTTAATTCTCTAGCTACTAATCCCTGCAAGGGAGGGAAAAGTTACGAATATTCAGAAAATAATTTCTTTCTGAGATCAATGTTCTTTGACAAAGACAGAACTAATAAGTATTCATTAATATAAATCATAGAACAAAGATTTAATTGAAGTCATCCAGAATGAACTTTGTAGTACCATCTTCTAGCATCTTTTGGCTTTTAGACATTGATTAAATAAGAAACTTTGAAAGGGATAGAATATTTGACATGTTGGAAATACTAGAGTTATAAGGAAACTATTTTAGATAAAATGAGAAACCTTGCTGATCATGTCCCACTTTTAGAGACACATTCAAACCCTGAGCTTTTGTTATTTCTAAAATAGGTTGTTAAGTGATTTTCCTTTTTATTTTCCCTTTCTGCCAGAATGGACCACTTCTAAACACCCACATCAGTTTGTATAAGGGCATTTCTAGAAAAGCAGAAAGAACAATTTTAAAATTTCTCACTCTTTTTTTGCTTACAAAATAGGTCCTTATTGTTTTTATTCTGTGTTTGTATACTTCAAAATTCTAATTGTTTAAATAAGTACAATATACCAACGCAAATGCATTGAGTTCTGGATGATAATCAAACATAACATTTGAAATTCTGGGATACACATGACCTCACATATCAGTAAAGCTGTCTGGACATTATGCATTTGCTTGGATTTCATAATGTGAAAGAAGAACACGATGGTACTTGGGTAATTGTCATCATTCTATTGAACCTGATTAATCTTCTGTTCTGCTTCTTTGCATCAATAATAATAGATTTTTCATTGCAATTGTTTTAATTCTTCTTTTGTGAACATATCCTTCCCTATATGAAAATTACAACAAAGCATTTGATATTAGGATGATTTACAAGAAAAGCAGCATACAAAAACATGCAACTCATACAATCATCGGGAAGAAAACTTGCAATTATTCACAAGATGATCACGCATGTTAAATGTAGTGTCAAGAACATATATTAATACTATATTTTCCTTTTCTTTTTTTTTTTTTTTTTGTGGGTACCGGGGGTCGACCTCAGGACCTCGCGCGCCAGCAGGCACCCATGCCACTGAGCAATATCACTGGCACTTTTTTCGTATGTGGGTTCCAGGAGTCGAACTCGGCCCTCGCGCTTGCCAGGCAGGCGCTTATGCCGCTGAGCCATCTCACCGGCCTCCTTTTCTTTTTAAAAATATCATGTATTTGTCAAACAGCAAGGTTCATCAGGATTTTCAAAGACAAAAGTTGAACATTCTTATGTACAGTAGTCTTAAAAAAATACCACAAGTTTCCTCTTTCATGAGAAAACCAAATTATAAAGGTAAAATAAAGATAGATAATAGGTAATTTGAAGATACAACTTCCTCAAGTGGGAAGGGGATCAAGAGATGGAAAGGAGGAAGAAAGGGAGGGGAAGGGGATGAAAAAATGAAGTTAAAATGTGTATGTACATGTTCTAGCTCCACACAAAGAATGTAAATGCTACGCACTGCAAACATGTACCAATAAAAATTTAAAAAACAACTGTTACAACAGGCAATGTAAATCAGTATATTGTGTTAGCCTTTTATATTCATGAGCAAAAATAATCATTTATCAGTGAGAAATATCCAGGTCTAGTGACACATCAAAATGTTTTTATTTGTTATAATTGGTATCAAGGTTAGTGAAACTAGCCTTCATCTGCATTTCTCAAGTAAGATAAATATGGAAATCATTCTTCTAATTAATTTCCACATATGGTGTTTATAATAAGATAGCTTATTTGATTAAATGAAGTATTAGCCATTTCATATGATTAAATACAAATATCTAGGTCATCTGTAATCCAATTTATTGTGCCCTTGAATTAAAGTATTACTACCTTTAATTTTCTACTTAAACTGTGGATCCTCTGTATCTATCTCGCTGAATGTGCATCTTACTCTATTCGGGGATGTTGTTGTATTCTTGGATATAGGAAATTGTGAACAAGAGATTCCACACCTAGAAGGGTATAAAAGGATACTAGAGATTATCAGCATAGCTTGTGCATTTCTTGGGAGGTTAGAAAAAATTACTGTCTTGCTAGGTTTCAAAAAAGGATTGTTAATACCACGGATGCACAGTGCTCCAAAGAGGTCACTTTCATTACCCATGCCTACAAAATTCCGTGCCCCAAACATACTCTTTGTTCTCTCATTACTCAAATCCAAACCAAAGTATTAGTGATGATATCCCATTTTTCAAACTTAGGTCAATCTGTAACTCTTACCTAACAAAAGACTAATTGTAAATTTTACATCTCATCTCTCTACATTTCAGAAAAAGAGAATCAGAATGAGTTTTGAGCAAATCAATCTCCTGAAATCATTTATTGCATTTGGAAACCAAAATGGTTATAGATGGGGCTAAATAGGCCAAGATTAAATTCAAGTGAATGCAATTTTCTTTAATCACAAAATGCTGTAATTTACCACAAAATCATTCCATGTTTATGTTATTTATAACTAAAATGAATGGATGAGCCCTCAGAAATTCCCCACTGCTCACTGAGAAGCCAAAAAAGTTTAGTCGTTATATTTAAAATAGGTCTTTTTCATTTTGCCTTTCTGTTTGAATGGACTGTTTCTGTATTGGTTTGTAAAGGCATTTCTGGGAAAACAGAGAGCACAGTTATAAAATTTCTCATTTTTTTCAAATTTAAAAATGTGTGCTTAGGGCAGGTGAGATGGCTCAGTGGCCTAAGTGCCTGCCTGGCAAGCGCGAGGGCCCGAGTTCGACTCCTGGAACCCACATACAAAAAAAGGGCCGGTGATATCGCTCAGCGGCGCCGGCGCCTGCTGGCGCACGAGGTCCTGAGGTCAACCCCCGGTACCCACAAAAAAAAAAAAATGTATACTCATATGTTATTTTTTTCCTTAATTCCTGGGTAAAGAATAAAAAGGAATAATTGCTCCTATTTCTGCTGACTTTCACATTTACTGCAATAGGTTGTTTTTTTGTTTGTTTTTGTTTTTGTTTTTAATAAGGTTTATAGTTTTTGACTCTGTAGCTTTTGTTTTGGAATTTTAACTAGGCAGACTTTTTTTTTTTTGTGGGTACTGGGGGGTTTTGTGGGTACTGGCTCAGCGCTTACTCCGCTGAGCCATCTCACCGGCCCTAGGCAGACTCTTTGAAGACCACTTTGCAACTGTATTTTTCTAGAAAGCATTCTACTGGAATTCTTCAAAGACCTATAGAAGAACTTTAAATTTAATTCTCCCTTTGGGATTTTTCTGTATATACTATGAGATGAGCACAGAGTTTTGTAGGGGAAAGTTTGAAGTTACTAATTTGTAGATATTTTATTTGTATCAACTCAACAAGAGTATGAGAGGGGAAAATTCAGTTGATGCACTTTCTTTTTACACATACATAGATGGAACAGCTTTCTTGGGTTTTCTCTTCATAAAAACCTCTCTGAGACTTTATCACCACCATACATTATCACGATTCTAGTGGACACAACTTCAAAACTACAGATTATGAACAACATAGTTAGGCAGAAATCTTTTTTATGAAGAGCTATTCAATATTCATGTTCCCTCCAAAGCAGTCATTTCACATTGTTTTAAATCTCTGGAGTTTCATTATTTTCTTCACAACTCAATGATTTTTTTTTTTTTAGGACTTGGTAATACTAGAACAGTTTTAAGTTCACAGAAAAACTGATCAGAAGTTACAGAGATTTCCCATATACTTCTTGTCTTCAAACATGCACAGCCTCCTCCACATCAACCCTACTTACCAGAGTAGCAACATGTGTTACAGTTGATAAACTTAACTGAAATATCCTAATCAACAATGTCCATAGCTTACATTAGGGTTCATTATTGTTGTTCTATGCTTGATGAGTTTAGAAAATATATAATAAACTATATCCATCACTATAGTATCATACAGTATATCATATAGTACATTTTTACTATACTGAAATCTCAACTCTCCCATCATTTCCTGGAAACCACTGATCTCTATACTGCATTCATAATTTTGCCTCTTCCAAAACATCATATAATTAAGGTCATGTGGTATGTTACCTTTTCAAACTGGTTTCTTTCATTTAGTTACATGCAGTTAAGGTTCTTTACTTTTTTTTCACAGTTTAGTGCTTCATTTCTTTTTAGTTTTGAATAGTATTCCATTGCCTAGATGTACCACAGTTCATGTATAATCTATTTATCTACTGAAGGACATCTTAGTTTCTTCCACAGATGTGTTTTTTTTTGTTGTTGTTGTTGTTGTTTTTTCTATGTGGGTACCGGGAACTGAACTCAGGACCTCGTGCTTGCCAGGCAGGCACTTATGCTGCT
Organism: Erethizon dorsatum; assembly: GCA_028451465.1. NCBI lineage: Eukaryota > Metazoa > Chordata > Mammalia > Rodentia > Erethizontidae > Erethizon > Erethizon dorsatum. Next base: position 30,694,981 of record CM051834.1, read on the forward strand.
GAGCTGATCCTGCCTTTTTTTTTTTTATGCAGGTACCGGGAGTCGAACTCAGGACCTCGTGCTTGCCAGGCAGGCGCTTATGCCACTGAGCTATATCACCGGGCCCCACAGTTGTGTTTGACATTTTAGAATAAAGGTGCTATAAATAGCATGTTTTAGCAGCATTTTACAGACGTATTCAAGGAGACTATTATTTATGCTATTTATTCTGCTACCACCCAAAACTGAAAATGGTCAAACTTCTTGTATCTTGTTTTATTTTTTGTGGGGGTGGATTTTTATCCTGGACAAAAGATACTGAGAACACAATAGAGTTGAATTGTCTTGTATGGAAAACAAATTAGATATATATTGTAAAACATAAAAAAGATCTAAAATTCATAGTTCAAAATATTTGAAGCTCATATGCACAATGTTCATAATATCCTTTTTCTATGAGATGAGCAGTTATAAATTATATTGATTTTACTGTCAAGTTACTAGGAGGAAGAACAACAGAACAGAATTTTTGGAAAACAGAGGTAGCACGTACCCTCTCTCACTGAAAACTTTCTAAAAATGCCAAATTAGTGTCTTCCAATGGATTTGACAAGATGAATTCTAAATTATCTTGTGCTATAGCATGCAAAGAATTTTCAAATTAGTGAAAAAAATTAAAACCAAAATATTGACCACTACTCTTCAAATTGCAAATGTCTGAAATATTGCCTATTATCTTTCATCATCATAATTTGTATAGCAGATGCTTCTTCAATTAAGTTATTCTCAGAAAAGCATTTAGTTGTCTAAATACATATTGATTTTATTTAGTTATGATGTTACTCTAAAAAAAACATTAAATTGAATTATTGTATACTTCCCACTATAACATAAATTCTCACATTTCAATAATTGTCAATTTAAGGATTTTCATTTTTATTACAACTTGTATATTAGAAAAAAACATGACCACAGATTTAAAATATAAGTAATTTCATAACATTGATATTGAGTGTTCAGAATGTGATTATATGGAGAGATCAGAATTCAGGTTTGATAACACAATGTTTTCATAAATAAAATAGATTACATCAAATTAAAAGCATATGTAAAGGTACAGAATCAAAAATAGTAAAAATTCACATTTTTACCTTCTATTATTGTTGGATAATTCACATAGTAATTATATATGAAATTATAATTTTTTGTATAAATGAGACATTTGTCTCTCATATACTTTAATTAATTTGCTTCTATTTTTTGTTACATTTTCAGAAATCCCATTTTATGCCTCTTCCTACAATGTGTTACTAGGAAACATGTCAAAAAATAACAATGTTATAAGGAGGTCTTTGTTCTAGGCCAAAAACTCAGCGTAAAATAAATCTAAGTCTGAACTAAAACATGTCATAAAGAAAACCATAGTCTAAAATTATTTAAATATTACACATGATCTATGAAGCCTATAAAACAAACATAAATGCAATGCACATATTAATTATGGAAAAAATCTCTTTACCATATAACATAAAGTTCTTATTTAAGAAACTTCACCAAGAGCTAGTAGCTTAGCTATAAAATACATCAAACTTTAAAAAAAGAAAGTATCTTTTTTCTTAGAATTCAGAAGTGTGCATGATCATGGCGCCTTCAAAAATGTTAGGAAAGGTGTTTGCATCATATATTGTTTTTCTCCATACAAATTTCCCAGTGGTAGGGAGAAACTCTAAAAAATCATTATGCTGACCTTAAATGCAAACTTTATCTAGTGTATTTACTGCTTCAGATTTTCTTTTTCCCATTTAAATGCATTTAAAATATGAGGCGCTAACGTTTACCCATCTCCAGCAAGAATGAAACAGTTTTATTCATCATCTTCAAGGTTTTTTCTGTATCACAAGGGGTCACGATACCCCCTGACACAACACTTAAATGCTTATTTCCTCTGTAGTTTTCAATCTTCCTGCCCCTAGGTAGCTCTACATAGCTTTGAATAAACTAAGAGAAAAAGGAGAGGTTAAAATTAGTTTACCAAAAGGAACAATAGCCTGCTGTATATTAATGAGTAACTAATTAGTAAGTTGGTCATGTTGAAAGGTGCAATGATTGTTTCTTCACAAGAGTCAGCACTTATTGAATAGCTGCTATAGATCAGGAACTATGCTAGGAACTTTATGTATTTTATTTCAACCCTCACATTACTATTTGATACAGGTGATAACAACTGGCTGAACAGAGATGTCCAACACTACCCTTGACACCCATTAAAAAAGAAAAAAAAATGAATAGCAGTATTTCAAGTTAAATAACTGGGAGAGGATGCAGGAACTAAGTGTACAGTGGTACTTTGGTTCACAAATGTATTTCTTTCCACGACCCTGGAATGGTAGCACAGAAAAAGAATACAACACATACCAGTAACTGTGACCCTAGGTCCATGGTCAGGATTCTTCCTATCGTAGAAGAAAGGGTAAATGGGAGAGTCCTAGTGGAGCCCTTCCCTGTGGACACCAGATACCAGGAATTCTAGTTGTGTAGAAGTTCTACAGCCATAATAAATTTGGGACCAATTTAAGAAAGCTACCTGGAGTAATCACAATAATTTTGCTTCAAGGAAGGAGATTGCATTGCACCCATGCCATTCCCAGAGCACAGGCGACTGCAGGGCAGCACCAGCTTGAGAAAGGAAGCACTTTCTGAATTCATACTGACACAAGGAACAGAAGCTTTTGTGTTTCCCCATCCTTGGGGTCCCACATTCTACCACACCAGCAGAAAAGACTGCAGCTTCACAAACGCAACTTTAACCCAGAGTGGAACTGCAATTCTAGCATCCAAACCCATTTAGCGTCTTATCCCACTGGTGAAAGATGGTTCAAAACAATAGGTGTGCCCCCAAAATTTAAGGGTCTGGGGATACAGGGCTATAGACAGTGTGGCCTACAAAACTGACATACTAAAACACATCTTTCCAGAATAAAAAATATTCACTACAAAAGCTATACTATAAAATAATACTGGCAACTTCTCTACAAGATGAACAAATATCAAAATAAGTACATAAAATATATGAAAATGAAAGGTAACAATCCAACAAGAATAATACCAATTATAAATATACATGCAATCTATGCTGTAGTACCCAATAGTGTAAAGCAAATATTAAATCCAAAGGGAGTGATAGATTAATGCAATGATAGGAGATCAACAGATTACTTTCCCCAATAGGCCGATCATTCAGGTGGGAATCAACCAAAAATTTTGGAATTAAACTATACTATAGACCAAGCAGACTTAACAAACATTTACAGAATATTTCATCCAATCAATGCAGAATTCACATTCTTCTCATCAGCACATGAAACATTCTCCAGGGTAGACAATGTATTAGGCCACAAAACAAACCCCAAAAATTGAAAAAGAAAGAAACAAACCATACAATTCATCTTTTCTGACTACAATTAAATAATACTAGAAATTACCAACAAAGGGAGCTTTAGAAATTGTACAGATACATGAAAACTTCATGGCATATTATTAATTACTACTGGATCAATTGAAAAAGGGAAATTTAAAAATTTCTCGAAAACACAAAAATGTAATGCAACATACTAAACCCATGTGATAAAGTAAAAGTAATTCTAAGAAGGAAGTTTATAGCTAAAAGCATTTAAGATATGAAACAAAACAAAAATGTTAATTGTCATATCTATTATTCAACATAGTACTAGAAGTCTTTTTTTTTAATTTATTTTTTTTGGGGGGTACCAGGGGTCGACCTCAGGACCTCGCGCTTGCCAGGCAGGCGCTTATGCCACTGAGCCATCTCACCGGCCCAGTACTAGAAGTCTTAAAGCAATTAAGCAGGAAAAAAAAAGGAATACATATTAGAAATGAAGAAGTCAAGTTATCTATATTTGTATATAACATGATCTTACATGTAGAAAAACCTAAAAATCCACCAAAAATGAAAATTGTGGAAACGATGAATTCCAATTTAGTGAGAACGTTCTTTGGAGAAAGGACAACTTTTTAACAAATGATGCTGGGAAACTGGATATACATGTGAAAGAGAATAAAAGTAGATACCTATTTTGTACAAAAGCCAAAACAAAGGGAGTCGAGAATCTAATTCTAAGACCTGAAGCTATGAAACCACTGGAAGAAAACTTAGGGAAAACACTTAAAGGCATTGGAATAGACAAAGACTTATTGGATGAGACCCTGAAAGCACAGGAAATAAAAGCATATCTAGATAAACGAGGCTATGTCAAACTAAGAGTTTTCTGCAAAGCAAAAAGAAAGAACAGCCAAGAAATAACCTAGTGACTGGGAGAAAAACTTCACAAACTATTGATTTGACAGGGAGTTAGTATCCAGGATACATAGGAAAAACAAAAAGAAAAAAAAGAATCCAATTTAAAGTGGGCAAATTGCCAGATAAGGTGGCACACACCTGTAATCTCAGCATATTAGAAGGCTGAGGCAGTAGGAGCACAGTTTACCAACTTACTGAGGCGCTGTCTCAAAATTTAAAATAAATAAATTGATAAGTAGATGATAAATAGATGATAGACAGATAGATAGATAGATAGATAGATAGATAGATAGATAGATAGATAGATGGCCTGAGGATGTAGCTTAGTTTGAAGGTCCTAGGTTCAATTTCTAGTACTACTACTAATAATAATAATTTAAAATTTTGCAAATGATTTGAATAGATATTTCTCTAAAGAAGATATACAAATATTTAACAAGTATATGAAAAAAGGTTCAACATCACTAATCATCCGGGAAATGCAAATCAAACCACAATGAGATATTATTATATTACCATTAGAATGACTATTATAAAATAAAAGGATAAATGACAAATGCTGGCAGGGATCCAGAGAAAGGAAAACTCATACATGGTTGGTCAGGATGTAAATTAATATATCCATTATAAAAAAGAGTATAGAGATTTCTCACAACACTCAAAATACAATTACCTGCTGATCTTAAAAATCTCAATGCTGGGTAAAAATCCAAAGGAAATTAGATCATTCTATCAAAGAGATACCTGCATGCCTACATTTATTGTGTAACTTTTCACAGTAGCTAAGATATGGACATTGATCAAGATATTCAGCCAAAGATAAATGGATTAAAAATTTTTGAATATATAGATATTAAATTATTCGGCCACAAAAATGCTAAAATACTGCTAGCTGAGGCAACATGTGTGAAATTGGAGATTATTATATTAAGTGTAATAAGTCAGAAACATGAAGACAAATGCCACATGCTCCTACTCTTTGGAGAAGGTAAAAATGCTGGTCACATAGAAGTAGAAAGTAGAACAGAGGTCAATAGCGGCCAGGAAAGAGGCTGAGGGGCAAAAGTGAAAGGCGGGGACAGTGAACACAAAAATGCACTTGAAGTAGGGGAAGTAGTTCTGGTGTCGTGTGGCACAATAGAGCAACTGCAGTCTACAGTAGTTGCTTATACATTTCAAAATAAATAGTGGAGAAATTTGAGGGTTTCAAACAGAAATTTTTTGAGGATATAGACATGTTGATTGCTTTGATTTTATCATTACACATTGTATAAATGTGTCAACTCTACTCCATAAATATATACAAATAATATACCAATTTTAAAAGTAAAATACATTTTAAATTTGAAAAGTATATTTTTATTTCCATTATTCATGAAGAAACCAAGTGCAGAAAATTTAAATAATTTTATTAAGATTATACATAGAGTGAATGGAAAATTGGACTTTAAATGAAGTCAGCCTGTTTTTAAAATCTGTGTTCTTTTATTTTTTCTCCCATAATGTTATAGAAATCTAGAAAATGAAGAAAACCATTCATCTGTACAAATTCTGAGTTTTGATCCATTGGTCAACTAAATATATACATACATTATCATTTTCTTTCTTCAGTATCAGGTACAACTAATAGATGCATGCAAAACACACACATGATTTTTTGTCTTCCTATAACATAGCAAACAATCTTGCTAATGTGATTCCCTCAAACTGTTTTCCCTAATGATGTATTACCAAATAACAATCAACTGGATGAGTTTTTCTTCAGCTACATGAAATTGTGCCTTCTTTTAACAAATGAACAGCATAAAATGAAGGGTGTGGATCGTTATATGAACCCAACCTCTCCGGTTCCTTTTACTCAGCAGCCTATGAGCGTTAAGCAAACTCGATTCAGAATGCGTGCTCACAGGCACACGCATATTGCAAAACGTACCACTAGGATTTTCCTGCTGAACTTCAGTCACTAGATCAGTCCTCACAAGTTCACCATTCTCAGTGCAAAATTTTTGGGCTTTAGCATTATGTGCACTTGAATGCTTCCAAATACATTTAGGATGCTCCAACCAGCATTTTTATTCAATTATTCAACCAAAACATGAATCAAAAACTAAAATAAACTTAATATATTTGTTCAGTTCTTTACACCTAAGCAAAGCAAATATAAAACTGTTTACTGGGTTTGCTTATTAATATGATTCTGATTCAGCTAACTAGGTCAAGCAGGAAGTAACAACTAAGTAGGTACAAAAACAGTACAAATTATCTTTGTGAGCCAAATTTAGGCCAACCTGCTATATTTCATATAATCCAAACTTAAGAGAGGTAGATGATAGGATGGTACTGGCTACACATATTGCCCTGTAGTGACTTGAAAATATTCTCTTGTTACTAAATATTAATACTGCATTCCAACAACACATCTCTCCAGTTCTTTTATCTGACTTCCTTTTGATATTTTTTGCCAAAATGATCTTTCACAATTCAGAGAACCAAATTAATTCTTTCTCTGTAACACACACACACACACACACACATACACACACTTTACAGCTCCCATTTTAGACTACAAAAACATTTGTTACTGTCAGCTTTATTAGGTATACATTTTTCACTGTAGCTTTCCAGAACTTACACGATGTAGCCTTAACTTACCTTACTAATAATTTTTCTTCTAGAAATTTTCCATTACCACAAAAATGAGACAATTCACCGTTGCTAAAAATGACAATAATTTTCTGTCTCAGTGACTTTGCTAATGCTTTTCCTTTTTGTTCTTTTCCTATTCTTACAGAAAATTCCACTTTTAAGGCTTTGTTAAATGCGGTACATGGACCATCCCTTGAGAAGAGGTTAGAAAGTCATCTCATTCCAATACCAGATCTACTGAATCATAAATTTCACCACAACAAGATTCCAAGTTTTGTATATGCACATTAATATTTGCATCATTTTAAATGTTGTCACAGTTAACTTATTTTTTCAATGATAATAGCTTCATATGTTATCTTCAGAGCCATAGACTAATTCATCATTTCTCATGAGTATAAAGATTTATTAAGTAACTACTAGGTTCCAAATAAACCTAAGGAGGACCATTTTAAAAAGTAAAGATTTTTCATTTATCACCAAAAACTTGTAAAAATGGAGAGTTCTTGTAAAGGGTAATAGAAACAGCAGAAAACAGAGAATAATGAGCAGAAACCTAATCATTGACCTGCAAAGGAGCATAGTGAATAATCAGTGGTGAAGTATTTGATGCAAGACAATAATTGGCATTTTGATAGATTAAAATTGCAGGGTATAAAACAAGCATTGGGTAATGAAAATAAGGTTATTAATAAGATAATCAGATAGGAGGACAAGGCAGTACTTCAAATAAAAATGATGAAAAATTCAAAGTAGCAAGTAAAATTGGAGATTTATCCATGTATTCAGCAGGTGTTTATTGAGATTCTTTCAAATGTAGTCAGCCTAAGTTAAGATAATCTAGATAGAATGAATTATTTCGAAGCTTTTTCACTGGAATTTCATGTTTATTAGCTATATCATCTGCCTTCAAAATTATCAAAAGAGAGTTTTATTAAGAGGTTTGCCACATATGAATCACCATTTTTTCCAGGCTTCTGTAATAGTTTTATTGCCACCCACATTCATGATTCAAAGCCAGTATCACATATTGCATATGTTTTACTGGAGTATCAAGAAGTCCTAGTACAAATTTCTCCTCAGAGGTCATCCATGCAGCCTGTAAATGTTTCCAACCCTGGTACTGCTCAAATTACTTCCTGTTTCAAAGGCAGAGTTTCTGAGAATCTTAGAGTGTCTTTCTAAAGCTCTCCCAAGCAATAACAAGAAAACAATTTCTCAATAAGCTTTCCTTAATTCCACACAGCATCCAGCCACAGAAGTAGAAAAATTTCAATACATTTGGTTGAACCAAAACCAGTATATTCTTTATTACATACTGTTTTATACTCAGCTCCAAATAGGGCATATTCGTGTGATCTTAACAACTCTTTTTGTGTCATTATACCACTATTCAACAGTGAAATATTTACTTTGATTGTTTTAAAAAGTGAACATATACTTCCAGTTTCTGGGCCATCATGTACATCTCTTTGAACCCAGAACTTCATCCTAATAACAACTAAAAAGCTGAACAAACAGAAAAATCAATAAATCTTCTTAGATACATGAAAGTACTGAGCTCATAGGGTAACACTCCTCCAAATTGTAGAAAGAAATAAACTGATATACAGAATCAAAAATTTTCAAAAAAGAAACCCATGAGTAGAAACCTTTAAGAAAATCAGGACTGGAAAAAAAAAAAATCCTGATGAATTTGTGAAGGCTCACAATTGACAAATCTGAAAGTCGAAAACTGTAGTGAGATCTTGTAATAGGTTGTGTCCCTCACTTTGGAATGTTTTACCTCCAACAGTTAACTAGGTTCTCAGAGTGAATACTGAAAGAAGACACTCCCAGGATTTTAGTCACTTTTGAATACATCAGAGTATTTTGTACTTTGTGAGTTCTTCCCTCAAGAGAAAGTAATCAGAGCTTAATATACTGCAGTATTATCCATGACTAACCTGAAGAGAGGAAAATACCCATTCTAGCTGGCAGCTGCTGCCTGTCTAGAAGAAAAGAAAGAACAACTCTAGTCACCATGAGCTCCCCAGCTTTCCACATATGGGAAGGAAAACACCCAACTCCAGCCAATTTTAACCATGCTATACCACATAAAAGGGATGTGCTGAAAAACACTTAAAAAAAAAAAAAAACAAGTGAGGTTTTACTATGTTACCTAAACTGTAGTGCTGCAGATATTTGTAAGCACTACCCACCACTGATTTGCATAGACAACCTTGGTGGTCCCTTGCTCCCAGGAATTCATCATATTCATGCTGAACTTCATGTGTATACCCAATCAGCATAAAAAGCAATAGTCTTGAACTCCCCAGCTCAAGTACTCTTTTGCCGCAACCTCCTGAATAACTCAGATTATAGGCAGGACACCTGAGAATCACTTTTGGAGTGTACAATCTAGAGGCAAAGGTTCACTAAAGGGCTGAGACCTATTCATAAGATTATAGAATGTTTCTACTACCCTACTCACTTTCCCATTATTTTGCTAAGTATTTGTTTGGAGTGGTTCACTTTGTACAGTTCATCATGTTGGGCTACCAAGAAAAAATTACAAGGCACACTAAAAGGTAAAAAAAAAAAAATATTGGAAGAAACAAAGCAAGCATCAAAACTGATTCATGTATGTCAAAAATGTTGGAATCATCAAATTGGAAATTTAAAGTATTACTATATTGCTAAGGACTTTATTAGATAAAGTAGAGAGTATGAAAGAACAAAAGGACAATATAAGAGAGATGAAATTCAAAAGAAAGAACAAAAAAACTAGAGTTAAGAAAACACTACTAAAATAAAGAATGTCTTTGGGCTTACTAGACTGGACATAGATGAATAAGATTCTCTGAGCTTGAAAATATCTCAGTAGAAAAAACATTTAAAACAAAGAAACAAACAAATGAAACAAAGAGAAAACAGGAAAAGTACACAAGAGAATATATAAAACCTTTGGAATAACAACAAAAGATGAATTGAAGAGATAACAACTTGTTCAAAATAATAATACCAAAAATATATTTGATTATGTATGTGCATACCACATATGGGTCAAAAAGACTTCTGAGGATAAATTTAAGATAGCATGTTTTTAACTATATATAAACAAAAACTATATATAAATACAAACACATGAAAATTTGTAAAATGCATTGACAAAGTGCTTACTCTTACCATACAATCCAGCGATCAAACTCCACACTAATCAAACGAACTGAAAACTGATGCCCATTCAAAAACCTTCGTATGTATCTTAATATCCGGCCATGTAAGTAGAAAGTACTCAATATATTTTTGTTCAGACAAAACTAATATATTATTTACTACATATTACTTTATATGTATATCAGCTTTATTCATGATTGCAAAAACTTGGAAGGAACCAAGATGTCCTTAGGGGGTAAAGAGTAGTTTTTAGTACATTCAGAGAGCAGAACAGTATTTGGCACTAAAAAGAAATGAGTTACGGACATGAAAGAAATGGAGAAAAGAAAACAAAAAAAATATTATTAAGTGAAAAAGACCAATCTGAAAAGGGAATATACTCTATGAATTTTAACTGTATGATATATTAGAGGGAGTGAAATTATGAACACCATAAATTATGGAGATAGCCGTGATTGCCAGAAGGTGGGGGTGGGGCAAGTTGAAACATAGTGCATTTTAGGGCAGTTAAACTAATACTGTGATGATGGATATATGTCATGTATTTGGCCAAACACAGAGACTGTGCATGTAGAGTTAACACTAATGTAAATTATGAACTGCAACAAGGAGCAGGGAATATATGGGAAATCTCTGTATTTTCAGCTCAATTTCGCTCTGTATCTAAATCTGGCTATGAAAAATAGTCTATTTTAAAAAGTGAGCTCAAGTGATAATTACCATTGTATATTTGAAATAGACAGTTTTTACTATTGTAAACTTATTATTTTCCCTTTGAACCTTTCTAGAAAAGCAAACTCCAATATGATGCATTCAACAGAATTTTCCATAGTTTACAACAACTTTTATTATTCTAACATAATAATGAGAGTGATCATTATTTACTTATACATGCCAAGCACTTTTATGCATTTTACTTATATGCTTTTTATCTTCCTAATTATTTCTATGAGCTAGTCATTATTATTTTTCAGATTTTGAAGATTAAGTAACTAAGGGATAAAAATAAAATATCTGTCCAATTCCATACAATTTACATGCAGAATTTAAAACCGAAAGTTGGATTTCTGAGTCTTTTTTAAGTACTATGTAATCTAAAAGATTATCAGATGCTAGAAAAAATCTTGCACAAATCAAGAATTATTGCTACAAGTTTGGTTTCTTTCAGTTAGTATTATTGACATTTTAGGGTGCATTATTTTGTAGGGGACTGTCTTTTGCATTGTAATGTTCTTAATCCCAGACCTTTACTTACTAAATTCCAGTAACACCCCCCCAACCCATGACAATAAAAAAATCTCCAAATAAGTCCAAACATGGCCTGAGAGAGTAAAATTACTCCCTTTTAGGAACTACTATCATACTTTTTAATTAAAATTAGAATGTAAATTCTCAGTCTTTTAAATAATAATATAATATAAATATAATATAAAATCATAATATAATAAAGCTGAGTTATTTTGATTCATCAAGATATAGTTTAAATGAAGCTCATTTTATTCTGGGAATGCATGATATTGTTTTCACATGAGGGATAAAGCTATTTTTAGAAGTTGTACGATAATTCCTTCAATCACTCTTTCATGATATCTGTCTATCAAGGGGGAAAGCAGGCCACAGTGGACTAAAATAGCTTATGATAAAAAATATTTCAAGAAGATTCTCTTCCCCTGAAGCTTTGCAAATCAGCCATTATGTGCAAGTGCTTAAGAAAGAGATCTTAGGTAAAGATGATTTTTTAAAATTTGAATTCCTAGTACTGAGCCATGAGGCTATGTCTTAATGCAATTGCTCTTCATCATCTCTACTAATAGTCACTATTATACAGCCAGTGAATTATGTTAAGAGGGTTCAGGGCTAAGGATGTAGCTCAGTGGTAGAGCACTTGCTCAGCAGTCATGAAGCCCTGGTTTCAATCTACAGCATTGAAAAATAGTTCCAAGGCAATGTGAGATATTGTTTATAACATCAATGCTACAGTTTCGTTACTCTCAAACTTGTAATCCAATTTCTTTGTTTTCTCTTTTTGCAATCCAATTTCATTCTTTCCTTCTTTCATAAGAATATATAACATCATTGTCGCAACTAACACTGCCAACATCTTACGCCATCATCTCCTCACATGTAGTCACATAAGGGTAAGTGGCATGTGTAAGTGCAGACTCAGTGGGGAATTCCATAATTTCTTCATTAAATATTCCAAAATACAGGCCCTTTTATAAACTTCTAAGATTGCGAATGAAAGCTTTGTGTTCAGTCAATTGTGGGAAGAAACACTTAATGCAATAAACACCACTGGCAGACTAGTAATCTGCCCAGATGGCATGAAAATATGACTGAGGAATGCAGGTGGATATGTTGGAAGTAACATGTGACATTTTACATTTAATCAAAACTAGCAAGCCCCAAATTCCTAATGGACATTTTACATTACAGGTAGAAATTTTTTGTCAAGATCATCTTTATAACTCCCCAGTTTATTGCCCAAAGTACAATAAAGTCAGCTCCTTTACAGTGCTCCTTTTACTCTTATGATTTGATAATGATTTCAAAAACTAGAAGAAATCAACTCAATCACCCTTGTGATATTGAATAGCATCAATGGAATACCTAACGTAACATTTGTATCACTACTTTTTGTGGAGGACCATCAGGAGGGCTCTCCTTGAAAGAAGACCATTTGTCTCCATGTTGGCTAAGCCTTGCCCTAATTCTGTGTATTGATATGTACAGAGCTGGCCAGGATATACTTTACCCCCTCAATTGGCTTTAAGCCATGCAAATGGGTCTAGCTGAGGCACTGATATGTAGCCTTTGAAGCAATGCAACAGGTCAGTGTTGTCCCACCCATAGCTCCCAACTACTAAGCGTGAGCTAGGCCGAGAGATGTCATGCTGTTGGCTGAGACTGAGGCTGGAGAAAGAGCCGGTGAGGTCTCAGGGAAGAGGGTCCAGACATCACAGCTGAGGCACCTACCAAAAACACAAGATACTTCCTCAAACTCTGTTATGCACATTCCTCCAAACCTAGAGGCTACTTGTTACTGGAATTCGTACTCTTTCTGCGTACCTCTTTCTGTATATTGCAGAGGTGCTATCATGCCTCCTACCTAGCGCAGCTCACAGCACTCACATACTTCCCACCATTCTCACAGTTGCTCAACCCCAAGCCACTCCCCTCTTCATGAATTAATAAAACTTGGGTTTGGTCCTGGGTGTTGGCCTTTGTTCCAGTTAGTCATTGTTCCGACTGGACTTAGGACCTCCTTGGCTCCCCACAAACACAGATACGTGTTTGTTTCTTTATTCTTGCCATGAGTTGCACTGGAAGTGGTAGATTGGAATTACCTATTAGAATTTCAGTAACTTCTCCCTGAGATTACAAATGTGGACTCCTCCAGACTGCAACGAGGCCAGAGCAGGCTCTCTATATTTTTTCACACTTGAAACTTTCAAATCTTAAAGCTTTCCTTGATTGATACCTTTCTTGAATAAATGATATTTTATTCTTAGTGGCATAGCCATTAGAAATAGATTAAGAACAATTTTTTCTGTAATAATTATCTATTGCTATATAATAAAATATTACATAATAATGTTCTAGTATTGATAGCTACTAAGAGCTATTTATGAGCTTCATGGGTATATGGGTTGGCTTGATAGCTTTCTCATCTTGGTTTTGTTCACTCACACATCTGCACCTTGGTCATAGGTTAACTGGGACCTGGCTGGTCTATCAAGGCCTAGGCTAAGAAAATGCAGCTCTCCTCCACATAACCTCGAATTCTTCAACATGCCAACACAGCTTCTTCATATGACAGGTGAGCATTGTTCCATGATAGTGAAAATAAATGTTTCTGGCCTTTTGAGAGGTAAGCTTGAAATAGTATTTCATATCAGCTGTATTCTATTGGCCAAAACATGTCACAACGCCAGTCTGGATTTAAGGTAAGGGGAAATAGACTCCACCTCTTTATGATAAGAGCTAAAATGTAAGTAGAAAGAAGGAATACTGGAAGAAATATATAGGATGAAATAGCCATGTCCCTTTTTGCAATCTTTGAATGTAAGCAAAATGCGACACCTGTATGTAGAACTAGGTTGTACACATGTTGTCAACATAGATTGATCCTCTCCAGCAACACCAAAACTCACTCTAAAGTTGATTAAACTGACTAGTTTATAAATGTACTATGAAACATGGGTCTTTTTTTAGAAAATGGTTAAGAACTTAGTGATTTATTCTGCAACTCTTCTTTGCTAACTAATATGACAGAACGGACACCATAACAGAAACTTTGGGGTACTGCATTTAAAATTTAGGTTTATTTTGATGAAGTTCATGTAAAGCAGCACGCTATTTTTTTTAAGTCAGGAGGATCTCTTTTCATACATGGCATTTGAAGGAGAAGAAAATGAGGCACAATGCTCTGTTCTTTAATGTGGGAAAAATTGTAATGTGCACATATTCCATTTCAATAGAAAAACCCCAGGCAAATGTAGTATTCCAAGCAGAACTAAGTCTCACTACAATACTGCCTAGTAATATTACTTCTAAAAAGCTGTCATAAGGCATAGCTGGATCTCAGTAGTTTTGTTGCTCATGAATGCTCAAATTGCAGGGAAAACATATTTAGAATAACTATCTGTTTTAAGCCCCAACAAAGATATTTTAGTTTGTTCTTGCTTACTGTGGAAATGTGTACAGAGGTTTAAGTGAAAGTATCAAAATTTAGGAGATAGAAGAAAAATATCATCTGTTATTTTAGTAATGAAAATGAATTATACATGAATTACATTAAAGGTAACACATTTTTGTGGGCTTAATCAAATATGGTAGACTTTTTGAAAATTTGGGAAACACCTGTCCACATTAACACGTGAATACTGATTACTTACGATAGATGCTGTGAGCTAAGGTAAGAAACAGAAAAATATTGCATGTGTGTATCATTTCACAAAGTACGTCCACAAATTTTATCAGGCGATTCTTATCTAACCCATAGGAAAATGAGACATTATACTTATCCTGTTTTATATGAAAACACTGAAGCTCCGGGAGATGGATGACAGCTCAAATGTTGCACTCTTCGTGTGAAAATAACAGGGAAGAAATGTGGGTTGTCTAATTCTTCACCCAGTACCAGTATTCTTCTCCATGCACTAAGATATCTTTTTAATACAGAGAGTGAAGAATGATGTCATTATATAACATAAGACACCAAAATGGAATGGAGATGCAACCATGGTCCTTCAATCTAAAGAGACTCCGAATCTAGCAAACTTGCAAGGTGGAATTAGAAAACTCATGCTGGGCGAAGAAGGCAGGCATGATAAATTTCATTCTCCTACAGTTTTCAGTTATTAGAGATAAATATAATTTTGAATATCAGATTAATCACTGAAATCTATTGTCTTGTGGGTACATGATGTCATGTCTCAGTCCTGAGAGAAAATGAGAGCACTGTGGTTAATAAAATTGAAAAGAACACTTTTAATACGTACTATAAACACTTTTAGGATCAGTCTTTCCACAAGATATCCTTAAAAAAAGAAAGAGGTATGTATGCCTCCTCTCTTCACAGTGCCAAAGAGGTTTCCAAAAACTATCCTGCTACTGACTCTCAACTAGTGAGTGACTGTGGAGACTATTGGTTCTGTGTTGGTGACTGGTGAGAAAATGAATCCTTGCTGGACAGTGATGATGTCCAAGAGGAGAAATGCTGTTAGTAAAGAAATAGGATAAAAAGATATGTTTAAGACGGATGTGATGATGTATGTTTACAATTTCAGCACTGTGCAAGGTTGAGGCAGGAAGAAGCCGAGTTTGAGCTGAATTTGGGCAACTGAGATCTTGTCTCCAAAAAACATTTTTGAAGGGCTGGGGGTACATCTTTGTGTAAAGGCTCTGGGTTCATCTCAAGTACTGCAAAATAATAAAAATAATAATAATAACAATAATAATCTGTTGTTCATGATGACAGTATAAAAATTATTTACGTATATTCTAAAGTACTTTTTCTATTTCTTTTTTCCAGATCATTTTCTTTAATAGTACATATTTGTAGTACATAGTATTTACACCCTGTGAGGAGTTAGTACATGTACATAACACATCCCTTTTCCTATCCCTCCCACCTCTTTCTATCCATCTCCTTACCTAATGAGCAAGTTAATTGGTACATGTACATAACACATCTTAATTCCTCTTCTTGTCACTTCCCTCCCTCTCCTCTCCTTCCCAGCTCTTGATCCCCTTCTCCCTTGAGAAAGATCTATCTCCCTACTTCCTATTACCTATCAACTTCACTTTTTCGTCAGCATAGAATTTACCATGTTCTACTCTGTGATACTCAGTTATGGTCAAAAGGTTTCCTACAACGGTTTGAATCACTGTCCAGTACAAATTTCAATTATTTGTGAGAAAAAAAGCTATCAACAGGCTTTTCAACTACATACTTTCACCCTTTACTGTTACCATTCTCTGCAGGATTTTGAGCATTTCAAAATTTGGAAAGGGACGTAGTTTCCAATATGGCCTCCAGGTGAGCTACTTCATTCTGGCCTATGAAGTACCTCACCTGGGGGTGTAATATTTGTTTGGGCTCCGTTCTTTAATATTAGCGTGACTCACTTGATGTACTGTATGCATGCTGCACGTATTTTCAAAACCAGGAGCCTTGCCATCTTATCCAGTTAGAGGTAGCCTCACTCTAGGGCAACCTGGTCGGCTATGCTTTGGATATGTTTTCTTTGCAAAGGTTCATATGTTGAAAGCTTGACCCCCAGTATGGTGATACAGGAGGAGATATTAGTAAGTAGTGCCTAGTAGGATGTGCTTAGGTCACTGGGGATCCTGCCCTCAAAAAGGCACCCTGGTTTCTGGAGTAAGCTTTCAAAGGAGTGCTTTGTAAAAGTCAGAGCCAGACTCCTGCTCTGCTTTTAGTGGCTGACCAGCTGTTGTGATCTCTCCCTCTTGCATACGTTCACACTGGGGCACCATCCTCCATGAGTTCCTCATCAGAGCTCAGTTGATGTCGATACCATGCCTTTAAACCTGCAGAACTGTGAGCTACATAAAACTATTTTCTTGGGCCGGTGAGATGGCTCAGCGGCTTAAGCGCCTGCCTGGCAAGCGCAAGGGCCCGAGTTCGACTCCCGGAACCCACATACGAAAAAGGGGCCGGTGATATCGCTCAGCGGCACGGGCGCCTGCTGGTGCGCGAGGTCCTGAGGTCGACCCCCCGGTACCCACAAAAAAAAAAAAAAAAAAAAAAAAAAAAAACTATTTTCTTTGTAGAGTTACTCAGTCTCATGTACTTCATTACAGTAATTCAAAATGGATTGATGCATGTACAAAAGTCCATTTTCAAAACACCAACGGGACACAGGAACTCTGGACTATTTTCATTGCCCCATAACAAGGGTTTCAGGAATTGCGAATTTACTCAGTGGCACCTATCTGGAATCACTCATGGAAACTATTCCTATACTGCATCCATGCTACTGGGGAGATGGAGCCATAGTATATATAAGTTTTCCATAGGAGGTTTGGAAAACCCATGGATACAGTCACAGAAATGATACTAGGCTTAACCTGTTTCTACCTTTTTATATTAAACCAAAAGACATAAAAAAATGCATCTTGTCAAACAAATGGCATCTTTTTTCTGCAGAGTATCCTTCCCTCTTCCTGAATTCCTAAATGTTTCTGCTCAAACAGATGCAAAGTAACGGGTAGCTAAGAAGTATAAGGATGTTATATGGGATGAAATTTATTGTTTTGTTATTTTCAAACAACAAATTATGACATTTACATCACTATCAAATGTAAATTATTATTGGAGATTAGTAGAAATTCATTTGGGTAGAGTACCAAGATCCTTTATTAAAAAGTATGATAACTGAACTATTAAAACGTGGGTCAGTATGAAAATGTGTTGTAAAGTGTGTCTGCAAGCAAATGTGATCAGAGAAAATATGGTTGCAAAACTTTGGTGTATAGGGTTGGACACATAACATATAGTCTAGTGGTTTTCAAACTCTCCCGTCATGCTAGGCAGTCTGTTTTTGCAGGCATCAGCCAGAGCACTTACATTTTTTTACATATAGCATTCCAGTCAAAATTTAACTTGAAGGAAGTATCCTTACAAAAACTTATATAGATAAATAATAGATGAAGAAATAATGAAATAGAAGAACAGAGAGAGATATTGATAATAGATATGAAAGCAACTGTTTCAACCTTTAATTTAAATGTTTTCCTGACCAGCAAATCTACCTTAGTTTATGGTAGTGTGTTGTACATAGTTAGGAAGAAAGGCTGACTTGATTTACTTGATAGAACTCTTTCTACTGGAAGCATAATGCATGTTACTCTCAATGTTTAATTCCACAGGAAGAATTTGAGATGGATTATGAGTCCCATTTTATGAATGGAAACTAGTTCAACAAAGTTGATAAACTAGTTCAGAGTCAGAGTCAGCAAATTTGAAAGATAGAAGTGGTTTTCAAATGAACTCAAGTGTGGCTGAATTAAAGGTCCATACTTTGCTTCTCTATTCTTAAATTTCCATGTTGCCTATAACACAGTATTGACTAGTGCATAGTATAGACATATTCACCTTAGAACAAAATGCAGAAACACATCTAAATTCCATTCCCTATTGCAACTCCCACAATTCAAACAAAGGTGTTCTTGCATTTAAACTTGGGGATGAAAATGTTCAAATCTTTAATACTATGAAATTCTACTATGTATATCTCTACTTTAAAAGTTCTTGTCTCATTCCTTAAATTTAAAAATAATTTTTAATCACATCTTTGATAACAAGAGGTATAATATTAAATATGTTCTGAGCAATATTTCAAATTGTGCATGTTTGGGGAATATAAGAAATATTGAAAATTAATATTCATAATTTTATTCTTTAAATATGCATATTGTGATAAAATTTATTGCAAAGCAGTCCATTACATAATGCTATTTCTTTTAAACAAAAATCTGATTTTTACTTGCTTATATTTTATGTCAGTTTATTAGTCAATAAATATATTAACTTGGGCTGGTGATACAGCTCAGGGGCATAAGTGCCTGCCTGGCAAGCATGAGGTCCTGAGTTCGACTCCTGGCACCCATATAAAAATATATATAAATATATATATTAACTTTCCAAATTTACTCTCTAAAATAAGACTTCATTAATGTAAATCAACTACATTTCTTTTGTGATATGATTAATTCCATTTCAAAAGATATTGTGGCTGAAGAATTAGCCAAAACTCATTAGGAACCTAGTACAGTTTAGATCTAGAATGTCCCCTGAAATACTCATGTGACTGACGTGGGGCTTTCAGAAGGTGAGTGGATTAAGAGGGTGCCATAGCTGATTCGCTGTTGGAAAGGAGGTGGGGCTAGGTTGGAAGTGGTTCACTGGGGCAAGACCGAGAAGGGAGCATGACCTGAAAGGATCCTTCTCAGGCCTCCATGAGCCAAGCTGCTTTCCTCTGTGACAGACCTTTCCACAATGCTGTTTCTGCACTTGAACCTTCCAGTCATGGACTGAAACTTCTGAACCTATGAGATAAAATAAACCTCTTCTACTTTAAGTTATGGGTGTCAGATATTGTGTCCCAGTGAGAAGGAAAGTGACCAAGACATAAGTAAAATAACAAAAAGAAACTCTAATCTGAAACTGGTTCCATGTTGTGAACAGTAATATCATGAAGAAACATCCTAGAAGAAAGCAGCAAATAAAAAAATTAGTCATGAAAAGGGCAAATATATTTTAACTAAAAAATTGGAAACATAGAATTTGACAACAGAATTTCTGAGTAAATCCCAGGTATCCCACTTACCGACTAATTTATCAAGCAACTTAATTTCTGTCGTTCTCACTCTTGTATCTGTAAAATGATAATAATGTTTATCACTGTAGTAATTATCAGTGTAAAATAAAATTGCCTGTAAAACATTAAGGTATATATAGAATGTTATGCAAATAAACTGTGCAATTATTAGAAGTCACTTTTTAAAATTTCATATTAAACTGGTTTAACCCATTGTTCCCAGCCCAAGTACTCATGGTCACCTGCAGTGGATGGCAAAGGGATTGGCTTCCTGTTGCCTATGTCAAAAAGGAAGGTGAAAAACCTCGCAGACCACAATTACTCTCCTGTTTTTAACCATAAACCCAAATGTCTCACGATAACCTTTCTTCTTTTCCATTCAGCATACCTGAAACTCTTCCTAATTGCCCATCTTCATCTCCTTTATGCTTTGACTGGGGTTTCTTCCTTGACAATGGGACTTACTGATCTATTATCAATCACTTTTTTTAGCATTTTTTAAAATTCTAGGCATTATTTGAATGTGTAGGGAATTGAACAAGATGAAAAATTTGTCTTGGATTTTATATTCAATATATAGTAAACAAAAAGGAGATATCAGATAGCTTAAAAGTATTGAAAGTAAGGCAAGATGATGTAATTTAGTTACAATAGGCAGTTTAACAATGGTTAGGAGCTAACAATTAGGAATATCACTCGAAGAACTCCATTTCAGTTGCTGGCAAAAATGACTACTTTGGAGAATTTATTTAACTGCCCTAATTTTTCTTTCCCTGGCTGTACAATGGGGACAGGAATTGTAACTATTTAAAAGTGTTACTGAGATGATTAAAAGAAATGTTACATATGAGATATTTAGACAATACTTTGGATTAAATTGTCTTTACAAGCATTTCCAACAAATTGATAGTTAAAGCAAAAGAGAGATGACAGAAAGGAAGTAGCTCTGAGAATGAGAAGAAAAGGGATGGTATGTATCTACAGCATGGTGGAGAAGTGGGTGAGTGGAAGAATGCTAGAGCTTGTAATCCGGGATGGATGTTTAGATTTATTGTGAGTTTGATGGGTTGTCTTCAGGAGATATAGTCTCTAGAGTAAAACACTTTGGGAACAAGAAACTATTATTGTACCCAATCATGAGATGATAATAATTTGGAGTGAAATTATAACTATATTGGTGAAAAAAAATAGGCAGGTTGTAGAGCAGAAAGGAAGGTGCCAAAAATAAAGAATGAAAGTTATGAGTGAAGAAAAAAGTAAGTTATAAAACATTGTGTCCCAGTAGTCAACAAAAGAATGTACTTCAGAAAGGAGGGATAATTCAGTTCTCTCAAATCTTGCTGAGAAATAGAGTAAAATAAAGACAGGGAAGTGATCATTCAACACTTGAAGATGGTCACTGAAAACTTTGAACAAAATGACTTTAGAGGAACATTGTAGATAAAAGACTTAATGAGGTAATGAAACAATGGGAGGCAAGGAAGTGAAAACAACTATAGACAATTGTGAGAAGTGCTGTGAAAGGTATCAGGAGTAAACACATGGAGGCCTACATTCAAAGAGCTTTGCTTTTGTTTCTGGTTGTGTTCATACTACTGTCATTTTTAATATTGAAAATACTAGGGCATCAGCTTTTATTTTCTAGCATTATTTGTAATTTCTACTCAGGAAATGCATATTCTGACAGTTTTCTACTTATTCACATAGTTTTAACCTTTTGTTTCCCAAGGTATTATGATTTTGAGCCTTTTAAACATGTAAATATTTCCTATAATTTCCAGAAGTTGGGGCATGACTAAGAAGCATGCATTTGTATTCCCAATCTTGATTTGTTCCTGTATCAGTAATTATTAAAACACAAGAATAAAGATGCTAGTGGTGGTCAGAGCCCAGATCATCTGAACTGATTTAGCTAGAGAAAGGTCAACTCAAAAGATTATACAGATTACACTGCTTTTAACACTGGTCTGTCCATTTCATCTATTTAGCAATCTTAGCACTGGCTTAAATCTTGACTCTTCATTAATCTATCCCTCATATGTCCAAAGACTCGTGTGCCTAAATAATCCAGTAATGTGGATCATACTGCGTCTTGAATTAAACGTGACACTTCTATCTACCTATTCTCCAGCCTCCTGAAGCTCCAAAATATTCTTCCACTGTGCACTGCTCATTTGGCATGGCATTTCAATAGTGCACCCTATTCATTCTGTGACACACTGAGAAGATAACATCACCTGAGAAATATTTCTTTACAAAATGTTTAACCTGAATTTAATCATTATGAAACAATCAGCCAAATCCAAATTGAAAGTCATTCAGCATAACTCATTTGCCCTCTACAGATATTGTGAATACCATACTAATGCAATATAACAAGGTAGAAAGATGATCTACTGCTCTAGATTGACAGAGATTAAAGAGCTGACAGTGAAATGCAAGATGTAATCACTAAGTGCACCTGGAATTATTTTAAAAAGTAACTAGAAAGGAAGCATTCAGATATTTGAATGTGTTCTATATACTAGATAACAATATTATACCAATGCTAAATTTCTAGAGTGTGTAATTATATTGAATATATAAAGAGAATGTTCAAGGTTTTAGGAGCTACATCCTAAAAATTATGTAAATTATTTGTATTTCTGCAACTTTTTCTTAAATGATTTAGAAAATACCAATGGACAAAGAAGGAATAAAGCAAAAGGGACAAAATTTTATATTTGGTGTTATTTGGGTAACTGTGTGCATATGTTTATGAAACAATTCTTGCATCCTTAGTATTTGGGAAATTTTCTAAACAACACTAAATGAAATATTAATGATGAACACATAAGCTACTCTTATGCTACTCTCCCTATTTAGAAAAATAATCTGCACGCAAATCCTTACAATATTTATTGTCTAATAATACTGTAGTCAGTTTTGCTCAGTGGATTCCAAAATACTTGGGGGCACAAATCAAGTAATATCCTTCTTTATCAAAATTCCAAGCTCTAGAAAACAATGACTGCACAAATCTAAGACTCGATAAATGTTTACTGATGCAAAACTTAAGGATACTAAAGGAATTGATGAAACTGGCAAAAACAGTTCTAAATTCTGATAGAACTGTTATAGCCTACAAAAATTTTTGGAATTTCAAAATGTATACCTTAGACCAGACATAACAGGAAAGGCTCAGAGAGAAAATGATCATCACTGCATCAGAAATAAAACAATCAGTGAACAATTTATAACTAATTATTCCCAGGATGTCCTTGAATATTGTTCAATAATCATCTATGCACAAACCTTTGACTTAGAAGTTACTGTCACAGAAAACATATCAAAAACAAACCATCAAAATTATAACACTTTTAAAAAATCAAATTCATCATTTTAGCTCCAGAAAAATGAACTATTTCATTTTACGAGAATATAAGAATCCACAAAAATATGTGATGCCAACCAAGCCTTTCTGTTCACAGTAAATAAATTCCTGAGGATTTAAAGAGTTTGAAAGATTAGGTATCATCAATTTGTAATTCTTCTTTTTTGTAGCTTTGAAAGGACAATGCATATAAGTCTATTTTGCAGACTTTATAAAGATTTCTCTCTAGGTTTTTTCTCAAAGAACCCAGTATTGTGGCAGAATGTTGAGAGAAGGTTCGAACCAATCAGTACCATTGGTTTCAATACCTATCACTTGTTCTTTATCCACTTTTTAAGTTCTGAAAAAGAATTAAGATAAAAAGTTTATCTTGTTCTTTAAATAGGCAATTTTTGTGTCATTCTGCCTTTAATATTACAACGTGTAAAATAACATAGAATTAATCAGAGTACTCCATTCATGGATGATAGAAAAATAAAGGTATAAATATATGGAGATTATCTGTGTGAAATCACAGATTTCGCCAGTTTTTCACAGAGATCTTCTTTACTCCCTTTACAGTATTTCATCTCCCCTCAACAACATTCCCCCATATCACTCATTATTCTAACAGCAAATAATGCCAAAAAAAAAAAAGCTCGTGTTTCCCCATCAGCAAATGATAATCAGAAAATATACTCTTGTCTATAAATGAAGAAATAGCTTTAAGTCTTGTGAAGAAAATGATTCCTTTGGCATTTTGGTTGAATTTGAACAAGGTGTTGTTACTTTCATTGAGCAACTTTGTCTTTTAGAATCTATGTGTTTGATGAGTGGCACTGAAGTACATTTTATTTTACCTTCCTGCAAAACTCAGGCATAAACAAAGATGTAAAAATAGGAGTGGGAAGAAAACAGTTGTTGCTACACTTAAATACAGTACACTACTGTGAAAATAGGATAGAAAATATGGCACATAGGAAAAACTTGGTTCAAAATATATTTCCCCAACAAAAATATTTAAGGTGATTTAGGGCTTATACCCAAGATAGAAAGGGAAAGTTCTGGCAACTTACGTGATCTTGTTTAAAATTTTTAAGAACATACATTGACTCATCAAAATTCTTTCCTTTCTATGTTCTAGAATTCTTTCACATATTTAGGGTGTTAAAATAATTATTTTTGAAGTTATCTTTACTTTCCATTTTTATTCCCTGTATGCTTTAGCTATCAGTACTTCTCGGTACTTTTTAAAAACTGCCACCTCAGCTTTCACACTAAGATTAAATTGACTATTCTCAGAACTCTCTAAACTTTTAATTATGTACCCTATAAAATTTTCACCCAATTCTTACTTCAACCTTTAAACTCATGTTTCTTTTTATTTTGGCTGATGCTTCTAAATAAGTGGAACTAACTTCAAAAGATAATTTGATTAGAGATAATTTGATAACTCTCCCATAACACAGACATTTTCACAGTTACTGAAAACATCGTCCACTTAAGCCACTCAAACGCTTTTACTTATACCTGATATTTCTTCTCAGTCTTTGAACATCAGAGATGTTTTACAATAAGCATATTAAGGCTTGTTACATAATAGGACCCATAAAGATGAGAATGAAAATTTCAATTACTCAAATACCATTAAATAAACATATCCACAAAAGTACATCTCACACTATATATCTAAATGTTTAGTATCTTTCACATTTACTTACAATATACCTTTCTTTAGACTATCTCTCTGAATAGTTTGAAGTTTTACTTCCTGAAAACTAAACTGAAAATTTATGTGAACACAGTTTTTTTTTTAAGATTTGATCTACGCAAATAGTTCAACATATAACTAAATTTGTACTTCCAAGATAAATCCTGAAACTAAGTGCACAAATCTTTGGTAACAAATTTGTTCACATCTTGCTATACACATTTTAGCATATAAACATTTTCTTGAAGATCTTGACCCCACACACACACACCCACACATAACATTGCCATTGCTAGAAAATATTTAAATTTAGACACAATATCACTTTACTGTTGCCCCATAGAACTATACATCATTTTAACTGCATATTCAGATTTTTAATATCTTTGTGACACTGCTATGGAAATCCCCAAACTGCTTTTGCATCTGTGAAACACTGCTATGAAAATCTCCAAACTGTTTTTCATCTGTGAAAAGAAAGGTTTTATCATTACACAGTGGGACATGCAGAAAGTCCAAACCTTTTTCATTATAAGTCCCTTCACAGTATTTGATGTTATTGGAGCAGAGACTGCTTAGAGCAAGAGAAAAAGTAGGCCACACTGAGAACCAGTAAGCTCATGCATTTCCCGTTATGTTCACTAGTATACTACATTCAATAATAAAAATTTTAGTCTATGTTTAGGTACTCAAAAATCATGATATTACAATGACTTGGGCTGTTTATTTTTCTGAGGTATATTTTTTAGGAATATGTTATATTTAAATCAAGAAAAGTAACACTACGTTTCTTGATTATTATTGACTTGATTCTGGGCTTGATATTCTTGGAAAATTTTTCAGTAATGTCTTTAGAATATACAAAAATTTAATGTAGATGTAGAACTATTGAGAGAAAGCCAGTATCTAGGAATTTCTATTGAAATAATACCGGGAGCCTTCCTCCAGACTCCATAAATTTTTTGTCATGTACTCTACTCTTTCCAGTGCTTGTAGTCTTTTGCCATTTTGTACTACCTAAAACCACTTGATAGCACAGAAAATTAAAAAGGAAAGCCGAATCTTCTTCCACCTAAAACACACACACACACACACACACTTTCAGATTCAACTCTAATATGTAAAAATTTTGAAAATAATATCTCATCCTGATAAGAAAAAAGCTGAACAAACTAAAAATCAAAGCCTTGTCATAGACCAGCAAGAGAAGCGAAGTCACAGAGAAAATTACCATCCTAAAATCTTGAGATACAGACAAGCACAGAGATTCATGGCTAAAATCTGCTTATCTGCATTAGAAATGGCTAAAAACATATGCTGGTAGGAGGACATAACCAGCCATCTTGATTAATTGTCGCAAACTGCTTACGCACTCGCATGTGAACAAGAATCAGTGGAGGACACAGTCTTGGGATAGGGAACCCACACAGTTTTGTAAGTTCTACTCTAAGGAGTCCATTACACGCTCCAAATTGTGAGTCAGGAGAATTCCTAGTGGCCCTAAGTATGGTGTGTGTGTTGGGAGGAGGGTGAAAAGGAAGAGAAATCATTGCGAAATGTGCCCTGAAATAGTTTAAATGATAAAATCTACCAGTGAATTATTTTTCAGAAATAAATGACTCTAATTCACCAGAGAAAATCAGAGAAAACACTTCCTTACTAATTCTCTGAGGCCAGCATCACCATGTTAACAAGAGCAGAGGAAGATTTAACAAAGAAAAATTGCATACCCATATCTCTTACTTATAGATGCAAAACCCTCAAACAAGTATGAGCAATATCTATCTACAAATCTGTACAAATAATTGTACCCTATAATCAAGTGAGGTTTATTTCAGGTTTACATGGCTAGTTCAAATTCAAAAATCACTGCAATCGACCATACCTACAGGCTAAAGAAAGGAAAACATCAGCTGATACAGGGAAAGCATTTGACAAAACCCAACATTCATTCACCATAAGAATGTTTAATAAATTGTAAATACAGGGGGATGTCTCCAACTTGATAAATAATGTCTATGAAATATTCCAACAAATGTCATATTTAGTAGTACAAATCTAGTGCCTTTCCCTAGGATCATAACCATTGTAAATATATTCTCTATTACCACTTTCATTTATCATTATATTGAGATAGTGCAATAAGAAAATAAAAGGAAATTAAAGATACTTTATTAAGTGGAGGAAATAAACTCTGTTTTTCTTACAGGATAAAATGATTATAAATGAAGAAAATCTTCAAAACATATCCTGTCAGAGCTAGTACTCCACTCATATAATTTCAGCCCTCTAGGAGCCTGAGGTATGAGGATAGCAAGTTCGAGCACAGCCTGGGCAACTTAGTGTCTTAGCAAGACCCAGTCACAAAATAAAAAATAGAAAAATGCTAGTGGTTAGCTCAGTGTGAAGGCCTTGATTTTACTCCCTAGTACCACCTTCCTCCCAAAAATCTTGGAAATAATATGTGTCCATGAGTAGCGTGATCACAGTATAAAGTTCGGTACTAAAATTCAATTCTTTTCTTATATACCAACAATGAACATTTAAAATCGAGTTTTGAAAGGACACTACTCTATTTAAAATAGCATTCCAAAAAATAAAATACATATAGGCACACTAGCATGTGTGTAAGATCTATGTATGGAAAACTACGAAATTGTGATTTGAGAAATTAAAAATCTAAATAAATTCAGAATTATATCATCTTTATATATTAAAAGACTCAATATCATTATTATGTCAATTTTTTTTTACTCTTTTTAAATTTGCAGTACTAGACCCTGAACCCAGGGCTTTTGCACTGAACTACATCCCCAGCCCTTTTTATATTTTTATTTCGAGACAAGGTGATGCTAAGCTCCCCAGGCTGGACACAGACTTGCAATCCTCTTGACTGCTAGAGTCCTGGGGTTATAGGGATGAACCACCAAACCTGGCTATCGTTTTGTTTTTTTCCTCAAATGATTTTCTAATTATTTTGTATTAGTACATGTTTATGGTATATATGATTACACTTATTGTGGGAACTTGGTACATGTACATAATAAAATAATATATCTTAATTATTTTTCTGTCTGATCCTCTACCTCTACCCACCTTCCCAACTCCTTCCAACTCTTGGTTTCATTTCTACTTACAAAAGCTCTATCTATAGTTTTAATACAATACTAATCAAACTCTCAGTGTATAATTTGTAGATTTTAGAAAATCATTCTAAAAAAAATGGAAGAAGCTAAAGATCTAGAAGATTAGTGCAATAATAAGAACAAAATTGAAGAATATTTCCTGATTTTATAACTTGCTATATATCTACAGTATGCAAGAGAATATGATATTGATGAAATGAAATAGGGATCTCAGAAGAAAACCCTCGCAAATATAATCAACTCACCTAGGAGAAAAAGGCAAGTTGATGGAGAAAGGTCAGTCTTGTCAACATGGACAACTGAAACTCAATATGCAAGAAGAAAAAAAAAAAAAAACCTAGCCAAGACTTACACATTTCACAAAAATTAATTCAAACTGTACCTTGCACCTAAATGAGAAAGCATAAGACTTCTAGAAGACAACATAAGAGAAAAGCTTGATGGGCAGGCTGGGTTTGGCAATGAATTTTTAAATACAACACTAAAAGCATCATTCATAGAGGGAAAAAAAGATAATTTAGTCTTTAATAAAATAAGAAAAACTATAAAAGATACAACTCAAGGAATCAAAAGACAAGTCAAATTTAGGCGTAAATAGATGAAAAGGCATAAAGGATTTGCATTCAAAATAAATGAATGAGTTTTGCAACTCTACAATAAGATAATAAGAAACCCAATTAAAAAGTAGATAAAATACTTGAACAACCATCTCACCAGAAAAGATATTTAAAATGGTGAAGGGAAACATAGCTGGGCGTAGCAGCATACATCTCTAATCTCAGCTACTCATTACTGTCAGGCTAAGGCAGTAAGATTGCAAATTGGAGGCCAGCTTGGGAGACTTAGTGCAACACTGTATCAAAATAAAAATCAAAAGGGCTGGGGATATAACTCAGATGTAGAGCATCCTTGGGTTCAATCTCTAGTACTGCAAAAAGCCAAAATAGTTGTAATAACTCAACTAACCAATCCATCCACCTCAAACAAAAATCAAACAATCAGAATTAACACCATCAGAGCTCTAGAAAGTCAAACACAGCAATCAGGTAAACATTGAAACCAGATAAGTAGTAGGAAAACACTGCAGCAGTTTTACTTGCCTTTGTACACTTCTTTCTCCAGTTCAGAGTTGATATTGAGTATGACTGCCCATGGCACAAGTGTGGGAACATGTTCCCTTGTTTAGAGAGAGAAGAGCAGCGATCATGCTTAACGAACTGTGTTTTCTTCTTTGACTGTCTGGAACCTTCCTGAAGACCTGACATAATGCACTTGTCTTATTTTATCTAATCTGGGATTCACTCAAGACAGATTCATGCATAATTTCTCGAAAACATTGTAAGACAACTGAATAACTTGCTGCCACCTGGGGGAAAAAATTAAAGATGAGGCAAACAAAAATGTGTCAAAGCTAGGAAAAAAAAAATTAGGAGAGAGTTTTGTTGGAAATTGGGGCATGCATAAGGGCAGAATTATTTGGAAAGTTATGACCTATACATTTGCAAAATGAGTTTCATACTCAGAAAAGACCTTAAATTTTCACTGCTGGCTAATCTATAGTCTCAAAGTAAGCAGGATATGAAGGGTAAGATTGAGTTGCAAATGGCTTGCCTGACTGAATATTAAAATAGTGCTGCATACAGGGCTAATCTGCAAAGAATGGGAGAGAATTTGGTTATTTGGTTTGTTCGATTTCCAGTTATATGGTATTTCATTATTATTCATTGAGGAATATTTTCTCATTCCATGTGTTATGTCTCTTTGACCAGTAAGTTAGTCAGAGTTGCTTAATTTCCCAAATGTTTTTGTATTGATTTGCTATCTTATTGATTTCAAATTCAGTATTATTGAACACAAAAAATAACACTTTGCATGCTTCAGTCCTTTGAATTGTATAGAGGTGTGTTTCATGCTTAGTGGAGAATATATAAGCATAGGTATGAGTTAACAGCTCTGCTATGGCTAGCCACATATATGTGTACTAGAACTGAGTAATTAAGTTAAAGTATGTGTGTGGTAGGACCCACGTTTCTCATTGCTGGAGTGTGAACTTACACACAGGCAGTGCTACTGGATAGAATGATCCATGTAGTATTGGGTTAAGAGCTGGAGACATCAACATGTATTTACATTTGGCTTAATAAAGACACAAATACTTACATCAAAAAATACATAATGATATGTTTATATACACATATATTCTCTTGCTTTGTCAAGTGAGACGGCCTAGGAGCAATGACAAATTCCAGCTGGAATGAACAATTCATCCAGTACCCAGGTATATTGGCTTCCAATATTCTCATTAAAAAGAGCCAAAGCTCATTAGATAAATAGCTGATTTGAGGAAAGGGGTGGGAAATTCTGCAGAAGAGGCTGGAGTACCCTGCAAAGCCCAAAGTCTCACACAGTGGTGGGAATAAATCACAAGACCACAGAAACCTGGAGAAAGAACTTAAACAAATGGGGCCGGTGAGATGGCTCAGCCGCATAAGCGCCTGCCCGGCAAGTGTGAGGTCCTGAGTTCAACTTCCCGGAACCCACATAAAGGGAAAAAAGGGCTGGTGATATCACTCAGAGGCACAAGCGCTTGCTGGCAAGTGCGAGGTCCTGAGGTCGACTCCCGGTACCCACATAAAAAAAAAAAAAAAGAACCTAAAATTGTGCCAATTTGAGCAAGAAAATTTTTGAAATAGTATTGGATTTCAACTCAAGTTTTAAATAAATATTCATGATATCATACTGACAGAAATAAATAATTAAATGAATAAACAAATGGGGAAAGAGAAAATTCTTGTAAGAAAATCCTGCTGACTCCTTAAATATGAGCTGCTTGTAGTGACTTGCTTTGGAAGCATGTAGAATAAGAGTAACTTTATTGTAGGAACACCTGACAAATGCTATCTCCACTAAGGAACAAAGGTCAACATCAATAGTGAAAAGTCAAATTGGCAGCATGTACCCTCGTAATAAGATAAGAGGGACGCTTGACATCTATCATGTTCCTCCCAGTTGTCCACACTCTCAGTCCAATGAAGGGACAAAAATCAGACATATCCCAAAATTCAACATATCTGACCAATATTCTCAAAATTGTCAAGGCCATCAAAAATGAGGAAGCATCTGAGAAACTGTCACAAGCAAGATGAAACTTAAAGAGATATGACAGTTAAATATAATCTGAAATCCAGGATGGGGATACTTAAACAGTACTTTAACAATGAATTAAAATCAAGAAAATCTGAATAAAGTACAAAGTTAATAAAACTCTTCTTACTTTAACAAATATATTACACTAAATTAAGTTAATAATAGATATAACTTTGGGGTATATAAACACATTGCAAACTATAATCAAAATTTCTATGGAAAGTTAAAACAATCTTTAAAATAAAGTTTACATTAATAAAATATAAGCAACCCAGCAACAAACCCCACATATACTCACACTCTTGTTTGTTTGCATGAGGGAGTGAGAGGGTGGGAAAAGCTCCTAAGAACTAAGAAATAGAGGTACTTAGAGGGAGAGGATATAAAAGCAGCATCCATATAAAAGATAATTATCCAATGAATAGTTCCACGACTGAGTTGAATGGTCGCAGTCATGCTGTGCATTTTTAAGACTAGATACTGTTTATTATTAGGGGTTGTCATTTCCTACTACCTCTCCCTGGGTGGCAGACACCGCAGAAGGAGTAAGACATTTAGAAATTCTAAGCAAACTGCTAAATAGATGTTGTTGTGACCTTTATTCTTGTTCACATCCCTGCAGAAGCTAATGTTTTCCCTTCTCCCTCGCTGCTCATAGTCCATGTTCATATAGTTCTCCTTGAGTCTGACGACACCAGAAGCCTTTGGACCTGTGATTGACCCAGTCAAAAAAAAAAAAAAAAGGAGTATCCTTGACTAGTCAAGCTGAACAACTCGCGTGACCTGTGATGAACTCCAGATGCTATCACAGCAGTAGCTCTGAGTTAGACTGGGAAGATCTTTCTATTGCCCTGCACTATTTATCCATGTCTTAAACATGTTATTTTGTATAAATGTTTATGAATAGAAGATGAAATGTAGAAATTTTTTTGTTTGCATATGCAATAGGCTATCTACAAAATGGCTACTATCACCTGACAAATAGTCAAAAGATGTTTTAAACAACAATAACAGGATCTTCTACTTTCATCTAGAATTTCAAAAGTAATAATATTGGATCAACAATAAAACTAGAAATAAACCAAACTATACAAAGGTATATGATATATATGTACACACACATACCTATATATTAAGGTAAGAATGTAAATAAATCTAAATAAACTAATATCCAAGTAAGACATATATCTTCTATGAGAGAAGATACCATCACTGCTTCCATGAAGACAACAGATAAATTCATATTAAACTTTTGATAGCCACATATGGGCTAACGTGATGAGTTAGAATCCCAGAAAGCCTGTAATCACAGATCAAGTTGTATTCACCTACCTGCCAACTCTTTTCTAAAACCCACAACAATGTCAGGGGTAGTAGACAAAACACTGAATTAGGAACTAAGAGGTTCTTTGGGAGGTAAGTGGGACCTTCCTCTAGATAAAGCAATACCTGAATGAAGAATGGAGTCTCAGCAAAAGAGATGAGAGAAATTCCTAAAAGAACCAAGTGTAAGACAACCCCCAAAGAAGGCTAGGACTACACATCCATAAGTATGTACAGTTTAAAATGCTATTGCCCACTCAAAGCAAAATAATAACAATGATAAATTATTAGCTTTTTCGTCTCATATGGAACTGTACAATACATGACAGGAGCAAAAGTGGAGGAAAGGATAAAAGAAATAATGCACTTATAAGGTTTATAAGTTTGTCATGAAGTCATGTAATATTATTTAAAGTTAGATTGTGGAGTTATAGATGGGCAACATTAACTTTATAAGAACCACTAAAATACAAAACAAAAAGTATAGCTCATGGTGTAGTTTGAATGTATTCTCCAAAAATTCATGTGTTGGATCTTAATTCCAAAATTCATATGTTGGGAGCAGTCCAAAGTGCGACTTTTAGGAGGATTTAGGATTAGGGTGGCATGCCCGTGCTGGCGCTAGTGGCAGAAGAAGGAGAAGGAGAAGGAAGGGGAGGGGGTGGGGGAAGAAGAAGAAGAAGAAGAAGAAGAAGAAGAAGAAGAAGAAGAAGAAGAAGAAGAAGAAGAAGAAGAAGAAGAAGAAGAAGAAGAAGAGAAAGAAGAAGAGGAGGAAGAAAAGGAGGAAGAAGAGGGACATAAGCTACTATGATTGTTGCATTGCACTAGATGTTTCCTTCTGCCGTATTACTATGCAACAAGAAGTTTCTCACCAGAAGATAAGAACATGCAGGTACCATGGATTTTAGCCTTCAGAACCATGAGACAAGTATTTTTTTAATAAATAACACAGGCTAAGGTATTTTGTTATAGCAAGAGATAACGAAGACAGTTAACAAGTAAAAGAGGAGATAAAATGAAATGTTCAAAAATGCTTGGTACAGTGAGAATAAGTCAGGAAAAGAAAAATAGAAAATTAAAGGACATATATAATGAATATGAAACAAATTCCAAGATAGCAGACTTAAATAAAATCATCTAGAAAATGGTATTAAGGGCAAATGAAGCAAACTGTCCTACTGAAGGCAACAAGACTGGATTGAAAGAAAGATTGATCTCTAGGTTGCACACAAGAAATATTATTGACTTCTTGTTTTAATTTTAACAACTGTTCTAGACATAATTTCAATATACAGACATGGACAAACTGAAAATAAAGGGATGTCTATATCTATATCTATATCCATAACTATAACTATATATATATCTATATCTACTGTAAAACTGTAAGAATATGAAAGTAAATATGGCTATATTTTACCAGATTAAACTGACCTCAAATTCAAAGAATATCGCCAGATACAAAGGGCTATTCCATGAAGATGAAATAGTCAGCTCATTAGAATGATACGTAAATATGCCTAAAACAAAGTATAGACATAAGCTTACAAAGACTGAAATTCATAAAACAAAATTTGATGATATAAGTGGAGAAACAGACAAATCAATAATCATTTTGGAAATTTTAACACACCTATCTCAATAATTGGCAGAACAATAAAGCAAATGCTAAAATATATTTGTAACACACTGTCAACATCTTCAATTTAATTAATATTTATGGAAAAATCACACCCATTACCATTAAAATATACATTATTTTTAAGTGCAGATATATCATGTGGTAGGCCGTACAGCACAACTGAATGAATTTCAAAGGCATGAAGCATACAGTTTCGCTCTCTAACTATACTCATATTAATTTTTTAATTAAATTAAATTAGAAAGTGAAAAAAATAAAATATGAAAAATATCCCTATAATTGGGAGTTATGATGTTCATAGAAATCAGAACCCGATGGGCAAGGTGAGAGAGGTTGAAGATGCATTGAAAGAGGTACCTGGGCACTTCCTCATCACTTCTTGATCTACATGGTGGTCATACAGCACATAGAGTTATCAAGCTCATGAAACTATACACTTAAAATATGCATATTATGTGACATTTAGCTCCAAAATGACCATTTCATTTTTTTTCTAGAGTTCTAATCAAAATGTTTAAGCAAAATTTCACTTCCTTTTGCAGAATCTCACTACTCTTCAATTCCCATTTTTTGCAGGGGGGGAGGGAGAAAGGAAGGAAGGGACAAGAGAAAAAGAGAAAAGAAGGAAAAGATGGAAACAAAGCTTTTGTAAATAAGGAGAGGAAGAGGGGTTGAAGGGAGAGGATGGGAATGGGACAAAAAGTAGCAGCAAGATATATCATGTATATAATGTTCAGATACAACTTTCCTATGACGAATGTCATCATTATGTATTCTAAAATGTACCAATAAAAAAAGATATATCATGTACAAGTAAAAAATATGTCTTCTGCAACATCAACTTTTTAATTAAGTTTGATATTTCTAACCTCAGTAAATATGCTTTTAAAATATCTTCATTGCATTCTGTGTCTACATCAGGATCTTCTCTACCCCCGGGTCTTATTGACCTGACAATTTATAGATGAACCACTTTCTACACAAACACCTTCAACTGTCTTTTCATAATCATTGAGCAATACTCAAAACAAGCTAACAATACCCATCAAGGTGACTACAAATCTACTTCTATGAATTTTTACCATTGAGACTTTTCTTCTCTACATGGCTGAAATTTTGTGATACTAATATAACGGATTCAGTAAATAGAACAACTTTAATATTAACCGGCTCTTTATTACTTACCAAACACTTTTGTTTTATCATTTAATTTAATTATTTCAGTACATCAACACATATAATTTTTACTGCTACTCAACAAATAATAAAACTTCCTTAGAAAACTTAATTTATTTCTTTCCTAAACAGAGCTGATAAGTTACAGGGCTATACTTAGAACTCAGGAGGTATATTGGTCACTTTCCCATTGCTGGGACAAAATATCTAGCACCTACAGTATAAAAGAAGAGAAGTTTATTTTAGTTCATGCTTTTCAGTGTATTCTGTCCATGCTTGGTTGGCTCTAAGGCAGAAACAACACAGCAGAAGAGGATGGTAGAGGAAAGCTGCTCCCCCATGTCAACCAGGAAGCAGAAAGAGAGGACCCGGGGAGGGAGATATCCCCTCCAGAGGAACACTCCCCGCACTGACATATGCTCCCAACCAGGCCCCACCTCCTAACAGCACATTTACCAATGAACTCATCAATGGACCAGTCCGCTGATGAGTATAGTGCTCCCATGATTCAATTACTTTCCAAAAGCCCAACCTCTGCACATACGAGACTTCGGGGGGACATTCTCCATCTGATACCATAGCAGAAGGGTTTGCTCCCAAGCACTTAACTCCCTTAACTATAATTCCTTTGCTATAATAGTGCCCCAATTTAATTAAATTCTTAATCTAGGAGGATAAAAAAAAGAGAGCAGCTCAGTCATTCAGAGACAGAGTAGGGCTGTGGTAAAAGAATGGTCTCTGGAGCTGCAGTGCCTGGGCTCATGTGATTGTCTTGGATTTCTGCGGCTGAGACACAATACCCAGCACCCACAATATAAGAGATGAAAGGTTTTATTCAGCTCACAGTTTCAGGAGATTCAAGAGAAGGCAGAAACTTCATGGTGGAAGGGCAGGGTGGAGCAGAGCTGTTTAGTTCATGGCTTTAGGGAAACAGAGCAGGGGAACAGTGCTAGAGAGGAATGGGCTTCCATGACCTACTCAGACACAGCCAGGAATATGCTTATTAATTGGTTAGGTATTTCTTAATCTAATGAAGTTGACGTATCAGGACTAATGATCACAGTAACCGAAAGGAACATAATCTCTTTTGCCTTAATCTTTTAATCTACAAAATCAGAATAGTAATGGCAGAGTACTAGTGAGATAATTAAATGAATGAACATATGCAAAGAAAAAGGAATCACCTGGTATGCCAAAGGGACTATTTTAACAATAAAAATATTGGTTATTTTTATTATATTTGAATAAACTGAAAGACAATTGTTGGGAGCCTTTGTTTCCTTCAGCGGAGCATCGGGGACATCAATGCCCTGTAACCACAGTCTGTCCTCCTTGGACGAGGTCCTGCCGATGGCGCTGCACTGGAAGGTGGTGGACTGGCTGGCGTTCACCTCCACGTTCTGGATCCGCAGGAAGTGGGGAGTCCGGGTACATGGATGGCCCAGCACCTTCACTTCATCAATAGCAAGGTAGCCTTGGTGTCCAGAGGTAATCACTTCAAAAATCACCTGGTAGAAGTTAGGCCAGAACGTGCTGATGGCCAGCTCTGCTCGGTTCCATCTCCCAGTCGGGGCCCCAGACAGATTCCAGATAGGGCTTCGCGGTGAGAACCACTGGGCCTGGGTTTCGCACCCTCCCATGCTTATGGCTGTGGGCAAAGAAGCTCCTATATTTCCTGCAGTCTACGCCACTTAATGCTACGGCATATGATGAATTTGGCTGCATTATCCCTATTTCCTTTACCACTGGAGACTTTTTTGGCAACTCATCTATAAGTAAGGTTTTGGGTGTTCAGAACTTGAGTTATCCCAAAAGTACCAATTTAAAACTTAGTCCTCCCTTTACAGATCCCCACCCTGCGGGTCTCTGCTGGCAAAATACTCATGATACCCATTTACAATCTGCTATGCATTGGGGTAACTGCTTACGCAATGAACCACTACCACTTCTTAATAATCAGTCTTATTCTGAAGGTGATATGTGGGTGGGAGGCCTCCGTGGTCCTCCCGCCGCTATCGACTACCATTATAAGAACCCTAACCAGTATAATCAACCCCTGATGTCTGATGGGTTTTTTCTATGTGGTATACAGGCTTGTCTTGATTTCATTCCGTTTGCTATGCACAATGTTCTGGTGTTCAATGGGACAGCTACCTATTATGATACGTAGAATGTCACCAAGGCTCACAATTTTGTGTTACTTCTACTCCTTGTGTGTTGGCTCCCTTCTTCTTTGTTGTTTTCAATGTTACCAGCAATAATACCGGGGGAAGAGGGGGGCTTAACTGTTCTGTAGTTCCTTGTAGGCTGTCTAATTGTTGGGCAGAAGAACATACCGGCGCACTGTTGGTGCGAGTGCCATCTGGGGTCATGATGCCGCTACACGTCAATCAAACGCACTTCCCTGTCATTCAGTATCGTGCCAAGCGAGATTTTGGATTCACAGCTTTCGTGACAGCAATTATTGCAGCGATGGCGGCGTCTGCTACCGCCGCTGGTTTTGCCCTTGCCCAGTCCATCCTCAGTGCAGAGGTCATCAATCAGCTCTCAGAGCGGGTAGCCACGGCCTTACAAACCCAAGCAGACATTAATGCTCATTTGCATTTTGGAATCTTGTCTCTTAATCAACAAATGGCGTTAGTTCAAAAACAAATAGACAATTTTTATATTCTGCAGAGACTAACTTGTGACGTGCATTATCATGCTGCATGTGTTATACCCGTTCAGGTATGCAATGCCTCTGCCAAAGTATGGGAACTCAATCAATACTTGGCCGGTCCCTGGAATGCTACCTTTGTCAACTATACTCGGCAACTGGCGCTTCAGATCGCACAGATCAATGCTACCAGAGTCACACCTGTTACCGTGCAAAGTTTATGGACTGCTATAACAAGATGGTCTGGATGGGTACAATGATGGGCGGGCTCTATGTCTCTCCTGGGAATCGTGGCTTTGAGTGCCGCCTTCTGCCTCTGGTGTTTGTGCCGCCTGCGGCGACGCCGCCGTAGGGATGTCGCCATGCTCGCTCAGGCCATTACAGCTGTGGATGCTGGTACATCTCCCCAAGTATGGCTGGCTGCCGTTCATTCGTAGCCTATGCAGGATGTAAGGCTAGCCGCACTGCACAGCAGTTGCCCTCAGGGTTGAGGGGACTGCTGGAATGCACGCTCGTATGCATGTGGGTCTGCTCCAAAGCCCCACCCCTGTGAAAAGGGAGCATTGCCAATAGGGATGAAGTAGTATGAGCCTGGCCATCTCATGCTATGTTAATCCACTTGGCGTTTTCACAACAGGGTACGGACCTCTACATTCTCCTGCTGTTGTGCCATTTAAAATTAATTAATTAGGGGGAGATGTTGGGAGCCTTTTTCTTACTGCGCCACCAACATGGCGCGGATAGCCTGCTTCCTATCAGCTGATCCGCATTTCTATGTTCCCTTATTAGGGAAGGTTCTGGGCAGCGGGCGGATCCTTGCGGCGGCGCCCAGTGGGTGTGCTATTCATGGCAGAAGGTGATTGGAGATGGATTCCTATATAGGAGAGTGCCTGGGGGAGAAGGAAAAGGAAGCTAAAGAAGCTAAGAGGAAGCTAAAGAAGCTAAGAGGAAGCTAAAGAAGCTAAGAGGAAGCTAAGCTAGGTAGGCAGAAGCTAAGCTAAGAAGAAGAAGCTGGAAGAAGCTAGCTTAGCTTGAGAACCGGCTTGGGTGCGACTTCGGTCCCTGTACAGCATTAATAAATTGTTAATAACAAGTTCCACTTTCGTGTGTTCCTTGCTGGCAAGGGCGCGCAACAGACAATTTGATTAAAAGAAGGATAATTTGAGTAGCTTCATTTATGATAACATCCTCTGAACACGTAGTTGGGTTTTTCATGTATGATGAACTACAAGATTCAACACCAGCTCCTCTTTGGATCTTGCGCAAGACTTACAATGGCTCAGTGATATATCATAAGATTTCTATGTCAATCCATACTTTCTGCCCATTTATATTCATTTTATATCACAACAGTATTCTCTATATCATTCATAACCATAACAGTGGACATATTTAGAAGCTACATTTTTTATCCTACCTCTGCAGTTTTTTACTTACATTACCTTGAACAAATTGTTTCTATGTCATTGTGTCACAAATTCTGTAAAATGGGAGACATATTTCCAATTCAATTCATCAAGTTGTGAACATTGCTTAAGTAATGAAGTAAAAATACTTCCAAAAACAGAATGCCTCATGCATTTCTTAACTTTATAAAAATGTTACTTAAAAGTCAGAAAAAGCAATATGTTTGTGGGGTGTGGCTGTCTTCAGTGCCTTTGTAAGGCATTCATTTTTGAAGACAGAGGGATAGAGAGAGAGAGAGTGAGAGAGAGAGAAAGGGGAAATATTTCACTCTCATTCTGACCTTCAAATTAATTGCTGTACCAAAAAAACTTCAGAGACCTATTTTTCTTCTTTCAGAATTATCTTCCTGTAAAAATACTTGGTTTTAAAATTAAACTGTGCCAAAATATTTAGAAACACTATGTTGTGATTTATATCATATAGGAAAATATTTAAAAAGTTAAGAAAACATGCAAAATATATTTCTTGGATATCTAATTTTTAATGTATCCATTGTTGAGAATTCATAAGGATAAGAATTTTGTTTTGTTTTATTTTGTTTTGTTTTGTTTTAGTGGGTCACATTTCTTTTCTCCTAGTAAGAGCGGTGTATTTGTACAGTCATTCATCATAGTTTTTCATCTTGATACCCCACAACTGTCAAAGATTCCACAAGGGACTCTGATGGAAGACATAACTGTAAACCAGAAAAATGCTGTGCAAAACTTTTTCCTTTGGAGAATTACTGTCTCAAGAAATGCAAAAAACAATGAGGAGATCATCACTGTGACTTGGACATTCACAAAACACTCCAGTGTATTCAAAGACCATACATTCACCCATGCAATTTTTACTGAATTCCTATATGTGAAGGGATTTTTGAAATTTTAATGGCACAGAAGTAAGCAAAACAGAAATTTCTGCTTTTGGTCAACTCCTAGTTTCATGTATACATGAAGTTCCTGTACAAAATGAACTTAAATTCATTGAAGATAAATTAATATGCCATGAGTATTTTGGTACTATTTACAAAAAAAATTTAAATGGCAGTGCTAGAAAACATAGTCTTTCAAATACGTTCCTTTTCTCTCTTTAATATATATTTGAGCTAATTCTATCATTAATAAATATCATATGGCATATACTCAACATGTATAGATTGCCTAATACACATTGTACTTGGGCTTTACACATGATGTTTGTGAATTTGAGTAATCACATGACCTCTCAAAGGATCACAGTTTGTTACATTTAAGATTAATGAGGCACTGGATAGCCTTTAAGAAGCTATTCAAGAATATGCATTTAATTAAAATGAATTATGTATATGAGATAATACCATTCAACCTTTTTAATTTAGAGCAATAAATCATGGCTATTTCACTCCTGAGAAGGGTCCTAACATTGGCAAGTTGAATATTGATGTTACAAAGCCCAAATAATTAATGCCAGTCAGATTCATCCATAATGGGTATAGCTAGCGACTTTGCCTACCGAGAAGATTAAGTATTTCTTCTTTAGTTGATTATGTGTGTGCACTTGCACATGTAATGAGTTTCAAATAGTAGTGTAATACCACTTACATAATCTCTGAATACAAAACAACTGGTGACATCAGTTCTCAAGAAAATACTGACAACCTACAGCCTTAACTTATTAGTGACTCAGTATGACTTATTTTCTTTAAACACAAACACCATTCATATGCAACACATTTACCATTTATTGACTTAGTAATGCTCCCAGTGATTTTTTCTTCTGCCCAGGGCAAATGATACCAATATTTTAATTGTAACAAGTTGGCATTTAAAACAGTGTCATGCATACAATGCTTACCTAATAACCAGATGAACAGAACTTACCTATCTTTTCTTCCATGCCTTATACCACTAGGTGTTTGATCTATGTGATACAGGATTAGTTGAGCTAACACCTAGAGAATGATTAACCATATTCATTAGGCACTACTATAATCCTATTTTATAGATGAAGAAACATATTTAAGAAGATAAATGATTTGCCCAAGATCACAAAAGTAGTGTGAGATATAAACCTTGCATTCAAACTCTGGCAATCAGACTCTTAAAATGGCTAAAGGTTTTGCGGTACTATATAAAATTTCACTATGTTTTGATAGCTAAGAAATTCACAGCCCATTTTTTGGTAGTTTCTCATTCATGTCCAGTTAAGTTGGCAATTTCATGGTTATAGCCAGTAATAAATCCATTCTGAATTACATTTTTTTAGTTATCTCTATGTTTTTGAAGAAAATCTAATTAACTTACAAGGACATGTACTTTCTGCCTCATGGTGAGTAAACACACTGTATTAGGATCCTCTAAAGGAACAGAGTCAATATAAAACAGGTATAATTAGAAAAGAGATTTCAAAGGTAGGCTTACAGAATTGGAAGGAAGAGTCCAAAATGGCTGCCTGTGCCCTGGAGAGCTGAGGGATTCAATAGCAGTGGAAGGTTGAATGTGTGAAAAGCTCACTGTGTTCACCAGTGTGAGTCTGTGTCAGAAGGTCCAAGAATCCGGGTTGGAAGTCTGAAGAAACTGGAGACCAATGTCCATAGGCAGTGGTGAAGACCAGAGCTCCTCCAAAAATGGAACACTTCTTCATTTTTCTTTCAGCCAGTCCGGGTTAAAAGCCTATTCACTGGCGCCACACACATCTTCTCCCCTCAGTTTTCTGGCCTACATGTCATCATCCACAGATACACCCAGGAGTTTACTAATCTGCTACGTTGTTTATCCCACAATAAAATGTCTACATCAACTTTAACATATATATCCAACAGCATGCATAGCAGAAACTCATATATGAAGCAAGAGGTGAAACTTTACACACCGTCTGAAGTCTTTATAGAAATAATTTTTTACTTAGAAAAAAAAAAGAAAGGAAATAATATTTAATTAGAAGTTTCCTTTTAGAAATGGAAAGACTCTATTAGTTACCCAGGGGGAAGTAGTGAAATGTCAAGACTAATGTGATTACAGTTTCCTAAAAACATTTCTTTTGTTTTTCAGTCACAGCCGTCACAACTGCGGCCATCTGACTACAAGCATAACAATAACCTTAAAAGGCTTATATTACATGGTTTATGCTGTATTTCCACCAAGATCTTCACAGCAGTTTAATCAATAAAGCAGCACAAGCTGTGAATAATTACAATAAAACACCTTAAGAATGATCCACAATTAAAAGGTAGAAGGAGAAAAAACCCTCAATTTAGATAAACCAATCTGTCACTCAGTTTGATAAAGTTTAGTTGAAGTGTTCTGACACT
The DNA here is from genome assembly GCA_028451465.1 of Erethizon dorsatum. Classification (NCBI taxonomy): domain Eukaryota; kingdom Metazoa; phylum Chordata; class Mammalia; order Rodentia; family Erethizontidae; genus Erethizon; species Erethizon dorsatum. The sequence goes on from CM051834.1 coordinate 30,737,822, forward strand.
CTCATTGCATCTATCAACAGAAAGATCTCTAGTCTTGAATCTAAATTAACTCTTCAGGCTACAAGGATAAAGAATTATAAGCCTCCAGGTCTATGCACTGGAATGTTAATTGTAACCTAAAAATCAACTCTATTGAAACTTCATATTGAAGTTTATCTCACAATGAAATGTCTGCATCAACTTTAACAGATGGCTTGAAGTATATTTCTGAAATATGACAGCTTGTCATATGAATACATAAAAATTGATAAACAAATGTTCACAATTCATTTACTGACATATGATTACCTTTAATTTGCTAGACAATACACACTAACAGCAAATAGTACATGTTCAACATTCTCTCAGGGCTTGCATTTTTATGATGTTCTGTCCTGCACTAAGCTTGAAGTTCTGAGAAAAGATTGAGTCGCACATGTAAGGTTTAGACCAGACTAAAGAAATTTATTTTTCTCATGTGCAAAACATGGGTGCCTGAAAGTGCTATTTGGGATTTGCAAAGGAGTTTGGAAGAAAAGGAGTAATATGAGAAAGTAATGGCATATGAAGTTATATAATAAAAGGTTTTAAGGTAGGGATTGACATTATTTGAATTTATAGGTTTCAATTTATAAATAATCTCTATATCCAGTGGCAAAAATAGATGAAGTGAAGCGAAATTAGAAAATATTAATTATTAAGTAGAAATGATGAAAAGTTTGCCTATTCTTGGCTACCTCTGCTAATGTAGGTGAGCAAGAATTCTTTGATGGACTTGTTAAAAAGGTGGGATGGGAGTATAGGGGGTAAAATAAACCACAAGGCTCTACTTTTACAATTTATGGTCATAATACCTATTTTTTCTATTCAGAGAAATTGAGAAATATCTCCTCTGTGGATATGCTTTCAAACATTGGTTGGTATAGTTTCATACTATTCCTTGAACGTCCAGATATTGTGTCACCTTCACATTCCCGTAGTATTTTATGGGATGTAAGGTCAATGGTGGTTCTAGGGTCTCTAGGTAATATCAAGAGTGGAAATGTGCTGAGGAAGCAGATGCATTAACAGACAATGAAATTATGAAAAAATCCCTCATACAAACTTCATGAGCAGACAATGTTATCTGGGGCAAATGTTGGTCTAGAAATATCACTCAAAAACATATTGAAATAATCCATCTGTGTATAAGTCCTCTGAGTTGCTAGGAACTTAGCAGTATAGAAATGGAATGGTTGAAAAAGTAATTTCCTAAATTGTCATGGTAACAAGTTCAAAATCTACAGAACAAGGCCTAAGGGAATACGTTTGAAGGCAGAATTCTCGGTAAATAGCAAATAAGTAGATTTCAAAGAATGGAAACAATGCAGATATTGAAATGTATTAATATGTTGTTAGTATACATATAATATCACTGTCAGGAAAAATGTAAGATTGGCAATGAAAACATTATGATGGCCATAGCAGGATATTTAGTGGTATACTGAACAAACCTGTCCTAACCCTGGTTGCAAGTTGCCTAGTTAATAGTATACTGGGTGTTTCTTAGTCCATTTTGCACTGCTATAACAGAATGCCACTGACTTTGTAATTTATAATGAATGGAATTTTCTCACAGATCTGGGAACCTAAGAGATCCCAGGTCAAGGACCTTTTGCTATGTCATCCCATGGCAAAGACAGAGTATAAGAGAAAAGGTGAGAGACAAGAAGACTGAACTTGTCCTATGGGAATCTATTTCTGCAGTAACTAACTCACGATCACAGAAATGACATTAAAAACTTCTCATAAGTTTCCACCTCCCAGCACTGTTACACTGGAAATTAAATTTCAACATATTTTTTTTTGGACATTCCACTCAAGCCATAGCAAAGTAAGTATGTTTGTTATAGAGCATTGGTGGCGAACCTATGGCACGTGTACCACAGCAGGCTGTTTGTATCACTGAAAGTTCTAAAAGTTTTGCCATCACTGTTATAAAGTAAGTACAGCTTTAGATTCTGTTGGTATTCTGAGTCAGTTAAAGTGGTGTTCAAGAAGACCATTAGACAAACCAATAGTAATAAGAATGAAGACCCCACTGCTAGAAGATTACATCTATTCTTTCATTATGTCTCCTATTAACCGTACCCTGTGACTTTCAATTTGGTTAATCACTCTTGGCAGTCTTAGGTCATCATAATTAGAAATGGTTGATCACAGAGAATATAAAACAGCAAATTCTTCAAAAGTTGTCAAGTTATGTCTTCACTAGTTCTAAATACTCAAATAGACAAGCTGAAGAACAAGTCAAAATTACCACTTCAAGGGCCTCAGTAGGTCTGTCTCAGTCAGTTTAAATTATGATGATCCCATAGTTGGATTGTAGGATAAGTTTAAGTTATATATCCTTCTCTCAAAAGTGTTTTGGATCATCAGCATTTTCTGCTCATTAACTGGATATTTGACTAGGTGGGAAAATTTTTCTAGAGAAATAATTTTCAATAACAAAATCTCTAAATATCTGAAACTTTCACTATAGGATGACATTCATCATAATATTGGAAGCATAAATATAAACGCATCAAGAATGAACTATATAGAAACAAAGATTAGTAAAATATTTACATGCTTGAAGACAAATTGAGGAAATAGAGGATTAAAGAAAAAAACCCTGCCTATCATTTGTCTAAAAGACTTGGTATGAGATATGTAGAATATCTGGAAAATTTAGAAAATAGCTATTACAAACCTCTAATTCTCTACCAGTCCACTACATGCAAGCTGTAAAATACATGTATTTTCAGGATCACTCCCCTGTAGAACTTTTTGAACAGACTAGGATAGTCTGCATAAAATCAAAGGGATGACAATAACTCTTTGATAAAATTCAGTGAGATGATAAATTTTTAAAGAAATGTCTTAGAAATACTCAAAATGTTTCCACCATTTGCTATCTTCATTACATTGCTTTGGACTTTAATAGTGATTGGGAAGGATATAACAAAGGACTCATTGGCTTAGAACACATTTACTTGACTAATACTTAGGGACTGTAGATTTTAACTACTTTTACCCATTGAGTATTTGGGGAGACAATTCTTCATTGGTCTCTCCTGTTCCTGTATGTTTTGTCCACAGAGTCATCAACAAGTTGTACAAGGATATTCACATAACTGAGAGCCTTGAGAGAGGTAGTGTCTACTTGTTCAGACAGGTATGTTTGTTGTCCAGTAGAGTAACGAAAATGTCTCCCTACAAAGGAAACATTGAACACATTGTCTGCACTTCCTTTGAAAGATTGAGGTTACTTTAGTTCAGGATTCCCTGGTTTTGGTGCACACACAAACATGCACAGCTTTTAACTGGTGACTTCAGATTCCTCCCAGCGGGTTTAGAGGACCTAAGAAAATGATGTAAACATGCAGTTCACACTGCCTGCTGTGCTGTGACTCACAAAGAGACTTATTGCTGACCTAGGAGTTTCCTCCTTCTACCAGAAACCATGAAAGTGTGGTGTGCTGACTTTTAGCTTGGAAGCAGGGTAAAATTCAAATACTTCAAAGTTCTTGAAAGGGTGATTGTTTCACAACGGCATAATTGTGATTGTTTCACAAGAGGCATCTCAGATACTCTGTGAGAATGCTTTCATCATAGATCTAGTTTTCAGGAATATAAATAGTTCTGATTCAATCTGTTTTTAGAATAGTATTATTTTGGGATAAGTGACCCTGAAATCCTATGTGGTAAAGGCTTGGTCCCCAGCCATGATGCTACTGGATGGTGGAATCTTTAAGAGGTGGGGCCCAGTGGAAGTTCTTAGGTCACTGGAGGAAACCCTTTAAGAGGATAAAGAAACCCAACATCAGCTTCTTCATCTGTCTCTCCTTTCCAGTCATGAGGTAAATGTGGTCCTCCAACATACACTTCTACCATGATTTGCCCCAACACACGCACCAGGGACAATTACTCATCAATTGAAACCTCCGAAAACAAGAGTCCTACTACGTAAGTCTTTTTCATTCTAAGTTGATTATCTTAGATATTTGTTAGAGTAACAGAAAACTGACACCAATAACCACACTAATACTCTCCCATAATTAGCTTCTTGGTGGGATGAAGGGAAGGTGGGGGGAGATTAAAATAACAGCCAGATTAAAATAATTTTAAATTCAGTGTAGCTTATTTACAAGATCATGATATAAAACCTTCAAAATAGATGCCTATAAAGGCAACTTTCTCCACACAAATTCATGTATCGATACTGCCCAAGCACCTACCCAAGGTCCTACTGAATTGTATGAAGGTTTTATCTAGAATATGCTCATACACTTTTAATATTTCACTGTTCATTATTTGAATTTGATGTTTTCAATCATCTGATTCTAGTATCCTCTTAATAGCTTTCCCCAAATTGCACTTTCAGTTTTAGGATTTTTTAAAAAGAATTTCAGAATTTCAGGTGGCTAACAAAATCTGATTAACCCCATACATATTGAATCTAATATGTCCATTAACTTCTAATAATATTTTTAAATTATAAAGACTTTCCCTACAATTCCATAGGATTATTGCCATCAGGTGATGTATTCCTTTAAACCATACTTATAATCAAATTAATAAAATACTAAAAAAGTGAGTCAATCTTAGATTTAAAGGGCGATAAATTTTTACCATTACATTTGAAAAACTGTTCTTACTTTTGCAATTAGGAGCAGTTGCAGAAAATGTACTGACTTTCTAAAGGACTGTCAAAAGAGAAATTCAGAAATTTGACTGGAGAAATACAGTCAAATTTAATCATTCATATATTTTAATGATTGTACTCATACAGTTATCAATGAGATAGAAGAAAAATTAGCTGTTTAATTTATATTAATTTATATTGCTGATGAATCTGTGCCTTTTAAGAACTAGTTATAAAATCTGCTTTATAGTGCACACACTTGATAGAAATACTAAATGCTAATGGTGTTTAAAAAGTCTCTAAAACTCTTTGAGGCATAAAGGAAATGTAAACTGTTCATGAGTCATATCGCAACATTTTGTTTTATACATTGAATGATAATACTAAACTTTTTATTTGTTGGTATATTTTGGTAATGAGATGATTCATTTAGTAATTAGATACATTATAGTAACTAGAGCTGAACATTTGTGCATGTTTTGTGAAAATGATGTAACCATATTACTTCTTTCTAGAAACATTTTTAGGATTATTTTTAAATTTTCAAATGGTAAAATTTAGTTTTTGTGGTATGCAGTTTTATGAGTTTTGACAAAAATAGAATCATTCATCAACCTCTATAGTTAAGGTAAAGAAAAGCTCTATAACAATCCCTCCATATTCCTTCGTGCTTTGTACCCCTACCCAACCATTAGCTACTGACAACCCACAACTGATCTATTCTCTGTTGATCTGGTTTGTTCTCTGTACCTATGTTTTTGCCAAATAGAATGAAACAAGTAGAATGAAACAATATGTATCCTGTTAGTTTTAGTTTCTTTCACTAAGAAAAATATATTTGAAGTTCATTAATAATGTTGTGCATGTAAATACTTTATTTCTTTACATTGCTAAGTATCATTTGTGTATTGATTCATCAAATTAAAAACATTTTCGATTTTCAGTGATTATGAACAAATAGGCTATAAATATTCATCTATGAGTTTTGGAGCAAACGTAAGTTTTCAATCTCCTGGATGAATATCGAGGAGTGGAACTGCTGAGTTATAAGGCAAATATGGTTGATTTAAGTATGTAAATATGTAGGAAATTTCCAAATTGTTTTAAAAGCTTGTCATACTATTTTTCATTCTCATTAACAAATTATGAGTTTTCTCATGCTCCACATTCTTACCAACACTTCATCATTGTCTTAGTCACTATCTTATCCTTGGGACAAAATCCCACACACACACACAAGTTAAAGGAGGAAAGCTTTATTTTGGCTCACAGTTTGTACAGGTTTCAGCCCATAGTCAGCTGGGTCCAAAGCAGGGTAGCATGGTAGAGCAGCATGGCAGAAGAGAAACAGTCCATGGCAGGATAGGCAGGTGGCAACAGCAGCAAGCCTACCTTCTCTGCATCCCTTTATATTCCATCCAGGCTAGAAGTCTATTTCTTGGTGCCACCTGCACCCAGGGTGAGGCTTCTCTCTTCAGTAAATCCATTCTGCCACACCCGGAACTATGCTAATCCAATTAAGAGACTAACCCTGATATCACACACTCTTAATCCCAGTATTACACACCCTAGGTCCACCCACCTCCAAAAATCCAATCTATGAGCACATGAGGCTTTGAGGGGCATGTCAAATACAAGCCATAATAATCATGTTACTCTTTTTGTTGTTATTTTTTTGTGTTATTGTTCTAATATTGGGTAATAGTATCTCATTATAGACTTAATTTGAATTTTCCTAATAATTAAAAATGTATAACTTTTCATATGCTTTCTTAACATTCATATACCTTCTTAATGAAGTACCTACTCAAATATATGGCCCACTTCTACTAGTTGATTGATTTCTTATTGTTGTCATAAAAGTTCTTTATATATTCTGATATATGTACTTGACAAAAATATGATTTACAGATATATTTGTGTCTTATTAAGAACTCATTTTTGCCTAACACAATATAACAAAGATTTTACCCTATCTTTCATTGCAGAACTTTTATACTTTCATATTTAATGTTTAGGTCTATGTTCATTTTTGTGTAAGGTACAAATTATGTGTTAAGTTTAAATTTTGTGTATGGATATGCTTTTTTGCCTGATTTACCATATATTCCCTCCATCAGTTTGCCTTGTCATCATTTTTTAAAAGTTTAAATATATCCACTAGAGTCAAATTCTGATAGCTCTCTTCTGTTTCATTAATCTGAGTGTCATCTTTTCATTAGTAGCACAATGTCTTGATTACTGTAGCATTATAATCTTTAAATCAAAAAGTGTCAGTCCTTCAATTGTGTTCATATTTGTCAAATTGTTTTTGCTATTCTATTTCCTTTGCTTTGCCATATGGATTTTAGAATCTTTCTGTCAATATTTACCTTAACATCATGCAGCGATTTTGATTATAGTGTTATTGACATTATAACAATATTGAGTCTGCAATCTATGAGAACATTAAAATTTTATTTAGGAATTCTTTGTCTTCTTCCATCAATGTTTCATAGTTTTCAATATATAGATCTAACAAAAATTTTGTAAAATTTATATCTAAATATTTCATTTGTTTTTTTACTGGTAGTAAAAAAAGCAGCTTTTTAAAATTCCTAAGTTTTGGTACTATTTTGAAATAAAATTATCTATGATACAAGTTGCCCTTGTATACTGTCTTACTTTGTCTTTTATTGCTATAATAGAATACAATATCTTGAGTAATTTAGTTTATACTAAACAAAAATTCAATGACTCTTGGTTCTAGAGGATGGGCAATCCAAGATCAAGGATCTGGCATCTGACAAGGGCCACCTTGCTGCCTCATCTCATGGTAGAGGAGAAAAGAGAGGGCAAGAGAGAACAGGAGAGTGACAAACTGGTCTTTTTGTAAGGAGCTTACTCTGATTATAATTGCACCAATCCATTCATGAAGGTAGACCTCTTATGGCCTGATCAACCTATAAATGTCCCACTTCTTAATATTGTTACAGTAGTAATTAAATTTCAACATGAGTTTGTAAAGGGACAGACATTCAAACTATAGACTCTCTCCCGATTCCCCAAAAATAATGGCCTTCTTACATATAAAATACATTCATTCTATCTCTATGGTGTCTTTCCTCCTTCCACCACCAACACAAAAGTCCAAAGCTCATAGTCTCATCTGAATCAGATGTGGGTAAAACTGAAGGCAGGATTTATCTTGAAACAAATTTATTTCCATCTGTGGGAGTTATATTCTTCTAAAATACAATAATGTGAAGGTTATAAGATAGATATTCCTATTCCAAAAAAAAAAAAAAAAAGGCAAGAAAAAGGGACAAATATTTCAACTAAGTACAAAACCCAATAGGGTAAAAACATTAACTTTTTTCTTTGTGTGGGTACCAGAACTCAGGACCTCACATGCCAGCAGGCACCCATGCCACTGAGCGATATCACTGGCCCTTTTTTTCTATGTAGGTACTGGGAGTTGAACTCAGGACCTCGCGCTTGCCAGGCAGGCACTTATGCCGCTGAGCTATCTCACTGGCCCTAAAACATTAACTCTTAAGGCTCCAGAATTATTTACTTTGACTCTATGTCCCAAATCTTGTACAAACTGGAGTTTGCATTAGGCCCCAACATCTTAGACATCTTCATCTCCACAGATTTTTCTAGATTTAACCCATATAGGAGCTTTTACAAGTTAGCTCCTCATGTCTGCAGTTCTTCCAGGCTGGTGTTGCACATGAATAGCTCTACATTTCTGTGGTCTTGGACAGCCCCACCCCCCACTGACTTTGTCCCAGCGGAGACTGTCTGTGGAAGCTTTAACTTCAGTTCCACTGGGCATTTCTCAAGTGGAAATTCTCTGTGCTGTCTGTTCTTTCTCAGCCTGTACCATGAAGGGCATTTGTTAGAATTCTTGATGAACTTTGTAACCATCCATTGAGGTCTAGGGAGAAGAGATAGCAGAGGGAGTAATTTCCCCTATATCTGCACCTTCCACAGGTCTATATTGTTTCATCCCCCTACACTTGCCCTTGGAAATTTTTTAAGGATGTTAATTGAACTCTAGATACTTCATTGCGAGGATTGAAGTACTCTCTTTGAAAGAGCTTTGTCTTTATTCCATGTAAGTTGGTTGCCCTGAAACTCCAACTGTGATAGTTTCAAAAAGGGTTGTGAATTTGCAGTTTGACCAACAACTTTTTTCTTGTTTTAGGGATAGAATTGATACTGTAAATTTCTACATCCTTAGTTGAAGACAGAAGTGTCAACATTTACTTCTTACAATGTAAAATGTCCCTAGCAGACACATATTTCAAAAGAAAGTATCAGAGATACTTTCTTAAACACCACTATATTGATAAACAGATTTTCCATTGTGTTTATGATTTCTGTGGTCCCATGATGTCTTGAAACAATTGTCAGAGAAAACAAAATAACAATTGAAAAATTTATTTCACTCAGCTATTGTGAAGCTCTCAGTGTCTCTGCACATGGTTTGGTCACAGATTTTCATAGGAAGGAAGGCTGATATTTGGGATTGTTTTAAAACCAGGAGATACTCAGTCAGTTAACTCAACAGGGAATGTTTATCTGGCTAACTTCAGGTGGAAAAACAGCTCTAATTTCAGCTAATTATTCATGAAACAGAGAAGAGGAAATTGGAGGGTCTGTGCCTGGTTTTGTCAGCAGGTTCAGACAAACCAAGGTCTCTTTGACCCTGTAAGAGGAAAACAGGCAGCCATCCAGGAATCTTCAGGGAGCCAAGATACTAAGTCTTATCTACCTCATTTAGGAAAGGGTGGTCTTCTGAGGTAAGCCATTTCCTACAAGAAACTGAACAAGGGATTATGGAAAGCAAAGGATTGGAGAGAGTTCTTAACTACTGCCATTCTCAACTGAACTTCACATCCATAATATCATCGACAAAGTTGGGTCATAAACCAGCTCCTTAATAATTAGTTTTTGACTATTCTGGAAAAATTGGTCTATTAATTGTTTCAGATTTTCTGTTGCTATAACTGAGCTTCTCAATATTAAGAATTACCACGAGGGGGCCGGTGAGATGGCTCAGCGGCTTAAGCGCCTGCCCGGCAAGTGCGAGGGCCCGAGTTCGACTCCCGGATCCCACATATGAAAAAGGGGCCGGTGATATCGCTCAGCGGCACGGGTGCCTGCTGGCGCGCGAGGTCCTGAGGTCGACCCCCCGGTACCCACAAAAAAAAAAAAAAAAGAATTACCACGAATTTAAAAGGTTGCACCTTAGAAGGATACTACTCTCCCAGTGCAGATTTGCAATCCTTTACCTTATTTTTAATCTTACCCTTTAGTCATTATTTACTCTCCTCCATTAATAAAATCACATAAACTAGGGGAAAGTTATAATTTTATCACTGTTCACATTTAAAGTGTACCATTTATTAGATAAACTGATGGACAGGAAAGAGTAAGGTGCCACTCTGAGGTGGTGAGCTTTGCATGTTAAGAGAATGTAGTTCAAGCTATGTCAAAATAGGTTAGTTTTTGAAGGGGAGTAGTGATTTGGTCACAGAAAATTTTGAACGGACACATGTATTTCTCAAGAAAGGATGAATATTTGTATTAAATCAGTGTCTGCAAAGCCTACTTAGATTACAATTGCTTTTAGAGCTCAACGTTCTTTGAACTCACTATGACTATTTTTACTAGGTTTATTCTCTATGTGGCCTAGAAAAGGTTAATTTTAAGTGTTAATTTGTTTAAAGCACATAACCCAATTATTGTGTCCAATACTATTCTAGATATCTGTAGGACGGTATTGTCCCGATGAGATTTACATTTAAATTCATTGTCTTTGTGAAAGCTGATTATTTCCCCATAATGTGAGCGGACCCCATCCCATCAGTTGAAAGCTGTAAGACAAAAAGGCTGAGGTCCACTGACAAAGGGAGAATTCTGACTCCAGGCTTCCTGAAGATTCAAACTGCAATGTTGGCCCTTTCCCGGTTCTCTAGCCTGCTGGCCAGCTCAATAGATTTTGAACCTGCCTGTCTCCAAAATTGTAGAAACCAGGCCGGTGAGATGGCTCAGAGGCATAAACACCTGCCTGGCAAGCACGAGGTCCTGAGTTCGACTCCCGGAACCCACATATGAAAAAAGGGCTGTGATATTGCTCAGCAGCACAGGTGCTTGCTGGCATGCGAGGTCCTGAGTTCGACTCCTGGTACCCACAAAAAAAATTGCAGGAACCAATTTCTTAAAATATGTCTCTACTTTCAAGGTCTTCTTCCTTTCCTCAAGATCCTTGAGCCCTTGTTGATTTGGTTGTTTGTAAATGACCATGTGATATTTGTGAATTGAGAAAATTATGGAGGTGAGAATTGTTACCTATATCTCTATTCAGGTAGTCAAAATCATAAATTATCTTAGATTTCCTTTTTCATTTACCAACATTCTTAAGATTTGTGTCCTGGACTATGTAGAATTTAACAATTTCTATATCATGTTAAAATTCTGCATAGTTGTGGGTCTACATTTATGATATTATGTTGAAGGTTAGGAAACCAGATTGTGTATTTTAAATAAAGACAGTTTAAAATTTTTATGCCTCCTTATATAAGAATATTTTAAAATTATTTGATTAAATCAGATTTAAGGTAAGGATGCTTATGTATCCATTATTATTAAATATTTACTACTATAGAATAGTGTTACTATCTTCAATAATTAGAAGCTAGTTGAAATATTTAGGAAAACAAAATAAATCATACATACTAGAATAAAAGGAAATAAAAACTTATCATTACTTAACTACTTACCTAAAATACCCAGTGTACTGAAATATTACTGGAATTCATTTGGGAGTTAACCAGTTACAAAATTAATGAAAATGCAAAAACAATCACTTCCTATTAATGATAATTACTAAATGTAACAGAAAGAAAAAGCAGTTGTAAAAGCAGCAAAGTAAAACAAATGATAGACCAAATTTTATGCATTATATGAAAGCATTTCTGAAGATATTCAGATATTTTTGAAGATAAGTTTAATATATAAAAATGTTTTTAGACTTTTTAGAAAACAATTTTGAAAATCTTTCATCTTACATGTATCTAAATAACTCTCCTGGGGGCTGGTGAGATGGCTTAGCGGCGTAGGCGCCTGTCTGGCAAGTGCGAGGGCCCGAGTTCGACTCCCAGAACCCACATACGAGAAAAGGGCCGGTGATAACGCTCAGCGGCATGGTCGCCTGCTGGCGCACAAGGTCCTGAGGTCAAACCCCGGTAACCACAAAAAATAAATAAATAAGTAAATAACTCTTCAAAGCTAATATTTTTATTTAGTTAAATGCTAACAAATATTTCCAAATGTTATTTTAGAAACAGGAAATAAATGAACGAATCTAGGTCAATTTTAAGGAATAGGAAACCTCTGATATGAACATATATACCCATAAAGTAATCCAATAAGAAATCCTGCACTCCAATACTATGGTAATATGCACCATTTAACCAGTAACCTGATTGAATCTAAATTGAATTTAAACCACAGATGTGGTGAGCACCAACCTCCAAACTGGTTGCATACACTGATTCTGAACCCCAGTGATGAAAACACAGTCTAGAATTACTGAGTACTTCAGAAAAAGTGTGACAAAAAATTCTACAACAGAAAAAGAATGTTAAAAAAAAAAAAGTAAAGAGGGCCGGTGAGATGGCTCAGCGGCGTAAGCGCCTGCCTGGCAAGCGTGAGGGCCCGAGTTCGACTCCCGGATCCCACATATGAAAAAAGGGGCCGGTGATATCGCTCAGCGGTACGGGCGCCTGCTGGCGCGCGAGGTCCTGAGGTCGACCCCCCCGTACCCACAAAAAAAAAAAAAGTAAAGAGTGAGGCCCACCTGAATTTAAAACAGGTATAATGATTATTCTTAGTAAGAAATTTGATTCTTGGTCCAATGTATAAATTTAGTACATCTCTAATTTGAAATAAAGCCTTTAATTCAGACAATGTATCCTTTGTTGGGACCTCAGTTTTCATGTGAACATGACAGTCTTATCTCCAAGTTCAGCTAATTATTAAAGCATATAGCACTATTTTTAGCTGTATTGTCTTCGGGTATTTCTCAGGGAGACCACTCTTCAACTCAGTGCAATTCTTGGCCCTAGAAAATATGTCCTTTTAATCACAGACAAGAATATAAAATTAGGCCGGTAAGATAGCTCAGGGGCATAAGCATCTGCCTGGCAAGCGCGAGGTCCTGAGTTCGACTCCCAGTACCCACACACGATAAAAGGGCTGGTGATATCGCTCAGCGGCAGTGGCGCCTCCTGGCACGCAAGGTCCTGAGTTCGACCCCTGGTAACCCACCAAAAAAAAAAATATATATATACATATAAAATTAAAATAGATTACTATAAAATGTTGTAATTGGATGTACAATTCCCCCCCAACACACACACACACATTTGCAGTTGTGTTAATTGCCAATGGCATCTCCAACAATGAACATTGTCGATATACTGTGTTATGGTCTGGAATGTAGCTGGGAACGCTATGCAAATTCCTCTCTATTATAGCTCTGAGAAAGAGGTTTCTCTCTGATGATCATGAGCAACAAGTTAATTTTTATTGGAAGGAACTTCGGGTTTCTAAAACTAAATATGGCTACATTGTAATTTGAAAATCTAGAACCAGTTCTAGTATAAAAGTAGAGAGCTTCACGCTTTTTAAATTATGAACACCATGCTAACCTCACAGCTTTATTGGAATGTCCTTACTCACATATTATGTACCATTTCATTGCTGTTTGGTTTTATTTTATTTCATTTCATTGAGTATTATATAAGCCACTCGAAATCTTTTCTAGAACAAAGGTACTAAAAAACAGATCTCTAGTATATGCCTGAAGATATTCAGTGGCTTGAACCAGCTCTAAAGATCCGCTCATGCTCTTTCCAAACTGTGCTCAGTGGTCTCACGCAGGAAGCTTAAATTAGCTACGGTAGAAATACTTAAAACATGGCAATCAGTGAACACTAAAAATTAGACTTTCACTTTTCTTGTATGATGAATCAGTGGCTAGTGTAGCCCTGAGTATATCCATGTTTACATTTCAAAACCAAAGAAACAATTTTTGAAAGCAAATAGTTTTTAAACTATATAATCTGCTTTTAAACAGATTTTAATGTTCATTTAATGTTCACTGAAGTAGGTCAAATCTTTCATTAGAAAACATAAGTAAAAATGATGGGGCCTTCTGTAAAGTTATGAAAATGGTATTGAAGCATGAATAGGTGAGTACCATTCACACATTTTATAACTATAACTACTAACATTTTATAGTACAAAATTATATCTCATGACTACACTGATGTCAAATCTGGAAGCATACAAATAGTTTTTTGGGGGGAATAATTTAATCTTAGTGCCTCAGTTATAGCCTCAGACATCCTTAACTAAATTTTCTCTTGAGTATCATCTGTTACAATATCATTTATTTAGGAATAAAAGTTGTTGGTTTATTAAAAGCCTTAGTTTTATTTTGCTTTGTTAGACCACCTACAGATTATCTCAGCATTACTCTCATTTTAGTATGCCCCAAATCTCAAGCCCAGGAGCTCAAACTTAATGAAAAATCTTCGTCTCTTACAGTTTTTGATTGGGAATCGTTCCCTACTACAATATATTGAACAGGAATGAGGGTATAAAAGAATGAAGGATTTGAAGGGGTCTAAAAATACTATCTAGAAATGAATCTCTCAGTTATTAGTCCCTAATAAAACAATAATTTTTTTAAAGAAGGTTTGTGACACAGATGAAAGAGGGCCAACCTGTATATTAATAACACTGTGCTGATACACAGATGGGCCTGTTAATGTTCTAGGACTTTAAACAGATAGCTTCTCCATCTCTGCATGTGGGCATAGAATAGATGCTACTGACATTTAACTCATCTGAAATATGTGCTCATATCATGAGCCACTAGTCCCTAATTATATTTTTCTCAACCCATGAGCCTACATAGGTCAACCAACTATTTTGCATGTATTTTGTTTCTCTTAATAAAGTACTGACATCTTGTTTCTCCGGTAGAAAGGAATGTATGCTTGCAACTAGTTGTCTTTGGAATGTATTATTTTTACTGATATAATCCATCAAATATGACACAATAGAGAAAAAAAAAAAGAACAGATGCCCGAGTGATCGTGAGATGAGAGCGGGCTGAGACGCAAGAACACGGGCACAGTAACTGAGACTTAAGGGCCTTAGGTAAATCATATCTATGTTGTACATGTGTCAGAAAGATGGCCAGAAACAATAATCTGATGTTCATCAATAAAAGTTCCTAAACAGTAGCAAAACGCAAACCCATGTGATTTGATTGTAAGTAACATGAATGGTATTTTGGCAAATAAACCTAAAAATCTCTCACAAATTAGTCTAATGAATTGTCAAATCAGAATAGAAATTCTTACAATGTCTTTGTTCTAAATGTTTTTGGAACTATTTGAGAATTTTTAGTGCATTATTTTGAGTGCCATCAGACCACAAGTTTCACTTTTTACAAAGCATTGATTCTTTGAAACGCCAAACATTATTTAATGCCAACTTAGGTAAGTAAAGCTGAATGTTGAAATCTTATGTTACTCAAAATCTGCTTCAGGAAGTGTTTTCAAAATGTTTCATAACATTTTGATTAGTTGAAACTGTTCTGAGCAACACATATATTGGCTACTCTAAAAACAGACCTTTAAATGTATTTTATATTACATTTATTTTAAAAATGTAAAGAAAAAATTAGAAATCCATTACCACGTATCAATGAAAGTCCAATATAACTGTGGACAAAATTTTATAGTTTTTCATTCCATATTAGCCACTTTAAATATCAAAGTATTATACATTATACATAATACATATACCAATATGCAGATATTCGGCACAATGAATTCATTGGCGAAATAAATTCTGAAATATTATAATTTTTATATTCTGATATTATTCTTGGCATAAAACTTTATAACATTTTCTTGTAACATCAAAGGCTTAATTTCTGAGTTACCTGATATATTAAAAATAATGTATTCCTCTCTTCTTTTAATCCAACTTCTTGGAAAGAACAAATTGGAATGTCTTAATATATTAGCTTTCTATTAAAATGCAGGTGGATTTCTCCAATGTGAGGCACATATGTGACAGTCTTATGAACTCTATATATTGAAGTGCTTCCTAGTTGACATAATAGATTTCAGAGCACCAAATATAGAATGGAAAAGTATCTGTCAATACATATTTTTTTCTATGTGATTCATTTCTCTATGAAAAGCTGCTTTGATCAAAGAGGAAACTGCTTGTATGAATGAATTTATCATCACATCATTTTAGTGATAAATAACAACCCATGAAGAATTTAGGAGTTGTATGTTTACCTTTGGTCTATAACCAATGTTATTGTTAAAATTAAAATATTTTCTTCTTTAATGCCATTTTTGAGGTAGATAATTTAACCTAGTTCTGAAGTCATGCTTCCAATTAAAATTCACTTTGCATCTTGACATCCTTCTTTTTGAGTCTGCTGAGATTACAATTAGAAGAAGGTTGAGGTTGTAGTTTCTCTCATTCCACAGTTAAACTCTTGAACTTGAAGCACTGAATGCATAGACATCACTCACACCGCATTGGAAGATTTCCCCTCAAATGCATACCAGAGTATTGTGAGCAGATTAAAACTGACCATGAATATTCAGGCCTAGGCAATCTGTTGGGGGCCAACCTGACTCTGAGGTCAAAAATAATGGCAAAGAAAGATAAAAGAAAAAGTATTGGTAAAGTAATGAAACATCTGAAATAGAGTTCAGGAAAAGGGACCTAAATTTAATTATGATAGCAAATTTTTTCAAAACATTTGTGTTGCAGTGGATTACAAAATAGCCTGAATTCCGCCAAATGTCAGGACCAGTTAACAAGGGCAAACTCCATGTACTTTTCCTTGACCAGCAGAAGTATAAAACTCTATTGATGCCTAGATGATTTAATTTATCCTTAAAATCTTTTGATGATGCCCATATTTGCAAAGCATTTTGCTTAGTAGCATTCAAGTTTCTATTCATTTTTTTCAACCAATGAAATGTGAAAGTTTCTTTCAAAAAATCCCTTGTGTAGTACATAATAGGCACCAAACTTTTTTTTTTGTGGGTACTGGGGGTCAAACTCAGGACCTCGTGCTTGCCAGGCAGGTGCTTATGCCACTGAGCTATCTCACCAGCCCCACCAAACTTTTTTAAATAAATACTTTTATTATTAAAGAGAGGTGTGGGATCATTCAGGTGCATTCCTTGGTAGGGAACTCTATTTGTTGCCAAAATATTTATACTTAACATTTCAATTTCCATTTAGTAACTGATTAACTACTACTTTCCCTGGGCCACATTATATAGCATAGCCTGTTAATAAGGTGACTAAGTACGAGATTTATAGCATCAAGGAGTTTCTAAGCTATTTGATGAAAAAGCCATACATCAAATTACTACTTATAACTTCCTGGCTTGTGATTGTATTATTGTAATTAAACCCTCTACAATAATGACCAAGTCTTTTTTTTTTTTTTTTTTTGTGGGTACCGGGGGGTTGACCTCAGGACCTCGCGCGCCAACAGGCACCCGTGCCTCTGAGCGATATCACCGGCCCCTTTTTCGTATGTGGGATCCGCGAGTCGAACTCAGGCCCTCACGCTTGCAAGGCAGGCGCTTACGCCGCTGAGCCATCTCACCGGCCCTAATGACCAAGTCTTGTATCTACAATTGTGTAATGAATGGCAGAGACAATGATGTTTATTATGATGACATGCGAGGTCAATTGATGCCAAGCCAAAGCAATCAATAGTGTTAAGAAAACATGATGAGGTGGTCACAAGGTGGAAAACCCCAGCTTTTATGGATGTATAATCAGGATTAGCAAATCCATATACCTCTGAAAGAAGCAATCACTGCCACACAGACATTTTCTCACTTTAAAATGTTTAAGAACACAGTACTGTTCGATAAATGCTACACGGGTTCTTTCAGAGTTGTTATGAAAGCACAGAGAGAAATAAATTTTGTAAGTTTTTAAGGGAGAAGATTTTCAGAAAATATGTTAAGTGTTGTAAGAATTTGAAACTTTAGTATTTTTCTAATTCACCAAAACTGTGGAGAGATTTTCAGTTGCAGAAACATGCTACGGATTGTGATGAAACATCAGTACAGTAAGACTTGAGGCGTTGTTGTACTGAACCCCTCACTGAATTTTGCTACCTTAAAAACCCAAGTTTCGCTTAGAAGATTCTTCAAACTCTTAACAGTACATATGTAGCTGTGTTAAAGGTAGCTACACAGAGTCACTGGTTTTTTACTAACTTTTCCTCTACATTTCTCTGGGTATACTTCCCAATACACAGCAAAATGGCCAAAGGCAGAAATTACCAACCAATGTTCATTATAACCTAAGTTGTGAGTTCAGCAATAGAAAGGATAGAAACACTGAAGTCCAGGAAGCAATAGAAGTTATAGTCATCTATGGTCATCTATGCCCTATCTGTTGTTACAAGTACTCCAAGCTACTCCAAATTATATAAGGGTAGCTTTCTGTCATGCTGCTGGACAAACAGCTTCTTAAAATTAAAGTTTTCTTCTCTGCCCAACAAGAGACATCCAGATAAATGACACAGACATAAGAAATTTGCTTAATAGTCTATGTACATCAACAATTCCTTCTGATAAATTCTGAGAAGATTCTGAAAGTATCTATAGAACTGATGAGAGGGATCAATAAGAATCTATTCATCTCCTTTATTGGCTACCAACATATCTAGTAGAATAAAACACAAGAATTTTCAGAGGATTTAAGCAAAAGGAAAATAGAACTTAAATCCTGTGTAAAAAGACTGCTCTAAAAATATTAGGGAAAAATGGCACAATGTAGTTAGAGCAGAATGTCCCTGATGGCAATATCCTGATAGGCAGGTGAAGGAAACAGAGTAAAGAGGATGGAAGTTTCATATCCAGTTAAGGACAAGAAAAGGATGGGTAGGTTTAGTGGATAGAGTGGCCCATGATTTATGACATTGTGACTTTCAGTGCACCTGAATTCACAGTGTCTCAAAATTCAGTGAGCAGTACTGATATTGTTGTGTCAGGTCTGAGCTTCTACCCTAGATCGTACAGCAAGAAAACAAAGAGGTATCACTCTTGAAGGTGCTGAGAGCTCCCTCCCACCTCACGTGATGTAAGACATTGTTCTTGGTGCTGTATGAAAGCAGAGGGAGCATTTTTGGTAACGACTTTGAAGTTGGGACTGCAACATTTGAGGTTGAGATCATCTAAAGGAAAGAGAAAGCAAAAGTCTGCACCGCTTAAAAACGGTAAATTATTTGCCTGTTTATATAACTGTCTTCAAGCTTACCCAATTCCCAGGATGATATACTTTTTTTTAATGTGGTGATAACATCCAGATGCTTCCTAAAAGAAGATATCAGAGAAAGTTTAGTAATTCATAAGATGGCATGGCTAATGACCATATTCAAATCAGAGGGTTATGAAAGATTTAGGGTGATTTTATTATAAATTCTGGATTTTTAAATGAAGCCCTGACATCTTTTCTTGTCAGTATTATAATTTCTACTTGTCTATGTGTATGGAAATATCTTTTGTTAGAAATGAAAGAAAAAAAGACTTTAGGAAGCTCACACAAATACTGTGAAATGGGTAGTCAGCACTTCTGGGTACGACATGAGAAAAATTATTTAGTTTGGATGTTCAGCACCATCGGGAGTCAAAAGGTGTATGCAACTGCATGTGATGCAATTTAGGTGCCCCACTTTTTGATTCACCAAAGAGTAAAGTACTGCTTGTTGTGGATGATATCTGTTCAGTTTCTTAGAGTGTGGAATAAGTGACTTAAATAATATTGACTTGAAGAAAGTGAAAGAACTGCTGAAAAACTAACAAAAAATTGACAAACATGATTAGTCATACCCTTGAGATAAATGATGATGCATGCAAAGGAAAAATTTTGAAAATATCCTGTAACATATCAGAAATTCAATTAAAAAGACAGGATTTTTTTTAAAGAAATGATTCAAACATCATGCAAATCATTACTCCACTATTAAATTTTGTGAAAACAGACATGTCTTATAGACAATAGATACAAACTGCACTAGATAGGATAACTTCTCAAATCACATATAAAAATATATTTAGAGAATGAGGGGAATTGATACAGAGAGGATTAAACAGAAAGTTTTCTAGATTTCCAGGGTTTCCCAAACAGTAATGTGACTATTCAACTTGCAAACAAAAATGAAGAATTTCCAGCTATTTGTTAAACAAAAAAACAGGTAATAGTAAAGAAATGGAATGAGTCTTTATTTATTAGAGATTGAAATACAACCGTCCCCTCTTGATCAGTAGTCTCTCTTTCTAGTCTTCTTTTACCCACAGTCAACCATGGGCTGTAGATACTAATTATTTTGACTCTTTCAAAATAGAAGCCACATTCACATAACACTTATTATAGTATATTGTTATAATTGTCCTCTTTTACTATTCCTTGTTGTTAATATAAAATACGCCTAATTTATAAATTAAACTTTACCATAAGTATGTGCATATGAGAAAAAGCACAGTATATATAAAGTTCTGCAGCTTCAGGAATCTACTACGGTGTCTGGGAATCCATTCCCAGCAGCTAAGGAGAGACTGCTGTAAGTTGTTATCATGAGAGCTTCACATGCAAAACAGAAAATCTCAGGTCATTATTCTGATTAAGGAAAGACCTAGAACATCTCAATTCCTAATTTACAAATATAGAAAAGATGAGTTGTGCTGTAAATTACTCTTAAAAATAAGGAAGCATCTTGCTTACCAGAGAGCTTTCGGATTCAAAAAATATTTTTACTCAAATTTTAGCTGAGAAGTCAAGTCACAAAAACAAGATGGCTGTGTTCAAAATAAAGTGGCTTCTCTGGAAAATAGTATCAGATCGAAGGATACTGTTCAAAACATAAAGAAGTTTTAATAACAGATGTTTGTGACACAGAAAGTTAATCCCAAACATAGTGAATAGGGCTTTACCAGCTTAGCACTGGAGCAAAAGTTGTTTTTGTCTAGGAATCCTCCACTTACTAAGTCTGCAGTAGAGATTCAATGGCTCACTGGGGAAAGCTCTGCAGCACAAACCATCACATGGCAGACTAGTGACTATTGATGAATATTTCCTAAGTGTTCATTTATTTGACACTGAATGCCTTATTTATTTTGTAGTTTTATTTCTCTTTACCTTTGAGTTTACAAATGCTGTTCTCTTCTAAAGTTCATGTGAATATGAAAGTAGTTCTATTTTTAATTCTCATAATTGAATCAATGTAGCTATGTGCATATACATGTGAAAGCCATGCTTAAATGATATTAAATGAATTTTTCCACTTACTCATAAATTATAATTCCATACTGGAATCTCTAACAGTCAAAATCAAGCCAGGCATGGTGGTGCATGCTTGTAATCCCAGCACTCTGCAGGCTGAGGCAGGAGGATTGCTGTGAGATTGAAGCCAGCCTGGGTTATTCTGTGAGTTCAAGGCTAGCCATGTATCAAAAACAAAATGAAACACAGCAAAATCAAAAGTGACTTTTCCCAAAATGTAGGTATGCCTATTGCCACAAGCGAAGAAGACAGTGTACTCTATACATTTTACACACAAGGAGTCACCTAGACCGAACATAATCCAGGAGGGCATATTGACTTGGAAAATGTGTTCTTGTTTGTCATTTTGTTTCAGTGTAGCTTTACAAATGAATTATACTTATGTTAAATTATAATCTATATGAAACATTTTTCAGCCAAATACTTTATAAACTACATGTGTTATAATATCTGATTGATATAAACATGTATCTTATATGTATTATCACATAAATGTATAATCATATTATACATCTTTTTATTTTTATTATGTATTTATTTTGGCACTATGCATTGAATCCAGTGCCTTCCAATCTAAAACTGACTATATTCCTAGCCTTGTAGCTCTTATTTTTTGAAAAATATTTACAATAGTTACAATAAAGGCAGCAATATATATTGTCTTATAAATATTTTAATAATTGTCCTGTGGTTCCTTGTTAATATATACGTATACATACACCTTTGAGATCATGGAAACTTTGAGATCAGAAGTTAAATTTGTTGTTCATATAAGATTTAATAAAATATTCTGCCATTTTTAAATGAAAAATACTGTCTATTAAGTAGAAAGGCATAAATACAAAGCATCTGATTTCATTCCTTATAGATTTAAAAGAAGCAAAAATATGACAAATGGTTATTTTAAAGCTGGCATCATAAAGAAAAAAGCTAAAAGACAGGTTCCTAAAATATGAGTTTTTTCTTTTTAAAGTGTGTATAATTTAAAAAAACAAGTAAATGAATAAAATCTAATAAAGAAATATGTGCTATAAAAGCAGTAAATATAATAAAATCTAGAAAAAATTTAATCAGTAATATGGAAGAATAAATGAAGATAACTTCCCAAAGAGCACAAATAAGACATGAAAAGAGTTATCAGTATTCAAGGCAGAAAAATAATAACCTAACTAAAGACAGTGGTTTTAAAGATCAAAGTAAGCCATCAAATATATAGTTGAGAATATGTTCCTGATTTTGCCTGACATATGATTTTGGATAGTAATTTTCCATATAATTATTCAGTGACATTTATCATAGAAAATAAGTACTTAGAAACACATTAAGGGATATATTTCTTTCCTATTGTGGCATGGCACGCACACACACACACACACACACATACAAAAGAGGAATATTTTGACTTACTAATAACTTAAAATTTTCCTTAGGTTTAAATTGGCTGTTATTTTTTCCTTTATGATGTTTTCATCAGAGTTTGTCATGACACACATATGAACATTATAACAGGTGTAACTTCCTATTTTTTTCATAATTTAAAATTCTATAATTTTGAAATTATCCATCATTTGAAATTTATTTAAAATTTCCTGTAAAATGCCCTAGAGCATATATATGCCCTTCCTAAGGGCAAATCTTTAGCAATCATTTTTTAAAAGTTTTTTAGGTTATGGTTTTAGTCAGATTCGCTATTTTCCAGGGTCAATTCTGGCATTTTATAGTTCTCTTCAAAATTGTCTAACTTTAAATTTTTTCAGTATAAAGCTGTGATTGTGTTCTTTGAGAATGGTATTTTAATCTCCTCTAGACCTGCAGTCATGACCTCCTTTTTTCATTTTGACTATGTATTTTTTCCTCTTTCTCTCTCCTTTGTGCCTTCTCTATTTAGCTTTTGATCATATTTGCCAAAGTCTTGTGCGTCTTATTGATCTTTTCAAAGAACTGGCTTTTCTTTTTATTGTCAATTCTGCTGTTTTTATTTGTGTCCTATTTCATTAATTTCTTGTTGTAACTACATTAATTTCTTCCTACTGCTGTAAATAGGTTTATTTCATTGTTCCTTTGCTATTTTTTTAAATTGCGGGTTTAGTTCATTTATTTCTATTCTAGTTGCTTTTTACAATTAAATGCATGTCTATGTTTTTTTTTTCTTTTTTTCTGTCAGCTTGATCATACGTCATTTCAGTTTTATGTGTAGCTTCTCCCTTGGAGGGTCCAGGAAGTGAAGCATAACAACTCTTAACTTTGGGCCTCTGACAGTGACTGCTTGAATTCAAATCCTAGCTCTCCTATCAGTTATGTGAAATTGGCACACTAAGTTCCCTGTGTCTTTAAATCAGACTAATTATAGTACCGATTACATAAGGTTTTGTAAGAATTAATTATGTGAGTATAAGATAAAATTGGGATGGTAATTCTACATCATAAGTATAGAATAAATACCAAATAATATTTTTAATGTCAATATGGTCACATAGGTCTAAATGGTGCTCTCTACTTTATCTATAAAATAGTTATATAGTAGTAAGTGGAGTGCTTTTAATTGAAGAATATTCTGTCAAGTTGTAAAGTTACTGCTGTATAGTCATTATGCTTGATTTGAACGTTATGAACTTTTTGAACATGTTTCTGAGTCATTTTGTAAGCACAGCTAACATGCATGAATATATGTCGTGTTGTTAAAATAAACTTGCAATTTATGTGTGTGCGTGCATGTGTGTGTGTATACGCATATAGGTAAAGGTCTCTGTTGAGGTAAACATCTTATTGCTTAATACCAAGCCCAGATAATGACACTGGACTATTTGAGGATCTAGAGAAAATGTGGCCTAAACCCCTGCAGCTTCTCTTCTTCGCTTTGACTAGCTTTCAGCAATATCCACGGAGGCAATTTCCTGTCTGTGTTCTTGACTAAGACTTACCTCTTCAATTCGATTTGTTTTCTAACTTTCAGGACCTCATTACAACTTCCAGTCCAGGGAGAGAGCCTAGTTTTGTTGGGTTTGTTTGTTTCCTTGTTGTTTAGATTTCATACTGTTTCTATATATTTGAAACAGGAGGCTAAAACTAAAGTTTGTGCTCAACTTACTATCTTGAAACAGACGTTACAATATGCATTTCTAAAATACACATGATTCAAATTATTATTAAATAGTCTCAAATGCCAAATATTTGTTAGACATTCCTAATAAGAAAAAGAAATAAAAATTATTAACATTAATATAAAAAATAAAAGCAGTAATGACAAAAGTGGAGCAATTTTTATTTCGATTTATTGTGCATATTTTAACTGTTTTATAACTATATTTTCCGAATTAAGAGTTATTACATCCTTAGAGAGAAAAATGTAAGAAATATGAGTGAAAGGTGACAGAAATGTTTATACCGATGACTTCTCAGGGTTTGCAAGATCACGTTGGTTAAAAGGTGGACTGTAAAGTACTTAAGACAGTGATATAAAATGGCTTTCATGTATATTCATTACATTTTTACTTTTACAAAATTGGTAATATATCTTTGCATCCTTCACTGAATAGTTTTAAAATTTATCACATATATTTCCACAAAATTTAGTACATTAGAGTCAGCAGAAGTTGTATTCCACCAATATTTCTCCAGCCTCAAAATTAAAACTTATTAATAATATTTAATTCCTGATATTGACGGCAAAATTTATTTTCTTTCTTCATAACTCTTAACACTGTGCCTGGAACTGTTATGAAACAAAAATTACTATGTTATTATATTATTTTTATAAATCTTTATATAACATTCAGTACCTAATATTTAAATCGATCTGGCAACAAATGTTTCATTTTCCTCTTTTTCCTTTATTTATTTATAATTATATTCCATCTCATTTGACGAAGTGTGATCAATGGTCATTTACACATTTCCCTCCAACCAAATATAGAGATCTGAATTATTATAGGATTTTCTATTTAGTCCAGTAATGCTTGTGCTCCTGTATTTCAGAGCCCTAAAAGCCATTGAGTTAGGCCACACTATCCTATTGTGCACAGGTTAGAAAACATAACTATTTATGGATTTTTAGTCCCATTTGTCAGCTCTTCTCCACAACCCACTTGACTTCATCATTTTTGATTGTCGTTAATTTCACACGTTGTTTTGAAAAATGCTCTTGCATATGCCTTTGTGGGCATTTCAACAGAAAATTAAGAAGTACTGTCATAGCTTGCCCCACTCTTTTCTGTATTATTAGGACAGTAAACAGGCATACAGCAGGCCTAAGAAACACACAGCATTTAAAGTCATAGTGACTAACGGAATGTAAGTTTTTTTCCCTAATTCACAAATGGTGAGTGGAGAAGTAACCTAAAGTTGTGAAGTGTCAACTTTTAATTTTTTTTTTTTTTTTTTTTTTTTTGTGGGTACCAGGGGGACGACCTCAGGACCTCGCGCGCCAACAGGCACCCGTGCCACTGAGCGATATCACCGGCCCCTTTTTCGTATGTGGGTTCCGGGAGTCGAACTCGGGCCCTCGCGCTTGCAAGGCAGGCGCTTACGCCGCTGAGCCATCTCACCGGCCCTAAGTATAATTTTTAAAGAACACCAGTGTCTTTTGTAATGTTAGTGTGTAAGTTATACAATTCAGTAAAAATAAAATGGCTAAACCTGGGGGTGGGGGAAACCCTCAATTGGGAATTAGAGAAGTTGAAAGAGAAAATCTGACAAGAATGGGTCACTTTATGTATTACTTTTCTGGCACTCCTGTAACAAAAAGGCACAAAATAGGTATTTTGATGCAACAGAAATGTATTATCTCAAAGTTTTGGAGACAGGAGTATAAAATTAAGGTATGGGCAGGGTCATGCTCTTTGTGAAGGGATTAGGGGAGGAATCCTTTGTATTCCTTACATTGTAGTTGTGTCACTCCAATCTTCGCCTCTCTCTTCACATGGACTTCTCCCTTGCATGTCTGAACCTCATTCCTTCTCATGAAAACACCAGTTTATATTGAATTGAAACCTACCTCAATCCATTATGATCTCATTTTAAAGCTGATCACATCTCAAATATCTTATTTCTAAATTTATCACATTTACGGTTACTGGGCATGGGGATTTCAACACATCCCTTTCAGAGATACAATTCAACCCCTAATACCTGACTTCAACCTGACACAGAGCCTCTGAGACAACAAATAAAGAAAGGTATGAGAAAATTAACACAGAGTATCCAATCCCTGAATATGAAGCAATGTGATTAATTCTCTAGTACCTTCATCTAAATTTTATATAAAATGTCTCTTTCAGGGGCCGGTGAGATGGCTCAGCGGCTTAAGCGCCTGCCCGGCAAGCGTGAGGGCCCGAGTTCGACTCCCGGATCCCACATACGAAAAAGGGGCCGGTGATATCGCTCAGCAGCACGGGTGCCTGCTGGCGCACGAGGTCCTGAGGTCGACCCCCCCGGTACCCACAAAAAAAAAAAAATGTCTCTTTCAGTCCACTCTTATTTAAAATCTACATATTTTCCCCACTGATCTGCAAATTTGGTTAGAATTGCAAATATGCAATGGGACAGCTTTTCCTTTTCACTGCTTAGGAGGTCTTTTACGCTGTCAAATTCCAAGAAAATTTCCATGATAATTCCTGGTGGTGGTAGTTCTGCCTTCTACATTCTGAATGAATATCTTTTGGAAATCTCAATCTAAGATAGCATGTGCTCTAGTGGAGTCCTCTCTTTAGAAATGCAAGTATTCAACCTCTGTTCTTCAGGTCAGTAAATGTCATCAAAATATAAGTTTCACTTGTTTGTGGGTTGGGAAATGTCTTTAGGGCCACAGCGGCTTCAGGGTTCCATTTATGTCTCCGGATTCCTAATATCCTTAAATCTATTGACTTCCTTGTTCACTCTCTTATGGCTTAAAATGATTTTTAAAATACAACTAAATCAGGCCAGTGAGATAGCTCAGTGGCATAAGCGCCTGCCTGGCAAGTGTGAGGTCCTGAGTTCGACTCCTGGTACCCACATAAAAAGGAAAAAAGCGCGATGATATCGCTCAGTGGCACAAGTGCCTGCTGGCAAGGGCAAGGTCCTGAGTTCGATCCTCAATACCCACATAAAAAAAAAATCTAAATCTTTTGTTATTTTAGTAGTCTGATTCCTCCATGTAATCTAGCCTACTATTTTCCTAGAAAGCCCAGATCTTTTTTCTTAACCCTAGAAAGAATTATTTTAATATTCATATAGATATGTAAAAATGAAATAATTACAAGTGACGTTTTAATGAAAAGAAGGATAAGATCAATAATTTATTGAAATTAGAAAAGGGCATGAATGGTAAATTTAAGTGAATGAACAAATAATAAACATATAAAAAGAAAAGCAGAAAAAATTAAATGAGTACAATAAATTCTATGAGAGAGGTGCATAAGAGAAATGTACAATACACAAAAGAAAAGCACAAGTCGGACAGTCTGCTCAATATCTAGAGATGATATCCGAGCTGCTTTTTAGCATTTTTCTGCTAGGAATGCCAAACTCATAAATTAATGATTTAAGTGCTACATGTGTAAAACATTACAATCCTTATTTTCCTGTTCATCCTGTCTCTTTGCCTCTAAGAATTTTCCTCACATAGCAAACAAAACTTTTTCCTTTAGACCATTTCATAACCACCTCATTTTTATCTGTATTTCCAGAAGTAAGATTTTAAAGCACAATCCATATGTGCTAGTGATTTTTAAATGATCATCAACACCTTGTTTATAGAAAATAATCTATTTGACCTAGCAGATTTTTTATCCAGTAATGGAAAAGTTAGAAAATGGCCAGAAGAAGATTTTAATTTCTCTTCCTGGAAAATATAGAAGTGGATTAAACTGTTTATGAACTAAATTAATATATTTGGGTACAATTCAAGGCCAATTGTTATACTGACTTTCATATTAAAAATTTCAGTGTGGTTGTAAACTATTTTTTAAGGCCAGTAATGTGTAGAAATTATCTCAGTGGTATGTTTTGTTAGTATGAAAATGTAAAAGTAGAATATAATATGAATTTTAGTACTAAGTATTCCTGTTATACTCCATCACTATGCAGGGCAGAAAAACAATCCTGAAAGAGAGGAGACATGAAAAAGACACATCTATTCTAAATAGTAACACCACAAGCAAAGGCTCAGTATGAGGTCTAATAAAAATTACATGAAAAGTAATAGTAGAATGCATGTGTGACCAAGCAGTTAATGACTGCGATCAAAGATTTCCATCCAGGAGCAAGCACAAGAAAAAAAGACAGAACTTAGGAGCACAAGAAAGAGCCAATAGTGTGGCTCAGTTTGATCCTACCCTTTTCTGTGAGTTCCAATTCTATTTCTTTAGATAAACTTTATCCCTAGGACTTAACTGAGGGGGAGTGAAATGATGTGACTTTTAGAGTGCGATGCCCAATACCACCTTAGCATAATTAATTGTTTTAAAAAAAAGAAATAAAGAATACAATGCAATTATATAATAGTAACAACAACAGGAGGCAAAGAAAGATCATTGAAAGTCCATATTGTTATCAAATAATTCCAAGAAATTTCATGTATCTATGCTTGCTTGAGGCCAAGGGGGATACAAGTTTTGAAGACATCAGTCACTTTTTCTCTGATAATCCTCTCCTACCTTTCAGGGTTCAGATTTGGATTTAAAGTGATACACTATGTATTCGATATTTTTAGCACAAAACCAGAAAATCTCAATTAAAAATGATTTAATTAAAAAAAACACATTATTGAACTTAAAAGTAATCCCAATATCTATCATCCATTTTGGTCCTTATTTATGCTTTTGGTTTCTCATACAAGAGAAACAATGCGATATTTAAACATATCTGTCTGAAATAAATCAGATACATATGTTAATAATAAAAAGTAAAGTTTAAAAAAGTAAAAATAAAATAAATTTAAAAAAATAATCCCAGAATTTAGGCAGGTTCCAGGTAAAACATATGAAGGTACAATTCTCATTGTTCTACTTTCACATATATTGATTTATCTTCAAGCTGACAGCAATCATTTGCAAGAGTTCAAAATTTACATTCATACTCTTAAACCAAAGACTATTTCTGATTTTATCACTTCTTCTTGGGAGTGAAGGTTTTTTTTGTTTGTTTGTTTGTTTGTTTGTTTTGTTTTGTTTTGTTTTACAGAAGCTACCTAGTATATTTCATTTTTCCTCTTGTTTTCTAGATTTAAGTCCATTCTTTAATTCTTAGAGATAAGAGTGTGTTAAGTTATTTCAAACAGAGTAGATGTTGGGGAGTTTATCACAATAACCAGGGCTATAAATAAAAGATTTAACCTTACCTCTAAATTGAAGTAAATATTTACTTCTTGAAAATATATTAATACTATAGATATATAGTATAATTAATTGCCTTGAGCCCAGTGAATCAGATGATTAAGCCCTATATGTCAGACTTCATTGACTGGTAAGCAAAAATTATTGCAATTATTGCATGACTCCCCTGAACAATGTCTGTGAGTGCACTGTTCCATAAATTCAGAAAACTCTTCCACCCACTCTTTAAAATATTCAGTTGGTGCAGCTTAGTGTGGGCTGTAATATCTGTAGCAGAGAGGATGTCTCTATCCTTCCTCAATATCCTGTCAAAGTATTTTTTATTCCCTCCATGGCACTTACCGTTCTTTCAAGCTATATTTACTTGAGGGCTTTTCTGTATTTATTTTCTCATTTAAATTCCAATTTACATGAAAAAAGTCACTTTTTAAATCCCTATTTAATAGTGCATATATAGTAGAGTACATAGCAGGTTCTAACTAAATGTGTTGAAATAAAACATTAGATATATTCAGATAGACATACACACAGATACATGCATGAATATAAAGAACCTATAAAATAAAATTTGCATATTAAGCATTTAATATAGCATACAAAAAGACATTTTAAATTATCAAGTACAGATGGTTTTAAATAGTTTTGAGATAATTAGCTATCTACATGGAAGAATAAAAGCTTACACAAAAAATAACACATTTCATGTCTATTCAATATTTAATCTTTAAAATGAACTATAAAATAGGAATACCAGAAAAAAATAGAGGCTAGTCTTTCATTTATCTATAAGAAATTGAATAAAATTTTTCTAAGCAAGCCGTGAAACTCAAAAGGTACATAATACTATATTGATAGATTTGACTACCTAAAAACTGAACTACTATATACATACTATATATACAGTGAAAAATGATAAAAATGTGAGATTGTATTTGTATTATTTATGACTTCAGATTATCTAAAGATGGTATTGTCAAAAACCATAAAAGCTCTGAAATTTTACCCTACTTCCCAGCAAACCAGTTGTCCTACAAGATTCTTGGGTATGGGAGAAGATACAAGAAAAAATGTAAAACAGTTAATTACCTACAGTAATAGCAAGAGCCAGAATGTCTGAATTTCTGGTTTTATTCTCCAAGATCCAATTCCCAAGACAACATGAAGCAGGCATACGACAACTGGACGTATAGTGGGCTACAGTACAGGAGGGAAACCCTGAGCTCCGGGAATTCAAATTATTATAAAGGGCAGTAAACATGCCAGCCCTTTGTTTCAGAGAAAAACACTACCTCTTTTTTGCCAAGCTGTCAACAAACATGTACTTTGCTATGAAGAGAATTCCTCTCTTTTCAATGGCTGTTGAGTGTGCAAATATTCTTGAACAGGGCACAGGGCAGAACACAGGGCAAACCAGTGCCTCACTCACAAAACATCTAGAAAATGAAGAGACATTTGAAAAATGGTATTCTAGGTTTTATTTATTTGAAACCAATCCCTCCACCAAATACAAGACCAATTCCTTCTCGATTACTTCAGAACTTTTTCCTTTTGTCTCTTACATCAATAATTTTTTGCCATACACAATTCCTTTGGTACACAATTGCAGCGCTTTATTTTCATTCTAGCTTTCATCTCAGTTCTCTGTTCCCATTGGTAGCAAAAGATTTTTTTGTTTCCTTTTCTATCATCTATTCTTTCCTCCTTTGGTCTTACATACTCTGCAGTCAGATTATTAATCACAAAATTCCACTGAAAATGCTCTTGTAAATATGACCAATTAGTAGGACGATTATACCATTTATTGTCCGAACTATGACATGCAAAGATGAAAGAAGACATTACTGTTAGTTAAACCAAGACAACAGGTACAAACCGAGAGTGCCATATGTACATTAGGCTGGATGGTCACCCTACCAGAATTCTTCATGTGTCTCAAACCAATAGTCAATTCAACATTTTAGCTTACTTGACAAATTAACAGTATTTGTTACCATGGATTATATAGGTTTCTACTTTGTTTTGCTGGATACTGTAATACTCACTATTCCCTTTTCTCAACAATATTACTATTCTCACCAATATTATCATGGAAAACCGGACTTCAGTCACTAATTCTATTCTCTTTTCCATATACTCTCTTTTCCTCTGCAATACTATTATTCAGTCTTGTGATCTAAAATACTATCTGTGCCACTGACAAATAAAGGATATGTGTAGCCCACACATGTCTTCTGAATTCCAGGTTACTATGCCCAACCACCTACTCAATACCTCTACTTGATGTTGTAATAGATTTATCAAACCATAAATTAACCTAATATAAATTCAACCAGTGGAGAAAAGCTTGCTACAGGAAGTCTAGTATGTCAAGTGTTGGAGTCTCAGATTGTGGAGTATTAGTTACCATTTAAGCTTTGGGAAACTAAAAATTTAATGGCTGCTCTGCTCCTCTTCAGTCATTAGCAAAAGTGTTAGTTGTTTAAGAAGATGAACAGATAACTAGAAAAAGAATGAAGTTGAAGTTACAAAGAGATGTCAACATCCTAACTTCTCTTTCTACGTTTTAGCTCTAGTACACTACCACATAGTTAAGTGAGATAAAATGTGTGCATAAGGAATGATTGCATTAAACTGAGAGTAGTAGAAAGCTTGAAAGAATTACTTAAAAAGTAAAATTAGATTTTGCATTTTAAAACACTGGAGGTAGAGAGTTCAGGGCTATTTGAACTGTCCCAAAATGCCATCCAACATTTAAATTTAGTTTATATTTTTATTCTAAACACACTATTCTGTGCTTTAGTCAACAATGGCTAGTCCTACTCCTTGTATCACTATCATACGATTGTATTAGGTGGGAATAGGGGATAAGAAAACAGCTAGGGACAAGGAACAACAACAAAAACAAAAAACTCATTTATCCAGGAACTTTCCACTTTTGTTTCGAAAGGTAAATATCTGAAATAAATTAGACTCTCTTCTTGGTGTCACTGGCGAGAATTGTTTCCTATGACTATGAGTAGAGGCAACAGAACCTGGAATTTAGGTGGAAATAGTGAGAACTTGAACAAAATCACTAGTACTTCAGTAAGAAAAAACATGTGAGTTGGTAAGTCAACTAAGTGAAAGTACCCACCAAAGTTCTTGACAGGGAGTAGATAACTCATACATAAACAGATTTTGTTGTTGAGGAATAATTGTTTGAACATGATTATTCCCCTATCTTTAAATTGATCCAATACTACCTCAGCCAGTCAGAATTTCACTATTGTATTATCAAGAATATATTTTTGTGTGTGTGGTTACCGGGAATCGAACTCAGGACCTCGCACTTGCTAGGAAGAATAATTTTAGAGATTTAGGTCCAAACCTTTGCTCACATCTAGGATTTCCTCTCTTGAAATACTATGTGAAGGAAATAGTATTTCACAAGAGACAGCAAATAGTAAGGAGAGTCCCCAAATGGATGACAGTGTGTCAGAGCAAAAGGACACTACCAACTACGCACAGCATCCACCATGTGACAGTAAATGAATGTGGAGTTTTAGTCCATTCCTGTGTTTCTTGACTTTGTACCAATTCTATCTGTCTACATACTGTTATTCGCCACATGCTCACTAAGGGACTGAGAGACCAAATCAAATTTAATAAGAGTGATTAAGTGTCCAGACAGTGCACTTGACCATTTTTAAAAATACAAGATATTTTCTTCTAATTCCAGTGAGAGTTTGTCAAAGTTTTTCTCCACTTAAACTTTAGTTTTCGTGCTTGTTATCTTTCAGCACAGCTTGGTCAACCACAAAGTCTCCCACTCCTTGCACAAAATTATACAACCATGGCAACTGTCCTTTGAAAAAGAAATATCGCCATAGGGGGAGGCAGCCAACTCACCCTGGCTCAATGAGTCCAGAAGTGTTAAGCAGCTGCAAAGAACACTGGAGGGGAGATGGCTAGGACTTACGGCATTTGGAAAAGGTAATTTGAGAAACTTTCACTTTCTTCATGAACCCGTCTAGTTGAATACCCCTTTTCTTAGCATGGAGCTCTTGCCTGTGGAATTCTCTATGGCAGGGGGTCAGAACATCCAATATATGACTGGATTTCAACAAAACAAGCTGACTATAGGCTGAGAACAAAAATAGCACTGTACCTGCTTGCCCGGACAGGGGAAATGCATCCTGAGCCAGGGTTAAAATGTACTCTCAGCAGGTTACAAGTTAAGTTTTTTGTTTTTTTGTTTTTTTCCTTAAAATGTCTTGTAAGGGAAACCATTTTAAGACTTTATTTTATCCTGAAGCATTCAGGGGTTTTTTTGTTTTTGTTTTTTTCCTTATAGTGTCTTATAATGGAAACCATTTCAAGACTTTAATTCATCCTAAAGTATTTGGTTTGATTTATTTTAACACACAAGCTGTAAGTGAATACATCAGTACTTCTTACTCAATAAGAGTACAATTCAAGGGAAAATAATTTCTCATTTTTAATTTTTTCAAGAGTTCCTATCAAATACTTCTTAAATGAAAGCTTACTATATAGGCTTAATTTACTTCCTTCTTCCACTTTTTTTTAACCATAAATTAAACTCATCTCATTAATTACAGCACCTGAGGAACATTATTAGTGTTTAACTCATTTTATGTAACACTTGACATTAGAACTTGCTTATAAAATAATTGTAAAGGTAAATATTGTTTAAAGATATCATTTTGAACTTTCTTGTAAACCAAAGTCTCTGTCCCTAATTTATATTTTTGTTTTAATAATTAAGGCTTTCATATATGTGTACGTATATCTACATAAATACATTTGTATAAATATGCTTGCTTTATATGTGTCATATTTAATGTATGCACACATTTATGCTTATATATTGTGGTCTTAAGAGGCTACAGTCTGTCTCAGCTGCTTCATTTAGAGGTTCAGATTTTTTTTTTTTTTTTTTGTGGGTACCGGGGGGGTCGACCTCAGGACCTCGCGCGCCAACAGGCGCCCGTGCCGCTGAGCGATATCACCGGCCCCCTTTTTTGTATGTGGGATCCGGGAGTCGAACTCGGGCCTTCGCGCTTGCAAGGCAGGCGCTTATGCCGCTGAGCCATCTCACCGGCCCAGAGGTTCAGATTTGAAAACCATAAAACATCGAGGTAAAAGCAATAAAGCGAAGTTTAATAAACTGTTCACTGACACATATGCCACTACACAAAAGAAAGAGGAAGTACTGAAAGAAACATCACCAGATTGGAAGAGCTTCAACATCTGAAATTCCAGTTCCACTGAGGGGGAGTCCTGTTATACAGCTTTCAGGGTTTCAACTGGGAAGGGTCCCGGCAGAGCCTCCTCTCCACTCATGAGATTCCAAAGTCCTCCTACCACTGAGGCGCCTTCAATAGCAGCATAGTAAAAAGTGGCAGTGTCCCAATTGCGTGCGGAACTGGAGACAATGAGTTTGTATACCCCAAGGACTGGCCAAGTGCCTGAGGGAACAAACGTAAGTGTCTTCTAGATAGGTAGGAAAGAGACCGTAAGAGCGGGCCAAGCTCCTAGGGAGTTTCGGCTTCCAGCAGGATGTTCTGCCACAGGCCCCCCCACATGCAATCTTCAGAACAAGGCCAAGGCACTGTGTTATGAACAAGGGAGATCCTTCTACACTTAATTTAATCCTTCGTATACATGGAAAGATTAGTTGTTGTGTCTTCTAAAAAGCATATAATTACAGATATATGAAAAATGAACATACTATAATACAAGTGTGTGAAACTGCCAATTAAATTGGCTTTTACTTTGTTTTGGAATTTCTTTTTTAAAAAATTAGTTTTGTAAGACATTGACAAAAGTTTTTAAATATTAGCTCATGTTAGGTATTTAACTGCTAAAACACTTAAATATACCTAGGATATAAACATACTTACACAAATATCTTCTGCTCTATCATCCATAAAATCATATTTATGTATTGAAGAATGCTAATATAATCCAGTGACTTTGTAAGAACTTCCAGAATGGGCACAATTGTAGGGGTATATAATTTTATTTTTATTGAAAAGATGGAATGGTTGATTTTTGGACATTTATTTTATTCCAGACACCAATATTAAGTTGTTTGTGTATGCATTGACCTGTTCAATTTAATATTATTATTTTAATTTAATATACTTCCCACAACACTTTTTGCACTGGCCTCTATTCTTTCTAAAGACAAGGAAATCAACAGTTGAAGAAAAAAATTGGCCTGCCTAAATCAAAGTCTAAATGGAGAAGTAAAATCTAATACTTATTTTATTACTTTAGTTTTATTGTTTTCAGGTAAATATATTATTTTTGCTCAGCATATTATAAAATGGAGGTTATATTTACATAAATAGAATATTAGTTCATTGTTATGAAAAATAGATTAATACAGAAATTTAAAATACTGTCATTGCTAGGTAACGTCTTAAATAATATGTTTAGTACTGGAAAATATATTTAAAAATATATCAAAGTCAGGAATGTTAAGCATATTTAAGAATGTGTAAACAAAGTGAAATGGTACCTCAAAATATAATCTATTTTTTAATTTACTTATCTAGATATTCCCACAACTGTCATCATCCACACTTTCCTGACATAAACTGAGTTCATTATAGTAAAATCACAAAGAATGAAAAGTCAGAGCACAGTTGTTGACTTTCAAACCTGGGTTGTCAAGCCCTTAGCAGAAACAATATTTTTGAAAGCTGAGTTTATTTTAAAATATTATGTTTCAGATGTGCAAAAGTCTATAGAATGAGGGCTGGGGATATAGCTCAGTGGCACAGCACCTGCCTGGCAAGAGCGAGGTCCTGAGTTTGATTCCTGGTACCAAAAAAAAAAAAAAAAAAGAAAAAGAAAAAGAAAACAACAACAAAAGCCTATAGAATAATAAAAATGTATTTGCCTTTCATATTAATAAATAAAATGCTATAAATATTATTGTGGCCTACTTTATATTTTCTCTAACCAATCACATTCTCTTTCCCCTCTACTATTCTGAGTTTAGTCTGTAATCATTTCCATGCTCTTTAATAGTAATATTGTCATATAGTTCACAGTTAAAAATACAAATAGCACAATGCTATAGCTTACTCTACCCCTTCTTCATTTGCTACATGCCTTCCAATTCACTCCCTCCATGCCTTATTATTGTTATAGTTTTATATGTGGTTTCCAGAGTTTCATTATATCATACAAGTCTTTATACATTTTTATATGTGCATGTCTACCGAATATATATATATATATATATATATATATATATATATATATGTAGTACCTTTCTCCTTATTTTAATCTTTATATATTCTACAATTTGTAGTTTCATTCAAAATTTTATTTTCAAATTTCATTCACGTTTGTATTATTAAATCTAGTTTATTTGTTTTCATTGCTGTATAGTACACTAGTGTATAAATATGTGACATTTTATAATCCATTCTATTATGAACATTAGGCTGGTCTCAAGTTTCAATTTTGTTCCTTGTGTTTTCAGTCATGACCGACACTGGCGTTATTCTACAGATCCCCGTGTACACACATTGGAGCATGTCTTTACGCTATACATTTAAGACAGAAATTGTACAGCCACTGGCTCAGGCCTTTTTTGCCTTCACTAAATATTGCCAAATTGTTTTCTAAAGGGATTTTACCAATTTACACTCCCACTAGAAGTAGAAGGCACCTTTTCCTTCAATTCTCAGGTATACTTGCTATTGACATACTTCTACATTTGTGTGGATCTACTTTTTATACAATTATATCAAAGACTATTTTTACATTCCCCATCCCAACTTTGATATGACATATTTACCTGAAGGATAGCCACCACTTCAATTTCACTTTATCATATTCTACTTTCCAACATCCTGTGAATTTTCCTTACCTCCTGTGAATTCCAACTATTCAGTTAAAAATATATTTACACCCTGAAGACCACCATTTTGGCATGTTTGGTAGTGATGGTTGCTGTATGGATGAAAGTCAAGGAAGCCAGGAATAAGACACTGGATCTAAACAGATACCATGCAAAGATGCCAGCAATGGTCCAAGCTATGTGTAACCTCTCAGAAATGCAGGATGTGCACTTTTCATGCCCAGTAGCAAGCTTGTTCTCTAAGACAGAGACCCAGTATCTGTACTTATGTGCAATTAGTGTAACAACATGTACCTTCTACATATGTTATGGAAAGAGCGATTAGGAAAGCTAAAGATGGACAGTAGAAGGAACAAATGATCAAAGAAAAAGTAAGCCTTGTCACCAAAATTTTTTAAAAGATTTTTAAATGTTTTATTTTATGTACAAAGAGTTACCATCTTCTCTTTCATTTAGTGGATGTCCTGAATAAGCCACTGAAGAAAGATCACTAAGTGCAACTTGTTGAAGCCAATATCCTTCATATACTGATAGAAACACTGGCAGTTTCCAGATCAGATCCTGTGGGTTTGACAAGACAGGGCAATAGCAAGAGCCCTGACTGAACTTCCTCAGGTGGCTCCAGTAGAGATGCTGGTGACCCCTTGTGCTTCTAGAGGTGCAAGGAGGCAAAGGGTTTTGAATTCTGTAATCCTATCCTATTCTATTCTGTGTCAATAGTGATCTTGCTCTCCAAGGCAGAAAAACTTGTTTAAAATAGCAGGAAAGCCCTAAGGTATAATAATACAAAGAAAATAGGACTATAAAGTGGTAGTACTTTGTTTCAGTTTCAGTTTTCCACCCTTATAAAAATAGTAGGCACTGAGTAAATATTCATCAGCTCAGTTAAGGAATGATGTTATTGACCTCTGCATCTCATCTGATCCATAAGAATCCTGCACATATTTCTGGAGTATTAGTTTTTCATTCACAACTATGCAGCAAGTATCTTAAGGAAAATAGAGTATTTCCAGGTGTTAACATAAAACATAAAACTGAGTTATTCAGGGATTACAACTGACCAGAGGACTTTAAATATATAATAATAGATATATTATTATCTTCGAGTGAACACATAAACTATATCTGTCCAAATTTTATTATATGAGAAGAAAATAATGGCCCCACAGATTGGATTTGTAGAGACAATTATGAGGAGAAAAATGTCTTTATGATTACATCTCTGGGTCTTGCTTTTCAGTGAAACAGTTAAAAGAAAATAGAAAAAGTTTAGCATGTGGGCTCAGGTATTACTGGATTCTAATCCTATAATGAAGAATTATTGATAGCGTCAATTTGAGTTCCTCACTTAATCTCTTT
Organism: Erethizon dorsatum; assembly: GCA_028451465.1. NCBI lineage: Eukaryota > Metazoa > Chordata > Mammalia > Rodentia > Erethizontidae > Erethizon > Erethizon dorsatum. The sequence goes on from CM051834.1 coordinate 30,776,436, forward strand.
GTGTCTTAAGATTCTTACCTGCAAAAATGCCAAACTATAAAAATTAAATGCACTTATGTACACAATGTACTTAATACTGTAAATTGCTTCTCACATAGAGACTATTCAATGTACATCAGTTTCTTTCTCATAGTAAATAACAGAGTTCCAAGCACATTTATGTGCTCTCTGAAAATGTTTAAATTCAGCTAAGACCTTTTCTTTCATCATCTTCCTTATCATTATAAGACAAATGGCATGGGGGGCAGCAAATTATAGTTCTTGAACTAAATCCAAGCCACCACTCATATTTTATAAATTATTTTATTAGAACACAGCAATGCTTATTCTTTACACACACTCTATGCCTGCTTTGATGGATGAATTACCATTTCACACACTGGAGTCCTGGCGTAGAGTAGATGTGACGAAGGCCACATGACAGGCAAAGCCTGCACAACTTCCTGCCGATTTACAGAAAGCATTTGCCAAGCATGAGTAAAGGTTACCATTTTAAAATACTCAATCTGCCAAGATAATGCCTTCACACTTAGTATCTCACGTAATTCTAACTACTTCTACATACGAGTCTCCAATTCTCAGGGATTGATATAAAAATAAGTACAGCCTCTTAGGGAGATAGTGGCAGATGATTCTGTTCCATGCAATTACACAGGTTCTTAAGTTTCTATCATCTTTAGCTTTATCTCTGGAAAGTGCTTCCTCCTTTTTAAATTTTAGACAAATAGGAAGAATTGCTCACTGGCTTCTATATTTTCTGCATGGAAGTGACACTCATGCCTTGCAGAGCTAACCCATTCCCAGATCTTTTCACATGGGCTCCCTGAGCTGCAGGTGTTGAGACAAGAGTACATGGATATCTGACCAACGAATATCTTGCACATTCATGCGGTATACACATATCATAATAATTTTAGAGATATAGACACAGGAATACGAATTAAGAAACTTGTCTCAGGCTGCATAGTTAGTAAATGGCAAAGCCAGAACTGAGACTTAAAACCATTGATCTCCACAGACCATGACATCTTATTGCCATATATTTATTTTCCTTAAATACTCATTATCCCTCATTCCTCCAATCCATTCCTCTATTCTTATAATCAACTCAGGTTTTAATATGATAGTTGTTTAATATGGTAGGTTCTTATCTGAAGGGATCTTTTATTTATCCACTTGATTAAGAATCTAGTTGACTTTGGTGATATAGAAAATATCTATAGGTAATTTTGTGTTTATACAGTGAATATTTACTTATCTACTCTGAATTCAATACTTAAAGTCTAGCAGAACATTAAAGAATGTAGTAGAAGTTTCTTACAGGTTATCTTTAAAGATTTCCTGGGAAGAATTCCAAAATAATCAAAGATGCTTTATTACATAATTCCCTATGAGGAAACATCCTTAATAGTTTCTCTCATGCACAACCATTTATTTCTTCACACTCTATTTCACTTTTCTCTATCTTTTCCTGCATCTTTGTAACATATTTGAGAAATAGGACTTTCTTCATACTCTTAGATAAATGTGACTAAATAATACAAATAATGTATGTGTTACATTTTTGCTGTTACCGTAGTTGATTTCTATGTAGAACAAACTAATGAACCAAAACACTATTTTAGCCTGGAATTCTTCTACCTGTACAGTAGTTAGAATATTTTACAAAACGATTTTGGAAAAAAATTTAAAAGGAAGAAGGAATATGGTTTAGAAGATATTTCAGTTTGTTTGGTAGAATAATCATAATAAAATATTTATAACAAATAAATATATATAAATTTAAAATAGAGAGATAAAATAAGCATGTAATATTTAATATCAATTTTCTAATATAACATAATAAAAAGATATTACTGTCTTATTTTCAATGTTTTATGATATACAAAACTAACTTTAAAATGTTAGGCCCAATAGATTGCAAGCAGAGAAAAGCAGTGATGGGTTCAGATTTAAACCTTCTACTCATCTTTCTTTATAAAACTTATCCCACCCCCCAAAAAAAAAAAACACCTCATAGTATATCAAAGAAATGGTGAATAAATCCTGCTGAAAAATCCTCAGGCTTATTATTCAAAATTAGCTATGCTTTTTCTCCCACAACATTATTCTTGCCCAGAGCTTGAAGTAGGCAGCTTTCAGACCTGCTGCTTTTTCCAAATAGTAATAAATAAGTGGCATCCTTATTCATGAGAATCTGTTCTAATTTAGAAGGGTTACCTTTGCAAGCACCTTTACCATGAAAGCCTCAAGGGAAAGTAATTACATTTAATAGCCTCCATGAGTTCTAAACAAAGACACACAATAAATACACTGATGATCAAATTCCGATATCTATAGCATCCAGTGTATTCAAAAATTCAAATGTAATCTCATATTTATTTTAGAACTATTAATTCTTTAATTGTTATTATACACATTTTTCTTTATTATTTGTATTTCATTAAACAATTACTCATATTGAAATATCTTTCTCTTAGCCCCTGAAATAAGATTGCGCCGTGGTAAATATATGTATTTTATAATTCATCTTTCTCAGCTAAAACCGGTTACATTCTTCATTTCAGAAGGATGCTTAACCAATTAACCAAGATATGTTAACAATAGGAATGTGGACCTAGTGGAGAATTAGATGCTTGCAAATAATTCACCCATTTTGCATGAAAAAATCTAAAGTATCTTTAAGTTTCTAATGTTTACAGTCGGTATAGGATGTGAACATACAGCTTCCAGAAGATAAAATGTTGCTTCACTTAAACACAACATAAAACAATCTCTATCACTCTAAACACATAAATGCAAAAGTAAGTTAGAATTATATTCTGTTTTTAAATTAGTCACATTGGCTAAAATCATAAATTATATATCACTATGTTTCAACTTCTATTTTTTTATTTATTTTAAAGAGAAGAAAAAACAAAACAAATCAAAAAAAGAACAAATTTTCAAGACACCATAATATGAGGGTAACAATGGTTAATGCATTACGTATTATTATCTTTAAGTTAGTTATTCAGGATACCAGACATTAGCATTCAATTGTCCAAACATTATTGGCACAAACCTTACTCTTCAATGAACTAAGTAAAATTGGTAGTGTATCTATCTTAACCATCTTATATATATATATATATACAATTTTTTTTCCCTTTCCCTTCTTTCCTTTCCCTAATCCAGTCTCTCTTTCCTTTTGACCAGTTTTTTTTTTTTGATTCACCATATTTATTGTACATTTTGGATCTTATTTACTCTTTCAGTTTCTCATACTAGAGAGACAATATGATGCTTACACATGTGCGTCCGGTTTATTTCACTTATGAGTATTTTCTCGAGTTGCATCCATTTACCTATAAAAGTCTCCAGTTTATCCTTCTTTATGGCTGAATAGTACTCCATTGTATAAAAATACCACATCTTTCTTATCCATTCTTCAGTTGATGGGCATTTGGGTTGTTTCCAAGATCTTTCTATTACAAATTGTGCTGCTATAAACATGGGTGCACATATATCGCTGTGGTACGATGTTTTTAATTCTTCTGGGAAGATGCCCAGAAGGGCAATAGCTGGGTCAAATGGGACCTCCAACCCTAGTTTTTTGAGGAATCTCCACACTGACTTCCACAGTGGCTGTACCAGTCGACACTCCCACCAACAGTGGAGAAGGGTTCCTTTTTCCCCACAGCCCCTCCAGCATTTGTTATTAGTTGATTTCTTCATAGTAGCCATTCTTTCTGGGGTGAGATGGTATCTCAGTGTTGTTTTAATTTGCATCTCTCTAATGACTAGTGATGTTGCACATTTTCTTTGTATATTTATTTGCCATTAGTATTTCTTCATCTGAGAAATGTGTATTCATCTCAGATGCCCATTTTTGGAGTGGGTCTTTAAATTTGGGAGGTCTGATTTTTTTGAGTTCTTTATATGTTCTCAATAGTAATCCTTTGTCTGAGGAACAGCTGGCAAACACTTTTTCCCATGTTGTGGGTTGTCTTTTCACTCTGTTGGTGGTTTCTCTTGCTGTGCAAAAGCTTTTTAATAAGATGAGATCCCAGTTATTGATTCTTTGGGATAGTTCCCGTGCAGTTGAGTTTTTATTCATAAAGTCTTTGCCTACACCAATGTCTTCAAGGGTTTTACCTATCCTACCTTCCAGCAGATTTTTTAATGTTTCTGTTTTAATATTTAGATCTCTGATCCATTTTGAATTTAGTTTAGTGCATGGTGAAAGATATGGGTCTAGTTTTAATCTTTGGCATGTGTAGAGCCAGTTTTTCCAGCACCATTTATTAAAGAGGCTATCTTTCTTTCAGCGAATGTGTTTGACACCTTTGTCAAAGATAAGGTGGCTTGGTGAGATGGCTCAGTGGCTTAACTGCCTGCCCAGCAAGCGCGAGGGCCTGAGTTCGACTCCTGGAACCCACATACGAAAAAGGGGCCGTGATATCACTTAGCGGCATGGGCGCCTGCTGGCGCACGAGGTCCTGAGGTCGACCCCCCGGTACCCAAAAAATAAAAAAAGATAAGGTGGCTTAGTATGTCTGGGGTTGTTTTAGCATCTTCTAATCTGTTCCATTGATCTTCAGGTCTCTTTTTTTGCCAGTACCACACTGTTTTTATCACAATAGCTTTATAGTATAATTTCAAGTCGGGGATTGTGATGCCCCCTGCCTTGCATTTGTTGCCCAGAATTGCCTTTGCTATTCTAGGTCTCTTCTGATTCCAAATGAATTTTAGGATTGTTTTCTCTAACTCAGTGAGAAATGCTATTGGAATTTTGATTGGAATTGCATTAAATCTGTATAACAATTTTGGAAGTATGGCCATTTTCACTATATTGGTTCTTCCTATCCGGGAGCAAGGGATATCTTTCCATTTTCTGATATCCTCTTCAATCTCCTTTTTCAGAGTACTGTAGTTTTCAAAGTAGAGGTCTTTTACATCCTTTGTGAGGTTGATTCCTAGGTATTTCATTTTTTTGGATGTTATTGTGAAAGGTATTGTTTCCCTAATTTCTCTTTCAGTAAGTTTGTTATTTGTGTACAGGAAGGCTATTGACCTTTGAGTATTGACTTTGTATCCAGCTACACTACTGAATTTGCTTATTAAATCTAGCAGTTTTTTAGTGGAGTTTTTAGGGTCTTCTGTGTAGAGTACCATGTCATCTGCAAATAATAATTTAACTTCTTCCTCTCCAATCATTATTCCTTTTATTTCTTTCTCTTGTCTAACTGCTCTGGCTAAAGTTTCCAGAACTATGTTGAACAAGAGTGGGGACAGTGGACATCCTTGTCTTGTTCCTGATTTTAGAGGGAAGGCTTTCAGTTTTTGGCCATTTAGTATAATATTGGCTGTTGGTTTGTCATAGATAGCTTTTACCAGGTTGAGATAAAGACCCTCTACTCCAATTTTCTGTAGGGTTTTATCATAAAAAGGTGCTGGACTTTGTCAAAAGCTTTTCTGCATCTATTGAGATGATCATGTGATTTTTGCCTTTGGTTCTGTTAATATGGTGTATTACATTTATTGATTTATGTATGTTGAAACATCCCTGCATCCCAGGGATGAATCCAACTTGGTCATGGTGCATAATCTTCTTGATGACTTGTTGGATTCTGTTTGCCAGTATCTTATTAAGGATTTTCGCATCTATGTTCATTAGGGAGATTGGCCTGTAGTTCTCTTTCTTAGTTGTGTCCTTCTCTGGTTTTGGTATCAGGGTAATGCTTGCTTCCAGGAATGAATTTGGGAGTATCGCTTCCCTTTCAATTTCATTAAAAAGTTTGAGAAGTAGTGGCGTTAGGTCTTCTCTAAATTTCTTGTAGAATTCGGCAGTGAATCCATCAGGGCCTGGGCTTTTCTTTGTTGGGAGGTTTATAATTACATCTTCAATTTCATTGGTTGATATTGGTTTATTTAGGATTTTTAAATCATCTTGATTCAGCTTTGGTAATTCATACAAATCTAGGAATCTGTCCATTTCTTCTGCATTTTCCATCTTAGTAGAATATAGATTTTTAAAATAGGTATAGATGATCTTCTGGATTTCTGCAGGGTCCGTCGTGATATCACCCTTTTCATTTTCAATTGCATGGATTTGAGTCTTTTCTTTTTTTTTAATAAGGTTGGATAAGGGTTTGTCAATCTTATTTATTCTTTCAAAGAACCAACTTTTTGCTTCATTGATTCTTTGTATTGTTTTTTTAGTCTCCAATACATTAATTTCTGCTCTGATCTTTATAATTTCCTCCCTTGTACGGGCTTTTGGCTTAACCTGCTCTTCTTTTTCTAGAAGTTTGAGGTTCGCCATTAAGTTGTTTATTTGCACTTGCTCTATTTTCCTAATGTAAGTATCTAATGCTATAAATTTCCCTCTTAAGACTGCTTTCATTGTATCCCACAAGTTCCAGTATGTTGTACTGTCATTATCATTCAGTTGTAGAAAGTGTCTAATTTCTTCTTTAATTTCATCTGTGACCCATTGGTTGTTCAGGAGGGTGCTGTTTAATTTTCATGTGTTTAGGGAGTTTTTGTGATTTCTTTTGCCATTGATTTCCAATTTCATTGCACTATGGTCCAATAATAAGCATGGGATAATTTCAATTCCTTTGCATTTACTTAAGCAGGTTTTATGAGCTAGTATGTGGTCTATTTTGGAGAACATCCCATGTGCAGCTGAGAAGAATGTGTATTCTGATGTTGTGGGGTGGAACACTCTGTAGACATCTACTAAGTCCATTTTTTCCAAAGTTTGGTTCAGTTCTATTATTTCATTATTGATTTTCTGTCTAGTTGATCTGTCTTTTTGTGACAGTGGAGTATTGAGATCTCCCAATATAATTGTATTAGTGCTTATTTGATTTTTTCATGTCCTTTAGTACTTGTTTTATATAGCTGGGTGCACTGGTATTTGATGCATATGTATTTATGATTGTTATATCTTCCTCTTGGATTGTTCCCTTTACAAGGATGTAATGACCGTCTTTATCTCTCTGAATCATTCTTGGCTTGAAATTCACTTTGTCTGCAAAAAGAATAGCTACCCCTGCTTTTTTCTGGGTTCCTGTTGCATGGAGTATTGTTTTCCATTCTTTGACTTTCAGTCTATGAATTTCTTTCTGAATTAAATGTGTTTCTTGTATACAGCATATTGTTGGATCTTGCTTCTTGATCCATTTTGCCAGTCTCTGCCTTTTGATTGGTGAATTGAGACCATTAACATTGATGGTTAAAACTGATATGTATTGACTTATACTTGTGATGATATTTTCCTATTGTGGGTTCCCACTCTTTGTTTGTTTTTCCCCTTTCCCGCTATTTAATTATCTGCCCTGCCTGTTGGATTCCTTCTCTTGGGGTTCCTATTTCTTTCTAGAATGTCCTTCAGAATATTTTGGAGTGCTGGTTTGGTGGTCATAAATTTTCTCAGATGTTCTTTGTCATGGAAGTATTTTATTTCTCCATCAATTTTGAAAGATAGTTTTGCGGGGTACATCAATCTGGGTTGAAAATTATTTTCCTTTAGAGCTTGAAATACATCATTCCAAGCTCTTCTTGATTTGAGGGTTTGTGCTGAAAAGTCAGCTGTGATTCTGATGGGTTTTCCTTTATAGGTGATTTGTCTCTTCTCCCTAACAGCTTTTAAGATTCTGCCCTTCTGGGCCGGTGAGATGGCTCAGTGGCTTAAGCGCCTGCCCTGCAAGCGCGATGGGCCTGAGTTCGACTCCCGGAACCCACATACGAAAAAGGGGCCGGTGATATCGCTCAGCGTCACGGGCGCCTGCTGGCGCGTGAGGTCCTGAGGTCGACCCCCCGGTACCCACAAAAAAAAAAAAAAAAAAAGATTCTGCCCTTCTGTTGAATTTCTGGGATCTTGACTATGATATGTCTGGCTGAAGTTTTTTTTTTGATCATGTCTAGTTGACGTTCTAAAAGCTTCATTTATATTGGGGTCAAATTCTTTTTCTCTTCTAGGGAAGTTCTCCCTGATAATGTCTGTGAGCAGTGTTTTAATGTCATTGATGCTATCTCCTGCTTTTTCATTTATTCCAATTATTCTTAAGTTGTTTATCTTTGAGTCATCTAGCAGCTGCTGAATTGATTTTTCATGGTCTCTTGCTGTTTTTAAGAATTCTTTCTTTTCATGATCACTAATTGCAAGCCTGTCTTCTATATCTGAGATCCTGTCCTCACATTGGCTTAATCTGCTACAAATACTTTCAATGGAATTTTTGTTCTCTTGGATATCTGCTTGTATCTGCCTTATGGATTCCATTTCTTTCCTATGCTGAGCATTCATGGTTTCTATAGTTTTCTTAAGCTTGTCTATTTTTTTGTCTGTATCAGCTATAGTGTCCTTAAGCATGGTCTTCATTGTGGACATTATCTCTGCAGTTATCTGTGAAATTATTTCTGTTTTAATTTTTTCCAGAGCCTCATTCAGTTGTTTTGTTGTTACCCCTTCAGATAGGCCAGGTGGGTGGCTTCCAGATTGTCCCACCTCGTTGCCCCCTAGGTTTGCCTTTGGTGAACTGGATGTGTGGGGTTGCATCTTGTTTAAGTGTCATCTCATATTTTCTTTCTTTTTTTTTTCTGTGGGTACCGGGGGGTCGACCTCAGGACCTCACGTGCCAACAGGCACCCGTGCCACTGAGCGATATCACTGGCCCCTTTTCTGTATGTGGGATCCGGGAGTCGAACTCAGGCCCTTGCGCTTGCAAGGCAGGAGCTTATGCTGCTGAGCCATCTCACCAGCCCTCATTTTTTTCTTTCTTTAATTTAATTCCTGGGGTGATGTTTGTAAATTGCCTATGGTAGGTTACTTTATTGCTAGTGTTCAAGATCTTTAGAAGATGACTACTTCTCTGCAGTATCTTCCAAGTGGAGCTTGCTTTTGGGTTTTGAGCTTTCTGCCAGATCCTACCTCTTCAATTCATTGGATGTGAGAAGTTGCTACCTGTTTGGCCCAGTCCTTGATTCTTTGATACTGTGCCACTGTATTTTCTGTGTCCCTTAGTCAATATCAATCATGAAATATCAGGAAGGAAAGCTGTTTAGAATAATTATTTCACATTTGGCTCTAATGGTAACTGAAGCATCAAACACAGCCTAGAAAATGACAGACTGAGCTAACCAGTTATTAACCTCTTTTAGCCATATAGAGTAGAGTTGTGGTTATGTAACAAAATCTAAAACACACCAGAAAAATTATATGCAGTACACAAGTCCTTAGTATGTCAATTTTTTCCCTCAGGAGTTTAAATTTAAAATGAGTTAAGGAAGAAATAGAGTATTGGGAGAAGAGGAAGGAATTAGATGTAAGGTTAGAGGACCAAGAGGGATCCCACTAACATTGGGACACTCGTGTAGAGGACTGGTGGGAAAAAGTGAAGGAAGGCATAAAAGGAAGAACAGATCACAACCACAATCACAAAGAGGTTAGAGGCGCTGTTTACACTCATATAAAAACCAGAGAGAATAATGAAGGAAAGAGCAAATAGACAAACAGAAACAAAAACGAAGACAAAAACAACAAAACAAACAGACAAAACAAAAATAAAACCCCACAAAAAAAAAAAAAACCCTTCACCAGAACAAAAAACAAATGAGAGAGAAAAAATAATAATAAAAATAATAAAAATAAAAATAAAAAAATAAAAAGAATCAGTTCCAGGTGTTGACTCTGCTGTAGGCAGGCACCGTGTGATGACAGAGTCCTGTTCCATGCAGGTCCGTCCCAGCAAGCCAAGATCGGCCCTTTGGCGGGGCGGTGAGCAGAAGCGTGGACTTTCAGGTGGAGACCAGTCTCCTTCGCCTGCCACTGTCAGCGCACTTTCTGTGGGCCTGAGAGGTGCAGCTCCACCCTGTCCGGAGCACGAGTTCCCAGCACTGTTTTCGTGCCACTCTGATTTTCGCCACGCCCCCCACAATGGCGCCCGGCCAGTCACTCTCTGGCGTGGGACAGGTGTGGCTGAGAGACCAGTCTCATTCACCTGCCACCCTCAGCGCACTTTCGTGGGCCTGAGAGGCGTGGCGCCACCCTGTCTGGAGCACTAGTTCCCAGCTCTGTGTTTTCGTGCTGCTCTGATTTTCACCGCACCCCCCACAATGGCGCCCGGCCAGTCGCTCTGTGGCGTGGGACAGCTGTGGCTGAGAGACACTCACCGCCAGCCAGCGCAGCTCTCCGCCGCTCCCCTGCCCCGATGCTATCTTGTGATCCTCTGTGGGGGCTCCCTGGGCGCTAGCTGTCACTGTGTGTCCGCAGATTTGAGCTTCTGTCACGCGGCGATTCCTGGGATGGTAGAAGGTGCGCGCGTGGGGTCTGCTCCTTCTTTGTTGAAAAGTACCCTTCACTGGTGCAGGGGGTCCCAAGCTGCGCTTCAGAACTTTTCTGGGTCCCGGGGAGGCATCTCCTCCCCTCCTGCGCTCTCCCGGTCACTATATTTCCGTGGTCCAATGGCAACTTTTAGAGAGTTTTGCTGCTTGCTTCTTACTCATCCGCCATCTTTTTTCCTCCCTCAACTTCTATTTTTAAAGATGGTGCTCTCACATATTACTCGTGAAAATATAAATTAGCAAGGCCTCTCTGAATGGCAATTTTTAGTCATTTGTTACATTTTTAATCTATGTCTCTTTTTGGCAGAACTTGTAGGATTTGTTTCAGAGAGGTGTTCAAAGATGTATGCGAAGTAAACATTCATTTCAGCATTATTTTAAAGGTAAAAGGAAAAAGGGAAACAAACTCAAATATCAGTTGGAACTCATCAGATGAATTATGGAATCCTGTGCAATTACTAAAAGTCTCATGTAGTAACACAAATGATCAGTAAGATGTAATGTTGAGTGATCCAAGCGAAGACCAGACTAGTTAGTATGTCTGGAAAGCTACTATGTGTCAGATACTTAAAGGAAATGTATAAAGATGCTCAAGGTATTTCAAAAACAATTGTTGTGAGGAAAATAGTACAGTGAAAAAGGTGGGAAGGAATATTTTCAGTATGTATGCATTTTATAATTTGCATATATTGTCTATTCGAAAGTGATTTAGAGGACAAAATGTTGAAATGATGTGAAGAACTACATAGACAATCATTCAATTGTTATTTTTTAAAGAAATAAATATTGATTTATCAGGGAACTTTGAAATCTATGCAATACAGATGAACTTATACTTATTCAAGAAAATGTATGATGTTAATGAGACTAAATAACTGGAATACCATATGTTGTTATAGATTTTCTCCATCCTTGCCCCTGTCTTTCACAAGGATTCTATTATTTGATTTTAGATGATGACGCTCCCACTAAAATTAATTTTATGCCTTTAATTATTCAACTATTCAACTTTGCTGAAATCATTCTAATTATTTCTAATGCTTGGCAGTATTAGTAAAAAATTACATTTAAATTCAAAATAATTTAAATAAAGTCCTTAATATTCCCACCAGCATTTAGATATTTTTAAAATTTTTCACTCTTAGAGATTAAAAAAATAAAAAAGATTGAATGCAGCCAATTTCATTGTTTTACTTTAATGTTTTTGTGTTTTTATCTCTAATGCAATACCATAGAATATGTATGACAATTAGCTTCCCCTCTCTTTTTTGATTTGTAAATCCTGCTTCTCATATTACCTCTTCATTTACACTTTTAAAAATTATATGATGCTCATATTCTTTTATTATCTCCTTTTTATCTCTTAAGTTAATCAACACACAGATTTTATGTATATTTTCCAGAGTATTCACTTGAGAAATGATGCTTTTTATTCATCTCAAATAAATAAATATCATGCAAGTTTGTAATGGTAGATTTCATACATGAGCCGCCACCTAATACAATGTGGTCTGCTAGATTATGTTAATTATTTTCTAAAATGTGTTAATAATATATTTTTTCTAAAATTATTATAATTATTTTCTAAAATAACTTTCTAGATTTTTTCTACTTTATACTTGTATACAAAAATAATAAAAATTTCTATTAAATTGTTTAATAAAGAATTTTCAGACTATAATCCTTGTTAACACTGAATATTGATTATGGTGGGAGGCAAAGATGCAAGCCAGCTTAAAAATCAGAATTAGAAATAGAGCAATACATACATTCTTTCACAAGTCTAAAATTTTGATTTAAATACATAAATTAAATTACTTTAGCCTGTGCTGCCTCTCCCCACAGCAATATTATTTCCCAGGGTATATTTTCTACTGTTATATATATGATTTGCAATGATGGCATTCAAAGACTCTGGTTACAATTTCTTCTTTCTAAACCTTAGAGATTAGAGCTACAAAGCCTAGTAAAAGAAAAAAAAATGTCCAGCTTAAATACAAAGCATCATTGAACTTTCTGTTGGTTACTGTTCTAAAATTCTATACCATAAATTTTCTAGTATAACTAAGCTTAAAGAAATTTTATTAAAGTTTCTCTTAGCAAGCAAATACATTCTTTTCTGTGACCTTTGGAAAGAAATGTGAATGTTTATTTTCCATGTTAGTAACACAAACAACAATAAAATGTAAAGTCCTATCATCAATCACACTCTAGATTAAGGTGAGTAGATTTGCACTATGTTCACTGCAAAGAGCTCTTTGATGGCTGGAACATTGTGCCTATAATACAATATCTCCACAAATTCTGTTAACTAAGTTGTCAGTTCTGAGCCTGCGTTACAGAAAATTTTAATAAAAATATTGAATGGTTCAACAAATTTGTATAATGGTAATGTGTTCCAAGTGCACAGGAAACCAGTTATGTTATTCAAAACACAAAGAAATTCTCCAATACAAAATTAGTATGTAGAGTAAACCTTTCTTTCCAGAGAAAAATGAAACAAATACTCCAGATAGTACAACCAACAAAACTGAAGTTTATACATGAGTCAAACTTTCTTCTATTGTTCATTCAGTCTTGGTGGAATCTCAATCACTTCTGACATTTTTTTTTACCCAGAATTACTTTTTGACAAGTACTTGCTAATGATCCTAACAGCTAGCATATGTTGACCGGGTAGATGAACATTCTTGTGATTGGTGACAGGTGTTGATATGATAAAAACTCTTCTTTTTTCAATCACATGGGCCCTGTGTTAAAAATGAAAACTATATTCAAGTATCTTAAAGATAATACTACTGATCACGTTGATCTAATACTTATTTTCTAAAGCTAGTAAGTACAGTTTTTTATATTGTTATCTCATTAAGTGGAATCTTTAAAAAAAAAAAGAATGTGATTCATGTCTTTCTGGGTAAAGGTGATCAGTGATAATTCAAGGATTTCTGCACATGACACTATTATGGAAGAAGGGTTAGTGGATATAGTGGAAGCTGTTTACAAAGCCTCTTCCCCCAAACTGCTGCTAGGTCCAACCACAAGTAGTGGACCAAAATACTTTGCAAAAAATTACAACCTAATCAGACTACAAGGTTTATAAGTTTATAGGACCTGCAAATATAGACCATATGACATATCAAGTGCCACAGCAAATCTCTTAATCCCTTTTCTCCTAGAAATATTTGCCACCTGCAAGGTTTTTACAAGTCTACTGTTACATTTCATACCAGCTCCAATTAAAAAAATTCATTATGGTTCAAAATTTAAATGCCTTACTGAGCTGCTGAAGGACCGTCAAACATCTCTTTTCATCAAATGATTTTGGCCAGTGTAAAAAATTTTGCAGGACAAATAAACAAACAAACAAACAAACAAATCATCAATGTTATATTCCTTGGTGGTATTAAGTATGTGCAATACCAATTCCATATTTTATGTAGAATGCCTTAGTAACTTCCATTGTCTAATTTAATTTGAATTTTAAATTTAAAAAATAAAGCAATTTCCTGACAAATCTCTTAGTTAATCCTGAGGCCTTACAAGAAATTTCTGTTCCTCATAACTACTTTCAGATAGGCTCCTACTTTGTTCTTTCAGATGTGGTTGTCCTGGTGATCAAACCCAGTGCAAGCACATGCTAGACAAGTGTGGTATCCTGAGCTATGCCCAAGTCCAGGGCTATGCTTATTTTTAATCTTAGGTCTACTTCCTGAGAAACAAACTCTGAGCTGGATATTCACTTGGCATTGGTTTCCTGGAGAACGTTCTTAACAATGCCTGTGAAAGAGCGAGGAAAGCGGGATTTTATCAGAAAGTCAATGGTGGTGAGGCTGCAGTGAATTAGGAATTCTGCTAATCTGACAGAGAATTCAAGAGAGTAATGTCCATCAGCGTCCTAAATTGAAGGTCTAGCCTCCTGTATGGACAAGTCATTGTGTATGGTGCCATCAGGGAAGAGAAGGACCTTGTACAAGACACATAACTTTGACTTGGGAAAGTCCTGGAAAAGACCCCAGTTATTTATGTCTTTGGCAGGCAAAGCTCCTAGCAACTGCCTCTGTCTAAGGGAGATCTGTGTGATGCATCACAGTGTCTATTTTTTCTCTCATATGAATCTAAAATTATTCAATTTATTATAATGAGAACCCATCATCTGCTGGTTTCTAGTGTCTGCCACACTAATGTGTGCATGTAGTCCAATGTATTCAGATTATTGACTATGTGAACATAAACACATCTTGAATATTTGTAAACATTTGTGTGTGTCTTTTATTGACAAAATGGAGTGTTTGGAATTATTGATTTCTTGTTAGAGATGTTTAAAGCATAGATTTTTGACACAACACATGTTGTAAATAGATGAAATTCATGTCACTGCAACTCACAGGTGAAAAGGATTTTCCCTTTGTAGTTCCATTTTTCAATCAATATCTGTTTAGGGCTCAGAAGAAAGGGACTCCATGAACAGGACACTCACAGGCTTTTATGCTGGCATGAATTCTGTCTATTTGCAACTGTGTGTTATATCAAGTCTGCACTATCTCTCAGCTGGACTCTAACAATCACCTGCCAGCTGGTTCTTCCACATCCCATCTTCATCTCTTGAAAGCTATTCTATACAGGAGCAAGTGAAAACTTGTTCAACTGCAAATCTGATCACCTCATTCTTCTGCTTAAGATCTTTCCATGCCTCCCCACTGTGCTCGTAATACATTCCAAAGTCATTATCATGGCCTACCAGGTGCTTCATGATCTGGGTCCTGCATGCATCTCTTAAATCCCCTCATCACATCAACTATTGGGCCTACTGAAATCTAGCAATATAGGCCTCGGTTTTACATAAAACAATCAACTCTTCTGACTCAGGGACTTTGTACTGTGTTTTCTACACTTGAACAAACTTCTCTCTCTTGAGTTCTTTGCAACAGATGCCTTCTCATTCTTTAATTAGATTCCCCAAAGATATGTATGTATTCCCTCCCTTCCTTCCTGGGCTTTCAGTCTCACTGCAGACTTGCTCCTGACTCCCCAACCTGACCAACTTACCTCCATAATATCATCATCACAGCTATCCATAGTAATCTTATTTATAAATCTGATGATATGTTTACTTTCTATCATTTTCATGGGGATATACACTGTTTTGCTCCTCTAATGTTTAATAATAGGTAACATCTATTCCTAATATGTAGGAGACATAGAAAGCACATGAGGGAAAAGAATGTGAAATGAGACTTGAAAGATAGTCAAGCATTAGACCAGGAGAAGTATGTCAGGCTATGTAAGATTTGGGGGTAGCAGACAGCATTGTTAGGATTTTAGGAGCTCGTGCTTGAGATAGAGAGAAGACAAGAATATTTCTCTTATGATGCAATGCATTATCCACAATGTATACATTTTATTTTACTCATATATTAATTTACATGATGGTAATTAAGTTGTTTATCTTCTGATTTCTGATAAACACTAAAATCATCTTGGTTTTTAAAATATTTACATGGGCAAATTCTTACAAAATTTTTTCTACATACATGTAGTATATTTTTAAAATTTTTGTCTTGATTCTGAGAATTATAATATGACTGAACTAAAATAACAACTCTCCCAGTTTAGGCTCTTCCTAAACTTGTATCCTTATTAATGTTTTCCTGTTGCTTGTCCTGATCACATGTATATATTTATTTATCTGTTAATTGCCTGATGACGAGGGGCAAGATTGACTTGTATTCTCTTTTATTTCTGTCCCCAGTATAATACTTGGCAAATAGAAAAATCTCCACTAATGTTTGTCAAATTAATGAACGAATGAATCTATTAATCTAGGAAGTTCACGTCTATGGAAGCTACTACTTCTCAATGAAGCTGAATAAATGAGATCTCTTGTTCACTGTAGTCCTTTCACTATGCAAAGGTCATAAAATTAATCTTTTCTTTAATTTTACTTATGTATTCAAAGTGACTGCCTAATCCAAGTATCTCATCGCTTACTAGCAAGGAATAAAACCCTTTTACAGTTGGTTCTATGACAATGTAAATAACAAATATCTAATTGAGAATTGGTAATAGTTTCATTGATACTTACTATTTGCTACATTCCTTGCTAGTAGTTATCCAGTTATCACACTAAAGTAAATTTCATTTTTTAGTGGTATGCCTTGTGTTCTTTCAAAGAAAAATCATTTATCTATCTGTCTGTCTATCTATATGGGGGAGTGGAGAAGAAGAGGAGACAGAAT
This sequence comes from Erethizon dorsatum, assembly GCA_028451465.1. Classification (NCBI taxonomy): domain Eukaryota; kingdom Metazoa; phylum Chordata; class Mammalia; order Rodentia; family Erethizontidae; genus Erethizon; species Erethizon dorsatum. The sequence goes on from CM051834.1 coordinate 30,793,004, forward strand.
AAAAAGAGAATGAAAAGAGAGGAGAGAGAGAGAGAGTTTCTTTCATTCACAATTTGTTCTCAGTACCTTGGACATGTAGCAGTCCTTCAATAATTATTTGAACATAATACATTAATATAATTTACACTTAACCAAAGGAAATAAAGGCTCTTCTCTGCAGAGGACAGCTACCTATACAGCATACCTATTTTTCAGTTAGAATTTACTTTCACCATGGATTTTCACAAAATATGCCAAGGAGGGAACAGCAGTAGTTCAGGACTCAGGATCTTTCCAGTTCAGGCCCCTATTTAATGTATCTATGTGTAAGTCTTTCAGGTTACCTGAGATTCAGTTTTTTGATTTATCTGTAGAAGGAAAGCACTTACTTCATTTTCTAGGGTTTTTTTTTTTTTTCCAGTAGGTATTGGGGACTGAACTCACTGCTTCTTTAGTAAGCTACATCCCCAGCCTGTTTTATTTTTTTATTTTGAGACAGAGTCTTTGTAAGTCATTAAATTGACCAAGTGAGCTGGAACTTGCTATCCACCTGTCTCTCGGGATTGAGATTACAGGTGTGCAGCACTGCACCCAGTAAAATCTAGAATGGCTTCTTTCTAAAATCCAAAATGGTATTTTTTTCAATTCTTAATCATTGAAGCCCATTTTAATTTACATCTTTTATTTATTTATTTTTTTTGTGCGTACCGGGGGTTCGACCTCAGGACCTCGCACACCAGCAGGTGCCCATGCCGCTGAGCGATATCACCGGCCCTTTTTCATATGTGGGTTCTGGGAGTCGAACTCGGGCCCTCGCGATTGCAAGGCAGGTGCTTATGCCGCTGAGCCATCTCACTGGCCCTACATCTGTTTTTAGAGATACTCTGTAGGCTAGTATATATTTTGTTTTGGTTTACACCAAGTATTATCAATGATGTCTCTCAGTTATTCAAAACCCTTTCCTTGGGCCGGTGAGATGGCTCAGTGGCTTAAGCGCCTGCCCGGCAAGCGCGAGGGCCCGAGTTCGACTCCTGGAACCCACATACGAAAAAGGGGCCGGTGATATCGCTCAGCGGCACGGGCGCCTGCTGGCACTCAAGGTCCTGAGGTCAACCCCGCGGTACCCACAAAAAAAAAAAAAAAAACCCTTTTCTTCAATTCCCCTTTTCTGCTTCTTTCCTGTTAGAACTGTATGGCATCTCTCTCATTGAATAATTATGGAATACTAACTATATTAAATTCATGAATCTAAGTATTAGTGACTGGGTTGAATGAAGTAGGTGACTGATTTACAACTGAGGAGGCTCATGTATTTGGGTGCTGCCAACAAAAGTGAGAATCAGGTAAAACTACCTGAGCCAGATTCTGTTCTGTGCTGAAGATCTCATTTCTGACAACTGCTTGAAAGCCCAGTGCTACATAAATTGTGGACTAGCATAGTTTCTAATTTTAGCAGGGAATTTTGAGGCAATTAATGCTATCAGCCAGCTAGATCAGTCACATTACTTACCTACATTTTATTCAATATAGAATTAGGAATATATTTGTAATTGAGATGGAATACTTTATACAGTATAGTATTTAGGCTATTAAAGAGTCCATTAAAAAGAATTGTCAATAGAAAATTATATTCCTTATTATTGTTTATCTAAGAAAAAATCTAATGAATGAACCAGTGTACAAAATAAGAATAGTTTTCTTCTACATCTCAAATAAAAATAATTAAGGCTTTAATCTTTTTTATCTCTCTGATGTGATCTACAAGATTGGATTAAGAGGCTTTCCAGCACATTCTCTACTACAGAGAGCACAGTAAAATCAAATAATCATGTGATTTCTTGTGAGGCTGTCTGGAATGTGCCAAAATCATACAGGGGGAGTTGAAATTCTTTCTCTCTAACCCAAATATTTTGTTGTGTTGTAGCACCCTAAAGCAATCTCTGTATAATTTTTCTTTCTCCCAGGTGTGCTTATTAGAGTCATTTATGTGAACTTTTTTCTGTTGTTTGTATCGAGAACAGTGATTGTATTTCCCCATTCATCCTAGTATCCGTGACAAGGAAATTACATCAGCTCCAATTCTGGGGTGATGTTAGTCTAAGACAGTCATGGCAATCTGAATATCTCTACCAATATGTAACTGTACAAATAAGCATGGGATACACATCTGATCTCCTTCATTTTTTTTTTACGCATCCATTCAACAATTATTTTTGAGTACCTCCTCCGTGCTAGACACTCTTCAAGTCATCAGGGATATGAGAGGAAATAAAAGTCACTGTATTTCATAGAACTTATATTTTAGAGGAAAGAAAGAAATAAAACAAATAGATTGATAAATAATATTTCAGGGACTGAAGAGTGTCATTAAGAAAAATAATGCTAGAGAAAGTGATAGAAATGTGAGAAGGACACTGTATACCATAAATGTGATCACCAAAGCCCTCCATGTCAGTTGACATAAAAACTGAGACTAAAAAGTCAAGAAGAGAAAACACTGTAATTCAGTCAGACTCTGTTTCAAAGCATTATAATCTTTGTGCTGTCCTAAGAGAAGAATATATGAAAAGAATATAAGGTTTTGTCATGTCCATTGATCTTTACACTAAGGTAGTAAAAGTATTTACAAATCTCAAGTTACAAAGAAAAGGAAAGCTCATTCATGTGCTATAACACTTTGGATGGGGTTAGAGACTAACCTCACTAAAAAATTAATGCTGATTTGCTCAAAAATAGTGGATGCATCTAGATGACCACAATTTCCTCTATCTCATGAACTGTAGACTGTGAAGCACTTTTTATTGAATTTCCAGAATCCAGGGTAAGAGAACTTCAAAACTTATTTGGGAAGATATTTCTGAAGATTGCATGGTACCATAACATTTTTCCGTATTGCATAGTCGTCTTTAAACAGTCAGTAGATCTATAAGTAACTTTAGCAATACAAAGAACTATAAAATAAAATCCATTGTATCAATATTTTCTATTACAAAATCTGTGCATACTTGGTAATGCAAGTATTGCATAGTACAAGTAATTGTGAAGAGAATTTGGTCTATTAAAGTGAGAAATTAAAAAAAAAAAGTGAGAAACCAACATTGGCTTGTTTAATACATAAACTTCAATGTAAGAACCACTATTATTTTGGTAGTGTTTGTTACTTAAGACAGTTTTGAGAACCAAATTTAAAATATCAAATTTGTAAATAAAATTTAAATATTTAATGGCCTTTAATATTATAAAAGGGAAAAATATTAATCAAAGTTCCCTTAAAAGCAATCATTAAAATCACTAGGATTACGAAAAGATTAGCAATTCATATATCAAACTTATTAAGAATTTCATTTGAGGAAAGCAGTAACTTTAATCAATTGAATGTTTAAAACCAAAATAAATCTGAATAGTCTTTGGTGTGCCGTTAGTATCCACAAGGGCAAGATAAAATGTGTATTTTCCACTGGTGTGGATTTTGACCAGAAAGCTGAGCCAGTAGGAAGAGTAATCATGGAGGAAGGATATCCCTGGCAGAAGAGACAGAAAGTGCAAAGATCTGAAGCAGGAACATGCCAACCTGGTATTTGATTTGCCTCAAAGTGATTCCTAGAATTACTGTCATCCCTCTGTTCCCCTAGCAAAGGATGAAGCCTGGGAGAGAGGTGGTCAGAGCCCAAGAGTAGCATGTGGCAAAAGCAGAGCCCTAGCATTCTCTATCTTCCTTTTTGTTTTTATGTAAGATAAAAATTAGGCCTATTTTTAAAGACACCTTGGGTTTGCAGTTGTTGCTTGTGGGAGAACACATCCCAAACAATTCAAGTTACTGTTTATGTTCTTTTAATCTTCTTCAAATTGCCGAACAATGAGCAAGCAATCTTTTCCAGGTGATGTGTTAGGGGACATTATTTTCAAGTAGATTCTCATTTGCAGGTTAAGATATTATTTCTGAAGTTATCACATAAAGACTTACATGTGCTTGCAGCTTCACTTTTACACACATCATCTCTCTGAGCTTCGTTTAAAGTGAAATCGTTATCCTCTGTTATGGAGAAGGAAACAGACTCGGAGGTTAAATCATTGGGATTGAAGGCAGATGCTCAAGGGCCGAACTTTTTCTCTTTTCGTTATATCCAATTGTTAATAATTGGTGTTCTGTATAAAACTGTACCAGCTGAAATTTTAAAGTGTAAATTCAGGGAAATGAAATTCTACTAAGAGAATTTGGGGGAGCTAATGGAAAAAAAATATTTGGTGAAACAGCTATAGAGAGCTCCTTAAAAATACTCAATGTGGGGGAATGAAAGGGTGAGGAGATAAAGGAGCTGAAAATAATCAAGGTATATTATATGCATGCACCAGTTTTCCAGAATGAGAATCACTATTCTGTATTTAAAACATGCACTAGTAAAAAATTTTTAAAATCTTATCAGTAGTAGCTTCATTTAGTCAAAAGTTTAAGCTTGTGTTGGAAAAGAGGAGAACTCTTGAGGAGGTAAGCGAATGTCTGTCATTGAGTAGCTGAGTACTGAGTGCAGTTTCTCCATTACTAAACTATTACAGGGAGTAAAACCTATCCACAACTCCTAGCACTGTGCCTGCCGTGTACCTCAATCTCAATACACGATGATCGTTGTCGGGCTACGTGAGGGCAAAAATGAATTACCCTTTAAAAAGCTCCCGAGAAATCACAACAGGGACTGTATCTTAAAAACGTTCATCATTTGATTATCCACAGATTTTACATTGCATAAGAAATTAAAACCCTTTTTTTTCATTGTATTATTTTTTTTAGGGATACAGTTAAAACATCTCATATCTCCCAACTCTGCTATTATGTCTGTCATCCAGTCTCTGGCCAATCTGACTGACATTTGTTAATATACAATAATTTAATGAACACAAAATAAAAGATTTCATGCAATGAATAGCAGAGATAAATACCCAGCAGTTATATGAGTTAAAAGTTAAAAAAGAGGGCCGGTGAGATGGCTCAGTGGCATAACCGCCTGCCTGGCAAGTGAGAGATCCCAAGTTTGACTCCCAGTACCCACATAAAGGAAAAAAGGGATCAGTGATATCGCTCAGTGGCACAAGCGCCTGCTGGCAAGTGCGAGGTCCTGAGTTCGAATCCCAGTACCCACATTAAAAAAAGTTAAAAAGAAAAAAAAAACAATGGGGATGATAACATAAAAACATTCTAAAAGTGATGTATTAAAACACTGAAGGATTAAGACAAGACCTTAGGAAAATCAATTAAACCCCAAAATACCTTTATAAAATTAAATCTATTTATGGCCATCCTAAGAAAGCCCAAATTAAATAAAAGATTTTGTTGTATCCTCTGATGATCACATATATTTATAGACAATATCACTTAACTCATTTTTATTCATTCTTTACAAAGACAAAACAATGGCAATTGAAATATTTTGTTAAATATAAAATTCAACAAGTTTAATTTTAGGATGTAAGAATCCAATATTTTCCATGATTTTGTATGTATATTTGATTCCTCTTTTATATGATTTCACTTTAAGTGTCATTTAAGTTCATTAAATTATCTTCTCATAAAAGAATTTCCTATAAAACAATGACCTTAGAGGTTGAGTCCCAGATTACAAGAGAAGACTCAAAGTGTTAAAGAAAAATGTGTTAATTAGGTGGCAAATTAATCAGTAATTGCCTAAGGAAGGTCACAGTAGCAAAGTCAATAATATGATCTTTCCTCTCTCTTGAAGAGGGTAGATAATATTTAATGACCTGGATGGTCTCCCCATTCTGGCTGTTCTTTTGTACAGTAGTTCAATGCATCACAAAGTAGATATTTATTGACTTTTCAGAGTGTCTGAGAAGGGTCTATTACAGAGAAAATATTGTGCCAACCAGATAAAAGTCTTCACTGAGTTTAGTAGGAGAAACACACAATAAAATAAAGTATAAGTTAATTAAAAACCATGTTCCCTGCAGAGAAGTACTTTAAGAAAAAAATAAAATAAAATGGGTTTGGGCATTAAAATGTTGGGTAGGTCTTAATTGGAAATTTTAGATATAAGGCAAGGAAACCTCAATTAGATAGTGGCTTTGTTGTTAAGATGGGAAAGAAGAGCAGAATACAGCTATGAGGGTGTCTAAGAGAAGGCATTCCTGACAGAGAGAATGGCAGGTGCCAATGTGTGGGAGTGGGAGTATGCGAAGGTGTTTGAAGAACTTATAGAAATGTAAAATGGCTGGAGGTGAGTGAACATACTGAAAAATGGCAGATCTGGCTGAAGAGGAAACAGGATACCAGTCTTCTAAGGCTTTGCTTCCTTTTCCTCAAGTAGGTATAAGAAGAATGCTCTCTGCCCAGGGTATTTGTGAATATGCCACAAGACAATTACTGCACACCAGTAGCTAAGATCAAGCACATAGTAAATGCTTAGTAAATGTTATGTTCTTGCTTAGTATTTCATAGAAATGAAGCCAAACGACCAAATATTTGAATAATTTAATTGACATCCTTTACTCTGACTCCATCACTGTGAGGAAACCATTGGATTATAATTTCCTTTTTTTAAAAAAAAACTTTTCTTTTCTTTTTCTTTTATAGTTCTGCCCACAGGGAGAATCTGGCAGTGTTACTGATGTGGGTGTTCTGATACTAAATGACAGTGAGTTTCCTTCCTAAGTTGACAAATTTTTAACTTTGCTATTATAAGCTTCAGTAATGTGAATTTTCCCTGAGAACTAGTTCTGCTTTCATTCATTTTACTTACAAAATCAAGTTACTAATTAGATCACCAGACTCTGGCAGAGACAATTCCCTAGGGTGATGCCACTCAGTGAGCCAGCTAGCAAGGCATGTGAGAAACCTCGAGAGACTCCTGGCAGCAGCACCTCACTTCCTTTTCTATTTGAACCTGGCAAACATACCTAACACCATTTACCCTTACTTAGCACCATCATGTATATCATCTCTTTTCATTTTCTGCAGTTTTTTTATAAGTAGGCAAAACAGCTGCTCCCACTTTCATTATATAAATACTTTCATTATATAAATACAGAACTGAGATATAGAAAGATGAAAAGATAAATCTGGATCCTGAACCCAGCTCCTCAAGATTCCTCATCCTGCACTCCTTCTATCATTGGAAACAAGGAAACTAGTGATCTAGTCTTCTATTTTCCACTCTTAGATAAGGGATCTTGAAATATCCTCTCACTTCGGGTCTTGGTTTCCACAAGAATTTGTACTAAATAACCTAAAATGTCCTCTTAAAGGATCCTGAATTCCTAAAGTAATAGTGAAACAAAAAATTAATAGAACATTTGAGGAAGAAATTCAACTATTCCATGAATCAACAAAATATGAGTTACATATGAACAGAAAATCCCTACTGTATATAACTGACGTACAGTAAGCTAAGGAGGTGGAAGAAACAGATGAGCTGGCCCTGAACACTCCCCCAAGTAAAGAAATCCCAAAGGCACTGAGAGCTACAACTATTTGCTTTTGTTTTTAGACCTTGGAATTATTTCATTGAGAAAAAAAATCATTAATAAATGTAGTTTCCAAACAAAGGGTAATTCAACCAAAGCATGAATGGACATTCTAAAAATTAGCTATTTCAAAAAGCATGTGTTTTCAGTTCTTTCCCTTTAACTGCATATTTCTGATGTACATAAGCAGGCAAATTTTTGAACTAGCTACAACAATATTGCTGCCCTCTTCAGATGCCACCATGAAATCATGATGGTCTGTGCTGGAGATGCCTGTCTATTATCCCTTGGATCACTGATCTGTATTTTATTGGACATGTTGAAGAGGTCCTGCGGGCTTTGGCAGTCTAAGTCCTCTAGTGATTTTCCAGCCTGTCATCTTAAAAGAAACTGTGCTGCATCATACAAAATCACCCTCAAAGTACACTGAAGTGGCAGGGAAAAGGATGTCAGTCAACTCACCTCAAAAGAAGTGAAATATGTTCTGGGAAATTGGATGAGTGGTTGTCTTAATTTTCCTAATGAACCCACATCAGCCATCTGAACACCTCAGAGATTTTAAGAAAGTACACATTTCCTGCACTGAACTACACTGATACTTTATTTAAATGCATACATTTGGGGCAATATAATTTAAATGATTATGAATTAATGGTACCTGTTTCAAGTCAACATAGGAAACTCTTTAGTATACTATACATTAAAATGCCATTGCTTGCAACAAGTATATCTGTGCACTTAAAACCAGATTAGGACCCTCTTAGGGAAAGAAGATCACTTATTACTTAGAGAATACATATTTCTGTATCTGTATATAAAGTAACACTGTCTTTTGGTAGCAGGCTTTTAGTTATATCCCAGGGAGAGAATGACTTACATTGATTATTTACCGGAATAATGCTGAGCGCATAAAAGAATATGATTCACACTAGTACAAAGAATAACATCCTTCATGCCTATTTGTGCTGGCATTTGATAATTTCCCTCCCTTCCCTTCCTGGGATGCAAGAATCATTAAAGCATCATTTAATGCTTCCTCACTTTGGATAATCAAAATAGATTTAAAACATTCATATAATAAATGAGAATATGGAAGTCACAGCAACTAAACTAGTCACTTCACTGGATTCCACTGCTTTATCTACTTCTGTGGTTTACTAAGAATGAAAACTTTTCTGACAACTTGTTTCTTTTTTTGTTTGTTTGTGGGTACCAGGAACCGAACTCAGAACCTCACACTTGCCAGGCAAGCGCTTATGCCACTGAGCTATATCATTGGCCTGACAACTTGCTTCGTATGTATTATTTTTAATATTTTTCCTACAGTTGAATATGTATAAATGATTTTATATCTGGAATTTTCCATTTCTTTATTTGTTATTCAAATAAGTTAAAGCTATTTTCCTTTGACTTTCCTTTGAAATGGGTTACTAACAATTTCAGATAAATGGAACAAAAATAGGTATACCTGAGTAACATCAATGAAATACGTTTAGCTGGGAATGGTGGTGCACACCTGTAATCCCAATATTGTCAGAGGCTGAGGTAGAAGTGTTCCAAGTTCAAACTCAGACTGGAGAACTTAGCAACATTTCATATCAAAATAATAAAACAAAACAAAATAAAATGGGCTGAAGTTATAGCTCTATGTGAAGGCCCTGGTTCCAATCCCTAGTATTGCAAAAATGAATAAGTAAAAAATGAATTTAAGTACCCTAATAATTTCATGTATATTTATAACAATAAATAAAAGAAAAGAAAAGCAATAAAATAAAAACCATATGAAGCCTAGATCACATTGCTAGGAAAAGTTAATGACATTTACATAAGAGTAGCCATAGAAAAAATGAGGGACCAAGATACAAAGTGACCTAAACAAAGCCCACTTGCCTGAATCCAGTGAAAAGCAATTGCATAAAAGTTGATTGAAAAGGGAAACTAGATATGTGGTGTGTTGATAATTCAGAAACATATATTTAAATCTTTTTTTTTTTATATATATATGCTAGTACCAGGAGTCAAACTCAGGACCTGTGCTTGCCAGGCAGGCGCTTATGACGCTGAGCTATATCACCAGCCCACATTTATTTAAATCTTATATTCAATAATTTTAGAACTGAAGAGGATAGTTTCCAGTATGCAGCACAGCAATTATTATACAAGGAACTCAATTGAGATGAGCACGGGATGCCGTCTCCATTTCTCCTGTAGAATAAACAAACTAAGTGAGGTGTTGACTGGAATTGTCACTAGAGAAAAGGGATAGAACACAGGATCACAGAATTCATGGTATCAATACATATAAGTTGAAGAATTTTGTGTGGAATTCCTTCATAAAGGTGAAGTATGTAATTATTTGGTTAGAGGAAAAGAAGCACAACTGAATAGCATATTTCTTTTGGATTTTAGTACTTAAACTCCATATTTTGGGGCTGGGAGAAAAGCAATTATTTTTTGTCAATGTTTCCTAAATGTTTGAGATTGAACTGTATCATTGCTTGTTTATTAAATCATCCATTTAAAAAATCTATTAAAATACTCAGGGAATTATACATATTTGTTTTGAATATTTAGATGTCTTTGAGACATCTCAGGAATCATAAAATCAAGATTAGCATTCACCAGTTTATTATTTTGAGATACTTAAAAATATTCATACTAAGGATAAAAATTTAATTCTGCTCCAGTGGATTATCACTCCAAGAGTCTCTTGCTTTCCATTGCAAATATGTGTGTAAGTCACTGGGTATTTACTTCTAGACTATACGCTTTCGTAGGGAGATTACTTTTAAAATACAAAAATAAAATGATTTTTGATTTTCCTGTCATTAAAAGACTCCGTTCACAAGCCACAAGCCTAAAGAGAGTAAAAAACATAGAAAAAGAAATATGTGCTACTAAGGGAGTTTTTGCTCATGTTCTGGTGATTTAGACAAGATTTAATGTCACCCTTGATTTACACCATGTATTGTAGTTAAGAGAGTAATTGCTACATCATAGTTTATAGTATTTCTAGTACCTCTGAAAGATGTTCTTTCTAAAATGCCACTGCACATTAATAAGGTATTGGGCCATTACTGTTTTGGTTGTGCTTTACTTTTTACACAGTGCCCTTTTTTTACAAAATGCAAGTATTTTCCCCTTGAGTTCTAACAATCCAAATCCTTTTATTGAATCATTTCAAAGACTCACTAAAATATTACAATGCAAGTATGGTTTGAACATGGTACAAGTCAAGTGCTACACATGTCCCTGGAGGATCAGGAATTAATAAGATGTATACTCTGCCCTTAAAGAGATTCTAGTCTCTTGGATGGTAAGTACAGGCAGACAAGTTATGTGGTTAGCTCTAATGCAAAAATAACACATAAGTGTAGTGTATTTTGGAATAATGAATGGGAACACTAGAGTCATGAATCTATCATGAGGCTTCAGGAAGGGTTCACTGAGAGAAACTGACTAGGTCAGAGGAATAAAAAATATTACTGAAAGATGGAAGTACATAAGCAAAGGTACATAGGGGGGAAAAGAAAAGTATGCCTATTTGAGGACTTAAAAGTAGCTCAGTCTTCTTGAAGCATACAGCATGGTGTAGATGGGAAGTTAACAGGAGAGGGGCACTAGATCTCAAAAGACCAGGACTTTACTTTGAGGAAAATGGAGAACTACTGAAAGGTTTTGTGTAAGTTACCTCTCTATGCACCATTATGGATTCATTTGGACTGAAACTCTGACCACTTTTTTCCAGTGTAAATTCTGCTACAGAGATCAACTCTGCATGGATTCAGAACAGTTTTAGACACTGACTCCAGCCCTCCAGAATGCTTCTAGCTTCATATACCTGGGTTTTTCTATTGCAATGAAGATTTACAGGACCTTCTTGGTGCCTTTCCATATGCAGCCCAGGAATGTGGGGACATTTAGGTCCATCCCTAAAGGACAAGAGTACCAACGGAGGTGTCATTCCATACATGTAAATATGTTAAATACTAAAATGTGAAACAGCCTATGTTCTTAAATAAAATATTTCAACATCCTACTTTGAGAACAATCTAAAAGACCAATTGGAAATTAAACATTTCAGATAGGTTGCAGTTTCATGTATGTATCAGTTATCTATTACATTCTGACAAATTACCCATGAGATGTTGCAATTTAATAAGCATTTATCTAACACAAGTGACAAATTCAAACTCAGTTCAGCTGGGGGGCTGTGGCTTAGGGTCCTTTATGAGGTCACAATTAAGGTGTCTGTCACAGGTACAATCATCTGAAATCTTCGCTGAGACCAGAGGACCTCTTCCAAGATGGCTTGTTCTGTGACTAGTCACAGAATACATCAATTCTTTACTCATTTTTGGCAAGGGGACTGAGTTATTTGCTATAAAGATGTCTCTCTAGAGCCACTTGTATATCCTATGACAGTTGGCTTTACTAAGAGCAAATGATTCAAGACAAATCATTGAAGTAGATCCAATACATTTTACTTATGAGTCTTAGAAGTCACCATCAGTTACACCACACTGTGTTAGAAATAAGGCACTAAATACAGGCCACATTGAAACAAAAAAGAAGTAGCTCTACCTTTTAAAAGTTAAAGTATCAAAGAATTTCTGGATTTCTGAATATTTGAACCACTACAGCCTAAGAGTACAGGAGACTTTGCCTGTGACTAATGAGCCCACTCATTCTGTCCACCATTGGTTCAGCCCTACACCACAAATGGCCCACCATGTACTTTTATAAAAACCCAAATCACACATTCTACGTTGGTTTGCCCATCCCACCAACAGCTGCTTCTTAGCTAATTGTCAACTTTGAAGGTGCAAACACCAATCTTGTGATCTGTCATGGAAGGGAAGACTACAGAAAGTGGTCTGTGCAAGAATTAGGGGAATTCTCTGAGCTCTTTGTGGTGGTTGGAGAAGGTGGGCATAAATTCTGAGTGGGCAAGCATTCAGGGTGGGCGATTCTTCCAGGTTCCCTGGACTCCTCCAAGTGTGTGTGTGAAGGTATAGCTGAGAAGGAAGAAACTGGTATGGAATCCTATAAACTGTAGAATGGGCTCTGTGCTTTCACCCAAGATTATTACTGAGGGAAACTGATTGATATAAAAAAGGTGGAGGATAATTTCTCCCCCTGGAAGAGTGGCACTGTGCCTATATCTCATGCAACCTCTGTCATCCATGAAAATAATAGGCAGCTGCTCTCTGTGCCAAGTGGTTGCCAGCTTTCACCCTCACACTGGTTCTCCTTTTTTACCTCAGTTCATTTTGTTTTTCCCTCCTTTGAGCTGATCTATACCAACATTCCTTAATATGATTTAGCAGATTATTTCTTGCCTCAGGCTTTGCTTTCCAAGGCCCCATGTTATAACAAATTTTGTGCAGGAAAATGACAGAATTGGATTACTTTCCTGATAGGAAATGCATTCATTCGTCCATTTAACAAATATTCCCTACAGGATAAAGGCAATGTTCAAGGTGGTGAGGATAAATAAGAGATATAACTCTACCTCCATGAAGCATATAAGCTACGGGGAAACAGAACAGCGAACTGGCAGCTATGATAGAATTTTGTGTGTGCTGCAGTGGAAAATCACAAGGCTCCTTTGGAAAGCATCTAACCTATTCTTCTAGGGTAATGACAAGGTTTCCAAGGAAACAGGAAGGGTTGTGTTCTTCTGTCACTTACACACCCATCCACCCTCTTCTGTTTCCATTTATATTTACATTCTGTCATATCCTCGATGTGCCAACCTCTCTCTCACACCTATATTGTTCCTCTGATCTAAAATATTTCTGCATCTTCCTCCTCTCCTACAGACTAATACCAGCTCCTTTTCTTCTCCGGACAACTGATAGACAATTCTAGAAAATTGGACAAGGACATGACAGAGAGTCATTTATGTGCCACAATGTTTGGACTTCACCCAGTAGAGTGAATAAAACTGCTATGTTGTGTTTTTATAACTTTGGAGAGAGAATGGTGGCTCCATTAGGGTGAAATGGAGTGAGTGGCCTGAGGACAGAGAAAGTCCAGGGAAGCCTGATAACGACAGGCCAGGTGAGAGAGGAAAAGTTCAGTTGAAGGTGTTGGTTCCAAGAAAGCAAAAATTGAAGCCATTTGAAAGAGATTTTGACAATATAAAGAATAAGAGTAAGTGAAATAAAAGACAGAAACCAAAGAACTAACACGATGTATCATTCATACCTAGTTTGCAACCTAGGAATCTGAGTAGGTATTGGACAAATTAATGCCATCTGAATTACCACATAAAATATTTATTTATTCATTTTTCCATATTTATTTTTATTAGTACATTTTTGTAGTACATAATGATTACATTCCTCAGAGGAGTTGGTACCTGTACATAACAAATTTTAATTTTTTTTTTGTAAATTCCCTTCCTCCCCCTTCCCGCCTCTCTTTGTCCCTTTCCCTTTTGCAAAATATCTTTCTCCCTTTTTTCTATTATCTTTTATTTTGCACTTTATTTATATTTTGGGCTTTTCATATAAAAGAAATCATGCAATATTTAAGCTTGTGTGTCTGATTTATTTCACTTCAAATTATAGTCCCAAGGTACATCCATTTTCCTACAAATTCCTTAAGCTTCTCCTTCTTCATGACAGAGTAGTACTCCATTGCAGATAAATACTGTATTTTCTTTATCCATTTATCCATTGATGGACATATAAGGTGCTTCTGGAAAAAAAATTTATTAAGATTGGCGGCCATTGATATAGTTCAGTGGCACAACGTCTGCCTGGCAGGTGTGCAAGGTCCTGAGTTCAATTCCCAGTACCAAAAAAAAAAAAAAAAAAAAAAAAAGATTGGCAACCATAAGTGACAGAAGACATAGTGGATAAAGTATATGTTTCAAAAAATATTGGAAGAAGTTAGTACCATGTCTACCATCATACCTAGATGCTGATTTCAGAGTAGAAAATTTTGGAAGTTTGGTAATGATCACTCATTTCTCTAAGCTTCAGACAACTGAGGACAAAAAAGATAGCAGAAGGTTAAAATATGACTGCTGATTAATTTATGAGGTCATGTAGTATAATGATACACAGTAACTCCAAAAGCATAGGATCCATAGGGAAGGAATCTGTGGCCTGAATCAATATATATATTTTTTTATTTGCATATATATTTTTATTTACATATATGTATATATTTATATATAAAACAGTACTTCTTATTTTTCACTTCTGACCACTGTGCCTGCCTACTACAAATGTAGAATTTTGACCGAAGAGTTGTAATCTACATAGAGTATGCTTACCCCTCTAGGGTCATGAGAATTGTTCCTGTTGCTGGTATGATCAACAAAGAGAAACACACACACACACACACACACAGACTCATCCAAAATAATACTTTTTGCCATGAAAAGATTACTATGGTTGTAATGTACATAAAACTTTAACAGGAAAATAGACTGGGAATATAGAGAGAGCTTTCATAGCAGACAAGATTCTGTCCAGACTGAAATTAACAAAGGACACGGACAGTGGTAGACCGAATTGGTAGGGGTAGGATTGACAGGACACAAGATGGGGTTTAAAGGACAGAAAGTATCAACTGTAGTACCAAACCTGAGTAGTGGATAGGACATTGATTTATTGAAAAAACACAAGAAATGTTAGAATTGAAAGATGGAAATCAGTTCTTATAGACTGCTCCTATGGAAAGTGTTGCATGAAAGGTGCATAAGAGACAGCCAAATTAAGACATCCAGGTAATAAATTTCATGAGATTGCCAGTGTGTGTGGGGGGGTGGTCTAGAGGATATACTTCTGGGAGGGTGGCAAGCATTGCAGAATTATTGAACCAAATATACTGGAAAGCACTTCTCTATAATCTACCTCTTCTATTGAAGCTGTTCAAACTAAAACTGTATTCCTTGCCCTCTACTACAAGTATGAATGAGCATGTGCCTTTGTTATGTGCAATAAGGTATGAGCAAAACTTGGATCTTCTTGCTCTCTCCTTTACCCCTTTATAATGTCTGGGGTTTGAGCCTAAAATGCTTGAACAACAAAATGCTAGATGCTAATGATGATGAAGCGTAAAGATGTAATGGGAACTGCCGAAATACTGCCTTGCCTCCTTCCTTAAATTTATATTGGGCCGGTGAGATGGCTCAGTGGCTTAAGTGCCTGCCCGGCAAGCGCGAGGGCCCGAGTTTGACTCCCGGAACCCACATACGAAAAAGGGGCCAGTGATATCGCTCAGCGGCACAGGCGCCTGCTGGCGCGCAAGGTCCTGAGGTCGACTCCCCGGTACCCACAAAAAAAATTTATATTAAAAAATAATATATCCTGTTTTACTTAGGCCAAGTGTTTGTCAGTTTGTTTATAACTGTAGAGTGCTTTATTAGCATGTGAAGTCATGAGTTTGATCCATTGCATCACAGAAAGAAAGAAAATAAAGAAAGAGTGAGAGGCAGAGGAAGAGGAGCAGAAGAAGGGGGAGGGAGGAAGAGAGAGAGAGAGAGAGGAAGGAGGAGCAGGAGCAGGAGAAAGAGGAAGAGGAGAAGGAGGAAGAGAAGGAGGAGGAGCAGAGACCAGAGAAGTCGGAAGCAGTAGAGGGTAGCAGAACTGAGTCTCGGGGAAGAGAGCATAACACAGAGTAAAGAGTGTTTCACAGCATAAATTGTGCAAGGAGATGAAGAAAAAAACTTCCAAAACAGTTACTTAGATTTAGCAAGTAGTAGTCCATTGGTTGTCTTGGGAAGAGCTATTTCAGTGAAATATTGGCAGGGGAAGGCATTTTACACCAAGAAAAGTTGTGAATGGAAGGCAAAAAAAGTAGAAGAAAAAATTTGCACGTCATTGTCAAAGGTTTTTATGTGAAGGGGAGAAGAAAAATTCAACAGCTACTGGACTATATTAAGTTAGTGAGGATTTTTTAAAACATATGTACACTAGCTTGTGGGTTATTCTTTTATTGGAAGTTTTTTTCAGTGCTCTTACAAAGGATACTCAATGAAGAGAGACCCCAAGAATGCTGTAGCTTGGCAGTTACAAGCAGTTGAAACATCACTTCTATGAGAAAATAACTATTAGATTCAGATGTCATTGGTTCTAAGATGTCATAGGAGGTTGAAGATCTCCCTTCCTCTAACATGTAAGAGGTGAGAACACCTGAGAAGACTATTGGAAAGTTAGAGGAATAAAAAATATAAAACGTGGAGATTTGCATGAGATGTGAAGAAAAATTACTAAGTACAAGAAAGTAAGTTTCTGTATGCAATTGAAAAACTGTTCACAACTGTAGAACATATAGTGATTATAATGGCAACTATCTATACAATTGCAAAGTTTTCCATCGGCACTTCCTCTGTCTTCTGAATATGGTGGAGATGTTTGGACTCACCTGGGTTGGGGGCCTGCTGTGATGGCCATTGGAAGCACATTGGAACAGCAGTGTTTGTAATATTACAGGCCAGTGTGCATGTTGTGACAGAGCAGGCTGGGGCATCTGTACTGGAGGGGAAGGACTGGGTTGAGACGTGCCTGGTAATCGAAAAGTTGAGAAATGAAACTGTGATTCATAATAGGTTTAAAGAACACATAGAGTGGGACTAAGAAAGTGAAATAATTTTATTTATGAAATATGATTTAGTATTAAAAAGGGGAAACTAAAATATCCTCTGAGCAGTTCTGAAGGAAGGGCTACAGGTTTTCTGATACTTAACAATTAGTTGAAGTTCTGTTGTGTGATTTTTCTTAACAAGCTACCAATGAGCAGTTGAGCTATATCTGGGCTGCCCCATGTCTACATACATAAGTGGTAAATGATATCACAGCCCCAAAATAGTGACTAATTTATTGATTGCATTTCATGAATTTTTACTTTTTCTTTTTCTGAGATAAGATCTCATCCAGGCTGGCCTTAAACTCACTATATAGCCCAGGCTGGCATTGAACTCATGATGATCCTCCTGCCTCAGCCTCCCAAGTGCTGGGATTACAGGCAGGCACTACCACAACAGGCTTAAAAAGTTTTTTATAGTTCCTAACACACCTAATTTTTTTATTAAGTGATTATTTTGAAAATTGACTTGTGAACGTGCACGGGTTCATATTAAATACTCAAGAACAGTCAATTATTGGCATTACATAATGTTAAAAATAGCTTATTTGGAGCCCTGTAGACAAATCTACCTGAGGATTTTTACTTGGATGGTTTACAGTCATATAAAGACAGCCCCAGAAAACTCTCTCTCATTCCTTGATTTCCTCCAACACTTTTTCTAATTACTGATAAACATACATAGAAAAGCAATTCAAACCCAGTGATACCGCTACTCTTATCAAACCAAGTTTGCCTAGGAATAATCGCTGTTCTGACAACTGCTATAGATTTCCTTAACCCACCATAGTGACCTTTCTAACTTCTAACTTTTCTAGAATTAAAACATGTATTATTTTTCAATGAGAAAATCATTGATTTGTGAACATATAGACAATCTAAGCTGCTTTGAAAGTTGGGCAGTGGGACAGCCTTCATTTTCACTTATTGCATGCCCAGCATTTTATTGAACCGGCCACATCCAGACCCCGAAATTATGTGTCAAAGAGGGAGGTCCACAGGATATGCCTTTTTGAGATACTCTTTTTTCATTTCTGATGCTTTGGAAATTCACAGGTTGAAAGTAAACAACTTATTTTCTTCCTACATGAAGTAACAGTGACTTTTCCATAAAAGAGCTAAAGAGATAGGTACTGTTGTTTCTTTAATTACATTCTAGCAAGCAAAGCAACAAAAGCATGTCACTTAAAACCACTTGTGAAGATTTCATTCATTTTCTGAGGGTATTAGATTGTGCTTTAATGTTCTGTCATATGCAGAGAGCCTTGCCATATCCCACACAGCTCTCAATGTTCCCAGGGTGAGGATGGTGAGAGGATGGAGAAAAAAGTACAAGAGTAGACATACAGAAAACTGAGGATGTATGGAGCCCTCTCTCCTGATGGGAAGTAAGGAAGGAAGAAGGAGGAGGAGAGAGATCCAACAGCTGCAGCACATTTATTTATACACTTGGGAGATTGAATATCATGTGAAACCTCTCTGCCTAATAGCTTATCCACATGGCTTGTCTCAGGTGCCCAGTGTTCTTAAGACTAGAGCAGCTTATTCATGTGACTTGCCTCAGGAACTCTGTGTTCTTCAGGCTGGCCTTGCTCCAGCCCCACGTGTGATTGATCTCCAGGTTCAGCCACTCTCCACATCTCCCCCTTTTCTGTTTTATAGTTGTAAACAATGGGTAGTTAGTTGAGGTTGGAGGACCTGTGTTTGGGGACTATGTAGAAGATGTTCTCCTTCTTGAATTCTGTCCATTCTAGATGAACTTGTTCAATTTAGGCTAAAGAGTCCCAGTCCAAAGATTTTAAGTCCCTACATATAGCAATTTAATCCTATACAGCACGTTACCCCAGAACAGTGATCAATTACCACTGTAGTTGGCAATTGTTTTATACCTCTCGTGGTTATAATTTTCTGCTGGATGTTCAAGACCAAAAATTAAGGTGAGAACTGTATTAATCAATTTTTGTTATTTCTCAAGGTCAGTTAAGTTTCCTCAGGATTTACACTGGAACCATATATAGCATCTCTAGTTCTTTAGTCAGTGTCAGCTGTCTGGATGAGTCATGGTCATTGCTTGACCAAGTTGCTTTCTGTGAAAGCTTGGGAGACCCTTTTCTCCAAGTGACTCTCCTTAGGCACACTATGCACTGTAGATCTATATCCTCTGTGGTCCTACAGTCTCCTTGATTAGGAGTTTGTATAACTCACCAGAGTTGCATGATGTCACTGAAAATGTTCCCTCATGTCCTGGGTCCTCACTGACCTCTGAGGGCTGGGGCCAAAATATTGGCTGTCCTCTTAGCCCATCTATCTTTCTAGTTTTTGTCTCCATACCTCAGTTGTTGAACACACAGAAGAGAAGGTTAATGACATAACATTTTGTAATGAGGGCAGTGAGCTTAATATTACTATTTTATCTGACTATCAAGCACCTTAGAACATAAAATAGAACCATTATTTTCTAGCAACCATGAATGTTCTAATAGTTGAATTTCCATAAAATGCTAACAGGCAACAGTTATATATAATTTAACACAGAAAATTTAAAATCAAAACCATACATAATATTGTAGCATGATAATCATGATGACATTTTTGTGACATACTTAAATTTCCATTTTGACATAGTATTGCTCTTTTAATCAATCATCTCTATCTAATACATAAGAAGCTTTTACCTAACTCATTGACCTTTAATGGGATATCACTGAAGAAATCTGTGACATTGTCTGGACTGCTTAATGTTTAGGCATCTGTAAGTATAGTGCTATATATATAATATGTATATCATGTAAGGTTTTGTTATTACTGACTGGTGACCTCAGGTTGGTTTGGCGAGAACCTT